>CM060910.1:167090000-170015000 GCA_030737875.1 Allium sativum | reverse complement strand
AAATTAGTAGTTATAATAGTAAGGTAATAAATGGAAACAAGGAAATAAAATGAATGCTACAAGTAAAGCAGTGGATTGACTGGTAATAAATGGTATGGTTGCATGGGATATAAATTATAAAAAAAAACGCAAAACCAATGCGTATCTAATTTTATTGCTGTTGATAACAAACATGGAATTATATTTAAAACGGAGAGTTATGACAACTCTTAAATTATATAATTAATATTTAATTCATCCGTACATAGATATTTTACATAATACGGTAGATTAAAATTTGAACTTAAATAGGTACAAACTAGGTATTTAATTGAAGCGGGTATTGAGCCCTTTCACGTGAATTTTGGGATAAACACTCACTACGTCTCTTTGTTTAAAATTTAATTGTCCACGTTATATTCCCTTTTTCTTCTTACACTTTTGGATCTTTGCCCTATCTTCTTGGCTGCTATTTAAAACTGCCCATACTAAAAAAAATGGCCTTTGAAAAAAGACGATCTGCCTCACTTCTCCATGCTAGGTCAGATCCAAACACCTCCACCAGTCCACAAGTCCTTGGTGCAGAAACCTACCTCCCTAAATTCTACAACAAAGCCATGTTGCTACTAGCAACGTTATACCTCTCACATTTGGATGAATTAGGCTTTTGGCCTGGGCATCGTAATGATCGGGTTTCACAAAATGAAGCGAGCAACTACTGTAGGCCCGTATGGAGCAATAGGAAGATAGCTTGTAGATTGTGAAGTTAGATAGTTAGCTGTAGATAAATAGTATACATGGGATAATTAGTTACAACAAGAAGGATGCTTTAGGAGTGGTGCGTGATTTAATGGATTGAACATTGGTTTGGGTTGTGCTTTTGCTATTTGTGAAAAACGCAGTGGAGAGAAAGGATTTACGAGGAGATGACGTAGCAAAGAGATTTTGGGTGAGGGTTTTCTATAATTATTTTATATAATTTGATTTCTAATGCGTTAACATGTGTAACTTCTTCATACGAAATCAGTTTTACGCGCATTTGGATCCGTTGGAATCGTATCAACGAGCTCTTCGAGATGCCGCTGCTTTGGACTGATTTGGAGACTATCAAAATTTGGGCCTATTTTGGAGTTTAAATGCGTTCAGAACCAAAGGTGAGTGATTAAATCCACTCACGCGTAACTAAATTATTCTAATTTTAGTTAAATTAATATCATGTCATGATAAGATTGTATGGATTGATGTTTGACAGGTAAGTTGCATGTTTTTATTGATTTGCATCTATAGTGTAATTAAATTTGACTACTAGTTTAAATTTCACTGTTACGTTAAAATTCGACATTCAATTACTGTATAAAACATGCCACCTGATAGTTTGTAAATTTTACGATATTAGACTGTAGTATGTATTGATGTGATGAATGGCTTGAATTTGATATGTTTGACATATTGATGTTAATTGTGTGAATTTATCTGTTATTCACATTTATTCATATATGACCATTATTTGTGCCGATTAATCCCAATCATTACCCTAGATGTTACGGGCATCGAATAAACCCGGGATTAATCATTAAAATGAATTAAGAACGTAGGTTGAAATGATAAATACCTATGACCCTGATTTGGATTGAAATGATATATATCCTTTCCCGAAATACTAAAATTAAAATTTAAGTATCACTTGACTATAGGATAGAAAATTATATATGGACACCGGTTGGTTAAATAAAATTTGTTTTAATGTAGAATTTTGAAATATTGTTTTAAAGACAATATAAGTGATGTTTTATGATTTATTTCCTTTGAATTTGAACCTTGACTTTTGACATATATATAACAAAAAGGGAAATAAATTAGTATTGTAACTGAAGCTTAAAAAATGAAATTTAATGTGAATCGAATTTATTGAAATTGAATGTTGTATCCACCTTTGAGATTTATTTTAAACTAGCATTGATGTAAACGGTATCTGAATTGTGAACTAAATATTTGTTACAAATAGAAATCATTGAAATTGAAAATCTGATTTGGAATTTAATTATCTGAATTAAATCGATTGAATTGAAATGAATGCAAAATGAAAATTTGAACAATTGAAATATTGACATTGAGTTGGTTGAATTGAAATTGGAATATGACTTCTAGTCTAATTGAAATTTTAAAGGAACGATTCTAATTCCAACTATAGTATTTCAAACAATTTTATAAACTATTTTAATAATATTTGTTTTTATTATAAACTATTTTATATTTTACTAATTTATTTTATAAATTATTTTAAATATATCATTTTATAATTAACTATTTATTTTATAAATTACTTTAATGTTTTAACTATAGATTTTAATAATTTGATAATTCTATTTTAGTTGCAAACTATTTATTTTCAAACTATTTCAATTATACATCTAAACTATTTTGTATATAATTTTTACTATTTTAATATTTAAATTATTTTAAAAGTTGGAACTGCTTCGATAATTAAGTTGGTTTTAATTGGGGATTTTATTTGGAAATACTTTATTTTGACTATTGAAATGATTTTGAAAAACATGATATTTTGATATGAAGTTTAGACCTCTTTGAAATGTAAAAAAACCGACCGGTGTGAAAAATGTAAACGATTGGTTGTTAAAGAGACTGGGATCGGATATTGCCATACTTTCTACCAATACTGAAAACCACTTTAACAACTGTGTACGCAGTGGAGTTCCAAAAATGGTGTTGGTTGGATTTGGAGGCGATTACTGGATTTGAAGAAAGAGAACGATTACGGATATCCTTGACCTTCAGGTCATAATTAAAATGACTAAAACAGGCTATACCATGACCAAGTGAGGTTAGCTACCTCCATCGGCAACACTTCTTCCTCTATTACTATAGTCCCTCGGTTTGATTGATTTGATGTGCATCCGTTATTCGAAGTGTTGTTCGAGGTGGGCGGTAGTTGCGGCTATGCGTTACCACCAGTCCAGGCATGCAACTAGTATACTCCTACTCTGGGCATTCCTCGTGTGCCTTGTCATATTATCCTGATCGAGCCTCCTACTACTTTGATTTGTACCGTACCTATGGAGTGCCCTCTGATAGCCACTACATACTGTGGACTTTACGGTATCTGTATAGACTACGGTATTATATACAGTGTAAGGGTAAAAATGTAATCCCACTTACGCTATTTAATATGTTATATTTAACCATAGACATTATTGTAATAGCGTATTATATTATATGATATTAGTTTGATGGATCCTTAAGAGATGGAAATTCCCGTAACATCTCTTAAGTTACTGTACTCATATTATTACATGAAATTTGATTTAACTAATATGAGAATGATTTAGTTCTGATCCGAGTGTTTGTTGTGTTTCTTTTTTTGCAATACGCTCGGGTCAGACCAAATTGCAGTTAGCAAAGATTTCCTTACTTGAAGATACATTTAAGAGGATGGAGATGGAGCTCAACAGATGTATTAAGATTATTATTCCGCTGCAAAATATATTGGTATGTTTTATGTTAATTTACTCTGATAATTGTTGTAAATTTAATAAAATGTATGTTTTTAACAGCTTAATGAGCAGTTATTTATTTATTATATTTTGTCCTTTCGATGTGTATTTTGTATTTGTTTTCTTCTTTCTTGTTTTTCTTATTTTAATCCCAATAACAATCTGTATTTTTGATCTATTTATGTCAACATTAAGGATCATTGTCGATTTGAACGGTCAAAAACCTCGGATTTTATAATGACGAAACAAAATCCTTTGGGATCGTATGGACAAGGGCTACGCAATGGAACTGACTGGGAGTGAATTGGAGATTGATATTATTTATAAAAAACTAAATTGTTTGTCTGAATCAACCGAAAGTTATCATTATTTAACGACGAACGTCCAATGTGAGTAAATATCACTAAATCTATACAGTTTATATTTTTATAAATATAATCTAGTATTGATAGATGATGATTGATTGTTGTGTGTTGATTGTTTGGTTGAGTTGCTGATTTATTGGTTGAAATTATTGATAGCGATATGTATATATATATCGTTAATCAAACATTGATTCTGTTTATCAGAATATTACATATTGAAATGAAATTGATGTTATTTAAATTGTTTAACATCTGTGGATGTAGGGAAATAGGTTGGAGGGATCCAACTGGATTCCTCAATATTTATAATACTGTTTCTTTTCATACATTGTGATATATGATGTGATATAACACCTATCATTGATTATGATGACACTAGTCTATTTAATTGGTATTTTAAGTACCATAAGAAATATTGGAATGTAAAAAGGGAATTTTCAAAGTGTGTTTTGAAAATGAAATATTTATAGCAAACAAAAATGATATTATAAATGAAATTTTTGTAGGAAATAAATAGGATATTATACATGGAATATTTATTTGGAAAATAAATACTATTATAAAAGGAATATTTATTTGGAAAATAAATATAATTATAAAAGGAATATTTATTTGGAAAGTAAATAGAATTATAAAAGGAAATATTTTGAAATTGAATAGAATTTTATAAAAAGAGAATTTTACATTAGGAAGGTTTAGACCCGTGCTTCGCACACGGATGTTACATGATATTGATTTAAAGTAAATATTTAATAGAAATCTGTTGTAACAGATAAATTGATAAATGATGTTTAAAAATTAAGGAAATATTTATCATTTGATAAACTGAATATATAAATTTGAATTTATATAGAGAAGTAAAATCCGTTTTAACATCAATAATTGAGATGGAATGTGAACGTAGTAATTATAAAGGAAATTTGCAATGAGATTATAAAATTTGGAAATGAAATAAGACTCATATGAATAAGTTTACAAATAAAATATAAATAGAATTTGGGTTTGAGATATTGTTTTTAAATATGAAATCAAACTGTTTTGATTATATAAAGAAATATTATTCACATTCTATGTGAAAAATTAGATTAAAGTAAATATTTTGCAAATAAAATTTTATAAAGGAATTTGGGGTTTGAATTAGGAATTTAAATGGAATTACAGAAATTAGAAACTGACTGAAAACTAGTTGAGTTCAATGGATTTCTGGGTATCGATCTGATGTTGGTTTTGGCCTTCGAGGTTTATACTTGGGGAGTTGTTCTCTTACTAGTTTACATTTAGAGACTGATAGAGGTGGTAAGATATTGATGTGTGAATCAGAAATGGAAACGTTTTCCAAAGTTAATAATGTATATTTTCTAATTTTAGAAAATGAGGAATTTATGAATATATAGAAACGATAAATGGGAAATTTGTAAATGAAATGATGATTGATCGCTAATATTTCCATTTGGGAATACGATCATTGTTTGTACACATGTTTTCCTTCGATAGTTAAATAACCATCTATCAAAGTTTTGACCATTTCCGCTGTCTATATAGAGAGATTGGGATAAGATTTTTTATTTGAAAACCACTCTGTATGGGCAATATCATTTTGAACCAAATATATCAAAGACAATTGAAGACGGAGTTTATGCAACGTTTATTCAGGCGATCCTAGGTAGAAACTGCCAAAGATTGATTTACAGAATAATTCCTTCAAGTTGTCAGTTCCAGAACAACTTCAATGGACAATTGCCTGACAGAGTATATCTAGTAGATCGAGTAAGTTGACTGTTTCAAACATATTTACGTTGGTGGCGGAGGAATTTATTTCTCTTAGCTTATACCTATGGTATTTTTGGGAAAATCAATTGGTGATTTAACGGGTATGACGATGTGGCATTCAAAGTAAATGAAGGAGTGATCTGTTAAACGATACATTATGACCTCAAGCCTCATCAACTAGGAAATGACAGAAATCGGGCAGGCACCATGGCTAAGTGTGTCGCACCTAAGTAGGATATATTGTTGCCATCTAGAGAATATTCATATTTGTTACTTCTTTCAATTTTATATCTCCCGGGAACGGTTATGTTGGTATACCAACCATAAGGTGTCAATATATTTGGAACATTCAAGCGAAATGAATGGCCGGTCATGTGTGGCCGAGTTACAAGATCTTCTTGTTGAACTCTAGTGTATCGCTTCTAGAGTACACTGATCGGAAGGTGGTCCAATACCTTGTCATATTTGGAAATCCATTACCTAATAAGAATCTGTGGTTTTTGATTGTATATTATATATGTAGAACGTGAGATGAAAGCGTTCTGCTAGATTGATATTTACTTATATTAGACATTATTATAATATAAGAAAATATTGATCTTAAGAAATATTTTGGGTTTTCGTAAGGTAAAAACCATTCGTATTTATGTGTGGATCGGTCTTACGATTATCATTGCTTTTGAAAAGGACTTGGAAAAGCTAAACCAAGTGTTTGGAGTTTACTCACACCAGTCACATGACTGACCCAGAGTTTATTTTGTTTTGTTTTCCCTAAACTCTTGGGTGCCCAATTTTGTACGGGCAGTCAAGTAGTCGGGATTATACAGACACTTGAAGAGATGGAGTAGGAGGCTTCAGGATTATATAGCTATTGTTTATTTCTGCTATGGTGTAAGTGTTATACTCAAATGATAGATTTGTATTTCCAAGTTATGTTGTATACTATATTTTATTCGTTCCGCTGTAAGATTCGTGTTACTCTGATTCTGTTGTTATGTTCTTCTTATATTTTAATTTTCTATCTTACCCATATCTCACCCTCTAAATTCTTTCATTTACTATCCGATATTTCTTATGCTTGGATAGTCGACATTGAGTTTATGTCGATTACCAAGATCGCAAATCCCCTGGTCGTTACACTATATATATGGCCTATTTAGCTTTGCAACCAAGTATACCTTAAAATTCCCACTACACATGGAGGAGTACACATTTGTGTACTAATATGGTGACTGGTCGTGGCTTTTTTCCAGGGAAGGAGAGGAATAGCTACTTACCTAACCTATCATTTTCTTAATATCAACTACACAGCTACAAAACATAGGCACATTCCTATTCAATCAAATGCAACAGCTAGAAACACTTCACATCCTAACTTGTCCCTAAAAATGTCCCATGGCTGTATGCTTTTAAATCTGCACATGGTAGTGTCCTTAAAAAAGTAAGCCTAACCACATATATCTTTGAAATCAAATCACACAGCAAATACCCTGAAGCTAGAGTTTCAAATCAACCAAATGAACATCCTTTTTGTAAACTTTTGCCAGTTTGTTCCCCTGCAATCAATTGATGAACACTAATATTTTATTCATTTTATCCTATATATATTATCACCTACACATATAAACCCCTATGCCTTACCTTTACTTACACAAAATCATTTGAAGCATTCAAACTAAATTTGCAGCAAACATTGGTCTGATAATATAGATATATACTGGTTTAAAGTGCTGATTCTTTTTGTGTATGGATTAGATGATACAATAAGATGCTAAGAATACTCTGTACCTTGAAACAAAGCAAACCTAAGAGCCATTTCTGTGAGTAAAACTTTTTTTTTCATTTAAACTCTTTTATAGTACGATGAAAAGTAGATATACACTTGAATGAGTGTATGTGGCTAATGTGATCTACTTATAAAACCTAAATAACAAACCATAGAACAGACGTTTTAAAATCATGTGAGTAAACCTCACTTCAAATCTTATTTACATTATTTCTAGGATGTTAAATAGTTAGATCCACATTCAATTCCCTGTTGTTGATTATTATATCAATTTAACTGAAAAATACTTAGGTGATATGAACCTGGGACTGAAACAAGACTCTGAGCAAATATAGAGAGTAAACTCACTGTTTAATCCATGTTAACATTTATTTAATTTATATTGAATGATGCAAGTGACTTGAGTATGTATGCTTGGTATGCATATGTTACCTTATACATCTCATGTATATTGATCTGTAGTTTGGGTATATAACACTGTGAACTATTAAGTCAGTGTATGTTTAAAAACAAGAAGCTTAGCCCTTCGTTCTATCATAAAGGGAAAAATCCATAACCTTGAATCCAAACAGTTACAGTATGTAAGTTGTTCACGAATATTGTTATACTTATCTGTAGTATTTTTTGAAGATATCTTCAACCCATATCATATTTTATACTTACATATACTAGTAAATACTGTAAGGAGTTTTAAAAACCCGAAAATCCAAATCACATAAAAGCATGTTCAGGCTTATTACTATATTAGTAGGGCTGTTTCATGATTTTTAAGTCTGGTTTTACGATTTATAGTGGCATAAATTTCTCGTTAAGATTTTTTGTTTGTTTGAGTGGAAAAATTCAAGTTCGAGAAAATTTGTGAATGAAAGAGGAAACTGTTATTATGGGATGTGTACGACGATAAGGTAAAGACATTGATGGAGTTTGGTTTGTGTCGATGAATTGAGGAGGGTGGACAAAGTGAATTAAGATTTTTGGAGTGTTTTAGGAGTGTAGTGTTTGATCGGGTTGTATGGATGATGAGGGCGATCGAGTTCAACATAAATGGTAGGAGAGATGCTCGGATGGATGTGGAGATGAATGGAGGTGGTGGAAGGTGAACTGATGGACGGAGTTTGCTAGGAAAGCTTTGTTTTGACGTCGACTTGCTGTGCTCTTCTTGAGTGATTAACAGTAATTGGTGATTTTTGAGGAGGACGTGATGTATGGTCGGAGCAGTGGGCTAGTAGTGTTCCTGGGTGGCATCAAGACTTGTCGGCGGTTGGGTAGTGAATCAATGGTGGCCTGAGAGTGTGTGCACATATACAGTGCACGGTGTGCACTGGTGAAGGAACACAATGATTAGAAAAAGGAAAAAAAAAGAGGAAAAAGGTAGTGGGACGATTAGTTGGGCTGGGTTCAACCTTAAGGTGTGCAACTCGAAAGATGAAACGAAATATGGAAATAGTATAAAAAGAAACAGGAAATGGGTGAAAAATAAAGAAAGGAATGGGGAAAAACTGAACGATAGAAAAAGGAAGTAGCAGTATAAAGAAAGGAAAGAATGGGAAGTTGTGGGCTGGGAATGGGCCTGATCGGGCTAGAAAATCAAATAATAAAAAATAAAAAAAAGAGACTAAATAAAAGAAAGAAGGGAAGATGAGCCATAGGATTTGAGCCTGTAAGATAGGCTATGGGCTAAAGTAAAGAAATTGAAGTAAAAATATAATAGAAAGTAAAGAGAGGAGATAAAAAGAGAAAAATAGAAAACAAACATAAAGGAAAGGGTATAGAATTTTGAGAAATAAGTTAAAAGAATTGCTTTAAATTTTGAATCTAATATTAGAAACATATATAAAAAATTTATCTAAAAAGGAAATGAAAGAAAACGGTTTGGTATAGATGACAGAATCTAAAAAGAAGCAGATGGCGGATGATCAGACAGTGATCATTGTAAATGAAGTGTACTTCGTCAAAATTTGACATAGTTATTTTATTTTAAATAAATAAATAAAATAAGGATTTAACTAGATCTAAAATTCAGTTAATTAGTTTAGTTAACTGAAATTCGACGTTGAGTAGTAATGAGATAGATAATGTTGATCATTAATAACATTGTACTGGGATGCAATCAATTATCAGAATAATCGTTAAACTGTTATTAAGTCGATTTTAAATAAAGAAGTGATTTATAAGTTGAACTGACGACGATTAAGTTATACATTTATAATGTAAGGGAGTGCGAATTTAGATACAGTAACCAGAGAAACAAAATTTGACCATGTACTAGTATTTACTATAAAATCCAACTATTGTGATAAATGAGTCTAGAAGGAGAGATATTCATAACCCACAGTAAATAGCATTGGAGGTAAATGCTTTCCAAATAAGAACGGGTGTGGTAAATATTGGTAAGAGAGAATTAGTTGATCGATATCGATGGATTGTTCTGAAGTTCAGAAGATAAATGAAAAAATAATGAATTGGAAGGAGATTTTATATTGGAAATCAATTAAGTTGATTTCATGGATAGTATCATTCGCTTTAAATGTTAAATAAAGATTTAAATTAATTTAATTATATAAATTTGCTATCTAAATAAATAATGGTTAATTTTTAAGTCATATATATTGAAGAATGGATTATAACAATACTATTATAATAAATGAAATAAATGGGATTCTCAACCAAATAAAATCTCAGATAAATATGATTTGGAAATAATTTTTTTCCAAGATCAACTGATTTAAGAATGACTATTAGTTGAATTTGAATTATTGAATTGTGGTAGACAATATCTGTTGTAATGGTTGATCTATTGATTGAAATAATGTGATATGACCTAGCAAACTTGTTAGTTTGAGTAAAACATTTACCCGTCCTGTTTAGATAATATAAAATTACGGTAGAAATTCTATGTGATAAGTACTGATAATTAAAATAACTATTGGAATGTATTTGAATATGATAACCTAAAGAATTAAGTATCACTTAGCCCTAAAAGATTTTCACGTTCATTGATTCAAAGAGTACCGAAATTTGGGTCATCACAACTAGTTTGGTCGGCCCCAAGCAAGGAGTATTGCCACAATCTAGAGAAAAATTATATTTTTTCTTCTTTTGTTTTTGTATCTCCCGGGAATTATGGTAAGCCTATAAAACCATATAGTGACAATACATTCGATCTCAAGTTGAATGAGTGGTCATGTGTGGCCGGGTTGCAAGATGTTCTTGTTGAACCCGAATGTCTCTATAGTACACTGATTAGAAGGTGGTCTTATACCTTGTCAAAGTTGGAATTAATTCTACAATAAGTGCCTTGCAGTTTTTATTATATAATGAATATGTAGAGAGTGAGATGCAAGTGTTCTACTAGATGATTATTCATTTGTGATTGATAGACACTATTATAATATCACTAGATTTTGATATATCAAAAATGTTTTGGGTTATAGTAAGTTAAAAACCGTCTGTGTTTATGCGTGGGCTGGGCTGGTCTTTCTATTACCCTTTTTTCAAATGGGTTTTCTAAAGTTATGCAAGTAGTTTATCATATGAATTTATCACTGAAAGTATTCCAGACTGTTCCGGGTGAATTCTGGTTTGCTTCAAATGTGCTTGGGTCAGACCGAGTATATTTCCACATTTGGTATCACTTGGAGTTCTAGAAGAGGTGCTGAAGTCGAAACGTATATCCATATTTTTTCGGTAATAAATATTTCCGTTGTATGTGTTGTAATGATCTGTTGTATACTCTAATGTGTGATTATATATATACACAGTTTCTTTTGTAAAGCATTTGATATATTATATTTTGTCCATTCCACTGTGAGAATATGAACTTCTTATTCTTCTAATCTAATATTTCTTTTTTTACTTCTCTCGCCCTTGAATTTCTTTCTTATAACTATCTGCTTTTCTATGCAATTTGAGTTAACATGGGTTGTTAGATTTTGGCTTAAACTATACGGAAAAAGTGGGACGTTACAGGGGGCATCAGAGATGAAGTTTGAGTAGTAACCTTGGCTCTATGGCGTAACTCAATAAAAATGGGGTTAGTAATATTCTAGATAGAGTTGAGTATATTTATGCGAGATAGTGTGTTCGTAATTGTTATGAAAATCGTTTTATATTGTGTTGATTGGTTTTTTGGGTGGTATATGAAGTACACATCGATGCGTTTAGTCATCGTGGTTGATAGGGATTTATAAACCCTTGAATAAGGTAAATCGACATGATATTGTTTAAAGTGGGTAAATGAAATAATTTAACCTAGAATTATATTTTGATATAAAGGAATAATTTTCTGAAAATTATTGATGTGGTTGGTTGTTATTCTTATTATAATCAAATGAGATTATAATATGGAGATGGTTATTTATAACCAGATTGAATTTGTATAAAATAAAATATACAAATAAACTGAATTAAAATTGAATCCAGACCAGCATTAAAAATTTAAATTTCAGATATTTTTGAAAATATTTTCTTAGATATTTCAAAGTAATATAATATTACTTTGGAAAGTCTATTCGATAAAAATTATTTTTAAATAGATTTTAAAAGTGATTTAAGCATGGAAATCATTACAGTGGCCAGAAAGTAATTCAGATAATGGACTGCAACATTATCGGTATTCATTTTTGAGTTTCTAAGTGACAGAATGCTTCCTTTATAAAATTTGTTAGTGGAAATTTGTTTGAGAAAGCGAATTTAAAAATTCAATTATTTTGAATGGAAATTAAAATTTAAACTTATGTTAGATAAAATTATACAAGTCAATGTGAAAATGACTTGTAAATAAATCCCAAATGAAATATTTTGAAATCGGTTTAACTGTATGATTGAAATATACTGGTTGGATTAGAATTGGAATTTCAAATGTGAAAAGTGCAAATAATAATTTTACACTTAACGTATGAATTGTATAAGTTAAAATTTAAATATGAGCATTAAAATTTAACATAAATAAGAAGTTTGATTTAAAAATAAGAAATATATGTAGGTAATGAATCCAAACGAAATGTTTGGAGATTTTGATTGTATGGTTGGAAATAATTACATGACTATAGAATAAACTTGATTGAAAACAAATCTTGAGTGAATGAATTGGATTTGCTGAAATAGACTAAAGATAATGAACCTGAAATGGATTGTTAAGAAACAATTATGAATAAAAAATTCATATAAATTGGATTATATGTAAGACTTGTTTGGAATGGATGGCTGGAATATTTGAATATAACTGATGATTTTGAAACTAATGGATTCCATCTGAGATAGGAACCAGTGCATAAAATAATCCATCTTTAAACCTGTCCAAGATAATTTGGAAGTTGATTGAATCCAGTTTTTTAAAGCTGCATAATGATTGAGCAAGATCAATAATAGCTTATCATCTATCACTTAATAACGCTCATAAAAAGGTCGCCAACGCAAAATATAAATTTTTTGTTTTTGGTTTGGGTTTTCAAATTTGATTTTTCGACCATGTGGGTCGAGTATATCTTTTTGTTGTTCCTGTAATATTGTAGAAGTCCCTTCATACAAGGGAGACTCTTCCAAAATTTAAGGTGTTAGAATTATTCAATATTTTTGAAAAAATTATTTTGGTTTTTTTACAGAAGCTAATTGGATTAGTTAAACTGGAAATTCTGGAAGTGTAACAGAATATTTTTAACTAGTTGAATGTTTGAAATTTCTGAGTTTGCACCATTCTTCCTTTCTTAGTAATTTCAGGGACGAAATTCGTTTAAAGGGGGAAGGAATGTGTAACACCCCATATCCGTTAGTGTCACTCACAAAAGGGAATGCACTAAGTTCTGTGGAGCATTTAGGGTAAAAGATGCAGATAAATTACAAGACAGACATAAATTAAACAGCGGAAAATAAAACTTTGCTTTATTGATAAAATAGTTTGTACAAAGATTTCTTTACAATATCAGAGTGTCATCTGTCTTACAAAATAAAGAAGCATAAAAATACATTCATATTCCCCAATGTAGCAAGAACCAGCCATAGCATCTGAAAAGAGAATCCAAGCAAAACTTCGACAAATCTTCAAGCTGGGAAAGAGTGGCAGTCCAACTTAACCTGAGCTAAACTATTCCCTCCTTTACTACCTGGGGGGGGGGGGAGGGGAACGGAAGAAAAGAAGACGAAAGAAAAACAGAGTCAGACATAAAGCCTGAGTAAGTTCAGTAACTTCTAGCATGTGAATGTGGAAAAACAAAACGACATGAATTAACTGATACAAGATTACACCATGATGATAGGGTCAACAAGATTAGACAAGGTAGTCACAAGATATGCTAAGATAAGATAAACTAGATACGCTTTAATACTTTCGCCGCTTCGCTATTTCCTTGTTATACTGGTTTCTATATCTCTGCACCGCCTATCTAGTGTCCCAACTAGTAACGATAACGTGATCCCAATCCTTGTATTTTCCATTGCCTTCTGGCATACATTCATTATTTATTACCAAGATCAAATCTAGGGTTTTCTATCAAGTGCTTTCTAGATTTAACTAGAGTTTACGCTATCTGCTGAACGCTTCTCGGATTCAGGATTTATGCCACCTAGTCCAACTAGGGATTATGCTACCTGTCGAACGATGCCCCCAAGTCTAGGACACACTACCTAGAGTGGTACATGTTTCTATACTTCCCCACGCATGTATCGCGAATCGTTATCGCTTGTCTAGATGTACATGTCCTGTAATGTGCGGTCCGAGTTCTGCGACAGGGCAAATCAAGGAACACACAACTCGGTCGGGAGCTTTCAGATATCTGTCAATGCAGATGCTAAGGTCTGTTTTTATTCCAGTGGCTATGGTCCCACTTGACCCCTCCCTCAACTAATGAAAGGTACACCTTGTAAAATGAGAACTATACGCCGGCCCCCGGTGCCCCTCCATCCTATGGCCATCCTCACCCATAACTAGATAGCAAGTATATGGTCTTTTGGAGTTCTCCGCCTTTCCGCTTCATGTATCTCGATTGACTCAAGATGGATGGTAGACGACGAGTTGCTATCACAGGGCTACCGTTTTCTCGTCGAATCACGCCGGTCCATCCTGGTCTTTAGGTTGCCATGTATTGCAACCAAGGCATACCCCTGGTTCTTCTACGCAGACCTTAACCTCTGTGAGCTCAGGAGGATCATCTGCAGCCTCACATAGGGATACCAAGAGTACCCTCACGTCCCCTCGAAGCCTCGGGCTTCGTAGCCCAATTCGTTGGAGCCTTCTTTCTACTCAGACGGACATTCGCTCCTTCCTGTGTTATACTAAGAATTACTACTTAGTTTTACTAACTAAGATTTACCACTTAGTTTCCAGAATTGTTGTTTTCTTAACTAAGGTTTACTACTTAGTTCCCTTTCCCATCAATTTGGATTGGTTAAGTGTCATTAGTCAATTCAAGCCAACTTAACACTCTTCATTCATCCTGTTATACTGGTTAAGTGTTATCAGTAATTCATGTTGACTTAACCCCACCACAAACCAAGTTATATTGGTTAAGTATTTCTTATTACTTAACCCTACCCATTCATCCTGTATTGGTTAAGTGTTCCTTTTTAACTTAACCTTGCCCGTCTGTTTTAACTAACATGTTATTAATGGTTAAGTATTATCCCTTCATGTTTAGACTTAACCCTATTCTTTTATCACAATCTGATGGTTAAGTGTTCAAGTTTACTTAACCTTACGGTCTAGCCCAGATAACATATCAAATTTGCTAAGTGTATTTACTTAACCCCAACCTCTAGTCTAGTTAACATGTTAATTTGGCTAAGTGTATCAACTTTATTTAACCCCACCTTCTAGTATAGTTAACATGTTAGTTTGGCTAAGTGTTTTCTTAGTTACTTAACCCCTACAAATCTGGTCTTGTTACCATAAGTTTGGTTAAGTGTCCCTATGGATTTAGCCCTCCCATCTAGCTTGACTATGTTAAGTAGGTTAATTGTTGCTATAGACTTAACCCTCCCATTCTAGCTTAACTGTGTCCGTATGGACCTAACCCCACCCATCGGTTTGGTTATCTTGTTGAATTGGTTAAGTGTCTTAGTTAACTTAACCCTACCATTCTTGTTCTAGCTTTAACTAAATTAAAGCCGCTACCACTCACATTAGACAGATATTGTTGCGATTACTGGATGTGCCAGTTGGTTCCGAGCAGGTTTACATCGCAACTCAGTCTAACCTCAGGTTAGGCATATTCGTGTTTTCTAAGTTCAAAAGGGTTTTGGTTAATTTTCGAATCAGGTTTTGAAAGTAACCATTCCATCCGTCGGATCAGTTAGGGGTAGCCAGGGAGAGCAGGAAACTTGTATTTTCCAAACCCAAGCCTAGACACTATCCTCTCTGTCACCCTAGAACTTTCTGGTGTACCATTAAAAGAGATGTCGTTAATAAACCTTTAATTTGTCTAAATTTTCATTTCCTCATTTAGGCCAAATTCTATAAGTAAATTATTCCCAATTTACTTATTTCCTAATTACCCTTTTAATGTAAACTGTCAACGTTTATTCTTGTGGCCCATTTTCCCCTCTATATCATATTTATGCCTTTTGTTATGTAAACTATACCAATTAAGTGTCACTAACCATGATTTTGCTAAACCTGACGGTTATTCCCAATTATGGCCAATCTTAAACTTATACCAATATACTTATTATGCCAAATTAGCTAATCCAATCCTGATTTAACATTCTAATTACAGTTCACGTCAAACTAGACTTATTATTCTAGTTCATAGCTCATGTAAATGCTAGATTTACAAGTCGATACTAAACTCAAATTACACATCCTATAATCCATGTTAAATTTATCCAATTTGTATTTCTATGAACATGCCATAATTCATGTTCCCAATTTATGCCAAATTCCAAGTTTATAACTATGTTTTTAGTACATTTCACATTATGCCCAAATCGTATTCCCACCGTTCGTATAATTGCGATTAAATCTAGATTATGGGTAAATCTAGACTCGTATAAAATAGGGAATGAACCAAAGATGCTACGAAAAAGGATGGACATAATAACTGGCATAAAAGGTTTGAATAACGACGTAGGTTCAAGAACATGGGTAGACCTAACTTAATAGGTAAATTCCCAAGGTTTAAAACCAAGGATAGACAGAATAGAGACGCAGGTTCAAGAACATGGGTAGACCAAACTTAATAGGTAAATTCCCAAGGTCTAAAACCAAAGAAAACCAAGGACAGGCAGAATAAATAATTGGGTTTAATCTCATAATCACATAACTTAAGCAACACTTTCCTAGTCCTGAATCATAGGTGTTTAATCACAGGTGTCCTTGTTTTGTCATAGGCAATAGTTTATGCTTTTCCTAATCAAAGGCATAGGTTGGTGTTCACAGTCAAGAAAATAATTCTCATAGTCATAGTCACAGTCATAGGCAATATTCATAGTCATAGGCAATGTCCATAGTCATAGGCATATGGTTCTAAGGTCCATAGTTTCATAGTCACGGTCTTATTTGTCCTCGAATCATAACAGTTCTTAATTAGGTTCAAGAGTATAGGCACTGATTCGAATAGAGAGAGAGATTTGGCATATTCTTTTATTCCTTTAATTTCATGTCACGAACAGATAAAAACGTTCAAATCTAGATAAAACTGACTTACAGAGATTAGATTATAATAGAAAGATGGCGTTGCTATGATTCGTTGAAAAACAGTCATTCGAATCTTCACTTGAATCCTAGCTTGAATCTCCTCTTTGAAAGTCTTTGAGCAGCACCTCCTCGTCTTGATTTATTTTATATATATTATTTTATTAAGAGGAGGAGAGGAAGCCATGTTCACTCAGAATCTTTGCAGCATAAGGGTAGAGAAGAATTGTGAATAGAGAAGGAGTCTAGGGCCGTTTATATAGTGTAGAAGTCAGCGAATCTGGTCAGGATGGCGTCCGAATACAGAAGAATGAACCAGCTGCAGAAAACCGGAAAAAGCAGGGGGGTTGACCCCCAGGTCGACTACCCAGTCGACCTGGGTGCCTTACGTGGGAAAATCCCCGCCCAGCCCAATCTGGGTCCGATTTGAATTTTGAACTTGACCTGTTTTGAAATTTGAAATTCGCTGAATCTTCCGGAGGCCATATCTTCCTCATACGGACTCCGATTTACGTAAACTCGAACTCGTTTTCATGCAGAATTCCGAGACGAACGCAATGGCGAAGCCCGTTTCCCTTGATTTTGATTTTAACTTTTAATTCTACCCTGATTTGTGAATCCTAGTGTTACAGAATTACGGGGTGTTACATTCTCCCCCACTTAAAAGGATTTCGTTCCCGAAATCTTCAAGTTAGGAAGAACGTGTCCTACCATCCAATTACCCATCTACTCAACTATTCACTCATAGGCATCCATTGTCCTTAAAATATTTCTAATGCTTTCATGTTCATATGCATAGTGTGTGTATATGTCTTTATCTACTGTAAAATCAGGCGGTCTACTGATTCAGTCGACCTCCTTAATGCCAGTCATGTCAGTGCCATGCGTCCAACCATGTATGCAAGCATCCCTAGTTATGTAAATACTATATGCATGCACGACCATTCATCCATATGCAACACCGATATGATAACATATCAAGTTCAATTTACAAACAAATACATATCTGTAAATGCAATATGAAAGCGTCTGAACCGATCTAGTGCCTAATACGTATGCATATGCATTCACAAGCAACCTTTAGCAACCACTTGCAACCATCAACCATAACATGTTTCAAATACATGTTTACATCCATTGGCTTCTACGTAAGGATTGAAGATACGACCTAGGTGATATACTTTGGAAAGAGCAAAACATTATGCGTAAAGCTCCTAAAACAAAGAAATCAAGGATGCACCTTCAAGGAAAAGGGTATGATGCTAGTATCTTGCCTTCTTGAGCTTTACTCCACTGTATCTTAACTAATTTATCCTTACGATTATGAAGTTACAGATCTCCATTTCCAAAATAAACAGATGTCAATCACGGTACCAGGTATACGTACTAAGATGATTAGAGGTTTCCCTCTTACCCGCCATGCCATAATTATAAGAGTCGAAAGTTCACTACGTGCTCTTTGGAGTGCCTGCCACAACTATTCATCTCTCCCGCAAACCATCCAAACCGAACTGACATTCCTCAAGTACAAGCCCCCAAAGGCCTAAACCAATATCATACAAGCACCCAAGGAATATCTCCCCCGAATTTAGACGATCTATGTGAGATGATATAAGCAAACTCGATAGCTATTCTCAAATCCCTACTAACCAAAAATAAACTGGTCGGACCACCAATTGGATTTGAGACTCTATTGGGATCTTTCTACTATACAAGTACTATGGTGCAGAGACCCAAGTATGGAAGTGGATATGAACAAATAAGAAGCACTAGAACCTAAGGAAATAGTACGAACAGAAAACTAGACTCTTCCAACCGGACTACCTTTCTCCTAGGTATGCTTGGTGGCGAAAGCATGTACTTGTCCTTCTAAAAATCTCGTCCTCGTTCTTGCCCTTGTCCTTAAGTATATGCCCTATCATACCCTAGTAAAGATACTTCTTCTTGTCTTAGGTTTTATAATTTCTTCCTCCTTCACGTGCTAAGTCTACATCCATGAATTCCTCATCCTACGGTTATGCTCCTTAGCCAAACTTCTCATCCCCTTCCGTGTGTGGTCATGTTGACAAATCTCTCGAAAACTGCCTCCATCGTCCGGAAAACCCTATAAGCTTCGAAAGAAAACTGCCCATAGATGAAACAACTACGGCTATGGATGGAAGCCGGGCACTACTTTGCCCTTCGATGAGGTTACCTCCCAGAAAGCCAGGAGGCCCAGAGACTCAAGAAATAAGGAGACAAGAATTTAAACAGAGGAAGAGAAGATGGTGCATATGGCTTTGGGGAATATGTCTTTAAAACAAATCTTTTCTCTTGAAAATGCTTCTTTAAAAACCGTTTTGAAAATAATTTTTCAAATCCTTTATCTGATCTGGTAACCTTCAGCTCTGATACCACGTGTAACACCCCACATCCGTTAGTGTCACTCACAAAAGGTAATGCACTAAGTTCTGTGGAGCATTTAGGGTAAAAGATGCAGATAAATTACAAGACAGACATAAATTAAACAGCGGAAAATAAAACTATGCTTTATTGATAAAATAGTTTGTACAAAGATTTCTGTACAATATCAGAGTGTCATCTGTCTTACAAAATAAAGAAGCATAAAAATACATTTATATTCCCCAATGTAGCAAGAACCAGCCATAGCATCTGAAAAGAGAATCCAAGAAAAACTTCGACAAATCTTCAAGCTGGGAAAGAGTGGCAGTCCAACTTAACCTGAGCTAAACTATTCCCTCCTTTACTACCTGGGGGGGGGGGAACGGAAGAAAAGAAGACGAAAGAAAAACAGAGTCAGACATAAAGCCTGAGTAAGTTCTGTAACTTCTAGCATGTGAACATGGAAAAACAAAACGACATGAATTAACTGAATACAAGATTACACCATGATGAAAGGGTCAACAAGATTAGACAAGGTAGTCACAAGATATGCTAGGATAAGATAAACTGGATACGCTCTAATACTTTCGCCGCTTCGCTATTTCCTTGTTATATTGGTTTCTGTATCTCTGCACCGCCTATCTAGTGTCCCAACTAGTAACGATAACGTGATCCCAATCCCTGTATTTTCCATTGCCTTCCGGCATACATTCATTATTTATTACCTAGATTAAATTTAGGGTTTTCTATCAAGTGCTTTCTAGATTTAATTAGAGTTTACGCTATCTGCTGAACGCTTCTCGGATTCAGGATTTATGCCACCTAGTCCAACTAGGGATTATGCTACCTGTCAAACGATGCCCCCAAGTCTAGGATACACTACCTAGAATGGTATATGTTCCTATACTTCCCCACGCATGTATCGCGAATCGTTATCGCTTGTCTAGATGCACATGTCCTGTAATGTGCGGTCCGAGTCCTATGACAGGGCAAATCAAGGAATACAGAACTCGGTCGGGAGCTTTCAGATATCTGCCGATGCAGATGCTAAGGTCTGTTTTTATTCCAGTGGCTATGGTCCCACTTGACCCCTCCCTCAACTAATGAAAGGCACACCTTGTAAAATGAGAACTATACGCCAGCCCCCGGTGCCCCTCCATCCTATGGCCATCCACACCTATAACTAGATAGCAAGTATATGGTCTTTTGGAGTTCTCCGCCTTTCCGCTTCACGTATCTCGATTGACTCAAGATGGATGGTAGACGACGAGTTGCTATCACAGGGCTACCGTTTTCTCGCTGAATCACGCTGGTCCATCCTGGTCTTTAGGTTGCCATGTATTGCAACCAAGGCATACCCCTGGTTCTTCTACGCAGACCTTAACCTCTGTGAGCTCAGGAGGATCATCTGCAGCCTCACAGAGGGATACCAAGGGTACCCTCACGTCTCCACGAAGCCTCGGGCTTCGTAGCCCAATTCGTTGGAGCCTTCTTTCTACTATGATGGACATTCGCTCCTTCCCGTGTTATACTATGAATTACTACTTAGTTTTACTAACTAAGATTTACCACTTAGTTTCCAGAATCGTTGTTTTCTTAACTAAGGTTTACTACTTAGTTCCCTTTCCCGTCAATTTGGATTGGTTAAGTGTCATTAGTCAATTCAAGTCAACTTAACCCTTTTCATTCATCCTATTATACTAGTTAAGTTTAATCAGTAATTCATGTTGACTTAACCCCACCACAAACCAAGTTATATTGGTTAAGTATTTCTTATTACTTAACCCTACCGATTCACCCTGTATTGGTTAAGTGTTCCTTTTTAACTTAACCTTGCCCATCTGTTTTAACTAACATGTTATTAATGGTTAAGTATTATCCCTTCATGTTTAGACTTAACCCTATTCTTTTATCACAATCTGATGGTTTAGTGTTCAAGTTTACTTAACCCTACGGTCTAGCCCAGATAACATATCAAATTGGCTAAGTGTATTTACTTAACCCCGACCTCTAGTCTAGTTAACATGTTAATTTGGCTAGTGTGTCAACTTTACTTAACCCCACCTTCTAGTCTTGTTAACATGTTAGTTTGGCTAAGTGTTTTCTTAGTTACTTAACCCCTACAAATCTGGTCTTGTTACCATAAGTTTGGTTAACTGTCCCTATGGATTTAGCCCTCCCATTTTAGCTTGACCGTGTTAAGTTGGTTAAGTGTTCCTATAGACTTAACCCTCCCATTCTAGCTTAACTGTGTCTGTATGAACCTAACCCCACCCATCGGTTTGATTATCCTGTTGAATTGGTTAAGTGTCTTAGTTAACTTAACCCTACCATTCTTGTTCTAGCTTTAACTAAATTAAAGCTGCTACCACTCACATTAGACAGATATTGTTGCGATTACTGGATGTGCCGGTTGGTTCCGGGCAGGTTTACATAGCAACTCAGTCTAACCTCGGGTTAGGCATATTCGTGTTTTCTAAGTTCAAAAGGGTTTTGGTTAATTTTCGAATCAGGTTTGGAAAGTAACCATCCCGTCCATCAGATCAGTTAGGGATAGCCAGGGAGAGCAGGAACTTGTATTTTCCAAACCCAAGCCCAGACACTATCCTCTCTGTCACCCTAGAACTTTCTGGTGTACCATTAAAAGAGATGTCGTTAATAAACCTTTAATTTGTCTAAATTTGCATTTCCTCATTTAGGCCAAATTCTATAAGTAAATTATTCCCAATTTACTTATTTCCTAATTACCCTTTTAATGTAAACTGTCAACGTTTATTCTTATGGCCCATTTTCCCCTCTATATCATATTTATGCCTTTTGGTATGTAAACTATACCAATTAAGTGTCACTAACCATGATTTTGCTAAACCTGACGGTTATTCCCAATTATGACCAATCTCAAATTTATACATACTTATTACGCCAAATTAGCTAATCCAATCCTGATTTAACATTCTAATTACAGTTCACGTCAAACTAGACTTATTATTCTAGTTCATAGCTCATGTAAATGCTAGATTTACAAGTCGATACTAGACTCAAATTACACATCCTATAATCCATGTTAAATTTATCCAATTTGTATTTCTATGAACATGCCATAATTCATGTTCCCAATTTATGCCAAATTCCAAGTTTATAACTATGTTTTTAGTACATTTCACATTATGCCCAAATCGTATTCCCACCGTTCGTATAATTGCGATTAAATCTAGATTATGGGTAAATCTGGACTCGTAGAAAATAGGGAATGAACCAAAGATGCTACGAAAAAGGATGGACATAATAACTGGCATATAACGACGTAGGTTCAAGAACATGGGTAGACCTAACTTAATAGGTAAATTCCCAAGGTCTAAAACCAAGGATAGACAGCATAGAGACGCAGGTTCAAGAACATGGGTTGACCTAACTTAATAGGTAAATTCCCAAGGTCTAAAACCAAAGAAAACCAAGGACAGGCAGAATAAATAATCGGGTTTAATCTCATAATCACAGAACTTAAGCAACACTTTCCTAGTCATGAATCATAGGTGTTTAATCACAGGTGTCCTTGTTATGTCATAGGCAATAGTTTATGCTTTTCCTAATCAAAGGCATAGGTTGGTGTTCACAGTCAAGAAAATAATTCTCATAGTCACAGTCACAGTCATAGGCAATATTCATAGTCATAGGCAATGTCCATAGTCATAGGCAATGTTCATAGTCATAGGCATATGGTTCTAAGGTCCATAGTTTCATAGTCACGGTCTTATTTGTCCTCGAATCATAACAGTTCTTAATTAGGTTCAAGAGTATAGGCACTGATTCGAATAGAGAGAGAGAGATTCGGCATATTCTTTTATTCCTTTAATTTCATGTCACGAACAGAGAAAAACGTTCAAATCTAGAAATAACTGACTTACAGAGATTAGATTAGAATAGAAAGATGGCGTTGCTAGGATTCGTAGAAAAACAGTCGTTCGAATCTTCACTTGAATCCTTGCTTGAATCTCCTCTTTGAAAGTCTTTGAGCAACACCTCCTCGTCTTGATTTAATTTATATATGTTATTTTATATAGAGGAGGAGAGGAAGCCATGTTCACTAAGAATCTTTGCACCATAAGGGTAGAGAAGAATTGTGAATAGAGAAGAAGTCTAGGGCTGTTTATATAGTGTAGAACTCAACGAATCTGGTCAGGATGGCGTCCGAATACAGAAGAACGAACCAGGTGCAGAAAACAGGAAAAAGCAGGGGGTCGACCCGCAAGTCGACTACCCAGTCGACCTGGGTGCCTTGGGCGGGAAAATTCCCGCCCAGCCCAATCTGGGTCCGATTTGAATTTTGAACTTGACCTGTTTTGAAATTTGAACTTCGCTGAATCTTCCGGAGGCTATATCTTCCTCATACGGACTCCGATTTACGCAATCTCGGACTCATTTTCATGCAGAATTCCGAGACGAACGCAATGTCGAAGCCCGTTTCCCTTGATTTTGATTTTAACTTTTAATTCTGCCCTGATTTGTGAATCCTAGTGTTACAAAATTACGCGGTGTTACAGAATGTAACGGTCCAGATTTTTAACCATTTTATTTAATATTTTAAAATGGTTTTAAATGTTATTTTAGAATTTAATTAGATTGAATTCAATAATTTTGAATATTTTATTAATATAAATAATAATTTAAATTCCGGAGTGGTCAGAATTTGATGGATTTGCAATATAATGTGAAATGGCAATTTAAAAGAATTTAATGTTGTTTGGTTTTGAATAATATTAGTTATTTCGTTTATTAAATGACGTTTGAACATATTAATTATAATTATATTATAAAATGAACTGCAGCAACGCGATAGTTCGTAATATTACGTTTTGAACTTTAATTGGTCGTACATGATCCAATATAAGTCAGATTTCTATTAAACAAGAAACGTCCAAATCCTATTGGGTAAAATTTCTAATGGAAGAGAATAATCAAGTTTTCATATTGTAGATTTTGTTTTATGTCTAAATCAATTTTTCAACTAGTCGCTGTGGAATTCGTTAATAAATTATAACCATTTATTTATATAAAATAAAAGGATTTTTAATATATTGAATATCGTTTTGGCTTGGAATTCAACCTAGAGTATTTTATTTTGAAACTACATGAAATTCTGCTCAAGTATGACCAATCATAATATTTTAATATTAATATATTAAGGTATTTTAAAATTAATTTACTTTAATTTAAATTGGACCCTTAAAAAGGACTTTATTCAAATGACCCACGTTTCAGTGAAACAAATTTTATTGAGATCATAACAGCTAATTATTGCTAGATTTCAAGTTTTGCATCATTTGGAGTTAATTTGTGAGCATAGTAAAATTAGATGCATATAAATCGACCATTTGGACTCGAATGAGCATCATTTGAGCAAACAGACACGGAATTCAACGAAACAAATTTCATCTCGATCATAACGTCAAATTGTATCATGACGTCCAATTTCATCACGAACGGGGTTTTTGTGTTTGATGATAAGAATTAATAAACGTCATTCACAAATGGCGATAAGCACGGAAAATATCGTCGATCATTTCACTAAAATATCATTGGTCTCTTCTTTTAATCAAATCACATTAAAAATAAAAAATAAATAACGTCAACCCCTAATTCTCAAGCCAACCTAAGCCTAAAGTAGAAGAAAAAACCTCTGACAATCCCATGTTCTAATTCCTTGGCAGCCACGAATGCTTCACTTATATAAGAGCATCTGCAATGCTATTATGATTGTCATGTTAAATACATAACACGTGTGTAATTAACAATGTGAAGTGAAATTTTATTTCTAATGCTAATGTGTAATAGATTGTTGATATGATGTGGCAAACAAAATGGAAGACATTGTCAATTGCAATGTCTAGTTGTAGACATTGTATTTCACAATGTGAAACCAATTACACTTAATTAAATATAAATAATTGAAATAAATATATTATTTGTCATAATTTAATTGGCTAAATGAGTGAAATTATTATTTTAAATAGCAGTTGCATTGGAGTGTTCTTTCATCTTTTTAATATGTTGTCTCAATGATTTAGCATTGTGGACACATACGTTAAATTAGACAATACATGTGTTGTACATTGGAGATGCTCTGAACACATGCTGTCTTCAATCATTTTATAACAAAACAACTTCCAGCAAAACATATATATGAACACAGCAAATATATACCAATAATATAATCTCCTAGCAAAGAGAAAAATAAACTTTGGTTTGGGTTAGCGTGGGTTGGCTCCGACGATCCAGTGAGGGTGAGCCGTGATAATCACCAGAGTTTCATCAAGATGGTAGTGAGTGCAGTAACGGATGCCGGCGGTGCTAAATGGGGAGTAGGTCATCATGATGGTGTCGGAGGTGATCCTAGGTGTCGCAGCATTGGTAGGAGGGCTTCCATAATGAAAGATTCGAGGTTTTTCTTTTCACAGTTGTTAGGTTTCGAAGTTCAGCTCGCATAATGTGGAAGTGGTCGAATCTAATGTCTTTATGACCTGGGGGTGGAGGCCGACAAGGAGGTAAAAAGGGTAAAGGATGTGGTTCATTTCACTGAGAAAAGAAAGGTTCTCATCCGAGTTAGGGGAGGCTCGGGATGGAAAGCAAGGTTACTATGGGGTTCGTGTTACAGACCGCGCTACTTGTTGTGGGTTTGATGGAAGTTAGTTGCACCGGTGTAGGTGCGAGTGGAAGAATGTTTGGCAATTTCGGGAATTGGAAGAAAATACATAACGAGGGGTGGATTAGTTTGGTGGGGTAGAAAATTATTTGGGGGGCGTGGGTTGTGAATCTAATTTTTGGGTTAGGCCTAATAGAAGAAAAGGAATAAATGGAAAAAAGTAAGGATGTCAAGGAGAAAAGAAACTGTAACAACCTATCTTTTTGATGGCTCCAAGTCGGTAATTAAACCAACTCAGAACATTCAAAACAATGGGTAGGTATTTTAGCTTATGGGTCTAAACATAATAAACACAAAAATCACAGACACAGAAAATAGCAGTATATCTCACAACGAATTTTTTTATACATACCAGGGTATACAAAAAATTTATTATATACAGTGGAAGAAACATAAATTGCATACATAGATTTTTAAGATAAAAATGTTACGGTTTATACGAGCATTGCACGCGTGTTTTTCTTTACATGTCTTCACGAATCCTCATCGTCATCGGCTTCAAATCTAAACTGTAAATACTCAACTCTGACCCCGACCCGAGCAAAACAAAAACACGGGTCAGGTTGTATTCAAGTAAAACAACCAAAATAAAATACTGAAACATAATAATTAAATCCTAACATGTATGCGGCCCAGTGTGGAAATTTCAGTTCACGTACGTAACTCACACTTTGTGACAACCCGGAAATCTAAGCCAAGTTAAAAATTTTATTTTGGCAATTTTAGTGAATTTCGAATATTTAAAATGAATTATTTTAAATAATATCAACGAGAAATTTATTTTGAATAGAATAGAACGTATATATTTATATGTGTCGTCGTTAGAATATAAATATTTTATTTTAAATTATAAAAGGAATTGAAAATGGCGCGGTAGTTCGAAAAATCGATTTCAAACTTCAAATGAATGTACCGGGTGTAAAATAAATCGGATTTTAGCGAAACCAAAAATATTAGGATCTAATTGAGAATATCTTTCGAACGAATCCGAAAAATCAAAATTTCATAGCGGGAATCAAAAGTTACGCCCAGTTGAAAATTCTGAATAGTCGCTATGGAATTCAGGCCCTTAAAAATGGAAATTTTGCAAACGACCTCGGTATTTGACGAAACCACTTTTGTTGGATCCGTGATGTCAAATTATTACTAGGTTTCAAAATTCGTAATTTTTCGAATCAATATGTGAGCACGACAAAGGAAAATGCGTTTGACCAGTTTAAATCGACTGGAAAATGGCCATTTTTCAAACTGTCTTAGAATTCAACGAAACTAGTTTTGTTAGGACTGTATCGTCAATACGAAGCTAGAAAATATTTTTTTGGAATTTTTCGAGTTAGTATGTGGCCCCTGTAAATTGAAATGTGCGTTCAAATTCAATATATAGAGTTATATTTTGATTTTGACGAAAACTAAACGAAACGATCGAATCAGCCTACGATACTTATCCCATTGTGTTCGAAATGGGGGTAATTAGCTAAGGACGACAGTCGGTGGGTTCGATTTTGAATTCTAAATAAAAGTTTACTTTATAGAATAAATAAATAAAATAATATAAAAAATTTCAATAACCCCCCCTTTTCTCTTTCCTTATTCACGTTCAAAATAGAAAAAATAAACCCCAAAGGGGGGAATCGCGCCAGGCGATCGTCGGCCCCCCTTCTGAGTGCGCCGCCGCGCCTCCTGGTGGCGTGCCCCACCGCCAACCACCGCCCTCCTCCGCTTCCTCCTCCCCTTCTTCTTCGCTGACCGCGAGACCCCCACTCCAGCACCCCACAGCCCACTGCAACCACCACCCGCCGCCTCTCAGCCCAGCTCCGCCCTCTATGCCACCATCCCCATCTCTTCCTCCCCCTTCTTCGATTTTGAATCCGCCTAAACCTCAATCCACCCCAAAACCGCCTCCTCCCCCTCCTCGATTTCCGCAACGCGCGATTTCCCCTTCCCCTCTGCAATTCAATCAACCAATTTCACCCCGCTGTGAGTTCTTTGCATTCCACTTTGATTTTTATTTATATTGTCAACATATAAAGCTTTGATTTTTATTTATATTTTTAACATAGAAGGATTTGATTTCTATTCATACAAAGTTTAGACTTTCATTTAAATAAAGATTAGATTTTTATCATAGTAAAGGCGAGATTTTTATTATAAAGATAGGATTTTTATTATGTAAACATCGTTATAAAAGTGAAAAGATTATATTTTTATTTATAAAAATATAATTTTTATATTTTAGAAAGAATAAAAATTCGCTTTTTAATTTATAGAAGAGATAAAGAAATGATTTTTATAATGAAATAGCGAAAAGATTATGTCTTTCAAGTAGGAAAGGTATGATTTTTATATGATAAAAATAATAAAAATATGATTTTTATCATAGGTGAAATATAATAATATAATTTTTATAAAGTAGAAGTATTAAAAATATGATTTTTATCATAGGTGAAATATAAAAATATAATTTTTATTATATTACTAGCAAGATAAAAATAGAATTTTTATCTATATAGTAGAGGTGTAAAAATAGAATTTTTATCTATATAGTAGCGGTGTAAAAATAGAATTTTTATCCATATAACGTAGTTATAAAAATATGATTTTTATATAAATATCAACAATATAAAGATATGATTTTTATATATGTAGTAGCTACGGACGGCGAAATTGACAAAGGGCGAGCACGACGAAGATTTCTACATATGAAGAGTCGTGGTGTTTGGTTTAGCTAGTCGGTGAGAACTTCTCACTTTAACTCTTCTTTTCTAGTCAAAAATATATACTAGGATGCAGACGGTGCTTAGTAGCACCCGACACCTGAAACACCCCACCTCCGTTAGGGTCACTCTCAAAGGGAATGCCCTAATTTTGGTGGAGGTTTATAAGTACAAGTCACAGATATACAAGACAGATATAAGAACACATATTTGTAAACAGCGGAAAAACAACAAACTTTTATTTCATAAAAGCAAATACGTGTTACAAAACATCACCATGATTGTCTTACATCTTTTTTTCAAAAACATAACATAACACTTTCATAATCTGTCTTGAGTACATTATTTAAAGAAGCATAAATAAAGCATAGATAAACTGCAAAAGTCCCCATAGTGGATTGTCCAAAGCCATAGTTCAAAACAGGAAAGTCCAAGCAATACATTTCTCTTCTTCAAGCTGGATGTTAAGGCTGGTCAAGCTGCAGTGTTCCCTCCCTGTGGACCTGGTGTGGGGGGGGGGGAAACGGAAGAAAAGAAGACGAAAGAAAAGTAGAGTCAGACATAAAGCCTGAGTAAGTCTAGTACTATTTTGTCTATGAATAAAGAACTGGGTATGATAAGTATAAACAAGAAGTGGAAAGGTACTTTAAACTTGGTTAAGTTGTCTAGGGTCGAATATACTATCGTACCCCATGTAAATCTCTGAACCCATATAAACTAGTTTCCAATTGGCACCCCATAATCAGGGTGATGTGATCCATTCAATGATGATCGGCTCCTACTCGCATAGTTACATGTGTCTTACGGCCCCCGATGTCTGTAGTTACCTATGCTGGTCCCACCATGGGGTGTATCAAGTCCCATGGCAGCGGCCCGACACAACCTTAGAATGCACAGGTATGCTACTGGTGCCCAGTGCTTTATTTTTCTGCGCCGGAGTGCGTGCACGCCCGCACACCGTTAGAACCTACACTGCTACACCACCGCCGTCGCTTTGACCTCTTACAATCAGCCCAGTAATCGTGCCCCACCCTGCCTAGTTTCAGGGTATCATGATTCACCTTTTAGGGTTACTGCTGAAAAGGGTCCCCCGTTACTAGGTTTTCTATCTCTAGCCAACATGCTAAGTTGGTTAAGTGTTTCTAACCTAACCCCCACCAGTCCGTTTAGTTTAGCATGTTCCATTTTGATTAAGTCTTTAGTCCACTTAATCCTAACAATCCTGACTCAGCCTTAATTGTCTTATTAAGGCCCTGACCTCTCACATTAGACAGGTATTGTTGTGGCTGCCTGTTGCCGGTTGGTTCCGGGCAGTCTTACGCCACAACTCAGTCTAACCTCGGGTCCTTATTGGGCTCCATGTTTAACCTCTCACATTGGATAGGTATTGTTGTGACTACTGGACAGCCGGGCGGTTCCGGGCAGGTACATCACAACTCAATCCAACCTCGGGTTAAACACATCGTATTTTCTACTTTTACATATTTTGTCTTTCTTCTTTATTTATATGTAAATATTTGCGGCCCATTATTAAGTTAATGGTGTAAAGATTACACCAATCACGGGCCCAACCCATACTTGAATTTGGGCCCTTCTATTTTATATTTTCATTCATTAATTAATTTTAACCCAACGTTATTTTCCCCCGTTTTACACGTCCGTTCATATATATTGGGCTTAGCCTTTTAAAGCCCAATTTAGCCATGCGAAAGGGGAGGCTTAAAGCGTGATTACATACACAAAGAGGGGAAGGTGAGCGTATGAACTTGCAATATGACGATGGGAATACAAAATAGAAACTGGTGTACTTGCATAGTAGTGACATATACTTTGGTCATAAAACATAGGTGACATGAATCAAAACATGTGAACTTGTAATTGAGATATCATTATTGACACATGAACTTATATTTTTATTTAGGCATAATGTCAAACATAAGCATGGCATAAATACTTCTAGCATAAACATGGCATAATGTCAAACATAAGCATGGCATAAATACTTCTAGCATAAACATGGCATAATGTCAAACATAAGCATGGCATAAATACTTCTAGCATAAACATGGCATAATATCAAACATAAGCATGGCATAAATACTTCTAGCATAAACATGGCATAATGTCAAACATAAGCATGGCATAAATATTCCTAACCATGGTGTTTGCTTTAAACTTGCAAAAAGGGATTTTTGAGTCTAACCTAGCCATGTATCACATATGTCATCATATAATTCTTTTAAACAAGATAGACTTAATCATAGATTTCAATTATGCCAAATATCATTCATAGCCTAGCCATATTCATAAGTTTTGCAAAAGCATGACTTAATACATGGATTATGGTGTCAAAATTCCAACATAGTTTCATATGAACTATAAGAACCAAACTTGTTTCAATTACTTGCAAAATGATTTATGCACAAAAATATACATCATGATGGCATAATAACAAAGCCCCAAACTCGCATGAATTTCAATCTACTACATACATGTAGCTTCAACATAGATTACATAATTTGCGCAATATTCCAAACGTATACTTGCATATAACTACCGCATGTAGTTCTTTATAATGAATAACATAATTTTGCACAAATATGAATTACTTTATTATCCCAATTCAAGCATACAAATCAATACAGTTGTTTATTCATACCAAAGTAATACTCTACTTACAATGGTTGCGGCGAATTCTCTAATTAAGAGATATGATTCCTTTGTTGAATTGATTGGCTTTAGGTTGCTTGAATTGCTTTAGGCTTTAGAACTTTCTTTCTAATTCTCTCTCTAGTCGGCGGCTACTCTTAGTCGTTCCTCAGCAACATGGCGGCTATGTTCTTAATTTGAATGAATAGATTAGGGTTTAGTCTAGGGTTGTTTATATAGAGGTTAGGAATTGATTAGGACCATTGATGTTGCTAGGTTAGATCGTAGCCATTCATTAGATAGAGAGACCAATTAGAACCCGCCACCTAGCCCTAATGACAAAGCAGACCACAGAAATTCGACCAAACACAGACCTGGCCAGCCAGGTTGACTGGGCTCGACCAGGTCGACACCCCTGTCGACAGGGCTGTCGACAGCCCTGTCGACATGGGTAGCCCAGGTCGACAGCCCAGTCGACCTGGGTGGCCTAGGCGGGTGTTTATCCGCCCTGGCCCACTGGGCCCGATTTTTAATTATTTTATTCTGTTTGAATTTTAAATTTAATTCAAAACTTCCGAAGGACATATCTTCTTCATACGGACTCCGTTTTTCGAAAACTCGGACTCTATTTCGCGTATTTTTCCGAGACGAACGCAATGGCGTATCCCGTTTCCCTTAGTTCTTTGATTTGAATTTGATTATACTTTAATTCATGAATTTCACAGTTATAGAATTCTCGGGGTGTTACATTCTCCCCCACTTAAAAGGATTTCGTCCCCGAAATCTTCAAGTTAGGAGGAATGTATATCCTAACATCCAATCATCCATCTACTCATCCATTAAACACGAGCATCCATTGTCCTTAAAAGACTTCTAATGCTTCATGATCATATGCAAAGTGTGTGTGTACATGTACTTATCTAATGCAAAATCAGGCGGTCTACTGATTCAGTTGACCTCCTTAATGCGAATTATGTAAGTGTCATGAATCCATTATGTATGCAAATTTTCCTATTCTTGATTCTACATGAGTGCACAATCATTCAATACAAATGCAACATCCATATGACAACACATTAAAGTTCAATCACATACGAATGCAAACATATATGCATATGCAATATGAAGTGACTGAGCCGATCTAAAACCTAGATTGTGTGTGTATATGCAACCACGAGCAACCACTAGCAATCACTTGCAACCACTTGCAACCATCATCCATAACATGTTTCAATTACATGTTTCCATCCAAAGGGTCTCTACCTAAAAGATACGGTCGAGGAAATATACCTAAAAAGATAGATAAAAGCGCAACTTAAGGAAAAATGAAAGATCAAGGATGTACCCTCGAACAGAAAAGGGTAGGCAGTGCGGATTCTAGCTTCAGTTTCCCAAGTCGCGTCTCCCTCGGCGTCGCTCCACTGAACTTTGACGAGCTTGACTTCGCGGTTGCGTAGCTTCTTCACTTCTGTTCCTAAGATGCGGGTTGGAACTTTTCTTATGGTTGCTTCGCGTTCCACTTCGGCCTCTTCGAGTATATTTGGCTCTACCACTTCAGCAGACTCATGTAGACATTTTCGGAGATGTGAAACGTGAAAAACGTTGTGGACTCCAGCCAACTTCTCGGGTAGCTCTAATCTATAGGCCATTTTCCCAATTTTCTCGATGATAGGGAATGGCCCTACGAACCTTGGTGCAAGTTTTCCTGTGGTTCCAAAACGAACAACGTTTCTTAGCGGTGATACCTTGAGAAAAACTCTGTCTCCAACCTCAAATTCAAGGTCGGTCCTCCTCTTTTCGGCATAGGACTTTTGTCTGTCTTGGGCCGTCTTCATCCTTCTTCGTATTAAGTCTACTTTCTCTGAAGTCTCTCGGATCATATCTGGTCCAAGTATAAGCTTATCAGTAGACTCCCACCAACAAGTGGGCGATCGGCACGGTCTTCCATATAAAGCTTCGAAGGGCGCCATTCCTATGGTTGCTTGATAGCTGTTGTTGTAGGCAAATTCCACCAAAGGAAGGTGGTCTTCCCATGTCCCTCCGAAGTCGAGGACGCATAGCCTTAAAAGGTCTTCCAAAACTCTGTTCACTCTCTCTGTTTGGCCGTCGGTTTGGGGATGATAGGCTGTGCTCAAGCATAATTGCGTTCCTACTGCTTCTTGCAGACTCCGCCAAAATTCGCTGGTGAAGATGGGGTCTCGGTCACTAACAATGCTAGATGGTATTCCATGGAGTCGAACGATTTCCTTGAGGTAAAGTGATGCTAGGGATGAGGCAGTTCTTTTACTTTTGACAGGTAAAAAGTGGGCGCTTTTAGTAAGCCTATCCACTATTACCCAAATGCTAGTGTTGCCTCTCCTAGACCTAGGCAGCCCATCGATGAAGTCCATTGAGATGCTATCCCACTTCCACTGCGGGACCTCCAGAGGATGTAGTAGTCCGCCAGGCTTTTTCTGTTCCGCCTTAACCTGTTGGCACACCATACATTTAGAAACGAATTCTGCCACGTCCTTTTTCATGCCATTCCAAAAGAAAGTCCTTTTTATGTCTTTGTACATTTTATCCCCGCCTGGGTGTATCGTCATCTTGGAGTGATGTGCTTCCTCGAGAACCTTCTTTATTAAATCGTTTGTCTGTGGGACGCATAGTCTTCCGTCTCGCCTTAGCAAACCCTTATCGTCGATGGAGTATCTGTTGAGGTGACTTGAAGTCTCACCCCTAATTAGCCTATCAATTATTTCCACAAGTTGAGGGTCTTCGCGTTGTGCTGTCCCTACTGAATCCACTAAAGTTGGCCGTACTTCGAGAGATGCTAGCAAGCCTGGTACGAAATCGGAGGAGGGCCTAAAGTCGAAGCTGGCTATAAACTCTAGGCTTTGTCTTTCAACAAACAATGGGCTTAGGGTCAATTTCTTTCAGCTCAACGCGTCTGCCACTACGTTGCCTTTGCCCGGAGTGTAGGAGATTTCGAAATCGTACGAGGCAAGAAACTCCATCCATCTTTGTTGCCTCAAGTTAAGATCCTTCTGCGAGAAAAGATATTTCAACGATTTATGGTCAGTGTAAAGTTCGAACTTCTCACCTAGGAGATAGTGTCGCCAAGACTTGAGTGCAAAGACGATGGCGGCTAACTCGAGATCGTGGGTTGGGTAGTTCTTTTCGTGCACCTTCAACTGCCTCCCGCCATAAGCTACTACCCTTCCTTCTTGCATTAAGACGACGCCTAGCCCTATCCCACATGCATCCGTACAAACAGTGAACATCTTGCTCCCATCTGGCAGAGTCAAAACTGGGGCTGTTGTAAGAGCCCTTTTCAGTCGTTGGAAAGCAAATTCGCAATCCAAATCCCAATTGAACACTAGATTCTTCTTGGTCAATTTCGTGAGCGGAGCTGAGATTTTCGCAAAATCCCTTATAAATTTTCGATAGAAACCTGCTAGTCCTAGAAAGCTTCGGACCTCAGTTGCATTCCTTGGTGTCTTCCAATCCTGTACCGCCACTACCTTCGCAGGGTCCACCGCTAACCCTTGTTTGGATACTATGTGCCCAAGGAACCTCACCTCTTCTCTCCAAAAGTGGCATTTCGAGAATTTGGCTTTTAGTTGATGGACTCGCAAAGTTTCCATGATTGCCCTTAAGTGTTGAGCATGTTCCTCTTCACTCTTTGAGAAGATAAGGATATCATCTACGAAGACCACTACGAATTTGTTGAGGAAATCTCTAAATAACCTACTCATCAAGTCCACGAAGTAAGCAGGTGCATTTGTCAAGCCGAAAGGCATGACAAGCCATTCAAAGAAGCCGTCTGGGGTTCTGAACGCCGTTTTATCGATGCTATCTTCAGCCACCCTTAGCTGATGAAAACCGGTTGCTAAATCGAGTTGGGAGAAAACAGACGCTCCTACAAGCTGGTCAAATAAATCGTCAATTCTAGGGAGAGGATGCCTATTCTTTTTCGTTAGCTTGTTGAGCTCCCTATAGTCAACACATAGACGGAGTGAACCATCCGCCTTTGTAGAGAACACCACCGGAGCGCCCCATTCTGAAATGCTCCTCCTAATGAACCCCTTTTCTAGAAGCTCTTTAATCTGTTTACTGAGCTCTTTCCTTTCTCGTGGAGCCATATGTCTAACGGGCAACGCAACGGGCTTTGCATTATCTACAAGATATATGCGGAAGTCTATTTCCCGCTTCGGAGGCTAGCTCTTCACCTCTTCGAAGACATCCGGATATTCCCGGACCACTCTAACTGATTGCAAGTTTTCAACAGAGGCATCTAGCGATTCAAGATAACTAAGCATAACCGCATACGAGGGATTACAAGAAATTTCCAAAGTATTACCGAGCTGGGTTAGGAGCCTAACAACCCTTTTCTCACAATCAAGGATGGCCCCATTACGGGATAGCCAATCCATACCCAAAATCAAACCATACCCCAAAAAGCCCAAAACAAAGGCACTACATTGAAATTCAACACTTAGAATAGAAATTTTCAAATCCAAACAGATCATAGACAAATGAGCTGGGCCCCCAATTGGGTTTGAAACAATTAAGGGGTCCTCTACCATACTAGTTTTTAGGTGCAGAGATTCTACTAAAGCAGACGAGATAAAGGAGTGTGATGCGCCGGAATCAAATAAAGTGCGAACGGGGTGATCATAAAGATAAATTACGCTTTCTACAGAAGTATTTATACCTCGCTGTTGCAATGGTGGCGCTTCTAGCACATGAACCTGTGCCCCTGGGGTGGATCCAGCGCCCTGCCCCTGTCCTCGTTTCTTTGGGCAGTCCTTAGCCCTGTGGCCTGTCTGACCGCATGAAAAGCACCCACCATTCTCCTTGGCCTTCTTTTTCCGGCAGTCCTTTACTAAGTGCCCCACTTTGCCACAGAAATTGCACTTCCTCTTCTCTTTGTTGCCTTTTCCGCCTTTCTTAAAGTCCGCCTTCTTAGGTTGCAAACCCTCTTTCTTCCCTTGAGAGCTTTCTGCCTTTGTCTCCTTCTTGCCCTTATCCTCCTCATTCAGCAATGCCATTTGCACCAATCTTTCATACGTGGCCCCCATGGGTATATGGGTCATGGCCAAACTGTGTAATGGCTCATTTAACCCTTTGACGAAACGGAGAGCCTTCTTGTGCGGGGTGTTGACTAGGTCAAGTCCAAACCTAGCCAGCTCATCGAACTGATTCACATACTCTCTGACAGTCTTGTCTCCTTGCTTAAGAAATAAGAATTTTTCCAACTGCAAACTTCTTTCCGCATCTGAGAGAAATTTGGTCTCAAACCTTGCCCTAAAGTCCTCCCATGTCTCCACTGGTCTTTCAGCATTAGTGACTTCCCACCAGTAGGACGCCTCGCCCTTCAATAGCCACACCGCCAGTTGTACTTTTTGTCTATCCTCTACCTCAAAGATGATGAATAGGTCCTCCGTTTCTTTCAGCCAATTCCTAGCTGCTACGAAGGACTCAGTTCCATGGAAATCCCTTCCTCCCATAGCTTTAAAATCTTTACATATCTTAGCAAAAGTGTTTCCCCAAGGAGGAGGTGGAGGAAAAGGTGCTGCTGCAGCTGGATGATTTCCTTCAGCTGGGGGAGGAGGAACGGTAGGACCTGGCTGAGTGGCCCTTGCTTCTAAGAACCGTCTAAACCAACCAGGTATTGGCACCCCTTCAGGCAAGTTAAGTTCTTGGGACATGCTGAAACAAAAAGGATAGATTCAAAACGAAGGATAAGAGATAGTACCTACGGCTTTGGGGAGTGGACTTTGCCTTTTAAAAATAAAATAATATTTTTCTTTTAAAAATGCTTCTTTAAATTTCCTTTTTGAAAATAATTTTTTTTCAAAACTTTTTATCTTATCTGGTAAACCTATGCTCTGATACCAAATGAAACACCCCACCTCCGTTAGGGTCACTCTCAAAGGGAATGCCCTAATTTTGGTGGAGGTTTATAAGTACAAGTCACAGATATACAAGACAGATATAAGAACACATATTTGTAAACAGCGGAAAAACAACAAACTTTTATTTCATAAAAGCAAATACGTGTTACAAAACATCACCATGATTGTCTTACATCTTTTTTTCAAAAACATAACATAACACTTTCATAATCTGTCTTGAGTACATTATTTAAAGAAGCATAAATAAAGCATAGATAAACTGCAAAAGTCCCCATAGTGGATTGTCCAAAGCCATAGTTCAAAACAGGAAAGTCCAAGCAATACATTTCTCTTCTTCAAGCTGGATGTTAAGGCTGGTCAAGCTGCAGTGTTCCCTCCCTGTGGACCTGGTGTGGGGGGGGGGGGGAAACGGAAGAAAAGAAGACGAAAGAAAAGTAGAGTCGGACATAAAGCCTGAGTAAGTCTAGTACTATTTTGTCTATGAATAAAGAACTGGGTATGATAAGTATAAACAAGAAGTGGAAAGGTACTTTAAACTTGGTTAAGTTGTCTAGGGTCGAATATACTATCGTACCCCATGTAAATCTCTGAACCCATATAAACTAGTTTCCAATTGGCACCCCATAATCAGGGTGATGTGATCCATTCAATGATGATCGGCTCCTACTCGCATAGTTACATGTGTCTTACGACCCCCGATGTCTGTAGTTACCTATGCTGGTCCCACCATGGGGTGTATCAAGTCCCATGGCAGCGGACCGACACAACCTTAGAATGCACAGGTATGCTACTGGTGCCCAGTGCTTTATTTTTCTGCGCCGGAGTGCGTGCACGCCCGCACACCGTTAGAACCTACACTGCTACACCACCGCCGTCGCTTTGACCTCTTACAATCAGCCCAGTAATCGTGCCCCACCCTGCCTAGTTTCAGGGTATCATGATACACCTTTTAGGGTTACTGCTGAAAAGGGTCCCCCGTTACTAGGTTTTCTATCTCTAGCCAACATGCTAAGTTGGTTAAGTGTTTCTAACCTAACCCCCACCAGTCCGTTTAGTTTAGCATGTTCCATTTTGATTAAGTCTTTAGTCCACTTAATCCTAACAATCCTGACTCAGCCTTAATTGTCTTATTAAGGCCCTGACCTCTCACATTAGACAGGTATTGTTGTGGCTGCCTGTTGCCGGTTGGTTCCGGGCAGTCTTACGCCACAACTCAGTCTAACCTCGGGTCCTTATTGGGCTCCATGTTTAACCTCTCACATTGGATAGGTATTGTTGTGACTACTGGACAGCCGGGCGGTTCCGGGCAGGTTTACATCACAACTCAATCCAACCTCGGGTTAAACACATCGTATTTTCTACTTTTACATATTTTGTCTTTCTTCTTTATTTATATGTAAATATTTGCGGCCCATTATTAAGTTAATGGTGTAAAGATTACACCAATCACGGGCCCAACCCATACTTGAATTTGGGCCCTTCTATTTTATATTTTCATTCATTAATTAATTTTAACCCAACGTTATTTTCCCCCGTTTTACACGTCCGTTCATATATATTGGGCTTAGCCTTTTAAAGCCCAATTTAGCCATGCGAAAGGGGAGGCTTAAAGCGTGATTACATACACAAAGAGGGGAAGGTGAGCGTATGAACTTGCAATATGACGATGGGAATACAAAATAGAAACTGGTGTACTTGCATAGTAGTGACATATACTTTGGTCATAAAACATAGGTGACATGAATCAAAGCATGTGAACTTGTAATTGAGATATCATTATTGACACATGAACCTATATTTTTATTTAGGCATAATGTCAAACATAAGCATGGCATAAATACTTCTAGCATAAACATGGCATAATGTCAAACATAAGCATGGCATAAATACTTCTAGCATAAACATGGCATAATGTCAAACATAAGCATGGCATAAATACTTCTAGCATAAACATGGCATAATGTCAAACATAAGCATGGCATAAATACTTCTAGCATAAACATGGCATAATGTCAAACATAAGCATGACATAAATATTCCAAACCATGGTGTTTGCTTTAAACTTGCAAAAAGGGATTTTTCAGTCTAACCTAGCCATGTCTCACATATGTCATCATATAATTCTTTTAAACAAGATAGACTTAGTCATAGATTTCAATTATGCCAAATATCATTCATAGCCTAGCCATATTCATAAGTTTTGCAAAAGCATGACTTAATACATGGATTATGGTGTCAAAATTCCAACATAGTTTCATATGAACTATAACAACCAAACTTGTTTCAATTACTTGCAAAATGATTTATGCACAAAAATATACATCATGATGGCATAATAACAAAGCCCCAAACTCGCATGAATTTCAATCAACTACATACATGTAGCTTCAACATAGATTACATAATTTGCGCAACATTCCAAACGTATACTTGCATAGAACTACCGCATGTAGTTCTTTATAATGAATAACATAATTTTGCACAAATATGAATTACTTTATTATCCCAATTCAAGCATACAAATCAATACAGTTGTTTATTCATACCAAAGTAATACTCTACTTACAATGGTTGCGGCGAATTCTCTAATTAAGAGATATGATTCCTTTGTTGAATTGATTGGCTTTAGGTTGCTTGAATTGCTTTAGGCTTTAGAACTTTCTTTCTAATTCTCTCTCTAGTCGGCGGCTACTCTTAGTCGTTCCTCAGCAACATGGCGGCTATGTTCTTAATTTGAATGAATAGATTAGGGTTTAGTCTAGGGTTGTTTATATAGAGGTTAGGAATTGATTAGGACCATTGATGTTGCTAGGTTAGATCGTAGCCATTCATTAGATAGAGAGACCAATTAGAACCCGCCACCTAGCCCTAATGACAAAGCAGACCACATAAATTCGACCAAACACAGACCTGGCCAGCCAGGTTGACTGGGCTCGACCAGGTCGACACCCCTGTCGACAGGGCTGTCGACAGCCCTGTCGACATGGGTAGCCCAGGTCGACAGCCCAGTCGACCTGGGTGGCCTAGGCGGGTGTTTATCCGCCCTGGCCCACTGGGCCCGATTTTTAATTATTTTATTTTGTTTGAATTTTAAATTTAATTCAAAACTTCCGAAGGCCATATCTTCTTCATACGGACTCCGTTTTTCGAAAACTCGCACTCTATTTCGCGTATTTTTCCGAGACGAACGCAATGGCGTATTCCGTTTCCCTTAGTTCTTTGATTTGAATTTGATTATACTTTAATTCATGAATTTCACAGTTATAGAATTCTCGGGGTGTTACAACACCTGTCGTCCACAAACCATGGACAGCTTGTATGCTTGTTTGATGTGTTGTGAAATTTGTTTGTGATGTTGATGTGAAATTGATAATAAAACCTTCATGTGTTGAAATAAATTAATTATCGTTAAAAATATAATTTTAACGTGAATGGGAATAAATAAATATTCATTTACAAACCGGACGGTTTGTTTATGTACACCTATTTGAAGGACATTGATTGGGATGATAAATTTTACACATCGCCCAACTGCACAAGTAATATTCAATATTGGTTGATTTGAAACCCCACACGGGTGTTGGGATGATATTTGGCGTACACTAATCCTAATTATTTAGTTGTATGTCGATCGATTGGTCGACATAATGTGTGAGCATTAATTATTTATATTTAATGCTTATGCAGTTGTGTGGTGCACTTTGGATGATGGTTGATTATTTATCGTTGCTATTATATACATGTGTTGTATGGAATCCATATAATTAACATTATATGGTAATCGATTGGGCCTCATTCCAATTGGAAAAAATAAAGAATATTATAAAATATAGATTCATGTGTTGAATAGAAAAATAGTCATGTGTTGACAGTGCTCATGTGTTGGGAATACTCATGTGTTGAAACTATTCATGTGTTGAGTAAAATATTTTAATAATAAAATTTACATCTTTATCGTATTTAAGATTAGAAACTACTTTACGGTTGGAGTCTGATTAAAAATCAAACGATAGATATCATAATTTTATAAAATATATTACATAACAAAAATAGTCATGTGTTGACAGTACTCATGTGTAGAGATTAGTCGTGTGTTGAAAAAAATATAGATTCATGTGTTGAATAGAATAAATATTCATTTGTTGAATAGAATAACGGATTTATTGAAATATATAAACCCGTGTTGATTAGAGTTGCGCTATTTTGACGTGAACGATATTTATATCGATTATATTCATTTTTATAATGAATATAGACAAGGTAGTAATTTCAAAATACAACGTTTTGAAAATATTATCATTTATATAGTAATGATATGAAATATTCAATTTTGATTTGAAATTGAATGTAGAGTTGAAATGGTTTTGAAAACGAATTTAAAATGATTTATAAAATAGGTTTTAAAAGGAAATCGACGAAATACATATAATATATTATATTATATATATAATGGCTTGAATAGAACACGCCGCGGCAGTTCGCGAATTTCGACCATTGACTTCGAATTGACATTGCGGGAGATCCGACCGTCGGATTCTCCTAAAACCAGAACCGTTGGGTTCGTATCGAAAAGAGCATTCCAATGAATATTAGAAATTTGAAATCTAACGGCTGGATTTGGAATTATGTCCAAATCAAATTTGGAAAAGGTCGTTGTAATTGCAGTTCGATGGCCGTTGATGGAAATCGACTGTACGGGCTTTGATAAAATTATTAAAAATAGTAATAATTTGTATAAAATCATAAGAAATGATTTGAAAAGAACTGGGATGAAAAAAATCCATATTTGAAAAGATAAAAATAGATTTTTATCGAGATGAACTAGTTTTGAATTAGAATTAAAATCAATTTATTTTTGAAATAAATAAATTGAATTTGAATTGGTTTGGAAAATAACCGGAATTTCCAATATATATAAAGTGGAAGTGGATTTGAATCGAAATTGTCTTGGGAATATTTCTATGTTGGATTCCGTGATTATACAGATATTGTTATGGGAATTTGAAAGATATATTTATATCGTTATTTCCAATACGATATTTGTTGGTTTCATAATTTGATATTGAATATAAGCCGGTATATTTTCTATTCAGAGCCTTGTATTTAAATATCAAATGTGATTTGGGTTTGTCGTGAATCGTGTTTTAGTTGACATTGGTTCTTTAACCCAGTTAAAGACTGGATATTGATTTTTGAGAAGATTAAAACTAAGTGGAGTTTTAATGAATCTTTAATTAGATTGAAAGTGAATTGATAATTTAAATTATCAAATCTGAAAAGTGATCGAGAATGGAGTATCACCAGTTTTTCTCCAAGGCGATTGTTAAACCTTTAATTTGATTTGAACGTTAAATGGTAATTAATTTTACCGGTAACAACGTGGTGTTAGATATGGAGTATCACCAGTTTTGCTCCATGGGATGAATAGGTTGGGATTGGGAAATAAAACAAATAATTACTTCGGTGTGGTTCGCTAATCCCGACTAGTTTGGAAAACCATAATACGATTTGAAATGATATCCAAAGGAAGAATAAAGAATAAATTTAGAAGAATTTATCTTTGATAAAATTAATGGGAACCTTTCCCTAAGAACGTGAATATCAGAATAAAAGAATATTTTGGATTGGAATGAGGCATATGTTGTGTTTGTGTAACATTTGTTTATTATATACGCGGGGTTATTCGGAAAGGCCGGGTTCACACCCATTCTAAATAACCGATTCGACGATATGTCGAAGATGAAGACGGTGGTTGAAGACCGGAAGTCTTCACATCGTTTGGGTGATTACTGATGATCTCGATTGGGTTGTACACCCAAGATGAGGGAATCAGTTGGTGATCGTCCATACGTACTTGGAGATCGATGGATATGCGAGGAAAGTGCCTCCGGTTTCGTTCAGACCCAAAACGAACTTGTAAATGGACTATGAGTCTGACATTGGATTTTATTCTGTGTTGATTGATCTCTATTAAATATACATCCGTTTGGCAGCAGAGAATTTATTCTCTTGCTTACCGCCCTTCTCTGAGACGTACGAGCTAAGAGGTTGTATATCGATGGACATCAGTCGCATGGCATGAATTGCCTGTGTGGCACTCCTAATTGGCAAATGATCAAGGCTTCTGTTGAAAATAAAAGTCTTGTGGTTGATGATCAAAGCACGGCCTGTGCGGCACAGCTTTGTGTATAGTGTGAATTCGCGAGCCTCACACCTCGGTATGAGTCAAAAATGGGATAGTGACCGTTGGGAGAACACGACGTTTCTTTCTAGCTAGTGGTGGTGTCAGTGCTTAAACTGGCTGACATTTATATATACTTTTCACCTGTTTGGTTGTTGGAATGTGAGGCGCCTCGGATATAGGTCTGTTAGGACCAGGAAATGTGTGTTCAGGAATAACTAATCCTCAAAAGTAAGAGAGGACCGGCCCAACCGATTCCAAGGATCATAGTGGGGTCCTGAGACATTTGCTAGAGTGTCTCGAACGGAGAGGAGCTTGCCCCTTTCCTCGACTCATGACGGAAATCCAATTTCCAATACGTGATATTTCGGTTTTATATGTAGAACCTAGTATGGCGACATGATACATGGTTCCCATGCCGTCTATGATTGATATTTATGATTGAAATTGTTTTGAAGCTATAAACCTATAATAGTATCAAGTGATTTGTTTTAAACGTACCAAGCATGTTTGGCTATTATAAGGGAAAACCCTATCCTCCGGCTTGCGTTGCACTGTGTGACGGGACTTAGGTCTTATAATAGCTTCAAATTTTTTCCAAAAAGCATTGCGTTGTTTTGTTATATTCACTAGTATTCTTGAGAGGAAACCCGTTCCGTGTTATACGGCGTGGTCCCTTGAATTTCTCTCTTTTAAAGTAAAGTTTAAATAACGGTTTTAGTTCTCACACCAGTCACATGGCTGACCTGGAGTTTATTATTTTAACCTAAACTCTGGGTGCCCCTATTTTCTATACGGGCAGCTAGTAGTTTTGGTTTTGCAGATTAATATTCATAGGATCCTGATTTACAACTGGAACGATGCTCGGACAGCTCTATATCCGTGTATTACTTTCAGTTGTGTTTTGTATTATTTTTCCGCTGCAGTACTGTATTTAAATCTCTGATATTCCTTGTTGTATAATATTTATTCAGTCTCTGTATTTTCTTGTATTTAATGGAATTGTTGTAATTCACAATGAAATGTTCCTCTATTTGCGTTCTATTTTGTCGTGTTCTCAAGATAATCCAGGCTTTCCTTACCGGGGAAGTTACGGCTAGCACAGTTGGTATCAAAGCTTTGGTTTACTGAGCTCGAGAACAAGACACATTAGAACCATACGAAAGAATTCATCAGAAATTGGACTTCTAATATCCAATGAGAATTACTCGTTAGAGATGGGATCAGTAGTATCCAAGAACGAGTGTGAAGAGTATATTTTTAAAATGAAAACAAATTTTGTTTTGAAATTTAAATCGTTTAAAACGTATTTGAATATTTTATTTGTATTGAATTTGGACAATCGAGTATATAAAGATTTTGACATACGCGTCATGAATGTATATTCGAAGTTTTAATATACTAGATAGATATAGGATCACACTCTAGTCGCTCGGAGATGATTTTGATGATGGAGCTCCATCACCAATATTCATTTTTGTGTTTCGAAGGTGTGATATCTATATATTTCCATTAGACTGGTGTGAGAACCAAAATTAGATAGGTTTATTTGTTGTGACTTGGCATCAAAGACATGATTTTTGTATATATATCAAAATTATGAATTTGAAATTATAATCCACTAATTGATTGTTGGTTGTGTTGTTTGATTATTGTTTGATTAATTATATGTTGAACCATTATGCCAAATTGAACCGAATATTGAATTGTATTGAAAAATGATTGCAACTGCATGCATATACATGTACTTACATTGAACAAGTCATAGCAAGGAGGCTAGATCAGAGAATAAAATTGTTTGCCCGACAAATAGGTACATGTTTACCATAATTTACTGTTTTGTTTGGGTGATGATGATTTTATGAGCCGATTGGCTTTTTCTTTTTCTTTTTAATTGAAGAAGGTCATGGGAGGCTAGATGAAATATCCCGAAGTCCCCGGTGCAGGGGAGGTTATGGCGAAATTTTTCGAAAATTTAGGGTGTTAGCCAAATTTTTGAAAATTTTGAAAAGTTCTTAGAAACTGAAAAGTTGAAGAACTTAAGCCGTAAAGAAAATAGAGAAAGTTGAGTTGATTAGTAAAACAACTTTCAGCTTCGTTCCTTTTCGGGGATGAAAAGTTTTAAGTGGGGGAGATTGTAACAACCTGGAAATCTAACCAATTTAAAATTTTTATTTTGGCAATTTTAGTGAATTTCGAACATTTAAAATGAATTAGTTTAAATAATATCGATGAGAAATTTATTTTGAATAGAATAGAACGTATATATTTATATGCGTCATTGTTAGAATATAAATATTTTATTTTAAATTATAAAAGGAATTGAAAATGGCGCGGTAGTTCGAAAATTCGATTTCAAACTTCAAATGAATGTACCGGGTGCAAAATAAATCGGATTTTAGCAAAACCAAAAATATTAGGATCTAATTGAGAATACCTTTCGAACGAATCCGAAAAATCAAAATTTCATAGCGGGAATCAAAAGTTATGCCCAGTTGAAAATTCTGAATAGTCACTATGGAATTCAAGCCCTTAAAAATGGAAATTTTGCAAATGACCTCGGTTTTCGACGAAACCACTTTTCTTGGATCCGTGATGTCAAATTATTGCTAGGTTTCAAAATTCGTAATTTTTTGAATCAATATGTGAGCGCGACAAAGGAAAACACGTTTGACCAGTTTCAGTTGATTTTAATCGACTGGAAAATGGCCATTTTTCAAACTGTCTCAGAATTCGACGAAACTAGTTTTGTTAGGACCGTATCGTCAATACGAAGCTAGAAAATATTTTTCTGGAATTTTTCGAGTTAGTATGTGGCCCCGGTAAATTGAAATGTGCATTCAAATTCAATATATAGAGTTGTATTTTGATTTTGAAGAAAACTGATCGAGACGATCGAATCAGCCTATGATACATATCCCATTGTGTTCGAAATGGGGGTAATTGTCTAGGGATGACCGTCGGTAGGTTCGATTTTGAATTTGAAATAAAAGTTTACTTTATAGAATAAATAAATAAAATAATATAAAATTTTCAATAACCCCCCCTCATTTCTCTTTCCTCATTCAGGTTCAATGTAGAAAAAAAAAACTAAAGGGGAGGAATCGCGCTAAGCGATCGTCGGCCCCCCTTCTGAGTGCACCGCCGCGCCTCCTGGTGGCGCGCCCCACCACCAACCACTGCCCTCCTCCGCTTCCTCGTCCCCTTCTTCTCTGACCGCGAGACCCCCACTCCAGCACCCCACAACCCACCACAACCACCACCCGCCGCCTCTCAGCCCAGCTTCGCCCTCTGCGCCGCCATCCCCATCTCTTCCTCCCCCTTCTTCGATTTGGAATCCGCCTAAACCCATCCAACCCAAAACTAGTAATGCACTGCATGCGTTTATTCCTGGAAGTGTTTTCTTGCAATGGCGTAGGAGAGAGGGTGTTTCATGGAATGGCGTGATGGAGGGAACTCGAGAATTGGCATCACGCAAAGGCGTATGGGTTATGGTGAGAAGTCTTGGTGGGTATTGAGTTTAAAAGAGGAGGAGCACCTGGAGCGTGATTTTTGAAAGGTAGGAGGGGTGATAAAGAATGAACGCATGGAACAAGAACGGGTTTCCTGTAATTCGATCGAAGAACCGCGTGAGATGGTTGAGAGGCTGATAACGTGGAGTTATTATTGGCTAATCTTATGGTTAAACCTTAAAAGGAACCATAATTATAAAAATTAGAATTTAATTAAAATTTAATTTGTATATATTGATTTAAATTCCATTTGGAAACATTCTTGTTTTGTTCAGATGTCGGGCTCGAATGACGTTGAAGTCCCTAAATTGATAGGGTATCGGGTGGAAGATGCGCGAAGTAAATCATGGATTAGGGTGGCCTAATCAAACCGCTTATGACATGTTTAATGATGAAAGGCAATTTATAATTTAAATAATTTACTTTACTTACTAATAAAAGTTTAGACTTATATTAGCCATAACATTTTCATAGGATAACGAAATTAAACAAAACTGGATTCTTTGGGATCATGGCGACGAAGCCGAGGCGATCGAGCTGGTGTTGTGTCGATTAGAAGCTGTTGGAAATTTATGTAATTTCAAACGTATGTTTGAAACTATATAAACAACGCGCGAATAATTGATCGATATAAAATGGTGAGTTAACCCTCACACTTTTCTGGAATACCATGATGTGCTAAATTCATATAATTATACCATATCATTAATGATATAAATTGGTTGATTGAATGCTATGTGTGCTATTGGTTGTTGTTGTTTGATTGGTTGACATTTATTATATTTCATCAATGCGTTATTTTTACGAAATTAGTTCATATATTATTATCAACTGTTGGTGTTATGCAAGGAAGAGCAGGTTGGAGGAATCAAACCAGATTACTCAAATTTATTGTATGTTGGTTATTGTTCATGTTACCCGTACATATGAATTGACACCCCTAAAATGATATCAAAACCTATTCAGATCGAATGGATGTTAATTGCTGTTGTGATTTTAATCAATCGATGGTATTGATTAAGTGATTGGCAGTGATGGCCCAAAATCTATTATTTATGACGTCGTTTTACCGTTAGGCGAGCTGACGAAGATTTAAGTTATAAATTTATTTTATAACTAAAATGAAATTTTAAACTGTTTTATACAAGTTAATTAAAACAGAAGTTTTTATAATATATTTATATATCATGCTTTATAGAAGAATTTATTTAACATTAATATAGTAAATTATTATGTCATTTATAATCAGAAAGGAGGGAACTAATTTACGGCTCAGTAAAATTGAATAATTGTTTTACGAAAAAATTAAATGATATTTTTGAATCAATTAAGCTGTTAATTAATTTAAAGGGGAAAGTTGAAATGGAAATCAGTTAACCGTTCAACTAATGTTTACAGTTTTGTAACACCCTGAATTTTTGAATAATGGAACCAACTAAATTAAAGAATATTTAATCTCAGATGTGAGAATTAAGGGAAATGGGTTGCGCCAATGTGTTCGTCTCAGAATTCTGGTTGAGATAGAGTCCGAGTTTGCGTAAATTGGACTCCGTACGTAAAAGATATCTTTAAATTAAATATTGCCGGAAAACATGAAAAAAAAGAATGAGAATAGAATAAATGTTTAGCATTGTTCTAAGGTTTGTAAGCAAAAGACTTAGTAGCTCATTTGGTTGGAACATGTGACTTGCATACAAGGGGTACAGAGTTCGACCCTCGTCAGCGCCATATTTTTGTTTTAGGGGAATGGCTTAAAATGGCTTGGTGTGAACACAGTTCAAATGTGTTTTAGTGTGAAAATGGGTAACTGGGAAGATAGATAAAAAGAAAAAGAAAAAATATATATATAGAAAATAGACACACACACACACACACACACAAACACACACACACACACACACACATATATATATATATATATATATATATATATATATATATATATATGAAGTGTACGCATCATGTGGCGTACGTGGCGCATTTTTGGTTGTCAATGATTGTTTTTTTTATGTGGCCTTCTTTGATTGGCTTTTATGACAAATTAAAGGTAAGAAAGATTTATGCATGTATAAATGGATATTTGTATATGGGTAACTAATGTAAACGGTAAAAGGGAGAATATGTAATTAACAATAATAGATTTCTAATTTACATATAAATATGAAGGATAAACATGAAAATTACATAGCATAGATTGGTTCATGAAATGGTATATTTAGTATACCATTAATTGTGAGCATAATTAAAAATATAGTTATGGCATAATTAAAATGGGAATAATTTACATATGGAATTTGTCATAAATAAGAAATATGTAAATTATAGAAAAAAATGAACATTTAATACACTGTGCTGAGTCATTAGGGCTGAGGTGTCACCCTATCTTGTTTGGATGGCTCAGGTTGCTTCTAGGTTGATCGGATGGCCTAAATTAAGCCTAAACTCTATAAAAACACCTCTAGACTCAAACCCCAAAATCAAAACAAAATTTGATTCTTGGCCTCCATGTCGTCACCTAGCAACTCCGCATAGCCGCCACCAATTAGAGAGGAAGAAAGCTAGTCTAAATCAATCCTTTTCAACTTTAACAATGAATCTTCTTCAAGGGAAAGCTATTACAACTTCAGAACTCAGAATTTAGAATTCGAGACCTTCTCTGAATTGTGAGTTCGATAATTTTAATAAAATAATTAGCAAATTAATTGGATTGAGTTATGATGTGGACTATTTGGATATGATGTGAACTATTGACTGCATGTTATTATTCATGTAGTAAAATTGTGATGTTTATGTTGTAAATTCTATGTTGCTATCTTGTAAAGTTGTGATCATCTATGTTGTAATTTTATGATTGGCTTATGTATAATCGAATCACCATGTTGTTCATATGTTAGTTTGGGTATGTTGATTCATATGATAAATCATAAGTATGTATGCAAGTTTAGATTTTTTTATTATGACATGAATCATACGCAAGTTGGGGAAAATTATATGTATAACCTTATATGCTTCATGGCATCTATTTTAGGTCTAAAGTTAGGCTATGACATGTGTGAGTTATATGCCAAATTCTACATGCTAGATGTAAGTTTATACCATTGTTATGTTGCATAAATCACATATGCAAGTTTATATGAATACATGTGTTTGAAAGTGAATCATGTTATGCAAGTTTGTGGTTACTGCCTATGCAAGTCTACACCTTTAGATGTAGATCTATGAAATATTTAATTTTATGCAAGTTGTAGCTTTGGCTTATGCAAGTTTTAGATGTAGAACTAGGGGTGAGCATTTGGTTGGTTTTGTTTATCCAATGATGAAATTTTCCAAACCAAACTAAAACCAATAAAAATGAAAACCAAACCAAACCAATCAAATTAAGTTTGGTTGGTTCGGTTGGTTATCCGATTAAACCGAACTAAAAATGTTTTATACTTTGTGTTTTGAATATTCACTATAATTTGAAATAAATTATAAATTAATGATTAGAACATTATTATTTATGATTTTTATGCTTACTAATATTGATTTTGACACATAGGTGTTGAAAAAAATATACTTAAATACCTAAGCCAAAATAAATTATTTATTATAATACCGATAATGTTGAATATATAGTAAAAGTTCGGTTAATTTGGTTAAACCGATAACCGAACTTAATATTTTTTCGGGCCGATTACAAACCGATTTAATTTCTAAACCGAACCAAACTGACCAAAGTAAATTGGTTTGGTTGGTTTATTTGGTTTAACCGAATAATGCTCACCCCTATGTAGAACATCATTCACACATGCAAGTTCACTCCTTATGTTTAGATTTAGTTGTAATTATATGTATGTTGTGATGTTTTCTCTTTATTCCATGAGTTAGACTATTCGAGTCTAACGTATATTTTACGTTAAACGAACGAACGTACAATGTGGGGGTAAAGGGGATTACATTAAAAGATTTAATTTGCATAAATGCCTTAAAAGAAATAAAATAAATTTGTGATGAAAATTGGTATGATTTTACATACCATAAATGGATGGACATAATTGAGTCAATTATGGACATTGTTAAATTTGGAATTGATTGATAATTTTAATAGGGAAAGGTATTCAAATCGGGGAATGATTAATTAGGAGTAATTAATCGTCTACGACACGAGGTTAGGCTCTTTTTTGGTGTAAGACTGCCCGGACCCGCCCGGCAAATCCAGCTGCCACAAATGTCAGTCTAATGTGGGAGGTCTTAGGAATAAATTAAATACGTAACAATTGTAAAGACACGAGGTTAGGCTCTTTTGTGGTGTAAGATTGCCCGGACCCGCCCGGCACATCCAGCTGCCACAAATGCCAGTCTAATGTGAGAGGTCTTCATGAGATTACGGTTTTAATGAATTAAGAAACACTTAACAAGATAAACATGTAGTGGGACATGAGGGGGTTAAGTGGGTGCCTTGGGTGGCATGTGGAATCTAGTGGGTGCCTTGGGTGGCATTTGAAATACGATTAGAAATACTTAACCAAAATTGAAACATGAATAAGAAGTGGGTTAAGTGGGAAATACTAGAGGGGACCAAGCTTAGGTGGATAGCTTGTGTCAAGTCATGGGGGCCCATTTCAACTAGTAACCTATACGTATCTTTGTGGGCTCGACCCAAGTCGAGGATGGGACACGCATACTGGGCTTGACTGTAAGAGGCCAAACCGGGTTAGCGGTGGCAACGCAAGTCCAACGGGTTCATATGCGTGTGTGGACCCGGGCCGGTAGGTAAGACGTTGTTGCATCATGTAGGTATAAGTCGTGCATCTCTGGTAGTATTGGGTTACCACTTTGGGGAGTGATACACCCTACTGTGGGACTAGCACGGGTATCTACGAGTTAGGAAGCCGATCGAATGGGGAAGGTAGTGGGTACGACTAGTGGAGATAGTAGCAGGCGGCACCTATGATAGCAGCTAGGAGTACAGCTACCATATTATGAATATTGTAATTTAAATGGGGAGGGTAGTGGGTACCACTAGTGGATATAGGAGCAGGCGGCACCTATGACAGCAGCTAGGGGTACACGAAACTACCATTATTATTATCACTTATGTTTAGTAGGCAGGATCAACCTTAGGGTGACTTGTGGTGGTGCAGTATACTAGTGGTGGTGGAGTATAGAAATTATCTCATAGTGTTGGTGTAGTTTAGTAATTATCTTACAGTGCGTTAGGTGCGCTTTAACGATATCGTTGTTCATCCTGTTTCCTTGATTACTTTGCCATACTCAATGGTTCATGGTCATTTCCTGATTTTCCAACTTATGCCTTAGCCTAGTTACTTTGGTGATTATATTGTTAAAGTTATCGCACTCGCCAGACTTTATGTCTGACCCCCTTTGTTTCCTCCTCTTTTCTTCCCCTCCCCCCCCCCCCAAGGTGCTCAGGTTGGAACTAGCACCAATGGAGCTTGATTTTGGACAGGTGTGCTTCTTGCTTTTAGAAGATTGCTTGGATCGCTGAAGTAAATTTCAGCCTCTCTTTTATTTATGGCTATTTTGTATTGGGGATTATGTCTTTCAGTTTATGTACTTTGATTTAGTCAAGATGGATATTATGTACTTGGCTCTAGTTTTGACGATGTAATCAAACATTTGTATTTTCCGCTGTAATGAAATAAAGTTTTTAGTTTTTCAGGTACTGTTTATATCTATCTTGTTGTTAAGTTTCTATTCTATGCTCACTTAAAACGCTCCATAGAAGTTAATGCATTCCCTTTGTGAGTGACATTAATGGACATGGGGTGTTACACGTGGTATCGGAGCTGAAGGTTACCAGAACAGATATGAATTTTGAAAAGTTGTTTTTCGAAAACAATTTTATGAAGAAGTACCTTCAAAAGTATGTTTTAAGGAAAGTATTTTCAAGAAAAAAAAGCTTATTTTAGAAAGCATAACACCAAGGGCCATATATCTTATCTCTAGTATGTCCTCTAGTTATTACCTTTGACCATTAGGTAGGGTAGTCCTATGGTTGAAACATGTGTTTGAGACATATTATGTATGATGGATGCATGTGGATGCAAGTGTTTGCTAGTGGTTGCTCGTGGATGCATATACACACACTTTAGGCACTAGATCGGATCTGTCACTTCATATTGAATATTGCATATAAATGTGTGTACATATTTAAGTAATGGATGTATAATGGTTGTACCATCATATGGATGTTGCATTTTGGTGAATGGTTGTGCACGCATGTAGAGATAATATGTATCGATAGGATTCTTTCGCATACATAATGGACGCATGGAACTATCATGGTTTGCATTAAGGAGGTCAACTGAATCAGTAGACCACCTGATTTTGCATTAGATTAGGAACATATATACACACTTCTAGCATATGTTCATACAACATTAGAAAATTTTAAGGGAAATGGATGCATGTGTTTGATGGTTGAGTAGATGGTTGTTTGGATGTCAGGATATGTTCTTCTTGACTTAGAGATTTCGAGGACGAAATCCTTTAAGTAGGGGAGAATGTAACACCCTGAATTTTTGAATAATCGAATCAACTAAATTAAAGAATAATTCATCTCAGATGTGAGAATTAAGGGAAACGGGTTGCGCCATTGTGTTCGTCTCGGAATTCTGGTTAAGATAGAGTCCGAGTTTGCGTAAATTGGACTCTGTATGAAAAAGATATCTTTAAATAAATATTGCAGCAAAACATTAAAAAAAAGAACAAATGTTTAGCATTGTTCTAAGGTTTGTAAGCAAAAGACTTAATAGCTCATTAGGTTGGAACACGTGACTTGCATACAAAGGGTACAGAGTTCGATCCCCGCCAGCGCCATATTTTTGTTTTAGGGGAATGGTTTAAAATGGCTTAGTGTGAACACAGTTCAAAAAGTGATTTAGTGTGGAAATGGTTAATTGGGAAGATAGATAAAAAGAAAAAGAAAATATATATATATAGAAAATATATATATACACATATATATGACATGTACGCATCATGTGGCGTACGTGGCGCATTTTTGGTGGTGAATGATTGTTTTTTTATGTGGCCTTCTTTGATTGGCTTTTATGGCAAATTAAAGGTAAGAAAGATTTATGCATGTATAAATGGATATTTGTATATGGTTAATTAATGTATACGGTAAAAGGGAGAATATGTAATTAACAATAATAGATTTATAATTTACATATAAATATGAAGGATAAGCATGAAAATTACATGGCATAGATTGGTTCATGAAATGGTATATTTAGTATACCATTAATTGTGAGAATAATTAAAAATATAGTTATGGCATAATTAAGATGGGAATAATTTACATATGGAATTTGTCATAAATAAGAAATATGTAAATTATAGAAAAAATGAATATTTAACACACTGTGCTGAGTCATTAGGGCTGAGGTGTCACCCTATCTTGTTTGGATGGTTCAGGTTGTTTCTAGGTTGATCGGATGGCCTAAAGTAATCCTAAACTCTATAAAAACACCTCTAGACTCAAACCCTAAAATCAAAACAAAATTAGATTCATGGCCCCCGTGCCGTCACCTAGCAACTCAGCATAGCCGCCCCCAATTAGAGAGGAAGAAAGCTGGTCTAAATTAATCTTTTTCAACTTTAACAACGAATCTTCTTCAAGGGAAAGCTATTACAACTTCAGAACTCAGAATTTAGAATTCGAGACCTTCTCTGAATTGTGAGTTCGGTAATTTTAATAAAATAATTAGCAAATTAATTGGATTGAGTTATGATGCGGACTATTTGGATATGATGTGAATTATTGTCTATGACACCATTATGCTGTCAAATTCTCTCTTAAACCCTAGCCGCTGCCTCTAAATCAAATCTCAAGTGTTCAACTTCAACTCAAATTAAAGATTAGAGCTTCTACAACAATTCAAGAAGATAAATCAGCAACACCACAACGTTTCTACACAAATTCCAGTGCATAATTCTATTCTTTAATCACAAAAGGTTAGTACGGTGATTTTCACAATAAATGGGATTAAAAGTAACATGATGAAGTTGTAAAGAGGATTCATATGTATATATGTAATTTAAATCTCATCCAATAATTCACCTTTTTGATTCATGTCATCATATGCCTATGTTTCTATGTAAATTTCATACCTTTATTAGTTTATTCATGTTGAATCTGTCATTATGCCTCTATGCCGGTTTACATGCCCCTTTATTTCATGATGTTGTATTAATTCCAATTTTCTGTGATTTGATTCTCCCTTCTTATCTCTATTCCTTTTATTTTTGGATCCAGGCTACCTTCGAGCCTATTTGAAAAATACGCGTGAATGCAAATACGTGGGAACAATGGGAATATGTGAAATATGGAAAATTGGATATTATTGGATATTTTGGATAATTGGATAATATGTGAAATTGGCATATTTGGGTATGAATTACATGGGATTGATGAAATTGCTTATAATTGTAAACTTGTAATTGAGGCTAATATGTAATTAGTGACAATTTGGAATAGGCAATATTATAAACATGATTATATGTTTAATTGGATATACATGACATGAAAATTGGGTATGGGTAAAATATGATTATTAATAAACCTTTGACACGAGGTTAGGCGCAATTGTGGCGTAAGACTACCTGAAACCGTCCGGCAAATCCAGCTGCCACAATTTGATGTTTAATGTGAGAGGTCAAAGGAATGAATTGTAGGCGCAACCGTTAATGACACGAGGTTAGACCCGGTTTGTGGCGTAAGACTGCCCGGGAAATCCAGCGGCCACAAAGCGTTCGGTCTAATGTGGGAGGTCATGCACCGTCCGTCATAAGGAATGAATTAAGGAATACTAACCATAATAAGACATGGGTATGGTTAGAAGGTTAAGTGAGGTGACATGTAAATATGGACTTAACCGGTATAAGATAAGGCATGTAAATTATGACATGTAAGTATGGACTTAACCATAGCATGTGTAAGATATGGACATTTAAATTAAAATGGTTAAGTGGGAGAAAAACCTAGTGGGGACAAAGCATAGATGGGAGGCTTGTGTCGGATGGGGGACCCGTTTCAATCAGTAACCCGTTTGAGTATCTAATTGGGCCCGGTACTAGGCCGGGGTTAGGGCACGCTTACTGGACTTGAAAGTAAGAGGTCAAAACGTGAATAACGGTGGCAACGCGAGTCCAATGGGTTCACGTGCGTGCATGGGTCCGGGCTGGTAGGTAAGACGTTGTCGCATCGTGTAGGTATGGCCATGCATTTTATGTTGGTATAGGGGTTGCCACTTTGGGGAGTGATACACCCCACTATGGGGCCAGCACGGGTGCCTACGGGGTTTATGGAGCCGATCAAATGGGTAGGGTAAGGGTACCTTAGTGGTGGTAGGAGCAAGCTGGCACCTATGATAGCAGCTAGGTACAAGTAACTACCAAATTTGTCATGTGGGTACAGTTAGTGGGAAGGGATCAACCTTTAGTAAATAGAGACTAATAGATGTGCGGTGTAATTAAGTAATGTGGTGTAACTTAGCAAAAGTGCGGTGTAACGAAATACATGTTGATTGAGTTGGATAGTCCTTTGGGTGCTAGTCTGATGTTGACTTCGGTCTTCGAGATTAGTACTTGGAGGGTTGTTCGCTTAGCCAAGGTGTAGGATTGTCTTAGTACTTAGGAACAGAATCATCTTGTCCATCCTTTTTATCTACCTTATCTATGTTATAGCCATATCATGATGCCTATTTATGTCTTGATCATTTACCTTACCTATTATTTGTTAAAATTACTAGACTCGCCAGACTTTATGTCTGACCCGTTTTTTTCCCACCTCTTTTCTTTCCTCCCCCCCCCCCCAACCCCCCCCGGTTTGCAAGGAGGGAATACTACACCTTTGTGCCGATTTCTTTCAGTTGTTTGAAGAGAGTAGATGTATTGCTTTGGACTCTCTCATCTTTATGGCTTTGTTTATGCTCAGTGGGGATTTATGCATTTATGTTATTTAAGTATTTGCTCCTTTATGTACTTTGAAGTTTTTGGAAAAGACAATTGATCCTGTTGTAATGGTTTTTGGAGACTACTTATATAAGCTTGTTTTGAAGTTATGATGCTATGAAATAATTTTTATCTTCCGTTATGTTTTATTTATTTATTCTTGTAATTTATCTGTTCTATACTACTATAATGCTTCACGACATTAATGCATTCCCTTTGTGAGTGACATCAATGGCCATGGGGTGTTACACGTGGTATCATAGCTATGGTTACAAGAACAGATAAAAAGTTTTGAAAAGTGTTTTCAAAAGTATTATTTTCAAAGAAAGTATTTTTAAAAACTTGTTTTAAAGAAGCTATTTTCAAGGAAAGTTTACTTTAAAGAGCATAATCCCCGCAAGCAATACATCTCCCTTTTGCTTCCCTTGTTTTGAAACTCTTTCTTTTTCTTTTTAGCATGCTTGGAGCATCTGAGATACCAGAAGGTATTCATGTACCCGGTTAGTTTCGTCAATATCTCGAGGCTAGGGCCGCTGCCACGGGTCCGACCGACGTTTCCCCTCCTCCTCCCCCAGCTCCAGTCATTCCACCGTGTGGAGATGCTTTCTCCAATATATGTAAAGACTTTCGTTCGATGGGTGGAAAACCTTTTAGTGGGTCTGAAACGTTCATTGAAGCTAGAAATTGGTTGAAAAAAGTGGAGGATCTGTTTGGCATTTTCGATTTGGAAGATTGTAAGAAGGTCCAATTGTCTGCTTAGTTGATGAAGGACGAAGCTTCGTTTTGGTGGGAGGTTACTAATGGACAGCGTGTTGTAGAGACATGGGCAGATTTTAGGGGAAGGTTTGAGTTGAAATTCCTTTCTCAAGCTGAGGAGAGTACGTACATGGAGAGGTTTTTATATTGAAGCAGAAAAACTTGACCGTGAAGGAGTATATGACCGAATTTAGTAAGTTGGCGAGATTTGGGCTAGAGTTGGTGAATACGTCTCACAAGAAGGCCTTGAGGTTTGCAAAGGGCCTAAATGAACCGTTTCATAGTTTGGCTATGTCCCACATTCCAATAGAGGCTACGTATGAAAAGCTTGTTGATATGGCATACATGCATGAAGAAGAGAAGGGTGTAAGTACTTTTAGGCCGCAAGATAAGAAGGAGAATCCAAAGAAAGCCCAACAACAAGAGAAAGGTGGTAAAGAAAAGAGGAAGTGTCACAACTATGGGATACCTGGCCATTTGAAGAAAGACTGTAGGAAGAAGAAGTAGTTCGCTTGTTATCACTGTGGTGATCCAGGTCATGTTATCAAGGACTGTCCTAAGAAGCAAGGGCAAAGGGCAGGTTCTACTTCGGGAGGACAGGTTCATGCTCTCATGGCTCCGGGGCAGGAAGAAGGTAGAAAAATTTTTGTCGAAAGTTTGATTTTCTTGTTGGATCATCCTATCCGTACTTAATTCGATTCTGGTGCATCACATTCGTTTATCTCTAGATTATTAGTTGAAACACTGCACTTGAATACTAGTCTCGTTGTGGATCCCATTATAGTCTCAAATCCTATTGGTGGGTCGGCTCATTTATCTATGGTTTGTAGGGATTTGAGATTGTCTATCTTAGGCATTGGTTTTGAATGTAATGCTTTTGTGCTTGGTTTCATGGGCTATGGGTTGATTCTAGGGATGGATTGGCTAGCAAGTCATGGTGCCATCCTAGATTGTGAATGAAGGTTAGTAAAATTGTTGACTCGTAGTGGAAAGACCCTTGATATTTTGTGTGACCCTAGAGGATCGGTGATGCTTAGTTATCTCGAGTCACTTGACGCATCCAATGATGATTTACATTCTGTTCGTATAGTCTGTGAATATGTTGATGTCTTCGATGAGGTGAGGGGTCTACCCCCAAAACGTGAGATAGACTTTCATATTTATCTTGTATAAACCCGTATCTCTGCCAGTACGCCACATGGCTCCTCGTGAGAGGAGGGAACTCAATAAGCAAGTAGGGGAGTTGCTTGAGAAGGGGTTCATAAGACGTAGTATATCGAAGTGGAGTGCTTCAGTAGTATTTGCCATGAAGGCGGATGGGTCCCTTAGACTTTGTGTGGACTATAGAGAACTTAATAAGCTTACTAAGAAGAATAGGCACCCACTGCCGAGGATTGACGATCTCTTCGATCAATTAGTCGGTGCCTCAGTGTTTTCGCAGTTGGACTTAGCCACTGGTTTCCATCAATTGAGAGTGGCTGAGGATAGCATAGACAAGACTGCCTTTAGGACTCCGGATGGTTTCTATGAGTGGCTTGTGATGCCTTCGGTTTGACAAACGCCCCCGCATACTTTGTTGACTTGATAAGTAGGGTGTTTAAGGAGTACCTTAATAAATTCGTGGTGGTCTTTGTGGATGACATCTTGCTCTTTTCTAAGAGCTAGGAAGAGCATGCCCTACATCATAGGGAAGTGTTGGAGACACTTTGAGCGCATAACCTTAAAACTAAATTTTCTAAATGTCACTTTTGGAGGAAGGAAGTGCGATTCTTAGGACATGTGGTTTCCAAAGAAGGGATAGCTGTGGATCCCGCGAAGGTGGTGGCCATCCAAGATTGGAAGGTTCCTAAAAATGCTACCGAGATAAGGAGTTTCTTGGGTTTACCTGGCTACTATAGGAAGTTTATCAAGGACTTCGCAAGGATATCATCCCCATTGACACGCTTGATGAAGAATAACCTAGTTTTCGTGAGGGACGTAGATTGTGATGATGCGTTCCAATGTTTAAAGAGAGCTTTAACCACAGCCCCAGTCTTAGTGTTGCCAGATGAGAGTAAGCCATTTTCCGTTTATACTGATGCATGTGGGACAGGACTAGGCGCAGTCTTAATGCAAGAGGGGAGGGTAATAGCCTATGGAGGAAGGCAGTTGAGAGTGCATGAGAGAAATTACCCTACACATGACCTAGAATTGGCCGCTATTGTTTTCGCGCTTAAGTCTTGGCGCCATTATCTTCTTGACGAGAAATTTGAATTGTTCACAGACCACAAATCGCTAAAATACTTGTTCTCTCAGAAGGACTTGAATTTAAAGGCAGCAAAGGTGGATGGAATTCTTAGCGTCCGACGATTTCAAGAAAGCATATACCCCTGGCAAAGGTAACTTGGTGGCAGACACCTTAAGTAGGAAAAGGTTGTCCTTGGATCCGTTGTTTGTTGAGTGGCGAAACTTAGAGTTCATCTCTACATTTGACTTTACATTGACTTTGTACCCGGTTTGCTAGCATCCTTAGAGGTCAGACCTACGCTTTTTGGACAGATTGGTGAAGCACAGCGAGATAACCCACAGTTGGTTGAGTTAGTAGAGAAGCTCATAAGGGGGGAGTCATCGAGCCATCTCAGTAGGTATACCCCAGATGATAAGGGTTGGTTACGTAGGGACGGTAGACTTTGTGTACCACGAGACGAGAACTTAAGGATGACCATTCTTGATGATGCACATCGTTCGAAGATGACCATTCATCCTGGCGGGGACAAGATGTACATGGACATGAGACGAGTTTACTTTTAGGACGGTATGAAGAGGGATGTGTCTGAGTTTGTCGCTAGATGCTTGGTGGGCCAACAAGTAAAAGAAGAGCAAAAGAAACCCGGTGGGTTGCTTCACCCATTGGAGGTCTCCCAATGGATGTGGGAGAGTGTCTTGATGGACTTTGTTGATGGGTTATCATGATCAAGGAAGGGTAATACGGGGATTTGGATCGTGGTAGACAGACTTAGTAAGAGCGCCCATTTCGTTCCTATGAAGAGTAAGAGGACTGCTCCATGGTTAGCCTCCGTATACATTCGAGAGATGGTTCGTTTGCACGGTGTTCCTTCTAGCATAGTGAGCGATCGCGATCCTATATTTACTAGCGAGTTTTGGAAGAGCTTGCTTAGAGAGGTGGTAATAGAGCATGATGCGACGATTCGACGAGCTCCTACATGCATTCTAGGGTCGGAGATTAAGAAGTTGAGGAATCGAGAGGTCAAGCTAGTTGTAACGACCCAGAAAATCTGAACCAATTTAAATTTTTTTTTATTGGCTAAAATAATGGATTTTAAATATTTAAAATAAATATTTTAAATAATGGCAATGAAAACTGAGTTTGAATCGACATTTGAAAACCAATATAATTAATTATAATTATATATAGAATTGAAAATGGCGCGGTAGTTCGATAATTCGATTTCAAACTTCAATTGGATGTACCGGATGTAAAACAATCCGGATTTTAGTGAGACCAAAAACATTAGTATCTAATTGATAATATCTTTCCAACGAATCCGACCAATCGAAGTTTGATAGCGGGAATCAAAAGGTATGTCCAGTTGAAAATTCTGAATAGTCGCTATGGAATTCAGGCCCTTAAAAACGGACATTTTGCAGATGACCTCGGATTTCGACGAAACCACTTTTGTTGGATCCGCAGTGTCAAGTTATTGCTAGATTTCAAATTTCATAATTTTTCGAATCAATATGTGAGCATGGCAAAAGAAAACGCGTTTGACCAGTTTCCGTTGATTTTAATCGACTGGAAATTGGCCATTTTTCAAACGGTCTCAGAATTCGACGAAACTAGTTTTGTTAGGACCGTATCGTCAATACGAAGCTAGAAAATATTTTTCTGTAATTTTTTAGAGTCCGTATGTGGGCCCGGTAAATCAAAATGTACGTTCAAATTGAATATATAAAGATTTATATTTTAAATTCAACGGAAACTGAATATAACGGTCGAATTGGCCTACGATACATATCCCATTGTGTTCGGAATGGGGCTAATTAGCTAGGGACGACAGTCGGTGGGTTCGATTCGGTGTTGGAATGAAAAGTCAACTCTAGGTGAATAAAATTAAATAATTAAACTTTATATAATCCTCACCTTCCCTCCTCTCTCTCCTATACTCCTTCAGATCTAACCCGAATAAAAAAAAAGAAGAAAAAAACGAGGGCGCTTGATCTCGCGACGCCAGGCCACGACCGCCAGCCCCATCGGCGCCGCACCACCTCGATTCCCCCCCGGCCATCGTCGGCCTCCCCAAGACCCCCTCCCCTTCTTCAAACGAGAAACCGCGAGCCCTAGATCACCAGCGCCGCCGCCAGGGCCTTGGCTGCCTCCACCGAGCTGCTGCACACTCCCCGACGCCGGCCATCACCTTAGCCCTCTCCCCCTTTGCTTCTCCTCTCTCCTCTCATCCGATTCAAGTCCAAAACCCACTGACCCGACCACTGTGGGCCCACCGTCGCCTGAACGGAGCTGCTGCCACCTCGAGACGTCGGTGCCACCCCGTTTGAAGCTCCGCCATCAGTCCCGGGGCTGTTGTCGTGAATTAACAACGGAAATGGAAGGTAATTTTAATTAATTATAGTAGTTAATGTTAATTAAAATTCACGATTTTTATATAGTCATTAGCGAAATAAAAATTCGATTTTTATATATAAAGTAACGATAGAAGTAAAAAATCATATTTTTATATATTGAATAGCATCGTAAAAATTCGATTTTTACATGTGTAGAGAATACGGGCGAAAGCGACAAAAGGCGAAGATTTCTATAAAGGAAGTGTCGTGAAGTTGGATAGCTATTGGTGAGATTTCTGATTTAAAATAAATTATATATGTGTGAAATGAAAGTGAATAGCTATATATAAATTGCTATATATATATATATATATATATATATATATGCCCCTCGTCCACAAACCATGGACGATATTTATTGATTGAAATGGTTGTGATAATTGGTTGATAACGAATGGTTGTTTGGGATTGTTTGTGATTGATATTGGTTGTTTGAGGTTGAAAAATACCGGTTTGTGGTTGTGAAATATTTGGTTGAAACCACTTAGGATTAGTTTGTGGAAATGAAATAAATATATACATGCCGCCTGCGTGCGAACTAGATGCATGATTCCCATTGTCAAAAACCGCGAGGTTTTAAGGTAGAGCGAGGAGCCGTACTAGGGACGGTGCCGGTGTAACTACCCTGCCGTTATGCTGCCGAAATTTTGAATAATATTTGTGTGTTTGAATTATTTTCATATGCTTAAACTATATTTATTCATTGTATAGAAAACATTCATGTGTTGAATTGATATTCATTCGTTGTTTAGAAATTCATGTGTTGAATGGTATTCATATTTTGAAATAAATTGTTCGATGATAAAAATCACATTTTTATCTATATATAAAAACTATAGAAAACATTCATGTGTTGAATTGATATTCATTCGTTGTTTAGAAATTCATGTGTTGAATGGTATTCATATTTTGAAATAAATTGTTCGATAATAAAAATCACATTTTTATCTATATATAAAAACTATAGAAAACATTCATGTGTTGAATTGATATTCATTCGTTGTTTAGAAATTCATGTGTTGAATGGTATTCATATTTTGAAATGAATCGTTTAATGATAAAAATCACATTTTTATCTATATATAAAAACTATAGAAAACATTCATGTGTTGAATTGATATTCATTCGTTGTTTAGAAATTCATGTGTTGAATGGTATTCATATTTTGAAATAAATTGTTCGATAATAAAAATCACATTTTTATCTATATATAAAAACTATAGAAAACATTCGTGTGTTGAATTGATATTCATTCGTTGTTTAGAAATTCATGTGTTGAATGGTATTCATATTTTGAAATGAATCGTTTAATGATAAAAATCACATTTTTATCTATATTTAAAAACTATAGAAAACATTCATGTGTTGAATTGATATTCATTCGTTGTTTAGAAATTCATGTGTTGAATGGTATTCATATTTTGAAATGAATCGTTTAATGATAAAAATCACATTTTTATCTATATATAAAAACTATAGAAAACATTCATGTGTTGAATTGATATTCATTCGTTGTTTAGAAACTCATGTGTTGAATGGTATTCATATTTTGAAATGAATCGTTTAATAATAAAAATCACATTTTTATCTATGTAAAGAAACTATAGAAAACATTCATGTGTTGAATTGATATTCATTCATTGATTAGAAATTCGTGTGTTGAATGGTATTCATATTTTGAAATAAATTGTTTGATAATAAAAATCACCTTTTATCGACTATACGAACTATATAGAAAAATAGTGTTTTGAAATGAATTGTTTTACAATAAAAATCACATTTTTATTGTATGCATGAATCGTTGAAATGTGAAGGGTTAAAAATAGCCACTTGTTCAAAATAAACATATATGAGTTGAAATATTCATTAATTAGCTAATGAAATGATTTGCACCTATTTATGTAACATTAGAATAAATGGAGTTTTTAAACCAAATAGAAATCAAATATGAAGTCGAATAGAAATTGATAAATGATAAGAACTGTATATATATGTACATGCAATATTCATTGAACAGGTTATAGCAAAGGGGCTAGAGAAGAGGAATAAAATTTTGTGCCCGACAAATAGGTACACATTTACTGATTTGTTTGGGTGATGATTTTGAGCCTGTTGGCTAGCCTCTTGGCTTTTTCTTTTTCTTTTTGAGATTAGAAGGACCGGGACGCTATTTGCGATTTCCCGACGCTCCCGGTGCAGGGGAGGTTATGGCGAAATTTTTCCAAAATTTAAGGTGTTAGAAAAGTTTTTGAAGTGAAAACGATATTGAAATTGTTGAAAGAACTATATTTATATAAATATATAAATATAAATAAAATTAAAACGAAACGAAGCCGTGCAGTTCGTATTTTGAAACCGTGATTTCAAACGACTAGTGCGGGAAATCCGACCATTGGATTTTCCCGAAACCTCAACCTTCGGGTTCGCCTTGGAATAACCTTTCCAACGGCACCAACCTTGTTAAAATCCAACGGTTGGATTGTCTGGAATGTTTAATTCAAATCTGAAGAAAAACAGCGCCAGAAACGATTATATTTATATATATATATAAATATAATTATACTTAATCGAATAACGACGCTGCAGTTCGTATTTTGAAATTGAAATTTCGAACGATTGTACCGGGAGATCCGACCGTCGGATTTTCCCGAAACTGGAACCGTTGGATTCGTTTTGAAAAGACCTTTCTAATGATGTAAATTTTGAGAAGATCCAACGGTTAGATTTTCAGATATGTGTAAATCAAATCTGAAGAAAAACAGCGCCACGGCCGCCTTATGGCCCGAAGCGTCGTTTTGAATAAAATGGCTATTTTAAAATAAATAAAAATAGCGATAAATAGTTATAAAATATCATAAGCGATATGGAATGGAAATAAACTGAATTTGCTTGATTTATGTGATGTTTGATGGTTGAATGTGTTTGGTGTGAAAATTACATTAAAGGACAAAATGGGTGTTGTAGAATAATTTAACCATTGAAATAAATCGATTTGAAATTCTAAATATACGTGAATTATTTCAAAAGGCCGAGTTAATTCTCATTTCGAATAATCGACCGACGATTGAAATTCGAAGATGAAGACGACGGTTGAAGACCGGAGATCCTCACCTCGTTTGGATGGTAACCGAGGTCCTGATTGGGAGGCATCCCGAAATATGGATAATGAGTGGTGATCGTCCAGGCGTACGTGGTGATCGAAGGGTTTGCGAGGTATTTAGTGCCTCCGGTTTCGTTCAGACCCAGAACGGACTTGTAAATGGACTGTGTATCCGACATTGGAATTTGTTCTGTGTGATTGATAGCCATCAGTTGCACGGTGTGAATTGCCTGTGTGGCATGCTAAGATGCAGTGATCAGGGCTTCTATTGAAAAGCAAAGTCTTGTGGTGATGATCAAAGCATCGCCTGTGTGGCGTAGCTTTGTGTATAACATAAATTCGCGAGCCTCACACCCCGGTATGAACCTAAAACGGGAGAAGGACCTCAGGGAGGGCATGCGTTTCCTTCTAGCTAGGGTGGTGTCAGTGACCTACCAGCCCTGACATTTATATACTTTTCACCTATGTGGTTGTTGCTGTTGCGAGGCGCCTCGGTTTGATCGGACGATCTGGGTCCGATGGAGTCATTTGTTGGCTCGTTTACGCCCCAAAGGGCGGGGAAACGTATTGTTCAGGCATTTTAATCCACATCGGTGGACCGGCCCTGTCGCTCCAAAGGCTTGACTGAGTACTTGCCTGAGACATGGGCTAGATTGTCTCGAATTCGGTAAGGACTATCTTTTGCCTTGGTTCATGGCGGAAATCCAATTTCCAAATACGACATCGTGCGGTTTTGATTGTATATATATATGGCGACATGATATATGGTACCCATGCCGTCTATGATTGATAGTTATGATTTGAAATTGTTTTCAAAACATATAAACACTAGCAATAATATCAAATGCCTTTGTTTTATTCGTATCAAGCATATCTTGGCCGTTATAAGGTAAAAACTCTATCCTCCGGTTTGCGTTGCATTGTGTGATGGGAACTGAGTCTTATAACGGCTTCATTTTTATAAAAAGCATAGCGATGTTTAAAAGAAATATTTGTTTGAAAGCACTGGCAATCCAATGGAGTAAACCCGTTCCATGAAAGTGGCGTGGTCCTGTGATTAACCAATTATATATATGTCTTGAGTGCATTTCTCATACCAGTCCCATGACTGACTCGTAGTTTGTTTCACTCTCAAACTCGGGTGCCCCTTTTTCTACACGGGCAGCCTTGTATTCAGGTTTAGCTGGTTCTTTCTGGATAGCTGGAGCTGAAGATGGATTCTATCATTTATTTCTTTTTATGCTGTTCAGCTCCTATTGTACATATTTTGTTTATTTCCGCTGTGGACATTTATGTATAGCTGAACTGTATTTGTACTAAGTAAGATCCTGTATACTGTGTAACTCTGATGATTACTTTTATCCAGTATATTTTGTTGTTCATTCTGGTGTATTTATTTAATTCTGTTCTGCTATTATCTGTTTCTGTGTTATATTCCAAAGATAACCTTGTTTCCGTGAGAACGGGAAATCGGGTCGTCTCATCGTGGTATCAGAGCTTTGGCTAAGCTTAGTTCTGGAATATAACATGTGAACGAACTCGTCAGAAATAGAACCAGTAGAGTTCTAGGACGGGTAACTCTATACAGATAGGATCAGCAATATCCTAGTATGAGTAGCAGAATCAGAACAACTCGTTAGAGATGGGGTCAGAAGTGCCTCAGAATGAGTCGAGAGTAATATGTTTTTAAATAACGTATTTGTGATTATATATATAGTCTGGTTTTAGAAATATAATTTTTGAATATATAAAAGATATATATTTGAAAAGTTAAAAAGGTTAAAAACAATTGGATTGGTTGTTGTGTTGTGTGATCGTAGAATTATCAAACCACTTTCGACTTTGTTCCTTTTCGGGGACGAAAAGTTTTAAGTGGGGGAGATTGTAACGACCCAGAAAATCTGAACCAATTTTTTTTTTATTGGCTAAAATAATGGATTTTAAATATTTAAAATAAATATTTTAAATAATGGCAATGAAAACTGAGTTTGAATCGACATTTGAAAACCAATATAATTAATTATAATTATATATAGAATTGAAAATGGCGCGGTAGTTCGATAATTCGATTTCAAACTTCAATTGGATGTACCGGATGTAAAACAATCCGGATTTTAGTGAGACCAAAAACATTAGTATCTAATTGATAATATCTTTCCAACGAGTCCGACCAATCGAAGTTTGATAGCGGGAATCAAAAGGTATGTCCAGTTGAAAATTCTGAATAGTCGCTATGGAATTCAGGCCCTTAAAAACGGACATTTTGCAGATGACCTCGGATTTCGACGAAACCACTTTTGTTGGATCCGCAGTGTCAAGTTATTGCTAGATTTCAAATTTCATAATTTTTCGAATCAATATGTGAGCGTGGCAAAAGAAAACGCGTTTGACCAGTTTCCGTTGATTTTAATCGACTGGAAATTGGCCATTTTTCAAACGGTCTCAAAATTCGACGAAACTAGTTTTGTTAGGACCGTATCGTCAATACGAAGCTAGAAAATATTTTTCTGTAATTTTTTAGAGTCCGTATGTGGGCCCGGTAAATCAAAATGTACGTTCAAATTGAATATATAAAGATTTATATTTTAAATTCAACGGAAACTGAATATAACGGTCGAATTGGCCTACGATACATATCCCATTGTGTTCGGAATGGGGCTAATTAGCTAGGGACGACAGTCGGTGGGTTCGATTCGGTGTTGGAATGAAAAGTCAACTCTAGGTGAATAAAATTAAATAATTAAACTTTATATAGTCCTCACCTTCCCTCCTCTCTCTCCTATACTCCTTCAGATCTAACCCGAATAAAAAAAAAAGAAGAAGAAAAATACGAGGGCGCTTGATCTCGCGACGCCAGGCCACGACCGCCAGCCCCATCGGCGCCGCACCACCTCGATTCCCCCCGGCCATCGTCGGCCTCCCCAAGACCCCCTCCCCTTCTTCAAACGAGAAACCACGAGCCCTAGATCACCAGCGCCGCCGCCAGGGCCTTGGCTGCCTCCACCGAGCTGCTGCACACTCCCCGACGCCGGCCATCACCTTAGCCCTCTCCCCCTTTGCTTCTCCTCTCTCCTCTCATCCGATTCAAGTCCAAAACCCACTGACCCGACCACTGTGGGCCCACCGTCGCCTGAACGAAGCTGCTGCCACCTCGAGACGTCGGTGCCACCCCGTTCGAAGCTCCGCCATCAGTCCCGGGGCTGTTGTCGTGAATTAACAACGGAAATGGAAGGTAATTTTAATTAATTATAGTAGTTAATGTTAATTAAAATTCGCGATTTTTATATAGTCATTAGGGAAATAAAAATTCGATTTTTATATATAAAGTAACGATAGAAGTAAAAAATCATATTTTCATATATTGAATAGCATCGTAAAAATTCGATTTTTACATGTGTAAAGAATACGGGCGAAAGCGACAAAAGGCGAAGATTTCTATAAAGGAAGTGTCGTGAAGTTGGATAGCTATTGGTGAGATTTCTGATTTAAAAAAAATTATATATGTGTGAAATGAAAGTGAATAGCTACATATAAATTGCTATATATAAATATATATATATATATACGCCCCTCGTCCACAAACCATGGACGATATTTATTGATTGAAATGGTTGTGATAATTGGTTGATAACGAATGGTTGTTTGGGATTGTTTGTGATTGATATTGGTTGTTTGAGGTTGAAAAATACCCGTTTGTGGTTGTGAAATATTTGGTTGAAACCACTTAGGATTAGTTTGTGGAAATGAAATAAATATATACATGCCGCCTGTGTGCGAACTAGATGCATGATTCCCATTGTCAAAAACCGCGAGGTTTTAAGGTAGAGCGAGGAGCCGTACTAGGGACGGTGCCGGTGTAACTACCCTGCCGTTATGCTGCCGAAATTTTGAATAATATTTGTGTGTTTGAATTATTTTCATATGCTTAAACTATATTTATTCATTGTATAGAAAACATTCATGTGTTGAATTGATATTCATTCGTTGTTTAGAAATTCATGTGTTGAATGGTATTCATATTTTGAAATAAATTGTTCGATGATAAAAATCACATTTTTATCTATATATAAAAACTATAGAAAACATTCATGTGTTGAATTGATATTCATTCGTTGTTTAGAAATTCATGTGTTGAATGGTATTCATATTTTGAAATAAATTGTTCGATAATAAAAATCACATTTTTATCTATATATAAAAACTATAGAAAACATTCATGTGTTGAATTGATATTCATTCGTTGTTTAGAAATTCATGTGTTGAATGGTATTCATATTTTGAAATGAATCGTTTAATGATAAAAATCACATTTTTATCTATATATAAAAACTATAGAAAACATTCATGTGTTGAATTGATATTCATTCGTTGTTTAGAAATTCATGTGTTGAATGGTATTCATATTTTGAAATAAATTGTTCGATAATAAAAATCACATTTTTATCTATATATAAAAACTATAGAAAACATTCATGTGTTGAATTGATATTCATTCGTTGTTTAGAAATTCATGTGTTGAATGGTATTCATATTTTGAAATGAATCGTTTAATGATAAAAATCACATTTTTATCTATATATAAAAACTATAGAAAACATTCATGTGTTGAATTGATATTCATTCGTTGTTTAGAAATTCATGTGTTGAATGGTATTCATATTTTGAAATGAATCGTTTAATGATAAAAATCACATTTTTATCTATATATAAAAACTATAGAAAACATTCATGTGTTGAATTGATATTCATTCGTTGTTTAGAAATTCATGTGTTGAATGGTATTCATATTTTGAAATGAATCGTTTAATAATAAAAATCACATTTTTATCTATGTAAAGAAACTATAGAAAACATTCATGTGTTGAATTGATATTCATTCGTTGATTAGAAATTCATGTGTTGAATGGTATTCATATTTTGAAATAAATTGTTTGATAATAAAAATCACCTTTTATCGACTATATGAACTATATAGAAAAATAGTGTTTTGAAATGAATGTTTTACAATAAAAATCACATTTTTATTGTATGCATGAATCGTTGAAATGTGAAGGGTTAAAAATAGCCACTTGTTCAAAATAAACATATATGAGTTGAAATATTCATTAATTAGCTAATGAAATGATTTGCACCTATTTATGTAACATTAGAATAAATGGAGTTTTTAAACCAAATAGAAATCAAATATGAAGTCGAATAGAAATTGATAAATGATAAGAACTGTATATATATGTACATGCAATATTCATTGAACAGGTTATAGCAAAGGGGCTAGAGAAGAGGAATAAAATTTTGTGCCCGACAAATAGGTACACATTTACTGATTTGTTTGGGTGATGATTTTGAGCCTGTTGGCTAGCCGCTTGGCTTTTTCTTTTTGAGATTAGAAGGACCGGGACGCTATTTGCGATTTCCCGACGCTCCCGGTGCAGGGGAGGTTATGGCGAAATTTTTCCAAAATTTAAGGTGTTAGAAAAATTTTTGAAGTGAAAACGATATTGAAATTGTTGAAAGAACTATATTTATATAAATATATAAATATAAATAAAATTAAAACGAAACGAAGCCGTGCAGTTCGTATTTTGAAACCGTGATTTCAAACGACTAGTGCGGGAAATCCGACCATTGGATTTTCCCGAAACCTCAACCGTCGGGTTCGCCTTGGAATAACCTTTCCAACGGCACCAACCTTGTTAAAATCCAACGGTTGGATTGTCTGGAATGTTTAATTCAAATCTGAAGAAAAACAGCGCCAGAAACGATTATATTTATATATATATATATATAAATATAATTATATTTAATCGAATAACGACGCTGCAGTTCGTATTTTGAAATTGAAATTTCGAACGATTGTACCGGGAGATCCGACCGTCGGATTTTCCAGAAACTGGAACCGTTGGATTCGTTTTGAAAAGACCTTTCTAATGATGTAAATTTTGAGAAGATCCAACGGTTAGATTTTCAGATATGTGTAAATCAAATCTGAAGAAAAACAGCGCCACGGCCGCCTTATGGCCCGAAGCGTCGTTTTGAATAAAATGGCTATTTTAAAATAAATAAAAATAGCGATAAATAGTTATAAAATATCATAAGCGATATGGAATGGAAATAAACTGAATTTGCTTGATTTATGTGATGTTTGATGGTTGAATGTGTTTGGTGTGAAAATTACATTAAAGGACAAAATGGGTGTTGTAGAATAATTTAACCATTGAAATAAATCGATTTGAAATTCTAAATATACGTGAATTATTTGAAAAGGCCGAGTTAATTCTCATTTTGAATAATCGACCGACGATTGAAATTCGAAGATGAAGACGACGGTCGAAGACCGGAGATCCTCACCTCGTTTGGATGGTAACCGAGGTCCTGATTGGGAGGCATCCCGAAATATGGATAATGAGTGGTGATCGTCCAGACGTACGTGGTGATCGAAGGGTTTGCGAGGTATTTAGTGCCTCCGGTTTCGTTCAGACCCAGAACGGACTTGTAAATGGACTGTGTGTCCGACATTGGAATTTGTTCTGTGTGATTGATAGCCATCAGTTGCACGGTGTGAATTGCCTATGTGGCATGCTAAGATGCAGTGATCAGGGCTTCTGTTGAAAAGAAAAGTCTTGTGGTGATGATCAAAGCATCGCCTGTGTGGCGTAGCTTTGTGTATAACGTAAATTCGTGAGCCTCACACCCCGGTATGAACCTAAAACGAGAGAAGGACCTCAGGGAGGGCATGCGTTTCCTTCTAGCTAGGGTGGTGTCAGTGACCTACCAGCCCTGACATTTATATACTTTTCACCTATGTGGTTGTTGCTGTTGCGAGGCGCCTCGGTTTGATCGGACGATCCGGGTCCGATGGAGTCATTTGTTGGCTCGTTTACGCCCCAAAGGGCGGGGAAACGTATTGTTCAGGCATTTTAATCCACATCGGTGGACCGGCCCTATCGCTCCAAAGGCTTGACTGAGTACTTGCCTGAGACATGGGCTAGATTGTCTCGAATTCGGTAAGGACTATCTTTTGCCTTGGTTCATGGCGGAAATCCAATTTTCAAATACGACATCATGCGGTTTTGATTGTATATATATATGGCGACATGATATATGGTACCCATGCCGTCTATGATTGATAGTTATGATTTGAAATTGTTTTCAAAACATATAAACACTAGCAATAATATCAAATGCCTTTGTTTTATTCGTATCAAGCATATCTTGGCCGTTATAAGGTAAAAACTCTATCCTCTGGTTTGCGTTGCATTGTGTGATGGGAACTGAGTCTTATAACGGCTTCATTTTTATAAAAAGCATAGCGATGTTTAAAAGAAATATTTGTTTGAAAGCACTGGCAATCCAATGGAGTAAACCCGTTCCACGAAAGTGGCGTGGTCCTGTGATTAGCCAATTATATATATGTGTTGAGTGCATTTCTCATACCAGTCCCATGACTGACTCGTAGTTTGTTTCACTCTCAAACTCGGGTGCCCCTTTTTCTACATGGGCAGCCTTGTATTCAGGTTTAGCTGGTTCTTTCTGGATAGCTGGAGCTGAAGATGGATTCTATCATTTATTTCTTTTTATGCTGTTCAGCTCCTATTGTACATATTTTGTTTATTTCCGCTGTGGACATTTATGTATAGCTGAACTGTATTTGTACTAAGTAAGATCCTGTATACTGTGTAACTCTGATGATTACTTTTATCCAGTATATTTTGTTGTTCATTCTGGTGTATTTATTTAATTCTGTTCTGCTATTATCTGTTTCTGTGTTATATTCCAAAGATAACCTTGTTTCCGTGAGAACGGGAAATCGGGTCGTCTCACTAGTCAAAGTGAAATGGGGAGATGATGAGAGCGACGCTACTTGGGAGAGGGAAGAGAAGATGCGTTCATTGTACCCTTTTCTTTTCGAGGGTATGTCTTTTAATTTCTCCTTTATCGCTTAGCTTGTACTTGTTCTATCTTTAGTATGTCCTCTCACTAGTATCTTTGACCTTTAGATAGGGTAGTCCAATGGTTGAAACATGTGTTTGAGACATGTTATGTATGGTGGATGCATGTAGATGCAAGTGTTTGCTAGCGGTTGCTCGTGGATGCATATACACACACTTTAGGCACTAGATCGACTAAGTCACTTTCATATTACATATAAATGGATGTATTTAGTAAAATGAATGTACGTTGAATGTGTGTATCATATGGATGTTGCATTTAAATGAATGGTTGTGCACACATGTAGTAATGATATTTATAGGGTTCTTTGCATACATGATGGATACATGGCACTATCGTTATTTGCATTAAGGAGGTCGACTGAATCAGTGGACCGCCTCATTTTGCATTAGTATATGGACATATACACACACTATGCATATGTACATGAAAAGCATTAGTACTCTTTTAAGGACCACGGTTGCTAGGGGTTGATGGTTGATAGACGGATGATTGGATGGTAGGATACGTTCTTCTTGATTAGAGATTTCGAGGACGAAATCCTTTAAGTAGGGGAGAATGTAACACCCCATATTTTCTGAGAATATTAAAATAACAAATTAAAGAATAATTTATTTGAAAAGAGGAATGAGAAAAAAAATGATGTTTAGCATTGTTCTAAGGTTTATAAGCAAAAGACTTAGTAGCTCGTTTGGTTAGAACATGTGACTTGCATATAAGAGGTACAGAGTTTGATCCCCTTCGGCGCCATATTTTTGTTTTAAGGGAATGGCTAAAAAGTGGCTTAGTGTAAACGCAGTTCAAAAAGTGGTTTAGTGTGAAAATGGTTAATTATGAAGAAGTTATTAATCCATGAAGTTTGTATGCAAATGAGAGAAATATATATAGATATATAAGAATTAAATAAATAAATATTCAAAAAAAAGTTCAGAACAGCGAATCGGGAGGGGGAATAGCCGAACCACACCATTTTTAGAGTCGACCCAAGCCCCGCTGGGTCGACTAGAGGTCAATCCAGGGTGTTTGGTTGCCATCCCGTGGCCCGATTCGCCCTAAGGGCTGATATGGCATCTGAGTGGTCCAGATCAGTTCTAGGGTTAATCCTAAGGCCTAAATAACTTCCTACACCTATATATACACCCTAAGACCTAACCCTAATTCATAAATATTATCTATGGCACCATTATGTTGTCAAATTCTCTCTTAAACCCTAGCCGCCGCCTTTAAATCAAATCTCGAGTGTTCAACTTCAACTCAAATTAAAGATTAGAGCTTCTACAACAATTCAAGAAGATAAATCAACAACACCACAATGTTTCTACACCAATTCCAGTGCATAATTCTATTCTTTAACCGCGAAAGGTGAGTACGGTGATTTTCACAATATAATGGGATTAAAAGTAACATGATGAAGTTGTAAAGAGGATTCATATATACATATATATATATGTAATTTAAATCTCATCCAAGTCTTCACCTTTCTAATTCATGTCATCGTATGCCTATGTTTCTATGTAAAGTTCATACCTTTATCGATTTATTCATGTTGAATCTGTCATTATGCCTCTATGCCAGTTTAAATGCCCATTTATTTCATGATGTTGAGTTAATTCCAATTTTCTGTGATTTGATTCTCTCTTCTTATCCCTATTCCTTTTATTTTTGGATCTAGGCTACCTTCGAGCCTATGTTAAAGATACGCGCAAATGCAAATACGTGGGAACGATGGGAATATGTGAAATATGGAAGATTGTATATTATTGGATATTTTGATAATTGGATAATATGTGAAATTGGCATATTTGGGTATGAATTACATGGAATTGATGGAATTGCCTATAACTGTAAATTTGTAATTGAGGCTAATTAATATGTAATTAGTGACAATTTGGAATAGGCAATATAATAAACATGATTATATGTTTAATTGGATATACATGACATGAAAATTGGGTATGGGTGAAATACGATTATTAATAAACCTTTGACACGAGGTTAGGCACAATTGTGGCATAAGACTGCCCAGAACTGCCCGGAAAATCCAGCTGCCACAATTGGACGTCTAATGTGATAGGTCAAACGAATGAGTTGTAGGCGCAAAGGTTAATGACACGAGGTTAGACCCGGTTTGTGGCGTAAGACTGCCCGGAACCGCCCGACAAACCCAGCGGCCACAAAGCGTTCTGTCTAATGTGGGAGGTCATGCACCGTTCTTCATAAGGAATGAATTAAGGAATACTAACCATAATAAGACATGGGTATGGTTAGAGGGTTAAGTGGGGTGACATGTAAATTATGACATGTGAATATGAACTTAACCGGAATAAGATAAGTCATGTAAATTATGACATGTAAGTATGGACTTAACCATAGCATGTGTAAGACGTGGACATTTAAATTAAAATGGTTAAGTGGGAGAAAAACCTATTGGGGACCAAGCATAGGTGGGAAGCTTGTGTCGGATGAGGGACCCGTTTCAACTAGTAACCCGTTTGAGTATCTAATTGGGCACGGTACTAGGCCGGGTTTGGGGCACGCTTACTGGACTTGAATGTAAGAGGTCAAAACGTGAATAGCGGTATGCGTGCATGGGTCCGGGCTGGTAGGTAAGACGTTGTTGCATCGTGTAGGTATGGCCGTGCATTTTATGTTGGTATCAGGGTTGCCACTTTGGGGAGTGATACACCCCACTGTAGGCCCAGTACGGGTGCCTACGGGTTTAGGGAGCCGATCGAATGGGTAGGGTAAGGGTACCTTAGTGGTGGTAAGAGCAAGTCGGCCCCTACAATAGCAGCTAGGTGCAAGTAACTACTAAGTTTGTCATGTGGGTACGTTTAGTGGGAAGGGATTAAACTTTAGTAAATAGAGACTAGTAGATGTGCGGTGTAATTAAGTAATGTGGTGTAACTTAGCAAAATTTTGGTGTAACGAAATACATGTTGGTTGAGTTGGATAGTCCTTTGGGTGCTAATCTGATGTTGACTTCGGTCTTCGGGGTTAGTACTTGGAGGGTTGTTCGCTTAGCCAAGGTGTGTGATTGTCTTAGTACATAGGAACATAATCATCTTGTCCATCCTTTTTATCTACCTAATCTATGTTACAACCATATCATGATGCCTATTTATATCTTGATCATTTACCTTACCTATTATTTGTTAAAATTACTAGACTCGCCAAACTTTATGTCCGACCCGTTTTGTTTCCACCTCTTTTATTTCCTCCCCCCCTCGGGTTTGCAAGGAGGGAATACTACAGCTTAGTGCCAATTTCTTTCAGTTGCTTGAAGAGAGTAGATGTATCGCTTTGGACTCTCTCATCTTTATGGCTTTGCTTATGCTCAGTGGGGATTCATGCATTTATGTTATTTAAGTATTTGCTTCTTTATGTACTTTGAAGTTTTTGCAAAAGACAATTGATCCTGTTGTAATGATTTTTGGAGACTACTTATGTAAGCTTGTTTTGAAGTTATGATGCTATGAAATAAGTTTTATCTTCCGCTATGTTTTATTTATTTATTCTTGTAATTTATCTGTTCTATACTACTATAACGCTTCATGACATTAATGCATTCCCTTTGTGAGTGACATTAATGGCCTTGGGGTGTTACACTAAATTAGTCGCTCCTCTTCGTTCACTTCCTTACTTCACCAAAATTAGAACAATAGGGATAGGGAAATTAAAATTCCCTTAACCTGGTTAATCCTAGGAGCTCTAACTCTTGTTGAAATCAAGTGCAAATCAAAGGAAAATCTTGGGTAAGCTCCTCTCCGTCTTGATCCTCATCAATTTCTCATGATTTCCTAAACCTAATTCCTAGGAAACCCTTTCATATGATCATAGGTTGTTGATTCAAGTGTTTTTATCAAAGAGTGGTTGTTCTAGCTCGTTATTGGATCGATTTCTTGCTTCTAACCATCAAAATTGAGAGCTTTATGAGTTCGTAGTGTCTATGACACAAGCTATTAGCTTGTATAGTGTCGTTTAGACTTCATTTGAGTTTGCATATGCATATGAATTGGTTAAGTAAGTATACACTTTCCAGTCCATTAGTTTTAGTTTCATTGAATCGGAAATTATGATTAAAATTGTCCACACAATCGAATTCACATGCCATGAGTTGTTTTGGCGATTTTGTGATGCTCTGTTGTCGCACCGGCAAGTTCTAAGACTTCACAATTTGCTTATATTGCATTGGATAGCTATGGTTAGAGAATTTGTTCATTTTAGAATATATGATCAAAATCATAGCAATCTTATGTATATATGTTTGAGCATGTGTTTTTGAGTTGTTTTAATGAGCATATGAGGCCTCTTTATCATCTAACTCAAATGTGCAGCCTCCATAGTTCGCCGAAAATGATTCATTAAGGAAAAAGAAAAAAAGACTAATTGGACGGATTAACAGCCAACAGTCTACTAGTCCAAAACAGACTAGTCGACTAGTAAAGACCTAGGCAGAAACCCAGTTTCTGACCAGTCAAATTGTCTGTTTTGGACCAGTCAACTAGTAAATGAATGTAGACCTGAGGACCTCTGTCCATAGTCTAGAATGATCGAGGCTTTCTTCCGGTCGGATCCCGGACAGTTTGGCGTTCATTTGCGACTTTTCAGTTTCTCTAATTCACAGATTCAACAGCCCGATTCTTACGAAATCGTTTTTTTTATAAATCATCAATTAAAGAATGATGGAGTGGAAACCAAGGTAAGAACTCTCTCTCACTCAAATATTTTGTGCAGTTGTTTATAAATTTCTATAACTGAATATATGTTGATTTCCAGTGATTGCAATATTTGTTTGACGGTTGATGAATGTTACAGTTTTAAATGTTATCATTATTAAACTATAAAAAATAATATATAGGTTCACATGGATTTTGATTTAAACCCCACATGGGTATTGGGATGATAATTTTACACGTCGACCAAGAATGCAAATAATGATCATTAGATGTTGATTGGAAACCCCACACAGATCTGGGGATGATAATAACTTCACACATCTCTCTTATGTTTAGTTGTATGTCGATCGATTGATTGGCAGGCTATAGTAAGCGTTATTTAATTATTTAATACTTATACAGTTTTAGATTACACTTTGGAAGTGAACTGAATGTTAATAGTTGTTCATCACTATTTTTGAATACATGTGATGTATGTAATCCATATAAATAAAATTATATGGTAATTGATTGAGTCTGATTCCAATTCAAAAATAACGAATATTTTAAATTAATATTCAGTGAAGAAACAAAATATGATTTTGATGTTCGATTTTGGATGGACACGAAAATATTGAAATACTCCAAGTTTGAAAAGATAAAAGATATTTTTATCAGAATGAATTGGTTAACAACTAGACTAAAGAATTGATATGGTTTAAATATAACCAAATTTTTTCCAACGTATGATTTGAAAAGGATTTGAATGGAAATAATCTCTGCAATATTTCGATATTGGATTTTGTGATTATACGGATATCGTTGAGGAATTTGGAAGATATAAATATCGTTATTCCCAATAAGATATCTGTTGGTTTCAGAATTTGATATTGGATGTAAGTCGACATGATTTCAATTCAAAACCTTGTATTCAATATCAAATGGGATTTTGGGTTTATCGTGAATGTTGTCTTTAATAACACTCTTCTTAAACCCAGTTGAGAAAAGAATAAATCTTTTAACTAAGATTTAATGAAGTTTTCCAATTAACAAATATAATTGGAATTAAATGGTTGTTGATTTTGGGTTCGTTGTGAATTGTGTTTTAAATAACATTAGTTCTTAAACCCAATTAACAATGAAGTTAAGATTTGGAATTTATAAATCTTTTAACTAAAGATTAATGAAAATTTTCCAAAGTGAAGTTTTCCAATTTAATAAACTAAATTGGAATTATATGGAATTCGATTTAATAATAATCGAGATGAGCTTCTGTGAATAAACGCTGCTACTATTTATGGAATTTAATGGCTTTGTCGTTATTCCACTTATAGTATTAGTTTGATACAAAAATTTATATCTATTATGATTGATCGGATTTCAATGGAGTTCCGGTTTAATGGAAGATGATTTTGGGTGAACTGTGTTTTAAGTGACATTGGTTTTTTAACCCATTTAAAGACAGGATTAATTTCCCTAAAGTTGAATAATCATTAAATAATGATTTTTGGGATAAAAACTCAATGTAGTTTTAATGAATCTTTAATTAGATTAGAATCTGAAAGAGGTAACTAAATTTACCGAATTCAAGGAAATGTTGAGAATGGAGAACCGCCAGTTTTACTCCATGCGATAGTTAAATTTTTAATTAGATTAGAAACGTTGAATGGTAATTAAATTTACCGATAACACAGTGGGTGTTAGATATGGAGTACTACCACTTTTGCTCCATGGGATGAATGGGTTGGGATTGGAATGATAAAACTATGATCACTTCGGTAAGGCTCATTAATCCTGACTAGTTGATAAACCTTAATTTGGTTTAATTTGTGAAAAGATATTATAAATCTTTTGAAATGATTTCCAAGAATATTCTGGATTGGAATGAGGCATATGATTTGTTTGGATAGCCCTTGATTACGAGATACACCGATTATTCAGAAAGACCAGGTTTAGCCCATTTTGAATAACTAATACGATGACTAAAATTCAAAGAATTGAAGAAGGTGGTGGAAGACCGTAGATCTTCACATCGATTGGATGATTACCGATGTCTTGATTGGGCTATACACCCAAGACTAGGTAATAAGTGGTGATCGTCTTGACGTACTTGGAGATCGACCAAATATGCGAGGGCCTCTCTCCTGTATTTGACATATGAGACGAGGAATAAGGTGCCTTCGGTTTCGTTCAGACCCAGAACGAATTTGTTAATGGATTGTGTCTGACATTTTATTGTGTGCTGTATTCATTGATCTCTGCTAAATATATATATATATATATATATATATATATGTTCGGTGGCAGAGAATTTATTCTCTTGCTTAACACCCTTCTTTGAGATGCACGAGCTTAGAGGTTATATGTTGGCAGAAATTAATGGTATAGTATGGATTGACAGTGTGGCATGTTAAGATGCAAATGATCAAGGCTTTAGCAGAGCCTTGTGGATGATGATCAAAGCACGACTTTAAGTAGCATAGCTTTGTGTATAGTGTTAATTTGCTAGCCTCACACCCCAGTATGAGTCAGAAACAGGATTAGGGAAAGCAGGGAGTGCATGCATTTCTTTTTACCTAGAAGTTGTGTCATGGTATGATGGAGCCCGGACGTTTTATGTGGTTGATGGATTGTGTAATACCCATAATTTTAAAGAACACTATAATGATAAATTTAAGAATACTTAATTAAATATTGGGAGTTAGGTAAAACGGACTGCGCCATTGCGTTCATCTTGGAATCTTGCTAAAGATAAACTCCGAGTTTGCATGAAACAGACATCATGTGAAGAAGATATTAAGGTTAGAAGTTTGTATACACACAAGAAAATTATATATGTATGTAAAACCATTCAAAACAGTTCAAAATAATTCTAAATAAGAAATGCGGGCTTAGGCGGGAATTCGAACCGTTAGGGGTCACCCCACCCAAGTGGTGTCGACTCTAGGTCGACAACAACACGGGTGTCGACACCCATGTCGACCCCTACATCGACACCCTCAGATCTTTGGCAGTTCCAGTTCTGCGCAAGTGGAATTATTTTCTGACTAGATTTGTTACTCCTTGGCTATATAAAGGACCTTAATCCCATTGTTTTATTCATCTAAATTAATGGCAACAATGAGGTGTTGCCCTAATTCAAAGTAATATAGCATATTATATATCTTGTATCGTAAAATAGCATATTCTATATCTTGATCTAAACCTTAATCAGGGCATAACTTGTATCGTAAAATAGACGGGGATTTGGAGCATGGTAAACATGAAAATTGGTTAATAATGAAAATGCCTAGATATACAGTAATTAGAAACAGTAATCGCGCTTGGACAACAGGTTAGATTACACTTGTGGTAGAAGTTTGCCAGGAACCGCCCGACATATCCAACGTCCACAAGTGGTAAATCTAATGTGAGGGGTCTAAGTGCATAAGCACTTAAGGTGCTAAGACACGAGGTTAAGCCCGACTTGTGGAAGAAGTCTTCCCGAACCCAACCGACATATCCAGCATCCACAAGTTGTAGACTTAATGTGGGAGGCCTAGTGCAGTAATAACCATAAATGAACGAATGGTGATAAACTTCTAATACTTAACCTTTTTGAATCCATAGTGATTACATGAACCAGTTAACTTGAGTAGGGGTTAAGTAAACTTGCTTGAATCAGTGGGAGAGTTAAGTAAATCTTGGGGTGGTGGGTTATATATATATATATATATATATATATATATATATATATATATATATAGGCCTACAAACTTAACTTGTTGGGGTTATGCAATCTAGTTAAGCCAATAAGCATAACCTGTTGAAATCCAAGTAGTGGAGATACAAGCCTAGGGTTGCTTATATCATTTGTTGATTAGGACCTGTTTTAGTCAGTAACCCATCTTGGTATCAAATGGGGAACCCTGAACTATGTCGTGGCCTGGGCATGCTTACTGAGCTGATTATAAGAGATCACTTAAGTGATGGTGTTTGATGGCGCGTTCCAACGAAGTCATGTGCATGCTTGGGTCCGCTTGATAGAGAATATAAGACTCTTTGACATCAGTAAATATGGTTTGTGCATTTTGTAACACCCCGTGTATTCTATAACAGTGAAATTCACAAATTAAAGTATAATTAATTACAAATCAAAGAATTTAGGGAAACGGGCTGTGCCATTGTGTTCGTCTCGGAAAAATACGTGAAATAGAGTCCGAGTTTTCCAAAATCGGAGTCCGTATGACCAAGTTATGGCCCGTCAAAGTTTTCAGAAAATTTCAAATTCAGAAAATAGCTCGAAGATTCGAATTTCAAACACACAGGGAGGCAGGGCGGGAAATTTCCCGCCCAGGACAAGTCGACAGGGGTGTCGACTTGCCAGTCGACACCCCCCCCCTGTGTCGACTGCCCAGTCGACACGGGTGTCGACTTGCAGGTCGACCTGCTTGGTCGGCCTGGCTGGCCTGGTCTGTGCTGGGTCAGAATTTCTGAGGCTTGCTTTGTCACGAGGGCTAGGTGTCAGCTCCTGATTGGTCTCTCTTTCGAATGAATGGCTACGATTAACCCAAGCTACATCGATGGTCCTAATCAATTCATAAACTCTATAAAAATGACCCTAGACTCTACCTAATCTATTCATTCAAAAATAAGAATGAGGCCATCATGCTGCTGAGGAACGACTAGGAGTAGCCACCAATTTGAGAGACAATTAGGAGACAAACTCTAAAGCATAAAGCAACTACAAGTTAAACTTAAACAAATCAAATCAACGCCTACATCAAAGGAATAACATCTCCAAATCCAGAATTCAGATTCCTGAATTGAAGAATTCGTCACACGATTGTAAGTAGAGTACTATTCCGATGAGAATAAATAACTGTGTTTGATTTGTGTAAAATGAGAATTACACTTGATTTGTGGTGATAGTAATTCATATTTGTGCGTTGCTATGATTCTAATCGATTTGGAATGTTGTGATATAACGATTGGATATTCGCAAGTATGTAATTCATGATAAAAACTACATGTTTGTGGTAGTTTATTTGAGATTCATGCAAGTATACGATTGGATATTCGCAAGTATGTAATTCATGTTGAAGCTACATGTTTGTGGTTGTTTAATTGAGATTCATGCAAGTATGTGGTTTTGCTACTATGCCAACATAATGTATATTTTTGTACAAAATCACTTTGTGTGTAATTGGATCAAATTTGGGGTATTATGATTCATATGAAATTATGTTGGAATTGGCATCATGATCTATGTATAAAACCATACTTTTGTATTAGAAACAAAAGTAAGCCTCTTTGTGAACTTATGTTGATTTTATGAATATGACTAGGCTATGTTTGGTATTATGCCTAATTGAAAAACATGTTAGGCCTATATTGTTAACAAGAATTATATGATAATATATGTGACACATAGCTAAGTTAGATTTACATTCCAATTGCAAGTTTGCATGAATAAAGTAAAATCCACGATTTCATGTTTAGGAATATTTATGCCATGATTACATGAATAGATCAAAAACCATGATTTCATGTTTAGGAATATTTATGCCATGATTACATGAATAGATCAAAAACCATGATTTCATGTTTGGGTATATTTGTGCCATGATTATGTGAATAGATTAAAAATAATGATTAAGTTGGAATAATTCTAGTTGAACTATACTTTTGTATTAGTAACAAAAGTAAGCACCTTTGTAAACATATAGTAATTTTATAAACATGATTTGCTTATGTTTGACATTATACCTAAGTAAAAATATAGGTTTATGTTGTAGTTAAGACTATGTGTCAATAATGATATCTAATTTAGTTAGATTCTTAACTTAACTACAAGTTTACATGGTTTGATTCATGTCACTTATGCTTTATGACCAAAGTATATGTTACCACAATGCAAGTACACCAGTTTCTATTTTGTAGTTCCAACGTTATGTTGCAAGTTCATGCGTTCACATTCCCCTTTTTGTGTATATAATCACGTTTTAAGCCTCCCCTTTTTCACGTGGCTAAGTTGGGCATAAAAGGCTAAGCCCAACATGTATTATAATAAACGAACTTATTAAACGGGGGAAATAGCGTTGGGCCAAATTAATTAATAAATGAAAATATAAAAGTAGATGGGCCCAAATTCAAGAATGGGTGGGGCCCATGATTGGTGTAAACCTTTACACCATTAGCTTAAATTGATTTTGAATAATGGGCCGCAAATATTTACATATAAGAAAATAAAGAAGAAAGACAAAATATGTAATTGTAGAAAATACGATGTGTTTAACCCGAGGTTGGATTGAGTTGTGATGTAAACCTGCCCGGAACCGCCCGGCTGTCCAGTAGTCACAACAGTACCTATCCAATGTGGGTGGTTAAACATGGAGCCCAATAAGGACCCGAGGTTAGACTGAGTTATGGCGTAAGACTGCCCGGACCCAACCGGCAACAGGCAGCCACAACAATACCTGTCTAATGTGAGAGGTCAAGGCTTTAATAAGACAATTAAGGCTGAGTCAGGATTGATAGGATTAAGTAAATTATATTAATACTTAATCAAAATGGAACATGTTAAACTAAACAGACTGATTGGGGGTTAGGTTTATAAAACACTTAACCAATTTAGCATGTTGGCTAGAAATAGAAAACCTAGTAGCGGGGGACCCTTTTCAGCAGTAACCCTATAAGGTGTATCATGATACCCTGAAACTAGGCAGGGTGGGGCACGATTACTGGGCTGATTGTAAGAGGTCAAATCGACGGCGGTGGTGCAGCAGTGTAGGTTCTAACGGGGTGCGGGCGTGCACACACTCCGGCGCAGAAAAATAAGGCACTGGGCACCAGTAGCATACTTGTGCATTCTAGGATTGTGTCGGGCCGCCACTTGGGACTTGATACACCCCATGGTGGGACCAGCATAGGTAACTACAACATCGGGGGTCATAAGACACATGTAACTATGCGAGTAGGAGCCGATCATCATAAAATGGATCACTTCACCCTGATTATGGGGTGTCGTTGGGAACTAGTTTATATGGGCACAGAGATTAATATGGGGTAAGATATTATATTCGACCCTAGACAACTTAACCAAGTTTATGGTGCTTTCCCATTTCTAGTTTATACTTATCATACCCAGTTCTTTATTCATAGAATGAATAGTCCTAGACTTACTCAGGCTTTATGTCTGACTCTACTTTTCTTTCGTCTTCTTTCCTTCCGTTTCCCCCCCAGGTCCACAGGGAGGGAATACCGCAGCTTGACCAGCCTTCATATCCAGCTTGAAGAGAAAGAATGTATTGCTTGGATCTTTTCGTTTTGGACTATGGTTTTGGACAGCAATTATGGGACTTTTGCAGTTTATTTATGTTTTCTTTATGCTTCTTTAAATAATGTAATCAAGACAGTTATGAAGATGTTATGCTTTTTGGAAGTATTGTAAAACAAATTATGGCATGGATTGTGTAACACATATGTTAATGAAATAAAAGTTGTTGTTTTCCGCTGTTCAAAAATATGTGTTCTTATATCTGTCTTGTATATCTGTGACTTATACTTATAAACCTCCACCAAAATTAGGGCATTCCCTTTGAGAGTGACCCTAATGGAGGTGGGGTGTTTCACTTGGTATCAGAGCATAGGTTTACCAGATAAGATAAAAGGTTTTGAAAAATTATTTTCAAAAAGGAAATTTAAAGAAGCATTTTTTTTAAAGAGATAAAATATTATTTTATTTTAAAAGGCAAAGTCCCCCCAAAGCCATAGGTACTATCTCTTATCCTTCGTTTTGAATCTATCCTTTTTGTTTCAGCATGTCCGAAGAACTTAACTTGCCAGAGGGTGTACCAATACCTGGTTGGTTTAGACGGTTCTTAGAAGCAAGGGCCACTCAGCCAGGTCCTACCGTTCCTCCTCCCCCAGCTGCAGGAAATAATCCAGCTGCAGCAACACGTCTTCCACCACCTCCTCCACGGGGAAACACGTTTGCTAAGATATGTAAAGATTTTAAAGCTATGGGAGGAAAGGATTTTCATGGAACCGAGTCCTTCGTGGCAGCTAGAAATTGGCTGAAAGAAACCGAGGACTTATTCATCATCTTTGAGGTAGAAGATAGACAGAAAGTACAACTGGCAGTATGGCTACTAAAGGGTGAGGCTTCCTACTGGTGGGAAGTCACTAATGCAGAAAGACCAGTGGAGACACGGGAGGACTTTAGGGCAAGGTTTGAGGCTAAATTTCTCTCAGATGAGGAAAGGAGTTTGCAGTTGGAAAAATTCTTATTTCTTAAGCAAGGGAACAAGACAGTCAAAGAGTATGTTAATCAGTTCGATGAGCTGGCTAGATTTGGGCTGGACCTAGTCAACACCCCGCACAAGAAGGCTCTCCGCTTCGTCAAAGGGTTGAATAAGCCATTACACAGTTTGGCCATGACCCATATACCCATGGGAGCCACGTATGAAAGATTGGTACAGATGGCATTGCTGAACGAAGAGGATAAGGGCAAGAAGGAGACAAAGGCAGAAAGCTCTCAAGGGAAGAAAGAGGGTTTGCAACCTAAGAAGACAGACTTTAAGAAGGGCGGGAAAGGCAACAAAGATAAGAGGAAGTGTAATTTTTGTGGCAAAGTGGGGCACTTAGTGAAAGATTGCCGGAAAAAGAAGGCCAATAAGAATGGTGGGTGCTTTTCTTACGGTGAGACAGGCCACAGGGCTAAGGACTGCCCAAAGAAACGAGGACAGGGGCAGAGGGCTGGATCCACCTCAGGGGCACAAGTTCATGTGCTAGAAGCGCCACCTCTGCAACAGCGAGGTATAAATACTTCTGTAGAAAGTGTAGTTTATCTTTATGATCACCCCGTTCGCACTTTATTTGATTCTGGCGCATCACACTCCTTTATCTCATCTGCTTTAGTAGAATCTCTGCACCTAAAAACTAGTATGGTAGAGGACCCCTTAATTGTTTCAAACCCAATTGGGGGCCCAGCTCATTTGTCTATGATCTGTTTGGGAATGAAAATTCTATTCCAAGCATAGAATTTCAATGTAGTGCCTTTGTTTCGGGCTTTTCGGGATATGGTTTGATTTTGGGCATGGATTGGCTATCCAGTAATGGGGCCATTCTTGATTGTGAGAAAAGGGTTGTTAGGCTCCTAACCCAGCTCGGTAATACTTTGGAAATTTCTTGTAATCCCTCGTATGCGGTTATGCTTAGTTACCTTGAATCACTAGATGCCTCTGTTGAAAATTTGCAATCAGTTAGAGTAGTCCGGGAATATCCGGATGTCCTCGAAGAGGTGAAGGGCTTGCCTCCGAAGTGGGAGATAGACTTCCGCATATACCTTGTAGATAATGCAAAGCCCGTTGCGTTTCCCGTTAGACACATGGCTCCGCGAGAAAGGAAAGAGCTCAGTAAACAGATTAAAGAGCTTCTAGAAAAGGGGTTCATTAGGAGAAGCATTTCAGAATGGGGCGCTCCAGTGGTGTTCGCTACAAAGGTGGATGGTTCACTCCGTCTATGTGTTGACTATAGGGAGCTCAACAAGCTAACGAAAAAGAATAGGCACCCGCTCCCCAGAATTGACGATTTGTTTGATCAGCTAGTAGGAAAGTCTGTTTTCTCCCAACTCGATTTAGCGACCGGTTTTCATCAGTTAAGGGTGGCTGAAGATAGTATCGATAAAACGGCATTCAGAACCCCAGACGGCTTCTTTGAATGGCTTGTCATGCCTTTCGGCTTGACAAATGCACCTGCTTACTTCGTGGACCTGATGAGTAGGGTATTCAGAGATTTCCTTAATAAGTTCGTAGTGGTCTTCGTAGACGATATCCTTATCTTCTCAAAGAGTGAAGAGGAACATGCTCAGCACTTAAGGGCAATCATGGAAACTCTGCGAGTCCATCATCTAAAAGCCAAATTCTCCAAATGCCACTTTTGGAGAGAAGAAGTGAGGTTCCTTGGGCACATAGTATCCAAACAAGGGTTAGCAGTGGACCCTACTAAGGTAGTGGCGGTACAGGATTGGAAGACACCAAGGAATGCAACTGAGGTCCGAAGTTTTCTAGGACTAGCAGGTTTCTATCGAAAGTTCATAAAGGATTTTTCGAAAATCTCAGCTCCGCTCACGAAATTGACCAAGAAGAATCTAGCATTCAATTGGGACTTGGATTGCGAGTTTGCTTTCCAGCGACTAAAAAGGGCTCTTACAACAGCCCCAGTTTTGACGTTGCCAGATGGAAGCAAGATGTTCACTGTATATACAGATGCATGTCGGACAGGGCTAGGCGCCGTCTTAATGCAAGAAGGAAGGGTAGTAGCTTATGGCGGGAGGCAGTTGAAAGTGCACAAAAGGAACTACCCGACCCACGATCTTGAGTTAGCAGCCATCGTCTTTGCACTCAAGTCTTGGCGACACTATCTCCTAGGTTAGAAGTTTGAACTTTACACTGACCATAAATCATTGAAATATCTTTTCTCGTAGAAAGATCTTAACTTGAGGCAACAAAGATGGATGGAGTTTCTTGCCTCGTACGATTTCGAGATCTCCTACACTCCGGGCAAAGGCAACGTAGTGGCAGACGCGTTAAGCCGAAAGAAACTGACCTTGAGCCCGTTGTTTGTTGAAAGACAAAGCCTAGAGTTTATAGCCAGCTTCGACTTTAGGCCTTCCTCCGATTTTGTACCAGGCTTGCTAGCATCTCTCGAAGTGCGCCCGACTTTAGTGGACTCAGTAGGGACAGCACAACGCGAAGACCCCCAGCTCATGGAAACGATTGATAAGCTAATTAGGGGTGAGACTTCGAGTCACCTCAACAGATACTCCATCGACGATAAGGGTTTGCTAAGGCGAGACGGAAGACTATGCGTCCCATAGACAAGGGATTTAGTAAAGAAGGTTATCGAGGAAGCACATCACTCCAAGATGACGATACAACCAGGCAGAGATAAAATGTACAAGGACATAAAAAGAACTTTCTTCTGGAACGGCATGAAAAAGGACGTGGCAGAATTCGTTTCTAAGTGTATGGTGTGCCAACAGGTTAAGGCGGAACAGAAAAAGCCTGGCGGACTGCTACATCCTCTAGAGGTCCCGCAGTGGAAATGGGATAGCATCTCAATGGACTTCATCGATGGGCTGCCTAGGTCTAGGAGAGGCAACACAAGCATTTGGGTAATAGTGGATAGGCTTACTAAAAGCGCCCACTTCTTACCTGACAAAAGTAAAAGAACTGCCTCATCTCTAGCATCTCTTTACCTCAAGGAAATTGTCCGACTCCACGGAATACCATCCAGCATTGTTAGTGACCGAGACCCTATCTTCACAAGTGAGTTTTGGAGGAGTCTGCAAGAAGCAGTAGGAACACAGTTATGCTTGAGCACAGCCTATCATCCCCAAACTGACGGCCAAACAGAAAGAGTGAACAGAGTTTTGGAGGACCTTCTAAGACTGTGCGTCCTTGACTTCGGAGGGACATGGGACGACCATCTTCCTTTGGTGGAATTTGCCTACAACAACAGCTATCAAGCAACCATCGGAATGGCGCCCTTCGAAGCTTTATATGGAAGACCGTGCCGATCACCCACTTGTTGGTGGGAGTCTACTGATAAGCTCATACTTGGACCAGATATGATCCGAGAGACTTCAGAGAAAGTAGACTTAATACGAAGAAGGATGAAGACGGCCCAAGACAGACAAAAGTCCTACGCCGACAAGAGGAGGACCGACCTTGAATTTGAGGTTGGGGACAGAGTTTTTCTTAAGGTATCTCCGCTAAGGAACGTTGTTCGTTTTGGAACCACAGGAAAGCTAGCACCAAGGTTCGTAGGGCCATTCCCTATCATCGAGAAAATTGCGAAAATGGCCTATAGATTAGAGCTACCCGAAAAGCTGGCCGGAGTTCACAACTTTTTTCATGTTTCACATCTCCGAAAATGTCTACATGAGTCTGCTGAAGTGGTAGAGCCAAATATCCAAGAAGAAGCTGAAGTGGAGCGCGAAGCAACCGTGAGGAAAGTTCCAACCCGCATATTAGGAACGGAAGTGAAGAAGCTACGCAACCGCGAAGTCAAGCTCGTCAAAGTTCAGTGGAGCGACGCCGAGGGAGATGCGACTTGGGAAACTGAAGCTAGAATACGCACTGCCTACCCTTTTCTTTTCGAGGGTACATCCTTGATCTTTCTTTTTCCTTAAGTTGCACTTTTATCTATCTTTTTAGGTATATTTCCTCGACCTTATCTTTTAGGTAGAAGCCCTTTGGATGAAAACATGTAATTGAAACATGTTATGGATGATGGTTGCAAGTGGTTGCAAGTGATTGCTAGTGGTTGCTAGTGGTTGCATATACACACACAATCTAGGTTTTAGATCAGCTCAGTCACTTCATATTGCATATGCATATATGTTTGCATTCGTATATTGTTGAACTTTAATGTGTTGTCATATGGATGTTGCATTTGTATGAATGATTGTGCACTCATGTAGAATCATGAATAGGAAAATTTGCATACATAATGGATTCATGGCACCTACATAATTTGCATTAAGGAGGTCAACTGAATCAGTAGACCGCCTGATTTTGCATTAGATAAGTACATGTACACACACACTTCGCATATGATCATGAAGCATTAGAAGTCTTTTAAGGACAATGGATACTCGTGTTTGATGGATGAGTAGATGGATGTTTGGATGTTAGGATATATATTTTTCCTAAACTTGAAGATTTCGGGGACGAAATCCTTTTAAGTGGGGGAGAATGTAACACCCCGTGTATTCTATAACAGTGAAATTCACAAATTAAAGTATAATTAATTACAAATCAAAGAATTAAGGGAAACGGGCTGTGCCATTGTGTTCGTCTCGGAAAAATACGTGAAATATAGTCCGAGTTTTCCAAAATCGGAGTCCGTATGACCAAGTTATGGCCCGTCAAAATTTTCAGAAAATTTCAAATTCAGAAAATAGCTCGAAGATTCGAATTCCAAACACGCAGGGAGGCAGGGCGGGAAAGTTCCCGCCCAGGACAAGTCGACAGGGGTGTCGACTTGCCAGTCGACACCCCCCTCCCCTCCCCCCCCCCCCCCCCCCCGTGTCGACTGCCCAGTCGACACGGGTGTCGACTTGCAGGTCGACCTGCTTGGTCGGCCTGGCTGGCCTGGTCTGTGCTTGGTCCAAATTTCTGAGGCTTGCATTGTCACGAGGGCTAGGTGTCAGCTCCTGATTGGTCTCTCTTTCGAATGAATGGCTACTATTAACCCAAGCTACATCGACGGTCCTAATCAATTCATAAACTCTATAAAAATGACCCTAGACTCTACCTAATCTATTCATTCAAAAATAAGAATGAGGCCATCATGCTGCTGAGGAACGACTAGGAGTAGCCACCAATTTGAGAGACAATTAGGAGACAAACTCTAAAGCATAAAGCAACTATAAGTTAAACTTAAACAAATCAAATCAACGCCTACATCAAAGGAATAGCATCTCGAAATCCAGAATTCAGATTCCTGAATTGAAGAATTCATCACACGATTGTAAGTAGAGTACTATTCCGATGAGAATAAATAACTGTGTTTGATTTGTGTAAAATGAGAATTACACTTGATTTGTGGTGATAGTAATTCATATTTGTGCGTTGCTATGATTCTAATCGATTTGGAATGTTGTGATATAATGATTGGATATTCGCAAGTATGTAATTCATGATAAAAACTACATGTTTGCGGTAGTTTATTTGAGATTCATGCAAGTATACGATTGGATATTCGCAAGTATGTAATTCATGTTGAAGCTACATGTTTGTGGTTGTTTAATTGAGATTCATGCAAGTATGTGGTTTTGCTACTATGCCAACATAATGTATATTTTTGTACAAAATCACTTTGTGTGTAATTGGATCAAATTTGGGGTATTATGATTCATATGAAATTATGTTGGAATTGGCATCATGATCTATGTATAAAACCATACTTTTGTATTAGAAACAAAAGTAAGACTCTTTGTGAACTTATGTTGATTTTATGAATATGACTAGGCTATGTTTGGTATTATGCCTAATTGAAAAACATGTTAGGCCTATATTGTTAACAAGAATTATATGATAATATATGTGACACATAGCTAAGTTAGATTTACATTCCAATTGCAAGTTTGCATGAATAAAGTAAAAACCATGATTTCATGTTTAGGAATATTTATGCCATGATTACATGAATAGATCAAAAACCATGATTTCATGTTTAGGAATATTTATGCCATGATTACATGAATAGATCAAAAACCATGATTTCATGTTTGGGTATATTTGTGCCATGATTATGTGAATAGATTAAAAATCATGATTAAGTTGGAATAATTCTAGTTGAACTATACTTTTGTATTAGTAACAAACGTAAGCACCTTTGTAAACATATAGTAATTTTATAAACATGATTTGCTTATGTTTGACATTATGCCTAAGTAAAAATATAGGTTTATGTTGTAGTTAAGACTATGTGTCAATAATGATATCTAATTTAGTTAGATTCTTAACTTAACTACAAGTTTACATGGTTTGATTCATGTCACTTATGCTTTATGACCAAAGTATATGTTACCACAATGCACGTACACCAGTTTCTATTTTGTAGTTCCAACGTTATGTTGCAAGTTCATGCGTTCACATTCCCCTTTTTGTGTATATAATCACGTTTTAAGCCTCCCCTTTTTCACGTGGCTAAGTTGGGCTTAAAAGGCTAAGCCCAACATGTATTATAATAAACGAACGTATTAAACGGTGGAAATAGCGTTGGGCCAAATTAATTAATAAATGAAAATATAAAAGTAGATGGGCCCAAATTCAAGAATGGGTGGGGCCCATGATTGGTGTAAACCTTTACACCATTAGCTTAAATTGATTTTGAATAATGGGCCGCAAATATTTACATATAAGAAAATAAAGAAGAAAGACAAAATATGTAATTGTAGAAAATAGGATGTGTTTAACCCGAGGTTGGATTGAGTTGTGATGTAAACCTGCCCGGAACCGCCCGGCTGTCCAGTAGTCACAACAGTACCTATCCAATGTGGGTGGTTAAACATGGAGCCCAATAAGGACCCGGGGTTAGACTGAGTTATGGCGTAAGACTGCCCGGACCCAACCGGCAACAGGCAGCCACAACAATACCTGTCTAATGTGAGAGGTCAAGGCTTTAATAAGACAATTAAGGCTGAGTCAGGATTGATAGGATTAAGTAAATTATATTAATACTTAATCAAAATGGAACATGCTAAACTAAACAGACTGATTGGGGGTTAGGTTTATAAAACACTTAACCAATTTAGCATGTTGGCTAGAAATAGAAAACCTTGTAGCGGGGGACCCTTTTCAGCAGTAACCCTATAAGGTGTATCATGATACCCTGAAACTAGGCAGGGTGGGGCACGATTACTGGGCTGATTGTAAGAGGTCAAATCGACGGTGGTGGTGTAGCAGTGTAGGTTCTAACGGGGTGCGGGCGTGCACACACTCCGGCACAGAAAAATAAGGCACTGGGCACCAGTAGCATACCTGTGCATTCTAGGATTGTGTCGGGCCGCCACCATGGGACTTGATACACCCCATGGTGGGACCAGCATAGGTAACTACAACATCGGGGGTCGTAAGACACATGTAACTATGCGAGTAGGAGCCGATCATCATAAAATGGATCACTTCACCCTGATTATGGGGTGCCGTTGGGAACTAGTTTATATGGGCACAGAGATTAATATGGGGTACGATATTATATTCGACCCTAGACAACTTAACCAAGTTTATGGTGCTTTCCCATTTCTAGTTTATACTTATCATACCCAGTTCTTTATTCATAGACTAAATAGTCCTAGACTTACTCAGGCTTTATGTCTGACTCTACTTTTCTTTCGTCTTCTTTCCTTCCGTTTCCCCCCCAGGTCCACAGGGAGGGAATACCGTAGCTTGACCAGCCTTCATATCCAGCTTGAAGAGAAAGAATGTATTGCTTGGATCTTTTCGTTTTGGACTATGGTTTTGGACAGTAATTATGGGACTTTTGCAGTTTATTTATGTTTTCTTTATGCTTCTTTAAATAATGTAATCAAGACAGTTATGAAGATGTTATGTTTTTTGGAAGTATTGTAAAACAAATTATGGCATGGATTGTGTAACACATATGTTAATGAAATAAAAGTTGTTGTTTTCCGCTGTTCAAAAATATGTGTTCTTATAGCTGTCTTGTATATCTGTGACTTATACTTATAAACCTCCACCGAAATTAGGGCATTCCCTTTGAGAGTGACCCTAACGGAGGTGGGGTGTTTCACTTTTCTTGTAAACAAAGGGTTGCCACTTTAGAAAGTGATACATCCCACTATGGGGCCAGCACAGGGTATCTATTAGTTAGGGAGCCGATCGACTGGGGGTGGTAATTAGGGTACATCTAGTCTTGCTTCTTTAGGAACCCGTTATTATCGATGGGAGTAACACCCGTCAGTTCTGTTGGGCTACCAGTTATTGTATGGGATAAGACCTCTCACTAGAAGTATACCTATGTCTTCCATCTTGTACTTGTTGGGATCATCTTGTTTATGCTAGTATCAGTGCAAAGAAAAGTATCAGAGAAGCGCAATATATTTTATCATGTTTATCCTGTTTACCTTGTTATATCTTCCTTATGACACTGTTATTTCCCTTTCCAGTTTAAATGCCTGTCATGATGCTTTTACTTATTTTTATGCTAAAAGTAACTAGACTCACCATATTTTATGTCTGACCCATTTTGTTTTCTCTTCTCCCTCTTCCAATCCCCCCTCCCCAGGTTCTCAGGGTGGGAATACTCAAGCTTGATTAGGATTCTTCATTCATTCTGCTTGGAGCTACTTAGATCTACTACTTGATTTCGTACCTTCTCTACTATGGCTATATTTTGGGGATTATTCTCTTTTCATGCATTAATATACTCTGATAATGATCTTTAAGGAAAAAGTTTTATGTTTTCAGTATCACAGACTTATTATGTAATTGATTTTGAACCACAAAGTTTTCTATTAATTAAAGTTTTAATTCCGCTGTAATTTTATATGTCCTGTAATGTTTCTGTTTCTTTTTAACCTATAATGCTTCACGAAACTTAATGCATTCTAATAAAGAGTGAAATTAACGGATGTGGGGTGTCACATTTCGTATCAATGCTGAAGGTTTCCAGATTGGATAAAAGATTTTGAAAATTGTTTTCAAAAAGGTTTTAAAAGAAAGCATTTTCAAAAGAGAAGTCTGTTTGAAAAACATATTCCCCAAAGCCATATGAAATATGCTTCAATTCTCTGTTTGAATCCCTTTTTCTTTTCAGCATGTCTGGGGAACCTGATATTCCTGAGAGCTTTACAATACCGGGTTGGTTCCGTAGGTATCTTGAGGCCATGGTGCCTACTGGATGCCAAGAAGACATTCCTCCCCTAGCTGCACTCGTTGTCCCTCCTCCTCCGCTTGGTGATAATTTCTCTAAACTAGGCAAAGATTTCTGTGTTATAGGCGGAAAGCCATTCCGAGGAACTGAGTCATTTGTAGAAGCAAGGAATTGGCTTGAAGAGACAGAGGATTTGTTTGGAATTTTCGAAGTTAATAACCGAAGGAAGATTCAGTTGACCTTTTGACAGCTGAAAGATGAGGCTTCATTCTGGTAGGAAGTGACCTAAGCAGGGCGTCCAGTGCAGACTTGGGATGATTTTCAACAGAGATTTGAAATGAAATTTCTTTCTCATGCCGAACAAAGCATGCAAATGGAAAGGATTTTAGCACTTAAGCAAGGAGCCATGTCTCTAAAGGAGTATGTTAATAATTTTTACCAATTAGCGAGGTTTGGTTTGCAACTAGTATAAGAAAGCTTTGAGGTTTGCTAGAGGATTGAATGAACCCCTCCATGGGTTGGCTATGTCTCATATTCCAATGGGAGCAACTTTTGAGAAACTTGTTAATATGGCATTGATGCATGAAGAAGATAAGGGTGAAAAGAAAGATGCTAAGGTTGATGAAACACAAAACAAGAAAATGTGGCCCAAGAAAGAACAATGGCAATAAAAGAAGGGAGGTAAGAACGACAAAGCTCGAGATAACATGAAATGTCATCATTGCGGACGCAAGGGTCTTGTTGTCAAGGATTGAATAAAAGAAAGAACGCTTGCTTCCATGGTGTAGAGGTCGTACATCTTGTCAAGGATTGCCCGAAGAGGCAAGGACAGGGTCAAAGGGCAGGATCTTCTAGAGGACAAGTGCATGCTCTCATGGCCAGTGTGCCAGATAGAGGCAGAAAAGTTTCTGTTGAAGGTTTTATTTCTCTTTCCAATCATCTAGTTAAAACTCTTTTTGATTCTGGTGCTTTTGCATTCTTTTATATCTAATTCTATGGTTGAGTCTCCGATCCTTAGTACTAGTGTTGTTTTGGATCCCGTTGTTGCCTCAAACCCCATTGGTGGTACGACTCATTTGTTTATGATTTGTCGGGGTTTGAGAATATCTGTGTCAGGCATTGACTTTGAGTACAACGCATACGTGCTAGGTTTAATGGGCTATGGTTTGATTCTAGGGATGGATTGGCTCATCATATATGGCGCCATTTTGCACTGTGAGAGGAGGGTTAGACCTTTGACTTTCCATGGGAGGACCTTTGAGATTTCTTTTGACCCTAAGGGGTCTGTCATGCTTAGTTTCCTAGAATCGCTCGATGCATCCATCAATGATCTACGATATGTACCAGTTGTCAACAAATATCCTGATGTTTTTGAGGAAGTTCGGGGATTAGCTACAAGGTGCGAGATTGATTTTCATATATACTTGGTAGACAATGCAAAGCCAGTTGCATTTCCTTTGCGCCATATGGCTCCAAGAGAATGGAGGGAGCTCAGCAAGAAAGTATGGGAGCTACTTGAGAAAGGATTTTATAGGCGAAGCATATCTGAATGGGGTGCTCCAGTGTAGTCGCCGCTAAGTAGGATGGTTTGCTTCGCTTATGTGTGGATTATAGAGAGTTGAATAAACTCATTAAAAAAAATAGGCACCCCCTCCCGAGGATAGATTATCTGTATAATCAGCTTATTGGTGCATCTGTTTTCTCTCAGTTAGACTTGGCCACAGGGTTTCATAAGGTGAGGGCGGCTGAGGACAGTATAGATAAGACCGCTTTTAGAACTCCAGATGGTTTCTTCGAGTGGCTTGTCAAGCCTTTTGGGTTGACGAATGCACCCTCCTATCTTGTTGATCTGATAAGTAGGGTGTTTCGGGTGTTTCTAAATAAGTTTGTTATGGTCTTTTTGATGACATCTTAATTTTCTCGAAGAACGAGGAAGATCATTCCGCACATTTGAGGGAGGTTATGAAAGCACTCCGTGCGCACCATCTTAAAGCGAAATTCTCCCAAGTGCAATTTTTGGAGAAAAGAAGTGAGATTTTTAGGACATGTGGTCTCTAAAGATGGGATAGCAGTAGATCCTGGAAAGGTGGTTGCAGCTCAAGATTGGCAAATCCCAAAGAATGCAACGAAGGTGAGAAGTTTTCTTGGGTTAGCGGGCTGTTATAGGAAGTTCATCAAGGACTTCAGAAAGATATCAACTCCACTGTAACAACCTAAATTCTGACAGACTGATTTTATTTTCAAAATTATAATCCATCGAAACCCGTGCTGGTTGCTCTTGTATCGTGCAGAAAAGACAGAGATATAAAATATATCAGAGCTCAGAAAATATCTCATAGTGGAATGGATAAAGTATAATATATTCAAAGTACAGCCTTATCGTGTTAATAATAATGCCGAACCAGTATCCGAAGCTATCATATCTCTACCACAAATCTGACCTAAGAGTATGTTATGAGGAGGGGGTCAGAACACAAGTTCTGGTGATTGGATTTAAACTATATATTTTGGATAACCCTACATATACCGTTCGGTCTCATTTTCTTATTGATTGGTTTCCTTAGGTTAACAGCACTCAAGGCTTACACACATCGTACCCATTTACTTCCTGATGGATTAACCTAATATAGTGTATGTATAGCTACCGCTAACATTATGGTCCACCCCTTGGTACCCCACCCGCACTATCTCTACCGTAATGCCAAAGAAATGTTCGCAGTCCCTCATCCTACGCCGGAGTGACGTACGGATCTCTATATAACAATGTTACGTTCCACATATATCTTCCATTACTACGCTACATAAGCGTATGGACTGCCACTTTCGATCAAATCAGATTCCATCATAGAGTAATGCCCTCAAGTCTACGATACACCACCCAAAGCAGATATGCATGTATCTTGACTTTCACACATATGTATAGAAAATCGTAGCTCGATGCCTTAACTGCACATGTCCTCTAATGTGCACTGAGTTTCGTGGTAGGGTTATATAAGGAACACGAAACTCGGTTGGGAGCTTTTCCATATCTGTACAAGCCCGCCTTTAAGGGCCTCAAAATACAGATATCCCTCGAGTCTATTTTTCATGGTGGCTACGGCCCCACCTCGGCCCCTCCCTCAACTAGTAAAGATTACAAGAAACAAGCGACTTACCCCTAATAAACAATCTAAACATCCAATTGGCGTCTCCCCTGAACCATCGTACCTCGATAGTGAAAGGTGAATGGCATCTTGGGTTTAGCTCTAGTCTTTTCGCATCCCACTGGCTGCCGATGATGGGTACCCGACGATCTACTATCCGTGTTGGTCCTGAACTCGCCTCCCATTGAGGCGATTGCCGAATTACCCTAGTGTCACCTCATCACAGCATTCTGACTGCAAAGCTACTTTTGCAGTCAAGGCCCACCCACCTGGTAGTAACGCGTAGACCCAACCTCTGCGAGCACAGCCTAAACATCTTCCACCGCAAAGAGGACTACTAGGAGCACCTTACATATCTTAGGAAGTTGCGTGCTTCCCTTTCCAGTCCTTCAAAGCCGACATAATAATCAGATGAACGTGTGCTCCCTTCATGCCTCTTGACACCATAATGATCTACCTCGTTGGGTTATTCACCATTATATGTGCGGACTGGTCCAATCGCCTCATTTTAATATGTTATTAGACCCTATGTCTAAACATTCCTTTATGCATTTGCTTTGCCTGATCAGGTTTCCATTTAATTTGGTTATTAAAATTCACATTGACTTCTTAATCAAGTTATCAAGTTCCTCTTGCTCATTAATTTCAATCATATAACTTAACCCATTTAAGTTTATTAATAAGGCCGCAATATGTTATTTCCTAGATTGTGATCCAAGGTCTGTAATCTACTATCCCTTTATATTTTTATTTGATTTCATAGTCACAATAACATGTTATACTTAATATTTAAATAAGTATATCTCAATTCATATGTTTTCTGTTTATCATGTCAGTCATTATTTATGATTAAATATAACTTATTTCATTTCATAAGTTTATCTCACTCTTTCCTGTTTAATCATAAATCCATCTTACATTGTCACTACAACTTATCGTTGTTTACTTATTAACTTAGTTCTCTCAATTAATGTTCACTAATAAGTCTCCTTTCCATTTATTATACCTATGTTATAATTTCCTCTTGTCCCTAGGACAAGCCTTAACATGTTATTCTTATCAGCAAATTTCAGATTACGAAGTTTATAGGTTACTTATTTTATAATTAAGTACAACCACTTACATTTCATAAATTCCCCCATTTTCTCTACTAATTACAAACAACTAGTTTCAGTTTTCCCCATTTACTGATTACTTAATTTACAATTAAGTACCACTCATCTTATTACATAAGTTATTTCATTTTATTAATAGTTTATTATAACCTAACTTATAATCTCCACTTGTCCCTAGGACAAGTCTACATATTATATAACATTCTCATTAATGTAATTAATTTATAATATGTTATTGTCATTCCTCGTTCATTCCATTACTTTTTCTATTGTAACTTTCACTCAATTCTCATTCATTTCCATTAATTACAATTAATGATATTTATCAATCCTGATATTTAAATTATAATCTCCACTTGTGGATGTTAGATTTGTCGGACAGTTCTAGGCAGACTTCTTCCACAAGTTGACTTAACATCGTGTCTTAGCACTGTTACATTTTATTTACGCACTAGACCTCTCACATTAAATTAACAATTTATGGACGTTGGATTTGCCGGCGGTTCTGAGCAGACTTCTACCACAAGTTGAATTTAACCTCTTATCTAAGTGCAGTTACACTTTTCTATTTACTATAAATTTTCAATATAATTTAGGCCTATCCATTCTTTTAAACATTCACTGTAATCAATAGTTTACATGTCATCTTATTATGTCCATTTTGCGTTGCATGTCCTTTCAAACATATAACTAACGTTTATCTCAAGATAACATGTGATATCCAAATCATGTAATCATTCTAATTTAACATGTAATTTTTCCCATTTCTAGAATTAAGGGTTCAAGTACATAAATGTCACAAGCTAAGATGTAATTATAACAACAGTAATCGCTACATGTATTTTTAACAAATTTACATGTCAGTAGGTGAACATCTCAGCACATTAAACGTTTCAACATATGAATTTATATCATATTAATATTTTATCATATTGATATCTCAACATGTCATAATAGCATTTCAACACATTTAGTCATTATATCAGATTTACCAGACATGTTAACGGGGAATTTTAAACGATAATATACTATTATCAAAAATGATATAACTTAAAATCACTCACCTATTTGCTTTCCAACTCCTGGATCTGGTCCAGATCTAGCATTCCATGGTTTCGGCTAACTCGATTTATAACCTAACAACCATGGATCCTTAATTTTTACTAGAAGAAAAAGGGAAGAAAGAGAAAGAAAATTGAATAGACCAGATCTAAGAATTTACCTTACTTCACATATGATTCTAAATACCTTCTTATTAGCATTCATTCTTTTCCTCCAGATCTTGATTTAGAATTTTCCTAAAATAATTATCTTATTTTTCTGAAGGGATTTGAGGAGGAGGAAGAATGGCAGAGCTGAGACGTTGTCAAAGAGAATGTGAGATTTAAGCTAGGCTCGGCTAGCCTATTTATAGTTGTTCAGAATCTTATCGTACATGCAGCGCTGAGTCAGCATTGAACCTAGTTAAGAATATAGTTCATATTCATTGATGAATCTGGCTGGATCTAAAGGGTGTCGACCCCAACGTCGACCCCTACAAGGATGTTGACCGCCCATGGGTCACACGATCTGCTTTGGCGCAGAAATTTGATTTTTGAATATTTGAATTTCTAGAACTTATTTATTTGTTATATTCACATATAATCTTCTTATGCTTATACAAATCTTATATGCACACAACTTTTGTTTCTTTTCAAAATTCAAATGGTGTTGCACCGTTATTTGATTCTTGCCATATTTCATTGATTGTAGCATTATCTTGAACTTTATCTCTTACATTTTTGCACATATATACATATATATTCTCATATATATATATATACATACATATATTTTCTTTACTTACTTATATGTATATTTTTCCTTATATGTTAGTTTGTACATATTTTATCTCATGAACATGTGTCATTTTAGCTGTTCTCTTAAAAAAAATATGATGGCGGCGGGGATCAAACTCTGTACCTCATGAATGCAAGTCACATGCTCTAACCAACTAGGCTACTAAGGTTATTGTTAACAAGGCTTAGAACAATGTTAATCATTGTTCTATTCTTACTTCTCTTTTTTATGGTTATTCCAATATTTTATTTAACCCATTGCATGAATATTTTTCTTTCATTTCTCTTTGATTATCAATGCATAATTAGTGCATGTAACATATTTACACCGCATGCAACCAATGCTTTCTTTCTTTTAATGCATGCATTACATTTTTATTTTATTCTTCATATATTCATTTTTGTCTGTGCATATATAAGCATTATTTAATTAGTAAATTTTCATAAAATGCGGGATGTTACATTCTCCCACCCTAAGGAAATTTCGTCCTTGAAATTTGATAAGCACAAAAATCAATTAACCCCTCGCATAATATACATCCATTACGTGTGCCCAATTTTTGCAAATAATGTGCACTTGTGCAAAGTAAAATACAACATAATAATGCATGTATGCCTAAGTGGTACCTCCTATGTGTATGCAAATTTTTCAAAAATCCTTTTAAAATATGATGCTCACATCCTAAATATACTAGCAGTTCAACAAGAATGCAATATTTTGAAAATCAAAATTTATTTTCATCCAAATTTTCCACATTCTTGAAGAGAAAGAGTGCAATTCATTCAATTGTTGCATCCAGAATCCAACCAACCAACTTTATTGTTTTGAATTTCAGAAAAATCTAATTTTTTAAATTCAATTTCTTATGTTACAAAAAGGCAGAAAATGGAAAACTTCTCATCTCCCTTTTTTCTTTTTCGACTTTTTTTTCCAACCGTACTTGGATTTTATGAAACTATTTATAATGATTCCCCTATTTTCCTATCCAAGAACAGCCTACATAAGAAAATTTTCTTGTTACAAATTTTCTTTTTCATCTTATCATGGAAATTTTTATTTTTATCCATCTTTTCTCATAATTTTTCATTTTTCTTTAGCTGTCATGTTTGTTGCTTTACTGAGTTTATTGTTTCCTTTTTAGTTGTACCATTTCTCTTAGCTTATTTAATCATCTGATCTAAGCTTAGTTTTCAAATAACCCTTCTGTCCTTCAGCTAAAACAGCAAAACAGACACTCTACACAGCTACTCCTAAGGGCCAAGAATATCAGGACTATGTCCCTTCGGACAACAAGCTTGAACCACGGGATCAATGACAGGTTTAGGTGTTACTCTAACTACCCAACAGAAACAAAATAACAGAACAACCCCAAAAGAAATGCAATAACGGATTGTACTCCTAACATGAAAATTAACAACATGATCTAAATACTTACTTTCCCTTTTACTATCTAGTAATCACCACTAGTCCTAGTTGTGTACCGACAATTATTTCAAGCAAAACCCAAGGCTTTTCAATGCTTACGCATTCTATGGGAACTTACTATTATTACAAGATAATTCTCGCTATTTTCTTCATTAACTCAAAACTTTTCTCGTCTTTCATAGGCACTAGTCCTTACTTACTCCATACTTTTAAAATGCGGTTTGGCCTTTTCATTTAAATTTTCTTTCAAAAATTAAAAGTGTCAAAATTTTATTGTCCTCATGAAAACTCAATTTTGCCAAACCATAAAAACATGTCATCTTAAAAAAAATGTAAATCTCAAATCATAAAAACTAGAGTAGATAAGGACAACTATTTCTCAATCGAGTTTATAACTTGTTCTTACCTATAAGGTCGGTTCAGTCCTTACTACAAGGTGCAACCATGTACTCGATACTTAATTTCTACAACTTATTTTGTCCAAGCAACAAAATTTTCTCTTTTAAAAAATTTATCAAAAATGATTGTCAAAAGAATAGAGACTTCAAAATTTTCTTTATTGAAAATTCTTATATGAAATATAACAAAAAACTAGCGAGCTATACATGCTCTACAATATGCACCTTTTACTGAGAGAATTTTACTTTAGACAAAGTTTTCGCAAGAAATCATTATTTACAAAATATACCCAATTTTACTTTAAAACTCAATATGTGTACTTTACATATTTAAAACTATAACTTTCAAGAATAAAATATGAAAACACCATAAACCATTTTCCCAAAACTTTTTCAATTTCAAGTTCTTAAAAGTTAACAATGGGGTTGGACTCAAAGCGGGTTTCCAATTTTTCTAGACTTTCCTAGACACTCCCACAAAGTCAATTCTTTTAACTATATATATTCCTAATCCATTTTTCTCTTTCTAACCTTTTCCAATTTATAAGGTTTTACTGCCAAGCCCACTAATCTGAAATACTAACATATGTGATCCTCTTTCCTCTATTTCAAAATATATTGTGCACTCCCCACCCAAATTTCCTAAGGGTCTCAGATTTTCATATTCATTCCTTTAATGTACAAAACAAACATCCCATTTCTTATCATATGATACTCTTTCTATTTAGTTGTTTTATCTATGGATCTAGATATATATATATATATATATATAATATTTATATTTTTAAAAATATAAATACGTTCACTCACTATCTATATAGGAATCCTAAACCTAATCTCTGATACCAGACGTAACAACATGAATTCCGACAGACCAATTTTTTTTCCAAATTCTAATCCATCGAACCCATGTTGGTTGCTCTGGTATCCTGCAGAAAAGACAGAGATATAAAATATATCAGAGCTCAGAAAATATCTCACAGTAGAATGGATAAAGTATAACCATACTGTAACACCCTACGTCCATTAATGTGACGTCTGTAAATTCAACGGTCCAAGCTTTCCAAGAGAGATGAAGCAATCCAATCAAACTCCACTAGAGCTGGGCCCAACCTAAGGACCTAGAGGGGGAAAAAGGATAGAAATGGAGGGGGTCAGACATAAAGTCTGGCGAGTATGATAATTCTAACAATACTACTATCAAAATAACTAGACTAAGGCATAAGCTGGAAGACAAGTAAATGTCTATGAACTATTAGGTATGGAATGAGTAGATAAAGATAAAGTTTAAGATAACGGTAAAGGCACACCTAATTACTAACGAATGATTACTACACTGCACCGCACATTACTACAATGCACCACACCAGTCACCCTATTGTTTGATCCCACTTGCTTCACACAAAAACTTAATAAATAGCCTTACATACCCCTAGCTGACTACATAGGTGTCGTCTGCCCCTATCTCCACTAGGTGTAGCCCACTACCCACTTTCGATCGGCTCCCTACTCGTAGATACCCGTGCTGGCCCCACAGTGGGGTGTATCACTCCCCTAAAGTGGCAACCCGATACAACTTGAGAATGCACGGCTTATACCTACACGATGCAACAACGTCTTATCTACCAGCCTGGGTCCACACACGCATATTAAACCCGTTGGACTTGCGTTGCCACCGCTCCCCGTTTTGGCCTCTTACAGTCAAACCCAGCATGCGTGTCCCGTCCTCGACTTGGGTCGAGCCCACAAAGATACGTTTGGGATACTGGTCGAAATGGGCCCCCACAAGCTACCCACCTAAGATTGTCACTAGTATATCCCACTTAACCCACTTAGTCATGTTCATTTACATGTGTGTTTGGTTAAGTCTTACTAATCGTATTTCACATGCCACTAAGGGCACCCCCTAGATTCCTCATGCCACCCAAGGCACCTTCTTAACCCCCATGTCCCACCTTACATGTTTATCTGGTTAAGTATTTCTTAATTCATTCAGGCCATAACCTCATAAAGACCTCTCACATTAGACTGGCATTTATTGCAGCTGGATTTGCCGGGAGGGTCCGGGCAGTCTTACACCATAAAAGAGTCTAACCTCGTGTCTTTACAACCGTTATGCTTTAGTTTAGGCCTAGGACCTTTCACATTGGGCTGACATTTGTGACCACTCGATTTGCCGGGCGGGTCCGGGCAGGTTTACGTCACAAACGAGTCCAACCTCGTGTCCTATGCATTGATTAACACTTAAAATCTTTTACCCCAGTTTTAATAATTCCCTATTCAAATTATTAATTAAGTCAACTTTTAATGATGTCCATAATTGACTCAATTATGGCCATCCACTTATGGCATGCAAAATCAAATCAATTGCACCCCAACTTTTTAATATTAAATCCTTAATATTACCCCTACCCCACGTTTATACGTTCGCTTATTCAACGCATAATATAGGCTAGACTTGTATAGTCTAACACCTAGCACAAAGATAAATTATCACAACATATAGACAATTAAAATAAATCTAATCATAATAGGGGTGAAACTTGCATAAACTACACATGTTAAGGATCAAAAGGTGTCAACTTGTTAAATGTCTCAATTTACATGATATGATCATAGCCCAAATCTATACATAAACTTGCATATGGGGTTTTTAGGCAACATAATGATGGTGTGAATTAGCATAGGATATCACATATGTCATAGCATAATTCTAGATGTCATAATAGATGTCTTGGCATATGTTCATAACTTTTCTAATCAGTCTAACTTGCATATGTGACTTGTCATATAGATCAACATAACCCAAACATGATGATTTAATTAATATGAACTAACTAGCATAGATGGTAACATCATGGCCTTTTTAACATGTATGATTCATCACAACTTAGCATAGAAACTTTCAACATACATAACATCATCATAGCATGATTTACAACATATAAGATATCATCATCACATAACATTGGATTTACAATATACATGATAGCAAAAGGGGTTTACAACAACATATATGATAATTCACATTATCTACTCATAATCCATTCATAACTCAACCTAATTAAAATGATAATAATCTTGTTAAGATCATTATACTCACAATTTAGAGAAGAAAAGAGAGAGTTTTGCTTTGCTTTAGGGTTGAGAGAATTAGAATTGAATTTGCTTTTCTTCTTTCTTAGTTGGCGGCGGCTCCATTGATTTCCATGGCGATGGTATGACGGTAACTATTCTATTTTAATTAGGTTTAGGATTAGCATTAGGATGTAGTTATAGGTGTAGGAAGTTATTTAGGATCATTAGATTAACCCTGAACCATGAGAACCAATCAAATGCAAAATCTGCATTTGAGCGAATCGGCCCACGGGTTGACAGTCAAACACCCTGGATTAACCCCTAGTTGACCCAGCGGTGCTCGGGTCGACCTCAAAAATGGGCCGGTTCGGTTATTTCCCCTCCCAATTCGCTGTTTTGAACTTTTTCACATATTTATTTATTTAATTTTTAATTTGTATATATATATATATATATCAATATATATATATTTCTCTACGCAACCCATTTCGCTTAATTCTTTTCTAAAATTTAAGTATACTTTAATTTGTGAATTTTAATGTTATAAAATTACGGGGTGTTACATTCTCCCCTCGTTAAAGGATTTCGTCCCCGAAATCTCCAAGTCAAGAAGAAGGTATATCCTACCATCTAATCGTCCATCTACTCAACCATCAAACACCAGCATCCATTGTCCTTAAAAGACTTCTAATGCTTTAATGTTTATATGCACAGTGTGTGTATATGTCCATATCTAATGCAAAATTAGGCGTTCTACTGATTCAGTCGACCTCCTTAGTGCAATTCATGATAGTGCCATGCGTCCAATATGTATGCAAAAGATTCCTAATTATACATATTAATTCTATATGCGTGCACAACCATCCACCCGAATGCAGCAACTATATGATAATACAACCATCATACATCCATTTTACTAAATACATCCATATATATGCAATATGCAATATGAAGTGACTGAGCCGATCTGGTGCCTAATAGTGTGTGTATATGCATCCACGAGCAACCACTAGCAAACACTTGCATCCACTTTGCATCCACCATACATAACATGTCTCAAACACATGTTTCAACCATAGGATTATCCTAACTAAAGGTCAAAGATACTAGCAAGAGGATATACTAAAGATAAGATAAGTACAAGCTAAGTGATAAAGGAGAAATTAAAGGACATACCCTAAAAAAGAAAAGGGTATCTTGAACGCATCTTCTCTTCCGTCTCCCAAGTAGCGTTGCTCTCATCATCTCCCCATTGCACTTTGACTAGTCTGACCTCTCGATTCCTCAACCTCTTGATCTCCGACCCAAGAATGCGCGTAGGAGCTCGTCGAATTGTCGCATCATGCTCTATCTCCACCTCTCTAAGTAAGCTCGGCTCTACCACTTCCGCGGTCTCGTGTAAGCACTTCCTTAAATGTGACACATGGAATATGTCATGTACACCACTAAGTCTCTCGGGCAACTCCACTCTATACGCCATCCATCCAATCCTCTCCTTAATAGGAAACGGCCCTACAAACCTTGGTGCTAATTTCCTAACGGACCCAAAGCGAACAACGTTTCGTAATGGAGACACTTTGACAAAGACCATGTCCTCAACTTCAAACTCGAGATCTGTCCTCCTCTTATCCGCATAAGATTTCTGCCTATCTTGCGCTACTTTCATCCTCCTTCGAATCAAGTCGATCTTCTCCGAAGTCTCCCTAATCATATCGGGCCCAAGTAAGATCTTATCCGTAGATTCCCACCAACATGTAGGTGAACGACAAGGTCGTCCATAAAGAGCTTCGAATGGTGCCATACCAATGCTGGACTGAAAGCTATTATTATATGCGAACTCCACCAATGGAAGATGCTCTTCCCACGTACCCACAAAGTCTAGGATACATAGCCTAAACAGATCCTCTAGAATGTGATTCACCCTCTCGGTCTGGCCGTCCGTCTGAGGATGATATGCGGTGCCCAAACATAACTGAGTCCCTACCGCCTCTTGTAAGCTTCTCCAAAATTCGCTAGTGAAAATAGGATCGCGGTCGCTCACTATGCTAGAAGGAACACCGTGCAAACGAACTATTTCTCGAACGTATACAGAAGCTAACCATGGAGCAGTCCTCTTACTCTTCACGGGAATGAAATGGGTGCTCTTAGTAAGTCTATCTACTATAACCCAAATCCCCGTATTATCTTTTCTCGATCTCGGTAATCCATCCACAAAATCCATCGAGATGCTTTCCCATTTCCATAGTGGAACCTCCAATGGGTGAAGCAACCCACCGGGTTTCTTTTGCTCCGCTTTTACTTGTTGGCACACCAAGCATCTAGCGATATACTCGGCCACATCATTCTTCATGCCGGCCCAAAAGTAAGCTCTCTTCATGTCTTTGTACATCTTGTCCCCGCCAGGATGAATGGTCATCTTCGAACGATGTGCTTCGTCAAGAATAGTCTTCCTTAGGTCATCTTCTTTTGGTACACAAAGTCTACCGTCCCTACGTAACCAACCCTTATCGTCTAGGGTATACCTATAGAGATGGCTTGATGACTCCGCTCCTTTGAGTTTTTCTACTAACTCAACCAACTGTGGGTCGTCTCGCTATGCCTCGCCAATACGTCCCAAAAGCGTAGGTCTGACCTCCAAGGATGCTAGCAAACCGGGTACGAAGTCAACGGAAGGTCTAAAGTCAAACATCGAAATGAATTCTAAACTTCGCCGCTCAACAAACAAAGGACTTAAGGATAATCATTTTCTACTTAAGGCGTCTGCCACCATGTTACCCTTGCTAGGGGTATAGGCTATTTCGAAGTCGTAGGATGCTAAGAACTCCATCCACCTTTGCTGCCTTAAGTTCAAGTCCTTTTGAGAGAATAGGTATTTTAAAAACTTGTGGTCAGTGAATAATTCGAATTTCTTGCCAAGAAGATAATGACGCCAAGACTTAAGCGTGAAAACAATAGCGGCCAATTCTAGGTCATGTATAGGATAATTTTTCTCATGCGCTCTCAACTGCCTTCCACTATAGGCTATTACCCTACCCTCTTGCATTAAGACTGCGCCTAGTCCTGTCCCACAAGCATCAGTATAAATGGTAAACGGCTTACTCCCGTCTGGCAATACTAAGACTGGGGCTGAAGTCAAAGCTCTCTTCAAACGTTGGAACGCATCATCACAATCTACATCCCATGTGAAAACTAGGTTCTTCTTCGTCAAGCGAGTCAATGGAGCTGATATCTTTGCGAAGTCTTTGATAAACTTCCTATAGTAGCCAGCCAACCCCAAGAAACTTCTCACTTCGGTAGCATTTTTAGGGACCTTCCAATCTTGGATGGCCACCACCTTCGCGGGATCCACGGCTATCCCTTCTTTGGAAACCACGTGCCCCAAGAACCGTACTTCCTTCCTCCAGAAGTGACACTTAGAAAATTTAGCCTTAAGGCTATGCGCTCGTAGGGTCTCCAACACTTCCCTCAGATGTAGGGCATGCTCTTCTTCATCCATAGAAAAGATCAAGATGTCATCGACAAAGACTACCACGAATTTGTTAAGATACTCCCTAAATACCCTACTCATCAAATCAACAAAGTATGCGGGGGCGTTTGTCAAACCGAAGGGCATCACTAGCCATTCATAGAAACCGTCCGGAGTCCTAAAGGCAGTCTTGTCTATGCTATCCTCAGCCACTCTCAACTGATGGAACCCAGTGGATAAGTCCAACTGCGAAAACACTGAGGCGCCAACTAACTGATCGAAGAGATCGTCAATCCTCAGCAGTGGGTGTCTGTTCTTCTTAGTAAGTTCATTAAGTTATCTATAGTCCACACACAGTCTAAGGGACCCATCCGCCTTCGTGGCAAATACTACTAGAGCACCCCATCCGCCTTCAAGAAACTCCTTCACTTGCTTACCGAGTTCCCTCCTTTCACGTGGAGCCATGTGGCGTATTGGCAAAGATACTGGTTTCGCATTATCCACAAGATATATTCGAAAATCTATCTCCCGCTTCGGAGGCAAGCCCTTCACCTCTTCAAACACATCCGAATATTCTCGGACCACTCTAACAGATCGTAGATTTTCCTCAGACGCATCAAGCGATTCTAGATAACTTAGCATAACCGAATTTATGGGATTACAAAAGATTTCGAGAGTGTTGCCAAGGCGAGTCACGAGCCTAACTACTCTCCTTTCACAATCAAGAACATCCCCATTTCTGGATAACCAATCCATTCCTAAAATTAGCCCATAGCCCGTGAATCCCAACACATAAGCATCACATCTAAATTCAACGCTAAGTATGGAAATTTTCAAATCCAAACACATCATAGACAAATAAGCTGAGCTCCCTATTGGATTCAAAACAACTAAGGGATCCTCTACTAAACTGGTGTTTAAGTGCAGTGATTCAACTAATGATGTAGAGATAAACGAATGTGATGCGCCCGAATTGAATAAGGTACGGACAAGATGATCAAACAGAAAAACTAAGCTTTCAACAGAAATGGTTCTACCTCGTTCATGTAGTGGTGGGACTGCGAGAGCCTGAACTTGTCCCCTAGCCTGCCCTGGTGCCATAAGAGCCTGCACTTGTCCTCCCGAGGTAGCTCCTGCCCTTTGCCCCTTCTTTGGGCAGTCCTTCACTAAATGTCCCGCATCGCCACAATGAAAACAGCCTGTCTTCTTTTTCTTTCGGCAATCCTTGCTGAGATGGCCGGGTGTCCCACAGTTAAAGCTCTTCTTCTTTCCCTTGCCATTATTGTCTTTTCCACCTTTCTTGTTTTGCTGTTGTGGTTTCTTCTTATCCCCCTTCTTCTCGGGTTCCTTATCAGCTTTAGCGCTTTTCTCCTCATGCATAAGCGCCATTTCTACTAACTTCTCAAAGGTGGCCCCCATCGGGATGTGGGTCATAGCCAACCCTTGTAATGGTTCAGTCAAGTCATTCACGAACCTTAGAGCCTTCTTCTCCGGCGTGTTTACAAAGTCCAAGCCAAACCTTGCTAACTGATTAAATTTATTGATATATTCTTTCACTGATGAGCTTCCTTGCTTCAATATCAAGAACCTTTCCATATATAGATTTTCTTCCGCCCTTGAGAGAAACTTCGCCTCGAACCTACGTCTGAAATCCGCCCAAGAGTCAACAGGACGCTCCCCATTAGTGACCTCCTACCAAAACGAGGCCTCTCCCTTCATCAACCAAGCTGCTAAACGAACTCTCCTCCCTTCTTCTACTTCAAAGATTTCTAGCAATTCTACCACCTCCTTAAGCCAATCTCTAGCTTCCACAAATGTTTTTGACCCTTGAAATTGTTTTCCACCCATAGCTTTGAATTCCTTGCACGTCTTTGCAAAAATATCTACGCGAGGAGGAGGAGGAACGGGTGCAACTGGTGGTGGAGGAACATTGGCTAGACCTGCAGCGGCCCTAGCCTCTAATAACCTCCTATACCATCCTGGTATCGTTACACCGTCGGGTAGATTAAGATCTTCAGCCATGCTGAAACGAAAAAGGAAAGATTCAGAATGGAGAATTAGAAAGATAAAGATATGGGCTATTGGGGATTATGTTTTTTTTCTTAAAAACTTTTCTCTTTAAATTTCTCATTAAAACATGTTTTTGAAAGCACTTCTTCCAAAAATAACTATTTTTCTAAAGTATTTTTATCTGTTCTGGTAACCTTAAGCTCTAATACCACGTGTAACACTCCACGTCCATTAATGTCACTCACAAAGGGAATGCATTAACTTCCATGGAGGTTATAAAAGAATATAGAACAGAAAAATTACAACAAGACAGATAATAAATAGTACTTGGAAATCTAAAACTTCATTTTATTGCAGCGGAAATTAAACATGTTTGTTTCATCATAAAACCAAGTACAATATCCATCTTCATAAAACAAAATACATAATCCCATTACATAAATAGCCATTAAAAATGATAACAAGCTGGACTTTACTTCAACGGTCCAAGCTTTCCAAGAGAGATGAAGCAATCCAATCAAACTCCACTAGAGCTGGGCCCAACCTGAGGACCTAGAGGGGGAAAAAGGATAGAAATGGAGGGGTTTAGACAAAAAGTCTGGCGAGTATGATAATTCTAACAATACTACTATCAAAATAGTTAGACTAAGGCATAAGATGGAAGACAAGTAAATGTCTATGAACTATTAGGTATGGAATGAGCAGATAAAGATAACGTTTAAGATAACGGTAAAGGCACACCTAATTACTAACGAATGATTACTACACTACACCGCACATTACTACACTGCGCCACACCAGTCACCCTATTGTTTGATCCCACTTGCTTCACATAGAAACTTTATAAATAGCCTTATGTACCCCTAGCAGACTACATAGGTGTCGTCTGCCCCTATCTCCACTAGGTGTAGCCCACTACCCACTTTCGATCGGCTCCCTACTCGTAGATACCCGTGCTGGCCCCACAATGGGGTGTATCACTCCCCTAAAGTGGCAACTCGATACAACTTGAGAATGCACGGCTTATACCTACACGATGCAACGACGTCTTATCTACCATCCCGGGTCCACACACGCATATGAAACCCGTTGGACTTGCGTTGCCATCGCTCCCCGTTTTGGCCTCTTACAGTCAAACCCAGCATGCGTGTCCTGTCCTCGACTTGGGTCGAGCCCACAAAGATACGTTTGGGATATTGGTCGAAATGGGCCCCCACAAGCTACCCACCTAAGCTTGTCACTAGTATATCCCACTTAACCCTCTTAGTCATGTTCATTTACATGTGTGTTTGGTTAAGTCTTACTAATCGTATTTCACATGCACCTAAGGGCACCCCCTAGATTTCTCATGCCACCCCAGCCACCTTCTTAACCCCCATGTCCCACCTTACATGTTTATCTGGTTAAGTATTTCTTAATTCATTCAGGCCATAACCTCATAAAGACCTCTCACATTAGACTGACATATATGGCAGCTGGATTTGCCGGGCGGGTCCGGGCAGTCTTACACCATAAAAGAGTCTAACCTCGTGTCTTTACAACTGTTATGCTTTAGTTTAGGCCTAGGACCTCTCACATTGGGCTGACCTTTGTGACCACTGGATTTGCCGGGCGTGTCCGGGCAGGTTTACGTCACAAACGAGTCCAACTTCGTGTCCTAAGCATTGATTAACACTTAAAATCTTTTACCCCAGTTTTAATAATTCCCTATTCAAATTATTAATTAAGTCAACTTTTAATGATGTCCATAATTGACTCAATTATGGCCATCCACTTATGGCATGCAAAATCATATCAATTGCACCCCAACTTTTTAATATTAAATCCTTAATATTACCCCTACCCCACGTTTATATGTTCGCTTATTCAACGCATAATATAGGCTAGACTTGTATAGTCTAAAACCTAGCACAAAGATAAATTATACCAACATATAGACAATTAAAATAAATCTTATCATAATAGGGGTGAAACTTGCATAAACTACACATGTTAAGGATCAAAAGGTGTCAACTTGTTAAATGTCTCAATTTACATGATATGATCATAGCCCAAATCTATACATAAACTTGCATATGGGGTTTTAGGCAACATAATGATGGTGTGAACTCGCATAGGATATCACATATGTCATAGCATAATTCTAGATGTCATAATAGATGTCTTGGCATATGTTCATAACTTTTCTAATCAATCTAACTTGCATATGTGACTTGTCATATAGATCAACATAACCCAAACATGATGATTTAATTAATATGAACTAACTAGCATAGATGGTAACATCATGGCCTTTTTAACATGTATGATTCATCACAACTTATCATAGAAACTTTCAACATACATAACATCATCATAGCATGATTTACAACATATAAGATATCATCATCACATAACATTGGATTTACAATATACATGATAGCAAAAGGGGTTTACAGCAACATATATGATAATTCACATCATCTACTCATAATCCATTCATAACTCAACCTAATTAAAATGATAATAATCTTGTTAAGATCATCATACTCACAATTTAGATAAGAAAAGAGAGAGTTTTGCTTTGCTTTAGGGTTGAGAGAATTAGAATTGAATTTGCTTTTCTTCTTTCTTAGTTGGCGGCGGCTCCATTGATTTCCATGGCGATGGTATGATGGTAACTATTCTATTTTAATTAGGTTTAGGGTTAGCATTAGGATGTATTTATAGGTGTAGGAAGTTATTTAGGACCATTAGATTAACCCTGAACCATGAGAACCAATCAAATGCAAAATCTGCATTTGAGCGAATCGGCCCACGGGTTGACAGCCAAACACCCTGGATTAACCCCTAGTCGACCCAGCAAAGCTTGGGTCGACCTCAAAAATGGGCCGGTTCGGTTATTTCCCCTCCCAATTCGTTGTTTTGAACTTTTTCGCATAATTATTTATTTAATTTTTATTATATATATATATCAATATATATATATATATATATATATATATATATATATATTTCTCTGCGCAACCAATTTCACTTAATTCTTTTCTAAAAATTAAGTATACTTTAATTTGTGAATTTTAATGTTATAAAATTACGGGGTGTTACACATACCTTATTAATAGTAATGCCTAGCCAGTATCCAAAGCTATCATATCTCTACCACAAATCTAACCTGTGAGTATGTTATGAGGAGGGGGTCGGAACACAAGATCTGGTGACTAGATTTAAACTATACATTTTAGATAACACTACTTATACAGTTCAATCACATTTTCTTATTTATTAGGTTACTTGGGTTAACAACACTCGAGGCCTACACACACGTTATACCCATTTACTTCCCAGTGGATTAACCTAATACTATATATATATATATATAATGCTACCCCCAATATTAAGGTACACCCCATGGTACCCCGACTCACACGGTCTCCACCATAATGCCACAGAAATGTACGCATTCTCTCATCCTACACCGGAGTGACGTACGGATCTCTATATACAATGTTACGTTCCGCATATATTTGCCATTGCTATGCTACAAAAGCGTACGGATTGTCACCTTCGATCGAATCAGATTCCATCACAGAGTAATTCCCTCAAGTCTACGATACACCATCCAGAGCACACATGAATGTATCTATACTTTCATAAGTACATATCGTAAATTGTAGCTCGATGCCTTGACCGCTCATGCCCTCTAATGTTCACCGAGTTCTGTGGAAGAGCAGTACAAGAAATCCGGAACTCGATTGGGAGCTTTTCCATATCTATATAGGCCCGCCTTTAAGGGACTCAAAACATATATATCCCTCGGATCTGTTTTTCATGGTGGCTATGGCCCCAACTCGGCCCCTCCCTCAACTATTAAAGACTACAAGAACTAAGCGACTTGCCCCTACAAAATATTGGTGTCTCCCCTCAACCACCGTACCTCGATAGTGAAAGGTGAAGGGCATCTTGGGTTTAGCTCTAGTCTTTTCGCATCCCACTGGCTGCCGATGACGGGTAACCGATGATCTACTATCCTAGTTGATCCTGACCTCACCTCCCGTTGAGGCGATCACCGAATCACCCTAGTGTCACCTTGTCATAGCATTCTAACTGTAAAGATACTTTTGCAGTCATGGCCTGCCCACCTGGTAGTAACGCGTAGACCTAACCTCTGCGAGCACAGTCCAAATATATGCCACTACATAGAGGACAACCAGGAGCACCTTACGTATCTCAGGAAGTCGCCTGCTTCCCCTTCCAGTCCTCCGGAGCCGACAGAATAATCAGATGTACGTGTGCTCCCCTCGTGCCTCATGACACCATGATAATCTACCCCATTGGATTATTCACCCTCAAACGTGAGAACTGGTCCAAGCACCTCATTTTAATATGTTATTAGACCCTATGTCTAAACAATCCTTTACGCGCTTGCTTTACCTCATCAGGTTTCCATTTAACTTGGTTATTCCCATTCACGTTTATTTCTTATTCAAGTTACCCAGTTCCTCTTGCTCATTAATTTCATTAATATAACTTAACCCATTTAAGTATATTAATAAGCTCACAACATGTTATTTCCTAGATTATCATCCAACGTATGTAATCCACAATTCCTTTATATTTTTGTTTGATTTAACTTAGTTCTCTTAATTGAGGTTCACTAATAAGTCTCCTTTCCATTTATTATAACCTATGTTATAATTTCCTCTTGTTCCTAGGACAAACCTTAACATGTTACTCTTATCAGTAGGTTTCAGATTCCAAGTCTGCAGAATACTCTATTATTTATACTAGAAATCAGAAACCAAAGCATTTGTGTTGTGCTACGTGTCCTCTTTGATTTCACATCTTTTTTATCTATTTTCATTCTGCCCTTTCTTCCACAACCGACAACACAACTGCTTGCCCTCTACTCTCACGATGTTCCCTTCTTCCACAACAAATTTCACACCCTTTTCTCCTTCACCAATTACACGCCCGTTTCTCCTTCACCAACTACTTATCGAACATCGACTACTATAAGATCTGCCCCTATTAACTCCCCTGTATTCGACATGCTGTCCTGCTTCGACATTACCATTTTCATAACCGATTTCTCCCCATTTTCCCCCAGCCTAAGTTACCGCCCTCTTCTCTGCTAATATCCCAAACTCCGATGGTACACCGACTCCACCATTTAACCTACTTAACTTTGGTGAATTCATGCGTATATCTGTCGTTTTCACGACAAAAGATCGACATTTACTGCTCGGTCGAATTCATGTACTAATTGTTATTTTTGTTCACCACTCTCTTTCTGTTGGTTACGGATTCCCGGCATTGACGAACCCAATACAAATTTTAGGTTTCCCATTCCGAACTACATTTGGAAGTAATGCATTTATGGTATGGAGTAGAAATTTATAAAATTACCTACCTGTAATTCCATCAATTGATTATTCATAGTCGGTATGCAATTGCATTTTTTTTAAATTTTCATCCATATGGCCATTGTCCTTATGCAATGGCTTAATTTTAATGTTGATACTTATTCATTGCTTAGCATTTCTTTTATTCATAATTGTATTACAATATCTCCAAACACTTTCGTAAATGGTCAGGACAGAAAAAGATAGCTACCCTCTAACTTATACTATGGCACTGATGTATTCCCAAACTGCATGACGTAGGATACATGTTTCAAAGATTTGCTGTATGTACTAATTTACAATCTCCAAATTCACTAATTAACATACTAACTTACTATACCTACTGACACTCTAGCCAACTGAAAATAAAAATTAGAGTCTTCCCCGTAATGTATTTTACAAATCTAGAACTACAAAATTTAAGGACGTTTAGCGTAGGTTTATAATGTATGTGCTTCAAACTTATAATTCTGCATATGAAACGCTATGGGCATTCTAAAGTTGTACAATATAGTTTCTTATACCATTGTTTGGTAATTTCCATGAATTATATAAAGTATGAGTTACGTATTAAAGTTAAGACATTTCAGAAAATTTCGATTCAAGGTTTACAGTACGGAAGTTGTTACATACAAACAAATAAATGTTAACTATTTCATGAGAATGGCTTCAGTTGGAGATCTAATCTTCTAAACCGGTTTTAATTACCACTAGAGTAGAGTGCTCGGAATTCTGAGAAGTTTAATTTGGAATATTTATAACAAATTTATAACAGACTCATAATATATTTTTTAATTTTTGCTTTTACTTAATGTAGTTGACCATGTTATAGCTATAATTTTAGCATTTCTTCACATATATTTTGAATCTAAAAGGGGGATTTGACTAAATTATTGTAATATACAAATATAGTAACCTCCATACACAAATAATACCATTGTTCTCCATAAACAAAAATTTCAAGTTCTCTGATTTTTGATTACATCATATTAATATATGAAGCATTAAGCTTGATTGATAAAGTACGTACGCATTGATACTTCCATCGATTTTTAAACGTTAATTTTTCCAAATTTTCTGCACATGTAAAATATCACTTTTTTCATGTAGTTGTATTAAACCAATTTTTTGTTCACATATTCTTTGAGTTGATATACTAATACCAATTTTCTGCTTTTGAACTTTAATGTGCATTGAATATATATATATATATATACGTGTGTGTGTGTGTGTGTGTGTATGCACGCGTGTGTGTGCATGTGTGTGTGCGCGTGCGTGTGTGTAATTTGTTCAATTCATCAGTAATATATGCTCTGTCTTTAGATTGCTATCCATATTTTAATCAATCATTGTATTGTTGTGATATAATGCACAAATAAACTCCGTATGTATTTATCACCTTTCATATATTTGAAGTAGAATGGTAAATTAGTTAGCACCTTAGAAATTGATATGATGCAATTATCAATGATGTATTCGTACAAACAAGGACATATGCCAGTTTAATGTATGATTGGAACAGAATCTGTAATGAAAAGGAATTTCGCTCGATCTGAATCGATCGATAAACCGACTAGGACCGTTCGAAACCCCCGATTGTTTTGAGAACACGGCAAATCGGAATGCAAACAGAAGAACATTTCATTGTTACTTACAACAATTCCATCAGAATACAAGAATATACAGAGTATGAATAAATATTACACAGTCACTAAATATCAGAGATTACAATACATTTAAATACATAGAAGCGGAAAAATAATACAAAGCACAACTGAATGAAATACACGGATACAGAGCTTTCCGAGTATCGTTCCAGCTGTAAACCAGGATCCTGTGAATATAAATCTGCAAAACCAAAACAACTAGCTGCCCGTGTCAAAATAAGGGCACCCAGAGTTTAGGTTAAAACAATAAACTCCAGGTCAGTCATGGGACTGTTGTGAGAACTAAAACAGTTATTAATATTTATTTTAAAGTTCGGTAAATCAAGGGACCACGCCGTATAACACGGAACGGGTTTCCTCCCAGGAATACGAGTGCATAAAACAACAACGTAATGCTAAATAAAAAACAATGAAGCTATTGTAAGACCCTAGTCCCATCACACAATGCAACGCAAGCCGGAGGATAGGGTTTTTACCTTATAATAGCCAAGAATGCTTGGTACGTGAAGTTTTATGTTTTATTATTACTATAAGTGTATAGTGTCAAAATAATTTCAATCATAAGTATCAATCATAGACGGCATAAGTGCCACATACCACTATGTTGCCATACTAGGCTCTACAATCAAAAACTGCAAAGTCACGTATTGGAAGTTCGGTTTCCATCTATAAACCGAGGCAAGGGATCGTTCTCTACCGAATTTGAGACTGTCTAGCCCGAGACTCAGGCTACAGCCGCAACTGCACCTAGGAGCCACAGGGCCGGTCCACTCGATGTGGATTAATTAAAACCCTGAACACGGCGTTTCCCTGCCCTTTGGGGCGTAAATGACCCAAATGACTCCATCGGCTCCACACAGTCACTGATATAACCGAGGCGCATCGCAATCCAACAACCACACAAGTGAAAATAATATAAATGTCAGGGTTGGTTGGTCACTGACACCACCCTAGCTAGAAAGAGATGCAGGTTCTCCCTGGATCCTCTCCCGTTTCTGGTTCACAACTGGGATGTGAGGCTCGCGAATCAACGTTACACAAAGCTATGCTACAAAGGCGGTGTTTTGATCATTAACCACAAGACTTTGCTTTTCAAAAGAAGCCTTGATCAATTGACACTTAGGCATGCCACACATGCAATTCACTCCATGCGATTGATATCCATCAATATATAACCTCTGAGCTCATACGTCTCAGAGAAGGGCGTTAAGCAAGAGAATGAATTCTCCGCCGCCAAACAGATATATACTTAATAGAAATCAATCACACAGAATAAAATCCAATGTCAAACACACATTCCATTTACAAGTTCGCTCTGGGTCTGAATGAAACCGGAGGCACCTTGTACCTCGCATATCCATCGATCTCCAAGTAGGTCTGTACGATCACCTACTGATTCCCTCCTCTTGGGTGTAGCCCAATCAAGATCATCAGTAATCACCCAAACGATGTGAAGACCTCCAGTCTTCGACCTCCGTCTTCATCCTCAACAGATCGTCGAATCAGTTATTCAGAATAGGATAAACCCGGTCTTTCTGAATAACCCGCATATATGATAAACAAGTGTTACACAAACACAACATACGCCTCATTCCAATTTAGAATATTCTTTTATTCAAATATTCTTATTCTTTGGGAAAGGTTCCCATTAATTTTATCAAAGATAAATTCTTTAAGTTTATTCTTTAATCTTCCTTTGAATATCAATTCAAATTAGTTGGGATTAGCGAACCACACCGAAGTAATCATTTATTTTGTTTCCCAATCCCAACCTATTCATCCCATGAAGTAAAACAGGTAATACTTCATATCTAGCACCACGGTGTTATCGGTAAATTCAATTACCATTTCACGTTCAAATCTAATTAAAGATTTAACCATCGCCTGGAGCAAAGTTGGTGATACTCCATTCTCGATTATTTCATTCTAATTAAAGACTCATTAAAACTCCACTTGGTTTTAATCTTCCCAATAATCACTATCAATGATTATTTAACTTGAGAAATCACATCCTATCTTTAACTGGATTAAAGAACCAATGTCACTTAAAACACGGTTCACTATAAACCCAAAATCACATTCCATTAATTATCAGGTTAAAGAACAAGTGTTATTTAAAGCACCGTTCACGATAAACCCAAAAATCAATTCAAATTCAAATTCAATTCCAATTAAATACCATTTAATTGGTACACTCCCTTAAATCTAAATAAAAAGATTTAATCTTTTCCTCCACTGGTCTTAAGAACAGTGTTAATGAAGACACCATTCACGACAAACCCAAATCCCATTGATATTAAATACAAGGCTCTAAATAGAAAATATATCGGCTTACATTTATTATCAAATTCTACGACCGACAAATATCGTATTGGAATAACGATATAAATATATCTTTCAAATTTCCATAACAATATCTGTAGACAAATTCGATTCAAATCCATTCCAATTCAATTATTGGAAATTCTAGTTATTTTCAAAACCATTTTAAATCCACTTTATTTATTGTAAAAATAAATGGGATTATAATTCTAGTTCAAAACTAGTTCATTTCGATAAAAATCTGTTTTTATCTTTTCAAATATGGAATTTTTCATCCTAGTTCTTCACAAATCATTTCTTATGATTTCACACGAATTATTACTATTTTTAATAATTTTATCAAGGCACGTACAGTCGATTTCCATCAACGACCATCGAACTGCACTTACAATGACCTTTTCCAAATTTTATTCGGATATAATTCCAAATCCAGCTGTTAGATTTCAAATCTCTAATATTCGTTAGAAAGCTCTTTTCGATACGAACCCACCGGTTCTGGTTTTAGGAGTATCCGACGGTCGGATCTCCCGTAATATCCATTCGAAGTTGATGGTCAAAATTCGCGAACTGCCGTAGCGCAGCGCGTTCTATTCAGGCCATTATATATATATATATATATATATATATATATGTATGTATGTGTAATATATATTATATATATTTCGTTGATTTCCTTTCAAAATGTATTTTAGAAATCGTTTCAAATTCGTTTTCAAAACGATTTAACTTCATATTCAATTTCTAATCAAAATTGAATATTCCATATCATTAATCAATAAATGATAATATTTTCAAAACGTTATATTTTGAACTCACATCCTTTTCTATATTCATTATAAAAATGAATAAAATCGATATAAATATCGTTCACGTCAAAATGGCGTAAATCTTATCAACACGGCTTTTATTCAGCACATGAATGTTTATTCTATTCAGCACATGAATATTTATTTTATTCAACACATGAATATTCTCAACACATGAGTATTTTCTTTTATTCAGCAATTGAATGTATATTCTATTCAACACATGAATTTTATTTTATTCAACATATGAATTTATACTTTATAATATTCTTTTTTTTTTAAATTAGAATGAGGCCCAATCAATTGCCATATAATGTTAATTATATGGATTCCATACAACGCATGTATATAATAGCAACGATAAATAATCAACCATCATCCAGAGTGCACCACACAACTGCATAAGCATTAAATATAAATAATTAACGCTTACACAGTCTGTCAACCCATCAATTGACATACAACTACACAATCGGGATTAGTGTGCGCCAAATATCATCCCAATACCCGTGTGGGGTTTCAAATCACAAACACAGATTTTTATTTGTGTTGTTAGGCGATGTGTAAAATTTATCGTCCCACTCAATATCGGTCAAATCAGTGTATATAAACAAATCGTCCGATTTGTTTATAAATATTTATTTTATATACACCTTAATAATTATATTTCTAACTATAAAATATTTTATTCACTTCGCTTCTCACAATCAATTTCACAACACATCAATCAAACAAACAAGTCGTCCATGGTCTGTGGACAATGGGTGTCGGGTGCTGCTAAGCACCTTCTGCATCCTAGTATATATTTCAACTAGAAACAAATTAAAAGTGAGAAGTTCTCACCTTGGGGTTCCACTCCATCATTCTCTATTTCTGAATTTCAGAACAGTGCTGACTTGCCTGAAATTCCAACTTCATTTTCACGTTGTTCATATTAAAATCATGTTTATAAAAAGCTTTCCTATATATAAAAATCGAATTTTTATCTAGCTTTCATATATATAAATTGTATTTTTATCTAGCTTTCATATATATATATAAATTGTATTTTTACAATGCTACTTCCTATATAAAAATATATTTTTATTTCAACTCTACATAGAAAAAATTCACATTTTTATCGCTTCTTTACATAGATATAAATCATAATTTTATCATTTCGTTAGCATTATAAAAATCACATTTTTTCTATAATAAAAATCTCGCCTTTCCTATCATAAAAATCTTATCTTTATATGTTAATATAAACATTCCTTATATACTACTATAACCTTTTCATATTTAAAAAAAAAATTCAAAGCTTTATTTTTAGAAAATTATAGCTCTGATTATATTAAAAATTATAGATTTATATAGTTTAAACAATGCTTTACATAACAAAACTAAATAAATTAAAATTAAAAACTCACGTTCAGGGTAAAAATCACTCCTTTGATGCTAGAGGGGGGATGGACGTTGCTGACGGCCGGCAAGTGGTGCGGCAGGTCATGGTGGACCTTGGGTAGCGACGGTGGCGTCTTCTAATCGGATTTGGGTATTAGGGTTGGGGGTTGAAACAACCCACCTCTGTTAAGGTCACTCACAAAGGGAATGCCTTAACTTTGGTGGAGGTTTATAAGTAAAAGGCCACAGATAAACTAAAGACAGATATAAATACACATATTTTAAACAGCGGAAACCAAACAGACTTTTATTTCATCAATATGTGTTCCGACAAAACATTTCCATATTTGTCTCAAAATACTTCCATCATTACAACCTCATAACTGTCTTGATTATTAAAGAAGCATAAAACATAAATAAAGTGACAAAAATCCCCATAGTGATATCTAAATGCATAATCCGAGCAAAAGAGATCCAAATCATACATCTACGGTCTTGGAACTTGTAAAGAGTCTGACTGAGCTGAGTTGTTTCCTCCCTGTGGACCTGGGGGGAAACGAAAGAAAAGAAGACGAAAAGAAAATAGGGTCAGACATAAAGCCTGAGTAAATCTAGTTACTCTTCAGTATGTGAATAAGAAAACAGCATGATAGATATAAACTGAAAATAGGAAAGTGTCACAAGCTAAGGAAGTGTCGAATGTACTATCGCACCCATGCTATATCTCTGCATCTACTTGAGTTTATTCTAACTGGCACCCCATGGTGAGGGTGAAGTGATCCCCATTTTCGAAAGATCTGCTCCTACTCGCGTTAACATGTGTCATACGTCCCCCAAGAATTGAAGATACCTATGCTGGTCCCACCATGGGGTGTATCAAGACCCATGGTGGCGGCCCCGACACCAATTCTAGAAGGCATGGGTTATACTACTGGTGTCCTGTAATGACCCGCATTGGCAGAGGTGTTATAATTAATTAATTTAATTGTATAAATAGGATATCGTGAATATAATAGTGGTTTAATTAAATAATGATGAATATTCAATTAAAATAATAAATTAAATAATATATTTAATTCTGAAATAATCAGAATTGACTGAAATGACGATATGGTGTGAACCGGATCATCTACGATATATAATTCAGTTTAGAATTGAATTTGAATAACGAATATATTCAGTCGACGTCAGTTTGAATGTAGAATTTATAATATAATTAAAATAGAGCTCGAAATGGTGCGGTAGTTCGCTATTTGGCGATTTGAACTTCAACTGAATGTACATAGTTCGTTTTAAATCGGATTTCTGTGAAACAAGAAACGTGTGGAGCTGGGGGAGTATATCTTTCTAGTGGAAGAGAAAAATCAGGATTTCGTCGTGTAGATTTTGAGATATGTTCAAATCAAGTTTTAAAATAGTCGCTATGGAATCGTTTATCGACCGTAATGGTTTATTCGATATAACTAGATATCGGGTTTGAATTTAGACAAGGTTCTTTTGGGAAGTAGTGATAATTTAATTTCTAGAATTTTATGGTAATTTTTAATTAATTAACTACGCAACTTTTTATTTGGAGTATTTTGCACCCTGTAATCAGCATTTTTAGGTTTCACAATATGAGTTAATCTACCGGTATTTTTATATTTTTGGAACCGTGTCACGTTGTACATCACAACGGTATTTTTATTTCTGTCTTACGGTACGTAAAACAAATGAAATTTGTGGAACGAAGAATGTAAAACATCACTTGAAAACAAAAATAAAAAATGTATGGCATGTGAACCAACACATCTCGGTGCGTCCCTCCTTTGATTCCCTGTGGTTGTAAATAATGCCACCGTTCTCTTCTCAAACCAAAAGCGTGGCCTACCATACATCCTCAGCAAAAAAAAAATATGGTCCCTCAAAACAGAATGTGGCCTCCTCTATATCAAAGAAAAACATTATATATACATACATCAGCAAACCCACTTTTCTTCCCTTTGCCTCATAACTTCTCCGACGTTTCCTCATGGCTTTGAAATTTCCAAACAGTATAAATACTCTACAAGAAAATTAATATATGTATATTTAGACACCTACGTCATTTCTCTTCACATCTCGCGCTGAAGGCTTTGTCGGGAACACGGACTGGCCGCAGCAAACCTGGAGCAGGGATGTGTCACCTGCATTAGTAATGGGAGGAGGATGTACTCACGGAAAAGAAGATGCCTGGAGTTATGCAATTCATGAAATAGTGAGGAAATAGGCTAGTGAAGGGGGGATTTAAACGTCACGACAGTTGGTACAGAGTAGAAGTTAACGCTAGTTACTATGAAGAAAAACTCGGGTTCAAACTGTTTGTGTATGGTGAATGGATACAAGTAGCAGGAGGGACATAAATATAGTGAAGGAACTAAGGCATGCAAGGTGCGTACTTTGAGAAGGAAATGCACGGTGGAGCGGCTGTAAGATGATGCCTGGAAGGACACATTTGAGTGAAGAAGAACGGTATAAGTGGGAGAGGATGGGAGAATTAAAGGACTGGTTGGCGGCAGTAGTGAGCGCAGGAAGGTGATAATGGAAAGGGGTTTGGGATACACGGGTATGGAGGAGAATATAAGTTAGGGAGCAGTAGTGTTTTGTGCGTGTACTTGTATGTATGAGGTGGGATTTGCTGTTGTACATATAAAGTGTTCACGCATGTATTGTGAAGGTAGAGCAGAGAGTGAATGCACTGAAAGGAACGTCCATCATCTGGGAGGCGGGCTGTTTATTTGTGTGGGCCGGGACCTGATGGGATCCGACTGGATCGTATGATCAGACACTACACGCTGGAACTGATTCAAGATGGTTTGGAGCTCGTCTCGATTTACGGGGAAATGAAACGTCTGAATCAAACCGACAACCTTTAATCGTTATTTCACGATTAACGACAATGTGAGTAAAACTCACATTCTCTGCTCAGTTTATATTTCTATAAACTGTAGTTTATTTGTGATAGAAAATGATTGATTTCTGTGTACTGATTGTTGGACTATTAAATAGAGTTGATTGAAAAACGTAAATATAGTTATATATATAAATCGACAATCAAATATTGATTCTGTTATCAGAACATTTCATGTTAAGATGAAAGTGATGTTATTTATGTTGTTTAACATCTGTGATGCAGGGAAACAGGTTGGAGGAATCCAACCGGTTTCCTCAACATTTATTTTACTATTTTTCATATATTGTGATATATGATGTGTTATATAATCTGTTATGGATTATGTGTGTTAGAATGATGTTGATCATTGTTATTCGATATTTTAAATATCATAAAAGACCCTGGGATGTAAAAAGAATTTATTTCAATGTATATTGAAATAAAAGGGATTTTATAAAAATCGACAGATTTTATAAAAGGAAATATTTCAAAAGTAAATAAAAGTGAAAAATGTTTTTAAAACGAATAGAGTTTTATAAAAGGGAAATCATTTGTAAAGTGAAGAACTGTTACTAAAAGTAAATCTTTATAAATGAATAGTTTATTCGAATAGAACAAAGGAGTTAATCGATGTTAGTTTAATCGATTAGAGTTAAAGCAAAGGAGTTAATCGATGTTAGTTGACCGATTAGAGAATAAAGTTAAAAGGAGTAAATCGATGTTAGTTTAATCGATTAGAGTCAAAGCAAGGGAGCTAATCGATGTTAGTTAATCGATTAGAGAATAAAGTTAAAAGGAGTAAATCGATGTTAGTTAATCGATTAGAGAGAAAGTTAAAAGGAGTTAATCGATGTTAGTTAATCGATAAGAGTTAAAGTTAAAAGGAGTAAATCGATGTTACTTTAATCGATTAGAGTTAAAGCAAGGGAGTTAATCGATGTTAGTTGATCGATTAGAGAATAAAGTTAAAAGGAGTGAATCGATGTTAGTTAATCGATTAGAGAGGAAGTTAAAAGGAGTTAATCGATGTTAGTTAATCGATTAGAGAATAAAGTTAAAAGTAGTTAATCAATGTTAGTTTAATCGATTAGAGTTAAAGAATAAAGGAGTTAATCGATGTTAGTTTAATCGATTAGAGTTAATGTAAAGGAGTTAATCGAATATAGTTTATTTGAATAGAAAGTAAAATGAGTTAATCGAATATAGTTTATTCGAAGAGAAAGTAAAAGGAGTTAATCGAATATAGTTATTCGAATAGAAAATAAAAGGAGTTAATCGAATATAGTTTATTCGAAGAAAGAAAAAGGAGTTATCGAATATAATTTATTCGAAAGGAGTTAAGTGAAATGAGTGAATCAATAGCGTTAGTCAAATAGAGTTAATCCAATAGTGTTAGTCCAATAGAGTTAACTGATAAGGGTTAATCGAATAGAGTTAAGTGAAAAGAGTCAATCGAATATAGCTATTCGAAGGAGGGTTAAGTAAGGAAGTTAGTAAAGGGATATAAAGTGAACTTTGTCTATTTCAAAGTTAGAAATGTTGTTCAGTTAAGGTCTGAGAGGTAGTTCTACCCCAACTTGATTGGCTTCGTTTTAACTAAGGAATAGTTAAGGTTCGGCAGTAAAGGAAATGGCTTGAGTGGTATAGCAATGGTTTGTTTAAAACATCTGTCAAAGTCCAATGAAGAAGCTTTGGAAATGTTTTCCAAAGAAGAAACCAAAAATGTTTCTAATAAAGAAAACAAGAAAGGGAAATGTTTTCCAATGGTAATAATGTATATTTTCCAAATGTAGAAAATAAGAAATATTGAACATAGGGAAACAGGAGATAAGTAAATGTATGAACTAAGGAGATGAATGTTAAATGATGTTTGATCGATATAATTTCCATTTGGAAATAATATTGTTGTTTACACACTTGTTTTCAGTCGATGGTTAAATCAAAGACTATCGAAGTTTTGACCATTTTAACGTTGTTAATATGGAGAGACCGGTTGGATTATTATCCAAAGAACCACTCTGTATTGGCATAAGCATTGCAAATCATATATGCCAATGATAATTGAAGACGGTGTTATGCAAGGGCTATCCTGTTTACAGAATAATGCTTTCGGTTCATCCTGTTCCTGGATGACTTGTATGGACGGATGTCTGACAGAGTATTTCCAGACAATCACGTATATTGATTTCTCTAACCGTACCAAGAGTGGAAGCGGAGAAGGAAACTTCTTTTAGCTAACATATAATGTATGGTTGAGGACGTCAATCGGTGATTTGATGGATTTGATGATGTGACATTCAAAGTGAATCTGATGTGATGATAAAGCGTAGCTTCTAGCCTCATCATCCGGTAAATGACAGAAATCGGGCAGGCAGCATGGCTAAGTCGGTCGCACCGAAGTAGGGTGTATAATCACCTGATCGAGAGTTTCATTTACTTCTAAAAATCTATTGTTGATGCTGTCCCATTCAGGAAACGGTTGCTGATCCCAACTGTTGGTGATATACATTCGATACACTCAAGCGAAATGAGTGGTCGGTCATGTGTGGCCGGGTTGCAAGATGTTCTTGTTGAACCCAGTGTATTCCTCTCTAGAGGTACACAAGCGAAAGGTGGTTCCATACCTTGTCATAGTTGGAAATCCATTACCCAATACGTGCTTGCGGTTTTGATTGTATACTATATATGTAGAACACGAGATGAAAGTATTTCTGCTAGATGATTATATATATACTGTGATTGATAGACATTATTATAATATCAAAAGGTTTTTGATAAAAAGATATTTTGGATTCTCATAAGGGGAAAAACCAGTTCCGTTATGCGGCGTGGTCTTATGAGATATCGTTTACTTGTTCAAATTGTTTTTAAACTGTTTTACTCATACCAGTCCATGTTGCGTGCTTGGGGCATGTGTCGCATGATAGGGGGTTCTTACTTTTCGTTAGGTGGCGAACGGGAGACTCTTACCCCTACATGTCCCGAAAATGAGGGTTGGTTGTGAAGTCGAAAGGCTGGCCGTAAAATGTGGTGTTGGGGTACCAATGTAAGTCACGGTGGGGTATTACCCTGCTACTTTGTGAGGATGGGAGAGGATGGTTGCAAAGCCTACTTGAACATTTTTCCGGGTCGTTACAGTTGGTATCAGAGCTTAAGTTAAGAATTACTTGGCTCTGTGGCGTGACTCGGTAGAGATAGGGTTAGTAATATCCTAGATTGAGTTTGAGTGTATATATACGAGTGAACGTATTTGTTATTGATATAAAAATTTGTTTTATATTGTGGAGATTCATCGGTTAAGTCGTTTATGAGTTCTGGTCGATCAGTTTGATCCACTGTATCGGTAGGAGTTACTAAACACTCGAATACGATGGGTCGACATGATATGTTTTGAAAAGAGGGTAAATGAAAATAGTTTACCCAACGTATATTTTGATACATATAGTGGATATATTGGTTGTTATTATAATCAAGTAAGATTGTAGATTAAATTGTTATGTAAATAACCAATCAGAATTCGTATAAGTGTTACGAAAAGAGTTAAATCTGAAATTTAATACAGAAATTGAATTAAAACTCTGGAAAATTGGATAAGTGTTTGTAAATGGATTTAGGTTAAAAATAAGGAAAATTTAAGATCTTGGGAGATTTTAAATTGTTTTACAAGCAGTGTAAATTATAATTTGAAATGAATTTCAAAGTGGAAATGTTTAGAAATGGTTTTATAGTATTGAACTCACTTCGATCGCTGGAAAATAGATTCTGATGATGATAGCTCCATCATCAGTATTCATTTTCGAGTTGTAAGTGACGAATTACTACCAGAGATAATGTTTTGAATTTGTTTTGGGAAGGACAAGTTGTGTTGAATTTCAAAATGGGATTTATAATATAGAATTTGAATTTTTAAATAGATTTGAAATATTAACTTGTTTTGAAAGAAATAAAAACGAGAAGTTCCTTTATAAACGAAGTTTATAAGTAGTTCTTTTATAAACGAAGTTTATAAATGAAGTAAAAAGAATTATCACCGGATAATTCAGAAATAAAAATACAAGTGTTAAATTGAAAGGGAAATCTATTTTCCAAAGGTAGAAATATCGATTTTAAAAAGGAATTGAAATCGAGACTTATTTAAAGGAATTTGAATAAAGGAAGTTCAAACATAGAATGTAAATAAGAAAATTCAAAGGGGGTTTGAATATAGAAAATTCAAAGGGGATTTGAATATAGAAATTCAAATGAGATTTGAATAAAGAATATTTAAATAATGGAAAATTGAATATAGAAATTCAAATGGAATTCAAATGTAGAATATGAATATAGAAAATATAAAGGGATTCAAATATAGGATTTGAATATCGAAGGTGAAATGGAATTTGAATAAGAGATTTGAAATGAAATTCAAATATGGGATTCGAATAAGAGATTTTAAATGAAATTCAAATATAGAATTTGAATAAGAGAATCGAAATGGTATTTGAATATAGGAAATTCAAATAAAATTGAAATGGAATTCAATTAGTTGATAAACAAGTTAAACCTATATTTGAACATGTATATTCAAATAAAAAGGTGAAATGGGCAAACCAGTAAATTGAAAATCACTTAACGAACTAAGTTAAAATGATTGGATTAAGTTGAAATGAATTAGAAATGTATAAATATACATGAGATATGTATGGATAAGATATGAAGGTATATATTAGAATGCTCGATGGAAAGGTATGTATTTAATTCATATATGAGATTTTATGCGTCGAATCGGCTAGCCGCTTGGCTTTTCTTTTTCTTTTTGATTGGAGAAGGCTTGTGTGGCAGTTTGGGGATTTTCCCGATGCTCCTAGTACAAAGGAGGTTATGGCGAATTTTTCCGGGAATTTAAGAAGTTAGAATATTTTTATGATAATCTGATAGTTAGAAATCAACGTATCGATATATATATATATATATATATATATATATATATATAGAAGTCGATAAGAAAACGAACTTAAAAATAGAATAGTAAAATCAAAAAGGAAGTCTAGAATAAAATCTATTTAGGATAGAAAGAGGAAGCGTATACGTGTTTAAAAGTGAATAAGTAGTTGTATGGTATCGATTATTCGAGTAAGTAGTCATATCTGTTTTGACGTTATAAATGATTATTCAGTCAAGGTCTGAGAGGTATTTATACCCCAACTTGATTGATTTCATTATTAACAAATAAATAGTAAGATATTAGGCTCGAAGATCAATGTTGAATAAGAGTTAGTTGAATATAGTATTTGGGGTGTCGTAATGATGTTTTGCACAACATCCGTTTTAACCCAAGTAAGTGTAAGCTTGGAAATATAAAAAAAAAAAATTCCTGAGTATAGAAATAAACGAGATCGGAAAGGACATAAGTAATTGGAGTATTTTCCAATTATAAATAGCATATATTTTCTAAAGTTTAGAAAATAAAGGAAGGCGATATTCAGAAATGTTTTCCAAATAACATAAAAGGCCAATATGGTTATTGAAAATATTTGGTTAACAAATATTGATAAAGAAATAGAGAAGTGATTTAACTAATGGAATATTGATTATGGGCTCAGTTGAATTTCAAAAAGGAAAATTTGATTTTTGAAAAAGTAAACTGTTTAAAATTCCCAGGAAGAGACTGTTTGAATTAAGAACAAATTTAAATAGAAGTTTGCGGAAGTAAGCTGAAATTGAATTGAAACAGTTAAGTGAAAACTGAATGGAAACAGAACGATATCAGGAAAAATTTATTCTTGAATAAAATTGGATTTGTCGAGATAAGAATCTAAAATGAAAATTGGATTGGGAAGTTAAGAGTTTGAAATCGAGAATGGAACTCGAATTTGAAATAAAATTCGACTTAGGATATAAGCGAATGATTGTGTCGTGGATAAAAGAAGATGGGGATTTGATTGGGATAATCCTTGTATCCACTGAATTGATAACAGGTGGAAAGGACAAAATGATATGCCGACAAAAGGTACAAGTTTACATTTCTATTGGATATAAGATTTATGAGCCGAATTGGCAAGCCGCTTGGCTGTTTGATTTTCTTTTGGGTTGGAGATGGCCCAGAGAGGTGAGTTGAAGTTTGATCGATTGACCAGTACAAAGGAGGTGCTGGCGAAATTTTTCGAACAGTTAAGACGTTAGAAAATTTTCAAGATTTTTTGAAAATTTTCGTTGATAAGAATTAATTAATAATTTAATTGAATTTAAATTGGTTCAGTTGAAACTGAAGTTAAGAAGTGAACAAATATGTTCTAACCAGTCGATAGGGTCGTCCCCTACTTTTTAGCAATTTCGAGGACGAAATTATTTTAAGTGGGAAAGATTGTAATGACCCGCATTGGCAGAGGTGTTATAATTAATTTATTTAATTGTATAAATAGGATATAGTGAATAAAATAGTGGTTAAATTAAATAATGATGAATATTTAATTAAAATAATAAATTAAATAATATATTTAATTCGGAAATAATCAGAATTGGCTGAAATGACGATATGGTGTGAACCGGATCATCTGTGATATATAATTCAGTTTAGAATTGAATTTGAATAACGAATATGTGACGGCCCGCCCGGCACCAACCGACACTTCCTCCAAGTGTGTGCTGTACACATGTCCAACTGGCACGGAACGGTCGTCATAAGAAAAGAAAGAAGGTGAAGAACTAACACATAACCTGTAGAATGTCTCACAGCGCATGGAATAAAATATAATAGCAAGATACTTGACATAAAACAGGCGAGACAGTGCATAAACTGAAACCAAAACTAAACAACATCAGAGTAGCGGAAATCCAAAATACAGCTTATTACAACTTTTAAAATTGTCTCTAAAGCAAAAGAAAGCAACAGTAGAAGATGCACTGCTAATGCCCAAGCAGTGATCTTCAACAACACAGGGAGAATATCTATATCATACGTGGAAGCCTCCTGCTCGTCTCCGGATCAGCTACTCGTGCATACCTCCTAACCTGTCTCTAGTCTGCTCGTGTGAGCACCCAGAGTAATAAGAAGAGACATAAAACTCTGGGTCAGACAAAAAGTCTGGTATGAGCGATAAGCAGCTAAACAGAACAATAACAGGTATACTAAACCATACCTGAACTTGGACCTGCAACCAAAGAGTTAGCACTATATACTGTACAATACTCTAAGGTGCCATCAACATATGTTGTAAAGAAATACGGGGGTGGGGGTGTGCATGTCATAGTGATAGCAAACAATTCAATCATGGCAACCATCCTCACATCTCTCACTCAGTGCATAAAGCATACGATGTATACCACTTTCAACCACTAGACCCATCGAAGTAGTGACGGAGTTCGGCTTGTACAACTACTGCTACCACCAAGCTTACCCCATGGAGTCATGACTAAACCTTTACAAATGACCCCACTTCATTGGTCTATAGCTCTTTTAGTCGTACCTAGACCACTGTGGCCCTGAATCGGTTCACGTACCCCGTATACATAGTGATCCAAAGTTACAGACATCGACAGCCCCTTAGCACACGTCCCGCAGCAAAGCCCAATCATGAAGTTAACTCGTTGGTTCCCATCTGGATCCTTGGTACAAACTTCCCATTTGGACTACCTTTGCATCTCGGGTTATGGTCTTCTTCGGTTCGGTTCGGGTCTCTTCCTCCTATCCGGTTCGGTTCGGGCATCCTCCTCCTATCCGGTTCAGTTCGGGTCTCCTCCTCTATCCGGTTCAGTTCGGATCTCCTCCTCCTATCCGGTTCGGTTCGGGTGTCTCCTCCTACTCGATTCGGTTCGGGTGTCTCGTCCTATCCGGTTCGGTTCGGATCTCCTCCTTCTATTCGGTTCGGTTCGGATCTCCTCCTCCTATCCGGTTCGGATCGGATGTTCTTCCTACTCGATTCGGTTCGGATCTCCTCCTTCTATCCGGTTCGATTCGGATCTCCTCCTCCTATCCGGTTCGGATCGGATGTTCTTCCCACTCGATTCGGTTCGGATCTCCTCCTTCTATCCGGTTCGGATCGGATCTCGTCCTCCTATCCGGTTCGGATCGGGTGTTCTTCCTAACCGGTTCTGAAAATCTGCAACTTTTTCCAGCAAGCTATTTTCGCCGAACGACGGCGTTTTCAACCATTCTAAACTTCCTATGACATTACAAAACATTCCAAACAGCAGTAACAACATAAAGAATCAATCAAAAACATTAAAACATCATTTACATGAAATACTTTAGATCAAACATACCCAAAAACCTATGTTTTCCCCTTAATCCTTCTTAACCATGATTAAGCATACAATTAGCAAAACTTATCCAAATTAGCCCAAATTTTTATCAGAGCCATAAAACATCATTATAGAATTTTAGGAATTTTTCCATAATTTATTAATGTATAAATTCGCTAATCTTCACTAATTACCCATAATTAACCGTAATTAGTGTAAAAGCAAGCTAATCACTCACCTTTACCACAACTAAAACCCCAAAACTGAAATATTCTCTGATTTGGCACTGTTCCCAATCTTACACAGCAGCTCTACCTCGGTTCTCGTGCTAATACTCCTTGATTTGATGTTTGCTAAGCCTAATTTTCAATTAGAAAGTGATTAAGAGGTGTTTTGAAGAGATTTAGAGGGTGGAGGCCATGGCTAGGTTAAGAGGAATGAATAGTGACGGCTGAAAAATGAGAAAAATGTATTCTCCAAACCCTAACAGCCCTTTTAAACTCCTAATCCCGAAATTCCCCTTTGGGCCTAGCTGTTAATCACCCGGTTAAGCCCAATTAAGCTGTTTTTCACCATCTGAAACTTGTTTCAGCCATATCTCCCAAACGTTGAGTCCGTTTGGCTAATATGACCACTCTACAGAATTGTAAACAATCATCCGGATCCAATGGAAGTGGTTTCATGTCAAAATTCCTTTCCAGTCAAAAGTTATGGTCAAAACAAGCTCAACTAGGGGCAAAACGGTCATTTAAAAATCAACAAAAATCATGAACATGGAAAATGACCCTACTAGTCGTTTCCCAAAAGTACACGACCATACGACTTACTAAGAAAAAGAAATAAATATTCTACGATCTTCCGATGCGTAGAATGCGGGTCGTTACATTCTCCCCCCCTTAAGAAATTTCGCCCCCGAAATCCCTTAACAAAGAAACAAACAATGAATCCCGCATGCCTAACAATCATTCACAGCAATCAAACATGCAAAACAAGCAAAACAAACATAACCTAGCATGCGGAAAACTAAATCACTAATAAAATCTTACCAGGCAAAGAGTTCTGGATACTTCTTCCTTATGTCCTCCTCTGTTTCCCAAGTACAGTCTTTCTCATCCTCACCCCACTGGATTTTGACTAGTTTAACCGCCTTCCTTCGAAGTTGCTTTGTATCGTTCCCAACGATACGCATAGGCCTACGGTTCCCAACCGCCTCAGGTTCAACCTCGATATCGTCCAACTGATCAGGTGAAATAGCCACATTAGGGTCGTGCACAAACTTCCTTAACTGGGAAACATGAAATACGTTGTGAAATCCCACCATCTTGTCCAGTAATTCAACTTTATATGCCAAACTTCCAACTAGTTCGAGAACTGGGAATGGGCCAACAAACCTTGGTGCCAACTTGCCTCTCCTGCCAAATCGTATTACGCTCTTCAACGGAGAAATCTTGACAAACACCAAGTCACCAACGGAGAATTTTAAGTCTCTTCTCCTCTTATCAGCATAACTCTTCTGCCTATCTTGGGCAGCCTTCATTCGTTGTTGAATGGTCTTGATTTTATCTGAAGTTTCCCTCACCACATCTGGTCCAAGCATAAACTTCTCGCCAGTCTCTATCCAACATGATGGTGAGTTGCATGGTCTTCCGTACAAAGCTTCAAACGGAGCCATACCGATACTGGATTGGTAGCTATTATTATATGCAAACTCTACTAGATGCAAATGGTCATCCCATGATCCACCAAAATCCAATATACATGCTCTCAAGAGATCTTCCAAAATACGATTCACCCTCTCCGTCTGACCGTCGGTCTGAGGATGATATGCGGTACTGAGATGTAACTCTGACCCTAGAGCCTCTTGTAAGCTCTTCCAAAACCCACTAGTGAACAACGGGTCTCGGTCACTCACTATACTTTTAGGTATTCCATGAAATCTCACTACCCACTTCATATACAATTCTGCTAACTTAGCTGTCGTTCTGGTCGATTTGACTGGAATAAATCTTGCACTTTTAGTCAGTCGATCCACAACTACCCAAATGCTATCATGTCCCGATCTAGTCCTTGGTAAACCATCAATGAAATCCATCGAGACTTGCTCCCATTTCCATTCGGGAATTTCTAAGGGCTGTAACAACCCACTAGGCTTCTTTTGCTCGGCTTTAACTAGCTGGTAATTCATGCACTTGGATATAAACATCCCAACGTCTCTTTTCATCCCTTCCCAGTAGTAAGTCTGCTTCATATCTCGATACATCTTGTTACCACCGGGGTGTATAGTCAGCTTTGAGTGATGACATTCTCTGAGCACTTCATCTCTCAATCCATTGACATTGGGTACAACAAGCTTTCCATTCTTTCTAAGCCATCCATCTCGATCAAGCCCATACTTGTTCATTTCCTCATCGATATCCATCTTTAACTTGGAGATGATTTCCAATAGGTTAGGATCATCCTTCTGACTAGAGCCGATCCGCTCAATTAAAGTGGGTCTGATCGTCAAACTTGCTAACATTTCTGGATCCAATTCGCACTTTGGTCTGAAATCAAACTCCGCGATATACTCCAGTTGCTTCCATTCAAGGAACATAGCCCCTAAGCTGGCATGTCTTCTACTCAATGCATCAGCCACCGCATTGCCCTTTCCCGGTGTATATGCGATGTCAAAATCATAGGAAGCCAAGAACTCTAACCACCTTTATTGCCGGAGATTTAGATCCTTCTGGGAGAAGAGATACTTCAACGACTTATGATCTGTAAATAGCTCAAATCTTTCTCCCAAGAGATAGTGTCTCCACATCTTTAACGCGAACACGATCGCTGCCAATTCCAAGTCATGGGTGGGGTATCTTCTCTCGTGCGGTTTCAATTGCCGACTTACATAAGCTACAACCTTACCGCCTTGCATCAATACAGCACCCAGTCCGGTACCGCAGGCATCCGTGTATACTGTCATCTCTTCATTCCCCTTAGGAATGACTAACACTGGTGCGCTTGTCAACTTGTCCTTCAGACTCTTAAATGCATTCTCGCACCTTCCATCCCAGACAAAAGCTTGATTCTTCTTGGTCAACTGGGTCAATGGTGCTGCTATCTTGGAGAAACCTTGGATAAACTTATGATAATATCCAGCTAACCCCAAGAAACTTCTTACATCTGTTGCACTCTTGGGCGTAGGCCAATCCTGTACCGTAGCCACTTTCGCCGGGTCCACGGCAATACCATTCTCTGATACAACATGGCTCAAGAACCTCACTTCCCTCTTCCAGAAGTGACACTTAGAAAACTTTGCTTTCAATTGGTGTTTTCTCAACACCTCCATCACTACTCTTAAATATTCCTTGTGTTCTTCCTCTGTCCTCGAATAGACCAAAATATCATCAATGAACACAAGGACAAACTTATTCAACTGATCTCTGAATATTCTATTCATAAGATCCACAAAATATGCTGGGGCATTGGTCAGTCCGAATGGCATGACCAACCACTCATAAAATCCAGACGGCGTTCGAAATGTCGTTTTAGCTATACTCTCAGCTTCCACTCTAAGCTGATGAAAACCTGTCGCGAGATCCAACTGAGAAAATACTCTCGTGCCACTCAATGGATCGAACAAATCATCTATCCGTGGTAGAGGATACTTGTTCTTCCTCGTCACTTTATTCAACTCGCAGTAGTCTACACACAAACGAAGGGAACCATCCGCCTTGGTAGCAAACAAAACTGGTGCTCCCCATTCAGAAACACTCCTTCTGATAAATCCCTTCTTCAAAAGATCGCTGACTTGTACCTCGAGCTCTCGCTGCTCCCTTGGTGCCATACGACGAAGTGGCATCACTATAGGCCTGGCATCCTTTACCAAATCAGTACGAAACTCAATCTCTCGGTGTGGTGGAAGTCCGGTCACTTCTTCGAAAACATCCGGATACTGGCCAACCACGGGCAAACCTGACAACTCACTATGCAGAATGTCGAGGGAGTTTAGAAAACTAGCCAATACCCCCTTACTGGGTAGACCACCAAACAATATCCTCCGCCCATCATCCGCTCTAGCTGTCACTAAAAAGCCCTCACAGTCTACCACCACCCCGTATCTTTGGAGCCAATCTACTCCCAAAATAATGCAAAACCCAGTAAAGCCCAAAACAAAGCAATCACAAACAAACATGCATCCATGACTCGATAGGACCACATTACGACAAATCATGCCAAGGCTAGTCGAACCACCAATCGGGTTCGTCACTACTAAAGGTCTATCGACAATCTCGGGCTCCAATCCCAACCTATCTACCAGGTCACTAGATATGAAAGAACTGGAAGCTCCGGTATCAAATAAAACTCTAACAGGAACATCATAAACAGAAAGCATACCTTGAATGACGACATTCTTTCCCTTATCCGCCGCAGTTGGGGCATTCGACGAAGAAGGAATAGCATTGAGAGCATATGCTTTCACCATTTGCTTTTCTTTAGGGGGCTGTGGACACTTGTCCTTGTGGTGTCCCATTTGGCCATAGTTGAAGCACTTCCTATCCGCTGGCTTGGCCCGACAATTACTAGCATAATGGCCCTTCTTACCACAGCTGAAGCACTCAACATCTTGCTTATTCTTTTTCTTTTGGCCATCCTTAGTCTGACTCTGCTTTCTTTTATTCTGGGAACCACCCTTGCCTCCACCACTTGCTTGTGGCTTTGGCTCATCTGCGGATGCAACCTCAGTCTTCGGCTTAGGGTAGAGACTTTCTGATCTTAATGCTTTCCCCACAATCGATTCAAACGTCTCATCGATGTGGTTAATAAGTCTTTCCCCCAAGTACTGATCCAAACCAGTTATGAATTTCTCATTCTTTTTCTCGGCAGTATCAATAAGAGATAACCCATATTTTGACAAAGAGTCGAATTCAGCAATGTACTCCGAGACAGCTCTGCCATTCTGCTTGAGCTCCAAGAATATCTTTAACAGCACTGACTTCTGAGCAGCTGGAATGAACTTCTCGCTAAAGCGAGCCTTAAACTGCTCCCAAGTAATCTGATCTTCGGGAGTAGCTTCCTTTATAGCATTCCACCAATTCATTGCCCGCCCTTGCAGCTGACGGGACGCTAGCTTTCTCTTCATCGCATCCTCGATACCCAAATCCTCGAAGATACGTTCGCAACTATCCAACCAATCTTAAACATCCGTGGTTGACTCCGTTCAGTGAAATGGCTTCCCACCAAGGCTAGTATAATCCTTATTCAGCTTGGCGAAGTCGACCCTCGGCGCCTGCACTATTGGACCATCACCATTTCCACCATTGGGAGCTGCCCTCTGTACATCTCTAAGCATCTCTCTCATGAGGTCAGTAAACATCGTCCTCATGTCAGCAGCATTCCCATTATTGGCCCCTCTACCGGTACCTCTAACATATCGGCTCATCGTCAATCTGAAAAAGGAAACGATTAACGACCCCATAGTGGTGCTAGTGCAGCACGACTTCATTCTTATACTACTAATAGTATATATATATATATATATAGCTTTTGAAAACCAAAACAATCACAAATACGCTCTCTCGTATACGTATACTATCTCTCCCTGATAACGTCCCTCGGTTAACTACGCAACCTAGAGCTCTGATACCAAGTGTGACGGCCCGCCCCGCACCAACCGACACTTCCTCCAAGTGTGCGCTGTACACATGTCCAAATGGCATGGAATGGTCGTCATAAGAAAAGAAAGAAGGTGAAGAACTAACACATAACCTGTAGAATGTCTCACAGCGCATGGAATAAAATATAATAGCAAGGTACTTGACATAAAACAGGCGAGACAGTGCATAAACTGAAACCAAAACTGAACAACATCAGAGTAGCGGAAATCCAAAATATAGCTTATTACAACTTTTAAAACTGTCTCTAAAGCAAAAGAAAGCAACAGTAGAAGATGCACTGCTAATGCCCAAGCAGTGATCTTCAACAACACAGGGAGAATATCTATATCATACGTGGAAGCCTCCTGCTCGTCTCCGGATCAGCTACTCGTGCATACCTCCTAACCTGTCTCTAGTCTGCTCGTGTGAGCACCCAGAGTAATAAGAAGAGACATAAAACTCTAGGTCAGACAAAAAGTCTGGTATGAGCGATAAGCAGCTAAACAGAACAATAACAGGTATACTAAACCATACCTGAACCTGGACCTGCAACCAAAGAGTTAGCACTACATACTGTACAATACTCTAAGGTGCCATCAACATATGGTGTAAAGAAATACGGGGGTAGGGGTGTGCATGTCATAGTGATAGCAAACAATTCAATCATGGCAACCATCCTCACATCTCTCACTCAGTGCATAAAGCATACGATGTATACCGCTTTCAACCACTAGACCCATCGAAGTAGTGACGGAGTTCGGCTTGTACAACTACTACTACCACCAAGCTTACCCCATGGAGTCATGACTAAACCATTACAAATTACCCCACTTCATTGGTCTATAGCTCATTTAGTCGTACCTAGACCACTGTGGCCCTGAATCCGTTCACGTACCTCCTATACATAGTGATCCAAAGTTACAGACATCGACAGCCCCTTAGCACACGTCCCGCAGCAAAGCCCAATCATGAAGTTAACTCGTTGGTTCCCATCTGGATCCTTGGTACAAACTTCCCATTTGGACTACCTTTGCATCTCGGGTTATGGTCTTCTTCGGTTCGGTTCGGGTCTCTTCCTCCTATTCGGTTCGGTTCGGGCATCCTGCTTCTATCCGGTTCAGTTCGGGTCTCCTCCTCTATCCGGTTCGGTTCGGATCTCCTCCTCCTATACGGTTCGGTTCGGGTGTCTCCTCCTACTCAATTCGGTTCGGGTGTCTCCTCCTATCCGGTTCGGTTTGGATCTCCTCCTTCTATTCGGTTCGGTTCGGATCTCCTCCTCCTATCCGGTTCGGATCGGATGTTCTTCCTACTCGATTCGGGTCGGATATCCTCCTTCTATCCGGTTCGGTTCGGTTCGGATCTCCTCCTCCTATCCGGTTCGGATCGGATGTTCTTCCTACTCGATTCAGTTCGGATCTCCTCCTTCTATCCGGTTCGGATCGGATCTCCTCCTCCTATCCGGTTCAGATCGGGTGTTCTTCCTAACCGGTTCTGAAAATCTGCAACTTTTTCCAGCAAGCTATTTTAGGCGAACGACGGCGTTTTCAACCATTCTAAACTTCCTATGACATTACAAAACATTCCAAACAACAGTAACAACATATAGAATCAATCAAAAACATTAAAACATCATTTACATGAAATACTTTAGATCAAACATACCCAAAAACCCATGTTTTCCCCTTAATCCTTCTTAACCATGATTAAGCATACAATTAGCAAAACTTATCCAAATTAGCCCAAATTTTATCAGAGCCATAAAACATCATTATAGAATTTTAGCAATTTTTCCAGAATTTATTAATGTATAAATTCGCTAATCTTCACTAATTACCCATAATTAACCGTAATTAGTGTAAAAGCAAGCTAATCACTCAACTTTGCCACAACTAAAACCCCAAAACTGAAATATTCTCTGATTTGGCGCTGTTCCCAATCTTACACAGCAGCTCTACCTCGGTTCTCGTGCTAATACTCCTTGATTTGATGTTTGCTAAGCCTAATCTTCAATTAGAAAGTGATTAAGAGGTGTTTTGAAGAGATTTAGAGGGTGGAGGCCATGGCTAGGTTAAGAGGAATGAATAGTGACGGTTGAAAAATGAGAAAAAGGCATTCTCCAAACCCTAACAGCCCTTTTAAACTCCTAATCCCGAAATTCCCTTTTGGGCCTAGCTGTTAATCACCCGGTTAAGCCCAATTAAGCTATTTTTCACCATCTGAAACTTGTTTCATTCATATCTCCCAAACGGTGAGTCCGTTTAGCTGATATGACCACTCTACGGAATTGTAAACCATCATCCGGATCCAATGGAAGTGGTCTCATGTCAAAATTCCTTTTCAGTCAAAAGTTATGGTCAAAACAAGTTCAACTAGGGGCAAAACGGTCATTTAAAAATCGACAAAAATCTTGAACATGGAAAATGACCCTACTAGTCGTTTCCCAAAAGTACACGACCATACGACTTACTAAGAAAAAGAAATAAATATTCTACGATCTTCCGATGCGTAGAATGCGGGTCGTTACAGAATATATTCAGTCGACGTCAGTTTGAACGTAGAATTTGTAATATAATTAAAACAGAGCTCGAAATGGCGCTGTAGTTCGCTATTTGGCGATTTGAACTTCAACTGAATGTACAGAGTTCGTTTTAAATCGGATTTCTGTGAAACAAGAAATGTGTGGAGCTGGTGGAGTATATCTTTCTAGTGGAAGAGAAAAATCAGGATTTCGTCGTGTAGATTTTGAGATATGACCAAATCAAATTTTAAAACAGTCGCTATGGAATCGTTTATCGACCGTAATGGTTTATTCGATATAACTAGATATCGGGTTTGAATTTAGACAAGGTTCTTTTGGGAAGTAGTGATAATTTAATTTTTAGAATTTTATGGTAATTTTTAATTAATTAACTACGCAACTTTTTATTTGGAGTATTTTGCACCCTGTAATCAACATTTTTAGGTTTCACAATATGAGTTAATCTACCAGTATTTTTATATTTTTGGAACCGTGTCACGTTGTACATCACAACGGTATTTTTATTTATGTCTTATGGTACGTAAAACAAATGAAATTTGTGGAACGAAGAATGTAAAACATCACTTGAAAACAAAAATAAAAAAAGTATGGCATGTGAACCAACACATCTCGGTGCGTCCCTCCTTTGATTCCCTGTGGTTGTAAATAATGTCACCGTTCTCTTCTCAAACCAAAAGCGTGGCCTACCATACATCCTCAGCAAAAAAAAAAAAAAAAAAAAAAAAACTATGGTCCCTCAAAACTGAACGTGGCCTCCTCTATATCAAATAAAAACATTATATATACATACATCAGCAAACCCACTTTTCTTCCCTTTGCCTCATAACTTCTCCGACGTTTCCTCATGGCTTTGAAATTTCCAAACAGTATAAATACTCTACAAGAAAATTAATATATGTATATTTAGACACCTACGTCATTTCTCTTCACATCTCGCGCTGAAGGCTTTGTTGGGAACACGGACTGGCCGCAGCAAACCTGGAGAGGGATGTGTCACCTGCATTAGTAATTGGAGGAGGATGTACTCACGGAAAAGAAGATGCCTGGAGTTATGCAATTCATGAAATAGTGAGGAAATAGGCTAGTGAAGGGGGGGATTTAAACGTCACGACAGTTGGTACAGAGTAGAAGTTAACGCTAGTTACTGTGAAGAAAAACTCAGGTTCAAACTGTTTTTGTATGGTGAATGGATACAAGTAGCAGGAGGGACATAAATATAGTGAAGGAACTAAGGCATGCAGGGTGCGTACTTTGAGAAGGAAATGCACGGTGGAGCGGCTGTAAGATGATGCCTAGAAGGACACATTTGAGTGAAGAAGAACGGTATAAGTGGGAGAGGATGGGAGAATTAAAGGACTGGTTGGCGGCAGTAGTGAGCGCAGGAAGGTGATAATGGAAAGGGGTTTGGGATACACGGGTATGGAGGAGAATATAAGTTGGGGAGCAGTAGTGTTTTGTGTGTGTACTTGTATGTATGAGGTGGGATTTGCTGTTGTACATATAAAGTGTTCACGCATGTATTGTGAAGGTAGAGCAGAGAGTGAATGCACTGAAAGGAATGTCCATCATCTGGGAGGCGGGCTGTTTATTTGTGTGGGCCGGGATCTGATGGGATCCGACAGGATCGTATGATCAGACACTACACGCTGGAACTGATTCAAGATGGTTTGGAGCTCATCTCGATTTACGGGGAAATGAAACGTCTGAATCAAACCGACAACCTTTAATCGTTATTTCACGATTAACGATAATGTGAGTAAAACTCACATTCTCTGCTCAGTTTATATTTCTATAAACTGTACTTTATTTGTGATAGAAAATTATTGATTTCTGTGTACTGATTGTTGGACTGTTAAATAGAGTTGATTGAAAAACGTAAATATAGCTATATATATAAATCGACAATCAAATATTGATTCTGTTATTAGAACATTTCATGTTAAGATGAAAGTGATTTTATTTATGTTGTTTAACATCTGTGATGCAGGGAAACAGGTTGGAGGAATCCAACTGAATTCCTCAACATTTATTTTACTGTTTTCCATATATTGTGATATATGATGTGTTATATAATCTGTTATGGATTATGTGTGTTAGAATGATGTTGATCATTGCTATTCGATGTTTTAAATATCATAAAAGACCCTGGGATGTAAAAAGAATTTATTTCAATGTATATTGAAATAAAAGGGATTTTATAAAATCGACAGATTTTATAAAAGAAAATATTTCAAAAGTAAATAAAAGGGAAAATGTTTTTAAAACGAATAGAGTTTTATAAAAGGGAAATCACTTGTAAACTGAAGAACTGTTACTAAAAGTAAATTTTTATAATGAATAGTTTATTCGAATAGAACAAAGGAGTTAATCGATGTTAGTTTAATCGATTAGAGTTAAAGCAAAGGAATTAATCGATGTTAGTTAATCGATTAGAGAATAAAGTTAAAAGGAGTAAATCAATGTTAGTTTAATCGATTAGAGTTAAAGCAAGGGAGTTAATCGATGTTAGTTAATCGATTAGAGAATAAAGTCAAAAGGAGTAAATCGATGTTAGTTAATCGATTAGAGAGAAAGTTAAAACGAGTTAATCGATGTTAGTTAATCGATTAGAGTTAAAGTTAAAAGGAGTAAATCGATGTTAGTTTAATCGATTAGAGTTAAAGCAAGGGAGTTAATCGATGTTAGTTAATCGATTAGAGAACAAAGTTAAAAGGAGTAAATCGATGTTAGTTAATCGATTAGAGAGAAAGTTAAAAGGAGTTAATCGATGTTAGTTAATCGATTAGAGAATAAAGTTAAAAGGAGTTAATCGATGTTAGTTTAATCGATTAGAGTTAAAGAATAAAGGAGTTAATCGATGTTAGTTTAATCGATTAGAGTTAAAGCAAAGGAGTTAATCGAATATAGTTTATTCGAATAGAAAGTAAAATGAGTTAATCGAATATAGTTTATTCGAAGAGAAAGTAAAAGGAGTTAATCGAATATAGTTATTCGAATAGAAAATAAAAGGAGTTAATCGAATATAGTTTATTCGAAGAAAGAAAAAGGAGTTATCGAATATAGTTTATTCGAAAGGAGTTAAGTGAAATGAGTAAATCAATAGCATTAGTCAAATAGAGTTAATCCAATAGTGTTAGTCCAATAGAGTTAACCGATAAGGGTTAATTGAATAGAGTTAAGTGAAAAGAGACAATCGAATATAGCTATTCGAAGGAGGGTTAAGTAAGGAAGTTAGTAAAGGGATATAAAGTGAACTTTGTCTATTTCAAAGTTGGAAATGTTGTTCAGTTAAGGTCTGAGAGGTAGTTCTACCCCAACTTGATTGGCTTCGTTTTAACTAAGGAATAGTTAAGGTTCGGAAGTAAAGGAAATGGTTTTAGTGGCATAGCGATGGTTTGTTTAAAACATCTGTCAAAGTCCAATGAAGAAGCTTTGGAAATGTTTTCCAAAGAAGAAACCAGAAATGTTTCTAATAAAGAAAACAAGAAAGGGAAATGTTTTCCGATGGTAATAACGTATATTTTCCAAATGTAGAAAATAAGAAATATTGAACATAGGGAAACAGGAGATAAGTAAATGTATGAACTAAGGAGATGAATGTTAAATGATGTTTGATCGATATAATTTCCATTTGGAAATAATATCGTTGTTTGCACACTTGTTTTCATTCGATGGTTAAATCACAGACTATCGAAGTTTTGACCATTTTAACGTTGTTAATATGGAGAGACCGGTTGGATTATTATCCAAAGAACCACTCTGTATTGGCATAAGCGTTGCGAATCATATATGCCAAAGATAATTGAAGACGGTGTTATGCAAGGGCTATCATGTTTACAGAATAGTGCTTTCGGTTCATCCTGTTCCTGGATGACTTGTATAGACGGATGTCTGACAGAGTATTTCCAGACAATCACGTATATTGATTTCTCCAACCGTACCAAGAGTGGAAGCGGAGAAGGAAACTTCTTTTAGCTAACATATAATGTATGGTTGAGGATGTCAATCGGTGATTTGATGGATTTGATGATGTGACATTCAAAGTGAATCTGATGTGATGATAAAGCGTAGCTTCTAGCCTCATCATCTGGTAAATGACAGAAATCGGGCAGGCAGCATGGCTAAGTCGGTCGCACCGAAGTAGGGTGTATAATCACCTGATCTAGAGTTTCATTTACTTCTAAAAATCTATTGTTGATGTTGTCCCATTCGGGAAACGGTTGCTGATCCCAACTGTTGGTGATATACATTCGATACACTCAAGCGAAATGAGTGGTCGGTCATGTGTGGCCGGGTTGCAAGATGTTCTTGTTGAACCCAGTGTATTCCTCTCTAGAGGTACACAAGCGAAAGGTGGTTCCATACGTTGTCATAGTTGGAAATCCATTACCCAATACGTGCTTGCGGTTTTGATTGTATACTATATATGTAGAACGTTAGATGAAAGCGTTTCTGCTAGATGATTATATATATACTGTAGTTGATAGACATTATTATAATATCAAAAGGTTTTTGATATAAAGATATTTTGGATTCTCATAAGGGGAAAAACCCATTCCGTTATGCGGCGTGGTCTTATGAGATATCGTTTACTTGTTCGAACTGTTTTTAAACTGTTTTACTCATTCCAGTCCCATGACTGACCCAGAGTTTATTTTGTTGTTTTCCCTAAACTCTTGGGTGCCTAAATTTGTACGGGAAGTCAAGTAGTCGGGATTTTACAGATACACTTGAAGAGCTTGGAGCAGGAGACTTCAGGATCGTATAGCTATAGTTATTTCCGCTGTGTTGTAAGTGCTATACTTTGATAATGATATGTATATTCAAATACAGATTTGTATTTCAAAGTTATGTTATGAAATATATTTATTCGTTCCACTGTGAGGTTCGTGTTACTATGATGTTGTGTTCTTCTTCTTCTTCTATTCTAAGTTTCTGTCTTATCTATTCTCACCCTCTGTCTTCTTTCATTAACTATTCGGTTATTTTCGATCCTTGAATGTTCGATAGGTGTTGTATATCGGATAACCAAGATTGCATTTTTCTGGGTCGTTACATGTCCCCTGTGCCCTGTTTGTCTGCTCCGGAGTGTGTGAACGCCCGTACCCCATTAGACCTACACTATGCACCCACCGCCGTCGTTTAGACCGCTTACAATCAGCCCAGTAATCGTGCCCCACCCTACCAAGTTTCAGGGTACCGTTGATACCTAACTTGGGTTACTGCTGAAACAGGTCCCTCGTTACCAGGATTTTCTAGACAAACATGTTAAGTGGTTAAGTATCTGTATTTACCTAACCCCACCCATCAATTCTTGTTAACATGTTGAATTTGGTTAAGTGTTATAGTTGACTTAACCCAACCATCTGTCCTTAGCATCTTAGGAGCACCTGACCACTCACATTAGACAGTTATTGCTACGGTTACTGGATATATCGGTCGGTTCCGGGCAGGTGCACACCGTAGCTCAGTCTAACCTTGGGTCATTATTGGGCTCAATGATTAACCACCCACATTGGATAGGTATTGTTGTGACTACTGGACAGCCGGGCGGGTCCGGGCAGGTTTATATCACAACTCAATCCAACCTCTGGTTAAGCATATCGTGTTTTCTAAATTTACATATTTTATCACTTCTCAATTATATATGTAAATGTCATATCTTTTATTCTTGGGTATATCAATTCATACCGCTTAAATGTCATTGTCGTTGGCATGTGCCAACCATGCCAACATATATTTTTCATGTTTTACACCCAACATTATTGCCCCCGTTTGAACATGTGTTGGGCTTGTTAAATTTCAGCCCAACTTTATAAACGTGAGAAAAAGGGGAAATCAAGAACATGCAATACATAAAGGTGTGTGGCGCATGAACTTGCAATTTAGCGATTTCAACTAACATATAATATAGGTCATGTAAACTTGCATTCAAATCAAAGTATAACTAAGTAGGTGACATATGAAATGGCATAATTTAGGCGAATACAAACTTGTGTTTAAACATGTTTAACTTGGCATAATGTCAACCACAAAACTAGCATGTTTTATATTCACCAAAATGTCCAATTATAACATCTAATCACATAGCCTATTTCAACATGAACTTGCATAGTTTATGAAACCCAAACGATACTTAACATAGATCCAATTATACTTGCAAATAAACAAGAACTTGCATAGTTTATGAAACCCAAATGATACTTAACATAGATCCAATTATACTTGCAAATAAACAAGAGAATGATACCATAGGTTTTGGGTCATGTAGGCATAAAAGGTTTCAAATCTAGAACATGTTTACATAGGCCATAATTTAGACTTAGTAAATGTATATAGTCCATTCCATAGGCATAAACATAAAGGGATCAAATTCTAGTTTTTGCAAAAAACTTGCAAGTGCCATTGTTTTCATATACAATTGTTCCATAGGCTTGCATCAATCAATTTAGGCCACAAATATCAATACACAAGTCATAACATAATAATTACAATATACAGAATTTATATCATACAATAACACAATTCTATTTTCATTTACATCAAATTACATCACAGTTCTTATTCATATTCTGAAAGGTCACTATACTTACAACGAATGCAGAATCTTGAATTCTGGATTCTGAATTCTGAAACCGAGATGCGCTCCTTTGGGTAGACTAACGTTGCGTTGATTAATTTGATTAAACTTTATTCTTCTTATTAATTTGATTCATCTCTTAGGCTTTTCTCTCTTGATGGCTATGTTCAATCCTCCCTGGCAGCATGACGACTCCTTTCTTTTTTTTGTGTGAATTTTTAGTTGAGACTTAAGGTGTATTTCTAGATTTTTAAATTGTTTTGAGCCGTCAGATGAAGACAGGAGGAATCTAGGCCATACAAAGTTCAAAGAGAAAATCAAGAGGTGACACGTCAGCCCTAGTGACACACAGAGCCCCAGAAATTCGAGCCAGAGCCAGACCTAGCCAGCCAGGTCGACCAGGCAGGTCGACTGGCAGGTCGACAACCAGGTCGACACTATGGTCGACCTGGGGTGCCCAGGTCGACACTATGGTCGACCTGGGGAGGCCAGGTTGACACCATGGTCGACCCTATGGTCGACCTGGTCTCTGGGCGGGAATTTTCCCGCCCAGCCCAGTTTGAACCTGTTTTTCGAATTTCGAATTTTTAACTGAGCTGTTTGAATTTAAATTTTATTCTGAAACTTCCGAAGGTCATAACTCCTTCATACGGAGTCCGATTCACGCAAACTCGGACTCTATCTCAAGCAGAATTTCGAGACGAACACAATGGCGTGACCCATTTCCCTTAATTCTTTCATTTAGAATTAATTACACTTTAATTTGTGAAGCTTAACGTTATAGAATTTACGGGGTGTTACATTCTCCCCCCCTTAAAAGGATTTCGTCCCCGAAATCTTCAAGTTAGGAAGAATGTATATCCTACCATCCAACGGTTCATCTACTCAACCAATAAACACAGGCATCCACTGTCCTTAAAAGACTTCTAATGCTTCATGATCATATGCATAGTGTGTGTACATGTCCTTATCTAATGCTGAAATCAGGCGGTCTACTGATTCAGTTGACCCCCTTAATGTGAATCATGTAATTGTCATGAATCCATTATGTATGCAAAAAAAAAAAATCCTTCTCATAATTCTACATGAGTGCACATCTATTCATACAAATGCGACGACCATATGACAGCTTATCAAGTTTTTGACCATATACAAATGAGAATACATATATGCATATGCAATATGAAGTGACTGAGCCGATCTATAACCTAGGGTGTGTGTGTATATGCATCCACGAGCAGCCACTAGCAATCACTAGCAACCATTTGCAGCCATCATCCATAACATGTTTTCAAATACATGTTTGCATCCATTTGTTTTCTACCTAAGGAGTTAGGAAAAGGACCGAGGAGATATACCTAAAAAGATAGATAAAGCATAACTTAAGGAAAAAGAGAGATCAAAGATGTACCCTCAAAAAGAAGAGGGTAGGCAGCGCGTATTCTGTCCTCAGTTTCCCAAGTCGCGTCTTCCTCGGCGTCGCTCCACTGAAATTTAATGAGTTTGACTTCGCGGTTGCGTAGCTTTTTCACTTCAGTTCCTAAGATACGGGTTGGAACTCTCCTTACAGTTGCTTCACGTTCCACTTCGGCTTCTTCTAGAATGTTAGGTTCCATAACTACCGCAGACTCATGTAAACACTTCCGGAGGTGAGAAACATGGAAGACGTTGTGAACTCCGGCCAGTCTCTCGGGTAGCTCTAGTCTATAGGCCATCTTTCCAACCTTCTCGATGATAGGAAACGGTCCTACAAATCTTGGTGCTAGCTTTCCTACAGACCCAAAGCGAACGACGTTCCTTAAAGGAGATACCTTAAGGAAAACCCTGTCCCCAACCTCAAACTCAAGGTCAGTCCTTCTTTTGTCGGCGTAGGATTTCTGCCTGTCTTGGGCAGTCTTCATTCTCCTACGTATCAAGTCCACTTTCTCCGAAGTCTATCGAATCATGTCTGGCCCAAGTATAAGCATATCTGTAGACTCCCACCAACAAGTTGGTGATTTGCACGGTCTTTCGTACAAGGCTTCGAAGGGTGCCATGCCTATGGTAGCTTGGTAGCTATTGTTGTAGGCAAATTCCACTAAAGGAAGGTGATCCTCCCACGTCCCTCCAAAGTCAAGAACGCAAAGTCTTAAAAGATCCTCTAAAACTCTATTCACCCTTTCTGTCTAGCCATCGGTTTAGGGGTGATAGGCCGTACTCAAACATGATTGTTTGCCTATAGCTTCTTGCAGATTCCGCCAAAACTCACTTGTGAAGATAGGGTCTCGATCACTAACAATGCTGGAGGGTATCCCATGGAGTCGAACTATTTCCTTGAGATAAAGAGATGCTAGAGATGAGGCAGTCCTTCTACTCTTGATAGGTATAATGTGGGCGCTTTAAGTAAGCCTATCCACTACTAGCCAAATGCTAGTGTTGCCTCTTCTCGACCTAGGTAGTCCACCAATGAAGTCCATGGAAATGCTATCCCACTTCCACTGTAGGACCTCTAATGGATGAAGTAGTCCTCCAGGCTTCTTCTGTTCCGCCTTGACCCATTGGTAGGTCATGCACTTAGAAATGAAATCTACCACGTCTTGTTTCATGTCGTTCCAAAAGAAAGTCCTTTTTATATCCTTGTACATCTTATCACCGCCAGGGTGTATAGTCATCTTGGAATGATGCGCTTCCTTGAGAACCTTCTTTGTCAACTCCCTTGCTTGTGGGATGCATAATCTTCCATCTCGCCTCAGCCAACCCTTAACATCGATGGCGTATCTATTGAGGTGACTAGAAGTCTCACCCTTAATAAGTTTATCAATTACATCAACAAGTTGAGGGTCTTCACGTTATGCAACCCCTATTGAGTCCAAGAGAGTAGGGCGTACTTTGAGAGATGCTAATAAACCCGGTACAAAATCCTAGGAGTGCCTAAAGTTAAAACTGGCTATATACTCCAGGCTTTGCCTTTCTACAAAGAGGGGGCTTAAGGTCAGTTTCTTTCGGCTCAACGCATCTGCTACTACGTTGCCTTTGCCGGGAGTATAGGAAATTTCAAAGTCATACGAGGCAAGAAACTCCATCCATCTTTGCTGCCTCAAGTTAAGATCCTTCTATGAGAAGAGTTATTTCAACGATTTATGGTCAGCGTATAATTCGAAACTCTCACCTAGGAGATAATGGCGCCAAGACTTAAGTGCAAAGACGATGGCGGCTAACTCAAGATCGTGGGTTGGGTAGTTCTTTTCATGAACTTTCAATTGTCTTCCGCCATAAGCTACTACCCTTCCTTCTTGCATTAGAACAGCGCCTAGTCCCGTTCCACATGCATTTGTGTATACTGTGAACATTTTGCTTCCGTCAGGTAGAGTTAGAACTGGGGCTGTTGTAAGAGCCCTTTTTAATCGTTGGAAAGCAAACTCGCACTCCAAATCCCAAGTGAACGCCAGATTCTTCTTTGTTAGCCTTGTGAGTGGAGCTGAGATTTTCGTGAAATCCCTAATAAATTTTCGGTAAAAAACCGGCTAGCCCAAGAAAGCTTCGAAGTTCGGTTGCATTTCTTGGTGTCTTCTAATCTTGCACTGCCACCACTTTCACGGGGTCCACGGCCAACCCCTCTTTGGACACTATATGCCCCAGAAATCTTACCTCCTTTCTCCAAAAGTGGCACTTGGAGAATTTGGCTTTTAGCTGATGTGAACGTAGAGTTTCCATGATTTCTTTCAGATGCTGAACATGCTCTTCCTCATTCTTTGAGAAGATTAAGATATCATTTACGAAGGCAACCACAAATTTGTTGAGGAATTCTCTGAACACCCTGCTCATTAGGTCTACGAAATAAGCGGGTGCGTTTGTCAAGCCGAAAGGCATGACAAGCCACTCGAAGAAACCGTCTGGGGTTTTGAACGCCGTTTTATCAAAGCTATCTTCAGCTACTCTTAGCTGATGGAACCCAGTTGCCAGATCAAGTTGGGAGAAGACCGTCGCACCTACAAGCTGATCAAACAAATCGTCGATTCAGGGAAGAGGGTGCCTATTTTTCTTGGTCAATTTGTTTAACTCCCTATAGTCGATGCAAAGGCAAAGCGAACCGTTCTCTTTGGTTGCGAACACCACTGGAGCACCCCATTCTGAAATGCTCCGTCTAATGAACCCTTTTTTGAGAAGTTCTTTAACCTGCTTACTGAGCTCCCTTCTCTCCTTTGGAGCCATGTGTCTGATAGGTAAAGCTACAGGCTTTGCATTATCCACAAGATATATGCGGAAGTCTATTTCCCGCCTCGGAGGTAAGCCTTTCACCTCCTCAAAGACATCCGGATATTCCCGGACTACTCTAACTGATTGCAAATTCTCGTCAGAAGCATCAAGCGACTCTAGATAACTAAGCATAACAGCATTCAAGGGATTACGAGAAATTTCTAGAGTGTTACCAAGCCGAGTCAAGAGCCTAACTACTCTTCTCTCACAATCAGGGATGGCCCCATTACTGGATAGCCAGTCCATGCCTAAGATCAAACCATATCCCCAGAAGCCCAAAACAAAGTCATTACAACTAAACTCAACACTGAGAATAGAGATTTTAAAACCGAAATAAACCTTTGACAAGTAAGCGGAGCCCCCAATTGGATTTGAAACTACTAAGGCACCAAACTAGTGTCTAGATGAAGAGATTCTACTAAGGCAGATGAAATAAAAGAGTGTGATGCGCCAGAGTCAAAAAGTGTATGAACTGGGTGATCATAAAGATAGACTACACTTTCTACAAAAATATTACTACCTCGTTCCTGCTGAGGTGCCACTAGCGCATGAACCTGTCCTCCTGAAGTGGATCCAGCTTTCTGTCCCTGCCCTTTCTTCTTTGGGCAGTCCTTAGCCTGGTGCCCAGTCTCTCCACAATGGAAGCAACCACCCATCTTCGCCTTCCTTTTTTAGCAGTCTTTTGATATATGTCCCACAATGCCACAGAAATTGCACCTTCTCTTCTCACGGGACTTATTGTTCTTCCCTTCTTTCTTGAATTCTGTTTTCTTTGCTTGTAGACCTTCTTTCTTCTCTTCCACCTTAGTTTCTTTCTTGCCGTGGTCTTCCTCGTGTAGCAACGCCATGTCCACCAAGCTTTCATAAGTCGCTCCCGTGGATACATGTGTCATAGTAAGGCTGTGTAGAGGCTCATTCAAACCCTTGACGAAGCGATGTGCCTTCTTGTGTTGGGTGTTTACTAAGTCTAGCACAAATCTGACCAGCTGATTAAACTGATTAACATACTCCCTGATTGTCATACTTCCATGTTTCAGAGTTAAAAACTTTTCCATTTGCAGGCTTCTTTCGGCTTGGGAGAGGAATTTCATCTCAAACCTTGTCCTAAAGTCTTCCCATGTTTCCACCGCCCTCTGAGCATTGGTAATTTCCCACCAATAGGAAGCTTCATCCTTAAGCAACCATACCGCTAGTTGTATATTTTGCCTGTCATCAACTCCTAAGATGACAAACAGACCCTCAGTCTCCTTTAGCCAGTTTCTTGCTCCTACAAAGGATTCTGTCCCATAAAAATCTTTTTCACCCATAGCCTTGAAGTCTCTACATGTTTTTGCGAAGGCATTTCCACGAGGAGGAGGAGGAACTGCGGCCACTGGAGGAGGGATGTCTACTGGGCCCGTGCCATTGGCCCTTGCTTCTAAGTACCTCCTAAACCAGTCGGGAATCGGCACTCCTTCTGGAAGGTTAAGGTCTCCAGACATGCTGAAACAGAAAGGAAAGGTTCAAAACGAAGGGTAGAGAGAGATAGTGCGTATGGCATTGGGGGATTTTGTCTTTTTATAAATATAAAACTTTTTCTTGAAAAATGCTTCTTTAAACTTTCTTTTTTGGAAACAATTTCAAAAACTTTTATCTTATCTGGTAAACCTATGCTCCAATACCAAGTGAAACACCCTACCTCCGTTAAGGTCACTCACAAAGGGAATGCCTTAACTTTGGTGGAGGTTTATAAGTAAAAGGCCACAGATAAACTCAAGACAGATATAAATACACATATTTTGAATAGCGGAAACCAAATAGACTTTTATTTCATCAATATGTGTTCCAACAAAACATTTCCATATTTGTCTCAAAATACTTCCCGCATTACAACCTCATATCTGTCTTGATTATTAAAGAAGCATAAAACATAAATAAAGTGACAAAAATCCCCATAGTGATATCCAAAGCCATAATCCGAGCAAAAGAGATCCAAATCATACATCTACGGTCTTGGAACTTGTAAAGAGTCTGACTGAGCTGAGTTGTTTCCTCCCTGTGGACCTGGGGTGGGGGGAATGAAAGAAAAGAAGTCGAAAAGAAAATAGGGTCAGACATAAAGCCTGAGTAAATCTAGTAACTCTTCAGTATGTGAATAAGAAAACGACATGATAGATATAAACTGAAAATAGGAAAGTGTCACAAGCTAAGGAAGTGTCGAATGTACTATCGCACCCATGCTATATCTCTGCATCTACTTGAGTTTATTCTAACTGGAACCCCATGGTGAGGGTGAAGTGATCCCCATTTTCGAAAGATCGGTTCCTACTCGCGTTAACATGTGTCATACGGCCCCCAAGAATTGTAGATACCTATGCTGGTCCTACCATGTGGTGTATCAAGACCCATGGTTGCGGCCCAGACACAAATTATAGAAGGCATAGGTTATACTACTGGTGTCCCCAGTGCCCTGTTTGTCTGCTCCGGAGTGTGCGCACGCTCGTACCCTGTTAGACCCACACTGTGCACCCACCGCCATCGTTTTAACCGCTTACAATCAGCCCAGTAATCGTGCCCCACCCTGCCTAGTTTCCGGGTACCGTTGATACCTAACTTGGGTTACTGCTGAAACGGGTCCCTCGTTACCAGGATTTTCTAGTCAATCATGTTAAGTGATTAAGTGTCTGTATTTACCTAACCCCATCCATCAATTCTTGTTAACATGTTGAATTTGGTTAAGTGTTATAGTTGACTTAACCCTACCATCTGTCCTTAGCCTCTTAGGAGCACCTGACCACTCACATTAGACAGGTAATGCTACGGTTACTGGATATGCCGGTCGGTTCCGCTTAAACTGTAGCTCAATCTAACCTCAGGTCATTATTGGGCTCAATGCTTAACCACCCACATTGGATAGGTATTGTTGTGACTAGTGGACAGCCGTCTTCACGCGTCTTCGAATCAAGTCTATCTTCTTCGATGTTTCCCTAATCATCTCGGGCCTAAGCAAAGTCTTATCCGTAGACTCCCAACAATAAGTCGGTGATCGGCGAGGTCGTCCATATAGAGCCTCAAAAGGTGCCATGCCAATGGTAGTCTGATAGCTATTGTTGTAGACGAACTCTACTAAGGGAAGATGTTCCTCCCATGTCCCTCCAAAGTCCAAGATGCATAATGTCAAATGATCTTCTAGAATCCGATTCACTCTTTCTGTTTGGTCGTCCGTCTGAGGGTGATAAGCGGTACTCAAACGCAATTGCGTTCCTACCGCCTCTTGCAAGCTCTTCCAAAACTCACTAGTGAAAATAGGAACTCGATCGCTCATAATACTAGCAGGTATGCCGTGTAGACGAACTATCTCTCGGAGATAAACAGATGCTAACCATGACGCCGTTCTTTTACTCTTAATGGGAATGAAATGGGTGCTCTTGGTAATTCTATCTACTACTAACCAAATCCTCGTATTACCCTTCCTTGACCTCAGCAACCCGTCGACGAAATCCATGGAAACACTTTCCCATTTCCACTGTTGAACCTCTAAAGGGTGAAGCAAACCACTAGGTTTCTTTTGCTCAGCCTTGACTTGCCGGCACACTAAGCATCTGGAAATGAACTCAGCCACATCCTTCTTCATTCCGGCCCAAAAGAAAACTCGCTTCATGTCCCAATACATCTTGTCACCACTGGGATGTATGGTCATCGTAGAACGATGTGCTTCTTCAAGGATTGCCCTTCTCAAACTCTCGTCTCGTGATACGCAAAGTCTCCCATCCATACGCAACCAACTTTTCTCATCTAAAGTATACCTACTAAGATGGCTTGAAGACTCGCCCCTTATGACCTTGGCTACTATCTCTATCAGTTGTGGGTCATCTCGCTGTTCCGTACCTATCTGTCCCAAAAGCGTAGGTCGTACCTCTAACGATGCCAACAAACCGGGTACATAATTAATAGAGGGTCTAAAGTCAAAGGTAGAGATATACTCTAAACTCCGCGGCTCGATAAACAAACGACTCAAAGTCGACTTCTTTCTACTTAAGGCGTCAGCAACAACGTTACCCTTGCCAGGGGTACATGCAATCTCAAAATCGTAGGATGCTGAGAACTCCATCCACCTCTGTTGCCTTAAGTTTAGATCTTTTTGAGAGAATAAGTATTTTAGTGACTTATAGTCTATATACAACTCAAAACTCTCCCCAAGCAAATAGTGACGCCAAGACTTTAGCGCAAAAACTATGGAAACTAACATTAAGTCGTGGGTAGGGTAATTCTTCTCATAGTCCTTTAGCTGCCTTCCACCATAGCATATCACCTTTCCCTCTTGCATCAAAACTGCGCCAAGCCCTGTCCCGCAAACATCGGTATACACTGTGAACGGTTTACTCCCATCCGGAAAAAAATAAAACTGGAGCTGTCATCAATGCCCTCTTCAAATGTTGGAAAGCATCGTCATAGTTAACATCCGAAGAAAAGGTCAAATTCTTTTTCATCGACCATGTAGGTGGGGCTGATATCTTAGCAAAGTCCATAATGAACTTTCTATAATAGCCCGCCAAACCAAGAAAACTTCTTACTTCTGTAGCGTTCTTAGGAATCTTCCAATCTTGGATTGCTAACACCTTCGCGGGATCCACAGTTATCCCTTCCTTGGAGACCACGTGTCCAAAGAACCTCACTTCCTTCTTCCAAAAATGAAATTTGGAGAACTTAGCTTTAAGTTGAAGTACTCGAAGGGTCTCTAAGACTTCCCTAAGATGTAGGGCATGTTCTACCTCGCTTTTAGAGAATATCAAGATATCATCCACAAAGACTACTACGAACTTGTTTAGAAACTCCCTAAATACCCTACTCATCAAGTCTACGAAATATGTGGGTGTATTTGTCAAACCAAAAGGCTTGATAAGCCATTCGAAGAAACCGTCGGGAGTCCTAAAGGCAATCTTATCTATATTATCCTCAGCTACCCTCAACTGATGAAATCCTGTCGCTAAGTCCAACTACGAGAAAACCGAAGCACCAACCAACTAATCGAACAAATCATCTATCATCGGCAATGGGTGTATGTTCTTCTTCATGAGCTTATTCAACTCCTTATAGTCCACGCACAATCTAAGCGAACCATCAGCCTTCGTAGCAAAAACAACTGGAGCACCCCACTCCGAGATACTTCTTCTTATGAACCCTTTCTCAAGCAACTCTTTCACTTGTTTACTAAGCTTCCTCCTTTCCCTTGGAGCTATGTGGCGCACCGGCAATGCGACTGGCTTTGCATTGTCTACCAAGTATATACGGAAATCTACCTCGCGTTTTGAAGGTAATCCCCTAACCTCCTCAAAGACATCTGCATACTCACGGACTACTCGAACAGATTGCAAATCATCAGTAGACATGTAAAGAGATTCTAGGTAGCTAAGCATAACAGAACCCTTAGGGCCACAAGAAATATCGAGAGTATTACCCAGACTAGTCAACAGTCTAACTACCCTCTTTTCAAAGTCGAGGAAGGCACCATACCTGGCTATGCAATCCATTCCTAGAATTAACCCATAGGCCATGAAGCCAATCACGTAAGCGTTGCATTCGAACTCAATGCCATACACATATATTCTCAAATCCCGACATAAAATAGAAAGATGGGCCGTACCCCCAATAGGATTTGAGACAACAATGGAATCCATAACTAGACTAGCATTTAGGTGTAGTGTTTCAACTAACGAAGCAGATATAAATGAATGTGAAGCGCCAGAATCAAACAAAGTTCGAACAGGATGATCAAAAAGGAAAATCAAACTTTCAATAGGAATGTTTCTACCTCCCTCTTGCGTAGCTGCCATGAGAACATGAACCTGCCCTCCAGAAGTAGATCCTATCCTCTGTCCTTGCCCTTGTCCTTGCCTCCTTGGGCAGTTTTTAATCATATGTCCTGCCTCACCACATTGGAAGCAACCGTCTTCTTCTTCTTCCTACAGTTCTTGCTTAAGTGGCCCGGTGTTCCACAATTAAAGAACCTTTTCTTTCCTTGGCCCTTGTTATCCTTGTCGCGTTCTTTTGTTGTTGTTGTGCCTTCTTTGGATCCCTTTTCTTATCCTGTGCCTTATCGACATTAGCACCTTTCTCCTCTATATGCATCAACGCCATGTCAACAAGTTTATCGAAAGTAGCACCCATAGGAATGTGGGAAATAGCCAACCCGTGTAATGGTTCATTCAGACCCTTGGTAAATCTCAAGGCCTTCTTATGTGGTGTATTAACAAATTCCATACCAAATCTTGCTAACCGGTTAAACTTGTTAATGTACTCCTTCACAGAGAAACTCCCTTGTTTCAAAGCCAAGAACCTCTCTATGTATAAACTCTCCTCCGCTTGTGAAAGAAACTTCAACTCGAACCTTCATCTAAAATCTATCCACATCTCCACTGCGTGTCCTCCATTAGTTACTTCCCACCAAAATGAAGATTCGTCCTTCATCAACCAAGCAGCTAGCTGAACTTTCCTTCTATCGTCTATCTCAAAGATACCAAACAAATCTTCCACTTCCTTGATCCAATTCCAAGCCTCAACAAATGTCTCAGTTCCATAAAACGGTTTTCCACCATCGCACGGAAGTCTTTGCATATCTTAGAAAAAGCGTCTACACGGGGAGTAGAAGGTGGAGATGCAGCTGGGGGAGGAGAAATGTTGGCTGGGCCTACGGCAGTAGCCCTAGCCTCTAGATACCTTCTAAACCAGCCTGGTATCGGTATGTCCTCGGGTATATCGGGTTCCCCAGACATGCTGAAAGGAAAAATGGAAGAGATTCAAAAAGAGAATCGAAAGATAGATATATGGCATTTGGGGATTATGTTTTTCATAATAAACTTTTATCTTGAAAATACCTTCTTTAAAACATGTTTTTGAAAATACTTCTTTCTAAAAATGCTTTTGAAAACGGTTTTCAAAATCTTTTATCTGTTCTGGTAACCTTCAGCTCTAATACCACATGTAACACCCCACGTCCATTAATGTCACTCACTAAGGGAATGCATTAACTTTCATGGAGTATTATAAGAGTGTAGAACAGAATATCACAAGATAGATATATAAAATGGTACTTAAGAAAATTCGAAATTTATTCATTGCAGCAAAAAAGAAAAACATGTTTGGTTACAACATCAAAACCACATACTAGAGTCAAGTACACAAATATCCATCTTGTACAAATTTATTATCAGAGTACATAAAAGTAAAACCATAATCCTACTCCAAATAGCCATAATGAAAAAGAGATAAAGTTGAGCATTACTTTCAACACTTCCAAGCACTTCAAGAAGAAAAGGAATCCAAGTCAAGCTTCACTATTCCCACCCTGAGGACCTGGAGGGGGAAAAGAAAGAAAAGAGGCGAAACAAAAGGGGTCAGATATACGTCTGGCGAGTCTAGTGACTTTAACAATATAATCAGTAAAGTAACAGGATAAGAACATAAACTGGATATAAGAGTTGACTGTAAAATAAGCAGATATGACAAGGTAAACAAGATGAACGAGATATAATGTTGATTGTGCTTCTAATCACTATAAGATAATTCCTACACCACACCAATACTAGTCCCATACAGATCCCTCTTACTAAACATAATAATAATATGGTAGTTTCGTGTACTCCTAGCTGCTTCCAAAGGTGTCGCCTGCTCCTATCTCTAATAGTTGTACCCACTACCCTCCCCATTCGATCGGCTCCCTAGCTAGTAGACACCCGTGCTGGTCCCATTGTAGGGTGTATCACTCCCTAAAGTGGCAACCCGATACTACTAAAATGCATGGCTTATACCTACACGATGCAAAAACGTCTTACCTACCAGCCTGGACCCATGCACACACATGACTCCGTTGGACTTGCGTTGCCACCGCTAACTCTTTATTGACCTCTTACAATCAACCCAGTAAGTGTGTCCCGTCCTCGACCTAGTTCGAGCTCACATAGATACTAAGTGGGTTACTGGTTAAAAAGGGACCCCACATTTGACACAAGCTTCCCTCCTAAGCTTGGTTCCCACTAGTAATTCCCACTTAACCCCTCTTTATCCCCATGTCTAATCACATGTCTCATCTTGGTTAAGTGTTTTAATTATGTTTCACAAGCTACTAGTGTTACCCACTTAACCCTTTTATCATTCCCATGCCTTACCAGATGTCCTATCTTGGTTAAGTGTTCATTAATTCATTATAATCGTAATCTTGCAAGACCTCCCACATTTGACTGCCATTTGCGGTTGCTGAATATGCCGGGCGGTTCCGGGTGTCTTGTACCGCAAACTGAATCTAACCTCGTGTCTTTCCATTATTACACATCTAATTTCTACCTTTGACCTCTTACATTAGATTACCAAATTGCGCTCGTTGGATGTGCCAGGCAGTTCCGGGCAGGCTTATACCGCAATTTGAATCTAGCCTCGTGTCTTAGGCGTTCATTATTACTTTCTTGATTCAAGTCCCGATTTTAAATCTTGGATTAAAATGTACTCCAATTACCCATAATTTCCAATCTAAATTATGTTTATAATTTTAATCCAAATTAGGCCTATAATCTTACGGATAGATGTTATGCCAAATTACGCTCAAATTAATTTGCAATCATTGTTATTAACAATTTATGCCAAGCCTCATTATACAAATTATATCCAATTATGCCCAATCCAACTTATGCCAAATCTCATGTATACAATTTATACATAATTATGCTTAAATTGATTTTTGCCAATAATCTCATTTTATTATCAATTTCCCCAAACTTTTCCCGATCTTTCAAACGTTATTCGTACACAAATCTCAACGCAATATTTTAGGCTCGAAGTTAGCCTTATCTCATAAAAAAGGAAAAGAAGAAGGGAAGAGAATTATGTCATCAAAACTGGCATAAAAGAGGCATATTAAACATGAACTGGCATGGAACAATAAAATAGATCCAAATAGGCATATGATAATAGTAATTTGGGTATGAATCTGAAAGATAAGAATCTACAAAACTTGATAAGATTCGTCTTACAGGAATGTTCATAAAATCCAATTTAAAATCCTATAACAATTATTTTTTAATTTAATTATATGTGAAAGTAACATAGACTCACAGCGACAGGATTTAGAATAGAGAATAGATCTGAATTCTGAATTCTGAATTTGAGTAGGTAAACCATTTTTTTTTATAGAATTTGATTCTTATCTTCCAATTTGAATACTCCTATTCTGATTTAGTTTAGAGAAGAGAAGAGAGGCTAGTTTTAATTTAGATTAGAGTAGCATGGAGGCACCATGGATTAGTGTAATGAAATTAGGGTTAGGTTTCGGTGTGTTTTTACAGATGTATTAGGTGGATTAGGACCTTTAGATTAGATTAGAGATCATCAGAACCATCTGACCAGAAAACACGCCATCCAGCCAATCCCCGAAGGACACGTCATCAGAGAACTCTCCAGAATTCTGTGTAGATTTTGCCTTGGCATGGGTGCACTTTCCAGGTACGCCATAGCATTTTTGATCTGGTGCACTACACAAGTGCGCTAGTTATCCCAACCTGTTTTCTGCTTTTTCTGCTCAACTTCTATCGTCCATAACTTCTGCATACGTTACCCGTTTTACTCAAACTCAGACTCTAACTCAAGCAGAATTCCAAGACGAACACAATGGGGTAACCCATTTCACTAATTATTCTTTTTAAAATTAATTATTATTTAATTATCTCTTATGTCATGTTTTAAAATTACAGGGTGTTACAGGTGGGGTGGAATGCAAGTGGTATTGATGATAGATCAATAACTACTTCTGTGAAGATGCAAAGAAAATGATTTTATTCAATATGACATCTGTAAAAAATGTAACATGCATTTACTTCGTATGCAATTAGCTTCCTGCATTATCATGCATGTAATTGCAACTGAATTCTGAACTGCAATCAGATGTAAGCACTGATGTGCATAGAAGTGGAGGGCACAACGTTATATGGTGACTGCTACCGGACGCTGGTCAGATGGAACATGCCATGTTTATGAGCAAAACGTGAGATAAGATTATATATTCCACACGCTCCTATCTACTATTTCTTGCATCATCTTAAGGGTAGACTCGAGCGTGCAACCGAATGGTAGATGTATACGACAATGGAGAATCCCCCATTCGGGAACCAAACAGCTTAGATACGTGGAAAAAACCACTATTGTGCCGAATATATGCCGTGAGACATATTATTATATGTATCTAATAATCCATCTATTTAGGATATAGATTAATTTAGACTATCATGACTTTGGTGTTGAACTATTGATATATCCATCCATGTAGGTGAATCAGAAAAATCATACTTTATTATACAATTAAATATCTATCATCTAAGCTTAAAATCCAAGAGTTGCTTGATGTACGTAAATTGGTATGCTGGTGTAAAAAATATGAACATGGAACCAGTGGGATTAAGATTGCCAAATATTTATATATAATTATATATCAATGTATATTTAAATATATAAGCTCATACACATTCACATATATAAATGCATAGCTTCACCCAAATTATTAGTTGGATATTCTGTTGATTTTAACTTTAAGTCATATTGAAATTTATCAGTGAAATATGGTTGTGTGTTATAATGCTTTGTAAAATTGTTAGTAATATGCCAACAGATTGTACATCATATTTTGTACATGGACATATTAACCGAAATATCTTAATACTGGACTACCTTTAACCAACATCTTATTCCAACTATATTATATTGCTAATAATATATGTTCTTCGAAGCCTGGTGCTCACTTTGTGCACAATATTTGATGGCAACACAATACTAAAAAGGAAAAACTAATCAACTGGTGTCCTTCACAAGCCGGTGATGTAAGTCAAGATAACAAATTTTCCCACTATATTTTTTTCTTCTAAACCTAATAACCCATTATGTTTCTTAGGCCTGCTTGAAAGTATAACAAGTAGAATTGCCTTCTTTTTTCTCATCAGTTACACTTGGAATAACTAATAATTATATTGTATTCACATCAATTTGTTGATCAAAATTAAAATCTCTTCATGAGAGAATATTTCAAATGTTATTATCAATTGAGCTTAAACTTATACCACAACTTGATTTATCATTCAATATATGGTTAGATTTTTTAGAATTAAGCCATGAAGACAAAACATTACTATAAACTATTTATTATGTGTGTCAACTTCCCCACTACATATCCATAATGTTTTTTCCTATTAGCATGTTGTAAATTTGTATGAATCCTTGAATTGATTTTTTTCCTCTTATCTGCATAAGTAGACCAGCTTTTTATTACTCTATTTGTTTCTTTTAATCCAGGATACTACATATTATTTTATTTAAATTTTAATTTTTATTTCCTGTATCACAATAGGTCTGATTCTAACGGTCAGTCAAACAAGTTCAATAACATGAAACTCGGTGCGCTTTCTGGGTTTCATTTTTAACAAGTTCTAAGTGAACAATATACATCAAGAATTGACATTTATTTTAACTTTTGCAATATTTTTTCATCATCTTTTTTGAATTTCCATCTGAGATGCAAATAGTTTATGTTGGAGCTCTAAACATACATAGTGTTAGAAATGCACTAATCATGTTGTTTGCTTATGCTTGGCCTATTTACCTAATAAATTAAGTGTTTTACATTATGAGTGATGATATTTATATAAATAACTACTATTCTTTAACCATTTGGTTCATGCTGCAAGCATTTCTCAATTGAATAATGCTTCTTCTTTTTGATGACAGAGTGATCCTCTTATTACGGAAGAAATCATAATCCTATTATTAATAACCAAAATCTGTACAAATGTATGATGGGCGATACAAAATGGATATGCAAGATCATCTTTTTGATAATCAGCAAAATACGAATGCAAAAGAGTGAACAAAATAGATATTTTAAAATTATTTATATTGGCATACAGAGTAATGAATGGATGTTTGTGCACTAAATTGATGATTGTCTGGGCAGTACTAATAGAGCTGCAAGAACTGATGGTAGCGTATATAAATTGGCTATGCGATAGTAGGGAAGTAGCAAAGAATGCCTGAGTCCAATAACTGGTGCTGCTTATAGTTCTTCAAATGTTGTAAAACTAACACTTCAATTACCAAATGAAGAGAGCTATATAGATTATAAATATGTATTAGGCTGCTAATGTATTTATTTAATGTTTTAATGCTGCAAGCCCTAATGTTATGATATGAAGTGGATCAGAAAATAGGTGGTAGACGATCCTTCTCCATTGGAGCAAGTGAGATGCATCTGAAAGACAATACTTATGCATTACACTGGAAACAAGGGGATGCAGCAGTTTTGCCAGAGTAGATAGCAAAGCAGAACATGAGGAGAGATGAAGGGCCTCAACGATGCGAATGAAGGAAACCTGATATGGAAGCGATGACTTAACTTTTCTGGCTACACTAAACTAAAAAAATGATCATTACACCCTACTTTTTTTACTCATGATAACTCCACTACCCTCATGTTTTATTTGTACACGTTTTTAATTTCTACGATATCAAACACAACACTTCTTATTCACCCACTTATAATTCTGCATATCTCCTGAAATAAAATGTCAGCTTCAAACAATTTTTATACTCCCTTATTTGTAATGACAAAGGGATTTCCTTTATATGCATTCCATATTCATTTCTATACTCCCTTATTTCTTTGTATTATCAATTTAATCTTGATTGTAGGGAAATTCAGCAATGAAGCAAAGTCGACATAGTCTACAAGTAGTTTCACCATAAATGAGTGACTTCCAAAGTCAAGACAAAGCTCCCCATTGCATACAATTAGCATTTCATTTAATGCAGTGTTGGAAAAATGATGTTAGCAATTGGTGATGTGGAGATGGTGCAGTTATATTGTGCTATTGTTCGAGGTAGGAAGGTGAGCTAAGTGATAAATACTTGCATAGTGCAAGAATAAAGAAGCTGGCCATAGCAGAGGAGGTGATCCGCTCTGATATGTTTGTGAAGAGATGACTCTGGGGGAAAAAATATTAGTTGCTTATTTATGAGTATGTATATAAATATAATTGGTAATATAACACAATTATAGTTTGATATGGATATCTGTTTATTAAAATTGTTGAAATTTATCAATTAAGTTGATGAATATGAACAATTGAGCTAAACTTGTGTATTTTTAATTTAATCTGATAGTTTATTTAGCTCAGTGGCAACGCACTTATTAGGGTCTCTGTTATCTAATACACAAAAACATAGCGAAATAGATAACGCTTCCTCTTTTTAGTGCATATGTTTCTACCTTATTTATTTTAAAACATTGCTAGAGGCTCTGGAAAGGTTCACAGATCCTAATCAGCATTCTCCATGTGCTTATGCAAATTAACGTCTGTTTTACCATATGATTTTCCATGTCATACATTTTTATAAAGTTAAATCTATTTTGTTCAATGCACCAAAATCAAAATTCAATCCAATGCTGGAATTTTGCAAAGCTAGCACTTAAAGCATCTCCAACAAAGGTCCATAATTACAAAAATGTAATATATATATATATATATATATATATATAGGGGTAATCTAAATGGCACATAATTTGAGCTATTATATCTCCCCCTGAATTTCACCTCACACATAAAGACAAACAACTCTTGCGGTCCAGTTTTGTGTACACAATTATGTGTTCATATTGCTGCTCCTATATATATATATATATATATATATATATATATATATATATATATATATATAGAGAGAGAGAGAGAGAGAGAGAGAGACATACACATACATGCACAAACACCCACTTTCATCTCCAACAAAGTATACATTTTGTACTCAATCGAAAATTCAGTTGTTTTTATTACAAAACATAATGGGGAGAGACAGTGTTTAAACAAACATCCGGGGTGGCGCCTGTTCAAACAACGCCTGTGTCCATCAGAGTAAAAAAAAAAGGTTTCAGGTTCTTGTTAAATAGGCGCCTAAAGTTTTTTCTTTCAGGCACCTGTTGAACAAGCGTCTGGACCCCAAGCATCTGTCCAACAAGCAGTTGACCAGTATTCTATTGGGGAGATGTTGCAAATACATTTTGGAATTGTTGAATTTGTAATTTTAAATCAAAATTCTACTAGAGATGATCTTAGTTACAAACTTCTACTTAGTGCTACATATACATCATTTCGTTTTTATTTTGTACATTATTATTGAAAATATCTTGGCTAATTAAGCAATCTATATACAATGCATCATTGACAATTCTTTCATTATTTATTCAATTGACAAGCACGTAATATAAAACATAACCAAACAATCACACACTACACGAGCAATTCCCTGTAGGATTAAGAACTTCTTTGATTTTTAATAAAAAACATGAACAATGAAATTTTAACATATCTTTTATATTCCATAACTGCCCATATGCGTAGCATGGGCCACACACTTGTTAATTTAAAATTAAGTACAACTTCTTACATTTCATAAATTTCCCCCTTTTCTCTACTTATTACAAACAACTTGTTTCATTTTTCCCCATTTACTAATTACTTAATTCAATTAAGTACCACTCATCTCATTACATAAGTTATCACATTTTCATAATCGTTTGTTATAACCTAAGTTATAATCTCCACTTGTCCCTACGACAAGTCTTCCTATTATATAACATTCTCTTTAATGTAATAAATTTATAATAGGTTATTATCATTCCCCGTTCATTCCATTCCCTTTACTGTGGTAACTTTCATTCAATTCCCATTCGTTTCCAATAATTACAATTAATGCTATTTATCAATCGTGCTATTTATATATATGTGTTTATGCATTAGACCTCTCACATTAAGCCTACACTTGTGGATGCTGGATTTTCCTGTGGTTCCGGGCAGTATTCTTCCACAAGTAGACTTAACCTCTTGTCTTAGCACCATTACATGTTTAGTTGTATACCACACCTCTCACAAGAAATTAACAACTTATGGACGTTGGATTTGCCAGGCGGTTCCGAGCAGACTTCTACCACAAGTTGAATTTAACCTCCTGTTTAAGTGTAGTGACTGTTTTCTATTTACTATAAAATTTCAATATAATTTAGGCTTGTCCATTCTTTTAAATTTTCACTATAACCAATATTTTACATGTCATCATATTATGCCCATTTCACATCGCATGTCCTTTCTAACGTGCAATTAATTTTAATCTCAAAATCACATGTGATCTCCAATTCATGTAGTCATTCTAATTTAACATGTAATTTTTCCAATTTCTACAATTAAGGGTTCAAGTACATAATTGTCACAAGCTAATATGTAATTATAATAACAGTAATCGCTACACGTATTTTTAACAAGTTTACATGTCAGTAGGTGAACATTTCAGCACACAAAACATTTCAACATATGAATTTATAATATATTAATATTTTATCATATTAATATCTCAACATGTCATAACTGCTTTTCAACACCTTTAATCATTATATCAGATTTACATGTCAAGTTAACAGGGAATGTTAAACGAAAATATTCCATTATCAAAAACGATACAACTTAAATCCACTCACCTGATTTGCTTTCATATTCCTGGATCTGGTCCATATCTAGCATTCCATGATTTCCCCTAACTGGATTTAGAAGCTAACAACCATGGATCCATAATTTTTACTAAAAGAAAAACACAAGAAAGAGGAAGAAAATGAATAGACCGGATCTAAGAATTTACCGTACTTCGCATATGATACTGAACACCTTCTAATTAAGATTCATTCTTTTCCTCCAGATCTTTATTCAGAATTTTCCGAAAATAATTATCTTATTTTTCTAAAGAGATTTGAGGAGGAGGAAGAATAGCAAAGCTTAGACGTTGTCTAAAAGAATATGAGATTTAGGTTATGTCTACAAGCCTATTTATAGGTGTTCAAGATATTATCGTACATGTAGCACTAAGTCAGCATCGAACCTAGTTAAGAAAATAGTCTAGATTAATCGATGAATCTGGCTGGATCTAGGGGGTGTCGACCCCCATGGTCCCAAGAGCTGTCTTGGTGCAGAAATTTGATTTTCTAATGTTTGAATTTCTGGATTTTATTTATCTTTTATATTCACATGTAATCTTCTTATGCTTATACAAATCTTATATACGCACAGCTTTCGTTTCGTTTTCAAAATTCGAATGATGTTGCACCATTATTTGATTCTTGCCATATTTCATTGATTGTAGCCTTATCTTGAACTTTATCTCTTGTATATATACATTTTGGCACATATATACATATATATTCTCATATATATATATATATATATATATATATATATTCTTTACTTCCTTATATGTATGTTTTTCCTTATATGTTCTTTTTTACATATTTTCTCTCATGAACATGTGTTATTTTAGTTGTTCTCTTAAAACAAAAATATGACGGCGGCAGGGATCGAACTTTGTACCTCTCGTTTGCAAGTCACATGCTCCAACCAACTGGGCTACTAAGGCTATTGTTAACAAGGCTTAGAAAGGGTAATTATTGTTCTCTTCTTACTTCTCTTTTTCATGTTTGTTACCATATTTTATCTAACCCATTGCATGAATCTTTTTCTTTTATTTCTCTTTTATTACTAATGCATAATTAGTGCATGTAACATATTTACACCACATGCAATCAATCCTTTCTTTCTTTTAATGCATGCATTACATTTTTATTTTATTCTTTATACATACATTTATGTCTGTGCATATATATATGCATTATTTAATTATTAATTTGTCATAAAATGCGGGGTGCTGCACCCACTCACCAGACTGACGAAGAAAAATCCGACATTTACTTGGGGTATAGATTGTAATGATGCTTTTCAGTGATTGAAGAGGGCTCTGACGACAGCCCCAGTCTTGACCTTTCCTGATAGTAACAAAGTGTTCACAATATACACCGATGCATGTGGTACCGGGCTTGGTGTGATTCTTATGCAAGAGGGAACGGTAGTATGTTATGGAGGTAGACATCTAAGAGTTCATGAGAAGAACTACCCGACACATGACTTAGAGTTAGCTACCATAGTATTTATGCTTAAGACTTGGCGCCAATATGTACTTGGAGAGAAGTTCAATTGAACACCGATCATGAATCTCTCAAGCACTTGTTCTCACAGAAGGATCTTAATTTAAGGCAACAAAGATGGATGAAGTTCCTCGCGTCCAGTGAATTTAAAATTGCTTATACCCCTGGCAAGGAAATGTGGTGGCAGATGCATTGATTAGGCAAAGGATGACCTTGAGTCCCATGTTTGAGGAGATGAAAAGATAGGAGTTTATAGCAACTTTTTATTTTTGACCCTACATCGAGTTTACACCTGGTTCATTGGCATCATTAGAAGTGCGACCTAATTTGTTAGACCAGATAGGGACTTCAAAACGAGAGGACCTATAGCTAGCAGATATCTTGGATAGGATCGGTAGAGGGGAGACTTCTGGTCACCTCAATTGACATTCCACCGATGATAGAGGGTGGTTGCGATGAAATGGAAGGCTTTGTGTTCCCCTAGTTGGGAGTTGGTTGAAGACAGTCCTTGAGGAAGCCTATCATTCTAAGATGACTATTCATCCAGGCAGTGATAGGATGTATAGAGCTATGAAGAGGGTTTTCTTTTGGGATGGGATGAAGAAAGATGTGGCATAGTTTGCTTCTTGATGTTTGATTTGCCAGCAAGTCAAAGATGAGCAAAGGAAGCCCGGTGGTTTGCTTCATCCTTTGGAGGTCCCACAGTGGAAGTGGTAGAGTCTCTATGGATTTCATTGATGGTTTTCCTAGATCAAGGAAAGGAAACACTAGTATTTGGGTTACAATTGACAGGCTTACTAAGAGAGCTCATTTCATCCCCGTTAAGAGTAAGAGGATAGCGGCATGGATGGCGGCAGTTTATCTTCATGAGATAGTCCATCTACATCGAATACCATCCAGTATTGCAAGTGATCGTGACCCCATTTTCACTAGTTAGTTTTGGAGGAGCTTGCAAGAATCATTAGTTACATAATTGTGTTTGAGTACCACTTATCACCCTCAGACGATGGACAGACGAAGAGGGTAAATATAATTCTTAAGGACCTTTTGAGACTGTGTATCCTAGACTTCGGAGTGTTTTGGGAAGAGCATCTTCCGTTAGGGGAGTTCGCCTACAACAACAGTAATCTACCTAATATTGGCATGGCACGCTTCAAAGCATTATTGGAACAGCCTTGTAGATCAACAACTTGTTGGTGGGGTTCTACGGATGGACTTCTTCTTGGACCTGAGATGATTACAGAAAATTCAGAGAAGATTGACCTTATCTGCATATGCATGAAGACTGCTCAGGACAGGAAGAAGTCCAACGCAGATAAGAGAAGGACCGATATTGACTTTGAGGTAGGAGATATATTTTCATCAAGGTATCACCTTTGAGGGATTTGATTTGTTTCGGATCTGTAGGGAAATTGGGACTAAGATTTGTAGGCCATTTTCCATAATAGAAAGGATTGGGCAAATGCCCTATAGAGTAAAGCTACCAAAGAGAATGTCCGATATTGGTGATGTTTTCCACATTTCTCATTTACAGAAGTGCTTGCATGATACCGCAGAAGTAGTTGATCCAAGTATGCTTGAGGAAGTAGAGGTGGAACGGGAGGTGACAGTTAGACGAGTTCCTACCCGTATTCTTGGATCGGAGGTTAAGAAGCTACGCAACCAAGAGGTCAAGTTGATGAAAGTTCAATGGGGAGATGACCAAGAGGATGCAACTTAGGAGACCAAAGACAAGATTCATGCTTCGTACCCTTTTCTTTTCAAGGGTATGTTCTTAACTTCTTTTTTCCAAACCTCATATTCATGCTTGTTTCTATCGTTTAAGTATACCCTATCGATCGAATCTTCGACCTTTAGGAAGGAATCCCATGGATATAAACATGTTATGTTTGATGGATGCAAGTGGATACAAGTGGTTGCTAGAGGTTGCTCGTGGATGCATTTACACACACACTAGATACTTGCTTGGCTCAATCACTCTCATACTGCATATGAATGTGTGTGCATCTTTCTTTCTAATGGATGAAAGTGGGTGTATCATCATGTGGATGTTGCATTTGGTTGAATGATGTGCACATATGTAGAACTTGCGTGTTGTAATAGGATTATTTGCATACATGTTGGATTCATGGCACTAACATACATTGCATTAAAGAGGTCAACTAAACCAGTAGACCGCCTAATCTTTCGCATTAGTATAGGGACATATACACACACCTTTGCATATGTTCATATAAGTATTAGAAATCTATAAGGATAATGGATGCCTGTGATTAGTGGATGATGGATGTTAGGATATACATTCTTCTTAACATGTACATTTCGGGGACAAATCCTTTAAGTAGGGGAGAATGTAACACCCCGTAATTTTAAAGAAAACTATAATGATAAACTTAAGAATACTTAATTAAATATTGGGAATTTGGTAAAATGGACTGTGCCATTGCGTTTGTCTTGGAATTTTTCGACTCCGAGTTTACGTGAATCGGACATCGTATGAAGAAGATATTAAGGTTAGAAGTTTATATACGCACAAGAGAATTATATATATACAAAACCATTCAAAATAGTTCAAAAAAGTTCAAAATCAGAAACATGGGCTAGGGCAGGAGTTTGACCGTTAGGGTTCGACCCCACTTCAGGGGTGTCGACCCATGGGTCGACACCAACACAGGGGTGTCAACACCCATGTCGACCCTCATGTCGACACCCCTAGATATGAGGAAGATCCAGTTCTACGCACGTGGACTTTGGGGCGTAAATGAGCCAAATGACTCCATCAGCTCCACAAGTCACTGATATATCCGAGGAGCCTCGTAAAAGAAACAACCACACAGGTGAAAATAATATACATATCAGGGCTAGTAGGTCACTGACACAACCCTAGCTGGAAGGAAACGCATGTCCTTCCTGAGGTCCTCTCCCATTTCTGGTTCACAACCGGGGTGTGAGGCTCGCGAATCAACGGTACACAAAGCTATGCCATACAGGACGGGCTTTGATCATCAACCACAAGACTTTGCTTTTCAACAAAAGCCTTGATCATTTGCCACTTAGGCATGCCACGCAGGGAGTTCACTCCATGCGAATGATATCCATCAATATATAAACTCTGAGCTCGTACGTCTCAGAGAAGGGCATTAAGATAGAGAATAAATTCTCCGCCGCCAAACAGATATATATTTAATAGAAATCAATCACATAGAATAAAATCGAATGTCAGACACACAGTCCATTTACAAGTTCGTTCTGGGTCTGAACGAAACCGGAGGCACCTTGAACCTCGCATATCCATCGATCTCCAAGTACGTCAGGACGATCACCAACTGATTCCCTCCTCTTGGGTGTACTACCCAATCAAGATTGAAACACCCCACCTCCGTTAGGGTCACTCTCAAAGGGAATGCCCTAATTTTGGTGGAGGTTTATAAGTACAAGTCACAGATATACAAGACAGATATAAGAACACATATTTGTAAACAGCGGAAGAACAACAAACTTTATTTCATAAAGTCAAATACGTGTTACAACAACATCCTTTCCAAAAACATAACATAACACTTCATAATCTGTCTTGAGTACATTATTTTTAAAGAAGCATAAATAAAACATAGACAAACTGCCAAAGCCCCATAGTGGATTGTCCAAAGCCATAGTTCAAAACAGGAAAGTCCAAGCAATACATTTCTCTTCTTCAAGCTGGATGTTGAGGTAGGTCAAGCTGCTGTGTTCCCTCCCTGAGGACCTGGGGGGGGGGGGGGGGAGGAAACGGAAGAAAGAAGACGAAAGAAAAATAGTGTCAGACATAAAGCTTGAGTAAGTCTAGTACTACTTTGTCTATGAATAAAGAACTGGGTATGATAAGTAAAACAGGAAGTGGGCAACATTATAAACTTGGTTAAGTTATCTAGGGTCGAATATACTATCGTACCCCATGTTAATCTCTGAACCCATATAAACTAGTTTCCAATTTGCACCCCAAAATCAGGGTGATGTGATCCATTCTACGATGATCGGCTCCTACTCGCATAGTTTCATGTGTCTTACGGCCCCCGATGTCTGTAGTTACCTATGCTGGTCCCACCATGGGGTGTATCAAGTCCCATAGTGGCAACCCGACACAACCTTAGAGTGCAAAGGTATGCTACTGGTGTCCAGTGCTTTATTTTTCTGCGCCGGAGTGCGTGCACGCCCGCACACCGTTAGAACCTACACTGCTACACCACCGCCGTCGATTTGACCTCTTACAATCAGCCCAGTAATCGTGCCCCACCCTGCCTAGTTTCAGGGTATCCTGATACACCTTCTAGGGTTACTGCTGAAAAGGGTCCCCCGTTACTAGGTTTTCTATCTCTAGCCAACATGCTAAGTTGGTTAAGTGTTTCCTAACCTAACCCCACCAGTCCGTTTAGTTTAGCATGTTCCATTTTGATCAAGTCTTTAGTTCACTTAATCCTAACAATCCTGACTCAGCCTTAATTGTCTTATTAAGGCCCTGACCTCTCACATTAGACAGGTATTGTTGTGGCTGCCTGTTGCCGGTTGGTTCCGGGCAGTCTTACGCCACAACTCAGTCTAACCTCGGGTCCTTGCTGGGCTCCATGTTTAACCTCCCACATTGGATAGGTATTGTTGTGATTACTGGACAGCCGGGCGGTTCCGGGCAGGTTTACATCACAACTCAATCCAACCTCGGGTTAAACACATCGTCTTTTCTACATTTACATATTTTGTCATTCTTCTTTATTTCTTATATGTAAATATTTGCGGCCCATTATTAAGTTAATGGTGTAAAGGTTACACCAACCACGGGCCCAACCCATACTTGAATTTGGGCCCTTCTATTTCATATTTTCATTCATTCATTAATTAATTTTTAACCCAACGTTATTTTCCCCCGTTTTACACGTCCGTTTATATATATTGGGCTTAGCCTTTTAAAGCCCAATTTAGCCATGCGAAAAGGGGAGGCTTATGGCGTATACACAAAGAGGGGAAAGTGAGCGCATGAACTTGCATATGACGTTGGAAAATACATAATAGAAATTGGTGTACTTGCATAGTGGTGACATGTATTTTGGTCATAAAACATAGGTGACATAAATTAAGGCATGTAAACTTGCATAGGTTTAACTACAACATGAACCTATATTCTTATTTAGGCATAATGTCAAACATAAGCATGGCCTAAATACTTCTAGCATAAACATGGCATATTGTCAAACATAAGCATGGCATAAAATACTTCTTGCATAGGCATGGCATATTGTCAAACATAAGCATGGCATAAAATACTTCTAGCATAGGCATGGCATATGGTCAAACATAAGCATGGCATAAATACTTCTAGCATGAACATAGCATAATTCAACTTAATCATGATTTAAGCCTAATCACATAACGATGGTATAAACATACTTATGCATAAATATTCCTAAACATGGTGTTTGCTTTAAAACTTGGAAAAAGGGATTTTTGAGTCTAACCTAGCCATGTCTCACATATGTCATCATATAATTCTTTTAAACAAGATAGACTTAATCATAGGTTTCAATTATGCCAAATATCATTCATAGCCTAGCCATATTCATAAGTTTTGCAAATACATGGATTATGGTGTCAAAATTCCAACATAGTTTCATATGAACTATAACAACCAAACTTGTTTCAATTACTTGCAAAATAATTTATGCACAAAATATACATCATGATGGCATAATAACAAAGCCCAAACTCGCATAAATTTCAATCAACTACATACATGTAGCTTCAACATAGATAACATAATTTGCGCAATATTCCAAACGTAAACTTGTATAGAACTACCGCATGTAGTTCTTTATAACATAATCCATAAATATCCAAACGTATATAAATTGATAAGAACGCATAAATATGAATTACTTCCATTGCCACAATTCAAGCATACACATCAACACAGTTGTTTATTATACCAAAGTAATACTCTACTTACAATGGTTGCGGTGAATTCTCTAATTAAGAGACACGATTCCTTTGTTGAATTGATTAGCTTTAGGTTGCTTGAATTGCTTTAGGCCTTAGAACTTTCTCCCTAATCCTCTCTTTAGTTGGCGGCTATTCTTTGTCGTTCCTCAGCAACATGGCGGCTATGTTCTTTAATTTGAATGAATAGATTAGGGTTTAGTCTAGGGTTGTTTATATAGAGGTTAGGAATTGATTAGGACCCTTGATGTTGCTAGGTTAGATCATAGCCATTCATTAGGAAGAGAGACCAATAAAAACTCGCCACCTAGCCCTAATGACAAAGCAGACCACTGAAATTCGACCAAACACAGACCTGGCCAGCCAGGTTGACTGGGCTCGACCAGGTCGACACCCCTGTCGACAGGGCTGTCGACAGCCCTGTCGACATGGGTAGCCCAGGTCGACAGCCCAGTCGACCTGGGTGGCTAGGCGGGTGTTTTATCCGCCTGGCCCATTGGGCCCCATTTCAAATTATTATTTTATTCTGTTTGAATTTTAAATTTAATTCAAAAACTTCCGAAGGCCATATCTTCTTCATACGGACTCCGTTTTTTGAAAACTCGGACTCTATTTCGCGTATTTTTCCGAGACGAACGCAATGGCGTATCCCGTTTCCCTTAGTTCTTTGATTTGAATTTGATTATACTTTAATTCATGAATTTCACAGTTATAGAATTTTCGGGGTGTTACATTCTCCCCCACTTAAAAGGATTTCGTCCCCGAAATCTTCAAGTTAGGAGGAATGTATATCCTAACATCCAATCATCCATCTACTCATCCATCAAACACGAGCATCCATTGTCCTTAAAAGACTTCTAATGCTTCATGATCATATGCAAAGTGTGTGTATATGAACTTATCTAATGCAAAATCAGGCGGTCTACTGATTCAGTTGACCTCCTTAATGCGAATCATGTAAGTGCCATGAATCCATTATGTATGCAAATTTTCCTATTCATGATTCTACATGAGTGCACAATCATTCAATACAAATGCAACATCCATATGACAACACATTATAGTTCAACCACATACGAAAGCAAACATATATGCATATGCAATATGAAGTGACTGAGCCGATCTAAAACCTAGATTGTGTGTGTATATGCAACCACGAGCAACCACTAGCAATCACTTGCAACTACTTGCAACCACTCATACATAACATGTTTCAACTACATGTTTGCATCCAAAGGGTTTCTACCTAAAAGATACGGTCGGGGAAATATACCTAAAAAGATAGATAAAAGCGCAACTTAAAGAAAAAGAAAGATCAAGGATGTACCCTCGAACAGAAAAGGGTAGGCAGTGCGTATTCTAGCTTCAGTTTCCCAAGTCGCGTCTCCCTCGGCGTCGCTCCACTGAACTTTGACGAGCTTGACTTCACGATTGCGTAGCTTCTTCACTTCCGTTCCTAATATGCGGGTTGGAACTTTCCTTATGGTTGCTTCGCGTTCCACTTCGGCCTCTTCGAGGATATTCGGCTCTACCACTTCAGCTGACTCATGCAGACATTTTCGGAGATGTGAAACGTGAAAAACGTTGTGGACTCCAGCCAACTTCTCGGGTAGCTCTAATCTATAGGCCATTTTCCCAATCTTCTCGATGATAGGGAATGGCCCTACGAACCTTGGAGCTAGCTTCCCTGTGGTTCCAAAACGAACAATGTTCCTTAGCGGTGATCCCTTGAGAAAAACTCTGTCTCCAATCTTCAAATTCAAGGTCGGTCCTCCTCTTGTCGGCATAGGACTTTTGTCTGTCTTGGGCCGTCTTCATCCTTCTTCGTATTAAGTCTACTTTCTCTGAAGTCTCTCGGATCATATATGGTCCAAGTATGAGCTTATCCGTAGACTCCCACCAACAAGTGGGCGATCGGCACGGTCTTCCATATAAAGCTTCGAAGGGCGCCATTCCTATGGTTGCTTGATAGCTGTTGTTGTAGGCAAATTCCACCAAAGGAAGGTGGTCTTCCCATGTCCCTCCGAAGTCAAGGACGCATATCCTTAAGAGGTCTTCCAAAACTCTGTTCACTCTCTCTGTTTGGCCGTCGGTTTGGGGATGATAGGCTGTGCTCAAGCATAACTGCGTTCCTACTGCTTCTTGCAGACTCCGCCAAAACTCGCTGGTGAAGATGGGGTCTCGGTCACTAACGATGCTAGATGGTATTCCATGGAGTCGCACGATTTCCTTAAGGTAAAGTGATGCTAGGGATGAGGCAGTTCTTTTACTTTTGACAGGTAAAAAGTGGGCGCTTTTAGTAAGCCTATCCACTATTACCCAAATACTAGTGTTGCCTCTCCTAGACCTAGGCGGCCCATCGATGAAGTCCATTGAGATGCTATCCCACTTCCACTGCGGGACCTCCAGAGGATGTAGCAGTCCGCCAGGCTTTTTCTGTTCCGCCTTAACCTGTTGGCACACCATACACTTAGAAACGAATTCTGCCACGTCCTTTTTCATGCCGTTCCAGAAGAAAGTCCTTTTTATGTCTTTGTACATTTTATCTCCGCCTGGGTGTATCGTCATCTTGGAGTGATGTGCTTCCTCGAGAACCTTCTTTGTTAAATCGTTTGTCTGTGGGACGCATAGTCTTCCATCTCGCCTTAGTACACCCTTATCGTCAATGGAGTATCTGTTGAGGTGACTTGAAGTCTCGCCCCTAATTAGCCTACCAATTATTTCCACAAGCTGAGGGTCTTCGCGTTGTGCTGTCCCTACTGAATCCACTAAAGTTGGGCGCACTTCGAGAGATGCAAGCAAGCCCGGTACGAAATCGGAGGAGGGCCTAAAGTCGAAGCTGGCTATAAACTCTAGGCTTTGTCTTTCAACAAACAACGGGCTTAGGGTCAATTTCTTTCGGCTCAACGCGTCTGCCACTACGTTGCCTTTGCCCGGAGTGTAGGAGATTTCGAAATCGTACGAGGCAAGAAACTCCATCCATCTTTGTTGCCTCAAGTTAAGATCTTTCTGCGAGAAAAGATATTTCAACGATTTATGGTCAGTGTAAAGTTCGAACTTCTCACCTAGGAGATAGTGTCGCCAAGACTTGAGTGCAAAGACGATGGCGGCTAGCTCTAGATCGTGGGTTGGGTAGTTCTTTTCGTGCACCTTCAACTGCCTCCCGCCATAAGCTACTACCCTTCCTTCTTGCATTAAGACGGCGCCTAGCCCTGTCCCACATGCATCCGTATAAACAGTGAACATCTTGCTCCCATCTGGCAGCGTCAAAACTGGGGCTGTTGTGAGAGCCCTCTTCAGTCGTTGGAAAGCAAACTCGCAATCCAAGTCCCAATTAAACACTAGATTCTTCTTAGTCAATTTCGTGAGCGGAGCTGAGATTTTTGCAAAATCCCTTATGAATTTTCGATAGAAACCTGCTAGTCCTAGAAAGCTTCGGACCTCAGTTGCATTCCTTGGTGTCTTCCAATCCTGTACCGCCACTACCTTCGCAGGGTCCACCGCTAACCCTTGTTTGGATACTATGTGCCCAAGGAACCTCACCTCTTCTCTCCAAAAGTGGCATTTGGAGAACTTGGCTTTTAGTTGATGGACTCGCAAAGTTTCCATGATTGCCCTTAAGTGTTGAGCATGTTCCTCTTCACTCTTTGAGAAGATAAGGATATCATCTACGAAGACCACTACGAATTTGTTGAGGAAATCTCTAAATACCCTACTCATCAGGTCCACGAAGTACGCAGGTGCATTTGTCAAGCCGAAAGGCATGACAAGCCATTCAAAGAAGCCGTCTGGGGTTCTGAAAGCCGTTTTATCGATGCTATCTTCAGCCACCCTTAGCTGATGAAAACCGGTTGCTAAATCGAGTTGGGAGAAAACAGACGCTCCTACAAGCTGGTCAAATAAATCGTCAATTCTAGGGAGAGGGTGCCTATTCTTTTTCGTTAGCTTGTTGAGCTCCCTATAGTCAACACATAGACGGAGTGAACCATCCGCCTTTGTAGCGAACACCACCGGAGCGCCCCATTCTGAAATGCTCCTCCTAATGAACCCCTTTTCTAGAAGCTCTTTAATCTGTTTACTGAGCTCTTTCCTTTCTCGTGGAGCCATATGTCTAACGGGCAACGCAACGGGCTTTGCATTATCTACCAGATATATGCGGAAGTCTATTTCCCGCTTCGGAGGTAAGCCCTTCACCTCTTCAAAGACATCCGGATATTCCCGGACCACTCTAACTGAATGCAAATTTTCAACAGAGGCATTCTAGCGATTCAAGATAACTAAGCATAACCGCATACGAGGGATTACAAGAAATTTCCAAAGTATTACCGAGCTGGGTTAGGAGCCTAACAACCCTTTTCTCACAATCAAGGACGGCCCCATTACTGGATAGCCAATCCATACCCAAAATCAAACCATACCCCGAAAAGCCCAAAACAAAGGCACTACATAGAAATTCAACACTTAGGATAGAAATTTTCAAATCCAAACAGATCATAGACAAATGAGCTGGGCCCCCAATTGGGTTTGAAACAATTAAGGGGTCCTCTACCATACTAGTTTTTAGGTGCAGAGATTCTACTAAAGCAGACGAGATAAAGGAGTGTGATGCGCCAGAATCAAACAAAGTGCGAACGGGGTGATCATAAAGATAAACTACACTTTCTACAGAAGTATTTATACCTCGCTGTTGCAATGGTGGCGCTTCTAGCACATGAACCTGTGCCCCTGGGGTGGATCCAGTGCCCTGCCCCTGTCCTCGTTTCTTTGGGCAGTCCTTAGCCCTATGGCCTGTCTGACCGCATGAAAAGCACCCACCATTCTCCTTAGCCTTCTTCTTCCGGCAGTCCTTTACTAAGTGCCCCACTTTGCCATAGAAATTACACTTCCTCTTCTCTTTGTTGCCTTTTCCGCCCTTCTTAAAGTCTGTCTTCTTAGGCTGCAAACCCTCTTTCTTCCCTTGAGAGCTTTCTGCCTTGGTCTCCTCTTGCCCTTGTCCTCTTCGTTCAGCAATGCCATTTGCACCAATCTTTCATACGTGGCTCCCATGGGTATATGGGTCATGGCCAAACTATGTAATGGCTCATTTAACCCCTTGACGAAACGGAGAGCCTTCTTATGCGGGGTGTTGACTAGGTCAAGCCCAAACCTAGCCAGCTCATCGAACTGATTCACATACTCTCTGACAGTCTTGTCTCCTTGCTTAAGAAATAAGAATTTTTCCAACTGCAAACTTCTTTCTGCATCTGAGAGAAATTTAGTCTCAAACCTTGCCCTAAAGTCCACCCATGTATCCACTGGTCTTTCAGCATTGGTGACTTCCCACCAGTAGGAAGCCTCGCCCTTCAATAGCCACACCGCTAGTTGTACCTTTTGTCTATCTTCTACCTCAAAGATGATGAATAGGTCCTCCGTTTCTTTTAGCCAATTCCTAGCTGCTACGAAGGACTCAGTTCCATGGAAATCCCTTCCTCCCATAGCTTTAAAATCTTTACATATCTTAGCGAATGTGTTTCCCCGTGGAGGAGGTGGAGGAAAAGGTGCTGCTGCGACTGGATGATTTCCTTCAGTTGGGGGAGGAGGAATAGTAGGACCTGGCTGAGTGGCCCTTGCTTCTAAGAAACGTCTAAACCAACCAGGTATGGGTACCCCTTCAGGCAAGTTAAGTTCTTGGGACATGCTGAAACAAAAAAGGATAGATTCAAAACGAAGGATAAGAGATAATACCTATGGCTTTGGGGAGTGGACTTTGCCTTTTTAGAAAATAATATTTTTCTTTTTAAAAATGCTTCTTTAAATTTCCTTTTTGAAAATAATTTTTCAAAACTTTTTATCTTATCTGGTAAACCTATGCTCTGATACCAAGTGAAACACCCCACCTCCGTTAGGGTCACTCTCAAAGGGAATGCCCTAATTTTGGTGGAGGTTTATAAGTACAAGTCACAGATATACAAGACAGATATAAGAACACATATTTGTAAACAGCGGAAGAACAACAAACTTTATTTCATAAAGTCAAATACGTGTTACAACAACATCCTTTCCAAAAACATAACATAACACTTCATAATCTGTCTTGAGTACATTATTTTTAAAGAAGCATAAATAAAACATAGACAAACTGCCAAAGCCCCATAGTGGATTGTCCAAAGCCATAGTTCAAAACAGGAAAGTCCAAGCAATACATTTCTCTTCTTCAAGCTGGATGTTGAGGTAGGTCAAGCTGCTGTGTTCCCTCCCTGAGGACCTTGGGGGGGGGGGGGAGGAAACGGAAGAAAGAAGACGAAAGAAAAATAGAGTCAGACATAAAGCCTGAGTAAGTCTAGTACTACTTTGTCTATGAATAAAGAACTGGGTATGATAAGTAAAACTGGAAGTGGGCAACATTATAAACTTGGTTAAGTTATCTAGGGTCGAATATACTATCGTACCCCATGTTAATCTCTGAACCCATATAAACTAGTTTCCAATTTGCACCCCAAAATCAGGGTGATGTGATCCATTCTACGATGATCGGCTCCTACTCGCATAGTTACATGTGTCTTACGGCCCCCGATGTCTGTAGTTACCTATGCTGGTCCCACCATGGGGTGTATCAAGTCCCATAGTGGCAACCCGACACAACCTTAGAGTGCAAAGGTATGCTACTGGTGTCCAGTGCTTTATTTTTCTGCGCCGGAGTGCGTGCACGCCCGCACACCGTTAGAACCTACACTGCTACACCACCGCCGTCGATTTGACCTCTTACAATCAGCCCAGTAATCGTGCCCCACCCTGCCTAGTTTCAGGGTATCCTGATACACCTTCTAGGGTTACTGCTGAAAAGGGTCCCCCGTTACTAGGTTTTCTATCTCTAGCCAACATGCTAAGTTGGTTAAGTGTTTCCTAACCTAACCCCACCAGTCCGTTTAGTTTAGCATGTTCCATTTTGATCAAGTCTTTAGTTCACTTAATCCTAACAATCCTGGCTCAGCCTTAATTGTCTTATTAAGGCCCTGACCTCTCACATTAGACAGGTATTGTTGTGGCTGCCTGTTGCCGGTTGGTTCCGGGCAGTCTTACGCCACAACTCAGTCTAACCTCGGGTCCTTGCTGGGCTCCATGTTTAACCTCCCACATTGGATAGGTATTGTTGTGATTACTGGACAGCCGGGCGGTTCCGGGCAGGTTTACATCACAACTCAATCCAACCTCGGGTTAAACACATCGTCTTTTCTACATTTACATATTTTGTCATTCTTCTTTATTTCTTATATGTAAATATTTGCGGCCCATTATTAAGTTAATGGTGTAAAGGTTACACCAACCACGGGCCCAACCCATACTTGAATTTGGGCCCTTCTATTTCATATTTTCATTCATTAATTAATTAATTTTTAACCCAACGTTATTTTCCCCCGTTTTACACGTCCGTTTATATATATTGGGCTTAGCCTTTTAAAGCCCAATTTAGCCATGCGAAAAGGGGAGGCTTATGGCGTATACACAAAGAGGGGAAAGTGAGCGCATGAACTTGCATATGACGTTGGAAAATACATAATAGAAATTGGTGTACTTGCATAGTGGTGACATGTATTTTGGTCATAAAACATAGGTGACATAAATCAAGGCATGTAAACTTGCATAGGTTTAACTACAACATGAACCTATATTCTTATTTAGGCATAATGTCAAACATAAGCATGGCCTAAATACTTCTAGCATAAACATGGCATATTGTCAAACATAAGCATGGCATAAAATACTTCTTGCATAGGCATGGCATATTGTCAAACATAAGCATGGCATAAAATACTTCTAGCATAGGCATGGCATATGGTCAAACATAAGCATGGCATAAATACTTCTAGCATGAACATAGCACAATTCAACTTAATCATGATTTAAGCCTAATCACATAACGATGGTATAAACATACTTATGCATAAATATTCCTAAACATGGTGTTTGCTTTAAAACTTGGAAAAAGGGATTTTTGAGTCTAACCTAGCCATGTCTCACATATGTCATCATATAATTCTTTTAAACAAGATAGACTTAATCATAGGTTTCAATTATGCCAAATATCATTCATAGCCTAGCCATATTCATAAGTTTTGCAAATACATGGATTATGGTGTCAAAATTCCAACATAGTTTCATATGAACTATAACAACCAAACTTGTTTCAATTACTTGCAAAATAATTTATGCACAAAATATACATCATGATGGCATAATAACAAAGCCCAAACTCGCATAAATTTCAATCAACTACATACATGTAGCTTCAACATAGATAACATAATTTGCGCAATATTCCAAACGTAAACTTGTATAGAACTACCGCATGTAGTTCTTTATAACATAATCCATAAATATCCAAACGTATATAAATTGATAAGAACGCATAAATATGAATTACTTCCATTGCCACAATTCAAGCATACACATCAACACAGTTGTTTATTATACCAAAGTAATACTCTACTTACAATGGTTGCGGTGAATTCTCTAATTAAGAGACACGATTCCTTTGTTGAATTGATTAGCTTTAGGTTGCTTGAATTACTTTAGGCCTTAGAACTTTCTCCCTAATCCTCTCTTTAGTTGGCGGCTATTCTTTGTCGTTCCTCGGCAACATGGCGGCTATGTTCTTTAATTTGAATGAATAGATTAGGGTTTAGTCTAGGGTTGTTTATATAGAGGTTAGGAATTGATTAGGACCCTTGATGTTGCTAGGTTAGATCATAGCCATTCATTAGGAAGAGAGACCAATAAAAACTCGCCACCTAGCCCTAATGACAAAGCAGACCACTGAAATTCGACCAAACACAGACCTGGCCAGCCAGGTTGACTGGGCTCGACCAGGTCGACACCCCTGTCGACAGGGCTGTCGACAGCCCTGTCGACATGGGTAGCCCAGGTCGACAGCCCAGTCGACCTGGGTGGCTAGGCGGGTGTTTTATCCGCCTGGCCCATTGGGCCCCATTTCAAATTATTATTTTATTCTGTTTGAATTTTAAATTTAATTCAAAAACTTCCGAAGGCCATATCTTCTTCATACGGACTCCGTTTTTTTGAAAACTCGGACTCTATTTCGCGTATTTTTCCGAGACGAACGCAATGGCGTATCCCGTTTCCCTTAGTTCTTTGATTTGAATTTGATTATACTTTAATTCATGAATTTCACAGTTATAGAATTTTCAGGGTGTTACAAAGATCATCAGTAATTATCCAAACGATGTGAAGACCTCCGGTCTTTGACCACTGTCTTCATCCTCAACACATTATCGAATCAGTTATTTAGAATGGGATAAACCTGATCTTTCTAAATAACTCGCGTATATTATAAACAATTGTTACACAAACACGACATATGCCTCATTCCAATTCAGAATATTCTTTTATTCAAATATTCTTATACTTTGGGAAAGGTTCCCATTAATTTTATCAAAGATAAATTCTTTAAATTTATTCTTCAATCTTACTTTGGATAACAAATCAAACTGTATTAAGGTTTTCTAAATTAGTCGGGATTTGCGAACCACACCGAAGTAATCATTTATTTTATTTCCCAATCCCAACCAATTCATTCCGTGAAGTAAAACTGTTAATACTTCATATCTAACACCAAGTTTTATCGGTAAATTCAATTACCATTTCACGTTCAAATCTAATTAAAAATTTAACTATCGCCAGGAGAAAAACTGGTGATACTCCATTCTCGATCATTTTAATCTAATTAAAGATTCATTAAAACTCCGCTTAGTTTTAATCTTCTAAAAAATCAATATCCTATCTTTAACTGGGTTAAGGAACCAATGTCATCTAAACACGGTTCACGATAAACCCAAAATCGCATTCCATTAATTATCGGGTTAAAGAACAAGTGTTATTTAAAACACCGTTCACAATGAACCCAAAAATCTATTCCAATTCAATTCCAATTAAATATCATTTAATTGGTATACTTCATTAAATCTAAATAAAACGATTTAATCTTTTTCTCAACTGGGTTTAAGAACAATGTTAATGAAGACACCATTCACGAAAAACCCAAATCCCATTTGATATTAAATACAAGGCTCTGAATAGAAAATATATCGGCTTATATTCAATATCAAATTCTATTACCAACAAATATCGTATTGGAAATAATGATATCAATATATCTTTCAAATTTCCTTAACAATATCTGTATAATCACGAAATCCAACATCGAAATATTCCAAAGACAATTTCGATTCAAATCCATTCCAATTCAATTATTGGAAATTCTGGTTACTTCTAAAACCATTTCAAATCCAATTTATTTATTTTAAAAATAATTGCATTATAATTCTAGTTCAAAACTAGTTCATTTCGATAAAAGTCTATTTTTATCTTTTCAAATATGGAATTTTTCATACCAATTCTTTCCAAATCATTTCTTATGATTTTACACAAATTATTACTATTTATTACAATTTTATCAAGGCCCGCACATTCGGTTTCCATCAACGGCAATCGAACTGCACTTACATCGACCTTTTCCAAATTTTATTTGGGCACAATTCCAAATCCAACCGTTAGATTTCAAATTTCTAATGCTCGTTGGAAAGCTCTTTTCGATACGAACCCAACGGTTCCGATTTTAGAGAATCCAAAGTCGGATCTCCCGTTATATCCATTCGAAGTCAATGGTCGAAATTCGCGAACTGCTGCGGCGCGGCGCGGCGCGTTCTATTCAGGCCATTTAATATATATATTATATATATTTCGTCGATTTCCTTTTAAAACGTATTTTATAATTGGTTTTAAATTCGTTTTCGAAACGATTTCAACTTCATATTCAATTTCAAATCAAAATTGAATATTACACATCATCGATATAAAAATGATAATTTTTTCAAAACGTTATATTTTGAAATCACTTCCTTTTCTATAATCATTATAAAAATGAGTATAATCGATATAAATATCATTCGCGTCAAAATGGCGCATATCTAACCAACACGGCTTTATATATTTCAATAACTTCGTTATTCTATTCAACAAAAGAATATTTTCTTCAACACATGAATATATATTTTTATTCTATTCAACACATGAATTTATATTTTATTCAACACATGAGTTTTTATTCTATTCAACACATGAATTTTCTTTGTATTCAACACATGAATTTTCTTTCTATTCAACACATGAATTTTTATTCTATAATATTCCTTATTTTCCAAATTGGAATGAGGCCCAATCAATTACCATATAATGTTAATTATATAGATTCCCTACAACAAATGTATATAATAGCAACGATAAATCATCAACCATCATCCAGAGTGCACTACACAACTGCATAAGCATTAAATATAAATAATTAACGCTTACACAGTCTGTCAACCAATCGATTGACGTACAACTAAACAATTGGGACTAGTGTATTTCAATATCATCCAAACACCCGTGTGGGGTTTCATTTAATCAAACACATATTTTATTTGTGTTGTTGGGCGATGGGTAAAATTTATCGTCCCAATCAATATCAGTCAAATCGATGTACATAAACAAATCATTCGATTTGTAAATGAACATTTATTTTACTTCAACACATGAATATATATTTTATTTCAACACATGAATATATATTTTATTTCATTCCACATCACAATCAATTTTCACAACACACAAAATCAAACAAATCGTCCATGATCTGTGGAAAACGGGTGTCGGGTGCTGCTAAGCACCGTCTACATCCTAGTATATATTTCAACTAGAAATTAAAATAAAAGTGAGGAGTTCTCACCTTTAGGTTCCACTCCATCGTATTTTACTTCTGAACCGTTTGGATTTGTTTGAAATTCCAATGCAGTCCTTTTTACGTTGTTCACATTAAAAATCACATTTTTATCTCACTATATATATATATATATATATATATATAATAAAAATCAGATTTTTATTTCGCTATATATATAAAAATTATATTTTTATATTCTCTATTATATAAAAATTCTATTTTCAATCCGCTACACGTATAAAATCGAATTTTTATTTCGCTATAACGTATATAAAAATCATATTTTTATAATCTCTGTTTTATAAAAATCATATTTTTATAATCTCCACTATATGAAAATCATATTTTTATTATCTTTATGATATAAAAATCATGTTTTTATTCTTTCTATAATATAAAAATCATGTTTTTATTCTTCCTACAATATAAAAATCATATTTTTATTCTTTCTATAATATAAAAATAATAATTTTATTCTTCCTACAATATAAAAATTATATTTTTATTCTTTCCATAATATAAAAATTATATTTTTATTCCTTCTATAATATAAAAATTATATTTTTATTCTTTCTATAATATAAAAATTATATTTTTAATCTTTCTATAATATAAAAATTATATTTATATTCTTTCTATAATATAAAAATTATATTTTTAATCTTTCTATAATATAAAAATTATATTTTTATTCTTTCTATAATATAAAAATTATATTTTTAATTCGCCACCTTTAAAATAAAATCACATTTTTATCTCAATGAAAACATCGTAAAAATTAAATCTTTATCTTCTATATATATGAATAAAAATCATTCCTTTATATTTCTAAAAATCATTTCTTTTTGTAGGTAAAAATTCCGCCTTCATATAAATAAAAAATCTTTGTCTTTCATTGAATACGAATCCTATCTTTGATAGCTAAAAATCGAAGAAGAAGAAGAAGAAGAATGGGGTAAAAAGGAACTTAAAGTCGGTCCTAGGGTTTGATTTGGAGGCGCCATCGGCAGCAGGTGGTAGCCGAGGCGGGCGAAGGTGTTGAAATCGGTCAGGTGGTGGCTGCCTTCATCGACTGGCGACGGCGGATTGTGCGACAGGGGGTGGTGGCGCAAGGCACGGTGGGCGCTTGGTGCAGCTCCGGCAAGATTTAGGGAGGTACGGTGTTTGATTGAGGGGGGAAGAGGAGAGGGAGGCCGCGGTTGTGAGGGCGGCGCAAACGCGCCTGGCGGCGGTGGAAGGGGGCGTGATCGTCTTTTTGTTTTTGTTTTTTTTCTTTCCTAAAGTAAATCGATTTTGAAAGGTATGGGGGGGGGGGGGGGTTGACCGAGAATGGCAAGGGAAAGGGGGTCTTAAAGATTTTTATATTTTTATATTTAATTTATTTTAAAATCCCTAAAGTTAGTATTTCATTCGAACTCCAATTTAGTCCCAACGACTGTCGTCCCTGGCTAATTACCCCCACTCCGAAAACAATGGGATATGTTTCATAAGCCAACTCGGTTGTTACAATCTGTTTTCACTTAAATTAAAATATTAATCAATATAGATTGAATTTAAACGTACATTTCAATTTATCGAGGCCATATACGGACTCTACAAATTCTATAAAAAATATTTCTAGCATCGTATTGAAGATACGGTCTTAACAAAACTAATTTCATCAAATTCTGAGACCTTTTGAAAAATGGACATTTTCTGGTCGATCGAAATTGACTGAAACTGTTAAAACGCGTTTAACTTCCCAACACTCACATATTGATTCAGAAAATTTTGAATTTTGAATCCTGGCAATAATTTGATGTCCCGGATCCAACAAAAGTGGTTTCGTCGATAAACGAGGTCGTTCGCAAAATTGCTATTTTTAAGGGCTGGAATACTATAGCGACTATTCTGAGTTTTCAACTGGACGTAACTTTTGATTCCAGCTATGAAATTTCAATTTTTCAGATTCGTTGGAAATATATTTTCAAATAGATTCAAATATTTTTGGATTCGCTAAAATCCGGTTTATTTTGAATCCTGTGCATTCATTTGAACTTTCAAATTGAATTTTCAAACTATCACGCCATTTTCAATTCCTTTTATAATTATAAATAACTATATATATTCTAACGACGATTCAAATAAATATATACGTTCTAATTCTACTCAAAATAAATTTCTCGTCGTCATTATTTAAAATAATTCATTTTAAATATTCAAAATTCATCAAAATTGCCAAAATAAAATTTTTAAATTGCCTCGGATTTCCGGGTTATTACAATCTCCCCTATATAAAACTTTTCGTCCCCGAAAAGAAACGAAGCCTAAAGTTGTTTAACTAATCAACTCAACTTTCATTATTTTCATTACGGCTAAAGTTCTTCAACTTTTCAGTTTCTAAGAAATTTTCAAATTTTTCAAAAATTTGACTAACACCGTAAATTTTCGAAAAATTTCGCCATAAACTCGCCTGCACTGGGAGCTTCGGGATATTTCAAATAGCCTCCCATGGCCCTCACCAATCTCAAAAGAAAACGAAACAGCCAAGCGGCAAGCCAATCAGCTCATAAAATCATCAAAAACCCAAGAAATACAATAAACATGTACCTATTTGTCGGGCAAACAATTTTATTCCTCTTCTCTAGCCTCCTTGCTATGACCTGTTCAATGTAAGTACATGTATAAGTATGCAAATGCGACTAATTTTCAATACAACTCACTATTTGATACAATTTGGTTATATGGTTCAAATTTTAATTAATCAACCAACACAATCATCAATCAATTAGTTGATTATCATTTCAATCGCATAACTTTGATATCTAGTCAAAAAGTCAGATTTTTTGTGCTAAGTCACAACAATAAGCCCTATCTAGTTTTGATTCTCACACCAGTCTATGGAAATATATAAATATCTCACTTTCGGCACTCGAGTATAAATACTGATGATGGGGCTGCATCACCAGAATTATCCCTGGGCGACTAGAGTGTGACTTTATATCCATCCAGTATATTGGAGGCTTCCAATGCACGTGGATCAGACGTATATTAAAGTCTCTATATACTGATAGTCCAAATCAATATAAATAAATATTCAAATACGAATAATTGAATTAAATTTTCAAAACAAAACTTGTTTTCAGTTTTATTTTTCAAAACAACATTCTTTACACTCGTTCTAGGATACTACTGATCCCACCTCTAACGAGTCATTCTCATTGGATATTACTAATCATATCTCTGATGAATTCTTTCGTTTGGTTCTAACGTGTCTTATTCTCCGAGCTCTGTAAACCAAAGCTCTTATACCATATGTGACATCAAGGAATTTCGCTCGATTCGAATCGATCGCTAAACCGACCAAGACCGTTCGAAACCCCTGATTGTTTGGAGGACAAGACGAATCAGAACGTAAACAGAAGAACATTTTATTGCTTATTACAACAATTCCATTATAATACAAGAATATACAGAGTATGAATAATTATAATACAACAGAAAAATATCAGAGATTGCAATAAATTACATAGCAGCGGAAAAACAATACAAAACACAACTGAAAGTAATACACGGATATAGAGATTACTGAATATCATTCGAGCTTAAACCAGGTTCCTGTGAACATAATTCTGCAAAACCAAAAGTACTAGCTGCCGGTGCAGAAAATAAGGGCACCCAGAGTTTAGGTTAAAACAATAAACTCCAGGTCAGTCATGTGATTGGTGTGCGAACTAAAACAATTATTTAAAACTTTACTTTAAATCAGATATATCAAGGGACCACGCCGTATAACACGGAACGGGTTTCCTCCCAAGTATACCAGTGCATATAACAAAACAGCGCAATGCTTATTGGAAAAATAAAGCTATTATAAGACCCAGGTCCCATCACACAATGCAACGCAAGCCGGAGGATAGGGTTTTCCCTTATAATAGCCAAACATGCATGGTACATTAAAAACAAATCATTTGATACTATTATAAGTATATAGTGTCAAAACAATTTCTATCATAAATATCAATCATAGACGGCATGGGTACCATATATCATGTCGCCATACTAGGCTCTACAATCAAAACCGCAAAATCACATATTGGAATTTGGATTTCCATCTGTGAACCGAGGCAAGGGATCGTCCACACCGGCTTCGGGACAATGTAGCCCGAGCCTCAGGGTCAGAGCGCATCGACCCTTGGATCGTCAGGGTCGGTCCACCGATGTGGATTAAAATGCCTGAACACTGTGTTTCCCTGCCCTTTGGGGAGTGTAAATGAGCCAAATGACTCCATCAGCTCCACATAATCACCAATATATCTGAGGCGCCTCGCAACAACAACAACCACGTAGGTGAAAATAATATAAATGTTAGGGCTGGTAGGTCACTGACACCACCCTAGCTAGAAGGAAACACATGTCCTCCCTGAGGTCCTCTCCCGTTTCTAGTTAACAACCTGGGTGTGAGGCTCGCAAATCAACGCTACACAAATATATGCCACACAGGACATTCTTTGATCATCAACCACAAGACTTTGCTTTTCAACAAAAGCCTTGATCATTTGCCACTTAGGCATGCCATACGGGCAGTTCACTCCATGTGATTGATATCCATCAATAAATAACCTCTGAGCTCGTACACTTCAAAGAAGAGCGTTAAGCAAGAGAATAAATTCTCCGCCGCCAAATAGAAATACATTAAATAGAATTCAATCAAACAAAATAAAATCCAATGTCAGACACACAGTCCATTTACAAGTTCGTTCTGGGTCTGAACGAAATCGGAGGCACCTAGTACCTCGCATATTCATCGATCTCCAAGTACGTCTGGACGATCACCAACTGATTCCCTCCTCTTGGGTGTACAGCCCAATCAAGATCATCAGTAATTATCCAAAAGATGTGAAGACCTCCGGTCTTCGACCACCATCTTCATCCTCGACACATCGTCGAATCAGTTATTCAGAATGGTATAAACCCGATCTTTCTAAATAACTCATGTATATAATAAACAAGTGTTACACAAACATAACATACGCCTCATTCCAATTCAGAATATTCTACTTTGGGAAAGGTTACCATTAATTTTATCAATGATAAATTCTTCAAATTTATTCTCCAATATTCCTTTGGATATCAAATCAAACCGTATTAAGGTTTTCTAAACTAGTCGGGATTAGCGAACAACACCGAAGTAATCATTTATTTTATTTCCTAATCCCAACCTATTCATCCCATGAAGTAAAACTGGTAATACTTCATATGTAACAACCCGTATTTTCAATAACCTGTTATAACATAAATGGAGGCAGAATTAAACTGTAAAATCTGAATCAAGGGAAACGGGCTATGCCATCGCGTTCGTCTCGGAAAAATACGCGAAATAGAGTCCGAGTTTTCGAAAATCGGAGTCCGTATGACCAAGATATGGCCTCGCGAAGTTTCACGAAAAATTCCCAAATTAAAGTATACTTAATTAAGTGAAATGGGTTGCGCAGAGAAATATATATATATATATTGATATATATATAATTGAAAATTAAATAAATAAATATGCAAAAATGTTCAAAACAGCGAATTGGGAGAGGGGAATAACCGAACCGGCCGATTTTTGAGGTCGACCCAAGCCCGCTGGGTCGACTAGGGGTTAATCCAGGGTGTTTGGCAGTCAACCTGTGGGCCGATTCGCTCAAATGCAGATTTTGCATTTGGATGGTTCTCATGGTTCATCTTTAATCTAAAGGCCCTAGATGGTTCCTACACTTGACTTCTTCCCCAAGACATGCTTTGATGGCTTGGATTGAATCTAGATTTAATCCTATGGCCTAAAACACTTGCCTAATCTATAAATAAGACCCTAACCTATCCTAAATCCTCATTATTCATTCATGCAACTAAACTATGGCAAAATTGCTCCTCTCATGGCCTCCACTCAAAATCCTAGCCTCCACTTCATTTCTATGAGAGGTTTCATGATCATGAGAGGGTTAGAGAGTTTCTATGTTAGTATGAGAGCCTCTCAAGTTGATTTCAAGGCTAAAGCTTTGATCTTTGTTCATAAAGATGGGGTTTTGATTGATTTGGAGCTTTCATTTTTGGGTTTTAGGATGATGACATGCATAGGCTTTGTCTCAATCTTTCATCTAATCGATTTGTGCCTTCATAGCAATGTAAGCCCTTTCCCTACTCTTAGATATTAACTATGAAGTTAAATGTTCATGTTACAAGTTTGGGTTTGATCATTGAGAATGATACATGCTATCATGTCATGCAAGTTTATGAAGTCATTATCTTGATCTCATGAGCTAAAAGCTACAACCTTTATGTTGAAATGTTGCATTATGCAACATGAGAACCTTCATAATCTTTATGTCAACTTGCATTTGAAGTCATAACCCTTATATGATGATATATGCGAGTTACTAGTCATCGTTCCATGTCTTTTGTCACCATGATTCGTTTATGTGCCAAGTTTGGGTTTATGCATGTTTTTGAGGCTTAAGAATGTAACATGCAAGCTAATGAACACATTTGTGCCTCATTTGCCACCATGATTAACTTGTGGCTTAATATCCATTTTTGTCATGCCTTTGTCAAGTCTCTTCTTTTAATCCATTACGTTGTTGCGAACATATATGCGAGTTTTAAAGCGTTGGGGTCACATTATGGGAAAACATAATGACATGAACATGATGTGGGTAAATGGGTATAAACATGACAACGTATAATGTTAAATATGACATGTGTTTATACTTGAAAACATGACTTGAAATATAACATGGAAGTTGACATGTAAGTATGCATAAAAACACAAGCTTGGGAATTTACCTATTAAGTTAGGTCTACCCATTGGGAATTTACCTATTAAGTTAGGTCTACCCAATTGCTTGAAAACTTGACTATGAACATGACACTAGGCTAAACATGAAAGTGGCCAACTCGAGGTTGGGTTGAGTTTGCAACGTAAAACTACCCGGAACCGACCGGCCTAACTAGTTGTTGCAAACAATAGGGCCCAATGTGAGAAGTTGGTCATGTTGTGCTTGAACCCGAGGTTAGACCAAGTTGTGGTGTAAAACTACCCGGACCCGCCCGGCTTAACTAGTAACCACAACAAAGTCTAATGTGAGAGGTGAAGGTACATTAAGTAATTAATGCCACAGGATAGGGTTAAGTTAATTTGATTAATGACTCTTAACCAAATATGACATGGACAAATGGGTTAAGTAAATTGATTGGGCTAATGGTACCTAACAAAACATGACAAGGGTGGGAAGGTTAAGTAATTTGATTTGCCTAATGACACATAACCGATATGACATGAATGGGTAGGTTAAGTGGGACCGGACTTGATTTCTTAATGACACTTAACCATACAAGATGATTAGGGGATGGGGTTAAGTAATTTACACTTAACTAATCCGACTTGGTAATTAGATGAGGCTAAGTAATTAAGACTTAACTAATCTAAACATGGTAATTAGATGGGGTTAAGTAATCCACACTTAACCAATCTAAACACGGTAATTCGATGGGGTTAAGTTAAACACTTAACCAATTTAAACTTGGTAATTCAATGAGGTTAAGTAACCAATACTTAACCAACTTAACGTGATAATTTAATGGGGTTAAGCAACTTATACTTAACCAATTATACATGATGATTTGATGGGGTTAAGTAACTTACACTTAACCAATCTAATACGCGGACCTGATAAGGTTAAGTCACAAGACCTTTTTAGAATATACTTAACCATTGTAGTACGATTAGAGGATGGGGTTAAGCCAACCTATACTTAACCAATCCGACTCGATAATTTGATGGGATTAAGATAATCTTTGCTTAATCGATCTAGCAAGATAATCCGATAGGATTAAGGTAAGCTAGTACTTGACCAATTTGACTTGATAGGGTTAAGTCATGAGCCTCTGGGTACACTTAACCAACTTGTGGGACTAAGTCTTGAACTTAAATACTTAGCCAATCTTTGACGTGATTCGTGGGCGGGTTAAGTCATGGACTTGAATGATAACACTTAACCCAATAGACAAACCCTAGGTAGAAGAACTAGGTAGAAAACCGTGGTTAATCAAGGATAACGGGAAAGGAAGCTAAGTGGTAAACCTTAGTTAAGGGTAACTAAGTAATAATTCTTAGCTAAGGACATAAGACTAATTCTCAAAACGATGAGTAACCTGATACGGTAGGTCATCGCTTAGTATACGAGGGGGAGCAAGTTATCTGACTTGGAAAAAAGCTCCAGCGCACTGGGTGCCGAAGTGGATGCTTCGGGGGACGTGAGGATATTCTTGGGATCCCTCTGTGGGCTGCCAGGTAATTATACTAGGCCCATGATAGGTTAAGGTATGCGTTAGAAGGACCAAGAGTATGCCTTGGTTGCTATGCGAGCAACCTAAAGACTGGGATGGATTAGCGTGGAGTCGACGATTCTTGTTTTTGCCCTGGATAGCGCATCGCCGACTACCTACCATCTTTAGTCAATCGTGTACGTACGGAAAGGCAGGGAACCCCCAATAGACCATGTGCTTGCTATCGAGTCATGGGTGAGGTTGGCCCGTAGGAAAGTGGGCTATAGTGGGGCCGTGGAGTGGTTCTTATACATGATTTTTCTTGGATTGCCTTTCAGTAGTTGAGGGAGGGGTCACGTGGGACCATAGCCACGGGTACAAAAACAGACCTTGATATCTGCATCGGCAGACGATTTAAAGCTCCCGACCGAGTTCCGTATTTCTTGATTTGCCCTGGCACGGAACTCGGATGGCACACTGGGGAACATGTGCATCTAGACATGGAAAACGATTCACGATACATACGTGGGATCAAGGGCGCGGTTGACGGGTGGCGTAATCCCTAGTGGTCCTAGGTGGCCAAGACCCAAACCGAGACACGGAAACGTTCATTAGGTAGCATAATCCCTAGCGGCCCTAGGTGGCATAAATCCTAAGTGGACGCGCGATAGTTCATGGTAGGGAAACACAACTAGATCAAGGGTTGCAGTCCAAAACAACTTCAAGGATAAAACGTTTACATGGGAAAGTCCGTACAGCCTACGGCAAAGGACTGAACTTATTCATGGAAAGAAACATGCGAGTTGGGAAAACCTACATATGCTATATGTTAGGTTGACATGGACCATTCCATGACATTGGGCAAGGGACATTCATTGTTAACACATAGCGCGGGTTGGGATACTAGTACGAGAGGTGCAGAGCAAATATACATATTAGAACCAGAGCGGATATACAGGATAGATGCCATGGGACGTTATACGCGATAGATATCTTGGGATATTATACTTGATAGAAACCTGACAATGTGATACCTTGTTTTATCTTGACATGGTAATTTATCACGACACCCTAGTTCATCTGAGTTCAGTAGTTCATCCTGTTATTTTGATTTAATTGACCTATCTTGTATCATGCTTATGTTCATCTTAGTTTCTCATGACAGTTAACTTTACTAGTTTTTATACTAATAGTAGATAGGGCTTACTCAGTCTTTTTGACTGACCCGTTTTGTTTCGCCTCTTTTCTTCCGTTTCCCCCCCCTAGGTTACAGGGAGGAAACACTGCTGTTTAGTTCGGACTTCTTCTGCTTGAAGGTCATCATGGATGGCTTGGACTTTTCCTGGCTATGGCTACTTTACTGTTTTTACTTGGGGAATAATTTACGAAAAAAAAATCTTTATGCTTCTTTACTATTGCAAGACAGGTTTTGATGTACTCTGATGTAAAAGGCTTTAGACCTTATGTATTCATGTTATGAAGGATTGATTTTACTTCCGCTATTTTATGTGTTCTGTCTTGTGATGTTTCTGTGCATGTTTACCAATAATGCCCCTCTAAAGCTAGTGCATTCCTTTGCGAGTGACCCTAGCGGAGGCGGGGTGTTGCACGTGGTATCAGAGCAGAAGGTTACCAGACTGGGCAAAAGTTTTTAAAGACCTTCTGAAAACTATTTAAAAATCGTTTACAAAGAAGCGTTTTTCAAGAAAATTTTCTTTTAAAAGAAAAAGGCTATTCCCCAAAGGCCATTAGCACTATCCTCGTTTCCTTAATTGAATCTCTTTTCCTTTCTTTCCTCCATCTGTAGTCACAGTGGTTTTAACTACGACTAGTCTTTTCTATCTACGAAAGTGCTTTCCATGCGATGGAGGTGGTTCTCGGGAGACCAGTGGCCGCGTTATAAGGAAGGATAGTGAGAAAGAGGATAAAGGATACGGGCTTAAGGATGAGCAACTTGTTGGTATGGCTTAGTCCTCAAAGGAGGGAGAAAGATGAACAACGAAACCCATGACGAGAGAGTACCTTTGGCATGGTAAAACGGGGTGGATAGTTAAGTATTATGGGACAAGGACAAGATCATCGGGAGGGCAGTAGTATGCTCTCATTTCTAGAGTACCTCGGAAGGAGGGTAACGATCTTGTTAAAGGTTTAGCTTTTCTTCTCTATCATCCCGTTAGGACTTCGTTGTTCGTATCATTTAAGTATGCTTCGATAGTTGAGTCTCTGCACCTTAAGTACTAGCGTAATAGAGAATCCCATTTTTGTCTCAAAGTCCTATTGGAGAATCAGTCCATTTATACATGACTTGTTTGGATTTGGGAATGTCTATGCCAAGTGTTGAGTTTGGAAATAATGCTTATGTTTATAAGCTATGGATGGATTCTAGGGATGAAGTGGTTATCCAGTAGGAGGTGCCACTCTCGGTTTTTGATAGGAGGGTAGTTAGACCATTTGACTAGCCTTGGTAATACCCTCGAAGTATCGTGTAACCTTTTTGAGGTTCTGTCATGACTAGTTACTTAGAATCCCTTGATGCCTTTATTGGAAATTTGAAGCCCGATCGAGTGGTGTTCGCCGATAAGACGGATGGTTTACTTCATTTATGCATGGGTTATAGAGATCACCCTAGTAAGTGCGCTTGATAACCTGGTTGGCATCTGTTTACTTTCAAGAGGAAGTTCTTCTACGAGAAATACCCTGTGGTACGAGGTCCGAGATTCACTAGTGAATTTTGGAAAGCTTGCATGAGATCATGAGTACGCAGTCATATTTGCGTCAAGTATTCTAGGAAAAGGATAAGTGCAAGTGGAACGAGAGGCGACGAAGAAATGAGTTCCAGCTCATGTTATGGAAACAGGAATAAGAAGCTACAAAATCGCGAAGTTAAAAGACGACTTTGATGGTCAAAGACTAGATACGCGCATGATATCTCTTTTTGGGAGTATATCCTTGATCCCTGTTTTCTGTAGAGCTTACTTGTAGGCTATCTTTTGTGGACATCCTCTCAGTCCTATTTTCTGTTACAAACCCCGTAAGGAGTTTGTCCTGTTTATCTTCTCGACCCTGTTTCAGGGAATCCTAGGTAGAACCCTATGGATGTAAACATGTATTTGAAACATGTTATGATTGATATGGTTGCAAGTGGTTGCTCGTGGATGCGCGAATACACATTAGATACTAGCTCGACTCGGTCACATTTCATATTGCATATGCACGAGTATTTATACTTGTTTATGGATGAAATCGAATGTATTATCATGCGGTTGTCGCATATGAATGAATGATTGTGCACGCATATAGTATCTATATGGCTAGGACTATTTGCATACATGTTGGATTCATGGCACTATACATATTTTACATTAGAAAGATTATTCAGGCCTGATCATTAGCATTAGCTAAGGAACATGTACACACACGTTTTGCATATATTCATACAGCATTAGAAATCATCTAAGGACAATGGTTGCTTGTGGATGATGATTTGAGTAGATGGATGATGGATGGTAGGATATGTTCTTCCTAACTTGGATATTTCGGGGACGAAATCCTAAAAGGTGGGGAGAATGTAACAACCCGTATTTTCAATAACCTGTTATAACATAAATGGAGGCAGAATTAAACTGTAAAATCTGAATCAAGGGAAACGGGCTATGCCATTGCGTTCGTCTCGGAAAAATACGCGAAATAGAGTCCGAGTTTTCGAAAATCGGAGTCCGTATGACCAAGATATGGCCTCGCGAAGTTTCACGAAAAATTCCCAAATTAAAGTATACTTAATTAAGTGAAATGGGTTGCGCAGAGAAATATATATATATTGATATATATATATATATATATATAATTGAAAATTAAATAAATAAATATGCAAAAATGTTCAAAACAGCGAATTGGGAGAGGGGAATAACCGAACCGGCCGATTTTTGAGGTCGACCCAAGCCCGCTGGGTCGACTAGGGGTTAATCCAGGGTGTTTGGCAGTCAACCCGTGGGCCGATTCGCTCAAATGCAGATTTTGCATTTGGATGGTTCTCATGGTTCATCTTTAATCTAAAGGCCCTAGATGGTTCCTACACTTGACTTCTTCCCCAAGACATGCTTTGATGGCTTGGATTGAATCTAGGTTTAATCCTATGGCCTAAAACACTTGCCTAATCTATAAATAAGACCCTAACCTATCCTAAATCCTCATTATTCATTAATGCAACTAAACTATGGCAAAATTGCTCCTCTCATGGCCTCCACTCAAAATCCTAGCCTCCACTTCATTTCTATGAGAGGTTTCATGATCATGAGAGTGTTAGAGAGTTTCTATGTTAGTATGAGAGCCTCTCAAGTTGATTTCAAGGCTAAAGCTTTGATCTTTGTTCATAAAGATGGGGTTTTGATTGATTTGGAGCTTTCATTTTTGGGTTTTAGGATGATGACATGCATAGGCTTTGTCTCAATCTTTCATCTAATCGATTTGTGCCTTCATAGCAATGTAAGCCCTTTCCCTACTCTTAGATATTAACTATGAAGTTAAATGTTCATGTTACAAGTTTGGGTTTGATCATTGAGAATGATACATGCTATCATGTCATGCAAGTTTATGAAGTCATTATCTTGATCTCATGAGCTAAAAGCTACAACCTTTATGTTGAAATGTTGCATTATGCAACATGAGAACCTTCATAATCTTTATGTCAACTTGCATTTGAAGTCATAACCCTTATATGATGATATATGCGAGTTACTAGTCATCGTTCCATGTCTTTTGTCACCATGATTCGTTTATGTGCCAAGTTTGGGTTTATGCATGTTTTTGAGGCTTAAGAATGTAACATGCAAGCTAATGAACACATTTGTGCCTCATTTGCCACCATGATTAACTTGTGGCTTAATATCCATTTTTGTCATGCCTTTGTCAAGTCTCTTCTTTTAATCCATTACGTTGTTGCGAACATATATGCGAGTTTAAAAGCGTTGGGGTCACATTATGGGAAAACATAATGACATGAACATGATGTGGGTAAATGGGTATAAACATGACAACGTATAATGTTAAATATGACATGTGTTTATACTTGAAAACATGACTTGAAATATAACATGGAAGTTGACATGTAAGTATGCATAAAAACACAAGCTTGGGAATTTACCTATTAAGTTAGGTCTACCCATTGGGAATTTACCTATTAAGTTAGGTCTACCCAATTGCTTGAAAACTTGACTATGAACATGACACTAGGCTAAACATGAAAGTGGCCAACTCGAGGTTGGGTTGAGTTTGCAACGTAAAACTACCCGGAACCGACCGGCCTAACTAGTTGTTGCAAACAATAGGGCCCAATGTGAGAAGTTGGTCATGTTGTGCTTGAACCCGAGGTTAGACCAAGTTGTGGTGTAAAACTACCCGGACCCGCCCGGCTTAACTAGTAACCACAACAAAGTCTAATGTGAGAGGTGAAGGTACATTAAGTAATTAATGCCACAGGATAGGGTTAAGTTAATTTGATTAATGACTCTTAACCAAATATGACATGGACAAATGGGTTAAGTAAATTGATTGGGCTAATGGTACCTAACAAAACATGACAAGGGTGGGAAGGTTAAGTAATTTGATTTGCCTAATGACACTTAACCGATATGACATGAATGGGTAGGTTAAGTGGGACCGGACTTGATTTCTTAATGACACTTAACCATACAAGATGATTAGGGGATGGGGTTAAGTAATTTACACTTAACTAATCCGACTTGGTAATTAGATGAGGCTAAGTAATTAAGACTTAACTAATCTAAACATGGTAATTAGATGGGGTTAAGTAATCCACACTTAACCAATCTAAACACGGTAATTCGATGGGGTTAAGTTAAACACTTAACCAATTTAAACTTGGTAATTCAATGAGGTTAAGTAACCAATACTTAACCAACTTAACGTGATAATTTAATGGGGTTAAGCAACTTATACTTAACCAATTATACATGATGATTTGATGGGGTTAAGTAACTTACACTTAACCAATCTAATACGCGGACCTGATAAGGTTAAGTCACAAGACCTTTTTAGAATATACTTAACCATTGTAGTACGATTAGAGGATGGGGTTAAGCCAACCTATACTTAACCAATCCGACTCGATAATTTGATGGGATTAAGATAATCTTTGCTTAATCGATCTAGCAAGATAATCCGATAGGATTAAGGTAAGCTAGTACTTGACCAATTTGACTTGATAGGGTTAAGTCATGAGCCTCTGGGTACACTTAACCAACTTGTGGGACTAAGTCTTGAACTTAAATACTTAGCCAATCTTTGACGTGATTCGTGGGCGGGTTAAGTCATGGACTTGAATGATAACACTTAACCCAATAGACAAACCCTAGTTAGAAGAACTAGGTAGAAAACCGTGGTTAATCAAGGATAACGAGAAAGGAAGCTAAGTGGTAAACCTTAGTTAAGGGTAACTAAGTAATAATTCTTAGCTAAGGACATAAGACTAATTCTCAAAACGATGAGTAACCTGATACGGTAGGTCATCGCTTAGTATACGAGGGGGAGCAAGTTATCTGACTTGGAAAAAAGCTCCAGCGCACTGGGTGCCGAAGTGGATGCTTCGGGGGACGTGAGGATATTCTTGGGATCCCTCTGTGGGCTGCCAGGTAATTATACTAGGCCCATGATAGGTTAAGGTATGCGTTAGAAGGACCAAGAGTATGCCTTGGTTGCTATGCGAGCAACCTAAAGACTGGGATGGATTAGCGTGGAGTCGACGATTCTTGTTTTTGCCCTGGATAGCGCATCGCCGACTACCTACCATCTTTAGTCAATCGTGTACGTACGGAAAGGCAGGGAACCCCCAATAGACCATGTGCTTGCTATCGAGTCATGGGTGAGGTTGGCCCGTAGGAAAGTGGGCTATAGTGGGGCCGTGGAGTGGTTCTTATACATGATTTTTCTTGGATTGCCTTTCAGTAGTTGAGGGAGGGGTCACGTGGGACCATAGCCACGGGTACAAAAACAGACCTTGATATCTGCATCGGCAGACGATTTAAAGCTCCCGACCGAGTTCCGTATTTCTTGATTTGCCCTGGCACGGAACTCGGATGGCACATTGGGGAACATGTGCATCTAGACATGGAAAACGATTCACGATACATACGTGGGATCAAGGGCGCGGTTGACGGGTGGCGTAATCCCTAGTGGTCCTAGGTGGCCAAGACCCAAACCGAGACACGGAAACGTTCATTAGGTAGCATAATCCCTAGCGGCCCTAGGTGGCATAAATCCTAAGTGGACGCGCGATAGTTCATGGTAGGGAAACACAACTAGATCAAGGGTTGCAGTCCAAAACAACTTCAAGGATAAAACGTTTACATGGGAAAGTCCGTACAGCCTACGGCAAAGGACTGAACTTATTCATGGAAAGAAACATGCGAGTTGGGAAAACCTACATATGCTATATGTTAGGTTGACATGGACCATTCCATGACATTGGGCAAGGGACATTCATTGTTAACACATGGCGCGGGTTGGGATACTAGTACGAGAGGTGCAGAGCAAATATACATATTAGAACCAGAGCGGATATACAGGATAGATGCCATGGGACGTTATACGCGATAGATATCTTGGGATATTATACTTGATAGAAACCTGACAATGTGATACCTTGTTTTATCTTGACATGGTAATTTATCACGACACCCTAGTTCATCTGAGTTCAGTAGTTCATCCTGTTATTTTGATTTAATTGACCTATCTTGTATCATGCTTATGTTCATCTCAGTTTCTCATGACAGTTAACTTTACTAGTTTTTATACTAATAGTAGATAGGGCTTACTCAGTCTTTTTGACTGACCCATTTTGTTTCGCCTCTTTTCTTCCGTTCCCCCCCCCCCCCCCGGTTACATGGAGGAAACACTGCTGTTTAGTTTGGACATCTTCTGCTTGAAGGCCATCATGGATGGCTTGGACTTTTCCTGGCTATGGCTACTTTACTGTTTTTACTTGGGGAATAATTTACGAAAAAAAAGTCTTTATGCTTCTTTACTATTGCAAGACAGGTTTTGATGTACTCTGATGTAAAAGGCTTTAGACCTTATGTATTCATGTTATGAAAGATTGATTTTACTTCCGCTATTTTATGTGTTCTGTCTTGTGATGTTTCTGTTCATGTTTACCAATAATGCCCCTCTAAAGCTAGTGCATTCCTTTGCGAGTGACCCTAGCGGAGGCGGGGTGTTACATCATATCTAACACCACGGTGTTGTCGGTAAATTCAATTACCATTTCACGTTCAAATCTAATTAAAGATTTAACTATCGCCTGGAGCAAAACATGTGATACTCCATTCTCGATCATTTTAATCTAATTAAAGATTCATTAAAACTCCACTTAGTTTTAATCTTCTCAAAAATCAATATCCTCTCTTTAACTGGGTTAAAGAACCAATGTCATCTAAACACGGTTGACGATAAACCCAAAATCACATTCCGTTAATTATGGGGTTAAAAACAAGTGTTATTTAAAACAATGTTCGCAATAAACCCAAAAATCTATTCCAATTCAATTCCAATTACATATCATTTAATTGGTATACTTTATTAAATGTAAATAAAAATATTTAATCTTTTTCTCAACTGGGTTTAAGAACAGTGGTAATGAAGACACCATTCACGACAAACCCAAATCCCATTTGATATTAAATACAAGCTCTGAATAGAAAATATATCGACTTATATTCAATATCAAATTCTACGACCAACAAATATCGTATTGGAAATAATGATATCAATATATCATTCAAATTTCCATAACAATATCTGTATAATCACGAAATCCAACATCGAAATATTCCAAACACAAATTCGATTCAAATCCATTTCAATTCAATTATTGGAAATTCTGGTTACTTAAAAAACCATTTCAAATCCAATTTATTTGTTTTAAAAATGATTAGATTATAATTCTAGTTCAAAACTAGTTCATTTCGATAAAAATCTATTTTTATCTTTTCAAATATGGAATTTTTCATCCCAATTATTTCCAAATCATTTCTGATGATTTTACCCAAATTATTACTATTTTTAGTAATTTTATCAAGGCCCGCACAGTCGATTTCCATCAATGGCCATCGAACTGCACTTACAACGACCTTTTCCAAATTTGATTCGGACATAATTCTAAATCCAACCGTTAGATTTCAAATTTCTATTGTTCGTTAGAAAGCTCTTTTCAATATGAACCCAAGATTCTGGTTTTAGGAGAATCCGACGGTCGGATCTCCCGTTATATCAATTCGAAGTCAATGGTCGAAATTCGTGAACTGCCGCGACGTGACATGTTCTATTCAGGTCATTTAATATATATATTATATATATTTCGTCGATTTCCTTTTGAAACGTATTTTATAAATTATTTTAAATTCGTTTTCGAAACGATTTCAACTTCATATTCAATTTCGAATCAAAATTGAATATTCCACATCATCGATATACAAATGATAATATTTTCAAAACGTTATATTTTGAAATCACTTCCTTTTCTATAATCATTATAAAAACGAATATAATCGATATAAATAACGTTCGCGTCAAAATGGCGCATATCTAACCAATACGACATTGTATATTTCAATAACTTCGTTATTCTATTCAACAAATGAATATTTTCTTTAACACATGAATATATATTTTTATTCTATTCAACACATGAATTTTCTTTCTATTCAACGCATGAATTTTCTTTCTATTCAGCACAAGAATTTTCTTTCTATTCAACACATGAATTTTTATTTTGTAATATTCCTTATTTTCCAAATTAGAATGAGGCCGAATCAATTACCATATAATGTTAGTTATATGGATTCCGTACAACACATGTATATAATAGCAACGTTAAATCATCAACCATCATCCAGAGTGCACCACACAACTACAGAAGCATTAAATATAAATAATTAATGCTTACACTGTCTGTCAAACAATCAATTGACATACAACTAAACAATTGGGATTAGTGTACGTCAATATCATCCCAACACCCGTGTGGGGTTTCAATCAATCAAACACATATTTTATATGTGTAGTTGGGCGATGTGTAAAATTTATCGTCCCAATCAATATCAGTCAAATCGGTGTATAAAAACAAATCCTTAGATTTGTAAATGAATATTTACTTCACTTCAACACATGAATATATATTTTATTTCAACACATGAATATATATTTTATTTCATTCCACATCACAATCAATTTTCACAACACACAAAATCAAACAAGTCGTCCATAGTCTGTGGACGATGGTTGTCGGGTGCTGCTAAGCACCGTCTACATCGTAGTATATATTTCAACTAGAATTTAAAATAAAAGTGAGGAGTTCTCACCTTTGGGTTCCACTCCGTCGTATTTTACTTCTGAACTTCTGAACCGTTTGGATTTGTTTGAAATTCCAATGCAGTCCTTTTTACGTTGTTCACATTAAAAATCACATTTTTATCTCACTATATATATATATAATAAAAATCAGATTTTTATTTCGCTACATATATAAAAATTATATTTTTATATTCTCTATTATATAAAAATTCTATTTTCAATCCGCTACACGTATAAAAATCGAATTTTGTATTTCGCTATAACATATATAAAAATCATATTTTTATATTCTCTGTTTATAAAAATCATATTTTTATAATCTCCACTATATAAAAATCATATTTTTATTATCTCTATGATATAAAAATCATGTTTTTATTCTTTCTATAATATAAAAATCATATTTTTATTCCTCCTACAATATAAAAATCATATTTTTATTCTTTCTATAATATTAAAATTATATTTTTATTCTTCCTACAATATAAAAATTATATTTTTATTCTTTCTATAATATAAAAATTATATTTATATTCTTTCTATAATATAAAAATTATATTTTTAATCTATCTATAATATAAAAATTATATTTTTATTCTTTCTATAATATAAAATTTATATTTTTTTCTTTCTATAATATAAAATTTATATTTTTTATTCGCCACCTTTAAAATAAAAATAATATTTTTATCTCAATGAAAACATCATAAAAATCAAAATTTTGTCTTATATATATAAATAAAAATCATTCCTTTATATTTCTAAAAATCATTTCTTTTTATAGGTAAAAATCCCGCCTTCATATAAATAAAAAATCTCGTCTTTCATTGAATACGAATCCTCTCTTTGATAGTTAAAAATCGAAGAAGAAGAAATTGGTAAAAAGGAACTTACAGTCGGACCTAGGGTTTGATTCAGAGGCGCCATCGATTGCTGGTGGTAGCGGGGGCGGGTGGAGGTGCTGAAATCGGTCAGGTGGTAGCTGCCTTCATCGACTAGCTGCGGCGAATTGTGGGATGAGGGTGGTGGCGCAAAGCGCGGTGGGCGTTTTGGGTGGCTCCGACGAGATTTAGGGAGGTACGGTGTTTGATAAGGGGGGAAGAGGAGAGGGAGGTCGTAGCGGTGAGGGGGGGCGCAGACGCGCCTGGCGGCGGCGGAAGGGGGCGCGATCGTCTTTTTGTTTTTTTATCTTTCCTGAAGTAAATCGATTTTAAAAGGTATGGGGGGGGTTGACCGAGAATGGTAAGGGAAAGGGGGTCTTAAAGATTTTTATATTTTTATACTTAATTTATTTCAAAATCCCTAAAGTTAGTATTTCATTCGAACTCCAATTCAGTCCCAACGACTGTCGTCCCTAGCCAATTACGCCCATTCTGAACACAATGGGACATGTTTCATAAGCCAACTCGGCTGTTACGATCTGTTTTCACTTAAATTAAAATATAAATCAATATAAATTGAATTTAAACGTACATTTCAATTTACCGAGGCCACATAAGGACTCTATAAATTCTATAAAAATTATTTCTAGCGTCGTATTGACGATATGGTCTCAACAAAACTAATTTCATCAAATTCTGAGACCTTTTGAAAAATCGCCATTTTCTAGTCGATCGAAATTGACTAAAACTATTAAAGCACATTCAACTTCGCCATGATCACATATTGATTCAGAAAATTTTGAATTTTGAAATCTGGCAATAATTTCACGTCCCAGATCCAACAAAAGTGGTTTCGTCGAAAACCAAGGTCATTCGCAAAATTGCTATTTTTAAGGGCCGGAATTCCATAGCGACTATTCTGAATTTTCACCTGGACGTAACTTTTGATTCCCGCTATGAAATTTCAATTTTTGTGATTCGTTGGAAAGATATTTTCAAATATATTCAAATATTTTTGGTTTCGCTAAAATCCAGTTTATTTTGAATCCTGTACATTCATTTGAACTTTGAAATCGAATTTTCAAACTACCGCGCCATTTTCAATTCCTTATATAATTATAAATAACTATTTATATTCTAACGACGATTCCAATAAATATATATGTTTTAATTCTATTCAAAATAAATTTCTCGTTGTCATTATTTAAAATAATTCATTTTAAATAATCAAAATTCATCAAAATTGCCAACATAAAAATTTTAAATTGGCTCGGATTTCCGGGTTATTACATTGGGGGTAACACTCGTCTGTTCTGTTGCGCTACCAGTTATTGCATGGGGTAAAAACCACTCACTAGAAGTACACCTAAGTCTACCATCTTGTACTTGTTGGGATCATCTTGTTCTTCTTACGCTATTATCGGTGCAGAGAAAAGTACCAAAGAAGTGCAATATATTCTATATGTTTATCCTGTTTAACTTGTTATACCTGCCCTATGACACTATTATCTCCCTCTCCGGCTTATATGTTTGTCATGATGCTTTTACTTATTTATATGCTAAAAGTAACTGGACTCGCCAAACTTTATGTCTGATGATGATCTTTGTACAAGGCAAAAGTTTTATGTTTTCAGTATTACAGACTTATTATGTAATTGGGTTTGAACCACAAAGCTTTTCTATTAAATAAAGTTTTAATTCCGCTATTATTTTATATCTGTCTTGTAATGTTTCTGTTTCTATTTCCTTTAACGCTTTATGAAACTTAATGCATTCTAATAAAGAGTGACATTATCGGATGTGTGGTGTCACAGATTGCGAGGTGCCTCGGATATCGACCTAAATAAAAGGCTCAGAGATAGGTCTGATAGGACAGGGAGACCTATTGTTTAGTAATAACCAATCCTCAAAAGTAAGAAAGGACCGACCCTGCAAGAACCAAGGGTTGCCTAGAGTGTGTGATCATAGGGCATCATGCTAGAGGTGTTTTGAATCGATAAGGAGTCACCTCTCTCCTTGACTCATGAGAGAAATCCAATTTCTAATACGAGATTGTGTGGTTTTATTTGTAAACCTATATGGCGACATAGTAGGATGGGGTACTATGTTGTCTATGATTAATACATTTATATTTGAAGTTGTTTTGACACTATGGAGTTAAAGTAATATCTAAATGATCTGTTTTAAAGCGTATCAAGCATGTTTGGCTATTATAACGTAAAAGTCTATCCTCGGGCTTGTGTTGCATTGTGTGGTGGGACCTGAGTCTTATAATAGCTTCATTTTTCCAAAGGCATTACGTTGTTTACAAATTGTATTATTTTAGAGTATTCATGAGAGTAAACATGTTCCATGTCATGCGGCGTGGTCCTGTGACATACCTTATTTTAAAGTAAAGTTTAATAACTGTTTTGAGTTCTCACACCACTCCCACGACTGACCTGAAGTTTATTTTTTATACCTAAACTCTGGGTGCCCATGTTTTTCACATGGGCAGCTAGTAATTTTGGTTTTGCAGATTTCTATTTAATAGGATTCTGGTTTACGGATGGAGCTATATTCGGAAAGCTTTGTATCCACGTATTTCATTTAGCTGTGTTATTTGATGTATTTTCCACCGTACATTGTATTTATACATTTTAAATTTCCACTGCTATGTATTTTAATCTCTGATATTATTTTCCGCCATGCAATATTTATTCGAACTCTGATACTTCGTATATTTTGATGTAAATTGTTGTAATGGCAATGAAATGTTCTATTTCTTATGTTTTGATGCATTGCATTCTCAACACAATTCGGGCTCCTCCGTCTCTTCTGGGATCGGGGAAGTCTAAATCATGATATTAAATTTATTTAACAAGATAATCACATATGTGATATCTTGTTTTAAAACTCGAGTTAATATAAATGGAAAGGGTTTGTAGGAGTATGAAAGAATCATTTGTTGGTTTTAAGTGAAGAAGTTGATAAGTGGATTCAAGTTATAAAATCCAAGAAACTAATATGATCTAAATGATTTTGGGTAAAATATTTCGAAAATGGATTAATATAATTTCAATGCATCGAATTGAAGGTTAATATTTCGTAAATGGTCATAATTGAACAAGATTTTCAAAATATAAATATATGGTTTATAAAACCATGTTTTAATAATATGTAATTGATATGTTTTAAGTTTCGAACTTGTACATATTCTTAGATAAGAATGTTGTTGACCAAGGTCTGAGAGGTACACTAACTTGAACAACTTCGCTATTATCGAGGAATGGTATTAGGTTTTTGATGGTAAAGGATAATGAGACTTGAAATGTAAACATTAGTTGTGAGGGTTTGACATATAAACAAGACCATTTGGTTTTGAATCAAACAATATATATATATATATATATATTAATGATTGTTTGGCTATGTTTAAAATATGATATCATTGGGTTTTATATATTTTATATCAATATTTTCTAGAAAAAGAAAATAGTTGGGTTTGAAAATATACTTATTCAAAGAAATACAAAAGGGCCATGAGAATTATTCTGAGATAAAGTAGTTTGGAATTTGATGAAGCCATTGAAGTTTATAAGTACATCACTTGACGTTGTTTAGCCATATAAGAAATGACAATTTATTTTATACCACTGACTTAGTAAAATATATAGATATTTCCCAAAGTAAAGAAAAAGTAAGAGAGATTTGAATATAATGAAATATTTCCACGATAAGGGAAATGGAAAGAGTGCTTATGGAGATATGGGGATGTTTCCCAAGTAAACAGAATTGAATAGGAGATTAGTAAATACGTTATTCTTAAGAATTAAGAAGGTAGTTATTGTTTTCCTGCGACGACCCGGATTTTCGTGATCCTGGTTATTGACATAAACTGGATGTCGACTATCCAAACATCGGAAATACCGGACAGTTAATAAAAGAAGTTCAGGGTGAGGGTAGATAAGATAGAAAATTAGAATAGAAGAAGAAGACAACTACAACATCAGAGTAAACACGAATCTCACAGCGGAACGAATAAATATATTTCATAACATAACTTTGGAATAAGACAGTGTATGTATATAATACCATTACCGAAGTACAACACTTACAACACAGCGGAAATAAACAATAGTTATATAATCCTGAAGCCTTCTACTCCAGCTATCTAAGTATATCTGTAAAATCCTGACTACTTGACTTCCCATAAAAAATTGGGCACCCAAGAATTTAGGGAAAACAAAACAAAATAAACTTCGGGTCAGTCATGGGACTGGTATGAGTAAAACCATTTAAAACAGATTGAGCAATTAAATGGTATCTCATAAGACCACGCCATATAATGGAACGGGTTTTTCCCTTATGAGAATCCAAAACACTTGGTCCAACATTCAAAAACCTTTTGAAAGGAACGATAATCTTTATATCAAACTCATTTGATACTATAATAATGCCCATCAAAAACAATATGATAATCATTTAGGAGAACGCTTTCATCTCACGTCCCATATACATAATATAAACCAAAAACCGTGGGCGCTTAATGGGTAATGAAATCCAACTGGCAAGGTATGGGACCTGTAACAACCCGGAAAATACGAGCCAATTTAAATTTTTTAAATTGGTTATTTCAAAGGAATTTGAACAATTGAAATAGAATACTTCTATAAAATAGTGAATTGGAAATAGTGAGTCAGTTTGAAAATTTGAATTCAAACTTTGACTGACTGTGCAGGGTGGAAATTATAATGGATTTTAGCGAAACCAAAAATATTTAAATCTGTTTATCAATACCTTTCTAACGAATTTGAAAAATCGAAGTTTCATAACAGGAATCAAAAGTTATGACCGAATGAATTTTCAGAAAGGTCGCTATATAGGATATATAGCCCTGGAAAATAGATATTTTGCAAATGACCTCGGAATTCGACGAAACCACTTCTGTTGGGTCAGGGATGTCAAACTATTGCTAGGTTTCAAATTTCATAATTTTTGAAGCTAGTACGTGAGCGTGGCAAAAGAAAATGTGTTTGGTCAATTTCTGTTAAATTGGATCGACCAGAAAATGGCCATTTTTCAAACGATCTTAGAATTCGCGAAACTAGTTTTGTTGGGACCGTAGCGTCAAAACATAGCTAGATTTATTTTTCTTGAATTTTTCAAATCAGTTTGTGGCCCTGGCAAATTGAAATGTACGTTCAAAGTTAAAATTAAATGTTTTATACTTTAATTTGAAGAATAACTGATTGTAACAGTCGAATTGGCCAACGAAACATATCCCATTGTGTCCGGGATGGGGGTAATTAGCTAGGAACGACAGTCGTTGGGTTTGAATTGGTGTCCGTGTGGAGAAACACTATTTAAAAATTTATTAAAACTATGGGCCAATCAGAATTTTCCTTTCATTATTTTTAAAAATAAAAAAACACAGAAACCCTTTTTCTCTCCCCCGATCGATGATTCCTATCGTTCGCCGCTTCTCCCCCAAATCGCCGCCGCCACAGGCGATTTCATCCTGTGCCACCCCCTACCTCGACGCGCCTCCCTCCCCTCATCCAATCCGACGCTACCCCGACCCCTATCGCCTCCTCCGTCGCTAGTATCGATGACCCAAAGTCGACCCCTTTCCGCCGCCGCCGCCACGTGCGCCACCGACCACCAAACCACCTCAAACCACCCTGCGCCGACTCCCCTCTCCCCCCTCTTCCATGTCATCCCTCTGATCATCACATCGTGCCTCGGTTTTCGCGAAAACTACAACCCTAGTTTTGAACCATCGATAAAGGTGAGTTCTTTTTTATGTTTGAACTTTGAAAAATCATATCTTTATGGTGTGTTGACGAAATTCGATGAAACAAGAAACATCGGGACCGCAAGGAAGCTCTCTACCACATAGAAGAGACCGCGGATTTTTCTGAGTCATCTACGATTTTTAGCACTCCAAAAACCAATGTGAGAAATCTAAATTAAATGAATTTGAATGAAAAATGTCGTGTATAAATTATATAAGCGAAATATAAATTACACACGTGTTGTATACCTCATGTACATGCGATGTGTAAGCTATATAAGCGAAGTATGAATTATAAATGCATAGAATAATTGATATATTTGTTGAAATGCAAGTGAAATATACTAATTATTTAATTATATATATATATATATACCCACCTCGTCCACAAACCATGGACGATATTTATTGTTGTGAATTGGTGTGAAATATTGGATGAAAAATGCGAGTGGTTGAACAATTGTTTGTGGTTGATAATAATTGTTTGTGGTTGATATTGATTGGTTGTGGTTGAAAAATACCCATTGGTGATTGAAATGAATTGGAAATAATTGTGGAAATGCAAAATAAAACATGCCGCCTGCATGTGAATTAGATGCATGAATCCCCATTGTCAAAAACCACGAGGTTTTAAGGTAGAGCGAGGAGCCGGACTAGGGACGGTGCCGGTTTTAACTACCCTGCCGTTATGCTGCCGAAATTTTGAATAATATTCATGTGTTAGAATTATTTTCATATGTTGAAATTATCTTCATGCGTTGAAATTAAAGTCATGTGTTGAAACTATATCCATGTGTGGAAATGCTCATGTGTTGAGAAGTGATGTGTGACAATTAAATTCATGTGTGAATGAATAAAGTGTTTAAACAATAAAAATCACATTTTTATAATATATATGAAGTATGTAAAATATTCGCCTTATATATAAATAGTTTCAATAATAAAAATTTCATCTTTCTTATATGAATAACATATATAAAATATCCATGTGTGGAGGTGCTCATGTGTTGAGAAATGTGTGTATTGGAAAAGTTCATGTGTTGAATAAAAAGAACGAACAATAAGAATTACATTTTTATTGAAATTATAATGTTTTGAAAACATTCATTTGTCGAATAAATATTTTAAATGATAAAAATATCATTTTTATCATATATGTGATATGCTAAAGATATGCGAGCGTTGAAATAAATATTTGTGAAAGAAATATTGTTTTTAACATGCATAGGAACTAAATAAAATAGTCATGTGTTGAAATATATTTTTGTTCGCCGAAATTATCATCTTTGAAATGTGAAGTGTTAAAAATAGCCACTTGTTCAAATAATTAGGCATTAGTTGAAATATTCATTAATTAGCTAATGATATGATTTTCGCCTATGCATGCAACATTAGAATGAATGGTGTTTTTAAACCAAAGTGAGTCAAATATGAAGTTGAATGGAAAATGATAAGTGATAAGAATTGCATATATGTACATGCATATTTATTGAACAGGTTATAGCAAAGAGGCTAGAGAAGCGGAATAAAATTTTGTACCCGACAAATAGGTACACATTTACTGTTTTGTTTGGGTGATGATTTTATGAGCCTATTGGCTAGCAGCTTGGCGTTTTCTTTTTCTTTTTGACATGACACGCCCGTGTGGCTATTTGGGAATTTTCCCAGCCCCTCCCGTACAAAGGAGGTTATGGCGAAATTTTCCAAATTTTAAAGGCGTTAGTGAAATATTTGAAGTGAAATGATAAAGGAATTTTTGAATGAACTATATTTATATAAATATATAAATATAAATAAAATTAAAATGAAACGTGGCCGTGCAGTTCGTGTTTTGAAACCGTGATTTCAAACGACTAGTGCGGGAAATACGACCATTGGATTTTCCTGAAACCGCATGGGATCGCCTTGGAAATATCTTTCCAACGGCACCAACTTTGTAGAGATCCGACGATTGGATTGTCTGGAATGTTTAATTCAAATCTGAAGAAAAACAGCACTAGAAACAATTATATATTTATATAAATATAATTAAATAAATCGAATAACGACGACGTAGTTCGTAAATTGAAATCGTAACTTCAAATGGCTAGTTAGGAAGATTCGACCATCGGATTTTCCCAAAACTGAAACCGTTGGATTCGTTTTGAAATGATCTTTCTAATGACATAAAATTTGTGAAGATCCAACGGTTAGATTTTCAGATATGTGTAAAACAAATTTAGTGAAAAACAGCGCCAGTGCATCGGCACGACCTAAAACGTCGTTTAATTAAATATGGCCGTTTTAAATAAATAAAAATGGCGATATATCGTTATAAAACACTATAGACGATATAGAGTGGAAATAAACCAATTTTTTGTGTTTGCTTGATATGTGATGGTTGAATGTATTTAACATGAAAATAATAACTAAAGAACTTAAATGTGAATGTTGAATAGTCCAACATGTGATAAATTTATTTGAAAATCTAAATATACGTGGGTTATTTGAAAAGGCCGCGTTCATCTCATTTCAAATAATCGATCGACGTTGAGAAGTCGAAGAGTCGAAGACGGTTGAAGACCGACGATCTTCACATTGGATAGATGGGTGCTACTGATGCTCGTGATTGGAGTAGCTACCGTGAAGGAGTTGAAGTAGTAGCCGTCCAAACATACTGTTGATTGTACGGATATGCGAGGAATTTGGTGCCTCCGGCTTCGTTCAAACCCAGAACGGACTTGTAAATAGACTGTGTGTCTGACATTGGATTTTGTTCTGTGCTGATTAATCTATGTTAAATATATATATATCTTTTTGGCGACGGAGAATTTATTCTTTTGCTTAACGCCCTTCTCTGAGATGTACGAGCTCAGAGGTTATGTATTGATAGAAATCAGTCGCATGGAGTGGATTGCCTGTGTGGCATGCCTAAGTGGCATATGATCAAGGCTTTTGTTGCAAAGCAAAGTCTTGTGGTTGATGATCAAAGCATGGTCTGTGTGACGTAGCTTTGTGTATAACGTGAATTCGCGAGCCTCACACCCCGGTATGAGTCAAAAACGGGAGACGGACCGCTGGGAGAGCACGACGTTTCTTTCTAGCTAAGGTGGTGTCAGTGACCTACCAGCCCTGACATTATATATACTTTTCACCTGTGTGGTTGTTGGAATGCGAGGCGCCTCGATTATAGGTCTGTAAGGACCGGGAAATGTGCGTTCAGGAATTGCCAATCCTCAAAAGTAAGAGAGGACCGGCCCAGCCGATTCCAAGGACCGCTGTGTGCGATCCTAGGGCATTTGCTAGAGTGTCTCGAACGGAGAGGAGCTTGCCCCTTGCCTCGACTCATGAAGGAATCCAATTTCCAATATGTAATGTGCGAATGTGATTGTATTACTAGTATGGCGAGATTATATATGGTACCCGTGCCGTCTAGGATTGATATTTATGATTGAAATCGCTTTTGAAATATATATGCACTAGTAATAATATCAAACACTTTTGTTTTATACCTATGAAGCATTTTTGGCCATTATAAGGTAAAACTCTATCATCCGGCTTGCGTTGCATTGTGTGATGGGACCTGAGTCTTATAATGGCTTCATTTTATAAAAAGCATTGCGATGATTTAATCATTTACTTTGTTTCATGCACTAGCACTCATTGGAGTAAACCCGTTCCGCGAAAGTGGCGTGGTCCTTCGATTTGCCTTATTATTGTTGTTAATAAGTTAAGTGGATTTCTCATACCAGTCCCATGACTGACTCGTAGTTTGTTTCACCTTGCAAACTCGGGTGCCTTCAATTTCACATGGGCAGCCTAGTTACAGGTATCTGGTGCACTTTTGGCTCATAGCGAGGCTTGACTACACCGTGCTGACTTTGACTCACTCCGCCATTATAGTATATGTATTATGATTCCGCCAATGGCGATGTAGACTGATATTTATTTTGTGTACTCTTTATGTATGATTCCGCCTCTGGCGATGGTGACTGATTATGTATTATTATGCACTAAGTTGTATCCTGCACTGTGCTCTCTAATGTGGTGATATCTATATGATTCCGCTGTCATATGTGTGTAAATTATTCTATTTTATGTTTATGCTATTATCTGTGATATGTTGATGATGATTAATGTGTTATATTCCAATGATTATCCTTAACACCGTGTAACGGGGTTTTGGGATCGTCACAGCTGGTATCAGAGCTTTGGTTAACCTTAGTTCTAACACATCAAACACTTCGTCAAAATAGAACCAGTAGTATTCTAAGGCGAGTAGCTCATTAGAGATAGAACTAGTAATATCCTAGAATGAGCCAAGCAGAATAGCAAAAATAATTTGATCAGTCCATTGTTATCTTTCCCTAAATTTTTTGCTTAACCATGCAATAAATTATCGTTTCTGTAAGCTGACTCCTTTCTTGCTTATACAGAACTTGAAAAAAAATGGCTAATCGAGCAGCTGCCGCTAGAGGAGGCCGTGCTGGCCGTGGCAGAGGATGGGGAGAAGCCCCAGTTGAAGAAGGACCCTAGATACAACCCCCGGCCGCTCAATACATCAAGCTGGACCGCGTAGCTAAGAGATACAAAAACCTAGGAGGCAAGACCTTCTCGGGAACTGGAACAGTAGTAGAGGCCCTTGCATGGCTCAAAACATGCGAGAAGGTACTAGAAGGCCTAAGGCTTGGAGATCAAGATAAAGCTATTATGGGTGCCTGGCTTGTGCAGGAACAAGTTGAACTATGGTGGGATTCTCTCACCGTCGGGAATAGAGAAGCTGGGAAAACCTGGGACAGATTCAAAGAACTCTTCAAAGAGAAATATGTCCCAGAACAAGCCCTAGAACGCATGCACGATGACTTCGCCAACCTCCAACAGGGGGATCTTTTAGTGTAGGCTTATCTGAATAAATTTACACAGTTGTCACCCTATGCTCCGGAACTTGTCGCCACTGCAATGTCCAAGAACAAGAAATTCATCCTCGGGCTGAAGCGACAGTATTATGATAGAGCCATGGCCCACATCAAGCTGGGATTTATTGAATTGGTGGAAATGACATGCAACTACGAAGACCTTGACCAAAGGCACCTGGAGCAGGATCGCGCTAAAAGCCAAGCCGGAAACAAACGCAAGCCTGCTGTGAATCAAGCTGAGTCAAGCCAAGCGGCATCCTCAAAACCACAGACTGGCAAGCCGCCAAGAGGAAGCTGCTATAATTGTGGCAAAATGGAGCATTTCTCTAATGTGTGCACAACCCCGTAAGGCAGAAGACAAATTCACAAGGTTCAAGCCAGGGCTCTCAGAACCATCGCTCCTGCTTTAATTGCTGCAAGACGGATCATCTTGTCAAAGACTGTCCTTTGCTGAAGAAGGCCGTAGTAGCTCACGTGTATGACGGGTCGAGCCCGCCAGCTGCTTCCGAAGGAGCAGGTAAACCCGATGTTTTGGGAGGTACCCTTACAATTAAAAATATTCCTGTTTCTGTATTGTTTGACACGGGTGCATCACGTAGTTTTATTGCTAGCAACACAGTGCACAAATTAAAGTTATAACGGAGAAAGCTTAAAGATTCGGTTGAAGTTCATAACCCGATAGTGTGACGGCAAGGAATTTCGCTCGGTCCGAACCAGTCGCTAAACCGACCCAGACCGTTCGAAACGCCCTATCGTTTGAGAACACGACAAAACAGAACGCGTACAGAAGAACATTTCACTATATATAACAACAGTGCATCAGATTACAAGAATATACAGAGTATAAATGAATATTACACAGAAATATCAGAGATTTAAATTTCATTTAAATACATAGCAGCGGAAAATAATACAATACACAACTAGAAGTAGATATACGGATACAAAGCTTTCCGGATATCGTTCCAGCTGTAAACCAGGATCCTGTGAATATAAATCTGCAAAACCGAAACTGCTAGCTGCCCGTGTCAAAAATAGGGGCACCCAGAGTTTAGGTTAAAACAATAAACTCCAGGTCAGTCATGTGACTGGTGTGAGAACTAAAACAGTTAATCTTTATTTTAAATCATTAGGTAAATCAAGGGACCACGCCGTATAACACGGAACGGGTTTCCTCCCAAGAATACCAGTGCATAAACAAACAGCGCCATGCTAAATAAAGAAAAATGAAGCTGTTATAAGACCCAGGTCCTATCACACAATGCAAACGCAAGCCGGGGGATAGGGTTTTCCCTTATAACAGCCAAAGAATGCTTGATACGTTTGAAACAAATCATTTGATACTATAATAAGTGCATAGTGTATAAAACAACTTCAAATCATAAGTATCAATCATAGGCGACATGAGCGTCCCATGCCACTATGTCGCCATATATAGGTTTACAAATAAAACCGCAAATGGCACGTATTTGGAAATTGGATTTCCGTCTATGAACCGAGGCAAAAGATAGTCCTCAACCGATTCGTGACTCTCTAGCCCGAGCCACAGGGTCAGAGCGCATCGACCCTTGGAGCGACAGGGCCGGTCCACCGATGTGGATTAAAATGCCTGAACACTACGTTTCCCCACCCTATGGGGTGTAAGTCTGGTCCGTCAGCCGACCAGAATGCATTCGGCCGAAACCGATATAACCGAGGCGCCTCGCAACAGCAACAACAACATAAGTCAAACTCGTCAGGGCGTGTAAAACCACTGACGCCACTTCTAGCTAGAAAGAAACGCAAGTCCTCCCTGAGGTCCGTCTCCCGTTTTTGGTTCATACCTGGTGTGAAACACGCGAGGTAAACGTTACACAAAGCTACGCCTCAAAGGCCGTGCTTTGATCATCACCACAAGACTTTGCTTTTCAACAGAAGCCTTGATCATTTGCATCTTAGCATGCCACACAGGCAAACCATCCTATGCAACCGATATCAGTCACACAGAATGAAATCCGATGTCGGACACACAGTCCATTTACAAGTCCGTTCTGGGTCTGAACGAAACCGGAGGCACCTAGTACCCCGCATATCCATCGATCTCCAAGTACGTCTGGACGATCACCAACTGTTTCCATCTTCTTGGGTGTACAGCCCAATCAAGATCATCAGTAATTACCCAAACGACGTGAAGACGTCCGGTCTTCGACCATCGTCTTCATCTTCGACTTATCGTCGTATCAGTTACTCAGAATGGGATAAACCCGGTCTTTCCGAATAACTCGCGTATATTTTAAATAAGTGTTACACAAACACAACATACGCCTCATTCCAATTCCTTAGTCACTAACCGTAAATTAATCAAGAGAATAATTCCCCAAATATTAACCCCGAAGGCCGAAACCAACATCAGATCAATATCCAGAAAACCATTCTGCTTGGCTAACCGCCAGTTAGTTTCTAAATTTCACATTCAAATCTAATTAAAGATTTAACTATCGCCTGGAGCAAAACTGGTGATACTCCATTCTCGATCTTTTCAATCTAATTAAAGATTCATTAAAACTCCACTTAGTTTTAATCTGTGACTGGGTTAAAGAATCAGTGTCATTTAAAACACGGTTCACGATAAACCCAAAGTCACATCCCATTAATTATCGGGTTAAAGAACAAGTGTTATTTAAAACACTGTTCACGATAAACCCAAAAATCAATATCCATTCAATTCCAATTAAATATCATTTAATTGGTACACTTCATTAAATCTAAATAAAAAGATTTAATCTTTTCTCAACTGGGTTCAAGAACAGTGTTAGTGAAGACACCATTCACGACAAACCCAAATCACATTCGATTAATTATCGGGTTAAAGAACAAGTGTTATTTAAAACACTGTTCACGATAAACCCAAAAATCAATACCAATTCAATTCCAATTAAATATCATTTAATTGGTACACTTCATTAAATCTAAATAAAAAGATTTAATCTTTTCTCAACTGGGTTCAAGAACAGTGTTAGTGAAGACACCATTCACGACAAACCCAAATCACATTCGATTAATTATCGGGTTAAAGAACAAGTGTTATTTAAAACACTGTTCACGATAAACCCAAAAATCAATACCAATTCAATTCCAATTAAATATCATTTAATTGGTACACTTCATTAAATCTAAATAAAAAGATTTAATCTTTTCTCAACTGGGTTCAAGAACAGTGTTAGTGAAGACACCATTCACGACAAACCCAAATCACATTCGATTAATTATCGGGTTAAAGAACAAGTGTTATTTAAAACACTGTTCACGATAAACCCAAAAATCAATACCAATTCAATTCCAATTAAATATCATTTAATTGGTACACTTCATTAAATCTAAATAAAAAGATTTAATCTTTTCTCAACTGGGTTCAAGAACAGTGTTAGTGAAGACACCATTCACGACAAACCCAAATCACATTCGATATTCAATACAAGGCTCTGAATAGAAAATATATCGGCTTATATTCAATATCGAATTCTACGACTAACAAATGTCGTATTGGAAATAACGATATAAATATATATCTTTCAAATTTCCATAACAACACCTGTATAATCACGAATTCCAACATCGAAATATTCCGAAGACAATTTCGATTCAAATCCACTCCAATGCAATCATTGGAAATTTTGGTTATTTTCAAAACCATTTCAAATTCAATTTATTTATTTAAAAATAAATAGAATTATAATTCTAGTTCAAAACTAGTTCATTTCGATAAAAATCTATTTTTATCTTTTCAAATATGGAGTTTTTCATCCCAAACTTTCACAAATCATTTCTTATGATTTTACACAAATTATTACTATTTTTAATAATTTTATCAAGGCCCGTACAGTCGATTTCCAACAACGGCCATCGAACTGCACTTACAGCGACCTTTTTCGAATTTGATTTGGACGTATCTCCAAATCCAACCGTTAGATTTCAAATTTCTAACATTCATTAGAAAGCTCTTTTCGATACGAACCCAACGGTTCCGGTTTTAGGAGAATCCGACGGTCGGATCTCCCGTAATGTCCGTTTTAGATAAATGGTCGAAATTCGCGAACTGCCGCGGCGCGGCGCGTTCTATTCAGGCCATTATATTATATATATAATATATATAATATATATTTCATCGATTTCTATTTAAAACGAATTATATAAATAGTTTTGAATTCGTTTCAAAAACAATTTCAACTTCCTTTTCAATTCAAATCAAAATTGAATTCTTCTTTATAAATTCGTTTTAAAATTCATTTCTATTCAATTCAAATTTCAATTCAATTTGAATTCATTTCAATTTGTTTTCAATTCAATTCGAAATCGTTTTCAATTCAATTCATTTCGAAATCGTTTTCAATTCAATTCATTTCGAAATCGTTTTCAATTCAATTCATTTCGAATTCGTTTTCAATTCAATTCATTTCAAATCGTTTTCAATTCAATTCATTTCGAAATCGTTTTCAATTCAATTCATTTCGAATTCGTTTTCAATTCAATTCATTTCAAATCGTTTTCAATTCAATTCATTTCAAAATATTCGATTTCGAAATCACTTTTCAATATTCATTTTAAAATGAATAAAATCGATATAAATATCGTTCACGTCAAAATGGCGTCAATCTAATCCTCACGGCTTCACATATTTCTATTTTCAAATATTCTATTTCAAATATTTCTATTTCAAATATTCCTATTTCAAATATTTCTTTTTTTTTTTCGAAACTGGAATGAGGCCCAATCAATTACCATATAATGTTAATTATATGGATTTTCTACAACACATGTATATATCAACAACGATGAATAATCAACCATCAATCAAAGTGCACTACACTGTATAAGCATCAAATATAGACATTTAACGCTTATAGCAGCTTGTCAATCAATCGATCGACATATTTAATCAATCAGGATGAGTGAACTTCAAATTTCATCCTAACACCCGTGTGGGGTTTCAAACAATCAAACACATATTTTATTTGTGCAGTTAGGCGATGTGTAAAATTTATCGACCCAATCAACGTCATTCAAATAGGTGTACATAAACAAACCGTCTGGTTTGTAAATGAATATTTATTTATTCACATTCACGTTAAAAATTATATTTTTAACGATAACACATTTTATTTTAACATATGAATTTCTATTCGGTTCATTCGTTAAATAAAATGCTATTTTTATTTTTTTCTAACTTATTTTAGAAAATTTCGGCGGCATAACGGCACGATACTAGAAACGGGACAAGGCCTAGCCTTATCCCCGGTCTAGTGAAGGCCCACGCCATTCACACATCAATCAAATCAATTCGTTATGCAAACCACAAACTTTGAAGTAAGGATCTAACCTAGCCTTACTCCTTCGCCTTATAACGGCGCACGTCTAATCCTAACCAATTTATCGATTCGATTTTTCACACCACAAACCACATTCAAACCAATATCGCAATCAATCACCAAACAGTCAAACAAACAAGTCCATGGTCTGTGGACGATTGTGTCGGGTGCTACTAAGCACCGTCTGCATCCTAGTATAAATATATAACTAGAAAAGAAATAGAAAGGTGAGAAATTCTCACATATAGCTATCCTAGCTCCACGGCTCTTCATTTGCAGAAGTCTTCGACGCTCTCGCCTTTTTGTCGCTTTCGCCCGTATTCTCTATATATGTAAAAATCGCATTTTTACGATGCTATTCAATATATAAAAATCGAATTTTTGACTTCAAAGTTCAATATATAAAAATCGAATTTTTACTTCAACTTTCAATATATAAAAATCGAATTTTTACTTCAACTTTCAATATATAAAAATCGAATTTTTATTTCAAAGTTCAATATATAAAAATCGAATTTTTATTTCAAAGTTCAATATATAAAAAGCGAATTTTTATTTCAAAGTTCATTATATAAAAAGCGAATTTTTATTTCAAAGTTCATTATATAAAAATCGAATTTTTATTTCAAAGTTCAATATATAAAAATCGAATTTTTATTTCAAAGTTCATTATATAAAAATCGAATTTTTATTTCAAAGTTCAATATATAAAAATCGAATTTTTATTTCAAAGTTCAATATATAAAAATCGAATTTTTATTTCAAAGTTCAATATATAAAAATCGAATTTTTATTTCAAAGTTCAATATATAAAAATCGAATTTTTATTTCAAAGTTTAAATCTTTTTAAACCTTTCAAAATTCAAATCTTTTACCTTTTAAAAATTCAAATCTTTCTAAACCTTTTAAAATAAAAATCTTTTTAAACCTTTTTAAAAATAAAAATCTTTTTAAACCTTTTAAAATAAAAATCTTTTTAAACCTTTTAAAAATAAAAATCTTTTTAAACCTTTTAAAAATAAAAATCTTTTTAAACCTTTTAAAATAAAAATCTTTTTAAACCTTTTTAAAAATAAAAATCTTCAGTTTTAAATTTCCTTTCAAATCAGATCAAATTTTATTTAAATAAGTACTTTATATATATGAAATAAAGAAATAAAGAAAAGAAAAAAAAAACCTTACAGGGGCTATGCTGCTTCGTCGGTCATCAGGGGGTGGGGGTTTCGGGTTCGGGTATGGGTAAGGTCGGGGGCCGCAGGCGAAGGGAAGGGGAGGAGGAGGAAGGAGGGGCGGCGCGGAGCAGTGGTTTCGAAAGGGGGGGGGGTGCGGCTCGCGAATCGATGCGGAGGAGGAGAAGGGAGCTCGAGGGGGGGGGGGTGCTGGACGCCGACGGCGCGGTTGCGGTTTCATCGGAGGAGCGACGAGCTCCTCCGTCCTTTCCCCTTTTTTTTTTTTTTTTTTTTTTTTTCTAATCTGCTGAATGAATTTGGACGGGGGGGGCCAAAGCGATTTAAGGGGAGGAAGGGAATTTTTTTTTTTTTTTTTTTTTTATTATTATTTAATTATTAAATTTTTGCAAAAAGGTGACTTTTACATACGACCTCGTAACGAGGCCCACCGCCTGCCGTCCATAGCGTTTTACCCCCATTCCGAACACAATGGGATATGTATCGCAAGCTGATTCGACTGTTTCGATCAGTTTCCGTTGAATTTACATTTAAATCACTATATTGAATTTTAAACGTACATTTTAAATTACCGAGACCACATACTGACTAGAAAAATTCCAGAAAAATATTTTCTAGCTTCGTATTGACGATACGGTCCTAACAAAACTAGTTTCGTCGAATTCTGAGACCGTTAGAAAAATGGCCAATTTCCAGTCGATTAAAATCAACTGAAACTGGTCAAACGCGTTTTCCTTTGCCACGCTCACATACTGATTCGAAAAATTATGAAACTTGAAACCTAGCAATAGTTTGACATCCCGGACCCAACAAAACTGGTTTCGTCGAATTCCGAGGTCATCTGCAAAATGTCCATTTTTAAGGGCCTGAATTCCATAGCGACTATTCAGAATTTTCAACTGGACATAACTTTTGATTCCCGCTACTAACTTTTGATTTTTCGGATTCGTTGGAAAGATATTCACAATTAGATCCTATCCTTTTTGGTTTCACTAAAATCCGGATTGCTTTGCACCCGGTACATTCAATTGAAGTTTGAAATCGAATTATCGAACTACCGCGCCATTTTCAATTCCATTTATAATTATATATAAATATTTATATTCTATCGACGACGCGTATAATATATACGTTCGAATTCTATTCAAAATAAATTTTCTCGTCGATTCTATTTAAAATAATTCATTTTAAATAATCAAAACTCGCTAAAATTGCCAAAATAAAAATTTTAAACTGGCCCAGATTTTCCGGGTTGTTACAATCTCCCCCACTTAAAACTTTTCGTCCCCGAAAAGGAACAAAGTCGAAAGTGGTTTGATTAATCAACTCTACGCTCGACCTGGCTTCCATTCTCCAACTCTTTAGTTTCTGAGAATTTCTAAAATTTCAAAAATTTGGCTAACACCCTAAATTTTTGAAAAATTTCGCCATAACCTCCCCTGCACCGGGAGCATCGGGAAATTGCAAATAGCGTTCCCGGTCCTTCAGATCTCAAAAAGAAAAAGAAAAAGCCAAGCGGCTAGCCAATAGGCTCACAAAATCATCATCACCCAAACAAAACAGGAAATTATGTAGTAAACATGTACCTATTTGTCGGGCAAACAAATTTTATTCCCTGCTCTAGCCTCCTTGCTATAACCTGTTCAATGTAAGTACATATATGCAAGCAAATGCGACCAATTTTCAATATAGTTCAATATTTGATTCAATTAGGCTAATTGGTTCAAAATTATCAAACAATTAAACAAGCAACACAAACATCAATCAATTAGTGAATTAGAGTTTCAAATTCATAATTTTGATACATATACAAAAATCAAATTTTTGATGCCAAATTACAACAATAGGCCCTATCTAATTTTTGGTTCTCACACCAGTCAATAGGAAATATATAGAAAATCACACTTTCGACACTCGAATATAAATGCTGATGATGATGCACCATCATCAATATCATCTTCGGGCGACTAGAGCGTGATGCTATATCTATCCAGTATATTAAAATTTCAAATACACGTGGATCAGACGTATATGCAAAATCTTTATATACTGGACTGTCCAAATCAATATAAATAAATAATCAACTACGAATAATTGATTTAACTTTTCAAAACAAAAATTTGTTTTCATTTTCAAAAATATACTCTTCACACTCGTTCTAGGATACTACTGATCCTATCTCTAACGAGTCATCCCATTGGATATTACTAATCCGATTATCTGATGAATTCTTTCGTACGGTTCTAATGTGCCTTGTTCTCTGAGCTTTGTAAACCAAAGCTCTGATACCAACTGTGACGGCAAGGAATTTCGCTCGGTCCGAACCAGTCGCTAAACCGACCCAGACCGTTCGAAACGCCCTATCGTTTGAGAACACGACAAAACAGAACGCGTACAGAAGAACATTTCACTATATATAACAACAGTGCATCAGATTACAAGAATATACAGAGTATAAATGAATATTACACAGAAATATCAGAGATTTAAATTTCATTTAAATACATAGCAGCGGAAAATAATACAATACACAACTAGAAGTAGATATACGGATACAAAGCTTTCCGGATATCGTTCCAGCTGTAAACCAGGATCCTGTGAATATAAATCTGCAAAACCGAAACTGCTAGCTGCCCGTGTCAAAAATAGGGGCACCCAGAGTTTAGGTTAAAACAATAAACTCCAGGTCAGTCATGTGACTGGTGTGAGAACTAAAACAGTTAATCTTTATTTTGAATCATTAGGTAAATCAAGGGACCACGCCGTATAACACGGAACGGGTTTCCTCCCAAGAATACCAGTGCATAAACAAACAGCGCCATGCTAAATAAAGAAAAATGAAGCTGTTATAAGACCCAGGTCCTATCACACAATGCAAACGCAAGCCGGGGGATAGGGTTTTCCCTTATAACAGCCAAAGAATGCTTGATACGTTTGAAACAAATCATTTGATACTATAATAAGTGCATAGTGTATAAAACAACTTCAAATCATAAGTATCAATCATAGGCGACATGAGCGTCCCATGCCACTATGTCGCCATATATAGGTTTACAAATAAAACCGCAAATGGCACGTATTTGGAAATTGGATTTCCGTCTATGAACCGAGGCAAAAGATAGTCCTCAACCGATTCGTGACTCTCTAGCCCGAGCCACAGGGTCAGAGCGCATCGACCCTTGGAGCGACAGGGCCGGTCCACCGATGTGGATTAAAATGCCTGAACACTACGTTTCCCCACCCTATGGGGTGTAAGTCTGGTCCGTCAGCCGACCAGAATGCATTCGGCCGAAACCGATATAACCGAGGCGCCTCGCAACAGCAACAACAACATAAGTCAAACTCGTCAGGGCGTGTAAAACCACTGACGCCACTTCTAGCTAGAAAGAAACGCAAGTCCTCCCTGAGGTCCGTCTCCCGTTTTTGGTTCATACCTGGTGTGAAACACGCGAGGTAAACGTTACACAAAGCTACGCCTCAAAGGCCGTGCTTTGATCATCACCACAAGACTTTGCTTTTCAACAGAAGCCTTGATCATTTGCATCTTAGCATGCCACACAGGCAAACCATCCTATGCAACCGATATCAGTCACACAGAATGAAATCCGATGTCGGACACACAGTCCATTTACAAGTCCGTTCTGGGTCTGAACGAAACCGGAGGCACCTAGTACCCCGCATATCCATCGATCTCCAAGTACGTCTGGACGATCACCAACTGTTTCCATCTTCTTGGGTGTACAGCCCAATCAAGATCATCAGTAATTACCCAAACGACGTGAAGACGTCCGGTCTTCGACCATCGTCTTCATCTTCGACTTATCGTCGTATCAGTTACTCAGAATGGGATAAACCCGGTCTTTCCGAATAACTCGCGTATATTTTAAATAAGTGTTACACAAACACAACATACGCCTCATTCCAATTCCTTAGTCACTAACCGTAAATTAATCAAGAGAATAATTCCCCAAATATTAACCCCGAAGGCCGAAACCAACATCAGATCAATATCCAGAAAACCATTCTGCTTGGCTAACCGCCAGTTAGTTTCTAAATTTCACATTCAAATCTAATTAAAGATTTAACTATCGCCTGGAGCAAAACTGGTGATACTCCATTCTCGATCTTTTCAATCTAATTAAAGATTCATTAAAACTCCACTTAGTTTTAATCTGTGACTGGGTTAAAGAATCAGTGTCATTTAAAACACGGTTCACGATAAACCCAAAGTCACATCCCATTAATTATCGGGTTAAAGAACAAGTGTTATTTAAAACACTGTTCACGATAAACCCAAAAATCAATATCCATTCAATTCCAATTAAATATCATTTAATTGGTACACTTCATTAAATCTAAATAAAAAGATTTAATCTTTTCTCAACTGGGTTCAAGAACAGTGTTAGTGAAGACACCATTCACGACAAACCCAAATCACATTCGATTAATTATCGGGTTAAAGAACAAGTGTTATTTAAAACACTGTTCACGATAAACCCAAAAATCAATACCAATTCAATTCCAATTAAATATCATTTAATTGGTACACTTCATTAAATCTAAATAAAAAGATTTAATCTTTTCTCAACTGGGTTCAAGAACAGTGTTAGTGAAGACACCATTCACGACAAACCCAAATCACATTCGATTAATTATCGGGTTAAAGAACAAGTGTTATTTAAAACACTGTTCACGATAAACCCAAAAATCAATACCAATTCAATTCCAATTAAATATCATTTAATTGGTACACTTCATTAAATCTAAATAAAAAGATTTAATCTTTTCTCAACTGGGTTCAAGAACAGTGTTAGTGAAGACACCATTCACGACAAACCCAAATCACATTCGATTAATTATCGGGTTAAAGAACAAGTGTTATTTAAAACACTGTTCACGATAAACCCAAAAATCAATACCAATTCAATTCCAATTAAATATCATTTAATTGGTACACTTCATTAAATCTAAATAAAAAGATTTAATCTTTTCTCAACTGGGTTCAAGAACAGTGTTAGTGAAGACACCATTCACGACAAACCCAAATCACATTCGATATTCAATACAAGGCTCTGAATAGAAAATATATCGGCTTATATTCAATATCGAATTCTACGACTAACAAATGTCGTATTGGAAATAACGATATAAATATATATCTTTCAAATTTCCATAACAACACCTGTATAATCACGAATTCCAACATCGAAATATTCCGAAGACAATTTCGATTCAAATCCACTCCAATGCAATCATTGGAAATTTTGGTTATTTTCAAAACCATTTCAAATTCAATTTATTTATTTAAAAATAAATAGAATTATAATTCTAGTTCAAAACTAGTTCATTTCGATAAAAATCTATTTTTATCTTTTCAAATATGGAGTTTTTCATCCCAAACTTTCACAAATCATTTCTTATGATTTTACACAAATTATTACTATTTTTAATAATTTTATCAAGGCCCGTACAGTCGATTTCCAACAACGGCCATCGAACTGCACTTACAGCGACCTTTTTCGAATTTGATTTGGACGTATCTCCAAATCCAACCGTTAGATTTCAAATTTCTAACATTCATTAGAAAGCTCTTTTCGATACGAACCCAACGGTTCCGGTTTTAGGAGAATCCGACGGTCGGATCTCCCGTAATGTCCGTTTTAGATAAATGGTCGAAATTCGCGAACTGCCGCGGCGCGGCGCGTTCTATTCAGGCCATTATATTATATATATAATATATATAATATATATTTCATCGATTTCTATTTAAAACGAATTATATAAATAGTTTTGAATTCGTTTCAAAAACAATTTCAACTTCCTTTTCAATTCAAATCAAAATTGAATTCTTCTTTATAAATTCGTTTTAAAATTCATTTCTATTCAATTCAAATTTCAATTCAATTTGAATTCATTTCAATTTGTTTTCAATTCAATTCGAAATCGTTTTCAATTCAATTCATTTCGAAATCGTTTTCAATTCAATTCATTTCGAAATCGTTTTCAATTCAATTCATTTCGAATTCGTTTTCAATTCAATTCATTTCAAATCGTTTTCAATTCAATTCATTTCGAAATCGTTTTCAATTCAATTCATTTCGAATTCGTTTTCAATTCAATTCATTTCAAATCGTTTTCAATTCAATTCATTTCAAAATATTCGATTTCGAAATCACTTTTCAATATTCATTTTAAAATGAATAAAATCGATATAAATATCGTTCACGTCAAAATGGCGTCAATCTAATCCTCACGGCTTCACATATTTCTATTTTCAAATATTCTATTTCAAATATTTCTATTTCAAATATTCCTATTTCAAATATTTCTTTTTTTTTTTCGAAACTGGAATGAGGCCCAATCAATTACCATATAATGTTAATTATATGGATTTTCTACAACACATGTATATATCAACAACGATGAATAATCAACCATCAATCAAAGTGCACTACACTGTATAAGCATCAAATATAGACATTTAACGCTTATAGCAGCTTGTCAATCAATCGATCGACATATTTAATCAATCAGGATGAGTGAACTTCAAATTTCATCCTAACACCCGTGTGGGGTTTCAAACAATCAAACACATATTTTATTTGTGCAGTTAGGCGATGTGTAAAATTTATCGACCCAATCAACGTCATTCAAATAGGTGTACATAAACAAACCGTCTGGTTTGTAAATGAATATTTATTTATTCACATTCACGTTAAAAATTATATTTTTAACGATAACACATTTTATTTTAACATATGAATTTCTATTCGGTTCATTCGTTAAATAAAATGCTATTTTTATTTTTTTCTAACTTATTTTAGAAAATTTCGGCGGCATAACGGCACGATACTAGAAACGGGACAAGGCCTAGCCTTATCCCCGGTCTAGTGAAGGCCCACGCCATTCACACATCAATCAAATCAATTCGTTATGCAAACCACAAACTTTGAAGTAAGGATCTAACCTAGCCTTACTCCTTCGCCTTATAACGGCGCACGTCTAATCCTAACCAATTTATCGATTCGATTTTTCACACCACAAACCACATTCAAACCAATATCGCAATCAATCACCAAACAGTCAAACAAACAAGTCCATGGTCTGTGGACGATTGTGTCGGGTGCTACTAAGCACCGTCTGCATCCTAGTATAAATATATAACTAGAAAAGAAATAGAAAGGTGAGAAATTCTCACATATAGCTATCCTAGCTCCACGGCTCTTCATTTGCAGAAGTCTTCGACGCTCTCGCCTTTTTGTCGCTTTCGCCCGTATTCTCTATATATGTAAAAATCGCATTTTTACGATGCTATTCAATATATAAAAATCGAATTTTTGACTTCAAAGTTCAATATATAAAAATCGAATTTTTACTTCAACTTTCAATATATAAAAATCGAATTTTTACTTCAACTTTCAATATATAAAAATCGAATTTTTATTTCAAAGTTCAATATATAAAAATCGAATTTTTATTTCAAAGTTCAATATATAAAAAGCGAATTTTTATTTCAAAGTTCATTATATAAAAAGCGAATTTTTATTTCAAAGTTCATTATATAAAAATCGAATTTTTATTTCAAAGTTCAATATATAAAAATCGAATTTTTATTTCAAAGTTCATTATATAAAAATCGAATTTTTATTTCAAAGTTCAATATATAAAAATCGAATTTTTATTTCAAAGTTCAATATATAAAAATCGAATTTTTATTTCAAAGTTCAATATATAAAAATCGAATTTTTATTTCAAAGTTCAATATATAAAAATCGAATTTTTATTTCAAAGTTTAAATCTTTTTAAACCTTTCAAAATTCAAATCTTTTACCTTTTAAAAATTCAAATCTTTCTAAACCTTTTAAAATAAAAATCTTTTTAAACCTTTTTAAAAATAAAAATCTTTTTAAACCTTTTAAAATAAAAATCTTTTTAAACCTTTTAAAAATAAAAATCTTTTTAAACCTTTTAAAAATAAAAATCTTTTTAAACCTTTTAAAATAAAAATCTTTTTAAACCTTTTTAAAAATAAAAATCTTCAGTTTTAAATTTCCTTTCAAATCAGATCAAATTTTATTTAAATAAGTACTTTATATATATGAAATAAAGAAATAAAGAAAAGAAAAAAAAAACCTTACAGGGGCTATGCTGCTTCGTCGGTCATCAGGGGGTGGGGGTTTCGGGTTCGGGTATGGGTAAGGTCGGGGGCCGCAGGCGAAGGGAAGGGGAGGAGGAGGAAGGAGGGGCGGCGCGGAGCAGTGGTTTCGAAAGGGGGGGGGTGCGGCTCGCGAATCGATGCGGAGGAGGAGAAGGGAGCTCGAGGGGGGGGGGGGTGCTGGACGCCGACGGCGCGGTTGCGGTTTCATCGGAGGAGCGACGAGCTCCTCCGTCCTTTCCCCTTTTTTTTTTTTTTTTTTTTTTTTTTCTAATCTGCTGAATGAATTTGGACGGGGGGGGCCAAAGCGATTTAAGGGGAGGAAGGGAAAATTTTTTTTTTTTTTTTTTTTTATTATTATTTAATTATTAAATTTTTGCAAAAAGGTGACTTTTACATACGACCTCGTAACGAGGCCCACCGCCTGCCGTCCATAGCGTTTTACCCCCATTCCGAACACAATGGGATATGTATCGCAAGCTGATTCGACTGTTTCGATCAGTTTCCGTTGAATTTACATTTAAATCACTATATTGAATTTTAAACGTACATTTTAAATTACCGAGACCACATACTGACTAGAAAAATTCCAGAAAAATATTTTCTAGCTTCGTATTGACGATACGGTCCTAACAAAACTAGTTTCGTCGAATTCTGAGACCGTTAGAAAAATGGCCAATTTCCAGTCGATTAAAATCAACTGAAACTGGTCAAACGCGTTTTCCTTTGCCACGCTCACATACTGATTCGAAAAATTATGAAACTTGAAACCTAGCAATAGTTTGACATCCCGGACCCAACAAAACTGGTTTCGTCGAATTCCGAGGTCATCTGCAAAATGTCCATTTTTAAGGGCCTGAATTCCATAGCGACTATTCAGAATTTTCAACTGGACATAACTTTTGATTCCCGCTACTAACTTTTGATTTTTCGGATTCGTTGGAAAGATATTCACAATTAGATCCTATCCTTTTTGGTTTCACTAAAATCCGGATTGCTTTGCACCCGGTACATTCAATTGAAGTTTGAAATCGAATTATCGAACTACCGCGCCATTTTCAATTCCATTTATAATTATATATAAATATTTATATTCTATCGACGACGCGTATAATATATACGTTCGAATTCTATTCAAAATAAATTTTCTCGTCGATTCTATTTAAAATAATTCATTTTAAATAATCAAAACTCGCTAAAATTGCCAAAATAAAAATTTTAAACTGGCCCAGATTTTCCGGGTTGTTACAGATAGGAGGATCTCTCATTCTCAGTTCATATTGTAAAGTACCTGCTTCTTTTTCTCGATACAAGTTTCCCATTGATCTAATCATCATGGATTTTCCTGAATTCGATATCATTCTCGGGATGGATTGGTTAACGAAATACGAAGCCGAAGTAAAATGGGCGGAAAGAATTGTTAAAATTCGAACGAAGCTTGGATATATTACTGTACCATGCCAAGGTTCGAATCCAAACAGAGAAGAATTTTGGTCGGCATTAGAAGTTATCCCCACTTCCATAGAAAAGATTCCTATTGTTAGAAACTATGCGGATGTGTTTGAAGAAGTCGAAAACTTACCTTCGTAAAGAGAAATAGAATTCAGAATCGATCTAATTCCCAATGCCAGACCAGTGGTACATCCAATTCGCAGAATGACTCCAAAGGAAAAAGAAGAATTAGACGATCAAACTCGTCGACTGTTGTGGAAGGGACTAATCAGACCTAGCTTTTCTAATTGGGGTGCAGCTGTAGTGTTTGTCCCAAAGTCAGACGGTACTCTTCGATTGTGTGTTGATTATCGAGACCTCAACAAACAGACGCTCAAAAACAAATACCCATTACCCCGCATCGATGATCTGGTAGACCAATTAAATGGGGCGAGAGTATTTTCCCAAATGGACCTAGCTATAGGTTTTCATCAATTGAGAATAGCAGAGGAGTGTGTTCCTTTGACAGCTTTCAGAGGTCCAGACATATTTTATGAATGGTTAGTAATGCCATTCGGCATGTGCAATGCTCCAGCATACTTTGTCGATCTAATGAATAGAGTGTTCAGGGGAGTTCTGAATAAATTTGTCCTCGTATTCATCAATGATATTTTAATCTACTCCAAATCAAAACCCGAGCATGAAAAACACTTAGAACAAGTATTGGAGATTCTAAGAAAGAACGTCTTCAAAGCCAAATTCTCTAAATATGTCTTCTGGCAAGAAGAAGTGATGTTTCTTGGCCATGTTGTGTCAAAGAAAGGGATTTCTGTAGATCCAGGCAAAATAACAGCGATTCAAGACTGGAAACAACCCACTACACCCGCAGAGGTTAGAAGTTTTATGGGGTTGGCTAGCTATTATCGAAAGTTCGTTAAGGATTTTTAGAAGATATCCGGTCCATTAACGGAGCTCACGAAGAAGCATGAGAAATTTAAGTGGACTTCCGACTGTGAAGAAGCTTTCCAGGAATTGAAATCGAAACTGACAACTGCTCCAGTGTTAACCGTTATTGATGGCAATCAGGATTTGACGGTTTGGACAGATGCTTCTATTGGAGGTCTTGGTGCAGTGTTAATGCAAAGAGGCCAAGTAGTCACTTATGCAAGCCGCCAACTGAAACCACATGAAAAGAATTATGTAACTCATGATCTTGAGTTGCTAGTTATCGTTTTTGCATTGAAAATATGGAGGCATTATTTATTGGGCGAGAAATTTGTATTGTATACTGATCATCAATCATTGAAGTATTTATACACCCAGAAAGATCTGAATTTAAGACAGCAGCGTTGGCTAGAATTTCTTGCAGCGTATGATCTTGATATCCTGTATACGCCGGGAAAGGCAAACGTTGTAGCAGATGCGCTTAGTAGAAAAACCGCAATCATTGCCAATCTTATAATTACGCCTGGCTTGATTGATAAGATATGTGCTCTCCAGAGGAATACTTATTTCATTCAAAGGATCAGAGGGAGAATCCAGAACGGAGAGCCCTCATGTTTTCAGTTAGATAAAGAAGAAGTTCTGAGACTGAAAGGGAGAATATTTGTTCCCAACATCCCTGAGCTCAAAAGAGAAGTGCTAGATGAATGCCATAAATCCAAACTTTGCATTCATCCTGGTGTGAATAAAATGTACAACGATATCAAATGCACTTTCTGGTGGAAGGCAATGAAGAGGGATATTTCTTTGTATGTTAGCAGATGCCCTACTTGTCAATTGGTCAAGAGCGACCAACAGAAGCTAGCTGGATTGTTGCAACCGTTGGAAGTCCCAGGTTGGAAATGGGAATAGATTTCCATGGATTTCGTAGATGGTTTGCCGTGAACCAGGAAAGGTAATGACAGCATTTGGGTAATCGTAGATCGCTTCACGAAGACTGCCCATTTCATACCTGTCAGATCCAATAGAACCGTTCAAAGTCTAGCACATATATATTTCAAGGAAATCGTTAAGCTGCATGGAATTCCCATCAGCATAGTCAGTGATAGAGACCCAATATTTGCTAGCAAATTCTGGGAGGCATTCCAGACAGAATTGGGAACGAAATTGAATATGAGCACCGCTTATCACCCTCAAACAGATGGCCAAACTGAGCGGGTGAATAGAATTCTAGAAGATTTATTGCGGGCTTGTATAATTGAATTTGGTTGGTCATGGGAAGATCACTTGCATTTGGTAGAATTCTCATATAACAATAGCTATCAAGCAAGTTTGGGAATGTCGCCATTTGAAGCAGTATATGGCAGACCGTGCAGATCTCCAGCATGTTGGGTAGAACCTGGCAACAGACTTGTGTTAGGACCCGATATGATTAGAGAAGCATCTGATAAAGTCGACTTCATCAAAAAGCGATAGAGAACCGCGCAAAGCCGACAGAAAAGTTATGCAGATTCTAGAAGAAGAGATTTGACATTTGCTGTTGGTGACCATGTTTATTTGAAAGTTTCTCCGATGAGAGGAGTAATCAGATTTGTCAAAACTGGGAAGTTGGCACCGAGATTTATTGGTCCCTTTCCTATACTTGAACGAATTGGAACTCTTGCTTGTAGGGTTCAATTACCAGATTGGTTGCCTGGAGTGCATGATGTATTTCACGTATCTCAACTTAGAAGACATTTGCATGATCCGGATCTTGTTGTAGAAGAAGCAGCGCAACAGGATATAGACATAACTCCAGAATTAGCAGTCAAAAGAGAGCCATTAAAGATTGTTGGCAAAGAAACTAGAGAACTGAGAAGCAAAAAGGTTCATTTAGTTAAAGTGCAGTGGAGTAGTGATCCTAGAGACTGTACTTGGGAGACTGAGGAAAGAATTAAGCATGCTTACCCCAAATGCAGAGTGGACATCTCTGACTAACTCCGGTGCAAGGTACCTTTACAATACTTTGCATTTACATTTTGTTTCCTACTTTACTGTTGTTTCCTTTTCGGGGACGAAAAGTTTTAAGTGGGGGAGATTATAACAACCCTGAAAATACGAGCCACTTTAAAATTTTTAAATTGGTTATTTCAAAGGAATTTGAACAATTGAAATAGAATATTTCTATAAAATAGTGAATTGGAAATAGTGAGTCAGTTTGAAAATTTGAATTCAAACTTTGACTGACTGTGCAGGGTGGAAAATATAACGGATTTTAGCGAAACCAAAAATAATCAATACCTTTCTAACGAATCTGAAAAATCAAAGTTTCATAACGGGAATGAATAGTTATGGCCGAATGAATTTTCAGAAAGGTCACTATATAGGATATATAGCCCTGGAAAATAGATATTTTGCAAACGACCTCGGAATTCGACGAACCCACTTTTGTTAGGTCCGGGATGTCAAACTATTGCTAGGTTTCAAATTTCATAATTTTTGAAGCTAGTATGTGAGCGTGGCAAAAGAAAATGTGTTTGGTCAATTTCTGTTAAATTGGATCGACCAGAAAATGGCCATTTTTCAAACGATCTCAGAATTCGACGAAACTAGTTTTGTTGGGACCGTAGCATCAAAACATAGCTAGATTTATTTTTCTGGAATTTTCGAATCAGTTTGTGGCCCTGGCAAATTGAAATGTACGTTCAAAGTTAAAATTAAATGTTTTATACTTTAATTTGAAGAATAACTGACTGTAACAGTCGAATTGGCCAACGAAACATATCCCATTGTGTCCGGGATAGGGGTAATTAGCTAGGGACGATAGTCGTTGGGTTTGAATTGGTGTCCGTGTGGAGAAACATTATTTAAAAATTTATTAAAACTATGGGCCAATCAGAATTTTCCTTTCATTATTTTTAAAAATAAAAAAAAACGCAGAAACCCTTTTTCTCTCCCCCGATTGACGATTCCTATCGTTCGCCGCTTCTCCTCCAAATCGCAGCCGCCACAGGCGATTTCAGCCTGCGCCACCCCCTACCTCGACGCGCCTCCCTCCACTCTTCCAATCTGACCCTACCCCGACCCCTATCCCCTCCTCCATCACCAGTATCGACGACCCAAAGTCGACCCCTTTCCGCCACCGCCACGTGCGCCACAGACCACCGAACCACCTCAAACCACCCTACGCCGACTCCCCTCTCCTCCCTCTTCCACGTCAGCACCTCTGATCATCCCATCGTGCCTCGGTTTTCTCGAAAATTGCAACCCTAGTTTTGAACCATCGATAAAGGTGAGTTCTTTTTTATGTTTGAACTTTGAAAAATCATATCTTTATGGTGTGTTGACGAAATTCGATGAAACAGGAAACATCGGGACCGCAAGGAAGCTCTCTACCACATAGAAGAGACCGCGGATTTTTCTGAGTCATCTACGATTTTTAGCACTCCAAAAACCAATGTGAGAAATCTAAATTAAATGAATTTGAATGGAAAATGTCGTGTATAAATTATATAAGCGAAATATAAATTACACACGTGTTGTATACCTCATGTACATGCGATGTGTAAGCTATATAAGCGAAATATGAATTATACATGCATAGAATAATTGAATATATGTTGAAATGCAAGTGATATATAGCAATTATTTAATTATATATATATACACACACACACACACACACTCCCCTTGTCCACAAACCATGGACGATATTTATTGTTGTGAATTGGTGCGAAATATTGGATGAAAAATGCGAATGGTTGAATAATAGTTTGTGGTTGATATTGATTGGTTGTGGTTGAAAAATACCCATTAGTGATTGAAATGAATTGGAAATAATTGTGGAAATGAAAAATAAAACATGCCGCCTGCGTGCAAATTAGATGCATGAATCCCCATTGTCAAAAACCGCGAGGTTTTAAGGTAGAGCGAGGAGCCGTACTAGGGACGGTGCCGGTTTTAACTACCCTGCCGTTATGCTGCCGAAATTTTGAATAATATTCATGTGTTGGAATTATTTTCGTATGTTGAAATTATCTTCATGCGTTGAAATTAAAGTCATGTGTTGAAACTATATCCATGTGAGGAAATGCTCATGTGTTGAGAAGTGATGTGTGAAAATTAAATTCATGTGTGAATGAATAAAGTGTTTAAACAATAAAAATCACATTTTTATAATATATATGAAGTATGTAAAATATTCGCCTTATATATAAATAGTTTCAATAGTAAAAATTTCATCTTCCTTATATGAACAACATATATAAAATATCCATGTGTGGAGGTGCTCATGTGTTGAGAAATGTGTGTAATGGAAAAGTTCATGTGTTGAAAAAAAAGAACGAACAATAAAAATTACATTTTTATTGAAATTATAAAGTATTGAAAACATTCATTTGTCGAATAAATATTTTAAATGATAAAAATATCATTTTTATCATATATGTGATATGCTAAAGATATGCGAGCGTTGAAATAAATATTTGTGAAAGAAATATTATTTTTAAAATGCATAGGAACTAAATAAAATAGTCATGTGTTGAAATATATTTTATGTAACACCCCGTAATTCTGTAACAATAAGATTCGCAAATCAAGGCAGAATTAAGAGTTAAATTCAAAATCAAGGGAAACGGTCTACGCCATTGCGTTCGTCTCGGAAAAATACGTGAAATAGAGTCCGAGTTTTCGAAAATCGGAGTCCGTATGACCAAGATATGGCCCGTCAAAGTTTTCAGAAAATTCCAAGTTCAAAACAGTTTAAAAAAAAACTAGGGCCAAATTCGAATTCAAACGCACAGGGGGCAGGGCAGGAAAATTCCCGCCCAGGTCAAGTCGACAGGGGTGTCGACTGCGCAGTCGACACCACCCCCCCACCCATGTCGACTGCCCAGTCGACATGGGTGTCGACCTGCCCGCTTTTTCCAGCTTTCTGCACCTGGTTCGTTCTGCTGTATTTGGTCACGTTTTCTGACCAGGTTCGTCCCCCTAACACTATATAAACAGCCCTGGTCTTCTTCTCTATTCACAAATTCTTTTCTACCATTATGCTGCATAGATTCTTGCTAGACATGGCTTCTCCCCCTCCTCTAAAATATATAAATAAAATAATATATATAAAATAAACCAAGACGAGGAAATGCTGCTAAAAGATTTTCAAGAAGAAGTTCAAGTCACGCTGGGATTCAAGAGGAGGTTCATACGACTTCAACGACTGTTTTTCTACGAATCTTAGCAACTCCTCCTTTCTATTCTAATCTAATCTCTGTAAGTCAGTTATTTTTAGATTTGAACGTTTTTTCTTTGTTCGTGACATGAAATTAAAGGAATAAAAGAATATGCCAAATCTCTCTCTCTCTCTATTCGAATCAGTGCCTATACTCTTGAACCTAATTAGGAACTGTTATGATTCGAGGACAAATAAGACCGTGACTATGAACACTTGCCTATGACTATGAACATTGCCTATGACTATGAACATTGCCTATGACTATGAACATTGCCTATGACTGTGACTGGGACTATGAGGATTATTTCCTTGACTAAGCCTATGCCTTTGATTAGAAAACATAAACTATTAACTATGACACAACAAGGACGTCTGTGATTAAACACCTATGATTCATGACTAGGAAAGTGTTGCTTAAGTTTTGTGATTATGAGATTGGGTCTAAACCCGATTATTTATTCTGCCTGTCCTTGGTTTTCTTTGGTTCTAGACCTTGGGAATTTACCTATTAAGTTAGGTCTACCCATGTTCTTGAACCTACTCTGTCTATTCTTGGTTTCAGACCTTGGGAATTTACCTATTAAGTTAGGTCTACCCATGTTCTTGAACCTACGTCGTTTTTCAAAACCATTTTACGCCAGTTGTTATATCTATCCTTTTCATAGCAATCTTTGGTTCATTCCCTATTTGTTACGAATTTATATTTATCTATAATCTAGATTAAAACACGATTGTACGAACGGTGGGAATGCGATTTGTGGCAAAAATATGAAATTTAATAAAACGTAGTTTAACTTGGAAATTGGCATAAATTGGGAACATGTATTATGGCATGTTCATAGAAATGAAAATTGGATAAATATGACATGAATTATAAGATGTGTAATTTGTATCTTGTATTGGTGTGTAAATCTAGCATTTACATGAATTGTGAACTAGAGTAATAAGTCTAGTTTGACGTGAATTAGAATGTTGAATCGGAATTGGATTAGCTAATTTGGCACGGTAAGTATATTGGCATAAATGTGAAATTGGCCATAGTTGGGAATAACTATCAGGTTTAGCAAAATCATGGTTAGTGACACTTCATTTGGTATGGTTTACATACCAAAAAGCATAAACATGATATAGAGGGGAAAATGGGCCGTAAGAATAAATGTTGACAATTTATATTAAAAGAGTAATTGGGAAATAAGTAAATTAGGATTAATTTACTTATAGAATTTGTCCTAAATGAGGAAATGTTAATTTAGACAAATTAAAGGTTTGTTAACGACATCTCTTTTAATAATAAACCAGAAAGTTCTAGGGTGACAGAGAGGATAGTGTCTAGGCTTGAGTTTGGAAAATACAAGTTTCCTGCTCTCCCTCGCTATCCCTAACTGATCCGACGGACGGGATGGTTACTTTCAAAACCTGATTTGAAAATTAATCAAAAGCCTTTGAACTAGAAAACAGGAATAGGCCTAACCCGAGGTTAGACTGAGTTGCGATGTAAACCTGCCCGGGACCAACCGGTACATCCAGTAATCGCAACAATATATGTCTAATGTGAGTGGTCGTGGCTTTAATTTATTTAGTTAAAGCTAGAACAAGAATGCTAGGGTTAAGTTAACTAAGACACTTAACCAACTCAACATGATAACAACACTGGTAGGTGGGGTTAGGTTCATACAGTTAAGTTAGAATGGGAGGGTTAAGTCCATAGGAACACTTAACCAACTTAAGCACAGTTAAGCTAGAAAGGAGGGCTAAGTCCACTGGGACACTTAACCAAACTCATGGTAACAAGGCAAGATTTGTAGAGGTTAAGTAACTAAGAAAATACTTAGCCAAATTAACATGTTAACTAGTCTAGAAAGTGGGGTTAAGTAAAGTTAATACACTTAGCCAAATTAACGTGTTAACTAGACTAGAGGTTGGGGTTAAGTAAGATTTAATACACTTAGCCAATTTGATATGTTAGCTGGGCTAGACCGTAGGGTTAAGTAAACTTGAACACTTAACCATCAGATTTTGATAAAGGAATAGGGTTAAGTCTAAAACATGAAGGGATAATACTTAACCATTAATAACAGGTTAGTTAAAACAGACGGGCAAGGTTAAGTTAAAAAGGAACACTGAACCAATACAGGGTGAATGGGTAAGGTTAAGTAATACTTAACCAATGTAATTTGGTTTGTGGTGGGGTTAAGTCAACATGAATTACTGATAACACTTAACCCGATTGACAGGATAAATGAAGAGGGTTAAGTCGGCTTGAATTGACTAATGACACTTAACCAATCCAAATTGACGGGAAAGGGAACTAAGTAGTAAACCTTGGTTAAGAAAACAACGATTCTGGAACTAAGTGGTAAATCTTAGTTAGTAAAACTAAGTAGTAATTCTTAGTATAACACGAGAAGGAACGAATGTCCGTCTGAATAGAGAGAAGGCTCCAACGAATTGGGTTACGCAGGCCGAGGCTTCGAGGGGACGTAAGGGTACTCTTGGTATCCCTCTGTGAGGCAGCAGATGATCCGCCGGGGCCCACATAGGTTAAGGTCTGCGTAGAAGAACCAGGGGTATGCCTTGGTTGCAATACATGGCAACCTAAAGACTAGGATGGACCGGCTTGATTCAGCGAGCAAACGGTAGCCCTGTGATCGCAACTCGTCGTCTACCATCCATCTTGAGTCAATCGAGATACGTGAAGCGGAAAGGCGGAGAACTCCAAAATACCATATACTTGCTATCTAGTTATGGTTGCGGATGGCCATAGGATAGTGCGGCACCGGGGGCCGGCGTATAGTTCTCATATTACAAGGTGTGCCTTTCATTAGTTGAGGGAGGGGTCAAGTGGGACCATAGCCACTGGAATAAAAACAGACCTTAGCATCTGCATCGGCGGATATCTGAAAGCTCCCGACCGAGTTCTGTATTCCTTGATTTGCCCTGTCACAGGACTCGGACCGCACATTACAGGACATGTGCCTCTAGTCAAGCGATAACGATTCGCGATACATGCGTGGGGAAGTATAGGAACATATACCACTCTAGGTAGTGTGTCCTAGACTTGGGGTATCGTTTGACAGGTAGCGTAATCCCTAGTTGGACTAGGTGGCATAAACCCTGAACTCGAAAAACGTTCAGCAGATAGCGTAAACTCTAGTTAAATCTAGAAAGCACTTGATAGAAAACCCTAGATTTGATCTAGGTAATAAATAATGAATGTATGCCGGAAGGCAATGGAAAATATAGGGATTGGGATAACATTATCGTTACTAGTTGGGACACTAGATAGGTGGTGTAGAGATACAGAAATCAGTATAACAAGGAAATAGCGAAGCGGCGAAGTATTAGAGCGAAGCGGCGAAAGTATTAAAGCGTATCCAGTTTATCTTATCTCAGCATATCTTGTGATTACCTTGTCTAATCTTGTTGACCCTATCATCATGGCGTAATCTTGTATTCAGTTAATTCATGTCGTTTTATTATTCCATGTTCATATGCTAGAAGTTACTAAACTTACTCAGGCTTTATGTCTGACTCTGTTTTCCTTTCGTCTTCTTTTCTTCCGTCCCCCCCCCCCCCCGCCCCCCGCGTAGTAAAGGAGGGAATAGTTTAGCTCAGGTTAAGTTGGACTGCCACTCTTTCCCAGCTTGAAGATTTGTCGAAGTTTGCCTGGATTCTCTTTTCAGATGCTATGGCTGGCTCTTGCTAAAATCGCGGAATATAAATGTTGTTTTTATGCTTCTTTATTTTGTAAGACGGATGATACTCTGATATTGTAAAGAAACCATTGTACAAACTATTTTATCAATAAAGCAAAGTTTTATTTTCCGCCGTTAAATTTCCGTCTGTCTTGTAATTTATCTGCATCTTTTACCCTAAATGCTCCACAGAACTTGGTGCATTCCCTTTGTGAGTGACACTAACGGACGTGGGGTGTTACACGTGGTATCAGAGCTGAAGGTTACCGGATCAGATAAAAGATTTGAAAAATTATTTTCAAAACGGTTTTAAAAGAAGCATTTTCAAGAGAAAAGATTTGTTTTAAAGGCATATTCCCCAAAGCCATACGCATTGTCTTCTCTTCCTCTGTTTGAATTCTTGTCTCCTTCTTTCTTGAGTCTCTGGGGCTCCTGGCTTTCTGGGAGTTAGCCTCATCGATGGGCGAAGTAGTGCCCGACTTCTATCTTTAACCGTAGTAGTTTCACCTGCGATTAGTTTTCTTCCAAGCTTAGTAGGATTTTCCGTACGATGGAGGCAGCTTTCGGGGGATTTGTCGACATGACTACACACAGAAGGGGATGAGGAGTTTGGCTAAGGAGCACAACCCTAGGATGAGGAATTCATGGATGCAGATTTAGCTATCAAAGGAGGAAGAAATTATAAAACCTAAGACAAGAGGAAGTATCTTCACTAGGGTATGATAGGGCATAGAATTAAGGACAAGGGCAAGAACGAGGAGCAAGATTTTCAGAAGGGCAAGTACATACTTTCACCACCAAGAACACCTAGGAGAAAGGAAGTAAAGTTCTGTTGGAAGAGTTTAGTTTTTTGTCCGTACTCTTTCGGTTTTAGCGCTTCGCAATTGTTCATACCCACTTGCATAGCTGAATCTCTGCACCATAGCCCTTGTATAATAAAAGGATCCCACTAGAGTCTCAAATCCAATTGGTGGTCCGACCAGTTTATTTTTGGTTAGTAGGGGATTTGAGAATAGCTATCGAGTTTACTTATATCATCTCACGTAGGTCGTCTAAATTCGAAGGAGGTATTCCTTGGGTGCTTGGCTGATATTGGTTCAGGCCTTTGGGGCTTGTACTTGAGGAATGTCAAGTTCGACTAGGATGGTTTGCATGAAGGATGAATAGTTGTGGCAGGCACTCTAAAAAGTGCGTAGTGACCTTTTTACCCTCATAGTTATGGCGTGATGGATAAGCTAAGAGGAGAGACCTCTAATCATCTTAGTACATACACTTGGTATCATAGTTTACATCTGTTTACTTTGGAGATGGAGGTCAGAAACATCACAATCGTGAAGTTAAATTAGTTAAGATACAGTGGAGTAAAGCTCAAGAAGGCTAGATACTAGCATCATACCCTTTTTCCTTTGGTGCATCCTTGATTTCTTTGTTTGTAGGAGCTTTATGCATAATTGTTTCTCTCTTTCCAAAGTATATCCTCTAGGACGTATCATCGATCCTTAGGTAGAAGCCAATGGATGTAAACATGTATTTGAAATATGTTATGGTTGAATGGTTGCAAGTGGTTGCAAATGGTTACTCGTGAATGCATATACATACGCATTAGGCACTAGATCAAGTTCGGACGCTTTCATATTGCATTTACAGATATGTATTTGTTTGTAAGTTGAACTTGATATGTTATCATATGGATGTTGCATATGGATGAATGGCTGTGCACGCATGTAGTATTTACATCACTAGGGATCCTTGCATACATTGTTGGACGCATGGCACTGACATGATTTGAATTAAGGAGGTCAACTGAATTAGTAGACCGCCTGATTTTGCATTAGATAATGACATATACACACACTATGCATATGAACATGAAGGCATTAGAAATCTTTTATGGACAATGGATGCCTGTGATTGAATGGTTGAGTAGATGGGTGATTGCATGGTAGGACACATTCTTCCTAACTTGGAGATTTCGGGGACGAAATCCTTTTTAAGTGGGGAAGAATGTAACACCCCGTAATTCTGTAATACTAAGATTAGCTAATCAAGGCAGAATTAAGAGTTAAATTCAAAATCAAGGGAAACGGGCTACGCCATTGCGTTCGTCTCGGAAAAATACGCGAAATAGAGTCCGAGTTTTCGAAAATCGGAGTCCATATGACCAAGATATGGCCCGTCAAAGTTTTCAGAAAATTCCAAGTTCAAAACAGTTTAAAAAAAAACTAGGACCAAATTCGAATTCAAACGCACTGGGGGCAGGGCTGGAAAATTCCCGCCCAGGTCAAGTCGACAGGGGTGTCGACTGCGCAGTCGACACCCCCCCCCCATGTCGACTGCCCAGTCGACATGGGTGTCGACCTGCCCGCTTTTTCCAGCTTTCTGCACCTGGTTCGTTCTGCTGTATTTGGTCACGTTTTCTGACTAGGTTCGTCCGCCTAACACTATATAAACAACCCTGTTCTTCTTCTCTATTCACAAATTCTTTTCTACCATTATGCTGCAAAGATTCTTGCTAGACATGGCTTCTCCCCCTCCTCTAAAATATATAAATAAAATAATATATATAAAATAAACCAAGACGAGGAAATGCTGCTAAAAGATTTTCAAGAAGAAGTTCAAGTCAAGCTGGGATTCAAGAGGAGGTTCAAACGACTTCAACGACTGTTTTTCTACGAATCTTAGCAACGTCTCCTTTCTATTCTAATCTAATCTCTGTAAGTCAGTTATTTTTAGATTTGAACGTTTTTTCTTTGTTCGTGACATGAAATTAAAGGAATAAAAGAATATGCCAAATCTCTCTCTCTCTCTCTATTCGAATCAGTGCCTATACTCTTGAACCTAATTAAGAACTGTTATGATTCGAGGACAAATAAGACCGTGACAATGAACACTTGCCTATGACTATGAACATTGCCTATGACTATGGACATTGCCTATGACTATGAACATTGCCTATGACTGTGACTATGAGGATTATTTCCTTGACTAAGCCTACGCCTTTGATTAGAAAACATAAATTATTACCTATGATACAACAAGGACGTCTGTGATTAAACACCTATGATTCATGACTAGGAAAGTGTTGCTTAAGTTTTGTGATTATGAGATTGGGTCTAAACCCGATTATTTATTCTGCCTGTCCTTGGTTTTCTTTGGTTCTAGACCTTGGGAATTTACCTATTAAGTTAGGTCTACCCATGTTCTTGAACCTACTCTATCTATTCTTGGTTTTAGACCTTGGGAATTTACCTATAAAGTTAGGTCTACCGATGTTCTTGAACCTACGTTGTTATTCAAAACCATTTTATGCCAGTTGTTATATCTATCCTTTTCATAGCAATCTTTGGTTCATTCCCTATTTGTTACGAATTTAGATTTATCTATAATCTAGATTGAAACACGATTGTACGAACGGTGGGAATGCGATTTGGGGCAAAAATATGAAATTTACTAAAACGTCGTTTAACTTGAAAATTGGCATAAATTGGGAACATGTAATATGGCATGTTCATAGAAATGCAAATTGGATAAATTTGACATGAATTATAAGATGTGTAATTTGGATCTTGTATTGGCGTGTAAATCTACCATTTACATGAATTGTGAACTAGAGTAATAAGTCTAGTTTGACGTGAATTAGAATGTTGAATCGGAATTGGATTAGCTAATTTGGCACGGTAAGTATATTGGCATAAATGTGAAATTGGCCATAGTTGGGAATAACTATCAGGTTTAGCAAAATCATGGTTAGTGACACTTCATTTGGTATGGTTTACATACCAAAAAGCATAAACATGATATAGAGGGGAAAATGGGCCATAAGAATAAATGTTGACAATTTATATTAAAAGAGTAATTGGGAAATAAGTAAATTAGGATTAATTTACTTATAGAATTTGTCCTAAATGAGGAAATGTTAATTTAGACAAATTAAAGGTTTGTTAACGACATCTCTTTTAATAATAAACCAGAAAGTTCTAGGGTGACAGAGAGGATAGTGTCTAGGCTTGAGTTTGGAAAATACAAGTTTCCTGCTCTCCCTCGCTATCCCTAACTGATCCGACGGACGGGATGGTTACTTTCAAAACCTGATTTGAAAATTAATCAAAACCCTTTGAACTAGAAAACACGAATAGGCCTAACCCGAGGTTAGACTGAGTTGCGATGTAAACCTGCCCGGGACCAACTGGTACATCCAGTAATCACAACAATATCTGTCTAATGTGAGTGGTCGTGGCTTTAATTTATTTAGTTAAAGCTAGAACAAGAATGCTAGGGTTAAGTTAACTAAGACACTTAACCAACTCAACATGATAACAAGACTGGTAGGTGGGGTTAGGTTCATACAGTTAAGTTAGAATGGGAGGGTTAAGTCCATAGGAACACTTAACCAACTTAAGCACAGTTAAGCTAGAACGGAGGGCTAAGTCCACTAGGACACTTAACCAAACTCATGGTAACAAGACAAGATTTGTAGAGGTTAAGTAACTAAGAAAATACTTAGCCAAATTAAAATGTTAACTAGTCTATAAAGTGGGGTTAAGTAAAGTTAATACACTTAGCCAAATTAACGTGTTAACTAGACTAGAGGTTGGGGTTAAGTAAGATTTAATACACTTAGCCAATTTGATATGTTAGCTGGGCTAGACCGTAGGGTTAAGTAAACTTGAACACTTAACCATCAGATTTTGATAAAGGAATAGGGTTAAGTCTAAAACATGAAGGGATAATACTTAACCGTTAATAACAGGTTAGTTAAAACAGACGGGCAAGGTTAAGATAAAAAGGAACATTGAACTAATACAGGGTGAATGGGTAAGGTTAAGTAATACTTAACCAATGTAACTTGGTTTGTGGTGGGGTTAAGTCAACATGAGTTACTGATAACACTTAACCAGATTGACAGGATAAATGAAGTGGGTTAAGTCGGCTTGAATTGACTAATGACACTTAACCAATCCAAATTGACGGGAAAGGGAACTAAGTAGTAAACCTTGGTTAAGAAAACAACGATTCTGGAACTAAGTGGTAAATCTTAGTAAAACTAAGTAGTAATTCTTAGTATAACACGGGAAGGAGCGAATGTCCGTCTGAATAGAGAGAAGGCTCCAACGAAATGGGTTACGAAGCTCGAGGCTTCGAGGGGACGTGAGGGTACTCTTGGTATCCCTCTGTGAGGCAGCAGATGATCCGCCTGTGCCCACAGAGGTTAAGGTCTGTGTAGAAGAACCAGGGGTATGCCTTGGTTGCAATACATGGAAACCTAAAGACTAGGATGGACCGGCGTGATTCGGCGAGCAAACGGTTGCCCTGTGATGGCAACTCGTCGTCTACCATCAATCTTGAGTCAATCAAGATAAGTGAAGCGGAAAGGAGGAGAACTCCAAAAGACCATATACTTGCTATCTAGTTATGGTTGCGGATGGCCATAGGATAGTGGGACACCGGGGGCCGGCATATAGTTCTCATTTTACAAGGTATGCCTTTCATTAGTTGAGGGAGGGGTCAATTGGGACCACAGCCATTGGAATAAAAACAGACCTTAGCATCTGCATCGGCAGATATCTGAAAGCTCCCGACCGAGTTCTGTATTCCTTGATTTGCCCTGTCATAGGACTCGGACCGCACATTACAGGACATGTGCATCTAGACAAGCGATAACGATTCGTGATACATGCGTGGGGAAGTATAGGAACATATACCACTCTAGGTAGTGTGTCCTAGACTTGGGGCATCGTTCGACAGGTAACATAATCCCTAGTAGGTCTAGGTGGCATAAACCCTGAACTCAAAAAACGTTCAGCAGATAGCGTAAACTCTAGTTAAATCTAGAAAGCACTTGATAGAAAACCCTAGATTTTATCTAGGTAATAAATAATGAATGTATGTCGGATGGCAATGGAAAATACAGGGATTGGGATCACGTTATCGTTACTAGTTGGGACACTAGATAGGTGGTGCAGAGATATAGAATTAGTATAACAAGGAAATAGCAAAGCGACGAAGTATTAGAGCGAAGCGGCGAAAGTATTAAAGCGTATCCAGTTTATCTTATCTCAGCATATTTTATGATTACCTTGTCTAATCTTGTTGACCCTATCATCATGGCGTAATCTTGTATTCAGTTAATTCATGTCGTTTTATTGTTCCATGTTCATATGCTAGAAGTTACTGAACTTACTCAGGCTTTATGTCTGACTCTGTTTTCCTTTCGTCTTCTTTTCTTCCGTCCCCCCCCCCCCCCACAGGTAGTAAAGGAGGGATAGTTTAGCTCAGGTTAAGTTGGACTGCCACTCTTTCCCAGCTTGAAGATTTGTCGAAGTTTGCCTGAATTCTCTTTTCAGATGCTATGGCTGGCTCTTGCTAAAATCGTGGAATATAAATGTTGTTTTTATGCTTCTTTATTTTTTAAGATAGACGATACTCTGATATTGTAAAGAAACCATTGTACAAACTATTTTATCAATAAAGCAAAGTTTTATTTTCCGCTGTTTAATTTCTGTCTATCTTGTAATTTATCTGCATCTTTTACCCTAAATGCTCCACAGAACTTGGTGCATTCCCTTTGTGAGTGACACTAACGGACGTGGGGTGTTACATTTTAGTTCGCCGAAATTATCATCTTTGAAATGTAAAGTGTTAAAAATAGCCACTTGTTCAAATAAATATGCATGAGTTGAAATATTCATTAATTAGCTAATGATATGATTTTTGCCTATGCATGCAACATTAGAATGAATGGTGTTTTTAAATCAAAGTGAATGAAATATGAAGTTGAATGGAAAATGATAAGTGATAAGAATTGCATATATGTACATGCATATTTATTGAACAGGTTATAGCAAAGAGGCTAGAGAAGAGGAATAAAATTTTGTGCCCGATAAATAGGTACACATTTACTGTTTTGTTTGGGTGATGATTTTATGAGCCTATTGGCTAGCCGCTTGGTTTTTTCTTTTTCTTTTTGACATGAGACGCCCTTGTGGCTATTTGGGAATTTTCCCAGCCCCTCTCGTACAAAGGAGGTTATGGCGAAATTTTTCAAAATTTAAAGGCGTTAGTGAAATATTTGAAGTGAAAACGATATAGGAATTTTTGAATGAACTATATTTATATATATATATATATATATATATAAATACAAATAAAATTAAAACGAAACGTGGCCGTGCAGTTCGTGTTTTGAAATCGTGATTTCAAACGACTAGTGCAGGAAATCCGACCATTGGATTTTCCCGAAACCGCAACTGTTGGGTTCGCCTTGGAAATATCTTTCCAACGACACCAACTTTGTAAATATCCGACGGTTGGATTGTCTGGAATGTTTAGTTCAAATATGAAGAAAAACAACGCTAGAAAGGGTTATATTTATATATATATAAAAATATAATTAAATTAAATCGAATAACGATGCTGTAGTTCGAAAATTGAAATTGTAACTTCAAATGGCTAGTGAGGAAGATCCGACCGTCGGATTTTCCCAAAACTGAAACCGTTGGATTCGTTTTGAAATGATCTTTCTAATGACATAAAATTTGTGAATATCCAACGGTTATGTGTAAAAAAAATTTAGTGAAAAACAGCGTCAGTGCATCGACACGACCTAAAACGTCGTTTAATTCAATATGGCCGTTTTAAATAAATAAAAATGGCGATATATCGTTATAAAACACTACAGACGATATAGAGTGGAAATAAACCAATTTTGTTGTGTTTTCTTGATATGTAATGGTTGAATGTATTTAACATGAAAATTATAACTAAAGAACTGAAATGTGAATGTTGAATAGTCCAACCATGTGATAAATTGATTTGAAAATCTAAATATACGTGGGTTGTTTGAAAAGGCCGAGTTCATCTCATTTCAAATAATCTATCGACGTTAAGAAGTCGAAGAGTCGAAGACGGTTGAAGACCGACGATCTTCACATTGGATGGTTGGGTGCTACTGATGCTCGTGATTGGAGTAGCTACCTTGAAGGAGCTGAAGTAGTAGCCATCCAAACATACTGTTGATTGTACGGATATGCGAGGAATTTGGTGCCTCCGGTTTCGTTCAAACCCAAAACGGACATGTAAATGGACTGTGTGTCTAACATTGGATTTTGTTCTGTGCAGATTGATCTCAGTTAAATATATATCTGTTTGGTGGCGGAGAATTTATTCTCTTGCTTAACGCCCTTCTCTGAGACGTACGAGCTCAGAGGTTATGTATTGATAGAAATCAGTCGCATGGAGTGGATTGCCTGTGTGGCACGCCTAAGTGGCAAATGATCAAGGCTTCTGTTGCAAAGCAAAGTCTTGTGGTGGATGATCAAAGCATGGTCTATGTGACGTAGCTTTGTGTATAACGTGAATTCGCGAGCCTCACACCCCGGTATGAGTCCAAAACGGGAGACGGACCGCTGGGAGAGCACGACGTTTCTTTCTAGCTAAGGTGGTGTCAGTGACCTACCAGCCCTGACATTATATATACTTTTCACCTGTGTGGTTGTTGGAATGCGAGGCGCCTCGATTATAGTTCTGTAAGGACCGAGAAACGTGTGTTCAGGAATTGCCAATCCTCAAAAGTAAGAGAGGACCGGCCCAGCCGATTCCAAGGACCGCTGTGTGCGATCCTAGGGCATTTGCTAGAGTGTCTCGAACAGAGAGGAGCTTGCCCCTTGCCTCGACTCATGAAGGAATCCAATTTCCAATACGTAATATGCGAATGTGATTGTATTACTAGTATGGCGAGATTATATATGGTACCCATGCCATCTAGGATTGATATTTATGATTGAAATCGCTTTTGAAATATATATGCACTAGTAATAATATCAAACACTTTTGTTTTATACGTATGAAGCATTTTTGGCCATTATAAGGTAAAACTCTATCCTCCGGCTTGCGTTGCATTGTGTGATGGGACATGAGTCTTATAATGGCTTCATTTTATAAAAAGTATTGCGATGATTTAATCATTTACTTTGTTTCATGCACTTGCACTCATTGGAGTAAACCCATTCCGTGAAAGTGGCGTGGTCCTTTGATTTGCCTTATTATTGTTGTTAATAAGTTAAGTGGATTTCTCATACCAGTCCCATGACTGACTCGTAGTTTGTTTCACCTTGCAAACTCGGGTGCCCTCATTTTCACACGGGCAGCCTAGTTACAGGTATCTGGTGCACTTTTGGCTAATGGCGAGGCTTGACTACACCGTGCTGACTTTGACTCACTCTGCCATTATAGTATATGTATTATGATTCAGCCATTGGCAATGTAGACTGATATTTATTTTGTGTACTCTTTATGTATGATTCCGCCTCTGGCGATGGTGACTGATTATGTATTATTATGCACTAAGTTGTATCGTGCACTGTGCTCTCTGATGTGGTGATATCTATATGATTCCGCTGTCATATGTGTGTAAATTATTCTATTTTATGTTTATGCTATTATCTGTGATCTGCTAATGATGATTAATGTGTTATATTCCAATGATTATCCTTAACACCGTGTAACGGGGTTTTGGGATCGTCATAGGACCACCTTATGACAGCGTATCTCAAGAAGGGAATACACTGGGTTCAAACAAGAAATCTTGTAACCCAGGCTAAGCATGACCGGTCACTCATTTCGCTTGAGTGTACCGAATGTATTATCACCAACGGTTGGGATCAACAACCGTTTCCCGAATGGGACATCATCGAAATAGATTATAGAAGTAAATGAAATTTCTCTAGATCAGGTGACAATACACCCTAATTGGTATACCATTTCCAGTTGTGAGGCTAAAGGCCATAACGTATCCTTTACAAACCACAAATTGATTTTCTCAAAAATACAACGAATATACAGCTAAGAGAAACGAATTCCTCCACCACCAAACGTAAGTACGTTTGAAGAGATCAACTTACGCGATATATTAATTATACTTTGTCAGACACTCTTCCATATAGGTCGTCCTGGGACCGGACAAATCGAAGGCACTATTCTGTAAACAGGACAGGCCTTGCATAACTCCGTCTTCAATTATCTTCAACATATTTGATCGCAACCCTAATGCCCATACATAGTGGTTTCCAGATAATGAATCTGATCCCGGTCTCTCCGTATTGACGATGGGAAAATGGTCAAAAACTTTGGTAGTCAGTGATTTAACTATCAAAGAAAAAAATGTGTGCAAACAACGATATTATTTCTAGATGGAAATTCTATCAATCAATCATCAATCAACATTTATTCATTTCGCCATTTCTCGTTTCCATATATTCATCAAATCCTTAATTTCTAATTTTAGAAAATATACGTTGTTAACTATGGAAAATGTTTCCATTTCTTATTCACGCATCACTATCCTCCCACATATATCAGTCTCTAACTGTAAACTAGTAAGAGAACAACCCCCTACGTATTAACCCCGAAGGCCGAAACCAACATCAGATCAATACCCAGACAGCTGCTCAAGTTAACTAATCTCTAGTCAGTTTCTAATTCCTTCAACTCCAATTTTACTCCTATTTCAAAATATAATTCCTTTATAAATATTTTATTAGCAAAATATTTACTTAAGTCCTTTATTCAAATTAAATGTAAATTATATTTCTTCTTTGCAATCAAAACAGTTTGATTTCGTATTTAAAACAATATCCCAAATCCAATTTCTATTTATACTTTTGATTATAGAATTTTATTTATATAAAATCTCATTTTATTCTTCTAACACTTATAATCCCATTTATAACCACCTTTATAAATGCTGCTCAAATTCCATTTAAAATATCGGTTTTTCTCTATTTAAATTCAGCTTATATATTATGTTTATCAAATGATAAATATTTTATTTAATTTATAAAACATTATTTATAAATTAGTCTTCTCAATCTATTTTTTAAAATAGATTTCTATTAATATCCATTTTAACAATCTTCTCATAATTCTTTTATATCTCGTCGAATATCCCTTTTATAATTCTATTTACTTTCTAAATAAATATTCCTTTTATACTTCTATTTATTTTCTATATAAATAATCCTTTTGTACTTCTATTTGTTTTCTATATAAATAATCCTTTTATACTTCTATTTATTTTCTATAAACATAATCCTTTTATACTTCTATTTATTTTCTATATAAATATTTCATTTTCAATATCTTATTTATTTCCTATGAATATTTCATTTTCAAAATACACTTTGAAAATTCCCTTTTTACATTCCAGTATTTCTAATGGTATTTAAAATACCAAATAACATGACCAGTGTCATCATAATCAATCACAGATTATATATCACATCATATATCACAACATATGAAAAACAAACAGTATTATAAATATTGAGGAATCCAGTTGGTTCCCTTTAACCTGATTTCCTGCATCCACAGATGTTAAACACTATAAATAACATTGATTTCATTTCAATATGAAGTATCCTAAGAAACAGAATCAATATTTGATTAACGATTTATATATATATATATCTCGTTGTCTATAATTTCAACCAATAAATAAGCAATTCAATCAAACAATCAACACACAGCAATCAATCATCATTTATAAATACTAGATTATATTTATAAAATTATAAACTGTACAGAGTTAGTAAGATTCACCCACATTAGACGGTTTATCGTTAAATAATGATAAACCGTCTTTGATTCGGATTAGACAATTTATTTCACTATAAATGGTAACGAGCTCTAGTTCACTCCCAGTCAGTTCTATTGTGTAGCCCTCTTCCATACGATCCCAACAGAACTGACCGTTCATAAAACTGATAATGTATGGCAAAAATATTAATTTATTAAGTTATACTTTTATTTTAATGAAATAAAACATTAACTAATTTACCATGGGCCCAACCATTCCTATCCAGGCCAATAGCCATGTTGTACCTCAACCCAATTACCATGTTCTTCCTCCACATGATACCACTCCTCTGAGACATGTTTACAGCGCAACTTCCATTTCAAAATAATAATAATCCAAACTCCAGTTTTTTATCCACTATCAATCCAACGGCATACACCAAAGTTCATCTCTCACTTTGCTTATCCACGCCGTCACTACTGTCATGAACTCGAGCGTACATCGTGACATCAAACAGGTTCATACGCAATACAATATTCACCATTACCGACATTTCAACGCTCCTTCTTCAACAAAAACACAAACCAAACTCACCATGACGTCTCTCTTGAATTCCTCTTCCTTCTCATACCATTCATATGAAACTCGAACTCACTTTCAGGTTTGCGTCGAACAGCTGCATCCGCTGTTACAAAAAAACAACGACCTCCAATAAGCATCGGAATCCACAAAAGATGGCACACAGGTGCTAAAACCCTCTTGGAACTCGAAACAATTGCAAAAAACCCCTATAGTTGCTTCTACGTGGATCGATCAGTAAACCTAGCCTACGCGGGTTATAGAACATTGAACATGCCTTGATTAGAATCCAATAAAACCCATGTTAGAATGACAAGCATCTCACAAGCAAGCTAAAAATACTCGTTTTCCAATTTATAATTTTTTATTTGATTTTCTAGAAAATTTTGAAGATTGGTTTTCTCCTTTGGAATGTAGAAAGTAGCGACGGAAATAAATGTTGACTACTGAATGAAGAGTTTTAGGGTTAGGGATAAATTTAGGGGATTTATAGAATATTTTAAATATTTTATTATTTTATTATTTTCAATATAATAAGCCGTCATTATTTGTATTTGTTATTTAAAAATCAGTACGGTTACATACAATATCCAATGTAACGACCCAGATTTTTGCTATTTAATTTAATATTTATTTTTTGTTTTAAATATTGATTTGAATTTAAATAGTTTGAAAATAATTAATTTGAATAATTTATTTGTTTAAATAATATAAATAATGATTTAATTTCGAAATAGCCGAAATTGTGTAAATTTGAGCTGTTATATAATTTAGTAATGTAAGAGGATTTATCTAAGTTTAGATTTAATTTTTTTTATTTACAATTTCGTTTATTAAGCGCTGTTTAAAAATTTAAATTCTAATTTTAATTATACAACGAACTGCAGCGGCGTGGTAGTTCGTAATATAGCGTTTTGAACTTCAATTGGTTATACAGGATGCAAAACAAGTCGGATTTCTTTGAAACAAGAAACATCTGAATATATTTGATAATAAGTTTCTAATGGAGTAGAAAAATCGAGTTTTTACATTGTAGATTTTGTGTTATGTCTAAATCAATTTTTCAAATAGTCTATATGGAATTCGTTATTAAAATATAACGATTTATTATAATAAATAAAATGGATTTTTATGTATTCAATATCGTTTTAATTTAGAATTCAATGTGTTGAGATAAAAATCTAAACTAGTATATTTTGAAATTATATACACTATACAGTTCTATGTATAGGTTAATAATAGTTGATTTGTTTATATAAAAATCAAATTCTATATTTTTATCGATTTACTATGTAATATAAAAATAGTTAATTTTCAGGTGACATCAATTTTAAATGCAATTAATTTTATTAAAAATATAATAATTAATTTTTGTGTGTAATTTCCAAGTTCGTTGCAACTAGAGTTGGTAGGGATTCATACGAACCGCAAACATCAAATTTATATGCTGTAAAATATCGTTAGACTTTTTAGTAAAATATCATCAGTCATCTTAGATAAATATCGTCGGTCACACTCACATTTAAAAACTCTGCAAACCGACATGATTTTGCCCCGTAATTTCTTCAGTAACCATGTGAAAGTTGACGCGTTTTTCTCATGCCATGTGAAATCTGTAACGCGCGCCGTATCTTTCCTGAATCCTTCACATTCATTTCTCCGATTTTCTTCTAACGATCAAAGTACGTGTTTTTCTATTTTAGTTAATTCGTTTATTTATTTTACTTGCCACCCACGTTTCTCTCTTTATAAATATCTGTTCTCTCTTCCCCAATTCTACAACACAGCACCCAATCGTTCTTCCTCAAAACCAACTGTAAACAGAAGCACTCCTCCGATCCTTTAAAAAACAGAGAGAGAGCAACATATATAAGAAAACGATTCATCCACTTTCTCGTTCAGAAAAACACAGTAATACATAAACATAGCCAACGAAGAAAAACGAAATAACAGTGAAGGGAGGAGTGGCTCTATGTGTTGCGTTGGTAAGATTTATGTATGTTGGGTTTCAGTAGTGGTTAAGGCATTCGAGGTGTACTTGTGGCCGACTGGGTGGCTTAAGTGGAGCTGTTAGTGGCAAAGGGTGGCAGCCTTCGTTGTCGACGTCGGAAAGCAGGGATGCGGTATTAATGAGGTGGTCCGACGTAAGAGAAGGTAGCGTGAGGGCCCGGTTCATCAGAGTTGTGGATGGGGTAATCGAAGGTGGAGTCGGCATCAGAAATAGGTGCTGAAGAGGCGGTGAGGCATGAAGGGTATAATGCGGTGCATGGGGGAAAGACAGTAGTTTTAACTAGTAGTAAAAGAAGAGAGTAGCGCTCTAAGGGCTGGAAACAGGAATGAAGTCACGGTGGAGTTGGTGCAATGTATAACCATGCTGTGCTTACTAGTTGGTGAGTGTGATGTGGTTACTTGCGGTGGTTTCTAGTGGGGGGAGGCATGTTTCGAGTATGAGAGGGAAAAGCTGGAATTGTTTGGGGGTCACTGCTGTACGGCTCGTCGGTTGTCCGGTTAGTCAGTGGAGGAGTAGAGGTCATTCGAAGGTGTGGTGGTGTTATGGTATCCAGGATAGCATCGGGTTTGTTTTGTTGGAGAAGTTGGGCCTGGGGGAATTAATCAGAGAAAAACGCATGAGAGGCTAATGACGTGGCTTCAACTTAATAACGTGATTAAACTGCTAATCTACTAATTTATTTAAGGATAAGGTTTATTTAGTTAATATATATCGTTATTTTTAATGAGATTGTATAATGTGGACATGGGCATTTTATTTTCAGAAAGAAAGGCAAGATGGGTTTGGATAATAAGAGAGGCGGGTTTGAGAAGCGGTATGGAGGAGAAAATGGGTCTGTCTGACGTGGATAGTATTTAAGGTAATTAACAGTATGAATTTAGTAAAGTTAATTAATTATTAACTAGGTATTAGATTAGTCTATGAGAACGGTTAAAATATAAATTATTTTAAATTTAAATTCAAATATTGCAATATGCATAAATTTTTGCATTTGTGAACAGAATTTGACAAACCAATTGTCGATGGGTTCGTAATCATGATACCGACATGTACGAGCTGGAATGGAGTGATTCAGAGGACGTGGAGTTTTATGTAGTTTTAAAATGCCAGGTTGAAACTATATAAAATACGCAACATCGTCGGAAACAAAAATTGGTGAGTTAATTCTCACACTTCTGAAATACTGCAATGTGTTAAATTCATAGCATTAATATTTATCACTAATCGGCTAAATGGACGCTATGGATGATTTTTATTTATTCATTGGTTATTTGTTTGTCTGTGTTTATAAATTGACCATTAAAATGCATGATATTTCATATATTGGTGTTAAACGATATTGTAAACTTTTGTGCAGGGAAGAACAGGTTGGAGGAATCCAACCGGATTCCTCAAAAAAATTGTATATTATTTGTTGATTTCGTATTGTTTGGTTATCCCAATTTATATCATAACCTGGTTATATTTTGATGATTGAATAAATATTGATTAGTTTAATCTAAATTCAACAATTGCCATGTTTAAATCAATATGCAGTATTGTAACGACCCGGATTTTCGGCGACTTTGGTTATCGACATAAGCTCGATGTCGATAACCAAAACATCGAAAACTCCTGGTAATTAATGAAAGAAATTAGAGGGTGAGGAAAGATAAGATAGAAACTTAGAATAGAAGAAGAAGAAGATAACATCAGAGTCACACGCATCTCACAGCGGAACGAATAACATATAATATATAACATAACTTTGAAATATAACAGTTATGTATACAATAGCACTTTATCAGAATACAAAACTTACAACACAGCGGAAAAGAAATAGCTATAAAATCTTGAAATCTCCTGCTCCAGCTCTTCAAATATCTGTAAATTCCTCACTACTTGACTGCCCGTACAAATTTAGGCACCCAAGAGTTTAGGGAAAACAACAAAATAAACTCCGGGTCAGTCATGGGACTGGTGTGAGTAAAATAGTTTAAACAGGTATATGAACAAGTAAACGAGATCTCATAAGACCACGCCGCAGAACGGAACGGGTTTTTCCGTTATGAGAATCCAAAGTATCTTTATATCAAAAACTTTTTGATATTATAATAATGTCTATGTACAAATAGATATCAACTAGCAGAAACGCTTTCATCTCACGTTCTACATATATAGTATACAATCAAAATCACAAGCATGTATTGGATAATGGATTTCCAACTATGACAAGGTATGGAACCACCTTCCGATCAGTGTACTCTAGGAACGATACACTGGAGTTCAACAAGAACGTCTTGTAACTCAACCATACATGACCGACCACTCATTTTGCTTGAGTGTATCGAATGTATATCACCAACGGTTGGGATCAGCAACCGTTCCCGTATATATATGGGACAACATTGATAGATTTAAGAAACAAATGAATATTCTCTAGATAGGTGATTATACACCCCACTTCGGTGCGACCGACTTAGCCATGCTGCCTGCACGATTTCTGTCATTTATCGGATGATGAGGCTAGAAGTTACGCGTTATCATCACATCAGATTTACTTCGAATGCCACATTGTCAGATCCATCAAATCACCGATTGACGTCTACAACAGTACATTACGTGTTAGCTAACGAAGTTTCCTTCTCCGCTTCCACTCTTGGTACGGTTGAAGAAATCAATGTACGTGACCTTTCTGGAAATACTCTGTCAGACATTCATCTTCATTCACTCAGAATGTCACATTGTCATACCCGCCAAATCACAAATTGATTTCCTCAAAAATACAACGGGTATACAGCTAAGAGAAACGAATTCCTCCGCCACCACGTGTATACGTTTGAAGAGATCAACTTACGCGATCCATTGGATATACTCTGTCAGACCTTCGTCCATACACGTTGTCCTGGGACTGGACAAACCGAAGGCACTATTCAGTATATCCATCTTAGTCACTGTTATCTAAGACTTATACAACAGCCCTTGCATTTTACTCCATCTTCAATTATCTTTAGCATAAATGATTCGCATTGCTTATGCCAATAAAGAGTGGTTCTTTGGATAATAATCCAACCGGTCTCTCCATATTAACAACGTTAAAATGGTCAAAACTTCGATAGTCTTTGAGTTAACTATCAAAGAAAAACAAGTGTGCAAACAACAATATTATTTCCAAATGGAAATTATATCGAATAAACATCATTTAACATTAATCTCTTTAGTTCATTTATTTACTTATCTCCTGTTTCCCTATATTCTAAATTCTTATTTTCTTTTATCAGAAAACATTTCTGATTCTCGTTTGGAAAACATTTCCAAAACTCCTTTACGATCAAACCTTACCATTTCTTAGTTAAGAAGGAAGCCACTCAAGTTGGGGTATAATTACCTCTTAAACCTTAACTGAACAACGTTATAACTTCGAAATAGTCAAATTTTATCTTTTAATCTTTAACAACTTCTTTACGCCTTTCTCGGATCTAATTTTACTAATCCACTTCTATATTTAAAACATTGGTTATAACGATAACGTTATAATCCCTCCTTTCGAATTATCTAACTTTAATTATAACTTATAACTTCTATTCTTATTAGTGAATAATTAACCTAACACTTATTTATTTATAAATAAATAAATATCTATTTAAACACTGGAAAGTATAAGTACTTTCCCGAATTCGATATAATCGAATTCGCCGATTAGCTCTCTTCGAGAAATCTCTATTTGATTAACTCTTCTTCGAATAACCTATATTTGATTAACTCCTTCCTTTCGAATATACTATATTTGATTACTCCTTCTCGAATAAACGATATTCGATAATCTCTCTTCGAATAACTAATATTCGATAACTCTTTCTTTTCAAATATCTCATATTTGAAAATCTCACTTTCGAATAAACTATATTCGATAATCTCTTTTCGAATGACTCTTATTCGATAAATCTCACTTCGATCAAACTATAATCGATAACTCCTTTTGATGAACTAACATCGATAACTCCTTTCGATGAAACTAACATTGATAACTCCTTTCAATGAAACTAACATCAATAACTCCTTTCGATGAAACTAACATCGATAAATCCTTTCGATGAAACTAACATCGATTAATTTAACTCGACTAACTCGACTAACTTAACTTGACTTGACTAACTCGACTTACTTGGTTCGACCAATTCGATTCAATTAACTAGGCTCGACTAACTTGGATTTATTTAACTCAACTTGATTAACTCCTATCGAATAACTAATATTCAATTTAACTCCATTCGTTTGACTCTAGATCACAGCAATCACAAATGGTTACACCTGATTCCCTCAGGAAACGTCCGACCACCGTAGGCTATTTACAGCCCTGCGAATTACGCTAGCAGTCGTACGAGATGGCAACTTACCCTGAATACTATGTTTGACTAATTTTGTCTCAAATAACTATATTTGATTAACTCTAGTTCGTTTTAACTCTAATCGATTTACTCTAACTGATTTACCTACCTGATTAACTCTAACTGATTAGCTCTGACTGGTTAACTCTAACTGGTTAACTCTTACTTATTAACTCAAACTGGTTAACTCTTACTGATTAACTCTAACTGATTAACTCTAACCGGTTAACACTAACTGAACTGGTTAACTCTAACTGATTAACTCTAACTGGTTAACTCTAACTGAACTGGTTAACTCTACTGAATTGGTTAACTCTAACTGATTAACTCTAACTGGTTAACTCTAACTGAACTGGTTAACTCTACTGATTTAGTCTTCTCGAATACTATATTCGACTAACTCTTTTCGAATACCATATTTGACTAACTCTTTTCGAATACTATATTCGACTAACTTTATTCACTTTAATAAAATTTCTTTTTAACAACGTTTTATTCATTTGGAAAGATTTACTTTTAAATAACGGTTCTACACTTTAAAAATGACTTCCTTTTTATAACGTTTCCTTTTCAATTCTATTTGTAAATGGTTTACAAATATTTCCTTTTCAAATTTATTCTTGAAATATTCTAACTCCTTAAATTCTCTGAAAAATTCGCCATAACCTCCTTTGTAACGGGAGCATCGGGAAAATCCCCAAACCCGCCACACAGGCCTTTCCATTCAAAAAGAAAATGTTTTGAATTTATTTCCTTTTTTAATTATCTCCTATTTATAAATATTTCAATTTATAAACATTTCTAATTTATAAATATTCCACTTTATAAATATCTCTTATTTATAAATATCCCATTTTATAAATATCTTTTTTTTCAATATCACTTTGAAAATCCCCTTATCAACATTTCGATATGTTATGGTATTCAATCATATCAATTCACGATGTTCAATATCGTTCAAGCACATAAAATCGCCCATAGATTTTATATCACATCATATAACAATATATGAAAAACAATAAAATAACTGTTGAGGAATCCAGTCGGATTCCTCCAACCTGTCTCTCTGCATTCACAGATGTTACACAATATGATTATCATCACTTTCTGTTCAATATACATTTTTCTTATAGCAGAATCAATATATAAATATTTAGCGGTTTATATATATATATATAATTTATATATATATATATATATATATATATATATATATATAATTTTCACTAACCGACTAGCATTTCAATCAATCAACCAACACACATCAATCAACAGATGATTAACAGTTCTAAAAATATAACTGTTCAGAGTTGGTGAGTTTTACTCACATTGGCGCGTTAATCGTTAAATAACGGTTTGCGTTATTTGATTGCGACGGACAATTTATTTCACCATAAATTGTAACGAGCTCCGATGGACTTCCAGTCAGTCTCATTGTGTCGCTCCCATCCATATGATCCCAACACAACTTGTTTTGCGTTATTCTCACCCGACCCACTCAGTCAATACCGGCCCGCCAAGAACCCCTTTCTTCTCCGGATCATTTACCGTGACCTGCTCCCTTTTGAACTCCCACTTTCGAAATTTCTTTCTAACTTCCATATTCAATATAGTTTAACATCACTAATTATATTACATAAATCATTAGCCGAATTAATCACCCCTTTCCTCTCCTGGCCCACGCCATTATCATTTCAGCCCACTCAACTCACACCGATCCACTTCTTCTTCCTGTTCTACAAACCGCGACTTCTCCTAAATACCCATTTCCATTGTCAAGCTTTCAGCTCCTGCTTCTCCTTCACTGATACTCATGCCGTTATTGTCAGAATGCTTCTCAACCCCAGCTCCTCAACACCATCACCAAAACTGACCACTCGCGCTCATCCTCCTGTCGCGAAATCACGCACGTCAACAGCAAGCACCGAACCTTTTCTTGACTCGGAAATTTACAAAATCATCACAACAACAACTAGATTCCATCGCTAGTTCATATCTAACCCCTAGACTTCGAATCGACACTCCTACCTCACGAAAATCAAAGCCCTACGCACTGTTGCTCAAAACGCAGCAGACCAAAACACAATCGCGATTTCTGGAACCACTATAGGCTTGTAGAGAAAAGTAAAAGAGATCCGAATATCCATCTCTTCGATTTTTTACAATTGTATTTGATTTTATCTTGATTTATAGAAGAGGATTTTGGTTTGAGATGTAGCTGACGGCTTGGTTTTTAGTTGACTATCGAATGAATGAAATTAGGTTAGAAGAGTTTTCAATGGGGTATTTATAATGGAGCTAAATATCTAGATATTTTGTGGAGATATTTTCTTTTTAGTTTTGTTTTTGCCTTCTAAAAATTCGTGTGATCACACACGATACCCAAAAATCACCAAACAAGACATATTGCTAGAATTCAACATTACGGTCCCAACGAAACTGGTTTCGTCGAATTCCGACTTCGTATGCTCACACAGTGTATTTTTAACCGTCGAAATACTGACTGTTTCTCACTCTAAAAATCCGTACGGCCACATACTGACTCTAAAAATCACGAAACTCGAAATCTAACAACTATTTGATATTGCGGATCCAACACAACTAGTTTCATCGAATTCCGACTTCGTTTGCAAAACCGGCTATTTTTAAAGCTCTGGATGACCCATTTAAATATATAAATATATTTAAATATAATTAAATTAAATATAAATAAATTTATATTATCGTATATCTTCACATATGATATCGTACAGCTCCAGACTATCATATCAGAATTTACAGTTTGATATTTTAAAATTTTAGATTTATCGATATTCAGTTTTATATCGAAAATCCTTTTATAACGTAAATAAAGCGTTGCAAATTATAAAGGAATTCTATAGCGACTTTTCTGAAATTTGATTTGGATGTAAATCAAAATCTATACGGCGAAATCCCGATTTTTCTCTTCCACTAGAAAGATATACTCCACCAGCTCCATACGTTTCTTGTTTCATAGAAATCCGGCTTGAAACGAATCATGTATATTCAGTTGAAGTTCAAATTGCCAAATCGCGAACTGCTATAATATAATTATACGTTTCAAACTGACGTCGATTGAATATATTCGTCAATATGATTCAACTCTAAGCTGAATTAAATCTTGGGGATGACCCTGTTCACTTTATATTGTGATTTACTATTTTTGATTATTTCTGAATTAAATATATTATTTAATTTAATTAAATATTCCATATTATTAAATTAACAACGATTTAATTCCCTAAATCACTATCTATATAATTAAATAAATTAATTATAATTCCTTTGACAATGCGGGTCATTACATTCTTCCCCACTTAAAATAATTTCGCCCTCGAAATTGCTAAGTTAGAGGACGACCCTATCTATTGGAATTCCTAAGATTTGTTTACCCCCTATTTCTGATTTCAGCTGAACCAATTAATATCGACTAAAATATTAATTCCTTCCGGCTAACTAAAATTTTCAAAAATTATGAAAATTTTCTAACACTTTAAATTTTCGGAAAATTTCGCCATAACCTCCTTTGTACGGCCCTATCGGTAAAACCACAACTCGCATCTCTAGGCCTTCTCCAACCCAAAAGAAAATCAAACAGCCAAGCGGCTTGCCAACTCGGCTCATAAATCACCAAACTCATATGAAATATAAACTTGTACCTTTTTGTCGGGCATATCATTATATCCCTACCATCTGTTATCAACTCGGCATATACAAATGCCATCCCAATCAAACTCAATCACTTTTATATCGTCAAACCAGATCATTCGCTTATGCTCAAGTCGAACCCCATTTTCAATCTCAAGTTTCATCCTTGATTTTCAAATTCTAAGTCCAGCTAAATTTCAAATTCTTGACTTATCCATTCAATTCTATTTAACTTAGTTCAAGTTAAATTTCAATTTATTTTTACCATCTCACTTTACTTAACTTCATAAGTTAAATTTAAATTCCAAAACTTAAATTCCTGGGTAAATTTCAAATCAATTTGAAATCATAATACCTATTCAAAACCTTCGAATTTCTAAACAACTTGTTTTCTCAAAACAATTCAAATCAAAATCTTTGGTAGTAATCCACCCTTAGAACTCGAAAATCACACCGATGATACTGCGCAGTCATCATCCGAATTATTTTCCAACGACCCAAGTGATTTCAATACTATATCATTTCAAAACCCTTACTAAATACATCCATTTTGAAAACATCTCAAAATCTCCCCGGAACTTAAAATTTCCTTATTTTAATTCCAAATCTGATTTAAATTCATATTCAATTCATCTTATTTCATATACTTTACTTATATGAATTCTGATTAATTATTTATAGCCATTTCACTTTTATAATCTTACTCGATTATAATACAACCAATATAACTAATATATATATATTTTCTCAATATCAGGATATAATTTTGGGTAAATTTATTCTATTTACCCTCTTTTCGAAACATACTGTGTCGATCCATCGTATTCAATTGTTTATCAACTCTTACCGACACAGTGGATCAAACTGATCGACCAGAACTCATAAACAACTCCGCCAATGAATCTCCACAATATAAAATTATTTTTATATCATATACAAATATGCACTCATATATATACACTCAAACTCAATCTAGGGTATTACTAACCCTATCTCTACCGAGTCACGCCACAGAGCCAAGGTAATTCTTAACTTAAGCTCTGATACCAACTGTAGTGACCCGACGAAAATCCGGTAGGCTTTTCAACCATCCCTTCATCCCCCCAAAGCAGCAAGGTAATACCCCACCGTGGCCTACGGAGGTACTCCAATACCACAATTTATGGCCAGCCTTTCGACTTCACAACCAACCCTACCAAAGGGACATGTAGGAGTAAGAGTCCCCCGTTCGCCACCTAACGAAAAGCGAGAACCCCTATCATGCGACACATGCAAAGCACGCAACATGGACTAGTGTGAGTAAAATAGTTTAAACAGGTATATGAACAAGTAAACGAGATCTCATAAGACCATGCCGTAGAACGGAATGGGTTTTTCCCTTATGAGAATCCAAAATATCTTTATATCAAAAACCTTTTGATATTATAATAATGTCTATGTACAAATAGATATCAACTAGCAGAAACGCTTTCATCTCACGTTCTACATATATAGTATACAATCAAAATCGCAAGCACGTATTGGATAATGGATTTTCAACTATGACAAGGTATGGAACCACCTTCCGATCAGTGTACTCTAGGAACGATGCACTGGAGTTCAACAAGAACATCTTGTAACTCAGCCACACATGACCGACCACTCATTTTGCTTGAGTGTATCGAATGTATATCACCACGGTTGGGATCAGTGTATAACCCGTAAAATGCGGGCCAGTTTGAAATTTTTATTTTGGCGATTTTAGCGAATTTTGATTATTTAAAATGAATTATTTTAAATAATATCGACGAGAAAATTTATTTTGAATATAATTCGACGTATATATTATACGCGTCGTCGTTAGAATATAAATATTTATATATAATTATAAATAGAATTGAAAATGGCGCGGTAGTTCGATAATTCGATTTCAAACTTCAATTGAATGTACCGGGTGCAAAACAATCTGGATTTTAGTGAAACCAAAAATAATGGAAATCTATATTTTTGAAAGGGCGAAGTCTATGTTTTATAAAGGCGAGATCTTTAAATTAGAAAAGGCGAGATTTTTAAATTAGTAAAAATATGATTTTTATATATATTGAACATCGTAGTGAAAATACGATTTTTAAATATATGAAGTAATTATAAAAATACGATTTTTAAATTGAAAGTGAATAAGTAAAAATGCAATTTTTGTTTTAAAGACATCAAAATATAAAATGTGATTTTTATATATATAGTGACTACGGGCAACGAAGATGGCGAAGATGGGAAAACGAAGAAGATTTATATCAATGAAGTGCCGTGGAGCTAGGATAGCTATTGGTGAGAATTTCTCACCTTTCAATTTATTTTTCTAGTTATATATATATATATATATATATATATATATATACTAGGATGCAGACGGTGTTTAGTAGCACCTGACACAATCGTCCACAGACCATGGACTTGTTTGTTTGGCTGTTTGGTAATTGATTGCGATATTGGTTTGAATGTGGTTTGTGGTGTGAAAAATCGAATCGATAAATTGGTTAGGATTAGACGTGCGTCGTTATATGGCGAAGGAGTAAGGCTAGGTTAGTCTCTTACTCCAAATTTTGTGGTTTGCATAACGAAATTGATTTGATTGATGTGTGAATGGCGTGGGCCTTCACTAGACCGGGGATAAGGCTAGGCCTCGTCCCGTTTCTAGTATCGTGCTGTTATGCCGCTGAAATTTTCTAAAATATGTTAGAAAAATAAAAATATCATTTTTATTGGAAATGAATAAAATAACATATTCATTTACAAATCAAAACGATTTGTTGATGTACACCCATTTGACTGATATGGATTGGGACGATAAATTTTACACATCGCCCAACTGCACGAATAAAATCTATGTTTGATTGTTTGAAACCCCACACGGGTGTTGGGATAAAATATGAATTTCACTCATCCTGATTGATTAAATATGTCGATCGATTGATTGACAGGCTGTTATAAGCGTTAGATATCTATATTTGATGCTTATACAGTGTAGTGCACTTTGGTTGATGGTTGATTATTTTTCAATGCTATTATACATGTGTTGTATGGAAATCCATATAATTAATTTTATATGGTCGTTGATTGGGCCTCATTCCAGTTTTACAATAGAAATATTTGAAATAGAAATATTCGAAATGGAATATTTGAAAATATCAATATATGAAGCCGTGTTGATTAGATTGACGCCATTTTGACGTGAACGATATTTATATCGATTTTATTCATTTTAAAATGAATATTGAAAAGTGATATCGAAATCGAATATTTCGAAATGAATTGAATTGAAAACGATTTCGAAATGAATTGAATTGAAAACGATTTCGAAATGAATTGAATTGAAAACGATTTCGAAATGAATTGAATTGAAAACGATTTCGAAATGAATTGAATTGAAAACGATTTCGAATTGAATTGAATTGAAAACGATTTCGAAATGAATTGAATTGAAAACGATTTCGAAATGAATTGAATTGAAAACGATTTCGAAATGAATTGAATTGAAAACGATTTCGAAATGAATTGAATTGAAAACGATTTCGAAATGAATTGAATTGAAAACGATTTCGAAATGAATTGAATTGAAAACGATTTCGAAGTGAATTGAATTGAAAACGATTTCGAAATGAATTGAATTGAAAACGATTTCGAAATGAATTGAATTGAAAACGATTTCAAAATGAATTGAATTGAAAACGATTTCGAAATGAATTGAATTGAAAACGATTTCGAAATGAATTGAATTGAAAACGATTTCGAAATGAATTGAATTGAAAACGATGTCGAAATGAATTGAATTGAAAACGAATTCAAATTGAATTGAAAGCGAATTGAAATGAATTCAAATTGAATTGAAATTTGAATTGAATAGAAATGAATTTTAAAACGAATTTATAAAGAATAATTCAATTTTGATTTGAATTGAAAGGGAAGTTGAAATTGCTTGTGAAACGAATATTAAAACTATTTATATAATTCGTTTTAAATAGAAATCGATGAAATATATATTATATACATTATATATATAAAATAATGGCCTGAATAGAACGCGCTGCGCCGCGGCAGTTCGTGAATTTCGACCATTTATTTCAAACGGACATAACGGGAGATCCGACCGTCGGATTCTCCTAAAACCAGAACCGTTGGGTTCGTATCGAAAAGAGCTTTCTAACGAATGTCAGAAAAATGAAATCTAACGGTTGGATTTGGAGATACGTCCAAATCAAATTCGAAAAAGGTCGCTGTAAGTGCAGTTCGATGACCGTTGATGGAAATCGACTGTACGGGCCTTGATAAAATTATTAAAAATAGTAATAATTTGTGTAAAATCATAAGAAATGATTTGTGAAGATTTGGGATGAAAAACTCCATATTTGAAAAGATAAAAATAGATTTTTATCGAAATGAACTAGTTTTGAACTAGAAATATAATTCTATTTATTTTTAAATAAATAAATTGAATTTGAAAAGGGTTTTGAAAATAACCAAAATTTCCAATGATTGCATTGGAGTGGATTTGAATCGAAATTGTCTTCGGAATATTTCGATGTTGGAATTCGTGATTGTACAGATGTTGTTATGGAAATTTGAAAGATATATATATATATATATATATTTCGTTATTTTCAATACGACATTTGTTAATCGTAGAATTTGATATTGAATATAAGCCGATATATTTTCTATTCAGAGCCTTGTATTGAATATCAAATGTGATTTGGGGTTTGTCGTGAATGGTGTCTTCACTAACACTGTTCTTGAACCCAGTTGAGAAAAGATTAAATCTTTTTATTTAGATTTAATGAAGTGTACCAATTAAATAATATTTAATTGGAATTGAATTGATATTGATTTTTGGGTTTATCGTGGGCTGTGTTTTAAATAACACTCGTTCTTTAACCCGATAATTAATGAAGGTGATTTTGGGGTTGTTGTGAACTGTGTTTTTAAATGACACGGATTCTTTAACCCAGTTAACGATTAAAACTAAGTTGAGTTTTAATGAATCTTTAATTAGATTGAAATGGTCGAGAATGGAGTATCACCATTTTTGCTCCAGGCGATAGTCAAATCTTTAATTAGATTTGAACGTGAAATGGTAATTGAATTTACCGATAACACCGTGGTGTTAGGTATGAAGTATTACCAGTTTTACTTCATGGGATGAATAGGTTGGGATTGGGAAATTAAAACAAATGATTACTTCAGTAAGTTTCGTAAATCCCGACTAGTTGAATCGAAATTCAAAAGTAGATTAAAGAATAAATTCAAGGAATTTATCTTTGATAAAATTAATGGGAATCTTTCCCTATGAATGTGAAATTTAGAAACTAACTGTCGGTTAGCCAAGCAGAATGGTTTTCTGGATATTGATCTGATGTTGGTTTCGGCCTTCGGGGTTAATATTTAGGGAACTATTCTCTTGATTAATTTGCGGTTAGTGACTGATGAATTGGAATGAGGCGTATGTTGTGTTTGTGTAACACTTATTTAAAATATACGCGAGTTATTCGGAAAGACCGGGGTTATCCCATTCTGAATAACTAATACGGCGATAAGTCGAAGATGAAGACGATGGTCGAAGACCGGAGTTCTTCACGTCGTTTGGGTGATTACTGATGATCTTGATTGGGCTGTACACCCAAGAAGTTGGAAACAGTTAGTGATCGTCCAGACGTACTTGGAGATCGATGGATATGCGGGGTACTAGGTGCCTCCGGTTTCGTTCAGACCCAGAACGGACTTGTAAATGGACTGTGTGTCTGACATTGGATTTTAGTCTGTGTGATTGATCTCTATTAAATATATATCTGTTTGGCGGCGGAGAAATTATTCTCTTGCTTAACGCCCTTCTCTGAGATGTACGAGCTCAGGGGTTATATATTGATGGATATCAAACGCATGGAGTGAATTGCCGGTGTGGCATGCCTAAGTGGCAATTGATCGAGGCTTCTGTTGAAAAGCAAAGTCTTGTGGTGATGATCAAAGCAAGGCCTTTGTGGCGTAGCTTTGTGTAACGTTTGCTTCGCGAGTTTCACACCCGGTATGAACCAAAAACGGGAGAGGACGTCAGGGAGGGCATGCGTTTCTTTCTAGCTAGAAGTGGCGTCAGTGGTTTTACACGCCCTGACGAGTTTGACTTATGTGGTTGTTGCTGTTGCGAGGCGCCTCGGATTGATCGGTCGTTCTCGAACCGATGGAGTCATTTAGTTGGCTCGTTTACGCCCCATAGGGCGGGGAAATGCATGTTCAGGGTTTAAGTTTAATCCACATCGGTGGACCGGCCCTGAGGATCCAAGGGCCCACCTGAGTCTGGGTCCTGAGGCTCGGTCTAGACAGTCTCGAATCGGTTGAGGACTATCTTTTGCCTCGGTTCATAGACGGAAATCCAATTTCCAAATACGTGACATTTGCGGTTTCAATTGTAGAACTAGTATGACGACATGATATATGGTACCCATGCCGCCTATGATTGATACTTATGATTTGAAGTTGTTTTATACACTATGCACTTATAATGGTATCAAATGATTTGTTTTAAACGTATCAAGCATTTTTTGGCTGTTATAAGGGAAAACCCTATCCCCCGGCTTGCGTTGCATTGTGTGATAGGACCTGGGTCTTATAACAGCTTCATCTCTCTTTATTTATCATTGCGCTGTTTGTTTTATGCACTGGTATTCTTGGGAGGAAACCCGTTCCGTGTTATACGGCGTGGTCCCTTGATTTACCTAACTTTAAAATAAAGATTTACTGTTTTAGTTCTCACACCAGTCACATGACTGACCTGGAGTTTATTGTTTTAACCTAAACTCTGGGTGCCCCTATTTTGACACGGGCAGCTAGTAGTTTTGGTTTTGCAGATTTATATTCACAGGATCCTGGTTTACAGCTGGAATGATATCCGGAAAGCTTTGTATCCGTATATCTACTTCTAGTTGTGTATTGTATTATTTTCCGCTGCTATGTATTTAAATGTAATTTAAATCTCTGATATTTCTGTGTAATATTCATTTATACTCAGTATATTCTTGTAATTTGATGCATTGTTGTAATATACAGTGAAATGTTCTTTCGTATGCGTTTTGTTGTGGTTTGTTCTCGAACTATCCGACACTTTCCTTTACGGGGAAGTTACGGGTTTTCACAATCAGCAACCGTTCCCGTATATATATGGGACAACATTGATAGATTTAAGAAAAAATGAATATTCTCTAGATAGGTGATTATACACCCTACTTCAGTGCGACCGACTTAGCCATGCTGCCTGGCCGATTTCTGTCATTTACCGGATGATGAGGCTAGAAGTTACGCGTTATCATCACATCAGATTTACTTTGAATGCCACATTGTCAGATCCATCAAATCACTGATTGACGTCTACAACAGTACATTACGTGTTAGCTAAAGAAGTTTCCTTCTCTGCTTCCACTCTTGGTACGGTTGAAGAAATCAATGTACGTGACCTTTCTGGAAATACTCTGTCAGACATTCATCTTCATTCACTTAGAATGTCACATTGTCATACCCGCCAAATCACAAATTGATTTCCTCAAAAATACAACGGGTATACAGCTAAGAGAAACGAATTCCTCCGCCACCACGTGTATACGTTTGAAGAGATCAACTTACGCGATCCATTGGATATACTCTGTCAGACCTTCGTCCATACACGTTGTCCTGGGACTGCACAAACCGAAGGCACTATTCAGTATATCCACCTTAGTAACTGTTATCTACGACTTACACAACAGCCCTTGCATTTTACTCCGTCTTCAATTATCTTTGGCATAAATGATTCGCAATGCTTATGCCAATAAAGAGTGGTTCTTTGGATAATAATCCAACTGGTCTCTCCATATTAACAACGTTAAAATGGTCAAAACTTCGATAGTCTGTGAGTTAACTATCAAAGAAAAACAAGTGTGCAAACAACAATATTATTTCCAGATGGAAATTATATCGAACAAACATCATTTAACATTAATCTCTTTAGTTCATTTATTTACTTATCTCCTGTTTCCCTATATTCTAAATTCTTATTTTCTTTTATCAGAAAACATTTCTGATTCTCATTTGGAAAACATTTCCAAAACTCCTTTACGATCAAATCTAACAATTTCTTAGTTAAGAAGGAAGTCACTCAAGTTGGGGTATAATTACCTCTCAGACCTTAACTGAACAACGTTATAACTTCGAAATGGTCAAAGTTTATCATTTAGTCTTTAACAACTTCTTTACGCCTTTCTTGGATCTAATTTTACTAATCCACTTCTATATTTAAAACATTAGTTATAACGATAACGTTATAATCTCTCCTTTCGAATTATCTAACTTTAATTGTAACTTCTACTCTTATTAGTGTATAATTAACCTAACACTTATTTATTTATAAATAAATAAATCTCTATTTAAACACTGGAAAGTATAAGTACTTTCCCGAATTCGATATAATCGAATTCGCCGATTAGATCTCTTCGAGAAATCTCTATTTGATTAACTCTTCTTTGAATAACCTATATTCGATTAACTCCTTCCTTTCAAATATACTATATTTGATTACTCCTTCTCGAATAAACGATATTCGATAATCTCTCTTCGAATAACTAATATTCGATAACTCTTTCTTTTCAAATATCTCATATTTGAAAATCTCACTTTCGAATAAACTATATTCGATAATCTCTTTTCGAATGACTCTTATTCGATAAATCTCACTTCGATCAAACTATAATCGATAACTCCTTTCGATGAACTAACATCGATAACTCCTTTCGATGAAACTAACATCGATTAATTTAACTCGACTAACTCGACTAACTTAACTTGACTTGACTAACTCGACTTACTTGGTTCGACCAATTCGATTCGATTAACTAGGCTCAACTAACTTGGTTTTATTTAACTCAACTTGATTAACTCCTATCGAATAACTAATATTCGATTTAACTCCATTCGTTTGACTCAAGATCGCGGCGATCACAAATGGTTACACCTGATTCCCTCAGGAAACATTCGACCGCCTCAGGCTATTTACAGCCCTGCGAATTACGCTAGCAGTTGTACGAGATGGAAACTTACGCTGAATACTATGTTCGACTAATTCTGTCTCAAATAACTATATTTGACTAACTCTAGTTCGTTTTAACTCTAATCGATTTACTCTATCTGATTTACCTACTTGATTAACTCTAACTGATTAACTCTAAATGGTTAACTCTAACTGGTTAACTCTTACTGATTAACTCTAACTGGTTAACTCTTACTGATTAACTCTAACTGATTAACTCTAACTGGTTAACTCTAACTGAACTGGTTAACTCTAACTGATTAACTCTAACTGGTTAACTCTAACTGAACTGGTTAACTCTACTGAACTGGTTAACTCTAACTGATTAACTCTAACTGGTTTACTTCTAACTGAACTGGTTAACTCTACTGATTTACTCTTCTCGAATACTATATTCGACTAACTCTTTTCGAATACCATATTCGACTAACTCTTTTCGAATACCATATTCGACTAACTTTATTCACTTTAATAAGATTTCTTTTTAACAACGTTTTATTCATTTGAAAAGATTTACTTTTAAATAACGGTTCTACACTTTAAAAATGACTTCCTTTTTATAACGTTTCCTTCTCAATTCTATTTGTAAATGGTTTACAAATATTTCCTTTTCAAATTTATTCTTGAAATATTCTAACTCCTTAAATTCTCTGAAAAATTCGCCATAACCTCCTTTGTAACGGGAGCATCGGGAAAATCCCCAAACCCGCCACATAGGCCTTTCCATTCAAAAAGAAAATATTTTAAATTTATTTCCTTTTTAAATTATCTCCTATTTATAAATATTTCAATTTATAAAGATTTCTTATTTATAAATATTCCACTTAATAAATATCTCTTATTTATAAATATCCCATTTTATAAATATCTTTTTTTTTCAATATCACTTTGAAAATCCCCTTATCAACATTTCGGTATGTTATGGTATTCAATCATATCAATTCACGATGTTCAATATCGTCCAAGCACATAAAATCGCCCACAGATTTTATATCACATCATATAACAATATATGAAAAACAATAAAATAACTATTGAGAAATCCAGTCGGATTCCTCCAACCTGTCTCTATGCATTCACAGATGTTACACAATATGATTATCATCACTTTCAGTTCAATATACATTTTTCTGATAGCAGAATCAATATATAAATATTTAACGATTTATATATATATAATATATATATATATATAATTTTCACTAACCAACTAGCAGTTCAATCAATCAACCAACACACAGCAATCAACAGATGATTAACAGTTCTAAAAATACATTATAAAAATATAACTGTTCAGAGTTGGTGAGTTTTACTCACATTGGCGCGTTAATCGTTAAATAACGGTTTGCGTTATTTGATTGCGACGGACAATTTATTTCGCCATAAATTGTAACGAGCTCCGATGGACTTCCAGTCAGTCTCATTGTGTCGCTCCCATCCATACGATCCCAACGCAACTTGTTTCGCCTTATTCTCACCCGACCCACTCAGTCAATACCGGCCCGCCAAGAACCCCTTTCTTCTCCGGATCATTTACCGTGACCTGCTCCCTTTTGAACTCCCACTTTTGAAATTTCTTTCTGACTTCCATATTCAATATAGTTTAACATCCCTAATTATATTACATAAATCATTAGCCGAACTAATCACCCCTTTCCTCTCCTGGCCCACGCCATTATCATTTCAGCCCACTCAACTCACACCGATCCACTTCTTCTTCCTGTTCTGCAAACCACGACTTCTCCTAAATACCCATTTCCATTGTCAAGCTTTCAACTCCTGCTTCTCCTTCACTGATACTCATGCCGTTATTGTCAAAAAGCTTCTCAACCCCAGCTCCTCAACACCATCACCAAAACTGACCACTCGAGCTCATCCTCCTGTCGCGAAATCACGCACGTCAACAGCAGGCACCGAACCTTTTCTTGACTCGGAAATTTACAAAATCATCACACCTATAACTAGATTCCATCACAAGTTCATATCTAACCCCTAGACTTCGAATCGACACTCCAACCTCACGAAAATCGAAGCCCTACGCACTGCTGTTCAAAACGCAGCAGACCAAAACACAATCGCGATTTCTGGAACCACTATAGGCTTGTAGAGAAAAGTAAAAGAGATCCGAATAACCATCTCTTCGATTTTTTACAATTGTATTTTATTTTATCTTGATTTCTAGAAGAGGATTTTGGTTTGAGATGTAGCCGACGGCTTGGTTTTTAGTTGACTATCAAATGAATGAAATTAGGTTAGAAGAGTTTTCAAAGGGGTATTTATAATGGAGCTAAATATCTAGATATTTTATGGAGATAATTTTTTTTTGTTTTTACCTTCTAAAAATTCGTGTGATCACACACGATACCCAAAAATCACCAAACTGGACATGTTGCTAGAATTCGACATTACGGTCCCAAAGAAACTGGTTTCGTCGAATTCCGACTTCGTATGCTCACACAGTGAATTTTTAACCATCGAAATACTGACTGTTTCTCACTCTAAAAATCCGTACGGCCACATACTAACTCTGAAAATCACGAAACTGGAAATCTAACAACCATTTGATATTGCGGATCCAACAAAACTAGTTTCGTCGAATTCCGACTTCGTTTGCAAAACCGGCTATTTTTAAAGCTCTGGATGACCCATTTAAATATATATATATATATATATATTTAAATATAATTAAATTAAATATAAATAGATTTATATTTTCGTATATCTTCACATATGATATCGTACAGATCCAGACTATCATATAAGAATTTACAGTTTGATATTTTAAGATTTTAGATTTATCGATATTCAGTTTTATATCGAAAATCCTTTTATAATGTAAATAAAGCTTTGCAAATTATAAAGGGATTCTACAGTGACTTTTCTGAAATTTGATTTGGATGTAAGTCAAAATCTATACGACAAAATACCGATTTTTCTCTTCCACTAGAAAGATATACTCCACCAGCTCCACATGTTTCTTGTTTCATAGAAATCCGGCTTGAAACGAATCCTGTATATTCGGTTGAAGTTGAAATCGCCAAATCGCGAACTGCAGCGCCATTTCAAGCTCGATTTTAATTATAATATAATTATACATTCCAAACTGACGTCGATTGAATATATTCGTCAATATGATTCAACTCTAAGCTGAATTAAATCTTGGGCATGACCCTGTTCAACTTATATTGTGATTTACAATATTTTTGATTATTTTTGAATTAAATATATTATTTAATTTAATTAAATATTCCATATTATTTAATTAACGACGATTTAATTCCCTAAATCACTATCTATATAATTAAATAAATTAATTATAATCCCTTTGACAATGCGGGTCATTACAAGTATTGATTGGGTAATTGGCAGTAGGTGGTCTAAATCCATCATTTTGAAACAGTAATTCGCCGTCAGGCTAATTGATGTATTTTAAAATTTTAAAATTTAATTTTCATTGAATCGAAATTTAATTTTTAATTTAGCTATTTAAATCAAGAGTTTTTAAATAAAACCATATTTATGACTTTGGTTATAAAAGTAATGTTAAAATAATTTATATGGTTTTATTTCATAAATAAGTCGTATATTAACCGAAGGGGAATAATATAGAATAATGATTTCCAAGGGAAAGACTAAATGAGGTTTTTATTGTAACACTTTGGTTACGAGAGCTAATTAAATTTAAGTAAATGTATTTTAGATGATTATAAAAATAGTTTGTTATTTATAAAATAAATATTATCATAATAATATTAACTAGGCTATTAAAGATGAAGTAATATACTTTACTTGATGAAAATCAAGTTATATACGCCATATTAATAAAGGAATTTTTAAGCTAGAAGTTTGGTGCTTGGGAAAGAAGTTTACTTAATCAAAGATTAAGTAAAAATAGATATGATTGAAAAAGGGATTTTTTTGTAGTAAGAAATGATTTGCAAAACCATATCAAGATGGAAGTACTTATCGATTTAATTAATGAAGTAAATAAAAGGATTTTATAATCCGAATTTCATAAACAAGTCATAAAAGAAATTTTGAGTTTACAGTAAAGATCCTATTCGAGTGGGAAATAAAAGAGAAGAATTACAAAACATGTAAATGGAGGTACTTATCGATTAGAGTGAAGAAGTGAATAAAAGGATTTTGGTTATAAAATCCAACCATTTGTTTTTACGATGTTAAAAGGAGTTTGGATGGAGTATTAGTGAACAAATCCAGGTCTATTCAAAAAAGGGGCTTGAAGTTTAAAAATGAGGCAAGGGCTTTAAATAAACATTTTGCTTAATAACCAAATTAAGTAAATGGCGCGATTGAAATGATTTTTGAAAAGGTAAAAAAAGATAGTTAAGTGTTTTGAATAAAAGGGATTTATAGTTATGAATCTAAGGTTAGATTTTATAATGAAAGGGTTTTAGTGAATGGATTAGTGTAATATAATCCAAGTAATAAATAGAATACGACATAGGAGTTCTGAAGCAAATGGTTGATTTTTGGGTAAATGATTCACTCAAAAATATATTAAATAGAATGGTGGTGATTAAATAAGATGTTCAAAAGAAAAGGTATGGTTCATAAACCATGGTTTAAATAGGAGGTAAGATATGAACGATATTATAACAACGTGTGTTTTTAGTTTTGAACTTCTATCTACTCTGAGATAAGAATGTTGTCGATTAAGGTCTGAGAGGTAAATAAAATACCCCAACTTGACCGACTTCACTATTATCGAGTAAAGATATTGGTTTGTAATGATAAAGGAGTTTGGAAAGGAGTTATTATCTTCGTAAACCATTTGAAATCCATTTGCAAGGTTTGAAATGGAATTTAGTAGAATAAGTTTTAAATTAAACAGTGCACATTAACATTGTTTAATTCGAGTTGAAACAATAGTTTAATTATACATGTAGGCTATTTATATAACATTGTTTTCTAGAAAATAAAAATAATATTAGTAAATTATATTTTTTTAAAATAGTAAATAGTTAAAGATGGAAAAATGGTTATATCTGTTTTGGAAACGAAAATAAATAATTAGAATTTAAGAAGATCTTCAAGTAGAAGCGAAGTAAAGCCATTGAGTTTTTTAAGAAAGAAATTGTCATTTAACATGTTTTGTGTCGCATAAGAAGTGGTAAAAGGGATTATATTAGTTAGTTAACAATATATTGAATTATCGACATTTCCAAATTTAAAGGTAAATGGTATATGAAAGTATGTGTTTATTTCCAAAGTAAAGGAAGGATAAAGCGAAGTGTGAATAAAAGATATCGTTTCCAAATGACAAAATAAAAGATAAGATGATCCGATATAATAATGGAATTGACTTTAAATGTATGGAATGATTTCCAAATAAATCGATAAAGATTGTTAAGGAACGATTTTAACTAATGAGGACGTGAGATGCCAACGTACTTGATCGTAATGTCTAACCAATCGAGTTGGATGATTGTTTTGTTGAAATTGATAGTTAAAACACCAACTATCAATAAAATATTATTGGATTATTTTTTACGTGTTGTTTCGAAGAGACCGGGATGGAAACTAGACCTAAAACCACTTCGAATCAACGTTACGTACAAAACCAACTTGTAGGGGATAAAGATGGAGTAATTGAAGACCGTTGATATTCATAACGGAAGAACTACTTATAATCTCTGGTCTGCAGCCAAAGATATAATATGGTTCATTCGTTATTGAGATCTACGGATTTGCAAGGACTACTCGCTACAGATCTATAGGGTGATTCCTTGAATGTAGTAGGAGGGCACCTTCGGTTCATCCTGTTCTTGGATGACCTGTATGGACGAGTGTTTGACGTGGTATTTCCAAAGGAATCACGTATGTTGATTTCCTCAAACGTATTACCGTTGATAGTGGAGAAGATACCTTCTCTTAGCTTAACGACTAGGATATTTTTATGGACGTCAATTAGTGAAATCTGGCGGATCTGACAATGTGACATTCAAAGTGAATTAAAGTCAGATGTTCCAAAAGTCGTTATAACCTCAAGCCTCATCAACAGGAAAATGACAGATACCGGGCAGGCAGCATGGCTATATGGGTCGCTCCCTTTAGGGAGTATAATCACCCGTCTAGAGAAATTCCTTTTGCTTCTTTAATCTATTATAATGCTGTCCCTTTTAGGGAAACGGTGGGTAGCTCCCAACCGGTGGTGATATACATTCGATACACTCAAGCGAAATGAGTGGTCGGTCATGTGTGGGCTGGGTTGAAAGACGTTCTTGTTGAACCTAGTGTGTTCGCCTCTAAAGATACACTTTCGGCAGGGGGTCCCATACCTTATCATAGTTGGAAATCCAATCTCCAATAAGCGCCCGCGATTTTGGTTTGTATAATATATATGTGGAGCGTGAGATGCAAGCATTCTGCTAGATTGCTGTTTATTTGTGAATTGATAGACACTATTATAATATCAGAATAGTATTGATTTTCGAACTATTTTGGGTTATAGTAAGGTAAAAACCATCCGTGTTTATGTGTGGATTGGTCTTAGTATTATCTTTTTCTTTCAAAAGGATTTCTAAACTTAAGCCGATTGTTTGATGTGAATTTACCACTGAAAGTATTTCATACTGATCCTAGTGTTTTTGCTTTGCTACATAATGTGCTCGGGTCAGACCGAACATATTTGACAAGATAGTTTCGCTTGGAGTTCCATGAGATGGAAGCAGAAGGCTCCACCGTTAGTTATTTAAAGTTATTCCGCTGTATCTGATTCATGTTGTACTCTGATGATTGATATGTATACAAAATTTTCATTGGTATAAAGATATGTTTTAATATTATATATTTTGTTCGTTCCGCTTTGAGATTCTGATGTTCTTCTCCTTTCTTTTATTCTAATATTTCTTTCTCTCTTATCCTCTAATTTCTTTCTCTTAACATTCTGCTTTTCTGTGTAATTTGGTTTGACTATAGCAGTTAAATGTCAGCCTAATTGTATTGAAAAGTAGGATGTTACATCCAATCTGGATGAAAATGGATATGCAGCTACGGTTTGACATTAGGGACCCAACGAAACTTGTTTCATCGAATTCCGGGTCTGTTTGCTCGTACAGCGTATTTTTAAAGTCAAATTATTGGCTGTTTTTCACATTAAAATCCCGTACGGCCACATACTGAGTCCAAAAATCACGAAAATTAAAATATAGCAATAATTTAATATTTTGGATCCAACAAAATTGGTTTCATCGAAAACAAAGTTCTTTTGCAAAACTGGCTATTTTTAACGCTCTAAATAGCCCATTTAAATATTAATATATTTAAAAATAATTAGATTTAATATAAATAATTTAATATTATCTTATATATTCACAGTGGAATAACATACAGCTCCAAAATATTTCTATCTGAATTTATAACTCGATGTTTCAAATCCAGTGTTAAATCAGTATTCAATTTATATTGAAAATCGATTTAAAATATAAATAAATTGTAAAGAAATTCCATAGTGACTTTTCAAAAATTTGATTTGATCATAAGTCAAAATCTACACGACAAAATCTCGATTTTTCTCTTCCACTAGAAAAATATACTTCACCAGCTCCGAATGTTTCTTGCTTCACAGAAATCCGACTTTAAACGGATTCTGTATATTCGTTTAAAGTTCGAATCGCCAAATCACGAATTGCCGCGCCATTACGGACTCGATTATAATTAAATTATAATTTATTCGTTCTAACGTCATTTAAATAATATATTCGTTATTCAAACTCAATTCGAAACTGTGTTCTATCTTATATATGATACAATTCACACTGTATTGTGAATTCAGCTATTTTTGATTATTTCAGAATTATAATATATTTTTGTATTATAAATATTAATTAAATATTCCATATTATTTAATTAAATAACCATTTAAATCTGTAAATCACTTTTTAAATAATTAAATAAATTAATTATTTTATCGCTAAAATACGGGTCATTACATTTTCGAATTACGGAAACAAAAGTGATTTGTTGAGTTAAGTAAATGAAATCCATTTTAAATTGATGAATGATTTTAAAGATTGATAAAGAATTTTAATGAGTGAGTTTAAGGACCTGAGCTGCCAATATACCTGACCATACAGTTAGAGATTAATAGTTAAAACACCAAACTATCAATGAAACATTATTGGACCTTTTTTGACATGTTGTTTCGAAGAGTCCGGGATGGGAACTAGACCCAAACTACTTTGAATCAACATAGCGCTTAAAACTAATCTGTAGGGATACGTATAAAGATGAAGCATTAAAGACCATATATCTTCATAAACAGTAGAATTGCTTAAAATCTCTAGTTGATCTCTAGAAATATACTGTGATTATGTCGTGGTTGAAATCTATGGATTGCAAGGACTACTCACTACTCATTAATAGGGTGATTTCTAGGGTGCGGTAGGAGGGTGCCTTGGTTTATCCAGTTACTGGATGACATGTATGGACAAATGTCTGACAAAATATTTCCTGAGAGTCACGTACATTGATTTTTACCAATATTCCAAGTTTGGTGGCGGAGAAATTCTCTTGCTTCACACCCAGGGGATATTTGTGGACTTCAATTAGTGATTTGACGGATCTGACGATGTGGAATTCAAAGATATGAAATGTTCTCTAAAAGATAAAACATGACCTCAAGCCTCACGATAGGGAAATGATAATAATTGAGCAAACAACATGGCTAGTTGGGTTACCCCCAAGAAGGGTGTATTGTCACAATCTAGAGAAAAATCATATTTGGTCTTCTTTCATTTTCTGTATCTCCAGGGAAGTATGGTGGGCTCATAAAACCATACGGTGATAATACATTCGATACACTCAAGTTGAATGAGTGGTCATGTGTGCCCGGGTTGAAAGATGTTATTGTTGAACCGAGTGTATCCCCTCTAGAGTACACTGATTGGAAGGTGGTCCCGTACCTTGTCATTGTTGGAATTCATTCTCCAATAAGCGCCTTGCGGCTTTTGATTATATAATGAATATGTAGAGCGCGAGATGCAAGCGTTCTGCTAGATGGTTATTTTATTTGTGATTTGATAGACGCTATAATAGTATACCTGGATTTTGATATATCAAAAATGTTTTGGGATATAGTATGGTAAAAACTGTCTGTATTTATGTGTGGGCTGGCCTTACTTTAATCGGTTGACATACAATTAAATCCAAGGGAGACGTGAATTAATTATCATCCCCAGAACCATGTGGGGTTTTCAAACAAATTTTATTATTTGTATACTTGGGTGATGTGTAAAATTATTGTCCTAGTACCCATGGGGGTTTACATCACAATCCATATGAATTTATCTATAATTTAATAATAATGGCACTAAATCTTCAAGCTACCATTAATCACCAAACAAATATTGAAATCAGAGGCAGTCAACATATAATCAGTTATAAAAATAAATAACTGTACAAAATTTGAGTGATAGAGTTATCACTTTTGATTTCCACTCCTTAAGTCTTTAATTGACGATTTTATTGCTAAACTAGACTAAACGAACGTTTAATTTAGCTCAAAATTCAACTTGCTCCACTTCTATTCTAGTCAGCTCCATGTTGTAGAGCTCGAATTTACAATTCCAATGAATCTTAAATCGTTCGATTGTGATAAGAACTGAATAAGATATGATATTCTATAGGTTAATTACATTTTTAATTCAACCTACGATAATTAAAGTTTTAATTAATCACCATTTTTTCCTAACCACGTTATTAGTGTTTTTAAGCGTGTTGTCTTCCTTCTGAAACCAATGAAACCCATCATGAATTCTAGGGCTTCAAATCGCGTCCACAACGTCGCGCCGAACCACCATCATACACCACCACAACGACTGGCTCTCCACGTGCTCCCATCGCCAGTCATGGCAGCTAACTCGATGGCCTCTCTTCCCCTAGAAAACTGTGCGACCGTCCCTCCTTTGATCCTAGAAATCATGCATTACACAACACGAAAGATAATCTCCACCATATCATTTTGAAGACCCCGAAGAGTATAACAACATTTGGGTTGGAAATTTCAATTGAAATTGAGTGAATTGGATGGTTTTGAGAAATTAAATTTGAACAATCTGATGCATTGGAATGGAAATAGCGACGGCGCTGTGAACACAAATGGTAATAGGGTTTAGTGAATATGGCCATTTATATGTACATATATGTTTTATTATTTATTCTATTTTACTTGATCTTGGTATTTATCGCTCTGAACTCCAAACTAAACTCAATGATTGTCCCCTCAACCAAATACCCCCATTCCGGACACAGTAGGATATGTATCGCAAGCCATTTCGACTATTTCGATCAGTTTTTACCAAATTTAAAATATAAATTAATATAATGTTCAATATTGAATTCCAACATACATTTTAATTTATCGGAGCCACTATGACTCCAAATATTATGAAATTTGAAATCTAGCTATGTTTTGATGATACGATCCTAACAAAATTAATTTCGTTGAATTTGGAGAATGTTTGAAAAATGTCCTTTATAATAGCTTATTAAATTTAAACTGAAATTGATTAAATGCGTTCAAATTTACTATGCTCACATAGTAATTCCAAATGACTTGAAATTTTAATCTTAACAATAATCTGACGTCCCGGATCCAACAAAAATAGTTTCATTGAAAACGAAAGTCGTTTGCAAAATGGCTATTTTTAAGGGCTATATATAATATAAATATGTTTATATATATACACACACACACACTTTATAGCGACTATTCTAAATTTTAATTTGGACTTAACTTACAATTTATTAAGCGAAATCTAAAATTTTCACATTCTTAAGAAAGATATAATTAAATAGATCCTAACATTTCTCATTTTACTGAAATCTGACTTATTTTGAATTCTGTATATTCATTTAAATTTCAAAACCAAATTTTCAAACTACCGCTATTTCGAGTTCGTTTTAGTTAAATTTTAAGTTTATATGTTCTAACTTCGATTTAAATAAATTTTAATTCGTTAATTGTCAAAATATATTTAATTTCTATTAAAATCAATTAAATATAAATTTTAAATTAGTTCCAAAATTTCAGGTTGTTACAATCTCTCTCACTTAAAACTTTTTCTTCCTCGATAAAGGAATGGAGCTGAAAATTGTTTCACTAACCAGCTAAACTTCCATTCTGGCTTCAGTTCTTCAACTTTTTAGTTTTTAAGAATTCTAAATTTTTCTAAAATTTGGCTTAAACTCTAAATTTCTGGAAAATTTCGCCATAACCTCCTTTGTAGGGTTGATCTGGAAAAATTTATTGGTTCGCATTAGGCACCCAATAAATCAATATATCGCCTACAAATAAAATGTGAATTATCTATGCTCAAGGGAGATGTGTAAAAAATCATCCCTTGACCCAGTGATGGGAATTAATCATAATCCATGTGCTATATCTAAAACAAGAGAAACGTGTATATTTTTGACATCTCAAGACCAATGTAGGGTATGTTATTAAATCCTGCAATTTACCATTATAGGTTATTTAGTCCATAATCATTCCTCAGTACAACCTGTAATTCAGTCCTCGCCATACAAACATCTCGATCATATGGTAATCCAAACCTCGTCATATGAGCGCGAAATGCTTATATGGAATTCAATATTATATGTTGTCTTCACTAGTATGTTATGCGGTGTGATCCATAATTTATTTGTTACCATACTATGGTGTGTGTTTTAATTTCACACAGAACAACCATCACATCGCATCTATATCACTCACAGTAGTAACATAATAAATAAAATTGTGCAACCAACTCATTAAGGTGCACCTGTTTGTCAGGCAAGCAATTTAATTCTCTACTGAACTGTATATCCATAACTTGATCAACAAATATATGTATATATCCATGTACATAAACCAATTCGAACTAATTTTCAATTCAGTTCCACATTAAATTTGATTTGGCTAAATTTTATCCTTTCATTTTCACATTGGTTTTATTATTCCAATATTTTAATTATTCAAACTAATTATCATCCATCACAACCAGCAATCAATTAATTGATTAACTTTTTAAATATGTAACTTTAATATACTTAAAATCATGTTTTCAATGTCGACTAAAAAACATTAAACTCCAACTAAGTTTTGGTTTTCACACAAGTCAAATGTAAATATATAGATATCCCACTTTTGAAACTCGAAACTAAATATTGATAATGATGCAACATTATCAGAATCATCCCCAGGCGATTAGAGCGTGATTCTATATCTACCCAGTAAATTTGAGACTTCATATACATGTTTGCAAGGCGTATATGCAGAATCTTCTTATACTCAATAGTCCAAATCCAATATAAAATAGAATACTTAAATATGTATAATATGATATAATTTTCAAAACTAAATTCATTTTCTTCATTTTAAATAACACTCTTCAAACTCATTCTAGGGTATCACTAATGCTATCTCTAACGAGTTATTTTTATAGAATATTACAAATCCTATCTCTGATTCGTTCGATTCTAATGTGTTTTTCCCTCGAGCTTTGTAAACCAAAGCTCTAATACCAACTATGATGCCCCGAAATTTCCCGATCTCCGAAGAGACGGAAAAGCATGGATTGTTTGAGAACACGACACATCAGAACACAAATGTGAGAGCATTCCATTGCCATAAAACAATTTACATCAGAGTACCAGATAACATAGTTCAAATAAATAATATACAACAGAAAAATAATATTAGAGATTTAAATTAAAAAACAGCGGAATATTTAATACATGAATATAATGTGCAGCGGAAAACATGAACTACCACAACTGAAAGAAATACACGGATACAAAGCACACCAAATATAGCTCCCGTCGTAATCCATGATCCCACGAAAAGAAATATCTGTGAAAACCAAAACTATAAGCTGCCCGTGTGGAAAATATGGGCACCTAGAGTTTATGTGGAAACAATAAACTCCGAGTTAGTTATGGGACTGAGGTGAGAACAAAAACCGTTATTAACTTTATTTTAAAGTTTTATAAATCGGGACCACGCCGTATGACACGGAACGGGTTTTCTCCCTAGAATACCATAAAAAACAACGCAATGCTAAAAGAAAAATGGAGCCATTATAAGACTCATGTCCCATCACATAATGCAAACACAAACCAGAGGATAGAGTTTTATCTTATAATGGCCAAACATGCTTGATACGCGAAATTTATCTTTTATATTATTAGTGCATAGTGAATAAATCAACTTCAAATATAAATGTATCAATCATAGACAACATAGAACCACATCTACTATGCCACCATATAGGCTTACAACTAAAACCAATGGTCGCGCATTGGAAATTGGATTTCCATCACGAATCAAGGCAAGGGATCTTCCTTTTCCGATTCGAGACACTCTAGCTTGTGCCTCATGACTCACCCACAAGTGCACCTGGAGCTCTGCAGGGTCGGTCCACGCCTAATGTTTGTGGATTGTTAATTCCTGAGTAGTACGTTTGTTTGCCCTATGGAGCATAAAATCTGGTCAGTATGTCAACCACTAAAGGCCTTTTAGTCGGCCATATCTAAGGTACCTCGCTATCCATTAACCACATAAGTAAAAAATGTTTGGGCTCCATACCATGACACCACTTCTAGCTAGAATGAAACGCATGTCCTCCCTGCGGTCATCTCCCATTTTTGGTTCACACCGAGGTGTGAGGTTCGCAAATTAACGCTATACACAAAGTTGCGCTACTAAAAACTGTGCTTTCCACTAATATATAACCTCTAAGCTCGTATGTCTTAGAGAAGTTGTTAAGCAAGAGAATAAATTCTCCGCCACCAAACAGACATATATTTAGCAGAGATCAAAGAATACAGCGTGGAATACAACGTCATACATACAATCCATTTGCAAGTCCGTTCTAGCTCTGAACGAAACCAGAGGCACCTTATTCCTCATACCATATGTCCAATACAGGAGAGAGGCCCTCGCATATTCGGTCGATCTCCGAGTACGTCTGGACGATCACCACTTATTACATCGTCTTGGTTGTACAGCCCAATCAAGACACTAGTAATCATCCAAACGATGTGAAGATCTCTACTATTCAACCACTGTCTTCTTCGACTTTAGTTATTCAGAATGGCTTAAACCCGGTCTTTCCAAATAACTCGCGTATCTTACAATCAAGTGCTATAAAACCACACCATGCGCCTCATTCCAATCTAGAATATTATTTTATTCAAATATTCTTTTCACAATTTATAATCATTTAATTTATTTTCTCAATCCTAATTTATTCATCCCATGGAACAAAACTAGTAGTACCCTATATCTAACACCTATTTTGTTATCGGTAAATTTAATTGCCATATAACGTTCAAATCTAATTAAAGATTTAACAATCACAAAGAGTAAAACTAGTGGTACTCCATTCTCGATCATTTCTTTAATTTGGTAAATTTAATTACCTCATTCACATTACAATCTAATTAATGATTCATTAAAACTCCGACTTGGTTTTAATCTCAAAAATCATTACTTTATGATTATTCAACTTTAAGAGATTAATCATGTCTTTAACTGGGTTAGAGAACCAATGTTTTAAAAAAAACAGTTCACAATAAACCCAAATCAACTTCCACTAAATATGGAATCGTTGCGGAAAACAGATCAATATATAATTGATGCAAATTTCCGTATCGGACTAATAATATAAATGGAATAATGGAATAATTGAAAAAGCCTTTTATATTCCATATATAGTAACCATCATCCTTCACAGAAGCTCATCTCAATTATTACCTAATCGAATTCCAATTTAATATATTAAATTGGAAAACTTTACTTTAGAAAATTCCATTAATCTTAATTAAAAGATTTATAAATTCCAAATCATATCTTCTCTATTAGTTGGGTTAAAGAACTAATGTTATTTAAAACATTGCTCATGATAAAACCAAAATCCAATTCAATTCCAATTAAATTAATTAATTGATAAACTTCTCTAAATCTTAATTAAAAGATTTATTTCTTTCTCAACTGGGTTTAAGAACAGTGTTATTGAAGACACCATTCACGACAAAACCAAAATCCAATTTGATATTAAATACAAGGCGCTGAATAGAAATCATATCGGCTTATATTCAACATCAATTTCTGAAACAAACAAATATCGTATTGGGAATAACGATATTTATATCTTCCAAATTCCTTAACAATATCCGCATAATCACGGAATCCAATACTGAAATATCTGAAGATAATTTCCATTCAAATCCATTCCAATTTATATGTTGGAAATTTCTGGTTATCTTAAAACCATTTCAATTCTTTACTCAAGTTGGTAAACAAATTATTCAGATAAAAATATATTTTATCTTTACAAACTTGGAATATTCCATCCAAAATCATTTCAAATCACTTATTATGATATTACATAATTTTTCCCTATTATTATTCATTTAAAAATAGCCCCTTTCAATTCTCTCTTAAACCTCTAATCAACAACGGGCAGATCTATGGGACATACATGAACACATACTTCACAAGCAATACATTTATCAAATTCAAAATGAATTCTTCCGTGGATACATTCTAACGTAATTGATTTTTCATATGGATATTGAATAGTTACAGGTAAACAATTTGAATGAGAAAGGGTAGTTATGAAACTTTGACCAATGTACCTTGCGGCCCGTATTGTTTGTTGACCAAAATTTATGAACCCTGTCACCATAGGGAACATATTGTAGATCTCCGTGAATAATTTGATGTTTCTTTCTCTTATTTAAGGTCAGTTATGAATGGAGAATATGCTATCTTATACTATTGTTTATAGGGAAATAAGTTGAAAAGAAGTTGTCAATAATATATTTCCTAGAGAAATAGGTAAAAGAAAATTCCATCCAAAATTTAAAAGTTGGCCCGTTCTCAGTCAAGGTAAAGTCCATCTTGTTGTGATAGGAATGAATAAAAAAAATAAGCTTTAGCTAATGTAATAAATATACCAATTGTTATTCCAAAAACTCCTATCATTTTATTTATTCCAAAAAATTCAGGAATAGATATATACGGAATAGAGAAATTCCATCCGCCTAAGTAAAGAACCATTATAAATAATGAAAAACTAATAAATTTAGTTAAGAAGCAAGATAAAATAAAGCATATTTAATACCTGAATATTCTGTTTTATAACCTGCTACTAGTTCCTCCTTTGCTTCTAGTAAATCAAAAGGTAATCTCTCGCATTCTACTAAAGAAGATATTAGAAAAACAGCAAACCCTATAAGATGACGCCACAGATTCCACACCCAAAAACCATATTTTGACTGTGCCTCAACTATACTTGAACTGTTAAATAATCATAGTCTATAATAACATTACTGTTCATATCGCTATTTCAAAACCGTACATGAGACCTCAGCTTTATACGGCTCCTCTATGGTCACAAATAAATGCAAGTACTTGTTTGGTATTATTGTAATTTCGAAATTCTAATACCGGGAAGTTCAAAATTAGACCAACGAAATTCCATCTGCTAGACAAAAAGCGCTTCCAAATTGATCTTTTCCATTAAAAATTTAATTTATCTTTATTCGGTAATAGCTTAATCCTTAAATAAAATACTCATTATATCAATTAATTAGGTTTTATCAATAATTCTGAAGAAAGAATTAGTTAGAAAGAATTGATCATCAATTCCAAATTTATGATTAAGAATTTCGTGTATGTATATAGTAGGTATGAATATTGAACGGGCAAAATAAATAAGAAATATTTCTTTTGCTCCTGTCCTATTCTTCTTTCTCAGAGGAAGGGAGGTACCTTGAAAAAAAAGGATTAATTCGTTTTTTACAGTCGTTTCTTTAATCAGTGAATAGGAGCATAATCGAGATCGGAATCGTGGAGAAGTACTACTTGGTCATTTCTACCAACTTAAAGTCCTCATTATGATTCATTTTATCCAAAGCTTTATGCAAAAAAGTCATTTTTATCTTAAATTATCTTCATTACGAAACCTTTGTGTACCTTGGTGTTCCTAATTGCCCACTGATTTTTTTAATTAATCCCCAGTATGGTAATAAATACAAGATAGTAGTAGAAACCCGATACATGTGATCTTTTGTGCCCGCTTCAAGATATGATAATTGGTCAATGAATCTTAACCTTGGGGTAAACAATTTATACTGCTTATGTTTCTATTCTCATACATAGGAAATGAGATTTAATCTTCTTACTGCAAATTTATAAGCAGTTTTCTTCTAGTCATCTAACTATCATGTTTAATTCATCAACCCTAATGATAAATAAAAAAATTATCCACTGAATAAAATATATTAAATTTCTTTATTCTATTCTTAACTCTAGAAAAGAGGAAAATAATAATGTTCTGTCGAATCACACGTAGAGATATTGATAACACACATAGAGTTAGTGGTATTTCATAGCTGATAGATTGAGTAACAACTCGTAGACCACCTGAAAAAGAATATTTATTATTCAACCCATATCCTGACATTAGAAGTCCAATAGGGGAAATACTTGAAATGGAGATCAATAAAAAAATGCCTATACTAGGATCGGCCAAAACAAGGTGATATCCAAAAGGAATTACTAAATAACTTAGTAGAACAGATATGACCGCTTTAGAGGGTCCCGCACTGAATAAACGAATATCCCATCTAGATGGAAGGAGATCCTCTTTAAAAACTAATTTGGTTCCATCCGCTATAGCTTGAAGAATTCTCAATGGACCGGCATACTCAGGCCCAATGCGCTGTTGTATTGTTGTAGATATTTCTCTTTCTAACCATACAATTACTAGTACCCCTATTGTTATTCCCAATATAAGGGTGAAAATAAAAACAAAGATCCATATGAGTTCATAAACTTCTTTTGAAGATTCCGATCTAGAAAAAGAATTTATAGCTTGTATTTTCGTTTTTGTCATATCTATTATCATTTCAACGATCAACTCCTCCCATAATGATATCTATACTACCTAATATCGTAATGATATCTACCAATTTCATTCTTTTTAGTAGTTGAGGGAGAATTTGCAAATTGATAAAACTGGGTAGACGCATTTTCCATCTCCAAGGGAAAATACTATTATCCCCTATCAAATAAATTCTAATTCTCCTTTTGGGGCTTCTACTATCACATAAAGTTCTTGCTTCAACAATTTAAAATTGGGTGAAAGTTATTTAGTAATAAATCTATATTCAAAATTATTCCATTTAGAATTTTTTCTTTATCAAAATGTCGGACTTCTAAACTCTCATAAGGTCCTCTAGGAATGCCTTCTAGAACCTGTCGAATAATTTTTATAGATTCCTCCATTTCACCGATTCATACTAAATAACGAGCTAGTGAATCTCCTTCTTTTTGCCATTAGACCTCCAATCAAATTTATTGTAACACTCATAAGTATCAACTTTACGAAGATCCCATTGGATTCCACAAGCCCGTAACATTGGTCTTGATAAATCCCAATTTATTGCCTCCTCTCCACCAATAATGCCCACTCTTTCAACGCGTTCCAAAAGATTAGGATTACGCGTAATATGTTAAGACCCAAGCTTTTACTTACAGGAATGTCCGGATTGAGCTGAGAACACGACAAATCAAAACACAAACAATTGAACATTTCATTGCTTATTACAACAATTACATTAGAGTACAAGAATATAACAGATTATGAATAAATAATATACATCAGAAAAATATCAGGGATTAAAATAATTTACATAGCAGCGGGAAAATAATACATAACATAACTGAAAGAGATACATGGATACAAAGCTTTCCAAATATAACTCTAGCTATAAATTAGGATCCTGTCAATATAATGTCTGCAAGACCAAAACTACTAGCTTCCCGTGTGGAAAATATGAGAACCCAGAGTTTAAGTTAAAACAATAAACTCCAGGTTAGTCATGGGACTAGTGTGAGAACTAAAACAGTTATTAAATCTTTACTTTAAAAATAAAGTAAATCAAGGGACTGTAACACCCCACCTTCGTTAGGGTCACTCACAAAGGGAATGCACTAGTTTTGGTGGAGTATTATCTAGGTAAACATACACAGAGATATCACAAGGCAGAACATAAATAAAGCAGCGGTAGAAATTAAAAACCAAATTTCATTACTTTCAAGAAAAGAGTCAAAACCTCATATATCCAAGTACAAATTATTCCATTACAACAAGTTCTAAATAAAGAAGCATAAACTTAAGATAACAAAAGTAAATTATTCCCCAAAAATAGCAGAAGTGCAGCCATAGCATAGCTCAAGACCAAACCGTACATGATATGAAAGAAAGCAAGCTAAATCCAAGCTAAGAGCTAGCGTTCCCTCCCTGAGAACCTGGGGAGAAAACGAAAGAAAAAGAGGTGAATGAAAAAGGGTCAGTCATAAAGAATGGTAAGCCCTAGTGACTTTCAGCATAAAGACTAGTAAAAGTAACATGACATGTGAAAACTGGAATTAAACATAAGGATGATAACAGGACTGGTACGATAACTAAGATAACAAGATAAGTCAAGTCTAGCATCGCATATTCAAGCTTCGCTGCACCAACTTTACTAGTATTCTAACCCACGTCAAGTATTAACCATGAAATGATCCCTTAGCCCAATATCATGAAATTACCCATTACGGGGTCCTACAGTACGATCTACTAATCGATCGGCTCCCTACAAGTTTTAGCTCGTCATGTGTCTGTGTCATACGGCCCAATCACGAAATGTAGTCACCTGTGCTAGGTCCACCATAGCGTATATCAAGCCCCAGGGTGCCAACCATCGACACGAATCAAGCACGCACCGTGTAAATCTACTGGTGCCCAATGCCTGCTTTTTCAACTCCAGACTACGTGCACGACCATATTCCGCCTGAACCTAAAATGGCGCACCCACTCAGCCGTCGTTTTGGTTGCTTACAATCAGCCCATTAATCGTGCCCACCCTGCCTAGTCCTAGGGTATCGTGATACATCAAAGTGGGTTACTGCTGAAAAGGACAGCATAACTAGGGTTTCTAATGGGTTAAGTGTTGTCATTCAAATTCGTGACTTAACCCTATCCAATCATGTATCAAGTTGGTTAAGTGTTGTCTTTCAGGTTCATGACTTAACCCTATCATGTAGCATAAATTCATTAATGCACCCCAACCTCTCACATTAGACTAGTTGTTGTGGTCACTGGATTTTCCGGGCGGTTCCGGGCAGATTTACACCACAACATAGTCTAACCTCGGGTTTTAGGTGCGATATGACCAACTACCCACATTGGATCCTATTGTTTGCAGTCACTGGATTCGCTGGGCAGTTACGGGAATATTTACACTGCAAACTCAACCCAACCTCGAGTTGGCCATTTTCAAGTTCATTCTAGATTCATGACCATGTTCAAGTCTCATATCAAGTTTGTGACAAGTTTCAAGGTAAGTTTCATGTCCATATTCAGATTCAAGTTATAACAATGTTCATGTTCCAAGTTCATGGTAAATTCAGGTTTGCCTAAACTACCCAAATCGTAATCCTATCGCATGTGAATTCGAATTGATACAAACAAATCTAATTAAGGAATAACATGGAAAGAACGGGCATAAGGTGGCAAAAGTGATTACAAGTCAAGCATGGTATAACTTGGGATAAACGATTACAACAATACTGGCATATGGAGTAGTGGTCTCAAATATCAAATCTAGCAAACTAGGGTGATAGTCTTGGTAACAGTTGACATAAGACAATAACCCCAAACTTGTGAATAACAACTATTCAACATGATAGGCATGAATATTATGGACATTAGGGGTTTTAGATATACGACATGTATAGGTCCCAAATCAATTTCATATAAATATTACCACAAGTCAGGATTCAAGATGAATAGATCCAAGGTGAACAAATAGTAGATCCAAAATACTAGATCCAAAATGAACAATGATAGATCCAAGATATACAATGATAGATCCAAGATAATTGTCATACTTGGGTTCAATTTCAATTTACAACATGTCCATATTAAGTTTAAAGTTTAGATTTAAAAGTAACTGGGCATTACAGATCGTGGTTTGAGAATTAGAAAACAAAGAGGCGAGGTTGAATCTCGAGTCTAACAGAAATCCCCCAAACAACAATACTCTACACGTAGCCTTGTTGGAGAAGAAGCAATCCCTTTTCTCTAACTTTTCAACTAGGGTTTTAGCAGCATAAGGCCAGACAGAACTTGTGTAGAGAGACTAGAGTTAGGGGCTGTTTATATAGGGTCTGGCCAACGAATTTAGACAGAAGTCGGACTAGAAACATCAGAGAGAACTCTGACTCAAAAATGGGCTCGGCAACCAGGTTGGCACCCAGGTCGACTATATAGTCGACCTAGTCCTGGGCAGGTCGACACTATGGTCGACCCCCAGGTTGACCTGGTCCTGGGCGGGAAATTTCCCGCCCAGTCTGTTCTGGGGTTCGAATTCGAAATTTGAATTTGAATTCTGAGATGTTTTTGAACTTGAAATTTATGAAACTTTGAAGGGTCATAACTTGGTCATACGGACTCCGATTTTCAAAAACTCGGACTAATTTCCAAGCAGAATTTCGAGAGGAACGTAACGGCGTAACCCGTTGCCCTTGATTCTTATTTTAAAAATTAATTCTTCCTTGATTTATGGTTATAACATGTTATTAAAATACAGGTTGTTACATTCTACCCTCCTTAAAGGATTTCATACCCGAAATCTCTAAGTTAGAAAGAATATATCCTACCATCCAATCATCCATCTACTCAAAACATCATCCACAGGCAACCATTGTCCTTAAAAGACTTCTAGTGATGTATGAACATACGCAGTAAGTGTGTGTATATGTACTTATCTAATGCAAAAGATCAGGCAATTACTGATTCAGTAAACCTCCTTAATGCAAAATATGTTAGTGTAATGAGTCCAACATGTATGCAAATTCCTAACATAATTTATAATCTCTACATGAGTGCACATAACATTCATTCAATGCAACATCCAAATGATAGCATAACAAGTTCCATCCATGTACAAATATAAGCACTCATGCATATGCAACATGAAAATGTGACTGAGCCGATCTAGTGTCTAATGTGTGTCATGCATCCACTAGCAATCACTTGCAAACACTTGTAACAATTTGCAAACATCAACCATAACATGTTTCAATCACATGTTTACATCCATATGGTTCTACCTAAGGTTCTCAAGATAAGATCGAGAAGATAACAAGGCAAACATAGGTAGTAAAAGCATGATACGAAAGGTTTTCATGTTTATAGGAAAAGAGATCGAGAATGTACCCTAAAAAAGAAATGGGTAAACCGCGCGTATCTTCTCTTTGGTTTTCCAAGTTGCGTCTTCTTGGGCTTCACTCCACTATACTTTAACTAGCTTGACTTCTCGATTCCTTAGCTTCTCGATCTCCGTTCCTAAGATATGAATCGGAACTCGCCTCAATGTTGCTTCTTTTTCCACTTCTACGCCTTCAAGGATGCTTGGCTCAACCACTTCGGCCGACTCATGTAAGCACTTTTGGAGATGCGAGACGTGAAAGACATTGTGTACTCTGGTCAGCTTCTCGGGTAAGTCTGCATTATAGGCCATCTGCCTAATCCTCTCAGTGATAGGGAACGGTCCTACGAACCTTGGTGCTAGCTTTCCAACCGCTCCAAAATGAACCACATTGCGCAAAGGAGAAACTTTTATAAAGACCATATCTCCGACTTCGAACTCTAGGTCTGTTCTTCTCTTGTCTGCATAAGATTTCTCTCTATCTTAGGCCGTTTTCATCTGTCTTCGTATCAACTCAACCTTCTCAGAAGTGTCCCTTATCATGTCGGGCCCAAGTATAAGCCTGTCTGTCGTCTCCCACCAACAAGTTGGCAACTTGCACGGTCTTCCATACAGGGCTTCAAATGGTGCCATTCCGATGCTAGCTTGGTAACTATTATTATATGCAAACTCCACAAGAGGAAGATGGTCTTCACAAGTACCACCAAAGTCAAGAATGCATAGCCTCAAAAGATCCTCTAGTACCTATTTACCCTTTCGGTTTGTCCATACGTTTGTAGGTGATAGGTCGTGCTTAAACTTAGTCGTGTACCGATTGCTTCTTGTAAACTATTCCAAAACTGGCTAGTGAAAATCGGGTCACGATCACTAACTATACTAGAAGGAACCCCGTGCAACCGTACTATCTCTCGAAGGTAAATAGACGCTAGCCATGATGCGGTCCTCTTGCTTTACACCGGAATGAAGTGAGCACTTTTTGTGAGTCTATCAACTATGATCCATATGCTAGTATTTCCCTTCCTTGACCTAGGCAGTCCATCCACGAAATCCATCGAGATACTCTCCCATTTCCATTCCAGAACCTCCAAAGGATGTAATAGCCCACCGGGCTTCTTCGACTCGGTCTTTACTTGTTGGCACACCATGCACTTCGAAACGAACTCTTCCACGTCCTTTTTCATTCCAGGCCCAAAGAAAATGTGTTTCATATCCCTGTACATCATATCCCCTCCGGGATGTATGGTCATCTTCGAGTGATGCGCCTCCTCGAGGACTTTCCTTACTAAGTCTCCCACTTGTGGGACACATAGCCTTCCATCACGCCTTAGCCATCCCTTGTCATCTATGGCATACCTACAGAGGTGACTTGACGTCTCACCACTAATCAGCTTGTCCATGATTTCAACTATCTGTGGGTCTTCCTTCTGTGAAGTCCCTACTTGATCTAGAAGTGTAGGTCTTAACTCAAGAGATGCTAATGTAACAGTCAATGATTCAATAGCAGGTGTAAAATCAAAGGTTGCTATAAACTATAGACTTTTCCTTTCAACAAACAAGGGGCTCAAGGTCAACCTTTTCCTACTTAGCGCATCCGCCACCACGTTACCCTTGCCAGGGGTATTAGCTATATCGAAGTCATATGATGCCAAGAATTCCATCCATCACTGTTGTCTCAGATTCAAATCTTTCTGTGAGAAGAGGTACTTAAGCGATTTGTGGTCGGTATACAGCTCGAACCTCTCCCCTAGAAGATAATGGCGCCAAGATTTAAGTGCAAAAATAATCGCCGCCAACTCCAAGTCATGTGTGGGATAGTTCTTCTCATGAACTTTAAGTTGTCTACCCCCATAGCATATCGCTTTCCTTTCTTGCATTAGGACAGCGCCTAATCATGTGCCACATGCATCTGCGTACACCGTAAACATCTTACTTCCGTCGGGTAATGCCAAAACTGGAGCTGTGGTGAGGGCTCTCTTGAGCCTCTGAAAAGCAATCTCACATTCTATGTCCATTTCAAACGCTAGGTTTTTCTTCATTAACTTAATAAGAGGGGCTGAAATCTTAGCGAAGTCCTTAATGAACTTCCTATAATAGCCTGCCAAACCGAGAAAGCTTCTCACCTCCGTCGCATTCTTAGGAATTTTCCAGTCTTACACCGCAACTACCATTGTGGGGTCCACGGCTATGCCTTGCTTAGAAACTACATGTCCAAGAAACCGAACTTCCTTCCTCCAAAAATGGAATTTGGGGAACTTAGCCTTTAACTGGTGTGCTCTAAGCGTATCCATGACTTCCTTGAGATGTCTAACATGCTCTTCTTCATCCTTTGAGAAGATAAAATATTGTCCACGAAAACCACTACAAACTTGTTAAGGAACTCTCGAAACACCCTACTCATCAAATCTACAAAGAACGCGGGTGCATTCATTAACCCAAACGGCATGACGAGCCATTCGAAGAACCCATCTGGAGTCCTAAACGCAGTTTTGTCAATGTTATCCTCAGCCACTCTAAGCTGATGGAATCCTGTGGCTAGATCGAGTTGAGAGAAAACAGATGCTCCCACAAGCTGGTCAAACAAATCGTCGATTCTTGGTAGTAGGTGTCTATTTTTCTTAGTTAGCTTGTTTAACTCACGATAATCTACGAATAGACGAAGCGAACCATCTGCCTTAGTAGCGAATACCACCGGAGCACCCCATTCAGAAATGCTTCGTCTTATGAAATTTTTCTCAAGCAACTCCTTAACTTGTTTATTGAGCTCTCTTCTTTCTCGCGGAGCCATGTGCCTAACTGGCAAGAAACTGGCTTGGCATTATCAACAAGAAAAATTCGGAAGTCTATCTCGCGTTTAGGAGGTAACCCCTTCACCTCATCAAAGACATCTGGATATTCTCGAACCACTCTGACAGATTGCAAATTGCCGATGGACGAGTCAAGAGATTCAAGATAACACAACATGACCGGACCCTTAGGGTTACAAGAAATTTCAATGGTATTACCAAGGCGAGTCATGAGCCTCACTACCCTTCGTTTATAATCAAGAATGGCTCCGTAATTGGACAGCCAATCCATACCTAGGATCAAACCGTATCCCATAAATCCGAGAACATAAGCATTACACGTGAATTCTACGCTTAAGATAGAAATCCTCAAATCCACACACATCATAAATAAATGAGCGGAGCCCCCAATTGGATTTGAAACAATTACGGGATCCTCAACTAGACTAGTACTTAGGTGCAGATTTTTAACAACATCAGAAGAAATAAAATTATGCGATGCCCCAGAGTCAAATAAGGTTTGAACAGGAAATTCAGAAATGTAAACAAGGCTTTCTACGGAAATATTACTACCTCGGTCAAGTGCTGGAGTGGTGTTGAGAGCATGCAACTGCCCTCCAAAAGGTCCTGCTTGCTGGGCCTGCCCTTGCCCTTGCCCTTGCTTCTTAGGGCAATCTTTGCTGATGTGTCCAGTATGTCCACAATGAAAGCATTCCCCCAACTTTCTCTTCTTCCTTTTACAGTCTTTAGCTAGATGTCCCGTAATACCACAGAAGTTGCACTTCCTTGTCTCACGTGGTTTGTTAGTATTGTTGTTGTTCTTGTTATTCTTGTTGCCTCCCGTCCTGAAGTCAACATTCTTATTCTGAGTCTCATTAGGCTTAACCTCCTTCTTGCTAGTCTTGTCTTCCTCATGAAGTAGGGCCATATCCACCAAGCTTTCAAAGTGTCGCCGCCATGTGTATATAAGTTATGGCCAAACTGTGTGGTGGCTCGTTCAATCCTCGTGCAAAGCATACAGCCTTCTTCTAAGCTGTGTTAACCAAGTCCAGTCCGAACCTAGCAAGCTGATTAAACTTATTCACGTACTCCCTAACGATCATGTCCCCTTGCTTAACTGCTAGGAACCTCTGCATCTAAAGGTTCTCTTCGGCTGACGATAAGAATTTAAGCCCAAACCTCTCTCTAAAGTCTGCCCAAGTCTCAACTGGCCGGGTAGCGTTGGTGACTTCACACCAAAATGCAGCTTCCTCTTTCAACAACCATGATGCCAACTAAACTTTCCTATGATCCTCCATATCGAAGATAATAAACAAGTCTTCAGTCTCCTTTAGCCAGTTTTGTGCCTCAATGAAGGTTTCAGTTCCAACGAAGTTCTTGCCGCCCATTGCTTTAAAGTCTTTGCATATTTTGGCAAAGGCGGTACTAGGAGGAGGAGGAGGAGGAACCGCAGCCACTGGGGGAGGAGGAGGAGGGATGTCTGCCGGGCCCGCGCTGTTGGCCCTAGCTTCCAAGTACCTTCGGAACCATCCAGGTACGGGTACTCCCTCAGGAAGGTTAAGATCAGACATGCTGAAAAATAAAAAATAAAAAGATTCAAACGAAGAAACAAAGGAAAGTGCTAATGGATTTTGGGGAATAGCCTTTTTAAACATAAAACTTTTATTGAAAAATGCTTCTTTATAAACGGTTTTGGAAAATAGTTTTAGAAGTTTTTTTTTTTAACTTTTGCCCTGTCTGGTAAACTTCTGCTCTGATACCAAATATAACACCCCACCTCCACTAGGGTCACTCACAAAGGGAATGCACTAGTTTTGGTGGAGTATTATCTAGGTAAACATACACAGATATATCACAAGGCAGAACATAAATAAAGCTGTGGTAGAAATTAAAAAACAAATTTCATTACTTTCAAGAAAAGAGTCAAAACCTCATATATCCAAAGTACAAATTATTCCATTACATCAAGTTCTAAATAAAGAAGCATAAACTTAAGATAACAAAAGTAAATTATTCCCCAAAAATATAGAAGTGCAGCCATAGCATAGCTCAAGACCAAACCGTACATGAGCTGACAGGAAACAAGCTAAATCCAAGCTAATAGCTAGCGTTTCCTCCTTGAGAACCTGGGTGGAAAACAAAAGAAAAAGAGGCGAAAGAAAAAGGGTTAACCATAAAGACTGGTAAGCCCTAGTAATTTTCAGCATAAAGAGTAGTAAAAGTAACATGACATATGAAAACTGGAAATAAACATAAGGATGATAACAAGACCGGTATGATAACTAAGATAACAAGATAAGTCAAGTCTAGCATCGCATATTCAAGATTTGCTGCACCAACTGTACTAGTATACTAACCCATGTCAAGTATTAACCATGAAATGATCCCTTGGCCCAATATCATGAAATGACCCATTATGGGGTCCTACAGTACGATCTACTAATCGATCGGCTCCCTACAAGTTCTAGCTCGTCATATGTCTGTGTCATACGGCTCAATCACGAAATGTAGTCACCTGTGCTAGGTCCACCATAGGGTGTATCAAGCCCTAGGGTGCCAACCATCGACACGAATCAAGCACGCACAGTGTAAACCTACTGGTGCCTAATGCCTGCTTTTTCAACTCCGGACTACGTGCACGACCATAGTCTGCCTGAACCTACAATGGTGCACCAACTCCGCCGTCGTTCTGGTCGCTTACAATCAGCCCAGTAATCGTGCCCCACCCTACCTAGTCCAAGGATATCGTGATACATCTAAGTGGGTTACTGCTGAAAAGGACCGCGTAACTAGGGTTTCTAATAGGTTAAGTGTTGTCATTCAAATTCGTGACTTAACCCTATCCAATCATGTATCAAGTTGGTTATGTGTTGTCTTTCATATTCATGACTTAACCCTATCATGTAGCATAAATTCATTAATGCACCCCAACTTCTCACATTAGACTAGTTGTTGTGGTCACTGGATTTGCCGGGCGGTTCCGAGCAGATTTACACCACAACATAGTCTAACCTTGGGTTTTAGGTGAGATATGACCAACTACCCACATTGGATCCTATTGTTTGCAGTCACTGGATTCGCCGGGCGGTTTCGGGCAGATTTACACTGCAAACTCAACCCAACCTCGAGTTGGCCATTTTCAAGTCCGTTCTAGAGTCATGACCATGTTCAAGTCTCATATCAAGTTCATGACAAGTTTCAAGGTAAGTTTCATGTCCATATTCAGATTCAAGTTATAACAATGTTCATGTTCGAAGTTCATGGTAAATTTAGGTTTGCCTAAACTATCCAAATCATAATCACATCGCATGTGAATTCGAATTGATACAAACAAATCTAATTAGGGAATAACATAGAAAGAATGGGCATAAGGTGGCAAAAGTGATTACAAGTCAAGCATGGTATAACTTGAGATAAACGATTACAACAATACTGGCATATGGAGTAGTGGTCTCAAATATCAAATCTAGCAAAATAGGGTGATAGTCATGGTAACAATTGACATAAGACAATAACCCCAAACTTGCGAATAACAACTAATTCAACATCACAGGCATGAATATTATGGACATTAGGGGTTTTAGATATACAACATATATAGGTCCCAAATCAATTTCATATAAATATTACCACAAGTCAAGATTCATGATGAATAGATCCAAGGTGAACAAATAGTAGATCCAAAATACTAGATCCAAAATGAACAATGATAGATTCAAGATATACAATGATAGATCCAAGATAATTGTCATACTTAGGTTCAATTTCAATTTACAACATGTCCATATTAAGTTTAAAGTTTTGTTCTAAAAGTAACTGGGGCTTACAGATCGTGGTTTGAGAATTAGAAAACAAAGAGGCGATGTTGAATCTCGAGTCTAAAAGAAATCGCCCAAACAACAATACTCTACACGTAGCCTTGTTGGAGAAGAAGCAATCCCTTTTCTCAAACTTTTCAACTAGGGTTTTAGCAGCATAAGGCCAAAGAGAATTTGTGTAGAGAGACTAGAGTTAGGGGCTGTTTATATAGGGTCTGGCAAATGAATTTAGACAGAAATCGGATTAGAAACATCAGAGTGAACTCTGACTCAAAAATGGGCTCGGCAACCAGGTCGACACCCAAGTCGACTCTATGGTCGACCTGGTCGTATGCAGGTCGACACTATGGTCGACCCCCTGGTCGACCTGGTCCTGGGCGGGAAATTTCCCGCCCAGTCCGTTCTGGGGTTCGAATTCGAAATTTGAATTTGAATTCTGAGCTATTTTTGAACTTGAAATTTCTGAAACTTTGAAGGGTCATAACTTGGTCATATGGACTCCGAATTTCGAAAACTCGGACTCGTTTCCAAGCAGAATTTCGAGACGAACGCAATGGCTCAACCCATTGCCCCAGATTCTTATTTTAAAATTTAATTCTGCCTTGATTTATGGTTATAACACGTTAGTAAAATACGGGTTGTTACAGGTACCATGCCGTATAACACAGAACGAGTTTTCTCCCAAGAATAACAGTGCACAAAACAAACAGGCAGTGCTTTTTTGAAAATGAAGCTATTATAAGATTCGGGTCCCATCACAGTGCAACTTAAGCCGGAGGATAGAGTTTTCCCTTATAATAGCCAAACATGCATGGTGCGCTTAAAACAAATCATTTTTATATTACTATAAGTACATAGTGTCAAAATCACTTCAAATATAAATGTATCAACCATAGACGACAGAGTATCCCATGCTACTATGTCTACAATAAAAACTGAAATGTCACGTATTGGAAATTGGATTTCCGTCATGAGTTGAGGCAAGGGATGTACTCCTCGCTGGCTTCGAGACACTCTAGCAAATGCCTTAGGGTTCCCCGTAGTGAACCCTCAGATCCTTAAAGGCATGTCCACAATTACGTTAGTAGATTGGCAATTCCTGAACACACGTTTCCTGGTCCTTTCGGACCTATCCATCTGCCCCGTAGTGACAGATATATCCGAGGCGCCTCGTTATTCGCCATCCATATAGGTAAAAATAAATAAATGTCTAGGCTCCATGCCATGACACCACCCATAGCTAAAAGGAAATGTAAAGACCCGCAACTTCCCCGTAAAGGAAAGTGTCGGATAGTTCGAGAACAAACCACAACAGAACACATACAGAAGAACATTTCATTGTATATTACAACAACGCATCAGATTACAAGAATATGCAGAGTATAAATGAAGATTACACAGAAATATCAGAGATTTAAATTACATTTAAATACATATCAGCGGAAAATAATACAATACACAACTAGAAGAGATATACGGATACAAAGTTTTCCGGATATCGTTCCAGCTGTAAACCAGGATCCTGTGAATATAAATCTGCAAAACCAAAACTACTAGCTGCCCGTGTCAAAATAAGGGCACCCAGAGTTTAGGTTAAAACAATAAACTCCAAGTCAGTCATGGGACTGGTGTGAGAACTAAAACAGTTAATCTTTGTTTTTAAAGTTAGGTAAATCAAGGGACCACGCCGTATAACACGGAATGGGTTTCCTCCCAAGAATACCAGTGCATAAAACAAACAGCGCAATGCTAAATAAAGAAAGATGAAGCTGTTATAAGACCCAGGTCCTATCACACAATGCAACGCAAGCCGGGGGATAGGGTTTTCCCTTATAACAGCCAAAGAATGCTTGATACGTTTAAAACAGATTATTTGATACTATTATAAGTGCATAGTGTATAAAACAACTTCAAATCATAAGTATTAATCATAGGCGGCATGAGCGCCCCATCCCACTATGTCGCCATATATAGGTTTACAAATAAAACCGCAAATGTCACGTATTTGGAAATTGGATTTCCGTCTATGAACCGAGGCAAAAGATAGTCCTCACCGACTTCGAGACTGTCTAGCCCGAGCCTCAGGGTCAGAGTGCATCGACCCTTGGATCCTCAGGGTCGGTCCAGCGATGTGGATTAAACTTAAACCCTGAACATGCGTTTCCCTACCCTATGGGGTGTAAGTCTGGTCCGTCTGCCGACCAGAATGCATCGGCCGAAACCGATATAACCGAGGCGCCTCGCAACAGCAACAACCACATAAGTCAAACTCGTCAGGGCGTGTAAAACCACTGATGCCACTTCTAGCTAGAAAGAAACGCATGCCCTCCCTGACGTCCTCTCCCGTTTTTGGTTCACAACCGGGGTGCGAGGCTCACGAATTCACGTTACACAAAGCTGTGCCACACAGGCTGTGCTTTGATCATCACCACAAAACTTTGCTTTTCAACAGAAGCCTCGATCAATTTCCACTTAAGCATGCCACACAGGCAATTCACTCCATGCGTTTGATATCCATCAATATATAAACCCTGAGCTCGTACGTCTCAGAGAAGGGCGTTAAGCAAGAGAATAAATCCTCCGCCGCCAAACAGATATATATTTAATAGAGATCAATCGCACGGACTAAAATCCAATGTCAGACACACAGTCCATTTACAAGTCCGTTCTGGGTCTGAACGAAACCGGAGGCACCTAGTACCCCGCATATCCATCGATCTCCAAGCACGTCTGGACGATCACTAACTGTTTCCATCTTCTTGGGTGTACAGCCCAATCAAGATCATTAGTAATTACCCAAACGACGTGAAGACTTCCGGTCTTCGACCACCGTCTTCATCTTCGACACCACGTCGAATCAGTTATTCAGAATGGGATAAACCCGGTCTTTCTGAATAACTCACGTATATATTATAAAAGTGTTACACAAACACAACATACGCCTCATTCCAATTCAGAATATTCTTTTATTTGAATATTCCTATACTTTGGGAAAAGTTCCCATTAATTTTATCCAAGATAAATTCTTTAAATTTATTCTTTAATCTCCTTTGAATATCAATTCAAACTAGTCGGGATTAGCGAACCACACTGAAGTAATCATTTATTTTATTTCCCAATCCCAACCTATTCATCCCATGGAGTAAAACTGGTAATACTTCATATCTAACACCACAGTGTTATCGGTAAATTCAATTACCATTTCACGTTCAAATCTAATTAAAGATTTAACCATCGCCTGGAGCAAAACTGGTGATACTCCATTTTCGATCATTTCAATCTAATTAAAGATTCATTAAAACTCCACTTAGTTTTAATCTTTAACTGGGTTAAAGAATCAGTGTCATTTAAAACACGGTTCACGATAAACCCAAAATCACATTCCATTAATTATCGGGTTAAAGAACAAGTGTTATTTAAAACACTGTTCACGATAAACCCAAAATCACATTCCATTAATTATCGGGTTAAAGAACAAGTGTTATTTAAAACACTGTTCACGATAAACCCAAAAATCAATACCCATTCAATTCCAATTAAATATCGTTTAATTGGTACACTTCATTAAATCTAAATAAAAAGATTTAATCTTTTCTCAACTGGGTTCAAGAACAGTGTTAGTGAAGACACCATTCACGACAAACCCAAATCACATTCGATATTCAATACAAGGCTCTGAATAGAAAATATATCGACTTATATTCAATATCAAATTCTACGACTAACAAATGTCGTATTGGAAATAACGATATAAATATATATCTTTCAAATTTCCATAACAACACCTGTATAATCACGAATTCCAACATCGAAATATTCCAAAGACAGTTTCGATTCAAATCCACTCCAATGCAATCATTGGATATTCTGGTTATTTTCAAAACCCTTTTTTAAATTCAATTTATTTATTTAAAAATAAATAGAATTATAATTCTAGTTCAAAACTAGTTCATTTCGATAAAATCTATTTTTATCCTTTCAAATATGGAGTTTTTCATCCCAAATCTTCACAAATCATTTCTTATGATTTTACAAAAATTATTACTATTTTTAATAATTTTATCAAGGCCCGTACAGTCGATTTCCATCAATGGCCATCGAACTGCACTTACAGCGACCTTTTTCAAATTTGATTTGGACGTAACTCCAAATCCAACCGTTAGATTTCTAATTTCTAATATTCGTTAGAAAGCTCTTTTCGATATGAACCCAACGGTTCCGGTTTTAGGAGAATCCGACGGTCGGATCTCCCGTAATGTCCGTTTGAAATGAATGGTCGAAATTCACGAACTGCTGCGGCGCGGCGCGTTCTATTCAGGTCATTATATTATATATATAATATATATAATATATATTTCGTCGATTTCTATTTAAAACGAATTCGTTTCAAAATCTATTTCAACTTCCATTTCAATTCAAAGCAAAATTGAATTCTTCTTTATAAATTCGTTTCAAAATTCATTTCTATTCAATTCAAATTTCAATTCAATTTGAATTCATTTCAATTCACTTTCAATTCAATTTGAATTCGTTTTCAATTCAATTCATTTCGAAATCGTTTTCAATTCAATTCATTTCGAAATCGTTTTCAATTCAATTCATTTCGAAATCGTTTTCAATTCAATTCATTTCGAAATCGTTTTCAATTCAATTCGTTTCGAAATCGTTTTCAATTCAATTCATTTCGAAATCGTTTTCAATTCAATTCATTTCGAAATCGTTTTCAATTCAATTCATTTCGAAATCGTTTTCAATTCAATTCATTTCGAAATCGTTTTCAATTCAATTCATTTCGAAATCGTTTTCAATTCAATTCATTTCGAAATCGTTTTCAATTTAATTCATTTCGAAATCGTTTTCAATTTAATTCATTTCGAAATCGTTTTCAATTCAATTCATTTCGAAATATTCGATTTCAAAATTACTTTTTAATGTTCATTTTAAAATGAATAGAATCGATATAAATATCGTTCACGTCAAAATGGCGTCAATCTAATCATCACGGTTTCACATATTTCTATTTTCAAATATTTTATTTCAAATATTCTTTATTTTCACGATTGGAATGAGGCCCAATCAATTACCATATAAAGTTAATTATATGGATTTTCATACAACACATGTATATAATAGCAACGATAAATAATCAACCATCAACCAAAGTGCACTACACTGTATAAGCATCAAATATAGATATCTAATGCTTATAACAGCCTGTCAATCAATCGATTGACATATTTAATCAATCAGGATGAGTGAACTTCAAATTTCATCCCAACACCCGTGTGGGGTTTCAAACAATCAAACACAGATTTTATTTGTGTAGTTGGGCGATGTGTAAAATTTATCGTCCCAATCAATGTCATTCAAAATAGGTGTACATAAACAAACCGTCCGGTTTGTAAATGAATATTTTATTTTGTTCACTTCACTATTTTCATATTCACGTTAAAAATTATATTTTTAACGATAAAACATTTTATTTCAACCTATGAATTTCTATTCAATTCATTTATTCAATAAAATGATATTTTTATTTTTCTAACATATTTTAGAAAATTTCGGCGGCATAACAGCACGATACTAGAGACGGGACGAGGCCTAGCCTTATCCCCGGTCTAGTGAAGGCCCACGCCATTCACACATCAATCAAATCAATTTCATCTCACCAAACAATTCGAACAAATAATTCACTTAATCTATGCAACCAAACAAACAAGTCCATGGTCTGTGGACGATTGTGTCGGGTGCTACTAAGCACCGTCTGCATCCTAGTATATATATATAACTAGAAAAGAAATTGAAAGGTGAGAAGTTCTCACTTATAGCTATCCAATCATCTTGACTCTTCTTTTATAGAAATCTTCATCGTTTTCGCATCTTCGTCAGCTTCCTCGCCCGTAGCCACTACATATATAAAAATTGAATTTTTACTTCGTTATTCAATATATAAAAATCTTATTTTTATTACGAAGTTCAATATACAAAAATTCTATTTTTCTTACGAAGTTCAATATATAAAAATTCTATTTTTCTTACGAAGTTCAATATATAAAAATCTAATTTTTACTTCAAAGTTCAATATATAAAAATCGAATTTTTACTTCAAAGTTCAATATATAAAAATCGAATTTTTACTTCAAAGTTCAATATTTAAAAATCGAATTTTTACTTCAAAGTTCAATATATAAAAATCGAATTTTTACTTCAAAGTTCAATATATAAAAATCGAATTTTTACTTCAAAGTTCAATATATAAAAATCGAATTTTTACTTCAAAGTTCAATATATAAAAATCGTGTTTTTCTACAAATAAAAAATCCTATCTTTCTACATAAAGTAAAACTGATTTCCATATATAGATAAACTAATTACATAAAACAAATAAACGAATCTAAACCAAAATAAAAACTTACAGTGTTCGTCAGCGGTTCAGGGGGGGGGTAGCTCGCTAGGGGTTCGAAAGGGGAAGGGAGGGCGGAGCTAAGGGCGCTGGAGGGTGGTGCTGGCGTCGGGGCATCGGGCGCTGCAGGGGAAGGGGCTCTCGGCCTTGGTCTTCGTGTTAGGGGGGGAGCGACGGGAGGGAAGGTGGAGGGGAAGGGGAGGTCGCGCCCTAGGGGATTGGGGGGGGGGGGTCCGTCGGCGGTGGCGCCACCTTGGGGGGGACGAGGCAGGTCGTCGACGGGGATGGGGGGCCTGGCAACGACGGGTTTAATTTTCTTTTTTTTTTTTTGGATCTTGCTTTGAAATGAAACGAGGGGGGGGGGGGGGCCAGAACGAGATAAAGGGTTTTTATTTTTTTTATTTTTTTTTATTTTTTTTTCTAAAAAGTTGACTTTTACATACGACCTCTAAACGAGGCCCACCGCCTGTCGTCCATAGCGTTTTACCCCCATTCCGAACACAATGGGATGTGTACCGCAAGCTGATTCAATCGTTTCAATCAGTTTCCGTTTAATTTACATTTAAATCACTATATTGAATTTTAAACGTACATTTCAAATTACCGGGGTCACATACTAACTAGAAAGATTCCCGAAAAATATTTTCTAGCTTCGTATTGACGATACGGTCCTAACAAAACTAGTTTCATCGAATTCTGAGACCGTTAGAAAAATGACCAATTTCCAGTCGATTAAAATCAACTAAAACTGGTCAAACGCGTTTTCCTTTGCCACGCTCACATATTGATTCAAAAAATTATGAAATTTGGAATCTAGCAATAACTCGACATCACGGACCCAACAAAACTGGTTTCGTCGAAATCCGAGGTCATTTGCAAAATGTCCATTTTTAAGGGCCTGAATTCCATAGCGACTATTTAGAATTTTCAACTGGACATATCTTTTGATTCCCGCTACGAACTTTTGATTTTTCGGATTCGTTGGAAAGATATTCACTATTAGATTCCATTATTTTTGGTTTCACTAAAATCCGGATTATTTTGCACCCGGTACATTCAATTGAAGTTTGAAATCGAATTATCGAACTACCGCGCCATTTTCAATTCCTTTTATAATTATATATAAATATTTATATTCTAACGACGACGCGTATAATATATACGTTCGAATTATATTCAAAATAAATTTCTCGTTGGTTTTATTTAAAATAATCTATTTTAAATAATCAAAATTCGCTATAATTGCCAAAATAAAAATTTTAAACTGGCCCAGATTTTCGGGTTGTTACAATCTCCCCCACTTAAAACTTTTCGTCCCCGAAAAGGAACAAAGTCGAAAGTGGTTTGATTATTCAGCTCTACGTTCGATCTGGCTTCCATTCTCCAACTTTTCAGTTTCTGAGAATTTTCAAAATTTCAAAAATTTGGCTAACACCCTAAATTTTCGAAAAATTTCGCCATAACCTCCCCTGCACCGGGAGCATCGGGAAATTTCAAATAGCTTCCCCGGTCCTTCAGACCTCAAAAAGAAAAAGAAAAAGCCAAGCGGCTAGCCAATAGGCTCACAAAATCATCACCACCCAAACAAAACAGTAAATTATGTAGTAAACATGTACCTATTTGTCGGGCAAACAAATTTTATTCTTCGGCTCTAGCCTCCTTGCTATGACCTGTTCAATGATATATATGTATATGCAAGCAAATGCGACTAATTTTCAATATCGTTCAATATTTGATACAATTAGGCTAAATGGTTCAAAATTAGCAAACAAATAAACAAACAACACAAACATCAATCAATTAGTTGATTAGCTTTTCAAATTGATAATTTTGATTCATATACAAAAATCAAATTTTTGATGCCAAATCACAACAATAGGCCCTATCTAATTTTTGGTTCTCACACCAGTCAATAGGAAATATATAGATGTTACACGTCCGTCACTCGAATATAAATTCTGATGATGATATATCAATCATCAGAATCACCCCCGGGCGACTAGAGTGTAATTCTATATCTATCCAGTATATTAAAATTTCGAATACACGCGGATCAGACGCATACGCAAAATCTATATATACTGGATTGTCCATATCAATATAAATAGATAATCAAATACGAATAATTGATTTAAATTTTCAAAACAAAAATTTGTTTTCACTTTCAAAAATATACCCTTCACACTCGTTCTAGGATACTACTGATCCCATCTCTAACGAGTCATTCCATTGGATATTTCTAATCCAATATCTGATGAATTCTTTCGTATGATTCTAATGTGTCTTGTTCTCTGAGCTTTGTAAACCAAAGCTCTGATACCACGTGTAAAGACCCGCAACTTCCCCGTAAAGGAAAGTGTCGGATAGTTCGAGAACAAACCACAACAGAACACATACAGAAGAACATTTCATTGTATATTACAACAATGCATCAGATTACAAGAATATGCAGAGTATAAATGAAGATTACACAGAAATATCAGAGATTTAAATTACATTTAAATACATATCAGCGGAAAATAATACAATACACAACTAGAAGAGATATACGGATACAAAGCTTTCCGGATATCGTTCCAGCTGTAAACCAGGATCCTGTGAATATAAATCTGCAAAACCAAAACTACTAGTTGCCCGTGTCAAAATAAGGGCACCCAGAGTTTAGGTTAAAACAATAAACTCCAGGTCAGTCATGGGACTGGTGTGAGAACTAAAACAATTAATCTTTGTTTTTAAAGTTAGGTAAATCAAGGGACCACGCCGTATAACACGTAACGGGTTTCCTCCCAAGAATACCAGTGCATAAAACAAACAGCGCAATGCTAAATAAAGAAAGATGAAGCTGTTATAAGACCCAGGTCCTATCACACAATGCAACGCAAGCCGGGGGATAGGGTTTTCCCTTATAACAGCCAAAGAATGCTTGATACGTTTAAAACAGATTATTTGATACTATTATAAGTGCATAGTGTATAAAACAACTTCAAATCATAAGTATCAATCATAGGCGGCATGAGCGCCCCATCCCACTATGTCGCCATATATAGGTTTACAAATAAAACCGCAAATGTCACGTATTTGGAAATTGGATTTCCGTCTATGAACCGAGGCAAAAGATAGTCCTCACCGACTTCGAGACTGTCTAGCCCGAGCCTCAGGGTCAGAGCGCATCGACCCTTGGATCCTCAGGGCCGGTCCACCGATGTGGATTAAACTTAAACCCTGAACATGCGTTTCCCCACCCTATGGGGTGTAAGTCTGGTCCGTCTGCCGACCAGAATGCATCGACCGAAACCGATATAACTGAGGCGCCTCGCAACAGCAACAACCACATAAGTCAAACTCGTCAGGGCGTGTAAAACCACTGACGCCACTTCTAGCTAGAAAGAAACGCATGCCCTCCCTGACGTCCTCTCCCGTTTTTGGTTCACAACCGGGGTGCGAGGCTCGCGAATTCACGTTACACAAAGCTGTGCCACACAGGCTGTGCTTTGATCATCACCACAAGACTTTGCTTTTCAACAGAAGTCTCGATCAATTGCCACTTAGGCATGCCACACAGGCAATTCACTCCATGCGTTTGATATCCATCAATATATAACCCCTGAGCTCGTACGTCTCAGAGAAGGGCGTTAAGCAAGAGAATAAATCCTCCGCCGCCAAACAGATATATATTTAATAGAGATCAATCGCACGGACTAAAATCCAATGTCAGACACACAGTCCATTTACAAGTCCGTTCTGGGTCTGAACGAAACCGGAGGCACCTAGTACCCCGCATATCCATCGATCTCCAAGCACGTCTGGACGATCACTAACTGTTTCCATCTTCTTGGGTGTACAGCCCAATCAAGATCATCAGTAATTACCCAAACGACGTGAAGACTTCCGGTCTTCGACCACCGTCTTCATCTTCGACACCACGTCGAATCAGTTATTCAGAATGGGATAAACCCGGTCTTTCTGAATAACTCACGTATATATTATAAAAGTGTTACACAAACACAACATACGCCTCATTCCAATTCAGAATATTCTTTTATTCGAATATTCCTATACTTTGGGAAAAGTTCCCATTAATTTTATCCAAGATAAATTCTTTAAATTTATTCTTTAATCTCCTTTGAATATCAATTCAAACTAGTCGGGATTAGCGAACCACACCGAAGTAATCATTTATTTTATTTCCCAATCCCAACCTATTCATCCCATGGAGTAAAACTGGTAATACTTCATATCTAACACCACAGTGTTATCGGTAAATTCAATTACCATTTCACGTTCAAATCTATTTAAAGATTTAACTATCGCCTGGAGCAAAACTGGTGATACTCCATTTTCGATCATTTCAATCTAATTAAAGATTCATTAAAACTCCACTTAGTTTTAATCTTTAACTGGGTTAAAGAATCAGTGTCATTTAAAACACGGTTCACGATAAACCCAAAATCACATTCCATTAATTATCGGGTTAAAGAACAAGTGTTATTTAAAACACTGTTCACGATAAACCCAAAAATCAATACCCATTCAATTCCAATTAAATATCGTTTAATTGGTACACTTCATTAAATCTAAATAAAAATATTTAATCTTTTCTCAACTGGGTTCAAGAACAGTGTTAGTGAAGAAACCATTCACGACAAACCCAAATCACATTCGATATTCAATACAAGGCTCTGAATAGAAAATATATCGGCTTATATTCAATATCAAATTCTACGACTAAAAAATGTCGTATTGGAAATAACGATATAAATATATATCTTTCAAATTTCCATAACAACACCTGTATAATCACGAATTCCAACATCGAAATATTCCAAAGACAATTTCGATTCAAATCCACTCCAATGCAATCATTGGATATTCTGGTTATTTTCAAAACCCTTTTTTAAATTCAATTTATTTATTTAAAAATAAATAGAATTATAATTCTAGTTCAAAACTAGTTCATTTCGATAAAATCTATTTTTATCCTTTCAAATATGGAGTTTTTCATCCCAAATCTTCACAAATCATTTCTTATGATTTTACACAAATTATTACTATTTTTAATAATTTTATCAAGGCCCGTACAGTCGATTTCCATCAATGGCCATCGAACTGCACTTACAACGACCTTTTTCAAATTTGATTTGGACGTAACTCCAAATCCAACCGTTAGATTTCTAATTTCTAATATTCGTTAGAAAGCTCTTTTCGATACGAACCCAACTGTTCCGGTTTTAGGAGAATCCGACGGTCGGATCTCCCGTAATGTCCATTTGAAATGAATGGTCGAAATTCACGAACTACCGCGGCGCGGCGCGTTCTATTCAGGCCATTATATTATGTATATAATATATATAATATATATTTCGTCGATTTCTATTTAAAACGAATTATATAAATAGTTTTGAATTCGTTTCAAAATCTATTTCAACTTCCATTTCAATTCAAAGCATAAAATTCTTCTTTATAAATTCGTTTCAAAATTCATTTCTATTCAATTCAAATTTCAATTCAATTTGAATTCATTTCAATTCACTTTCAATTCAATTTGAATTCGTTTTCAATTCAATTCATTTCGAAATCGTTTTCAATTCAATTCATTTCGAAATCGTTTTCAATTCAATTCATTTCGAAATCGTTTTCAATTCAATTCGTTTCGAAATCGTTTTCAATTCAATTCATTTCGAAATCGTTTTCAATTCAATTCGTTTCGAAATCGTTTTCAATTCAATTCGTTTCGAAATCGTTTTCAATTCAATTCGTTTCGAAATCGTTTTCAATTCAATTCGTTTCGAAATCGTTTTCAATTCAATTCGTTTCGAAATCGTTTTCAATTCAATTCGTTTCGAAATCGTTTTCAATTCAATTCGTTTCGAAATCGTTTTCAATTCAATTCATTTCGAAATCGTTTTCAATTCAATTCATTTCGAAATCGTTTTCAATTCAATTCATTTCGAAATCGTTTTCAATTCAATTCATTTCGAAATCGTTTTCAATTCAATTCATTTCGAAATCGTTTTCAATTCAATTCATTTCGAAATATTCGATTTCAAAATTACTTTTTAATGTTCATTTTAAAATGAATAGAATCGATATAAATATCGTTCACGTCAAAATGGCGTCAATCTAATCATCACGGTTTCACATATTTCTATTTTCAAATATTTTATTTCAAATATTCTTTATTTTCACGATTGGAATGAGGCCCAATCAATTACCATATAAAGTTAATTATATGGATTTTCATACAACACATGTATATAATAGCAACGATAAATAATCAACCATCAACCAAAGTGCACTACACTGTATAAGCATCAAATATAGATATCTAATGCTTATAACAGCCTGTCAATCAATCGATTGACATATTTAATCAATCAGGATGAGTGAACTTCAAATTTCATCCCAACACCCGTGTGGGGTTTCAAACAATCAAACACAGATTTTATTTGTGCAGTTGGGCGATGTGTAAAATTTATCGTCCCAATCAATGTCATTCAAAATAGGTGTACATAAACAAACCGTCCGGTTTGTAAATGAATATTTTATTTTGTTCACTTCACTATTTTCATATTCACGTTAAAAATTATATTTTTAACGATAAAACATTTTATTTCAACCTATGAATTTCTATTCAATTCATTTATTCAATAAAATGATATTTTTATTTTTCTAACATATTTTAGAAAATTTCGGCGGCATAACGGCACGATTCTAGAAACGGGACGAGGCCTAGCCTTATCCCCGGTCTAGTGAAGGCCCACGCCATTCACACATCAATCAAATCAATTTCATCTCACCAAACAATTCAAACAAATAATTCACTTAATCTATGCAACCAAACAAACAAGTCCATGGTCTGTGGACGATTGTGTCGGGTGCTACTAAGCACCGTCTGCATCCTAGTATATATATATAACTAGAAAAGAAATTGAAAGGTGAGAAGTTCTCACTTATAGCTATCCAATCATCTTGACTCTTCTTTTATAGAAATCTTCATCGTTTTCGCATCTTCGTCAGCTTCGTCGCCCGTAGCCACTACATATATAAAAATCAAATTTTTACTTCGTTATTCAATATATAAAAATCTTATTTTTACTACGAAGTTCAATATACAAAAATTCTATTTATCTTACGAAGTTCAATATACAAAAATTCTATTTCTCTCACGAAGTTCAATATATAAAAATCTAATTTTTACTTCAAAGTTCAATATATAAAAATCGAATTTTTACTTCAAAGTTCAATATATAAAAATCGAATTTTTACTTCAAAGTTCAATATATAAAAATCGAATTTTTACTTCAAAGTTCAATATATAAAAATCGAATTTTTACTTCAAAGTTCAATATATAAAAATCGAATTTTTACTTCAAAGTTCAATATATAAAAATCGAATTTTTACTTCAAAGTTCAATATATAAAAATCGTGTTTTTCTACAAATAAAAAATCCTATCTTTCTACATAAAGTAAAATTGATTTCCATATATAGATAAACTAATTACATAAAACAAATAAACGAATCTAAACCAAAATAAAAACTTACAGTGTTCGTCAGCGGTTCAGGAGGGGTAGCTCGCTAGGGGTTCGAAAGGGGAAGGGAGGGCGGAGCTAAGGGCGCTGGAGGGTGGTGCTGGCGTCGGGGCGTCGGGCGCTGCAGGGGAAGGGGCTCTCGGCCTTGGTCTTCGTGTTAGGGGGGGAGGGACGGGAGGGAAGGTGGAGGGGAAGGGGAGGTCGCGCCCTAGGGGATTGGGGGGGGGTCCGTCGGCGGTGGCGCCACCTTGGGGGGGACGAGGCAGGTCGTCGACGGGGATGGGGGGCCTGGCAACGACGGGTTTAATTTTCTTCTTCTTTTTTTTTTTGGATCTTGCTTTGAAATGAAACGAGGGGGGGGGGGGGGGGCAGAACGAGATAAAGGGTTTTTTTTTTATTTTTTTTTTCTAAAAAGTTGACTTTTACATACGACCTCTAAACGAGGCCCACCGCCTATCGTCCATAGCGTTTTACCCCCATTCCGAACACAATGGGATGTGTACCGCAAGCTGATTCAATCGTTTCAATCAGTTTCCGTTTAATTTACATTTAAATCACTATATTGAATTTTAAACGTACATTTCAAATTACCGGGGTCACATACTAACTAGAAAGATTCCCGAAAAATATTTTCTAGCTTCGTATTGACGATACGGTCCTAACAAAACTAGTTTCATCGAATTCTAAGACCGTTAGAAAAATGACCAATTTCCAGTCGATTAAAATCAACTGAAACTGGTCAAACGCGTTTTCCTTTGCCACGCTCACATATTGATTCGAAAAATTATGAAATTTGGAATCTAGCAATAACTCGACATCACGGACCCAACAAAACTGGTTTCGTCGAAATCCGAGTTCATTTGCAAAATGTCCATTTTTAAGGGCCTGAATTCCATAGCGGCTATTCAGAATTTTCAACTGGACATATCTTTTGATTCCCGCTACGAACTTTTGATTTTTCGGATTCGTTGGAAAGATATTCACTATTAGATTCCATTATTTTTTGTTTCACTAAAATCCGGATTATTTTGCACCCGGTACATTCAATTGAAGTTTGAAATCGAATTATCGAACTACCGCGCCATTTTCAATTCCTTTTATAATTATATATAAATATTTATATTCTAACGACGACGCGTATAATATATACGTTCGAATTATATTCAAAATAAATTTCTCGTTGATTTTATTTAAAATAATCTATTTTAAATAATCAAAATTCGCTATAATTGCCAAAATAAAAATTTTAAACTGGCCCAGATTTTCGGGTTGTTACAGGAAACGTCGTGCCCTCCTTGGGTCCCTTATCCCGTTTTTGACTCATACCGAGGTGTGAGGTTCGCGAACTAATGCTATACACAAAGCAATGCTATTTAAAGCCGTGCTTTGATCATCATCCACAAACGTCTGCTTTCAACAAAAGCCTTGATCATTTGCATCTTAGCATGCCACACTAACAATTCGCGCCGTATGACTGATGTCTATCGATATAAAACCTCTAAGCTCGTACGTCTCAGAGAAGGGTGTTAAGCAAGAGAATAAATTCTCCGCCACCAAACAAATATATATTTAATAGAAATCAATAAACACAGAATAAAATCCAATGTCAGACACACATCCATTTACAAGTCTGTTCTGGGTCTGAACGAAATCGGAGGCACCTTATTCCTCGTCCCATATGTCCAATATAGGAGAGAGGTCCTCGCATATCTGATCAATCTCCAAGTACGTCTGGACGATCACTACTTATTACCTTGTCTTGGGTGTACAACCCAATCAAGACATTAGTAATCATCCAAAAGATGTGAAGAACTTCGGTCTTCAACCACCGTCTTCATGTCGACTTATGGTCGAATCAATTATTCAGAATGGGTATAAATCCAGCCTTTCCGAATAATTCACATATCTTATAATCAAGTGCTATATAAAAACACAACATACGCCTCATTCCAGTCCAGAATATTCTTTTATTCAAATATTCTTTTCACAATTTAAACCTAATTAAGATTTTCCAAACTAGTCAGGATTAGCGCACTTTTCCGAAATAATCATTTGTTATATTTCTCAATCACAACCTATTCATCCCTTGGAGCAAAACTAGTAATACTCCATATCTAACACCATGGTGTTATTGGTAAATTTAAATACCATTTCAGCTTCAATTCTAATTAAAGATTTAACTATCGCCTAGAGTAAAACTGGTGGTACTCCATTCTTGATCATTTCCCAAATTTGATAATTTAAATTACCACATTCACATTCTAATCTAGTTAAAGATTCATTAAAACTCCACTTAGTTTTATTCTTCCCAAGAATCAATATTAATGATTATTTAACTTTCGGAAATCAAACATGCCGCATCAACAATCTACACTGTACCATTGATTTCTGCCAATATATAACCTCTAAAAGCTCATACGTCTCATAGAAGGGTGTTAAGCAAGAGAATAAATTCTCCACCACCAAACAAATATATATTTAGCAGAGATCAACAATACAATACAATTCTAAATACAATGTTAGACATGTAGTCCTGTCTTTAACTTGGTTAAAGAACCAATGTCATTTAAAACACAGTTCACGATAAACCCAAAATCACTTTCCATTAATTATGGAATCTTCACGGAAAACAGATCAATATATAATCGATATATATTTCCGTATCCGACTAATAATATAAATTGAATAACTTAAAAGCCTTTTAAATTCCATATATACTAACAGTCTTCCTCCATGAAAGCTCACTCCGATTATTACCAAATCAAATTTCATACAATTCCAATTTAATATATTAAATTGGAAAACATTACTTTGGAAAATTTCCATTAAATCTTAATTAAAAGATTTATAAATTCCAAATCTCATTTCCCTGTTAATCAGGTTAAAGAACGAATGTCATTAAAAACACAGTTCACGATAAACCCAATTCACATTCCATTTTTATTCCAATTACTAAATATAACTAGAAACTCTAGTAATCTTAATTAAAAGATTTATTCTTTTCACACCGGGTTTAAGAATAGTTTTATTTAAGACACCATTCATGACAAACCCAAAATCCACTTTGATATTTAACATAAGGATCTAAAAAGAAATTATATCGCTTTTTATTCAATATCAAATTCTGAAACCAACACATATCATATGGGGAATAACGATATATATTTATCTTCCAAATTCCTCCATAATATCCATATAGTAACAGAATCCAATATCGAAATATCCCGAAGATGATTTCTACTCAAATCCATTCCAATTTATACATTTGAAAATTCTAGTTAGATTGAAACCATTCTCAAATCCAATTTATTTATTTAAAAACGTTGTATTATCTTTCTAATTAATAACTAGTTCATTTTGATAAAAATATTTTTTTATCTTTACAAACGTTGAATTTTTCATCCAAATTCCTTCTAAACCATTTATTATGATTTTACACAAATTATTAATATTTTTAATAATTTTATCAAGGCTCGTACAGTCAGTTTTCGATAACGGCCATCGAACTGCATCCATAACGACCTTTTCCAAATTTGATTTGGACATAATTCCAAATCCCACCGTTAGATTTCATATCTCTTATATTCATCGAAAGCTCTTTCCGATACGAACCCAATGGTTCCAATTTTAGGAGAATTTGACGGTCGGATCTCCCGTAATGTCAATTCGAAGTTAATGGTCGAAATTCGCGAACGGTCGTGGCGCGAAGCATTCTATTCAAGCCATTATTATATATATATAATATATATAATATATATTTCGTTTAGAATGTATTTTATAAATTCGTTTCAAAATGATTCCCACTTTCGTTTCTATTTTAAATCAAAATTGCATACTCCTTATCATTATAATATTTCCAAAATATCAGATTTCGAAATAATTTCCTTTTCCGTATTCGTTATAAAAATGAATAAAATTGACATAAATATCATTCATGTTAAAATGGTGCAAATCTAATCAACACAATTCGTATATTTCAATATTTTCATGTCCATTCAAAATCGGACATCAAATTCACATTTTATTCTTTTATGCAATATTATTTTAAAATATTCGCTACTTTAAAATATTCATTCTTTCTGAATTGAAATCAAACCCGATCAATTACTGTACAATTTATCTATGTGGGTCTTATACACACATGTACACCACAATAATGATACACAATCAATCATCATGTAGAGTCCATTACACAACTGCATAAGCATTAAATATAAATAATCAACGCTTACAACAGTCTGTCAACTAATAGATTGACATACAACTAAACAATTAGGATTAGTGTACGTCAAATATCATCCCAATACCTGTGTAGGGTTTCAACCAACAAATACTGAATATTATTTGTGCAGTTGGGCGACATTTATCAGTTAAATGGCTGTACATAAACAAATCGTTCAATTTGTAAATGAATATTTATTTTCATTTCAGGAGAATTTTATGCCGTCCAAATAAACGTTAAATATTATATTTTTAATGATAAAATATTTATTTCAACACTTGACTATTTTATATTGTTCATACATTCAATAAAAATAATATTTTTATTGTTCAAACATTTTATTCAACACACGAATATTTTAGACAGCTCATATACACATTAAAAATTATATTTTTAATGAATACATATTTATTTTAGAAAATTTCGGCATTATAACGACGCGATATTAAAACCGGAGTAATGTCTAGCATTACCCCTCTCCTGATACTAGCTCGCGCCTTACACAATCAATCCAATCAATCGCAAAACCACAATACAACCAATAATCACAATATAGTCAATTTTCCATAATACAATTCAAACAAACAACCATGGTTTGTACAATAAATATTGTTGGGAGCTTCTTAGCCCCGTCTGCATCCTAAAATATATTTAACCATAAATTAATTAGAGTGAGAAGGAGTTCTCACCTTGGGATCCACTCCGTCGTTATTTTATGACTCTCTGATTTGCTGATTTGTTCCCAGGCTTTGCAGATGAGCTCCAATCTTCACGCTGTCTTTTTATCTAGAATATGCGCGCCATTCCGACAACTTTCGTCTAGTGGCCTTATTCTTGAAATTCATCCATTTCGCCAGAATATGCGAAAAGACGGTATTTGGACAGCAGAATTTGGATGCGTTTCCTGAACAACTCCGCAATCCAAAAAACTTCCATATACTCAAATCGAAGAGAAAATCGTGCTCTCTAATTTTGATACCGTGGAGTTTTGGCCATAGTGCCTCAGTTCGGAAGTAATGGGCTGAAGAGCGTAAGGGTGTTATTTGCAAAACTGTAAAATATTATAAATTTGATTTTTCTCCGAAGGGGGGCCCACAGTGGCTGAGGTGATCGGGATAGCGGCGCAGGGGGTTGCTGGTAGTGGTGGTGTGGTGTGGCCAGGCGGTGGTGGTCGGAGGCAGGCCACAAGAGGCGGTTTCAGGTGGGTTGCGGTTTGGGTCTTCAGAGAAGGGGGAGAGAGAAGAAGGGGGCAGAGGAGGAGGACAGTGGCCAAAGCGGACGCGGGCGTTGCGGTGGTGCCCAGCGGTGCAGTGGCGGTGCTTGGAGAGGCGGCGACGGCAACATTAGGTTTAGGGTTTTTTTTCTCTTTTTGAAATAAACGACGGGTAAAGAGGACTGAGGGTTGGCCAAGGTTTTATAAATATATATTTAATTTAATTGAATTCCAATAAGTTATTTTTCATTTCAACTCCAAATCGAACCCACGACTGTCGCTCCCAGCCAAATAATCCCATTCCGAACACAATGGGATATGTCCCGTAAGCAAAATTCGATTGTTTCGATCAGTTTACGTCAAAATTAAAATATAATTTAATTTAACGTTCAAAATTGATTTCAACGTACATTTTAATTTACTTGGGCCACATATTGACTCTAAAAAATCTAAAAAAATAAATCTACCTATTTTTTGATGTTATGGTCCTAACAAAACTAATTTCATCAAATTTGGAGGCCGTTTGAAAAATGCCCAATTTCCAGTCAATTAAATTCAAACTGAAAGCACCAAACGCGTTTAAATTCACCACACTCACATATTAATTCCAAAAATTATAAAAACTGGAATCTAGCAATAACTTGACATTCCGGATCCAACAAAAGTGGTTTCATCGAAAACGGAGGTTGTTTGCAAAATGACCATTTTTAAGGGCTATATATTATATTAATATATATAAATTCCATAGCGACTATTTTAAATTTTAAACTGGACATAACTTTCAATGTATATTATGAAATCTATATATTTCACATTCTTTAGAAAGATATTATTAAATAGATTCAAATATTTCTTATTTACTGAAATCCGATTTATTCTGAATCCTGTACATCCATTTGAAATTTAAATCGAATTTTCAAACTACCGCGCCATTTCAGGCTCGTTATATAATTAAAACAAATTTTACCTTCTAACTTTGTTTAAAATAAGTTTTTAGCCATTATTATTTAAAATAAATCATTTTTAATATTCAAAATCCATTAAAATAGCTAAAATAAAAATTTTAAATTGGTTCTGAAATCTCGGGTTGTTACAATCTCCCCTACTTAAAATCTTTTCGTCCTCGAAAAGGAATGGAGCTGAAAATTATTTAACTAATAACTCAACTTTAATTCTGGCTTTAATTCTTCAACTTTTCAGTTTCTAAATTTTTTTCTAATTTCCCAAAATTTTGGCTAACACCCTAAATTTTCAAAAATTTTTGCCATAACCTCCTTTCTATGGGGAGACCTTTAAAACCGCAACTTGCCTCATAGGGCCCTCATCAATCCAAAAGAAAAAGCCAAGCGGCTAGTCAAATGGCTCACAAAATCATCAAAACCCAAGAAATACAGTTAACATGTAGTTATTTGTAGGGCATACAATTTTATTCCTCTTCTTAGCTTCCATGCTATGACTTGTTCACACATATATATATATATATATACATGTAGGCGATTTCAATCAATTTTAAATTCAGTTCCATATTTGATTCAATTTGGCCTTACTTATCATTAATTCATTTATTGGTTTTATCAATCCAATATTTTTATTAGTTGAACAAATAATCAAACATCACAACCAGCAATCAATTAGTTGATTAAATTTTCAAATTCATAATTTTATATACTGAAATATCATATTTTTGATGCCAAATCACAACAATATACCCTATCTATGTTTTGGTTCTCACACCAGTCAATTGGAAATATTTAGATATCCCAGTTTTGAAACTGGAACATAAATGATGATAATGACATGCCATCATCAGAACCATCTCTGGGTGACTAGAGTGTGATTCTATATCTATCCAGTATATTTGAGGCTTTGTATACACGTTTGCGAGGCGTATATGTAACGCCCCGACTCTATACCCACTATCGCCCAGTTCATTTCAGAGAAATGTCGTAGACTGTAACGTAGAATGAGGTTTATGAAGAGTGACTGATTGTATGACTACTCCATGTAAGGAATATACATTGAATTATGATACCAATTAAAATTTTGACATGACCATTCGACACACAGGGCAACTACACAACGGCTATATGTAATTCGGAAAGCAGCATAAAATAGACAACAACAATAATATAAATATGGTATATCTCTAAGCCAGATACAGAATAATCATATCACAAAGGCAGAATATATATGAATAAACCAAGGATGTGTACAACAGGATAGTGGTCAACAAAGATCCACTAATCCCAAAAGAATAGATACATACACCAAGATCTAAATAAAAGAATATGTACACAACGATAGATAATGTCAAAGGTACAAACGTACATAAAACTATGGATGTAACACCCCACATCCATTAATGTCACTCACAAAGGGAATGCATTAACTTCCATGGAGCATATTTAGTGTCTAGAACAGAATATAAAAAGACAGATATAAATAATGGTACTTGAAAATTTTAAAACAACTTTTATTGCAGCGGAGAAATAGTTTGATTACAACAACTTCATAAACCAAGTACACTTAATATCCATCTTGATAAATTGTTTCAGAGTACATAAAATAAAAAGCATAAACCCCAACACAAGTAGCCATAAAGAGATGAGCTGAACTTTACTTTCAGCAATCCAAGCACTTCCAAAAGAGAGAGAAAGGGATCCGAGATCAAGCTCCACTAGTATTAGTCCCACCCTGAGAACCTGGGGCGAAGGAAGAAAAGAGGCGATAACAAGGGGGTCAGAAATAAAGTCTGGCGAGTATAATAACTTTAACAATATAATTATTAAAGTAACTAGTATAAGGCATAAACTGGTAAGATAAGATATGATCATGAAACAAGTGGGTATGACAAAGCAAATAAGAGGAATATTCTGGCATTAATCTCGTTCCTAATCACTATAGGATAATTACTATACTGCACCACCACTAGTCAACCTAAAAGTTGATCCCGCCTACAGAACTTAATAATGATAATGGTAGTTTCGTATACCCTAGCTGCCTTCATAGGGGCCGTCTGCCCCTATCTCCAATAGTTGTACCCACTACCCCCATTCGATCGGCTCCTTAACTCGTAGATACCCGTACTGGACCCACAGTGGGGTGTATCACTCCTCAAAGTGGCAACCCGATACCACCAAAGATGCACGGCTTATATCTACATGATGCAACAACGTCTTACCTACCAGCCTGGGCCCATGCACGAACATGACCCCGTTGGACTTGCCTTGCCACCGCTAACCCGTTTTTACCTTTTACAATCAAATCCATTAAGTGTGTCCTGTCTTCGACTCGGGTCAAGCTCATAAAGATACTTAATGGGTTACTGGTTTGAAAAGGGCCCCCATGCTTGACACAAGCCTTCCACCTATGCTTGGTCCCCACTAAGGTTTCCCTACTGAACCCCATTCTTATTCATGTCTCTTACATGTTTCAGTCTTGGTTAAGTGCATCTAATCGTATTTCACATACCACCCAAGGCACCCACTTAATTTCACATGCCACCCAAGGCACCCACTTAACCCCCCATGTCCCACCACATGTTTATCTGGTTAAGTGTTACTTAATAAATTAGAACTGTAACCTTGTAAAGACCTCCCACATTAGGTTCACATTTGCGGTTTCTGGATTTGCCGGGCGGGTCCGGGCAGTCTTATACCGCAAATGAGCCTAACCTCGTGTATTAACAATTGTTACGCATTTAATTCGTGCTTTTGACCTCTCACATTAGACTGGCATTTGTGGCTGCTCGATTTGCCGGGCGGGTTCGGGAAGTCTTACACCACAAAAGAGTTTAACCTCGTGTCTTAGGCGGTAATTATTACACATCTTTATTTAACCCCAAATTGGATTAATATCCCTATTCAAATTTGTTAATAAATTCCAAATTTATTTATGTCCATAATTTTCTCTTAAAATTATGTCCATAAATACCAATTATGTCAATTAATGTCTCAAATTAATTATATGCCTTTAAGGCCATTTTATGACAATTCACAATTTATGTATATTTAATATTATCCCATCATCCCCACACTATTTGTACGTTTTCATATGACATATGTTAGACTCACAAATAGTCTAACTTATAAATAGAAAAACAACCTCACTTAACACATAAAATAGATCTAAGGATCATGACCAAAGAATACAGAGCCAATAACTTGCATATGAATTTCATTCAACCTAGCATATGGTACAAAACTAGCATAGGTAATGGGCATAAACTAGCATAACTTATGTACTGCTATAGATCCAAACATAAAGGTGTGAACTTGCATATGGATCTAAACATAAAGATGTAAACTTGCATATAGATCTAAACATAAAGATGTAAACTTGCATATGGATCTAAACATAAAGATATAAACTTGCATATGGATCTAAACATAAAGATGTAAACTTACATATGGATCTAGACATAATGGTTAATGTCACATAAAATAACATATGTATATACATGTCTCACATATATTTTAACAACCCAAACTTGCATAAGATTCATACATGAATATATGATCCAATCATCACAAACTTGCATAAGATATAAGATTCAACTTGCATAAGATTCACAGAAGAACTAACATATGATCCAACTTGAATAAGACTAACATATGATTCAACACCACAAACATGCATATAATTTACATCACATGATTCAAAATCATATTATCATAATCCTCATTATATCTTATTATATTTAAATTAATTAATTATTTTGTGAAAGCTATCATACTCACAATTAAAAAGAATAGTCTTTACTTTTTGGGATCTATATTCTGAAACTGAATTGCTCGCCTTTGATGTAGACTAATTGTTATTTAGATTTGATTTGATTTTGATTCAAGCTTCTATCTTGCTTTAGGGTTGAAAGTTTATGGCGACCACTCTAGGTTCTCCATTGACGACATCGCAGCTCTTGTTATGAATTATTGTGATTAGGGTTAGGGGTTTTGGAGTGTTTTTATAGAAGTTTAATTTAATAAGAGCCGTCAGATTAACCTAGGGATAACAAGAACCATCAGGACCACTCAGATGCCACATCAGCCCTTAGGGCGAATCGGGCCACGGTTTGACGGCCAAACACCCTGGATCGACCCCTAGTCGACCCAGCGGAGCTTGGATCGACTCCAAAAATGGTGCAGTTCGGCTATTCCCCCATCCCGATTCGCTTTTTTGAACTTTTTTTGAATATTATATACATATATATATATATATATATATATATTTCTCTCATGTGCATACAAACTTCAAGGCTTAATAACTTCTTCATAAGTTATCTGTTTTACGCAAACCAAATGTCTATCTTGACCCAAAATTTTGAGATGAACATAATAGCACAACCCATTTCACTTAATTCTTCTTCTAAAAATTAAGTATACTTTAATTTGTGAATTTCAATGTTATAAAATTACGGGGTTTTACATTCTCCCCTCCTTAAAAGATTTCGTCCCCGAAATCTCTAATTTAAGAAGAATGTATCCTACCAACCAATCATCTATCTACTCAACCATCATCCACAAGCATCCATTGTCCTTAAAGAAATTTCTAATGCTATATGAACTTATGCAAAAATGTGTGTATATGTTCCTTATCTAATGCAAAGATCAGGCGGTCCACTGATTCATTTGACCTCCTTAATGCAAATCATGATAGTGTCAAGCGTTCATTATGTATGCGAAAGAATTCTATCAATACATATTATTTCTACATGTGTGCACAACCATTCATCAAGATGCAACATCCATATGATAACACAACCATTATACATCCATTAATTTAGATATGCACATGCATTTATATGCAACATGAAGGTGATTGAGCTGATCTAGTGCCTGATGTATGTGTACATGCATCCACGAGCAACCACTAGCAACCACTTGCATCCATTTGCATCCACCAAACATAATATGTCTCAAACACATGTTTACAACCATAGGGTTCTTCCTAACTAAATATCGAAGATGTCATTGCAAAGATAATACTAAAAGATAGGACAAGTGTCAACAAAGCGGTAGAAAAAGGAGAAATTAAAACATACCCTCAGAAAGGAAAGGATACAACGTACGCATTTTGTCTTTCATCTCCCTAGTCACGTCTCTTTGATCATCTCCCCATTGCACTTTGACCAACTTGACCTCTTTGTTGTGAAACTTTTTGACCTCCGATCCGAGAATGCGTGTAGGATCTCGTCTGATCGTGGCATTGCGCTCTACTTCCACTTCCTCGAGTGTGCTCGGCTCTACCACGTCCACCGTATCGTGTAAACACTTACGCAAATGCGAAACGTGAAACACGTCATGAACTCTGCTGAGCTTCTCTGGTAACTTTACTCTATACGCCATCTGTCCAATCCTCTCCGTAATTGGAAAGGGTCCTACGAACCTCGGTGCCAACTTCCCTACTGATCCAAAACGGACTACGTTTCTTAACTGTGACACCTTAACAAAAACCAAGTCCCCAATATTGAATTCAAGATCGGTTCATCTCCTATCAGCATATGACTTCTGTCGGTCCTGCGCCTTCTTCATTCGCCGTCGAATAAGGTCTATCTTCTCCGAAGTCTCCCTAATGATGTCCGGTCCAAGCAAAACCTTATCAGTGGATTCCCACCAACATGAAGGTGATCAGCATGGTCGTCCATAAAGAGCCTCAAAAGGTGCCATGCCAATGCTAGCCTGAAAACTATTATTATAGGCGAACTCCACTAGTGGAAGGTGTTCTTCCCATGTTCCTCCAAAGTCTAGGATGCATAGTCACAGAAGGTCTTCTAGAACCCGATTTATTCTCTCAGTCTGGCCGTCCATCTGAGGGTGATAAGCGGTACTTAAGCATAATTGCGTTCCAACCGCCTCTTGTAAGCTTTTCCAAGATTCGCTTGTGAAAATGGGATATATATCGCTCACAATGCTAGAGGGTATGCCGTGAAAACGAACTATCTCTCAAAGGTAAACAAATGCTAACCACGCGGCGGTCCTTCTACTTTAACGGGAATAAAATGAGCACTTTTGGTAAGTCTGTCTACAATTACCCAAATCCCCGTGTTACCCTTCTTTGATCTTGGTAACCCATCTACAAAATCCATGGAAACGCTTTCCCATTCCCAAAGTGGAATCTCTAAGGGATGGAGCAAACCTCCAGGCTTCTTTTGCTTCGCCTTCACTTATTGGCGCACTAAGCATCTAGCAACGAACTCGGCTACGGCCTTCTTCATTCCGGGCCAAAAGAAAACTCGCTTCATATCCCTATACATCTTATCACCACCGGAATGTATGGTCATCTTAGAGTGATGTGAGTCTTCAAGAATTGCCTTCTTCAAACTCTCGTCTTGTGGTATGTAAAGTCTTCCATCTTTACGTGGCCAACCTCTCTTATCTATGGCATATCTATCAAGATGACTCGAGGACTCCCCTCCTATAAGCTTGCCTACTATCTCAACCAACTATGGGTCATTTCGCTTTGCCTCTCCAACTCGACCCAAAAGTGTTGGTTGCACCTCTAAAGATGCCAATAATCCGGGTTCATAATCGACAGAGGGTCTGAAGTCAAAGGAAGATATATACTCCAAACTCTGTCGCTCTACGAACAAAGGACTTAAAGTTAACTTCTTTCTACTTAAGGCATCGGCTACAACATTATCCTTGCCAGGGGTATATGCGATCTCAAAATGGTAGGATGCCAAAAACTCCATCCATCTCTGTTGCCTCAAGTTTAGGTCCTTCTGAAAGAATAAGTACTTTAGCGACTTATATTTTGTATACAACTCAAACCTCTCGCCAAGCAAATAATGACGCCATGAATTAAGCGCAAAAACTATAGCCACCAACTCTAAGTCGTGGGTAGAATAATTTTTCTTGTGGGCTTTTAACTGTCTTTCGCCATAGCATATCACCCTTCCCTCTTGCATTAAAACTGCGCCAAGCCCTGTCCCGCAAGCATCAGTATATACAGTGAATGTCTTACTCCCATCTGGCAAAACTAAAACTAGAGTTGTCGTCAAAGCCCTCTTCAGACGTTGGAAAGCATCATCACAATCAACGTCCTAAGTAAAAGTCAAATTCTTCTTCGTTAATCGAGTGAGAGGGGCTGATATCTTTGCGAAGTCCTTAATGAACTTCCTATAATAGCCAGCCAGCCCTAAAAAGCTTCTTACTTCTGTTGCGTTCTTAGGAGTTTTCCTATCTTGGATTGCCACCACCTTGGTGGGATCCACAACTATCCCTTCCTTAGAGACCACGTGTCCTAAGAACCTCACTTCTTTTCTACAAAAATGGCACTTAGAGTACTTAGCTTTTAGCTGATGCGCTCGTAGGGTCTCTAAGACTTCCTTAATATGTAAGGAATACTCTTCTTCATTTTTAGAGAAAACCAAAATATCGTCTACAAAGACTACCACAAACTTGTTTAGAAACTCCCTAAACACCCTACTCATTAAGTCAAAAAAGTATGTGGGTGCATTCATCAAACCAAAAAGGCACGACGAGCCACTCAAGGAAACCGTCAGGAGTTATAAAGCCAGCCTTATCGATGCTATCTTCAGCCACCTTAGCTGATGAAACCATGTAGCTAAATCCAGTTGCGAGAAAACTAAAGCACCCACCAACTGATCGAATAAATCATCTATCCTCGGCAGTGGGTGCATGTTCTTCTTTGTTAGTTTATTCAGCTCTCTATAGTCCACGCATAATCTAAGCGAACCATCAGCTTTTGTAGCAAAAACGACTGGAGTTCCCCACTTCGAAATACTTCTTCTTATGAACCCCTTCTCAAGAAATTATTTCACTTGCTTACTGAGTTCTCTTCTGTCTCTCTCGGAGCCATGTGGCGCACTGGTAATGCAACTATTTTTGCTTTATCTACTAGATATATTCGAAAGTCCATCTCGCGCCTCGGGGGTAAACCTCAAACTTCATCGAAGATGTCACTATATTCACGGACCACACGAACAGATTTCAATTCATCATTGGATGCGTCTAGGGATTCTAAATAGCTAAGCATTACCGGACCTCTAGGGTCACAAGAAATATCAAGGGTCTTTCCACAACGAGTCAACAATCTAACTACCCTTCTTTCACAATCTAGGATGGCAACGTATCTAGTTAGCCAATCCATACCTAGAATCAAGTCTTAGCCCATGAAGCCTAGAAAAAAAGGCATTGCATTCAAACCCAATGCCTAAGATAGACACTCTCAAGTCCCGACAAATCATAGAAAGATGAGCAGAACCACCAATAGGATTTGAGACTACTATGGGATCCGTAACCAGACTAGTATTTAGGTGAAGTGTTTCAACTAACGAAACAGATACAAACGAATGTGAAGCGCTAGAGTCAAACAAAGTACGAACAGGATAATCAAACAGAAAAACTAAACTTTCAACGGAAATGTTTCTACCTCTCTCTTGTCCTGGTGCCATGAGAGCCTAAATCTGCCCTCTCGCCTGTCGTGGTGCCATAAGAGCCTAAAGTTGCCCTCCAGAAGTTCTTTGCCCTTGCCCCGGTTTCCTTGGGCAGTCCTTAACTAGATGACATGCCTCTCCACAGTGGAAACAACCAGTCTTCTTCTTTTTCTTATATTCTTTGCTTAGATGGCCTGGTGTCCCACAATTAAAGCACTTCTTCTTTCCTTTGCCATTATTGTTCTTCCTGCCTTTCTTATTTTGCTGTTGTGGCTTCTTCTGGTCTCCTTTCTTCTCTGGTGCCTTATTAGCATTCGCACCTTTCTCTTCCTCATGCATAAGTGCCATGTCAACCAGTTTCTCAAAGGTAGCCCCCATCGGAATGTGGGTCATCGCCAACCCTTGTAGCAGCTCATTCAAACCTTTAACGAACCTCAAGGCCTTCTTCTCAGGTGTGTTTACCAATTCCAAGCCAAATCTCGCCAACTGATTGAACTTGTTGACGTACTCCTTTACTGATAAATCACCTTGCTTCAATGCCAAGAATCTTTCCATATATAAATTCTCTTCTACTCGTGAGTTAAACTTCATTTTGAACCTATGCTTGAAATCCATCCATGTCTCCACCGGACGCTCTACGTTCGTGACCTCCCACCAAAACGAGGTTTCGTATTTCATTAACCAAGCATCCAATTGGACCTTCCTTCCATCTTCTACTCCGAAAATACAAAATAGATCTTACACCTCCTTATGCCAATTTCAAGCTTCAACAAACGTCTCTGATCCGTGAAAAGGTTTCCCGCCCATTGCCCTAAAATATTTGCATATCTTTGCAAAAGTATCAACACGAGGAGGAAGAGGAGGAGGGGGAGGAGGAGGAGCATATGCTGGGCTTGCGACATTGGCCCTAGCTTCCAAATACCTTCTAAACCATCCTGGTATCGGTTTCCCCTCGGGTATCTCAGGAATTTCAGACATGCTGAAAAGAAAATTAAGAGATTCAAAATGGAGAATTCGAAAGAAAGATATATGGCTCTTGGGGGTTATGTTTTTAAAACAAACTTTTCTCTTGAAAATACTTTCCTTAAAACATATTTCTGAAAGTATTTCTTTATAAAATGATTTTTGAAAAATAGTTTCTCAAAATTCATATCTGGTCTGGTAACCTTCAGCTCTGATACCACGTGTCACACCCCACGTCCATTAATGTCACTCACAATGGGAATGCATTAACTTCCATGGAGCGTATTTAGTGTAAAGAACATAATATAACAAGACAGATATAAATAATGGTACTTGAAAATTTTAAAACAACTTTTATTGTAGCGGAAAAATAATTTGATTACAACAACTTCATAAACCAAGTACACTTAATATCCATCTTGATAAATTGTTTCAGAGTACATAAAATAAAAATCATAAAACCAACACAAGTAGCCATAAAAGAGATGAGCTGAACTTTACTTCCAGCAATCCAAGCACTTCCAAAAGAGAGAGAAAGAGATCCGAGATCAAGCTCCACTAATACTAGTCCCGCCCTGAGAACCTTGGGGGGGAAGGAAGAAAAGAGGCGAAAACAAGGGGGTCAGACATAAAGTCTGGCGAGTATAATAACTATAACAATATAAATATTAAAGTAACTAGGATAAGGCATAAACTAGTAAGATAAGATATGACCATGAAACAAGTGGGCATGACAAAGCAAATAAGAGGAATATTCTGGCATTAATCACGTTCCTAATCACTATAGGATAATTACTATACTGCACCACCACTAGTCACCCAAAAAGTTAATCCCGCCTACAGAATTTAATAATGATAATGGTAGTTTCATGTACCCCTAGCTTCCTTCATAGGTGTCGTCTGCCCCTATCTCCACTAGTTGTACCCACTACCACCATTCGATCGGCTCCTTAACTCGTAGATACCCGTGCTGGTCCCACAGTGGGGTGTATTACTCCCCAAAGTGGCAGACTGATACCACCAAAGATGCACGGCTTATATCTACATGATGCAACAACGTCTTACCTACCAGCCCGGGCCCACAAACGCATATGACCCCATTGGACTTGCGTCTCCACCACTAACCCGTTTTGACCTCTTACAATCAAATCCAGTAAGCATGTCCTGTCTCGACTTGGGTAGAGCTCACAAAGATACTTAATGGGTTACTGGTTTGAAAAGGGCCCCCATGCTTGACATAAGCCTTCCACCTATGCTTGGTCCCCACTAAGGTTTCCCCACTTAACCACATTCTTATTCATGTCTTCTTACATGTTTCAATCTTGGTTAAGTGCATCTAATCGTAGTTCACATGCCACCCAAGGCACCTACTTAATTTCACATGCCACCCAAGGAACCCACTTAACCCCCCAAGTCCCACCACATGTTTATTTGGTTAAGTGTTACTTAATTCATTAGAACAGTAACCTTGAAAAGACCTCCCATATTAGACTGACATTTGCGGTTACTGGATTTGCCGGGCAGGTCCGGGCAGTCTTATACCGCAAACGAGCGTAACCTCGTGTCTTTACAATTGTTACACATTTAATTCGTGCCTTTGAGCTCTCACATTAGACTAGCATTTGTGGCTGCTGGATTTTCCGGGCGGGTCCGGGCAGTCTTACACCACAAAAGAGTTTAACCTCGTGTCTTAGGTGGTTAATTATTACACATCTTTATTTTACCCAAAATTGGATTCATATTCCTATTCAAATTTGTCAATAGATTCCAAATTTATTTATGTCCATAATTGTCTCTTAAAATTATGTCCATAAATACCAATTATGCCAATTAATGTCTCAAATTAATCATATGTCTTTTAAGGCCATTTTATGCCAATTCACAATTTATGTATATTCAATATTATTCCCTCATCCCCATGCTATTCGTACGTTTTCATATGACATATGTTAGACTCGCAAATAGTCTAACTTATAAAAAGAAAAACAACATCACATAACACATAAAATAGATCTAAGGATCATGACATAAGATTACATAGCCAATAACTTGCATATGAATTTCAATCAAACTAGCATATGATACAAAACTAGCATAGGTAATGGGCACAAACTTGCATAACTTATGTACTGCTATAGATCCAAACATAAAGGTGTGAACTTGCATATGGATCTAAACATAAAGATGTAAACTTGCATATAGATCTAAACATAAAGGTGTAAACTTGCATATGGATCTAAACATAAAGATGTAAACTTGCATATGGATCTAGACATAAAGGTTAATGTCACATAAACTAGCATATGCATATACATGTCTCACATATATTTTAACAACCCAAACTTGCATACGATTCATGCATGAATATATGATCCAATCATCACAAACTTGCACAAGATATGTGATTCACCTCGCATAAGATTCACATAAGAACTAACATATGATCCAACTTGCATAAGACTAACATATGATTCAACACCACAAACATACATATAATTTACATCACATGATTCAAAATCATATTCTCATAATCCCAATAATATCTTATCATAATTAAATTAATTAATTATTTTGTGAATGCTATCATACTCACAATTAAAAAGAATAGTCTTGTCTTTCTGGGATCTGTATTCTGAAACTGAATTACTTGCATTTGATGCAGACTAATCGTTGTTTAGATTTGATTGATTTTGATTCAAGTTTCTATCTTGCTTTTGGGTTGAAAGTGTACGGCGGCTACTCTAGGTTCTCTATTGATGGCATGGCGGCTCTAGTTATGAATTATTGTGATTAGGGTTAGGCGTTTAGGAGTGTTTTTATAGAAGTTTAATTTAATAAGAGCCGTCGGATTAACCTTGGGATAACCAGAACCATCAGGACCACTCAGATGCCACATGAGCACTTAGGACAAATCGGGCCACAGGTTGACAGCCAAACACCCTGGATTGAACCCTAGTCGACCCAGCGAGGCTTGGGTCGACTCCAAAAATGATGCGGTTCGGCTCTTCCCCCTCACGATTCGATGTTTTGAACTTTTTTGAATATATATATATATATATTTCTCATATGCATACAAACTTCAAGGCTTAATAACTTCTTCATAAGTTATCCGTTTTATGCAAACCAAATGTCTATCTTGACCCAAAATTTTGAGATGAACATAATAGCGCAACTCATTTCACTTAATTCTTCTTCTAAAGATTAAGTATACTTTAATTTGTGAATTTTAATGTTATAAAATAATGGGGTGTTACAACGGAGACAGAGTAGCAAGCAGAAAACAGAAGATCAATCCCGCGAGAAGTCCCAGAGGAGTTCCTAAAATGACTCGGCCTGACCCGAGTATTATTTATAAGAAAATAAACAATAAACGGATCAGTCTAGTTGTACTTATCAAATAAACTAAGATAGTGAGAGATATAACGCAGGATGACATGATTCTAACAATAAGATCTAATCAAAAATAAATTTGAAACATGGCATGTCAACACAATCAAGAAATGACAATGGAATGTCAGCACATAATTATCTCAACATAATCTCCTAGCTAATGTAGTATGCAACATTCAAATAATAGCACTCAACAGGAAATGACAGTGGAAATGAATCTCATGATATTGAGCACACAACAATAACAAGAATCCAAAATCACTAGAAATCCAGAAAAAATCATAAAAAGTGGTACTCCCCAGATGAGAAACGATCCAGAAAACATCATAAAAAGTGGATACCTCCTAGATGAGATACGATCTCTAGAAAACATCATAAAAAGTGGATACCTCCCAGACGAGATACGATCTCTAGAAAACATCGTAAAAAGTGGATACCTCCTAGATGAGATACGATCTCAAGTAAACATCAGAAAAAGTGGATACCTCCTAGATGAGATATGATCTTTAGAAGACATCATAAAAAGTGGATACATCCCAGATGAGATACGATCTCTAGAAAACATCATAAAAAGTTGGACAGAAGTCCCATAGTTGAAGGTCCCAAATCGTAGATTCCTACTAGGGCGATTGCGAACCCAACAACTATGTCACTAGGCGGATACCGGTGATCCGGGTGAATAGAACTTACTCCTAGCTAGTTAATATAAGGAAATAGGGACTTGTCCCATAAACACATGCTATTCTCGAATATCTACGAACCCGTAGAAGGTTTCTATTCAAAACAGAGAAAATCACCACACATACTTGAACGCACGAGTCCAAGAGTTATTCACCGAAATAAACATATAATGGGTCATAGTCCTCAGTTTTACTAAGGTAAATAAACTAAATTTCTCGTCCGATCGATAGGATAAGTAATCATATATAAATCAATAGAATAGGAACCAGGTTTAGAAATCGAATTGATTTAAAAAAGGATTTGAATTTAAAAACTGATTAAACGTTGATTTGATGCCCATTGACAATATAAAACCCCGTTATCCATTGTGGTTCAATTATTCATGAAAATCGTCGCTGTAGCGAATAGAACACAAACATCATGAAACATAAACTCTCATCACAACAACGTACAGGAAATCAAGGGATAACGGTTGTAATTTCGATCAACGAACGAATCGAAATCCCAAACTACCACCCGAAGGTTTAAACTACATCCGAATAGACTCGAAGGATATCGAGTCGATAATTCATGTCTTAGAGGCGTGATTCATCTTAACAAGAGTATCGAATAAATTCGATATACAAAATAGAGCGCATGGGCTTTAGAATGATCACTTATTCAATTCACATCATCAACAAATGTGAATCTGCAATGAAGGATCAACATTGGAAGAATCATATGAGAATCAAAGTTGATGAATCGAGCTCCTGGAATATGTGAATTCGTAAAGTTGATGTTCACAAACGAAGTCCAAATGACCCGAGATCCAGCAAGAAAAGAGCCTGGATGGGGGTAGACTGTGGACCGAGGTCTCTCTGGTCCACAGCAGAAACTGGTCGACTAGTCAAAATAGGGCGGTCGACCGTTTTCACCTAGAAAAAGAACTGGTCGACCGCCCCATTTTGGCCTGTCGACCGGCTTTGGCCGTGGCTACTGCCCAGGCCAAACCTAGGGCGATTCTCTCCCCCGTGAGTGCCTGTCTTCGATCGTTGAGTTTCATGACTCCTTTGGGACATCAACGAGACCTCTCCGATCCACCGTATCAACTCGCAAAGCATGAATGCAAGGATTTTGATTATAGGTTCTAAACAAACCAAATTTTGAACCAAAATGAATAAATGCGATATAAGCGAGTTGTAACGTCTTCGAACTTGCCGAGTGTGACAATGATACTTTACAAACACTACTTAATCGATTCAAATCGTGTGCATTGATCGTGTGAATAACATATACACGTAAGGTTGCAATGTTTCGGTTTACAAATACAAGCACGAATTAATTACAAACCATAGCACACCAAGCGATTCAAGCGAATTGTGAAGACTTAGAACTTTGTCGGGGGACAATAGAGCTTCACAGCATCACCAAATCAACTCATAACATATGCATAAGATCGTGTAAGCAATCCTACTTATAATTTCAATTCAACGATACATAAACATATGGAATCGGCTAAGTTACACTAACATAACCAAATCATTGGCACATGCAAACACATATGAACACTAAATTACACTTGTACAAGCCAATGGCTTGTGGCATAGATTTGAGTCCAAAAAGAACTCACCTTTGGCTCTTGAATATCAAGAACAAGCTCCAACAAGGAAGAACAAGCACCCAAACGAGCAAAGCTCCTCTCTTTCATCAATTGCACCTCCGAAATCACCTCATACATTCACATCCAAACATATATGTGTTAGGGTTATGAGAAAAATCTGAAATTGAGAGGAGGATAAGGTAGAGAGGGAGAGTAGAGAGCTTACCCATGTCTTATACATGGATTTGCACAAGAATTGAGCTCTAGATGGAAGGCCCTAGCTTAGGGAATTTCTATTTCCCCTTCCCTTCCCCATTTTCTATTTTCTTTTAAGTAAGAATGAATGAAGGAGGAGAGAGCTAGGTGGGGCTCTTAAGTGAATGTGCTAGGTTGGCTAACCAAGCCCTAAGCAAGTTACCAAAATTCCAAAGCTCGGAATATATCGAAGATTATACTTTTCGAACTCCTAAATGACGTTTTGAACTCAATGGAAGTGGTTTCGAGTCCAAATTTTATCATTTGTGAAAATTGACATTTCGAGAGACACATTGGACATGACAATACATTTAAATAAAATATTTAAATCTATTATGAGTGGGTTGTTACAGACTTCCCCCTTAAAAGAATTTCTTCCCCGCAATTCTTTAAGAATGAAGTAACAAGTAACAACAAAAAATAATACCATATAGTGGTACCACAAGAACCGATGCGAAATGAAAAGATCGCACCAACGGCTAGGTGAGATCCCAATTTCGTCTTGCAAGATCATAAAAGCTAGAGTTAAATCTCGAACTTCATTACCTATGAAGGTAATCATCCCAAATGGGAAAAGTAATTCTTGAAAAATTCATAAGCGCTATGAATTCAAATAGATTCGCCTTTCTTCATATTATTCTCAAGGGAATGAGAACTAATAGAATGCCAAAAAACCAAGCGATTTCAAGGAGCAACGGGATCGCGTCCTACATACGCGAGATATCAATAGTAGATATTTCTCTTAGGATATGAAATAGGAATTTACGATGGTTGACTAATGCATTACCAAAACTCAATCACGAAAATGTAGCAAACACCGAACCTCAACATTTTAGTCTTGCGAGAAGGTAGCTGACACCCACAAAAGAACAACTCAGAGATTCCAACGAAGTTAGCTAAAGAGAGCAATTCTAGAAGGAATAATCCATGATCCCAGATTGGTATGAAATACCAACGTGCTAGAAATCGGTAACTAGTATTGGTAATGGAATACAAATGAACAATTCGGGGAAATCGATTTCTAACTAGGTACTAAATCTCATTTAGTAACCATAAAGATGAATCATTAGGAATTATACAAAATTCTCAATACTTAGAAACTTGAGTGTCAATTTTAGAAAATCAGAAACATCGAGACGATAATGGATAAGTAGTGCACAACTTACCACTTCGGAATAATAGTATTTAAGATAGTTTTCCGCCAAAAATCTCAAATCACAAAAACATCATCAATTAATCAAAGAAGCGATAGACAATTTCTATAACAAGATGAGATTAAACCAAAGAGGTTGTAATCCCAAAAATTTGATTGACAAGGGTAAACAAACGTGCAAAGATAGTTGTCAACCCAAATGATTCAGACAAACAAACGAGGAATATCAAAAGAGCTCATCCTTTCGATATTCATTTCTAAGAACAACGCAAGACTAAGTCCATAAGTGAATTGACTATAGCACTTCCGGATGATCGACTGGGTTATAGATTCGAAAAAAGGAATTATTGAGTTTGTCATGGATCGCAAAAACTCAAATTTCCCTTCCCCCCACGGGAACTCCCATTCTCTCGAGTGATCGTTCACTGAAGAAAATAAGGAGACCCATGGAATCACAAGAATAATAAATTCCTTAGCAAATCGAAAAAAGGATTAAGAATTAGGCTAGATTCTCAATCACTAAGAATTCTCGAAAATCAATGATCTAAAATCCAGAAACAAGAGACATAAATAAATAACTTTTTGGGTTGTTCCTGGAGTTAGTTAATTTACTCAAAGAAAAGATTCAAGATAATTTCTAATTGAAAATCTTGAACCACTCAAATTCTTGGAATTGCTCCAAGGATATCTAGAAATAAATTATCTAGAAAGATAACAAACAATTACAAAAAATCGCAAAAATCCAAAATATTATTAGTTTGATTAACTTATTACAAGTGAATTTTAATTTTAGTAATCATTTTGAATGTCAGATTGTCACATAATGGTGTTTAGTAATTCCAAACTACAACATGGTGTCCTATATCTCATTCGAGATCCTTAAAACACCCGATGGACAAGTTAACACAAGAAAGTCCTCTCAATTTCTAACGTTCACGCAGATCCCGCGAAAATATAAAAATTCAATAAAACATTCGGGATGGCATAAAGGAAATAAAATTCCTTTATCAACTTACAAATAAAACACAAATGATATCTTTTGATAACGAAGAACACGATCGACATATATCAAAAGAACATAAATAAAATAATCTGTGAATAAGGTAAATGACATTAAGGAATCAATGACACGTACCCTGACTCAAGAAGAGGGATCACAAGAAGCGGGATGCTTTCCCTCTTGATCTTGAGTTTGGAATGCAATGAGGTAACACAAATGCATCGTTGTGCATTTGTCGAGTTAATTTAGCACAAATGCTTGGTGACTTTCACCAGCATAACGAGGTAGTAAATGAGTTGTTTTAGCCCGAAGGCTTGGTCATCTCACACTGAATTAGAACTACATAGCTGACAACAAGGGAGTAGATTTAGTCACAAAGACGTGGTATCTCCATACCGACCGACATGTGATCAATAGACCATGCTAGGTACGTGACAATGTACGAAACAATCTTAACTAGAAATCAAGAAATATTAGGATCAAACGCGCTTACGACATGCATAACGACGCACGGGCAAGATATCCAATGATCAATCAACTACAAGGATCATAAATGATTAACAAGATAGTGTGATACACAATAGACCAAACAGACATCGATTAGCAACTCGAGTCAAAGAATGAAACAGAAGCACCACTAGAGCACATGGTCCCTAGATGGACTATAGAAATCAACCCGAAGGACAAGTCGATAACTATTCTAAAACACTAAAATAGGCCACCTGAGACATAATCACCCCTCCCGCAGGATGTACACTGGGTGAATCGGGACTTGCACGGCTACAACCAATTATTTTGCTTCTTTAAGGAAAAAGGAGGAAAAAGTTAGTCATAAGTTGAATTCAAACGAGGCGAATTCAATCAAAATGGAATCGTATAGGAAGATAAGCTATAACGAGTCTTAAGACTCTAACTAAAACCCTAAAGCATGATTTCGAGAGAGTCTTAAGACAATACCATCGTCATACTATCTTACACTGTTACGGAAAGTTGCTCTGATACCAACTGTAATGCCCCGCCTCTATACCCACTATCGTCCAGTTCCTTTCGGAGAAATGTCATAGACCATAATAGAGAATGAGGCTTGTGAAGAGCGACCGATTGTATGACTTCTCCGTGTAAGGAATACACATCGAATTCTGATACCGATTAAAATTTCGACATGACCATTCGGCACACAGGGCTACTACACAACGACTATATGCAGTCCTGAAAGAAGTATAAAATAAACAACAACAATAATATAAATATGGTATATCTCAAAGCCAGACACAAAATATTCATATCACAAAGGCGGAATAGATATGAATAAACCAAGGAGGTGTACAACAAGATAGTGGTCAACAAAGATCCACTAATCCCAAAAGAATAGATATATAAACCAAGATCTAAATAAAAGAATATGTATACAACGATAGATAATGTCATAGGTAAAAAAGTACATAAAACTGCGAAGACAGAGTAGCAAGCAGAAAATAGAAGATCAATCCCGCGAGAAGTCCTAGAGGAGTTCCTAAAATGACTCGGCCTGACCCGAGTATTATTTATAAGAAAATAAACAATAAACGGATCAGTCTAGCTATACTTATCAAATAAACTAAGATAGTGAGAGATATAACGTAGGATGACATGATTCTAATAATAAGATCTAATCAAAAATAAATATGAAACATGGCATGTCAACACAATCAGGAAATGACAATGGAATGTCAGCACACAATTATCTCAACTTAATCTCCTAGCTAATGTAGAATGCAACATTCAAATAATAGCACTCTACAGGAAATGACAGTGGAAATGAATCTCATGACATTGAGCATAAAACAATAACAAGAATCCAGAAATCACTAGAAATTCAGAAAACATCATTAAATTGGTACTCTCCTAATTAGAAACGATCCAAAAAAAATCATAAAAAGTGAATACCTCCCAAATGAGATATGATCTCTAGAAAACATCATAAAAAGTTGATACCTCCCAAATGAGATACGGTCTCTAGAAAACATCATAAAAAGTGGATACCTCCCAGATGTGATACGATCTCTTGAAAACATCTTAAAAGTTGACACCTCCTAGATGAGACACGATCTCTAGAAAACATCACAAAAAGTGGATACCTCCCAAAGGAGATACGATCCTTAGAAAACATAATAAAAAGTTGGAAAGAATTGGCCAAGAAGGATCAACATTGGTGGAATCACATGAGAATCAAAGTCGATGAATCGTTTTGCTGGAATCTGTGAATTCGTAAAGCTGAAGTTCACAAACCAAGTCCGAACGGCCTGAGCTCCGGCCGGGAAAGAGCCTGGATGGGGTAGACTGTGGACCGAGATCCCTCTGGTCCACAGCAGAAACAGGTCGACTGGTAAAAATAGGGCGGTCGGCTGTTTTCACCCAGAAATAGAACCGATCGACCGCCCCATTTTGGCCTATCGAACGGTTTTGGCCTGGGCTGTTGCCCAGGCCAAACCTAGGGGGATTCGCTCCACTGTGAGTGCCCGGCTTCGATCGTTGAGTTTCGTGACTTCTTCGGGACATCAATGAGACCTCTGCGATCCACCGTATCAACTCGCAAAGCTTGAATGCAAGGATTTTGATTATAGGTTCTAAACGAACCAAATTTCGAACCAAAACTAATAAACGAGATATAACGAGTTATGAAGTCTTAGAACATGCTGGGTTGACAATGATACTACACAAGCACCACTTAATCGATTCAAATCATGTGCAATGACCGTGAGAACAACATATGTACATAATATTGCAATGATTCAGTTTATAAATTCAGGTATGAACTAAATTACAAACCAAAGCACACCAAAGCGATTCAAGCGAATTATGAAGACTTAGAACTTTGTTGGGGGATAACAGAGCTTCACAACATCACAAAATCAACTCATAACATACGCATAAGATCGTGTAAGAAATCCTACTTATAATTTCAATTCAACAGAACATAAACATATGGAATCGACTAAGTTACACAAACATAACTAATTCACTAGCACATGCAAACAAATATGATCACTAAATTACACTTGTACAAGCCAATGGTTTGTGGCATAGATGTGAGTTCAAAAAGAACTCACCTTTGGCTCTTGAATATCAAGAACAAGCTCCAACAAGGAAGAACAAGCACCCAAACAAGCAAAGCTCCTCTCTTTCATCAATTGCACCTCCGAAATCACCTCATACATTCACATCTAAACATATATATGTTAGGGTTGTGAGAAAATTCTGAAATTGAGAGGAGGATAAGGTAGAGAGGGAGAGTAGAGAGCTTACCCATGTCTTAGAATTGGATTTGCACAAGAATTGAGCTCTAGATTGAAGCCCTAACTTAAGGAATTTCTATTTCACATTCGCTTCCCCATTTTCTATTTTCTTTGAAGTGAGAATGAATGAAGGAGGGGAGAGCTAGGTGGAGCTCTTAACTGAACGAGCTAGGTTGGCTAACCAAGCCCTAGCCAAGGTGCCAAAATTCCAAAGCTTGGAAAATATTGAAGTTTATACTTTTCGAACTTCTAAACGACGTTTTGAACTCAATGGAAGTGGTTTCGAGTCCAAATTTTATCGTTTGTGAAAATTGACCTTTTGGGTGACATATCAGACACGACGATATATTTAAATCTATTATCGTCGAATGAGCGGGTTGTTACAGTGTATGCAAAAGCTTCAGATACTCGGTTGTCCAAATCAGTTTAAAATAAAATACTTAAACACGTATAATAAGGTTTAAATTCTCAAAACAAAATTTATTTTCATTTTTATTTTAAAAATAACACTCTTTGAAACTCATTCTAGGATATTACTGATCCCATCTCTTACGAGTCACCCTAATTGGATATTACTAATCCAATCTCTGATGAATTCTCTCGTTTGGTTCAAATGTGTCTTGTTCTCGAGCTCTGTAAACCAAAGCTCTGATACCACAAATGTTAAGACCCAAACTTCCCTTTACAGGAAAGCCAAAATTGAGTTGAGAACACGACAAATCAAAACACAAATAATAGAACATTTCATTGTTTATTACAACAATCACATCAGAGTACAAGAATATAACAGAGGATGAATAAATAATTTACATCAGAAAAATATCAGGGATTAAAATAATTTACATAGCAGTGGAAAAATAATAAATAACACAATTGAAAGAGATATACAAAGCTCTTCGAATATAGCTCCAACTGTAAACCAGGATCCTGCGAATATAATATCTACGAAACCAAAACTACTAGCCGCACAAGTGGAAAATATGGGCACCCAGAGTCTAGGTTAAAAAAATAAACTCCAGGTCAGTCATGGAACTTGTGTGAGAACTAAAACAGTTATTAAATCTTTACTTTAAAAACAAAGTAAATCAAGGGACCACGTCGTATAACACGGAACGGGTTTTCTCCCAAGAATACCGGTGCACAAAACAAACAGCGCAATGCTTTTTGGAAAATGAAGCTATTATAAGACTTAGATCCCATCACAAAATACAACGCAAGCCGGAGGATAGAGTTTTCCCTTATAGTTGCCAAATATGCTTGGTACGTTTAAAACAAATCATTTTGATATTACTAGTATGTAGTATCAAAATCACTTCAAATATACATGCATCAATCATAGACGACATAGTACCCATGCTACTTTGTCGCCATACTAGGCTCTACAATCAAAACTGAAATGTCATGTATTGGAAATTGGATTTCCATCTTGAGTAGAGGGAAGGGATGTACTTCTCGCCGGCTTCGAGACACAGTAGCAAATGCCCCAAAGTTCCCCGTAGTGGACCCTTGGATCCTGCAAGGACCGTCCACAATTAGGTTAGTGGATTGGCAATTCCTGAACACACGTTTCTCGGTCATATCGAACCTATCCATCGGCCCCTAGTGACCGATATATCCGAGGCGCCTCGCTATCCGTATCCACATAGGTAAAAATAAATAAATGTTTGGGCTCCATACCATGACACCACCCATATTTAGAAAGAAACAAGTTAACTTCATGATTGATCTTTGTTGCGGGACGTGTGCAGTAGGGTTATCGATGTCTATATCTTTGATTCACCACCGAGAGACAGATGATTGGCTATGGATCAGTGCAGTGGAGTCGCCAGGACCACAAAGGGAAAAGTGATCTTATCAATGCTATGAGTTAGTGCAGTGGAGCTGTCATGACTCCAAAGTGGCAAAGTGGACATAGTAAAGGATTAGAAGTTGTAGATCAGTGCAATGGGGTCATTATGACGCCCAAGGGCAAAGTGATCGCAGCAGAGTATTGGGTGATCAAATTAGTGGATATCGTATGCTTTATGCACTGAGTGAGAGAAGTGAGGATAATTGTTATGCTCGATGTTTACTATCACCATGTCACACAGACTCCTATATTATGTTTTCACACTATGTTAGTGTTACCTTAGAGTACTATACATTTTGTTGTGCTAAATCTTTGGTTGCAGGTCCAAGTTTAGGTATGGTTCTTATACCTGTTATTTGTTCATCTTAGAGATATATACTTGCTACCACTCATATTAGACTGTTGTCTGACCCAGTGTTTTATGTTTCTTCTTATTACTCTGGGTGCTTACACAAGCAGACTAGAGACAGGTTACATTGTTGCACGAGTAGCTGTGCCGGAGACGAGTAGGAGGCTTCCACGTAGAATATAGATATATATTCTCCATATGTTGTTGTTGGTCACTACTTTGGGCATTGGTAGTGCATATTTTCTATTTTTCTTAAAGATAATATTTCGAAGTTGTAATAATGATAATCTTGATTATAAGCTATGTTTTGGATTCCACTGCTATGATGGTTTAGTTTTCGATTTATGCACTGTCTCGCCTGTTTTATGTCAAGTATGTTATAATTATATTTAATCCCATGTGTTGTGAGACATTCTACAGGTTCCTTGATTAGTTCATCATCTTGCTTCTTTTCTTTTAATGACCGTCCTGTGTTGGTGAGACGACCCAATTTCCCGTTCTCACGGAAACAAGGTTATCTTTTGGAATATAACACAGAAACATATAATAGCAGAACAGAATTAAATAAATACACCAGGATGAACAACAAAATATACTGGATAAAAGTAATCATCAGAGTTACACAGTATACAGGATCTTACTTAGTACAAATACAGTTCAGCTATACATAAATGTCTACAGCGGAAATAAACAAAATATGTACAATAGGAGCTGAACAGCATAAAAAGAAATAAACGATAGAATCCATCTTCAGCTCCAGCTATCCAGAAAGAACCAGCTAAACCTGAATACAAGGCTGCCCGTGTAGAAAAAGGGGCACCCGAGTTTGAGAGTGAAACAAACTACGAGTCAGTCATGGGACTGGTATGAGAAATCCACTCAACACATATATAATTGGCTAATCACAGGACCACGCCACTTTCGTGGAACGGGTTTACTCCATTGGATTGCCAGTGCTTTAAAACAAATCTTTCTTTTAAACATCGCTATGCTTTTTATCAAAAATGAAGCCGTTATAAGACTCAGTTACCATCACACAATGCAACGCAAACCGGAGGATAGAGTTTTTACCTTATAACGGCCAAAATATGCTTGATACGAATAAAACAAAGGCATTTGATATTATTGCTAGTGTTTATATGTTTTGAAAACAATTTCAAATCATAACTATCAATCATAGACGGCATTAATGCCCCATACCACTATGTCGCCATATATAGGTATACAATCAAAACCGCACGATGTCGTATTTGGAAATTGGATTTCCGTCATGAACCGAGGCAAAAGATAGTCCTCACCGAATTCGAGACTGCCTAGCCCGAGTCTCAGGATCAGAGCTCGAGTGACCCTTGGATCGTCAGGGCCGGTCCACCGATTGTGGATTAAAATGCCTGAACCATACGTTTCCCCGCCCTTTGGGGCGTAAACGAGCCAACGAATGACTCCATCGGACCCGGATCGTCCGATCAAACCGAGGCGCCTCGCAACAGCAACAACCACATAAGTCAAACTCGTCAGGGCGTGTAAAACCACCGACGCCACTTTTAGCTAGGAGGAAACGCAGGCCCTCCCTGAGGTCCTTTCTCCCGTTTCTGGTTCATACCGGGGTGTGAGGCTCGCGAATTCACGTTATACACAAAGCTACGCCACACAGGCGGTGCTTTGATCATCACCACAAGACTTTGCTTTTCAACAGAAGCCCTGATCACTGCATCTTAGCATGCCACACAGGCAATTCATACCGTGCAACTGATGGCTATCAATCACACAGAACAAATTCCAATGTCGGACACACAGTCCATTTACAAGTCCGTTCTAGGTCTGAACGAAACCGGAGGCACTAAATACCTCGCAAACCCTTCGATCAACACGTACGTCTGAACGATCACCACTCATTATCCATATTTCGGGATGCCTCCCAATCAGGACCTCGGTTACCATCCAAACGAGGTGAAGATCTCCGGTCTTCGACCATCGTCTTCATCTTCGAATTTCAATCGTCGGTCGATTATTCGAAATGAGAATTAACTCGGCCTTTTCAAATAATTCACGTATATTTAGAATTTCAAATCGATTTATTTCAATGGTTAAATTATTCGACAACACCAATTGTGTTCTTTATATAGTTTTCACACCAAACACATTCAACCATCAAACATCACATAAATCAAGCAAATTCAGTTTATTTCCATTCCATATCGCTTACGATATTTTATAACTATTTATCGCTATTTTTATTTATTTTAAAATAGCCATTTTATTCAAAACGACGCTTCGGGTCATAAGGCGGCCGTGGCGCTGTTTTTCTTCAGATTTGATTTACACATATCTGAAAATCTAACCGTTGGATCTTCACAAAATTTACATCATTAGAAAGGTCTTTTCAAAACGAATCCAACGGTTCCAGTTTCGGGAAAATCCGACGGTCGGATCTCCCGGTACAATCGTTTGAATTTTCGATTTCAAAATACGAACTGCAGCGTCGTTATTCGATTAAATATAATTCTATTTATATTTATATATAAATAAAATCGATTCTGGCGCTGTTTTTCTGCAAATTTGAATTAAACATTCCAGACAATCCAACCGTTGGATTTTTACAAGGTTGGTGCCGTTGGAAAGATTATTCCAAGGCGAACCCGACGGTTGAGGTTTCGGGAAAATCCAATGGTCGGATTTCCCGTACTAGTCGTTTGAAATCACGGTTTCAAAATACGAACTGCACGGCCTCGTTTCGTTTTAATTTTATTTATATTTATATATTTATATAAATATAGTTCATTCAATGATTTCTATATCGTTTTCACTTCAAATATTTTTCTAACTCCTTAAATTTTGGAAAAATTTCGCCATAACCTCCCCTGTACCGGGAGCGTCGGGAAATCGCAAATAGCGTCCCGGTCCTTCTAATCTCAAAAAGAAAAAGAAAAAAAGCCAAGCGGCTAGCCAACAGGCTCAAAATCATCACCCAAACAAATCAGTAAATGTGTACCTATTTGTCGGGCACAAATTTTATTCCTCTTCTCTAGCCCCTTTGCTATAACCTGTTCAATGAATATTGCATGTACATATATATATACAGTTCTTATCATTTATCAATTTCTATTCGACTTCATATTTGATTTCTATTTGGTTTAAAAACTCCATTCATTCTAATGTTACTTAAATAGGTGCAAATCATTTCATTAGCTAATTAATGAATATTTCATCTCATATATGTTTATTTTGAACAAGTGGCTATTTTTAACACTTCACATTTCAACGATTTATGCATACAATAAAAATGCGATTTTTATTGTAAAACGATTCATTTCAAAACACTATTTTTCTATATAGTTCATATAGTCGATAAAAGGTGATTTTTATTATCAAACAATTTATTTCGAAATATGAATACCATTCAACACATGAATTTCTAAACAACGAATGAATATCAATTCAACACATGAATGTTTTCAATAGTTTTTATATATAGATAAAAATGTGATTTTTATTATCGAACAATTTATTTCAAAATATGAATACCATTCAACACATGAATTTCTAAACAACGAATGAATGTCAATTCAACACATGAATGTTTTCTATAGTTTCTATATATAGATAAAAATGTGATTTTTATTATCGAAAAATTTATTTCAAAATATGAATACCATTCAACACATGAATTTCTAAACAACGAACGAATATCAATTCAACACATGAATGTTTTCTATAGTTTCTATATATAGATAAAAATGTGATTTTTATTATCGAAAAATTTATTTCAAAATATGAATACCATTCAACACATGAATTTCTAAACAACGAATGAATATCAATTCAACACACGAATGTTTTCTATAGTTTCTACATATAGATAAAAATGTGATTTTTATTATCGAACAATTTATTTCAAAATATGAATACCATTCAACACATGAATTTCTAAACAACGAATGAATATCAATTCAACACATGAATGTTTTCTATAGTTTCTATATATAGATAAAAATGTGATTTTTATTATCGAAAAATTTATTTCAAAATATGAATACCATTCAACACATGAATTTCTAAACAACGAATGAATATCAATTCAACACATGAATGTTTTCTATAGTTTCTATATATAGATAAAAATGTGATTTTTATTATCGAAAAATTTATTTCAAAATATGAATACCATTCAACACATGAATTTCTAAACAACGAATGAATATCAATTCAACACACGAATGTTTTCTATAGTTTCTATATATAGATAAAAATGTGATTTTTATTATCGAAAAATTTATTTCAAAATATGAATACCATTCAACACATGAATTTCTAAACAACGAATGAATATCAATTCAACACATGAATGTTTTCTATACAATGAATAAATATAGTTTAAGCATATGAAAATAATTCAAACACACAAATATTATTCAAAATTTCGGCAGCATAACGGCAGGGTAGTTACACCGGCACCGTCCCTAGTACGGCTCCTCGCTTTACCTTAAAACCTCGTGGTTTTTGACAATGGGGATCATGCATCTAGTTCGCACGCAGGCGGCATGTATATATTTATTTCATTTCCACAAACTAATCCTATGTGGTTTCAACCAAATATTTCACAACCACAAATGGGTATTTTTCAACCACATACAACCAATATCAATCACAAACAATCCCAAACAACCATTCAATTTTCACGACAATTTCAACCAAATAAATATCGTCCATGGTTTGTGGACGAGGGGCGTATATATATATATATATATATATATATATATATATATATATATATATAGCAATTCACTTTTACTTCACACATATATATATAAATTTTAAATCAGAAATCTCACCAATAGCTATCCAACTTCAAGACTCTTCTTAATAGAAATCTTCGCCTATTTGTCGCTTTCACCCGTATTCTCTGCATATGTAAAAATAGAATTTTTACTATGCTATTCAATATATAAAAATCGAATTTTGACTTCGCTATTCAATATATAAAAATATGATTTTTACTTTTGCTTTCAACATATAAAAATATGTTTTTTTTCTTTTGCTTTCAACATATAAAAATATGATTTTTACTTTTGCTTTCAACATATAAAAATATGTTTTTTACTTTTGCTTTCAACATATAAAAATATGTTTTTTACTTTTGCTTTCAACATATAAAAATATGTTTTTTACTTTTATTTCAAAAATAGTTTTATTTCTTTTTAAAAATTCAGTTTTAAATTGCTTTTAAAAATAACAGTTTTAACTTTAAAAAAATTCAGTTTTAAACTTTATAAAAATTTCTGTTTTAACTTTAACAAAATCGGTTTTTAAATTTTAAAAACAAAACAGTTTTTATCTTTATAAAAATTCAGTTTTATAGAATTTAAAAATAAAAATAAGAATAAAAATACTTACAGAGGAGCGGGGGGGGGAGGAGATCGGAGGCGCTTCGAGGTGGTTCGTCGATGGCGGCGTCTTCAAGGCTCCAGGGGGGCGTCGCTATGCTTCGGGGTTCGATCGATGGAGGGGGGGACGCGAGGTCTTCGTCGGCGACTTCGAGACGAGGCGGCGGTGGCTTCGAAGGGGCTGCGGTGGTGTTCGTCGGCGTCAAGGTCAGGGGGGGCGGCAGCGATTAGATTTAGGTTTTCTTTCTTTTTTTTTCTCTTTTCTGGTAAATGAAGTCGGGGGGGGGGGGGGCAGGAAGGAGATAAGGAGGGAAAGTATTATTTTTTTTTATTTTTTTATTTTTTTTTATTATTATTTAATTATTAAATTTCGCAAAAGGTTGACTTTTACATATTACCTCGAAACGAGGCCCACCGCCTGTCGTCCATAGCGTTTTACCCCCATTCCGAACACAATGGGATATGTATCGTAAGCTGATTTGCTCGTTACAATCAGTTTCCGTTGAATTTACATTTAAATCATTATATTGAATTTTAAACGCACATTTCAAATTACCGGGGTCACATACTAACTAGAAAAATTCCAGAAAAATATTTTCTAGCTTCGTATTGACGATACGGTCCTAACAAAACTAGTTTCGTCGAATTCTGAGACCGTTTGCAAAATGGCCAATTTCCAGTCGATTAAAATCAACGGAAACTGGTCAAACGCGTTTTCTTTTGCCACGCTCACATATTGATTCGAAAAATTATGAAATTTGAAACCTAGCAATAACTTGACACTGCGGACCCAACAAAAGTGGTTTCGTCGAAATCCGAGGTCATCTGCAAAATATCCATTTTTAAGGGCCTGAATTCCATAGCGACTATTCAGAATTTTCAACTGGACATATCTTTTGATTCCCGCTATCAAATTTCGATTGGTAGGATTTGTTAGAAAGATATTATCAATTAGATTCCATTATTTTTGGTTTCACAAAAATCCGGATTGTTTTGCACCCGGTATATTCAATTGAAGTTTGAAATCGAATTATCGAACTACTGCGCCATTTTCAATTCTATATATAATTATAATTAATTATATTCGTTTTCAAATGTCGATTCAAACTCAATTTCCATCGCAATTATTTAAAATATTTATTTTAAATATTTAAAATCCCTTATTTTAGCCAATTTAAAAATTTTAAATTGGTTCAGATTTTCTGGGTCGCTATAGTTGGTTGGACATTGGAGCAGTGCATTTTAGGAGAAATGTCGACTGGTGCGAGGCGGGCCATCGCATTTGGTATTAGAGTGAGGTTGCATAGTTAACCTACGGGAAGACACCAAGGAGAGATAATATACGTATATAAGAGCGCGTATTTGTTATATTTTGGCTTTCAAAAGCTATATATGTATATACATTATTAGTATGACTGATGATGAAGTCGCACTGCACTTGCACCACTATAGGGATGGTTAATCGTTTTCTCTTTACAGACTGAACGATGAGACGATATACAAGGAGTACGGGTTCAGGGGCAAATAATAGGAATGCTCTTGACATGAGGACGTCATTTAATACCTTCATGAGGGAGATGCTCAGGGATGTTCAGGGAGCAGCTCCTAATGCTACTAACGGTGGTAGTGCGGTTGTGCAGGTGCCTAGGGCCGATTTCGCCAAGCTTAACAAGAATTATACTAGCCTTGGTGGGAAGCCATTCCACGGAATGGAATCGGCTACGGATGTCCAAGATTGGCTGAATAGTTGTGAGCGCATCTTCGAGGATTTAGGAATCAAGGATGTAATGAAGAGAAAGCTAGCATCCCGTCAACTGCAACGATGGGCTATGAATTGGTGGAACGTTATTAAAGCACCTACTCCTATGGATCAAGTTACTTGGAGTCAGTTTAAGACTCACTTCAGTGATAGGTATATTCTAGCTACTCAGAAATCTGAATTATTTAGAATTTTTTTTGGAACTTAAGTAGAATGGTAGGGAAGTCTCGTAATATATTCCTAAGTTCGATACTTTATCGAAGTATGGTTATCCCTTATCGATACTGCTGAGAAGAAGAACGAGAATTTCATAACTGGCCTAGATGAGTACTTAGGGGAAAGACTCATAAACCCTATCGATGGGATATTCGAGTCTACAGTAGGAAAGGCATTGAGGTCGAAGAGCCTTTACCCTAAGTCAAAGGCTGAGGTTGCTATTACATCTGTAGGGTAGCCTAAGCCGTAGGAAAGAAGTGGAGGCAAGAAAAATTATTAGAATAAGAGAAAACAGGATTATACCAAGAGTGGTCAGAAAAAGAAGGATAAGAAAGATGTTGAATGCTATAACTGTGGCAAATAGCGTCACTATGTGTAACACATCGTAATTTTAAAATATTAAAATTAACAAATTTAAGGACACTTAATTTTTAGAAGAAGAATTAAGTGAAACAGGTTACGCCATTGTGTTCGTCTCGGAATTCTGCTTGAGATTGAGTCCGAGTTTGCGTAAATCGGGCTTTGGGCTCCGTATGAAGAAGTTATGGAGCTTAGAAGATTTCAAGTTTAAACAGAAATTAAATTAAAATAATAATTATTAATCTAAAACCAGTTCGAATTTCAAAATAGCAGAATTTGGCTGAGCGGGAAATTTCCCGCTCAGTGGTGTCGACCCCCCCAGGGGGAGTCGACACAGGTGTCGACCCCCTTATATGGGTGTCAACATAGGTGTCGACCCCCCTATAAGGGAGTCGACCCCTATCGGCTAGGATGAGCTGACGTGTTCGGGTGAAATTTTTTATAACTTTATGGCTTCATTTGGTTGGTTGTGTGATGTATCGTTGTGAAATGGATGGTTTAGATTGATCCTAAACTAATCTAAGGGATCTAATTAATCCTACACATCTATATAAACACCTATAAACCTAAACCCTAATCAAAATTAAATTCATTCATAAGCCGCCATGGTGCTGCATCCTAAACTAAGATAGTCTCTTCTCCAATGAATTAAAGCTTAGGAATTGTGAAAAAGGGATTCTAGAACAACAATGAACGAATCTATTCTTTCTCCTATCACTGTGAGTACAATTGCTTTCACAAGATAATTAATTAAAATAATTATGATAAGTTGTGATCCGGACTGTATGATTATGCTTGTTGAATCATATGATATTAGCCAGTTGTTTTATCATCTATTTTGTTAATATATGCCAGTTTATTATCATATGTAATTAGATTCATTTTATGATGTTAATTCCTATGTCTAATTATATATGCTTGATTAGATTCATCTATGCAAGTTATGTTTATCTATGCAAGTTTATTTAGCAAGCTTATAAGCAAGTTATGTTCATATATACAAGTTAGGCAAGTTTATATGCAAGTTATGTTTATCTATGCAAGTAATGCAAGTTTATTTATGCAAGTTTATATGAAGGTTATGTTCATCTATACAAGTTATGCAAGTTTATATGCAGGTTATGTTTATCTATGCAAGTTTATATGCAAGTTATGTTCATCTATGCAAGTAATGTGAGCTTATATGCAAGTTGTGTTCATCTATGCAAGTTTATATGCAAATTATGTTCATATATGCAAGTTTATGCTTATATGTTTAGATCCATGCTAGTTCTTATGTTTAGATCTATGTCAGTTTACATTGCATATGTTAATTGGATACATCTTATATGCTAGTTCACGTTTGTATGCCTAATTAGATTTATGTTGTTCTATGCCAAATTTGTGTTACACACGCTTAATTAGATCTATATTGTTTTATGCCAGTATGGATGTCATATGCCTCTTTCTTTTCCTTTTCTTATGAGTTAGGCTAATAGCGAGCCTAACATATTATGTGAATTATACGTACGAACGATGTGGGAAAGTTGGGGAATAGTTTGGGAAATATTAAATATTGGATATTATGTAATTGACATTAAATTGGTTAGTAACCATGTAATTAACTTGAGACATAAATTGGTATAGTTTATATATATGGAAATTATGGACTTAATTTGGACGATAATTATGAACATAGCTTGAATTGGAAATTATGGACGATTTGAAATAAGGATATTAATTCAAATTGGGGTTGAATAATAAAATGTGAAAATGAACATGCCTAACCCAAGGTTAGAATGAGCTGTGGTGTAAGACTGCCAGGAACCGCCCGGCACATCCAGCAACCGCAACAACAGGTCTAATGTGAGAGGTTAAGTGCTTCAATCCCAAAACCTGAGGTTAGAATGAGTTTGTGATAGAAGTCTGCCCTGAACCGCCTGGCACATCCAACAACAACAAATAACAGTTGTAATGTGAGAGGCTGTTGCATTAATAAATCAATTAATGCTAATGAACCTACATGCTAAGAATGGTAAGGTTAAGTAACATATGAATAGGCGACACTTAACCAATACAACATGTTAATTAAACAAATGGGTGGGGTTAGGCTAAATTAATAACACTTAACCGTTATAACATGTTGATTAGGAAACCCTAGTAACGGGGACCCATGTCAGCAGTAACCCACATTGATGTATCACGGTACCCCGAACTAGGCAGGGTGGGGCACGATTACTGGGCTGATTATAAGCGGTCAAAATAGCGGTGGGTGGTGTGTCAGTGTAGGTTCCGACGGAGGATGGGCATGCACATGCTCCGGAGTGGAAAAATAAGGCACTAGACATCAGTAGTTATACACTGTGCATCTTGAATTGTGTCTGGTTGCCATCATAGGATTGATACACCCCATGGTTGGACCAGCATAGGCGTCTACAAACAAGCGGGGCTGAGTGACACAAGTAATAAATGCACACGAGTTAGGGAGCCAATAGGGGAGGGTAGTGGGTACAACTAGTGGAGATAGAGGCAGGCGGCGCCTATGACAGCAAGTAGGGGTACACGAAACTACCATTACTATTATTATCATTATGATTTGTGATGACCCCAAACTTCCACGAAGTGAAAGTAAGAGATGATCATTTGGAATACAACATAAATACAATAATATATATCACAGATACAAAATAGCATAGGAAATTCATAGAGTAACAACATCATAGCAGCGGAAATATAATGTCGTCCATCACAGAAAATCCACAGTCACAAACTTCTACATTATTACACCAAATTCGTAGAAAAGAAATATGTTCCCAACTTAAACAACGTGGAATTAAACAAGTTTCATGACTGAAATAAAAAGAAAGAGAAAAATGTAAGAGCAGCGAATGATGAGTCTTCAAATCTCCTAGTCATCACCTTCCCACAAGCAAATCCAAGAGAAATAATAAGCAGCTCCAAGGAAAGACTCCAAGCGAAAGATAACCTATTTACTTGGCTGCCCATGTAGAAAAGAGGGCACCCGAGTTTGCAAAAAGGTGAAACAAACTACAGGTCAGTCGTGGGACTGGTGTGAGAATTCTTAACTAACATACTATTAATAATATGGCAAATCCAAAGACCATGCCGCTAATGCGAAACGGATTTATTTCAATGGATTGCCGTGCATAATGTTAAAAGTGTTAGAACAAGCAGAGAAATAAATCGTGCAATAACGCAATGCTTTTTTAAAAAAATGGAATCACCATAAGACTCAAGTCACATCACACAATGCAACACACACCAGAGGATAGAGTTTTTCCCTTATGGTGATTAAACATGCTAAATACGGCAAATACGGGTTTAATATTATTATTAGCATATATAACAAAACATTTCAAAATAAATGTATCAATCCTAGGAAGCATAGGTACCATATACTATGCCCCCGTACTAGTAATACAATCAGATCCGTAGGGTCGTATTTGGAATTTGGATTTCCATCTGAGTCAAGGCTAGGGAGGAGCTCCTACCAATTCGAGACACTCTAGCTAATGTCTCAGGATTCCCCGTAGTGAACCCTTGGAAAGCTACAGGGCCGGTCCACACATACAGCTTCGTGGATTGGCAATTCCTGAACACACGTTTCCCGATCCTATAGGACCTATCCGAGGCGCCTCATTCCATCATCCACATAAGTAAAATGTCAGGGCTGGTTGGTCACTGACACCACTCTAGCTAGAAAGAAACGTGCTGCTCTCCCTGCGTTCCCTTCTCCCGTTTTAGACTCCGCCGGTATGTGCGGCTTGCGAAGTCACGTTGTACACAAAGCTATGCCTAAATAGACTATGCTTTGTTCGTCCCACAAGGCCTGCTTTTCAACAAAACCTTGATCTTATGCACCTTAGCGTGCCACATCATCACCCCATACCCTACTACCAACCCTTTGCCGAAATATATGAATGGGTGTTAAGCAAGAGAATAGATTCCCTGCCACCAAACATCCATACCTTCAACAAAAGATCAATAACGTGATATTTAATAGAGTATGATGTCAGACACACAATCCATTTAATAGCTTATGCTCTGGGTCTGAGCGAAAGCCTAATCCGTTCAATCAACTTGTTCGTTCGGGCAATGACCTCGACCTTGACTTGGGAGGAAATCAATTCAAAGCCTAAATCGCTATCCTCCTGAGGGGAAGATTGACGGTCTTCATTCGTCGTCCTCTACTTCAAACCTTAACGTCGCTTGATTATTCGGAATGAGATTAACTCGGCCTTTCCAAATAACCTTCGTATATTTATATATATATTCATAAATAATGAAATTTTTGTCATGCAGTGTAAATTCACATTCTTAATTACAAAGAAAAATGTAATTTTTATCATGCGACGTATTTTCTTTCTTTCTATACATTAAATAAAATGCAAATTAACCTTACGGTGTAAATCCTTTTTAATTACTTTACAAGTGATGTAACTTTCCCTACAGCGTACATTTCTTTTTAATTAACATTAAAAATAACGTTAACTTAACATACGATGAAATCTCTTTTTATTAACATTAAAAATAACGTTAACTTAACATACGATGAAATCTCTTTTTATTAACATTAAAAATAATGTTAACTTAACATACGATGAAATCTCTTTTTATTAACATTAAAAATAATGTTAACTTAACATACGATGAAATCTCTTTTTATTAACATTAAAAATAATGTTAACTTAACATACGATGAAATCTCTTTTTATTAACATTAAAAATAACGTTAACTTAACATACGATGAAATCTCTTTTTATTAACATTAAAAATAACGTTAACTTAACATACGATGAAATCTCTTTTTATTAACATTAAAAATAATGTTAACTTAACATACGATGAAATCTCTTTTTATTAACTTTAAAAATAATGTTAACTTAAAATACGATGAAATCTTTTTTTATTAACATTAAAAATAATGTTAACTTAAGATACGATGAAATGTCTTTTTATTAACATTAAAAATAATGTTAACTTAACATACGATGAAATCTCTTTTTATTAACATTAAAAATAATGTTAACTTAACATACGATGAAATCTCATTTTATTAACATTAAAAATAATGTTAAATTAACATACGATGAAATCTCTTTTTATTAACAATAAAAATAATGTTAACTTAACATTCGATGAAATCTCTTTTTATTAACATTAAAAATAATGTTAACTTAACATACGATGAAATCTCTTTTTATTAACATTAAAAATAATGTTAAATCATCCTACGGTCAAATTCTTTTATTTTAACATTAAAAATAATGTCAAATCATCCTACGGTCAAATTCTTTTATTTTAACATTAAAAATAATGTTAAATCATCCTATGGTCAAATTCTTTTATTTTAACATTAAAAATAATGTTAAATCATCTTACGGTCAAATTCTTTTATTTTAACATTAAAAATAATGTCAAATCATCCTACGGTCAAATTCTTTTATTTTAACATTAAAAATAATGTTAAATCATTCTACGATGTAAATACTTTGAATAATAACATTAAAGATAAATGTTAATTTTCCATGCATTGTAAATTACTTATTATTAAAATTAAACAAAATGTCAATTTCTCATACAATGTAAGTTCCTTATCTGTCCAAGATCTCGTCTTTTCATCACATCATAATGTAATTCATACTCATGTCGTCATTTTTTTCTTTCTTATTTTCTATATTCATCCTCCAACATTCATCTATTTGCAACAAAAATTTACAGATCTGAATAACTGACAAGAAAAATGTGAATCTAGCAAGCAAGGTGTACTTTCAACATCAAGCAAACATGGTGTAAATTGTTTTCTAGATGAATTACTAACATGGGATAACATGTAATATCTCACATAAATCAATAACCAACATCAATAACATAGATCAGAATCACGAATCCATATAGTATGATTTATGAACAACAACCACGTTGAATTGAAATTAAAAAAGATCAGTTAAAAATTAGAATGCTCACCTCGACTTCAGATCTAGATCAAAAATCGAAATAAAATCCAGAAAATGTCCCAATTGATCCTAGGTCGAAGTTTTTGTTATCACGTTTCACCCGGATCTGAAATTTTCTGATTTGAAGTTCACACGAATTAGTTATCAATGTTTTAAATATATAGACTTTTAACAACTACTGCAGCAACGCTTAGAAGCGTCGCTAAATCTGAAATAGATAATACCTTTTATAGTTCAGTTTTGTTCAAAATTTCAAATTCGATTTTCGCGAGCTGTAGTTAACGGATTTGGGCACCGTTTGTTGGAGAAGGACCGGGGAGGAGAGGCGCAGGTTCAGCCAGAGGGGGTGGCGTTCGGCGGCGGCGTGTGGGGCCCAGGGGGCGCGACCGGCGGACCTTCGAGGGGCTGGGGCGGCTTCGACAGGGAACGGTTCGAGGTGCTTCTTGTCGGAGGTTGTAGGGGTCGGGAAGAGCTTCGATACGAGAATTAGTTTGTTGAATTTCGTTGTGAGATGAGGGAGAAAACTGAGCTCAAAGATTTGAGCAATTGATGGGTTACGGCTGTGCAAAACGGAGGAAGAAGACGGCTGTATACAGGCGTATTTATACTAGTATTTCTAGGGTTTTATTTTATTATTTATTCAATTAATTAATTCTAGAAATTAGTGTTTTCCCATACGATCTCCAAACAAAGCTCAACGACTGTCGAACTTAATGTTTTGACGTCTTCAGATCGCGATGGCGCTATTGCCAAGGTCTAATTCTGAAGTTACAGTCATGTTTCTTTTATTTTTAAGAAAGATCATTTAATTTAAATTCGAACGTACTTGTTAATTCCACTAGGGCCACATACTGGCTCAGAAAAATCCAGAAAATTTATTTTTGGCTTTCTTATGTCAATACGGTCCTAACAAAATTTATTTCGCCTTATTCTGAGACTGTTTGAAAAATGGCTATTTTTTAGTCAATTAATTTCGATTGAAACTGACAAAACACAGATTCTTTTGCTACGCTTACATACTAGCTTCAAAAATCATGAAATTTGAAACCTGGCAAAAGTTTTACATTCCGGACCCAACAAAAGTGGTTTCGTTGAATTCCGAGGTCGTATGCAAAATGCCAATTTTCAAGGGCGACATATTTTCTATAGCGACTTTTCTGGAAATTCATTTAGCCATAACTTTTGATTTTTACTATGAAACTTCGATTTTTCGGATTCGTTAGAAAGATACTCATTAACGGATTTAGATATTTTATGTTTCACCGAAATTCGGTTTATTCTGCATCCTGTTTCAAACTTTTCAAACTACCTTCCAATTTCTAACTCTCTATGCAATTTATTTGAATAACTTTGCTCAAAACAAATTCCCATTCATTTTTATTTGAAATAATTTATTTTAAATATTTAAACACCCCTAAATGAAAATTTTAAATTGGCCCCACCTTCTGGGTTGTTACATGATTAGTAAGAGGGATCAACTTTCAGAGTAAATAGGGTTGGTGCAGTATAGTAATTATCCTATAGTGATTAGAAGCGCAATCAACATTTATCTTATTCATCTTGCTTACCTTGTTATACATGCATATGTTACAGTCATTTCTTACTTTCCAGTTTATGTTCTTTTACTATTACTTTAATAATTATATTGTTAAAGTTACGGGACTCGCCAGAATTTATGTCTGACCACGCTTGTTTCGCATCTTTTCGTTCCGTTCCCCCCTAGGTTCTCTGGGTGGGCCTAGTGGAGCTTGATTTGGACTCTTTCTCCCTCTCCTGGAAGTGCTTGGATTGTTGAAAGTAAAAGTTCAGCTTATCTCTTTTTATGGCTACTTATGCTGGGGTTATGCTTTTGTTTTATGTACTCAGAAAATAATTTGTTAAGATGGATATTAAGTATACTTGGTTTTATTGTTGGTTTTGGTGTTGTAACCAAACTATTTTTCCGCCGCAACGAAGTTGTTTTAATTTTTTTAAAGTACTAATATATGTGTCTGTTTCGTTCTATTCTGTTCTATACACTTATAATACTCCATGAAAATTAATGCATTCCCTTTGTGAGTGACATTAATGTACGTGGGGTGTTACACGTGGTATCAGAGCTGAAGGTTACCAGAACGGATAAAAGATTATGAAAAACCGTTTTTTAAAAGCATTTTTAGGAATAAGTATTTTCAAAAAAATAAAAAAAAAATAAAGAGAGTATTTTCAAGAGAAAAGGTTTATTATGAAAAACATAATCCCCAAAAAGCCATATATCCTTCTTTCGATTCTTTGTTTCGAATCTCTTCCTTTTTCCTTCTTGAGTCTCTTTCCCCATGTGTTGATGCTTTTTCTAAGATATGTAAGGACTTTCGTGCGATGGGCGGAAAACCGTTTCATAGGACTGAGACATTTTGTTGAAGCTAGAATTGGCTCAAGGAAGTGGAGAACTCGTTTGGTATCTTTGAGATAGACGATGAAAGGAAGGTTCAGCTAGTTGCTTGGTCAATGAGGGAGTTTAGGCTAAGGAGCACAACCCAAGGATGAGGAATTTGTTGATATGGCTTTAATCCACGAAGAAGGTAAAAGAGAAAGTGGAAAGAATAATTAACCCCATGACGAAAGAAGGTGTCTTTATTGTATATAGCGAGCCATGTAATTAAGGACTGTAGGAGGAAGAAGAAGCCTGGTTGTTTTCATTGCGGTGAGGTAGGACATCTGATTAAAGACTGCCCGAGGGGGCAAGGACGAGGGCAAGAGCATAGGACAGGACCTACTTCTAGAGGACAGGTTCATGCTCTCATGGCACCAGGACAGGAGAGAGATAAAAGCGTTTTTGTTGAAAGTTTGATTTTTCCTTTTTGATCATCTTGTTCAAACTTTGTTTGACTCTGGCGCTTCACATTCATTTATATCTGCTTTGTTAGTTGAAACACTGCACCTAAATACTAGTTTAGTTATGGATCCCATTATAGTCACAAATCCTATTGGTGGTTTGGCTCATTTATCTATGCTTTGTCGGGATTTGTGAGTGTCTATCATGGGCATAGGGTTTGAATGCAACACCTACATTCTTTGTTTCATGGGCTACGACTTGATTCTAAGGATGGATTGGCTAGCTAGGTATGGTGCATTCCTGGACTGTGAAAGGAGGGTAGTTAGATTGTTGATTCGTTGTGGAAGAACCCTTGGTATTTCTTGTGACCCTAGAGGTCCGGTGATGCTCAGCCTCCTAGAATCTCTTGACACATCTATCGATGATTTGCAATCTGTTCATGTAGTCCGTGAGTATGGTGAATTCATTGATGTGGTTCGGGGTTTAACCCCGAGGCGCAAGATAGACCTCCGTACACACTTAGTATATAATGCAAAGCCAGTTGCATTACCAGTGCGCCACATGGCTCCGAGAGAGAGAAGGGAACTTAGTAAGCAAGTGAAAGAGCTACTTGAGAAAGGGTTCATAAGAAGAAGTGTCTCAGAGTGGGGTGCTTCAGTTGTTTTTGCTACGAAGGCTGATGGTTCACATAGATTGTGCATGGACTATAGGGAGCTGAACAAGCTCACGAAGAAGATCAGAAACCCGTTGCCGAGGATAGATGACTTGTTCGATCAGTTGGTTGGCGCTTCGGTTTTCTCACAATTGGATTTAGCTATAGGATTTCATCAGCTAAGAGCGGCTTAGGACAACATAGATAAGACTGCTTTTAGGGCTCCCGACGGTTTCTTTGAGTGGCTCGTCATGCCTTTTGGTTTGACGAATGCACCCGCATATTTCGTAGACTTGATGAGTAGGGTGTTTAAGGAGTTTCTAAACAAGTTTATGGTAGTCTTTGTGGATGGTATTTTGATTTTATCTAGAAGCGAGGAAGAGCATGCCCTACATCTTAGGGAAGTCTTAGGGACCCTACGAGCGCATCAACTCAAAGCTAAGTTCTCCTAATGTCATTTTTGGAGGTGAGGTTCTTAGGACATGTGGTGTAACGTCCCAGGATTTTGAACGTTTATTTGGAATATTTAAATCGGTTTTAAATATCGATATTGTAATGTTAATGGATATTATATTGAATTTAATATGGAATTTGAATATATAAAATCTATAATATAATCAAAACGAGCTCGAAAACGACGCGGTAGTTCGTAATTTTCGATTTGAACTTCAATTTAATATATAGGATCAGATATAAGTCTGAATTTCGTGAAACGAGAAACGTTTGAATCTGTTTAATGATAATTTTCTAATGAAAGATAAAAATCAAGATTTCAGTATATAGATTGTTAGTTATGTCCAATCCAAATTTTAAAATAGTCACTATGGAAATCGTTAATAAATGATAACATTTATTTTATAAATTTAACAATGTTTTCTATATATTTTAGATTTGGGTTAACTTGAAATTTTAATACTGAGTTATAGTTTGCTATTGGATAAATTTGAAATGAGACACTACTCCAATCGGATATATCAGGCAGTAATAATTTGTTTATTTTTGGAATTTAAAATTTTCATGAATTATTATATAGTTTATCGATATTGTTTTATAAAATAATTATAAATATTTTCCCATTTGTACGAATGTATGCGAATTCATAACTCTTGGACTTCGTATATATAATAATAGATGGTATAACATGCGCAGCGGTAAAATCATTTTATGATTAGTATAAAATCTCAAAGTATATGTGTAACACCCCGCGAATTCTATAACAGTGAAATTCACAAATTAAAGTATAATTAATCTCAAATCAAAGAACTAAGGGAAACGGGATACGCCATTGCGTTCGTCTCGGAAAAATACGCGAAATAGAGTCCGAGTTTTCGAAAAACGGAGTCCGTTTGAAGAAGTTATGGCCTTCGGAAGTTTCTGAATTAAGTTTAAAATTCGAACAGCATAAAACAGCTCAGAAAAACAAGTTTAAATTCCAAAATCGGGCCCAATTGGCCAGGGCGGGGAAAACTCCCGCCTAATGCACCCAGGTCGACTGGGCTGTCGACCTGGTCTAGCCAGGTCGACAGGGCTGTCGACAGGGCTGTCGACCTGGTCCAGAGCCAGGTCGAACCCAGCCCAACCTGGCTGGCCTATTCTATGTTGGTCGATTTTCAGAAGTCTGCTTTGTCATTAGGGCTAGGTGGCAGGCTCTAATTGATCTCTCTTTCGAATGAATGGCTACGATCAATCCAAGCAACATCGATGGTCCTAATCAGTTCATAACCCCTATAAAAATGACCCTAGACTCAACCTAATCTATTCATTCAAAAATAAGAACAAGGCCATCATGTTGCTGAGGAACGACTAAGAGTAGCCACCAATTGGAGAGAGGATTAGGAGGAAAATTCTAAAGCATAAAGCAACTTAATCAAATCAAATCAACAAGGATTCGCATCTCCAAATTCCTAAATTGGAGAATTCGTCACACAATTGTAAGTAGAGTATTATTTTGGTATGAACAAATAACTGTGTTGGTTTGTATACTTGATTGTGGTGATAAATAATTCATATTTGTGCGTTACTATGATTCTTATCGATTTGGAATATTGTATAGCGATTGGATATTCGCAAAGTATGTTATTCATTATAAAAACTACATGTTTGCGGTAGTTTTATGCAAGTATACGTTTGGATATTCTCAAAATATGTAATTCATGTTGAAGCTACATGTATATAGTTGTTTAATTGAATTCATGCAAGTTTGAGGTTTTGCTACTATGCCATCATAATGTATATTTTTGTACAAAAATCATTTTGTGCGTAATTGGAACAAATTTGGGTTATTATAGTTCATAGGAAACTATGTTGAAATTTTGGCACCATGATCTATGTATTAAGCCATGCTTTTGTACTAGAAAACTTATTTGCAAACTTACGAATATGACTAGGCTATGATTGATATTTTGCATAATTGAAATCCATGTTAGGTCTATATTGTTAACAAGAATTATATGATGACATATGTGGTACATAGCTAGGTTAGATTCAAAATCCCATTTGCAAGTTTGCATGACTAAAGTAAAAATCATGATTTCATGTTAGAAATATTTATGCCATGGTTATGTGAATAGATTTAAAATCATGATTAAGTTGAACTATACTTTTGTGTTAGTAACAAAAGTAAGCACCTTTGTAAACATGTAGTAATCTTATGAACATGATTTGCTTATGTTTGACATTTTGCCTAAATAAAAATATAGGTCTATGTTGTAGTTAAGACTATGTGTCAATAATGATATCCAATTTAGATTCTTAGCTTAACTACAAGTTTACATGCTTTGATTCATGTCACTTATGCTACTATGCAAGTACACCAGTTTCTGTTTTGTAGTTCCAACGTTATGTTGCAAGTTCATGCGTTCACATTCCCCTTTTTGTGTATGTAATCATGCTTTAAGCCTCCCCTTTTTCTCATGGCTAAGTTGGGCTTAAAAGCCTAAGCCCAACATATATTATGATAAACGAACGTATTAAATGGGGGAAAATGGCGTTGGGCCAAATTAATTAATAAATGAAAATATAAAGTAGAAGGGCCCAAATTCAAGTATGGGTTGGGCCCATGATTGGTGTAACCTTTACACCATTAACTTAATAATGGGCCGCAAATATTTACATATAAGAAAATAAAGAAGAAAGACAAAATATGTAAATGTAGAACATACGATGTGTTTAACCCGAGGTTGGATTGAGTTGTGATGTAAACCTGCCCGGAACCGCCCGGCTGTCCAGTAGTCACAACAATACCTATCCAATGTGGGAGGTTAAACATGGAGCCTAATAAGGACCCGAGGTTAGACTGAGTTGTGGCGTAAGACTGCCCGGAACCAACCGGCAACAGGCAGCCACAACAATACCTGTCTAATGTGAGAGGTCAAGGCTTTAATAAGACAATTAAGGCTGAGTCAGGATTGTTAGGATTAAGTGAACTAAAGACTTAATCTAAATGGAACATGCTAAACTAAAACGGACTGGGGGTTAGGTTAGAAAACACTTAACCAACTTAGCATGTTGGCTAGAGATAGAAAACCTAGTAACGGGGGACCCTTTTCAGCAGTAACCCTAGAAGGTGTATCATGATACCCTGTAACTAGGCAGGGTGGGGCACGATTACTGGGCTGATTGTAAGAGGTCAAATCGACGGCGGTGGTGTAGCGGTGTAGGTTCTAACGGGGTGCGGGCGTGCACACACTCCGGCGCAGAAAAATAAGGCACTGGACACCAGTAGCATACCTGTGCATTCTAGGATTGTGTCGGGCCGCCACTATGGGACTTGATACACCCCATGGTGGGACCAGCATAGGTAACTACAACATCGGGGGCCGTAAGACACATGTAACTATGCGAGTAGGAGCCGATCATCATAGAATGGATCACTTCACCCTGATTATGGGGTGCCAGTTGGGAACTAGTTTATATGGGTTCAGAGATTAACATGGGGTACGATGGTATATTCGACCCTGGACAACTTAACCAAGTTTATAGTGCTTTCCCACTTCTTTTTTATACTTATCATAACCAGTTCTTTATTCATAGACAGAATAGTCCTAGACTTACTCAGGCTTTATGTCTGACTCTACTTTTCTTTCGTCTTCTTTTCTTCCGTTCCCCAACCCCCCCCAGGTCCACAGGGAGGGAACACTGCAGCTTGACCAGCCTTAACATCCAACTTGAAGAGGAGAAATGTATTGCTTGGACTTTTTCGTTTTGAACTATGGCTTTGGACAACCACTATGGGGCTTTTGCAGTTTATCTATGTTTTATTTATGCTTCTTTAAATAATGTAATCAAGACAGATTATGGAAGTGTTATGTTATGTTTTTGGAAAAGATGTAAGACAATTATGGTGATGTTGTTGTAGCACGTATTTGCTTTTATGAAATAAGAGTTGTTGTTTTTCCGCTGTTTACAAATATATGTTCTTATATCTGTCTTGTATATCTGTGACTTATACTTATAAACCTCCACCAAAATTAGGGCATTCCCTTTGAGAGTGACCCTAACGGAGGTGGGGTGTTTCACTTGGTATCAGAGCATAGGTTTACCAGATAAGATAAAAAGTTTTGAAAATTTACTTTCAAAAAGGAAATTTAAAGAAGCAATTTTAGAAGAAAAATATTATTTTATTTTAAAAAGGCAAAGTCCACTCCCCAAAGCCATAGGTACTATCTCTTATCCTTCGTTTTGAATCTATCCTTTTTTTTTCAGCATGTCCGGAGAACTTAACTTGCTAGAAGGGGTGCCAATACATGGTTGGTTTAGACGGTTCTTAGAAGCAAGAGCCACTCAGCCAGGTCCTACCGTTCCTCCTCCCCCAGCTGCCGGAAATCATCCAGCTGCAGCGGCACCTTTTCCTCCACCTCCTCCTCGGGGAAACACGTTTGCTAAGATATGTAAAGATTTTAAAGCTATGGGAGGAAAGGATTTCCATGGAACTGAGTCCTTCGTTGCAGCTAGAAATTGGCTGAAAGAAACGGAGGACCTATTCATCATCTTTGAGGTAGAGGATAGACAAAAAGTACAATTGGCAGTATGGCTATTGAAGGGCGAGGCCTCCTACTGGTGGGAAGTCACTAATGCAGAAAGACCAGTGGAGACATGGGAGGACTTTAGGGCAAGGTTTGAGACTAAATTTCTCTCAGATGCAGAAAGAAGTTTGCAGTTGAAAAAATTCCTATTTCTTAAGCAAGGGGACAAGACAATCAGAGAGTATGTGAATCAGTTCGATGAGCTGGCTATGTTTGGGCTTGACCTAGTCAACACCCCGCACAAGAAGGCTCTCCGTTTCGTCAAAGGGTTGAATGAGCCATTACACAGTTTGGCCATGACCCATATACCCATGGGAGCCACGTATGAAAGATTGGTGCAAATGGCATTGCTGAATGAAGAGGATAAGGGCAAGAAGGAGACAAAGGCAGAAAGCTCTCAAGGGAAGAAAGAGGGTTTGCAGCCTAAGAAGACAGACTTTAAGAAGGGCGGGAAAGGCAACAAAGAGAAGAGGAAGTGCAATTTCTGTGGCAAAGTGGGGCACTTAGTAAAGGACTGCCGGAAAAAGAAGGCCAAGGAGAATGGTGGGTGCTTTTCTTGCGTTGAGACAGGCCACAGGGCTAAGGACTGCCCAAAGAAACGAGGACAGGGGCAGAGGGCTGGATCCACCCCAGGGGCACAGGTTCATGTGCTGGAAGCGCCACCTCTGCAACAGCGAGGTATAAATACTTCTATAGAAAGTGTAGTTTATCTTTATGATCACCCCGTTCGCACTTTATTTGATTCTGGCGCATCACACTCCTTTATCTCGTCTGCTTTAGTAGAATCTCTGCACCTAAAAACTAGTATGGTAGAGGACCCCTTAATTGTTTCAAACCCAATTGGGGGCCCAGCTCATTTGTCTATGATCTGTTTGGGATTGAAAATTTCTATTCAAAGTGTAGAGTTTCAATGTAGTGCCTTTGTTTTGGGCTTTTCGGGTTATGGTTTGATTTTGGGTATGGATTGGCTATCCAGTAATGGGGCCATCCTTGATTGTGAGAAAAGGGTTGTTAGGCTCCTAACCCAGCTCGGTAATACTTTGGAAATTTCTTGTAATCCCTCATACGCGGTTATGCTTAGTTACCTTGAATCGCTAGATGCCTCTGTTGAAAATTTGCAATCAGTTAAAGTGGACCGGGAATATCCGGATGTCTTCGAAGAGGTGAAGGGCTTGCCTCTGAAGCGGGAAATAGACTTCCGCATATATCTTGTAGATAATGCAAAGCCCGTTGCGTTACACGTTAGACACATGGCTCCACGGGAAAGGAAAGAGCTCAGTAAAGAGATTAAAGAGCTTCTAGAAAAGGGGTTCATTAGGAGAAGCATTTCAGAATGGGGCGCTCCGGTGGTGTTCGCTACAAAGGCGGATGGTTCACTCCGTCTATGTGTTGACTATAGGGAGCTCAACAAGCTAACGAAAAAGAATAGGCACCCGCTCCCTAGAATTGACGATTTGTTTGACCAGCTTGTAGGAGCGTCTGTTTTCTCCCAACTCGATTTAGCAACCGGTTTTCATCAGCTAAGGGTGGCTGAAGATAGCATCGATAAAACGGCATTCAGAACCCCAGACGGCTTCTTTGAATGGCTTATCATGCCTTTCGGCTTGACAAATGCACCTGCTTACTTCGTGGACCTGATGAGTAGGGTATTCAGAGATTTCCTCAACAAATTCGTAGTGGTCTTCGTAGATGATATCCTTATCTTCTCAAAGAGTGAAGAGGAACATGCTCAACACTTAAGGGCAATCATGGAAACTTTGCGAGTCCATCAACTAAAAGCCAAATTCTCCAAATGCCACTTTTGGAGAGAAGAGGTGAGGTTCCTTGGGCACATAGTATCCAAACAAGGGTTAGCAGTGGACCCTGCTAAGGTAGTGGCGGTACAGGATTGGAAGACACCAAGGAATGCAACTGAGGTCCGAAGCTTTCTAGGACTAGCAGGTTTCTATCGAAAATTCATAAGGGATTTTGCGAAAATCTCAGCTCCGCTCACGAAATTGACTAAGAAGAATCTAGTGTTCAATTGGGATTTGGATTGCGAGTTTGCTTTCCAACGACTGAAAAGGGCTCTTACAATAGCCCCAGTTTTGACGCTGCCAGATGGGAGCAAGATGTTCACTGTTTATACGGATGCATGTGGGACAGGGCTAGGCGCCGTCTTAATGCAAGAAGGAAGGGTAGTAGCTTATGGCGGGAGGCAGTTGAAAGTGCACGAAAAGAACTACCCAACCCACGATCTTGAGTTAGCCGCCATCGTCTTTGCACTCAAGTCTTGGCGACACTATCTCCTAGGTGAGAAGTTCGAACTTTACACTAACCATAAATCGTTGAAATATCTTTTCTCGTAGAAGGATCTTAACTTGAGGCAACAAAGATGGATGGAGTTTCTTGCCTCGTACAATTTCGAAATCTCCTACACTCCGGGCAAAGGCAACGTAGTGGCAGACGCGTTGAGCCGAAAGAAATTGACCCTAAGCCCGTTGTTTGTTGAAAGACAAAGCCTAGAGTTTATAGCCAGCTTCGACTTTAGGCCTTCCTCCGATTTCGTACCAGGCTTGCTAGCATCTCTCGAAGTGCGCCCAACTTTAGTGGATTCAGTAGGGACAGCACAACGCGAAGACCCTCAGCTTGTGGAAACAATTGATAGGCTAATTAGGGGTGAGACTTCAAGTCACCTCAACAGATATTCCATCGACGATAAGGGTTTGCTAAGGCGAGACGGAAGACTATGCGTCCCACAGACAAAAGATTTAGTAAAGAAGGTTCTCGAGGAAGCACATCACTCCAAGATGACGATACATCCAGGCGGAGATAAAATGTACAAAGATATAAAAAGGACTTTCTTCTGGAGCGGCATGAAAAAGGACGTGGCAGAGTTCGTTTCTAAGTGTATGGTGTGCCAACAGGTTAAGGCGGAACAGAAAAAGCCTGGCGGACTGCTACATCCTCTGGAGGTCCCGCAGTGGAAGTGGGATAGCATCTCAATGGACTTCATCGATGGGCTGCCTAGGTCTAGGAGAGGCAACACTAGCATTTGGGTAATAGTGGATAGGCTTACTAAAAGCGCCCACTTTTTACCTGTCAAAAGTAAAAGAACTGCCTCATCCCTAGCATCACTTTACCTCAAGGAAATTGTTCGACTCCATGGAATACCATCTAGCATTGTTAGTGACCGAGACCCCATCTTCACCAGTGAGTTTTGGCGGAGTCTGCAAGAAGCAGTAGGAACGCAGTTATGCTTGAGCACAGCCTATCATCCCCAAACCGACGGCCAAACAGAGAGAGTGAACAGAGTTTTGGAAGACCTTTTAAGGCTATGCGTCCTCGACTTCGGAGGGACATGGGAAGACCACCTTCCTTTGGTAGAATTTGCCTACAACAACAGCTATCAAGCAACCATCGGAATGGCGCCCTTCGAAGCTTTATATGGAAGACCGTGCCGATCGCCCACTTGTTGGTGGGAGTCTACGGATAAGCTCATACTTGGACCAGATATGATCCGAGAGACTTCAGAGAAAGTAGACTTAATACGAAGAAGGATGAAGACGGCCCAAGACAGACAAAAGTCCTATGCTAACAAGAGAAGGACCGACCTTGAATTTGAGGTTGGAGACAGAGTTTTTCTCAAGGTATCACCGCAAAGGAACGTTGTTCGTTTTGGAACCACAGGAAAACTGGCACCAAGGTTCGTAGGGCCATTCCCTATCATCGAGAAAATTGGGAAAATGGCCTACAGATTAGAGCTACCCGAGAAGTTGGCTGGAGTCCACAACGTTTTTCACGTTTCACATCTCCGAAAATGTCTACATGAGTCAGCTGAGGTGGTAGAGCCAAATATCCTCGAAGAGGCCGAAGTGGAATGCGAAGCAACCATAAGAAAAGTTCCAACCCGCATATTAGGAACGGAAGTGAAGAAGCTACGCAACCGTGAAGTCAAGCTCATCAAAGTTCAGTGGAGCAACGCCGAGGGAGACGCGTCTTGGGAAACTGAAGCTAGAATACGCACTGCCTACCCTTTTCTGTTCGAGGGTACATCCTTGATCTTTCCTTTTCCTTAAGTTGCGCTTTTATCTATCTTTTTAGGTATATTTCCTCGACCTTATCTTTTAGGTAGAAACCCTTTGAATGGAAACATGTAATTGAAACATGTTATGGATGATGGTTGCAAGTGGTTGCAAGTGATTGCTAGTGGTTGCTCGTGGTTGCATATACACACACAATCTAGGTTTTAGATCGGCTCAGTCACTTCATATTGCATATGCATATATGTTTGCATTTGTATATGGTTGAACTCTAATGTGTTGTCATATGGATGTTGCATTTGTATTAAATGATTGTGCACTCATGTAGAATCATGAATAGGAAAATTTGCATACATAATGGATTCATGGCACTTACATAATTCGCATTAAGGAGGTCAACTGAATCAGTAGACCGCCTGATTTTGCATTAGATAAGTACATGTACACACACACTTCGCATATGATCATGAAGCATTAGAAGTCTTTTAAGGACAATGGATGCTCGTGTTTGATGGATGAGTAGATGGATGATTGGATGTTAGTATATACATTCCTCCTAACTTGAAGATTTCGGGGACGAAATCCTTTTAAGTGGGGGAGAATGTAACACCCCGCGAATTCTATAACTGTGAAATTCACAAATTAAAGTATAATTAATTTCAAATCAAAGAACTAAGGGAAACGGGATACGCCATTGCATTCGTCTCGGAAAAATACGCGAAATAGAGTCCGAGTTTTCGAAAAACGGAGTCCGTATGAAGAAGATATGGCCTTCGGAAGTTTCTGAATTAAGTTTAAAATTCGAACAGAATAAAACAGCTCAGAAAAACAAGTTTAAATTCCAAAATCGGGCCCAATTGGCCAGGGCGGGGAAAACTCCCGCCTAATGCACCCAGGTCGACTGGGCTGTCGACCTGGTCTAGCCAGGTCGACAGGGCTGTCGACAGGGCTGTCGACCTGGTCCAGAGCCAGGTCGAACCCAGCCCAACCTGGCTGGCCTATTCTATGTTGGTCGATTTTCAGAAGTCTGCTTTGTCATTAGGGCTAGGTGGCAGGCTCTAATTGGTCTCTCTTTCGAATGAATGGCTACGATCAATCCAAGCAACATCGATGGTCCTAATCAGTTCATAACCCCTATAAAAATGACCCTAGACTCAACCTAATCTATTCATTCAAAAATAAGAACAAGGCCATCATGTTGCTGAGGAACGACTAAGAGTAGCCACCAATTGGAGAGAGGATTAGGAGGAAAATTCTAAAGCATAAAGCAACTTAATCAAATCAAATCAACAAGGAATCGCATCTCCAAATTCCTAAATTGGAGAATTCGTCACACAATTGTAAGTAGAGTATTATTTTGGTATGAACAAATAACTGTGTTGGTTTGTATACTTGATTGTGGTGATAAATAATTCATATTTGTGCGTTACTATGATTCTTATCGATTTGGAATATTGTATAGCGATTGGATATTCGCAAAGTATGTTATTCATTATAAAAACTACATGTTTGCGGTAGGTTTATGCAAGTATACGTTTGGATATTCTCAAAATATGTAATTCATGTTGAAGCTACATGTATATAGTTGTTTAATTGAATTCATGCAAGTTTGAGGTTTTGCTACTATGCCATCATAATGTATATTTTTGTACAAAAATCATTTTGTGCGTAATTGGAACAAATTTGGGTTATTATAGTTCATAGGAAACTATGTTGAAATTTTGGCACCATGATCTATGTATTAAGCCATGCTTTTGTACTAGAAAACTTATTTGCAAACTTACGAATATGACTAGGCTATGATTGATATTTTGCATAATTGAAATCCATGTTAGGTCTATATTGTTAACAAGAATTATATGATGACATATGTGGTACATAGCTAGGTTAGATTCAAAATCCCATTTGCAAGTTTGCATGACTAAAGTAAAAATCATGATTTCATGTTAGAAATATTTATGCCATGGTTATGTGAATAGATTTAAAATCATGACTAAGTTGAACTATACTTTTGTTTTAGTAACAAAAGTAAGCACCTTTGTAAACATGTAGTAATCTTATGAACATGATTTGCTTATGTTTGACATTTTGCCTAAATAAAAATATAGGTCTATGTTGTAGTTAAGACTATGTGTCAATAATGATATCCAATTTAGATTCTTAGCTTAACTACAAGTTTACTGTAATGACCCGCATTTTTGAATGGCGAATAATGAAGTTATTTAATTTAAATAACGAATATATTATTTAATCGTCGACGTTAGAACGTATAATTATATTATAATTAAAATCGAGCTTGAAATGGCGCTGTAGTTCGTTATTTGGCGATTCGAACTTCAACTGAGTGTACAGGACTCATTTTAAATCGAATTTCTGTGAAACAAGAAACGTGTGGAGCTGGTGGAGTATATCTTTCTAGTGGAAGAGAAAAATCAGGATTTCGTTGTATAGATTTTGAGATATGTCCAAATCAAATTTTAAAATAGTCGCTATAGAATCGTTTATCGACCATAACGGATTATTCGATATAACTAGAGATAGGTTTTGAATTTAGACAAGGTTCTTTTGGGACATAACGATAATTTAATTTTTAGAATTTTATGGTAATTTTTAATTAATTAAATAAGCAACTTTTATTTGGAGTATTTTGCACCCTGTAATCAACATTTTGTGGTTTCAAAATATGAGTTAACCTACCGGTATTATTATATTTCTGGAGTCGGGACACCTCGCTCATCATGATGGTGTTTTTATTTCTGTTCATACGTAAGCATAATTTTACGTAATAGGGTATGTAAAACTTTTAATTAAAAATATCCTAACTAATCTCTGATCACAAATAAGCCACGTTTCCAAATTCTCCCAACCACAACTTCAATGTAAAACAGCACGTCACTCGTTAAATGTATTGGATCGAAATGAAAGGGCTACTCTTGGGCCAACAATGCTGGAACAACCCTATATAATACCCCCCTTAACAATCCCTTAAGACCTAGTTCTACATTTCCTCTGGTAAAAACCCGCCGTCATTATCCATCCTCAAAACAAATATCGCGGCTTTGAAATCAAATCATGGAAAAATCGTTAAATCCTAAACCACATGTAATTGAAATCGTTGAAGCGAGAGCTTCAAGCTCATATACATTTCAGCGAGCTCGATGAAGGTCTGGGTTCGTGAGTTTCCTCGATGCGAGCTAGGGCTGAACCGCAGTAACAATCAAGGTGACGAGGAGCGTTTCCAAGGGTTGCGTGATGATCATAAGGTTAAGGCGAGTTGATTGCGATGATTTTGTGGGATTTGGTCAGTAAATACGTTGCTCGAATATTGCGGTAGGACGGAAAAGCTCCGGAGGTCACGATCTGAAGGTGAGGGTCGAGTTGTACTTGAATAAGATGAGCAGAAGGAGGTCGAGGTGCTGAGTTCAGTGGCGGTGGTGGCAGCTCAAATGGATGGCCGTGGAGTTGGTGAATGACAGTCAAAAGGGGAGGTCACGCTGTTTGAGGAGGCCGTGACTCGTGAGTTACATTCTGGAAGAAGAAAGAGGAGTGAACGGTGGAAGTTAAAACACGGGTCTGGGTTGTTTTGACTACAGCAGGGTGTTGCTGTTTGATGAAGTATGAGTATGTTTCAAGCATTTGTTTTGTTGAAGTTGGAACAGCACGAAAAGAAGAATGAGAAGGGGTCTGGGATGTAACGTATGTAAGAGGAGATAAGGTGGTGTTTGTTTAGTTAGCGTGAAAGGAAGCTGGAGCTGGTTCGAAATGCTTACTGGAGCAGATTCCGTCCTTAGTTTGTCGAGGGGCAAGTGGTGCACATGCATGGCGTTGGCTTTGTTTGTGAAGCGGTGGTGAAATAAAAGAAGGGGTGAGGAAAAAGGATTCGGAAATGGCATAGGGAAATGAGCAGCGTTTTTATGAATTCAGAGAAGAAAGAAATAATGGGTTGGGCTTGGTAGGAGGAAGATGGGCCGGAATAAAGACAAAACCAGACCGACATGATCGTATGGACCTAAGCTACAACATGGAATGGGTTCAGAATGAATGTGGAGCTCGTAACAATTTATCGAAATAAATTGCCTGATCCGAACCATCGACCGTAAATCGTTATTTAACGACTACGGACAATGTGAGTAAAACTCACTAACTCTCCTCAATTTATATTTTTATATAAATTGTACTTTATTTATTGACTGCCGTAGATTGATTGTTAAACTGGACAGTTAAATAGATTTGATTGAAAACGTAGTTATAGTTAATTTATGTACTGTTAATCAAATATGGTTCTGTACAGCAGGATATTTCATTTCAAAATAAAATATGATATATATTATACTGTGTAACATCTGTGGATGCAGGGAGACAGGTTGGAGGAATCCGACTGGATTCCTCAACAATTATTTTACTGTTTTCATATATTGTGTTATATGATGTGTTATATAATCTGTTCGGGATTATGTGTGTTAGAATGATATTAATCATTGTTATTCGATATTTTACATATCATAAGAAACCCTGATTTGTGAAAAGGAATATTTCAGTGTATATCGAAATAAAGGAGTTTTATAAAATCAACCGATTTTATAAAAGGAAACAATTTGAAAATAGAGTATTTATAAAACGAACACGGTTTTATAAAAGGAAATTATTTATAAAACAAATAGAGTTTTATAAAAGGGATATTTATTTAGAAAATAAATAGAAATAAGGAATATTTATTTAGGAGATAAATAAACCGTTGAATAAATAGGAATATTTGTAACGGTAAATAGAAGTTGTAAATAGGAAATATTTGTAACGGTAAATAGAAGTTGTAAATAGGAAATATTTGTAACGGTAAATAGAAGTTGTAAATAGGAAATAGTTGTAACGGGAAACGTAGTTTATCAAAAGGAGTTAATCAAACGTAGTTTATCAAAAGGGGTTAATCGAATATAGAAATTAAGAAGTGAAGTTAAACAATATTAGAAACTGACTAGAGATTGGTAAGTTGAATAGTTTTCTGAGTGTTGATCTGATGTTGGTTTCGGCCTTCGGGGTTTATACTTAGAGAATTGTTCTCTTACTAGTTTACAGTTAGGGACTAATAGTTGTGGAATGATAGTGATGCGTAAATGAGGATTGGAAATGTTTTCCAATGTTGTAAATGTATATTTTCTAGTTTTAGAAAATAAGGAAATATGAATATATATATATATGATTGATGATTTGATCGATAATTCCATTTGGAATTAAGATCGTTGTTTGTACACCGACATATTTTCATTTGATAGTTAAATCACAGACTATCGAAGTTTTGACCATTTTACGTTGTTAATATGGAGAGACCGGTTGGATTATTATCCGAAGAACCACTCCGTATCGACATAAGCGTTGTGATCAAATACGATGAAGAAATTGAAGACGGAGTAAAGTGCAAGGGATGTCCTGTTTACAGAATAGTGCCTTCGGTTTCGTTCAGTCCCAGAACGAACGTATATGGACGAATGTCTGATAGAGTATTTCCAATGATCGAATGGGTTGGACTGTACAAATATATATGGTGGCCAACGAATTTATTCCCTTCGCATAATATCCAGAATCTATTTGTGCAGATCCAACTAATGATTAATGGATCTGATAATGTGGCATTCAAAGTGATCGTGTTATCAATGAATGGAAAGTAAGCGTAGCTTCTAGCCTCAACATCCGATAAATGACAGAAATCGGGCAGGCAGCATGGCTAAGTCGGTCGCACCGAAGTAGGGTGTATTATCACCTATCTAGAGAATATTCATTTGCTTCTTTTAATCTATCAATGTTGTCCCATATATATATACGGGAACGGTTGCTGATCGCAACCGTTGGTGATGTACATTCGATACACTCAAGCGAAATGAGTGGTCGGTCATGTGTGGCTGAGTTGCAAGATGTTCTTGTTGAACTCCAGTGTATCGTTCCTAGAGTACACTGATCGGAAGGTGGTTCCATACCTTGTCATTGCTGGAAACCCAATCATCCAATACGCACCTGCGGTTTTGATTGTATACTATATATGTAGAACGTGAGATGCAAGCGTTTCTACTAGACTGATATCTATTTGTATTTAGACATTATCATAATATCAGAATGATATTGCTTTTCAAAGATGTTTGGATTCTCATAAGGGAAAAACCCGTTCCGTATTCACGGCGTGGTCTTATGAGATATCATATACCTGTTTAAATGATTTGAGTTTACTCACACCAGTCACATGACTGACCCGGAGTTTATTTGTTTTGTCTTCCCTAAACTCTTGGGTGCCTAAATTTGTACGGGCAGTCAAGTAGTCGGGATTTACAGATGCACTTGGAGAGCTTGGAGCAGGAGGCTTCAGCAGTCGATAGCTATTATTTATTCTGCTGTGATGTTATATGTTGTACTCTGAAAATGGTATGTATAAACAGTTATAACTTTGTATTTCAAAAGTTATGTTATATTTTATTCGTTCCGCTGTGAGATTCGTGTTACTCTGATGATGATGTTCTTCTTCTTCTTCTATTCTACTAGTTCTATCTTATCTATCCTCACCCTCTATCTTCTTTCTATTAGTTTCTTGAATTTCTAGTGCAATTTGGGGTTGGACTTGTGTTATTTAGTCAGCTCAAATTGGACTGGATTTTCGGGTCACTACAGTTGGTATCAGAGCTTAAGTTAAGTATTACCTTGGCTCTGTGGCGTGACTCAGTAGAGATGGGGTTAGTAATACCCTAGACTGAGATTGAGTGTATATATACGAGTGAACGTATTTGTTATTTGATATGAAAATTTGTTTTATATTATGGAGATTTATTGGTCGAGTAGTTTATGAATTTTGGTCGATACAGTAATGCAAACTGTATTGATAGGAGTTACTAAACACTTGAATACGATGAACCGACATGGTATGTTTTGAAAAGAGGGTAAATGAAATAATTTTACCCAAGTATATATATTTGGAATATTAATGTGTTGGTTGTTATTATAATTGAATAAGATTATAAAGGTGAAATGGTTATAAATAACTAAACAGAATTCATATAAGTATATGAAATAAGATGAATTAAATCTGAAATTAAAATCAGAATTGAAATTTAAAACAGGAAATTCAGACCAGTGTTTGTAATTGAATCTGGATTAAGTATACGTGAATTTTAAAATCCTGGGAGGTTTTAAATTTGTTTTGATAAGGATATCTGGGATTGATTTCAAAATGGGAAGTGTTTAAAAGTGGTTCTGAAAGGAATATAGTATTGAACTCACTTTGATCGCTGGGAAATAATTCCGAGGATGGATCGATACATCATCGGTGTAATTTTCGAGTTGCTAAGTGACGGATTACTACCAAAGATTTTGTTTTGAAATGGTTTTGCAAAAAAAAAAGTTATTCAGGGATTCGAAGGATTTTGAATTGTTATTATGATTCCAAGTGATTTGAATAAACCTAGGAATTTAAATTCAGAAATTAAATTAACTTATGAGTTAAATAGATGAACCGGTAAAGGTGATTTATAAATTGGGATTTAACTTGAAATAAGTGAATATGAAATTGAATTGGTAGGTTGAGAGATTGAAATTTGAGATTAGAGTTTGAATGGAATTTTACTTGGGTACAAGCCAATAATTGTGTTGAGAATAAAGACAGATTGGAGTTTGATTTGGATGGCATGATATATGCAAAATTGATAGCAGATGGTAGGGATATAATGATATGCCCGACAAAAAGGTACAAGTTTATTTTATATACGAGTTTGGATTTTATGAGCCGAATTGGCAAGCAACTTGGCGTTTTGATTTTCTTTTGGGTTGGAGAAGGCCTAGAGAGGCGAGTTGTGGTTTTACCGATAGGGCTGTACAAAGGAGGTTATGGCGAAATTTTCCGAAAGTTTAAAGTGTTAGAGAATTTTCAGAATTTTTGAAAATTTAGGTTAGTCGGAAGGAATTAATATTTTAGTCAATATAAATTGGTTCAGTTGAAATCAGAAATAAGGGGTAAACAAATCTTAGGAATTCCAATAGATAGGGTCGTCCTCTACCTTAGCAATTTCAAGGACGAAATTATTTTAAGTGGGGAAGAATGTAATGACCCGCATTTTTGAATGGCGAATAATGAAGTTATTTAATTTAAATAACGAATATATTATTTAATCGTCGACGTTAGAACGTATAATTATATTATAATTAAAATCGAGCTTGAAATGGCGCTGTAGTTCGTTATTTGGCGATTCGAACTTCAACTGAGTGTACAGGACTCATTTTAAATCGAATTTCTGTGAAACAAGAAACGTGTGGAGCTGGTGGAGTATATCTTTCTAGTGGAAGAGAAAAATCAGGATTTCGTTGTATAGATTTTGAGATATGTCCAAATCAAATTTTAAAATAGTCGCTATAGAATCGTTTATCGACCATAACGGATTATTCGATATAACTAGAGATAGGTTTTGAATTTAGACAAGGTTCTTTTGGGACATAACAATAATTTAATTTTTAGAATTTTATGGTAATTTTTAATTAATTAAATAAGCAACTTTTATTTGGAGTATTTTGCACCCTGTAATCAACATTTTGTGGTTTCAAAATATGAGTTAACCTACCGGTATTATTATATTTCTGGAGTCGGGACACCTCGCTCATCATGATGGTGTTTTTATTTCTGTTCATACGTAAGCATAATTTTACGTAATAGGGTATGTAAAACTTTTAATTAAAAATATCCTAACTAATCTCTGATCACAAATAAGCCACGTTTCCAAATTCTCCCAACCACAACTTCAATGTAAAACAGCACGTCACTCGTTAAATTTATTGGATCGAAATGAAAGGGCTACTCTTGGGCCAACAATGCTGGAACAACCCTATATAATACCCCCCTTAACAATCCCTTAAGACCTAGTTCTACATTTCCTCTGGTAAAAACCCGCCGTCATTATCCATCCTCAAAACAAATATCGCGGCTTTGAAATCAAATCATGGAAAAATCGTTAAATCCTAAACCACATGTAATTGAAATCGTTGAAGCGAGAGCTTCAAGCTCATATACATTTCAGCGAGCTCGATGAAGGTCTGGGTTCGTGAGTTTCCTCGATGCGAGCTAGGGCTGAACCGCAGTAACAATCAAGGTGACGAGGAGCGTTTCCAAGGGTTGCGTGATGATCATAAGGTTAAGGCGAGTTGATTGCGATGATTTTGTGGGATTTGGTCAGTAAATACGTTGCTCGAATATTGCGGTAGGACGGAAAAGCTCCGGAGGTCACGATCTGAAGGTGAGGGTCGAGTTGTACTTGAATAAGATGAGCAGAAGGAGGTCGAGGTGCTGAGTTCAGTGGCGGTGGTGGCAGCTCAAATGGATGGCCGTGGAGTTGGTGAATGACAGTCAAAAGGGGAGGTCACGCTGTTTGAGGAGGCCGTGACTCGTGAGTTACATTCTGGAAGAAGAAAGAGGAGTGAACGGTGGAAGTTAAAACACGGGTCTGGGTTGTTTTGACTACAGCAGGGTGTTGCTGTTTGATGAAGTATGAGTATGTTTCAAGCATTTGTTTTGTTGAAGTTGGAACAGCACGAAAAGAAGAATGAGAAGGGGTCTGGGATGTAACGTATGTAAGAGGAGATAAGGTGGTGTTTGTTTAGTTAGCGTGAAAGGAAGCTGGAGCTGGTTCGAAATGCTTACTGGAGCAGATTCCGTCCTTAGTTTGTCGAGGGGCAAGTGGTGCACATGCATGGCGTTGGCTTTGTTTGTGAAGCGGTGGTGAAATAAAAGAAGGGGTGAGGAAAAAGGATTCGGAAATGGCATAGGGAAATGAGCAGCGTTTTTATGAATTCAGAGAAGAAAGAAATAATGGGTTGGGCTTGGTAGGAGGAAGATGGGCCGGAATAAAGACAAAACCAGACCGACATGATCGTATGGACCTAAGCTACAACATGGAATGGGTTCAGAATGAATGTGGAGCTCGTAACAATTTATCGAAATAAATTGCCTGATCCGAACCATCGACCGTAAATCGTTATTTAACGACTACGGACAATGTGAGTAAAACTCACTAACTCTCCTCAATTTATATTTTTATATAAATTGTACTTTATTTATTGACTGCCGTAGATTGATTGTTAAACTGGACTGTTAAATAGATTTGATTGAAAACGTAGTTATAGTTAATTTATGTACTGTTAATCAAATATGGTTCTGTACAGCAGGATATTTCATTTCAAAATAAAATATGATATATATTATACTGTGTAACATCTGTGGATGCAGGGAGACAGGTTGGAGGAATCCGACTGGATTCCTCAACAATTATTTTACTGTTTTCATATATTGTGTTATATGATGTGTTATATAATCTGTTCGGGATTATGTGTGTTAGAATGATATTAATCATTGTTATTCGATATTTTACATATCATAAGAAACCCTGATTTGTGAAAAGGAATATTTCAGTGTATATCGAAATAAAGGAGTTTTATAAAATCAACCGATTTTATAAAAGGAAACAATTTGAAAATAGAGTATTTATAAAACGAACACGGTTTTATAAAAGGAAATTATTTATAAAACAAATAGAGTTTTATAAAAGGGATATTTATTTAGAAAATAAATAGAAATAAGGAATATTTATTTAGGAGATAAATAAACCGTTGAATAAATAGGAATATTTGTAACGGTAAATAGAAGTTGTAAATAGGAAATATTTGTAACGGTAAATAGAAGTTGTAAATAGGAAATATTTGTAACGGTAAATAGAAGTTGTAAATAGGAAATAGTTGTAACGGGAAACGTAGTTTATCAAAAGGAGTTAATCAAACGTAGTTTATCAAAAGGGGTTAATCGAATATAGAAATTAAGAAGTGAAGTTAAACAATATTAGAAACTGACTAGAGATTGGTAAGTTGAATAGTTTTCTGAGTGTTGATCTGATGTTGGTTTCGGCCTTCGGGGTTTATACTTAGAGAATTGTTCTCTTACTAGTTTACAGTTAGGGACTAATAGTTGTGGAATGATAGTGATGCGTAAATGAGGATTGGAAATGTTTTCCAATGTTGTAAATGTATATTTTCTAGTTTTAGAAAATAAGGAAATATGAATATATATATATATGATTGATGATTTGATCGATAATTCCATTTGGAATTAAGATTGTTGTTTGTACACCGACATATTTTCATTTGATAGTTAAATCACAGACTATCGAAGTTTTGACCATTTTACGTTGTTAATATGGAGAGACCGGTTGGATTATTATCCGAAGAACCACTCCGTATCGACATAAGCGTTGTGATCAAATACGATGAAGAAATTGAAGACGGAGTAAAGTGCAAGGGCTGTCCTGTTTACAGAATAGTGCCTTCGGTTTCGTTCAGTCCCAGAACGAACGTATATGGACGAATGTCTGACAGAGTATTTCCAATGATCGAATGGGTTGGACTGTACAAATATATATGGTGGCCAACGAATTTATTCCCTTCGCATAATATCCAGAATCTATTTGTGCAGATCCAACTAATGATTAATGGATCTGATAATGTGGCATTCAAAGTGATCGTGTTATCAATGAATGGAAAGTAAGCGTAGCTTCTAGCCTCAACATCCGATAAATGACAGAAATCGGGCAGGCAGCATGGCTAAGTCGGTCGCACCGAAGTAGGGTGTATTATCACCTATCTAGAGAATATTCATTTGCTTCTTTTAATCTATCAATGCTGTCCCATATATATATACGGGAACGGTTGCTGATCCCAACCGTTGGTGATGTACATTCGATACACTCAAGCGAAATGAGTGGTCGGTCATGTGTGGCTGAGTTGCAAGATGTTCTTGTTGAACTCCAGTGTATCGTTCCTAGAGTACACTGATCGGAAGGTGGTTCCATACCTTGTCATTGCTGGAAACCCAATCATCCAATACGCACCTGCGGTTTTGATTGTATACTATATATGTAGAACGTGAGATGCAAGCGTTTCTACTAGACTGATATCTATTTGTATTTAGACATTATCATAATATCAGAATGATATTGCTTTTCAAAGATGTTTGGATTCTCATAAGGGAAAAACCCGTTCCGTATTCACGGCGTGGTCTTATGAGATATCATATACCTGTTTAAATGATTTGAGTTTACTCACACCAGTCACATGACTGACCCGGAGTTTATTTGTTTTGTCTTCCCTAAACTCTTGGGTGCCTAAATTTGTACGGGCAGTCAAGTAGTCGGGATTTACAGATGCACTTGGAGAGCTTGGAGCAGGAGGCTTCAGCAGTCGATAGCTATTATTTATTCTGCTGTGATGTTATATGTTGTACTCTGAAAATGGTATGTATAAACAGTTATAACTTTGTATTTCAAAAGTTATGTTATATTTTATTCGTTCCGCTGTGAGATTCGTGTTACTCTGATGATGATGTTCTTCTTCTTCTTCTATTCTACTAGTTCTATCTTATCTATCCTCACCCTCTATCTTCTTTCTATTAGTTTCTTGAATTTCTAGTGCAATTTGGGGTTGGACTTGTGTTATTTAGTCAGCTCAAATTGGACTGGATTTTCGGGTCACTACATTTACATGCTTTGATTCATGTCACTTATGCTACTATGCAAGTACACCAGTTTCTGTTTTGTAGTTCCAACGTTATGTTGCAAGTTCATGCGTTCACATTCCCCTTTTTGTGTATGTAATCACGCTTTAAGCCTCCCCTTTTTCTCATGGCTAAGTTGGGCTTAAAAGCCTAAGCCCAACATATATTATGATAAACGAACGTATTAAACGGGGGAAAATGGCGTTGGGCCAAATTAATTAATAAATGAAAATATAAAGTAGAAGGGCCCAAATTCAAGTATGGGTTGGGCCCATGATTGGTGTAACCTTTACACCATTAACTTAATAATGGGCCGCAAATATTTACATATAAGAAAATAAAGAAGAAAGACAAAATATGTAAATGTAGAACATACGATGTGTTTAACCCGAGGTTGGATTGAGTTGTGATGTAAACCTGCCCGGAACCGCCCGGCTGTCCAGTAGTCACAACAATACCTATCCAATGTGGGAGGTTAAACATGGAGCCTAATAAGGACCCGAGGTTAGACTGAGTTGTGGCGTAAGACTGCCCGGAACCAACCGGCAACAGGCAGCCACAACAATACATGTCTAATGTGAGAGGTCAAGGCTTTAATAAGACAATTAAGGCTGAGTCAGGATTGTTAGGATTAAGTGAACTAAAGACTTAATCTAAATGGAACATGCTAAACTAAAACGTACTGGGGGTTAGGTTAGAAAACACTTAACCAACTTAGCATGTTGGCTAGAGATAGAAAACCTAGTAACGGGGGACCCTTTTCAGCAGTAACCCTAGAAGGTGTATCATGATACCCTGAAACTAGGCAGGGTGGGGCACGATTACTGGGCTGATTGTAAGAGGTCAAATCGACGGCGGTGGTGTAGCGGTGAAGATTCTAACGGGGTGCGGGCGTGCACACACTCCGGCGCAGAAATATAAGGCACTGGACACCAGTAGCATACCTGTGCATTCTAGGATTGTGTCGGGCCGCCACTATGGGACTTGATACACCCCATGGTGGGACCAGCATAGGTAACTACAACATCGGGGGCCGTAAGACACATGTAACTATGCGAGTAGGAGCCGATCATCATTGAATGGATCACTTCACCCTGATTATGGGGTGCCAGTTGGGAACTAGTTTATATGGGTTCAGAGATTAACATGGGGTACGATGGTATATTCGACCCTGGACAACTTAACCAAGTTTATAGTGCTTTCCCACTTCTTGTTTATACTTATCATACCCAGTTCTTTATTCATAGACAGAATAGTCCTAGACTTACTCAGGCTTTATGTCTGACTCTACTTTTCTTTCGTCTTCTTTTCTTCCGTTTCCCCACCCCCCCCCCCCCCCCCAGGTCCACAGGGAGGGAACACTGCAGCTTGACCAGCCTTAACGTCCAGCTTGAAGAGGAGAAATGTATTGCTTGGACTTTTTCGTTTTGAACTATGGCTTTGGACAACCACTATGGGGCTTTTGCAGTTTATCTATGTTTTATTTATGTTTCTTTAAATAATGTAATCAAGACAGATTATGGAAGTGTTATGTTATGTTTTTGGAAAAGATGTAAGACAATTATGGAGATGTTGTTGTAGCACGTATTTGCTTTTATGAAATAAGAGTTGTTGTTTTTCCGCTGTTTACAAATATGTGTTCTTATATCTGTCTTGTATATCTGTGACTTATACTTATAAACCTCCACCAAAATTAGGGCATTCCCTTTGAGAGTGACCCTAACGGAGGTGGGTTGTTTCAATATGCATAACAAATAAATAGGAGAAACACAAGTGAAATATATATGAGAAATAGACTATGATAATCAAGCGTACAGGACGTTTCAAAGAATAAACAATACATAATAGGGAATAGGAATCACCTAAAGCTATTAGATAACATAAGTAAACCAAGATGGAATTCATTGCATATATATAAAGGATTGAATTCATATAAAATATGTTCATTCCGACGTGTGGTCATGGCAATATAAAACTAGAGCCAATAATTTCCCAACCAGACTTGTTCAATACCAATAATAATGAATAAAGAAGTAAAGGAAAAATACAATGGTATATCTTTTGCCAAACAAGTGGACAAACTGACATGAACTATAACAAAGCATATTGCCAAATTAATTAAAGAAGGAAGAAAAAAAATTATGTACAGTAAGATAGAACAGCTTCATCACATCTATACGTTCATGTACAACAACCTTTCCCAAGCTAACTAACAAAACTGATAAGAACGTTACAAAGCAAGTTATAAATTCAAAAAGAAAGTATATAAATTGTTCTCGTGCTGCCTACTTTAGTTCTTGCCCTTCCCAGTTATTTACTACTGCCATTTCATTTCAGTATTTCTGCTACTCTTTCTATCAACCTTTTTATAAAAAAAAAAGGAAATCACATTATACATATACAAAATAGACAATACATAGCTAAACAGATCAGAAACAGTAAAGAAGAACAGCTAAAGGTATATAGAGTATACGACTAAAGCAGCTAGGGAAATAGGTGATAGCTAAAGAATAGGTATATGTATATATTTACACATCAATTCTAAGGTACAATAAACAGCTAACAGAAATCAAATCTATACATTTCAATCACTGTACCCTTTCGAACAGACCAAATGCATTGGAAATTTAATACAAAATTCATCAAATCTCTATGAAAATCTATCATGCAGTTCCATCAACTGTACGCAGATCTGAAAAGGGGAAAAGAAAACAAATAGCCTAAGAACTAAGTAGTTGAAGCTATCTAAACTAGGCTTTGATGGACTTTGATCATAGCTAAACCGAGTCATACTATAAATAGGTTCCCACGTAGTTATGTTTCTCAAACTCTAGAACCGAACGAATCAACAGAAAACAATTCGAATTACTTAAAATTCAAAACTAAAATCATACAACGGTACAAAATCAAATTAAACACTTATCTGCATTCATAAATTCCATGATCTTTATCTCGAGTTGCTTCTGATAAGTTTTCTAATGGTTTTTGTTCGAGACCGCAGACCTAGGGTTCGATCGAACCTTCGAATGGAAGCTTCGAGTTGTTTGGTTGACAATCGGTAGTGGATCTAGAAGGCATGGGGTTGATTGGCAAAACTGTGGTGACGTTGGGAGGTGCTTCGGAGCAGAGGCAGCGCCTGGATTGACTTTTTGCAGTAGCGGTTTTTGGTTTGAGTGTAAGGAAATGAAGAGTGACGAGTATGAGGGAGAGGCGGCTCCATTATTTAATTCTGAGGAGGCTTTAGTGTGGACCGGTTGTGGGTTTGTAGCGGTAGGGTGATGGGCTTTATGTTTGGTGAGGCTGCAAAACATGGAAGGGCCAATTTCAGAATGAAAGCAAATGGCTTGTAAGGTTTAACAACTTATAATTAATGCAAATTATTTGAAATTTTAAGTTAATTAAATTATATTTTTAAATTATTAATAGTTATATTTTATTTTAATGACAACATGATTTATATCAAATGAGCTAAGATCCTGGAATTGGAGGTCATAATTTGGGACAAGGCGGGAACAAAGAAGTCGAGCGGTATTTTTTTAAAACAAAGTAATTAGTTCGATAATTTAAATTAAATTAATTTAATTATTTATTAAAATAAAATAAAATAAAATATTAACAATGTATTTATATTTATCAAAACTGTTCGATACACGATAGACTAGAACCGTATTCATGAGCAGGACGGTACGGAACGGAGTTGAATAGGACGAGTTGGAATTCATCTGAAATGGGCTGTGTATATAACGCAGATCCAGGTGAGTTAACCTCACTCTGTTTTCCACTTATAATGATAATAAGTCGGGTTTATCACCTGTATGCTATGGTTGCTAATCATTAATTGTTGATGGTTGTTTGATGCGTATTAAATATTTTTATATCATTTATTTAAATTAAACAGTTGTTTAATTTAAATGAAATGACATCGTTATTTTTAACGATGATTCCCAAACTGATAATTTACCCTATTTGGTATGTTTATAATCCAATAAATGAATTAAATTTAAAATGATGATTGAATGGTCGTTATTGGTTGATCGTGATTAGTTAAATTTATTCATCATGATCTATTGTATTTGAGATAACCCGTTGGATGCAGGGAAGGACAGGTTGGAGGAATCCAACTGGATTCCTCAAATTTATTATTTATTTTCATATGATCACTATATGAACCGTTGAACCCATATGATTGGATATTGATTGTTAACCCGAACTTGACATTTGTGCGGACCAATGTTGATATTAGCTGAGAAATTTATAACAGATGGCCAAAATACAAACTGTTTTGATTTACCGTTAGTAATGAAATGATGAAATTTATTTATTACTGAATATAGAATTTTTAATATATTTTTAAATGATGTTTATAAAATGGAAAATAAACCGACCATAAATATATCGGTTGTTTTAAACGCTATTTTTATACTAAAAATCTATCGTGTGAAAAGCACGTGCTTCACCGTAATTACTGAATAATCTTATAAAACTGATTTTTATATTAATAAGATTGATGAGCAAGTGGGCAGGAATTAGCGACGATTAGTAACCGGAATTTATTGTTTTAAGAACAATTTAAAAGAGTTTTATTTAGAAATAGATTATGGTTTATTTAATAATTATTAAAGTAAAGGAGGTTATTTGGATTAATAAATGTTATTTATTAATTCAAAATGAAAAGGCGAGTTAGAGTTGATTAATGGGTTAATCAAGTTTTAAGATTTACCAAGCCAACTATTTTAATTAGTAATTGATTATTTAATTAAATTGATTGGGTCGATTAATCTAATGAAGTAAATTAGCGAATAATTGTTTAACTTAAGGAGAATTTAAAAGGGAAATTTAGTTCCAGCTAATGATAAAGTAAATTAAAGTTTTATTTAATTTAAGGAACTATTTCTTAAATGAACTCAATTTAAATAAGTGATTGAAGTGAGAAACAAAGTATAATTGAATTTCAAAAGAAGTTTATGAACGGGTTTATGTTTGAACCGAATTTGGCAAATGAAATTATAAAGTGATTTTAAGCAAAGATGGTAATCTTAAAGTAAATGTTAATTAATATTTTAAGTAAGGGAAAACGAGATGGGAAGGGTTTTATATTAAACTAGAGAATGTAAACGAGCTGGGGATATGCAATTGAAGCGTTAAATTGTAAATTAATGTTAAGTGTCATAGATAAGATTGAAGTAAGTTTTACCAAAGGAAATGATTTAAAGAATTAAAAAAGGGATTTCCATAATTGAATTTGGTAGGAATGTTTAGTAATAGAATATGAAATAAAAATCCAGATAATGGGACAAATAGTTTTAAAGAAGTGAAAGTTTAAAGTTAATATGTATTAATCCTTTACTAAATCATTGAATTTAGTAATAACCATATATTTAAAAAGGGAATTTAAAAAACAAGAGAGTTTATAAAACCGTATTTTAACAAATAGTGAAGTAATATCAAAATGAATATGGGATTTTGAATTACGATCATATTTATCTTAATATAAGAACGTTGTTGATCAAGGTCTGAGATGTAATTAAAATACCCCAACTTGAACGACTTCAGGATTGTCGAAGGACGGTATGAGTCGTGATAGTGGAGATGTTAAAGCAAATTATTTTGGGAAAATAATAGTGAAACGTTATATGAAGGATTTGGATATATATATGATGGAATCCAGAAATAAAAGGAAATAAAAAGAGGCATGAGAATATGAAATAAAATTTCTGTAGTAACGAAATAAAAGAGATTTTGTAACGATTGTTTAAAATGGTAAATAAATTGATCTCGTAATTGTAGATGGTAAGAATGCAATGGCAAATGTTTTAAAGGATAATAACGAGAAATGGGATAAGCTTTTAAGAATATTCTTTTAAATATTTTAATAAAATAAATTTAGAATATTTATATATTAAAACTAATATATTTATCTTTAGTATTACAACTATTTTAATGGCCAAGTGATGTTGTGTAATAAACCGATGGATTTATATTATTTTTATGATTGTTTATTTTTGATTGTTCAATAACCGACTATTAAAATCATGGCCAATACGTCGTTGGTACGAAAAGTTCGCGATCGAATTTATAATCAAAAACCATTCTGAATTAGAAAATACGTGAAGATGCCAACTGAAGACGAGAAGTTGAAGACCTTGGATCTTCATAAGCGGAAGGGCTACTTGATAAACTTCTCTGATATTACATCCAGAGATATTTTGGTAGTAATTCGGTCATGGTTGAAATCCATGGATTGCAAGGACTACTCGCTACTAATTCATAGGGTGATTCCTAGGATGCAGTAGGAGGGTGCCTTCGGTTCATCCTGTTCCTGGATGACTTGTATAGACGAATGTCTGACGAAGTATTTCCAAAGGACCACGTACGTTGATTTCTTCAAACGTATCGTAGTTGGTTAGCTCCTAACTAGAGTATCTTTGTGGATGTCAATTAGTGAAATCTGATGGATCTGATGATGTGGCATTCAAAGTAAATGGCGGCCAGATGTTAAAAAGGGAAATTCAAACCTCAAGCCTCATCAACCGGGAAATGACAAAAATCAGGCAGACAACATGGCTATGTGGGTCGCTCCCATTAGGGTGTATAATCACCTATCTAGAGAAATTCCTTTTGCTTATTTAATCTATTTCGATGCTGTCCCTTTTCGGGAAACTGTGGATAGCTCCCGACCGTTGGTAATATACATTCGATACACTCAAGCGAAATGAGTGGTCGGTCATGTGTGGGCTGGGTTGCAAGACATTCTTGTTGAACCCAGTGTATTCGCCTCTAGAAATACACTATCGGCAGGTGGTCCTATACCTTGTCATGGTTGATATCCAATATCCAATAAGCGCCCGCGATTTTGTTTGTATACTATATATGTGGAGCATGATATTCAAGCATTCTGCTAGATTCTATTTATTTGTATTTAGACACTATTATAATATCAGAGAAGTATTGATTTCCAAAACTGTTTTGGATTATCATGAGGTAAAAACCGTCCGTATTTAAGTGTGGATTGGTCTACGATTATGCTTTTCTTTCAGAAAGGTATTTGAACTTTAAAATCAAGTCATGTGATACTTTTAAACTTAAGGGGTTTTCTCACTCTGGTTCACAAGACTGACCCAGTGTCTGTAATGCTCGGGTTAGCCCGGGTCTGCAGGTTCATGTTTTACCATGCTAAGAAGTCCAAAGGCATGTTGGAGAAGTTCAGACATATGATATTATCCAGTATTTTCCGCTGTGTATTGTATATGAGGACAGGTTATTTTAACTGTCCAGATGTGTGATGTACTCAGATAAATGTAAGTATTTTTAAAGCTCTCAGTAAAGATTTATTTCAATATTTTGTTTTGTTCCGCTGCGATGTGAGACTCTGTGTTGTGTTGGATATTTCTTCTTCTTCTATTCTAATGTTTCTTTCTTTCTTATCTCACCCTCTAAACTCTTTCTACTAACTATCTGGTGTTTTCGATATGTGATTTTTGGTAGGTAAATGCAGAGTTTATGCATTATTGTCAAAATTCGGGTGTCGAATCCCTACCGGGTCGTTATAGTGGTATCAGAGCCAGGTTTAGTAATAACCTTGGCTCTGTGGCGTGACTCGATAGAGATGGAGTTAGTAACACCCTAGATTAAGTTACAGTGCATATGTATATAAGAGCAAATTTGTAGGTTTTATATAAAAATGTTTTGTATTGTGTGGTTGATCGGTTCAAGTCTTGAAAAGCATTGGACTGGGAATATGACACTCCACCTCCGCTAAGGTCACTCATAAAGGGAGTGAACTAGTCTGGGAGGAGCGCTATCGAGGTAAACAATCATAGAATTATTACAAGACAGAACATAAATAAAACAGCGGATGTTTCAAAAGTTAATTTCATTACTTTCAAAAAGACTCAAAACCTTTTACATCCAAAGTACCAAATGGCCAAAGTCATTATTTTCCATTACAACAAATTCTGTTTTGCATAAATAAAGAAGCATAGACTTAAAACAACAAAAGTAGCTTAATTCCCTAAAGGTAGCAGAAATGCAGCTGTAACAGCCCACCTCTGCTAGTGTCACTCACAAAGGGAATGCACTAGTTTTGGAGGAGCATTATCGAGGTAAACAAATACAGAAATATTACAAGACAGAACATAAATAAAACAGCGGAAGAATCAAAAGATAAATTTCATTACTTTCAAAATAGTCAAAGCCTTTTACATTCAAAGTACAAAATAGCCAAAGTCATTATTTTCCATTACAACAAATTATGTCTTGCATAAACAAAGAAGCATAAACTTAAAATACCAAAAGTAGCTTAATTCCCCAAAGGTAGCAGAAAATGCAGCCATAGCATAGTCCAAGATCAAACCATACATGAGCTGAATCAAAAGCAAGCGAAATCCAAGTTAAGTGCTAGAGTTTCCTCCCTGAGAACCTGGGGGGAAACGGAAGAAAAGGAGGCAAAAGAAAATGGGTCAGTCATAAAGACTGGTAATTCTAAGTGACTTTCAGCATAAAAACAGATAAAGGTAAAATGACATGTATAAACTGAAAGTAATCATACGGATGGTGACAAGATGGGCAAGATAGACTAAGATAACATGATAAACCAAGTATAGCATCACGTTTTCACTGCTCGCTGCATCAACTGTACTAGAATCCCAAACCCATGTCTTATATTAATCATGAAATGATTCCTTGGCCTAATATCATGAAATGACCCATTTCTAGGTCCAACGAGACGATCCACTAGTCGATCGGTTCCCTACTAGTTCTAGCTCGTCATGTGTTTGTGTCATACGGCCCTATCACGAATGTAGTCACCTGTGCTAGGTCCACCATAGGGTGTATCAAGCCCTATGGTGCCAACCACCAACACGAACCAAGAATGCAAAGATAAACCTACTGATGCCCAATGCCTGCTTTTTCAACACCGGACCACGTGCATGACCATAGCCCGCCTGAACCTACACTGGCGCACTAACACATCCGTTGTTCTGGCCACTTACAATCAGCCCAGTAATCGTGCCCCATCCTTCCTAGTTCCAAGATACCATGATACATCTAGTGGGTTACTGCTGAAATGGACCCCGTAACTAGGATTTCTGTTTAATAGATTAAGTGTTGTCATTTAAATTCGTGACTTAACCCCTATTCGTCTAGCATGTCAAGTTGGTTAGGTGTTTTTATTCAAGTTCGTGACTTATCCCACCTATGAATCATGTATCAAGTTGGTTAAGTGTTGTCTTACATGTTCATGACTTAACCCTATCATGTGGCATTAATTCATTAATTCACCCCAACATCTCACATCAGACCTGTTGTTGTGGTCACTGGATATGCTAGGCGGTTCCGGGTAGAATTACACCACAACTCAGTCTGACCTCGGGTTTTCAAGTGCGATATGACCAACTACCCACATTGGATCCTATTGTTTGTAGTAACTGGATTTGTCGGGCGGTTCCGGGAAGAATTGCACTACAAACTCAACCCAACCTCGAGTTGGCCATTTTCAAGTTCATTGTAGTGTCTTGCCCATGTTCAAGTTTTCATGTCAAGTTCGTGTCAAGTTTTTAAGGCAAGTTTCATGTCAAGCTTCCTATAATTACCAATTTTTCCCAACGTTACACCGTCTAAATATTAGGCTAACAATCTTAGCCTAATTTTCCGTCCACATGGTTTTTGGCATATAATATTAGGCTAAAAACTTAGCCTAATTTAACGTATAAAAAATTGGCATAAAGCAATTTATTAACATAAGCATGGCATAGGCGTAAACTTGGCGTCATCGGCATACTCAATATGAACATCATAGGTATGAACTTGCAAAATAGTCAACACGAATATCATAGGTGTGAATCTTGTAACGTAGACTAAATCAACTTACATATATGTGAACTTGCAACATAGACTAATTCAACTTACATATATGTGAACTTGCAAATCAATAACGAGCATATGAATAAGTTGAACATGAAATATGACATAGGTTTAACATATACACATAAACATGTAGATCTAACATTTAGTCACATATGTGATATGATTTTACAACCTAAAACTTGCATAACATGATAAACTACACAACTTGTCACAACAGGTTATACTTCAAGTTCATATACACATGAATAGACTTATTCATTAACTCCCAATTCAACATGATAATGAATTAGAACCACATGCATAGATCAATATCATTCAGTTCCACATATAACATAATCAACATTATTCTATTATCAATCTATTTTTAAGGCATGAGATAACTGAATAAATTGATTAAAACATCGCAGGCATATAGATCTGATAACATTATTGGTCAACAAAAGGTTTGAATAATAATCTAGTTTCAAGAACAAGGATAGATCTAATTTAAATAGAAAAATCCCCAAAATCAAGATCCAAGGACAAATAAAGAAAAGGTCTGAATAGAAAATCAAGCTTAGATCCGATTTTAAAGTTATAATCCTAGGCAATAACCTCGTGGTCATGAATCTTAGGTAATTAGTCACAATTGTCCTTGTCATAGTCATAGGCAATAGTCTTATGTTCACCGTCATAGGCATTGGCATAGTCTTATGTTCATAGTCGTAGGAATAGGCATAGTCTTATGTTCATAGTCATAGGCATAGTCTTATGTTCACAGTCATCGGCGTAGTCTTAGGCCATTAACAATAGTTTCAACGTCATAGGCAATATTCCCAATAGTCAAGATCCAAGAAGAAAACAATAATAGATATGAATCGTACATAAATCAATTCCAGTTTATAACATGCCTATATTAGATTTACAGTTTTTATCTAAAAGTAACTGGAACTTACAGATCGTGGTCTAAGAAATTTAGATGTAGAAGTCAAGTCTAGAAATTAGTCGTTGAATTGTTGAATCGCTGAATCTTGCTTTGATTATAGAAGCAAATCCCCAATAAGAAATTGCTAGCCGTAGTCTACAAGAAATAGTCTTCATGATTTAATTTAATTTAGTTTAGAGGAAGAAGAAGAAGCCATGATCATCAAGAGTTTGAGCAGCACAAGGTTAGAGAAGAATTGTGTAAAGAGGATGAGTCTAGGAGGCTGTTTATATAGAATTTCAAACTAATTAGAGCCGTCGATGAAGCTAGAAGTTATCAAGGCCATCCATCTCAAGAGAAGCCAATCAGAAACTGACAAGTTAGCCCTAGTGACACAGCAGATCTCAGAAATTCGACCAGAACCCGATCAGGCCAGACAGGGTCATACCAGAAAGCTGTGCAGGCCTGTTGCTTGGCCTGGGCGCACCTGCCAAGTGCGCCAATGCAAAATTGCATAGGCGCACTTCCCAAGTGTGCCAGTGCAATTTTGTTCTGGCGCACTTCCCAAGTGTGCCAGTGCATTTTGGCCGGTTTCTGGTTTTTCTGCCTAACTTCGTTCGTCCATATCTTCTTCATATGGTATCCATTTTACGCAATCTTGGACTCTATTTCAAGCAGAATTCCGAGACGAACGCAATGGTGTAACTCGTTTCCCTTGATTCTTATTTTAAAAATTAATTCTGCCTTGATTTATGGTTTTAACATGTTATAAAAATACGAGTTGTTATATTCTCCCCTCCTTTAGGATTTCGTCCCCGAAATCATCAAGTTAGGAAGAATGCATCCTATCATCCAATCAACCATCTACTAAACCATCATCAACAAGCAACCATTGTCCTTAAAAAATTTCTAATTCTATATGAATATATGCAGAAAGTGTGTGTATATGTTCCTTATCTAATGCAAATGATCAGGCCTGATTGATCTTCTTAATGCAAAATATGTTTAGTGCCATGAATCCAACATGTATGCAAATAGTCCTAGTCATATAAACACTATATGTGTGCACAAACATTCATCCATATGCAACATTCACATGATAACACATTAAATTTCATCCATAAACAAGTATAAACACTCATGCATATGCAATATGAAATTGTGTCTGAGCCGATCTAGTGCCTAATGCGTGTTATGCAACCACGACCAACCACTTGCGACCACCTGCAACCATTTGCAAACATCAACCATAACATGTTTCAATCACATGTTTACATCCGAAAGGGTTCTACCTAAGGTTCTCAAGATAGGATTGAGAAGATAAGCAAGATAAAACAAAGCATCTAGGAGAAGAATTTAAAGATGTACCCCCAGAAGGTCCTGCCTGTGGGGCTTGCCCTTGCTTCTTAGGGCAGTACTTGCTGATATGTCCAGTTTCACCACACTGGAAACATGCTCCCATCTTCATCTTCTTTTTTCTACAATCCTGGGCTATATGGCCCTCAATACCACAGAAGTGGCATTTTCTTTTCTCGCGTATCTTGTTATCATTCTTGTTGTTGTTATTCTTGCCTCCTTTCTCGGAGTCTACCTTCTTGTTTTGAGATTCATTCGCCTTGACCTCCTTCTTGCCATTCTTGTCTTCTTCACTTAAGAGCACCATGTCTACTAGCTTTTCATAAGTATCCCCTATAGGTACATGAGTCATGGCAAAGCTGTGAAGTGGCTCGTTCAATCCTTTGACAAAACGAAGAGCCTTCATATGAGGGGTATTTACTAAGTCCAGTCCAAAGCGAACCAGCTGATTGAATTGATTGACGTACTCTTTGACCGTCATACTTCCTTGCTTAAGAGATAAGAACTTTTCTAGCTGTAGACTTCATTCAGCTTGTAAGAGGAATTTCGTCTTGAACCTTATTCTGAAATCCATCCATGTTTCAACCGGCCTCTCAGCGTTAGTGACTTCCCACCAATAGGAAGCTTCGTCTTCGAGCAACCATACCGCCAACTATACTTTCTGCCTATCGTCCACCTCGAAGATAACGAACAGATCCTCGGTTTCTTTGAGCCAATTCCTCGCTTCTACAAATGATTCAGTTACCTTGAAAACCTTTCCACCCATGGCCCTAAAATCTTTACAGATCTTTGAGAAAGCAATTACACGAGGAGGGGGTGGAGGAGTAGGAATCGCTGCAGCTGGAGGAGGAATATTTGCTGGGCCTGCATCGTTGGCCCTAGCCTCTAAGTACCTCGTGAACTAGCCAGGTATTGGCACGCCCTATGGAAAGTTAAGATTCCTAGACATGCTGAAATGAAAAAGAAGAGATTCAAATGAGGGAAAAAAGGATTGTGCTAATGGCTTTTGGTGAATGGCCTTTTAAATAAAACAAGACTTTTCTTGAAAAATGCTTCTTTGTAAACGATTTTTGATAATAATAATACTTTCTGCCTATCGTCCACCTCGAAGATAATGGACAGATCCTCGGTTTCTTTGAGCCAATTCCTCGCTTCTACGAATGTTTCAGTTCCCTTGAAATCCTTTCCACCCATGGCCCTAAAATCTTTACAGATCTTTGAGAAAGCAATTACACGAGGAGGGGGTGGAGGAGGAGGAATCGCTGCAGCTGGAGGAGGAATATCTGCTAGGCCTGCATCGTTGGCCCTAGCCTCTAAGTACCTCCTGAACCAGCCAGGTATTGGCACACCCTATGGAAAGTTAAGATTCCTAGACATGCTGAAATGAAAAAGAAGGGATTCAAACGAGGAAACAAAGGATTGTGCTAATGGATTTTGGTGAATGGCCTTCTAAATAAAACAAGACTTTTCTTGAAAAATGCATCTTTGTAAACGGTTTTTGATAATAATTTTAGAAGGTTTAAAAAACATTTTCCCAGTCTAGTAAACTTCTGCTCTGATACCAAATGTAACACCCTACCTCCGCTAGGGTCACTCACAAAGGGAATGCACTAGTTTTGGAGGAGCGTTATCGAGGTAAACAAATACAGAAATATTGCAAGACAAAACATAAATAAAACAGCGGAAGAATCAAAAGATAAATTTCATTACTTTCAAAATAGTCAAAGCCTTTTACATTCAAAGTACAAAATAGCCAAAGTCATTATTTTCCATTACAACAAATTCTGTCTTGCATAAACAAAGAAGCATAAACTTAAAACATCAAAAGTAGCTTAATTCCCCAAAGGTAGCAGAAAATGCAGCCATAGCATAGCCCAAGATCAAACTGTACATGAGCTGAATCAAAAGCAAGCGAAATCCAAGCTAAGTGCTAGAATTTCCTCCCTGAGAACTTGGGGGGGGGGATACGGAAGAAAAAGAGGCGAAAGAAAACGGGTCAGTCATAAAGACTGGTAGGTCCAAGTGACTTTCAGCATAAAAACAGATAAAGGTAACATGACATGTATAAATTGAAAGTAATCATACAGATGATGACAAGATGGGCAAGATAGACTAAGATAACATTATAAATCAAGTATAGCATCACGTATTCAAGCTTCGCTGCATCAACTGTACTAGAATCCCAAACCCACGTCTTATATTAATCATGAAATGATTCCTTAGCCTAATATCATGAAATGACCCATTTCTAGGTCCAATGAAACGATCCACTAGTCGATCGGCTCCCTACAAGTTCTAGCTCGTCATGTGTCTGTGTCATACGGCCCAATCACGAATGTAGTCAAATGTGCTAGGTCCACCATAGGGTGTATCAAGCCCTATGGTGGCAACCACCGACATAAATCAAGAATGCAAAGATAAACCTACTGATGCCCAATGCCTGCTTTTTCAACTTCGGACCACGTGCACGACCATAGCCCGTCTGAACCTACACCGGCGCACCAACACAGCCGTCGTTCTGGTCGCTTACAAACAGCCCAGTAATCGTGCCCCACCCTGCCTAGTTCCACGATACCATGATACATCTAGTGGGTTACTGCTGAAATGGACTGCGTAACTAGGGTTTCCGTCTAATAGGTTAAGTGTTGTCATTAAAATTCGTGACTTAACCCCTATCAGTCTAGCATGTCAAGTTGGTTAAGTGTTGTCATTCAAGTTCGTGACTTAAACCAACTACGAATCATGTATAAAGTTAGTTAAGTATTGTCTTACATGTTCATGACTTAACCCTATCAATGTTGCATTAATTCATTAATGCACCCCAACCTCTCACATCAGACCTGTTATTGTGGTCACTGGATATGTCGGGCGGTTCCGGGCAGAATTACACCACAACTCAGTCTGACCTCGGGTTTTCAAGTGCGATATGACCAACTACCCACATTGGATCCTATTGTTTGCAGTAACTGGATTTGCCGGCGGTTCCGGGCAGAATTACACTACAAACTTAACCCAACCTCGAGTTGGCCATTTTCAAGTTCATTCTAGGGTCATGCCCATGTTCAAGTTTTCATGTCAAGTTCGTGTCAAGTTTTCAAGGCAATATTCGTGTCAAGCTTCCTATAATTACCAATTTTTCCCAACGTTACCCCGTCTAAATATTAGGCTAACAATCTTAGCCTAATTTTCTATCCGCATGGTTTTTGACATTTATTAGGCTAAAAACTAAGCATAATTTAACGTACAAAAAATTGGCATATAGCAATTTATTAACATAAGCATGACATAGGCGTAAACTTGGCATCATCGGCATAGTCAATATGAACATCATAGGTGTGAACTTGCAAAATAGTCAACATGAATATCAAAGGTCTGAATCTTGCAACGTAGACTAAATCAACATACATATATGTGAACTTGCAACATAGACTAATTCAACTTACATATATGTGAACTTGCAAATCAATAACGAGCATATGAACAAGTGTGAACTTGAAATATGACATAGGTTTAACATATACACATAAACATGTAGATCTAACATTTGGTCACATATGTGATATGATTTTACAACCTAAAACTTGCATAACATGATAAACTACACAACTTGACATAACGGGTTGTACTTCAAGTTCATATACACATGAATAGACTTATTCGTTAACTCCCAATTCAACATGATAATGAATTAGAACCACAGGCATAGATCAATATCATTCAATTCCACATATAAGATAATCAACATTATTCTATTATCAATCTATTTTTAAGGCATGACATAACTGAATAAATTGATTAAAACATCGCAGGCATATAGATCTGATAACATTATTGATCATGAAAAGGTTTGAATAATAATTTAGTTTCAAGAACAAGGATAGATTTGATTTAAATAGAAAAATCCCCAAAATCAAGATCCAAGGACAAATAAAGAAAAGGTCTGAATAGAAAATCAAGCTTAGATCCGATTTCAAAGTTGTAATCCTAGGCAATAACCTCATGGTCATGAATCTTAGGTAATTAGTCACAATTGTCCTTGTTATAGTCATAGGCAATAGTCTTATGTTCACCGTCAATAGGCATAGGCATAGTCTTATGTTCATAGTCATAGGCATAGTCTTTTGTTCATAGTCATAGGCAATAGGCATATTCTTATGTTCACAGACATAGGCATAGGCATAGTCTTATGTTCACAGTAATCGGCGTATTCTTAGGCCATTAACAATAGTTTCAACGTCATAGGCAATATTCCCAATAGTCAAAATCCAAGAAGAAAACAAGAATAGATATGAATCACACATAAATCAATTCCAGTTTATAACATGCCCATATTAGATTTATAGTTTTCATCTAAAAGTAACTGGAACTTACAGATCATGGTCTAAGAAATTTAGATGTAGAAGTCAAGTCTAGAAATTAGTCGTTGAATTGTTGAATCGCTGATTCTTGCTTTGATTGTAGAAGCAAATCCCCAATAAGAAATTCCTAGCCGTAGTCTTCAAGAAATAATCTTCACGATTTAATTTAATTTAATTTAATTTAGATGAAGAAGAAGAAGCCATGATCATCAAGAGTTTGAGCAGCATAAGTTTAGAGAAGAATTGTGTAAAGAGGATCAGGCTGTTTATATAGAATTTCAAACTAACTAGAGCCTTTGATGAAGCTAGAAGTAATCAAGGCCATCCATCTCAAGAGAAGCCAATCAGAAAGTGATAAGTTAGCCTTAGTGACACAGCAGAGCTCAGAAATTCGTCCAGAACCCGATAAGGTCAGCCAGTGTCAAACCAGAAAGTTGTGCAGGCCTGCTGCTCGGCCTGGGCGCACCTGCCAAGTGCACCAATGCTAAATTGCATAGGCGCGCTTCCCAAGTGCGTCAGTGCAATTTTTTTCTGGCGCACTTCCCAAGTGCGCCAGTACATTCTGGCCGGTTTTTGTTTTTTCTGCCTAACTTCATTCGTCCATATCTTCTTCGTACGATATCCGTTTTATGCAAACTCAGACTCTATTTAAGCAGAATTCTGAGACGAACGCAATGGCTTAAGCCGTTTCCCTTGATTCTTAATTCAAAAATTAATTCTGCCTTGATTCATGGTTTTAACATGTTATAAAAATACTAGTTGTTACAGCAGCCATAGCATAGCTCAAGATCAAACTGTACATGAGCTGAACCGAAAGCAAGCGAAATCCAAGCTAAGTGCTGGAGATCCCTCCCTTAGAATCTGGGGGGGGGGGAAACGAAAGAAAAAGAGGCAAAAGAAAATGGGTCAGTCATAAAGACTGGTAAGTCCTAGTGACTTTCATCATAAAAACCGGTAATGGTAACATGACATGTATAAACTGAAAGTAAACATAAGGATGCTGTCAAGATGGGCAAGATAGACTAAGATAACATAATAAATCAAGTATAGCATCGCATGTTCAAGGTCCGCTGCACCAATTGTACTAGTATCCCAAGCCCATGTCTTATATAAACCATGAAATGATCCCTTGGCCCAACATCATGAAATGACCCATTACTAGGTCCAACGGAACGATCCACCAATCGATCAGCTCCTTACAAGTTCTAACTCGTCGTGTGTCTGTGTCATACGGCCCTATCATGAATGTAGTCACCTATGCTAGGTCCACCATAGGGTGTATCAAGACCTAGGGCGCCAACCACCGACACGAATCAAGCATGCACAGGTAAACCTACTAATGCCCAGTGCCTGCTTTTTCAACTCCTGACAACGTGCACGACCATAGTCCGCCTGAACCTACACCGGTGCACCAACTCAGTCGTCGTTCAGGTCACTTATAATCAACCCAGTAATCGTGCCCCACACTACCTAGTTCCAGGGTACCATGATACATCTAGTGGGTTACTGCTGTAATGGACCGCGTAGCTAGGGTTTTCGTCCAATAGGTTAAGTGTTGTCATTTAAATTCGTGACTTAACCTGTATCAGTCTAGCATGTCAAGTTGATTAAGTGTTGTCATTGAAGTTCGTGACTTAACACGTCTACGTTTCATGTCAAATTGGCTAAGTGTTGTCGTTCAAGTTCATGACTTAACCCTACGAATCATGTGTCAAATTTCAAGTGTTGTCTTCCATGTACATAACTTAACCCTATCATGTGGCATTAATTCATTAATGCACCCTAACCTCTCACATCAGACCTATTGTTGTCGTCACTGGATATGCCAGGCGCATCCGGGCAGATTTACACCACAACTCAGTCTGACCTCGGGTTTCAAGCGCGATATGACCAACTACCCACATTGGATCCTATTGTTTGCAGTAACTGGATTTGCCGGGCGGTTCCGGGCAGAATTACACTGCAAACTCAACCCTACCTCGAGTTGGCCATTTTCAAGTTCATTCTAGTGTCATGACCATGTTCAAATTTAATATCAAGTTCGTGTCAAGTTTCAAGGCAAGTTTCATGTCCATATCCAGATTCAAGTTATAACAATGTTCATGTTGCAATTTATGTCTATTATCAAGTTCATGATTCATGTTCATAACCAATTCTTGTTTTGCCTAATCTACCCAAATCGTATTCCCATCGTATGTAAACGTGAATCGATTATATTACAAGTAAATCCAAATCCCGAAATAAAGGGAATAACATAAAAACTATGATAGGCAAAAAGGACGCGCATAAAGTGATAAAAGGGATTACAAGTCTAGCATGATATAACTTGAGATAATTGGTAAAAACATCACTGGCATATGGAACAACAGCCTCAAAACATTAGGATTTCAAATCTAGTATGATAAGGTGATAGTCATGATAAAAGTTGACATAAGGTGATAGTCCCAAATAGTTGGATCTAGATTAACCCTAGAGGTGGGGTGAATAGGGTTTATTACAAATTTTTGTGGAGTTGAGGTGGGGTGAATAGGGTTTATTACAAATTTTTGCAGAGTTATAATCTAACGGGATATTGAAATAATAATCATATCACAGAATGCGGTAGATATAAAAATACAGAAAGTAAATGACATACAGAGATACCTAGCTTCGGCAAAATCTTGCCTACTGCTGCATTCCTAAGGTCTCTACTTGGTGATAGAACAGATCCTGCATACAAGACCATGTACACTCGCAAACCCTGCTCCTATTCTAACCCTACGCTCAAAACCCTAGATTGGTCAATATCCACTCGATCAGATTTTTCCCAAATTACAACCCCGTAATCTATAACCCATATTTTACAAACTCTGAAACTGACAGTCAACACCCTGACTGATTCACACTAGACTTAACAGACCTAGAACTGATTTGGTTCGATTTACAAAACAAAATTAAAATACAACATAAAATAAAAAAAGATGAAACCCTTGTGACAAACAACTACAGGAGTTAAATTTAAAGGGTCATCCCCTTTTTCTTTTAACAATGCGCCGGCCCTTTTGTTTAGGGTTGCTCCCTTATCTTTTAATTGTCCTGATCACTTTTGCTTCTCTTGAAAAAATAATGGTGGCAGCTTGAGAAACCTAGGGTTTATGAATTTGTCCCCAAAATGATTCCGGTTGCTGAAGGATGAATTAATCTCTGATGCTTTGGAATCTCGTGGCTTGCTTCTTTGACTTGAAATTGCTCTCTGGACTTGAGAGCTGTGGCTTTGCTCGTCCGATTTGGGATAGCTTTCTGGTTCGATCGAAATTGTGAGTTTTCTGAAATTTCTTGCTTTGAAAATGCTTGAATTGAGTTTGTGGGTTTCGATACCAAACAGCCGATGATGATAATGGTTTTTATATAAAGGATTATAACATCCTGTAATTCTCTGATTTCGTGATAAATGGCTTGGCTGAATTCTTGCGGCTTCCACTTTTGATTTTTTTGAAAGAAAATGATTCCTTGGCTTTGTAAAAATACGGATTTGATTGAGAAGATTCTTGCATCAATAAATGTTTGATTTTTGCCCTTTTTGGTTTCTCTGATTAGATGCATGGACTTTTGCAAATATGACTTTATTCTTCGAAATAGATTTTCCCTTTATGATGGTTTGCTCGATTTAATTCAGTCTTGATAAGTTGATAAATTCTGGATATTAGAAAATGATCCCTTGCCATATAATTCAGAGATGTTACCAAATATGACACAGTAATTTTCTTGCCAAAAAAAGCTCTGTTTTTCTGAAGCAAATATAAATTGTTTCCCGAAAAATCCTAGCTGAAATTTCACTGATTTGATTATGAGGAATTTGATTGAGGATGCTATAAATGTTTTGATGCTCTTGCTCATTTCTGTTTTGAACATGCATATGTGCATCTACTTGTGGTTGAATCTGCAATTGGTTACATTCCATAATTTGACTTCTGGAAACAGATTTCTTGCATTTGCCACTTTTGCTCATGCCATAAAAAAAAATTAATTCATTCTTCCATCATTACTCCTGTGTAGATTTAAATCTTTCTGCTGCATTATTATTTATGCTTGAAACTTCCTTGTACATGAAGTTGCACATACATGATTCAGTCTTGAACTTGACTGACTTGCGTTGCTTGAAAGTGGCAGACATTTAACCTGCTGAACCTGTGACATGTCTTGTACTCGACCCCCATTACATTTTAAAACCTTGTTATTCTTCGATCTTTGTTGGCAGTTCAAACTTATGTATTTTGCCATTGCACATTGAAAACTAAAATGAGTTGCATGTCCTTGATCTTGTTTCTACTGCAATGTACTACTGAACTAAACTGATGCACCCACTTTGCTTAATGCCTGACTTTGTATTCTGACTGTAAACATGTTTCACTGTCCAGTTTTGTATGTTACTGAATATTGACTTTAACTTGAAACTTTGGCTTGTATTTTCATCTCTACACCATGTATTTAAAAAGAACTTGCTGCATATGTCATTTGTTGTTGCATGTGAGTTGCTTCACCACCTTGACCATTTTGAGATATGCTGCTTGAATATGTCACCTTGGCCATGAACATGTGCATGGACTTGATCACCATCCATGTGTCATGCTACCTTGAACTGTTGCTACACTTGTTCACCTGAAACTTGAGAATGGCCAAACTGGCTCCACCATGTTGCACCATTTCTTGAGCATGCTACTCCACTTGCACCACTCTCTTGCTTTGTGCACTAAACTGTCATGTGTACATGACTGTGTTGACTTGTTGACCATGTTGGTTGACTTTGTCCATGTGAAAACCATGTAGTAATGTTGACTGAATCTCTTATGATTTGATCATGTTGAATGTCTTCATTGATTTGTTGCTGACTTGTTGTGGCTCGACCAATTTGTGGTTACATGTATACACACACATATATATATATATATACATATGTGTGTGTATATATATATATGTGTGTGTGTGTGTGTATGTATGACTTCATTTTCACCTGTATTGAGTCGAGTTGGTCCATGTGGCTGCTCCTTAGTTGCTCGCATTGTATTTTGATTGGCGAGGCAGTGCACACGTGTATATTTATACATGTGTATTTGCAGTCGATCAGAAAATTTCATGTCCTTGTACATATACAAACTGTCTGCCTAGACACAGATGAATCAGATCAAGTCATGAAAAATGATGAGAAACACACCAGAAAACTGAGGCAAAAAAAATAATATTTTAAAAATAAAATTTATATTTGCGTGTATTATGTTTTATTCCTGTTGTAGTGTGCTGTGTATGTTTCTATTTTATTTGACAGGTAAGCAGAAGATGATGACTGGACTAATTGTGAAGTGCAAAGACAGAATATTGACAAAGACATGTACATAAGAATATATGTATATGAGAGAGAGTGTATGTTTGTACAAATGAAACTGTAATGAATTATGTATCAGTGATGTGTTCAAATAGTGGAGTTGTAAATTTGTACTGTTTAAATGTTGAAATAAAATATTATATTCAAATAAATACTGTGTGAATATTTGAATTTCTATACAGTCGTATTTTATTTAAATATAAATATTATATTCTTGGTTGTGATGAATATGTGAAACAGTACAACAATAAACACATTTAAAATAATATATATTTGGTTGTTATCGTTAAACAAAAATCATATTATTTTGTATACAACACCGTTATATAGAACAATCTCCCCCTTTTGATGATGACAAACAAATATTAAGATTTTGAATACAATAAATGTGTTTGACAAAGAAGAACATAACTCCCCTATTTGAAAGCTCCCGCTACAATAGAGACTCCCCCTATAACTATGCATGAGTAAAAAGAAATGAATAATAATGAATATTTCAAAATTAAAAGTGTTTATAAAATGTTCACTCATAAAAAAAATCTCAATCCATTCTCCTCCTTTTGTTATCATCAAAAGGATTCAGAATTTAAAATATATATGAAAAATGACTAAAAAATATTATTTCAGCTTAAGAGGAAGAACGGTCATCATAAATCTCAGTCAGCTAAACAAAAATCATAATATTCTGTGAACAGGAGGCATATTTCACATTGTAGAGAATGACGGATTTACGATGAATTTTGTATATATGGAGAGAGTTACAAAAAAACATATATTTTCAATTATTTTCCAAAAGAATTTTATAAAATTAAGCACAAAATAATGATGGATTTGGACTGTAATTAATAATTCAATTTAAGTGACAACATCGTATAATCTCAAATCCCAATAACTATCAATCAACAAATGATAATATGTCATAAAATATCAACACATTTCACAAATTAGAAAATGGATTGATAAACTTATTATTATACACCAAGGAGAATATCAAATTAATTTTTATTCACAACACATTTTTCCTTTTTTTTATTTAAGAGCACACTGACCAAACATAACCAAACTTGGATTTTTAAATGAGGTCAGTCACAGCTTAAATTATAAGTTGTCTCTTAACCATGCATAACCAGAGCTTGGATTTTTAAATGAGGCTAGAGACACACTTATATATTTATTATTTTCAATTTCAAAACGAAAAACTCCTCAGTATATAAAACCAATATGAATGATATAAAAGTGGCAGATACAGAAATGGACTGTGAAATAAATTTCTAAATTATTTATATTATGAAATATGATCAACTGTACTGAGATCATTGAAAATTTCAATTGTCACTAATTCTGAAAAATAACATAACCATAATTCCATCACAAATATTTTCACTGTTTATTCAAAAAGATTCTTAAAAAAAATTAACTCTCCACATTAATATAAAATCATAACGGATGGCAGAAGGATGATAGGTAATGAAGATGGTCGTGAAATAATTGCTAGTTCAAAGATATTGTAATAAATATTCAACCATCATGAAAATATAAATAAAATCTACTCTTGTTGTGAAATATAATGCCGTCACAATTCATCACAATTTCAAAATCTGATAATTATTTTGATGAATTATAAATACAGTTCAATTTTGATATTGGTTTCAATTTCTGAATGAATAATTAATAAATAATTCTAAAAATGAAAATCAATTACAAGAGGAATATGCTGATCCATACACGACAAGAGAGAAAAATGTGTACAAGGAAAAAAGAGTGTGTGGATTTATACATGGTGAAGATTTGAATCTAAGTATAGATGGGTGAGACAGATAAAAGGCACTTCTGATACCACTTGGTGTCCCTATTAATGAGGATTATAATCACACTGGAGATAAAACAGGATCTCACAGACAAATAGAAAATCGATCACAAGGCTCAAGCAGACAAGAATAACAAATAAATTCCATCTATCATAGCAGCAGTAAAAAACAGGCAGATTTTTGAAAACATTTTTCAAATAACAGCATCAGAGCAGCATATAAAAACAATAGCACAACAGACTCGTCAGAAGATGATGGTCATGTAAAGATCATTCATGATCCAAGATAAGAAATATCGTTTATTTGAAATCATTTGAGGAATATGAAAAACTCTAGATTCAATGAATCGATTACACCAAATTATTAATTTCAGATTCAAGATGTGTGTGAGATTCAATAAACCAATAATTTCAAATGATTTTATACAAACAAATATTTAAATCAAATAACCATGAAATAATAGAGAGATTTAAGACCATTTTTTCAAAGAATTTTCAAAATTATCTTTGACAAGTATAAGAGAAATATCAGGTCATTTACATCAAGTTTTGAAGATAATCATTATTCAAAAAGTAAGAATTTATCTATTCGAAATCACTTGAATCAGTGTTAAGTTTTGAGGTATAATGAATTAGTCACACAAGATTAATAATTTCAAATTTAAGTGGTGTGTGAGATTCAAAATACTAGGAATTTCAGTTGATTTCAAACAAACAAATTGCAGATAAAATTATCATGAATATAAGATGAATTCCAAGATGTAAACAAGGTGATTCAAGACAAAAATGGAATATCCAAGCCAATCTGAAAATCAAGGAAATTATCACAATTGATAAGTAGCAGTGTGCTGTAATGAGTATGATATTTAAAGAGTTTCCAAAAATGAATTGGAAGGACCTCAGAACAGCAGAGATGTGTGAAATTTCAATTGTTTTTTAGATCTTCAAATAATTTAGAATTCATATTAACAGTGTTCAAGATATAACAAGAATACGTCAACAGTGTCAGGAATTCAGGGAAATGAAAATGAACTTCAAAACAATTGCAGATATTTACAAGATTAAATTCAAGATATGGAAATGATTAAAGACACTTGAGTTTTATCAAGAGAAGCATATTTCCAGAAAAACATGACTTCAGCAATTTGATGTTAATGAAGCCCATAAAGAAACAAAAAAAAATGGCAGTGATAAATAAAAAAAACTGAAGAAAAATAAAAGGGATAGAGGAAAGAGTAAACACACAAAATATAAATAGAGAGAATATACAAAGGTGAGTTTAGAGACCATACCAGAATCCAATGTAAAACAGAATCTCTAACTCAACAGATCTTGGCTGAAAGGAACTGTAGATGATACAGAAGTATAAACCAGCTTGACTTCAAATTTCTTTTCAGTATAGTAGTTCCTCAGCCATCCTTCGGTACCTATGAATTTATAGGATCGAGTGGTCTAACAAAATTTGCAAAACCACTCACAATTTTATTCACACATTTTGGTATCCAGACTTGTTTATATAACAAACCATTCGAATCTATTTTTGTGCCTTTAGGAACCCATATTTGTTTGAAATTAACTGAATATATTTTATTTCCTTTTGGGATCCAAATATGTTTAAATGGTTTATTATAAAATAAGTTTTTAGTTTGTTTTTGTTTCAAGAATCCTTTGGAATTTTCAAAGTTCATATTTTCAAGTCTATTCCTTTCAAAGCAGTTTGGGGGATTTTTAGAAACACCTGAATCTCGTTTTCCAAACACATTGATTTTCCTAAAGTCAAGACCGTTTTTATTTCTTGAAGAAAATTGGTTTTTCAACAGCATATTCAGCGATTTTTCTCCATCAGAAAATTTTGTCAATGTTGTTTCTAGTTGTTGAATTTTAGATTTAAGATCACCATTTTCTTTCATTAAATCTGAACAACGGTTTTCAGTGATCTTACTCTTTTCAAAATCAGTTTTTAAACCATATTTTCATCTTTAAGCAAACTTGTTTTGGCTTGAGATTCCCTGATTTCAGATTTAAATCGTTTTTGTTTTTCAGACTCAAATTTCTTGGATTTGTCAATCTCATTTTCAAGTTCTTCTAAAATCAAATTTGATTTCAACAAGTTCTCCTTTTTCAGCAATTTAAAATTTGGAATTTATATCTATTTTCAAATTCCTTTTGCAGAAGGTTATTCAAATTTGATAACTCAGTCTTGTTCTCATTTAAAATCAAAAATTCATTTTCAAACTTTTGAATACTTTTTTTGAGATGAACAAGATTGGTTTTCAATTTCAAACAATTTTTGCAAACATAATTTGAAGAATTTTTAACATATTCAAGTTGTGATTCCAAATCATCAATTTTGCTGGTCAACTCAAAGTTCTTAGATTTTAGAGACTTATTTTTCAGTTGGAGTTTATCAACAAATTTCGGTAAATCAAGACACATGTAAGCTAAATCTTCGTATGAGAAATTTTCTGTTTCAGCATCTGTTGATTCTCCATCATCTGATCCTTCTAAATTTTCATTTGTTAATCATGTTAAAAAGAACTCTGAATCTGAGTTGACTTTCTCGGGTTTTGAGCTACCGTTGTCAGATCTTCCATACTTCGTATTGAGAGTATCCCAGATTACCTATGCAGATAAACAATGACAGATAAGATTAAACTGTTCAGTACTAAGATAATCAAATATAATTTTCATAGCACGGGTATTGAAAGTAATATCTACACTATCAAATCCGTTGATAATAACATCCCAGTATTTAGTATTAATATATTTTAAATAAAATTCCATTTTGGATTTCCAGTTTAAAAAATCTGTTCCATCGAAAATAGTTGTAGATGAACTGGGCTGAATCTCTATCGACTGACAACTAGGAAACACCATTACTCTAGAGTTAACAGAATAGCTGCTCTGATACCACTTGTTGGATCTAGATTAACCCTAGAGGGGGGATGAATAGGGTTTATTAAAAAAATTTGCAGAGTTATAATCTAACGGGATATTGAAATAATAATCAGATCACAGAATGCGGTAGATATAAAAATACAGAAAGTAAATGACACACAGAGATACCCAGCTTCGGAAAAATCTTGCCTACTGCTGCATTCCTAAGGTCTCTACTAGGTGATAGTACAGATCCCGCATACAAGACCATGTACACTCGCAAACCCTGCTCCTATTCTAACCCTACGCTCAAAACCCTAGACTGGTCGATATCCCCTCGATCAGATTTTCCAGAATTACAACCCCGTAATCCGTAAACCATATTTTACAAACTTTGAAACTGACAGTCAACACCCTGACTGATTCACACTAGACTTTATAGATCTAGAACTGATTCGGTTCGATTTACAAAACAAAATTAAAATTCAACATAAAATAAAACAAGATGAAACCCTTGTGATAAACAACTAAAGGAGTTAAATTTAAAGGGCCATCCCCTTTTTCTTTTAACAATGCGTCGGCCCTTTTGTTTTGGGTTGCTCCCTTATCTTTTAATTGTCCTAATCACTTTTGCTTCTCTAGAAAAAATAATGGCGGCGGCTTGAGAAACCTAGGGTTTATGAATTTGTCACCAAAATGATTCCGGTTGCTGAAGGATGAATTAATCTCTGATGCTTTGGAATCTCGTGGCTTGCTTCTTTGACTTGAAATTGCTCTTTGGACTTGAGAGCTGTGGCTTTGCTCGTCTAATTTGGGATAACTTTCTGGTTCGATCGAAATTGTGAGTTTTCTGAAATGTCTTGCTTTGAAAATGCTTGAATTGAGTTTGTGGGTTTCGATACCAAACAGCCGATGATGATAATGATCATTATATAAAGGATTATAACATCCTATAATTCTCCGATTTCGTGATAAATGGCTTGGCTGAATTCTTGCGGCTTCCACTTTTGATTTTTTTGAAAGAAAATGATTCCTTGGCTTTGAAAAATACGGCTTTGATTAGAAGATTCTTGCATCAATAAATGCTTGATTTGTTGCCCTTTTTTATTTCTCTGATTAGATGCGTGGATTTGTGCAAATATGACTTGATTCTTTGAAATAGATTTTCCCTTTATGATGTTTTGCTCGATTTAATTCAGTCTTGATAAATTGATAAGTTCTGGATATTAGAAAATGATCCCTTGCCATATATTTCAGAGATGTTGCCAAATATGACACAGTAATTTACTTGCCAAAAAAAACTCTGTTTTCTGAAGCAAATATAAATTGTTTCCTGAAAAATCCTAGCTGAAATTTCATTGATTTGATTCTGAAGAATTTGATTGAGGATGCCATAAATGTTTTGATGCTCTTGCTCGTTTCTGTTTTGAACATGCATATGTGCATCTACTTGTGTTTGAATCTGCAATTGGTTACATTCCATAATTTGATTTCTGGAAACAGATTTCTAGCATTTGCCACTTTTGCTCATGCCATAAAAAAAAAATTAATTCATTCTTCCATCATTAATCCTGTGCAGATTTAAATCTTTCTGCTGCATTATTATTTATGCTTGAAACTTCCTTGTACATGAAGTTACACATACATGATTGAGTCTTGAACTTGACTGACTTGAGTTGCTTGAAAGTGGCACAAATTTAACCTGCTGAACCTGTGACATGTCTTGTACTCGACCCCCATTACATTTTAAAACCTTGTTATTCTTCGATCTTTGTTGGCAGTTCACACATAAGTATTTTGCCATTGCACATTGAAAACTGAAATGAGTTGCATGTCCTTGATTTTGTTGCTACTGCAATGTACTACTGAAATGAACTTATGCACCCACTTTGCTTAATGCCTGACTTTGTATTCTGACGGTAAACATGTTTCACTGTTCAGTTTTTATGTTACTGAATCTTGACTTTAACTTGAAACTTTTGCTTGTATTTTTGTCTCTACACCATGTATTTAAAAAGAACTTGCTGCATATGTCATTTTTTGTTGCATGTGAGTTGCTCCATCACCTTGAACATTTTGAGATATGCTGCTTGAATATGTCACCTTGACCATGAACATGTGCATGGACTTGATCACCATCCATGTGTCATGCTACCTTGAACTGTTGCTACACTTGTTCACCTGAAACTTCAGAATGGCCAGACTGGCTCCACCATGTTGCACCATTTCTTGAAAATGCTGCTCCACTTGCACCACTCTCTTGCTTTGTGCACTAAACTGTCATGTGTACTTGACTGTGTTGACTTGTTGACCATGCTGGTTGACCTTGTCCATGTGAACACCATGTAGTAATGTTGACTGAATCTCTTATGCTTTGATCATGTTGAATGTCTTCATTGATTTGTTGCTGACTTGTTATGGCTCGACCAATTTGTTGTTACATGTATACACACACACGTATATATACACATATGTGTATATGTATATATGTGTGTACATGTATGACTTCATTTTCACTTGTACTGAGTCGAGTTGGTCCATGTGGCTGCTCCTCAGTTGCTCGCACTGTATTTTGATTGGCGAGGCAGAGCACACGTGTATATTTATACACGTGTGTATTTGCAGTCGATCAGAAAATTTCCTGTCCCTGTACGTATACAAAATGTCTGCCCAGACACAGATGAATCAGATCAAGTCATGAAAAATGATGAGAAACACACCAGAAAACTGAGGTAAAAAAATAAAATTTTAAAAATAAAATTTATATTTGCGTGTATTATGTTTTATTCCTGTTGCAGTGTACTGTGTGTGTTTCTATTTTATTTGGCAGGTAAGCAGAAGATGATGACTGGACTGACTGTGAAGTGCAAAGACAGAAGACAGAATATTGACAGAGACATGTATATAAGAATATATGTATACGAGAGAGAGTGTATGTTTTACAAATGAAACTGTAATGAATTATATATCAGTGATGTGTTCAAATAGTGGAGTTGTAAATTTGTACTGTTTAAATGTTGAAATAAAATATTTTATTCAAATAAAATACTATGTGAATATTTGAATTTCTGTAAAGTCGTATTTTATTTAAATATAAATATTATATTCTTGGTTGTGATGAATATATGAAATAGTACAACAACAAACACATTTAAAATAATATATATTGGGTTGTTATCATAAAAAAAATCATATAATTGTGTATACAACACTGTTATATACAACAAAAACTTGTGAATAATAACTGATTCAACATCATAGGCATGATAATATTATGGACATGAAAGGATTCGATTTACAACATGAATAGGCCCAAATTAATTTCATAGCAATATTCCCAAAAATCAAGATCCAAGATGAACAAGAATAGATATGAATCAATTATCATACATAGATCCAATTCCAATTTATAACATGAATAGGCCCAAATTAATCTCATAGCAATATTCCCAAAAGTCAAGATCCAAGATGAACAAGAATAGATATGAATCAATTATCGTACATAGATCCAATTCCAATTTATAACACGAATATGCCCAAATTAAACTCATAACAATATTCTCAAAAGTCAAGATCCAAGATGAACAAGAATAGATATGAATCAATTATCATACATAGATCCAATTCCAATTTATAACATGTCTATATTAAGTTTATAGTTTTTATCTAAAAGTAACTTGGACTTACAGATCTTGGTCTAAGAAATTGAGATGCAGAAGTTGAATCTATAAACTAGTCATCGAATAGTTGAGTCGTTGTGTAACACCCCATAATTTTATAACATTAAAATTTACAAATTAAAGTATACTTAATTTTTAAAAAAGAATTAAGTGAAATGGGTTGGGCAGAGAAATATATATATATATATATATATATATATATATTGATATATATATATATATATAAATTAAAAATTAAATAAATAAATATGCGAAAAAGTTCAAAACAGCGAATTGGGAGGGGTAATAACCGAACCGGCCCATTTTTGAGGTCGACCCGAGCCTTGCTGGGTCGACTAGGGGTTAATCCATGGTGTTTGGCTGTCAACCCGTGGGCCGATTCGCTCAAATGCAGATTTTGCATTTGATTGGTTCTCATGGTTCACGGTTAATCTAATGGTCCTAAATAACTTCCTACACCTATAAATACATCCTAATGCTAACCCTAAACCTAATTAAAATAGAATAGTTACCGTCATACCATCGCCATGGAAATCAATGGAGCCGCCGCCAACTAAGAAAGAAGAAAAGCAAATTCAGTTCTAATTCTCTTAACCCTAAAGCAAAGCAAAACTCTCTCTTTTCTTCTCTAAATTGTGAGTATGATGATCTTAACAGGATTATTATCATTTTAATTAGGTTGATTTATGAATGGATTATGAGTAGAAGATGTGAATTATCATATATGTTGCTGTAAACCCCTTTTTCTATCATGTATATTGTAAATCCAATGTTATGTGATGATGATATCTTATATGTTGTAAATCATGCTATGATGATGTTATGTATGTTGAAAGTTTCTATGCTAAGTTGTGATGAATCATACATGTTAAAAAGGCCATGATGTTACCATCTATGCTAGTTAGTTCATATTAATTAAATCATCATGTTTGGGTTATGTTGATCTATATGACAAGTCACATATGCAAGTTAGATTGATTAGAAAAGTTATGAACATATGCCAAGACATCTATTATGACATCTAGAATTATGCTATGACATATGTGATATCCTATGCTAGTTCACACCATCATTATGTTGCCTAAAAACCCTATATGCAAGTTTATGTATAGATTTGGGCTATGATCATATCATGTAAATTGAGACATTTAACAAGTTGACACTTTTTGATCCTTAACATGTGTAGTTTATGCAAGTTTCACCCCTATTATGATTAGATTTATTTTAATTGTCCATATGTTGTGATAATTTATCTTTGTGCTAGGTGTTAGACTATACAAGTCTAGCCTATATTATGCGTTGAATAAGCGAACGTATAAACGTGGGGTAAGGGTAATATTAAGGATTTAATATTAAAAAGTTGGGGTGCAATTGATATGATTTTGCATGCCATAAGTGGATGGCCATAATTGAGTCAATTATGGACATCATTAAAAGTTGACTTAATTAATAATTTGAATAGGGAATTATTAAAACTGGGGTAAAAGATTTTAAGTGTTAATCAATGCTTAGGACACGAGGTTGGACTCGTTTGTGACGTAAACCTGCCCGGACCCGCCCGGCAAATCTAGTGGTCACAAATGTCAGCCCAATGTGAGAGGTCCTAGGCCTAAACTAAAGCATAACGGTTGTAAAGACACGAGGTTAGACTCTTTTATAGTTTAAGACTGCCCGGACCCGCCCGGCAAATCCAGCTGCCATAAATGCCAGTCTAATGTGAGAGGTCTTTATAAGGTTATGGCCTGAATGAATTAAGAAATACCTTAACCAGATAAACATGTAAGGTGGGACATGGGGGTTAATTAGGTGCCTTGGGTGGCATGAGGAATCTAGGGGGTGCCCTTAGTGGCATGTGAAATACGATTAGTAAGACTTAACCAAACACACATGTAAATGAACATGACTAAGAGGGTTAAGTGGGATATACTAGTGACAACCTTAGGTGGGTAGCTTGTGGGGGCCCATTTCGACTAGTATCCCAAACGTATCTTGGTGGGCTCGACCCAAGTCGAGGACGGGACATGCATGCTGGGGTTAACTGTAAGAGGCCAAAACGGGGAGCGGTGGCAACGCAAGTCCAACGGGTTTCGTATGCGTGTGTAGACCCGGGCTGGTAGGTAAGACGTTGTTGCATCGTGTAGGTATAAGCCGTGCATTCTCAAGTTGTATCGGGTTGCCACTTTAGGGGAGTGATACACCCCACTTTGGGGCCAGCACGGGTATCTACGAGTAGGGAGCCGATCGAAAGTGGGTAGTGGGGTACACCTAGTGGAGATAGGGGCAGACGGCACCTATGTAGTCAACTAGGGGTACATAAGGCGATTTATAAGGTTTCTGTGTGAAGTAAGTGGGATTAAACGATGGGGTGACTGGTGTGGTGCAGTGTAGTAATGTGCGGTGTAGTGTAGTAATCATTCGTTAGTAATTAGGTGTGCCTTTACCGTTATCTTTAACGTTATCTTAAACGCTATCTTTATCTTCCTAAAAGTTCATAAACATTTACTTGTCTTCCAGCTTATGCCTTAGTCTAGTTATTTTGATAATAGTATTGTTAGAATTATCATACTCGCCAGACTTTATGTCTGACCCCCTCTATTTCTATCCTTTTTCCCCCTCCAGGTCCTCAGGTTGGGCCCAGCTCTAGTGGAGTTTGATTGAATTGCTTCATCTCTCTTTGGAAAGCTTGGACCGTTGAAGTAAAGTCCAGCTTGTTATCTTTTTAATGGCTACTTATGTAATGGGATTATGTATTTTGTATTTATGAAGATGGATATTGTACTTGGTTATGATCTATGGTTTTATGATGTAACAAACATGTTTAATTTCCGCTACAATAAAATGAAGTTTTAGATTTCCAAGTACTATTTACTGTCTGTCTTGTTGTAATTTTTCTGTTCTATATTCACTTATAACCTCCATGGAAGTTAATGCATTCCCTTCGTGAGTGACATTAATGGACGTAGGGTGTTACACGTGGTATCAGAGCTTAAGATTACCAGAACAGATAAAAATACTTTAGAAAAATAGTTATTTTTGGAAGAAGTGCTTTCAAAAACATGTTTTAATGAGAAATTTAAAGAGAAAAGTTTTTAAGAAAAAAAACATAATCCCCAATAGCCCATATCTTTATCTTTCTAATTCTCCATTCTGAATCTTTCCTTTTTCGTTTCAGCGTGGCTGAAGATCTCAATCTACCCGACGGTGTAACGATACCAGGATGGTATAGGAGGTTATTAGAGGCTAGGGCCGCTGCAGGTCTAGCCAATGTTCCTCCACCACCAGTTGCACCCGTTCCTCCTCCTCCTCGCGTAGATATTTTTGCAAAGACGTGCAAGGAATTCAAAGCTATGGGTGGAAAACAATTTCAAGGGTCAAAAACATTTGTGGAAGCTAGAGATTGGCTTAAGGAGGTGGTAGAATTGCTAGAAATCTTTGAAGTAGAAGAAGGGAGGAGAGTTCGTTTAGCAGCTTGGTTGATGAAGGGAGAGGCCTCGTTTTGGTGGGAGGTCACTAATGGGGAGCGTCCTGTTGACTCTTGGGCGGATTTCAGACGTAGGTTCGAGGCGAAGTTTCTCTCAAGGGCGGAAGAAAATCTATATATGGAAAGGTTCTTGATATTGAAGCAAGGAAGCTCATCAGTGAAAGAAAATATCAATAAATTTAATCAGTTAGCAAGGTTTGGCTTGGACTTAGTCAACATGCCGGAGAAGAAGGCTCTAAGGTTCGTGAATGACTTGACTGAACCATTACAAGGGTTGGCTATGACCCACATCCCGATGGGGGCCACCTTTGAGAAGTTAGTAGAAATGGCGCTTATGCATGAGGAGAAAAGCGCTAAAGCTGATAAGGCACCAGAGAAGAAGGGGGATCAGAAGAAACCACAACAGCAAAACAAGAATGGTGGTAAAGACAATAACGGCAAGGGAAAGTAGAAATGTTTTAACTGTGGGACACCAGGCCATCTCAGCAAGGATTGCCGAAAGAAAAAGAAGACAGGCTGTTTTCATTGTGGCGATGCAGGACATTTAGTGAAGGACTGCCCAAAAAAGGGGCAGAGGGCAGGAGCTACCTCGGGAGGACAGGTGCAAGCTCTTATGGCACCAGGGCAGGCAAGGGGACAAGTTCAGGCTCTCGCGGTCCCACCGCTGCAAGAACGAGGTAGAACCATTTCTGTTGAAAGCTTAGTTTTTCCGTTTGATCATCCTGTCCGTACCTTATTCCATTCGGGCGCATCAGATTCGTTTATCTCTACATCATTAGTTGAATCACTGCACTTAAACACCAGTTTAGTAGAGGATTCCTTAGTTGTTTCGAATCCAATTGGGGGCTCAGCTTATTTGTCTATGATGTGTTTGGATTTGAACATTTCCATACTTAGCGTTGAATTTAGATGTGATGCTTATGTGTTGGGCTTCACGGGCTATGGGCTAATTTTAGGAATGGATTGGTTATCCAGAAATGGGGCCATTCTTGATTGTGAAAATGAGAGTAGTTAGGCTCGTGACTCGCCTTGGCAACACTCTCGAAATCTTTTGTAATCCCATAAATTTGGTTATGCTAAGTTATCTAGAATCGCTTGACGCGTCTGAGGAAAATCTATGATCTGTTAGAGTGGTCCGAGAATATTCGGATGTGTTTAAGGAGTGAAGGGCTTGCCTCCGAAGCGGGAGATAGATTTTCAAATATATCTTATGGATAATGCGATACCAGTATATTTGCCAGTACGCCACATGGCTCCACGTGAAAGGAGGGAACTCGATAAGCAAGTGAAGGAGTTGCTTGAGAAGTGGTTCATAAGACGAAGTATATCGGAGTGGGGTGCTCCAGTAGTATTTGCCACGAAGGCGGATGGGTCCCTTAGACTGTGTGTGGACTATAGAGAACTTAATAAACTTACTAAGAAGAACAGACACCCACTGCCGAGGATTGACGATCTCTTCGATCAATTAGTTGGCGCCTCAGTGTTTTCGCAGTTGGACTTAGCCACTAGTTTCCATCAGTTGAGAGTGGCTGAGGATAGCATTGATAAGACTGCCTTTAGGACTCCGGACGGTTTCTATAAATGGCTAGTGATGCCCTTCGGTTTGACAAACGCCCCCGCATACTTTGTTGATTTGATGAGTAGGGTGTTTAGGGAGTACCATAACAAATTCGTGGTAGTCTTTGTAGATGACATCTTGATCTTTTCTAAGGATGAAGAAGAGCATGCCCTACATCTTAGGGAAGTGTTGGAGACCCTATGAGCGCATAGCCTTAAGGCTAAATTTTCTAAGTGTCACTTTTGGAGGAAGGAAGTACGGTCCTTAGGACACGTGGTTTCCAAAGAAGGAATAGCTGTAGATCCCGCGAAGGTGGTGGCCATCCAAGATTGGAAGGTTCCCAAAAATGCTACCGAAGTGAGATGTTTCTTGGGGTTGGCTGGCTACTATAGGAAGTTTATCAAAAACTTCGCAAAGATATCAGCTCCATTGACACGCTTGACGAAGAAGAACCTAGTTTTCACATGGGACGTAGATTGTGATGATGCGTTCCAACGTTTGAAGAGAGCTTTGGCTTCAGCCCCAGTCTTAGTATAGCCAGACGGGTGTAAGCCGTTTACCATTTATACTGATGCTTGTGGGATAGGACTAGGCGCAATCTTAATGCAAGAGGGTAGGGTAATAGCCTATGGTGGAAGGTAGTTGAGAGCGCATGAGAAAAATTATCCTACACATGACCTAGTATTGGCCGCTATTGTTTTCGCGCTTAAGTCTTGGCGTCATTATCTTCTTGGCGAGAAATTCAAATTATTCACTGACCACAAGTCTTTTAAATACCTATTCTCTCAAAAGGACTTGAACTTAAGGCAGCAAAGGTGGATGGAGTTCTTAGCATCCTACGACTTCGAAATAGCCTATACCCCTGGCAAGGGTAACATGGTGGCAGACGCCTTAAGTAGAAAAAGTATATCCTTAAGTCCTTTGTTTGTTGAGCGGCAAAGTTTAGAATTCATTTCGATGTTTGACTTCAGACCTTCCGTTGACTTCGTACCCGGTTTGCTAGCTTCCTTGGAGGTCAGACCTACGCTTTTGGGACGGATTGGCGAGGCACAGCGAGACGACCCGCAGTTGGTTGAGTTAGTAGAAAAGCTCAAAGGAGGGGAGTCATCAAGCCATCTCCGTAGGTGTACCCTAGATGATAAGGGTTGGTTACGTAGGGATGGTAGACTATGTGTACCAAAAGACGATGACCTAAGGAAGACTATTCTTGAAGAAGCACATCGTTCGAAGATGACCATTCATCCCGGCGGGGACAAGATGTACAAAGACATGAAGAGAGTTTACTTTTGGGCCGGCATGAAGAAAGACGTAGCCGAGTATGTCGCTAGATGCTTGGTGTGCCAACAATTAAAAGCGGAGCAAAAGAAACCCGGTGGGTTGCTTCACCCATTGGAGGTTCCACTATGGAAATGGGAAAGCATCTCGATGGATTTTGTGGATGGATTACCGCGATCGAGGAAGGGTAATACGGGAATTTGGGTTATAGTAGATAGACTTACTAAGAGTGCCCATTTCATTCCCGTGAAGAGTAAGAGGACTGCTCCATGGTTAGCTTCTGTATATGTCCAAGAAATAGTTCGTTTGCATGGTGTTACTTCTAGCATAGTGAGCGACCACGATCCTACTTTCACTAGCGAATTTTTGAGAAGCTTACAAGAGGCGGTAGGGACTCAGTTATGTTTGAGCACCGCATATCATCCTCAGACGGAAGGCCAGACTGAGAGGGTGAATCGCATTCTAGAGGATCTGTTGAGGTTATGCATCCTAGACTTTGGGGGTACATGGGAAGAGCATCTTCCATTGGTTGAGTTCGCATATAATAATAGCTTTCATTCCAGCATTGGTATGGCACCATTCGAAGCTCTATATGGACGACCTTATCGTTCACATACATGTTGGTGGGAATCTACGGATAAGATCCTACTTGGGCACGATATGATTAGGGAGACTTCGGAGAAGATCGACTTGATTCGAAGGAGGATGAAAGCAGTGCAAGATAGGCAGAAATCTTATGCGGATAAGAGGAGGACAGATCTCGAGTTTGAAGTTGGGGACATGGTCTTTGTCAAAGTGTCTCCATTACGAAACGCTGTTCGCTTTGGGTCCGTTGGGAAATTAGCACCAAGGTTTGTAGGGCCGTTTCCTATTAAGGAGAGGATTGGATGGATGGCGTATAGAGTGGAGTTGCCCGAGAGACTTAGTGGTGTACATGACGTATTCCATGTGTCACATTTGAGGAAGTGCTTGCACGAGACCGCGGAAGTGGTAGAGCCGAGCTTGCTTAGAGAGGTGGAGATAGAGCGTGATGCGTCAATTCGACGAGCTCCTATGCGCATTCTTGGGTCGGAGATCAAGAGGGTGAGGAATCGAGAGGTCAGACTAGTCAAAGTGCAATGGGGAGATGATGAGAGCAACGCTACTTGGGAGACGGAAGAGAAGATGCATTCACGATACCCTTTTGTTTTTGAGGGTATGTCCTTTAATTTCTCCTTTATCGCTTAGCTTCTACTTATCTTACCTTTTGTATATCCTCTCGCTAGTATCTTTGACCTTTAGTTAGGATAATCCTATGGTTGAAACATGTGTTTGAGACATGTTATGTATGGTGGATGCAAAGTGGATGCAAGTGTTTGCTAGTGGTTGCTCGTGGATGCATATACACACACTATTAGGCACCAGATCGGCTCAGTCACTTCGTATTGCATATTGCATATATATGGATGTATTTAGTAAAATGGATGTATAATTGTTGTATTATCGTATAGTTGTTGCATTCGGGTGGATGGTTGTGCACGCGTATAGAATTAATATGTATCATTAGGAATCTTTTGCATACATATTGGACGCATTGCACTATCCTGAATTGCACTAAGGAGGTCGACCGAATCAGTAACCCGCCTAATTTTGCATTAGATATGGACATATACACACACTGTGCATATAAACATTAAAGCATTAAAAGTCTTTTAAGGACAATGGATGCTGGTATTTGATGGTTGAGTAGATGGACGATTAGATGGTAGGATATACATTCTTCTTGACTTGGAGATTTCGGGGACGAAATCCTTTAAGGAGAGGAGAATGTAACACCCCGTAATTTTATAACATTAAAATTCACAAATTAAAGTATACTTAATTTTTAGAAAAGAATTAAGTGAAATGGGTTGCGCAGAGAAATATACATATATATATATAAATTAAAAATTAAATAAATAAATATGCGAAAAAGTTCAAAACAGCGAATTGGGAGGGGGAATAACCGAACCAGCCCATTTTTGAGGTCGACCCAAGCCCCGCTAGGTCGACTAGGGGTTAATCTAGGGTGTTTGGATGTCAACACGTGGGCCGATTCGCTCAAATGCAGATTTTGCATTTGATTGGTTCTCATGGTTCAGGGTAAATCTAATGGTCCTAAATAACTTCCTACACCTATAAATACATCCTAATGCTAACCCTAAACCTAATTAAAATAGAATAGTTACCATCATACCATCGCCATGGAAATCAATGGAGCAGCCGCCAACTAAGAAATAAGAAAAGCAAATTCAATTCTAATTCTCTCAACCCAAAAGCAAAGCAAAACTCTCTTTTCTTCTCTAAATTTTGAGTATGATAATCTTAACAAGATTATTATCATTTTAATTAGGTTGAGTTATGAATGGATTATGAGTAGATGATGTGAATTATCATATATGTTGTTGTAAACCCCTTTTGCTATCATGTATATTGTAAATCCAATGTTATGTGATGATGATATCTTATATGTTGTAAATCATGCTATGATGATGTTATGTATGTTGAAAGTTTCTATGCTAAGTTGTGATGAATCATACATGTTAAAAACGCCATGATGTTACCATCTATGCTAGTTAGTTCATATTAATTAAATCATCATGCTTGGGGTATGTTGATCTATATAACAAGTCACATATGCAAGTTAGATTGATTAGAAAAGTTATGAACATATGCCAAGACATCTATTATGACATCTAGAATTATGCTATGACATATGAGATATCCTATGCTAGTTCACACCATCATTATGTTGCCTAAAAACCCCATATGAAAGTTTATGTATAGATTTGGGCTATGATCATATCATGTAAATTGAGACATTTAACAAGTTGACACTTTTTGATCCTTAACATGTGTAGTTTATGCAAGTTTCACCCCTATTATGATTAGATTTATTTTAATTATCTATATGTTGTGATAATTTATCTTTGTGCTAGGTGTTAGACTATACAAGTCTAGCCTATATTATGCGTTGAATAAGCGAACGTATAAAGGTGGGGTAGGGGTAATATTAAGGATTTAATACTAAAAAGTTGGGGTGCAATTGATATGATTTTGCATGCCATAAGTGGATGGCCATAATTGAGTCAATTATGGACATCATTAAAAGTTGACTTAATTAATAATTTGAATAGGGAATTATTAAAACTGGGGTAAAAGATTTTAAGTGTTAATTAATGCTTAGGACACGAGGTTGGACTCGTTTGTGACGTAAACCTGCCCGGACCCGCCCGGCAAATCCAGTGGTCACAAATGTCAGCCCAATGTGAGAGGTCCTAGGCCTAAACTAAAGCATAACGGTTGTAAAGACACGAGGTTAGACTCTTTTATGGTGTAAGACTGCCCGGACCCGCCCGGCAAATCCAGTTGCCATAAATGCTAGTCTAACGTGAGAGGTCTTTATGAGGTTATGGCTGAATGAATTAAGAAATACTTAACCAGATAAACATGTAAGGTAGGACATGGGGGTTAAGTAGGTGCCTTGGGTGGCATGAGGAATCTAGGGGGTGCCCTTAGTGGCATGTGTTAGATCAAAATTTGGACCTAACACCCAAATTGTTCTGAATCTTATAGAGTTTCAACTGAAGCATGAGGAAAAAGAAAATAACACACATAATTTATAGTGGTTCGGCGTTAACGAGCCTACGTCCACTTTATATATTATTGATTATACTTTGAAAGCTAATACAATCAATGATTTCTCTCAATACTCTAGTAGTCTGACAATAATGGCAGATTCAGTACTCAATATTGCCAAAAAGATCCAAAAAATGCCAAGCTCCGGGCTATTTATAGCTGATTTTGTCAGGCGGGTCGTGGTAACACGTGGCACGAATCCCGAGAACATCGGATCGAATCGCCACCATTGAAGAAATAGTCAAATTAGCCGTTGCGGACAGGTGTCGCGATCCCCTTGAAAATCGGATCGTGCAGATGGGGAGAATCGGTCAAAATAACGGTTAGGGACACGTGTCGCTAGATCCGTGCGTCACGGATCGCTGAAGACAAGCTCGTGTTTGAACGGGTCAGAGGCTCCGCCATGCATCAGGGGATCGGATCGGTCAATACTGGGCAATATCACATGCATGGATCGAATCACATAGAGGTGTCGTTTCGCTGATGAATTGGGGGCGATCCGATAAGGTGCGATCCGATATGGGGGCGATCCGATAAGGGTCAAGTCAATGCTGTGGTCCGTTCCTTCATGTACTTAGAGAATATGGTTTCATGCTTTCTTCTTATGAATGAACCTGGGTGGCTTGGTCAAAAAGCTAGCCAACATTTTGCCCCCTCGAAGTATGTTTTATCGATGATGGAACATGCTTCGAAGGTATAGAACCGTCTTTTCGCATCGAGTCGCAAAATAGTGAACGATTCCTTTTCTGGGACTTTTTAGAGTCTTCATCACTGAATCTGTTGGTGATTTATCGATTCGTATCGCATACTCGAGTCGCGGTCCTTTAGCAAGCCATTCGAGCCATTCGTCTCGTTCTTTGGTGAGCGCTTGAGCTTCTTTACAGAACGAAACGAAATGGGCTTCTCTCCGAGTCGTGGTGGTCTTTTGGTACGCGGCCCACCTATTTTCGCGGATCGAATAAAACAAAAAAGGGGAGACAAACGGTCGCCCTTTTGCCTATATAAGTCGACCCTCCTCTTCACTTTCTTCCTTCTTCCTTCTTTCGTATCGTATTGCCTGGGTTACTGAGGAAACACCCGAGTTTTTCAAACCTCCAAAAATCTGACTGTTCTCCCAACTTTTATAAAGGTAATCCATTGAAAGCATCCTTATGCGAGATCGCTCTCCATTTTATGAGTTTTTTCGACTAGTTTGACGGAGGAAACGATGGGAAATTGTGATTCTTGGGGGAACCAGCGAAGCGCCATGGCAGATAGGTTCAAAGGTTGGAGTTCGGAAACGAGAAGGAGAGGAGGAAAACGGAGGAGGAAGGAGAAGAAGAAGGCCGGTTTGGATCGTGGGCAAGGAGAGGAAAGGAAGAAGATGAAGGCCAGTGGCGAGTCGGAGGGTCGTGGTGGCGGCAGTGGCGCGCTTCGTGGGGGACTACAACGATCCAGCAAAGACCCCGATTACTCGATTTCACGATTCGTGATGGGGGCGATCCCTCTGCCATGCGATCCAAAGGTGGGCAATCCCTCTACCCTGCGATCCGAAGGAGGGCGATCCCTCTACCCTATGATCCGAAGGAGGGCGAACTGTCATACACATCGCGGTTCGACTTGTAGTTCATGATCCAAACCAATTTTTGAATCTTTGACGATGCCTTGTCACCATAAAACTCTGAACAATTAGGCTAAGGCCTTGATTTGGACTTTCTGGACTGAATGACCACATAATTTTAACTGCATATGACGACTAATACTTTGATGATCTTGATAGCTTTTACGCTTTATCTTTAATGCATGCAAAAGCACACACACCGGCACTTGCACACACGGGGGACGGGTAGCTTTAATCTCACTTTTCATGTTCTCTCGCCTAGCAGTAATGTCGGATAATTAATCTTCTTCAAGATCCGCTACAGAAACGGAGTCCGAGGTTCCTGAGCAATACAACCCTGAGGTCCCTCCAATTAACCCAGGAGGTGAAGATTCTGGCTCTGAATACGAGGCAACGGAATCAAATCTGTCTGAAAGTACTTCATCTAGTGAAGAATCTGAGATAGACAGGCGAGCTCCCGATGAGTTTCCTGGCGCGCTCGGAATAGATAAATTTTCTGATTCTTTAGCATTTAAGCTCGATGATATAAAGCTTAAAAGAATCTGCTTGAGACATGGGATTCCTTGGGATGATGTCTTGACACCCGGTAGCGAAGATAGACCCCACTTAGCTTCGGAAGGATATATGGCAATCAGTCGAACCATGTGCTTGGTAGGAGCTATTCCTCTGTTTCCTCCGATCGCCATCGAGACTTTAAAACGACTGGGTATTGCTCCGATGCAGCTTCATCCTAACGCCTACGCATCTCTATACACCCTATAAGTTGCATACGCGGAGATCCTACACGCCGAACTTAAATTCAAAGATTTGACATTCTTCTTTCTTTTCAAGCACCGTTCTTCGACAACTCCAAATTTCTCTTTCTTTGAATCGGTAGCGAATAGGAAGGTTCTGTATGATGGATATAGCAATATAGGGGATCCTAAGTCTGATTGGTTTTATATAAAGAAACAGGCCGGATGCTCAAGAAGATGGCTTAAATCAAGTAAACTTTAAGCTTTTAATTGAATATCTTGTTCAAGAAGTCTAGGCGTTAACATTCTCCCCCCATTTTCTTTGTCTTAAACAGATCACGTCTTCCCGAAAACGGAGGGTCCGCTATACAATAGTCGATTGTCCATTATTCTACAAAGCAGATCCGACTTTCTAAGGATCAAAAAATGCATTACTAATGAAAATCTTCATAAGCATCATCTTCTGGATAGAAGATTTGGACTTGGCGCTGGCGGCAAACCTTATAAGTACGTGCCCCCAACGGAGGGAGAGGGAACTTCGCAAGCGGTAGAAACAACTAAGTTTCGCAAGAGTCCTTCCCCGATAGTCATCCAAGACGATGAGGACCTGAACATATACAGAGGGGATGAGGTCCGCGGTGACAAGTCCAAGGAAATCCCAATTTCTACTCCAATCGAAACCGCTGCTCCCGATGATTTGACAGAAAAGCAGTTATTCGACGAGCTGAGCAAAATTCCTCTACCCGATGATGTATACACAGAGAGGGACTTTGAAGAGGGGCCATTCTTCCCTAATCTTGAGGAGGCCATCGCTCCAACTAGAGAACAAGAAACTTGCCAGATGCGCCTGTCTTCAGGCCCGGGTCTGTTAGGGGGAATTATATGGGATGCACAATTCACACACACTATCTGACCTCGCACTCTTATATCGTCAATATTTAAAGTTTTAATATGCTCTTTTCTTTTTTGCAGGAAAGATGTCCCGCAGATGATCTTACTCTTATCGTTCTCTTCGTGAGCGCACACCAAGTCTTCATCCGGGTACTGAGCGTTCTCGCGGCCCTTCTCACAAGCCGACTTCCTCGCAACCCCGGTCTCCACCAAAATCGACCTCTACCAAGCCTTCCAGTTATCCAGTAGTTCCTGCAGGGGGAAAGAAACTTCCTAAAGAGTTAACTCCTCCAAAGAGTGCACCTTCCCACAGCAGGTCGTCAAAAAGGCATCACGAATCTAAAGATAAGGGCAAGGATCCAATCAAAGAGTCTGAAAAGGAGAGGAGTGACATCGTCCCTTCCAGCCAGCCAGAGTTGGCTGCCCCTGGGTCACGAGATTACATGCATGGTCCCGAGATTCAAGGTAGGCTGGAAAAGCTGCGGGAATAATTCCCAGACATATTCTTCGACAGGATGAGATTTGTTCCAGCCTTGGAACCGGTCCCTAAGAACTGGGATAATGAAGTTGTTGGGCACATCCGCCACGTTGCCAGGCAGTATGAGATGATGAAGAAACATGCAGTTAACCTTTCAGAAGTCATACGAACGCTCGAAATAGAAGCACATAGATCTAAAGCGAAACTTGAAAACAAGGAAACGGCCAGGACAAAGATGGAGAAGGACCTGGAAGATGCTCAATCCCAACTTGCTTTAGCGCGGAGATATGCTGAAAATTATAAGATTGAATTAGAGAATGCAAAGCAGTGCTTTCATTCGGAACTTGACTCCATAGCCAAGAGAAAATGGCCTTAAAGAAGGAGGTTGAAGATCTCAAAATGGCCAATATTGAATTGAAAACAGCACAAGTCCATTTTGAAGCTGAGAGAGCTGCTTGGGAGGCAGAAAAAGCAAGTTTGAAAGAAAGTTTGGCTTTTGCTAAAGCGGAAAAGGTGATTTTGAATGATCAGGTCGCGGACGCGGAGAGACGGGCAGCTCTCGCTGAAAAGAATGTTGAAAGCGCTATTGAAATGGCTACCGCTTCTAACAACAAGCTCCTCGCAAGAGAGAAGGATATCGAGGGGTTTGAAGAGATGATTTTTGACTTTCTTGGCCAAGTCCTCAAAACCCGCAACATTTCGTGGATCCCGGATTACCACGTTACTTTAGCCAATTTATGGGATGCCATTGTTGAGGGTGAAAAGCAGAGATTGGGGGTCGAAGAAATTGATGAAGATGAGTTGGTGAAGAGCATCTTGAGGGATAACGATCTTGAGGACCTGGCAGAGGGTCGTCGTCTGATTCTGGCGGAGTTGGAAAAGGAGAGGGCCCTGGCTAAGGGTAAAGGCAAAGATGACGAGGGTTCGAGTTCAGCCGTGGAGCCCAAGACCTCCGGAGTTGAGGAATACCATCCCGATGATCCACTAATCCCTTTGGGACTAACTCCCGTGGTTGTTGGAGCTCTGCAGCTACTCAAGAAGGAGGATCTGCGGAAGGTATCTCCCTTTTTTCTCCACAATTCGCCAAAGCAATTGTGAATTGTCGACGTCTGGCAGAACAACCAATTGAATTAGTAATGTGTGTTTCTCATGATACAGGTGGCGAGCCCGTCGACAAGGGTGTTGAAAAAGAAAAAGAAGCGGAGAAGGAGGCTGTCTCGCCAGGTGCCGGTACTGATATTTCAAAGCAGGCTAAGGTCTCATCAGCGGAGAGAAGCATCCCGACACCTAGTACCGATGTTCCCAAGGATGCTGAGACCATTGAGGCCTTGAAAGACATGGATAGGCGCCATGTAGAGGATGAGGAAGATATTATCGGTGCCAAAAAAGCTGACGACGGCAATGACGAAACCTTGGCCAGCCGAAAGGCTAGGCAGGAAAAAGAGATGGTTTCGAGGAAGGTGGCAGATGAGGCTTTGGACGTAGTCCCTCTTGCAGAATTTGATCCCAAAACCGGGATGATTTTGAAAATCCAGCCCAAATCCATCAGCAGACAGCTTCATTTTGCAAATCCTGATGACTTCCCGGCTTCCCTTTCTGATAGAAGGAAGAGAAAAGAGGTGGAAGAGGAATCTTCAGAAGAATCGGATGTTCCTCTCATAGACAAAAGGAAGAGGAAGAAAGAGGATCAGTCTGATGCCGACAAGGCGAAGCTGGAGAGACAGAAGCAGGAGAAGAGGCCAAAGTGTAAACAGGATATTGTTGCTTGTTGATATTTTGTCTTTAGGTTTTCCACTGGCCAGGAAGTGTAATTGTGAGACTGGCCCTCACTTTCCTCTCTAGGTCGTTTTTCACTTTATTAGTTCGCAGTATATAAATGAAAGTTTATCTCTTTCTGCATCATTGTGTACATGTATTCAAATAAACTTTCCATGTTTAGTAACAGACCATCTAATTATATCTACAGATCAATCGAACAACAGAAAGAAAATTTTCGTGCTGCATTGCTGCATTAAAGTTCGTGTGTATATGCATATGGCCCCCAATCAATCGTTAATGTGGCGCTTAACTAGGGCTTATTAAAGATTGATTAGCATTATTCGCATGTCGCCCCTTATTTCTGAATATGGGGGACTTAGAAAATTTCATAAGATAACTGTTCTTATGGTACTGAATCTCTTGTGTTGGGCTGTGGTGGCAAATTGAAGGCTGTTTGCCTAGTTGAGATAGGGCTGAAAGCTAAACTTAGCTAGTGTAGCTGCTTGTTTCAGACCCTTTGTTCAAATTCAATAGTTCAGCCGGTTCCCGTTCCTTTAGCAGGGAAGAAGATCTTTCTCAACGCTCAATCGGAGACGCTTTTATACTCTCTCTCTCTCTCTCTGGAGAGTTAGAGTTCGAGCTCAACAATTCATTCGCTCCCTGATCCTTCAGCGGGGAAGGAGCTCTTTCTCGGCGCTCAATCGGGGACGCTTTTATACTCTCTCTCTCTCTCTCTGGAGAGTTAGAGTTCGAGCTCAGTGATTCATTCGCTCCCCGATCCTTCAGCGGGGAAGGAGCTCTTTCTCAGCGCTCAATCGGAGACGCTTTTATACTCTCTCTCTCTCTCTCTCTGGAGAGTTAGAGTTCGAGCTCAGCGATTCATTCGCTCCCCGATCCTTCAGCGGGGAAGGAGCTCTTTCTCAGCGGTCAATCGGAGACGCTTTTATACTCTCTCTCTCTCTCTCTGGAGAGTTAGAGTTCGAGCTCAGCGATTCATTCGCTCCCCGATCCTTCAGCGGGGAAGGAGCTCTTTCTCAGCGCTCAATCGGAGACGCTTTTATACTCTCTCTCTCTCTCTGGAGAGTTAGAGTGCTATCAACAATATAATTTACTTTATTGTATCCTCAGAATCTTGACTTGTGATTACATTCCATTCTGATGGAAGGCATTTATGATTATATGCTTCTGGGATCGTTGGATTATTCACAACGATTCTTATAACAAATAAACAGGCAGATAAATAAAGGTGCAATAAAGGTAAATGACACACAATATTTTTATAGTGGTTCGGTCGAATCATGACCTACGTCCACTTTATAATTTTTTGCTTTAAGGAATCAGAATATTCTAGGCAAGTCGTGCCTTGTACATGGTTTTCAACAAAGCAAAAGAATAGATTTGAAACTTTTATGTTAAGTATGGCCGTAAATGTTGGGCATTCCGCACTCTGGGGATTTCCTTTCCATCTACGGTTGCCAGCTTGAAGGTTCCATTATCAAGCTTGCTCAGAATGGAGTACGGTCCTTCCCACTTCGCTCCCATACGAGTTGGGGGTGGAAAGACACGTTTCAGAATCAAGTCTCCGGGTTGCTAGGTTCGGGCTCGAACCTTTCTGTTGTAATATCGAGCGACCTGTTGTTTGCATCTCAAGGCACGCAGGTCTGCTTCATCCCTCTTTTCTTCGATCATATCTAGGGACTCAAGGAGCAATTCATTATTGGTCATCGGATCATAATAAGTCACACGGTGAGAAGGTACCTTTATCTCAACCGGGATGACTGCTTCCGTTCCAAAAGCAAGGGAGAACGGGGTATGTCCTGTTGCCGATTTATATGTTGTTCTGTGGGCCCATAGTGCCAAGGGCAATTCATCAGCCCACATGGCTCTAGCCCACTTCAGTCTTCTTTTCAAAATGGACTTAATTACTTTATTTGCCGCTTCGACTTGTCCGTTCGATTGCGGGTGCGCCACAGAGGTGTACCGATTCTCAATGTCGTATTTTTGGCAGAAATTTCTGAATTCAGCGCTATCGAATTGAGTTCCGTTATCCGTTATCACAATCTTTGGAATCCCAAATCGGCAAATGATGTTTCGAACGATAAAATTGATCACCCGTTTGGTTGTGATTGTAGTTAGTGGTTCAGCCTCGACCCACTTAGTGAAATAATCCACGGTCACAATAGCGAACTTTGCTCCGCCCCTTGCTATGGGGAGACTTCCAATGATATCAGTTCCCCACATAGCGAAAGGCCATGGGCTCATCATTGTTTTTAACTGGTTAGGAGGTGCTTTAGGTATTTTTGAAAATCTCTGGCACGCATCACACCGTCGTGCGTATCTTGCCGCATCCTTGTTTATGGTAGGCCAGAAATAACCATGCCGCAACACCTTCTTTGCCAAAGTTTGCCCTCCAGTGTGATCGCCGCATTCGCCTTCGTGAACCTCCTGCAGCACACTCTTGATGTCATCGTGAGCTATGCACCGGAGGAGGGGCATCGAAAATCCTTGTCTGTAAAGAACTCCGCCTTGCAGAACGTATCGGGCAGCTTTACGAATTACTTTACGCCTCTCGTTTTTCTTGGTCAGAAGCGCTCCATTCATCAGGAAATTCTTTAGAGGGGTCATCCACGACTCCCTTTCTGGTTCCGCCTCTAGTATTAGATCGATCTCCATTTGATCAATACTAGGGGACCGAAGTACTTCAACGGGGGCTAGCCCGGTCACTTCAGGATCGTCGGAACTAGCCATCTTTGCCAACTTATCCGCCTGCTGATTCTCTTATCGCGGAATATGAGATATGCTGTAGTGATCAAAATCGTTCAGCAACTCTTTCACTTTCTTTAAGTATAAAATCAATCTTGCACTTTTAGCCTGGAATTTTCCAGTAACTTGGTTCACAATTAACTTGGAGTCGCAGAAGATGTTCAGCTTTGTGACCTCTAATTCCTTTGGGATCCTCAATCCGGCTATCAGAGCTTCATATTCGGAATCGTTGTTAGTGGCGTGAAACTCCATCCGGATTGCGTAGGTTATCGGTCGTTTCTCGGGAGTTTCAAGCACTAATCCAGCGCTGGATCTTTCGTCATTCCTAGCGCCATCAGTATACAATCTCCAGGTATTAGGATCGAAAAGTAATTTTGAAGGATTAATCTCTTTGTTAGCTATATCTTCCTCCGGTACGGTAAGCTCTGCTATGAAGTCGGCTATCACTTGCCCCCGAATTGACCGCCTGGGCTGAAAGTTCAGATCAAATTGACTTAACTCAATGTTCCATTTGAGTAACCTTCCAGACGCCTCTGGTCTCTGTAAAACTTGCTTGAGTGGGTGATCGGTGTATACGCTAATGGGATGCGCCTGAAAATAATGTCGAAGCTTTCTAGAGGCGATCAGTAAACTATACGCAAACTTTTCTATCCTTGGATAATTACGCTCTGCTGCCGTTAATTTTTTGCTCACGTAATACACAGGTCTTTGGACCTTATCCTCTTCTCTTACCAACGCTGAGCTGATCGCATGGGATGACACTGCCAGATACACGAATAAGTCCTCGTGATCCATTGGCTTAGATAATATCGGAGGTTTCTCCAGTTGCCTTAGTAAATTCTGAAATGCTTCTACACAGTCGGGTGTCCATTTGAAGTTGCGTTTTCCCCGCTTTATTAATTCGAAGAATGGGATGCACTTATCCGTAGCCCTGGAGAAAAATCTGCTTAGTGCGGCCACTTTTCCTGCAACGCTTTGCACATCCCTAATTTGCCTAGGTTCCTGAATGTCTCTGATTGCCGTGATCTGGTCTGGATTAATCTCAATCCCACAGGAACTGACGATGAACCCCAAGAATTTTCCGGAGGCAACACCGAATGAACATTTGGTTGGGTTGAGTTTCATTCCGTACTTTCGAAGAATGCCGAACATCTCTGCCAAGTCAGTAGTGTGTTGGGAAGATTGCTTGGACTTAACCAACATATAGTCGACGTATACTTCCATTGTTTTCCCGATCTGGTTATAAAACATTCTATTGACTAAACGTTGATATGTAGCGCCCGCATTCTTCAAGCCAAAGGGCATCACCACATAACAATATAATCCCAGATCCGTGATAAAACTAGTGTGTTCTTGATCTGGAACATGCATCGGAATCTGGTTATATCCTGAATAAGCATCCATAAATGAGAGAAGCTCATGACCCGCCGTCGAGTCCACCAACTGGTCAATCCGGGGTAACGGGAAACTATCTTTTGGACAGGCTTTGTTCAAATCCGAGAAGTCGATACACGTTCGCCACTTTCCGTTGGCCTTCTTTACCAGGACTGGATTCGAAATCCAGTCTGGGTAGGTCGAGTCTCTGATAAATCCATTACTCTTTAGCTTTCCAACCTCTTCTTTCAAGGCAGTGGACCTCTCTGGGCCCAACATTCGCCTTTTTTGCTTTACCGGAGGATGGTTAGGGTTAATGCTTAATGAATGGCTCACGATTAATGGGGATATCCCGCACATGTCCGCGTGGGTCCAAGCAAATACATCCAAGTTGTTTTTGAGAAATCCGTCAATTCTTTAGAAAGATTCAGATTTAACTGGGATCCAATCTTAAGGACCTTCTCCAGATCACTATCATCGATCGGTATATACACAGTTGTCTCGTTGGGAGTCGCCATTCTGCCCCCAGGTTCTAGATCCTCTCTGGGATCTATATCCTCGGGCAACTCTCTGGGCGACTTTCCAACGATTATCCTCTTTAGTTGCTATAAGGTCTCCGCCCTTGTAGGTGGAGAAGCACCCTTGGTTTCTATGTCCCCTCCATTGCGAAGTAACTTTAGCTCGGCAACATAACATGCTCGCGCAGCAACCTGATCTCCTCTGACGATACCAATGCCAGCTTCTGTGGGGAATTTCAATAACAAGCTCCACGGGGCTATACAGGCTCTAAACTTTGTGAGGGTCGGTCAGCCCAAGAAGGCATTGTAGGGCGATTCAACGTCCAAAACCACGAAGGGAAGGATTCTCACTCTCTGGCGTTCTCCTTCCCCAAGCGTAACCGGTAACTCTACATAACCCATTGGAGCGGTGGATGCTCCGTTGAATCCACGGATCCATCCTTGACAGGGCTTCAAGTCTTTTATTTCGAGGTTCATCTGGTCAAATGTCCTTTTGAAAAGAATGTTGACGGAACTCCCGTTGTCCACTAAAACCTTATGAACAGTGGCTGGTCCAATAGGTACTGTAATTACAAATGGATCTTCAGTCGGAGCGTGGACTCCAATGCTTTCTCGTTCTCGGAAAACGACATCGTCGGTCATCATCTTTTGTTGCTTCACCGGGATATTGTCCTCGGGGTTACTACACTCCCCTACCTCGAGGTGTTTCTTGGCTGCATTGACATATTGATCCAATGCCTTGGAACTATGCCCGGCAAGATAAAGTCCTCCGATTACGGTATTGATAACAATGTTCTTTCCCTTTTGCTGGGCAGTTGGCCTAGCAGCAAGTTGATTCTGGTTCTGATTTGGGGCCTGTACTGCTTGCCCCCTGTCTCTGGGCGTTACTCTGTATTCATCTAATTTTCCTTCTCGAAGCAGCCTTTCGACTACATCTCTTAGGTGACGGCATTCATTTGTCGAATGGCCGTGAATCTGATGAAAGAGACAAAACTTCCCCGTTTCACGTTCTTTCTCCGTCGACTCTCTGGGAGGTGGCCTCTTATTCTGGAGGACTTCATACGCATCCATGAAGATATTTTCCAGAGTATCATTTATTGGTGTATAACCTTCAAAGGCCCTGGGACGAGTCCTTCTCTGGGAGTCGTTCCCCCGGTTCCTCTTCCGGTTGTTGCCGTTACCATTATTATTGTTGTTCCCTGACTGACGACCACCCTGATTCCGATTTCCGACATTAACCTCAACTTTCCCCGAGCTGTCTCCTGTCTGCTTAATGGCGACATTGCTCTGGATTTCCTCCTTATCAGCTGTTTTTGCCTTTCGGTTAGCATATACTTCTTCCCGGCGTAAATGTACGTTAGCTTTTTCGTAGAATAACTCTCTAGTATGGGGTGGCTTGCCTGCCAGGTATCTCCCGAATTCAGTGTCTTTATCTACTCCATCAATCAGTGTTGCGACAACGGTTAGTTCATGGGGATCTTTAACTTCAGTAGCGGCCAAGTTGAAACGATCTAGGTACGCCCTCAAACTCTCGCCTTGTCGCTGCTTGACAAGGAAAAAATCAATCACACTCTTTGTCTTTTGTGCATAGATACGGAATTGTTCTATGAACTTCTCACTCAAGTCCCTGAAGCTAGAAATCGATCTTGCTGGCAAGCGAGTAAACCAAAACAATGCTACATCCTCCAAGAATATGGGAAATGCTTTGCACTTGACAGCGTCAGAAGCTGCGGCAGCAGTCATTGACCAAGAGTATCTCATCAGATGCTGGACAAGATCAGACCTACCCGCGTATTGGTTCATCTGTGGCATGTTGAAACTCCTCGGGAAAGTCGCATCCAAAATATCATCAGTGAAAGAGGTGTGACTGCGGTCAATTCCCCAATCTTCATTCCGTTGCCCACGGCTATCTGCCAGAATTTGATGGATCATGGCTGCCACATTTGCACTGGTCAGCGGAGGTTCTGGGTCAGAGCTTCTGGCTCGGCGGGGTTCTCTAGTCTCTCTTCCGGGAGCAGTCACAAAATCTGGGGCTCAGATGGGGCTCGGATAGGGCTTCGTTGCCCCCTGTTACCATGAGCACGTGCGCGATGACGGGGCTGAGGTAGTCTGTTCTGTACAGGATTGTCCACATCTCGAGTTCTGGGAGTCGCGGCGTGATCGTTCACATTACGGTTTGAGGGCCACACCTCCAGCGCTTCTTCTTCCCGTGATGGAAGGGTTCCGAACCGAAGCTGCTCTATGTTTTCGGCTCTCTCATATGGTCGCCGCGGAGGTCTCGGCGATTCCTCTGACGAAGAAGAATATCCTGGAGTGAGCGGACGAGCTGGTGGCGTCCTTTGCCTTGCGAGTTTATCAGGCCTTTTATCCATAGTGGTCAAATTTTGTCGCAGGACGGAGCTTTCCTGCCTTTGGGCAGCCAATTCATCAAACAATCTCTCCCACATTTCGGAAAAGCGAGAGAGATCCCCCTCAGTAACGGGAGCAGCAGGGTCATATTGGTCGTCATCACTTTCTCTTATGCGCAAAGAGCTTGAGCCAGGTCGAGCGGAGGGGCCAGGACGGTAGGAGCGAGTCATAGGCTCCTTTCCAGGTCGAGTCGTAGTCTGGTCATCAATTCGGATCGCTGTGGATCGAGGAAGGTGGCTCGCAACGCCCCCCGGGATCGGTTCGTGGTCACGATGCGCGGAGGATTCGAGGCGTTATCTCTGGATCGAGTAACAACCCCTTCAGCAGTCAGGATCGCCTCGTTCTCATCGACTCGGAGCGTGGCGTCTTCATCGGATCAGTTCGCCCCCTGCGCTCCGCGATTCAGAGTTTCCTCATTGCCTAGCTTGTGCACACTTTCTTCGATTGTTTCATTGGTTCGTGAAGCTCGTGCTTCCTTAGATCTCTTTCCAGCCATGATATCCGAATCGCTGGAATCTTCAAAGAACTGAATAGTGAAACTTTAGGACTGTTTTCTCAGTGAAAGCACCAAAATGTTAGATCAAAATTTGGACCTAACACCCAAATTGTTCTGAATCTTATAGAGTTTCAACTGAAGAATGAGGAAAAAGAAAATAACACACAGAATTTATAGTGGTTCGGCGTTAACGAGCCTACGTCCACTTTATATAATATTGATTATACTTTGAAAGCTAATACAATTAATGATTTCTCTCAATACTCTAGTAGTCTGACAATAATGGCGGATTCAGTACTCAATATTGCCAAAAAGATCCAAAAAATGCCAAGCTCCGGGCTATTTATAGCAGATTTTGTCAGGCGGGTCGTGGTAACACGTGGCACGAATCCCGAGAACATCGGATCGCATCGCCACCATTGAAGAAATAGTCAAATTAACCGTTGCGGACAGGTGTCGCGATCCCCTTGAAAATCGGATCGTGCAGATGGGGAGAATCGGTCAAAATGATGGTTAGGGACACGTGTCGCTAGATCCGTGCGTCTCGGATCGCTGAAGACTAGCTCGTGTTTGAACGGGTCAGAGGCTCCGCCATGCATCAGGGGATCGGATCGGTCAGTACTGGGCAATATCACATGCATGGATCGAATCGCATAGAGGTGTCGTTTCGCTGATGAATTGGGGGCGATCCGATAAGGTGCGATCCGATATGGGGGCGATTCGATGAGGGGCGAGTCAATGCTGCGATTCGTTCCTTCATGTACTTAGAGAATATGGTTTCATGCTTTCTTCTTATGAATGAACCTGGGTGGCTTGGTCAAAAAGCTAGCCAACAGCATGTGAAATACGATTAGTAAGACTTAACCAAACACACATGTAAATGAACATGACTAACAGGGTTAAGTGGGATATACTAGTGACAAGCTTAGGTGGGTAGCTTGTGGGGGCCCATTTCGACCAGTATCCCAAACTTATCTTGGTGGGCTCGACCCAAGTTGAGGACGGGACACGCATGCTGGGTTTGACTGTAAGAGGCCAAAACGGGGAGCGGTAGCAACGCAAGTCCAACGGGTTTCGTATGCGTGTGTGGACTCGGGCTGGTAGGTAAGACTTTGTTGCATCGTGTAGGTATAAGCTGTGCATTATCAAGTTGTATCGAGTTGCCACTTTAGGGGAGTGATACACCCCACTGTGGGGCCAACACGGGTATCTACGAGTAGGGAGCCGATCGAAAGTGGGTAGTGGGGTACACCTAGTGGAGATAGGGGCAGACGACACCTATGTAGTCAGCTAGGGGTACGTAAGGCTATTTATTAAGTTTCTGTGTGAAGCAAGTGGGATCAAACAATAGGGTGACTGGTGTGGTGCAGTGTAGTAATGTGCGGTGCAGTGTAGTAATCATTCGTTAGTAATTAGGTGTGCCTTTACCGTTATCTTTGACGTTATCTTAAACGCTATCTTTATCTTCCTAAGAGTTCATAGACATTTACTTGTCTTCCATCTTATGCCTTAGTCTAGTTATTTTGATAATAGTATTGTTAGAATTATCATACTCGCCAGACTTTATGTCTGGGCCCCTCTATTTCTATCCTTTTTCCCCCTCCAGGTCCTCAGGTTGGGCCTAGCTCTAGTGGAGTATGATTGAATTGCTTCATCTCTCTTTGGAAAGCTTGGACCGTTGAAGTAAAGTCGCTTGTTATCTTTTTAATGGCAATTTATGTAATGGGATTATGTATTTTGTTTTTATGAAGATGGATATTGTACTTGGTTATGATCTATGGTTTTATGATGTAACAAACATGCTTAATTTCCGCTGCAATAAAATGAAGTTTTAGATTTCCAACTACTATTTACTATCTGTCTTGTTGTAATTTTTCTGTTCTATATTCACTTATAACCTCCATGGAAGTTAATGCATTCCCTTCGTGAGTGACATTAATGGACGTGGGGTGTTACACGTTGAATCTTGATTTGATTGTAGAAGAAAATCCCCAATATGCAATTCCTAGCCGTAGTCTTCAAGAAATAGTCTTCGTGTTTTATTTTAATTTATCTTAATTTAATTTAGAGGAAGAAGAAGAAGCCATGTCCATCAAGGATTTGTGCAGCATAAGGTTAGAGAAGAATGGTGCAAAGAGAATGAGGCTAGGAGGCTGTTTGTATAGGATTAGGCGGACGAATCTAGACAGAAAACGAGACGAGATACATCAGAATGAACCCAGGATCAAAATTGGGCTTCAGCACCAGGTCGACCCCCAGGTCGACCATAGGGTCGACCTGGTCCTTGGGAGGTCGTGCATAGTGTCGACCCCCAGGTTGACCTAGTCCTGAGCAGGAAAATTCCCGCCCAGTCTTCGCTGAAATTTGAATTCGAATTTTGAATTCGAATTTCAAGCTATTTTTTATTCTGAATATTCCTGAAACTTCGGAGGGTCATATCTCCCTTGTACAGACTCCGATTCTCGAAAACTCGGACCCATGTCCAAGCAGAATTTCGAGACGAACGCAATGGCGTAACCCATTTCCCCTAACTCTTATTTTAAACTTTAATTCTGCCTTGATTTATGGTTTTAACATGTTATTAAAATTCGGATTGTTACATTCTCCCATCCTTAAAGGATTTTGTCCCCGAAATCTTCAAGTTAAGAAGAATGCATCCTATCATCCAATCAACCATCTACTCAACCATCATCCGCAAGCAACCATTGTCCTTAAAAGATTTCTAATGCTATATGAACATATGTAGAAAGTGTGTGTATATGTTCCTTATCTAATGCAAATGATCAGGCCTGATTAATCTTCTTAATGCAAAATATGTTTAGTGCCATGAATCCAACATGTATGCAAATAGTCCTATTCACATAAACACTATATGTGTGCACAAACATTCATCTATATGCAACATTCACATGATAACACATTCAATTTCGTCCATAAAAAAGTATAAACACTCATGCATATGCAATATGAAAATGTGTCTGAGCCGATCTAGTGCTTATGTGTGTTATGCAACCATGAGCAACCACTTGCAACCACTTGCAACCATTTGTAAACATCAACCATAACATGTTTTAATCACATGTTTACATCTAAAAGGGTTCTACCTAAGGTTCTCAAGATAGGATTGGGAAGATAAGCAAGATAAAATAAAGCATCAAGGAGAAGTAGTTAAAGATGTACCCCCAGAAAGTCCTGCTTGCGGGGCTTGCCCTTGCTTCTTAGGACAGTTCTTGCTGATATGTCCAGTATCACCACACTGAAAGCATGCTTCCTTCTTCATCTTCTTCTTTCTACAATCCTGGACTATATGCCCCTCAATACCACAGAAGTGGCATTTTCTTTTACCACGTGTCCTGTTATCATTGTTGTTGTTGTTCTTGCCTCCTTTCTCAGAGTCTACCTTCTTGTTTTGAGACTCATTCGCCTTGACCTCCTCTTGCCATTCTTGTTTTCTTCATTTAAGAGTGCCATGTCCACTAACTTTTCGTAAGTAGCTCCCATAGGTATGTGGGTCATAGCCAAGCTGTGAAGTGGCTCATTCAATTCCTTGACAAAACGGAGAGCCTTCTTATGAGGAGTATTCACTAAGTCCAGTCCAAATCGGGCCAGCTGATTGAATTGATTGATGTACTCCTTGACCGCCATACTTCCTTGCTTAAGAGATAAGAACTTTTCCAGCTGTAGACTTTGTTCATCTTGTGAGAGGAATTTCATCTCAAACCTTATCCTGAAATCCATCCATGTTTCAACCGGCCTCTCAGCTTTAGTGACTTCCCACCAATTGGAAGCTTCGTCTTTGAGCAACCATACTGCCAACTATACCTTCTGCCTATCGTCCACCTCGAAGATAACGAACAGATCCTCCGTTTCTTTGAGCCAGTTCCTCGCTTCTATGAATGATTCAGTTCCCTTGAAATCCTTTCCACCTATGGCCCTAAAATCTTTATAGATCTTTGAGAAAGCAATTGCACGAGGAGGGGCGGAGGAGGAGGAATCGCTGCAGCTGGAGGAGGAATATCTGCTAGGCCTGCATCGTTGGCCCTAGCCTCTAAGTACCTCCTGAACCAGCCAGGTATTGGCATGCCCTCTAGGAAGTTAAGATTCCCAGACATGCTGAAATGAAAAAGAAGAGATTCAGAACAAGGAAATAAAGGATAGTGCTAATGGCTTTTGGGGAATAGCCTTTAAATAAAACAAGACTTTTCTTGAAAAATGCTTCTTTGAAGACGTTTTGAAAATAATTTCAGAAGGTTTTGCCTAGTCTAGTAACCTTCCGCTCTGCTACCAAGTGTAACACCCCACCTCCGCTAGGGTCACTCACAAAGGGAATGAACTAGTTTTGGAGGAGCGTTATCGAGGTAAACAATCACAGAATTATTACAAGACAGAACATAAATAAAACAGCGGAAGTTTCAAAAGCTAAATTTCATTACTTTCAAAAAGAGTCAAAACCTTTTACATCCAAAGTACCAAATAGCCAAAGTCATTATTTTCCATTACAACAAATTCTGTTTTGTATAAATAAAGAAGCATAAACTTAAAACAACAAAAGTAGCTTAATTCCCCAAAGGTAGCAGAAATGCAGCCATAGCATAGCTCAAGATCAAACCGTACATGAGCTGAACCGAAAGCAAGCGAAATCCAAGCTAAGTGCTAGAGTTCCCTCCCTGAGAACCTGGGGGAGGGGGAAACGAAAGAAAAAGAGGCGAAAGAAAACGGGTCAGTCATAAAGACTGGTAAGTCCTAGTGACTTTCAGCATAAAAATAGGTAAAGGTAACATGACATGTATAAACTGAAAGTAAACATAAGGATGCTGTCAAGATAGGCAAGATAGAGTAAGATAACATAATAAATCAAGTATAGCATCGCATGTTCAAGGTCCGCTGCACCAATTGTACAAGTATCCCAAACCATGTCATATATTAACCATGAAATGATCCCTTGGCCCAATATCATGAAATGACCCATTACTAAGTCCAACGGAACGATCCACTAATCGATCGACTCCCTAAAAGTTCTAACTCGTCATGTGTCTGTGTCATATGGCCCTATCACGAATGTAGTCACCTGTGCTAGGTCCACTATAGGGTGTATCAATCCCTAGGGTGCCAACAACCGACACGAATCAAGCATGCATAGGTAAACCTACTGATGCCCAATGCCTTCTTTTTCAACTCTGGACTACGTGCATGACCATAGTCCGCCTAAACATACACTGGCGCACCAACTCAGCGGTCGTTCTGGTCACTTATAATTAGCCCAGTATTCGTGCCACACCCTGCCTAGTTCCAGGGTACCATGATACATCTAGTGGGTTACTACTGAATTGGACCTCGTAACTAGGGTTTTCATCCAATAATTTAGGTGTTGTCATTTAAATTCGTGACTTAACCCTTATCAGTCTAGCATGTCAAGTTGGTTAAGTGTTGTCATTGAAGTTCATGACTTAACTCGTCTACGTGTCATGTCAAATTGGCTAAGTGTTGTCATTCAAGTTCATGACTTAGCCATACGAATCATGCGTCAAGTTTCAAGTGTTGTCTTCCATGTTCATGACTTAACCCTATCATGTGGCATTAATCCATTAATGCACACCAACCACTCACATCAGACCTATTGTTGTGGTCATTGGATATGCCGGGCGGTTCCCGGCAGATTTACACCACAACTTAGTATGACCTCGGGTTTCAAGCGCAATATGACCAACTACCCACATTGGATCGTATTGTTTTGCAGTAACTGGATTTGTCGGGCGGTTCCGGGAAGAATTACACTGCAAACTCAACCCAACCTCAAGTTGGCTATTTTCAAGTTCATTCTAGTGTCATGTCCATGTTCAAATTTCATATCAAGTTCGTGTCAAGATTCAAGGCAAGTTTCATGTCCATATCCAGATTCAAGTTATAACAATGTTCATGTTTCAATTTATGCCTATTATCAAGTTCATGATTCATGTTCATAATCAATTCATCTTTTGCCTAATCTACCCAAATCGTATTCCCATCGTATGTAAACGTGAATCGATCTATATTACAAGTAAATCCAAATCCCAAAATAAAGGGAATAACATGAAAACTATGATAGGCAAAAAGGACGAGCATAATGTGATAAAAGGGATTACAAGTCTAGCATGATATAACTTGAGATAATTGGTTACAACATCACTGGAATATGGAATATTAGCCTCCAAACATTAGGATTTCAAATCTAGTATGATAAGGTAATAGTCATGATAAAAGTTGACATAAGGTGATAGTTCCAAACTTGTGAATGATAATTGATTCAATATCAAAGGCATGATAATATTATGGACATGAAAGGATTTGATTTACAACATGAATAAGCCCAAATTAATCTCATAGCAATATTCCCAAAAGTCAAGATCCAAGATGAACAAGAATTGATATGAATCAATTATCATGCATAGGTCCAATTCCAATTTATAACACGAATAGGCCCAAATTTATCTCATAGCAATATTCCTAAAAGTCAAGATCCAAGATGAAAAAGAATAGATATGATTCAATTATCATACATAGATCCAATTCCAATTTATAACATGTCCATATTAAGTTTATAGTTTTTATCTAAAAATAACATGGACTTAAAGATCGTGGTCTAAGAAATTGAGATGCAGAAGTTGAATCTATAAACTAGTCGTCGAATAGTTGAATCGTTGAATCTTGATTTGATGGCAGAAGAAAATCCCCAATATGCAATTCCTAGCCGTAGTGTTCAAGAAATAGCCTTCGTGTTTTATTTTAATTTATCTTAATTTAATTTAGAGGAAGAAGAAGAAGCCATTTCCATCAAGGATTTGTGTAGCATAAGTTTAGAGAAGAATGGTGCAAAGAGAATGAGGCTAGGAGATTGTTTATATAGGATTAGGCGGAGAATCTAGATAGAAAATGAGACCAGATACATCAGAATGAACCCAGGATCTAAACTGGGCTTCAGCACCAGGCCGACCCCCAGGTCGACCATAGGGTCGATCTGGTCCCTGGGAGGTCGACCATAGTGTCGACCCCCAGGTCGACCTGGTCCTGGGCGGGAAAATTCCCGCCCAGTCTCCGCTGGAGTTTGAATTCGAATTTTGAATTCGAATTTCGAGATGTTTTTGATTCTGGAAATTCCTGAAACTTCGGAGGGTCATATCTCCCTTGTACGGACTCCGATTCTCGAAAACTCGGACCCATATCCAAGCAGAATTTCGAGATGAACGCAATGGCGCAACCCGTTTCCCCTGATTCTTATTTTAAAATTTAATTATGCCTTGATTTATAGTTTTAACATGTTATTAAAATTCGGGTTGTTACAAGGAATGTACACAATATTGTTTTATTAATAGGGTAAATGCAATAATTTTACCCAAATTATATTTTTGTATAGAAAGGAAATAATCTTCTTAAATCAATAAGTTATTGTGGTTTGATTGATTTATTTAAGTGGAATTCGGATGGGAATTTGAATGGTTAATATAACCAAAAATTCCACATATATAGTTGTGAACGAAATTTTAGAATGAACTTGAAATTAGATTTTAAAATGAGTTAAAACGAAATAAATTAGAGTAACGGTGTTTGAATTAAAATCGGAATTTGGATTTTAAAATAAATGTTTGAAAAATCAAATTAGTAATTGGATATGAAATAAGACCTTAATTGGTGAGGTAAATATTAATGTTGGATATTAATGGAATAGGTTGAATTGACTATATATTGGTTGTTGTTAGGATATAAGATTGGTTGAAATGAACTCATCGATAGCTTAAATGAAGTAGTTGAATGGTTGGAAAACTTAAAGTCTAGTATAATAAATTTTAGTGGAACTGTTATGAATTAAAACTAGGTGATTTAAACTTATATTTGCATATACCTTTAAGAATAATGCCTTAGGGGATTGGTGATATTATACCGATTGACTAATGGACTGTTACCTATAAATTTTTACATGTTGAATTGAGTAAGTACAGGTGTCAAGAAGGCAGTAAGGATTGATATTGGTTAAGTAGATCGCAATAAGTTGCGCAGATATACTCGATAGCGCACGCATATGGTATGCCTACGTGAAGATGATATTTTTAGGTTTTGAATTTTGTTTTCTGACCATATGAGTTGATGTATATATTATTTGTTCCTACGATATCGCAGATGTAACTCCTTACAAGGGGGCCCTGCCGAATATTTTTGGGAATTTAAAGTGTTTGAAATTTTCGATATTTTTGGAAATCTTTATTTACGATAATGAATTGGTTTTTGTTTTAAAATGAATTGGATTTAGAAAATATAATGGGTTGATACGCTCTTCTAACCTTGTAATTTCGGGGACGAAATTCTTCTATGGGGGAAAGAATGTAACGTCCCAGGATTTTGAACGTTTATTTGGAATATTTAAATCGGTATTAAATATCGATATTGTAATGTTAATAGATATTATATTGAATTTAATATGGAATTCGAAAATATATAATTTATAATATAATTAAAATGAGCTTGAAAACAACGCGGTAGTTCGTAATTTTCGATTTGAACTTCAATTGAATATATAAGATCCGATATAAGTCGGAATTTCATGAAATGAGAAACGTTTGAATCTGTTTAATGATAATTTTCTAATGAAAGAGAAAAATCAGGATTTCAGTGTATAGATTGTTAGTTATGTCCAATCCAAAAGTTAAAATAATCGCTATGGAAATCGTTAATAAAGGTAACGTTTATTTTATAAATTTAATAACATTTTCTATATATTTTAGATTTTGGTTAACTTGAAATTTTGCTACTGAGTTATAGTTTGCTATTGAGTAAATTTGAAATGAGACACTATTCCAATCGGGTATATCAGACAGTAATAATTTGTTTATTTTTGGAATTTAAAGGAATTATTATATAATTTAACGATATTATTTTATAAATATTTTCCCATTTGTACAAATATATGCGAATTCATAACGCTTGGACTTCATATATATAATAATAGATGGTATAACATGCGCAGCGGTAAAATCATTTTGTGATAAGTATAAAATCTCCAAGTATACGCATAACAAATAAATAGGAAAAACACATGTGAAATATATATGAGAAATAGACTATGATAATCAAGCGTATAGGACGCTTCAAAGAAAAAACAATACATAACAGGGAATAGGAATCACCTAAAGCTATTAGACAGCATATGTAAACCAAGATGGAATTCATAGCATATATATATAAGATTGAATTCATATAAAATATGTTGGTTCCAACGTGTGGTCATGTCAATAGAAAACTGGAGCCAAGAATTTCCCAACCAGACTTGTTCAATACCAATAACAATGAATAAAGTAGTAAAGGAAAAATAAAATTGTACATCTTTTGCCAAACAAGTGGACAAACTGACATGAACCATAACAAAGCATAGTGCCAAATTAAATAAAGAAAGAAGAAAAAAATATGTACAGTAAGATAGAACAGCTTCATCACGTCTATACGTTCATGTAAAACAACCTTTGCCAAGCCAATTAACAAAACCGACAAGAACATTACAAAGCAAGGTATAAAATCAAAAAGAAAGTATATAAATTCTTCTCGTGCTGCCTACTTTAGTTCTTGCCCTTGCCCAGTTAATTACTACTCCCGTTTCATTTCAGTATTTCTGCTACTCTTTCTATCAACCTTTTTTATAGAAAAAAAGGAAATCACATTAGACATATACAAAATAGAAAATACATAGCTAAACAGATCCGAAACAGTAAAGAAGAATAGCTAAAGGTATATAGAGTATACGACTAAAGCAGTTAGGGAAATAGGTGACAGCTAAAGAATAGGTATTTGTATATATTTACACATCAATTCTAAGGTACAATAAACAGCTAACAGAAATCAAATCTATACATTTCAATCACTGTACCCCTTCGAACAAACCAACCGCATTGGAAATTTAATACCAAATTCATCAAATCTCTATGAAAATCTATCATGAAGTTCCATCAACTGTACGTAGATCTGAAAAGGGGAAAAGAAAACAAATGGCCTAAGAACTAAGTAGCTGAAGCTATCTAAATTAGGCTCTAATGGACTTTGATCATATCTAAACCGAGTCATACTATAAATAGGTACCGACGCAGTGGTGTTTCTCAAACTCCAGAACCAAACGAATCAACAGAAAATAATTCGAATTACTTAAAATTCGAAACTAAAATCATACAGCAGTACAAAATCAAATTAAACACTTATCTGCATTCATAAAATCCATGCTCTTTATCTCGAGATGCTTCCGATAAGTTTTCTGATGGTTTTTGTTGGAGACCGCATACCTAGTGTTCAGTCGAACCTTCAAATGGAAGCTTTGAGTTGGTAGGTTGACAATCGGTTGTGGATCTGGAAGGCGTGGGGTTGATTGGCAAAACTGAGGTGACGTTGGGAGGTGCTTCGGAGGTAAGGCTGCGCCTGGATTGACTTTTGGCAACAGCGGTTTTTGGTTTTAGCGTAAGGAAATGAAGAGCGACGAGTATGAGGGAGAGGTGGCTCCGTTATTTATTTCTGAGGAGGGTTTAGTGTGGACCGGTTGTGGGTTTTGTAGCGGTGGGGTGATGGGCTTTAAGTTTGGTGAGTCTGCAAAACATGGAAGGGCCAATTTCAAGCAAATGGCCTGTAAGGTTTAACAACTTATAATTAGTGCAAATTTTTTGAAATTAATTAAATTATATTTTAAATTGTTAATAGTTATATTTTATTTTAATCACAACAGGATTTATAACAAATGAGCTAAGATCCTGGAATTGGCGGTCACAATTTGGGACAAGGCGGAAACAAACAAAGTGGGGAACAAAGATGTCAAGCGGTATTATTTTAAAATAAATTAATTAGTTCGATAATTTAAAATAATTTAATTTGTTATTAAAATAAAATAAAATATTAACAATGTATTTATATTTACCAGAACTGGTCGATACACGATGGACTGGAACCGTATTCATGAGTAGGACGGTACAGAACGGAGTTGAATAGAATGAGTTGGAATTCATCTGAAACGGGTTGTGTATATAACGCAGATCCAGGTCAGTTAACCTCACTTAGTTTCCCACTTATAATGATTATAAGTCAGGTTTATCATCTGTATGCTATGGTTCCTAATCATTAATTTTTTGATGCGTGTTAAATATTTTTATATCATTTATTTAAATTAAACGTTTGTTTAATTTAAATGAAATGACATCGTTATTTTTTGCGATGATTCCCAAACTGACAATTTAACCTATTGGGTACATTTATAATCCAATAAACGAATTGAATTTAAAATGATGATTGAATGGTCGTTATTGGTTGACCGTGATTAGTTAAATTAATTCATCATGATCTGTTGTATTTGAGATAACCCGTTGGATGCAGGAAGGAGAGTTTAGAGGAATCCAACTGCATTCCTTAAATTTATTATTTATTTTTCATATGATCACTATATGAACTGTTGAACCCATATGATTGGATATTGATTGTTAAACCCGAACTCGACATTTATTTGGTTAATTAACCAATGTTGATATTGGTTGAGAAATTTATAACAGATGGCCAAAATACAAACTGTTTTGATTTACCGTTAGTAATGAAATGATGAAATTTATTTATAACTGAATATAGATTTTTAAATATATTTTTAAATGAAGTTTATAAAATGGAAAATAAACCAACCATAAATATATCGTTTGTTTTAACCGCTATTTTTATACTAAAAATCTCCCGTGTGCGAAGCATGTGCTTCACCGTAATTACTGAATATTCTGATAAAACTAATTTTTATATTAATAAGATTGATGGGAAAGTGGGCAGGAAATAGCAACGATTAATAAACCAAAATTTATTGTTTTAAGAATAAATAAAAAGAGTTTTATTTAGAAATAGATTATGGTTTATTTAATAATTATCGAAGTAAAAGAGGTTATTTGGATTAATAAATGTTATTTGTTAATTCAAAATGAAAAGATGAGTTAGAGTTGATTAATGGGTTAATTATGTTTTAAGATTTACCAAGCCAACTATTTTAATTAGAAATTGATTATTTAATTAAATTAGATTGGGCCGATTAATCTAATGAAGTAAATTAGGGAATAATTGTTTAACTTAAGGAGAATTTAAAAGGGAAATTTAGTTCCAGTTAATGATAAAGTAAATTAAAGTTTTATTTAACTCAAGGAACTATTTCTTAAATGAAGTCCATTTAAATAAGTGATTGAAGTGAGAAATAAAGTATAACTGAATTTCAAAAGAAGTTTATGAACAGGTTTGTGTTTAAACCAAATTTGGTAAATGAAATTATAAAGTAATTTTAAGCAAAGATGGTAAGCTTAAAGTATATGTTACTTTATATTTTAAGTAAGGGAAAACGAGATGGGAAAGATTTTATATTAAACCAGAGAGGTGTAAAAGAGTTGGGGATAGGGAATTAAAGCACTAAATTGTAAATTAACGTTAAGTGTAATCGATAAGATTGAAGTAAGTTTTACCAAAAGAAATGATTTAAAGAATTAAAAAAGGGATTTCCGTAATAGAATTTGGTAGGAATGTTTAGTAATAGATTATGAAATAAAAATCCAGATAATGGGACAAATAGTTTTAAAGAAGTTAAAGTTTAAAGTTAATATGTATTAATCCTTTACTAAATCAATGAATTTAGTAATAACCATATATTTAAAAAGGGAATTTCAAAAACAAGGCAGTTTATAAAACCGTATTTTAATACAATAGTGAAGTAATATCAAAATGAATATGGGATTTTGAATTATGACTCATATTTATCTTAAGATAAGAACGTTGTTGATCAAGGTCTGAGAGGTAATTAAAATACCCCAACTTGAACGACTTCAGGGTTGTCGAAGGATGGTATGAGTCGTGATAGTGGAGATGTTAAAGCAAATTGTAACACCCCGAATTTTTGAATAATCGAATTAACTAAATTAAAGAATAATTAATCTCATACGTGAGAATTAAGGGAAATGGGTTGCGCCATTGTGTTCGTCTCGGAATTCTGGTCGAGATAGAGTCCGAGTTTGCGTAAAAGGATATCGGGTGAAGGAGATATGGACGAACAAAGTCAGGCGGGAAAAATAGAAAATATATGTATATATACATATATATATTGCACTGGCGCACTTGGGAAGTGCGCCAATACAAATTTGCACTGGCGCACCTGCACATCGTTCGAAGATGACCATCCATCCCGGCGGGGACAAGATGTACATGGACATGAGACGAGTTTACTTTTGGGCCGGTATGAAGAGTGATGTGGCCGAGTTTGTCGCTAGATGCTTGGTGTGCCAATAAGTAAAAGAAGAGCAAAAGAAGCCCGATGGGTTGCTTCACCCATTGGAGGTCCCACAATAGAAGTAGGTAAGTGTCTCGATGGACTTTATTGATAGGTTACCGAGATCGAGGAAGGGTAATATGGGGATTTGGGTCGTGGTAGACGAACTTACTAAGAGCGCCCATTTCATTTCCGTGAAGAGTAAGAGGACTGCTCCATGGTTAGCTTTCGTATACACTCAAGAGATAGTTCGTTTGCACGGTGTTCCTTCTAGCATAGTGAGCGACCGCGATCCTATCTTTACTAGCGAGTTTTGGAAGAGCTTGCAAGAGGCGGTAGGGACTCAGTTATGTTTGAGTACCGCATATCATCCTCAGACGGACGGCCAGACCAAGAGGGTGAATCGTATTCTAGAGGACCTATTGAGGTTGTGTGTCCTAGACTTCGGGGGTACATGGGAGGAACATCTTCCGTTGGTGGAGTTCGCATATAATAATAGCTTTCAGTCTAGCATTGGCATGGCACCGTTCTAGGCTCTTTATGGACGGCCGTGTCGTTCGTCTACATGTTGGTGGGAATCTACAGATAAGATCTTGCTTGGATCCGACATGATTAGAGAGACTTCAGAAAAGATCGATTTGATTCGAAGGAGGATGAAGACGGCGAAAGATAGGTAGAAATCTTATGCGGACAAGAGGAGTACAGATCTTGAGTTTGATTTTGGGGACATTGTTTTTGTCAAGGTGTCTCCATTACAGAATGTTGTTCGCTTTGGGTCCGTTGGGAAGTTAGCACCAAGGTTCGTATGGACGTTTCCTATTAAGGAGAGAATTTGACAGATGGCATATAGAGTGGAGTTGCCCAAGAGGCTTAGTGGTGTACACGATGTATTCCATGTATCACATTTAAGGAAGTGCTTGCACAAGACCGTGGAAGTGGTAGAGCCGAGCTTGCTTAGAGAGGTGGAGATAGAGTGTGATGCGACGATTCGACGAGCTCCTACGTGCATTCTTGGGTCGGAGATTAAGAAGTCGAGGAATCGAGAGGTCAAGCCAGTCAAAGTGCAATGGGGAGATGATGAGAGCAATGCTACTTGGGAGACGGAAGAGAAGATGCGTTCATTGTACCCTTTTCTTTTCGAGGGTATGTCTTTTAATTTCTCCTTTATCGCTCAGCTTGTACTTGTTTTATCTTTAATATGTCCTTTCGCTAGTATCTTTGACCTTTAGATATGGTAGTCCTGTGGTTGAAACATGTGTTTGAGACATGTTATGTATGATGGATGCATGTGGATGCAAGTGTTTGCTAATGGTTGCTCGTAGATGCATATACACACACTTAAGGCACTAGATTGGCTCAGTCACTTTCATACTGCATATTGCATATAAATTGATATATTTAGTAGAATGAATGTACATTAAATGTGTGTATCATATGGATGTTGCATTTGAATGAATTATTGTGCACACATGTAGTAATGATATGTATAAGGTTCCGTGCATACATGATGGATACATGGCACTATCATTATTTGCATTTAGGAGGTAGACTGAATCAGTAGACCGCCTGATTTTGCATTAGTATATAGACATATACACACACTGTGCATATGTACATGAAAAGCATTAGAAATCTTTTGAGGACCATGGTTGCTAGTGGTTGATGGTTGAGTAGATGGATAATTGGATGGTAGGATACGTTCTTCTTAACTTAGAGATTTCAAGGACGAAATCCTTTAAGTAGGGGAGAATGTAACACCCTGAATTTTTAAATAATCGAATTAACTAAATTAAAGACTAACTAATCTCAGACGGGTTGCGCCATTGTGTTCGTCTCGGAATTCTGGTCGAGATAGACTCCGTGTTTGCGTAAAACGAATATCGGGTGAAGGAGATATGGACGAACAAAATCAAGCGGGAAAAATAGAATATATATATATATTGCACTGGCGCACTTGGGAAGTGCGCCAGTACAAATTTGCACTAGTGCACCTGCCAAGTGCGCCCACGCCGAGCAGCAGGACTGCATAGCTTTCTGGTTCAGTCTGATCCATGTTGTGACTCATTGCTGAGTCCTTTCTGACTCCTTGCTAAGTTATTAGGGCTGAGGTGTCACCCTATCCCGACTGAATGGTTTTGATTAACCCTAAGATCATCCGATGGCTATAATTAAAATAAAATTCTATATAAACATGGGTAGACTCAAACCCTAAATCAAAATAAAAACTGAAACTATGGCCGTCATTCTGTCATCTTGTAACCTAGAGTAGCCGCCACCAACTAGAGGGAAATCAAAGCTAATCAATTCAGTTCTATTCAAAATTAATCTAAACAACAACGAATATATTACAAAGGCGAGCTTAATCAATTTCAGAACTCAGATTTCAGAACGCAACCTTCTTCTTGTGAGTTTGATTTCTTTAATAAGATAATTAGTAATTTAATTGGATTAAGCTATGATGTGGATTATATGGCTATGTTATGAATTATTGACCGCATGTTATTATTTATGCTGTAAATTCTATGATGTTATCATGTATGTTGTAAAGTGGCGATGTTATCATCTATGTTGTAATTTTATGATTGGCTTATGTATAATCAATTCATAATGATGTTTCATATGCTAGTTTGGTTATGTTGTTGGAACTAATTCATATTTTAAATCATATGTATGTATGTATGCAAGTCTAGATGTTAGTTTAGATCTGGATCATATGCAAGTTAGTGAAATTATGAACAACTTTACATGTTTCATGACCCCCATTTTATGTGTGTAAATTGGATCTAAAGTTAGGCTATGACATATGTGAGTTATATGCTAGTATACAAAATTCTATCTGCAAATTTACACCATCGTTATGTTGCATAAATCACATATGCAATTATATATATATATATATATATATATATATATATATATATATATATATATATATATGTTTGTAGCATGAATCATGCCTATGCAAGTTTACACCTTATGATTAGATCTATGACATACATGGTTTATGCAAGTTTGTGACTATTACCTAACAAGTTTACACCTTTAGATTTAGATTCATGACATATGTAGTTTTATGCAAGTTGTGACTTTGGCCTATGCAAGTTTTAGATGTAGAACCTCATTCACACATGCAAGTTCACCCCATATGTTTAGATCTAGTTTTATTTCTATGTATGTTGTGATGTTTTTGCTTTATTCCATAAGTTAGACTATTCGAGTCTAACGTATATTTTACGTTAAACGAACGTACATACAACATGGGGCCATGGGATAATATTAAAAGATTTAATATTGAGAATTGGCATAAATGCCTTAAATGACATAAAATAAATTTGTTATGTTAATTGGTATGATTTTACATACCATAAATAGATGGACATAATTGAGTAAATTATGGTCATAGTTAAATTTGGAATTGATTGATAATTTGAATAGGGAAATTAATTCAAATTGGGGGAAAAATTAATTTTGTGTAATTAATCGCCTAAGACACGAGGTTAGGCTCTTTTGTGTTGTAAGACAGCCCAGACCCGCCCGGCAAATCCAGCTGCCACAAATGCCAGTCTAATGTGGGAGGTCTTAGGCATAAATCAAATGCATGACAATTGTAAAGACACGAGGTTAGGCTCTTTTGTGGTGTAAGACTGCCCGGACCCGCCCGACAAATCCAGCTTCCACAAATGCCAGTCTAATGTGCGAGGTCTTTACAAGTTTACGGTGTTAATGAATTAAGAAACACTTAACCAAATAAAAATGTAGTGGGACATGAGGGGGTTAAGTGGGTGCCTTGGGTGGCATTTGAAATACGATTAGAAACACTTAACCAAAAAAATTGGTAACATGTAAGTGAACATGAATAAGAAGAGGGTTAAGTGGGATGTACTAAAGGGGACCAGGCTTAGGTGGATAGCTTGTGTCAAGTAATGGGGGCCCGTTTCAACCAGTAACCCATAAGTATCTTTGTGGGCTCGACCCAAGTAGAGGATGGGACACGCGTACTGGGCTTGACTGTAAGAGGCCAAAATGGGTTAGCGGTGGCAACGCAAGTCCAACCGGTTCATGTGCGTGTGTGGGCCCGGGCTGGTAGGTAAGACATTGTTGCATCGTGTAGGTAACGACCCGTGTTTTTCGACCATTTGAATATGAATATTTAAATTAGTTTTAAATATTATATTGGGAATATTAATGGAATTTAATATTTAATTCGTTATTAAAACGAAGTTGAACGTTATATATTTATATATAATATAAATAGAGCTTGAAATATAGCGCTGCAGTTTGAAAATTCGAGTTTGAACTTCAACTGGACATACAGAGTCCGATATAAGTCGGATTTCTGTGAAACAAGAAATGTTGGGAGCGTGTTGACGATAGCTTTCATATGAAAGAGAAAAATCCAGATTCCGTGTTATTGGTTGCGAGTTATGGCCAAAACAAAATTTGAAATAGTCGCTATAGAAATCGTTATTTAATTATAAGCCTTTAAAATAGCCGTTTTGCAAACGGACACCATTTTCGATGAAACCAGTTTCATTAGAACCGTAATGTTAAATTATTGTACGGTGGTGAATGGCGTACAAAACCGATGTCGTATGTGACCACGGTAGCCGTAAACGCCCAATCAAATTATACAGCGTGTAATTAAAGAAATAAAGGGATATTTGAGTGTAACTTGAGCAGACGATCGAATTAGGCCATGAAACCAGTTCCGTTGAGTTCGTATCGTCGATTAGAGTCAGAATAAGTATATAGTTTGTTATTTTTAGAGACCGGAAAATTTGGTGTTAAAAGGGGTATTGCGGTTCGGGGTAAAAACAGCCTATCGGGCAAACAGTCTCAGAATGCGATGAAACTAGTGCCGTTGGGTTCGTATCGAAAAGTTATTGTCAATGTTCGCAGTTTCAAGTTGGTTTGATTTATCGGGTGACCGTGGAAAAATTAAACGCGTGTTCATTTCTGGTTTCATAAAGGAAATTTTTTCATACGATGTCGGAATTCGACGAAACTTGTCCCATTGGATCCGAAATATCTTTTTACACTAAGATTAGCTTTTTTATCAGAAAACGAAAGTCGTTTGTGGTGGTTTTTACGTGATACTTCATCCTTAAGTTTCGTTTATTAATTTAATGTATATATATATATATATATGAGACTTAACCTCTAAACAACTAAATAAAAATGACCTACCCTAAGTATAAACTTACGTGAGCTCAGAAGAAAAAAAATATGGGAACACGCTGGCTTGTTCGAACTAATGTGACACAAGGAAACACATGGTATCCTAGTTCTAATCAAAGGCGTGCTACACCTATATTTTTGTTTCTTTTATCTGTAGCCTACTCATTTACCCACTTGTTTACCGGACTATTCAACAGCCTAAATACAACTAGGCACAGGCCTAAAACCATGAACCTTGCCGACCAAGTTTTTGGAATTCACATCTACCACACAGCTAGTCTAAATGTTTACTGCAAACCTATATACAATTCCTTGCTCCCCACGACGTTCTTTAATATAAATAAACAGCTGGTTCATTATCTTCTTTTCGTTATATAGTGGTGTTTGCGCAAACTTCCTCCATCAAATATTAAAAATGAAACAACTCGATTTATACTCCTAAAAATCCCGAAGTCATTTGCCCTATTCCCTGTAACCGCGAGATCATGGAAACTGGTGGTCGAGCACCTGAGGACGAGATCAGGCGTTCAAACCATGGTGGTGGCAGGGGGGGTTTGGAGTTTAGAAGGGGAGTGGAGGCTACGTCAGAGTCCCGATCCAGAAGGGTGTATGACGTGAACAATTAAGGGAGGGGGCATTTTGTTTTAGTGCGGCAGCATGTATAAAGGAAGATGGTGCTGTGTTTTTTTTTGGGAAGGGGCTTGTTACTGTATGTGAGGGGAGGGAAAGGGTATGGCGTGAGCAACAAAAAGGAGAGAAGTGCGGTTTGCAAATGAGATTAGACTGGGAAAGCAACGAGAAGAGCATGGATGGAAGTATGACGGTGGACACTGTTTTGCGTTGGAACCGTGATTTGTTGGAAGGATTTCAATACTGGAAGTGACGAAGAGAAATCACAAGTATCGGGCACGAGACTATAGGGTATCTGACCGTATATTGGTTACAACATAATTTATTAAAAATAATTGTTTAATTAACAAAGATAATTATAAAATTATTGCTAGGAGCTGAATGAAAAGGGGCGTGAGAACAAGGATTGATATGGAACAAGAACGACCGTGGCTGTAAGGCAATGACGAGAACAGACAAAGAAATGGATCGGCTAGTTCTTTTTTAAGAAGATAAAAGTCAAAATGAAAGAGAACAGGAGGATTTGGCCGACCCTTATGATGAGCCAGGATGAAGTCGGCTCGGCCTCAATTGTAACACTGAAGGAATCATCCCAAACTGATCTTTTAGCTAGTAATTGAACAAAACAAAGGGCGTCGGGAACACAACGCAGAACTCTACATGTTTGAGACCAATCTGGACCAGAGTAGAGACTATTGGAATTTATAGTTAAATTAAACAACTGTTTAATTTAACTGTAACCAAACCGTTCAACGAACGAAATCAAGGTGAGTTAAACTCACTCAGTTTTTCCCATTTATACTTTATATAAATTGGGTTTTTAATTTGTGTGCTCTGTTTTCTGATGGTTGCATGTTTGCTAGTTATACGTTTGTTTGTTGATTTAACTGATGAAATTAAACTGTGTTTAATTTCAGTGAAATACCAAATCGTTATTTTTAACGATTGGTTCCAATAAATGTGACTCACCTTGGTTGGTCATGTTTATTTATAAACGTGTTTAAGTGGTTGAATTGTTTGAATTGCTTGTGGTTGATGTTGAATGGTTGCTATTTAGTGTTATTAGTTAAACAAAACTGAATGGTCTGATTTGAGATAACCATTTGAATACAGGGAAGAACAGGTTGGAGGGACCCAACCGGATCCCTCAAATGTATTATTTATTTTCATATTATCATATATGAACTGATCTGTTTGTGTGATTGATTTGATGGTTGATTATTAATTGAATATTCAACATCTGTTTGGTTTGAACCAATAGGTGATATTGGTTAAGTGTTTGGCAGAGTATGGCCTTTAAAATCAATCGGGTTATAGACAGTGATTCACCGTCAGGTGAATCGATAGAGTTAAAGTTAGAAAATTTACTTTATAACTGGAGTTAGGTTTTGGAAAAATGTATTATTCTGAACAAAAGTTATTAAAGAGAATTAAATAAATGTTTTATTTATTTAAGATTTGATTTGTTAGTAATTTATTTTATAAAGTAAATTCTGATGTTAATCAGATTTACAAAGAATGAGAACAGAGAATGAATCGAATGTTAAACTTTGATAATTGTTTTGAAAAGAAAACAATTAATGGAAATAATTTAAATTAATTATATTTTTAATTAAGTTAAAGTGAAGGTTAAATGGGAATTAGTTTACGAGATAATCGAATTTTGACTTGACAAAATTGACCATTTAAACTGGAATCGAATATCAAATTAGTTTGTTTCGAAATTGCGAAATGAAATAGTTGAAGAATATTGTTTTAACTTTAAATAAGATCTTTAAAAAGGATTTTATATTTATCTTAGTAAATAAAGAAATTAACTACTGAAGTAGTTAATGAGTAAAGAAAATTATTGTTTTAATAAGAATTTAGAAGACTACTTTTGAAAAGTAATCGAAGAGAAGTGTAATCCAAATTGGATTGTGAAAGGAAGCTATGAGCGGGTTTTATATTTAAAGCTAAGATGTTTATAATGATGTTAAAAAGAGGATTTCAAGCGAAGATGATAACTTAAATTTAAGTGTTGTTTAATTATATGAATTAAGGTAAAGGGTTTATATAAACCAGGGTCGTGTAAATGAGGTTTAATGTGTTAAGGCGTTAATTTTATTTAACGTTACTTGAAAACAAGATCAAGTAAAAAGGAGAATTTTAAATGAGATTTCAAAATGGGAAAAGGGTCGAATAATTTTGAAAGGAGATTGGAAATAAGCGAATCTGGGTAAAGAACTGAGTTATAGGGTTGTTTAACCAAATCCAATAGTTAAATGGAATTTGTTTGAGACTAGAATGAAATATTGATTTTGATTACAACTTATGTTTATCGGAGGATAAGAACGTTGTTGATCAAGGTCTGAGAGGTAATTAAAATACCCCAACTTGAACAACGTCGGGATTATCCGAAGATAGTATTAGTTGGTAATCGTAAGAGACGTTAGTGAATATGTTTTGAAATCTAAACAGCGACTTTAGCACTGTTGTTATAATGTTTTGTGAATCTAATAGCGAGTTTAGCGTCGTTGCTATGGTAAATGTTTTGTAAACCTAAACAGCGATTATAGTGCGGTTGTTTGTAAATCTAAATAGTAATTATAACGCTATTGTTATAACATATGTGCTATAAATTTCTTTGTTAAACTAATGGATTTCCGAATTTAAAAGATGATTGGAAGGAAGATTTAAATAGGAAATTGAATATAGTTATTCGAGATAGAATTAGCCAAACATAATTATTCGGCTAAGTTGCCATTTCGTACGGCTGCTAGCGTAATTCGCAGGGCTGCAGATAGCCTACAGAGTCGGATGTTTCCTGAGGGAATCAGGCGTAACCATTGTGATCGCTGCGATCTAAAGTCAAGCGAATGGAATTAGGTCGAATATCAGTTAATCGATAGGAGTTAATTAAGTCGAGTTAGTCAGTTAGAATAAACCAGTTAGATTTAATTGATTAGAGTTAAATCGAATTAGAGTTATTCAAACATCGTATTTTTGAATATAAAAAGAGTTGGAGTTTTTAATGTAACAAAGGTAAACCAGTTTGTTAAAGGCCAAGTGATGCTAAATACTGAATCAGTGAACTCATTGGAGTGTCATGATTGAAACACTGTATATTTTGATAGTTAAAACACCGACTATCAAATTTGTCCAATACGATTGTTGGTATGGAAAGACCGGGATCGAATTTATATTCGAAAACCATTCCGACCAACAACTACGTGAAGATATCATAAGATGATCAAGATGGAGCATTGAAGACCGTGGATTTTCACAAACGGAAGAACCACTAATATTCTCTGCCTGGCAAGCAGAGATAAACTGTGATTCTGTCGTGGTTGGAACCTGCGGGTTGCAAGGACTACTCGCTACTGATCCATGGGGTGATTCCTATATTGAATGCAGTAGGAGAGTACCTTCGGTTCATCCTGTTCCTGGATGACGTGTATGGACGAATGTCTGACAGAGTATTTCCAAAGGATCACGTACGTTGATTTATTCAAACGTGCTATAGTTGTTGGCGGGGAATCGCCGTTCTCTTAGCTTACTGCTAGAGTATTTTTGGGGTCGTCAATTAGTGATATCTGGCGGATCTGACGATATGGCATTCAAAGTGAGTGATGACCAGATGTTCAAAAGTATTCTGACCTCAAGCCTCATCAACCGGGAAATGACAAAAATCGGGCAGGCAGCATGGCTATGTGGGTCGCTCCCATTAGGGTGTATAACCACCTATCTGGAGAAAATCCTATTGTTTCTTAAATCTATGTTCGATGCTGTCCCTTGTCGGGAGACGGTTGCTGATCCCAACCGTCGGTGGTATACATTCGATACACTCAAGCGAAATGAGTGGTCGGTCATGTGTGGGCCGGGTTGCAAGATGTTCTTGTTGAACCCAGTGTATTCGTCTCTAGAGATACACCATCGGCAGGTGGTCCCATACCTTGTCATAATTGGAAATCCAATCCCCAATAAGCGCCCACGGTTTTTGATTGTATACTATATATGTGGAGCGTGAGATGCAAGCGTTCCACTAAATTGATATTTACTTGTATTTAGACATTATTATAATATCAGCCAAGATATTGGTTTCAAAACTGTTTTGGGTTATCGTAAGGTAAAAACCGTCCGTGTTTATGTGTGGATTTGGTCTTACGATTATCCTTTTCTTTTGAAAGGATGTTTGAACTTTAAAATCATGATTGGATGATTCACCCTTATTACTGTGCGAGTTTATCTCACTCTGGTTCACCAGACTGACCCGGTATTTTGAAAATGCTCGGGTTAGGCCGGGTTGTACAGGTCCAGGTTATCGACTGCTGTGAAGAGACGAGCTGGAAGAGTCCAGACGTATGATATTACTATTCCGCTGTGTGTTATATGAGGACAGATTATTATCACTGTCCAGATGTGTACTCTGATATTATAAGTATTTTAAAAGTTCTCAATAAAGATTTATTTCTGTATTATATTTTGTTCCGCTGCGATGTGAGATTCTGTGGTGTCGTGTTCTTCTTCTTCTTCTATTCAATATTTCTACCTTATCTATTCTCATCCTCTAACTTCTTTCTATTAATGATCTGGAATGTTCGATGTCTGAATGGTCAACACGGTAGTTTGATGTTGATTTTCGGAGTCGAAAATTCCAGTTCGTTACAGTGGTATCAGAGCTGAAGGTTAAGTAATTACCTTGGCTCTGTGGCGTGACTCAGTAGAGATGGGGTTAGAAATACCCTAGATTGAGTTGAATGTATATATACGAGTGAACGTATTTGTAGATTTTATAAAAATTATTTTATATTGTGGAGATTTATTGGTTGGGTTGTTTATGAGTTCTGATCGATCAGTTTGATCCACTATATTGATAGGAGTTTATAAACACTCGAATACGATGGGTCGTCACGATATGTTTTTAAAGAAGGTAAATGAAATAAATTACCCAAATTATATTTTGATATAAAGAAAATATATATATTGGAATTATAATATATTGGATGTGTTGGTTGATTATAATTGAAATGGTTATATAAATAACCAATTAGAATTCGTATAATATAAAATCAGATTTATTAAATCTGAAATTAAAATCAGAATTGGAATTAAAATTCCCAAAAGTGGGAAAGGTGTTGTAAATAAACTTGGATTGAATATATGAGATTTTTAAAATCCTGGGAGATTTTAAATTTGTTACAAGCATTGAAAGGGATATTTTGAAATGGATTTCAAAATGAAAGTGTTTAGAACTGGTTTTGAAAGTGAGATAGTATTGAACTCACTTCAATAGATGGAAAATAGATTCCGATGATGATCCGGACATCATCGGTGTTCATTTTCGAGTGGTAAGTGACGGATTACTACCAAAGATTTTGTTCTGAATTGCTTTGAATCCTGTAAAAGGAATATTTGATTTTCTTGAAAGAGCTAAACTGTTTGAAAACTCTCAGGGAAATTGTTTGAACAAAAACAAAATTATATAGAAATTTGTGAAAGCAAATATGAATTGAATTGGAACCAATTAACTGGAAATTGAATCGAGATATATTAGATCGAGCAGAACCAGATTTTGAATTTCGAGACAGGAATCTGAAATGGTGTTGGACTGGTAAGTTAAGAGTTGGAATTGGTAATGGATGGAAATTGAGTTAAGAATGAGATTTGGCTTGGACGTGTGATTGATTTGGTTTTGAGGATAAAATTGGAATTTTGGTTGGAAATGCAGTTGTATATGCTGACAGGGTAGTAGATGGAAAGGATATAATGATATGCCCAACAAAAAGGTACACATTTATTTAATATGGGTTTGGAGATTTATGAGCCTATTGGGCAAGCTGCTTGGCTATTTTATTTTCTTTTGGATTGGAGAAGGCCTAGAAAGGCGAGTTGGAGTTGTACCGATTGAGCCGTACAGAGGAGGTGCTGGCGAAATTTTTCGGAAATATAATGTGTTAGAAAATTTTCAATATTTTTGAAAATATCTATATACAGTATTGAATTGGTTTCTAATTTAAAAATAAATTGGATTTGAAAGTTAGTGAGTTTATAATGTTCTTTCTTACCTTAGCAATTTCGAGGACGAAATTATTTTAAGGGGGGAAGAATGTAACGACCCGTGTTTTTCGACCATTTGAATATGAATATTTAAATTAGTTTTAAATATTATATTGGGAATATTAATGGAATTTAATATTTAATTCGTTATTAAAACGAAGTTGAACGTTATATATTTATATATAATATAAATAGAGCTTGAAATATAGCGCTGCAGTTTGAAAATTCGAGTTTGAACTTCAACTGGACATACAGAGTCCGATATAAGTCGGATTTCTGTGAAACAAGAAACGTTGGGAGCGTGTTGACGATAGCTTTCATATGAAAGAGAAAAATCCAGATTCCGTGTTATTGGTTGCGAGTTATGGCCAAAACAAAATTTGAAATAGTCGCTATAGAAATCGTTATTTAATTATAAGCCTTTAAAATAGCCGTTTTGCAAACGGACACCATTTTCGACGAAACCAGTTTCATTAGAACCGTAACGTTAAATTATTGTACGGTGGTGAATGGCGTACAAAACCGATGTCGTATGTGACCACAGTAGCCGTAAATGCCCAATCAAATTATACAGCGTGTAATTAAAGAAATAAAGGGATATTTGAGTGTAACTTGAGCAGACGATCGAATTAGGCCATGAAACCAGTTCCGTTGAGTTCGTATCGTCGATTAGAGTCAGAATAAGTATATAGTTTGTTATTTTTAGAGACCGGAAAATTTGGTGTTAAAAGGGGTATTGCGGTTCGGGGTAAAAACAGCCTATCGGGCAAACAGTCTCAGAATGCGATGAAACTAGTGCCGTTGGGTTCGTATCGAAAAGTTATTGTCAATGTTTGCAGTTTCAAGTTGGTTTGATTTATCGGGTGACCGTGGAAAAATTAAACGCGTGTTCATTTCTGGTTTCATAAAGGAAATTTTTTCATACGATGTCGGAATTCGACGAAACTTGTCCCATTGGATCCGAAATATCTTTTTACACTAAGATTAGCTTTTTTATCAGAAAACGAAAGTCGTTTGTGGTGGTTTTTACGTGATACTTCATCCTTAAGTTTCGTTTATTAATTTAATGTATATATATATATATATATATATATATATATATGAGACTTAACCTCTAAACAACTAAATAAAAATGACCTACCCTAAGTATAAACTTACGTGAGCTCAGAAGAAGAAAAATATGGGAACACGCTGGCTTGTTCGAATTAATGTGACCCAAGGAAACACATGGTATCCTAGTTCTAATCAAAGGCGTGCTACACCTATATTTTTGTTTCTTTTATCTGTAGCCTACTCATTTACCCACTTGTTTACCGGACTATTCAACAGCCTAAATACAACTAGACACAGGCCTAAAACCATGAACCTTGCCGACCAAGTTTTTGGAATTCACATCTACCACACGGCTAGTCTAAATGTTTACTGCAAACCTATATACAATTCCTTGCTCCCCACGACGTTCTCTAATATAAATAAACAGCTGGTTCATTATCTTCTTTTCGTTATATAGTGGTGTTTGCGCAGACTTCCTCCATCAAATATTAAAAATGAAACAACTCGATTTATACTCCTAAAAATCCCGAAGTCATTTGCCCTATTCCCTGTAACCGCGAGATCATGGAAACTGGTGGTCGAGCACCTGAGGACGAGATCAGGCGATCAAACCATGGTGGTGGCAGGGGGGTTTGGAGTTCAGAAGGGGAGAGGAGGCTACGTCAGAGTCCCGATCCAAAAGGGTGTATGACGTGAACAATTAAGGGAGGGGGCATTTTGTTTTAGTGCGGCAGCATGTATAAAGGAAGATGGTGCTGTGTTTTTTTTTTGGAAGGGGCTTGTTACTGTACGTGAGGGGAGGGAAAGGGTATGGCGTGAGCAACAAAAAGGAGAGAAGTGCGGTTTACAAATGAGATTAGACTGGGAAAGCAACGAGAAGAGCATGGATGGAAGTATGACGGTGGACACTGTTTTGCGTTGGAACCGTGATTTGTTGGAAGGATTTCAATACTGGAAGTGACGAAGAGAAATCACAAGTATCGGGCACGAGACTATAGGGTATCTGACCGTATATTGGTTACAACATAATTTATTAAAAATAATTGTTTAATTAACAAAGATAATTATAAAATTATTGCTAGGAGCTGAATGAAAAGGGGCATGAGAACAAGGATTGATATGGAACAAGAACGACCGTGGCTGTAAGGCAATGACGAGAACAGACAAAGAAATGGATCGGCTGGTTCTTTTTTAAGAAGATAAAAGTCAAAACGAAAGAGAACAGGAGGATTTGGCCGACCCTTATGATGAGCCAGGATGAAGTCGGCTCGGCCTCAATTGTAACACTGAAGGAATCGTCCCAAACTGATCTTTTAGCTAGTAATTGAACAAAACAAAGGGCGTCGGGAACACAACAAAGAACTCTACATGTTTGAGACCAATCTGGACCAGAGTAGAGACTATTGGAATTTATAGTTAAATTAAACAACTGTTTAATTTAACTGTAACCAAACCGTTCAACGAACGAAATCAAGGTGAGTTAAACTCACTCAGTTTTTCCCATTTATACTTTATATAAATTGGGTTTTTAATTTGTGTGCTCTGTTTTCTGATGGTTGCCTGTTTGCTAGTTATACGTTTGTTTGTTGATTTAACTAATGAAATTAAACTGTGTTTAATTTCAGTGAAATACCAAATCGTTATTTTTAACGATTAGTTCCAATAAAGGTGACTCACCTTGGTTGGTCACGTTTATTTATAAATGTGTTTAAATGGTTGAATTGTTTGAATTGCTTGTGGTTGATGTTGAATGGTTGCTATTTAGTGTTATCAGTTAAACAAAACTGAATGGTCTGATTTGAGATAACCATTTGAATACAGGGAAGAACAGGTTGGAGGGACCCAACCGGATCCCTCAAATGTAATATTTATTTTCATATTATCATATATGAACTGATCTGTTTGTGTGATTGATTTGATGGTTGATTATTAATTGAATATTCAACATCTGTTTGGTTTGAACCAATAGGTGATATTGGTTAAGTGTTTGGCAGAGTATGGCCTTTAAAATCAATCGGGTTATAGACAGTGATTCACCGTCAAGTGAATCAATAGAGTTGAAGTTATAAAATTTAATTTATAACTGGAGTTAGGTTTTGGAAAAATGTATTATTCTGAACAAAAGTTATTAAAGAGAATTAAATAAATGTTTTATTTATTTAAGATTTGATTTGTTAGTCATTTATTTTATAAAGTAAATTCTGATGTTAATCAGATTTACAAAGAATGAGAACAGAGAATGAATCGAATGGTTAAACTTTGATAATTGTTTTGAAAAGAAAACAATTAATGGAAATAATTTAAATTAATTATATTTTTAATTAAGTTAAAGTGAAGGTTAAATGGGAATTAGTTTACGAGATAATCGAATTTTGACTTGACAAAATTGACCATTTAAACTGGAATCGAATATCAAATTAGTTTGTTTCGAAATTGCAAAATGAAATAGTTGAAGAATATTGTTTTAACTTTAAATAAGATCTTTAAAAAGGATTTTCTATTTATCTTAGTAAATAAAGAAATTAACTACTGAAGTAGTTAATGAGTAAAGAAAATTATTGTTTTAATAAGAATTTAGAAGACTACTTTTGAAAAGTAATCGAAGAGAAGTGTAATCCAAATTGGATTGTGAAAGGAATCTATGAGCGTGTTTTATATTTAAAGCTAAGATGTTTATAATGATGTTAAAAAGAGGATTTCAAGCGAAGATGATAACTTAAATTTAAGTGTTGTTTAATTATATGAATTAAGGTAAAGGGTTTATATAAACCAGGGTCGTGTAAATGAGGTTTAATGTGTTAAGGCATTAATTTTATTTAACGTTACTTGAAAACAAGATCAAGTAAAAAGGAGAATTTTAAATGAGATTTCAAAATGGGAAAAGGGTCGAATAATTTTGAAAGGAGATTGGAAATAAGCGAATCTGGGTAAAGAACTGAGTTATAGGGTTGTTTAACCAAATCCAATAGTTAATTGGAATTTGTTTGAGACTAGAATGAAATATTGATTTTGATTACAACTTATATTTATCGGAGGATAAGAACGTTGTTGATCAAGGTCTGAGAGGTAATTAAAATACCCCAACTTGAGGGAATCAGGCGTAACCATTGTGATCGCTGCGATCTAAAGTCAAGCGAATGGAATTAGGTCGAATATCAGTTAATCGATAGGAGTTAATTAAGTCGAGTTAGTCAGTTAGAATAAACCAGTTAGATTTAATTGATTAGAGTTAAATCGAATTAGAGTTATTCACACATCGTATTTTTGAATATAAAAAGAGTTGGAGTTTTTAATGTAACAAAAGTAAACCAGTTTGTTAAAGGCCAAGTGATGCTAAATACTGAATCAGTGAACTCATTGGAGTGTCATGATTGAAACACTGTTTATTTTGATAGTTAAAACACCGACTATCAAATTTGTCCAATACGATTGTTGGTATGGAAAGACCGGGATCGAATTTATATTCGAAAACCATTCCAACCAACAACTACGTGAAGATATCATAAGATGATCAAGATGGAGCATTGAAGACCGTGGATTTTCACAAACGGAAGAACCACTAATATTCTTTGCCTGGCAAGCAGAGATAAACTGTGATTTTGTCGTGGTTGGAACCTACGGGTTGCAAGGACTACTCGCTACTGATCCATGGGGTGATTCCTATATTGAATGCAGTAGGAGAGTACCTTCGGTTCATCCTGTTCCTGGATGACGTGTATGGACGAATGTCTGACAGAGTATTTCCAAAGGATCACGTACGTTGATTTCTTCAAACGTGCTATAGTTGTTGGCGGGGAATCGCCGTTCTCTTAGCTTACTGCTAGAGTATTTTTGGGGTCGTCAATTAGTGATATCTGGCGGATCTGATGATGTGGCATTCAAAGTGAGTGATGACCAGATGTTCAAAAGTATTCTGACCTCAAGCCTCATCAACCGGGAAATGACAAAAATCGGGCAAGCAGCATGGCTATGTGGGTCGCTCCCATTAGGGTGTATAACCACCTATCTGGAAAAAATCCTATTGTTTCTTAAATCTATGTTCGATGTTGTCCCTTGTCGGGAGACGGTTGCTGATCCCAACCGTCGGTGGTATACATTCGATACACTCAAGCGAAATGAGTGGTCGGTCATGTGTGGGCCGGGTTGCAAGATGTTCTTGCTGAACCCAGTGTATTCGTCTCTAGAGATACACCATCGGCAGGTGGTCCCATACCTTGTCATAATTGGAAATCCAATCCCCAATAAGCGCCCACGGTTTTTGATTGTATACTATATATGTGGAGCGTGAGATGCAAGCGTTCCACTAAATTGATATTTACTTGTATTTAGACATTATTATAATATCAGCCAAGATATTGGTTTCAAAACTGTTTTGGGTTATCGTAAGGTAAAAACCGTCCGTGTTTATGTGTGAATTTGGTCTTACGATTATCCTTTTCTTTTGAAAGGATGTTTGAACTTTAAAATCATGATTGGATGATTCACCCTTATTACTGTGCGAGTTTATCTCACTCTGGTTCACCAGACTGACCCGGTATTTTGAAAATGCTCGGGTTAGGCCGGGTTGTACAGGTCCAGGTTATCGACTGCTGTGAAGAGACGAGCTGGAAGAGTCCAGACGTATGATATTACTATTCCGCTGTGTGTTATATGAGGACAGATTATTATCACTGTCCAGATGTGTACTCTGATATTGTAAGTATTTTAAAAGTTCTCAATAAAGATATATTTTTGTATTATATTTTGTTCCGCTGCGATGTGAGATTCTGTGGTGTCGTGTTCTTCTTCTTCTTCTATTCAATATTTCTACCTTATCTATTCTCATCCTCTAACTTCTTTCTATTAATGATCTGGAATGTTCGATGTCTGAATGGTCAACACGGTAGTTTGATGTTGATTTTCGGAGTCGAAAATTCCAGTTCGTTACAATTATCATTATTAAGTTCTGTAGGCGGGATCAACCTTAAGGTGACTAGTGGTGGTGCAGTATAGTAATTAACTTATAGTGGTTTAGGTGCGCTTTAACGTTATCTTTGTTCATCTTATTTCCTTGTTTATTCTGTCATACTCAATTGTTCACAGCTATTTCCTTATTTTCCAACTTATGCCTTAGCCTAGTTATTTTGGTAATTATATTGTTAAAGTTATCGCACTCGCCAGACTTTATGTCTGAGCCCCTTTGTTTCCTCCTCTTTTCTTCCTTCCCTCCCCCCCCCCCCCCGGTGCTCAAGGTGGAACTAGCACTAGTGGAGCTTGATTTTGGATAGCTATATCTCTTGCTTTTAGAAGTTGCTTGCATCGCTGAAGTAAAAGTTCAGCCTATCTTATTTATGGCTATTTTGTGTTGGGGTTATGTCTTTCAATTTATGTACTTTGATTTAGTCAAGATGGATATTATGTACTTTGACTCTGGTTTTTGATGATGTAATCAAACTTATGCGTTTACCGCTGCAATGAATAAATTTTTAAATTTTTAAGTACTGTTTATATCTGTCTTGTTGTTAAGTTTATGTTCTATACTTACTTAAAAAGCTCCATAGAAGTTAATGCATTCCCTTTGTGAGTGACATTAATGGACGTGGGGTGTTACACAAATTATTTTGGGGAAATAATAGTGAAACATTATATGAAGGATTTGGATATATATATATATATATATATATGATGGAATCCAAAAATAAAAGGAAATAAAGAGGAGCATGAGAATATGAAATAAAATTTCCGTAGTAACGAAATAAAAGAGATTTTGTAATGATTGTTTTACAATGGTAAATAAATTGATCTCGTAATTGTGGATGGTTAGAAATGTGATGGAAAATGTTTTAAAGGATAATAACGAGAAATGTGATAAGCTTTAAGTATATTCTCTTATGTATTTTAATAAAATAAATTGAGAATATTTATATATTAAAACTAATATATTTACCTTTAGTATTACAACTATTTTAATGGCCAAGTGATGTTGTGTAAAAAACCGATGGATTTATTTTATTTTTATGATTGTTTATTTTTGATAATTCAATAACCGACTATCAAAATCACGGCCAATGTGTTGTTGGTACGGAAAGTCCGGGATCGAATTTGTATTCGAAAACCATTCTGAATTAGCAAATACATGAAGATGCCAATTGAAGATGAGCAGTTAAAGACCGTGGATCTACTTAAGAAGAAGGGCTACTTGATAAACTTATCTGATGTTGCAACCAGAGATATTTTGATAGTAATTCAGTCATGGTTGAAATCCATGGATTGCAAGGACTACTCGCTACTGATCCATAGGGTGATTCATAGGATGCATTAGGAGGGTGCCTTCGGTTCATCCTATTCCTAGATGACTTGTATGGACGAATGTCTGACAAAGTATTTCCAAAGGACCACCTACGTTGATTTATTCAAACGTATCATAGTTGGTTAGCTCCCAACTAGAGTATTTTTGTGGACGTCAATTAGTGATATCTGATGGATCTGACGATGTGGCATTCAAAGTAAATGGTGGCCAGATGTTAAAAAGGAAAATTCAAACCTCAAGCCTCATCAACCAGGAAATGACAAAAATCGGGCAGGCAACATGGCTATGTAGGTCGCTCCCATTAGGGTGTATAATGAATTATCTAGAGAAATTCCTTTTGCTTCTTTGATCTATTTCGATGCTGTCGCTTTTCGGGAAACGGTGGGTAGCTCCCAACCGTTGGTGATATACATTCGATACACTCAAGCGAAATGAGTGGTTGGTCATGTGTGGGCCGGGTTGCAAGATGTTCTTGTTGAACCCAGTGTATTAGCCCTTAGAAATACACTATCGGCAGGTGGTCCCATACCTTGTCATAGTCGAAATCCAATATCCAATAAGCGCCTGCGGTTTTGTTTGTATACTATATATGTGGAGCGTGAGATGCAAGCGTTCTGCTAGATTCTATTAATATGTATTTAGACACTATTATAATATCAGAGAAGTATTGATATCCAAAACTGTTTTGGGTTATCGTAAGGTAAAAACTATCTGTATTTATGTGTGGATTAGTCTTACGATTATCCTTTTCTTTCAGAAAGGAATTTGAACTTTAAAATCAAGTCATGTGATACTTTTAAACTTAAGGGGTTTTCTCACTCTGGTTCACCAGACTGATCCGGTGTTTGTAATGCTCGAGTTAGCCCGAGTCTGTAGGTTTAGGTTTTATGATGCTATGAAGTCCAAAGACGTGTTGGAGAAGTTCAGATGTATAATATTATCTAGTATTTTCCGATGTGTATTGTATATGAGGACAGGTTATTTTAACTGTCCAGATGTGTGATGTACTCTGATAAATGTAAGTGTTCTTAAAGCTCTGAGTAAAGATTTATTTCAATATTATATTTTGTTCCGCTACGATGTGAGACTCTGTGTTGTGTTGGATATTTCTTCTTCTTCTGTTCTAATATTTCTTTCTTTCTTATCTCGCCCTCTAAATTCTTTCTAATAACTGTATGGTGTTTTCGATACGTGAGTTCTTGCAGATAAATGCAAAGTTTGTGCATTATTGTCAGAATTCGGGTGTCGAGTCCCTACGGGGTCGTTACACGTGGTCTCTAAGGAAAGGATAGCAGTGGATCCCGCAAAGGTGGTAGCAATCCAAGATTGGAAGATTCCTATGAATGCAACAAAAGTAAGAAGTTTTCTGGGGTTGGTGGGCTATTATAGGAAGTCCATTAAGGACTTCGCGAAGGTATCAAACCCACTTACTTGGTCGACGAAGAATAACTTGACTTTCTCTTGGGATGTTTACTATGATGATGCTTTCCAATGTTTGAAGAGGATATTGACGACAGCTCCAGTTTTAGTTTTGCTAGATGGGAGCAAACTCTTCACGGTATATGCTGGTGCTTGCAGGATAGGGCTTAGAGCAATTTTCGATGCAAGAGGAAAAGGTGATATGCAAAAGGTGGTAGGTACACAATTATGTTTGAGCATCACATATCGTCCGCAAATGGATGGACGGACAGAAAGGGTGAATATAATCCTTGAAGGCCTTTTGAGTTTATGTATCCTATAATTTGGAGGGACATGGGAGGAATACCTTCCGTTAGTGGAGTTCGCCTACAACAACAGCTATCAGTCTAGCATTGGAATGGCATCTTTTGAGGCTTTATATAGACGACCTTGCCGATCACCTACTTTTTGGTGGGAATCTACGGATAAGATTTTTGCTTGGGCCCAACATGGTTAGGGCAACTCCTGAGAAGATAGACTTGATTCGAAGGCGAACGAAGACGGCCCAGGACCGGCAAAAGTCATATGCTGATAAGAGATGAACTGATCTTAAGTTCGATGTTGGAGACATGGCTTTTATTAAAGTGTCGCCATTGAGGAACGTAGCTCGCTTTGGGGAGTGTGGAGAAATTAGCACCAAGGTTCGTAGGACCCTTTCCCATTACAGAAAGGATTGGACAGATGTCGTACAAAGTGAAGTTGCAGGAGAAGCTTAGTGGTGTTCATGACGTGTTTCACGTGTCGCATTTGAGGAAGTGTTTACATGATACCGTGGAAGTAGTGGAGTCGAGCATGCTTAGAGAAGTGGAAGTGGAGCGAGATGCCGCGATTAGACGAGCTCCTCCATGCATCCCTTGATCGGAGGTCAAGAAAATACGCAACCGAGAGGTCAAGTTGGTCAAAGTGCAATAGGGAGATGATCAAGGAAACGCGACTTGGGAGGCGGAAGACAAGATGCATTCATCATACCCTTTCCTTTTTGAGGGTATACTCCTAATTTCTCCTTTTTCTACCACTTTGTTTGTACTTGTTCTATCGTTTAGTATGTCCTCTCGATTACATCTTCGATCTTTAGATAGGAAAATCCTATGGTTGTAAACATATGTTTGAGGCATGTTATGTTTGGTGGATGCAAGTGTTTGCTAGTGGTTGCTCATGGATGCATTTACACACACATTAGGCACTAGATCGGTTTAATCACTTTCATATTGCATAAGAATAAATGTGCATATTTAAATTAATGGATGTATATTGATTGTTTTATCATATGATTGTTGCATTTGAATGAAAATGATTGTGCACTCATGTAGAAATAATATGTATCATTAGGATTCTTTTGCATACATAATGGATGCATGGCACTGTTATGACATGCATTAAGGAGGTCAACTGAATCAGTAGACCACCTGATTTTGCATTAGATAAGGAACATATACACACACTTTTTGCATATGTCAATGGATGCCTGTGATTGATGGCTGAGTAGATGGATGATTAGTTGATAGGATATACATTCTTCTTGACTTGAAGATTTCGGGGACGAAATCCTTTAAGGAGGAGAGAATGTAACACCCCGTAATTTTAAAATATTAAAATTAACAAATTTAAGGACACTTAATTTTTAGAAGAAGAATTAAGTGAAATGGGTTACACCATTGCGTTCGTCTCGGAATTTTGCTTGAGATAGTGCGCGTTTGCGTAAATTGGGCTCCATGTGAAGAAGTTATGGAGCTTAGAAGATTTCAAGTTTAAACAGAAATTAAATTAAAATAATAATTAATAACCTAAAACTAGTTCGAATTTCAAAACAGCAGAATTGGACTGAGCAGGAAATTTTCCACTCGGTGGTGTCGACTCCCAAGGGGGAGTCGACACAGGTGTCGACCCCCTATAAGGGTGTCGACCCCCTTATAGGGGAGTTGACCCCTATCGACCAGGATGGGCTAACGTGTTCGGGTGACGATTTTTATGACTTTAGGGCCCATGTGGCTTCATTTGGTTGGCTGGGTGATGTGTTATTGTGAAATGGATGGTATATATTGATCCCAAACTAATCTAAGGGCTCTAATTAGTCCTACACATCTATATAAACACCCATAAACCTAAACCCTAATCTAAACTAAAATCATTCATAAGCTAGTCTCTTCTCCAATGAATTAAAGCTTAGGAATTGTGAAAAAGGGATTCTAGAACAACAACGAACGAATCTATTCTTTCTTCTATCACTGTGAGTACAGTTGCTTTCACAAGATAATTAATTAAAATAATTATGATAAGTTGTGATCTGGACTGTATGAAAAAGCCTGTTGAATCATATGCTATTAGCCAATTCTATTATCATCTATTTTGTTAATATATGCCAGTTTGTTATTATATGTAATTAGATTCATTTTATGATGTTAATTCCTGTATCTAATTACATATGCTTGATTAGATTCATCTATGCAAGTTATGTTTATCTATGCAAGTTATGCAAGTTTATTTATGCAAGTTTATATGCAAGTTATGTTCATCTTTACAAGTTATGTAAGTTATGTTTATCTATGCAAGTTTATTTATGCAAGTTTATATGCAAGTTATGTTCATCTATACAAGTTTATATGCAAGTTATGTTTATCTATGCAAGTTATGCAAGTATATTTATGCAAGTTCATATGCAAGTTATGTTCATCTATGCAAGTTATGCGAGTTTATATGCAAGTTATGTTACATCTATGCAATTTTATATGCAAATTATGTTCATCTATGCAAGTTTATGCTTATATGTTTAGATCCATGCCAGTTCATATGTTTAGATCTATGTCAGTTTACATTGCATATGTTAATTGGATCCCTCTTAAATGCTTCACGTTTGCATGCTTAATTAGATTTATGTTGTTCTATGCCAAGTTTGTGTTACACATGCTTAATTAGATCAATATTGTTTTATGCTAGTGTGGATGTCATATGACTCTTTCTTTTCCTTTTCTTATGAGTTAGGCTAACAGTGAGCCTAACGTAATATGTGGATTATACGTACGAACGACATGAGAACGTTGGGGAATAGTTTGGGAAATATTAATATTGGATATTATGTAGTTGGCATAAATTGGTTAGTAACCATGTAATTAACTTGAAACATAAATTGATATAGTTTATATACATGGAAATTATGGACATAATTCGGAGGATAATTATAAAAATAGCTTGAATTGGAAATTATGGACAATTTGAAATAGGGATATTAATTCAAATTGGGGTTGAATAATAAAATGAGATAATGAACATGCCTAACCCAAGGTTAGATTGAGTTGCGGTGTAAGACTGCCCGCAACCAGCCGGCACATCCAGCAACTGCAACAATAGGTCTAATGTGAGAGGTTAAGCGCATCAAGCCCAAAACCCGAGGTTAGAATGAGTTTGCGGTAGAAGTCTGCCCGGAACCGCCCGACACATCCATCAACCGCAAACAACTATTCTAATGTGAGAGGTTGGTGCATTAATAAATAAATTAATGCCAATGAACATACATGCCAAGAATGGTAAGGTTAACTAACATATGAATAGACAACACTTAACCAATACAACATATTAATTAAACAAATGGGTGGGGTTAGATTAAATTGAGAACACTTAACCGTTATAACATGTTGATTAGGAAATCCTAGTAACGGGGATCCATTTCAGCAGTAACCAACATAGTTGTATCATGGTACCCTGAACTAGGGAGGGTGGGGCACAATTACTGGGCTGATTATAAGCGGTCAAAATAGTGGCGGGTGGTGCGTCAGTGTAGGTTCCATCGGAGTATGGGCGTGCACGGGCTCCGAAGCGGAAAAATCAGGCACTGGGTATTAGAAGTTATACACTGTGCATCTTGAATTGTGTCGGGTTGCCATTATAGGGATTGATACATGAAACACCCCACCTCCGTTAAGGTCACTCACAAAGGGAATGCCTTAACTTTGGTAGAGCATTATAGGTCAAAGACACAGATAATTTAAAAGAGACACATATAAGCAGCGGAAAAAGAATAAATTTATTTCATACATGGTTCATAACAAAAATATTACAGCAAACGGTCTTAAAACAACTTCCAAATCATTACATCAAAATCTCTGTCTTGATTATAACATAAAAAAGCATAAAACAAAATAAAACTACATAAATCCCCAAGTGGTAGTGTGTCCAAAGCCATAGCCAAAGATAAGAGGTTCCAAGCTATACATCACAGAGTCTTCAAGCATGGAAAGATGAACGGTCCAAATTAAGTTGAGCTATTCCCTCCCTGGGTACCTGAGGGGGGAACGGAAGAAAAGAGAGTGAAAGAAAAATGGGTTAGACATAATTCTGGTAAGTCCAGTGATTAGTCAGCATGTAAACTGGTAAGAGAACCATGACATGAATAAACTGGACGTAGGACAGTAACAAAGAAAGTAAGGTAAACAAGGCAAGATAAACTAATCATACTATCGCATTCATATCCATATTCTCTGCACTTACTAGATATTTCAACCATCATCATGAGTTCAAACCCAGTGATCCCTTTTTATCGATCAACTCCTACTCGCCCACATTTTCGACTTGTGTCATACGGCCCCACTCGATTGTAGATACCTGTGTTGGTCCCGCCATAGGGTGTATCAAATCCTATGGTGGCAACCCGACACGATTCAAGAAGGACAGTGTATAACTACCAATGCCCATTGCCTGCTTTTTCAACTACGGAGTACGTGCACGTCCATACTCCGTCGGAACCTACACTGATGCACCAATCGTCGTTGTTTTGATTGCTTATAGTTAGCCCAGTAATCGTGCCCTATTCTGCCTAGTTGAGGGTACCATGATACATCTATATGGGTTACTGCTGAAATGGATCCCCGTTACTAGGGTTTTCTAATCAACATGTTAAATTGGTTAAGTGTCCAAGTTAACTAACCCCACCCATCAGTTTAGTTAACATGTTGTATTGGTTAAGTGTTGCCTTAATTAACTTAACCCTACCATTCCTGACTTAACTTTAATTCACTCATTAAAGCACCAAGCACTCACATTAGACATGTATACTTGTGGATACTAGATGTATCCGTCGGGTCCGGGAAGTTTTACACCGCAACTCAGTCTAACCTCGAGTTCTTTTGGGCTCGATGCACTAACCGCCTACATTAGATATATATTGTTACGGTTGCTGTATGTGCCGGGCGGTTCCGGGCAGTCTTACACCATAACTCAATCTAACCTCGGGTTAGGCATATTCGTCTTTTTTAAATTTACATATTTACCTCTTTATATTTATATGTAAATTATTGTCATTCAAGTCAAGCCTTACTTTCCCTTTAAATCAAGTTCATAATATTAGGTATAAAAATTAAACCACTTTATTCCATAAAACATTTACATGTCTATGAGCCAAATATGCCAATTATATGTAATTTCATGTTTTACCCCAATGTTACCCCCCGTTAAACGTTTGCATAAATCACATAAAATGTTAGGCTCGATACATAGCCTAACTTATACACAAAAGGGGAAAAAGAGGAACATGTAATAATTCCAGCATCATAAAAATATGGATCTAACTACACATGTATCATATGAATTTGGCATAGAACAATATATATTTAATTATGAACATGCAAATTTAGATCTACTCAACTTAAATCATAAAATAGGGGTTTTACATAGAACAACACAAACTTAAAATTAGGCATATAGTTGTGAACTTGCAAATTAGTTGGATCAAATTTAACATGAACCTAATCATATTAGCATGTAGTTTTGGTCATATATGTGATCATGGTTGAACTTGCATAAACATAGCAAAATTCCCAAATTGACATAAAACATATAGGTATCATTACCAAATCATACAACATGAAATCTCATCGCCAAATTATACAACATGGTTTGTCATCGCCAATTTACACAACTAAATATATGTCATTGCCAAATTTTACAACATAATATGTCATCGGCACTTTATTCAACATGATATGTCATTGCCAAAGTATACGACATAATATTTCATCGCTAAATTACACAGCATATATGTCATAGCCAAACTATACAACATACGGATTCATTGCCAAGCATTTAACATTTATCATCAAATCACATACGATATAATCACAAACTTAATCATGATAAGAGTAGTCTTAATCAATTCAGTTTAACAAAAAAGGATAGGCTTAAGTTTACATAGGGCATTGTTCTACATCCAGTTATTTAGTCACAATTCTAATATCGTTTAGGTCTAAATGATAATTGGACTTACAAAAAGGAGACTAGTCTTGTGTTCTGGGATCTATATTATGAAATTGAATAGCTCTCCTTTGTTGTAGACATTGAGTTCTCTTAGTTGAATTATATTTGATTTGTAATTTCTAACTTGCTTTCTAGTTCAAGGAGAATGGCGGCTACTCTAGATTGAGTTCTGACAGCATGATGGTCTTGGCAATATTTTTGTGTGGCTTAGGGTTTAGATTTAGGTTGCTTATATAGAAGTTTGATTTAATAGGAGTCGACAGATCAACCTAGGGCAAATCAAAGCCATTCAAACCTGAGAGAACCAACCAGAACTTGCCACACAAGGCCTAGTGGAACAGCTAATCGTCATAGGAAGAAACACGTCAATTTTTAGATCTGGCCCGAGGGGGAGGTCGACCCCCAAGTCGACCCCCTGGTCGACCTGTACGGGGGAAGGTCGACCCCCTGGTCGACTTCTTGGTCGACCTGGCCTTAGACGGGAAAATTTCCGCCCAGCCCGCTTCTGCTTCTGATTTTGAAATTTGACTTTTCTAAACTTTAATCTAAGCTGTTTATGTAAATTCTTGAATCTTCTGAACGTCGTAACTCCTTCATATGGAATCCGAATTATTCAAACTCGGACTCTATCTCAAGCAGAATTCTGAGATGAACGCAATGGCCTAACCCGTTTCCCTTAATTCTCATATTTGTAATTAATTATTCTTTAATTTGATACTTTAATGTTTATAGAAAATACGGGGTGTTACATTCTCCCCTCCTTAAAGGATTTCGTCCCCGAAATCTTCAAGTCAAGAAGAACGTATATCCTACCATCTAATCGTCCATCTACTCCTCAATCAAACACATGCGTCTATTATCCTTAAACAGACTTCTAATGCTTCATGGTCATATGCATAGTGTGTGTACATGCCCTTATCTAATGCAAAATCAGGCGGTCTTCTTATTCAGTTTACCTCCTTAATGAAAGTTATGTTGGTGCCATGAGTCCATTATGTATGCAATCATCCCTAATCATACCTTCTACATGAGTGCATAATCATTCATGCAAATGCAACATCCTCATGATAACACATCAAATTTCAATCATATACAAGTACATATATGCATATGCAATATGAAAGTGACTCAGTCGATCTAACAACTTATGTGTGTATATGCATCCACAAGCAACCACTAGCAACCACTTGCAACCATCAATCATAAAATGTTTCAAATACATGTTTACATCCATTGGTTTCTACCTAAGGATCGAGAACAACACTGAGGAAAATACTAAAAAAGATAGATATGAGCATGAACAAACTTAAGGAAAAAGAGATCAAAGATGTACCCTCTAAAAGAAAAGGGTAGGCTACACGTATCTTGGCCTTAGTCTCCTAAGTCACGTCTTCCTCAGCATCACTCCATTGAACTTTAACAAGTTTGACTTCGCGGTTGCGTAACTTTTTGACTTCTGTACCCAAGATACGAGTTGGAACTCTCCTCACTGTAGCCTCTCTTTCTACTTCTACTTCCTCTAATATGCTTGGTTCCACCACTCCCGCAGACTCATGTAAGCATTGTCGTAGGTGAGAAACATGAAAGACATTATGAACTCTAGCCAATCTTTCGGGCATCTCTACTCTGTAAGCCATCTTTCCAATCCTTTCAATTATAGGAAACGACCCTACAAATCTTGGTGCCAACTTTCCGGCGGATCCAAAGCGAACGACGTTCCTTAAAGGAGATACTTTAAGGAAAACCCTGTCACCTACCTCAAACTTAATGTCGGTCCTTCTTTTGTCTGCGTAGGACTTCTGTCTATCTTAGGCAGTCTTCATTCTTCTTCGTACCAAGTCCACTTTCTCTGAAGTTTCTCTAATCATATCTGGTCCAAGTATGAGCTTGTTTGTAGACTCCCACCAACAAGTTGGTGATCGGCATGGTCTTCCATATAAAGCTTCGAAGGGTACCATGCCTATGGTGGCTTGGTAGCTATTGTTGTAGGCAAGCTCCACCAAAGGAAGATGATCCTCCCATGTTCCTCCAAAGTCAAGAATGCATAATCTCAAGAGGTCTTCTAATACTCTATTCACCCTTTCCGTCTGACCATCGGTTTGTGGGTGATAGGTCGTGCTTAAGCATAGCAATGTGCCTACAGCCTCTTGCAAGCTCTTCCAAAACTCGCTCGTAAAGATAGGATCTCTGTCACTCATAATGCTGGAGGGTATCCCATGGAGTCGAACTATTTCTTTAAGAAAAAAGGTTGCTAAAGATGAGGCAGTACTTCTACATTTAACGGGTATAAAGTGAGCGCTTCTTGTGAGCCTGTCCATTATTACCCAAATATTGGTATTGCCCCTTCTTGACCTAGGCAGCCCATCAATAAAGTCCATTGAAATGTTATCCCATTTCCACTTTGGGACCTCTAGAGGATGAAGTAAACTGCCAGGCTTCTTTTGCTCCGCCTTGACTTGCTGGCATATTAAGCACTTAGAGACGAATTCAGCTACATCCCTCTTTATGCCATTCCAAAAGAAATCATTTTTACATCTTTATACATTTTGTCTCAACCTGGGTGTATGGTCAACTTGGAATGGTGTGCCTCTTCGAGAACCTTCTTCACCAAATCCCTTGCTTATGGGACACATAGCCTTCCATCCCGCCTTAACCAACCCTTATCATCGATGGAGTATCTATTGAGGTGACTAGAAGTCTCACCCCTAATTAGCTTATCCATCACATCAACTAGCTAAGGGTCTTCACGTTGCGCGGTTCCTATTGAGTCCAAAAGAGTAGGCCGCACCTCTAGTGATGTTAACAAAACAGTCACATGATCGATGGAGGGTCTAAAGTCAAAGTTGGCCACGTATTCCAAGTTTTGCCTTTCTACAAAGAGAGGGCTTAAGGTCAGCTTCTTTCTACTCAAGGCTTCTGCTACTACATTGCCCTTGCAAGGGTATAGGAAATCTAAAAATCGTAGGATGCCAAGAATTCCATCCACCTTTGTTGCCCCAAGTTAAGTTCTTTCAGCGAGAAAATGTACTTCAATGATTTATAGTCAGTATACAATTCAATCTTCTCACCTAGGAGATAATGGCATCAAGACTTAAGCGCAGAGACGATGTCAGCCAACTCTAGATCATGGATTGGGTAGTTTTTCTCGTGTAATCTCAACTGTCTACCTCCATAAGCTACTACCTTTTCTTCTTGCATCAAGACAGCACCTAGTCCCGTACTACATGCATCCGTGTATACGGTAAATGTCTTGCTCCCATCCGACAATGTCATAACTGGGGCTGTTGTCAGAGCCCTCTTTAATCGTTGGAAAGCAACATCGCAATCCAAATTCCAATTGAAAGTTAGGTTCTTCTTCGTCAACCTTGTAAGTGGTGTTGAGATTTTCGCAAAGTCTTTGATGAACTTTCGGTACAAGCCCGCTAGCCCGAGGAAGCTTCGGACTTTTGTAGCATTCCGTGGAACCTTCCAATCTTGCACCGCAACTACTTTTGCGGGGTCCATAGCTAACCCTTCCTTGGATACCACATGTCCAAGAAACCTTACTTCCTCTCTCCAGAAGTGACATTTGTAGAATTTGGCTTTCAAATGATGTGCTCGAAGAGTATCCATGACTTCTTTCAAATGCTAAGCATGCTCTTCCTCACTCTTGGAAAAAATCAAAATGTCATCTATGAAGACCATCACCACAAACTTATTGAGGAACTCCCTGAACACCCTGGTCATCAAGTCAACGAAGTAAGCGGGTGTGTTTGTCAGGCCAAAAGGCATGACAAGCCACTCAAAGATACCATCCGGAGTTCTGAATGCGCTCTTATCAATGCTGTCTTCAGCCACTATTAGGTGATAAAACCCGGTAGCCAGATCTAGTTAGGAGTAAACCGAAATACCTACAAGTTGATTGAACAAGTCATCTATTCTTGGGAGTGGGTGTCTATTCTTCTTGGTCAGCTTGTTTAGCTCCCTATAATCAATGCGTAGGCGAAGCGAACCGTCCGCTTTAGTTGCGAACACTACTGGAGCACCCCATTCAGAAATACTACGCCTTATAAACCCCTTCTAAAGCAACTCTTTAACTTGCTTGCTGAGTTTTTTCCTCTCTCTTGGAGCCATGTGTTTAACGAGTAAAGTACCGGGTTTTGCATTATCAATGAGGTATATGCAGAAGTCTATCTCCCGCTTCGGAGGTAACCCCTTCACCTCTTCAAAGACATCCGAGTATTCACGGATTACTTTAACAGACTGCAAATTCTCAATAGACCCATGAAGAGATTCTAGATAATTAAGCATAACGGAGTTCATGGGATTACAAGAAATTTCAAGAGTGTTACGGAGGCGAGTCATGAGTCTAACCACTCTCTTCTCACAATCGAGGATGGCACCATTACTGGATAGCCAATCCATGCCTAAAATCAACCCATAGCCTGTGAAGCCCAAAACATAGGCATTACATCTAAACCCCACACTTAGTATAGAAATTTCCAAATCCAAACAAATCATTGACAAATAAGTTGAGCCCCCAATTGGATTTGAAACAACCAAGGGATCCTCTACTAAACTGGTGTCTAGGTGTAGAGATTCAACTAAAGCAGTAGATATAAAAGAGTGCGATGCGCCAGAATCAAAGAGTGTACGAACAGGATGATTAGAAGATAAACTAAACTCTCAACAGAAACATTTCTACCTCGTTCTTGCGGAGGTGCCATGAGAGCGTGAATTTGCCCTCCAGAAGTAGATCCAGCTCTCTGCCCTTGGCCTTGCTTTCTTGGGCAGTCCCCAGCCATGTGTCATGTCTCGCCGTAATGGAAACAATCACCCATCTTCCTCTTCTTCTCTCTGCAGTCCTTAACCAGATGTCCAGGAATGCCACAAAAATTACACTTCCTCTTGTCACGGGGTTTGTTGTTCTTCCCGCATTTCTTGCAATCTATCTTCTTGCTCTATGATCCTTCCACTTTCTTATCTTGAGGTACTTCCACCTTTGTCTCTTTCTTGCCAACCTTATCTTCTTCTTGTAACAGTGCCATGTCCACCAGTCTCTCATAAGTCGCACCCATAGGTATATGGGACATAGCTACGCTTTGCAGTGACTCATTCAATCCTTTAACAAAACGGAGAGCCTTCTTATGTAGAGTGTTCACTAACTCCAATCCGAACCTAGCCAGCTGGTTGAATTGGTAAACTATTCCTTGACCGACATACTCCCCCGTTTTGAGAGGTAAGAACTTCTCCATCTGTAGGCTTCGTTCACCTTGTGAGAGGAATTTCAATGTAAACCTCATTTTAAAATCCATCCAAGTTTCAACAGGTCTTTCAGCGTTAGTAACTTCCCACCAATAGGAGGCTTCGTCTTTAAGCAACCATACGGGCAACTATATCTTCTGCCTATCATCCACTTCGAAGATATCAAACAAATCCTCAGTTTCTTTGAGTCAGTTTCTTTCTTCCACAAAGGATTCATTTCCATTGAAGTTCTTTCCACCCATGGCTTGAAAGTCCCTACATATTTTTGAGAAAGCATTTGCACGCGGAGGAGGAGGAGGAACCGCTGCAGCTGGCGGAGGGGGAGCATCTGCCGGGACTGCAACATTAGCCCTAGCCTCTAGGTACTTTCTGAACCAGCCAGGTACCGGCACGCCCTTTGGAAGGTTAAGATCCCCAGACATGCTGAAACGAAAAAAGAATGATTCAAAACAAAGGATAGAAAGATAGTGCATATGGCTTTTGGGGATTATGCCTTTTTAAAATAAAACAACACTTTCTCTTGAAAAGAGCTTCTTTAAACTTCTTTTTTGAAAACAGTTTTCAAAAAATTTATCTGATCTGGTAAACCTTTGCTTTGATACCAAGTGAAACACCCCACCTCCGTTAAGGTCACTCACAAAGGGAATGCCTTAACTTTGGTGGAGCATTATAGGTCAAAGACACAGATAATTTAAAAGAGACATATATAAGCAGCGGAAAACGATTAAATTTATTTCATATGTGGTTCATAACAAAAATATTACAACAAACTCTCAAAAAAACTTCCGAATCATTACATCAAAATCTCTGTCTTGATTATAACATAAAGAAACATAAAACAAAATAAAACTACATAAATCCCCAAGTGGTAGCGTGTCCAAAGCCATAGCCAAAGATAAGATGTTCCAAGCTATACATCATAGAATCTTCAGGCTTGGAAAGATGAACGGTCCAAATTAAGTTGAGATATTCCCTCCTTGGGTACCCGAGGGGGGGACGAAAGAAAAGAGAGCGAAATAAAAATGGGTCAGACATAAGTCTGGTAAGTCCAGTGATTATTCAGCATGTAAACTGGTAAGAGAACCATGACATGAATAAACTGGACGCAGGACAGTAACAAAGAAAATAAGGTAACATAGCATAAGGCAAGGTAAACAAGGAAAGATAAACTAATCATACTATCGCACTCATATCCATATTCTCTGCACCTACTATATATTTCAACCATCATCATGAGTTCAAAACCAGTGATCCCTTTTTATAGATCGGCTCCTACTTTCCCACATTTACTACTTGTGCCATATGGCCCCGCTTAATTGTAGATACATGTGTTGGTCCCATAATGGGGAGTATCAAATCCTATGGTGGCAACCCGACGCGATTCGAGATGCACAGTGTATAACTAATGATGCCCAGTGCCTGCTTTTTCCACTCCGGAGTACGTGCACACCCGTAGTCCATCGGAACCTACACTGACGCACCAACCGTTGTTGTTTTGACCACTTATAGTCAGCCCAGTAATCGTGCCCCACCCTGCCAAGTTCAGGGTACCATGATACATCTATGTGGGTTACTGCTGAAATGGGTTCCCGTTACTAGGGTTTTCTAATCAACATGTTAAATTGTTACGTGTCCAAGTTAACCTAACCCCACCCATCAGTTTAGTTAACATGTTGTATTGGTTAAGTGTTGCCTTAATTAACTTAACCCTACCATTCCTGACTTAGCTTCAATTCATTCGTTAAAGCACCAACCACTCACATTAGACAGCTATTGTTGCGGTTACTAGATGTGCCGGTCGGGTCCAGGCAGTTTTACACCGTAACTTAGTCTAACCTCGGGTTCTTTTGGGCTCGATGCACTAACCTCCCACATTAGATATATATTGTTATGGTTGCTGGATGTGCCGGGCGGTACCGGGCAGTCTTACACCATAACTCAATCTAACCTTGGGTTAGGCATATTCGTCTTTTCTAAATTTACATATTTACCTCTTTATATTTATATGTAAATTATTGTCATTCAAGTCAAGCCCCACTTTCCCTTTAAATCAAGTTCATAATTTTATGTATAAAAATTTATACCGCTTTATGTCATAAAACATTTACATGTCTATGATCCAAATGTGCTAATTATATGTAATTTCATGTTTTTCACCAATGTTACCCCCCGTTAAACGTTGGCATAAATCACATAAAATGTTAGGCTCGATACATAGCCTAACTTATACAAAAAAGGTGAAAAAGAGGAACATGTAATAATTCCAACATCATAAAAATATGGATTTAACTACACATGTATCATATGAATTTGGCATAGAACAATATACATTTAATTATGAACTTGCAAACTTAGATCTACTCAACATGAATCATAAAATAGGGGTTTTACGTAGAACTGCATAAACTTAAAATTATGCATGTAGTTGTGAACTTGCAAATTAGTTGGATCAAATTTAACATGAACCTAATCATATTAGCATGTAGTTTTGGTCATATATGCGATCATGGTTGAACTTGCATAAACATAGCAAAATTCCCAAATTGACATACAACATATAGGTGTCATTACCAAATCATACAACATGAAATGTCAAAGCCAAATTATACAACATGGTTTGCCATCGCAAATTTACACAACTTAATATGCCATTGCCAAATTATACAACATAATATGTCATCGGCACTTTATTCAACATGATATGTCATCGCCAAAGTATACGACATAATATTTAATCGCTAAATTACACAGCATATATGCCATAGCCAAATTATACAACATACGGATTCATTGCCAAGCATTTAACATTTATCATCAAATCACATACAACATAATCACAAACTTAATCATGATAAGAGTCATAGTATTAATCAATTCAGTTTAACAAAAAAGGATAGGCATAAATTTACATAGGGCGTTATTCTACATCCAGTTATTTAGTCACAATTCTAATATCATTTTGGTCTAAATGATAACTGGACTTACAAAAAGGAGACTAGTCTTGTTTTCTGGGATCTGTATTATGAAATTGAATAGCTCTCCTTTGTTGTAGACGTTGAATTATCTTAGTTGAATTAGATTTGATTTGTAATTCCTAACTTGCTTTCTAGGTGAAGGAGAATGGCGGCTACTTTGGTTGAGTTCTGACAGCTTGACGGTCTTAGGAATATTTTTGTGTGGCTTAGGGTTTAGATTTAGGTTGCTTATTTAGAAGTTTAATTTAATAGGAGCCGTCAGATCAACCTTGGGCAAATCAAAGACATTCAAACATAAGAGAACCAACCAGAACTTGCCACACAAGCCCTAATGACACAGCTAATCGTCACAGGAAGAAACATGTCAGTTTTTAGATCTGGCCTGAGGGGGAGGTCGACCCCCAAATCGACCCCCTGGTCGACCTGTACGGGGGAAGGTCGACCCCCTGGTCGACCTCCAGGTAGACCTGGCCATGGGCGGGGAAATTCCCGGCCAGCCCGCTTCTGCTTCTGATTTTGAAATTTGAAATTTCTAAACTTTAATCTGAGCTGTTTATTTAAATTCTTGAATCTTCTGAACGTCATAACTCCTTCATATGGAATCCGATTTACGCAAACTCGGACTCTATCTCAAGCAGAATTTTGAGACAAACACAATGGCCTAACCCATTTCCCTTAATTCTCATGTTTGTAATTAATTATTCTTTAATTCGTTACATTAATGTTTACAGAAAATACGGGGTGTTACATTCTCCCATCCTAAAAGGATTTCGTCCCCGAAATCTTCAAGTCAAGAAGAACGTATATCCTACCATCCAATCATCCATCTACTCATCCATCAAACATAGGCGTCCATTATCCTTAAATAGAATTCTAAAGCTTCATGATCATAACATATGTGTGTACATGCCCTTATCTATTGCAAAATTAGGCGGTCTTCTGATTCAGTTGACCTCCTTAATGCAAGTTATGTTGGTGCCATGAGTCCATTATATATGCAATCATCCCTAATCATACCTTCTACATGAGTGCATAATCATTCATACAAATGCAACATCCACATGATAACACATAAAGTTTCAATCGTATACAAGTACATATATGCATATGCAATATGAAAGTGACTGAGCCGATCTAACACCTTATGTGTGTATATGAATCCATGAGCAACCACTAGCAACCTCTTGCAACCATCAATCATAACATGTTTCAAATATATGTTTACATCCATTGGTTTCTACCTGAGGATCGAGAACAACACTAAGGAAAATACTAAAAAAGATAGATACGAGCATGAACAAACTTAAGGAATAAGAGATCAAAGATGTACCCTCAAAAAGAAAAGGGTAGGATGCGCGTATCCTGGCCTCAGTCTCCCAAGTCGTGTCTTCCTCAGCGTCACTCCATTGAACTTTAACAAGTTTGACTTCACGGTTGCGTAGCTTTTTGACGTCTGCACCCAAGATACGAGTTGGAACTCTCCTCACCGTCGCCTCTCATTCTACTTCCTCGAATATGCTTGGTTCCACCACTTTCGCAGACTCATGTTTGCACTTTCGTAGGTGAGAAACATGAGAGACATTATGAACTCCAGCCAATCTTTCTGGCAGCTCTACTCTATAAGCCATCTTTCCAATCCTTTCAATGATAGGAAACGGCCCTATAAATCTTGGTGCCAACTTTCCTGCGGATCCAAAGCAAACGACGTTCCTTAAAAGTGATACTTTAAGGAAAACCATGTCTCCTACCTCAAACTTAAGGTCGGTCCTTCTTTTGTCTGCGTAGGACTTCTGTCTATCTTTGGCAGTCTTCATTCTTCTTCGTATCAAGTCCACTTTCACTGAAGTTTTTCTAGTCATATCTGGTCAAAGTATGTGCTTGTCTGTAGACTCCCACCAACAAGTTGGTGATTGGCATGGTCTTCCATATAAAGCTCTGTAGGGTGCCATGCCTATGGTGGCTTGGTATCTATTGTTGTAGGCAAACTCCACCAAAGGAAGATGATCCTCCCATGTTCCTCCAAAGTCAAAAATGCATAATATCAAGAGGTCTTCTAATACTCTGTTCACCCTTTCCGTCTGACCATCGGTTTGGGGGTGATAGGTCGTGCTTAAGCATAGCTGTGTGCATACAGCCTCTGTAGTGACCCGCATTTTTAGCTGTTGAATAATTTATTTATTTAATTATTAAATATCGATTTATCGATATCGAGAACGTGAATTAAATAATATTGAATATTTAATTGATAATTATAATATAATAAAATATATTATAATGTCGAAATAATCACAATATTCTGTGAACAGGGTCGCCCCTTGGATTTAATTCAGCTTAAAGTTGAATTATATTGACGAATATATTTAAATAACGACAGTTTGAACGTATAATTATATTATAATTAAAATCGAGCTTGAAATGGTGCTGCAGTTCGCAAATTGGCGATTCGAACTTCAACTGAGTATAAAGGGTTCGTTTTAAAGCGGATTTCTGTGAAACAAGAAACGTGTGGAGTTGGTAGAGTATATCTTTCTAGTAGAAGAGAACAATCGGGATTTCGTCGTGTAGATTTTGATTTACGTCCAAATCAAATTTTAGAAAAGTCGCTGTGGAATTTCCTTTATAATTCGTAACGCTTTATATACGTTATAAAAGGGTTTTTAATGTCAAACTGAATATCGAAGTAATCGGGAATCTGAAATATGAAACTTTATATTCTGATATGATATTTTGGAGCTGTACGATATTATATGTGGAGATATACGATAATATAAATTTATTTATATTTAATTTAATTATATTTAAATATATTTATATATTTAAATGGGTCAATCAGAGCGTTAAAAATAGCCACTTCTGCAAACGAAGTCGGAATTTGACGAAACCAGTTTTGTTGGATCCGCAATATCAAATAGTTGTTAGATTTCCAGTTTCGTGTTTTTAGAGTCACTGTGTGGCCGTATGGATTTTTAGAGTGTGAAACAGTCAGTATTTTGATAGTTAAAAATACGCTGTGTGAGCATACGGAGTCGGAATTCGACGAAACCAGTTTCGTTGGGACCGTAATGTCAAACTCTAGCAGCATGTCAGTTTTTGTGATTTTTGGATATCGTGTATGGTTGCGTGATTTTTAAGGACCGAAGACAAGGAGAAAAACGAGAAAATAAAATACGAAAATGAAATTTGAAATATCCCCTTTATTTTTCTATGATCCAGCACAGGCCACTGGGGCCTTCGGTCTCAACCGCAACCAAAACCAACCCAAACAGGGTATGAAACCCGTCAAGAACAGACCACAGAAGCAGAATGAAGACTGAAAAGGGAATATACCGAGCATATTCCTCCTAGAAAATATCTAGATATTTTGAAAAACATTATAAATACTCCTCAACACCTCCCTAACCTAATTCCTCAGTTAAATTTTGCGCCGTCACTTTTCTTTCTTACAGCAAACATTTCTTGAGCAAAATAATTCAAAGAAAATAAAAGAAAATTCTATAAATCCTAAACCAAGTAGAGTTGTCATCCTTGAAGAATTCTCTCCAATCCGATATATGTTTTGCAGAGTTCGATCGCTCTTTGCTCCACTGTCCTTCGAACCAACGACGCTAGGGTTAGATTTTTTAGAGAATTGAGGCTTCGGTATGTAGAATGATGTTGATATTTGGATTCCTTGATTGAAACCGCACCTATACCCGAGATTTCATGGCGTTCGATCATCGAAGAATGGGCGCGTCGCTGTGTTGAAGGTCTACGGGTCTGGCGACGGAATTCACAGGGGGGGTTCGAGTGTGGGTTCAGCGGTCCAGGAGGATAGAGGAGGTGGCGAGAAGTCCTCTGGTGGTGATGGTGGCGCCAACGGGTGAACGTGGTGGTGGTGGAGTGTGGTCAAAAGCTAGGTCAAACGGTGGAAATTGGTTACAGGCTTTGGCCGATTTTCTGTAGGAGATGAAGAGGAAATAAGAAGCGGGTCTGGGCTATTATATGGTTTTTAAATGGGCCGGCAAAGTGAAGTTAAGCCTACTAACCCTTTTATTTAGTTATATTTTAATTTAAATATATGTTTTAACTTGTAAATTAAATATCGGGGTCATACGATATCAGAATTTCAAACCGTGAGTTGCGTCGGGATCATACGGGCGTCAGCTACAACATGGAACCGACTGGAAGTCCATCGGAGCTTGTTACAATTTATGGCGAAATAAATTGTTCGACTGAATCAGTGAACGCAAACCGATATTTATCGGTTAAAGCGCAAATGTGGATAAAACTCGCCAATTCTGAACAGTTATATTTTTATAATGTATTTTTAGAACTGTTAATCATCTATTGATTGTTGTGTGTTGATTGTTTGATTGAACTACTAGTCAGTTAGTTGAATTTCTATATTGATTCTGTTTAACAGAATATATCATATGGAACTGAAAGTGATGTTATCTATATTGTTTAACATCTGTGATGCAGGGAAACAGGTTGGAGGAATCCGACTGGATTCCTCAACAGTTATTTTATTGTTTTTCATATATTGTTATATGATGTGATATAAAATCTGTGGGCGATTATATTTGCTTGGACGATATTGAACATCGTGATTTGATATGATTGAATACCATAACATACCAAAATGTTGATAATGGGATTTTCAAAGTGATATTTGAAAATGAAATATTTATAAATTTAAATATTTATAAATAAAGAATATTTATAAATTGGGATATTTATAAATAGGAGATATTTTAAAAAGGAAAATAAATTCAAAACATTTCTTTTTGAATGGAAAGGCCTGTGTGGCGAGTTTGGGGATTTTCCCGATGCTCCCGATACAAAGGAGGTTATGGCGAATTTTCCCGGGAATTTAAGGAGTTAGAATATTTCAAGAATAAATTTGAAAAGGAAATATTTGTAAACCATTTACAAATAGAATTGGAAAGGGAACATTATAAAAAGGAAATCATTTTTAAAGTATAGAACCGTTATTTAAAAGTAAATCTTTTCAAATGAATAAAACGTTGTTAAAAAGGAAATCTTTATAAAGTGAATAAAGTTAATCGAATATGGTATTCGAAGCTAGTTAATCGAATATAGACATTCGAAAGGAGTTAATTGAATAGGGTATTCGAAGTTAGTTAATCGAATATGGTATTCGAAGTTAGTTAATCGAATATAGACAGTCGAAAGGAGAAATCGAATATGGTATTCGAAGTTAGTTAATCGAATATGGTATTCGAAAGTTAGTCAATCGAATATGTTATTCGAAAGGGGTTAGTCAAGTCAAGTTAGTCAAATAGAGTTAACCAGTTAGAGTTAACCAGTTGGAGTTAATTAGTTAGAGTTAATCAGTTAGAGTTAACCAGTTGGAGTTAATTAGTTAGAGTTAATCGATTAGAGTTAAAACGAACTAGAGTTAATCAAATATAGTTAAGTGAGACAGAGTTAGTCAAACATAGTATTCAGGGTAAGTTACCATCTCGTACGACTGCTAGCGTAATTCGCAGGGCTGTAAATAGCCTACGGCGGTCGGATGTTTCCTGAGGGAGTCAGGCGTAACCATTGTGATCGCTGCGATCTAGAGTCAAGCGAATGGAGTTTAATCAAATATTAGTTATTCGATAGGAGTTAATCGAGTTGATCGAGTTGAGAAATAAGCTAAGTTAAATAAGTGAGTTGATCGGGTGGTTCGACCAAGTTAGTCGAGCCTAGTTAATCGAATCGAATTAGTCGAACCAAGTAAGTCGAGTTAAGTTAGTCAAGTTAGTCGAGCTTAGTTAATCGAATCGAATTGGTCGAACCAAGTAAGTCGAGTTAGTCGAGTCAAGTTAAGTTAGTCGAGTTAAGTTCGTCGAGTTAAATAAATCGATGTTAGTTTCATCGAAAGGAGTTATCGATGTTAGTTTCATCGAAAGGAGTTATCGATGTTAGTTTCATCGAAGGGAGTTATCGATTATAGTTTAATCGAAGTGAGATTTTCAAATATGAGATATTTGAAAAGGAAGAGTTATCGAATATTAGGTATTCGAAGAGAGATTATCGAATATCGTTTATTCGATAAGGAGTTAATCGAATATAGGTTATTCGAAGAAGAGTTAATCAAATAGAGATTTCTCGAAGAGAGTTAATCGGCAAATTCGATTATATCGAATTCGGGAAAGTACTTATACTTTTCCAGTGTTTAAATAGAGATTTATTTATTTATAAATAAATAAGTGTTAGGTTAATTATTCGCTAATAAGAATAGAAGTTATAATTAAAGTTAGATAATTCGAAAGTAGGGATTATAACATTATCGTTATAACCAATGTTTTAAATATAGAAGTGGATTAGTAAAATTGAATCCGAGAAAGGCGTAAAGAAGTTATTAAAGATTAAAAGATAAAATTTGACCATTTCGAAGTTATAACGTTGTTCAGTTAAGGTCTGAGAGGTAATTATACCCCAACTTGAGTGACTTCCTTCTTAACTAAGAAATGGTAAGGTTTGATCGTAAAGGATTTTGGAAATGTTTTCCAAACGAGAATCAAAAATGTTTTCTGATAAAAGAAAATAAGAATTTAGAATATAGGGAAACAGGAGATAAGTAAATAAATGAACTAAAGAGATTAATGTTAAATGATGTTTGTTCGATATAATCTCCATCTGGAAATAATATCGTTGTTTGCACACTTGTTTTTCTTTGATAGTTAACTCACAGACTATCGAAGTTTTGACCATTTTAATATTTTTAATATGGAGAGACCGGTTGGATTATTATCCAAAGAACCACTGTGTATTGGCATAAGCGTTGCGAATCATATATGCCAAAGATAATTGAAGACGGAGTAAAATGCAAGGGCTGTTGTATAAGTCTTAGATAACAGTGACTAAGATGGATATACGGAATAGTGCCTTCGGTTTGTCCAATCACAGGACAACTTGTATGGACGAAGGTCTGACAGAGTATATCCAATGGACCGCGTAAGTTGATCTGTTCAAACGTATTCACGTTTGGTGGCGGAGGAATTCGTTTCTCTTAGCTGTATACCCGTGTTATTTTTGGATAAATCAATTTGTGATTTGGCGGGTATGATGATGTAGCATTCTAAGTGAATGAAGATGGATGTCTGACAGAGTATTTCCAGACGATTACGTACATTGATTTCTCCAACCGTACAAAGAGTGGAAGCGAAGAAGGAAACTTCTTTTAGCTGACACGTAATGTGCTGTTGTAAAACGTCAATTTGTGATTTCGATGGATTTGACAATGTAGCATTCGAAGTGAATCTGATGTGATGATAAAGCGTAGCTTCTAGCCTCATCAACCGGTAAATGACAGAAATCGGGCAGGCAGCATGGCTAAGTCGGTCGCACCGAAGTAGGGTGTATAATCACCTATCTAGTGAATATTCATTTGTTTCTTAAATCTATCAATGTTGTCCCATATATATACGGGAACGGTTGCTGATCCCAACCGTTGGTGATGTACATTCGATACACTCAAGCGAAATGAGTGGTCGGTCATGTGTGGCTGAGTTGCAAGATGTTCTTGTTGAACTCCTGTGTATCGTTCCTAGAGTACACTGATAAGAAGGTGGTTCCATACCTTGTCATAGTTGGAAATCCAATCATCCAATAAGCGCCTACGGTTTATGATTTTACATTATATATGTAGAGCGTGAGATGCAAGCGTTTCTGCTAGATTGATATCTATTTGTATTTAGACATTATTATAATATCAGAATGATATTACTTTACAAAGTTGTTTGGATTCTCATAAGGGAAAAACCCGTTCCGTTATGCAGCGTGGTCTTGTGAGATATCCTTTATTAAATCAAGTATTAAATTGTTTTACTCATACCAGTCCCATGACCGACCCGGAGTTTTATTTTGTTGTTTTCCCTAAACTCTTGGGTGCCTAAATTTGTACGGGCAGTCAAGTAGTCGCGATTTTACAGATACACTTGGAGAGCTTGGAGCAGGAGGCTTCAGGATTCTATAGCTATTATTATTTCCGCTGTTGTTGTAAGTGTTGTACTATGATAAGTGTTATTGTATACATATACTGATGTTATTTCAAAGATATGTTATGTTATATTTTATTCGTTCCGCTGTGAGATTTGTGTTTACTCTGATGATGATGTTCTTCTTCTTCTATTCTATGAGTTCTATCTTATCTATCCTCACCCTCTGTTTTCTTTCTATTAGTTTCTTGAATTTCCAGTGCGATTTGGGTTGGACTTGTGTTATTTAGTCAGCTCAAATTCCCCCGGATTTTCGGGTTACTACAGTTGGTATCAGAGCTTAAGTTAAGAATTACTTAGCTCTGTGGCGTGACTCGGTAGAGATAGGGTTAGTAATACCCTACATTGAGTTTGAGTGTATATATACGAGTGCGTATTTGTATTTGATATAAAAATCGTTTTATATTGTGGAGATTCATTGGCTGAGTTGTTTATGAGTTCTGGTCGATCAGTTTGATCCACTGTATCGGTAGGAGTTACTAAACACTTGAATATGATGGCTCGTCACGATATGTTTTGAAAAGAGGGTAAATTAAAATATGTTTACCCAAGGTATATCTTGATATAGAGAAGATATATATATCAAAAATTATAATATATTGGATATATTGGTTGTTATTATAATCGAGTAAGATTATAAATTAAAGGGTTATGTAAATAACCAACCAGGATTCATATAAGTGAAATACGTGAAATCAGATGAGTTAAATCTGAAATTTAAATCAGGATTTGGAATTAAAATAAGGAAATTTTAAGTTCCTGGGAGATTTTGAAATGTTTTCAAAATGGAAGTATTTAGTAATGGTTTTGAAAATGATATAGTATTGAAATCACTTGGATCGATGGAAAATAATTCCGATGATGACTGCGCAGTATCATCGGTGTGATTTTCGAGTTCTAAGTGGTGGATTACTACCAGAGATTTTGATTTGAATTGTTTTGAGAAAACAAGTTGTTTAGAAAATTAAAAGGTTTTGAATTGGCAGTATGATTTCAAATTGATTTGAAATAAAACCGGGAATTTAAGTTCTAGAAATTAAAATTTAACTAATGAAGTTAAATAAAATGAGATGGTAAAAATAAATTGAAATTTAACTTGAACATAGTTAAAAAGAATTGAATTGGATTAGAGAATAATCTGTTATGGAATTGGGTTGATGAGTCAATAATTTGGAATTTGATATTGGGGTTCGAACGAAAATTCGATTTGGATTTGAGGATATGAACTGATTGAATTTTTATTGAGATAACACTGGTATATGCTGAGTTGATAGCATATGGAAGTGATAGAGTTGATGTGCCCGACAAAAAGGTACCAGTTTATATTATATATGAGTTTGGAATTTATGAGCCAATTTGGCAAGCCGTTTGGCTGTTTGATTTTCTTTTGGGTTGGAGAAGGCCCAGAGAGGCGAGCTGGAGTTTGAGATATTGACCAGTACAAAGGAGGTGCTGGCGAATTTTTTTGAAAAGTTAAGGCGTTAGAAACTTTTCAAAATTTTTGAAAATTTAGTTAGTCAGAATAAATTAATATTTTAGTCGATATTAATTGGTTCAGTTGAAACTGGAGATAAGAGGTAAACAGATAAATTTTTACCCAGTAGATAGGGTCGTCCCCTAGCTTAGCAATTTCGAGAACGAAATTTTATTAAGGGCAGAAGATTGTAGTGACCCGCATTTTTAGCTGTTGAATAATTTATTTATTTAATTATTAAATATCGATTTATCGATATCGAGAACGTGAATTAAATAATATTGAATATTTAATTAATAATTATAATATAATAAAATATATTATAATGTCGAAATAATCAAAATATTGGAAATCACAATATTCTGTGAACAGGGTCGCCCCTTGGATTTAATTCAGCTTAAAGTTGAATTATATTGACGAATATATTTAAATAACGACAGTTTGAATGTATAATTATATTATAATTAAAATCGAGCTTGAAATGGCACTGCAGTTCGTAAATTGGCGATTCGAACTTCAACTGAGTATACAGGGTTCGTTTTAAAGCGGATTTCTGTGAAATAAGAAACGTGTGGAGCTGGTAGAGTATATCTTTCTAGTAGAAGAGAACAATCGGGATTTCGTCGTGTAGATTTTGATTTACGTCCAAATCAAATATCAGAAAAGTCGCTGTGGAATTTCCTTTATAATTCGTAACGCTTTATATACGTTATAAAAGGGTTTTTAATGTAAAACTGAATATCGAGGTAATCGGGAATCTGAAATATCAAACTGTATATTCTGATATGATATTCTGGAGTTGTACGATATCATATGTGGAAATATACGCTAATATAAATTTATTTATATTTAATTTAATTATATTTAAATATATTTATATATTTAAATGGGTCATCCAAAGCGTTAAAAATAGCCACTTCTGCAAACGAAGTCGGAATTCGACGAAACCAGTTTTGTTGGATCCGCAATATCAAATAGTTGTTAGATTTCCAGTTTTGTGATTTTTAGAGTCACTGTGTGGCCGTACGGATTTTTAGAGTGTAAAACAGTCAGTATTTTGACAGTTAAAAATACGCTGTGTGAGCATATGGAGTCGGAATTCGACGAAACCAGTTTCGTTGGGACCGTAATGTCAAACTCTAGCAACATGTCAGTTTTTGTGATTTTTGGATATCGTGTATGGTTGCAGTGATTTTTAAGGACCGAAGACAAGGAGAAAAACGAGAAAATAAAATACGAAAATCAAATTCGAAATATCCCCTTTATTTTTCTATGATCCAGCACAGGCCACTGGGGCCTTCGGTCTCAACCGCAACCAAAACCCACCCAAACAGGGTATGAAACCCGTCAAGAACAGACCACAGAAGCAGAATGAAGACTGAAAAGGGAATATACCGAGCATATTCCTCCTAGAAAATATCTAGATATTTTGAAAAACATTATAAATACTCCTCAACACCTCCCTAACCTAATTCCTCAGTCAAATTCTGCGCCGTCACTTTTCTTTCTTACAGCAAACATTTCTTGAGCAAAATAATTCAAAGAAAATAAAAGAAAATTCTATAAATCCTAAACCAAGTAGAGTTGACATCCTTGAAGAATTCTCTCCAATCCGATATATGTTTTGCTGAGTTTGATCGCTCTTTGCTCCACTATCCTTCGAACCAGCGACGCTAGGGTTAGAGTTTTTAGGGAATTGAGGCTTTGGTATGCAAAATGATGTTGATATTTGGATTCCTTGATTGAAACCGCACCTATACCCAAGATTTCATGGAGTTCGATCATCGAAGAATGGCCGCGTCGCTATGTTGAAGGTGTACGGGTCTAGCGGCGGAAATCACGGGGGGGGGGGGGGGGAGGGGCGGTTCGAGTGTGGGTTCAGCGGTCCAGGAGGATAGAGGATGTGGCGAGAAGTCCTCTGGTGGTGATGGTGGCGCCAACGGCTGAACGTGGTGGTGGTGGAGTGTGGTCAAAAGCTGGGTCAAATGGTGGAAATTGGTTACAGGCTTCGGCCGATTTTCTGTAGGAGATGAAGAGGAAATAGGAAACGGGTCTGGGCTATTATATGGTTTTTAAATGGGCCGGCAAAGTGAAGTTAAGCCCACTAACCCTTTTATTTAGTTTTATTTTAATTTAAATATATGTTTTAACTTGTAAATTAAATATCGGGGTCATACGATATCAGAATTTCAAACCGTGAGTTGCGTCGGGATCGTACGGGCGTCAGCTACAACATGGAACCGACTGGAAGTCCATCGGAGCTCGTTACAATTTATGGCGAAATAAATTGTTCGACTGAATCAGTGAACGCAAACCGATATTTATCGGTTAAAGCGCAAATGTGAGTAAAACTCACCAATTCTGAACAGTTATATTTTTATAATGTATTTTTAGAACTGTTAATCATCTATTGATTGTTGTGTGTTGATTGTTTGATTGAACTGCTAGTCAGTTAGTTGAATTTCTATATTGATTCTGTTTAACAGAATATATCATATGGAACTGAAAGTTATGTTATCTATATTGTTTAACATCTGTGATGCAGGGAAACAGGTTGGAGGAATCCGACTGGATTCCTCAACAGTTATTTTATTGTTTTTCATATATTGTTATATGATGTGATATAAAATCTATGGGCGATTATATGTGCTTGGACGATATTGAACATCGTGATTTGATATGATTGAATACCATAACATACCGAAATGTTGATAAGGGGATTTTCAAAGTGATATTTGAAAATGAAATATTTATAAATTTAAATATTTATAAATAAGGAATATTTATAAATTAGGATATTTATAAATAGGAGATATTTTAAAAAGGAAAATAAATTCAAAACATATCTTTTTGAATGGAAAGGCCTGTGTGGCGAGTTTGGGGATTTTCCCGATGCTCCCGATACAAAGGAGGTTATGGCGAATTTTCCCGGGAATTTAAGAAGTTAGAATATTTCAAGAATAAATTTGAAAAGGAAATATTTGTAAACCATTTACAAATAGAATTGGAAAGGGAACATTATAAAAAGGAAATCGTTTTTAAAGTATAGAACCGTTATTTAAAAGTAAATCTTTTCAAATGAATAAAACGTTGTCAAAAAGGAAATCTTTATAAAGTGAATAAAGTTAATCGAATATGGTATTCGAAGCTAGTTAATCGAATATAGACATTCGAAAGGAGTTAATCGAATAGGGTATTCGAAGTTAGTTAATCGAATATGGTATTCGAAGTTAGTTAATCGAATATGGTATTCGAAGTTAGTTAATCGAATATAGACATTCGAAAGGAGAAATCGAATATGGTATTCAAAGTTAGTTAATCGAATATGGTATTCGAAAGTTAGTCAATCGAATATGTTATTCGAAAGGGGTTAGTCAAGTCAAGTTAGTCAAATAGAGTTAAGCAGTTAGAGTTAACCAGTTGGAGTTAATTAGTTAGAGTTAATCAGTTAGAGTTAACCAGTTGGAGTTAATTAGTTAGAGTTAATTGATTAGAGTTAAAACGAACTAGAGTTAATCAAATATAGGTAAGTGAGACAGAATTAGTCAAACATAGTATTCAGGGTAAGTTACCATCTCGTACGACAGCTAGCGTAATTCGCAGGGCTGTAAATAGCCTACGGCGGTCGGATGTTTCCTGAGGGAGTCAGGCGTAACCATTGTGATCGCTGCGATCTAGAGTCAAGCGAATGGAGTTTAATCGAATATTAGTTATTCGATAGGAGTTAATCGAGTTGATCGAGTTGAGAAATAAGCTAAGTTAAATAAGTGAGTTGATCGGGTGGTTCGACCAAGTTAGTCGAGCCTAGTTAATCGAATCGAATTGTTCGAACCAAGTAAGTCGAGTTAAGTTAGTCAAGTTAGTCGAGCCTAGTTAATCGAATCGAATTAGTCGAACCAAGTAAGTCGAGTTAGTCGAGTCAAGTTAAGTTAGTCGAGTTAAGTTCGTCGAGATAAATAAATCGATGTTAGTTTCATCGAAAGGAGTTATCGATGTTAGTTTCATCGAAAGGAGTTATCGATGTTAGTTTCATCGAAGGAAGTTATCGATTATAGTTTAATCGAAGTGAGATTTTCAAATATGAGATATTTGAAAAGGAAGAGTTATCGAATATTAGGTATTCGAAGAGAGATTATCGAATATCGTTTATTCGAGAAGGAGTTAATCGAATATAGGTTATTCGAAGAAGAGTTAATCAAATAGAGATTTCTCGAAGAGAGTTAATCGGCAAATTCGATTATATCGAATTCGGGAAAGTACTTATACTTTTCCAGTGTTTAAATAGAGATTTATTTATTTATAAATAAATAAGTGTTAGGTTAATTATTCACTAAAAAGAATAGAAGTTATAATTAAAGTTAGATAATTCGAAAGTAGGGATTATAACGTTATCGTTATAACCAATGTTTTAAATATAGAAGCGGATTAGTAAAATTGAATCCGAGAAAGGCGTAAAGAAGTTATTAAAGATTAAAAGATAAACTTTGACCATTTCGAAGTTATAACATTGTTCAGTTAAGGTCTGAGAGGTAATTATACCCCAACTTGAGTGACTTCCTTCTTAACTAAGAAATGGTAAGGTTTGATCGTAAAGTAGTTTGGAAATGTTTTCCAAACGAGAATCAGAAATGTTTTCTGATAAAAGAAAATAAGAATTTAGAATATAGGGAAACAGGAGATAAGTAAATAAATGAACTAAAGAGATTAATTTTAAATGATGTTTGTTCGATATAATCTCCATCTGGAAATAATATCGTTGTTTGTACACTTGTTTTTCTTTGATAGTTAACTCACAGACTATCGAAGTTTTGACCATTTTAACGTTGTTAATATGGAGAGACCGGTTGGATTATTATCCAAAGAACCACTCTGTATTGGCATAAGCGTTGCAAATCATATATGCCAAAGATAATTGAAGACGGAGTAAAATGCAAGGGCTGTTGTATAAGTCTTAGATAACAGTGACTAAGATGGATATACGTAATAGTGCCTTCGGTTTGTCCAGTCCCAGGACAACTTGTATGGACGAAGGTCTGACAGAGTATATCCAATGGATCGCGTAAGTTGATCTATTCAAACGTATTCAAGTTTGGTGGCGGAGGAATTTGTTTCTCTTAGCTGTATACCCGTGTTATTTTTGGATAAGTCAATTTGTGATTTGGCGGGTATGATGATGTGACATTCTAAGTGAATGAAGATGGATGTCTGACAGAGTATTTCCAGATGATTAAGTACATTGATTTCTCCAACTGTACCAAGAGTGGAAGCGAAGAAGGAAACTTCTTTTAGCTGACACGTAATGTACTGTTGTAAAACGTCAATTAGTGATTTCGATGGATTTGACAATGTAGCATTCGAAGTGAATCTGATGTGATGATAAAGCGTAGCTTCTAGCCTCATCAACCGGTAAATGACAGAAATCGGGTAGGCAGCATGGCTAAGTCGGTCGCACCGAAGTAGGGTGTATAATCACCTATCTAGTGAATATTTTTCTTAAATCTATCAATGTTGTCCCATATATATACGGGAACGGTTGCTGATCCCAACCGTTGGTGATGTACATTCGATACACTCAAGCGAAATGAGTGGTCGGTCATGTGTGGCTGAGTTGCAAGATGTTCTTGTTGAACTCCAGTGTATCGTTCCTAGAGTACACTGATCAGAAGGTGGTTCCATACCTTGTCATAGTTGGAAATCCAATCATCCAATAAGTGCCTACGGTTTATGATTTTACATTATATATGTAGAGCGTGAGATGCAAGCGTTTCTGCTAGATTGATATCTATTTGTATTTAGACATTATTATAATATCAGAATGATATTACTTTACAAAGTTGTTTGGATTCTCATAAGGGAAAAACCCGTTCCGTTATGCGGCGTGGTCTTGTGAGATATCCTTTATTAAATCAAGTATTAAATTGTTTTACTCATACCAGTCCCATGACTGACCCGGAGTTTTATTTTGTTGTTTTCCCTAAACTCTTGGGTGCCTAAATTTGTACGGGCAGTCAATTAGTCGGGATTTTACAGATACACTTGGAGAGCTTGGAGCAGGAGGCTTCAGGATTCTATAGCTATTATTATTTCCGCTGTTGTTGTAAGTGTTGTACTCTGATAAGTGATATTGTATACATATACTGATGTTATTTCAAAGATATGTTATGTTATATTTTATTCGTTCAGCTGTGAGATTCGTGTTTACTCTGATGATGATGTTCTTCTTCTTCTTCTATTCTATAAGTTCTATCTTATCTATCCTCACCCTCTGTCTTCTTTCTATTAGTTTCTTGAATTTCCAGTGCGATTTGGGTTGGACTTGTGTTATTTAGTTAGCTCAAATTCCCCCGGATTTTCGGGTTACTACAGCCTCTTGCAAGCTCTTCCAAAACTCGCTCATGAAGATAGTATCACTGTCACTCACAATGCTGGAGGGTATCCCTTGGAGTCGAACTATCTCTTGAAGAAAAATGGATGCTAAAGATGAGGCAGTACTTCTATTTTAACGGGTATAAAGTGAGCGCTTTTTGTGAGCCTGTCCACTATTACCTACATGTTGGTATTGCCCCTTCTTGACATAGGAAGCCCATCAATAAAGTCCATTGAAATGCTATCCCATTTCCACTGTGGGACCTCTGGAGGATGAAGCAAACCACCAGGCTTCTTTTGGTCTGCCTTGACTTGCTGGAATATTAAGCACTTAGAGACGAATTCAGCTACATCCCTCTTCATGCCATTCCAAAAGAAAACCCTTTTTACGTCTTTATACATTTTGTCTCCACTTGGGTGTATGGTCAACTTGGAATGGTGTGCCTCTTCGAGAACCTTCTTCACCAAATCCCTTGCTTGTGGAATGCATAGCCTTCCATCCGCCTCAACCAACCCTTATCATCGATGGAGTATCTATTGAGGTGACTAGAAGTCTCACCCCTAATTAGCTTATCAATCACATCAACTAGCCGAGGATCTTCACGTTGCGTGGTTCCTATTGAGTCCAAAAGAGTAGGCCGCACCTCTAGTGATGCTAACAAAATAGTCAGATGATTGGTGGAGGGTCTAAAGTCAAAGTTGGCCATGTATTCCAAGTTCTGCCTTTATACAAAGAGAGGGCTTAAGGTCAGCTTCTTTCTACTCAAGGCATCTGGTACTACATTGCCCTTGCCAGGGGTATAGGAAATCTCGAAATCGTAGGATGCCAAGAACTGCATCCACCATTGTTGCCTCAAGTTAAGATCTTTCTGCGAGAAAATGTACTTCAACGATTTATTGTTAGTATACAATTCAAACTTCTCACCTAGGAGATAATGGCACCAAGACTTAAGCGCAGAGACGATGGCAGCCAGCTCTAGATCGTGGGTTGGGTAGTTTTTCTCGAGTAATCTCAACTGTCTGCCTCCATAAGCTACTACCTTCTCTTCTTACATCAAGACAGCACCTAGTCCCGTACCACATGCATCCGTGTACACGGTAAATATCTTGCTCCCATCCGGGAGTGTCAGAACTGGGGCTGTTATTAGAGCCCTCTTTAATTGTTGGAAAGCAACATCGTAATCCAAATCCTAATTGAAAGTTAGGTTCTTCTTCGTCAACCTTGTAAGTGGAGCTGAGATTTTCGCAAAGTCTTTGATAAACTTTCGGTACAAGCCCGCTAGCCCGAGGAAGCTTTGGACTTTTGTAGCATTCCATGGAACCTTCCAATCTTGCACCGCAACTACTTTTGCGAGGTCCACAGCTAACCCTTCCTTGGATTCTACATGTCCAAGAAACCTTACTTCCTCTCTCTCCAGAAGTGACATTTAGAGAATTTGGCTTTCAATTGATGTGCTCGAAGAGTATCCATGACTTCTTTCAAATGCTGAGCATGCTCTTCCTCACTCTTTGAGAAAATCAAAATGTCCTCTACGAACACCACCACAAACTTATTAGGAACTCCCTGAACGCCCTGCTCATCAAGTCAACGAAGTAAGCAGGTGCGTTTGTCAGGCCGAAAGGAATGACAAGCCACTCGAAGAAACCATCCGGAGTTCTGAACGCAGTCTTATCAATGTTGTCTTCAGCCACTCTTAGCTGATGAAACCCGGTAGCCAGATCTAGTTGGGAGAAAACCGATGTACCTACAAGCTGATCGAACAATCATCTATTCTTGGAGTGGGTGACTATTCTTCTTGGTCAGCTTGTTTAGCTCCCTATATTCAACACATAGGCAAAGCGAACCGTCCGCTTTAGTTGTGAACACTACTGGAGCACCCTATTCAGAAATACTCTGCATTATTAACCCCTTCTCAAGTAACTCTTTAACTTGCTTGCTGAGTTCTTTCCTATCCCTTGGAGCCATGTGTCTAACGAGTAAAGCAACGGGTTTTGCATTATAAACATGGTATATGCGGAAGTCTATCTCCCGCTTCGGATGTAACCCCTTCACCTCTTCAAAGACATCCGAGTATTCACGGGCTACTCTAACTGACTGCACATTCCCAACAGACGCATCAAGATATTCTAGATAGCTAAGCATAACAGGTTTCATGGGATTACAAGAAATTTCGTGAGTGTTACCAAGGCGAGTCATGAGTCTAACCACTCTCTTTTCACAATCAAGGATGGCACCATTACTGGATAGCATATCCATGCCTAGAATCAACCCATAGCCCGTGAAGCCCAAAACATAAGCATTACATCTAAACCCCACACTTAGTATAGAAATTTCCAAATCCAAACAAATCATTGACAAATAAGTTGATCCCCCAATTGGATTAGAAACAACTAAGGGATCCTCTACTAGCTGGTGTCTAGGTGCAGAGATTCAACTAAAGTAGTAGATATAAAACAATGTGATGCTCCAAAATCAAAGAGTGTACGAACAGGATGATTAAAAAGATAAACTAAACTCTCAACAGAAACATTTCTACCTCATTCTTGCAGAGGTGCCATGAGAGCGTGAACCTGCCATCCAGAAGTAGATCTAGCTCTCTTCCCTTGCCCTTGCTTTCTTCGGCAGTCCCTAGCCATGTGTCATGTCTCGCCGCAATGGAAACAACCCCCAATCTTCCTCTTCTTCTTTCTGCAGTCCTTAACCAGATGTCCAGGAATGCCCCAAAAATTACACTTCCTCTTGTCACGGGGTTTGTTGTTCTTCTCGCCTTTCTTGGAATCCGTCTTCTTGCTTTATGATCCTTCCACCTTCTTATCTTGAGGTACTTCCACCTTTGTCTCTTTCTTGCCAACCTTACCTTCTTCTTGTAACAGTGCCATGTCCACCAGTCCCTCATAAGTCGCATCCATAGGTATATGGGACATAGCTACGCTGTGCAGTGGCTCGTTCAATCCTTTAACAAAATGGAGAGCCTTCTTATATGGAGTGTTCACTAACTCCAATCCGAATCTAGCCGGCTGGTTGAATTGGTAAACGTATTCCTTGACCGACATACTCCCCCGTTTGAGAGCTAAGAACTTCTCCATCTTTAGGCTTCGTTCAGCTTGTGAGAGGAATTTCATTTAAAAACTCCTTCTAAAATCCATCCAAGTTTCAACTTATCTTTTAGCGTTAGTAACTTCCCACCAATGTGAGGCTTCGTCTTTAAGCAACACAACGGCCAACTGTATCTTCTGCCAATCATCCACTTCGAAGATATCAAACAAATCCTCAGTTTCTTTGAGACAGTTTCTTGCTTCCACGAAGGATTCATTTCCACTGAAGTTCTTTCAACCCATGGCTCGAAAGTCCCTACATATTTTTGAGGAGGCATTTGCACGCGGAGGAGGAGGAGGAACCGCTACAGCTGGGGGAGGAGGAACGTCTACTGGGACTGCAACATTAGCTCTAGCCTCTAGGTACCTTCTGAACCAACCAGGTACCGGCACGCCCTCTGGAAGGTTAAGATCCCCAGACATGCTGAAACGAAAAAGGAAAGATTCAAAACAAAGGATAGAAAGATAGTGCATATAGCTTTGGGGGATTATACCTTTTTAAAATAAAACAACACTTTCTCTTGAAAAGAGCTTCTTTAAACTTCTTTTTTGAAAACAGTTTTCAAAAAGTTTATCTGATCTGGTAAACCTTTGCTCTGATACCAAGTGAAACACCCCACCTCCGTTAAGGTCACTCACAAAGGGAATGCCTTAACTTTTGTGGAGCATTATAGGTCAAAGACACAGATAATTTAAAATTGACATATATAAGCAGTGGAAAAAGATTAAATTTATTTCATGCGTGGTTCAAAACAAAAACATTACAGCAAACTATCTCAAAACAACTTACTAATCGTTACATCAAAATATCTGTTTTGATTATAACATAAAGAAGCATAAAACAAAATAAAACTGCATAAATCCCCAAGTAGTAGTGTGTCCTAAGCCATAGCCAAAGATAAGAGGTTCTAAGCTATACATAGCAGAGTCTTCAAGCTAATTAAGTTGAGCTATTCCCTCCCTGGGTACCTGAGGGGGGAATGGAAGAAAAGAGAGTGAAAGAAAAATAGGTCAGACATAAGTCTGGTAAGTCCAGTGATTATTCAATATGTAAACTGGTAAGAGAACCATGACATGAATAAACTGGACGCAGGACAGTAACAAAGAAAATAAGGTAACATAGGATAAGGCAAGGTAAACAAGGCAACATAAACTAATCATACTATCGCACTCATATCCATATTCTTTGCACCTACTAGATATTTCAACCATCATCATAAGTTCAAACTCAGTGATCCCTTTTTATCGATCGGCTCCTATTCGCCCACATTTACTACTTGTGTCATACGGCCCCGCTCAATTGTAGATACTTGTGCTGGTCCCACCATGGGGTGTATCAAATCCAATGGTGGCAAACCAACACGATTCAAGATGCGCAGTGTACAACTAATGATGACCAGTGAATGCTTTTTCCACTCCGGAGTACGTGCACGCCCGTACTCCGTCGGAACCTACACTGACGCACCAACCGCCGTTGTTTTGACCGCTTATAGTTAGCCCAGTAATCTTGCCCCCCCCCCTCCCTAGTTCAGGGTACTATGATACATCTATGAGGGTTACCGCTGAAATGGGTCCACGTTACTAGGGTTTTCTAACAACATGTTAAATTGGTTAAGTGTCCAAGTTAACCTAACCCACCCCATCAGTTTAGTTAAAGTGTTGTATTGGTTAAGTGTTTCTTTAATTAACTTAACCCTACCATTCTTGACTTAGCTTCAATTCATTCATTAAAGCACCAACCACTCACATTAGGCAGGTATTGTTGCAGTTACCGGATGTGCCGGTCGGGTCAGGGCAGATTTACTCCGCAACTCAGTCCAACCTCGGGTTCTTTTGGGCTCGATGCACTAACCTCCCACATTAGATATATATTGTTACGGTTGTTGGATGTGCCGGGCGGTTCCGGGCAGTCTTACATCGTAACTGAATCTAACCTAGGGTTAGGAATATTCGACTTTTCTAAATTTACATATTTACCTCTCTATATTTATATGTAAATTATTGTCATTTAAGTCAAGCCCCACTTTCCATTTAATCAAGTTCATAATTTTATGTATAAAAATTTATACCACTTTATGCCATAAAACATTTACATGTCTATGAGCCAAATATGCCAATTATATGTAATTTCATATTTTTCACCAATATTACCCCCGCTAAACGTTCGCATAAATCACATAATATGTTAGGATCGATACATAGCCTAACTTATACAAAAAAGTGGAAAAAGAGGAACATGTAATAATTCCAACATCATAAAAATATGGATCTAACTACACATGTATCATATGAAATTGGCATAGAATAATATGCATTTAATTATGAACTTGCAAATTTAGATCTACTCAACATGAATCATAAAATAGGGGTTTTACATAGAACTACATAAACTTAAAATTAGGCATGTAGTTGTGAACTTGCAAATTAATTGGATCAAATTTAACATGAACCTAATCATATTAGCATGTAGTTTTGGTCATATATGTGATCATGGTTGAACTTGCATAAACGTAGCAAAATTCCCAAATTGACATACAACATATAGGTGTCATTACCAAATCATACAACATGAAATGTCATCGCCAAATTATACAACATGGCATGACATCGCCAAATTATACAACATGGTATGTCATCGCCAATTTACACAACGTGATATGCCATTGCCAAATTATACAACATAATATGTCATCGACACTTTAATCAACATGATATGTCATTGCCAAAGTATACAACATAATATGTCATCGCTAAATTACACAGCATATATGTCATAGCCAAATTATACAACATACGGATTCATTGCCAAGCATTTAACATTTATCATCAAAATCACATACAACATAATCACAAACTTAATCATGATAAGAGTCATAGTCTTAATCAATTCAGTTTAACAAAAAAGGATAGGCATAAATTTACATAGGGCTTTGTTCTACATCCAGTTATTTAGTCACAATTCTAATATCATTTAGGTCTAAATGATAACTGGACTTACAAAAAGGAGACTAGTATTGTGTTCTGGATCTGTATTATGAAATTGAATAGCTCTCCTTTGTTGTAGACGTTGAATTCTCATAGTTGAATTATATTTGATTTGTAATTCCTAATTTGCTTTCTAGTTGAAGGAGAATGACGGCTACTCTAGGTTGAGTTCTGGAAACATGACGGTCTTAGGAATATTCTTGTGTGGCTTAGGGTTTAGATTTAGGTTGCTTATATAGAAGTTTGATTTAATAGGAGCTGTCAGATCAACCTAGGACAAATCAAAGCCATTCAAACCAAAGAGAACCAACCAGAACTTGCCACACAAGCCCTAATGACACAGCTAATCATCACAGGAAGAAACATGTCAGTTTTTCAGATCTGGCCAGAGGGGGAGGTCGACCCCCAAGTCGACCCCCTGGTCGACCTGTATGGGGAAAGTTGACCCCCTGGTCAACTTCCTGGTCGACCTGGCCTTGGGCGGGAAAATTCACGCCCAGCCCACTTCTGCTTCTGATTTTGAAATTTGAATTTTCTGAACTTTAATCTGAGCTGTTTATTTAAATTGTTGAATCTTCTGAACGTCCTAACTCCTTCATATGGAATCCGATTTACGCAAACTCGGACTCTATCTCAAGCAGAATTCTGAGACGAACGCAATTGCCTAACCCATTTCCCTTAATTCTCATATTTGTAGTTAATTATTCTTCAATTAGTTACTTTAATGTTTACAGAAAATACGGGGTGTTACGTTCTCCCCTCCTTAAAGGATTTCGTCCCCAAAATCTTCAAGTCAATAAGAACGTATATCCTACCATCCACTCATCCATCAAACGCAGGCGTCCGCTATCCTTAAATAGACTTCTAATGCTTCATGATCATATGCATAGTTTGCGTACATGCCCTTATCTAATGCAAAATCAAGCGGTCTTCTGATTCAGTTGACCTCCTTAATGCAAGTTATGTTGGTGTCATGAGTCCATTATTTATGCAATCATCCCTAATCATATGTTCTACATGAGTGCATAATCATTCATACAAATGCAACATCCACATGATAACACATCAAGTTTCAATCATATACAAGTACATATATGCATATGCAATATGAAAGTGACTGAGCCGATCTAACACCTTATGTGTGTATATGCATCCACGAGCAACCACTAGCAACCATTTGCAACCACTTGCAACCATCAATCATAACACGTTTCAAATACATGTTTACATCCATTGGTTTCTACCTAAGGATCGAGAACAGCACTGAGAAAAATACTAAAAAGGATAGATATGTGCATGAACAAACTTAAGGAAAAAGAGATCAAAGATGTACCCTAAAAAAGAGAAGGGTAGGCTGTGCGTATCTTAGCCTCTGTCTCCCAAGTTGCATCTTCCACAACGTCACTCCATTGAACTTTAACAAGTTTGACTTCGCGGTTGCATAGCTTTTTGACTTCTGTACCAAAGATACGAGTTAGAACTCTCCTGTAATGACCCGTATTTTCAACGATATAATAATTAATTTATTTAATTATTTAAAAGGTGATTAAAATTATTTCATGGTCGTTGAATTAAATAATGGTGAATATTTAACTAAAATAATAAATTAAATAATATATTTAATTCTGAAATATTTAGAATTGGCTGAAATGGCGATATCGTGTGAACTGGATCAACTGTGATATTTAATTCAGTTTAGAGTTGAATTATAATAACAAATATATTATTTGAATGAAGATTTGAACGTATAATTATATTATAATTATAATCGAGCTAAAAATGGCGCTGTAGTTCATAATTTGGCGATTTGAATTTCAACTGAATGTACCGGATTCATTTTAAGCCGGATTTCTGTGAAACAAGCAATGTTAGGAGCTGGTGAAGTATATTTTCCTCATGGAAGAGAAAATAGGGATTTCGTCTGGTAGATTTTGATTTACGTCCAAATCAAATTTCAGAAAAGTCGCTGTGGAATTCTTTTATAATTTGCAACGCTTTATTTACGTTATAAAAAGGGTTTTCAATATATTTGAATATCGGGTTTGAATATAGACAAGGTTCTTTTGAGACGTAGTAATAATTTAATTCTTTGAATTTTACTGTAATTTTTAATTAATTAAATAAGAAACTTTTTATTTGGAGTATTTTGCACCCTATAATCAACATTTTGAGATTTCACAATATGAGTTAACCTACCGGTATTATTATATTTCTGGAGTTGGGACACCTCACTCGTCATGATGGTGTTTTTATATATGTTCATAGCGACTCGTATGGGAACGAAATATTACATAGCAAGGTACATTAAAGTTTCATAATTTAAAACTAATTAGTCTTCATTTTTCATGGTAGAAATGGTGCCATCGCTCTTTTCGTCTCTCAACAACGTGGAAGCTTCCCCTCCATAAATCGAAAAGAAATCGTATAAATAACCCCACCTTCAAATCGTTATAACCTAATTATTTTCTACAGCAAACATCAAAACTCCATGCCGCCACTTCTCCTTACTTTCATTCAATTAAAACTCAAAACAAACGAAATATGGGTGCAGAGTAGGAGCACATTAATGGAGAGAAATACTATGAAACGTGAAGCCTATATAAATCAAAATGGCCATTAGAAACTTGGAGATGTCATGTGGGTTAAAATGTGTCCACATGTACACTGGAGCGTTGGGGTTCCATGAGGACAAGAGAGTGAACAAAGGGGGCAACTACAAGGCAAATGGCAGGCAAGCTTGTGGTGGCAAGTAGACCTTTCGGTGGTCAGTAAGAAGAAGAGTGGGAAAACTGTAACACCCCGTGTATTCTATAACAGTGAAATTAACAAATTAAAGAATAATTAATTTCAAATCAAAGAATTAAGAGAAATGGGATACGTCATTGCGTTCGTCTCGGAATTCTGCTTGAGATAAAGTCCGAGTTTGCGTAAAACGGACTCCGTATGAGGGAGATATGGCCTCCGGAAGTTTCAGAATTCAGTTTAAAATTCAAACAGACGGAAACAGCACAGAAACAAATTCAAATTTCAAAAAAAATCGGACCCAGATTGGGCTGGGCGGGAATTTTCCCGCCCAAGACACCCGGGTCGATTGGGTAGTCGACCTGGGCCACCCAGGTCGACTATGTAGTCGACCTGGGGGTCGACTAGGGAGTCGACCTGGCCCCTGAGCCAGGTCGAACCCAGCCCTCCTGGCTGGCCTGGTCTGTGCTTGGCCGAATTTTAGAGTCTTGCCTTGTCACTTGGGCTAGGTGTCATCTCCTGATTGGTCTCTCCTTCGAACAAATGGCTAATATTAATCTAAGCTCCATCGACGGCTCTAATCAATTCACAAACTCTATAAAAAGGACCTAAGACTCCACCTAATTCACACAAATAAAATGAGAATGAGACCGTCATGCTGCTGAAGAAAGACTAGGAGTAGCCGTAAAAATTGAGAGACGATTACGAGTCAATTCGAAAGCTTAAAGCAATGACAACTAAATCAAAACAACGCCTACAACAAAGGATAGCATCTCCAAATACAGAATTCAGAAACCTGAATTGAAGATTCGTCATGCGTTGTAAGTAAAGTGCTATTCCGATGTGAATGAATAATTGAGTTTTGATTTACGTAAAATGAGGAATGGAATTGTATTTAATTTGTGATGATGATAACTCATAATTGTATGTTGCTATGATTCTAATAATGAATAGATTTGGGATGTTGTGGTATAATGATGTTAGACCTATTGGATATTTGCAAGTATATGACTCATGTTGAAAGTTAACGACTATATGTTTGTGGTAGTCTATTACAACACCTATTGGATATTTGCAAGTATATGATTCATGTTGAAAGTTAACGACTATATGTTTGTGGTAGTTTATTACAACAAAGTTGAGGTTCATGCAAGTATGTGATTCACTATTATGCCAACGTGATTTTAGACCCTTCTATTTATATTTTTATAACCATATTTAGTGTAGTTGGATCCATTTGGGTATTATGATTTATATGAATTTATGTTGAAATAGGAATTATGATTCTAGTGAGAAAAAAGACATACTTTTGTATTAGTGACAAAAGTAAGCATCTTTGTGAACTTGTGTTGACTCTCTAAACATGACTAGATTACGTTTGGTGTTATGCCTAATTGAAAATATGTTTTAGGCCTATGTTGTTATCAAAAATCATATGAATATATATACGACACATAATTAAGTTAGATTCACATTTTAAATGCAAGTTTACATGACTAGATTTAAAACCATGATTCATGTTTAGGTATGTTTTATGTTAAGATTATATGCTATTACAATGCAAGTTCACAAGTGCCTAATTTATGTTAATTAGATCGTTATGTTGCAAGTTCATGCGAACACATACCCCTTTTGATGTTACTTAGAATATATAAACATCATGTTCTAAGCCTCCCCTTTATCATGTGGCTAAGTTGGGCTTAAATGTTAAGCCCAACATATGTCATAATATAGTGAACGTATAAAACGGGGGTATTGACGATGGGGTAAAAATATAAAACATATGTGTCGGCATGTCTGTCGCATGCCAACGACCTTGAGAACATTTAAGTGGTATAAGTAAATTTTACCCAATAAAGATGAATTTGAATAATGGGCTGCAAATATTTGCATATAAAAAGAAAAGAGACAGAATATGTAAACTTAGAAAATACGATGTGTTTAACCCGAGGTTGGATTGAGTTGTGACATAAACCTGCTCGGAACCGCCCGGCTGTCCAGTAGTCACAACAATACCTATCCAATGTGGGTGGTTAAACATTGAGCCCAATAAAGACCCGAGCTTAGACTGAGTTGTGGCGTAAGACTGCCCGGACCCAACCAGCAACAGGCAGCCACAACAATACCTGTCTAATGCGAGTGGTTGAGGCTTTAATAAGACAATTAAGGTTGAGTCAGGATTGATAGGATTAAGTAAATTGAATTAATACTTAATCAAATTGAACATGCTAAACTATACAAACTGATTTGGGGGTTAGGTTTACAGAACACTTAACCAACTTAGCATGTTGGCTAGAAATAGAAAAACTAGTAGCGGGGGACCCTTTTCAGAAGTAACCCTATAAGGTGTATCAGGATACCCTGAACTAGGCAGGGTAGGGCACGATTACTGGGCTAACTGTAAGAGGTCAAATCGACAGCGGTGGTGTAGCAGTGTAGGTTCTAACGGGGTGCGGGCATGCACACACTCCAGCGCAGAAAAATTAGACTGGGCACCAGTAGTATACATGTGCATTCTAGAATTGTGTCGGGCCGCCACCATGGGACTTGATACACCCCATGGTGGGACCAACATAGGTAGCTACAACATCGCGGGCCGTAAGACACATGTAACTATGCGAGTAGGAGCTGATCATTAGAAATGGATCACTTCCCCCTGATTTTGGGGTGCCTGTTGGGAACTAGTTTATAGGGGTGCAGAGATTAATATGGGGTACGATAGTATATTCGACTCTAGACAACTTAACTTAGCTTATAGTGCTTTCCCATTTCCAGTTTATACTTATCATGCCCAATTCTTTATTCATAGACTGAATAGTCCTAGACTTACTCAGGATTTATGTCTGACTCTACTTTTCTTTCGCCTTCTTTTCTTTCGTCCCCCCCCCCCCAAGGTCCACAGGGAGGGAATACCGCAGCTTGACCAGTTTTCGCATCCAGCTTGAAGAGAAAGAATGTATTGCTTGGATCTCTTTCATTTTGGACTATCGCTTTGGATAACACTTATGGGGACTTATGCAGTTTACTTAAGTTTTTATGCTTCTTTAAGTTATGAAATCAAGAAAGTTATGAAATTGTAATGTTTTTGGAAGTATTGTAAGACAATTATGGCATGGTTTGTGTAACACGTATTTTGATGAAATAAAAGTTGCTGTTATTTTCCGTTGTTCAAAAATATGTGTATTTATATTTGTCTTGTGTATCTATGACTTATACTTATAAACCTCCACCAAAATTAGGGCATTCCCTTTTAGAGTGACCCTAACGGAGGTGGGGTGTTTCACTTGGTATCAGAGCATAGGTTTACCAGATAAGATAAAAAGCTTTGAAATTTTATTTTCAAAAGAAAATTTAAAGAATCATTTTTAAAGATAAAATGTTAATTTATTTTAAAAAGGCATAGCCCCCCCAAAGCCATAGGTACTATCTTTTACCCTTCGTTTTGAATCTATCCTTTTCGTTTCACAATGTCCGAAGAACTTAACTTGCCAGAGGGTGTACCAATACCTGGTTGGTTCAGACGATTCTTAGAAGCAAGGGCCAATCAGCCAGGTCCCACTATTCTTCCTCCACCAGCTGCAGGAAATCATCCAGCTGTAGGAGATCATCCAGCTACATCAGCACCTCCTCCTCCACCTCCTCCGCGTGGTAATACTTTTGCTAAGATATGTAAAGATTTCAAAGCTATGGGAGGGAAGGACTTTCATGGAACCGAGTCCTTCGTGGTAGCAAGGAATTGGCTGAAAGAAACCGAGGACTTATTCGTCATCTTTGAGGTAGAAGATAGGCAGAAGGTGCAACTGGCAGTATGGCTAATTAACGGCGAGGCTTCCTACTGGTGGGAAGTTACCAATGCAGAAAGACCAGTGGAAACATGGGAGGACTTTAGGGTTGGGTTTGAGGCTAAATTTCTCTTAGAAGCTGAAAGGAGTCTTCAGTTGGAAAAATTCTTATTTCTTAAGCAAGGGAATATGACAGTCAAAGAGTACGTTAATCAGTTCGATCAGCTGGCTAGGTTCGGAATGGACCTAGTCAACACTCCGCACAAGAAGGCTCTCCGCTTTGTCAAAGGATTGAATGAGCCATTACACAGTTTGGCCATGACCCATATACCCATGGGAGCTACGTATGAAAGGTTGGTGCAGATGGCATTGCTGAACGAAGAGGATAAGGGCAAGAAGGAGACAAAGGCAGAAGGCTCTCAAGGGAAGAAAGAGGGTTTACAGCCTAAGAAGACAGACTTTAAGAAAGGCGGGAAAGACAACAAAGAGAAGAGGAAGTGTAATTTATGTGGCAAAGTGGGGCACTTAGTGAAAGATTGCCGAAAAAAGAAGGCCAAGTTGAATGGTGGGTGCTTTTCTTGCGGTGAGATAGGCCACAAGGCTAAGGATTGCCCGAAGAAACGAGGGCAGGGGCAGAAGGCTGGATCCACCTCAGGGGCACAGGTTCATGTGCTAGAAGCGCCACCTCTGCAACAACGAGGTATAAATACTTCTGTAGAAAGTGTAGTTTATCTTTATGATCACCCAGTTCACACTTTATTTGATTCTGGTGCATCCCACTCCTTTATTTCATCTGCTTTAGTAGAATCTCTGCACCTAGAAACTAGTATGGTAGAGGACCCCTTAATTGTTTCAAATCCAATCGGGGGCCCAGCTCATTTGTCTATGATCTGTGTGGGATTGAAAATTTCTATTCTAAGCGTAAAATTTAGATGTAGTGCCTTTGTTTTGGGCTTCTCGGGATATGGTTTGATTTTGGGCATGGATTGGCTATCCAGTAATGGTGCCATCCTTGATTGTGAGAAAAGGGTGGTTAGGCTTTTGACCCAACTCGGTAACACTCTGGAAATTACTTGTAATCCCTCGTATGCGGTTATGCTTAGTTATCTTGAATCGCTAGATGCTTCTGTTGAGAGTTTGCAATCAGTTAAAGTGGTCCGTGAATATCCGGATGTCTTCAATTAAGTGAAGGGCTTACCTCCGAAGCGGGAGATAGACTTCCGCATATATCTTGTAGATAATGCAAAGCTCCTTACATTGCCCGTTAGACACATGGCTCCACGGGAAAGGAAAGAGCTCAGTAAACAGATTAAAGAGCTTCTAGAGAAGGGGTTCATTAGAAGGAGCATTTCAGAATGGGGCGCTCCAGTGGTGTTCGCCACAAAGGTGGATGGTTCACTCCGTCTATGTGTTGACTATAAGGAGCTCAACAAACTAACGAAAAAGAATAGGCACCCTCTCCCCAGAATTGACGATCTGTTTGATCATCTTATAGGAGCGTCTGCTTTCTCCCAACTCGATTTGGCGACCGGTTTTCATCAGCTAAGGGTGGCTGAAGATAGCATCGATAAGACAACATTCAGAACCCCGGACGGCTTCTTTGAATGGCTTATCATGCCTTTCGGCTTGACAAACGCACCCGCTTACTTCGTGGACCAGATGAGTAGGGTGTTCATGGAATTCCTCAACAAGTTCGCAGTAGTCTTCGTAGACGATATCTTGATCTTCTCAAAGAGTGAAGAAGAACATGCTCAGCACTTAAGGGCAATCATGGAAACTCTACGAGTCCATCAGTTAAAAGCCAAGTTCTCCAAATGCCACTTTTGGAGAGAGGAAGTAAGGTTCCTTGGGCACATAGTATCCAAAGAAGGGTTAGCTGTGGACCCTGCTAAAGTAGTAACGGTACAGGATTGGAAGACACCAAGGAATGCAACTGAGGTCCGAAGTTTTCTAGGACTAGCAGGTTTCTACCGAAAATTCATAAGGGATTTTGCGAAAATCTCAGCTCCGCTCAAAAGGTTGACAAAGAAGAATCTAGTGTTCAATTGGAAATTGGATTGCGAGTTTGCTTTCCAACGACTAAAAAGGGCTCTTACAACAGCCCCAGTTCTGACGTTGCCAGATGGAACCAAGATGTTCACAGTTTATACAGATGCATGTAGGACAGGGCTAGGCGCTGTCTTGATGCAAGAAGGGAGGGTAGTAGCTTATGGTGGAAGGCAATTGAAAGTTCATGAAAAGAACTACCCGACCCACGATCTTGAGTTAGCTGCCATCGTCTTTGCACTCAAGTCTTGGCGACACTATCTCCTAGGTGAGAAGTTCGAACTTTATACTGACCATAAATCTTTAAAGTATCTCTTCTCGCAGAAGGACCTTAACTTGAGGCAACAGAGATGGATGGAGTTTCTAGCCTCGTACGATTTCGAGATCTCCTACACTCCAGGTAAAGGCAACGTAGTGGCAGACACATTGAGCCGAAAGAAACTGACCCTAAGCCCGTTGTTTGTTGAAAGGCAAAGCCTAGAGTTTATAGCCAGCTTTGACTTTAGGCCCTCCTCCGAATTTTGTACCGGGCTTGCTAGCATCTCTCGAAGTACGCCCGACTTTAGTGGACTCAATAAGGAAAGCACAATGTGAAGACCCTCAGCTTGTGGAGACGAATGATAGGCTAATTAGGGGTGAGACTTCAAGTCACCTCAACAGATACTCCATCGACGATAAGGGTTGATTAAGGCGAGACGGAAGACTATGCGTCCCACGGACAAGGGATTTAGTAAAGACGGTTCTCGGAGAAGCACATCACTCCAAGATGACGATACATCCATGCGGGGATAAAATGTACAAGGACATAAAGAGAACTTTCTTTTGGAGCGGCATGAAGAAGGACGTGGCGGATTTCGTTTCTAAGTGTATGACTTGCCAATAGGTTAAGGCGGAGCAGAAGAAGCCTGGCGGTCTGCTCCATCCTCTAGAGGTCCCGCAGTGGAAGTGGGATAGCATCTCAATGGACTTCATTGATGGGCTTCCTAGGTATAGAAGAGGCAACAATAGCATTTGGGTAATAGTGGATAGGCTTACAAAAAGCGCCCACTTTTTACCTGTCAAGAGTAAAAGGACTACCTCATCCCTAGCATCTCTTTACCTCAAGGAAATTGTTCGACTCCATGGAATACCCTCCAGCATTGTTAGTGATCGAGACCCTATCTTCACAAGTGAGTTTTGGAGGAGTCTACAAGAAGCGGTAGGCACACAGTTATGCTTGAGTACAGCCTATCACCCCCAAACCGACGGCCAGACAGAAAGAGTGAACAGAGTTTTGGAGGACCTTTTAAGACTGTGCGTCCTTGACTTCGGAGGGACGTGGGAAGACCATCTTCCTTTGGTGGAATTTGCCTACAACAACAGCCACCAAGCCACCATCGGAATGGCGCCCTTCGAAGCTTTAAATGGAAGACCGTGCTGATAGCCCACTTATTGGTGGGAGTCTACTGACAAGCTCATACTTGGACCAGATATGATCCGAGAGACTTCATAGAAGGTAGACTTGATACGGAGAAGAATGAAGACGGCCCAATATAGACAGAAATCCTACGCCGACAAGAGAAGGACCGACCTTGAATTTGAGGTTGGGGACAGAGTTTTTCTTAAGGTATCTCCTCTAAGGAACGTTGTTCGTTTTGGAACCACAGGAAAGCTGGCACCGAGATTTGTAGGACCATTTCCTATCATCGAGAAGGTTGGGAAGATGGCCTATAGATTAGAGCTACCCGAAAAACTAGCTGGAGTTCACAACGTCTTTCAAGTTTCGCACCTCCGAAAATGTCTACATGAATCTGCTGAAGTGGTAGAGCCAAGCATCCTTAAAGAAGCTGAAGTGGAACGCGAAGCAACCGTGAGAAGAGTTCCAACACGCATCTTAGGAACTGAAGTGAAGAAGCTACGCAACCGTGAAGTCAAGCTCGTCAAAGTTCAGTGGAGTGACGCCGAGGAAGACGCGACTTGGGAAACTGAGGCTAGAATACGTGCAGCCTACCCTTTTCTTTTTAAGGACACATCTTTGATCTTTCTTTTTCCTTGAGTTGCGCTTTTATCTATCTTTTTAGGGTATATCTCCTCGACATTATCTTCTAGGTAGAAACCCTTTGGATGAAAACATGTAATTAAAACATGTTATGGATGATGGTTGAAAGTGGTTGCAAGTGGTTGCAAGTGTTTGCTAGTGGTTGCTCGTGGTTGCATATACACACACAATCTAGGTTTTAGATCAGCTCAGTCACTTCATATTGCATATGCATATATGTATTTATATTCGTATATGGTTGAAGTTTAATGTGTTGTCATATGGATGTTGCATTTATATGAATGATTGGACACTCATGTAGAATCTTGAATAGGGAAATTTGCATACATAATGGACTCATGACACTTACATAATTTGCATTAAGGAGGTCAACTGAATCAGTAGGCTGCCTGATTTTGCATTAGATAAGTACATGTACACACACTTCGCATATGATCATGAAGCATTAGAGGTCTTTTAAGGACAATGGATGCTCGTGTTTGATCGACGAGTAGATGGACGTTTGGATGTTAGGATATACATTCTTCCTAAACTTGAAGATTTCGGGGACGAAATCCTTTTAAGTGGGGGAGAATGTAACACCCTGTGTATTCTATAACAGTGAAATTCACAAATTAAAGTATAATTAATTTCAAATAAAAGAATTAAGGGAAACGGGATACGCCATTGCGTTCATCTCGGAATTCTGCTTTAGATAAAGTCCGAGTTTGCGTAAAACGGACTCCGTATGAGGGAGATATAGCCTCCGGAAGTTTCAGAATTCAGTTTAAAATTCAAATAGACGGAAACAGCTCAGAAACAGATTCAAATTTCAAAAAAAATCTGACCCAGATTGGGCTGGGCGGGAATTTTCCAGCCCAAGGCACCCAGGTCGACTGGGTAGTCGACCTGGGCCACCCTGGTCGACTGGGTAGTCGACCTGGGCCACCCAGGTCGACTATGTAGTCGACCTGGGGGTCAACTGGGGAGTCGACCTGGCCCCTGAGCCAGTTCAAACCCAGCCCTCCTGACTGGCCTGGTCTGTGCTTGGCCGAATTTCTGAGTCTTTCCTTGTCACAAGGGCTAGGTGTCAGCTCCTGATTGGTCTCTCCTTCAAACGAACGGCTAATATTAATCTAAGCTCCATCGACGGCTCTAATCAATTCACAAACTCTATAAAAAGGACCTTAGACTCCACCTAATTCACACAAATAAAATGAGAATGAGACCGTCATGCTGCTGAAGAAAGACTAGGAGTAGCCATCAAAATTGAGAGACGATTAGGAGTCAATTCGAAAGCTTAAAGCAACGACAACTATATCAAAACAACGCCTACAACAAAGGATAGCATCTCCAAATACAGAATTCAGAAACCTGAATTGAAGATTCGTCATACATTGTAAGTAGAGTGCTATTCCGATGTGAATGAATAATTGAGTTTTGATTTACATAAAATGAGGAATGGAATTGTATTTAATTTGTGGTGATGATAACTCATAATTGTATGTTGCTATGATTCTAATTATGAATAGATTTGGGATGTTGTGGTATAATGATGTTAGACCTATTGGATATTTGCAAGTATATGACTCATGTTGAAAGTTAACGACTATATGTTTGTGGTAGTCTATTACAACACCTATTGGATATTTGCAAGTATATGATTCATGTTGAAAGTTAACGACTATATGTTTGTGGTAGTTTATTACAACAAAGTTGAGGTTCATGCAAGTATGTGATTCACGATTATGCCAACGTGATTTTAGACCCTTCTATGTATATTTTTATAATCATGTTTAGTGTAGTTGGATCCATTTGGGTATTATGATTGATATGAATTTATGTTCAAATAGGAATAATGATTCTAGTGAGAAAAAAAGACATACTTTTGTATTAGTGACAAAAGTAAGCATCTTTGTGAACTTGTGTTGACTCTCTAAACATGACTAGATTACGTTTGGTGTTATGCCTAATTGAAAATATGTTTTAGGCCTATGTTGTTATCAAAAATCATATGAATATATATATACGACACATAATTAAGTTAGATTCACATTTTAAATGCAAGTTTACATGACTAGATTTAAAACCATGATTCATGTTTAGGTATGTTTTATGTTAAGATTATATGCAATTACAATGCAAGTTCACAAGTGCCTAATTTATGTTAATTAGATCGTTATGTTGCAAGTTCATGCGAACACATACCCCTTTTGATGTTACTTAGAATATATAAACATCATGTTCTTAGCCTCCCCTTTTTCACGTGGCTAAGTTGGGCTTAAATGTTAAGCCCAACATATGTCATAATATAGTGAACATATAAAACGGGGGTATTGACGATGGGGTAAAAATATAAAACATATGTGTTGGCATGTCTGTCGCATGCCAACGTACTTGAGAACATTTAAGTGGTATAAGTAAATTTTACCCAATAAAGATGAATTTGAATAATGGGCTGCAAATATTTGCATATAAAAAGAAAAGAGAAAAAATATGTAAACTTAGAAAATACGATGTGTTTAACCCGAGGTTGGATTGAGTTTTGACATAAACCTGCCCGGAACCGCCCGGCTGTCCAGTAGTCACAACAATACCTATCCAATGTGGGTGGTTAAACATTGAGCCCAATAAAGACCCGAGGTTAGACTGAGTTGTGGCGTAAGACTGCCGGGACCCAACCGGCAATAGGCAGCCACAACAATACCTGTCTAATGTGAGTGGTTGAGGCTTTAATAAGACAATTAAGGTTGAGTCAGGATTGATAGGATTAAGTAAATTGAATTAATACTTAATCAAATTGAACATGCTAAACTATACAGACTGATTTGGGGTTAGGTTTACAGAACACTTAACAAACTTAGCATGTTGGCTAGAAATAGAAAACTTAGTAGCGGGGGACCCTTTTCAGCAGTAACCCTATAAGGTGTATCAGGATACCCTGAACTAGGCAAGGTGGGGCACGATTACTGGGCTGACTGTAAGAGGTCAAATCGATGGCGGTGGTGCAGCAGTGTAGGCTCAAATGGGGTGCGGGCCTGCACACACTCCGGCGCAGAAAAATTAGGCACTGGGCACCAGTAGTATACCTGTGCATTCTAGAATTGTGTCGGGCCGCCACCATGGGACTTGATACACCCCATGGTGGGACCAGCATAGGTAGCTAGAACATCGGTGGCCGTAAGACACATGTAACTATGCGAGTAGGAGCCGATCATTAGAAATGGATCACTTCACCCTGATTTTGGGGTGCCTGTTGGGAACTAGTTTATAGGGGTGTAGAGATTAATATGGGGTACGATAGTATATTCGACTCTAGACAACTTAGCTTAGCTTATAGTGCTTTCCCATTTCCAGTTTATACTTATCATGCCCAATTCTTTATTCATAGACTGAATAGTCCTAGACTTACTCAGGCTTTATGTCTGACTCTACTTTTCTTTCATTCCCCCCCCCCCAAGGTCCACAGGGAGGGAATACCGCAGCTTGACTAGTTTTCGCATCCAGCTTGAAGAGAAAGAATGTATTGCTTGGATCTCTTTCGTTTTGGACTATGTCTTTGGATATTACTTATGGGGACTTATGCAGTTTACTTATGTTTTTATGCTTCTTTAAGTTATGAAATCAAGATAGTTATGAAATTGTAATGTTTTTGGAAGTATTGTAAGACAATTATGGCATGGTTTGTGTAACACGTATTTTGATGAAATAAAAGTTGTTGTTATTTTCCGTTGTTCAAAAATATGTGTATTTATATCTGTCTTGTGTATCTGTGACATATACTTATAAACCTCCACCAAAATTAGGGCATTCCCTTTCAGAGTGACCCTAATGGAGGTGGGGTGTTTCAAAAACTTTCGAAAATGATTTCCTTTGCAAGCAAACTGGAACAGTGGTTTGTTTGTGAGGGGAAGACACAATAAAACGTGAGGGAGTGGAGTTTCCTTTTTCTGGAAGGTAGTTTACCAGTTTGCGTGTATTTTAATTTCAGGCATGGGGTATATTGTGTACTGCGTGTTCTATTGGGAGTTTAATGTCTTCACGAGTATGGGCAAAGAAGCACCTATGGCTAGGCTGGTGGGTAACTGAAACGTTGGGATGCATGTTGTCCTGTGAATGAAGAAACTGCTGCATGATTATATTGTACATTGGAAAGTTGTTATGTCTTTGGTGCCTCCACTCAGTCTGTATATAGTTTAAATGAGTATGTACACCAACCGAACAGTTGCTTCGACATGCAAAACTTGTGTCCACGACTATTTTACTAAATGGATGTTATTGCCAACACGAGGCGTCACTCCAAATAAGAAGAAAGAAGGGCTTGGGTCGTTCAAATTGAAGGGTAGCGGTTTATATTTGGAAATAGAGAGAAGCATTGCGGTTTTTTATTAGAAGAGGAGAAGATTCAGTATTGTGTGGATCAAATTAGTGATATGGGCTGGTGCATTAGAAGTTAGAGTATTGGGTCGAGATATTCTGGTAAGGCCCGAATCAAAGAAAAAATATATGGGTAATTCAATTTAAAATAGTATATTAACTTTTAAACGTAATATCTTATGCATACGGTGTCAGATTTTTGAACCGTCTATCGTGCTGGGATCGTATGGACGGTGGCTACACCATGGAACTGACTGGGAGTGAAACAGAGCCCATTACCATTTACTGCAAAATAAATTGTCCGTCTGAATCGAGTGATCGTTATCGTTATTAACGATGATTGTCTAATGTGAGTAAAACTCACCAACTCTGAACAGTTATATTTTTATAACGTATTTTTAGAACTGTTAATCATCTGTTGATTGTTGTGTGTTGACTGTTTGGTTGAATTGTTTGCGCGTTAATTAAAATTATAGATAACGATACATATCAAATCGTTAATTGAATATTGATTCTGTTATCAGAATATTTTATACTTTGTTCAACATCTGTGATGCAGGGAAACAGGTTGGAGGAATCCGACTGGATTCCTTAACATTTATTTTACTGTTTTTCATATATTGTGATATATGATGTGTTATATAATTTGTTATGGATTATGTGTGTTAGAATGATATTGATCCTTGTTATTCGATATTTTAAATATCATAAAAAGACCCTAGGATGTAAAAAGAATTATTTCAATGTATATTGAAATAAAGGGATTTTATAAAATCAACAGATTTTATAAAAAGGAAATATTTCAAAAGTAAATAAAAGGGAAAAATGTTGATAAAACGAATAAAATAGAATAAAGGAATATTTATTTAGTAAATAAATAGAATTATAAAAGGAATATTTAGTTGGAAACTAAATAGTATTATAATGGAATATTTAGTTGGAAACTAAATAGGATTATAAAAGGAAATTGACAAGATAAAAAGGAGTTAAGTGAAAAGAGTAGTCAAATAGAGTTAATCAATTAGAGTTAATCGAAATGGATTTAAACAGAAATAGGAAACTGACTAGAGATTAATAAGTTGAATGGTTTCTTGAGTATCGATCCGATGTTGGTTTCAGCCTTCGGGGTTTGTACTTAGGAAGTTATTCTCTTGTTAGTTTATATTTAGAGTCTGATAGATGTGGAAGAATAGTGATACATAATTAAGCTATGGAAATGTTTCCAATGTTAATAACGTATATTTTCTAAATGTAGAAAATAAGGAAATACAAATATATATATATATATGGTTGATGATTGATCAATATAATTTCCATTTGGAAATAATATCGTTATTTGCACACGTGTTTTTCTTTGATGGTTAACTCATCGACTATCGAAGTTTTCCACCATTTTAACGATGTTAATATGGAGAGACTGGTTGGATTATTATCCAAAGAACCACTCTGCATTCGCAAAAGCGTTGCGAATCATATGCCGAGGAAAATTGAAGATGGAGTAAAGTGCAAGGGCTGTTGTATAAATCTTAGATAACAATTGCCTAAGATGGATGTACTGAATAGTGCCTTCGGTTTGTCCATGAAACACCCCACCTCCGTTAAGGTCACTCACAAAGGGAATTCCTTAACGTTGGTGGAGGTTTATAAGTAAAAGGGCACATATAAACTCAAGACAGATATAAATACACATATTTTAAACAGCGGAAACCAAACAGACTTTTATTTCATCAATATGTGTTCCAACAAAACATTTCCATATTTGTCTCAAAATACTTCCATCATTACAACCTCATAACTGTCTTGATTATTAAAGAAGCAAAAAATATAAATAAAGTGACAAAAATCCCCATAGTGATATCCAAAGCCATAATCCAAGCAAAAGAGATCCAAATCATACATCTACGGTCTTGGAACTTGTAAAGAGTCTGACTGAGCTGAGTTGTTTCCTCCTTGTGGACCTGGGGGCACAAACAAAAGAAAAGAAGACAAAAAGAAAATAGGGTCAGACATAAAGCCTGAGTAAATCTAGTAACTCTTCAGTATGTGAATAAGAAAAGAGCATGATAAATATAAACTGAAAATAGGAAAGTGTCACAAGCTAAGGAAGTGTCGAATGTACTATCGCACCCATGCTATATCTCTGCATCTACTTGAGTTTATTCTAACTGGCACCTCATGATGAGGGTGAAGTGATCCCCATTTTCGAAAGATCGGCTCCTACTCGCGTTAACATGTGTCATACGGCCCCCAATAATTGTAGATACCTATGCTGGTCCCACCATGGGTTGTATCAAGACCCATGGTGGCGGCCCCGACACAAATTCTAGAAGGCATAGGTTATACTACTGGTGTCCCCAGTTCCCTGGTTGTCTGCTCCGGAGTGTGTGCACGCCCGCACCCCGTTAGACCTACACTGTGCACCCACCGCCATTGTTTGACCGCTTACAATCAGCCCAGTAATCATGCCCCACCCTGCCTAGTTTCAGGGTACCGTTGATACCTAACTTGGGTTACTGCTGAAACGAGTCCCTCGTTACCAGGATTTTATAGTCAAACATGTTAAGTGGTTAAGTGTCTGTATTTACCTAACCCACCCATCAATTCTTGTTAACATGTTGAATTTGGTTAAGTGTTATAGTTGACTTAACCCTACCATCTGTCCTTAGCCTCTTAGGAGCACCTGACCACTCACATTAGACAGGTATTGCTACGGTTACTGGATATGCCGGTTGGTTTCGGGCAGGTTTACACCGTAGCTCAGTCTAACCTCGGGTCATTATCGGGCTCAATGCTTAACCACCCACATTGGATAGGTATTGTTGTGACTACTGGACAGCCAGGCGGGTCCGGGCAGGTTTACATCACAACTCAATCCAACCTCGGGTTAAGCATATCGTGTTTTCTAAATTTACATATTTTATCGCTTCTCAATTATATATGTAAATGTCATATCTTTTATTCTTGGGTATATCAATTCATACCGCTTAAATGTCATTGTCGTTGGCATGTGCCAACCATGCCAACATATATTTTTCATGTTTTACACCCAACGTTATGGCCCCCGTTTGTTCGCAACATTGTAACATGTGTTGGGCTTGTTACAATTCAGCCCAACTTTATAAACGTGAGAAAAAAGGGAAATCAAGAACATGTAATACATAAAGGTGTGTGGCGCATGAACTTGCAATTTAGCGATTCAACTAGCATATAATATGGGTTATGTAAACTTCCATTCAAATCAAAGTATAACTAAGTAGGTGACATATGAAATGGCATAGTTTAGGCTAATACAAACTTGTGTTTAAACATGTTTAACTTGGCATAATGTCAACCACAAAACTAGCAATTTGTATATTCACCAAAATGTCCAATTATAACATCTAATCACATAGCCTATTTCAACATGAACTTGCATAGTTTATGAAACCCAAACGATACTTAACATAGATCCAATTATACTTGCAAATAAACATGAACTTGCACAGTTTATGAAACCCAAATGATACTTAACATAGATCCAATTATTCTTGCAAATAAACATAAGAATGATATCATAGGTTTTGGGTCATGTAGGCATAAAAGGTTTCAAATCTAGAACATGTTTACATAAGCCTTAATTTAGATTTAGTGAATGTATATAGCCCATGCCATAGGCATAAACATAAAGGGATCAAATTCTGGTTTTTGCCGCAAACTTGCAAGTGCCATTGTTTTCATATACAATTGTTCCATAGGCTTGCATCAATAAATTTAGGCTACAAATATCATTACACAAGTCATAACAGAATCATTACAATACACAGAATTTATATCATACCATAACACAATTCTATTTTCATTTACATCGAATCACATCACAGTTCTTATTCATATTCTGAAAGGTCAGTATACTTACAACGAATGTAGAATCTTGAATTCTGGATTCTGAATTCTGAAACTGAGATGTGCTCCTTTGGGTAGACTAACATTGCGTTTATTAATTTGATTAAACTTTAATCTTCTTCTTAATTTGATTCGTCTCTTAGGCTTTTCTCTCTTGACGGCTATGTTCAATTCCTCCCTGGCAACATGACGACTCCTTTCTTATTTTTTTGTGTGAGTTTTCAATTGAGACTTAGGGTGTATTTATAAATTTTTAAATTGTTTTGAGCCTCAGATGAAAACAGGAGGAATCTAGGCCATACAAAGTTCAAAGAGCCAATCAAGGGGTGACACATCAGCCCTAGTGACACACAGAGCCACAGAAATTCGAGCCAGAGCCAGACCTAGCCAGCCAGGTCGACCAGGCAGGTCGACTGGCAGGTCGACACCTAGGTCGACACTATGGTCGACCTGGGGTGGCCAGGTCGACACTATGGTCGACCTAGGGAGGCCAAGTCGACACCATGGTCGACCCTATGGTCAACCTGGTCTCTGGGCGGGTATTTTCCCGCCCAGCCCAATTTGAACTTATTTTTCAAATTTCGAATTTTAAACTGGGTTGTTTGAATTTAAATTTTATTCTAAAATTTCTGAAGGCCATAACTCCTTCATACGGAGTCCGATTCACGTAAACTCGGACTCTATTTCAAGCAGAATTTTGAGACGAACGCAATGGCGTAACCCATTTCCCTTAATTCTTTCATTTAGAGTTAATTACACTTTAATTTGTGAAGCTTAACGTTATAGAATTCATGGGGTGTTACATTCTCCCCCTTTAAAAGGATTTCGTCCCCGAAATCTTCAAGTTAGGAAGAATGTATATCCTACCATCCAACAGTCCATCTACTCAACCAACAAACACAGGCATCCACTGTCCTTAAAAGACTTCTAATGTTTCATGATCATATGCATAGTGTGTGTACATGTCCTTATCTAATGCTGAAATCAGGCGGTCTACTGATTCAGTTGACCCCCTTAATGTGAATCATGTAAGTGTCATGAATCCATTATGTATGCAAAAAAAAAATTCCTACTCATAATTCTATATGAATGCACAATTATTCATACAAATGCGACGACTATATGACAGCATATCAAGTTTTCAACCATATACAAATGAGAATACATATATGCATATGCAATATGAAGTGACTGAGCCGATCTATAACCTAGGGTGTGTGTGTATTTGCATCCACGAGCAACCACTAGCAACCATTTTCAGCCATCATCCATAACATGTTTTCAAATACATGTTTGCATCCATTTGTTTTCTACCTAAGGAATTAGAAAAAGGACCGAGGAGATATACCTAAAAAGATAGATAAAGCATATCTTAAGGAAAAAGAGAGATCAAAGATGTACCCTCAAAAAGAAGAGGGTAAGCAGCGCGTATTCTGTCCTCGGTTTCCCAAGTCGCGTCTTCCTCGGCGTCGCTCCACTGAACATTAATGAGTTTTACTTCGCGGTTGCGTAGCTTTTTCACTTCAGTTCCTAAGATGCGGGTTGGAACTCTCCTCATAGTTGCTTTACGTTCCACTTTGGCTTCTTCTAGAATGCTAGGTTCCACCACTTCCGCAGACTCATGCAAACACTTCCGGAGGTGAGAAACATGGAAGACGTTGTGAACTCCGGCCAGTCTCTTGGGTAGCTCTAATCTATAGGCCATCTTTCCAACCTTCTCGATGATAGGAAACGGTCCTACAAATCTTAGTGCTAGCATTCCTGCGGACCCAAAGCGAACGACGTTCCTTAAAGGAGATACCTTAAGGAAAACCTTGTCCCCAACCTGAAACTCAAGGTCGGTCCTTCTTTTGTCGGCGTAGGATTTCTGTCTGTCTTGGGCAGTCTTCATTCTCCTACGTGTCAAGTCCCCTTTCTCCGAAGTCTCTCGAATCATGTCTGGCCCAAGTATAAGCTTATCTGTAAACTCCCACCAACAAGTTGGTGATTTGCATGGTCTTCCATACAAGGCTTCGAAGGGTGCCATGCCTATGGTAGCTTGGTAGCTGTTGTTGGAGGCAAATTCCACTAAAGGAAGGTGATCCTCCCAAGTCCCTCCAAAGTCAAGAACGCAAAGTCTCAAAAGATCCTCTAAAACTCTATTCACCCTTTCTGTCTGGCCATCGGTTTGGGGGTGATTGGCCGTACTCAAACATGACTGTGTGCCTACTACTTCTTGCAGACTCCGCCAAAACTCACTTGTGAAAATAGGGTCTTGGTCACTAACAATGCTGGAGGGTATCCCATGGAGTCGAACTATTTCCTTGAGATAAAGAGATGCTAGAGATGAGGCAGTCCTTCTACTCTTGATAGGTATGAAGTGGGCGCTCTTAGTAAGCCTATCCACTATTACCCAAATGCTAGTATTGCCTCTTCTTGACCTAGGTAGTCCATCAATGAAGTCCATTGAAATTCTCTCCCAGTTCCACTGTGGGATCTCTAAAGGATGAAGTAGTCCTCCAGGCTTCTTCTGTTCCGCCTTGACCCGTTGGCAGGTCATGCACTTAGAAACGAAATCTGCCACGTCTTGTTTCATGCTGTTCCAAAAGAAAGTCCTTTTTATATCCTTGTACATCTTATCACCACCAGGGTGTATAGTCATCTTGGAATGATGCACTTCCTCGAGAACCTTTTTTGTCAACTCCCTTGCTTGTGGGACGAATAATCTTCCATCTCGCCTCAGCCAACCCTTATCATCGATGGCATATCTATTGAGGTGACTAGAAGTCTCACTCCTAATAAGTTTATCAATCACATCAACAAGCTGAGGGTCTTCACGTTGTGCAGCCCCTATTGAGTCTAAGAGAGTAGGGCGTACTTCGAGAGATGCTAGCAAACCCGATACAAAATCCGAGGAGGGCCTAATGTTAAAACTGGCTATATACTCCAGGCTTTGCCTTTCCACAAAGAGAGGGCTTAAGGTCAATTTCTTTTGGCTCAACACGTCTGCTACTACGTTACCTTTGCCGGGAGTATAGGAAATTTCAAAGTCATACGAGGCAAGAAACTCCATCCATCTTTGCTGCCTCAAGTTAAGATCCTTCTGTGAGAAGAGATATTTCAATAATTTATGGTCAGTGTATAATTTGAACCTCTCACCTAGGAGATAATTGCGCAAAGACTTAAGCGCAAAGACGATCGCGGCTAACTCAAGATCGTGGGTTGGGTAGTTCTTTTCATGAACTTTCAATTGTCTTCCGCCATAAGCTACTACCCTTCATTCTTGCATTAGAACAGCGCCTAGTCCCATTCCACATGCATCTGTGTATACTATGAACATTTTGCTTCCGTCAAGCAGAGTTAGAACTAGGGCTGTTGTAAGAGCCCTGTTTAATCATTGGAAAGCAAACTCGTAGTCCAAATCCCAAGTGAACGCCAGATTCTTCTTTGTTAGCTTTGTGAGTGGAGCTGAGATTTTCGCGAAATCCCTAATAAACTTTCGGTAAAAACCGGCTAGCCCAAGAAAGCTTCGAACTTCGGTTGCATTTCTTGGTGTCTTCCAATCATGCACTGCCACCACTTTCGCGGGGTCCACGGCCAACCCCTCTTTGGACATATATGCCCCAGAAATCTTACTTCTTTTCTCCAGAAGTGACACTTGGAGAATTTGGCTTTTAGCTGATGTGCACGGAGAGTATCCATGATTTCTTTCAGATGCTGAGCATGCTCTTCCTCATTCTTTGAAAAGATTAAGATATCATCTATGAAGACAACCACAAATTTGTTGAGGAATTCTCTGAACACCCTGCTCATTAGGTCTACGAAATAAGCGGGTGCGTTTGTCTAACCGAAAGGCATGACAAGCCACTCGAAGAAACCGTCTGGGGTTCTAAACGCCGTTTTATCAATGTTATCTTCCGCTACTCTTAGCTGACGGAACCCAGTTGCCAGATCAAGTTGGGAGAAGACCGTCGCACCTACAAGCTGATCAAACAAATCGTCGATTCGGGGAAGAGGGTGCCTATTTTTCTTGGTCAATTTATTTAACTCCCTATAGTCGATGCAAAGGCGAAGCGAACCGTCCGCTTTGGTTGCGAACACCACTGGAGCACCTCATTCTGAAATGCTCCGTCTAATGAACCCTTTTTCGAGAAGTTCTTTAACCTTCATACTGAACTCTTTTCTATCCTTTGGAGCCATGTGTCTGACATGTAAAGCTACAGGCTTTGCATTATCCATAAGATATATGCGGAAGTCTATTTCCCACCTCGGAGGTAAGCCTTTCACCTCCTCAAAGACATCCGGATATTCCCGGACTACTCTTACTGATTGCAAATTCTCATCAGAAGCATCAAGCGACTCTAGATAACTAAGCATAACAGCATTCAAGGGATTACAAGAAATTTCTGGAGTGTTACCAAGCCGAGTCAAGAGCCTAATTACTCTTTTCTCACAATCAAGGATGGCACCATTACTGGATAGCCAGTCCATGCCTAAGATCAAACCATATCCCGAGAAGCCCAAAACAAAGGCATTACACCTAAACTCAACTCTGAGAATAGAGATTTTCAAACCAAACAAAACCATTGACAAGTAAGCGGAGCCCCTAATTGGATTTGAAACTACTAAGGGATCTTCTACCATACTAGTGTCTAGATGCAGAGATTCTACTAAGGCAGATGAAATAAAAGAGTGTGATGCGCCAGAGTCAAAAAGCGTACGAACTGGATGATCATAAAGATAGACTACACTTTCTACAGAAATATTACTACCTCGTTCTTGCTGAGGTGCCACTAGCGCATGAACCTGACCCCCTGAAGTGGATCCAGCTTTCTGTCCCTGCCCTTTCTTCTTTGGGCAGTCCTTAGCCTGGTGCCCAGTCTCCCCACAATGGAAGCAACCACCCATCTTCGCCTTCCTTTTTCGGCAGTCTTCTGATATATGTCCCACAATGCCACAGAAATTGCACCTTCTCTTCTCACGGGGCTTATTGTTCTTCCCTCCTTTCTTGAAGTCTGTTTTCTTTGCTTGTAGACCTTCTTTCTTCTCTTCCACCTTTGTTTCTTTCTTGCCGTGGTCTTCCTCGTCTAGCAACGCCATGTCCACCAAGCTTTCATAAGTCGCTCCCGTGGATACATGGGTCATAGCAAGGCTGTGTAGAGGCTCATTCAAACCCTTGACGAAGCGAAGTGCCTTCTTGTGTTGGGTGTTTACTAAGTCTAGCCCAAATCTGGCAAGCTGATTAAACTGATTAACATACTCCCTGATTGTCATACTTCCCTATTTCAGAGTTAGAAACTATTCCATTTGCAGGCTTCTTTCGGCTTGGGAGAGGAACTTCATCTCAAACCTTGTCCTGAAGTCTTCCCATGTTCCCACCGCCCTCTGAGCATTAGTAATTTCCCACCAATAGGAAGCTTCATCCTTAAGCAACCATACCGCTAGTTGTCTTTTGCATGTCATCAACTCCGAAGATGACAAATAGATCCTCAGTCTCCTTTAGCCAGTTTCTTGCTCCTACAAAGGATTTTGTCCCATAAAAATCTTTTCCACCCACAGCCTTGAAGTCTCTACATGTTTTTGCGAAGGCATTTCCACGAGGAGGAGGAGGAGGAGGAACCGCGGCCACTAGAGGAGGGATGTCTGCTGGGCATCCTAAACCAGCCGGGAATCGGCACTCCTTCTGGAAGGTTAAGGTCTCCAGACATGATGAAACAGAAAGGAAAGATTCAAAACGAAGGATAGAGAGAGATAGTGCATATGGCTTTGGGGGATTTTGTCTTTTTATAAATATAACACTTTTTCTTGAAAAATGCTTCTTTAAACTTTCTTTTTTGAAAACAATTTCAAAAACTTTTATCTTCTATGCTCTGATACCAAGTGAAACACCTCACCTCCGTTAAGGTCACTCACAAAGGGAATGCCTTAACGTTGGTGGAGGTTTATAAGTAAAAGGCCACAGATAAACTCAAGACAGATTTAAATACACATATTTTAAACAGCGGAAACCAGACAGACATTTATTTCATCAATATGCGTTCCAACAAAACATTTCCATATTTGTCTCAAAATACTTCCATCATTACAACCTCATAACTGTCTTAATTATTAAAGAAGCATAAAACATAAATAAAGTGACAAAAATCCACATAGTGATATCCAAAGCCATAATCTGAGCAAAAGAGATCCAAATCATACATTTACGGTCCTGGAACTTGTAAAGAGTCTGACTGAGCTGAGTTGTTTCCTCCCTGTGGACCTTGGGGGGATGGGGGGACGAAAGAAAAGAAGACGAAAAGAAAATAGGGTCAGACATAAAGCCTGAGTAAATCTAGTAACTCTTCAGTATGTGAATAAGAAAAGGGCACGATAGATATAAACTGAAAATAGGAAAGTGTCACAAGCTAAGGAAGTGTCGAATGTACTATCGCACCCATGTTATATCTCTGCATCTACTTGAGTTTATTCTAACTGGCACCCCATGGTGAGGGTGAAGTGATCCCCAATTTCGAAAGATCGGCTCCTACTCGCATTAACATGTGTCATACGGCCCCCAAGAATTATAGATACCTATGCTGGTCCCACCATGGGGTGTATCAAGACCCATGGTGGCGGCCCCGACACAAATTCTAGAAGGCATAGGTTATACTACTGGTGTCCCCAGTGCCCTGGTTGTCTGCTCCAAAGTGTGTGCACGCCCGCAAACCGTTAGACCTACACTGTGCACCCACCGTCGTCGTTTGACCGCTTACAATTAGCCCAGTAATCATGCCCTGCCCTGCCTAGTTTCAGGGTACCGTTGATACCTAACTTGGGTTACCGCTGAAACGGGTCCCTCATTACCAGGATTTTCTAGTCAAACATGTTAAGTGGTTAAGTGTCTGTATTTACCTAACCCCACCCATCAATTCTTGTTAACATGTTGAATTTGGTTAAGTGTTATAGTTGACTTAACCCTACCATCTGTCCTTAGCCTCTTAGGAGCACCTGACCACTCACATTAGATAGGTATTGCTACGGTTACTGGATATGCCGGTCGGTTCCGGGCAGGTTTACACCGTAGCCCAGTCTAACCTCGGGTCATTATTGGGCTCAATACTTAACCACCCACAATGGATAGGTATTGTTGTGACTACTGGACAGCCGGGCGGGTCCGGGCAGGTTTACATCACAACTCAATCCAACCTCGGGTTAAGCATATCGTGTTTTCTAAATTTACATATTTTATCACTTCTCAATTATAAATGTAAATGTCATATCTTTTATTCTTGGGTATATCAATTCATACCTCTTAAATTTCATTTTCGTTGGCATGTGCCAACCATGCCAACATATATTTTTCATGTTTTACACCCAACGTTATTGCCACCATTTGTTCGCAACACTGTAACATGTGTTGGGCTTGTTACAATTCAGCCCAACTTTATAAACGTGAGAAAAAGGGGAAATCAAGAACATGTAATACATAAAGGTGTGTGGCGCATGAACTTGCAATTTAGCGATTCAACTAACATATAATATAGGTCATGTAAACTTCCATTCAAATCAAAGTATAACTAAGTAGGTGACATATGAAATGGCATAGTTTAGGCTAATACAAACTTGTGTTTAAACATGTTTAACTTGGCATAATGTCAACCACAAAACTAGCATGTTGTATATTCACCAAAATGTCCAATTATAACATCTAGTCACATAGCCTATTTCAACATGAACTTGCATAGTTTATGAAACTCAAACGATACTTAATATAGATCCAATTATACTTGCAAATAAACATGAACTTGCACATTTTAAGAAACCCAAACGATACTTAACATAGATCCAATTATTCTTGCAAATAAACATAGAATTATATCATAGGTTTTGGGTCATGTAGGCATAAAAGGTTTCAAATCTAGAACATGTTTACATAAGCCATAATTTAGACTTAGTTAATGTATATAGCCCATGCCATAGGCATAAACATAAAGGGATCAAATTCTAGTTTTTGCCACAAACTTGCAAGTGCCATTGTTTTCATGTACAAATGTTCCATAGGCTTGCATCAATCAATTTAGGCCACAAATATCGATACACAAGTCATAACAGAATCACTACAATACACAGAATTTATATCATACAATAACACAATTCTATTTTCATTTACATCGAATCACATCACAGTTCTTATTTATATTCTGAAATGTCACTATACTTACAACGAATGCAGAATCTTGAATTCTGGATTCTGAATTCGGAAACTGAGATGCGCTCCTTTGGGTAGACTAAAGTTGCGTTGATTAATTTGATTAAACTTTAATCTTCTTCTTAATTTGATTCGTCTCTTAGGCTTTTCTCTCTTGACGGCTATGTTCAATTCCTCCCTGGCAGCATGACGACTCCTTTCTTATTTTTTTGTGTGAATTTTCAATTGAGACTTAGGATGTATTTATAGATTTTTAAATTGTTTTGAGTCGTCAGATGAAGACAGGAGGAATCTAGGCCGTATAAATTTCAAAGAGCCAATCAAGAGGTGACACGTCAGCCCTAGTGACACACAGAGCCACAGAAATTCGAGCCAGATCCAGACTTAGCCAGCCAGGTCGACTAGGCAGGTCGACTGGCAGGTCGACGCCCAGGTCGACACTATGGTCGACATGGGGTGGCCAGGTCGACACTAAGGTCGACCTGGGGAGGGCAGGTCGACACCATGGTCGACCCTATGGTCGACCTGGTCTCTAGGCGGGAATTTTACCGCCCAGCCCAGTTTGAACCTGTTTTTCGAATTTTGAATTTTAAACAGAGCTGTTTGAATTTAAATTTTATTCTGAAACTTCTGAAGGCCATAACTCCTTCATACGAAGTCCGATTCACGCAAACTCGGACTCTATTTCAAGCAGAATTTCAAGACGAACGCAATGGAGTAACCCATTTCCCTTAATTCTTTCATTTAGAATTAATTACACTTTAATTTGTGAAGCTTAACATTATAGAATTCACGGGGTATTACAGTCTAGTCCCAGGATGACCTGTATGGAAGAATGTCTAACAGAGTATATCTAATAAATAGCGTAATTTGTTCTCTTCAAACGAATTCATGTTTGGTGGCGGAGGAATTCGTTTCTCTTAGCTGTATACCCGTGGTATTTTTGGGGAAATCAGATTTGTGATTTGGAGGGTATGAAGATGTGACATTCAAAGTGAATAGATGTGTGATCTGTCAGAGATAAGCATAGCTTCTAGCCTCACATCTGGTAAATGACAAAAATCGGGCAGGCAACATGGCTATGTAGGCCGCACCTATTAGGGTGTATAATCACCTGATCTAGAGTTTCATTTACTTCTAAAAATCCATTGTTGATGTTGTCCCATTCGAGAAACGGTTGCTGATCCCAACCATTGGTGATATACATTCGATACACTCAAGAGAAATGAGTGGTCAGTCATGTGTGGCCGAGTTGTAAGATGTTCTTATTGAACCCAGTGTATTCCACTCTAGAGGTACACTAGCAAAAGGTGGTTCCATACCTTGTCATAGTTGGAAATCCATTACCCAATACGTGCTTGTGGTTTTGATTGTATACTATATATGTGGAACGTGAGATGAAAGCATTTCTGCTAGATGATTTTTATATTGTGGTTGATAGACATTATTATAATATCAAAAGGTTTTTGATATAAAGATATTTTGGATTCTCATAAGGGAAAAACCCGTTCCGTTATATGGCGTGGTCCTATGAGATATCGTTTAATGGCTTAAACTGTTTTACTCATACCAGTCCCATGACTGACCCGAAGTTTATTTTGTTTTGTTTTACCTAAACTCTTGGGTGCCCAATTTTGTACGGTCAGTCATGTAGTCGGGATTTACAGATATACTAGAAGAGCTTGGAGCAGGAGGCTTCAGGATATTAAAGCAATAGTTATTTCCGTTATGTTGTAAGTGTTGTACTCTGATAATGTTATTGTAAACATATACTGATTTTATTTCAAGGATATGTTATCTATTATATGTTGTTCGTTCCGCTATGAGATTCATGTTACTCTGATGTTGTGTTCTTCTTCTTCTTCTTCTTCTTCTTCTTTTCTATAAGTTTCTACCTTATCTTTCCTCACCCTCTATATTCTTTCTAATAGTTTTCTGGATTTCAGTGCAAATTGGGTTGGACTTGCGTTATTTGGTCAGCTCAAATTGGACCGGAATTTCGGGTCACTACAATTGGTATCAGAGCTTAAGATTAAGTAATCACCTTGGCTCTGTGGCGTAACTCGGTAGAGATAGGGTTAGCAATACCCTAGATTGAGTTTGAGTGTATATATACGAGTGAACTTATTTGTTATTTGATATAAAAATTTGTTTTATATTGTGGAGATTTATTGATTGAGTGGCTTATGAGTTTTTGGTAGATTAATTTGATCCATTGTATCGATAGGGATTTATAAACACTCGAAGACGATAAACCAGCAGTGTATGTTTTAAAAAAGGGTAAATGAAATAATTTTACCCAAATTATATTTTGATATAAAGGATTTATATTGGTTGTTGTTATAATCGAGTAAGATTTTAAAAAGTGAAATGGTTACATATATAACCAAATAATATTCATATAAGTGTTACGAAATGAATTAAATCTGAATTTGAATCAGAATTGAATTAAAATTCTGGGAAATTTGGAACAGAGTTTGTAAATAGAGTTGGATTAAATATATGTAAATTTTAAGATCCTAGGAGATTTTAAATTGTATTCCAAGCATTTATGAATGATATTTCGAACTGATTTCAAAATAAGTGTTTAAGAATGATTTTGAAAGTGATATAGTATTGAAATCACTTCGATAACTGGAAAATAACTCTGATAATGACTGCAGCATAATCAGTGTTCATTTTCGAGTTGTAAGTGACGGAGTACTACCAAAGAGATTGTTTTTGAATTTGTTTTGGGTAAAGCAAGTTGTGTTGAATTTCAAAAAGGAAAAGTTGATTTTTGAAAGAGGTAAACTGTTTAAAAACTCCCAAGAAGAAAATTGTTTGAATTAAAAACAAATTTAAATAAAAATTTGTGAAAACAAATTGAGATTAAAATAAAGCTAGTTAAGTGGTAATAGAAATTGAATTGAAATGGAACGATATCAAGTAAAATGAATTTTGAATATACTTGGACTTAGGTGTGTAAATGGATTGATTTTTGAAATGAAAATCAAAATCTGAGTTATGAGATAAAAGTAATTAGCGAGAGAAATTAACCAGTTAATGAAAAATATGGATGGAACTTAACTTGGTTAAGTATACTAGATTGGTAAGATAATAAGTCGGAATCAAGAATGGATTTGAGTTTGAAATGCTCTTTGGCTTGTTTAAGCGAATAGCTGTGTGAGGATAAATTAATCATAATTTGATTGGGATAACATTGGTATATGCTGAGTTGATAGCATATGGAAGTGATAGAGTTGATATGCCCGACAAAAAAGTACAAGTTTATTTTATTTGATTATGAGATTTTATGAGCCGAATAGGCAAGCCGCTTGGCTGTTTGATTTTCTTTTGGGTTGGAGAAGGCCTAGAGAGGCGAGTTGTGGTTTGTTGTATTAGCCGGAACAAAGGAGGTGCTGGCGAAATTTTCGAAAAGTTAAGGCGTTAGAAAATTTTCAGAATTTTTGGAAATTTTTGTTCATAAGAATTAATTAATATTTTAATAAAAATTTAAATTGGTTCAGTTGAAACTAAAATTAAGAAGTGAACAAATAAGTTCTAACCAGTTAATAGAGTTTGTTTTCTACCTTAGCAATTTCAAGGATGAAATTATTTTAAGTGGGGCAGAATGTAAAGACCCGCATTTTCAGCGATATAATAATTAATTTATTTAATTATTTAAATGGTGATTAAAAGGATTTCATGGTCGTTGAATTAAATAATGGTGAATATTTAATTAAAATAATAAATTAAATAATATATTTAATTCTGAAATAATCAGAATTGGCTGAAATGGCGATATGGTGTGAACTGGATCATCTGTGATATTTAATTCCGTTTAGAGTTGAATTATAATAACAAATATATTATTTGAACGAAGATTTGAACGTATAATTATAATATAATTATAATCGAGCTCGAAATGGCGCCGCAGTTCCTAATTTGGCGATTTGAATTTCAATTGAATGTACCGGATTTGTTTTGAGCCGGATTTCTGTGAAACAAGAAACGTTAGGAGCTAGTGAAGTATATTTTTCTAATGGAAGAGAAAAATATGGATTCCATTGGGTAGATTTTGATTTATGTCCAAATCAAATTTCAGAAAAGTCGTTGTGGATTTCTTTTATAACTTGCAACGCTTTATTTACGTTATAAAAAGGGTTTTCAATATATTTGAATATCGGGTTTGAATTTAGACAAGATTCTTTTGAGACATAGTGATAATTTAATTTTTTGAATTTTACTATATTTTTTAATTAATTAAATAAGAAACTTTTTATTCGGAGTATTTTGCACCCTATAATCAACATTTTGAGATTTCACAATATGAGTTAACCTGCCGGTATTATTATATTTCTGGAGTCGAGACACCTCACTCGTCACGATGGTGTTTTTATATCTGTTCATAACGACTCGTATGGGAATGAAATATTACATAGCAAGGTACATTAAAGTTTCATAATTTAAAACTAATTTATCTTCATTTTTCACGGTAGAAATGGTACCACCTCTCTTTTCTTCTTTCAGTAACGTGGAAGCTTCCCCTCCATAAATCGAAAATAAATCCTATAAATAACCCCACCTTCAAATCGTTATAACCTAATTATTTTCTACAGCAAACATCAAAACTCCAAGCCGCCACTTCTCCTAACTTTCATTCAATCAAAACTCAAAACAAACGAAATATGGGTGCAGAGTAGGAGCATGTTAATGGCGAGAAATACTGTGAAACGTGAAGCCTATATAAATCAAAATGGCCATTGGAAACTTGGAGATGTCATGTGGGTTAAAATGTGCCTACATGTATACTGGAATGTTGGTGTTCCATGAGGACGAGAGAGTGAACAAAGAACGAAACCGGAGGCACTTTCCTCGCATATCCATCCATCTCCAAGTACGTCTGGACGACCACCAACTATTTCCATCCTCTGGGTGTACAGCCCAATCAGGATCGTCAGTAATTATCCAAACGATGTGAAGACTTCCGGTCTTCGACCACCGTCTTCATCTTCGACATATCGTCGAATCGGTTATTCAAAATGGGTATAAACCCGGTCTTTCTGAACAACCCGCGTATATTAAAACAAATGTTACACAAACACAACATACGCCTCATTCCAATTCATATTCTCAGGGAAAAGTTCCCATTAATTTTATCCAAGATAAATTCTTTAAAATTTATCCTTTAATCTTCCTTTGGATGTCATTTTTCAAACCAAATTATGGTTTTCCAAATTAGTCGAGATTAGCGAACCACAACGAAGTAATTATTTATTTTATTTCCCAATCCCAACCTATTCATCCCATGAAGCAAAACTGGTAATACTCCATGTCTAATACTATGGTGTTATCGGTAAAATTAATTACCATTTCACGTTCAAATCTAATTAAAGATTTAACTATCGCTTTGGAGCCAAACTGGTGATACTCCATTCTCGCTCATTTCTAAATTTGATAATTTAGATTATAGATTCACATTTCAACCTAATTGCAGATTCGTTAAAACTCCTTTTACTGGGTTAAAGAACTAGGTGTTATTTAAAACACAGTTCATGACAAACCTATTTCAAATCCAATCAAATATATTAGAAATTCCGATTATTTAAAACCCCTTTTTAAATCTAATTTATTTATTTAAAAATAATTGGGTTTTAAAATTTAGTTCAAAACTAGTTCATTTCGATAAAAATCCATTTTTATCTTTTCAAATATGGAGTTTTTCATCCCAATTTTTCCCAAATCATTTCTTATGATTTTACACAAATTATTGATATTTTTAATAATTTTATCAAGGCCCGTACAGTCGATTTCCAACAACGGCCATCGAACTGCACTTATAGCGACCTTTTTCAAATTTGATTTGGACGTATCTCCAAATCCAACCGTTAGATTTAAAATTTCTAATATTCGTTAGAAAGCTCTTTTCGATACGAACCCAACGGTTCCGGTTTTAGGAGAATCCGACGGTCGGATCTCCCGTAATCTCCGTTTGAAATAAATGGTCGAAATTCACGAACTGCCGCGGCGCGGTGCGTTCTATTCAGGCCATTATATTATATATATAATATATATAATATATATTTCGTCGATTTCTATTCAAAACGAATTTTATAAATAGTTTTGAATTCGTTTCAAAAACATTTTCAACTTCCATTTTAATTCGAATCAAAATTCAATTTTTCCCTATAAATTCGTTTTAAAATTCATTTCTATTTAATTCAAATTTCAATTCAATTTGAATTCATTTCAATTCAATTTAAATTCATTTCAATTCGTTTTCAATTCAATTCATTTCGAAATTGTTTTCTATTCAATTCATTTCGAAATCGTTTTCTATTCAATTCATTTCGAAATCGTTTTTCAATATTCATTTTGAAATCGTTTTCTAATATTCATTTTGAAATCGTTTTCTAATATTCATTTTGAAATCGTTTTCTAATATTCATTTTGAAATCGTTTTTCAATATTCATTTTGAAATCGTTTTCTATTTTCAAATATTCTATTTCAAATATTTCTTTTCATCAAAATATTTCGTATTATCAAAATATTTCTATTTTTCAACACACGACTAATCTCAACGAATGAGTACCGTCCACGTGTGACTATTTTTGTTAAAATATTTCGTTCAACACATGACTAATCTCAACGGATGAGTACAGTCAACACATGAACCTTTATTTTATATTGATAAAGATATAAATTTTATTATTAAAATATTTCGTTCAACACATGACTAATCTCACGAATGAGTACAGTCAACACATGAACCTTTATTTTATATTATTCTTTATCTTCTAAATTGGAATGAGGCAGAATCAGTCACCATATAATATTAGTTATATGAATTTTCATACATCACACGTATATAATAGCATTGAAAAATAATCAACCATCGACCAAAGTGCACTACACTGTATAAGCATCAAATATAGGTATCTAACGCTTATAACAGCCTGTCAATCAATCGATCGACATATTTAATCAATCAGGATGAGTGAACTTCAAATTTCATCCCAACACCCGTGTGGGGTTTCAAATCAACAAACACAGATTTTTATTTGTGCAGTTGGGCGATGTGTAAAATTTGTCGTCCCAATCAATGTCCTTCAAATAGGTGTACATAAACAAACCGTCCGGTTTGTAAATGAATATTTATTTATTCACATTCACATTAAAAATTATATTTTTAACGATAAAACATTTTATCTTCACACATGAATTTTTATTCCGTTCATTTACAAATAAAAATGATATTTTTATTTTTCTAACTTATTTTAGAAAATTTCGGCGGCATAACGGCACGATACTAGAAACGGGACAAGGCCTAGCCTTATCCCCGGTCTAGTGAAGGCCCACGCCATTCACACATCAATCAAATCAATTTCATTTCACCAAACAATTCAATTCAAACCAAATATTCGAACTAACTTTTGCAATCAAACAAACAAGTCCATGGTCTGTGGACGATTGTGTCGGGTGCTACTAAACACCGTCTGCATCCTAGTATATATATATATATATATATATAACTAGAAAAAGAAATTGAAAGGTGAGAAATTCTCACCGATAGCTATCCAATCATCTTGACTCTTCTTTGATAGAAATCTTCATCGTTATCTTATTTTGTCGCTTTCGTTGCCCGTAGCCACTACATATATAAAAATCGAATTTTTACTTCGTTATTCAATATATAAAAATCGAATTTTTTCTTTGCTATACAATATATAAAAATCGAATTTTTTCTTCGTTGTTCAATATAGATAAAAATTCTATTTTTACACCGCTGCTATATAAATAGATTTCGCCTTTTCAAAAATATAGATTTGCCTTTCTATAATATAAAAATTATACTTTTCTCGAAGTAAAAATCATATTTTTACTTCACTACTCATCTCAAAATATTGTCTTTTCATATTTAAAAATATCGTCTTTTCATATTTAAAAATATCGTCTTTTCATATTTAAAAAAATATCATTATATAAAAAAAATCACATTTTTATTTTTCTACACATATAAAGATGATATTTCTAATATTCCTATCATGTAAAAATTATATTTTTAATCCTCTACATAAACAAAAATCATATTTTTACATCTTCTAAATAGTAAAGGTTATATTTTTATTACATTAAAAATATAAAAATCATATTTTTAAATTTTTAAAAATATAAAAATCATATTTCTAAGTCGTTGTTCAAACAATAAAAAGTCAAATCTTTCTGGTCTTAAGAATCAAGTCTTTCTTTTTAAATAAAGATCTTAACTTTCTTCTAAATAAAAATCCTATATTTCTTTTAAATAAAGATCCTTTATTTACTAAATATAATAAAATAATAAAGATAGAAATGCTTACTGTGTTATCGGTATTTACTGAGGAGGGGAGGGCTTCTGTTCGAACCGGCGGTTGGGGGTGTCGCAGTGCATCGTCGGATGGTGGCGCTGCAGGTGGGTTCTGGGCTAAATCGAACGGGGTATGGAGGGGTTGTGCCCGTAGCTGAGGAGGAGAGAGGCAAGGTGGAGGGGGGGAATGATCGGAGGAGGGGCGCGAGGCAGATCGTCGGTGGGGGGTTTCGGGGTTGGGGTTTTTGCGCGATGCGCTAGGGAAGAGGTGGGGAAACGGAAGTGGAGAGAGTGGAGAGGGAAGCGGCGCGGGGACGGCCAGAGGGCGGCAGCGACTCCGGCGGCGGAGGGGAGGGCTCCTCCGTCGATCGCCTATAGGGTTTTTTTTTTTAACTTTGTAATGAATTTGAACCGGGGGGGGGGGGGAGCAGAGGTAAAAGGGAAGAAAGAAAGTTTTTTTTATTTAATTAATTATTTAATTATGAAGATGTTGACTTTTACATACGACCTCTAAACGAGGCCCACCTCCTGTCATCCATAGCGTATTACCCCCATTCCGAACACAATGGGATATGTATCGCAAGCTGATTCGATCGTTTCGATCAGTTTCCGTTAAAATCAACATATAACTCTATATATTGAATTTGAACGCGCATTTCAATTTACCGGGGTCACATACTAACTAGAAAAATTCCCAAAAAATATTTTCTAGCTTCGTGTTGACGATAGGGTCCTAAAAAAACTAGTTTCGTCGAATTCTGAGACCGTTGGAAAAATGGCCATTTTCCAGTCGATTAAAATCAACTGAAACTAGTCAAACGCGTTTTCCTTTGCCACGCTCACATATTGATTCAGAAAATTATGAAATTTGGAACCTAGCAATAATTCGACACTGCGGATCCAACAAAAGTGGTTTCATCGAAATTCGAGGTCGTTTGCAAAATTCCTATTTTTAAGGGCCTGAATTCCATAGCGACTATTCAGAATTTTCAATTGGACATATCTTTTGATTCCCGCTATGAAATTTTGATTTTTCGGATTCGTTGGAAAGATATTCTAAAATCGATCCTAATGTTTTTGGTTTCACTAAAATCCGGATTATTTTGCACCCGGTACATTCAATTGAAGTTTGAAATCGAATTATCGAACTACCGCGCCATTTTCAATTCTATTAATAATTATATATAATTATTTATATTCTAACGACGACGTATATAATATGTACGTTCGAATTATATTCAAAATAAATTTCTCGTCGATATTATTTAAAATAATCTATTTTAAATATTCAAAATTCGCTAAAATTGCCAAAATAAAAATTTTAAACTAGTTCAAATTTTCGGGTTGTTACACCGCCAAGCTCTTTACCCACTCTCTGTTAGTCCGCGAGGCAGTGCATGAGTGGTAAACCTTGGTCTTCTAAGTTAGGTGTATGTACTTAATCATAAATTTTAAAATTTTATAGAATAAAGAATAAGCGATGATGCCCAAACACTTCTTGACCTTATTGATTTGACTAGCCATACATGAGAAAATAATAATACCACTTTACAAACTGTGCCAAGCAAACTAAGAATTTATTTCATGGCTGCACTATGTTATCGACCGAACTAACTGGCCAAACTGGAATTTAACATTTGAAAACTTGATTTATATTGAAAATTTGTGACAAGTTGAGGTATCTAAAATAAAATCAACTGATTAGAAATTATTAACTTAATTTGTTGTACCACTTTCCTGAAATAAGTCGTGTTTTCATTTTTCGTTTTTATTTGCATATGTCCATTGCATTCATGTAGTTTCATTAGAATCATAGCATACTGCATTTGGATTTTGTGGGTAGTATCCGCTGAAAACCCTCACGAGACACCACTCGTCCTACTAAGGACACCTAGAGGTTTAACGGCTTGTTGCGTACGCTCAATGCAATCGTGTTTCCTACGAAAGTGTGACCTATCTAGTTTAGTTTTTCATTTCTTGTTTTACACGAGGACGAGTAAAAGATAAGTGTGGGGGTATTTGATTGACATGAAAATGTGTTTATTTTATACTCTTATATCTTATCTTTTGTATATAAATAAATATTACTTGGGTATTGTTTTGTTACTTTTACAGATATTCCCACCCAGCCCGCATGCAACCAGAAAAGTAGAGAAATGGAGATCAGATTGCTATATATTTACATTTTGAATAATTGTAGATGAAGATCCCACAACTAGTTGCTGTTGGACAAGAAAATGATTGATAAAAAGGCCATACACATCTCAAATCAAGGGAGGCTTGTCAAAGAACCAAGAGGAAAAGAAGAAAGGCCAAAAATTTAATAGATTTAACTAAGGCCCATTTGAAACTCTCATTGTGAACTCTTTTGTGAATTCCCTAAGGCCCATCTATCATTGTGTTAGGGTTAGGGTTAGGGTTTGGTTATCCCCTATAAATACCCTTGTAATGTCGTTGTAGCCACCATCTCATTTTCTGTATCCCATTACTCTAATAAAAATTCTTCTTCTTCTTTTGTTTTCTAGTATTTTTTAGCAACTAGTGTCATCTACCCGATTAGATTCGGTAGAGTACTATTTGTTTCATTAGTGATTAGTTGTTTGATTAGTTTCAACGACAATCCTAATTTTATTTTTTTGTTGTTCTTCTTATTCTGCACTTTTATTTTTTGCATTGTTGTTCTTATTTTGCAATTTACTTTCTTTAGTGATTAATCGTTGATTATATTCAACGATAATCCTACGTTCACAATTTCAATTTGTTTTTATTTCAACAAAATCTCCAGGCATCGTCTAACTCGCCCAAGAGATTAGATAAATAATTTGATTTTAATTTACCTCCCTATGTTCAACCTGTATGCTACACACCTGTACGCTTGCAGTATTTATTTTAAAATTCGCGCTTTCCTGATTCATAGGAAAGCGACGATCACTCACACTCACACTCGTCTATACATCTCATACATATACAATCACTCAGTTTCCTTTTTAAATTTACAGACACATTGATACAATGATACAATGACACTGTCTTCTGTATTCAGTCTTCTGTCTTTACAGCATCTTCACAGTCAGTCCAGTCTTCATACCTGTCACATGAAAACAGAAACACAAAGTACACTGCAACAGGAATTTAAACTGAATACTTGCAAATATAAATTTTATTTTTAAAAATTTTATTTGCCTCAGATTTCTGGTGTGTTTCTCATCATTTTTCATGATTTGATCTGATTCATCCGTGTCTAGTCAGACAGTTTGTACATGTACAGGGACAGGAAATTTTATCTGATGGCTGCAAATACACACGTGTATAAATATACACATGTGCACTGCCTCGCCGATCAACATACATCGAGCAACTAAGGAGTAGCCACATGGACCATCTCGACTCAGTGTAACTCAAGCAATACAATGCAAATCAGATGGTCAAACATATCATGGAAGTGCAAAATTTCAGATTAGCAAATACAAGTTGGTCGAGCTCAATGGTTTTGTTTCAAGTTCATGACTCAAGCAAAAGTCATGTCTGTAAACTCAAATGTAAATTGAACTTCACATATGGTCGAGAAATGATTAAGGCAGTCAAGTTCTCATGTATGCAAATCAGCATGTACAAGTAAAACATAGTAGTAAAACAACAAAGCAATGATGAGACAAAGCATGTTTCAAGTGGTTCAGCAAACTCAAATCAAAATGGATCATGCAACATGAATATATGCAGCACTAGCCAAAGCAAAACTAAATCAGTTGCAGAGCACAAACAGGTTATGAGCCAGGGGAACAGTCTTAAAAGTGAACACAACAGCAAGCTAATGGTGATCAATTCCTCAAACACAAATGAGTGAAGTTCAAGAATGTGAGCATGCACAAGTGGTGGTAAATGGACAGAGCAACTCAGGTGTATGGTACAACTGCCAAGTCAACAAGAAAATATATTCGGGTTCATAAATGGAGAAAACAACATGCATATATAAGTGGTGTAACACTTCAGTGAACATACATGGTGTATGTGCAACAGCTCATGTCTATGTGCAAGCATGACATGTACATGTCACACTAGTGCAGCAATGGTTCAGCTATGGTCAAGTAGCATGTCAAGACTTTACAGCTCAAAGAAAGTGGTGCACAAAGGCAATACACAATGGTGAAGCAAGAACATGGCAACACAGGGTTGAGGAGTACAAGAAACTACAAAATATTCAAGCAAACAGGCATGCAGAAATCAGAATTGGCATCTAATTAGAGAAACCAAAATTTGTCAAGAAAGTTTTTTTTTAAATACAAGTACAAGATTTTTGGCAACATTTTTGGATGCCTGCAAATAAACATTTCCAGATTCTTTATCAAAGAAATCTGTTTTGGGCAAGTATCATTATATACATTCAAGGCAGTCTTCTATATTTGGCAATCAATCAGAAAATTCAAACTGGACAGAAAATGTTTATCTCCAGGATTTTAGCAAGCTAAAACTTTGGAAATCATTTTAGGGATTTTTTAAAAGGGGAGAAATCATTTCTTTTTCTTTTGAATCAAATGTTTCTATCTCTACAAGTGTTTTCAGAAATACACTGTAACAGGTTTGAAAATAGACAAGCTTACTCAATCAACAATTTGAAATCAAGTCAGGATTCAAGATGCCACAACAAACATGTATGGTATAAATTATTTCCAGAAATGTCCAAGTCATGGAACAAATCAAGGCAAGAAATTCGAAAAAGGCAGAGCAGAATTCATTTTTGGCATATGTTCTATAGGGGGTAAATAAACTAATTCCATATTTCAAAATATCATTTTTGGCAAGGATTTGATTTCCAGAAAACATTTTTTTTGGAAAGATTTTATTCCAAATTTAAACATATCAATAGTTGTTTTATTTGGCAAATAAATCTGATTTATATCAAGTTTTTTCGAGTCATTTATGAATATCAAGCTAGGGTTTTAAATTGGGCCAATCAACAAAGGGAAACATAAGCTAAGGAAACAATTTCAATTTCAACCGAGAAATTCAAAAGAGGAAAGCACGCAAATCATCTCAAGTCACATGGTTGAAATCAGAGTTATTCGTGGGTTTGTGTTTTTAACCCTATAACTACACCAACTACATCACAAGCAAAAAAGGCATCGAAAATAAACAATCAACTCGAGAGCAAAAAAATTCAAATCAGAGAAAATTCACATTTTTCAATCGTTTTCGACCGAACAAATTCCAGATCGAAGTAGCAGAAAGCAACAGAGAAGTCGAGCATCAGAGAACTTCATTTTATCAAGAGATCGATTCGATTTGGGGGTTTATTGAGGAAACCCTAGCTCGGATTCTTTTTCAAAGCCGCCGCCATTTTTCCAAAGAACCAAGGGATCAGAGAAAATGAATAACCAAATGGGCCGGCCAAGAAATGATAAGGAGCTTGGGCTTTGTTTTTTAAAAATGGGATGACCCCTTACATTTAAACTCCTTCATTCAATTTCAAAAGGGTTTCTTTTGTTTTTATTTTTGTTGTATTTTAATCGAACCGAAACAGTTCTAGTGTCTGTAAAATACTAGGGAGTTCAGTCAGGGTGGTGACTAACAGTTGACAGAGTCTGTAAAATCACGGTTACTGGTTATAGGGTCGTAATCAGGGGAAATCTGATCGAGGGGATATCGATCAGTCTACAGTTTTGAGCGTAGGGTTAGAATAGGAGCAGGGTTTGCGAGTGTACATGGTCTTGTATGCGGGAACTGTTCTATCACCTAGTAGAAACCTTAGAAATGCAGCAGTAGGCAGGGTTTTGCCGAAGCTGGGTATATCTGTGTTTGATTTATTTTCTGCATTTCTGTTTCCTCTATAGTCTGTGATCTGTTTATTATTATCTCGTTGGAATTTTAATTCAGTTAAAAACTGTGATAAACCCTATTCACCCCCGCTCTAGGGTTAATCTAGATCCAACACGTATGTAACCCCGGTAATTTGAAATGTGTGTTAAAATTCAATAATCATTGATTTATAATTTAAATTGAATGGAAATAGATCATAATGATCGAATTGGCAAGTGAAACATATCCCATTGTGTTCGGAATGGGGGTAAAACGGTAGGGACGACAGTCGGTGGGTTCGATTTGGCATCCGAACGGAAGGTCAACTTTTTTAATTTAAATTTAAAATTTAAAATTAAAAAATATATTATAACCTCACCCCTCACGTTCTCTTTCCCATTGAATCAGTCAAACCAAAAATAAATAAATAAAAAAAGAGAAAAAGGGAGGGCGACGGAGCCTCCATCGCGCAGCCGCCAGAGACGGCGACCTCCTCCCCCCCCCCCCCCTCTCCAGCTATCGAAGGCGATGCCCCCCTCCTTCTCCTCCCCCATGTCGAGCTCGAAACCCCCTCTTTCTCGATTGAAACCGTGCCCCCCAAACCACCCTGAACCACCATGACCCAAACCCCCCCTGAGCCTCCGACCGCACCTCATCCCCCTCCCTTTCCGATTAACCTGCGACCCTCTAAACCCCCTGAAACCCCACCGCAACCCCGTACATCACCACTGCCGCCCAACTAGACCACCGCCCCGCCTCAGCACACCACCAGCGAACGTCTCCACCTCCCTTCATGATCGAAACAGTGAGTCTTCTCTTTTATTTTATTTATTATCTTATTTTATCATAAATCTGACTTTTAGTTTAGGTAAAAATATGGTTTTAAGTCAAGGTTAAAGATGTGATTTTTATATAGTAGAAATTATAAAATATAATTTTTATGAGAAAGAGAATATAAAAATACGATTTTTATATAGGTATGATAATAAAATTTCCATCTTTGTACTTGAAAAGGCGAAATCTTTATATTTGAAAAGGTGAAATCTTTATATTTGAAAAGGCGAAATCTTTATATTTGAAAAGGCGACATCTTTATATTTGAAAAGGCGAAATCTTTATATCGGAAAAGGCGAAATCTTAATATAGAGAATAGCGATATAAAAATATAATCTTTATTACATGAACACCGTTATAAAAATAGGATTTTTATCTATATAGTAGCGATGTAAAAATAGGATTTCTATCTATATAGTATCGTTGTAAAAATAGAATTTTTATCCATATAGTAGTGGTGTAAAAATAGAATTTTTATCCATATGGAGTGATTATAAAAATATGGTTTTTATATACATAACAACAATATAAAAATGTGATTTTTATATATGTAGTTGCTACGGGCAGTGAAAGTGACAAAGGGAGAGAACGGCAAAGATTTCCTACATTTGAAGTGTCATGGAGTTGGGATAGCTTTGGTAAGAACTTCTCACTTTAAATATTCATTTCTAGTTAAATTATATACTAGGATGCAAACGGTGCTTAGCAGCACCCGACACCCGTCGTCCACAGACCATGGACGGCTTGTATGCTTGTTTGATGTGTTGTGAAATTGTTTGTGATGTTGATGTGAATCGATAATAAAATGTAGATGGTTGAAATAAATAAATTATCGTTAAAAATATAATTTTTAACGTGAATGTGAATAAATAAATATTCATTTACAAACCGGATAGTTTGTTTATGTACACCTATTTGAAGGATATTGATTGGGATGATAAATTTTACACATCGCCAACTGCATAAGTAAAAATCTGTGTTTGTTGATTTGAAACCCCACACGGGTGTTGGGATGGTATTTGGCGTACACCAATCCCAATTATTTAATTGTATGTCGATCGATTGGTCGACAAGCTGTGTAAGCGTTAATTATTTATATTTAATGCTTATGCAGTTGTGTGGTGCACTTTGGAAGATGGTTGATTATTTATCGTTTCTATTATATACATGTGTTGGGTGGAATCCATATAATAAACGTTATATGGTAATTGATTGGGCATCATTCCAATTGGGAAAATAATGAATATTATAAAAGAAATTTCATGTGATGAATATAAAAATAGTCATGTGTTGATGATATCCATGTGTTGAAACTATTCATGTGTTGAGTAAAATATTTTAACAATAAAATTTACATCTTTATCATATTTAAGATTAGACACTACTTTACGGTTGGAGTTCGATTAAAAATCAAACGATAGATACCATAGTTTTATAAAATATATTACATAACAAAAATAGTCGTGTGTTGACAGTACTCATGTGTTGAGATTAGTCGTGTGCTGAAAGAAATATTCATTTGTTGAATAGAATAACGAATTTATTGAAATATATAAAGCCGTGTTGATTAGAGTTGCGCTATTTTGACATGAACGATATTTATATCGATTATATTCATTTTTATAGGGCATATAGAAAAGGAATGATTTCAAAATATAACGTTCTGAAAATATTATCATTTATATAGCAATGATATGAAATATTCAATTTTGATTTGAAATTGAATATAGAGTTGAAATGGTTTTGAAAACGAATTGTAAAATACGTTTTAAAAGGAAATCGACGAAATATAATATATATATATATATATATATATATATATTGTATATATAATGGCCTGAATAGAACGCGCCGCGGCGCGGCAGTTCGTGAATTTCGACCATTGACTTCGAATTGACATTACGGGAGATCTGACCGACGGATTCTCCTAAAACCGGAATCGTTGGGTTCGTATCGAAAAGAGATTTCCAATGAATATTAGAAATTTGAAATCTAATGGTTAGATTTGGAATTATGTCGAAATCAAATTTGGAAATGATCGTTGTAAGTGCAGTTCGATGGCCGTTGATGGAAATCGACTGTACGTGCCTTGATAAAATTATTAAAAATATTAATAATTTGTGTAAAATCATAATATATGAATTGGAAAGAACTGGGATGAAAAATTCCACATTTGAAAGGATAAAAATATATTTTTGTCGAAATGAACTAGTTTTGAACTAGAATTAAAATCAATTTACTTTTGAAATAAATAAATTGAATTTGAAAGTGATTTTAAAAATAATCAATATTCCCAATACGTGAATTGGACTGGAGTTGAATCGAAATTATCTTCGGAATATTTCGATGTTGAATATCGTGACTATATAGATATTGTTATGGGAATTTGAAAGATATATTTTATATCGTTATTTCCAATACGATATTTATTGGTTTCAGAATTTGATATTGAATATAAGCCGGTATATTTTCTATTCAGAGCCTTGTATTTAATATCAAATGTGATTTGGGTTTGTCGTGAATGGTGTCTTCATTAACACTGTTCTTAAGCCCAATAGAGAAAAAGATTAAATCTTTCTATTTAGATTTAATGAAGTGTATCAATTAAATAATATTTAATTGGAATTGAATTTGAATTGGTTTTTGGGTTTATCATGAGCGGTGTTTTAAACAACACCTGTTCTTTAACCCGATTAACAATAGAGTGTGATTTTGGGTTTATCGTGAATAGTGTTTTAGATGACATTGGTTCTTTAACCCAGATAAAGACAGGTTATTGATTTTTGAGAAGATTAAAACTAAGTGGAGTTTTAATGAATCTTTAATTAGATTGAAATGTGAATTGATAATTTAAATTATCAAAATTGGAAAGTGATCGAGAATGGAGTATCACCAGTTTTACTCTAAAGCGATAGTTAAATCTTTAATTAGATTTGAACGTGAAAAGGTAATTAACTTTACCGATAACGCTGTGGTGTTAGATATGGAGTATTACCAGTTTTGCTCCATGGGATAAATAGGTTGGGATTGGGAAATAAAATAAATAATTACTTCGGTGTGGTTCGCTAATCCCGACTAGTTTGGAAAACCATAATTTGGTTTGAAATGATATCCAAAGGAAGATTAAAGAATAAATTTAGAAGAATTTATCTTTGATAAAATTAATGGGAACCTATTCCCTAAGAATGTGATTTTGTGAATAAAAGAATATTCTGAATTGGAATGAGGCGTTTGTTGTCTTTGTGTAACATTTGTTTATCATATGTGTGGGTTATTCAGAAAGGTCGAGTTTATACCCATTCTGAATAACCAATTCGACGAGATGTCGAAGATGAAGACGGTGGTTGAAGACCGGAAGTCTTTACATCGTTTGGGTGATTACTGATGACCTCGATTGGGTTGTACATCCAAGATGAGGGAAACAGTTGGTGATCGTCCAGACGTACTTGGAGATCGATGGATATGCGAGGAAAGTGCCTCCGGTTTCGTTCAGACCCAGAACGAACTTGTAAATGGATTGTGTGTCTGACATTGGATTTTATTCTGTGTTGATTGATCTCTATTAAATATACATCTGTTTGGCGGCAGAGAATTTATTCTCTTGCTTAACGCCCTTCTCTGAGACGTACGAACTTAGAGGTTGTATATCGATGGACATCAGTCGCATGGAGTGAATTGCCAGTGTGGCACACGTAAGTGGCAATTGATCAAGGCTTCTGTTGAAAAGCAAAGTCTTGTGGTTGATGATCAAAGCACGGCCTGTGTGGCGTAGCTTTGTGTATAGCGTGAATTCGCGAGCCTCACACCTCGGTATGAGTCAAAAACGGGATAGTGACTGCAGGGAGAGCACGACGTTTCTTTCTAGCTATGGTGGTGTCAGTGACCTACCAGCCCTGACATTTATATACTTTTCACCTATGTGGTTGGTGGAATGCGAGGCGCCTCGGATATAGGTCTGTAAGGACCGGGAAACGTGTGTTCATGAATAACTAATCCTCCAAAGTTAAGTGAGGACCGGCCCTAAAGATCCAAGGATCATAGTGGGGTCCTGAGACATTTGCTAGAGTGTCTCGAATCGGAGAGGAGCTTGCCCCTTGCCTCGACTCATGACGGAAATCCAATTTCCAATACGTGATATTGCGGTTTTAATTGTAGAACTAGTATGGCGACATGATAGATGGTACCCATGTCGCCTATGATTGATATTTATGATTTGAATTGTTTTGACAATATACACTTATTATAGTATCAAATGATTTGTTTTAAACGTACCAAGCATGTTTGGCTATTATAAGGGAAAACCCTATCCTTCGGCTTGCGTTGCATTGTGTGATGGGACCTGGGTCTTATAATAGCTTCATTTTTCCAAAAAACATTGAGCTGTTTTATTATATGCACTAGTATTCTTGGGAGGAAACCCGTTCCGTGTTATACGGCGTGGTCCCTTGAATTACTCTCTTTTAAAGTAAAGTTTTAAATAATTGTTTTAGTTCACACCATTCACATGACTGACCTGGAGTTTATTGTTTTAACCTAAACTCTGGGTGCCCCTATTTTCCACACGGGCAGCTAGTAGTTTTGGTTTTGCAGATTTATATTCACAGGTTCCTGGCTTACAGCTGGAATGATATCCGGAAAGCTCTGTATCCGTATATCTCTTTCTAGTTGGGTTTTGTATTATTTCCGCTGCGATGTATTTAAATGTAATTTATTGTAATCTATGATATTCATCTAATGTATTTTATTCATTTATACTCTGTATATTCTTGTATCTGATGGAATTGTTGTAATAACAATGAAACGTTCTTCTATTTGCGTTCTGATTCGTCTCGTACTCAATTCTATCCGGTCTTTCCTTACCGGGGAAGTTCGGGTCGTCTCAGCTCCATACAATGACATAACTTCTAGCTAGAAAGAAACGTATGCACTCACTACGTCCCTTATCCCGTTTTTGACTCATACCAATGTGTGAGGCTTGCAAATTAACGCTATACACAAAGCTGTGCTACTTAAAGCCGTGATATGATCATCATCCACAAGGCCCTTCTTTTCAACATAAGCCTTTATCTTTTGCATCTTAACATGCCACATTGTCAATTCATGTCATACAACTGATAACTATCAATATATAACCTCTAAGCTCATTCGTCTCAGAAAAGGGTGTTAAGCAAGAGAATAAATTATTCGCCCCAAAAAAATACATATTTAATAAAAATCAATCAATACAGAATGAAATACAATGTCAGACATAATCCATTTACAAGTATGTTCTGGGTCTGAACGAAACTGGAGGCACCTTATTCCTCATCCCATATGTCCAATACAGGAGAGAGATCCTCACATATTTAGTCGATCTCCAAGTACGTTCGAACGATCACCATTTATTACCTTGTCTTGGGTGTACAACCCATCAAGACATTAGTAATCATCCAAACGACGTGAAGATCTCCGGTTTTGAACCATCGTCTTCAAATCTATGACTTCTAGTCGTATTGGTTATTCTACGACTTTTAGTCGTCGTTTTAGTTATACAAAATGGGTTAAAACCGGTCTTTCCGAATAACTCGCATATTTTATAATCAAGTGCTACCAAACACATCATATGCTCCATTCCAATCTGGAATATTCTTTTATTCAAACATTCTTGGAAATCATTTCAAAAGATTTATAATATCATTTCTCAACTTAAACCAAATTAAGGCTTATCAACTAGTCGTGATTAGCGAACCTTACCGAGGTAATCATTTATTATATCCCAATCCCAACATATTCTTCCCATGGAGTAAAACTGGTAGTACTCCATATTTGACACCCATTTTGTTATCGGTAAAATTAATTACTATTCAATGTTTCAGATCAAATTAAAGATTTAACTATCGCGTGGAATAAAACTAGTGTGTAACACCCTGGATTTTTAACTTAAGATAATAAAATAAGAATAACTTACTTTAATATTTATAATTAAGTAAAATGGACCACGCCATTGTGTCCATCTCGAAATTCTGGTCAAGATAGACAACTGGTTTGCGTAAATCGGACAACATATGACGAAGTTATTAAGGTTTGAAGTTTGTATATACATAGGAAGTATAAATATATATATTAGGTTCAGAAATTCAGAAATCGGTTCAAAGTTCGAATTTTTGGAAAACGGCAGATTCCGCGCCTAGGGGTGTCGACCCTCTAAGGGGGGTGTCGACCTCTGAGTCAAACCCCTGGGGGGGTCGATCCCCCTGCGGTAGATTTTGGCAGATTAGAGTTTTTTTTTGATACGTGGACGTTTCTGATGGTTTATAATCAAATCTGAGGGTCCTGCTTTCTCTGATACACCTATAAATAAATCTTTAGAGCTATCCCTAAACCTCATATTCCTGAGGCTACACTGAAGCTCTGCCATTTCCTCTTCCTCCCCTAATCTATTTGGAAAATTTATGTTATTAGTTTAGGTAAAATTCTGAATCTAAGTTTGGAGGAAAGGAACATGTTCTTGTAGATGGGCATTTAGATTCTTAACGAAGTGAGGTTATTTCTAGATCTAATCTATTCATATTTCTTCCTCTTCCTTTCCTTTCTCTTTTAATAAAATAATAAATCCATGGTTGGTAGGTTCTGAATACAATTAGGAGAAAAACCATGGATGCTAAAAATGGACCAGATCCAGAATTGGGAAAGCATATGAGGTGAGTGGGTTTAAACCATAGCAATTTAGATAATAATATGTTATCGTTTACCATCACCCATTTTGTATAATTGAATTTACCAGAATAATTAAGGATCGCCGTTATAACAAGTTGAGATGTTAATATGAATAGTTCATATGTTGAATCAGTTAAAGTGTTGGAATGGTTACATATTCAAAACAATCTTGTTAGAAAATGGGTAATGACTACTGTTGTTATAATCACATGATTCACTTGTGGTATATTATTGAGTAAATGACATGTTTAACTTGTTGGATTTGAACAATTACTTGATTAAATATTTACATGTCGAAATAGAAGTAAACACATGTTAAAAAGGCCATGCGTCATAATATAGGCATAATTGGATGACATCTAAATTAGGTTACACTAAAAAAGATAATATGCCTAAAATTCACCTGAATAGGAATAATTGTTAAAGAATGGACATGTCTAGATTCATAGTAATTTTATACTGTAACGCTCTTAGACACGAGGTTAGATTGCACTTGTGATAGAAGTCTGCCCGGAACCACACGACATATCCATCATTCACAAGTGGTAAATCTAACGTAAGGGGTCTAAGTGCATAATTAAAGCTTGTAATGGTGCTAAGACACGAGGTTAAGTCAACTTGTGGTAGAAGTCTTCCCGGACCCGCCTAGCAAATCCAGCATCCACAAGTGCAGGCTTAATGAGAGAGGTCTAGTGCATATATATGTATATATATATATATATATATTAATATATGTATATAACAAGATACGAATAAATGGTAATGATGGTAATTAAATGTCTAACTCAGAAAATAAGAAAGGAAGGGATGTAATGGACTGAGTTAGTGCAAAAGTGATGTATTTCCGTAAATGACCTATTTCTAAGAACGTGGTTGCAAGTAAGCCACAGTGAATAAAGTATGAAAAAGGAAAGAAATTACTTGCCACTACGGGTTTGGATGGGAATATGTTATGATGATAAATCACTGATTCCTTCTATAAATCAAACAGATAAGGTACATGAAGTGTTTTCCTTAATAAAATAAGGAACATATATTATAGTGAATGAAGAATGATAGATTACAACTGTGACGGCCTGGAATTTCGCTCGATCTGAATCAGTCGTTAAACCGATCTAGACCGTTCGAAACCCCTGAACGTTGAGAACATGACAAATCAGAACACAAACAGAAGACCATTTCATTGCTATTACAACAAATCCATCAGATACAAGAATATACAGAGTATAATTGAATAAATATTACACAGAAATATCAGAGATTACAATAAATTACATAGCAGCGGAAAAATAATATAAAGCACAACTGAAGGTGATATACGGATACAGAGCTTTCCGGATATCATTCCAGCTGTAAACCAGGATCCTGTGAATATAAATCTGCAAAACCAAAACTACTAGCTGCCCATGCGGAAAATAGGGGCACCCAGAGTTTAGGTTAAAACAATAAACTCCAGGTCAGTCATGTGACTGGTGTGAGAACTAAAACAGTTATTTAAAACTTTACTTTTAAAAGAGAGTAATTCAAGGGACCACGCCGTATAACACGGAACGGGTTTCCTCCCAAGAATACCAGTGCATAAAATAAACAACGCAATGCTTTTTCGAAAAATGAAGCTATTATAAGACCCAGGTCCTATCATACAATGCAACGCAAGCCGGGGGATAGGGTTTTCCCTTATAATAGCCAAACATGCTTGGTACGTTTAAACAAATCATTTGATACTATAATAAGTGTATAGTGTCAAAACAATTTCAATCATAAATATAAATCATAGACGGCATGGGTACCATATATCATGTCGCCATACTAGTTCTACAATTAAAAACGAATTACACGTATCAGAAATTGGATTCCGTCATGAGTCGAGGCAAGGGGCAAGCTCCTCTCCGCATTCGAGACACTCTAGCAAATGCTCAGGACTACGCACACTGGGTAACCCTTGGATCGGTTGGGCCGGTCCTCACTTACGTTAGAGGATTGGCAATTCCTGAACACGCGTTTCCCGGTCCTTACAGACCTATAATCGAGGCGCCTCGCATCCAACAACCACAAAGGTGAAAAGTATATAAATGTCAGGGCTGGTAAGTCACTGACACCACCAAAGCTAGAAAGAAACGTCGTGTTCTCCCAACGGCCCGTATCCCGTTTTTAACTCATACCGAGGTGTGAGGCTCGCGAATTCACGTTATACACAAAGCTCCCACGTAGGCGTGCTTTGATCATCAACCACAAGGCTTTGCTTTTCAACAGAAGCCTTGATCCTTGCATCTTAGCGTGCCACACAGGCAATTCATGCCATGCGACTGATGTCCATCGATATACAACCTCTGAGCTCGTATGTCTCAGAGAAGGGCGTTAAGCAAAAGAATAAATTCTTCGTCGCCAAACAGATGTATATTTAATAGAAATCAATCAACACAGAATAAAATCCAGTGTCAGACACACAATCCATTTACAAGTCTGTTCTGGGTCTGAACGAAACCGGAGGCACTTTCCTCGCATATCCATCGATCTCCAAGTACGTCTGGACGATCACTAACTGTTTCCATCTTCTTGGGTGTACAGCCCAATCAAGATCGTCAGTAATTACCCAAACGATGTGAAGACTTCCGGTCTTCGACCACCGTCTTCATCTTCGACATATCGTCGAATCGGTTATTCAGAATGGGTATAAACCCGGACTTTCCGAACAACCCACGTATATTGAAAACAAATGTTACACAAACACAACATACGCCTCATTCCAATTCATTAGTCACTAACCGCAAATTAGCAAGAGAACAATTTCCCGAACATTAACCCCGAAGGCCGAAACCAACATCAGATCAATACCCAGGAAACCATTCTTCTTAGCCAACCTACAGCTAGTTTCTAAATTTCACATTCTTAGGGAAATGTTCCCATTAATTTTACCCAAGATAAATTCTTTAAAATTTATCCTGGATCTTCCTTTGGATGTCATTTAAAACCAAATTATGGTTTTTCCAACTAGTCGAGATTAACGAACCGTAACGAAGTAATTATTTATTTTATTTCCCAATCCCAACCTATTCATCCCATGAAGCAAAACTGGTAATACTCCATATCTAACACCGTGGTGTTATCGGTAAAATTAATTACCATTTCACGTTCAAATCTAATTAAAGATTTAACTATCGCTTTGGAGTAAAACTGGTAATACTCCATTCTCGCTCATTTTCTAAATTTGATAATTTAGATTATGGATTCACATTTCAATCTAATTGCAGATTCATTAGAACTCCTTTTACTGGGTTAAAGAACTAGGTGTTATTTAAAACACAGCTCACGACAAACCCAAATCACATTCTATTCGTTATCGGGTTAAAGAACTAGTGTTATTTAAAACACTGTTCACGATAAACCCATTTCAAATTCAATCAAATATATTAGAAATCCCGATTATTTAAAACCCCTTTTAAATCTAATTTGTTTATTTAAAAATAATTAGGTTTTAAATTTAGTTCAAAACTAGTTCATTTCGATAAAAATCTATTTTTATCTTTTCAAATATGGAGTTTTTCACCCCAATTTTTCCCAAATCATTTCTTATGATTTTATACAAATTATTGATATTTTTAATAATTTTATCAAGGCCTGTACAGTCGATTTCCAACAATGGCCATCGAACTGCACTTACAACGACCTTTTTCGAATTTGATTTGGACGTATCTCCAAATCCAACCGTTAGATTTCAAATTTCTGATATTCGTTAGAAAGCTCTTTTCGATACGAACCCAACGGTTCCGGTTTTAGGAGAATCCGACGGTCGGATCTCCCGTAATGTCCGTTTGAAATAAATGGTCGAAATTTACGAACTGCCGCGGCGCGGCGTGTTTTATTCAGGCCATTATATTATATATATAATATATATAATATATATTTCGTCGATTTCTATTTAAAACGAATTATATAAATAGTTTTGAATTCGTTTCAAAAGCAAATTCAACTTCCATTTCAATTCAAATCAAAATCGAATTCTTCTTTATAAATTCATTTTAAAATTCATTTCTATTCAATATCAAATTTCAATTCAATTTGAATTCATTTCACTTTGTTTTCAATTCAATTCAATTCAAATTGGTTTTATATTCGATTCAAATTCATTTTCTATTCAAATCAAATTCGTTTCGTTTTCTATTTGAATCAAGTTCATTATATATTCAATTTGAAATCAAATTGGTTTTCTATTCCATTCAATTCGAAATCGTTTTATATTCCATTCATTTCAAAATCGTTATGTATTCAATTCATTTCAAAATCGTTATATATTCAATTCATTTCGAAATCGTTATATATTCAATTCATTTCGAAATCGTTATATATTCAATTCATTTCGTTATATATTCAATTACGAATGTAATCGATATAAATATCGTTCGCATCAAAATGGCGCATCACTAATCAACACGGCTTTATATATTCTATTTCAAATATTTCTTTTTGTCAACACACGACTAATCTCAACGAATGAGTACCGTCCATGTGTGACTATTTTTGTTAAATTATTTCGTTCAACACATGACTAATCCCAACGGATGAGTATAGTCAACACATGAACCTTTATTTTATATTGATAAAGATGTAAATTTTATTATAAAAATAATTCGTTCAACACATGACTAATCCCAACGGATGAGTATAGTCAACACATGAACCTTTATTTTATAATATTCTTTATTTTTTTTTTTTAATTGGAATGAGGCCCAATCAGTCACCACATAACGTTAATTATATGGATTTTCATACAACACATGTATTTAATAGCATTGAAAATAATTAACCATCAACCAAAGTGCACTACACTGTATAAGCATCAAATATAGATATCTAACGCTTATAACAGCCTGTCAATCAATCGATCGACATATTTAATCAGTCAGGATGAGTGAACTTTAAATTCCATCCCAACACCCGTGTAGGGTTTCAAACAATCAAACATAGATTTTATTCGTGCAGTTGGGCGATGTGTGAAATTTATCGTCCCAATCAATGTCAGTCAAATCAGTGTACATAAACAAACCGTCCGGTTTGTAAATGAATATTTTATTTTATTCACTTCACGTTAAAAATTATATTTTTAACGATAAAACATTTTATTTTAACATATGAATATCAATTCAGTTTATTCTTTAAATAAAATGATATTTTTATTTTTCTAAGATATTTTAGAAAATTTCGGCGGCATAACGGCACGATACTAGAAACGGGACGAGGTCCAGCCTTATCCCCGGTCTAGTGAAGGCCCACGCCATTCACACATCAATCAAATTCACTTTCGTTATGCAAACCACAAAATTTGGAGTAAGGGTCTAACCTAGCCTTACTCCTTCGCCTTATAACGGCGCACGTCTAATCCTAATCAATTTATCGATTCGATTATTCACACCACAAACCACATTCAAACCAATATCGCAAACAATCACCAAACAGTCAAACAAACAAGTCCATGGTCTGTGGACGATTGTGTCGGGTGCTACTAAGCACCGTCTGCATCCTAGTATATATATAACTAGAAAAATTAAATTGAAAGGTGAGAAATTCTCACTAATAGCTATCCTAGCTCCACGGCACTTCTTTGATAGAAATCTTCATCGCCATCGCATCTTCGTCGCCCGTATACGCTGTATATATAAAAATCCCATTTTTATATTCTCCATTATATAAAAATCATATTTTTATTTCCAAGTTCAATATATAAAAATCGAATTTTTAATTCAAAGTTCAATATATAAAAATCGAATTTTTATTTCAAAGTTCTATATATAAAAATCATATTTTTATTTCCAAGTTCAATATATAAAAATCGAATTTTTATTTCAAAGTTCTATATATAAAAATCATATTTTTATTTCCAAGTTCAATATATAAAAATCGAACTTTTATCGCTACGTCAAATAGATAAAAATTATATTTTTATCACGCTATTTTCCACTTAAAGATTTCGCCATTTCTAAAATAAAGATTTAGCCTTTTCAAAAATAAAGTTTTTGCCTTTATAAAAATAAAGTTTTCGCCTTTATAAAAATTACCATTTTATCTCAACGTATATAAAATAAAAATCAGATTTTTATTTCGTTACCTACACAAAGACGATATCTTTATATTCTCTATCCTATAAAGATTATATTTTTAATACTTTAAAAATATAAAAATCATATTTTTAATATTCCTATATAGTAAAGACTATATTTTTAATACTTTAAAAATATAAAAATCATATTTTTAATATTCCTATATAGTAAAGACTATATTTTTAATACTTTAAAAATATAAAAATCATATTTTTAATATTCTAAAAATACGAAGATCAGGTCTTGCTCCTTCTCAAATCAGTTTTTTTTTTTTTTTTGCATTCTTAAGAAAACAAATTTTTTTCTTAAAAAAAAAACAATTTTCATATCCAATAAATCGATCTTTATATTCTTTATAAATCAGTTTATAATTATTTTATAAAAACAGTTTTTAAATCTTTACAGTATTTTATCCTTTTTTTTTTCAGTTTATATATAAAACAAAATAAAATAAATAAATAAAAATAAAAAAAAAGGAAGAAAAGACTTACAGGGGGGATATGGCGGCGCCTGAAGTGGGGGAGGAGGAGGTCGGGGAGAAGAAGATGGAGGCGGCGGTGCTTAGGGTTAGGGGGGTCGCGGTGGTTATGGAGGCTCGTGGGAGGAGGAGCGATAGGGGAAGGAGGAGAAGTGGAGGAGGGGGGGTCTCTGGTTGAGGCGCGGCGGCGGCGCCGCTGGGGGGGCGCGCGAGGTGGCGGCGGCGGCTTCCCAGGTGGAGCGATCGCCTTTCTTTTTTTTTTTTTTTTTTAGTTTTTTCTGAATCGTGAATACAAAGAAGGGGGGGTTATATGAAAAAGGTTTTTTTTTTTATATATATTTTTAATTTAATTTATTACTCCTTTAAAGTTGACTTTTCGTTTTAACTCGAAATCAAGCCCACCGACTGTCGCCCCTAGCTAATTACCCCTATTCCGAACACAATGGGATTTGTATCGTCAGCTGATTCGGCTGTTACAATCAGTTTCCGTTAAATTTACATTTAAATCACTATATTGAATTTTAAACGTACATTTCAAATTACCGGGGTCACATACTAACTCTAAAAATTCTCGAAAAATATTTTCTAGCTTCGTATTGACGATACGGTCTTAACAAAACTAGTTTCGTCGAATTCCGAGACCGTATGAAAAATGGCCATTTTCCAGTCGACTAAAATCAACTGAAATGGTCAAAACACGTTTTCCTTTTCCACGCTCACATATTGATTCGAAAAATTATGAAATTTGGAATCTAGCAATAACTTAACATCACGGACCCAACAAAAGTGGTTTCGTCGAAATCCGAGGTCATTTGCAAAATGGCTATTTTTAAGGGCTATATATTATATTAAAATATATATAAATTCCACAGCGACTATTTCTAATTTTCAACTGGACATATCTCATCATTTCTAAAATGAAATCTCAGTTTGTTAACTTCGTTACAAAGATATAGTTATACAGATTCAAATATTTCTTGTTTCGTTCAATTCTGACTTATATTGAATTCTGTATATTCATTTGAAATTAGAAATCGAATTTTCGAACTACCGCGCCATTTTCAATTCCTTTTATAATTATATATAATTATTTATATTCTAACGACGACGTATATAATATATACGTCGAATTATATTCAAAATAAATTTTCTCGTCGATATTATTTAAAATACTCTATTTTAAATATTCAAAATTCGCCAAAATTGCCAAAATAAAAATTTTAAACTGGCCCAGATTTTGCGGGTTATTACAATCTCCCCCACTTAAAACTTTTCGTCCCCGAAAAGGAACAAAGTCGAAAGTGGTTTGATTATTCAACTCTACGTTCGATCTGGCTTCTATTCTCCAACTTTTCAGTTTCTGAGAATTTTCCAAAATTTCAAAAATTTGGCTAACACCCTAAATTTTTGAAAAATTTCGCCATAACCTCCCCTGCAATGGGAGCATCGGGGAATTTCAAATAGCTTCCCCGGTCCTTCAGATCTCAAAAAGAAAAAGAAAAAGCCAAGCGGCTAGCCAATAGGCTCACAAAATCATCATCACCCAAACAAAACAGGAAATTATGTAGTAAACATGTACCTATTTGTCGGGCAAACAAATTTTATTCTCTGGCTCTAGCCTCCTTGCTATGACCTGTTCAATGTAAGTATATGTACATGCAGGCAAATGCGACCAATTTTCAATACAGTTCAATATTTGATTATATTAGGCATAATGGTTAAAAATTAGCAAACAATTAAACAAACAACACAAACATCAATCAATTAGCGGATTAGAGTTTCAAATTCATAATTTTGATATATATAAAGAAAATCATGTTTTTGATGCCAATTCACAACAATGTGTTCTAACTATATATAAGTTTTGGTTCTCACACCAGTCGAATGGAAATATATAGAAAATCACGCCTTCGTTACTCGAACATGAATACTAATGACAACTAGTCAATCATCAGAATTATCTTCGGGCCACTAGAGTATGATCCCATATCTATCCAGTATATTAAAACTTCGAATATACGTTCATGACGCGTATATGCAAAATCTTTATATACTCGATTGTCCATATTCAAAATAAATAAATAATCAAATACGTTTAAAATGGTTTAAATTTTCAAAACAAAATTGTTTTTATTTGGAAAATATACTCTTCACACCCGTTCTAGGATACTACTGATCCTATCTCTAACGAGTCATTCTAATTGGATATTACTAATCCAATATCTGATGAATTCTTTCGTATGGTTCTAATGTGTCTTGTTCTCGAGCTTTGTAAACCAAAGCTCTGATACCAAATGTGACGGCCTGGAATTTCGCTCGATCTGAATCAGTCGTTAAACCGATCTAGACCGTTCGAAACCCCTGAACGTTGAGAACATGACAAATCAGAACACAAACAGAAGACCATTTCATTGCTATTACAACAAATCCATCAGATACAAGAATATACAGAGTATAATTGAATAAATATTACACAGAAATATCAGAGATTACAATAAATTACATAGCAGCGGAAAAATAATATAAAGCACAACTGAAGGTGATATACGGATACAGAGCTTTCCGGATATCATTCCAGCTGTAAACCAGGATCCTGTGAATATAAATCTGCAAAACCAAAACTACTAGCTGCCCGTGCGGAAAATAGGGGCACCCAGAGTTTAGGTTAAAACAATAAACTCCAGGTCAGTCATGTGACTGGTGTGAGAACTAAAACAGTTATTTAAAACTTTACTTTTAAAAGAGAGTAATTCAAGGGACCACGCCGTATAACACGGAACGGGTTTCCTCCCAAGAATACCAGTGCATAAAATAAACAACGCAATGCTTTTTCGAAAAATGAAGCTATTATAAGACCCAGGTCCTATCATACAATGCAACGCAAGCCGGGGGATAGGGTTTTCCCTTATAATAGCCAAACATGCTTGGTACGTTTAAACAAATCATTTGATACTATAATAAGTGTATAGTGTCAAAACAATTTCAATCATAAATATAAGTCATAGACGGCATGGGTACCATATATCATGTCGCCATACTAGTTCTACAATTAAAAACGAATTACACGTATCGGAAATTGGATTCCGTCATGAGTCGAGGCAAGGGGCAAGCTCCTCTCCGCATTCGAGACACTCTAGCAAATGCTCAGGACTACGCACACTGGGTAACCCTTGGATCGGTTGGGCCGGTCCTCACTTACGTTAGAGGATTGGCAATTCCTGAACACGCGTTTCCCGGTCCTTACAGACCTATAATCGAGGCGCCTCGCATCCAACAACCACAAAGGTGAAAAGTATATAAATGTCAGGGCTGGTAAGTCACTGACACCACCAAAGCTAGAAAGAAACGTCGTGTTCTCCCAACGGCCCGTATCCCGTTTTTAACTCATACCGAGGTGTGAGGCTCGCGAATTCACGTTATACACAAAGCTGCCACGTAGGCGTGCTTTGATCATCAACCACAAGGCTTTGCTTTTCAACAGAAGCCTTGATCCTTGCATCTTAGCGTGCCACACAGGCAATTCATGCCATGCGACTGATGTCCATCGATATACAACCTCTGAGCTCGTATGTCTCAGAGAAGGGCGTTAAGCAAAAGAATAAATTCTTCGCCGCCAAACAGATGTATATTTAATAGAAATCAATCAACACAGAATAAAATCCAGTGTCAGACACACAATCCATTTACAAGTCCGTTCTGGGTCTGAACGAAACCGGAGGCACTTTCCTCGCATATCCATCGATCTCCAAGTACGTCTGGACGATCACTAACTGTTTCCATCTTCTTGGGTGTACAGCCCAATCAAGATCGTCAGTAATTACCCAAACGATGTGAAGACTTCCGGTCTTCGACCACCGTCTTCATCTTCGACATATCGTCGAATTGGTTATTCAGAATGGGTATAAACCCGGACTTTCCGAACAACCCACGTATATTGAAAACAAATGTTACACAAACACAACATACGCCTCATTCCAATTCATTAGTCACTAACCGCAAATTAGCAAGAGAACAATTTCCCGAACATTAACCCCGAAGGCCGAAACCAACATCAGATCAATACCCAGGAAACCATTCTTCTTAGCCAACCTACAGCTAGTTTCTAAATTTCACATTCTTAGGGAAATGTTCCCATTAATTTTACCCAAGATAAATTCTTTAAAATTTATCCTGGATCTTCCTTTGGATGTCATTTAAAACCAAATTATGGTTTTTCCAACTAGTCGAGATTAGCGAACCGTAACGAAGTAATTATTTATTTTATTTCCCAATCCCAACCTATTCATCCCATGAAGCAAAACTGGTAATACTCCATATCTAACACCGTGGTGTTATCGGTAAAATTAATTACCATTTCACGTTCAAATCTAATTAAAGATTTAACTATCGCTTTGGAGTAAAACTGGTAATACTCCATTCTCGCTCATTTTCTAAATTTGATAATTTAGATTATGGATTCACATTTCAATCTAATTGCAGATTCATTAGAACTCCTTTTACTGGGTTAAAGAACTAGGTGTTATTTAAAACACAGCTCACGACAAACCCAAATCACATTCTATTCGTTATCGGGTTAAAGAACTAGTGTTATTTAAAACACTGTTCACGATAAACCCATTTCAAATTCAATCAAATATATTAGAAATCCCGATTATTTAAAACCCCTTTTAAATCTAATTTGTTTATTTAAAAATAATTAGGTTTTAAATTTAGTTCAAAACTAGTTCATTTCGATAAAAATCTATTTTTATCTTTTCAAATATGGAGTTTTTCACCCCAATTTTTCCCAAATCATTTCTTATGATTTTATACAAATTATTGATATTTTTAATAATTTTATCAAGGCCTGTACAGTCGATTTCCAACAATGGCCATCGAACTGCACTTACAGCGACCTTTTTCGAATTTGATTTGGACGTATCTCCAAATCCAACCGTTAGATTTCAAATTTCTGATATTCGTTAGAAAGCTCTTTTCGATACGAACCCAACGGTTCCGGTTTTAGGAGAATCCGACGGTCGGATCTCCCGTAATGTCCGTTTGAAATAAATGGTCGAAATTTACGAACTGCCGCGGCGCGGCGCGTTTTATTCAGGCCATTATATTATATATATAATATATATAATATATATTTCGTCGATTTCTATTTAAAACGAATTATATAAATAGTTTTGAATTCGTTTCAAAAGCAAATTCAACTTCCATTTCAATTCAAATCAAAATCGAATTCTTCTTTATAAATTCATTTTAAAATTCATTTCTATTCAATATCAAATTTCAATTCAATTTGAATTCATTTCACTTCGTTTTCAATTCAATTCAATTCAAATTGGTTTTATATTCGATTCAAATTCATTTTCTATTCAAATCAAATTCGTTTCGTTTTCTATTTGAATCAAGTTCATTATATATTCAATTTGAAATCAAATTGGTTTTCTATTCCATTCAATTCGAAATCGTTTTATATTCCATTCATTTCAAAATCGTTATGTATTCAATTCATTTCAAAATCGTTATATATTCAATTCATTTCGAAATCGTTATATATTCAATTCATTTCGAAATCGTTATATATTCAATTCATTTCGTTATATATTCAATTACGAATGTAATCGATATAAATATCGTTCGCGTCAAAATGGTGCATCACTAATCAACACGGCTTTATATATTCTATTTCAAATATTTCTTTTTGTCAACACACGACTAATCTCAACGAATGAGTACCGTCCATGTGTGACTATTTTTGTTAAATTATTTCGTTCAACACATGACTAATCCCAACGGATGAGTATAGTCAACACATGAACCTTTATTTTATATTGATAAAGATGTAAATTTTATTATAAAAATAATTCGTTCAACACATGACTAATCCCAACGGATGAGTATAGTCAACACATGAACCTTTATTTTATAATATTCTTTATTTTTTTTTTTAATTGGAATGAGGCCCAATCAGTCACCACATAACGTTAATTATATGGATTTTCATACAACACATGTATTTAATAGCATTGAAAATAATCAACCATCAACCAAAGTGCACTACACTGTATAAGCATCAAATATAGATATCTAACGCTTATAACAGCCTGTCAATCAATCGATCGACATATTTAATCAGTCAGGATGAGTGAACTTTAAATTCCATCCCAACACCCGTGTAGGGTTTCAAACAATCAAACATAGATTTTATTCGTGCAGTTGGGCGATGTGTGAAATTTATCGTCCCAATCAATGTCAGTCAAATCAGTGTACATAAACAAACCGTCCGGTTTGTAAATGAATATTTTATTTTATTTTATTCACTTCACGTTAAAAATTATATTTTTAACGATAAAACATTTTATTTTAACATATGAATATCAATTCAGTTTATTCTTTAAATAAAATGATATTTTTATTTTTCTAAGATATTTTAGAAAATTTCGGCGGCATAACGGCACGATACTAGAAACGGGACGAGGTCCAGCCTTATCCCCGGTCTAGTGAAGGCCCACGCCATTCACACATCAATCAAATTCACTTTCGTTATGCAAACCACAAAATTTGGAGTAAGGGTCTAACCTAGCCTTACTCCTTCGCCTTATAACGGCGCACGTCTAATCCTAATCAATTTATCGATTCGATTATTCACACCACAAACCACATTCAAACCAATATCGCAAACAATCACCAAACAGTCAAACAAACAAGTCCATGGTCTGTGGACGATTGTGTCGGGTGCTACTAAGCACCGTCTGCATCCTAGTATATATATAACTAGAAAAATTAAATTGAAAGGTGAGAAATTCTCACTAATAGCTATCCTAGCTCCACGGCACTTCTTTGATAGAAATCTTCATCGCCATCGCATCTTCGTCGCCCGTATACGCTGTATATATAAAAATCCCATTTTTATATTCTCCATTATATAAAAATCATATTTTTATTTCCAAGTTCAATATATAAAAATCGAATTTTTACTTCAAAGTTCAATATATAAAAATCGAATTTTTATTTCAAAGTTCTATATATAAAAATCATATTTTTATTTCCAAGTTCAATATATAAAAATCGAATTTTTATTTCAAAGTTCTATATATAAAAATCATATTTTTATTTCCAAGTTCAATATATAAAAATCGAACTTTTATCGCTACGTCAAATAGATAAAAATTATATTTTTATCACGCTATTTTCCACTTAAAGATTTCGCCATTTCTAAAATAAAGATTTAGCCTTTTCAAAAATAAAGTTTTTGCCTTTATAAAAATAAAGTTTTCTCCTTTATAAAAATTACCATTTTATCTCAACGTATATAAAATAAAAATCAGATTTTTATTTCGTTACCTACACAAAGACGATATCTTTATATTCTCTATCCTATAAAGATTATATTTTTAATACTTTAAAAATATAAAAATCATATTTTTAATATTCCTATATAGTAAAGACTATATTTTTAATACTTTAAAAATATAAAAATCATATTTTTAATATTCCTATATAGTAAAGACTATATTTTTAATACTTTAAAATTATAAAAATCATATTTTTAATATTCTAAAAATACGAAGATCAGGTCTTGCTCCTTCTCAAATCAGTTTTTTTTTTTTTTGCATTCTTAAGAAAACAAATTTTTTTCTTAAAAAAAAAACAATTTTCATATCCAATAAATCGATCTTTATATTCTTTATAAATCAGTTTATAATTATTTTATAAAAACAGTTTTTAAATCTTTACAGTATTTTATCCTTTTTTTTTCAGTTTATATATAAAACAAAATAAAATAAATAAATAAAAATAAAAAAAAAGGAAGAAAAGACTTACAGGGGGGATATGGCGGCGCCTGAAGTGGGGGAGGAGGAGGTCGGGGAGAAGAAGATGGAGGCGGCGGTGCTTAGGGTTAGGGGGGTCGCGGTGGTTCTGGAGGCTCGTGGGAGGAGGAGCGATAGGGGAAGGAGGAGAAGCGGAGGAGGGGGGGTCTCTGGTTGAGGCGCGGCGGCGGCGCCGCTGGGGGGGCGCGCGAGGTGGCGGCGGCGGCTTCCCAGGTGGAGCGATCGCCTTTCTTTTTTTTTTTTTTTTTTTTTAGTTTTTTCTGAATCGTGAATACAAAGAAGGGGGGTTATATGAAAAAGGGTTTTTTTTTTATATATATTTTTAATTTAATTTATTACTCCTTTAAAGTTGACTTTTCGTTTTAACTCGAAATCAAGCCCACCGACTGTCGCCCCTAGCTAATTACCCCTATTCCGAACACAATGGGATTTGTATCGTCAGCTGATTCGGCTGTTACAATCAGTTTCCGTTAAATTTACATTTAAATCACTATATTGAATTTTAAACGTACATTTCAAATTACCGGGGTCACATACTAACTCTAAAAATTCTCGAAAAATATTTTCTAGCTTCGTATTGACGATACGGTCTTAACAAAACTAGTTTCGTCGAATTCCGAGACCGTATGAAAAATGGCCATTTTCCAGTCGACTAAAATCAACTGAAATGGTCAAAACACGTTTTCCTTTGCCACGCTCACATATTGATTCGAAAAATTATGAAATTTGGAATCTAGCAATAACTTAACATCACGGACCCAACAAAAGTGGTTTCGTCGAAATCCGAGGTCATTTGCAAAATGGCTATTTTTAAGGGCTATATATTATATTAAAATATATATAAATTCCACAGCGACTATTTCTAATTTTCAACTGGACATATCTCATCATTTCTAAAATGAAATCTCAGTTTGTTAACTTCGTTACAAAGATATAGTTATACAGATTCAAATATTTCTTGTTTCGTTCAATTCTGACTTATATTGAATTCTGTATATTCATTTGAAATTAGAAATCGAATTTTCGAACTACCGCGCCATTTTCAATTCCTTTTATAATTATATATAATTATTTATATTCTAACGACGACGTATATAATATATACGTCGAATTATATTCAAAATAAATTTTCTCGTCGATATTATTTAAAATACTCTATTTTAAATATTCAAAATTCGCCAAAATTGCCAAAATAAAAATTTTAAACTGGCCCAGATTTTGCGGGTTATTACAACAACAGTAAATGATTTGATATAAACGGGGAATGATAATAACCTATTATAAATAAATAATATTAATGAAAATGTATAATAGGTAGACTTATCCTAGGGACAAGTGAAGATTATAATTAGGTTATAATAAACTGGCAAGGAAATGGGATAACTAGTGAAATGAGATTAGGGACACTTAAATGTAAATTAAGTAATCAATAAACGGGGAAAAACCTGAAACCAGTTGAGAAAAAAGGGGTAATATTTGAAAGGTAAGAAGTTGTACTTAATTATAAATTAAGTAATCTGTAAACTTGGAAGTCTGAAACCCGTTAATAAGAATAACATGTTTAGACTTGTCCTAGGGACAAGAGGAAATTATAACATAGGTTATGATAAATGGGTAGCAAAACTTATTAATGGGCCTTAATCAAGAGAACTAAGTTAATAAGTAAACAACGATAGTTGTAGTAATGGTGTAAAATGGAATTACGAATAAATGAGAAAGAATGAGGAAAACTTATGAAGTAAGTAATATTTAATCATAAATAGTGACTGACATATTAAACAGAAAACATGTGAATTGGGATATACTTAATTACATATTAAGTAGAACATGTTATTGTAATGATGAAATCAAACAAGAATATAAAAGGGATTGTTGATTACAGACCTTAGACCACAATCAAGAGAATAACATGTTGTGGGCTTATTAATAAACTTAAATGGGTTAAGTTATATAACTAAAATTAATAAGCAAGAGGAACTTGGTAACTTGATTAAGAATTCAATATGAATGGGAATAACCAAGTTAAATGGAAACCTAATGAGGTAAGGCAAGCGCGTAAAAGAATGTTTAGACATAGGGTCCAACAACATGTTAAAGAGAGGCACTTGGACCAGTCCGCACGTTTGAGGGTGAATAACCCAACGGGGTAGATCATCGTGGTGTTATAAGGCACGAGGAGAGCGCATATTCATCTGATTATTCTGTCAGCTTTGAAGGATTGAAAGGGGAAGCACGCGGCTTCCTGAGATACATAAGGTGCTCCTAATAGTCCTTTGTGAGGTGGAAGATGTTTAGGCTGTGCTCGCAGAAGTTGGGTCTGAGCATAACTACTAGGTGGATTGGCCTTGACTGCAAAAGTAGTTATGCAGTCAGAATGTTGTGACGTGGTGACACCAGGGTGATTCGGCGGTCGCCTCAGCTGGGAGGCAAAGGGACACGACCAACAAGGATAGTAGATCGTCAGATACCCGTCATCGGCTGCCAGTGGGATGCGGAAAGACTAGAGCTAAAACCAATAGAACATTCACCTTTCACTATCGAGGTACGGTGGTTGAGGAAAGACGCCAAATGGATGTTTAGATTGTTTTTTAGGGGCAGTCGTTTAACTCTTGTAGTCTTTACTAGTCGAGGGAGGGGCCGCGGTGGGGCTATAGCCACCGTGAAAACAGACCCTAGGAATATCTATATATAGTGGCTCTTAAAGACGGGCCTGTATGAATATGGAAAAGCTCCCGATCGAGTTCTGCGTTTCTTGTATCACCCTGCCATGGAACTCGGTGCACATTAGAGGACGTGCGGTTAAGGCATCGAGCTACAATTGACGATACATAGGGGGGACAGACTAGATACATGCATGTCGGCTCTAGGTGGTGTATCGTAGACTTGAGGGCATTACTCCTGTATGAAATCTGATTCGATCGACGACGGCAGTCTGTATGCTTACGTAGCGTAGTAATGATAGATATATGCATAACGTAACATTGTTATGTAGAGATCCCTATGTCACTCCGGCGTAGGATGACGGACTGCGTTCATTTCTGTGGCACTACGGTGGAGACCGTGTGAGTGGGGTACCATAAGGTGTACCTTAGTATTGAGTGTTGTTAACCCAAGTAACCTAATAAATAAGAAAATAATGATCGGACGGTACATGTAGGATTATCCAAAGTGTATAATTTAAATCTAGTCACCAGAACTTGTGTTCTGACCCACTCCTCATAACATACTCGCAGGTTAGATTTGTGGCAGAGACATGATAGCTTTGGATGCTGGTTAGGTAGTATTATTAATACGGTAAAGCTATACTTTGATTATATTATATTTTATCCATTCCGCTGTGAGATGTTTTCTGGGCTCTGACATATTTTATGTCTCTGTCTTTTCTGCAGGATATCAGAGCACAACAACTTGAGTTTCAATAGATTGGAATCTTGAAAAAAATTTGGTCTGTCGTAATTCGGGTTGTTACATCTGGTATTAGAGCTTGGTTTAGGATTCCTGTATAAATAATATGTAAAGACCCGTTACTTCCCCGTGAAGGAAAGAGCGGATACTTTGAGAACAACACACAATAGAATGTAGACGGAAGAACATTTCATTGTTATTACAACAATTCCATCAGATACAAGAATATAAAGAGTATAAATGAATATTATACAACAGAAAAATATCAGAGATTACAATAAATTACATAGCAGCGGAAAAACGATAGAAAACACAAATGAAAGTAATACACAGACACAGAGCTTTCTGAGCATCGTTCCAGCTGTAAATGAGGATCCTGTGAATATAAATCTGCAAAACCAAAACAACTAGCTGCTCGTGTCGAAAATAAGGGCACCCAGAGTTTAGGTTAAAATAATAAACTCCGGGTCAGTCATGTGACTGGTGTGAGAACTAAAACAGTTATTTAAGACTTTACTTTAAAAGAGAGTAATTCAAGGGACCACGCCGTATAACACGGAACGGGTTTCCTCCCAAGAACACCAGTGCATAGAATAAACAACGCAATGCTTTTTCGAAAAATGAAGCTATTATAAGACCCCGGTCCCATCACACAATGCAACGCAAGCCGGAGGATAGGGTTTTCCCTTATAATAGCCAAATAATGCTTGATACGTTTAAAAACAAATCATTTGATACAATTATAGGTGTATAGTGTCAAAACACTTTCAATCATAAATATCAATCATAGACGGCATGGGTACCATATACCATGTCGCCATACTAGTTCTACAATTAAAACCGCAATATCATGTATTGGAAATTGGATTTCCGTCATGATTCGAGGTAAGGGGCAAGCTCCTCTCCGCTTCGAGACACTCTAGCAAATGTCCCAGGACTACACACTCTGGGTAACCCTTGGATGCTTCAGGGCCAGTCCTCTCTTACGTTTGAGGATTGGCAATTCCCGAACACACGTTTCCCGGTCCTTACAGACGTAAAATCGAGGCGCCTCATCCAACAACCACATAGGTGAAAAGTATATAAATGTCAGGACTGGTAAGTCACTGACACCACAAAAGCTAGAAAGAAACGTCGTGCTCTCCCTGCAGTCCTTATCCCGTTTTTAACTCATACCGAGGTGTGAGGCTCGCGAATTCACATTATACACAAAGCTACGCCACAGAGGCCGTGCTTTGATCATCAACCACAAGACTTTGCTTTTCAACAGAAGCCTTGATCAATTGCCACTTAGGCGTGCCACACAAGCAATTCATGCCGTGCGACTTGTGTCCATCGATATACAACCTCTGAGCTCATACGTCTCAGAGAAGGGCGTTAAGCAAAAGAATAAATTCTCCGCCGCCAAACAGATGTATATTTAATAGAGATCAATCAACATAGAATAAAATCCAATGTCAGACACACAGTCCATTTACAAGTTCATTTTGGGTCTGAACGAAACCGGAGGCACTTTCCTCGCATATCCATCGATCTCCAAGTACGTCTGGACGATCACCAACTGATTCCCTCATCTTGGGTGTACAGCCCAATCAAGATCATCAATAATCACCCAAACGATGTGAAGACTTCCGGTCTTCAACCACCGTCTTCATCTTCGACTTATCGTCAAATCGGTTATTCAGAATGTGTATAAACCCGGCCTTTCTGAATGACCCGCGTATATAATAAACAAATGTTACAAAAACACAACATACGCCTCATTCCAATTTATCAGTCACTAACCGTAAATCAGTAAGAGAGCAATTCCACAAATATTAACCCCGAAGGCCGAAACAAACATCAGATCAATACCCAGGAAACCATTCTTCTTAACTAACCTACAACTAGTTTCTAAATTTTAATTCTTAGGGAAAGGTTCCCATTAATTTTATCAAAGATAAATTCTTTAAAATGTATTCTTTAATCTTCCATTGGATGTCATATCAAACCAAATTATGGTTTTCCAAACTAGTCGAGATTAGCGAACCACACCGTAGTAATTATTTATTTTATTTTCCAATCCCAACCTATTCATCCCATGAAGCAAAACTGGTAATACACCATATCTAATACCACAGTGTTATCGGTAAAATTAATTACCATTTCACGTTCAAATCTAATTAAAGATTTAACTATCGCTTTGGAGCAAAACTGGTGATACTCCATTCTCGCTCACTTTCCAAATTTGATAATTTTCATTATCAATTCACATTTCAATCTAATTACAGATTCATTAAGACTACCTTTTACTGGGTTAAAGAACTAATGTCATTTTAAACACATTCACGATAAACCCAAACCACATTCTATTTATTATCGGGTTAAAGAACAAGTGTTATTTAAAACACCCTTCACGATAAACCCACAAACCAATACTATTTAAAACCCATTTCAAATCCAATTTATTTATTTAAAAATAAATGGGTTTTAATTATAGTTCAAAACTAGTTCTTTTCGATAAAAATCTATTTTTATCTTTTCAAATATGGAGTTTTTCATCCCAATTTTTCCCAAATCATTTCTTATGATTTTACACAAATTATTACTATTTTTAATAATTTTATCAAGGCCCGTACAATCAATTTCCATCAACGGCCATCGAACTGCACTTACAACGACTTTTTCCAAATTTGATTTGGACGTATCTCCAAATCCAACTGTTAGATTTCAATTTTCTAATATTCGTTAGAAATATCTTTTCGATACGAACCCAACGGTTCCGGTTTTAGGAAAATCGGACGGTCGGATCTCCCGTAATGTCCGTTCGAAGTCAATAGTCGAAATTTACGAACTGCCGCGGCGCGGCGCGTTCTATTCAGGCCATCATATATATAATATATATTATATATATTTCGGCGATTTTATTTAAAATGAATTTTATAAATAGTTTTAAATTCATTTCAAAAACATTTCAACTTCCATTTCCAATTCAAATCGAAATTGGATTTTTCCTTATAAATTCGTTTTAAAATTCATCTCAATTCAATTCAAATTTCAATTCAATTTGAATTCATTTCCAATTGATTTTTCTTCTATTCCAATTCATTTTCAATTCAATTTGGATTCATTTTTTATTCGAATTCATTTTATATTCAATTCAATTCGAATTCCTTTTTTATTAAATTCAATTCGAATTCGTTTTCTAAATATTCGATTTTTAAATCTCTTTTCAATATTCATTATAAAATCGATATAAATATCGCTCACGTCAAAATAGCGCATCTCTAATCAACACAACTTTATATTTTCCAATAACTTCGTTATTCTATTCAACCTATATTTCTTTCAATACATGACTCTATATTTTTGTCAACACATGACTAATCTCAACGAATGAGTACTGTCCACATGTGACTATTTTTGTTGTTTAATATATTTTATAAAAATTATGGTATCTTTCGTTTGATTTCAAATCAGACTCCAACTGTAAATTAGTAAGAGAACGATTTCCTAAATATTAACCCCGAAGGCCGAAACCAACATCAGATCAATATCCAGGAGACCACTCATCTTATCTATTTTCCATTTAATTTCTAATTTTATATATGATAAAGATGTAAATTTTATTGTTAAAATATTTCGTTCAACACATGACTAATCTCAACGGATGAGTACTGTCAACACATGAACCATTATTTTATAAAGAAGTTAGTTTCTAATTTTATATATGATAAAGATGTAAATTTTATTGTTAAAATATTTCGTTCAACACATGACTAATCTCAACGGATGAGTACTGTCAACACACGAACCTTTATTTTATAAAATTCTTTATTTTCTAAATTGGAATGAGGCCCAATCAATTACCATATAAAGTTATTTATATGGATTCCATACAACACATGTATATAATAGCAACGATAAATAATCAATCATCATCCAAAGTGCACTACTCTGTATAAGCATCAAGTATAGATATCCAACGCTTATAACAGCCTGTCAATCAATCGATCGACATACAACTAATTACTGGGATTGGTGTATGCCGTATTTTATCCCAATACCCGTGTGGGGTTTCAAACAATCAAACACAGATTTTATTTCTGCAGTTGGGCGATTTGTAAAATTTATCGTCCCAATCAATGTCCTTCAAATAGGTGTACATAAACAAACCGTCCGGTTTGTAAATGAATATTTATTTATTCACATTCACGTTAAAAATTATAATTTTAACGACCAAATTATTTTATTCAACCTATGAATATTCTATTCGGTTCATTTATTAAATAAAATGATATCTTTATTTTTCTAATTTATTTTAGAAAATTTCGGCGGCATAACGACACGATACTAGAAACGGGACAAGGCCTAGCCTTATCCCCAGTCTAATAATGGCCCAAACCATCCACATATCAATCAAATCCATTCCATTTCACCAAACAATCAAATTCAAATCAAATAATCTAACCAACTACACAACCAAACAAACAAGTCCATGGTCTGTGGACGATGGTGTCGGGTGCTACTAAACACCGTTTGCATCCTAGTATATATTTATATAACTAGAAAAGAAATGTTAAAGTGAGAAGTTCTCACCAAAGCTATCCCAACCCCACGACACTTCTAATGTAGGAAATCATCACTGTTCTCGCCTTTTGTCACTTTCGTTTCCCGTAGTCACTACATATATAAAAATCACTTTTTTATATTGTTGTTATGTATATAAAAATTCTATTTTTACACTGCTACTATATAGATAAAAATTCTGTTTTTACAACGGTGTTCATATAATAAAGATTATATTTTTATCACGCTATTCTCTATACAAAGACTTCGCCTTTTTATTTCATCACTATAAAAATCACATTTTTACTTCATTATATATATATAATAAAAATCAGATTTTAATTTCATTACATATATAAAGATGATATTTTTACTATCTACATCATACAAAAATTATATTTTTATACTTCTACAATATAAAAGATTATATTTTTATACCGCCACTTATATAAAAATCACATCTTTGCTCCTTCTACATAATAAAGATCAAATCTTTACTATCGATATAATATAAAAATCGTATTTTTACTCTATTACATTAATAAAAATCCTATTTTTATACTTTACATTATATAAAGATTATATTTTTGTTATCTACATCTTATAAAAATTTCGCCTTTCTACTTATAACAACATCGTTCTTACTTCACTAAGAATCAAATCTTTATAGAATTAAAAATCAAATCTTTTAATTGCAAAAATCTCTTCCTTTCAATTAGGTAGAATATATAAAACTGATTTATATTTCAAAAACAAAAATCAGAAAATAAACAAAGCCATTTTAATTATCCTAAACCGAATATTTAAAGTAAATTAAAATTAAAATAAAATAAGATAAAATAAAATAAAAAACTTATAGCATCTAGAGGAGGGCGGTCTCGAGCTGACGGAGCTCGCATCGGAGCTCTGGAGGGGCGGAGGGGGCGGCGCGTCGAGGTTGCGGGAGGCGAAATCGGGTGGTGCGGTAGCCGAATCGGGTGGTGCGGTGGCTAGGGCTACAGTGGAGGGCGGGAGCGACTGGAGGAAGGAGAAGAGGTGAAGGGAGGGAGGAAGAAGAAGAGCGGCGGTGGCGCTGAGTCAGGGTGGGGCGACGAGCGATTAGTTTTTTTTTTCTTTTTTTTTCTTTTTTTCTCTGTTCGAATTGAAATCGGGGGAGGGGGGGTGGGCGGGGGGGCTGAGAGAGTAAGTGAGAGAGATAGGAGAGGGTTTTTTATTATTTAATTAATTTAACTTCAGAAGGTACTTTTTATTTCGACCTCGTAATGGGACCCACCGCCTGTCGTCCCTAGCGTTTTACCCCCATTCCGAACACAATGGGATATGTATCGTAAGCTGATTCGACTGTTACGATTAGTATTGGTCAAAATTAAAATATAAATCTAATATTGAATTTGAAAACGCATTTGAATTCACCGAGGCCACATACGAACTCTAAAAATCCCCGAAAAATATTTTCTGACTTCGTATTGACGATACGGTCCTAACAAAACTAATTTCGTCGAATTCAGAGACTGTTGGAAAATGGCCACTTTCTAGTCGATTAAAATCAACTAAAACTGGTCAAACGCGTTTCCCTTCGCCACGCTCACATATTGATTCGAAAAATTATGAAAATTGGAATCTAGCAATAACTTGACATCACGGACCCAACAAAAGTGGTTTCGTCGAAATCCGAGGTCGTTTGCAAAATTCCCATTTTTAAGGGCCTGAATTCCATAGCGACTATTCTGAATTTTCAACTGGATATATCTTTTGATTCCCGCTATGAAATTTCAATTTTTCGGATTCGTTGGAAAGATATTCTCACTTAGATTCTATTATTTTTGGTTTCACTAAAATCCGGTTTGTTTTGAATCCTATACATTCATTTGAAGTTTGAAATCGAATTATCGAACTACCGCGCCATTTTCAATTCCTTTTATAATTTAAAATAAATATTTATATTCTAACGACGACGTATATAAATATATACGTTCTAATTCTATTCGAAATAAAAAATTTCGTCACTGTTATTTAAAATAATCTATTTTAAATATTCAGAATTCATTAAAATTGCCAAAATAAAAAATTTAATCTGGCTCAGAATTTCGGGTTGTTACAATCTCCCCCACTTAAAACTTTTCATCCCCGAAAAGGAACGAAGTCGAAACTTGTTTTACAAACCAACTCAACTTTCTTTATTTTCTTTACGGCTTAAGTTCTTCAACTTTTCAAGTTCTAAGAACTTTTCAAATTTTTCAAAAATTTGGCTAACAACCTAAATTTTCGAAAAATTTCGCCATAACCTCCACTGCACCGGGAAAATCCCAAAATTGCCATACAGGCTCTCTGATCTCAAAAAGAAAAAGAAAAAGCCATGCGGCTAGCTAATCGGCTCATAAAATCATCATCACCCAAACAAAACAGTAAATTAAAGTAAATATGTACCTATTTGTCGGGGAAACAAATTATATTCTCTACTCTAGCCTCCTTGCTATGACCTGTTCAATGTAAGTACACGTATATGCATGCAATTGTGGTCATTTTCAATACAATTCACTATTCGGTTCAATTAGGCTAAATGGTTCAAAATTATCAAACAAATAAACAAACTACTCAAACACCAATAAATTAGTGAATTAGAATTTTAAATTCATAATTTTAATACATGTACAGAAAATCATGTTTTTGATGCCAAATCACAATAAATAATCCTATCTAATTTTGGTTCTCACACCAGTCTAATGGAAATATGTAGAAATCACACCTTCGTCACTCGAATATAAATTCTGAGGACGAGTACTCAACCATCAGAATCATCTTCGGGCCACTAGAGTATGATTCTATATCTATCTAGTATATTAAAACATCGAATATATGTTCATGACGCGTATATGCAAAATCTTTATATACTCGATTGTCCAAATTCAAAATAAATAAATATTCAAATACGTATAAACCGATTTAAATTTCAAAACAAAATTGTTTTCATTTGAAATATATACTCTTCACACTCGTTCTAGGATACTACTGATCCTATCCCTAACGAGTTATTCTAATTGGATATTACTAATCCAATATCTGATGAATTCTTTCGTTCGGTTCTAATGTGTCTTGTTCTCGAGCTCTGTAAACCAAAGCTCTGATACCAACTGTAAGGACCTGTTACTTCCCCGTGAAGGAAAGAGAGGATACTTTGAGAACAACACACAATAGAATGCAGACGGAAGAACATTTCATTGTTATTACAACAATTCCATTAGATACAAGAATATACAGAGTATAAATGAATATTATACAACAGAGAAATATCAGAGATTACAATAAATTACATAGCAGCGGAAAAATGATAGAAAACACAACTGAAAGTAATACACAGATACAGAGCTTTCTGAGCATCGTTCCAGCTGTAAATCAGGATCCTGTGAATATAAATCGGCAAAACCAAAACTACTAGCTGCCCGTGTCGAAAATAAAGGAACCCAGAGTTTAGGTTAAAACAATAAACTCCAGGTCAGTCATGTGACTGGTGTGAGAACTAAAACAGTTATTTAAAACTTTACTTTAAAAGAGAGTAATTCAAGGGACCACGACGTATAACACGGAACGGGTTTCCTCCCAAGAACACCAGTGCATAGAATAAACAACGCAATGCTTTTTCGAAAATTGAAGCTATTATAAGACCCAGGTCCCATCACACAATGCAACGCAAGCCGGAGGATAGGGTTTTCCCTTATAATAGCCAAATAATGCTTGATACGTTTAAAAACAAATCATTTGATACTATTATAGGTGTATAGTGTCAAAACACTTTCAATCATAAATATCAATCATAGACGGCATGGGTACCATATATCATGTCGCCATACTAGTTCTACAATTAAAACCACAATATCACGTATTGGAAATTGGATTTCTTTCATGAGTCGAGGCAAGGGGAAAGCTCCTCTCCGCTTCGAGACACTCTAGCAAATGTCCCAGGACTACACACTCTGGGCAACCCTTGGATGTTTCAGGGCCGGTCCACTCTTACGTTTGAGGATTGGAAATTCCTGAACACACATTTCCCAGTCCTTATAGACCTAAAATCGAGGCGCCTCATCCAACAACCACATACGTGAAAAGTATATAAATGTCAGGGCTGGCAAGTCACTGGCACCACCAAAGCTAGACAGAAACGTCGTGGTCTCTCTGTAGTCCTTATCACGTTTTTAACTCATACCAAGGTGTGAGGCTCACGAATTCACGTTATACACAAAGCTACGCCACAGAGGCCGTGCTTTGATCATCAACCACAAGACTTTGCTTTTCAACAGACCACAGTTCCCATCAAACAATGCAACGCAAGCCGGAGGATAGGGTTTTTACCTTATAATAGCCAAGAATGCTTGATACGTTTAAAAGAAATCATTTGATACTATTATAAGTGCATAGCATATTAAACAATTTCAAATCATAAGTATCAATCATAGACGGCATAAGCGCCCCATCCCACTATGTCACCATACTAGGCTCTACAAGTAAAACCGCAAATGTCACGAATTTGGAAGTTGGGTTTTCGTCTACGAACCGAGGCCAGGGATCGTCCTCTACCGATTCGAGACTGTCTAGCCCGAGCCTCAGGAACAGCCGCAACTGCCCCTTGGATCGTCAGGGCCGGTCCACCGATGTGGATTATTATGCCTGAACACTACGTTTCCCCGCCCGTTGGGGCGTAAATGAGCCAACGAATGACTCCATCGGACCCGGATCGTCCGATCTAACCAAGGCGCCTCACAACAGCAACAACCACACAAGTGAAAAGTATATAAATGTCAGGGCTTGTAGGTCACTGACACCACCCTAGCTAGAAAGAAACGCATGCCCTCCATGAGGTCCTCTCCCGTTTTTGGTTCACAACCGGGGTGCGAGGCTCGCAAATTCATGTTACACAAAGATATGCCACACAGGCGGTGCTTTGATCATCAACCACAAGACTTTGCTTTTCAACAGAAGCCTTGATCATTTGCATCTTAGAATGCCACACAGGCAAACCACTCTATGCAACCGATATCAGTCATACAGAATGAAATCCAATGTCAGACACACAGTCCATTTACAAGTCTGTTCTGGGTCTGAACGAAACCGGAGGCACTTTCCTCGCATATCCATCGATCTCCAAGCACATCTGGACGACCACCGATTGATTCCCTCATCTTGGGTGTACAGCCCAATCAAGATCATCAGTGATCACCCAAACGATGTGAAGACTTCCGGTCTTCAACCACCGTCTTCATCTTCGACTTATCGTCGTATCAGTTATTCTGAATGGGATAAACCCGGTCTTTCCGAATAACTCGCGTATATTTTTAAATAAGTGTTACACAAACACAACATACGCCTCATTCCAATTCATCAGTCACTAACCGTAAATTAACAAGAGAATAATTCCCCAAATATTAACCCCGAAGGCCGAAACGAACATCAGATCAATATCCAGAAAACCGTTCTGCTTAGCTAACCGACATTTAGTTTCTAAATTTCACATTCATAGGGAAAGGTTCCCATTAATTTTATCAAAGATAAATCGTTAAAATTTATTCTTTAATCTACTTTTGAATTTCGATTCAACTAGTCGGGATTAACGAACCTTACCAAAGTAATCATTTGTTTTAATTTCCCAATCCCAACCAATTCATCCCATGAAGTAAAACTGGTTATACTTCATATCTAACACCACGGTGTTATCAGTAAATTCAATTACCATTTCACGTTCAAATCTAATTAAAGATTTAACTATCGCCTGGAGCAACACTGGTGATACTCCATTCTCGATTATTTCAATCTAATTGAAGATTCATTAAAACTCCACTTAGTTTTAATCGTTAACTGGGTTAAAGAATCAGTGTCTTTTAAAACACGGTTCACGATGAACCCAAAATCACATCACATTTCTATCAGTCCCTAACCGTAAAGTAGCAAATGAGCAGTTCCCTAAGTATTAACCCCGAAGGCCGAAACCAACATCAGATCAATACCTCTGAAACTATTCAACTTAACTATTCTCCAGTTAGTTTCTGATTTTCTTAACTCCTTTAGGTCTAAGAACTGTATTATTGAAGATACCATTCACGATAACCCAAAATCACATTTCATTAATTATCGGGTTAAAGAACGAGTGTTATTTAAAACACTGTCCATGATAAACCCAAAAATCAATATCAATTCAATTAAATATTATTTAATTGGTACTTCATTAAATCCAAATAAAAAGATTTAATCTTTGCTCAACTGGGTTCAAGAACAGTGTTAGTCAAGACACCATTCACGACAAACCCAAATCACATTTGATATTAAATACAAGGCTTTGAATAGAAAATATCCCGGCTTATATTCAATATCAAATTCTACGACCAACAAGTATCGTGTTGGAAATAACGATATATATATATATATCTTTCAAATTTCCATAACAACATCTGTATAATCCCGGAATCCAACATTGAAATATCCCGAAGACAATTTCGATTCAAATCCATTCCAATGCAATCATTGGAAATTCTGACTATTTTCAAAACCATTTCAAATTCAATTTATTTATTTAAAAATAAATAGAATTATAATTCTAGTCCAAAACTAGTTCATTTCGATAAAAATCTACTTTTATCTTTTCAAATATGGAGTATTTCATCCCAATTCTTTCTAAATCATTTCTTATGATTTTACGCAAATTATTACTATTTTTAATAATTCTATCAAGGCCCGTACAGTCGATTTCCATCAACGGTCATCGAACTGCACTTACAGCGACCTTTCCCAAATTTGATTTGGACATAATTCCAAATCCAACTGTTACATTTCAAATTTCAAATATTCTTTAGAAAGCTCTTTTCTATACGAACCCAACGGATCCGGTTTTAGGAGAATCCGACGGTCGGATCTCCCGTAATATCCGTTCGAAGTCAGTGGTCGAAATTCGTGAACTACCGCGGCGCGGCGCGTTCTATTCAGGCCATTATATTATATATATAATATATATAATATATACTTCGTCGATTTCAATTCAAAACACGCTTTATAAATCGTTTTAAATTCATTTTCAAAACGGTTTCAACTTCGTATTCAATTTCAAATCAAAATTGAATATTCCAATATAAATTCGTTTTAAATTCATTTCAAATTGATTTCAATTCAATTTCGATTTTAATTCGATTAAAATTCATTTTCTATTCAGTTCAATTCAATTCGAATCCGTTTTACATTCAATTCAATTCGAATTCATTTCTATTCAATTTCAATTTGTTTTCAATTTAATTCGAATTCATTTATATTCAATTTCAATTCGAATTCATCTATATTCAATTTCAATTCGAATTCATTTATATTCAATTCTTTTCTACATATCAGATTTTGAAATCACTTTCGATATTCATTATAAAATGAATAAAATTGATATAAATATCGTTCACATCAAAATGGCGTCAATCGAATCAATACGGCTTCATATATTCCTATTTTCAGATATTCTATTTCAAATATTTCTATTTTAAAACTGGAATGAGGCCCAATCAATTACCATATAATGTTAATTATATGGATTTTCTACAACACATGTATATATCAACAACGATGAATAATCAACCATCATCCAAAGTGCATTCTACAATGTATAAGCATCAAATATAAATATTCAACGCTTATAACAGCCTGTCAATCAATCGATCGACATACAACTAAACAATCGGGATTAGTGTACGTCAAATATCATCCCAATACCCGTGTGGGGTTTCAAGCAATCAAACACAGATTTTTATTTGTGCAGTTGGGCGATGTGTAAAATTTATCGTCCCAATCAATGTCTTTCAAATAGGTGTACATAAACAAACCGTCCGGTTTGTAAATGAATATTTATTTATTCACATTCACGTTAAAAATTATATTTTTAACGATCAAACTATTTTATTCAACCTATGAATATTCTATTCGGTTCATTTATTAAATAAAATGTTATCTTTATTTTTCTAACTTATTTTTAGAAAATTTCGACGGCATAACGGCACGATACTAGAAACGGGACAAGGCCTAGCCTTATCCCCGGTCTAGTGAAGGCTCACGCCATTCACACATCAATCAAATCAATTTCATTTCACCAAACAATTCAATTCAAACCAAATAATCTAATCAACTACACAACCAAACAATTAAACAAACAAGCCATCCATGGTCTGTGGATGACGGGTGTCGGGTGCTACTAAACACCGTCTGCATCCTAATATATATTTATAACTAGAAAAATAAATTAAAGAGTGAGAAATTCTCACAGATTAGCTAATCCAACGCCACGACTCTTCTTATGCAGAAATCTTTGCCGCTCTTGCCTCTTGTCAATTTTCATTGCCCGTAGCCACTACATGCATAAAAATCGAATTTTTACTTCGCTATTCAATATATAAAAATCGAATTTTTACTTCGCTATTCAATATATAAAAATCAAATTTTTACTATGTTATTCAATATATAGAAATCGAATTTTTACTATGCTATTCAATATATAAAAATCTTTGTAGCTTACCACTCGAATAAAAATTATATTTTTAGCCTTTCTATAATGTAAAATTATATTTTGAATCTTCCTATAATGTAAAAATTATATTTTTATCATCTACATATAATAAAAATCATAATTTTATTATTTTAAAAATATAAAGATCGTATCTTTCCCATTGTAAAAATCAAACTTTTATGTAAATTGATAAATAAATAAACAAATTTTTATACATACTAAAAATAAATATACAAAACAGATTCTATATAGATTAAAATAAATAAATGAAACTTACATTGGAATTTTAGAGAGGGGGGGTCTTCGACTGAACGACACCGGAGTTTGCAGGGGGTGGAGCGTCGCTGGCGCAAGGCAGGAGGAGAGGGGGGGTGTCGCAGGCGGTGGCACAGGGGAAAAGGGGGGTATCGTGTCGATTAGGAAGGGGGGTCTGGTTCTCGTGCTGGAGGAGGAGCAAGAAGGTTGGGGGAGAGGGAGCGGGTCGGTTGGAGGTGCGGCGGGTCGGAGCCTGGAGGGGGCGACGGCGATCCCCTGGCAGCTAGGGTTCCGCGATTTTTTTTTTTCGTTTTCCAGATCCGATAGAACGGGGAAGAGAAGGAGGAAAGGGGCGAGGTCAACGCTTATATAATAATTAATTTAATTTATTTAATTTTTAAATTCCTAAAAGTAACCTTTTTATTCGAACTCAAAATTGAACCCGTCGACTGTCGTCCCTAGCGTATTACCCCCATTCCGAACACAGTGGGATATGTATCGTAAGCTGATTCGATCGTTTCGATCAGTTTTCGTTAAAATCAACATATAACTCTATATATTGAATTTGAAAGCGCATTTCAATTTACTGGGGTCACATACTAACTCTATAAATTCCAGAAAAATATTTTCTAGCTTCGTATTGACGATACGGTCCTAACAAAACTAGTTTCGTCGAATTCTGAGACCGTTGGAAAAATGGCCAATTTCCAGTCGATTAAAATCAACTGAAACTAGTCAAACGCGTTTTCCTTTGCCACGCTCACCTATTGATTCGAAAAATTATGAAATTTGAAACCTAGCAATAACTTTACATCACGGATCCAACAAAAGTGGTTTCGTCGAAATCCGAGGTCATTTGCAAAATCTCCATTTTTAAGGCCTGAAATTCCATAGCGACTATTCAGAATTTTCAATTGGACATATCTTTTGATCCCCGCTATGAAATTTCGATTTTTCGGATTCGTTGGAAAGATAATCATAATTAGATCCCATTATTTTTGGTTTCACTAAAATCCGGATTGTTTTGCACCCGGTACATTCAATTGAAGTTTGAAATCGAATTATCGAACTACCGCGCCATTTTCAATTCCTTTTATAATTATAAATAAAATATTTATATTCTAATGACGACGTATATAATATATACGTTCGATTTATATTCAAAATAAATTTTTCGTCGATATTATTTAAAATAATTCATTTTAAATATTCAAAATCCGCTAAAATTGCCAAAATAAAAATTTTAAACTGGCCCAGATTTTCGGGTTGTTACAGTTCTGGTGGGAAGTAACCCAAGCTGGACGTTCGGTGGAGACATGGGATGATTTTAGGCAGAGGTTTGAAATGAAGTTTCTTTCTCAAACTGAGAAAAGCACGCAAATGGAGAGATTCTTGGCGCTCAAACAAGGAAACATGTATGTTAAAGAATATGTGAACAAATTCAACCAACAGGCGAGATTTGGATTAGAGCTGGTAGACACTCCGCATAAGAAGGCTTTGCGGTTTGTTAAAGGACTAAATGAACCCCTTCATAGGCAAGCTATGTCCCATATTCCAATGGGAGCTACTTTTCAAAGGCTTGTTGATATGGCCTTGACGCATGAGGAAGACAAAGGAGAGAAGAAGGAAGTTAAGGCTAGGGAAACAATGCAGAATAAGAAGATATGGCCTAGTAAAGGACAACAACAACAACAACAACAATAGAAGAAAGGCGGAAACATTGACAAGGCTAAGGATAAGAGAAAGTGTCAAAGTTGTGGACGAGAGGGTCACTTGGTACAGAACTGCAAAAGAAGGAAGAATACTTGCTTCAATTGTGGAGAAATCAGACACTTTGCTAGGGAGTGCCCGAAGAAACAGGGATCACAGGGATGAGGTAAAAGGGCAGGAGCTTCTGGAGGGCAAGTGCATGCTCTCGCGACCAGTGCTCCAGAAAGAGGTAGGAAGATATCCGTAGAAGGTTTGATTTCTCTTTCCAGTCATCTTATTAGAACTCTTTTTGATTTTGGTGCTTCACATTCATTTATATCTAGTTCTGTGGTTTAATCTATACACTTAATGTAACGTCCCGTATTTTGGCAACCGAATATTTAATTTAATTTATTATTTTAAATATTATATATTGGAGTATTAATGGTTTTTATTGTTTAACGTTATTAAAATGAGGTTATAACGTTAATATCATTTATAATATAAAACGAGCTCGAAATAGCACTACAATTCGTAATATTTGGTTTTGAACTTCAACTGAGAATACAGGATCCGATATAAGTTGGATTTCTGTGAAACAAGAAACATTGGAACTGTATTGACGATAATTTTCATATGAAAGAGAAAAATTCAGATTTCGTATTATAATTTGTTAATTATGGCTAAATCAAAATTTGAAATAGTCGCTATGGAAATAGTTATTAAAATATAAACCTTTAAAATAGCCGTTTTGCAAACGGACACCATTTTCGAAAAAATCAGCTTCATTAGAACCGTAACGTTAAATTATTGTACGGTGTTGAATTACGTGGCAACCCGATGTTGTATGTGACCACAGCAGCCATAAACGCCGGCTCATTTTTTATAACGCGTAATTGAATTAATAAAGAGATATTCGAGTGTAACTTGAGCAAATGGTCAAATTAAGCCACGAAACCAATTCCGTTGAGTTCGTATCGTCGATTAGAGTTAGGATAGGTATATAGTTTGCTATTTTTTAAGATCGTATAATTTGGCATTAAAAATGGTATTGCGGTGCGTGATAAAAATAGCCTACCGGGGAAATGGTCTCGGAATGCGACGAAATTGGTGTCGTTGGGTTCATATTAACAAGTTATTTTAGGATTTCAAAGTTTCAAGTTGATCGGATTTATCTAGTGACCATGAAAAATTTGAACGCGTGTTTATTTCGGCTTTTATAAAGGAAACTTTTTCAAATGATATCAGAATTCGACGAAACTTGTCCCGTTGGGTCCGGAATATTATTTTTTATTAAGATTAGATTTTTTATCAGTAAACAGAAATCATTTGTAGTGGTTTTTATCAACTACTTCGCCGCGAAGTTTCGTAAATAATATAATATTAATTTTAATACCCTATATATATTCCCAAACCAAGTCAGTGCGTCAAAAACCTAGACTTAAGGTCAGCTCGTTCTAAAATTTTCCGCTGCGACCCTTAAGAAAATCAACGAACGGAAACAATCCCACCTTCCTCCTCAAATATTCACAATCCGTTCATTATCCAACCGATCTTAAACTTTAAGTGTGTAAAGGGTGGCGAGTACTTTGCATTAGACGGTGGTGATGAGGTTCTGAGCACGGTGGTGGTCTGAATCGAGGTAGAAGCGGCGGCAAGTCAAGTAGCTTTTGACGGCAGAGCAGGTGATCGAAGTGGAAGGGGTTTGGGTCGGAGGTCAGGCAGGCGCCAGCGTTTCCAATGGTCACCTCCGATCAAAACTCGGGTGAAGAAATTGGTGGCGCGGGGTGGCTTTTCGAAGTCAGAAATGGTTTGAAGGCAGTGAGAAATTGGTGACAGCATAGTTTTTTTTAGGTGATGAACGAAGGAGCAAATCCAAAACGAACGGACTGGAAAAGAACGAGGACGAGGTCACCAACAGTAAAGGAATGGTTCGGCTCATTTAATTAAGCAATGATTAATTTAAGATAAAGTGTTCATAATTAATTAACCGATTTATTAAATGTTGATTTGCAGGTGAAATCTAAAGACAACAAAGGGGAAAATACGGGGTTACTGTTGAAGCCTAGAACAGTTCTGTCTATTATCCCCTAACTGAGTATATCTATGTTAATAAACTTTTAATTAATTGTTAACTAATATTAACTAAAATCAAGATTTAATTATACCTATCATAATTGATAACATATCTGACTTGGGATGATCGAACATTGCAGTAGGTAGAGAAGCATGTTTAAGTCCGGCTGATATGTTAAAAACAATTGGATGGTTCAAGTTGTGTTATGATCATTTGTATGAGATCTACTCATGGAACAGTTTGGAACTGACTGGAATAGAATGGGACGACTTTGGAATCATCTTAAATTTTAGTTAAATTAAACTATCGTCTAATTTAACATAACCAAAGTGTTTCAATGGAAAATCAAATCAAGGTGAGTTATACTCACTCAGTTTTCCCATTTATATTTTATATAAATTGGGTTTAATTTGTGTGCTCTATTTGCTAATGGTTGACAGTTTCCTAATTTTATATTTATTTGTTGATTTAACTGATGAAATGAAACCGTCATTTGATTTCAGTGAATTACCGAATTGTTATTTTAACGATTGGTTCCACTAAAGGTAACTCACCTTGGTTGGTCACGTTTATAAAATAAATGTGTTTTAAATTGTTGAATTGTTTGAATTGCGTGTGGTTGATGTTAAATGGTCGTTATTTATTTTATCAGTTAAAAAAAACTGAATGGTCTGATTTGTGATAACCATGTGAATACAGGAAAGAACAGGTTGGAGGGATCCAACCGGATTCCTCAAATATATTATTTATTTCATATTATTAAATATGAACTGTCCTGTTTGGGTGATTGAGTAGATTATTGATTATTGACTAAGAATTCAACCTGTGTTTTGTTTAAACCAATGGGCGGTATTGGTTTAGTAATTGGCAGTGAATGGCCTATAAAAACAATCGTTTTATAGATATTGATTCACCGTCAGGTGAGTCAATAGAGATGAGGTTATAAAAATTTATTTTATAACTGGAGAAACATTTTGAAATGTATTATTTTGAATAAAAGTTATAAAAGGGAATTAAACAAATATTTTATTTATTTAAGACTTTGACTTATTATTTTATTTTATAAAGAAAATTCTGATGGATCAGATTTATAAGTACGAGGATAAGAAATGAATCATGTGGTTAAACTTTGATAATTGTTGTGTAAAGAAAACAATTAATGGAATTATTTAAATTAATTATACTTTTAATTAATTTAAAGTGAGAACTAGTTGGAATCGATTAACGAGAGAATCGAGTTTTGAGTTGACAAAATCGACCATTTTAACCGGAATCGACTATTACATTAGTTTGTTTCGAATTTGCGAAATGAAATAGTTAAAGAATATTGTTTTAAACTTAAATAAGATTTTTATGAAGGATTTACTATTTATTTTAGTAAATAAAGAAATTAACAACTGGAGTAGTTAATGATTGAAGAAAATTATTGTTTTAATTAATAAGAATTCAGAAAATTATTTTTCAAAAGTAATCGAGGTAGAAATGGAATCCAGTGAAATAGTGAGAGGAGTTTATGAACGACTTTTATATTTAAAACCCAAATCTTTATAACGAAGTTAAAAAGGGAATTTCAAGCAAATACCGTAGCTTGAAATAAATGTTACTTAATTATTTGAATTAAGTCGAAGGAAATTAAGATAAGGGGTTTAAAATAAACCAGGGTTATGTAAATGAGATTTTAAGTGTAAAAGCGTTGGTATTAGATTAACATTATTTGAAAATGAAAACAAGTAAAAAGGGGAGAATTGAAATAGGATTTCCAAAAGTGGGGAATGGTCAAATAGATTTAAAAGGGGAATGGAAATAAGTGAATCTGGTTAAAGAAGCGGGTTATAGGGTTGTATAACCAAATCCAAGTGATGATGGGAATTGTTTTGATACTGAAATGAAATATTAAATTTTGATTACAACTTATATTCATCTGAGGATATGAACGTTGTTGATCAAGGTCTGAGAGGTAATCAAAATACCCCAACTTGAACGACTTCAGGATTATCTGAGGATAATATTAGTTGGTAATCGTAAGAGAGGTTAGTGATAATTTATTATTTCCATTAGGGAAATGATAATGCAACGTTGGTGGAAATTGGAAAACATATAACGAGAAATTTGAGGTAAAGGAAATGTAAAGTTAGTTTTATTCTATACTAATTAGTTATGGTTTTAAGAACGGGATAAAATGTATTGCGTAATGTTGTTTATGAATAATAAGTTAAGTGAATTTCCCAAGTTTTAAATAATAAAGAATGATGTAATGAATGTTTGAAAGGAGAATTAAAATAAGAATTGAATATGGTTATGAGTTATTTTACTAAGTATTATATTATATAGATAGGGTTTTGAGAACGTTAGTATATAAGAATTCAATTATCGTATTTTTAAAGATTATAAGAGTTAAAAGTTTTGATTATGCAGAAGTGAATTAGTTTGTTTTAAATTCAAAGGCCAAGTGATGCTGAATACTGAACCGGTGAACTCATTGGTGTGTCATGATTGAAACACTATTTATTTTGATAGTTAAATCACCGACTATCTAAGCTGTCCAATACGATTATTGGTATGGAAAGACCAGGATCGAATTTATATTCAAAAGCCATTCCGACCAACAAATACGTGAAGATATCAGAAGATGATCGAGATGGAGCATTGAAGACCATGGATTTTCATAAACGAAAGAACCACTAATATTATCTTCCTGGAAAGTAGAGATAAATTGTGATTCTGTCATGGTTCGAATCTATGGGTTGCAAGGACTTCTCGCTACTGATCCATGGGGTGATTCCTAAATGGATGCAGTAGGAGAGTACCTTCGGTTCATCCTGTTCCTGGATGACTTGTATGGACGGATGTCTGACAGAGTATTTCCAAAGGATTACGTATGTTGATTTCTTCGAACGTTGTTGGCGTAGAATTTGTCGTTCTCTTAGCTTCCAGCTAGAGAATTTTTGTGGATGTCAATTAGTGATATCTGACGGATCTGACAATGTGGCATTCAAAGTGAATGGTGATCAGATGTTTCAAAAATAAACTTTGACCTCAAGCCTCATCAATCGGGAAATGACAATAATCGGGCAGGCATCATGGCTATGTGGGTCGCTCCTATAAGGGTGTATAATCACCTATCTAGAAAAATTCCTATTCACTTCTTTAATCTATATTCGATGTTGTCCCTTTTTGGGAGACGGTTGCTGATCCCAAACGTCGGTGATATACATTTGATACACTCAAGCGAAATGAGTGGTCGGTCATGTGTGGGCCGGGTTGCAAGACGTTCTTGTTGAACCTAGTGTATTCGCCTCTAGAGATACACTATCAGTAGGTGGTCCCATACCTTGTCATAGTCGGAATCCAATCTCCAATAAGCGCCCGCGGTTTTGATTGTATACTATATATGTGGAGCGTGAGATGCAAGCGTTCCACTAGATTGTTATTTACTTGTACTTAGAAATTATTATAATATTAGAAAAGATATTGGTTTCAAAACGGTTTTGGGTTATCGTAAGGTAAAAACCGTCTGTGTTTATGTGTGGATTTGGTCTTACGATTATCCTTTTCTTTTGAATGATTTTGAACTTTAAAATCATGATTTGGATGATTTACCCTTTATACTGTGCGAGTTTATCTTACTTTGGTTCACCAGACTGACCCGGTGTTTTGTAAATTCTCGGGTTAGCCCGGGGTGTACAGGTTCAGGTTATCGAATGCTGTGAAGTCCAGAGACGGGCTGGAGATGTTCAAACATATGATATTATATAGCTACTATTCCGTTGTGTGTTGTAAATGGGAACAGGTTATTATAACTGTCCCATTATGTGATGTACCCTGATATTGTAAGTATTTTTTTAAAGCTCTCAATAAAGATTTATTTTTGTATTATATTTTGTTCCGCTGCGATGTGAGACTCTGTGTTGTGTTGTTTCTTCTTCTTCTATTCTAATATTTCTTTCTTTCTTTTCTCACCCTCTAATTTCTTTCTAATAACTATCCAGTGTTTTCGGTGCTTGGAAGGTCGGCATGAGTTACGGTAAAGGTATTTATGTCGATTTCCGGGTCGAAAACCTTGGATCGTTACAGTGGTATCACAGTTGAAGGTTAAGTGATTACCTTGGCTCTGTGGCGTGACTCAGTAGAGATAGGGTTAGCAATACCCTAGATTGAGTTTGTGGAGATTTATTTCTTTGTGTTTTTATGAGTTCTGGTCGATCAGTTTGATCCACTATATCGATAGGAGTTTCTAAACACTCAAGTACGATAAACTAACACAATATGTTTTGAAAGAGAGTGAATGAAATAATTTACCCAAATTATATTTTTATATAAGGAAAATATATATATTGGAAATATTATATTGTATTTGATTTGTTGTATTATAATTGAATGAGATGATACGAAAAGTGAAATGGTTATGAAAATAACCAATCAGAATTCATATGGATATAATATATGGCATCAGATAAATTAAATCTGAAATAAAAATCAGAATTGGAATTAAAATTCCCAAAAGTGGGAAAGGTGATTTCAAATCAACTTGGATTGAATATATTAGAATTTTAAAATCCTAGGAGATTTTAATTTGTTTTACGAGTATTGTGTTTGGTATTTTGAAATAGATTTCAAAATGGAAGTGTTTAAATACGGTTTTGATAAATGATATAGTATTGAACTCACTTCAATAGCTGGGAAATAACTCTGATGATGCTGGCCACATCACCAGTGTTCAATTTCGAGTTCTAAATGACAGATTACTACCAAAAATCTTGTTTTGAATTGCTTTGAGAAAAACAAGTTGTTTTGAATCCTGAAAGGGAATATTTGATTTTTGAAAGAGCTGAACTGTTTAAAAAATCCCAGGGAGATTGTTTGAACAAAACAAAATTAAATAGAAATTTGTGAAAGAAAATATGAATTGAATTGAAACCAATTAACCGGAAATTGAATCGGGATATAATATATCAAGTAGAATGAGATTTTGAATTGTGAGACAAAAACCTGAAATGGTATAGGACTGGTAAGTTAAGAGATGAAATTGATAATGGATGGAAATTGAGTTAAGATTGGGATTTGGCTTGAACGCGTGAAGGATTTGATTTCGAGGATAAAATTGGAATTTTGTTTGGAATGCATTTGTATATGCTGACAGGATAGAAGACGGAAAGGATATAATGATATGCCCGACAAAAAGGTACACGTTTATTTTTATATGGATTTCGTGATTTATGAGCCTATTTGGCAAGCCGCTTAGCTGTTTTATTTTCTTTTGGATTGGATAAGGCCTAGAAAGGCGAGTTGTATTTGTACCGATTGAGCCATGCAAAGGAGGTGTTGGCGAAATTTTTCGGAAATTTAAGGTGTTAGAAAATTTTCAATATTTTTGAAAATATTTATTTACAGTATTGAATTGATTTTTTATTTAAACTAAATTGGATTTGGAAATTAATGAGTTTATAACATTCTTTCTTACCTTAGCAATTTCGAGGACGAAATTATTTTAAGGGTGGGGAATGTAACATCCCGTATTTTGGTAGCCGAATATTTAATTCAATTTATTATTTTAAATATTATATATTGGAGTATTAATGGTTTTTATTATTTAATTCATTATTAAAACGAGGTTTTAACGTTAATTTTATTTATAATATAAAACGAGCTCGAATTAGCGCTACAGTTCGTAATATTTGGTTTTGAACTTCAACTGAGATTACAGGATCCGATATAAGTCAGATTTCTGTGAAACAAGAAACGTTGGAACTGTATTGACGATAATTTTCATATGAAAGTGAAAAATTCAGATTTCATATTATAATTTGTTAGTTATGGCTAAATCAAAATTTGAAATAGTCGTTATGGAAATCGTTATTAAAATATATGCCTTTAAAATAGCCATTTTGCAAACAGACACCGTTTTCGAAGAAATCAGTTTCATTAGAACCATAACGTTAAATTATTTTACGGTGTTGAATTACGTGGCAAACCGATGTTGTATGTGACCACAACAGCCATAAACTCCCGTTCATTTTCTATAACGCGTAATTAAATTAATAAAGAGATATTCGAGTGTAACATGAGAAGACGGTTTAATTAAGCCATGAAACCAATTCCGTTGAGTTCGTATCGTCGATTAGAGTCAGGATAGGTATATAGTTTGCTATTTTTGAAGACCGGATAATTTGGCGTTAAAAATCGTATTGCGGTGCATGATAAAAACAGCCTACCGGGGAAAAGGTCTCAGAATGCGACGAAACTAGTGACGTTGGGTTCATATTAACAAATTATTTTAGGATTTCAAAGTTTCAAGTTGATCGGATTTATCTAGTGATCGTGAAAAATTAAAACCCGTGTTTATTTCTGGTTTTATAAAGGAAATTTTTTCAAACGATATCAGAATTCGACGAAACTTGTCCCACTAGGTCCGAAATATTATTTTTTATTAAGATTAGCTTTTTTATCAGTAAACAGAAATCGTTCGTAGTGGTTTTTATTAACTACTTCACAGCGAAGTTTCGAAAATAATATTATATTAATTTTAATACCCTATATATATTCCCAAACCAAGTCAGTGCGTCAAAAACCAAGACTTAAGGTCAGCTCGTTCTAAATTTTTTTGCCGCGACCCTTAAGGAAATCAACGAACGGAAACAATCCCACCTTCCTCCTCAAATATTCACAAATCCGTTCATTATCCAACCGATCTCCAATTATAAGTGTGCAGAGGGTGGCGAGTACTTTGCGTTGGACGGTGGTGATGAGCTTCTGAGCACGGTGGTGGCCCGAATCGAGGTAGAAGCGGCGGTAGGTCGAGTAGCTTTTGACGGCGGAGCAGGTGATCGAAGTGGAAGGGGTTTGGGTCAAGAGGTCAGGAAGGCGCTGGTATTTCCAATGGTCACCTCCGATCAAATCTCGGGTGAAGAAATTAGTGGCGCGGGGTGGCTTTTCGAAGTCAGGAATGGTTTGAAGGCGGTGAGAAATTGGTGACAGCGTAGTATTGTTTAGGTGATGAACGAAGTAGCAAATCCAAAACGAACGGACTGGCAAAGAACGAGGACGAGTCACCAATAGTAAAGGAATGGTTCGGCTCATTTAGTTAAGCAATGATTAATTTAAGATAAAGTGTTCATAATTAATTAACCGATTTATTAAATGTTGATTTGCAAATGAAATCTAAAGACAAAAAAGGGGAAAATACGGGGATACTGTTGAAGCCTAGAACAGTTCTGCCTTTTATCCCGTAACTGAGTATAGCTATGTTAATAAACGTTTAATTAAGTGTTAATTAATATTAACTAAAATCAAAATTTAATTATGCCAATCATAATTGATAACATATCTGACTTGGGATGATCGAACATTGCAGCAGGAAGAGAAGCATGTTTGGGTTCGGTTGATATGTTAAAAACAATTGGATGGTTCAAGTTGTGTTACGATCATTTGGATGAGATCTACTCATGGAACAGTTTGGAACTGACTGGGACAGAATGGGATGACTTTGGAATAATCTTAAATTTTAGTTAAATTGAACTATCATTTAATTTAACTAAACCAAAGCATTTCAATGGAAAATCAAATCAAGGTGAGTTGAACTCACTCAGTTTTCCCATTTATATTTTATATAATTTAGGCTTTTATTTTGTGTGCTCTGTTTGCTAATGGTTGACTGTTTCCTAATTTTATATTTATTTGTTGATTTAACTGATGAAATTAAAGCGTCATTTGATTTATGTGAATTACCAAATCATTATTTTAATGATTGGTTCCACTAAAGGTAACTCACCTTGGTTGGTCACATTTATAAAATAAACGTGTTTTAAATTGTTGAATTATTTGAATTGCGTGTGGTTGATGTTAAATGGTCAATATTTATATTATCAGTTAAACAAAACTGAATGGTCTGATTTGAGATAACCATGTGAATACAGGGAAGAACAGGTTGGAGGGATCCAACCGGATTCCTCAAATATATTATTTATTTCATATTATCAAATATGAACTGTCCTGTTTGGGTGATTGAGTAGATTATTGATTATTGACTGAGAATTCAACCTGTGTTTGGTTTAAACCAATGGGCGGTATTAGTTTAGTAATTGGCAGCGTATGGCCTATAAAAACAATCGTTTTATAGATATTGATTCACCGTCAGGTGAGTCAATAGAGATGAGGTTATAAAAAATTATTTTATAACTGGAGATAGATTTTGAAATGTATTATTTTGAATAAAAGTTATAAAAGTGAATTAAATAAATATTTTATTTATTTAAGACTTTGGTTTATTATTTTATTTTATAAAGAAAATTCTGACGGTAATCAGATTTATAAATACGAGGATAAGAAATGAATCGAGTGGTTAAACTTTGATAATTGTTGTGTAAAGAAAACAATTAATGGAATTATTTAAATTAATTATATTTTTAATTAATTTAAAGTGAGAACTAATTGGAATCAATTAACGAGAGAATCGAGTTTTGAGTTGACAAAATCGACCGTTTTAACTGGAATCGACTATAACATTAGTTTGTTTCGAAATTGCGAAATGAAATAGTTAAAGAATATTGTTTTAACTTTAAATAAGATTTTTATAAAGGATTTACTATTTATTTTATTAAATTAAGAAATTAACTACTGAAGTAGTTAATGATTGAAGAAAATTATTGTTTTAATTAATAAGAATTTAGAAAATTATTTTTCAAAAGTAGCCGAGGTTGAAATGGAATCCAGTGAAATAGTGCGAGGAGTTTATGAACGGCTTTTATATTTAAAACCCAAATCTTTATGATGAAGTTAAAAAGGGAATTTCAAGCGAATACCGTAGCTTGAAATAAATGTTACTTAATTATTTGAATTAAGTCGAAGGAAATCAAGATAAAGGGTTTAAGATAAACCAGGGTTATGTAAATGAGATTTTAAGTGTAAAAGCGTCGATATTAGATAAACGTTATTTGAAATTGAAAACAAGTAAAAAGGGGAGAATTGAAATAGGATTTCCAAAAGTGGGGAATGGTCAAATAGATTTGAAAGGAGATTGGAAATAAGTGAATCTGGTTAACGAAGTGGGTTATAGGGTTGTATAACTAAATCCAAGTGATGATGGGAATTGTTTTGATACTGAAATGGAATATTGGATTTTGATTACAACTTATATTTATCTGAGGATATGAGCATTGTTGATCAAGGTCTGAGAGGTAATTAAAATTCCCTAACTTGAACGACTTCAGGATTATCTGAGGTTAATATAAGTTGGTAATCGTAAGAGAGGTTAGTGATAATTTAATATTTCCATTAGGGAAATGATAATGCAACGTTGGTGCAAATTGGAAAATATATAACGAGAAATCTAAGGTAAAGGAAATGTAAAGTTAGTTTTATTCTATTAGTTACTGTTTTAAGAACAGGATAAAATGTACTGCGTAACGTTGTTTATGAGTAATAAGTTAAGTGAATTTCCCAAGTTTTGAATAATAAAGAATGATGTAATGAATTTTTGAAAGGAGAATTAAAATAAGAATTGAACATGGTTTTGAGTTATTTTACAAAGTATTATATAGAAAAGGTTTTGAGAACGTTAGTATATAAGATTTCAATTATCGTATTTTTAAAGATTATAAGAGTTAAAAGTTTTGATTATGCAGAAGTGAATTAGTTTGTTTTAAATTCAAAGGCCAAGTGATGCTGAATACTAAACCAGTGAATTCATTGGAGTGTCATGATTGAAACAATGTTTATTTTGATAGTTAAATTACCGACTATCAAAGCTGTCCAATACGATTGTTGGTACGGAAAGACTGGGATCGAATTTACATTCGAATACCATTCCGACCAACAAATACGTAAGGATATCAGAAGATGATCGAAATGGAGCATTGAAGACCTTGGATTTTCATAAATGGAAGAACCACTAATATTCTCTGCCTAGCAAGTAGAGATAAACTGTGATTCTGTCGTGGTTGGAATCTACGGGTTGCAAGGACTTCTCGATACTGATCCATGGGGTGATCCCTATATGGATGCAGTAGGAGAGTACCTTCGGTTCATCCTGTTCCTGGATGACTTGTATGGACGGATGTCTAACAGAGTATTTCCAAAGTATCACGTACGTTGATTTCTTCGAACGTGCTATAGTTGTTGGCGGAGAACTTGCCGTTCTCTTAGCTTCCAGCTAGAGTATTTTTGTAGATGTCAATTAGTGATATCTGACGGATCTGACGATGTGGCATTCAAAGTGAATGGTTATCAGATGTTTCAAAAATAAACTTTGACCTCAAGCCTCATCAATCGGGAAATGACAATAATCGGGCGGGCATCATGGCTATGTGGGTCGCTCCTATTAGGGTGTATAATCACCTATCTAGAAAAATTCCTATTCACTTCTTTAATCTATATTCGATGTTGTCCCTTTTTGGGAGACGGTTGCTGATCCCAAACGTCGGTGATATACATTTGATACACTCAAGCGAAATGAGTGGTCGGTCATGTGTGGGCCGGGTTGCAAGACGTTCTTGTTGAACCTAGTGTATTCGCCTCTAGAGATACACTATCAGCAGGTGGTCCCATACCTTGTCATAGTCGGAATCCAATCTCCAATAAGCGCCCGCGGTTTTGATTGTATACTATATATGTGGAGCGTGAGATGCAAGCGTTCCACTAGATTGTTATTTACTTGTACTTAGAAATTATTATAATATTAGAAAAGATATTGGTTTCAAAACGGTTTTGGGTTATCGTAAGGTAAAAACCGTCCGTGTTTATGTGTGGATTTGGTCTTACGATTATCCTTTTCTTTTGAAAGATTTTGAACTTTAAAATCATGATTTGGATGATTTACCCTTTATACTGTGCGAGTTTATCTTACTTTGGTTCACCAGACTGACCCAGTGTTTTGTAAATTCTCGGGTTAGCCCGGGGTGTACAGGTTCAGGTTATCGAATGCTGTGAAGTCCAGAGACGGGCTGGAGATGTTCAAACGTATGATATTATATAGCTACTATTCCGTTGTGTGTTGTATTGTTTGTTCTTCTTCTTCTATTCTAATATTTCTTCCTTATCTCTTCCTCTAATTTCTTTCTAATAACTATCCAGTGTTTTCGGTGCTTGGAAGGTCGACATGAGTTACGGTAAAGGTATTTATGTCGATTTCTGGGCCGAAAAACCTTGGGTCGTTACACTTAAATACTAGTATGGTAGTTGATCCCATTATTGTCTCAATTCCCAGTAGTAGTTCAACTCATTTATCCATGATTTTTTGGTGTTTGAGAATATCCGTGTTAGGCGTCAAATTTGAATGCAACGCATATGTGCTAAGGTTTATGGGCTATGGGTTGATTCTAGAGATGGATTAGTTTACCAGGTATGGTGCCATTCTGGATTGTGAGAGGAGGGACGTTAGGCTTCTGACCTATCATGGGAGGACCCTCGAGATTTCTTGTGACCTGCAAGGGTCTGTCATGCTTAGTTTCCTAGAGTCTCTTGATGCATCTATCGATGATCTGCAATATGTTCTAGTAGTCCAAGATTATTCTGATGTCTTTGATGAGGTTCGGGATTTACCCTTAAGGCATAAGATAGATTTTCGCATATATTTGGTAGACAATACAAAGCCAGTTGCATTACCCATGCGCTATATGGCTCCAAGATAAAGGATGGAGCTTAGCAAAAAAGTAGTGGAGCTACTTGAAAAAGGGTTTATTAGGCGATGCATATCTGAATGTGGTTCTCCAGTGCTATTTGAAACTAAGGCGGATGGTTCACTTCGCTAGTGTGTGGACTATAGAGAGTTGAATAAGCTCACCAAGAAGAACAGGCACCCACTTTCGAGGATAGATGACTTGTTCGACCAGCTTGTTGATGCCTCGGTATTTTCTCAGTTAGACTTGGCCACGGGGTTTCATCAGTTGAGGGTCGTTGAGGATAGTATAGATAAGACTGCTTTTAGGACACCAGATGGTTTCTTTGTATGGCTTGTAATTCCTTTTGGGTTGATGAATGCACCTGCCTATTTTGTTGATATGATGAGTAAGGTGCTTTGGGAGTTTCTAAATAAATTGGTCATGGTCTTTGTTGATGATATCTTGATCTTCTCAAAGATTGAAGAAGAGCATGCCCACTATTTGAGAGAAGTTTTGAAAACTTTGTGGGGGCATCAGCTTAAGGCAAAGTTCTCCAAATTCCATTTTTGGAGAAAAGAGGTGAGATTCTTAAGGAATGTGGTTTCTGAAGAAGGGATAGCAGTAGATCGGCAAATGGTTGTAGTTCATGATTGGCAGAATTTGTTTCTCAATGTTTGATTTGCCAACAAGTTAAAGCTGAGCAAAAGAAGCCCGGTGGTATACTTCATCCTTTGGAGGCTCCGTAGTGGAAGTAGGAGAGCGTCTTTATGGATTTCATAGATGGTTTGCCTAGATCGAAGAAAGGCAACACGAGTATTTGGGTTATAAAGGATAGACTTACAAAGAGCACTCATTTCATTCTGGTCAAGAGCAGGAGGACGGCGATATGGTTGGCAGCAGTTTATGTTCATGAGATAGTTCATCTTCATGGAATACCTTCCAGCATCATAAGTGATCGTGACCCCATCTTCACCAGTGAAATTTGAAGAAGCTTGCAGGAAGCGTTGGGTACACAGTTGTGTTTGAGTACCGCTTATCATCCTCAGACCGATGGTCAGACGGAAAAGGTAAACAGAGTTCTAGAAAAAAATTTGAGGTTGTGTATCCTAGACTTCGGAGGGACTTAGGAAGAGCATCTTCCTTTAGTATAATTCACCTACAACAATTGTTTTCAAGAAAGCAGTAGCATGGCACCTTTTGAAGCCTTATAAGAATGACCCTGTAGATCACCGACTTGTTGGTGGGAATCGACAAAAAGACTATTACTTGGACCAGATATGGTTAGAGAAACGTCCAAGGATATTGATCTTATTAGATGGAGAATGAAGACCGCTCAAGATAGGCAAAAGTCCTATGCATACAAGAGAAGGACTGACATTGAATTTAAAGTAGGAGATATGGTTTTCATAAAGGTATCTCCTTTAAGAAATGTAGTTTAGTTTGGATCTGTAGGGAAACTGGCACCAAGGTTTGTAGGGCCATTTCCCATAATAGAAAGGATTGGCCAAATGTCCAATAGAGTGAAGCTACCCGAGAGACTATCTAGCATTCACGATGTTTTCCATGTTTCTCATTTGCGGAAGTACTTACATGATACCGCAGAAGTTATCGAGCCAAGTATATTAGAGGAAGTGGAAGCAGAATGGGAGGCAACAGTCAGATGAGTTCCTTCCCGTATACTTGGATCAGATGTTAAGAAGCTACGCAATTGAGAAGTCAAGTTGATGAAGGTTCGGTGGTGAGATAACCCAGAGGATGCGAATTGGGAGACCAAAGACAAGATTCGTGGTTTGTACCCTTTTCTTTTCGAGGGTATGTTCTTAATTCCTTTTACTAAAAGCTTTTATCTATGCTTATTTCCATCATTTATGTATGTCCTATCGATCGAATCTTCGACCTTTAGGTAGGAATCCCATGGACGTAAACATGTGTTTGAGACACTTTATGTTTGACGGATGCTAGTGGATGCAAGTGTTTTGCTAGTGGTTGCTCGTGGATGCATATACACACACATTAGGTACTAGATTGGCTCAATCACTCTCATACTGAAACACTCCACCTCCATTAATGTCACTTACAAAAGGAATGCATTAACTTCAGTGAAGCGTTATAGGTAAAAGATGAAGATAAATTACAAGAAAGACAAATAAAGTAGCGGAAAACAAAGTCATTTTATAAGCAACGTAGTTCAGTCAAGCTTTTACAACAATTGACTAAATCATATTTGAAAGTACTAAATAAACTTCTGTCTTGATTCAAAAACTTCCAAATATATAAGAAGCATAAAACATAGCAAAGTAGCATAAGTCCCCAAATTAAAGTGCAAACACAGCCATAGCCAAGGATGAGAGGATCCAAGCAATACATCAAAGAATCTTCAAGCTTTGAATGGGAAACGGTCCAAACTAAGCTGAGTTATTCCCTCCCTAACTACCTGGGGGGAGAAACAGAAGAAAAGAAGACAAAAGAAAATGGGTCGGACATAAAGCCTGGTAAGTCCAGTGATTTTCAGTATGTAAACAGGTAAAAGAAACATGACATGGGTAAACAGAATATAAGACAATACTGTGACAACAGTGATAACAAGATAACCTAAGATTAGCATAAGATATGATAAGGTAAGATAAACTGGATGCGCTTCTACTCTTTTTCTGCTTTGCTACTACCCTGCTATTCTGATTTCTATATCTCTACACCACCTACCTAGTGTCCCAACTAGTAATATGTATAAAATGGTAATATGATCCCAATTCTCACAATTGTGGTAACCTTCAGGTGTACATCTATTATGAGGATCCCCCCTCAATCTTCCTAATTGCAATGGATATGTTAGACGTACCCTTAATACCCTATCGATCGACTCCCTAACTTGCATGTATTTATTACCTGTGTCATTTGTCCTCGCTTCTATGCATTCGTTACTTGTGTCATTCGGCCCCGCTTGTATGTATTCATTACTTGTGTCATTCGGCCCCGCTTGTATGTATTCATTATTTGTGTCATTCAGCCCCGCTTGTACGTATTCATTACTTGTGCCATTCGGCCTCGCTTGTGTGTAGAAACGTGTGCTGGCCCCATCATGGGATGTATCAATACCTATGATGGCAACCCAACACGATTCAAGATGCACAGTGTATACTACTGATGCCCAATGCCTTCTTTTCCACTCCGGAGCATGTGCATTTCCATACTCCGTCGGAACTACACTACTGCACCACCCGCTGCTATTTTGACCGCTTATAATCAGCCCAGTAATCGTGCCCCACCCTGCCTAGCTCAGGGTACCATGATACGTCTATGTGGGTTACTGCTGAAACGCGTCCCCGTTACTAGGGTTTCCTAATCAACATGTTATAATGGTTAAGTGTTCTCAATTTAACTTGGCCCCACCCATTTTCTTAAATAACATGTTGTACTGGTTAAGTGTTGCATATTCAAATGTTACTTAGCCTTCTCACTGATTCACGCATTTTTATTAACGGTTAAGTTTGTGGGCCTATATATAATAATATTACCGACTTACCCAAGATTTACTTAACCCTTTCCCCTTATCAAGTCCATATGTATTATTAGTTAAGCTTGCCATAACCCTATCCGCTTTACTTATGTAATATTGGTTAATTTGTCTTCTTTTCCATGTTAACTTAACTCACCCACCTAACATGTCATATTGGTTAAGTGTTTCTTATTAACTTAACCCTTCTCATTCATCATGTTGTATTGGTTAAGTTCTTCCTATTAACTTAACCATATTCATTCATCATGTTATATTGGTTAAGTGTTTCCCCTTAACTTAACACCACTCGTTCATCATGTTATATTGGTTAAGTGTTTCCCATTAACTTAACCTCACTCGTTTATCATGTTATATTTATAAAGTGTTTCCCTCTTGTATTACTTAACCCTACCATTCTTAGCATGTCCGTTCATTAGCATTAATTCATTTATTAATGCCTCAACCTTTCACGTTAGAACTGTTGTTTGTGGTTGCTGGATGTGCCAGGCGGTTCTGGGTAGACTTCTACCGCAAACTCATTCCAACCTCGGGTTTTGAGTTAATATGCTAACCTCTCACATTAGATCTATATTATTGCGGTTGTTGGATGTGTTGGGCATTTCCGGGCAGTCTTACATGGCAACTCAATCTAACCTCGGGTTAGACACGTTCATCTTTAGCCAATTTACATATTTACTATACATGTCCAAGTCTAGATTTTAGACGCTAATTATCCCAAATTTTACAAAACTAGTCATGCTCCAATTCCCAAGTTATGCCCAACCAAGCTAGTTGCAAGTTATGCGCCATAAATTAAATTTCAGGTTATTGCTCAAAATAGGTTTAACCTAATCTTCCCAAATTTGCAATAATAGTCATGTCCCAAAAATCACAAAATACCTTATGCTTGGCATCCCAACCAATAGTTATGCCCAATCTAGATTTAATATTCTAATTTACAGTTGACACCCAATCTAGATTTAATATTTCAATTTACCCCAAGTTCACAACAATAACAAATGCCCAATTATTTCTCCAAATACATTATGCCCAATATTTACCCAAAATAGGCTATACCCAAATATTCGCCGTATTACAATCATTCGTGTTTCGCGATTTCAGCCTAGGTTCAAAGGTAACCCAGGTTCATAAAAGAAAAAGGAAATAGGTGAAGAGAGATTGAAGGAGCATAAAATAAGAATAGGCATAAAAACAGGCATGTAACAACAGACCTAATACAAGAAATTTAGATCCAATAAAGATAGATTCTTGAATAAGATGATACAATCATTATTGCAGGCATAAGAATAACATCATGAACCAAAAAGGATTATATATTCGATGTTCAACAAAGATAGGCATGATTGAATCGATATAATAACTTCTTAGGCATGTAAAATCATAGATTCAATAGATAGACAGGGGTAAATCTGAAAAGATTGTCTCATCATCAAGCATAGACTTAGGTTCATTTTATTACATGCCAAGATTACTATTAGCTGTTTAAATCTGAAAATAACATGAACTTACATTGCTTAGGATTAAGAAAAGATAATTGAATCATTATTGTTGTAGAGACTCTAATTTGATGTTGATTAATCTTCAAAGTTGACTGTTGATGAAGAACTTCTAATATGATTTAGGTTTTTGAGGCGGCGGCTAAGAGAATTGAGAGTTCAGCAGCATTGAGTCGTCATAAGGAATTGTTATAAATTAGGGTTTAGAAGTGTATATATAGATGTCTAGGATAAATTCTAGTCTTTAGATTAGTCTAGGAGAAATCAGAGCTATCAAACCAAAGAGATGTGTCATCCAGCCTACCATAGCACGACACATAAGCCCTAATACCTCAGAAATTAGTCATCGGCCAATCAGAGAAGGTCACATCAGCTCAGGGTTAAAAAAAATTGTCACAGAAACAGGATCTCAATGGGGTCGACTCCCTAGAGGAGGGGTCGACACCTACGTCGACTACCACAAGGGGTGTCAACACCTCTGAGCGGGAAATTTCCTGCCCAGCCCACTCTTACCGAGTTTCAAACTGTTTTGACTTTTAATTATTACTTTATGTTTACACTAGAAATTTTCTAACCTTCATAACTTCTTCATACGGAGTCCGATTCACGCAAGCTTTGACTCTATCTCAAGTAGAATTCTGAGTCGAACGCAATGGCGCAACCCGTTTCATCTACTTCTTCTTTTAATAATTAATTATTCTTTAATTATCTCTTATGTCCCGTTTTAAAATTACGGGGTGTTACATTCTTCCTAGTTAAAGGATTTCGTCCTCGAAATCTCCAAGTTAAGAAGAATGTATATCCTACCATCCAACATCCTTCTAATCAATCATTCAATCACAGGCATCTATTGTCCTTAAAAGTTTTCTAATGTTTTTCATGAACATATGCATAGTGTGTGTATATGTCCTTACCCTAATGCAAAATCAGGCGGTCTACTGATTCAGTTGACCTCCTTAATGCAATTCATGATAGTGCCATGCGTCCATTATGTATGCAAAAGAACCCTACTGATGCATATCATTTCTATATGAGTGCACAACCATACATTCAAATGCAACATCTATATGATAACACATCAAGTTTCAATTCATATATATATAAAAAAAATCCACTCATGCATATGCAATATGGAAGTGACGGAGCTGTTCTAGTGAATAATGCGTGTGTATATGCATCCACGAGCAACCATTAGCAAACACTTACATCCACTAGCATCCACCAAACATAACATGTCCCAAACACATGTTTACATCCATTGGCTTCTACCCTAGGATCGAGGATAGGACTGAGAGGATATACTTAAAAGATAAAGACTTGCATGCAAATAAGTCTTTACAGAAAAAAAAAAGATCAAGGATATACCCTCAAAAAGGGAATGATTCGCGTATCTAGTCTTCAGTCTTCTAAGTCGCATCTTTTTGAGTTTCACTCCATTGTGCTCTGATTGCGTTAACTACCTGAGAGTCTTTTCTTTGTGAAGTCCCTATTTGATCCAAGAGCTTAGGTCTTACTCCTAGCGATTCTGACTACTAACTTAATAGAAGGTTTTTAAATCAAAGGTTGATATGTATTATGAACTTTTCCTTTTCACATAAAGGGGAGTTGAAGTCAACCTTTTTCTTCTTAGGGCATCCGCTACGACCTTTCCTTCTTACATCAAAATGGCGCCTAGTCCCGTGCCACACGCATCCGTGTATACCGTAAACCTTTTACTACCATACCGTAAAAGTCAAAACTGGGGTCGTTGTAAGAGCCCTCTTCGATCGTTGGAAAGCGACATCACAATCAATATCCTGAGCAAAGGTTAGATTCTTCTTTGTTAATCTAGTAATTGGGGCTAATATCTTCGCAAAGTCCTTAATGAACTTCTTATATTAGCCTGCTAATCCAAGAAAGCTCCTTACTTCTGTTGCATTCCTTGGGACCCTCCAGTCTTGCACTACTTTTGCAGGATCTACTGCTACCCCTTCTTTGGACGCCACATGTCCTAGAAACCTTACTTCTTCTGTGCAAAAATGAAATTTTGGAGAACTTCTCCTTAAGTTGATGTGCTCTAAGTGTATCAATGACTTCTCTTAAATGCAAAGCATGTTCTTCCTCGTTCTTTGAGAAAATCAAGATTTCGTCCATGCAGACTACTACAAACTTATTAAAACACCCTATTCATCAAGTCAACAAAATAAGCAGGTGCATTCGTCAAATCGAAAGGCATGACGAGCCACTCAAAGAAACTGTCAGGGTTCCTAAAAGCAGTCTTGTCTATACTGTCCTCAGCAACTCTTAGCTGATGAAACCCTGTAGCCAAATCTAGTTGAGAGAAAATAGACGCACCTACAAGATGATCAAACAAATCATCTATTGTTAGAAGTGGGTGCCTATTTTTCTTAGTCAGCTCGTTTAATTCTCTATAATCCATGCATTTGTGAAGTGAACCATCCGCCTTAGTAGCAAACACTACTGGAGCACCCCATTAAGAAATACTTCTCCTAATAAACCCCTTCTCAAGCAACTCTTTAACTTGCTCGCTGAGCCCTTCCTTTCCCATGGATTCATGTGTCGTACAGGTAATGCAACTGGCTTTGCATTGTCAACTAGATATATGCGGAAGTCTATCTCGCATTTTAGAGGACAAATCCCTAACCTAATCAAAAACATTTGCACACTCATGGACTACTCCAACGGATCGCAAATCGTCGATAGATGCATCAAGTGATTCTAGGTAGGTAGCCAAACTGATCCCTTAGGATCGCACGAAATCCCGAGGGTATTTCGGAGGCAAGTCAAAAGTCTAACTACCCTCCTTTCACTAGCTAACCAATCCATGCCTAGAATAAACCCATAGCCCTTGCGACCACAAGCATTACACTTACTCTCAATACTTAATATAGCTATTCTCAAATCCTTACAAACCAAAGATAAATGAGCCGAACCACCAATTGGATTTGAGACAATAATGGGATCTTCTACTATACAAGTACTAAGGTGCAGAGACCCAACTATGGAAGAAGATATAACTGAATGTGAAGCGATAAAATCAAAAAGAGTACTAATAGGATGATCAAAAAGGAAAGATAAACTTTCTCAACAGAAACTTTACTACCTCTCTCTCCAGTACGCTGGTGGTAAGAGCACGCACTTGCCCTCCTGAAAATCCTGTCCTTTGTTCTTTCCCTTGTCCTTAATTATATGTCCCGTTATACCATAATAAAGACGATTTCTCTTGTCTTAGGTTTTACTATTCTCTCCTCCTTTCTTGTCCTATGATTCTTCTACTTACACCTCTTTCTTTTTACCTCCTTTGTGAACCAAGTCCATATCCATGAGTTTTTCATCCTTGGGTTGTGCTCCTTAGCCAAACTCCCTCATTATAATCTTTACCATCCTTGTGTAGCTTGTTGACGAGTTTCTCGAAACTACCTCTATCGCACGGCAACCTACAAAGCTTGGAAAGAAGATTTGCCGCAGGTGAAAGTACTACGGCTTCTTATGGAGGTTGGGCACTACTTCACCCTCGACATGTGCCGTGTGCCTACAGAATTATGGCAAACAGAAAGGAAGAAGAGATTCAAATAGAGAATCGAAGGATAGTGCATATAGCTTTGGGGAATATGCCTTTAAAACAGAACTTTTCTTTTTGGAAATTCTTCTTTTAAAACCGTTTTGAAAATAATTTTTCAAATCTTTTATCTGATTCGGTTACCTTCATCTCTGATACCAAGTGAAACACCCCACCTCCATTAATGTCACTCACAAAGGGAATGCATTAACATCAGTGAAGCGTTATAGGTAAAGGATGCAGATAAATTACAAGACAGACAAATAAAGCAGCCGAAAACAAACTCATTTTGTAAGCAACATAGTTTGGTCAAGCTTTTACAACAATTGACTAAATCATATTTAAAAGTAGTACAATAAATTTCTGTCTTGATTCAAAAACTTCCAAGTATATAAGAAGCATAAAACATAGCAAAGTAGCATAAGTCCCCAAATTAAAGGGCAAACACAGCCATTGCCAAGGATGAGAGGATCCAAGCAATACATTAAAGAATCTTCAAGATTGGAAAGAGAAACGGTCCAAACTAAGCTGAGCTATTCCCTCCTTGACTACCTGGGGGAGAAACGGAAAAAAGAAGACGAAAGAAAATGGGTCAGACATAAAGCCTGGTAAGTCCAGTGATTTTAAGTATATAAACAGGTAAAAGCAACATATATGAATAAGCTGAATATAAGATAATACCGTGATAACAAGGATAATAAGATAACCTAAGATTAGCATAAGATATGATAAGGTAAGATAAACTGAATGCGCTTCTACTCTTTTTCTGCTTCGCTACTGCCCTGCTATTCTGATTTCTATATCACTACACCACCTAACTAGTGTCCTAACTAGTTATCTGTACAAAATGGTAAAATGGTCCCAATTCCCGCAATTGTGGTAACCTTCAGGTGTACATCAATTATGAGGATCCCCCCTCAATCTTCCTAATTGCCATGTATATGTTAGACGTACCCTTACTACCCTATCGATCGACTCCCAAACTCGCATGTATTTATTACCTGTGTCATTTGACCTCATTTGTATGCATTTGTTACTTGTGTCATTCGGACCCGCTTGTATGTATTCATTACTTGTGTCATTCAGCCCTGCTTGTATGTATTCATTACTTGTGTCATTCGGCCCCGCTTGTATATATTCGTTACTTGTGTCATTCGGCCCCGCTTGTATGTATTCATTACTTGTGTCATTCGGCCCTGCTTGTATGTAGATACCTGTGCTGGCCGCATTATGGGGTGTATCAATTCCCATGATGGCAACCCGACACGATTCAAGATGCACAGTGTATACTACTTATGCCCAGTGCTTGCTTTTCCACTCCAGAGCACATGCACGCCCTTACTCCGTCGGAACCACACGGCTGCACCACCAGCCGCTATTTTGACCGCTTATAATCAGCCCAGTAATCGTGCCCTCCCTGCCTAGCTCAGGGTACCATGATACATCTATGCGGGTTACTGCTGAAATGGGTCCGCATTACTAGGGTTTCCTAATCAACATGTTATAATGGTTAAGTGTTCTCAGTTTAACTTAACCCACCATTTGCTTAATTAACATGTTGTACTGGTTAAGTGTTGCCTATTCATATAATACTTAACCTTCTCATTGATTCGCGCATGTTTATTTAACTATTAAGTTTGTGGGCCTATATATAATAATATTATCCACTTACCCAAGATTTACTTAACCTTTTCCCCTTATCAAGTCCATATGTATTATTGGTTAAGCTTGCCTTAACCTTATCCACTTTGTTCATGTAATATTGGTTAAGTTGTCTTCTTGTCCATGTTAACTTAACCCACCCACCTAACATGTCATATTGGTTAAGTGTTTCTTATTAACTTAACCCTTCCCATTCATATGTTGTATTGGTTAAGTGCTTCCTATTAACTTAACCCTGTTCATTCATCATGTTATATTGGTTAAGTGTTTCCCCTTAACTTAACCCCGCTTGTTCATCGTGTTATATTGGTTAAGTGTTTCCCGTTAACTTAACCCCACTCGTTCATCATGTTATATTGGTTAAGTGTTGCCCTCTTGTGTTACTTAACCCTACCATTCTTAGCATGAGTGTTCATTAGCATTAATTCATTTATTAATGCCTCAACCTCTCACATTTTAACTGTTGTTTGCGGTTGCTGGATGTGCCGGGCGGTTCCGGGCAGACTTCTACTGCAAACTCATTCTAACCTCGGGTATTGGGATTAATGCGCTAACCTCTCACATTAGATCTATATTGTTGCGGTCGCTGGATGTGTCGGGCGGTTCTGGGCAGTCTCACTCTGCAACTCAATCTAACCTCGTCTTAGATACGTTCATCTTTAGCCAATTTACATATTTACTATACATGTCCAAGTCTAGACTTTATATGCTAATTACCCAAATTTTACAAAACTAGTCATTTTCCAATTCTCAAGTTATGCCCAACAAACCCAATTGCAAGTTGTGCCCTACAAATTAAATTTCAAGTTATTGCTCAAAATATGTAACACCTAATCTTTCCAAATTTGCAATAATCGTAATGTCCCAAAAATCACAATATACCTTATGCTTGGCTTCCCAACCAATAGTTATGCCCAATCTAGACTTAATATTCCAATTTACAGTTTACACCCAATCTAGATTTAATATTTCAATTTACCCTAAGTTCGCAACAATAACAATTAGGCCCAATTATTTCACCAAATACATTATGCCCAATATTTACCCAAAATAGGCTATACACAAATATTCCCCATATTCCAATCGTTCATGTTTCGCGATTTCAGCCTAGGTTCGAAGGTAACCCAGGTTCATAAAAGAAAAAGGAAATAGGGGAAGAGAGAGGAGTATAAAATAAGAATAGGCATAAAAATAGGCATGTAACAATAGACCAAATACAAGAAATTTAGATCCAACAAAGATAGATTTTTGAATAATCTGGTACAATCATTATCGCAGGCATAAGAATAAAATCATAAAGCGAAAAGGATTATATATTCGATGTTCAACAAAGATAGGCATGATTGAATCGATATAATAACTTCTTAGGCATGTTAAATCATAGATTCAATAAAAAGGTAGGGGTAAATCTGAAAAGATTGTCTCATCATCAAGCATAGACTTAGATTCATTTTATTACATGCCAAGATTACTATTAGGTGTTTAAATCTGAAAATAACATGAACTTACATTGCTTAGGATTAAGAAAAGATAATTGAATCATTATTGTTGTAGAGACTCTAATTTGATGTTGATTAATCTTCAAAGTTGACTGTTGATGAAGAACTTCTAATATGATTTAGGTTTTTGAGGTGGCGGCTAAGAGAATTGAGAGTTCAGCAGCATTGAGTCGTCATAAGGAACTGTTAAAAATTAGTGCTTAGAGGTGTATATATAGATGTCTAGGATTAATTCTAGTCTTTAGATTAGTCTAGGAGAAATCAGAGCTATCAAACCAAAGAGATGTGTCATCCAGCCTACCATAGCACGACACATAAGCCCTAATACCTCAGAAATTAGTCATCGGCCAATCAGAGAAGGTCACATCAGCTCAGGGTTAAAAAAAAAATTGTCACAGAAACAGGATCTCAATGGGGTCGACTCCCTAGAGGTGGGGTCGACACCTACGTCGACTCCCCCAAGGGGGGTCAACACCTCTGAGCGGGAAATTTCCTGCCCAGCCCGCTCTTACCGAATTTCAAACTGTTTTGACTTTTAATTATTACTTTATGTTTACACTAGAAATTTTCTAACCTTCGTAACTTCTTCATACGGAGTCCAATTCACGCAAGCTTTGACTCTATCTCAAGTAGAATTCACGCAAGGTTTGCGTAAAACACACACCGTATGAAGAAGTTATGAGGGTTTGAAGTTTGTACACGTGCAAGATAATTATATATATTATTAATCAGAAAATCATAAATCGTTCAATTCTGAAGGCAGCTAAATTCCCGCCCAGGGGAGTCGACCCCTTATAGGGGGTGTTGACCCCTGGGTCGACCCCCCCGAGGGCTAAGGTGGCTGGTCGAATTCTGGGGCTGGCAGCTATATATATAGGCCCATTTCTCTTGGTTTCTTCACTGAAAATCAGTGGAGACCTAAACGTTGTCAGTGCCAGGACTGAATCAAATCCTTTTCTTTTTCTACAATCAAAGTAGAGATTCGAGTGTAGATCTATGAATTATCAACTGCTTTTCTCCTTCTGTTTTCTAGATCCGAATAGCGCAGGTTTAAGTTACTTTTAGATTTAAATGACTAAAAGTAAAACATGATATGACTGTAATTTGGACCTATTCTTGTGACTGAATCATATCAAATCTAATGTAGCTTGTGAATCCATGATATTCTGAATTAGCTATGACTTGGATCTCAACCTTTATCATATCAGATCTATATTAATTTGTGAATCCATGACATTCTGACATAACTATGACTTGGACCTTAACCTTTGTAATACCCCACGTCGATAAATGTCACTCACAAAGGGAATACATTAACTTTCATGGAGCATTATGAGTGTATAGAACAGAACAGAACATCACAAGACAGATATATTAAATGGTACTTCAAATTTAAAATAACTTCATTTTAGTGAAAACTGAACATAGTTCGGTTACAACATCGAAAACCCAATACACTACACCAAATCAGTGTTTTAGTAACACTTTATATTTGCTAATTTATAACACTTGTAAATGTTATAAGTTACCAACAACAAAAAGTGTTATGGTTCTAAAAGAGTGTTTCTATAAATGAAATAGTCTTTTGTATGAATTTCGCGCTACCCTGATAATAACCTATAACACGTGGAAGCGTTGGGATCGATTGGTAGATACATAAATAATGCATTTACAAGTGCGGTCTTCTGTAAATTATGCATATCCCTTTTCCCTCACGCTTATCTATTTTTGGACGCATAACTTCATAAATTTAGATTTTCCTCTTTGGCTCACTAAAATTATGTCGATTTTGTCCACTTCAACGTCGATGGTGATTTCAACAACTTCTACGTACTCTATCTAGGGCGTTTGTTCCTGCTGTATTACTGGGAGAAGCAAAACCCAAGTCAAATGGTCTGAAGACACAAGACCAACAAAATGTATGTATATGCAACAAAAAGAATGCGTTTTTAGTTTTCCTGAAGCCTTTCTTGTTCTCTCCTTTTTTTTAGAAATCTTTTGGTTCTGCATCTGTTTCCCTCTAGGCCCGCCTATTATTATTATTAGTTCTAAGTGTGATCATTGTATCAACATTTTTTTTTGGAAAAATTGTAGCTCAAAACAATAAAATCTTACCATTTATGATCATATGGTCCCTCATTTAACATACTACAAACACTAGTTTTTTTGGTTAAGAGAACAAAGTGAATTGGAACTAATTTTATTCAACAAATAAAATTATGGGGAAAATGTTTTGACGCTATACCCTGGAGCTTCAAGAACCAAGCTGTAACAATGTATAAGTGTCACATATCCCCATTACTAAGCATTCTCTCATCCTGAATACCAAATTAATCGAAAAAAATAGTAATATTGCTTAAACACTGGGTTTTTTTTTTAAAACCCAAATTCCTCCACCTAAGATTGACAGCAGAGAAAACAATAATAATTGGCTTATCAGTGCTCCAAGTCGAGCATCAAAAAAGTATATGATTATACCAGTGAATCAATTATTTACGCATATGTAACACTAGCATGCAGCTCTTGAGACGTGGACTACATACGTCCAAATTTTATACGACCCTATAATTTATTCAAGTTTTTCATGCAAGTATAAGCAAACCAGTTTGTCCTTTAATGCCTTAATTGATAGAATGATAGGATATTAATTTTTAATAAGGTTTGGTTCTCTTTAAGTGTTCTTTAAAAATCCTTTGTTCCTTGGTTAAGATTTCAAATTTTGGGTTTAGATCATGTCTTGAGATTTTCACACAATATTTCGTATTGGGTGAGACTTGGTATCGATTAAGTATATATCACATGTACATGTCGGATCTTAATTCCCATTTTGTGGGCATCTTATTTAATGAGATATTTGTTAACAATTCTATTAATGATTGCCATTAAAAAAGTACAACATAAGAAGATAATTGATTTTAATTTTATTTGGATGCATATTTGGAGTGAATGTGAACCACACTTACTGAAGTGCTTTTTGAAGGTTCACAAGGGGAAGTACAGTCAAATCCATCTCATTGCTATTCAAACTGTATCTTCTTTTTAGTCTCACATAATATTTTCATAGCCTGGTTATTCTAAACTCAAGTTTTTATAAATTAGCAACATTTGCTTTGTGTTTGTTTAGGTTATGTGAACTTTTTGTAAGTTTTCGTTCTTCTGCATGCACTGTAGTCTAGAAAGTCTACTGCTGAATCATTATTCCTATTAAAATTTCATTTTTTTAGATAAAGACTCATATATCCATGTAATAACTCAATGATATTTCCTATAACTGAAGCAAGATGTAATGGATCCACAAGACGATTGTTTTCAAATCAGGGTGATTTTTACTCTTCTTCAGATCTGTAGTCACTACTTTGAGAGAGGTTCTTCTAAAAGAAAGCTGGATAAGTTCTTAATATATTTTCAAAGATATGTGATTGGCAAAGGCCTCTTACCACTTGATATTGAATTTGATGTTCAAGTTAGTAATGCCATTTCAGTTTGATTGAATTCATGATTGTCACCTAACCCTTTTGCATCACCTAAATTGTCTTAATTATAAGTATATGAATCTGAGTCTTATTACCATCATTTTATCATGAATAAAAATTTCCAGAAGTCATACTTCTTCAGCACAATTTTTTTTTAGCAACCATGCAGATGGTCGATTCAGACTTATACCATAGACCATTGAAGCTTGAACACATCGAATTATTGTGCCATATGTTATTATCATGCATGACTGTATGTTCGAGCATACATATGTAAAATACACATGTTTGTGTGAGTGCGCATGCACTGGGGCATATTCATTGATGATTCTGATGGGTGAAGTTTGCGCACTAATACCTAATCATTATTTCACTAACATAATTTTTAACCTATATAATTCGTCTTTACTTGATAATCTGTTCTACATCTGTGAACTTCAAGATGTATGTTCATAAACTGAATCGCCGTGACTTGGTTCTTGCGAATTGAATCGCTGTGACATAGTTTTTGCGAACTGAGTCGCTACGACTTAGTTTTTCACCGACTTAGTTTTTGCAAACTGAGTTGCAGTGACTCAGTTCGTAAACTAAGTCATAGATTCGCGACTCAGTTTTAGTTTTGCAAACTAGATCGACGACTCAATTTTATTATTTATAAATATGTTTGTTATTTATTAGTTTTGCAAATTTTTATTTCTGTAAAAATGAGTGCATTTATATTTTTGTAGGCACCTATGGAGGAGGAGGAATAAAAGAATTTGGAATGTAACGGCAATGACAAAGCAAATATGTGTCACCTTGACAATGGATGGAAGCTTTGTGATATGGTTCACGTTTTCGTAGTATCTAAAATTATATGTATCTTTAGTAAAACTTTGTATTGCTTTTTATAATTTGAACATGATATTATGGTATTTTGAAATTGGAAGCATGTAACAAATATTTGAGCATTATGAGAATGTAACATTATTGGATTTGAAATATGAAAGTATACTAAATCTTATATTGAATTGAGATATTATGTATGTGATTGGGAATCAAACATGTTATACTCAAAAGTGTTAGTAGGATGATGATACTGACATTTATAAGTGTTATTATATTATATCTTATGATTCCAACATTTATAAGAGTTAGCACTGAATATGTTTGTAACATTTCTAAGTGTTGCTATATCTTATTGTTCCAACATTTTAAGTGTTAGCACCTGAATATGTTTGTAACACTTATAAGTGTTACCATATCTTATGGTTCCAAAATTTCTAAGTGTTAGCAATGAATATGTTTGCAACACTTATAAGTGTTACATTATCTTATGGTCCGAACATTTATAAGTGTTAGCATTTTTCTGTTTGGAACACTTATAAGTGTTATAGATATGGTTGGTTAATTCCTCACAGGCCATTGGTAACACTTAAAAGTGTTGTAGATATTATTTGTAACACTTATACTTGTTGGGAATTCCCTGTTCTGGTGTAGTGATACTAAAGTCAAGTACACAAATATCCATCTTGGACAAATTATTATCAGAGTATATAAAAACAAAAGCATAATCCCACTCCAAATAGCCATATGAAAAAGGGATAAAGATGAGCATTATTTTCAGCACTTCCAGCAGAAAGAAAGAAATAAATCTGAGTCAAGCTCCACTAATCCTACCCTGAGTACCTGGGGGGAAAGGAAAGAAAAGAGGCGAAACAAAACAAGGTCAGACATAAAGTCTGGCGAGTCCAGTGACTTTAACTATATATTTAGTAAAGTAAGAGGATAAGACATAAACTGGATATAAGAAATGCCTGTAACATAATCAGATATGACAAGGTGAACAAGGTAAGCAAGATATAATGTTGATTGCGCTTCTAATCGCTATAAAATAATTCATACGTTGCACCAATGCTAGTTACACTGCACCATTACTAGTCCTTGATCCCTCTTACTAATCATAATAATGGTAGTTTAGTGTACTTCTAGCTACTATCGTAGGTGCCGCCTGCTCCTACCTTCACTAGTTGTACCCACTACCCTCCCCATTCTAATTACAACATTTATTCATAGTTTGGTAGTTGTACTTCTAGCTGTTGTCATAGATGCTGCCTACTCCTATCTCCACTAGTTGTACCCACTGCCCTCCCCATTCGATCGGCTCCCTAACTCGTAGATAGCCGTGCTGGTCCTATAGTAGGGTGTATCACTCCCTAAAGTGGCAACCCGATACTACTAAAAATGCACGGCTTATACCTACACGATGCAATAGCGTCTTACCTACCAGCCTGGACCCACGCACGCACATGACTCCGTCAGACTTGCACTGCCACCGCTATTCTTCATTGACCTCTTACAATCAAACCCAGTAAGCGTGTCCCGTCCTCAACCTAGTTCGAGCTCACATAGATACAAAATGGGTTACTTGTTGAAAAGGGTCCACACACTTGACACAAGCTTCCCTCCTAAGCTTGGTCCCCACTAGGAATTCCCACTTAACCCCTTCTTATTCCCATGTCTTCTTAAATGTTTCACCTTGGTTAAGTCCTTCTAATTATATTTCACATGTCATCAATGTCACCAATGTCTTAACACATGCCTTATCTTGGTTAAGTTTCATTATTTATGTTATACTTGCTACCCATGCAATACATGCTACACATGTCACCCACTTAACCCTTTTACTGTTCCCATGTCTTACTACATGTCTTATCTTGGTTAAGTATTGTCTATCCGCCCAGTTGACTTAACCCCATCCACTTATTAAATCAATATGTATTATTGGTTAAGCTTGCCTTAACCCTATCCACTTTGTTCATGTAATACTGGTTAAGTTGTCATCTTACACAGGTTAACTTAACCCCACCCACCTAACATGTTTTAGATATCATATTCATCTTTGATCAGGATTGATTAGTTATTAATGCACAGACCTCTCACATTAAACCTATTGCTTGTAGCCACTGGATATGCCGGGAGGTTCCGGGCCGACTTCTGCCAAACGCCAGACTTAACCTCGTGTCCAAGCATCTTTTAGTTATGTCTACGGCCTCTTACATTAGACTTACCGTTTGCGGTTGCTGGTTAGGTCGGTTGGTTCTAAGAAGACTTCTACTTCAAACGGAGTCTATCCTCGTGTCTCAGCATGCATATCTTAGCCAATTTATTCATTTGCAATTTATGCCAATTTCAAGCTAATTATGTCAATTACCAAAATTCCTAATTTTAAATCTTGGATTAAAATATATTCCAATTACCCATAATTTCTTATCTAAATTATGTCCATAATTTTAATCCAAATTAGGCCTATAATCTTATGTGTACTAGTTATGCGAAATTAGGCCCAAACCAATTTATGCCAAATTCATGTATACAAGTTATACATAATTAGGCCCCAAATCAATTACATGATTATAAACTAATTTATGCCAATTACACATTATTCAATATTTTCCCAAACTTTTCCAACAATGTTCCCACGTCATTCGTACGTATAATAAAATGTTAGGCTCGCAGTTAGCCTAATCTCATAAAAAGGAAAAGAAGAGAAGAAGAGAAAAGAATTAAAGCACCAAAACTGGCATAACACAGAAAATAGATCAAATAACATATGGAATATAAACTTTGGGTATGCATAATAACATAGATCTAATAAGCATATGGATCATGAACTGGCACAACATAATAACATAGATCTAATAAGCATATGGATCATGAACTGGCATAGCATAATTACATAGATCTAATAAGCATATGAACATAAACTGGCATCATCACATAAAATAGATCAAATTAGGCATATGAACATAAAATATATCTAATTAGGCATATGAACATAAACTGGCATCATCACATAAAATAGATCTAAATAGGCATATTCATTTAGTCCAATTCACAACTTATCACAATTACATTTAATTAATTACATGTGAAAGTAATGTGGACCCACAGTGGAAGAAGAGAAAGTAGATCTAAATTTTGTATTCTGAATTTGATTAGTTAAACCGTTGTTATAGAATTATATTCTTATCTTCCAATATGAATTACTCCTGTTTAGATTAGCTTTAGTGTAGAAGAAAGACTGGCTTAGGTTCCAGTAACATGGAGGTGAAACGACCCAAACTTCCCAGTAAAGGAAAGGCTGGATTGCTATGAGAACAACACACATTAGAACACAAACTGAAGAACATTTTATTGCTGATTACAACAATTACATCAGAGTACAAGAATATAACAGAGTATGAATACTTATTACAGAATGAAATACCATGATATCAGAGATTTAAATTATATTTAAATAGCAGCGGAAAAATGATACAAATATACAACTGGAAGGAATACACGGATACAGAGCTTTCCGAATACCTCTTCAGCTGTAAGCCAGGATCCTGTAAATATATCTGCAAAAAGCTACTCGACTGCCCGTGTGGAAAATGAGGGCACCCGAGTTTGCCAGTGAAACAAACTACAGGTCAGTCATGGGACTGGTATGAGAAATCTTACTTATCCTATTAAATAATAAGGCTAATCACAGGACCACGCCGCTAACGCGGATCGGGTTTACTCCATTTGATTGCCAGTGCATAAATTAAAGTAAATCGTTAAACAACGCAATGGTTTTTAGAAAAATGAAACCATTATAAGACCCAAGTCCCATCACACAATGCAATGCAACCCAGAGGATAGGGTTTTACCTTATAATGGTCAAAAGATGCTTGATACGATAAAACGGATTTAATATTTGTGTGTATATATTCTAATAAAAACATTTTCAATCATAATGTATTAATCATAGACGACATGGGTACCATATATCATGTCGCCATACTAGTTCTACATTCAAAACCGCAAGGTCGTATTGGAAATTGGATTTCCATCATGAGTCGAGGCTAGGGGCAAGCTCCTCTCTGATTCGAGACACTCTAGCAAATGCCTCAGGATCCCCCGCAGTGAACCCATGGATGCGGTAGGGCCGGTCCCGGCCTATCGGCAGTGGATTGGTTATGCCTGAACACACGTTTCCATGTTCCTTTGAACCTATAATATGACCACTATCGGCCTATAAAATCCGAGGCACCTCAAAATCCATCATCCACATAAGTAAAATGCCAGGCCGTGTTAAAGCACTGACACTACCACTAGCTAGAAAGAAACGTGTGCACTCCCTACGGTCCATATCCCATTTTTGACTCATACCGGGGTGTGAGGCTCGCGAAGTCACGGTATACACAAAGCTATGCTGTAATAGGCTATGCTTTGATCATCCCACAAGGCCCTGCTTTTCAACAAAAGCCTTGATCATATGCATCTTGGCGTGCCACATTGACAATTCACACCATGTGATCAATCACTATTAATATATATCAGGGTGTTAAGTAGAGAATAAATCCTCCACCAACAAATAGGCATACATTAACAGAAATCGATTTAATTCACGTAGAACGAAATCCAATGTCAGACACGCATTCATTTATTAGCTTATGCTCTGGGTCTGAGCAAAAACCAAATCCGAACAATCAACAATAGTCCGGACGGCCACCACTGAAGCCCCTTCAAGGTAGCTACTCCCATCAGGGTCTCTGTAGCAACACATCCATTCCATGTGAAGATCTTCGCTCTTCAAACACCGTCTTCATCTTCGACTCTTCAACGTCGTAGAAATTGTTCCGAATGGGTTAAACCCTGTCTTTCCGAATCACTCTCGTATTTTTATAATTTAAAATCAAGTATTCTAAAACACATCCAACGTCTCATTCCAATTCAGAATATTCTTTTAAATAAAATATTCAAATTATTCTATCAAAGATAAACTCTTTAAAATTATTCTTAAATTTTAAAGATTTATTAAACCCCCAATTTGGTTTTTAAAACAAAAATCATTATTCAATGATTATTTAAATTTAAGAAATTTATCTTATCTTTAACTGGGTTAAAGAACTAATGTCATTTAAAACATTGTTTCACGGTAAACCCAAAATCGTCTTCTATAAACTACGAAATCTTCACAGAAATCAAATCAATATATAATCGTTATAAATTTCTGTATCTGACCAGTAATATAAATGGAATAAAGGCAAAGCCTTTTAAATTCCATCTATAGTATCAGTCTTCTTTTACAGAAGCCTAGTTCGATTTTCATCAAGCCGAATTTCTACTTAATTCCAATTTAATTAAAATTTAAACTGGAAAACTAACCTTTAGAGGATTTCTTTTTAAATCTTAATAAAAAGGTTTATAATTTCTAAATCATATTTTCACTGTAAATTGGGCTAAAGAACAAATGTCGTTTAAAACACAGTTCACGGTAAACCCAATTCACATAATATTTTATTTCAATTACAAAATAAAATTGAAACTCTAAAAATCTTAATTAAAAGATTTATCCTAGTTAATAACTAGTTTACTTCAATAGAAAGGTAATATTATCTTTTGTCCATCTAAGAATGGACATAGAAATCATTATTTTCTCCTTTGTTAAATATTGTCTTAAAATATTTGCTGTTTAAAAATTACTTTAAATAAAAAGGATTCTTTATATAAAATATTCTTCATAATACAATATTATTTATTTTAAAAGGGATGTATATTACAATGTTCTTTATTCTAAATATTCTTATTTTTAAAAGATATTCTTTATTTAAAGAAATCCTGAACTGGAATGTGAGTCAATCAGTTACCATATAACTTTAGGTATATGGGTTTCATACATTGTATGTATATGACAGTCAAAATAAATAATCATCAAGCGTCCATTCACAACCAGAGTGAAGTTTATAACTGTGTGGGTATTAAAATAAAAAAATAACACTCATCGCAGCTTGTCAATCTATCGATCGACATGTAACTAAATATTTCTAATATCGAGTACAACTATATTTTTACTCGTATAATTCCCCTATTTATTTCTAAGGTCTAATAAACTGTAATCTATTTATATGCCATTACTGTGGATGACAAATAAAAGATAATTTTCTATTTTCTTTTATTTGTCATTTGAAAATTAAAATTATGCAAATATATTTAACTTTTAATGTTTTGTTTACATCTAAAGTTGTAAACAAAATGCATCTTTTTCCTACCGTGTTCATTTGTCTCTAAATGTGCGAATGAAAGATATGATCTTTAACCACGATGTTTATTTGCATCTATATATGCAAATAAAATATAATCTTTTAACTATGATGTTATTTGCATCTAAACATGCAAATAAAAATATCATCTTTATTAAATATTTTGTGTGCAACTAAATTTATAAACAAACATGTATATTCCCATTTCTAAACTAAAATACAAAAAAATAAAAATGTAATATTTGTTTGCATCTAAAATTGCAAACAAAGTGCAACTCTTTAAATCATATTTTACTTTCAACTCATATTAATTTACAAAAGTGCTTGTTTTGTTTCCACTAGTGTAAATTGACAAAAGTGATTATTTACAATAATGAATGCAAATAAAAGAACAAATTTTATTTTCCATGTACATTTTCATTTGTAGATGCAAATAAAAGAACAAGTTTATTTTCAGTGTATACTTGTATTTGTGAATACAAGTAAAAAGTGAACTTTTGTTTTCAATGTTTTATTTGTATATGAATAAATTCTAATTTTCAAATGACAAATAAAAAGTAAATTTTATTTGTCAAATAAATTCTGAGTTTCCAATGACAGATAAAAGTGAGTTTTATTCCACTAATCATGCTTTAACCAAAATGTGATCTTTATCTCACTAATAAAGTTTCAACCAAAGAATGTGATTTTTATCTCAATACTATGTTTTAACCAAAAATGTATATTTTATTTCACTTAATAAAGTTCTAACCAAAAATGTATATTTTATTTCCAATACAACATTTTAAACAAAAAATCTCTTTTTATTATAATGCAATCTTTCTAGCAAAATGGAGTTTTAAATCTAACGTAGCATCTTATAACCAAAAATGTACTTCTAATCTCATGTAACATTTTATACGAGAATGTATTTTTAAAGCTAATGTAACATTATCAAATTAAAATGATGTATATATTTTCATTCTTAAAATGAAAACATACCCACATTAAAAATGTAGTCTTTTAAATGAAAACAATTTTTAAATGAAAACAAATTACATTTAAAAGATGTAATCTTTCCATTGAAAACAAATTGACATAAAAATGTAAATCTTTTATGCCTACTCTTTATATTACTCTAACATGTCAACAAAATGCAACCTTGAAATCAATTCTTTTTATTGTCTTTAATTTGACAATAAAAATACATCTTTAAAATCTATTCTCTTTTTTGTCTTTAATCTGATAATAAAAATGTATTTTTTAAATTTCTGCTTTTTATTGTAAGCAGTGTTACATTAAAAAAATCATCTTTTAATTCCGTTCCTTTTTCTGTAAATAATATTACACAAATATATATTCATATTTTTGTTGAAAAACTAGTTCAACAAAAAGAGATAAAAATGTTTGTTCTATTTTGTTGAAAATCTAGTTCAACAAATATAACAACAATGTTATCTCTTCGATTTTGTTGCAAATTATGTTTTAACAAATTGACCAAAATTCTGTGTTTCACATGTGTTGAAAATTTTAATTCAATAAATTTACAAAATTAGTTGTCTTATACATTTGATCTTTTATATAAACAAAAATTATATATATTTTTATTTGTTTAATCAAATTCTAATTAAAAAGTGTTAATTTTTGACTACTCTATCGCCACATAACATCATCAGACAAATAGATGTATATATTATATTCAGCACAGAATAATAACAACATGAATTGACTGTAGATTAACAACAATAATTTCAGGATTATTTATAATTATAAAGGAAAGAAAATAAATAGATTTCTCACATTGATTTGTTTCAGAAATCGTTCGTGTTCAGATTTGGCTGAATTTTCAAAGTCCTCCATTTTAGATCTGGTCTGCACTGTTGTGTAGATCTTGGAAAGGTGATTCCAACGCATCTCGTTTCGTTTAATTCTAATGATATATGAAGGAGTTATTCAATTTTATACATTGGATAATTTAGTTACTATTTAAATTTAATTAACCTTTTCTAATTACAATTAAGGCCTCCTTCTTCTTCAATGCTCCAGAACCCGTCGTTACCCATAGTTGATCGCTAGGGCTCCATTTAGCACGCCTATCGAACCCCCGTCCGCCGATCTGAGGTGACCACTCCGTCGCCCTACACCAGCTGCGCCGCCGCCCGAAACACCACCCCGCTCGATGGCCCCCCCCCCCCTCATGAAACCCAGTGCCAAAGTCATCGTCTTTAGCCTAGGACTTTGCGTAAACCATGAAGTTAAATCCAATCATATCCGTATAGATCGAAAGGCCTTGCTTTTCTCTTCGATTGGGTATATAGAAGTTTGGATTTAGTTAAGTGGATTTGAAATTATTGAGGAATCAAATCTGGTGTATTTCGGCCATTGAATGAGTATACGGCGGCTTTGTATTAGTTCCTTGGGTTTCGGTATTTGGATGGTATTTATACCGTATTTTCTCATTAATAAATTCTTTTAATTCCAATAAAATTCGTGTATCGTTCTGGACTCCGAATCAAACCCAACGAGTGTCGCCCCAAGCCAAATGCCCCCATTCCGGACATATTGGAATATGTTTCGTAACCCAATTCGGCTGTTACGATATGTTTTTCTTTAAATTTAATTATAAATCAGTTAATTATTAAATTCAAACGTACATTTTTAATTACCGGGGTCACATACTACCTCTAAAGATTCCAGAAAAATTATTTCTAGTTATGTTTTGACGATACGGTTCTAACGAGACTAATTTCGTTGAATTCTGAGACTGTTGGAAAATGGCCATTTTCTAGTCGATTAAATTTGACTGAAACAGTCAAAACACGTTTTCCTTTGCCACGCTCACGTATTGATTCAAAAAATTATGAAAATTGAAACTTAGAAATAATTTGACATTCCGGTTCCAACAAAAGTGGTTTCATCGAAAACCGAGGTCGTTTGAAAAATGACTATTTTTAAGGCCAATATATTTAATATTAAAAATACATTTTTAAACGAATAAACTCCGAAACTCAAAATATATAAGTGTTTACTGTTTTTCAATGCAGAAACGTGAATAATTTTAAAGAGTTTATCTTTGATAGAATAATTTGAATATTTTATTTAAAAGAATATTCTGAATTGGAATGAGGCGTTGGATGTGTTTTAGAATACTTGATTTTAAATTATAAAATTACGAGAGTTATTCGGAAAGACCGGGTTTAACCCATTCCGAACAATTTCTACGACGATGAAGAGTCGAAGATGAAGACGGTGTTTGAAGACCGACAATCTTCACATGGAATGGATGTGTTGCTACAGAGACCCTGATGAGAGTAGCTACCTTGAAGGGGCTTCAGTGGTGGCCGTCCGGACTATTGTTGATTCTTCGGATTTGGTTTTCGCTCAGACCCAGAGCATAAGCTAATAAATGGATGCGTGTCTGACATTGGATTTCGTTCTATGTGAATTAAATCAATTTCTGTTAATGTATGTCTGTTTGGTGGTGGAGGATTTATTTTCTACTTAACACCCTGATATATATTAACAGTGATTGATCGCATGGTGTGAATTGTCAGTGTGTCATGCCAAGATGCATATGATCAAGGCTTTTGTTGAAAAGCAGGGCCTTGTGGGATGATCAAAGCATAGCCTATTATGGCATAGCTTTGTGTATACCGTGACTTCGCGAGCCTCACACCCCGGTATGAGTCAAAAACGGGATATGGACAGTAGGGAGTGCACACGTTTCTTTCTAGCTAGTGGTAGTGTCAATGCTTTAATAAGGCCTGGCATTTTACTTATGTCGATGATGGATTTTGAGGTGCCTCGGATTTTTATAGGCCGATAGTGGTCATATTATAGGTTCAAAGGAACCGGGAAACGTGTGTTGAGGCATAACCAATCCACTGTCGATAGGTGGGGACCGGCCCTACCGCATCCAAGGGTTCACTGCGGGGGATCCTGAGGCATTTGCTAGAGTGTCTCGAATCGGAGAGGAGCTTGCCCCTAGCCTCGACTCATGATGGAAATCCAATTTCCAATACGACCTTGCGGTTTTGAATGTAGAACTAGTATGGCGACATGATATATGGTACCCATGTCGTCTATGATTAATACATTATGATTGAAAATGTTTTTATTAGAATATATACACACAAATATTAAATCCATTTTATCGTATCAAGCATCTTTTGACCATTATAAGGTTAAACCCTATCCTCTGGGTTGCGTTGCATTGTGTGATGGGACTTGGGTCTTATAATGGTTTCATTTTTCTAAAAAGCATTGCATTGTTTAACGATTTACTTTAATTTATGCACTGGCAATCAAATGGAGTAAACCCGATCCACGTTAGCGGCGCGGTCCTGTGATTAGCCTTATTATTTAATAGGATAAGTAAGATTTCTCATACCAGTCCCATGACTGGCCTGTAGTTTGTTTCACTGGCAAACTCGGGTGCCTCATTTTCCACACAGGCAGTCGAGTAGCTTTTTGCATATATATTTACAGGATCCTGGCTTACAGCTGAAGAGGTATTCGGAAAGCTCTGTATCCGTGTATTCCTTCCAGTTGTATATTTGTATCATTTTTCCGCTGCTATTTAAATATAATTTAAATCTCTGATATCATGGTATTTCTTTCTGTAATAAGTATTCATACTCCGTTATATTCTTGTACTCTGATGTAATTGTTGTAATCAGCAAAAAAATGTTCTTCTGTTTGTGTTCTAATGTGTGTTGTTCTCATAGCAATCCAGCCTTTCCTTTACTGGAAAGTTTGGGTCGATTGTAAGAACCCAGAATTTTGGGGCCAATTTAAAATTTTTATTTTAGAAAATTTAATGGATTTTAATGTTTAAATAATTTACTTTAAATAAGAACGACTAAAAATTTACTTTAAAACGAATAAATTCTATTTAATTATAAAAGGAGTTTAAAACAGCGCTGCAGTTTGAAAATTTGAATTTAAACTTTGACTGGCTATACAGGATTCATTTTAAATCAGAATTGAGCGAAACCAGAAATATTTAAATCTGTTTAATAATATCTTTCTAACGAATCTGAAAAATTGAAATTTCATAGCGGAAATCAAAAGTTATGGCCAATTCAATTTTTAGAAAAGTCGCTGTAGAAATTTTATATATATTATATAGGGCCCGAAAAGCTACTTTTCACAAATGAAGGAATTTTGACTCGAAACCACTTCCATTGAGTTCGGAATGACATTTCTGCGTTGAAAAATAGTAAACACTTATATATTTTGAGTTTCGGAGTTTATTCGTTTAAAAATGTATTTTTAATATTAAATATATTGGCCTTAAAAATAGTCATTTTTCAAACGACCTCGGTTTTCGACGAAACCATTTTTGTTGGAACCGGAATGTCAAATTATTGCTAAGTTTCAATTTTCATAATTTTTCGAATCAATACGTGAGCGTGGCAAAGGAAAACGTGTTTTGACTGTTTCAGTCAAATTTAATCGACTAGAAAATGGCCATTTTCCAACAGTCTCAGAATTCAACGAAATTAGTCTCGTTAGAACTGTATCATAAAAACATAACTAGAAATAATTTTTCTGGAATTTTTAGAGGTAGTATGTGACCCCGGTAATTTAAAATGTACGTTTGAATTTAATAATTAACTGATTTATAATTAAATTTAAAGAAAAACATATCGTAACAGCCGAATTGGGTTACGAAACATATTCCAATGTGTCCGAAATGGGGGCATTTGGCTAGGGGCGACACTCGTTGAGTTTGATTCGGAGTCCAGAATGATACACGAATTTTATTGGAATTAAAAGAATTTATTAATGAGAAAATACGGTATAAATACCATCCAAATACCAAAACCCTAGGAACTAATACAAAGCCGCCGTATACTCATTCAATGGCCGAAATACACCAGATTTGATTCCTCAATAATTTTAAATCCACTTAACTAAATCCAAACTTCTATATACCGAATCGAAGAGAAAAGCAAGGCCTTTCGATCTATACGGATATGATTGGATTTAATTTCATGGTTTGAGCGAAGTCCTAGGCTAAAGACGACAACTTTGGCACCGGGTTTCGTGAAGGGGGGCCCACCGAGCGGGGTGGTGTTTCGGGCGGCGGCGCGGCAGGTGTAGGGCGACGGAGTGGTCACCTCAGATCGACGGACGGGGGCTTCGACAGGCGTGCTAAATGGAGCCCTAGCGATCAACTATGGGTAACGACGGGTTCTGGAGCATTAAAGAAGAAGGAGGCCTTAATTGTAATTAGAAAAGGTTAATTAAATTTAAATAGTAATTAAATTATCCAATGTATAAAATTGTATAACTCCTTCATATATCATCAGAATTAAACGAAACGAGATGCGTTGGAATCACCTTTCCAAGATCTACACAACAGTACAGACCAGATCTAAAATGGAGGACTTTGAAAATTCAGCCAAATCTGAACACGAACGATTTCTGAAAACAAATCAATGTGAGAAATCTATTTATTTTCTTTCCTTTATAATTATAAATAATCCTGAAATTATTGTTGTTAATCTACAGTTAATTCATGTTGTTATTATTCTGTGCTGAATATAATATATACATCTATTTGTCTGATGATGTTATGTGGCGATAGAGTTGTCAAAAATTAACACTTTTTAATTAGAATTTGATTAAACAAATAAAAATATATATATATATATATTTTTTGTTTATATAAAAGATCAAATGTATAAGACAACAAATTTTGTAAATTTATTGAATTAAAATTTTCAACACATGTGAAACACAGAATTTTGGTCAATTTGTTAAAACAGAATTTGCAACAAAATCGAAGAGATAACATTGTTGTTATATTTGTTGAACTAGATTTTCAACAAAATAGAACAAACATTTTTATCTCTTTCTGTTGAACTAGTTTTTCAACAAAAATATGAATATATATTTGTGTAATATTATTTACAGAAAAAGGAACGGAATTAAAAGATGATATTAGTCCAACACCGCTTGAGATGGTTTGGACATATCCAAAGTAGACCACGCGATGCTCCTGTGCACGTTGGAGTTATAGGTCGTGCCGAAGGCCCAAAGAGAGGTAGAGGTCGACCTAAAATGACATGGGAAGAGATAATAAAGAGAGATCTTAGAAATTGGAGTATATCTGAAGAGCTTGTGGTAGATAGAAGTGCATGGAAGTTGGCAATCCATGTACCAGAACCTTAGGATTTTTTTTTTAAATATATATGTATATATATATATATGTTAATTATTATTATTTTTAGATCTGTTTAATTATTTTAATTTTAATTTTTTTTTAGGACTTTATTTCACTTTTATTGAACCTTTTTACTTTAATCTGTTTGGTTATTTTAAACTCTTTTTATATATTATTATTAGTTATTTTACCTTAATTTTGGGTTCCATATCTAGCCAACCCCAACTTGTTTGGGATATATGGCTTTGTTGTTGTTGTTGTTGTATTGCTTACAATAAAAAGCAGAAATTTAAAAAATACATTTTTATTGTTAGATTAAAGACAATAAAGAGAATAGATTTTAAAGATGTATTTTTATTGTCAAATTAAAGACAATAAAAAGAATTGATTTCAAGGTTGCATTTTGTTGACATGTTAGGAGTTATATAAAGAGTAGGCATAAAAGATTTACATTTTTATGTCAATTTGTTTTCAACGGAAAGATTACATCTTTTAAATGTAATTTGTTTTCATTTAAAAATTGTTTTCATTTAAAAGACTACATTTTAATGTGGGTATGTTTTCATTTTAAGAATGAAAATATATACATCATTTTAATTTGATAATGTTACATTAGCTTTAAAAATACATTCTCGTATAAAATGTTACATGAGATTAGAAGTACATTTTTGGTTATAAGATGCTACGTTAGATTTAAAACTCCATTTTGCTAGAAAGATTGCATTATAATAAAAAGAGATTTTTTATTTAAAATGTTGTATTGGAAATAAAATATACATTTTTGGTTAGAACTTTATTAAGTGAAATAAAATATACATTTTTGGTTAAAACATAGTATTGAAATAAAAATCACATTCTTTGGTCGAAACTTTATTAGTGAGATAAAGATCACATTTTGGTTAAAGCATGAGTAGTGGAATAAAACTCACTTTTATCTGTCATTGGAAACTCAGAATTTATTTGACAAATAAAATTTACTTTTTATTTGTCATTTGAAAATTAGAATTTATTCATATACAAATAAAACATTGAAAACAAAAGTTCACTTTTTACTTGTATTCACAAATACAAGTATACACTGAAAATAAACTTGTTCTTTTATTTGCATCTACAAATGCAAATGTACATGGAAAATAAAATTTGTTCTTTTATTTGCATTCATTATTGTAAATTATCACTTTTGTCAATTTACACTAGTGGAAACAAAACAAACACTTTTGTAAATTAATATGAATTGAAAGTAAAATATGATTTAAAGAGTTGCACTTTGTTTGCAATTTTAGATGCAAACAAATATTACATTTTTATTTTTTTTTGTATTTTAGTTTAGAAATGGGAATATACATGTTTGTTTATAAATTTGGTTGCACACAAAATATTTAATAAAGATGATATTTTTATGTGCATGTTTAGATGCGAATAACGTCATAGTTAAAAGATTATATTTTATTTGCATATATAGATGCAAATAAACATCGTAGTTAAAGATCATATCTTTCATTCGCACATTTAGAGGCAAATGAACACCGTAGGAAAAAGATGCATTTTGTTTACAACTTTAGATGTAAACAAAACATTAAAAGTTAAATATATTTGCATAATTTTAATTTTCAAATGACAAATAAAAGAAAATAGAAAATTATCTTTTATTTGTCATCCACAGTAATGCCATATAAATAGATTACAGTTTATTAGACCTTAGAAATAAATAGGGAAATTATACGAGTAAAAATATACTTGTACTCGATATTAGAAATATTTAGTTACATATCGATCGATAGATTGACAGGCTGCGATAAGTGTTATTTTTTTATTTTAATACTCACACAGTTATAAACTTCACTCTGGTTGTGAATGGACGCTTGATGATTATTTATTTTGACTGTCATATACATACAATGTATGAAACCTATATACCTAAAGTTATATGGTAACTGATTGAGTCACATTCCAGTTCAGGATTTCTTTAAATAAATAATATCTTTTAAAAATAAGAATATTTAGAATAAAGAACATTGTAATATACATCCCTTTTAAAATAAATAATATTGTATTATGAAGAATATTTTATATAAAGAATCCTTTTTATTTAAAGTAATTTTTAAACGGCAAATATTTTAAGACAATATTTAACAAAGGATAAAATAATGATTTCTATGTCCATTCTTAGATGGACAAAACATAATATTACCTTTCTATTGAAGTAAACTAGTTATTAACTAGGATAAATCTTTTAATTAATATTTTTAGAGTTTCAATTTTATTTTGTAATTGAAATAAAATATTATGAGAATTGGGTTTACCGTGAACTGTGTTTTAAATGACATTTGTTCTTTAACCCAATTTACAGTGAAAATATGATTTAGAAATTATAAACCTTTTTATTAAGATTTAAAAAGAAATCCTCTAAAGGTAAGTTTTCCAATTTAAATCTTAATTAAATTGGAATAAATTAGAAAATCGGCTTGATGAAAATCGAAATAGGCTTCTGTAAAAGAAGACTGATACTATAGATGGAATTTAAAAGGCTTTGCTGTATTGCATTTATATTACTGGTCGGATACAGAAATTTATAACGATTATATATTGATTTGATTTCTGTGAAGATTCCGTAGTTTATAGAAGACGATTTTGGGTTTACCGTGAAACAATGTTTTAAATGACATTAGTTCTTTAACCCAGTTAAAGATAAGATAAATTTCTTAAATTTAAATAATCATTGAATAATGATTTTTGTTTTAAAAACCAAATTGGGGGTTTAATAAATCTTTAAAATTTAAGAATAATTTTAAAGAGTTTATCTTTGATAGAATAATTTGAATATTTTATTTAAAAGAATATTCTGAATTGGAATGAGAAATTGGATGTGTTTTAGAATACTTGATTTTAAATTATAAAAATACGAGAGTTATTCGGAAAGACCGGGTTTAACCCATTCCGAACAATTTCTACGACGATGAAGAGTCAAAGATGAAGACGGTGTTTGAAGACCGACGATCTTCACATGGAATGGATGTGTTGCTACAGAGACCCTGATGGGAGTAGCTACCTTGAAGGGGCTTCAGTGGTGGCCGTCCGGACTATTGTTGATTGTTCGGATTTGGTTTTCGCTCAGACCCAGAGCATAAGCTAATAAATGGATGCGTGTCTGACATTGGATTTCGTTCTGTGTGAATTAAATCGATTTCTGTTAATGTATGTCTCTTTGGCGGTGGAGGATTTATTCTCTACTTAACACCCTGATATATATTAACAGTGATTGATCGCATGGTGTGAATTGTCAATGTGGCACGCCAAGATGCATATGATCAAGGCTTTTGTTCAAAAGCAGGGCCTTGTGGGATGATCAAAGCATAGCCTATTACGGCATAGCTTTGTGTATACCGTGACTTCGCGACCCTCACACCCCGGTATGAGTCAAAAACGGGATATGGACCGTAGGGAGTGCACACGTTTCTTTCTAGCTAGTGGTAGTGTCAGTGCTTTAACACGGCCTGGCATTTTACTTATGTGGATGATGGATTTTGAGGCGCCTCGGATTTTATAGGCCGATAGTGGTCATATTATAGGTTCAAAGGAACCGGGAAACGTGTGTTCAGGCATAACCAATCCACTGTCGATAGCCGGGGACCGGCCCTACCGCATCTAAGGGTTCACTACGGGGGATCCTGAGGCATTTGCTAGAGTGTCTCGAATCGGAGAGGTGCTTGTCCCTAGCCTGGACTCATGATGGAAATCCAATTTCCAATACGACCTTGCGGTTTTGAATGTAGAACTAGTATGGTGACATGATATGGTACCCATGCCATCTATGATTAATACATTATGATTGAAAATGTTTTTATTAGAATATATACACACAAATATTAAATCCGTTTTATCATATCAAGCTTCTTTTGACCATTTTAAGGTAAAACCCTATCCTCTGGGTTGCGTTGCATTGTGTGATGGGACTTGGGTCTTATAATGGTTTCATTTTTCTAAAAAGAATTGCGTTGTTTAACGATTTACTTTAATTTATGCACTGGCAATCAAATGGAGTAAACCCGATCCACGTTAGCAGCGTGGTCCTGTGATTAGCCTTATTATTTAATAGGATAAGTAAGATTTCTCATACCAGTCCCATGACTGACATGTAGTTTGTTTCACTGGCAAACTCGGGTGCCCTCATTTTCCACACGGGCAGTCGAGTAGCTTTTTGCAGATATATTTACAGGATCCTAGCTTACAGCTGAAGAGGTATTCGGAAAGCTCTGTATCCGTGTATTCCTTCCAGTTGTATATTTGTATCATTTTTCCGTTGCTATTTAAATATAATTTAAATCTCTGATATCATGGTATTTCTTTCTGTAATAAGTATTCATACTCCGTTATATTCTTGTACTCTGATGTAATTGTTGTAATCAGCAATAAAATGTTCTTCAGTTTGTGTTCTAATGTGTGTTGTTCTCATAGAAATCCAGCCTTTCCTTTACTGGGAAGTTTGGGTCATTTTAGTATGTATCAGAGCCAGGTTTACAGAGCTCGAGAACAAGACACATTAGTACCGAATGAAAGAATTCATCAGAGATTGGATTAGTAATATCCAATGAGAATAACTTGTTAGAGATAGGATCAGTAGTATCCTAGAACGAGTGTGAAGAGTATTATTTTCTTTAAAATAAAAGTAAAAACAGATTTAGTTTTGAATTTTTTTTTATTTTATCTTAAAATACGTATTTGAGTATATTATATTTTAATGTGGACAATCGAGTGTATAAAGATTTCGAATAAACGAGTAATTAACGGATATTTGAAGTTTTAATATACTGGATAGATATAGAATCACACTCTAGTCCCCCGGAGGTAATTCTGGTGATAGGTCGACCATCACCAGTATTTATGTTCGAGTCTCGAAAGTGGGATTTTTATATATTTCCATCGACTGGTATGAGAACCAAAACTTAGTTAGGACACATTGCTGTGATTTGCACTAAGAATATGATTTTTGGCTATATATAAAAGCTATATATATTTGAAAAATCAATCACCTAATCTATTGCTGGTTGTGATGTTTGATTATTAATTTAACTAATTGAAACAAATAAAATTAAAGTTGAGCTAGTAAATTAAACAACTTTTAGCTACGTTCCTTTTCGAGGACGAAAAGATCTTAAGTGGGGGCGATTGTAACAACCCGAGCCAATTTAAAATTTTTATTTTAGAAATTTTAATGGATTTTAATGTTTAAAATAATTTACTTTAAATAAGAATGACTAAAAATTTACTTTAAAACGAATAAATTCAATTTAATTATAAAAGGAGTTTAAAACAGCGTTGTAGTTTGAAAATTTGAATTTGAACTTTGACTGGCTATACAGGATTCATTTTAAATCAGAATTGAGCGAAACCAGAAATATTTAAATCTTTTTAATAATATCTTTCTAACGAATCTGAAAAATTGAAATTTCATAGCAGAAATCAAAAGTTATGGCCAATTCAATTTAAAATTTTTAAATTGGCCCCAAAATTCCGGGTTGTTACAAGAGGCGTATGAATTAGTGTATTGTGAATTAGATTTAGGTCTAGTTATGTTTATATAGTTGTTGTGAGTGAATTAGTGACTTTAGACCTGACTAGGATTCATATAAACCATTCAGATTAAAAAGACACATCACTCAGCCAACCAGAAGAGGCCACGTCGGCCCTAAAACTCGAAAATCGTCATTAACCAATAAAAATGCACCATGTGTGCAACATGATGCGCAGCAGGGGTGTTGACACCCACATGTCATATACATACATACATACATACATACATATATATATATATATATGTTCCATTTTAACTATCTTTCTGATTAACCCTTTTCACACTAAACCGCTTTTTTTTAACTGAACTGCGTTCACACTAGGCCACATTTTAGTCAATCCCCTAAAACAAAAATATGGCACTGGCAGGGATTGAACTCAAAACCTTTTGCATACAAGTCACATGTACTAACCAAATGAGCTCCTAAGTCATTTGCTAACAAGACTTTGGACAAAGCTACACATTATTCTCTCATTCCTCTTTTTCATTTTTTGTTGCAATATTTAATTTAAAGATATCCTTTTCATCCTAAATCAGTTTTCTGCAAACCATAGGTCTAAATTGACTAGAAAGTCGCCACGAATGCAATGACGCTAATTTCATGACCAAATTCCTGAAGCTTCTCAAATTTTCCTTTTTATTTCTATTTATTGTTCGCATGCATGTCTTCGCATTTCATGTATTGCATTTAACTTCTTTTATTAGTATTTTTCCTTCATTTCACTGCATGAACTTATTACATGCAACTTTACTGTCATTATTTAATTTTTCTCTTAAATATATCTATGTATATAATATATATACATATTTCCACATTTTTAATTTCATTAAAAATGCGGGGTGTTACAACCTTTATCGTGTCAGACCTATCTTTTATTATAGATCTAATTCACTATCTTGATCACCTTGTACCTATCATGTTGGGGTTAATTTGGATTTGTTACTAGTTGGACATATACATTATTATTTAGATCTTATCATGCCTATTATGACATCCCTAGTATATCACAAGTTCACTAGATCTACTCTTATATGTTCATCTTGTCATTATGCCATTATATGCTTATGTCAGCTTTGTTAGAATAACCATTTCTGTCATCTTCCCTTCACCCTTTCCTTTTTATTTTATATAGCCAGGCAATTCTCGAGCCTAGGCATGCCGCTAAAATTATGGGAATGCATTAGTTTGGGAACGAGGGGAAAAAGGTTAAATTTTGACATAACTTTAAAAAGGGGAAATTTGGCATAACTTGGATAATGTTTATAAACATGAATTTGGGCATATGATTCATTATGAACATATTTGAGAAAAGGGGCATGAAACCTATAACAACATAGGTAAAATTGGAAAAAAAAAATGGAATTCCTAGGATCAAAATAATTAGAAAATGTAACTACGCCTAGACACGAGGTTAGATTACACTTGTGGTGGAAGTCTGCCCGTAACCGCCCGGCATATCAAGCGACCAAAAGTTGTGAATCTAATGTGAGAGGACTAGTTGCACAAATACGAGACGTGTTAAGACACGAGGTTAAGCCCAATTTGTGGAATATGTCTGCCCGGACCCACCCGGCATGTCCAGCATCCACAAATGGTAGGCTTAATGTGGGAGGTCTAGCATACTATAACGATAAATGAAAATACGGTAATAAACCTTGAATACTTAACCTGGTTGAATCCATGGGGATTGTATGAACATGAACTTGAATAGGGGTTAAGTAAATTTGGGTGGGTTAAGTAAATCTGAGGGGGATGGGTTGTATTATGTATAGGCCCACAGAATTAACCTGATAGGGTAATGTGATTAAAGACACCTTTTTAAGTATGCATAACCTGTGGAAATGTTGAAGTTATGTAATTAAAGAAACCTTAGGGTAAGCATAACTTGTGGAAATGATAGGGTTATGTAATTAAAGACACCTAGTGGTAAGCACCTATGGAAATCCTGGTGGGGATACAAGACAAGGGGGAGAGCTTGTATCATCTTGTGTGTAGGACCTGTTTCAATCAGTAACCCATATAATGGTATCAGACGAGGGCTCCGCCCTATGTCGGAGTCAGGGCATGCTTACTAGGCTGACTGTAAGAGATCCAAATGAGGAGGACGATGTGGGCGACGCAAACTGACTGGGGACATGTGTGTGCATGGGCCGGGCAGAGGGGGCTAAGATGACCGTGAAACCAGTAGGTATGGCTGTGCACATCAATGAAGGGTTGTCACTTTAAGAAGTGATACCTCCTACCGTGGGGCCGGCACATGTTATCTACGAAGTAGGGAGCCGATCGATTAGGGTAGTAGTTAGGGTACATCTGGACATATGCCTAAGTCTACCATTTAATAGTTGTTGGGACCATCTCATTCTGGTTATACTAGTATTAGTGCAGAGTAATCATTAGGGAAGCATATACACTCTGTCATGTTTACCTTGTCATACTTACCTTTTATGATGTTATCTTTCTTATCCACCTTATATGCATGTCATGATACTTTTACTTATTTACGTGCTAAAAGTAACTAGACTCACCAGACTTTATGTCTAACCCTTTTTGTTTCCTCTTCTTTCTTCCGTTCCCCCTTCCCATCCCTCCTAGGTTCTCAGGGTGGGAATACTCAAGCTTAATGAGGACTCAGTTATCATCTTGCTTGGAGCTGCTTTTGAATTATTGCTCAAGTTCTTGTCTTTACTACTATGGCTTTGTTTCTTTTGGGGAATTATGCTTTTTCTTTTATTTCTGTACTCTGATGGTACAAGACAGAAGCTTTATATCATTGTAATGGTTTTTACGTAGTTCTAGGTTTGTGATATTTTGGACCATGATGTTATGAATTATGTTTTAAATAAAATTTTAAATTCCGCTGCTATCTTTTATATATGTGTTGTAATATTTTGTGTCTGTTTACCTATAACGCTTCAAGAAACTTAATGCATTCTCTTAGTGAGTGACATTAAAGGACGTGGGGTGTCACAAAAAAGGGACATAAAAACGGAAGAGGCGAAATTTTCCGTTTTCCACCATTTTGTAACATAAGAAATCGAATTTAGAAGATTAGATTTTTCTGAAATTCGAAAAATAAAATTGGTTGGGAAGATTTTGGATGCAATAATGGGTGAATAATGCTCTTACTTAGTAAGAGTGGGGGGAAATTTGGACGAAAATGTATTTTGATTTTCAAAATATTGCATTCATGTAGAACTACAGGTATATTTAGGATGTGAGCATCATATTTTAAAAGGTTTTTGAGAAATTTGCACACATATAGGAGGTACCGCTTAGGAAAAACATGCATTATTATGTTGTATTTAACTTTGCACTAGTGCACGATGTTTGCAAAAATTGGATGCACACATGATGGATGTATATTATGTGAGCGGTTAATCGATTTTACCCTTATCAAGTTTCGGGGATGAAATTTCCAAAGGGTGGGAGAATGTAACACCCGCATTTTTAACTTAAGATAATAAAATAAGAATAACTTAATTTAATATTCAGAACTAAGTAAACCGGACTACGCCATTGCGTCCATCTTGAAATTCTGGTCAAGATAGACACATGTTTTGCATAAATCGGATATCATATGAAGAAGTTATTAAGGTTTGAAATTTGTATACGCGTAGGAAGAATATATATATGGATTAGAAATTCAAAAATCAGTTAAAAATTCGAATTTTGGGAAGGTAGCTTATTTCCCGCCCAGGGGTGTCGACACTCTAAGTGGGTTTCGACCCCCTAAGGGTGAGCCGACCCATGGGTCAACCCCTTAAGGGGGGTCGACCCCCCTACGGAAAATTTTGGCAGACTAGGGTTTTTTTATGCAAGGACGTTTCTGATGGTTTTTAATCAAATCTGAGGGTCCTAGTTTCTCTGATACACCTATAAATAAGCCTGTAGAGCTAACCCGAAACCTCATATTTCTGAGGCTACGTTGAAGCTCTTCCATTTCCTCTTCCTCCCCAAATCTATTTAGAAAATTTAGGTTATTAGTTTAGGTAAAATCCTAAATCTAAGTCTAGAGGAAAGGAACATGTGCTTGTAAATGGGTGTTCAGATCTCTTAATGAAGTGAGGTAATTTCTAGATCCGATCTATTCACATTTCTTCCTCTTCCTATCCTTTCTCTTTTAATAAAAATAATAAATCCATGGTTGTTAGGTTCTGAATCCAATTAGGGGAAAAAACCATGGATGCTAAAACTAGACCAGATCCAGAATTGGGAAAGTGTATGAGGTTAGTGGGTTTAAGCTATAGCATTTTAGATAATAATATGTTATCGTTTACCATTCCCCATTTTGTATAACTAAATTTGCCAGAATAATTAAGGATTATTGTTATAACAAGTTGAGATGTTAATATGAATGGCTCATATGTTGAATCAGTTAAAGTGTTGGAATGATTACATGTTGAAAAGAAACTTGTTAGAAAATGGGTAATGACTACTGTTGTTATAATCACATGATTCACTTGTGGTATATTATTGAGTAAATGATATGTTTAACTTGTTGGATTTGAACAATTACCCGATTAAATATTTTCATGTCAAAATAGAATTAACATGTTAAAAAGGACATGCAGAATAATATAGGCATAATTTGATGACATGTAAATTAGATTACAGTAAAAAGGATAATATGCCAAAAATTCACATGAATAAGAATAATTGTTAAAGAACGAACATGTCTAGATTCATAGTAATTTGATACTGTAACGCTCTTATACACGAGGTTAGATTGCACTTGTGATAGAAGTCTGCCCGGAACCGCCTGGCATATCCAGCTTTCACAAGTGGTAAATCTAATGTGAGGGGTCTAAGTGCAGAATTAAAACATGTAATGGTGCTAAGACACGAGGTTAAGTCAACTTGTCGTAGAAGTCTTCCCGGACCCACCCGGCAAATCCAGCGTCCACAAGTGTAGGCTTAATGTGAGAGGTCTAGTGCATATATACATAGATATATATATATATGTATATAATAAGATATGAATCAATGGCAATGATGGTAATTAAATGTCTAACTCAAAAAACAGGAAAGGAAGGGATGTAATGGACTGAGTGAGTGCGATCCGGAGGAAAAGTGATGTATTTCCCTAAATGATCTATTTCTGAGAACGTGGTTGCAAGTAAGCCACAGTGAATAAAGTAATCAAAAGCAAAGAAATTACTTGCCACCACGGATTTAGATAGGAATACGTTATGAAAATAAATCACTGATTCCTTCTATAAATCAAAGTGATAAGGTGCACGAAGTGTTTTCCTTAATAAAATAAGGAACATATATTACAGTGAATGAAGAATAATGGACTACAACAGTAAATGATTTGGTATAAATGGAGAATGAAAATAACCTATTGTAAATAAATATTAATGAAAATGTTGTATAATAGGTAGACTTGTCCTAGGGACAACTGAAGATTATAACTTAGGTTATAATAAACTAGCAAGGAAATGGGATAATTGGTGAAATGAGATAAAGGACACTTAATTGTTAATTAAATAATCAGTAAATGGGGAAAAACTTGAAGCCAATTGAGGAAAAGGGGGGAAATATTTAAAATATAAGAAATTGTATTTGATTATAAATTAAGTAATATGTAAACTTGGAAGTCTAAAACCCACTGATAAGAATAACATGTTTAGACTTTTCCTAAGGATAACAGAAAATTATAAAATAGGTTATAATAAATGGGTAGAGAAACTTATTAATGGGCCTTAGTTAAGAGAACCAGGCTAATAAGTAAACAACGACAAGTTGTAGTAATGGTGTAAAATGGAATCATGATTAAATGAGAAAGAATGAGGAAAACTTATAAGGTAAGTTATATTTAATCATAAATAATGACTGACATGTTAAACAGAAAACATGTGAATTGGGATATACTTAATTACATATTAAGTAGAACATGTTATTTTAATGATGAAATCAAACAAGAATATAAAAGGGATTTTAGATTACAGACCTTGGACCACAATCAAGAGAATAACTATAACAACCCGTATTTTAATAACATGTTAAAACTATAAATCAAGGCAGAATTAATTTTTAAATAAGAATCAGGGAAAATGGGTTGCGTCATTGCGTTCGTCTCGAAATTCTGCTTGGAAACGAGTAGAGTTTCCAGAAAACGGATTCCGTATGAGGGAGATATGACCCTCCGAAGTTTCAAGGGTTTTAAGAACCGAAAAACAACTTGAATTTGAATTCGAAATTCGAATTCAAACCCCAGCGCAGACTGGGCCGGAATTTTCCTGGCCAGGACCAGGTCGACCTGGGAGTCGACATATGGTCGACCTCCCAGGGGCCAGGTCGACCCTATGGTCTACATGGGGGTCGACCTGGTGCTAAAACCCAGTTTTGAGCCCGGGTTCATTTTGATGTTTTTGGTCTCGTTTTCATTCTAGATTCGTTCGCCTAATCCTATATAAACAGCCCCCTAACCCCATTCTCTTTATACCATTTTATTCTCTTCTTATGCTTCCTCTGAAATAATTGAAATAAATAAATTAAAATAAAACACGAAGACTATTTCTTGAAGACTACGGCAAGGAATTGCATATATGGGATTTTCTTCTACAATCAAATCGAGATTCAACGATTCAACAATTCGATGACTAGTTTCTAGATTTAACTTCTGCATCTCAATTTCTTAGTCCACGATCTGTAAGTTCTAGTTACTTTGAGATTTAAACTTATTAATTGTAATTTGGACATAAGTTAAAGTGAAATTGGACTTAAGTATGATAATCGATTCACATCTCTAGTTTCCATCTTGGATCTTGACATTTGGGAATATTGCTATGAAATCAGTTTGGACCTATTCATGTTGTAAATCAAAATCTTTCATGTCCATAACATTATCATGCCTGTGATGTTGAATCATTCTATTATTTACAAGTTTGGGACTATCACCTTATGCCATGACTATCACCTTATTATGCAAGATTTGAAATCCTATTATTTTCTATATGCCAGTGATGTTGTAACCAATTATCTCAAGTTATATCATGCTAGTCTTGTAATCCCTTTTATCACTTTATACTCGTCCTTTTTTCCTACCATAGTTTTGATGTTATTCCCCTTTTTCTGGATTTGGATTTACTTGTAATTTGGATCGATTCACGTTTACATGCGATGGGAATACGATTTGGGTAGGTTAGGCAAAACATGAATCATGAACTTGATAATAGGCATAAGTTGAAACATGAAACTTGACATGAAACTCGCCATGAAACTTTACACGAACTTGACATGAAATTTGAACATGGACATGAACTAGAATGAACTTGAAAATGGCCAACTCGAGATTGAGTTGAGTTTGCAGTGTAATTCTGCCCGGAACCTCCCGGCAAATCCAATGACTACAAACAATAGGATCCAATGTGGGTAGTTGGTCATATCGCGCTTGAAACCCGAGGTCAGACTGAGTTGTGGTGTAAATCTGCCCGGAACCGCCTGGCATATCCAGTGACCACAACCACAGGTCTGATGTGAGAGGTTGGGGTGCATTAACGAATTAATGCCACATGATAGGGTTAAGTCATGAACATGAAAGACAACACTTAACCAACTTGACACATGATTAGTGGGGTTAAGTCATGAAATTGAAAGACGACACTTAACCAACTTGACATGCTAGACTGATAAGGGTTAAGTCACGAATTTAAATGACAACACTTAACCTGTTGGACGGAAACCCTAGTTACGCGGCCCATTTCAGCAGTAACCCACATAGATGTAACATGGTACCCTGGAACTAGGCAGGGTGGGGCACGATTACTGGGCTGATTATGAGCGACCAGAACGACGGCTAAGTTGGTGCGCCAGTGGAGGTTCAGGCGGGCTATGGTTGTGCACGTAGTCCGTAGTTGAAAAAGCAGGCATTGGGAATCAGTAGGTTTACACTGTGCATGCTTGATTCGTGTTGGTGGTTGGCACCCTAGGGCTTGATACACCCTTTGGTGGACCCAGCACAGGTAACTACATTCGTGATAGGGTCGTATGACACAGACACATGACGAGCTAGAACTTGTAGGGAGCCGATCGATTAGTGGATCGTTCCATTGGACCTAGTAATGGGTCTTTCATGATATTGGGCCAACGGATCATTTCATGGTAAATATATGACGTGGGTTTGGGATACTAGTACAGTTGGTGCAGCGAGTCTTGAACATGCGATGCTATACTTGATTTATACTTGGTTTATCATGTTATCTTAGTATATCTTGCCCATCTTGACAGCATCCTTATGTTTACTTTCAGTTTATACATGTCATGTCACCTTTACCTGTTTTTATGCTGAAAGTCACTAGGACATACCAGTCTTTATGAGTGACCCGTTTTCTTTCGCCTCTTTTTCTTTCGTCCCCCCCCCCCCATGTTCTCAGGGAGGAAACTCTAGCACTTAGCTTGGATTTCGCTTGCTTTCGGTTCAGCTCATGTACGGTTTGATCTTGAGCCATGCTATGGTTGCATTTCTGCTACCTTTGGGGAATTAAGCCACATTTTTGTTTTAAGTTTTATGCTTCTTTATTTATTCAAGGCAGAACTTATTGTAATGGAAAAATGATAGTTGGTACTTTGGATGTAAAAGCTTTTGACTCTTTTTGAAAGTAATGAAATTTAGCTTTTGATTCTTCCGCTGTTTTATTTATGTTCTGTCTTGTAATATTTCTGTGTTTGTTTACCTCGATAACACTCCTCCAAGACTAGTGCATTCCCTTTGTGAGTGACCCTAGCGGAGGTGGGGTGTTACACTTGGTATCAGAGCAGAAGGTTACCAGACTAGGCAAAAGTTTTTGAAAACCTTCTAAAACTATTTTCAAAACCGTTTACAAAGAAGCATCTTTCAAGAAAAGTCTTTGTTTTATTTAAAGGCTATTCCCCAAAAGCCATTAGCACTATCGTTTGTTTCCTCGTTTGAATCTTTTTCTTTTTCAATTCAGCATGTCTGGGAATCTTAACCTTCCAGAGGGTGTGCCAATATCTGGCTAGTTCAGGAAGTACTTAGAGGTTAGGGCCAACGATGGAGGCCCAACAGATATTCCTCCTTCAGCTGCAGCGGTTCCTCCTCCTCGTGCAAATGTTTTCTCAAAGATCTGTAGAGATTTTAGGGCCATGGGTGGAAAAGATTTCAAGGGAACTGAATCATTCATAGAAGCGAGGAACTAGCTCAAAGAAACTGAGGATCTGTTCGTTATCTTCAAGGTGGACAATAGGCAGAAGGTACAGTTGGCAGTATGGTTGCTCAAAGATGAAGCTTCCTATTGGTGGGAAGTCACTAATGCTAAAAGACATGTTGACACATGGATGGATTTCAGGATAAGGTTTGAGATGAAATTCCTCTCACAAGCTGAACGAAGTCTACACCTGGAAAAGTTCTTATCTCTTAAGCAAGGAAGTATGATGGTCAAGGAGTACGTCAATCAGTTCAATCAGCTGGCCCAGTTTGGACTGGACTTAGTGAATACTCCTCATAAGAAGGCTCTCTGTTTTGTCAAGGGATTGAATGAGCCACTTCACAGCTTGGCTATGACCCACATACCTATGGGGGCTACTTACGAAAGGTTAGTAGACATGGCGCTCTTAAATGAGGAAGATAAGGGCAAGAATGAGGCAAAGGCAGAAGTGCCTCAAGATAAGAAGGGGGAAGGGTCACAGAACAAGAAGGCTGATCCAAAGAAAGGAGGGAAGAACAACAAACCCCGTGAAAAGAGAAAGTGTAATTTCTGGTCATTCCTGGACATCTGGTCAAAGACTGCAGGAAGAAGAAAAGGAAGATGGTTAGCTATTTCCACTGTGGTGAGACAGGACACATGGCTAGGGCCTGCCCAAGGAAGCAAGGGTAGGGAGCTGGACCTTCTTCTGGAGGACAAGTCCACGCTCTTACGATACCTTCGCAAGAATGAGGCAGAAATATTTCTGTCGAAAGTTTAGTCTATCTTTTTGATCATCCTGTTCGAACCTTGTTTGATTCTGGCACATCGCATACTTTTATTTCTTTTAATATTGTTAAAACTCTGCACCTAAGTACTAGTTTAGTTGAGGATCCCGTTATTGTTTCAAATCTGATTGGTGGCTCCGCACATTTATCTATGATTTGTGTGGATTTGAGGATTTCTATCTTAAGCGTAGAATTCACGTGTAATGCTTATGTTCTCGGATTTATGGGATACAGTTTTATTCTACGCATGGATTGGCTGTCCAATAATGGAGCCATTTTCTATTGTGAACGAAGGGTAGTTAGACTCGTGACTCGCCTTGGTAATACCCTTGAAATTTCTTGTAACCTTATGGGTCCTGTCATGTTATGTTATCTAGAATCTCTTGACTCGTCTATCGATGATTTGCAATCAGTAAGGGTAGTCTGAGAATATCCCGGTGTCTTTGATGAGGTTAAGGGGTTACCCCCTAAGCGCGAGATAGATTTCCGTATATATCTTGTTGTAATACTAAGCCAGTTGCATTCCCGTTAGACACATGGCCCCGCGAGAGAGAAAAGAGCTTAGTAAGCAAGTTAAGGAGTTGCTTGAGAAAAATTTCATTAGGCGAAGCATTTCCGAATGGGATGCTCCGGTGGTATTCGCTACTAAGGCGGATGGTTCGCTTCATCTATGCGTAGATTATCGTGAGTTAAACAAGTTGACTAAGAAGAATAGGCACCCACTACCGAGAACCGGCGACTTGTTCAACCAGCTTGTAGGAGCGTATGTTTTCTCTCAACTCAATCTAGCTACAGGATTCCATTAACTTAGAGTGGCTGAGGATAGCATTGACAAGACTGCGTTTAGGACTCCGGATGGTTTCTTTGAATGGCTCGTCATGCCATTTGGTTTGACGAATGCACCCGCGTACTTCGTAGACTTGATGAATAGGGTGTTTAGGGAGTTCCTTAACAAGTTTGTGGTGGTCTTCGTGGACGATATTTTGATCTTCTCAAAGGATGGGGAAGAACATGCTAGACATCTCAAGGAGGTCATGGATACGCTTAGAGCACATGAGTTAAAGGCTAAGTTCTCCAAGTGTCATTTTTGGAGAAAGAAGATCGGTTTCTTGGACATGTAGTTTCTAAGCAAGGTATAGCTGTGGACCCCGCAAAGGTAGTTGCGGTGCAAGAGTGGAAAGTTCCTAAGAACGCAATGGAAGCGAGAAGCTTCCTCAGTTTGGCGGGCTACTGTAGGAAGTTCATTAAGGACTTCGCTAAGATTTCAGCCCCTCTTACTAGGTTAACGAAGAAGAACCTAGGTTTTGCATAGGACATAGAGTGTGACATTGCTTTTCAAAGGCTTAAGAGAGCCCTTACCACAACTCCAGTTTTGGCATTACCCGATGGAGGTAAGATGTTTACGGTGTACACAGATGTGTGCGGCACGGGATTAGGCGCTATCCTAATGCAAGAAGGGAAAGTCATATGCTACGGGGGTAGACAACTTAAAGTTCATGAGAAAACTATCCCACACATGACTTGGAATTGGTCGCGATTGTTTTTGCGCTTAAGTCTTGGCGCCACTATCTTCTAGGTGAGAAGTTCGAGTTGTATACCGATCACAAATCGCTTAAGTATCTCTTTTGGCAAAAAGATTTGAATCTAAGGCAACAGAGGTGGATGGAAATCTTGACATCGTATGACTTCGATATAGCTTATACCCCTGGCAAGGGTAACGTGATGGCAGATGCGCTAAGTAGGAAAAGGTAGACTTTGAGTCCTTTGTTTGTTGAAAGGAAAAGTCTAGAGTTTTTTGCAACCTTTGATTTCACACCTGTTGTTGAGTCATTGGCTAGCACGTTAGCTTCTCTTGAGTTGAGGCCTATACTTCTAGACCAAGTAGGGACTTCACAGAAGGAAGACCCACAGATAGTCGAGATCATGGACAAGTTGATTAGAGGTGAGATGTCAAGTCGCCTCAGTAGGTATGCCATAGATGACAAGGGATGGCTAAGGCGTGATGGTAGACTATGTGTCCCACAAGTGGGAGACTTAGTAAAGAGAGTTCTCGAAGAGGCACATCACTCGAAGATGACTATACATCCCGGAGGGGATAAAATGTAGAGGATATGAAGCGCATTTTCTTTTGGAACGGAATGTAAAAGGATGTGGAAGAATTCATTTCTAAGTGCATGGTGTGCCAACATGTAAAGGCCAAGTCGAAAATGCTCGGTGGGCTATTGCATCCTTTGGAGGTTCCGCTATGGAAATGGCAGAGTGTCTCGATGGATTACATGGATGGATTGCCTAGGTCAAGGAAGGGCAATACTAGCATATGGGTTATAGTAGATAGACTCACGAAGAGCGCTCACTTCATTCCTGTGAACAGCAAGAGGACCGCATCATGACTAGCGTCTATATACCTTAGAGAAATAGTACGGTTGCACGGAGTTCCTTCTAGTATAGGTAGAGATCGTGACCCGATTTTTACTAGCAAATTTTGGAATAGTTTACAAGAAGCAACGGGTACATGACTAATTTTAAGCACGGCCTATCACCCACAGACGGATGGACAACCGAAAGGGTAAATAGTGTACTAGTCGATCTTTTGAGACTATGCATTCTTGACTTTGGAGGTACTTGGGAAGATCACCAACCTCTTGTTGAGTTCGCGTAAAATAATAGTTACCAAGCTAGCATTGGAATGGCACCATTCGAAGCTTTATATGGAAGATCGTGCAAGTCACCAACTTGTTGGTGGGAGTCGACAGACAAGCTCATACTTGGACCCGACATGATAAGGGACACTTCCGAGAAGGTTGAGTTGATACGAAGACGGATGAAAACGACCCAAGATTGATAGAAATCCTACGCGGACAAGAGAAGGATAGACCTAAAGTTCGAAGTCGGAGATATTGTCTTTATAAAAGTTTCTCCTTTATGCAATGTGGTTCGCTTTGGAGCGGTTGAAAAGTTAGCATCGAGGTTCGTAGGACCATTCCCTATAATCGAGAGGATTGGACAAATGGCCTATAAGGTAAAGTTACCCGAGAGGTTGGCTGGAGTACACAATGTCTTTCACGTTTCGTATCTCAGAAAGTGCTTACATGAGTCTGCTGAAGTGGTTGAGCCAAGCAACCTTGAAGGCGTAGAAGTGGAAAAGGAAGCAACATTGAGGCGATTTCCGATTCGTATCTTAGGAATGGAGATCAAGAAGCTAAGGAATCGAGAAGTCAAACTAGTTAAAGTACAGTGGAGTGAAGCCCAAGAAGACGCAACTTGGTAAACCGAAGAGAAGATATGTGCGCTATACCGAATTCTCTTTGAGGGTACATTCTCGATCTCTTTTACCTATAAGTTTACATACCTTCGTATCATGTACATGCTTTTTCTATCCATGTTTGTCTTGTTATCTTCTCAATCCTATCTTGAGAACCTTAGGTAGAACCCTTTTGGATGTAAACATGTGATTGAAACATGTTATGGTTGATGATTGCAAGTGGTTGCTTGTGGTTGCATAACACACATTAGGCACTAGATCGGCTCAGTCACATTTTTCATGTTGCATATGCATGAGTGCTTATACTTGTACATAGATGGAAACTTGATATGCTATCATTTGGATGTTGCATATGAATGAATGTTTGTGCACTCATGTAGAGATTATAAAGTATGTTAGGAATTTGCATACATGTTGGACTCATTGCACTAACATATTTTGCATTAAGGAGGTCTACTGAATCAGTAACCGCCTGATCTTTTGCATTAGACAAGTACATAAACACACACTCTTGCATAAGTTCGTACAGAATTAGAAATCTTTTAAGGACAACGGTTGCTTGTGGTTGATGGTTGAGTAGATGGATGATTGGATGATAGGATGCATTCTTCTTAACTTGAAGATTTCGGGGACGAAATCCTTTAAGAAGGGGAGAATGTAACAACCCATATTTTAATAAAATGTTAAAATCATAAATCAAGGCAGAATTAATTTTTAAATTAAGAATCAGGGAAAACGGGTTGCGCCATTGCGTTCGTCTCGAAATTCTTCTTGGAAAACGAGTCCGAGTTCTCAAAAAACGTGTAACACCCCACCTCCGTTAAGGACACTCACAAAGGGAATGCCTTCACTTTGGTGGAGTATTTTATTAAACAGAACAGAAAATCACAAGACAGATAAACAATACTTGAGAAATTATAACTTTGTTGTAGTGGAAAACAGAAATCAGTTTGGTTACATCTTTACCAAAAACTCAAGTACATAAATATCAGTCTTGTTCAGAAAATCATCAGAGTACAAAACTTTAAAATCATAATCCCCACAGAAGCAGCCATAAGGAGTCAAGCCATACTTTAAGCACTCTAAGTACTTCAAGCAGAAGAAATCCGGATCAAGCTAAAGTGTTCCCTCCTTGGAAAACCTGGGCGGGAAACGGAAGAAAAAGGGGCGAAAACAAGCAAGGTCAGACATAAAGTCTGGCAAGTCCAGTGACTTTCAGCATATGAACAGATAATAATAATCATGAAATGAAAATAAGCTGGATAAGAGATAACAGTAACAGGAGCAGCAAATGTACTTAGGTTAAACAGAAGAAACAGAGTAATATTACTTTTTATTTCTCTGCACTAATACTAGTATAACAGGATTAGGTGTCACCCCAATGTCTAAACTGAACCAGAAACGGGAACAGAATAATTTCCACATAAGAGAATGCTAGTAATGGGCCTTTACCACCCCAACAGAAACAGACAGAAACAGAATGCTAATAATGGGCCTTTACCAACCTAACAGAAACAGATAGAAACAGGATGCTAATAATGGGCCTTTACCACTCGAACAGAAACAGATAGAAACATAATGCTAATAATGGGCCTTTACCACCCGAATAGAAGGTACAGAAATAGAAACAGATTAATCCCAACGGAAACAGAATGTAGAATTAGGTGTACACTGGTAAATGGGCCTTTACCACCCGAACAGACGGTACCATGCAGAAACAAACAGGTGTTGCCACCCAATAGAAACAGACGGTACCAACAGAAACAGACAGAACTAAGTGTACCCTAAAACCCTACCCTAAGCGATCGGCTCCCTAATACATAAATACCCTATGTCGGCCCCACAGTAGGGTGTATCACTCCCTAAAGTGACAACCAATTGGCACAGACCTATTTATAAATGTCACGGCGTCTTACATCCTCAGAGGCAGACCGGGATCCATGCACGCACATAACCCGGTTGGAACACACCATCAACACCCCTCGCCATTATCAGAATGAACCGCTTATAATTAGTTCAGTAAGCGTTCCCGGACCCTACCTACTGTTGAGTCAAAGTTTTGATACCAGAAATGGTTACTGACTAATATGGGTCCCAAACAATAGATGACACAAGTAATTTCCCTCCTAACCTTGTGTCCTAGACTAACAGATTTCAGATTAACTTGTTTACAAGTTCAGACATACAGAGTTCAGATCAACTAGTTCACAGATCAGACAAGTTTTCAGACTAATGGATCAGATATACGGATTTAACAGATTTACAGATTTGTCTAACTTTGTAATTGGGCCTACAGATTCACGAAACGGGTTTGTTAAATTCATTAGTCCAACTGGTTTAACACTATCCACCTAACACGTTTTAGACATCATATTTATCCCAGATTTGCATTAATTAAATATTAATGCACAGACCTCTCACATTAGGTCGGTAGCTTGTGGCCGCTGGATATGCCGAGTGGTTCCGGGCAGACTTCTGCCACAAACCAGACCTAACCTCGTGTCTAAGCATATTTTAGTTATGCCTACGACCTCTCACATTAGACTGACAGTTTGCGGTCGCTGGTTAAGCCAGTTGGTTCCGGGCAAGCTTCTACCGCAAACAAAGTCTAACCTCGTGTCATAGCCAATTCATTCCAATACAGATTTTTCAGATATCAGACTAATTCTGTTTATTTAACAGATTAAACTTCTTCATAGGATATAACAGATTAATCAAATTTCCATGTTCTACTAAATCTTAGGTCGAGCCTACGGATTTCCATACCCAGATTACCATTATCTAGTTTCAACAGATTAGACAATTCAACAGGTAGCAGGTTTAGCAGTTTAAGCGATTCAACAGATTTAGTAGATAACAGATTTAGCAGTTGAGGCAATTCAACAGTTTTAGCAGATAATGGATTTGGCAATTTAACAGATATAGCAGATTATATATATCTAAAACTTTATTTACATATCTTGCCTAATCATAAATTTAGCCTAGACTTACATGCCTAAATCAAGGTCATAATTCATAATACAATATATGCCCTAAATTTTAGCCTAAATATTCCCATTTACAATTCATGTCAAAACTAGATTTAATATTCTAGTTCACTATTTATGTCCAAGACTAATACACATGTAAATCATTCTCTATTATAGCCAACTCAGATTATGCCAACATATTTGCTATGCCAGATTTACTTAATTAAGCTACGCCCAATCCTCGTATATCATGTTTGCACAAGTTCTCTAAATACTCATGAAATGGCCCTATAGGCACGATGTACATAACAGTAAATGGGAATAAACTAGCAAAGTTACATACTAAATATGAGATCTAACATCATTAAGGGAATTGGCATAAGAAACTAACTACAATAGTTATAGGCAACTAACCACAATAGTCATGGGCGACTAATCACAATAGTTTCTTATTCAATGTCATAGGCAATAGTCTCATAGTCATGAATCATAGTCATAGGCAATAGTCTCATAGTCAATGAATCATAGTCATAGGCAATAGTCTCATAGGCAACAGTTTCATGTCCAATTATGCATTATTATTTGTCCAAAATTTAGCGTTCGTGCATTAATCTCTTATAAGATGAGGTGCAGGCTCGTGGTAGTCTGGCTATAGAACAGAAAGAAGAAAAAGATACAGAATAAAATATATCAGAACAGAACGTACACAACCTCAAATTCAGATTTACAATCATGTCACAATTATAATTACAGTTTATAGCGGAAAATAACTGTACTTGCCTTTCGTGGTTTTAAGAAAGGATAATAAACTGTTGTTGATGCAGAAATGTTGAATTATTCCTCTTTAATTGTTGTTATATCTCTAAACTTGGATTTTAGATTTGATTTAGCTTTTAATTCTATTCAGATTGGAAGAAGATGCATCAGTCCAAGTTTTAATTCCAACAGAGTAGCGACGCCATTTTTATTTTTAATTAGAACAGAGGCAGAGTATAGATAGAATGAAATTGTGTAGAGAAATGAGGTTACGAGGCTGTTTATATAGGATTAGGCGGACGAATCTGGACAGAAAACGAGACCGGATACATCAGAATGAACCAGGTTCAAAAACTGGGTTTCGGGAGCAGGTCGACCCCCAGGTCGACTCCCCAGTCGACCTGGTCATGGGGAGGTCGACTCCCCAGTCGACCTGGTTGGGGGGGGGTCGACTCCCCAGTCGACCTGGGTATATGGGCGGGAATTTTCCCGCCAGCCTTCTCTGGGTTTGAATTTCGAATTTCTGGCTTTATTTTCGAGCTGTTTTATTTTATTTAAATTCTTGAAACTTCGGAGGGTCATAACTTGGTTATACAGACTCCGTTTTCCAAAATCTCAGACTCATTTTCAAGCAGAATTTCGAGACGAACGCAATGGCGCAACCCGTTTCCCTTGATTCTTATTTTTATAATTAATTATTCTCTGATTTGTTACCTATACGTTCATAGAAAATACGGGGTGTTACAAAACGGATTCCGTATGAGGGAGATATGACCTTCCGAAGTTTCAAGGATTTTCAGAACCGAAAAATAGCTCGAATTCGAATTCAAAGCCTAGCACATACTGGGCCGGAATTTTCCCGCCAAGGACCAGGTCGACCTGGGGGTCGACACTATGGTCGACCTCCCAGGGGCCAGGTCGACCCTGTGGTCGACCTGGTGCTGAAACCCAGTTCTAAGCCTGGGTTAATTCTGATGTTTTTGGTCTCGTTTTCAGTCAAGGTTCGTTCACCTAATCCTATATAAACAGCCCCCTAACCCCATTCTCTTTACACCATTTTATTCTCTCCTTATGCTGCCTCTGAAATAATTGAAATAAATAATTCAAAATAAAACACTATGACTATTTCTTGAAGACTACGGCTAGGAGTTGCATATTGAGGATTTTCTTCTACAATCAAATCGAGATTCAACGATTCAACAATTCGACGACTAGTTTCTAGATTCATCTTTTGCATCTCAATTTCTTAGTCCACGATCTGTAAGTTCTAGTTACTTTGAGATTTAAACTTGTTAATTGTAATTTGGACATGAGATAAATTGAATTTGGAATTAAGTATGATAATCAATTCACATCTATTCTAGTTTCCATCTTGGATCTTGACATTTGGGAATATTGCTATGAAATCATTTTGGACCTATTCATGTTGTAAATCAAACTCTTTCATGTCCATAACATTATCATGCCTGTGATGTTGAATCAATCTATTATTTACAAGTTTGGGACTATCACCTTATGCCATGACTATCACCTTATTATGCTAGATTTGAAATCCTATTATTTTCTATATGCCAGTGATGTTGTCACCAATTATCTCAAGTTATATCATGCTAGTCTTGTAATCCCTTTTATCACTTTATGCTCTTCCTTTTTGCCTATCATAGTTTTGATGTTATTCCCCTTATTTATGGATTTGGATTTACTTGTAATTTGGATCAATTCACGTTTACATGCGATGGGAATACGATTTGGGTAGGTTAGGCAAAACATGAATTGGTTATGAACATGAATCATGAACTGGATAATAGGCATAAGTTGAAACATGAAACTTGACATGAAACTCGCCATGAAAATTGACACGAACTTGACATGAAATTTGAACATGGACATGACACTAGAATGAACATGAAAATGGCCAACTCGAGGTTGGGTTGAGTTGTTAGTGTAATTCTGCCCGGAACCGCCCGGCAAATCCATTGACTGCAAACATTAGGAATCAATGTGGGTTGTTGGTCATATCGCGCTTGAAACCCGAGGCCAGACTGAGTTGTGGTGTAAATCTTCCCGGAACCGCCCGGCATATCTAGTGACCACAACAACAGGTCTGATGTGAGAGGTTGGGGTGCATTAATGAATTAATGCCACATGATAAGGTTAAGTCATGAACATGAAAGACAACACTTAACCAACTTGACACATGATTAGTGGTGTTAAGTCATGAAATTGTAAGACAACACTTAACCAACTTGACATGCTAGACTGATAAGGGTTAAGTCACGAATTTAAATGACAACACTTAACCTGTTGGACGGAAACCCTAGTTACGCGGTCCATTTCAGTAGTAACCCACATAGATGTATCATGATACCCTGGAACTAGGCAGGGTGGGGCATGATTACTAGGCTGATTGTGAGCGACCAGAACGATGGCTGAGTTGGTGCGCCAGTGTAGGTTCAGGCGGACTATGGTCGTGCACGTAGTCCGGAGTTGAAAAAGCAGGCATTGGGCATCAGTAGGTTTACACTATGCGTTCTTGATTCATGTCGGTGGTTGGCACCCTAGGGTTTGATACACCCTATGGTGGACCTAGCACAGGTAACTACATTTATGATAGGGTCGTATGACACAGACACATGACGAGCTAGAACATGTAGGAAGCCGATCGATTAGTGGATCGTTCCATTGGACCAAGTAATGGCTCATTCATGATATTGGGCCAAGGGATCATTTCATGGTAAATATATGACGTGGGTTTGGGATACTAGTACAGTTGGTGCTGCGAATCTTGAACATGCGATGCTATACTTGATTTGTACTTGATATATCATGTTATCTTAGTCTATCTTGCCCATCTTGACAGCATCCTTAGGTTTACTTTCAGTTTATACATGTCATGTTACCTTTACCTATTTTTATGCTGAAAGTCACTAGGACATACCAGTCTTTATGACTGACCCGTTTTCTTTCGCCTCTTTTTCTTTCGTTCCTCCCTTCCCAGGTTCTCAGGGAGGAAACTCTAGCACTTAGCTTGGATTTTGCTTGCTTTTGGTTCAGCTCATGTACGGTTTGATCTTGAGCTATGTTATGGCTGCATTTATGCTACCTTTGGGGAATTAAGCTACTTTTGTTGTTTAAAGTTTTATGCTTCTTTATTTATTCAAGGCGGAACTTGTTGTAATGGAAAAATGTTAGTTGGTACTTTGGATGTAAAAGGTTTTGACTCTTTTTGAAAGTTATGAAATTTAGCTTTTTATTCTTCCGCTGTTTTATTTATGTCCTGTCCTGTAATATTTCTATGTTTGTTTACCTCCATAACGCTCCTCCAAAACTAGTGCATTCCCTTTGTGAGTGACCCTAGCGGAGGTGGGGTGTTACAATAACATGTTGTGGGCTTATTAATAAACTTAAATGGGTTAAGTAATATAACTAAAATTTATAAGAAAGAGGAACTTGGTAACTTGATTAAGAATTCAATATGAATGGGAATAAACAAGTTAAATGGAAACCTGATGAGGTAAGGCAAGCACGTAAAAGAATGTTTAGACATAGGGTCTAACAACATATTAAAGTGAGGCGCTTGAACCAGTCATCATGTTTGAGGGTAAATATCCCAACGGGGTAGATCATCATGGTGTTATAAGGCACGAGGGGAGCACATGTTCATCTAATTATTCTGTCGGCTCTGAAGGACTGGAAGGGGATGCACGTGGCTTCCTGAGATACGTAAGGTGCTCCTAGTAGTCCTCTGTGTGGTGGCAGATGTTTAGGCTGTTCTCGCAGAGGTTGGTCCTACGCGTAACTACTAGGTGGGTAAGCCTTGACTGCAATAGTATCTATGCAGTAAGAAGGCTGTGACGCGGTGACACCAGGGTGTTTCGGTGGTCGCCTCAACGGGGAGGCGAAGGGTCACGACCAACAAGGATAGTAGATCGCCTAATACCCGTCATCGGCAGCCTGTGGGATGCGGAAGTGGGAAGGCTAGATCTAAAACAAATAGACCATTCAACTTTCACTATCGAGGTACGGTGGTTGAGGGATGACGCCAAATGGATGTTTAGATTACTTTTTTAGGGGCAGTCGTTTAGCTATTATAGTCTTTACTAGTTGAGGGAGGGGCTGAGGTAGGGCCATAGCCATAGTGAAAATAGACCCTAGGAATATCTGTATATAGAGGCTCTTAAAGACAGGTTTATACAGATATGGAAAAGCTGTCGACCGAGTTCTTTGTTTCTTGTATCGCTCTGCCACGGAAATTGGTGCACATTATAGGACGTGCGGTTAAGGCATAAAGCTACAATTGACGATACGTATGTAAGACAGTCTAGATACATGAATGTCGGATCTGGGTGGTGTATCATAGACTTGAGGGCATTACTCCGGTATGAAATCTGATTCGATCGACGATGACAGTCCATACACTTATGTAGCGTAGTAATGACAGATATATGCAGAACGTAACATTGTTATGTAGAGATCTGTATGTCACTCTGACATAGGATGAGGGACTACGCTCATTTCTGTGGCATTACGGTGGAGACCGTGCAAGTGGGGTACCATGGGGTGTACCTCAATATTGAGGGGTAGCTACATTTGTACTATATTAGGTAATCCACTGGAAAGTAAATGGGTACGACGTTTGTGTAAGCCTTGAGTGTTGTTAATCCAATTAACCTAATAAATAAGAAAATAATGATTGAACGGTATATGTCGGTTTAACCATAGTGTATAATTTAAATCCAGTCACCAGAACTTGTGTTTTGACCCCCTCCTCATAAAATACTTGAGGTTAGATTTGTGGCAGAGACATGACAGTTTTCGATACTGGTTAGGCAGCATTATTAATACGGTAAGACTATACTTCGAGTATATTATATTTTAGCCATTTCGCTGTGAGATATTTTCTGAGCTCTAACATATTTTATGTCCCTGTCTTTTCTACAGGATACCAGAGCGCAACAACTTGAGTTTCGATAGATTGGAATTTTGAAAAAAAATCGGTCTGTCGGAATTTGGGTTGTTACATGCCGGTTCTCCATTCTTGACATTTCTTGAATTCGGTAAATTTTTTACCTCATTCCCCTTCTAATCTAATTAAAGATTCATTAAAACTTCACTTAGTTTTAATCTCAAAAATCAATACTTGATGATTATTTCACTTTTTGGTAATTAATCATGTATTTACTTATGTTAAAGAACAAATTCCGTTTAAAACAAGGTTCAAGAACTCAGTTTCGGTCTCGGTTTCGGCTGTTTGAAAATTTGTTAGGTTCGGCGGGTTTCGTAAATTTCGGTGTTACAGTTTTGTTTCAGTTTCGGTTTTCAGTATTTTGGTAATGAACGTGTTAATGGTAAATAGAATAAAAATATATTATATAAAGAAATAGAATACAACACGTAATCACAATTGGTATATTTGATATACGAAACTAATTTATTGTTCAGATTTGCAATTGATAAGATATTGTTTGTAGTGAACAAAAAAATGCCAGAAACAGCAGTGAGAAAGGGGAAATTATATAGTCTCCCCAGAAGCCCACAATTGGTATATTTTCCAACCTGTGTCTACAACAAATATATCTGACCCTTAAAATAACTTCGCCCTCACCCTATAGAAAAGTTGCTTCTTTTCACGATCAAAAACACAAGAAGCTTTTCTCTATACAAAAAATACGCTTCTTTTCTCGATATAAAAAAAATCAATGTTGTCAATCGAAGCTAAAGTGTTCCCTCCTTGGAAATCCGGATCAAGCTAAAGTGTTCCCTCCTTGGAAAACCTGGGCGGGAAACGGAAGAAAAAGGGGCGAAAACAAGCAAGGTCAGACATAAAGTCTGGCAAGTCCAGTGACTTTCAGCATATGAACAGATAATAATAATCATGAAATGAAAATAAGCTGGATAAGAGATAACAGTAACAGGAGCAGCAGATGTACTTAGGTTAAACAGAAGAAACAGAGTAATATTACTTTTCATTTCTCTGCACTAATACTAGTATAACAGGATTAGGTGTCACCCCAATGTCTAAACTGAACCAGAAACGGGAACAGAATAATTTCCACATAAGAGAATGCTAGTAATGGGCCTTTACCACCCCAACAGAAACAGACAGAAACAGAATGCTAATAATGGGCCTTTACCAACCTAACAGAAACAGATAGAAACAGGATGCTAATAATGGGCCTTTACCACTCGAACAGAAACAGACAGAAACATAATGCTAATAATGGGCCTTTACCACCCGAATAGAAGGTACAGAAATAGAAACAGATTAATCCCAACGGAAACAGAATGTAGAATTAGGTGTACACTGGTAAATGGGCCTTTACCACCCGAACAGACGGTACCATGCAGAAACAAACAGGTGTTGCCACCCAATAGAAACAGACGGTACCAACAGAAACAGACAGAACTAAGTGTACCCTAAAACCCTACCCTAAGCGATCGGCTCCCTAATACATAAATACCCTATGTCGGCCCCACAGTAGGGTGTATCACTCCCTAAAGTGACAACCAATTGGCACAGACCTATTTACAAATGTCACGGCGTCTTACATCCTCAGAGGCAGACCGGGATCCATGCACGCACATAACCCGGTTGGAACACACCATCAACACCCCTCGCCATTATCAGAATGAACCGCTTATAATTAGTTCAGTAAGCGTTCCCGGACCCTACCTACTGTTGAGTCAAAGTTTTGATACCAGAAAGGGTTACTGACTAATATGGGTCCCAAACAATAGATGACACAAGTAATTTCCCTCCTAACCTTGTGTCCTAGACTAACAGATTTCAGATTAACTTGTTTACAAGTTCAGACATAAAGAGTTCAGATCAACTAGTTCACAGATCAGACAAGTTTTCAGACTAATGGATCAAATATACGGATTTAACAGATTTACAGATTTGTCTAACTTTGTAATTGGGCCTACAGATTCACGAAACGGGTTTGTTAAATTCATTAGTCCAACTGGTTTAACCCTATCCACCTAACACGTTTTAGACATCATATTTATCCCAGATTTGCATTAATTAAATATTAATGCACAGACCTCTCACATTAGGTCGGTAGCTTGTGGCCGCTGGATATGCCGAGTGGTTCCGGGCAGACTTCTGCCACAAACCAGACCTAACCTCGTGTCTAAGCATACTTTAGTTATGCCTACGACCTCTCACATTAGACTGACAGTTTGCGGTCGCTGGTTAAGCCAGTTGGTTCTGGGCAAGCTTCTACCGCAAACAAAGTCTAACCTCGTGTCATAGCCAATTCATTCCAATACAGATTTTTCAGATATCAGACTAATTCTGTTTATTTAACAGATTAAACTTCTTCATAGGATATAACAGATTAATCAAATTTCCATGTTCTACTAAATCTTAGGTCGAGCCTACGGATTTCCATACCCAGATTACCATTATCTAGTTTCAACAGATTAGACAATTCAACAGGTAGCAGGTTTAGCAGTTTAAGCGATTCAACAGATTTAGTAGATAACAGATTTAGCAGTTGAGGCAATTCAACAGTTTTAGCAGATAATGGATTTGGCAATTTAACAGATATAGCAGATTATATATATCTAAAACTTTATTTACATATCTTGCCTAATCATAAATTTAGCCTAGACTTACATGCCTAAATCAAGGTCATAATTCATAATACAATATATGCCCTAAATTTTAGCCTAAATATTCCCATTTACAATTCATGTCAAAACTAGATTTAATATTCTAGTTCACTATTTATGTCCAAGACTAATACACATGTAAATCATTCTCTATTATAGCCAACTCAGATTATGCCAACATATTTGCTATGCCAGATTTACTTAATTAAGCTACGCCCAATCCTCGTATATCATGTTTGCACAAGTTCTCTAAATACTCATGAAATGGCCCTATAGGCACGATGTACATAACAGTAAATGGGAATAAACTAGCAAAGTTACATACTAAATATGAGATCTAACATCATTAAGGGAATAGGCATAAGAAACTAACTACAATAGTTATAGGCAACTAACCACAATAGTCATGGGCGACTAATCACAATAGTTTCTTATTCAATGTCATAGGCAATAGTCTCATAGTCATGAATCATAGTCATAGGCAATAGTCTCATAGTCAATGAATCATAGTCATAGGCAATAGTCTCATAGGCAACAGTTTCATGTCCAATTATGCATTATTATTTGTCCAAAATTTAGCGTTCGTGCATTAATCTCTTATAAGATGAGGTGCAGGCTCGTGGTAGTCTGGCTATAGAACAGAAAGAAGAAAAAGATACAGAATAAAATATATCAGAACAGAACGTACACAACCTCAAATTCAGATTTACAATCATGTCACAATTATAATTACAGTTTATAGCGGAAAATAACTGTACATGCCTTTCGTGGTTTTAAGAAAGGATAATAAACTGTTGTTGATGCAGAAATGTTGAATTATTCCTCTTTAATTGTTGTTATATCTCTAAACTTGGATTTTAGATTTGATTTAGCTTTTAATTCTATTCAGATTGGAAGAAGATGCATCAGTCCAAGTTTTAATTCCAACAGAGTAGCGACGCCATTTTTATTTTTAATTAGAACAGAGGCAGAGTATAGATAGAATGAAATTGTGTAGAGAAATGAGGTTACGAGGCTGTTTATATAGGATTAGGCGGACGAATCTAGACAGAAAACGAGACCGGATACATCAGAATGAACCAGGTTCAAAAACTGGGTTTCGGGAGCAGGTCGACCCCCAGGTCGACTCCCCAGTCGACCTGGTCATGGGGAGGTCGACTCCCCAGTCGACCTGGTTGGGGGGGGTCGACTCCCCAGTCGACCTGGGTATATGGGCGGGAATTTTCCCGCCAGCCTTCTCTGGGTTTGAATTTCGAATTTCTGGCTTTATTTTCGAGCTGTTTTATTTTATTTAAATTCTTGAAACTTCGGAGGGTCATAACTTGGTTATACAGACTCCGTTTTCCAAAATCTCAGACTCATTTTCAAGCAGAATTTCGAGACGAACGCAATGGCGCAACCCGTTTCCCTTGATTCTTATTTTTATAATTAATTATTCTCTGATTTGTTACCTATACGTTCATAGAAAATACGGGGTGTTACAAAACGGATTCCGTATGAGGGAGATATGACCTTCCGAAGTTTCAAGGATTTTCAGAACCGAAAAATAGCTCGAATTCGAATTCAAACCCTAGCACATACTGGGCGGGAATTTTCCCGCTAAGGACCAGGTCGACCTGGGGGTCGACACTATGGTCGACCTCCCAGGGGCCAGGTCGACCCTGTGGTCGACCTGGTGCTGAAACCCAGTTCTAAGCCTGGGTTAATTCTGATGTTTTTGGTCTTGTTTTCAGTCAAGGTTCGTTCACCTAATCCTATATAAACAGCCCCCTAACCCCATTCTCTTTACACCATTTTATTCTCTCCTTATGCTGCCTCTGAAATAATTGAAATAAATAATTCAAAATAAAACACTATGACTATTTCTTGAAGACTACGGCTAGGAGTTGCATATTGAGGATTTTCTTCTACAATCAAATCGAGATTCAACGATTCAACAATTCGACGACTAGTTTCTAGATTCATCTTTTGCATCTCAATTTCTTAGTCCACGATCTGTAAGTTCTAGTTACTTTGAGATTTAAACTTGTTAATTGTAATTTGGACATGAGATAAATTGAATTTGGAATTAAGTATGATAATCAATTCACATCTATTCTAGTTTCCATCTTGGATCTTGACATTTGGGAATATTGCTATGAAATCATTTTGGACCTATTCATGTTGTAAATCAAACTCTTTCATGTCCATAACATTATCATGCCTGTGATGTTGAATCAATCTATTATTTACAAGTTTGGGACTATCACCTTATGCCATGACTATCACCTTATTATGCTAGATTTGAAATCCTATTATTTTCTATATGCCAGTGATGTTGTCACCAATTATCTCAAGTTATATCATGCTAGTCTTGTAATCCCTTTTATCACTTTATGCTCTTCCTTTTTGCCTATCATAGTTTTGATGTTATTCCCCTTATTTATGGATTTGGATTTACTTGTAATTTGGATCAATTCACGTTTACATGCGATGGGAATACGATTTGGGTAGGTTAGGCAAAACATGAATTGGTTATGAACATGAATCATGAACTGGATAATAGGCATAAGTTGAAACATGAAACTTGACATGAAACTCGCCATGAAAATTGACACGAACTTGACATGAAATTTGAACATGGACATGACACTAGAATGAACATGAAAATGGCCAACTCGAGGTTGGGTTGAGTTGTTAGTGTAATTCTGCCCGGAACCGCCCGGCAAATCCATTGACTGCAAACATTAGGAATCAATGTGGGTTGTTGGTCATATCGCGCTTGAAACCCGAGGCCAGACTGAGTTGTGGTGTAAATCTTCCCGGAACCGCCCGGCATATCTAGTGACCACAACAACAGGTCTGATGTGAGAGGTTGGGGTGCATTAATGAATTAATGCCACATGATAGGGTTAAGTCATGAACATGAAAGACAACACTTAACCAACTTGACACATGATTAGTGGTGTTAAGTCATGAAATTGTAAGACAACACTTAACCAACTTGACATGCTAGACTGATAAGGGTTAAGTCACGAATTTAAATGACAACACTTAACCTGTTGGACGGAAACCCTAGTTACGCGGTCCATTTCAGTAGTAACCCACATAGATGTATCATGATACCCTGGAACTAGGCAGGGTGGGGCATGATTACTAGGCTGATTGTGAGCGACCAGAACGACGGCTGAGTTGGTGCGCCAGTGTAGGTTCAGGCGGACTATGGTCGTGCACGTAGTCCGGAGTTGAAAAAGCAGGCATTGGGCATCAGTAGGTTTACACTATGCGTGCTTGATTCATGTCGGTGGTTGGCACCCTAGGGTTTGATACACCCTATGGTGGACCTAGGACAGGTAACTACATTTATGATAGGGTCGTATGACACAGACACATGACGAGCTAGAACATGTAGGAAGCCGATCGATTAGTGGATCGTTCCATTGGACCAAGTAATGGGTCATTCATGATATTGGGCCAAGGGATCATTTCATGGTAAATATATGACGTGGGTTTGGGATACTAGTACAGTTGGTGCTGCGAATCTTGAACATGCGATGCTATACTTGATTTGTACTTGATATATCATGTTATCTTAGTCTATCTTGCCCATCTTGACAGCATCCTTAGGTTTACTTTCAGTTTATACATGTCATGTTACCTTTACCTATTTTTATGCTGAAAGTCACTAGGACATACCAGTCTTTATGACTGACCCGTTTTCTTTCGCCTCTTTTTCTTTCGTTCCTCCCTTCCCAGGTTCTCAGGGAGGAAACTCTAGCACTTAGCTTGGATTTTGCTTGCTTTTGGTTCAGCTCATGTACGGTTTGATCTTGAGCTATGTTATGGCTGCATTTATGCTACCTTTGGGGAATTAAGCTACTTTTGTTGTTTAAAGTTTTATGCTTCTTTATTTATTCAAGGCGGAACTTGTTGTAATGGAAAAATGTTAGTTGGTACTTTGGATGTAAAAGGTTTTGACTCTTTTTGAAAGTTATGAAATTTAGCTTTTTATTCTTCCGTTGTTTTATTTATGTCCTGTCCTATAATATTTCTATGTTTGTTTACCTCCATAACGCTCCTCCAAAACTAGTGCATTCCCTTTGTGAGTGACCCTAGCGGAGGTGGGGTGTTACAATAACATGTTGTGGGCTTATTAATAAACTTAAATGGGTTAAGTAATATAACTAAAATTAATAAGAAAGAGGAACTTGGTAACTTGATTAAGAATTCAATATGAATGGGAATAAACAAGTTAAATGGAAACCTGATGAGGTAAGGCAAGCACGTAAAAGAATGTTTAGACATAGGGTCTAACAACATATTAAAGTGAGGCGCTTGAACCAGTCATCATGTTTGAGGGTAAATATCCCAACGGGGTAGATCATCATGGTGTTATAAGGCACGAGGGGAGCACATGTTCATCTAATTATTCTGTCGGCTCTGAAGGACTGGAAGGGGATGCACGTGGCTTCCTGAGATACGTAAGGTGCTCCTAGTAGTCCTCTGTGTGGTGGCAGATGTTTAGGCTGTTCTCGCAGAGGTTGGTCCTACGCGTAACTACTAGGTGGGTAAGCCTTGACTGCAATAGTATCTATGCAGTAAGAAGGCTGTGACGCGGTGACACCAGGGTGTTTCGGTGGTCGCCTCAACGGGGAGGCGAAGGGTCACGACCAACAAGGATAGTAGATCGCCTAATACCCGTCATCGGCAGCCTGTGGGATGCGGAAGTGGGAAGGCTAGATCTAAAACAAATAGACCATTCAACTTTCACTACCGAGGTACGGTGGTTGAGGGATGACGCCAAATGGATGTTTAGATTACTTTTTTAGGGGCAGTCGTTTAGCTATTATAGTCTTTACTAGTTGAGGGAGGGGCTGAGGTAGGGCCATAGCCATAGTGAAAATAGACCCTAGGAATATCTGTATATAGAGGCTCTTAAAGACAGGTCTATACAGATATGGAAAAGCTGTCGACCGAGTTCTTTGTTTCTTGTATCGCTCTGCCACGGAAATTGGTGCACATTATAGGACGTGCGGTTAAGGCATAAAGCTACAATTGACGATACGTATGTAAGACAGTCTAGATACATGAATGTCGGATCTGGGTGGTGTATCATAGACTTGAGGGCATTACTCCGGTATGAAATCTGATTCGATCGACGATGACATTCCATACACTTATGTAGCGTAGTAATGACAGATATATGCAGAACGTAACATTGTTATGTAGAGATCTGTATGTCACTCCGACATAGGATGAGGGACTACGCTCATTTCTGTGGCATTACGGTGGAGACCGTGCAAGTGGGGTACCATGGGGTGTACCTCAATATTGAGGGGTAGCTACATTTGTACTATATTAGGTAATCCACTGGAAAGTAAATGGGTACGACGTTTGTGTAAGCCTTGAGTGTTGTTAATCCAATTAACCTAATAAATAAGAAAATAATGATTGAACGGTATATGTCGGTTTAACCATAGTGTATAATTTAAATCCAGTCACCAGAACTTGTGTTTTGACCCCCTCCTCATAAAATACTTGAGGTTAGATTTGTGGCAGAGACATGACAGTTTTCGATACTGGTTAGGCAGCATTATTAATACGGTAAGACTATACTTCGAGTATATTATATTTTAGCCATTTCGCTGTGAGATATTTTCTGAGCTCTAACATATTTTATGTCCCTGTCTTTTCTACAGGATACCAGAGCGCAACAACTTGAGTTTCGATAGATTGGAATTTTGAAAAAAAATCGGTCTGTCGGAATTTGGGTTGTTACATGGCGGTTCTCCATTCTTGACATTTCTTGAATTCGGTAAATTTTTTACCTCATTCCCCTTCTAATCTAATTAAAGATTCATTAAAACTTCACTTAGTTTTAATCTCAAAAATCAATACTTGATGATTATTTCACTTTTTGGTAATTAATCATGTATTTACTTATGTTAAAGAACAAATTCCGTTTAAAACAAGGTTCAAGAACTCATTTTCGGTCTCGGTTTCGGCTGTTTGAAAATTTGTTAGGTTCGGCGGGTTTCGTAAATTTCGGTGTTACAGTTTTGTTTCAGTTTCGGTTTTCAGTATTTTGGTAATGAACGTGTTAATGGTAAATAGAATAAAAATATATTATATAAAGAAATAGAATACAACACGTAATCACAATTGGTATATTTGATATACGAAACTAATTTATTGTTCAGATTTGCAATTGATAAGATATTGTTTGTAGTGAACAAAAAAATGCCAGAAACAGCAGTGAGAAAGGGGAAATTATATAGTCTCCCCAGAAGCCAACAATTGGTATATTTTCCAACCTGTGTCTACAACAAATATATCTGACCCTTAAAATAACTTCGCCCTCACCCTATAGAAAAGTTGCTTCTTTTCACGATCAAAAACACAAGAAGCTTTTCTCTATACAAAAAATACGCTTCTTTTCTCGATATAAAAAAAAATCAATGTTGTCAATCGAATCAATTCGTTCAAAATTGGCAAAAATCGAAACGATTCTTCAATTCACGCAAATAGAGAAGGAGAAAAATTAACTCACGAAGATCAGCTGGAGTACTGATTTTAACTGATTTATTGTTGTAAGTATTAATTCAATGCTTCTTACTTTGATTCTCTTCTTACCTTCATTCTCAGATGCTTGCGTACGAAGCAATTTTGTTTTTTCTCTTGCCCTAAAACCAACATTAGTTTTGGTGGACGGTTTCAGACCGCCGTCCACCAATAACGGTCCGGTAATCCCGAAATTTCAATGTGCTGGACAAAATCTTAAACCTTAGTTTAAAACACATTTCGCGATAAACCCAGAAATCGTCTTCCACTCAAATGCAACTTTCATAGAAATCATAACAGTATATGATCGATATAAATTTTCGTATCATACTAATACGATGAACAGAATAACAACAAAGCCTTTTAAATTTAATAAATAGTATTGATCTTCCTTCATAGAATCTCATATCGATTATCACTAACTAAAATTACATTCAATTCCAATTTCCTTTGTTAAATTGGAAAACTTCTCTTTGGGAAAAGTTCCATTAAATCTTAATTAAAAGATTTATAAATTCCAGATCATAACTTCACTGTTAATCAGAATTTAGAACTAATGACATTTAAAACATTGTTCACAATGACCCCATAATCAACTTTCATTTAATTCCAATTATATTTATTAATTGGAAAACTTCATTAATCTTAATTAAAAGATTTATTCTTTTCTCATTGGGTCTAAGAATAGTATTATTAAAATACCATTCACGACAAACCCAAAATCCAATCTGATATTAAATACAAGGCTCTGAATAGAAATCATATCGGTTTATATTCAATATCAAATTCTGAAACCAATGGATATTGTAATGGGAATAACAATATCTGAATCTTCCAAATTCTTCAACAATATCTGTATAATCACATAATCCAATATCGAAATATTCCGAAGATTATTTCCATTCAAATCCATTCCAATTATACATTGGAAAAATTCTGGTTATCAGAACCATTTCAATTCATTTCTATTCCTTTTCGTGTCCATCCAAAATCGGACATCAAAACCAATCTTTAATATTTTTATGTCCATCCAAAATTGTACATCAAAACCATATTTTGCTTCTTCACTGAATATAATATCAAAATATTCGTTTATATTCTGAACCGGAATGTGACTCAATCAATTACCAAATAATTTTATTTATATGGATTCCATACATCGCATGAATTCAAAATAGTGATAAACAACTAATAAACATCGACTTCACATCCAGAATGTAATCTACAACTGTATAAGCATTAAAAACTTAAATAATGCTTACTATGGTCTATTGAACAATCGATTGGAAACAACTAAACACAAGGGAGATGCGTGAAGTTATTATCATTCCCAGACCCATGTGGGGTTTACATCACAATCCATGTGAAATTATGTATTATTTTCACAGTTTAATGATAATAACATTTAAAACTGTAACATCCATCATCCACCAAATATTGCAACCACAGGCAATCAACATATATTTGGTTATAAAAATATATAAATAACTGTATAAAATATTCTAGTGAGAGAGTTCTCACCTTGGTTTCCACTCCATCATTCTTTAATTGATGATTCATGAAAACGATTTCACAAGAATTGGGCTGTTGAAATCTGTGAATTAGAGAACTGAAAAGTCACAAACGAAGTCCAAACGGTCCAAGCGCTGACCGGAAGAAAGCCTGGATCAAACTAGATTATGGACCAAGGTCCTCTGGTCCACAGCCAAAAATCAGTCGACTGGTTCAAAACAGACCAGTCGACTGGTCAGAAACTGGATTTCTTCCCAGGTCTTTACCAGCTCATATGAATCGTTTCCGACAAACTATGGAGGCTATGCACTTAAGTTAGATGATAATGAGGCCTCATAAGCTCGTCGAAACAACTCTCGAACACATGCTCATACCTATATACATGAGATAGCAATGATTTTGATTATAAGCTCTAAAACGAACATAATACCAATCCAAGGCAATCAAACGTGATATAACTGAATTGTGAAGTCTTAGAACTTGCCAGTGCGACAACGAAGCTTCATAATACCGGTTAAACAACTCATAGCATATGCATTAGATTGTATGGAGAATTCTAATCATCATTTTCAATTTTATGAAACTAAAACTATTGAACCGGAAAGAGTGTACTTATCTAACCAATTCATATGCATACACACAACTCTAATTGAACCTAAATGACATTGTACAAGCCAATAGCTTGTGGCATAGGCACCAAGAAATCACAAAGATCTCACCTTTGCTTGTTAGAAGCAAGAAATCAATCTAATGACAAGCTAGAACAACCTCGCTTCTAACATAGCTTGCTAATCTCCACTCTAAGCACATATAATTGAATTTCCTAAGAGTTGGGTCATAGGAAATCTTAGAAATAAAAGAGGAAACAAGTAATAGAAGATGGAGAAGATGAAGAGGAGCTTGCCTAAGCTTCTAAAATTGATTTCCCCTTGATTTGAGCTTCTAATTGCAAAACCTATCTTAGGAATTTCTATTTCCTATCCCCATTTTCTAGTCTCTTAGAAGTGAGGAAGTGAATGAAGGAGAGAGGGCTAATGGGGCACTTAAGTGAATGGGCTAGGTTTAGCCAACCAAGACCCAACCAAGGTGCCAAATCTCTGAAGCTTGGAATATAACGAAGCTTATGCTTTTTGAGCATGTTAATGATGTTTTGAATTCAATGGAAGTGGTTTCGAATCCAAATTCGTCCATATGTCAGAAGTGATATTTTGGTCTTATTGTGACACGCCATCTCCATTAAGGTCACTCACAAAGGGAATGGCTTAATTTTGGTGGAGCATTTATTGTGTATAGAACAGAAAAGTAAACAAGACAGATAAATATATTGATACTTGGAAAATAAAAACCACTTTTATTGCAGCGGAGAAATAGTTTGGTTACATCACATCAAAAACCAACTATAAAACCAAATACACTTATTATCCATCTTGACAAATAAGTTCTGAGTACATAAAATAAAAGACATAACCCCAACATAAAATAGCCATAAATAAGATAGACTGAACTTTACTTCAGCAATCCAAGCAACTTCCAAAAGAAAGAGATAAAGCTGTCCAAATCAAGCTCCACTAGTACTAGTCCCACCCTGAGCACCTTGGGGGGAGGGAAGGAAGAAAAGAGGTGGAAACAAAGGGGGTCAGACATAAAGTCTGGCGAGTGCAATAACTTTAACAATATAATCATTAAAGTAACTAGGATAAGGCATAAGCTGGAAAATAAGGAAATTACTGTGAACAAATGGGCATGACATAGCAAACAAAGGAAATAAGATGAACAAAGATAATGTTAAAGGCGCACCTAATCACTATAAGATAATTACTACATTGCACCACACCAAACACCCAAAAGGTTGATCCTGCCTACAAAACTTAATAATGATAATGGTAGTTTCGTGTACCCTTAACTGCCTTCATAGGTGTCGTCTGCCCCTATCTCCACTAGGTGTACCCACTACCCCCATTCGATCGGCTCCCTAACTCATAGATACCCGTGTTGGCTCCACAGTGGGGTGTATCACTCCCCAAAGTGGCAACCCGATACCACCAAAAATGCACGGCTTATATCTACATGATGCAACAACGTCTTACCTACCAGCTCAGGGCCACACACGCCATGACCCCGTTGGACTTGCGTTGCCACAGCTAATCCGTTTTGACCTCTTACAATCAAACCCAGTACGCGTGTCCCATCCTCGACTTGGGTCGAGCCCACAAAGATACTTAATGGGTTACTGGTTTGAAAAGGGCCCCTATGTATGACACAAGCTTTCCACCTATGCTTTGTCCCCTATAAGGTTTTCCCTACTTAACCCCATTCTTATTCATGTCTTCTTACATGTTTCAATCTTGGTTAAGTGCATCTAATCGTATTTCACATGCCACCCAAGGCACCCACTTAATTTCACATGCCACCCAAGGCACCCACTTAACCCCCCATGTCCCACTACATGTTTATTGAAACTGTAACCTTGTAAAGACCTCCCACATTAGACTGGCATTTGTGGCTGCTGGATTTGTCGGGCGGGTCCGGGCAGTCTTACACCACAAATGAGCCTAACCTCGTGTCTTTACAATTGTTACGCATTTAATTCATGCCTTTGACCTCTCACATTAGACTGGCATTTGTGGCTGCTGGATTTGTCGGGGGGGTCCGGGCAGTCTTACACCACAAAAGAGTCTAACCTCATGTCTTAGGCGGTTTATTATTACACATCTTTATTTAACCCCAAAGTGGATTAATATCCCTATTCAAATTTGTAAATAAATTTCAAATATACTTATGTCCATAATTGTCACCTAAATTATGTCCATTTATTTCATGAATACAAGTTATAACAATTATTGCCTCAAATTAATTGTATGCCTTTTAAGGCCATTACATGCCAATTCTCAATATATGTATATTCAATATTACCCCCATCGTCCCCACGTTGTTCGTTCGCTTATCATGATATACACACACACACACACACACACACACACATATATATATATATATATATATATTAGACTAGCAATTAGTCTAACACATAAAAGAGAAGAAACACCGCAAATTTGCATAACACACAAATTGGATCTAACTTACAAATAAGGATTACAACATATCTAGCATAAACTTGGTATTGTCATGAATCTAAAACATAGGCCTAAAGGTGTGAACTTGCATATATGAATATAGTTTTCACCCAAAACATGCATAGGCCATAGTCACAAACTTGAATAAAACTATGTACGTTATAGATCTAAACCTAAAGGTGTAAACTTGCATATATGTGAATCCAATTTCTACCTAAACTTGCATATAGTCATTTTACTTGGTTCACATGTAAACTTGTGTGCAATTCACATAGAAACTAGCATATAATCTACACCCAAACTTGCATATAAAATGATGTCAAACATGAATCAAGTTGAACATAGGTGACTGGGCATATACAAAGGAATCCACAACAAAAACTGTCATTATGAACAACTAGCATATATTCACAAAATATCACATGTTTCCAATGTTTCACAAACATAGCCATATAACCCAAATTATAACTCAAACCAATTAACTTGTTAATTATCTTATTAAAGAAATTGATCTCACAACTCAAAGAAGGTCTTGAGTTCTGGGATCTGTGTTCTGAAATTGATTTAGCTCGCCTTTGAAGTAGACAAATTTTTTGTTGTAGTTGTAGTTATAGACTTGAGTTGAATTGAGTTGATTAGCTTTACTTTTCCTCTAGTTGGTGGCGGCTACTCCAGGTTGCAGTGTGATAGCATGACGGCCATGGTTCTAATTTTGATTAGGTTTTAGGGTTTGAGTCTACATATGTTTATATAGAATTTCAATTCAATTAGAGTCGTCGGATGAACCTAGAGTTAACCACAACCATTCAGATCAGATCAAAACTATCTAGAAACCCTAGTGACTCAGCAACAAGTCATAAGTCATCAAAATTCAGATCTGGCCGGGGGGCAGGTCGACCCCTAGGTCGACCCCCATGTTGATCTATAGGGGGAGGTCGACAATAGGGTTGACCCCTGGTCGACCTGGGTCCAGGGCGGGAATTTTCCCGCTAAGCCCGCTTCTGCCTTCTGTTTTGAATTTTGAATCTGTTTTCGAGCTGTTTGAATTTATTTGAATTTTTGAAACTTCTGAAGGCCATAACTTCTTCATACGAAGTCCAATTCACGCAAACTCGGACTCTATCTCAAGCAGAATTCCGAGACGAACGCAATGGCGTAATTCATTTCCCTTAATTCCCACATTTGAAATTTAGTATTGTTTAATTCGTTATTATAACGTTAACAGAAAATACGGGGTGTTACATTCTCCCCTCCTTAAAGGATTTCGACCCCGAAATGTTGAAGTTACGAAGAATACATATCCTATCATCCAATCGTCCATCTATTCAACCTCAAACACAGGCATCCATTGTCCTTAAAAGACTTTTAATGCTTTCATGTTTATATGCACAGCGTGTGTATATGTTCGTATCTAATGCAAAATCAGGTTGTCTACTGATTCAGTTGACCTCCTTAATGAAAATTATGATAGTGCCATGCATCCATTATGTATGCAAAATATCCCTAATGATACATATTATTTCTACTTGCGTGCGCAACCATTCATCCGAATGCAGCATCCATATGATAACACAACCATTATACATCCATTAATCTAAATAGGCACACATTTATATGCAGTATGAAAGTGATTGAGCCGATCTAGTGCCTAATGTGTGTGAATATGTATCCACGAGCAACCGCTAGCAAATACTTGCATCCACTACATCCATCAATCATAACATGTTTCAAATACATGTTTACATCCATCGGCCTCTACCTAAGGATAAAGAATATGACCGAGGAGAAACACTAAAAAGGTAGATACAAGCTTGAATAAACTTAAGGGAAAAGAGATCAAAGATGTACCCTTAAAAATACAAGAGTAGGGTGCACGTATTTTGGCCTCAGTCTCCCAAGTCACGTCTTCCTCAGCGTCGCTCAATTGAACTTTCACAAGCTTAATTTCACGGTTGCATAGCTTTTTGACTTCCATCCCCAAGATACGAGTTGGAACTCTCCTCACATTCGCTTCTAGTTCCACTTCGACTTCCTCTAGGATGTTTGGGTCCACAACTTCCCCCGACTCATGTATGCACTTTCGTAGCTGAGAAACATGAAAAACATTATGAATTCCAGCCAGTTTTTCAGGCAACTCTACTCTGTAGGCCATCGTCCCAATCCTTTCGTTGATAGGAAATGGTCCTATGAATCGTGGTGCCAACTTTCCTATGGAGCCAAAGCAGATGACATTCCTCAAAAGAGATACTTTAAGGAACACCTTATCCCCAACCTCAAACTCAAGGTTGGTCCTTCACTTGCCAGCGGAGGATTTCTGTCTATCTTGGGCAGTCTTCATTCTCCTTCGTATCAAGTCCACTTTCTCTGAAGTCTCTCTAATCATGTCCTACCCAAGTATAAGTTTATCAATGGACTCCCACCAACAAGTTGGTGATCGACATGGCCTTCCATATAAAGCTTCGAAGGGTGCCATGCCTATAGTGGCTTATTAGCTATTGTTATAAGCGAATTCCACCAAAGGGAGATGATCCTCCCAAGATTCTCCAAAGTCAAGAATGCACAGTCTCAAAAGATCTTCCAGTACTCTGCTCACCCTTTCCATCTGACCATCGGTTTGAGGGTGATAGGCTGTGCTTAAACATAGCTGTGTGCCTACAGCTTCTTGCGAACTCCTCCAGAACTCGCTTGTAAAGATAGGGTCTCGATCACTCACTATGCTGGAGGGTATCCCATGGAGTCGAACTATCTCCTAAGATAAATGGAGGCCAAAGACGAGGCGGTCCTTCTACTCTTAACAGGTATAAAATGAGCGCTTTTCGTGAGCATGTCCACTATTACACAAATACCGGTATTGCCCCTTTTTGACCTAGGCAACCCATCAACAAAGTCCATCGAGATGCTTTCCCATTTCCACTGCGGAACTTCTAGAGTATGAAGCAAACCGCCAGGCTTCTTCTGCTCCGCCTTGACTTGCTGGCATATCATGCATTTCGAAACAAATTCAGCTACATCCCTCTTCATGCCATTCCAAAAGAGAACTCTTTTTATATCATTATACATCTTGTCTCCCCCGGGGTGTATGGTCATCTTGGAATGGTGTGCTTCTTCCAGAACCATTTTTACCAAATCTCTTGCTTGTGGGACGCATAGTCTTCCATCCCGTCTCAACCAACCCTTATCATCGATGGAGTATCTATTGAGGTGACTAGAAGTCTCTCCCCTAATCAGCTTATCTATCACATCAACTAGCTGAGGGCCTTCACGTTGCGTGGTTCCTATTGAGTCCAACAAAGTAGGCCGCACTTCTAGCATTGCCATCAAGCCAGTCACATAATCAACAAAGGGTCTAAAATCAAAATTTTCTATGTACTCCAAACTTTGCCTTTCTACAAAGAGAGGACTTAAGGTCAGCTTCCTTCTACTTAGGGCGTCTGCTACTACATTGCCCTTGCCAGGAGTATAGGAGATCTCAAAATCGTATGAGGCGAGAAACTCCATCCATCTTTACTGCCTTAGATTGAGGTCTTTCTAAGAGAAAAGGTAATTTAACGATTTATGGTCAGTATACAATTCAAATTTCTCACCTAAGAGATAGTGGCGCCAAGACTTAAGTGCAAAAACGATGGCTGCTAACTCTAGATCGTGGGTTGGGTAGTTTTTCTCATGCACTTTTAACTGCCTTCCACCATAAGCTACTACCTTCCCCTCTTGCATCAAAACAGCGCCTAGTTCCGTACCGCATGCATCTGTGTATACCGTATACATCTTGCTCCCATCTAGTAATGTCAAAACGGGGGCTGTTGTCAGGGCCCTCTTCAACCGTTGGAAAGCGACTTTGCAATCCAAATCCCAAGTGAAAGTCAGGGTTTTTTTTTCTTTGTTAACCTTGTATGTGGAGCTAAGATTTTCGCAAAGTCTTTAATGAACTTGCGCTAAAAGCTTGCTAGTCCAAGAAAACTTCAGACTTCGGTTGCATTCTTTGGAACCTTCCAATCCTGGACCACAACTACTTTTGCGGGGTCCACAGCTAACCCTTCTTTAGACACCACATGTCTAAGAAATCTTACTTCTTCTCTCCAGAAGTGGCACTTGGAGAATTTTGCTTTTAACTGATGTGCACAGAGAGTATCCATGACTTCCCTTAAATGCAAAGCATGCTCTTCCACATTCTTGAAGAAAATCAGAATATCATCTATGAAGACCACCACGAATTTATTGAGAAATTCCCGGAACACTCTATTCATCAAATCGACGAAATAAGCAGGTGCGTTTGTCAAGCTGAAAGGCATGACGAGCCATTCGAAGAAACCGTCCGGGGTTCTGAACGCGGTCTTATCAATGCTATCTTCAGCCACTCTTAGTTGATGAAATCCGGTAGCCAGATCTAATTGGGAGAAAACTGTTGCACCTACAAGCTGATCGAACAAATCGTCTATTCTTGGCAGTGGGTGCCTATTCTTCTTGGTCAGCTTGTTTAGCTCTCTATAATCAACGCATAGGCAAAGTGAACCGTCCGGTTTGGTTGCGTACACCACTGGAGCACCCCATTCAGAAATACTCCGCCTTATAAACCCTTTTTCTAGTAGCTCCTTAACTTGCTTGCTAAGCTCCTTTCTCTCCCTTGGAGCCATGTGCCTAATGGGTAATGCAACGGGTTTTGCGTTATCAACTAGATATATGCGGAAGTCTATCTCCCGCTTCGGAGGCAAGCCCTCTACTTCCTCAAAGACATCCGAGTATTCACGGACCACTCTAACAGACTACAAATTCTTAACAGACGCGTTAAGCAATTCTAGATAACTTAGCATAACAGAATTCATGGGATTACAAGAGATTTCGAGAGTGTTGTCCAAGCGAGTCATAAGCCTAACCTCTATCTTTTCACAATTTAGGATGGCTTCATTACTGAATAACCAATCCATGCCCAAAATTAATCCATAGCCCGTGAAGCCCAAAACATAAGCATCACATCTAAACCGAACGCTAAGTATAGAAATTTTCAAATCCAAACAAATCATCGACAAATAGGCTGAGCCCCCAATTGGATTTGAAACAACTAAGGGATCCTCTACTATACTGGTGTTTAGGTGTAGTGACTCAACTAAAGCAGTAGATATAAAAGAGTGCGATGCACCAGAACGAACAGGATGATCAAAAAGATAAACTAAACTTTCAACGGAAATCGCTCTACCTCGTTCTTGCAGCGGTGGGGCCACGAGAGCCTGGACCTGCCCTGGTGCCATGAGAGCCTGAATCTTCCCTCCTGAGGTAGGCATGCCCTCTGCCCTTTCTTTAGGCAGTCCTTAATCAGATGTCATGCCTCGCCACAGTGGAAACAACCAGTCTTCTTCTTCTTCCTACAGCCTTTGCTCAGACGGCCTGGTGTCCCACAATTTAAGCATCTTTTCTTTCCCTTTCCATTGTTGTCTTTACCACCCTTCTTGTTCTGTTGTTGCTGTTGTGGTTTCTTGTAACAACCCGAATTTTAATAACATGTTGAAACTAGAAATCAAGGTATAATAAATTTTTAAAATGAGAATCAAGGTAAACGTGTTGCGCCAATGCGTTCGTCTTAGAATTTTACATGAAATCAAGTCCGAGTTTTCAAAAATCGGAGTTCGTATGACCGAGTTATGACCTCTAGAAGTTTCATGAATTTTCGGAATCAAAAATAGCTCAGGAATTCGAATTCAAATTCAAATTCAAGACCCAGAAGTGGGCTGGGTGGGAAAATTCCCGCCCAGAGCCCAGGTTGACCATAGGGTCGACCTGGGGGTCGACTTAACCAGACCAGGTCGACCATAGGGTCGACCTGGGGGTCGACCTAGCCAGACCAGGTCGACCTGGCCTCCCTGGTCAGGCCAAGCTGGCCTGGTTGGGTGCACCAGTTGAGTCAGTGGGCTGGGACGATTTCTAAAGGTCAGGATTGATTCTAGGGTTAATCTAAGGGCCTAAACTAGTTGCTACACCTATAAAAACACCTTTAGACCTAACCTAATTCACAACAAATCATTCTTACACCAAAATGTTGCTGAACTCCCTCTTGAACCATGGCCGCCGCCTCCAAATTAAAGCTTAAGCATTCAAACTCAAATCAATTCTGAGGACAAAGCTTTCATACACAATTTAATTCGAAGATTAAGGCTTCTACAATGATTCAAGATAATAAATCAGCATTCTACAACAAATTCAGTTCTTAATTCATTAGCCACGATCTGTAAGTTCTAGTTACTTTTTAGATTTAAACTTGTTAATTATAATATGGCCATGGAATAAAGTGGAATTGGATTTAAGTATGTTTATCAATTCAATTCTATTTCTGTTGCTTCTTGAATCTTGAGTTTTGGGACTTTTCTATTTTCATTCTCATTTCAAGCTTATGATCTATTCAGCTTGTTGTAAATCAGTTTTCTTGATTCATGTGATATTATTACCAAGATCTATCTTTTATGCCTGAGATGATGTTCTTATGCCAGTTTTCTCTCTGTACTTACTGTTATTCAAATTCTACCTCCCCCTATTTATTTTCTTTTGATGAACCTAGGTCAATTTCGGACCTAGGCCTAAACCGCGATTTGCGTACAATTGAATATGGGGAAATATGGGAATATTGTCTATATTGGATATATATATATATATATATGTTTGGTAAAATTGACGGCATAACATGAAATTGGGATTTTGAGTATTATCGTTATAATTAAAGTTTGTAAGTTTGGGTAAATTGGTGTAAACATGGAATACATGTAGTTTGGTATGAAACTTGACCTATGTAAAATGGCAAGAATATTGATATATGTAAAATGGAATGGAACTTGGTATGTGTGTAAATTGGCATAAAATTGGCATACATGTAAAACGGCATGAATTGAACATATGTAAATTTGGTATGAATTGGGCATATGTAAAACTGACATGTAATCTAGAACTTGGGCATATGTTAATTATGTAAAAATTTGGAGTTGAGACATATATGATAATTTATGACTTATTAGATGTTTAATTTGAATGCACCTAAGTTGGGTTTTGCGTAGTTGGCATGTATTGTAAATAAAAGGCTATAACTTGGCATAACCTTATAGTAAATTATGATAATAATTTGGGAATACAGCTTAGTTCGAGTCTTACCAAGCTCCAAGGCTCTTTCATGTGCGGCTTGGATCTCTCTTGGATATGGCTTGTTTTGCTTTATTGGGGAATACTGCAATTTATTTTTATGCTTCTTTGTTTTTGAGCAATACAGATATTTTGGCTATGTAATTGGGTATTGGAAGTTGATGGGCTTTTATTGTAAACAATTATATTTAATAAATGATTTGAAATACTTCTACTATGCTTTTCACTGTTTTATATATATCTGTCTTGCAATATTTCTGTTCCAGTATCCATAATGATCCATTGAAGTTAAGGCATTCCCTTTGTGAGTGACCTTAACGGATGTGGGGTGTTACCTTTGGTATCAGAGCAGAAGGTTACCAGACTGGGCAAATGATTTTAGAAAACCTTCTAAAATTATTTTCAAAACCGTTTACAAAAAAGCATTTTTTTTCAAGAAAAGTCTTGTTTTATTTAAAGGCTATTCCCCAAAAGCCATTAGCACTATCCTTTATTTCCTCATTTGAATCTCTTTTCCTTTCTTTTCTCCATCTGTAGTCGCAGTAGTTTTTACCTACGGCTAATCTTCTTTCTAGCTTTGTAGAGGGTTTTCCGTACGATGGAGATAGTTTCCGTGAGGCTTGTTAACATGTTACATAGGGAAGGTATGAGTGATAAGTTAAGGCGGATGAGTCTCAGAACGAGAAGAAAGACTTCCAGAAGGGAGGCGAGAACAAAGATAACAATAATAACAAGCCACGTGATAAGAGGAAGTGCAACTTCTGTGGTATAGTTGGGCATGTTATCAAGGATTGTAAAAGAAGGAAGAAGAAGATAGGTGCGTGCTTTCAATGTGGTAAGGTTGGATACATCAGCAAGAACTGCCATAAGAAGCAAAGGCAAGCCCCACAAGAAGGACCTTCTGGGGGTACATCTTTAACTTCTTCTGCTAGATGCTTCGTTTTATCTTGCTTATCTTCTCAATCCTATCTTGAAAACCTTAGGTAGAACCATTTTGGATGTAAACATGTGATTGAAACATGTTATGGTTGACGTTTGCAAATGGTTGCAGGTGGTCGCAAGTGGTTGCTCGTGGTTGCATAACACACATTAGGCACAAGATCGGCTCAGACACATTTTCATATTGCATATGCATGAGTGTTTATACTTGTTTGTGGATGAAATTGAATGTGTTATCATATGGATGTTGCATATGGATGGATGTTTGTGCACACATATAGTGTTTATGTGACTAGGACTATTTGCATACATGTTGGATTCATGACACTAAACATATTTTGCATTAAGAAGGTCAATCAGGCCTGATCATTTGCATTAGATAAGGAACATATACACACACTTTCTGCATATGTTTGTATAGCATTAGAAATATTTTAAGGACAATGGTTGCTTGTGGATGATGGTTGAGTAGATGGATGATTGGATGGTAGGACACATTCTTCTTAACTTGAAGATTTCGGGGACGAAATCCTTTAAGGAGGGGAGAATGTAACAACCCGAATTTTAATAACATGTTGAAACTAGAAATCAAGGTATAATTAATTTTTAAAATGAGAATCAGGGGAAATGGGTTGCGCCAATGCGTTCGTCTCGAAATTCTACATGAAATCGAGTCCGAGTTTTCAAAAATCGGAGTCCGTATGACCGAGTTATGACCTCTTGAAGTTTCGCGAATTTTCAGAATCAAAAACAGCTCAGGAATTCGAATTCAAATTCGAATTCAAGACCCAGAAGCGGGCTGGGTGGGAAAATTCCATCCCAGAGCCCAGGGTGACCATAGGGTCGACTTGGGGGTCGACCTAACCAGACCAGGTCGACCATAGGGTCGACCATAAGGTCGACCTGGCCTCCCTGGTCGGGCCAGGGTGGCCTGGTTGGGTGCACTGGTTGAGTCAGTGGGCTTGGACGATTTCTGAAGGTCAGGATTGATTCTAGGGTTAATCTAAGGGCCTAAACTTATTGCTACACCTATAAAAACACCTTTAGACCTAACCTAATTCACAACAAATCATTCTTACACCAAAATGCTGCTGAACTCCCTCTTGAACCATGGCCGCCGGCCCCAAATTAAAGCTTAAGCATTCAAACTCAAATTAATTCTAAGGACTAAGCTTTCATACACAATTTAATTCGAAGACTAAGGCTCCTACAATGATTCAAGACAATAAATCAACATTCTACAACAAATTCAGTTCTTAATTCATTAGCCACGATATGTAAGTTCTAGTTACTTTTTAGATTTAAACTTGTTAATTATAATATGGCCATGGAATAAAGTGGAATTGGATTTAAGTATGTTTATCGATTCAGATCTATTTCTGTTGCTTCTTGAATCTTGAGTTTTGGGACTTTTCTATTTTCATTCTCATGTCAAGCTAAGATATATTCGACTTGTTGTAAATCAGTTTTCTTGATTCATGTGATATTATTATCAAGATCTATCTTTTATGCCTGAGATGATGTTCTTATGCCAGTTTTCTCTCTGTACTTATTGTTATACAAATTCTACCTCCCCCTATTTATTTTCTTTTGATGAACCTAGGTCAATTTCGGACCTAGGCCTAAACCGAGATTTACGTACAATTGAATATGGGGAAATATGGGAATATTGTCGATATTGGATATATATGTTTGGTAAATTTGACGGCATAACATGAAATTGGGATTTTGAGTATTATCGTTATAATTAAAGTTTGTACGTTTGGGTAAATTGGTGTAAACATGGAATACATGTAGTTTGGTATGAAACTTGACATGAACATTGTTATAACTTGAATCTGGATGTGGGCATGAAACTTGCCTTGAACTTGTCACGAACTTGGCATGAAACTTGAACATCGGCATGACACTAGAATGAACTTGAAAATGGCCAACTCGAGGTTGGGTTGAGTTTGTAGTGTAATTCTGCCCGGAACCGCCCGGCAAATCCAGTTACTGCAAACAATAGGATCCAATGTGGGTAGTTGGTCATATCGCACTTGAAAACCCGAGGTCGGACTATGTTGTAGTGTAATTTTACCCGGAACCGCCCGGCATATCCAGTGACCACAACAACAGGTCTGATGTGAGAGTTTGGGGTGCATTAATGAATTAATGCCACATGATAGGGTTATGTCATGAACATGAAAGACAACACTTAACCAACTTGATACATGATTCGTAGGCGGGTTAAGTCACGAACCTGAATGACAACACTTAACCAACTTGACAAGCTAGAGTGATAAGTGTTAAGTCACGAATTTAAATGACAACACTTAACCTTTTGGACGAAAACCCTAGTTACGCAGTCCATTTCAGCAGTAACCCACTAGATGTAACATGGTATCCTGTAACTAGGCAGGGTGGGGTACGATTACTGGGCTGATTGTAAGCGGCCAAAATGACGGCTGTGTTGGTGCGCCAGTGTAGGTTCAAGCGGGCTATGGTCGTGCACGTGGTTCGGAGTTGAAAAACCAGGCATTGGGCATCAGTAGGTTTATTTTTGCATGCTCGATTCGTGTCGGTGGTTGGCACCCTAGGGCTTGATACACCCTATGGTAGACCTAGCACAGGTGACTACATTCGTGATAGGGCCATATGACACAGACACATGACGAGCTAGAACTTGTAGGGAGCCGATCGACTAGTGGATTGTTTCATTGGACCTATAAATGGGTCATTTCGTGATATTGGGCCAAGGGATTATTTAATGCTTTATATAAGACATGGGTTTGGGATTCTAGTACAGTTGATGCAGCGAACCTTGAATATGTGATGCTATACTTGATTTATAATTGATTTATCATGTTATCTTAGTCTATCTTGCCCATCTTGACAGCATCCTTATGTTTACTTTCAGTTTATACATGTCATGTTACCTTTATCTATTTTTATGCTGAAAGTCACTTGGACTTACCAGTCTTTATGACTGACCCGTTTTCTTTCGCCTCTTTTTCTTCCATTCCCCCCCCCCCCCCCCCAGGTTCTTAGGGAGGAAACTCTAGCACTTAGCTTGGATTTCACTTGCTTTCGGTTCAGCTCATGTACGGTTTGATCTTGAGCTATGCTATGGCTGCATTTCTGCTACCTTTGGGTAATTAACCTCCTTTTGTTGTTTCAAGTTTATACTTCTTTATTTATGCAAGACAGAATTTATTGTAATGGAAAATAATGACCTTGGCTATTTGATGTAAAAGGTTTTGACTCCATTTGAAAGCAATGAAATTTAGCTTTTGAATCTTCCGTTGTTCTATTTATGTTTTGTCTTGTAATAATTCTGTGATTATTTTACCTCAATAACGCTCCTCCAAAACTAGTGCATTCCCTTTGTGAGTGACCCTAGCGGAGGTGGGGTGTTACATTTGTTTTGATCCCCTTTGTTCTCAGGTGCCTTATTAGCGTTGGCGCCTTTCACCTCTTCATGCATAAACGCCATGTCAACCAGTCTTGTAACGGTAAGGAATTTTGCTCGATTTGAATCGATCGTTAAACCGATCTAGACCGTTCGAAACCCCTGATCGTTTTTTGAACAGGACAAATTGGAACGCAGATGGAAGAACATTTCATTGTTATTACAACAATTCCATCAGATACAAGAATATACAGAGTATAAATGAATAAAATACATTCGATAAATATCAGAGATTACAAATTATTACATAGCAGCGGAAAAACAATATAAAACACAACTGAAAGTAATACACGGATACAGAGCTTTCCGAGCATCGTTCCAGCTGTAAATCAGGATCCTATGAATATAAATCTGCAAAACCAAAACTACTAGCTTCCCGTGTCGAAAATATGGACACCCAGAGTTTAGGTTAAAACAATAAACTCCAGGTCAGTCATGTGACTGGTGTGAGAACTAAAACAGTTATTAAAACTTTATTTTAAAAGAGAGTAATTCAAGGGACCACGCCGTATAACATGGAACGGGTTTCCTCCCAAGAATACCAGTGCATATCAATAAACAACGCAATGCTTTTTCGAAAAATGAAGCTATTATAAGACCCAGGTCCCATCACACAATGCAACGCAAGCCGGAGGATAGGGTTTTCCCTTATAGTAGCCTAACATGCTTGGTACGTTTAAAACAAATCATTTGATACTATTATTGGTGTATAGTGTCAAAACAATTTCAATCATAAATATCAATAATAGATGGCATGGGTACCATATATCATGTCGCCATACTAGTTCTACAATTAAAACCGCAATATCACGTATTGGAAATTGGATTTCCTTCATGAGTCGAGGCAAGGGGCAAGCTCCTCTCCGCTTTCGAGACATTCTAGCAAATGCCTCGGGACTACACACTCTTGGTAACCCCTGGATGTTTCAGGGTCGGTCCACACTTACGTTAGTGGATTAGTATTCCTGAACACACGTTTCTCGGTCCTTACAGACCTAAAATCAAGGGGCCTCATCCAACAACCACATAGGTGAAAAGTATATAAATGTCAGGGCTGGTAAGTCACTGACACCACCAAAGCTAGAAAGAAATGCCGTGCTCTACCTGCAGTCCTTATCCCGTTTTTAACTCATACCGAGGTGTGAGGCTCGCGAATTCACGTTATACACAAAGCCACGCACAAAGGCCGTGCTTTGATCATCAACCACAAGACTTTGCTTTTCAACAGAAGCCTTGATCAATTGCCACTTAGGCGTGCCACACAGGCAATTCATGCCATGCGACTAATGTCCATCGATATACAACCTCTGAGCTCGTACGTCTCAGAGAAGGGCGTTAAGCAAAAGAATAAATTCTCCGCCGCCAAACAAATGTATATTTAATAGAGATCAATCAACATAGAATAAAATCTAATGTCAGACACACAGTCCATTTACAAGTTCGTTCTGGGTCTGAACGAAACCGGAGGCACTTTCCTCGCATATCCTTCGATCTCCAAGTACGTATGGACGACCACCAACTGATTCCCTCATCTTGGGTGTACAACCCAATCAAGATCATCAGTAATTATCCAAACGATGTGAAGACTTCCGGTCTTCGACCACCATCATCATCTTCGACTTATCTTTGAATCGGTTATTCGGAATGGGTATAAACCCGGCCTTTACGAACAACACGCATATATTAAAAATAAATGTTACACAAACACAACATACGCCTCATTCCATTTCATTAGTCACTAACCGTAAATCAGTAAGAGAGCAATCCCCCAAATATTAACCCCGAAGGCCGAAACCAACATCAGATCAATACCCAGGAAACCATTCTTCTTAACTAACCTACAGCTAGTTTCTAAATTTCAATTCTTAGGGAAAGGTTCCCATTAATTTTATCAAAGATAAATTCTTTAAAATTTATTCTTTAATCTTCCATTGGATGTCATATCAAACCAAATTATGGTTTTCCAAACTAGTCGAGATTAGCGAACCACACCGAAGTAATTATTTATTTTATTTCCCAATCCCAACCTATTCATCCCATGAAGCAAAACTGGTAATACTCCATATCTAACACCACGGTGTTATCGGTAAAATTAATTACCATTTCACGTCCAAATATAATCAAAGATTTAACAATCGCTTTGGAGCAAAACTGGTGATACTCCATTCTTGCTCACTTTCCAAATTTGATAATTTTCATTATCAATTCACATTTCAATCTAATTACAGATTCATTAAGACTCCTTTTTCTGGGTTAAAGACCTAATTCCATTTAAAACACAGTTCACGATAAACCCAAATCACATTCTAATTATTATCAGGTTAAAGAACAAATGTTATTTAAAACACCGTTCACGATAAACCCATAAATCAATTCTAATTCAATTCCAATTATATATATTAGAAATTCTGGTTATTTAAAACCCAATTCAAATCCAATTTATTTATTTTAAAAATAAATGGGTTTTAATTTTAGTTCAAAACTAGTTCATTTCGATAAAAATCTATTTTTATCTTTACAACTGTGGGATTTTTCATCCCAGTTCTTCACAAATCATTTCTTATTATTTCACACAAATTATTGATATTTTTAATAATTTTATCAAGGCCCGTACAGTCGATTTCCATCAACGGCCATCGAACTGCACATACAGCTACCTTTTCCAAATTTGATTTGGACGTATCTCCAAATCCAACCGTTAGGTTTCAAATTTCTAATATTCGTTAGAAAGCTCTTTTCGATACGAACCCAACGGTTCCAGTTTCAGGAGAATCCGACGGTCAGATCTCCCGTAATATCTGTTCGAAGTCAATGGTCGAAATTTGCGAACTGCCGCGGCGCGGCGTGTTCTTTTCAGGCCATTATATTATATATATATAATATATATTTCGTCGATTTCTATTTAAAATGAATTTTATGAATAGTTTTAAATTCGTTTCAAAAAAACATTTCAACTTCTAATTTAAATCAAAATTGAACTCTTCCTTATAAATTCGTTTTAAATTCATTTCAATTTAATTCAAATTTCGATTCAATTTGAATTCATTTCAAATCGATTTTTATTCTATTTCGATTCATTTTCAATTCAATTCGAGTTCGTTTTATATTCAATTCAATTCGAATTCGTTTTATATTCAATTCAATTCGAATTCGTTTTATATTCAATTCAATTCGAATTCGTTTTATATTCAATTCAATTCGAATTCGTTTTATATTCAATTCAATTCAATTCGAATTCGTTTTATATTCAATTAAATTCGAATTCGTTTGCTATTCAATTCAATTCAAATTCCATTTTTAAATCCCTTTTCAATATTCATTATAAAACGAATATAATCGATATAAATATCGTTTGCATCAAAATAGCGCATCTCTAATCAACACGACTTTATATTTTTCGATAACTTCGTTATTCTATTCAACAAATGAATCTATATTTCTTTCAATACAAGACTTTATATTTTTGTCAACACATGACTAATCTCAACGAATGAGTACTGTCTATGTCTGGCTATTTTTGTTATTTAATATATTTTATAAAAATTATGGTATCTATCGTTTGATTTAAATCAGACTCCAACCGTAAATTAGTAAGAGAACGATTCACTAAATATTAACCCCGAAGGCCGAAACCAACATCATATCAATATCCAAGAGACCACTCATCTTATCTATTTTCCAGTTAGTTTCTAATTTTATATATGATAAAGACGTAAATTTTATTGTTAAAATATTTCGTTGAACACATGACTAATCTCAACGAATGAGTACGGTCAACACATGAACCTTTATTTTATAAAGAAGTTAGTTTCTAATTTTATATATGATAAAGATGTAAATTTTATTGTTAAAATATTTCGTTCAACACATGACTAATCTCAACGAATGAGTACGGTCAACACATGAACCTTTATTTTATAAAGAAGTTAGTTTCTAATTTTATATATGATAAAGATGTAAATTTTATTGTTAAAATATTTCGTTCAACACATGACTAATCTCAACGAATGAGTATGGTCAACACATGAACCTTTATTTTATAAAGAAGTTAGTTTCTAATATTATATATGATAAAGATGTAAATTTTATTGTTAAAATATTTCGTTCAACACATGACTAATCTCAACGAATGAGTACGGTCAACACATGAACCTTTATTTTATAATACTCTTTATTTTCTAAATTGGAATGAGGCCCAATCAATCACCATATAAAGTTAATTATATGGATTCCATACAATACATGTATATAATATCAATGATAAATAATCAACCATCATTCAAAGTGCACTACACTGTATAAGCATCAAATATAGATATCTAACGCTTATAATAGCCTGTCAATCAATCGATTGACATACAACTAATTATTGGGATTAGTGTATGTCATATATTATCACAATACCCGTGTGGGGTTTCAAATCAACAAACATAGATTTTTATTTGTGCAGTTGGGCGATGTGTAAAATTTATCGTCCCAATCAATGTCCTTCAAATAGGTGTACGTAAACAAACCGTCCGGTTTGTAAATGAATATTTATTTATTCACATTCATGTTAAAAATTATATTTTTAACAACCAAATTATTTTATTCAACCTATGAATATTCTATTCGGTTCATTTATTTAATAAAATGATATCTTTATTTTTCTAGCTTATTTTAGAAAATTTCGGCGGCATAACGGCACGATACTAGAAAAGAGACAAGGCCTAGCCTTATCCCCGGTCTAATAACGGCCCACGCCATGCACATATCAATCATATCCATTCCATTTCACCCAACAATCAAATTCAAATCAAATAATCTAACCAACTACACAACCAAACAAACAAGTCCATGGTCTGTGGACGATGGTGTCGGGTGCTACTAAACACCGTCTACATCCTAGTATATATATTTAACAAGAAAAGTAAATTTAAGGTGAGAAGTTCTCACCAAAGCTATCCCAATTCCACGGCACTTCAATTGTAGGATATCATCACTGTTCTCGCCTTTTGTCACTTTCGTTGCCCGTAGCCACTACATATATAAAAATCATATTTTTATATTGTTGCTATGTATATAAAAATCATGTTTTTATAATCGCTGCATATGGATAAAAAATCTATTTTTACACCACTACTATATAGATAAAAATCTATTTTTACAACGCTTCTTTCTATATAAAAATTATAATTTTATATTTCTACTTTAACAAAAACCATATTTTTAATACTCTACCTAAGTAAAAATCATATTTTTAATATATAGAAATATCATATCTTTTTTAACATTAAAAATATAATCTTTATACTTTTTTTTTCAAATATATTCTTTTTAATTATAAAAAGCATATTCTTACCTAGTCATAAAAATATCATCTTTCCTACTATAAAAATTTGACCTTTCCTTTTTTTATGTTATCTATAAAACTAAAAATCGAATTTAAACAATGCTTTTAAATTAAAAGCTGAATTTAAAACTGAATTTAAAAATCTAGAATCACCTTTCTGTTCGAATGGAGTCGATGGCGGTGCTCTACGTTCACGGGTTTCAGGGTAGGGCTTCACGTGAACAGAAAAGGTGAAAGAAGAGAGAGAAGAGGGGATCAGAGGGGTTCAGCGCGGTGGGGGTGAGGCCAGGGATGGTCGGCGCTGGAGGGGGAGGGCGAGGTGGAGCGCGGCGGTCTTCATAGGGGCTAGGGTTTTTCGATGGGGGAAGGCTTGGGCTCGCGAATCAGAAGGGAAAGGAGGAGAGGAAGGTACGGAGGAGGGGGAGGCGGAAGAAGAAGCAGCGGAGGTGGCAGCAGTAGGAGGAGGCGACGACGGTGGCTTTGGTGGACGGGAAGAAATCGATTTTCAGAAAAGGGGGCTCAGGAGTTATGAAAGAACAGAAAGGAGGGAGGGGGGTTTTATAAATGTTTATATTTAGTTTTAATTTTAAATTCAAAAAGGTTGCTTTTTAATACGAACTCGAAATGAAACCCACCGCCTGTCATCCCTAGCTAATTACCCCCATTCCGAACACAATAGGATATGTATCGCAAGCTGATTCGACTGTTTCGATCAGTTTCCGTTTAATTTAAAATATAAATCTTTATATATTCAATTTGAGCGTACATTTCAAATTACCGAGGACACACAATAACTCTATAAATTCCCGAAAAATATTTTCTAGCTTCGTATTGACGATACGGTCCTAACAAAACTAGTTTCGTCGAATTCCGAGACCGTTTGAAAAATGGCCATTTTCCAGTCAATTAAAATCAACTGAAACTAGCCAAACGCATTTTCTTTTGCCACGCTCACATATTGATTCGAAAAATTACGAAATTTGAAACCTAGCAATAACTTGACATCACGGACCCAACAAAAGTGGTTTCGTCAAAATCTGAGGTCGTTTGCAAAATTCCCATTTTTAAGGGCCTGAATTCCATAGCGACTATTCAGGATTTTCAACTGGGCATATCTTTTTATTCCCGCAATGAAATCTTGATTTTTCGGATTCGTTGGAAAGATATTATCGATTAGATTCTAATATTTTTGGTTTCAGTAAAATCCGATTTATTTTGAATCCAGTACATTCATTTGAATTTTGAAATCGAATTATCGAACTACCGCGGCATTTTCAATTCCTTTTATATTTATATATAATTATTTATATTCTAACGACGACGTATATAAATATATACATTTGAATTCCATTCAAAATAAATTACTCGTCGTTATTATTTAAAATAATTCATTTTAAATAATCAAAATTCGCTAAAATTGCCAAAATAAAATTTTTAAATTGGCTCACATTTCCAGGTTGTTACATTCTCCCCCACTTGAAACTTTTCGTCCCCGAAAAGGAACGAAGCTTGAAGTTGTTTAACTAATTAACTCAACTTCCAGTATTTTGATTACGGGTTAAGTTCTTCAACTTTTCAATTTCTAAAAACTTTTCAAATTTTTCAAAAATTTGGCTAACACCCTAAATTTTCGAATAATTTCGCCATAACCTCCCCTGCACTGGGAGCACCGGGAAAATCTCGAAATTGCCATACAGGCCCTCTGATCTCAAAAAGAAAAAGAAAAATCCAAGCGGCTAGCCAATCGGCACATAAAATCATCATCACCCAAACAAAACAGTCAATTATGGTAAACATGTACCTATTTGTCAGGCAAACAATTTTATTCTTCTGCTCTAGCCTCCTTGCTATGACCTGTTCAATGTAAGTACATGTATATGCATGCATTGTAATCATTTTTCAATATAGTTCAGAATTCGGTTCAATTAGGCTAAATGGTTCAAAATTATCAAACAAATAAACAACTCAAACATCAATCAATTAGTGAATTAACGTTTCAAATTCATAACTTTGATATATACAAAAAAAATCATGTTTTTGATGCCAAATCACACAATAAATTTATCTATATAAGTTTTGGTTCTCACACCAGTCTATGGAAATATATAGATATCACACTTTCGAAACACGAACACAAATTCTAATGATGATATATCAATCATCAGAATCATCTCCGGGTGTCTAGAATGTGATTCTATATCTATCCAGTATATTAAAACTTCGAATATACGTTCATGAAGCGTATATGCAAAATCTTTATATATTGGATTGTCCAAATTCAAAATAAATAAATATTCAAATACGTATAAAACGATTTAAGTTTCAAAACAAAATTGTTTTCATTTGAGAAATATACTCTTCACACTCGTTCTAGGATACTACTGATCCTATCTCTAACGAGTCATTCTAATTGGATATTACTAATCCAATATCTGATGAATTCTTTCGTATGGTTCTAGTGTGTCTTGTTCTCGAGCTCTGTAAACCAAAGCTCGGATACCAAATGTAACGGTAAGGAATTTTGCTCGATCTGAATCGATCGTTAAACCGATCTAGACCGTTCGAAACCCCTGATCGTTTTGAGAACAGGACAAATTGGAACGCAGACGGAAGAACATTTCATTGTTATTACAACAATTCCATCAGATACAAGAATATACATAGTATAAATGAATAAAATACATTCGATAAATATCAGAGATTACAATAAATTACATAGCAGCGGAAAAACAATATAAAACACAACTGAAAGTGATACACGGATACAGAGCTTTTCAAGCATCGTTCCAGCTGTAAATCAGGATCTTGTGAATATAAATCTGCAAAACCAAAACTACTAGCTGCCCGTGTCGAAAATAAGGACATCCAGAGTTTAGGTTAAAACAATAAACTCCAGGTCAGTCATGTGACTGGTGTGAGAACTAAAACAGTTATTAAAACTTTATTTTAAAAGAGAGTAATTCAAGGGACCACGCCGTATAACACGGAACGGGTTTCCTCCCAAGAATACCAGTGCATATCAATAAACAACGCAATGCTTTTTCGAAAAATGAAGTTATTATAAGACCCAGGTCCCATCACACAATGCAACGCAAGCCGGAGGATAGGGTTTTCCCTAATAATAGCCAAACATGCTTGGTACGTTTAAAACAAATCATTTGATACTATTATTGGTGTATAGTGTCAAAACAATTTCAATCATAAATATCAATCATAGACGGCATGGGTACCATATATCATATCGCCATACTAGTTTTACAATTAAAACCGCAATATCACGTATTGGAAATTGGATTTCCATCATGAGTCGAGGCAAGGGGCAAGCTCCTCTCCGCTTTCGAGACATTCTAGCAAATGCCTCGGGACTACACACTCTGGGTAACCCCGGAATGCTTCAGGGCCAGTCCACACTTACGTTAGTGGATTAGTATTCATGAACACACGTTTCCCGGTCCTTACAGACTTAAAATCGAGGCGCCTCATCCAACAACCACATAGGTGAAAAGTATATAAATGTCAGGGCTAGTAAGTCACTAACACCACCAAAGCTAGAAAGAAACGTTGTGCTCTCTCTGCAGTCCTTATCCCGTTTTTAACTCATACCGAGGTGTGAGGCTCGCCAATTCACGTTATACACAAAGCTACGCCACAAAGGCCGTGCTTTGATCATCAACCACAAGACTTTGCTTTTCAACGGAAGCCTTGATCAATTGCCACTTAGGCGTGCCACACAGGCAATTCATGCCATGCGACTAATGTCCATCGATATACAACCTCTGAGCTCGTACGTCTCAGAGAAGGGCGTTAAGCAAAAGAATAAATTCTCCACCGCCAAACAAATGTATATTTAATAGAGATCAATCAACTTAGAATAAAATCCAATGGCAGACACAAAGTCCATTTAAAAGTTCGTTCTGGGTCTGAACGAAACCGGAGGCACTTTCCTCGCATATCCTTCGATCTCCAAGTACGTATGGACGACCACCAACTGATTCCCTCATCTTGGGTGTACAGCACAATCAAGATCATCAGTAATTATCCAAACGATGTGAAGACTTCCGGTCTTTGACCACCGTCATCATCTTCGACTTATCTTTGAATCGGTTATTCAGAATGGGTATAAACCCGGCCTTTCCGAACAACCCGCATATATTAAAAATAAATGTTACACAAACACAACATACGCCTCATTCCAATTCATTAGTCACTAACCGTAAATCAGTAAGAGAGCAATCCCCTAAATATTAACCCCGAAGGCCGAAACCAACATCAGATCAATACCCAGGAAACCATTCTTCTTAACTAACCTACAGCTAGTTTCTAAATTTCAATTCTTAGGGAAAGGTTGCCATTAATTTTATCAAAGATAAATTCTTTAAAATTTATTCTTTAATCTTCCATTGGATGTCATATCAAACCAAATTATGGTTTTCCAAACTAGTCGAGATTAGCGAACCACACCGAAGTAATTATTTATTTTATTTCCCAATCCCAACCTATTCATCCCATGAAGCAAAACTGGTAATACTCCATATCTAACACCACGGTGTTATCGGTAAAATTAATTACCATTTCACGTCCAAATATAATCAAAGATTTAACAATCGCTTTGGAGCAAAACTGGTGATACTCCATTCTTGCTCACTTTCCAAATTTGATAATTTTCATTATCAATTCACATTTCAATCTAATTACAGATTCATTAAGACTCCTTTTTCTGGGTTAAAGACCTAATGCCATTTAAAACACAGTTCACGATAAACCCAAATCACATTCTAATTATTATCAGGTTAAAGAACAAATGTTATTTAAAACACCGTTCGCGATAAACCCATAAATCAATTCTAATTCAATTCCAATTATATATATTAGAAATTCTGGTTATTTAAAACCCAATTCAAATCCAATTTATTTATTTTAAAAATAAATGGGTTTTAATTTTAGTTAAAAACTAGTTCATTTCGATAAAAATCTATTTTTATCTTTACAACTGTGGGATTTTTCGTCCCAGTTCTGCATAAATCATTTCTTATTATTTCACACAAATTATTGATATTTTTAATAATTTTATCAAGGCCCGTACAGTCGATTTCCATCAACGACCATCGAACTGCACTTACAGCGACCTTTTCCAAATTTGATTTGGACGTATCTCCAAATCCAACCGTTAAATTTCAAATTTCTAATATTCTTTAGAAAGCTCTTTTCGATACGAACCCAACGGTTCCAGTTTTAGGAGAATCTGACGGTCGGATCTCCCGTAATATCCGTTCGAAGTCAATGGTCGAAATTCGCGAACTGCCGCGACGCGGCACATTCTATTCAGGCCATTATATTATATATATATAATATATATTTCATCGATTTCTATTTAAAACGAATTTTATAAATAGTTTTAAATTCGTTTCAAAAAAACATTTTAACTTCCATTTCCAATTCAAATCAAAATTGAATTCTTCCTTATAAATTCGTTTTAAATTCATTTCAATTTAAATCAAATTTCGATTCAATTTGAATTCATTTCGAATCGATTTTTATTCTATTTCAATTCGTTTTAAATTCAATTCGAATTCGTTTTATATTCAATTCAATTCGAATTCGTTTTATATTCAATTCAATTCGAATTCGTTTTATATTCAATTCAATTCGAATTCGTTTTATATTCAATTCAATTCGAACTCGTTTTATATTCAATTCAATTCGAATTCGTTTTATATTCAATTCAATTCGAATTCGTTTGCTATTCAATTCAATTCAAATTCCATTTTTAAATCCCTTTTCAATATTCATTATAAAACGAATATAATCGATCTAAATATCGTTTGCGTCAAAATAGCGCATCTCTAATCAACATGGCTTTATATTTTTCAATAACTTCGTTGTCTATTCAACAAATGAATCTATATTTCTTTCAATACAAGACTCTATATTTTTGTCAACACATGACTAATCTCAACGAATGAGTACTGTCCACGTGTGGCTATTTTTGTTATTTAATATATTTTATAAAAATTATGGTATCCATCGTTTGATTTAAATCAGACTCCAACCGTAAATTAGTAAGAGAACGATTCCCTAAATATTAACCCTGAAGGCCGAAACCAACATCAGATCAATATCCAGGAGACCACTCATCTTATCTATTTTCCAGTTAGTTTCTAATTTTATATATGATAAAGATGTAAATTTTATTGTTAAAATATTTCGTTCAACACATGACTAATCTCAACGAATGAGTACGGTCAATACATGAACCTTTATTTTATAAAGAAGTTAGTTTCTAATTTTATATATGATAAAGATGTAAATTTTATTGTTAAAATATTTCGTTCAACACATGACTAATCTCAACGAATGAGTACGGTCAACACATGAACCTTTATTTTATAAAGAAGTTAGTTTCTAATTTTATATATGATAAAGATGTAAATTTTATTGTTAAAATATTTCGTTCAACACATGACTAATCTCAACGAATGAGTACGGTCAACACATGAACCTTTATTTTATAAAGAAGTTAGTTTCTAATTTTATATATGATAAAGATGTAAATTTTATTGTTAAAATATTTCGTTCAACACAGGACTAATCTCAACGAATGAGTACGGTCAACACGTGAACCTTTATTTTATAATATTTTTTATTTTCTAAATTGGAATGAGGCCCAATCAATCACCATTTAAAGTTAATTATATGGATTCCATACAACACATGTATATAATATCAACGATAAATAATCAACTATCATCCAAAGTGCACTACACTGTATAAGCATCAAATATAGATATCTAACGCTTATAACAGCCTGTCAATCAATCGATCGACATACAACTAATTATTGGGATTAGTGTATGTCATATATTATCCCAATACCCGTGTGGGGTTTCGAATCAACAAACACAGATTTTTATTTGTGCAGTTTGGCGATGTGTAAAATTTATCGTCCCAATCAATGTCCTTCAAATAGGTGTACATAAACAAACCGTCCACTTTGTAAATGAATATTTATTTATTCACATTCACGTTAAAAATTATATTTTTAACTTCTATTCGGTTCATTTATTTAACAAAATGATATCTTTATTTTTCTAGCTTATTTTAGAAAATTTCGGCGGCATAACGGCACGATACTAGAAACGGGACAAGGCCTAGCCTTATCCCCGGTCTAATAACGGCCTACGCCATACACATATCAATCAAATCCATTCCATTTCACCCAACAATCAAATTCAAATCAAATAATCTTACCAACTACACAACCAAACAAACAAGTCCATGGTCTGTGGACGATGGTGTCTGGTGCTACTAAACACCGTCTACATCCTAATTTATATATTTAACTATAAAAGTAAATTTACGGTGAGAAGTTCTCACCAAAGCTATCCCAACTCCACGACACTTCAATTGTAGGAAATCATCACTGTTCTCGCCTTTCGTCACTTTCGTTGCCCGTAGCCACTACATATATAAAGATCATATTTTTATATTGTTGCTATGTATATAAAAATCATGTTTTTATAATCACTGCATATGGATAAAAATTCTACTTTTACACCGCTACTATATAGATAAAAATTCTATTTTTACAACGCTTCTTTCTATATAAAAATTATATTTTTATATTTCTACTTTAAAAAAACCATATTTTTAATACTCTGCCTAAGTAAAAATCATATTTTTAATATATAGAAATATCATATCTTTTTTAACATTAAAAATATAATCTATATACTTTTTTTTACAAATATAATCTTTTTAATTATAAAAAGCATATTCTTACCTAGTCATAAAAATATCATCTTTCCTACTATAAAAATTTGACCTTTCCTTTTTTTATGTTATCTATAAAACTAAAAATCGAATTTAAACAATGCTTTTAAATTAAAAGCTGAATTTAAAACGGAATTTAAAAATCTAGAATCGCCTTTCCGTTCGAATGGAGTTGGTGGCGGTGCTATACGTTCACGGGTTTCAGGGTAGGGCTTCACGTGAACAGAAAAGGTGAAAGAAGAGAGAGAAGAGTGGGTCAGAGGGGTTCAGCACGGTGGGGGAGAGGCCATGGATGGTCTGCGCCGGAGGGGGAGGGCGAGGTGGAGCGCGGCGGTCTTCATAGGGGCTAGGGTTTTTCGATGGGGGAGGGCTTGGGCTCGCGAATCAGAAGGGAAAGGAGGAGAGGATGGCGCTGAGGAGGTGGAGGCGGAAGAAGAAGCAGCGGAGGTGGCAGCAGCAGGAGGAGGCGGGTACGGCGGCTTTGGTGCATAGGAGGAAATCGATTTTCAGAAAAGGGGGCTCGTGAGTTATGAAAGAACAGAAAGGAGGGAGGGGGTTTTATAAATGTTTATATTTAATTTTAATTTTAAATTCAAAAAGGTGGCTTTTTAATATGAACTCGAAATGAAACCCACCGCCTATCATCCCTAGCAAATTACCCCCATTCCGAACACAATGGGATATGTATCGCAAGCTGATTCGACTGTTTCGATCAGTTTCCGTTTAATTTAAAATATAAATCTTTATATATTCAATTTGAGCGTACATTTAAAATTACCGAGGCCACACAATAACTCTATAAATTCCTGAAAAATATTTTCTAGCTTCGTATTGATGATACGGTCCTAACAAAACAAGTTTCGTCGAATTTCGAGACCGTTTGAAAAATGGCCATTTTCCAGTCGATTAAAATCAACTGAAATTGGCCAAACGCGTTTTCTTTTGCCACGCTCACATATTGATTCGAAAAATTACGAAATTTGAAACCTAGCAATAACTTGACATCACAGACCCAACAAAAGTAGTTTCGTCAAAATCTGAGGTCGTTTGCAAAATTCCCATTTTTAAGGGCTTGAATTCCATAGCGACTATTCAGGATTTTCAACTGGGCATATCTTTTGATTCCCGCTATGAAATCTTGATTTTTCGGATTCGTTAGAAAGATATTATCGATTAGATTCTAATCTTTTTGGTTTCACTAAAATCCGGTTTATTTTGAATCCTGTACATTCATTTGAATTTTGAAATCGAATTATTGAAGTACCGCGCCATTTTCAATTCCTTTTATATTTATATATAATTATTTATATTCTAACGACGACGTATATAAATATATACGTGTGAATTCCATTCAAAATAAATTACTCGTCGTTATTATTTAAAATAATTCATTTTAAATAATCAAAATTCGCTAAAATTGCCAAAATAAAAATTTTAAATTGGCACGCATTTCCGGGTTGTTACAAGTCTTTCAAAGGTGGCCCCCATAGGGATGTGGGTCATAGCTAACCCATGTAGTGGCTCGTTCAAACCCTTAACAAATCTCAGGTCCTTCTTTTCGGGTGTATTCACCAAGTCCAAGCCAAATCTCGCCAACTGATTGAACTTGTTGACGTATTCTTTTACTAATAGATTTCCCTACCTCAATGCCAAAAACCTTTCCATGTATAGATTCTCTTCGGCCCATGAGAGAAATTTTGCCTCAAACCTACGCCCGAAATCCGGCCATGTATCAACTGGATGCTCTCCATTAGTGACCTCCAACCAAAACGAGGTCTCATCCTTCATTAACCAGGCAGCTAATTGGACTTTCTTTCGTCTTCTACCTCAAAGATTCCAAACAATTCTTCCACTTCCTTTAGCCAATTTCAAGCTTCAACAAACGTCTCTGACCCGTGAAAAGGTTTTCCGCCCATTGCCCGAAAGTCCTTGCATATCTTTGCGAAAGTATCAACACGGGGAGGAGGAGGAGAAGCATTTGATGGGCCTTCGACATTGACCCTAGCTTCCAGATACCTTCTAAACCATCCTGGCATCGGTATCCCCTCGGGTATCTCGGGAATTCCAGACATGCTGAAAAGAAAATGAAGAGATTCAAACGGAGAATTCGAAAGAAAGATATATGGCTCTTGGGGGTTATGTTATTAAAATAAATTTTTCTCTTAAAAATACATTCCTTAAAACATATTTTTGAAAGTATTTCTTTGTAAAATGCTTTTTGAAAAAGAGTTTTTCAAAATATCTCATTTGTTCTAGCAACCTTCAGCTCTGATACCACGTCATCTCCATTAAGGTCACTCACAAAGGGAATGCCTTAATTTTAGTGGAGCGTTTATTGTGTATAGAACAGAAAAGTAAACAAGACAAATGAATATATCGGCACTTGGAAAATAAAAACCACTTTTATTGCAGCGGAGAAATAGTTTGGTTACATCACATCAAAAACCAACTGTAACACCCCGTGATTCTGTAACGCTAAGATTCACAAATCAAGATAGAATTAAAAGTTAAAATCAAAATCAAGGGAAACGGGCTATGCCATTGCGTTCGTCTCGGAATTCTGCATGAAAACGAGTCTGAGTTTGCGTAAATTGGAGTCCGTATGAGGGAGATATGGCCTCCGGAAGTTTCAGAATTAAAATTCGAACAGACAGAAAACAAATTCAAATTTCAAAATCGGGCCGGATTGGCCAGGGCGGGAATTTTCCCGCCCAAGACAACCAAGTCGACTGGGTAGTCGACCTGGGCTACCCAGGTCGACTATGTAGTCGACCTGGAGCACCCAGGTCGACTACATAGTCGACCTGGAGCACCCAGGTCGACTACATAGTCGACCTGGGGGTCGATCCCCCCCCCCCCTGTTTTTTCAGTTTTCTGCACCTTGTTCGTTCTGATGTATTTGGTCGCGTTTTCTGACCAGTTTCATCCACCTAACACTATATAAACAGCCCTAGTCTTCTTCTCTATTCACAATTCTGTTCTACCCTTATGCTGCAAAGATTATTGGCGAACATGGCTTCTTCTCCTCCTCTTGATTAAATAATAAAAGAAGTAATATATAAAATAAATCAAGACGAGGAAATGCTGCTCAAGAAGAGGTTCAAGTCAAGCTAGAATTCAAGTGAAGATTCGAACGACTGCAACGACTGTTTTTCTACGAATCATAGTAACGCCATCTTTCTATTCTAATCTAATCTCTGTAAGTCAGTTATTTCTAGATTTGAACGTTTCTCTTTTCGTGACATGAAATTAAAGGAATAAAAAAGTATGCCAATTCTTTCTATTGAATCAGTGCCTATTTCTTTGGACCAAATTAAGAACTATTATGATTTGAGGACAAATAAGACTGTGACTATGAAACTATGGACCTCAGAACCATAAACCTATTTGACTATGAACATTGCCTATGACTATGAACATTGCCTAAGACTATGAACATTGCCTATGACTATGGACATTGCCTATGACTGTGACTGTGACTATGAGAATTATTTCCATGACTATGAACACAAGCCTATACCTTTGATTAAGAAGCAAAATTATTGTCTATGACATAAATAGGACAACTGTGATTAAGCACCTATGGTTCATAACTAGGAAAGTGTTTAAGTTTTTGTGACTGTGAACCCGGTTATCTATCCTGTTTGTTCTTTGTTTTCTTTGGTTTTAGACCTTGGGAATTTACCTACTGAGTTAGGTCTACCCATGTTCTTGAACCTACGCCTTTATTCTGTCTATTCTTGGTTTTAGACCTTGGGAATTTACCTATTAAGTTAGGTCTACCCATGTTCTTGAACCGACGTCATTATTCAACCCTTTTTATGCCAGTTAGTATGTCTATCTTTTGCATAGCATCTTTGGTTCATTCCCTATTTTCTACGAACCTAGCTTTATTTATAATCTAGACTGAATCACGATTATACGAACGGTGGGAATGCGATTTGGGAAAAATATGAAATTTACTAAAAACGTAGTTTAACTTGGAAATTGGCATAAATTGGGAACATGTATTATGGCATGTTCATAGAAATGCAAATTGGATAAATTTGACATAAATTATAAGATGTGTAATTTGAATCTAGTATTGACATGTAAATCGAGCATTTACATGAATAGTGAACTAGAGTAATAAGTCTAGTTTGACGTGAATTAGAATGTTGAATCGGAATTGGATTAGCTAATTTGGCACGGTAAGTATATTGGCATAAATGTGAAATTGTCCATAATTGAGAATAACTGTCAGGTTTAGAAAAATCATGGTTAGTGACACTTAATTTGGTATAGTTTACATACCAAAAATCATAAATATGATTTAGGAAGGGAAATGGGCCATAGAAATAAATGTAGACAATTTACATTAAAAGAGAATCTGGGAAATAAGTAAATTAGGAATAATTTACCTATAGAATCTGGCTTAAATGAGGAAATGTGAATTTAGACAAATTAAAGGGTTATTAACGACATCTACTTTAATAATAAGCCAGAAAGTTCTAGGGTGACAGAGAGGATAGTGTCTAGGCTTGAGTTTGGAAAATACAAGTTTCCTGATCTCCCTGGCTATCCCTAACTGACCCGACGGACGGGATGATTACTTTCAAAACCTGATTTGAAAACTAATCAAAACCCCTTTTGAACTTAGAAAACACGAATATGCCTAAGCCGAGGTTAGACTGAGTTGCGATGTAAACCTGCCCGGAACCAACCGGCACATCCAGTAGTCGCAACAATACCTGTCTAATGTGAGTGGTAGCGGCTTTAATTCATTTAATTAAAGCTAGAACAAGAATGGTAGGGTTAAGTTCACTAAGATACTTAACCAATTCAACATGATAACCAGATTGGTGGGTGGGGTTAGGGCCATACAGTTAAGCTAGAATGGGAGGGTTAAGTCCATAGGAACACTTAACCAATTTAAACATAGTTAAGCTAGAATGGGAGGGCTATGTCCATAGAGACACTTAACCAAACTCAAGGTAGCAAAACGATACTAGTAGGGGTTAAGTAAAATCTAATACACTTAGCCAATTTGATATGTTAGTTGGGCTATACCGTAGGGTTAAGCAAACCTGAACACTTAACCATCAGGTTGTGATAAAGGAATAGGGTTAAGTCTAAACATGAAGGGATAATACTTAACCATTAATAACATGTTAGTTAAGACAGATGGGCAAGGTTAAGTTAAAAAGGAACACTTAACCAATACAGGGTGAATGGGTAGGGTTAAGTAATAAGAAATACTTAACCAATATAATTTGGTTTGTGGTGGGGTTAAGTCAACATGAATTACTGATAACACTTAACCAGTTTAACAGGATAAATGAAGGGGGTTAAGTTAGCTTGAAGTGACTAATGACCCTTAACCAATCCAAATTGATGGGAAAGGGAACTAAGTAGTAAACCTTAGTTAAGAAAACAACGATTCTGGAAACTAAGTGGTAAATCTTAGTTAGTAAAACTAAGTAGTAATTCTTAGTATAACATGGGAAGGAGCGAATGTCCGTCTGAGTAGAAAGAAGGCTCCAACGAATTGGGTTACGAAGCCTGAGGCTTCGAGGGGACGTGAGGGTACTCTTGGTATCCCTCTGTGAAGCTGCAGATGATCCGCCTGGGCCCATAGAGGTTAAGGTCTGCGTAGAAGAACCAGGCGTATTCCTTGGTTGCAATACATGGCAACCTAAAGACTAGGATGGACCGGCGTGTTTCGGTGAGCAAACGGTAGCCCTGTGATAGCGAATCGTCGTCTACCATCCATCTTGAGTAAATCGATATACGTGAAGCAGAAAGACGGAGAACTCCAAAAGACCATATACTTGCTATCTAGTTATGGGTGAGGATGGCCATAGGATAGTGGGGCACCAGGGGCCGACGTATAGTTCTCATTTTAAAAGGTGTGCATTTCATTAGTTGAGGGAGGGGTCAAGTGGGACCATAGCCACTGAAATAAAAACAGACCTTAGCATCTGCACTGGCAGATATCTGAAAAGCTCCCGACTGAGTTCTGTATTCCTTGATTTGCCCTGACATAGGACTCGGGTCGCACATTATGGGACATGTGCATCTAGACAAGCGATAACGATTCGCGATACATGCGTGGGGTGGTATAGGAACATATACCACTCTAGGTAGTGTGCCCTAGACTTGGGGGCATCGTTCGACAGGTAGCATAATTCCTAGTTGAACTAGGTGGCATAAATCCTGAATCCGAGAAGCGTTCAGCAGACAGCGTAAACTCTAGTTGAATCTAGAAGGCACTTGGTAGAAAACCCTAGATTAAATCTAGGTAACAAATAAATAAATGGATGCCTGAAGGCGATGGAAAATACAGGGATTGGGATCACGTTAGCGTTACTAGTTGGGACATTAGTTAGCTGGTGCAGAGATATAGAAACCAGTATAATAAGGAAATAGCGAAGCGGCGAAAGTATTAAAGCATATCCAGTTTATCCTATCTTAGCATACCTTGTGATTATCTTGTCTAATCTTGCTGACCCTATCATCTTAGTGTTATCTTGTATTCACTTAATTCATGTCGTTTTGTTTTTCCATGTTCACATGCTAGAAGTTACTGAACTTACTCAAGCTTTATGTCTGACTCTGTTTTTCTTTCGTCTTCTTTTCTTCCGTTCCCCCCCCCCCCCCCAGGTAGTAAAGGAGGGAATAGTATAGCTCAGGTTAAGTTGGACTGTCACTCTCTCCCAGCTTGAAGATTTGTCGAAGTTTTCTTGGATTCTATTTTCAGATGCTATGGCTGGCTTTTGCTAAAATCGGGGAATATAAATGTAGTTTTTATGCTACTTTATTTTGTAAGACAGAAGATACTCTGATATTGTAAAGAAATCATTGTACAAACTATTTTATCAATAAAGCAAAGTTTTATTTTCCGCTGTTTAATTTCTGTCTATCTTGTAATTTATCTGCATCTTTTACCCAAAATGCTCCACAGAACTTAGTGCATTCCCTTTGTGAGTGACACTAACGGACGTGGGGTGTTACACCAAATACAAAATCAAACACACTTATTATCCATCTTGACAAATAAGTTCTCAGTACATTAAATAAAAGACATAACCCCAACATAAAATATCCATAAATAAGATAGGCTGAACTTTACTACAGCAATCCAAGCAACTTCCAAAACAAAGAGATAAAGCTGTCCAAATCATGCTCCACTAGTAAGAGTCCCACCCTGTAACACCCCACGTCCGTTATTGTCACTCACAAAGGGAATGCACTAAGTTCTATGGAGCATTTAGGGTAAAAGATGGAGATAAATTACAAGACAGACAGAATTTAAACAGCGGAAAATAAAACTTTGCTTTATTGATAAAATAGTTTGTACAATGGTTTCTTTGCAATATCAGAGTATCATCTGTCTTCCAAAATAAAGAAGCATAAAAAACAACATTTATATTCCCCGATTTTAGCAAGAGCCAGCCATAGCATCTGAAAAGAGAATCCAAGCAGACTTCGACAAATCTTCAAGCTGGGAAAGAGTGGCAGTCCAACTTAACCTGAGCTAAACTATTCCCTCCTTTACTACCTGGGGGGAACGGGAGAAAAGAAGACGAAAGAAAGACAGAGTCAGACATAAAGCCTGAGTAAGTTCAGTAACTTCTAGCATGTGAACATGGAAAAACAATACGACATGAATTAACTGAATACAAGATTACACAATGACGATAGGGTCAACAAGATTAGACAAGGTAATCACAAGATATGCTAAGATAAGATAAACTGGATATGCTCTAAATACTTTCGCCGCTTCGCTACTTCCTTGTTATATAGGTTTATATATCTCTGCACCACCTAACTAGTGTCCCAACTAGTAAAGATAACGTGATCCCAGTCCCTGTATTTTCCATTGCCTTCGAGCATCCATTTATTATTTATTACCTAGATCTAATCTAAGGTTTTCTATCTAGTGCTTTCTAGATTCAACTAGAGTTTATGCCATCTGCTGGACGCTTCTCGGATTCAGGATTTATGCCACCTAGTTCAACTAGGAATTATGCTACCTGTCGAACGATGCCCCCAAGTCTAGGACACACTACCTAGAGTGGTATATGTTCCTATACTTCCCCACGCATGTATCGCGAATCGTTATCGCTTGTCTAGATGCACATGTCCTGTAATGTGCGGTCCGAGCCCTGTGACAGGGCAGATCAAGGAATACAGAACTCGGTCGGGAGCTTTCAGATATCTGCCGATGCAGATGCTAAGGTCTGTTTTTATTCCAGTGGCTATGGTCCCACTTGACCCCTCCCTCAACTAATAAAAGGCACACCTTATAAAATGAGAACTATACGTCGGCCCCCAGTGCCCCACTATCCTATGGCCATCCTCACCCATAACTAGATAGCAAGTATATGGTCTTTTGGAGTTCTCCGCCTTTCCTCTTCACGTATCTCGATTGACTCAAGATGGATGGTAGACGACGAGTCGCTATCACAGGGCTACCGTTTGCTCGCCGAATCACGCCGGTTCATCCTAGTCTTTAGGTTGCCATGTATTGCAATCAAGGCATACCCCTGGTTCTTCTATGCAGACCTTAACCTCTGTGTGCCCAGGCGGATCATCTGCAGCCTCACAGAGGGATACCAAGAGTACCTTCACGTCCCCTCGAAGACACGGGCTTCGTAACCCAATTTGTTGGAGCCTTCTTTCTACTTAGACGGACATTCGCTCCTTCCCGTGTTATACTAAGAATTACTACTTAGTTTTACTAACTAAGATTTACCACTTAGTTTCCAGAATCGTTGTTTTCTTAACTAAGGTTTACTACTTAGTTCCCTTTCCCGTCAATTTGGATTGGTTAAGTGTCATTGGTCAATTCAAGCCAACTTAACCCTCTTCATTCATCCTGTTATATCGGTTAAGTGTTATTAGTAATTCATGTTGACCTAACCCCACCACAAACCAAGTTATATTGGTTAAGTATTTCTTATTACTTAACCCTACCCATTCACCCTGTATTGGTTAAGTGTTCCTTTTTAACTTAACCTTGCCCGTCTTTCTTAACTAACATGCTATTAATTGTTAGGTATTATCCCTTCATGTTTTAGACTTAACCTCATTCCTTTATCACAACCTGATGGTTAAGTGTTTAGGTTTACTTAACCCAACAGTCTAGCCCAGCTAACATATCAAAATTGGCTAAGTGTATTAGATTTTACTTAACCCCAACCTTTAGTCTAGTTAACATATTAATTTGGCTATGTTTATTAACTTTACTTGACCCCTACAAGTCTCGTTTTGCTACCTTGAGTTTGGTTAAGTGTCTCTATGGACTTAGCCCTCCCATTCTAGCTCAACTGTGTTAAGTTGGTTAAGTGTTCCTATGGACTTATCCCTCCCATTCTAGCTTAACTGTGTTAAGTTTCAGTCTGAACCTAACCCCACCCGTCAATCTAGTTATCTTGGTTAACTTAACCCTGCCATTCTTGTTCTAGCTTTAACTAAATAAATTAAAGCCGCTACCACTCACATTAGACAGATATTGTTGCGAATACTGGATGTGCTGGTTGGTTCCGGGCAGGTTTACATCGCAACTCAGTCTAACCTCGGGTTAGTCATATTCGTGTTTTCTAAGTTCAAAGGGGTTTTGATTAGTTTTCAAATCATGTTTTTGAAAGTAACCATCCCGTCCGTCGGATCAGTTAGGGATAGCCAGGGAGAGCAGGAAACTTGTATTTTCCAAACTCAAGCCTAGACACTATCCTCTCTGTCACCCTATAACTTTCTGGCTTATTATTAAAAGAGATGTCGTTAATAAACCTTTAATTTGTCTAAATTCTCATTTCCTCATTTAGGCTAGATTCTATAGGTAAATTATTCCTAATTTACTTATTTCCCAATTACTCTTTTAATGTAAATTGTCTACATTTATATCTATGGCCCATTTCCCTTCCTAAATCATATTTATGCTTTTTGGTATGTAAACTATAGCAAATTAAGTGTCACTAACCATGACTTTTCTAAACCTGATAGTTACTCTCAATTATGGCCAATTTCGCATTTATGCCAATATACTTACCGTGCCAAATTAGCTAATCCAATTCCGATTCAACATTCTAATTCACGTCAAACTAGACTTATTACTCTAGTTCACTATTCATGTAAATGCTAGATTTACATGTCAATACTAGATTCAAATTACACATCTTATAATTCATGTCAAATTTATCTAATTTGCATTTCTATGAACATGCCATAATACATGTTCCCAATTTATGCCAATTTCCAAGTTAAACAACGTTTTTAGTAAATTTCATATTTTGCCCAAACCGTATTCCCACCGTTCGTATAATCGTGATTATAGATAAATCTAGGTTAGTAGAAAATAGAGAATGAACCAAAGATGCTATGCAAAGGATAGACGTACTAAACGGCATAAAAAGGGTTGAATAACGACGTCGGTTCAAGAACATGGGTAGACCTAACTTAATAGGTAAATTCCCAAGGTCTGAAACCAAGAATAGACAGAATAAAGGCGTAGGTTCAAGAACATGGGTAGACCTAACTCAATAGGTAAATTTCCAAGGTCTAAAACCAAAGAAAACAAAGAACAAACAGGATAGATAATCGGGTTCACAGTCACAAAACTTAAACACTTTCCTAGTCATGAACCATAGGTGCTTAATCACGGTTGTCCCATTTATGTCATAGACAATTGTTTTGCTTCCTAATCAAAGGTATAGGCTTGTGTTCATAGTCATGGAAATAATTCTCATAGTCACAGTCATAGGCAATGTCCATAGTCATAGGCAATGTTCATAGTCTTAGGCAATGTTTATAGTCATAGGCAATGTTCATAGTCAAAGAGGCATATGGTTCTGAGGTCCATAGTTTCATAGTCACAGTCTTATTTGTCCTCGAATCATAATAGTTCTTAATTTGGTCCAAAGAAATAGGCACTGATTCAATAGAAAGAATTGGCATACTCTTTTATTCCTTTAATTTCATGTCACGAAAAGAGAAACGTTCAAATCTAGAAATAACTGACTTACAGAGATTATATTAGAACAGAAAGATGGCGTTGCTATGATTCGTAGAAAAATAGTCGTTGAAGTCGTTTGAATCTTCACTTGAATTCTAGCTTGACTTGAACCTCTTCTTGAGCAGCATTTCCTTGTCTTGATTTATTTTATATGTTACTTATTCTATTATTAATTAAGAGGAGGAGAAGAAGCCATGTTCGCCAATAATCTTTGCAGCATAAGGGTAGAGAAGAATTGTGAATTGAGAAGGAGTCTAGCGCTGTTTATATAGTGTTAGGTGGATGAACCTGGTCAGAAAGCATAACCAGATACATCAGAACGAACCAGTGTAGAAAGTTGGAAAACAGGGGGGTCGACCCCCAGGTCGACTATGTTGTCGACCTGGGTGCCCCCAGGTCGACTACCCAATCGACCTGGGTAGCCCAGGTCGACTACCCAGTCGACCTAGGTGTCTTGGGCGGGAAAATTCCCGCCCTGGCCAATCCGGCCCGATTTTGAAATTTGAATTTGTTTTCTGTCTGTTCGAATTTTAAACTGAATTCTGAAACTTCCGGAGGCCATATCTCCCTCATACGGACTCCGATTTACGCAAACTTGGACTCGTTTTCATGCAGAATTCCGAGACGAACGCAATGGCGCAGCCCGTTTCCCTTGATTTTGATTTTAACTTTTAATTCTGCCTTGATTTGTGAATCTTAGCGTTACAGAATCACGGGGTGTTACATTCTCCCCCACTTAAAAGGATTTCGTCCCTGAAATCTTCAAGTTAGGAAGAATGTGTCCTACCGTCCAATCACCCATCTACTCAACCATTCACTCACAGGCATCCATTGTCCTTAAAAGATTTCTAATGCTTTCATGTTCATATGCATAGTGTGTGTATATGACTTTATCTACTGTAAAATCAGGCGGTCTACTGATTCAGTCGACCTCCTTAATGCGAGTCATGTCAGTGCCATGCGTCCAACCATGTATGCAAGCATCCCTAGTTATGTTAATACTATATGCGTGCATGGCCATACATCTATATGCAACACCCATATGATAACATATCAAGTTCAATTTACAAACAAATACATATCTGTGAATGCAATATAAAAGCGTCTGAACTGATCTAGAGCCTAATACGTATGCATATGCATTCACGAGCAACCATTAGCAACCACTTGCAACCATCAACCATAACATGTTTCAAATACATGTTTACATCCATTGGCTTCTACCTAAGGATCGAAGATACGACCTAGGTGATATACTTTGGAAAGAGAGAAACAATCATGCGCAAAGCTCCTAAACAAAGAAATCAAGGATGCACCCTTAAGGAAAAGGGTATGATGCTAGTATCTAGCCTTCTTGAGCTTTACTCCACTGTATCTTAACTAATTTAACTTCACGATTTTGAAGTTCCGGATCTCCATTTCCAAAATAAACAGATTTCAATGACGGTTCCAGGTATACGTACTAAGATGATTAGAGGTTTCCCTCTTATTCGCCATGCCATAACTATAAGAGTCGAAAGGTCACTACGTGCTCTTTGGAGTGCCTATCACAACTATTCATCTCACACGCAAACCATCCTAGTCGAACTCGACATTCCTCAAGTACAAGCCCCAAAGGCATAAACCAATATCAGACAAGCACCCAAGGAATATCTCCTCCGAATTTAGACAATCTACGTGAGATGATATAAGCAAACTCGATAGCTATTCTCAAATCCCTACTAACCAAAAATAAACTGGTCGGACCACCAATTGGATTTGAGACTCTAGTGGGATCTTTCTACTATACAAGTACTATGGTGCAGAGGCCCAATTATGGAAGTGGATATGAACAAATGAGAAGCACTAGAACCTAAGAAAATAGTACGAACAGAAAACTAGACTCTTCTAACTGGACTACCTTTCTCCTAGGTACGCTTGGTGGCGAAAGCATGTACTTGTCCTTCTCGTCCTCCTTCTTGCCCTTGTCCTATCATACCCTAATAAAGATACTTCCTCTTGTCTTAGGTTTTATAATTTCTTCCTCCTTCATGTGCTAAGTCTACATCCACGAATTCCTCATCCTAGGGTTATGCTCCTTAGCCAAACTCCTCATTCCCTTCCATGTGTAGTCATGTTGACATATCTCTTGAAAACTGCCTCCATCGTCCGGAAAACCCTATAAACTTTGGAAGAAAATTGCCCGTAGATGAAACAACTACGGCTATGGATGAAAGCCGGGCACTACTTTGCACTTCGATGAGGTTACCTCCCAGAAATCCAGGAGCCCCGGAGACTCGAGACAAGCATTTAAACAGAGGAAGAGAAGATAGTGTGTATGGCTTTGGGGAATATGTCTTTAAAACAAAACTTTTCTCTTGAAAATGCTTCTTTAAAAACCGTTTTGAAAATAATTTTTCAAATCCTTTATCTGATCTGGTAACCTTCAGCTCTGATACCACGTGTAACACCCCACGTCCGTTAGTGTCACTCGCAAAGGGAATGCACTAAGTTCTGTGGAGCGTTTAGGGTAAAAGATGCAGATAAATTACAAGACAGACAGAATTTAAACAGCAGAAAATAAAACTTTGCTTTATTGATAAAATAGTTTGTACAATTGTTTCTTTGCAATATCAGAGTATCATCTGTCTTACAAAATAAAGAAGCATAAAAAACAACATTTATATTCCCCGATTTTAGCAAGAGCCAGCCATAGCATCTGAAAAGAGAATCCAAGCAGACTTCGACAAATCTTCAAGTTGGGAAAGAGTGGCAGTCCAACTTAACCTGAGCTAAACTATTCCCTCCTTTACTACCTGGGGGGAACGGGAGAAAAGAAGACGAAAGAAAGACAGAGTCAGACATAAAGCCTGAGTAAGTTCAGTAACTTCTAGCATGTGAACATGGAAAAACAAAACGACATGAATTAACTGAATACAAGATTACACCATGACGATTAGGTCAACAAGATTAGACAAGGTAATCACAAGATATGCTAAGATAAGATAAACTAAATACGCTCTAAATACTTTCGCCGCTTCGCTACTTCCTTGTTATACTGGTTTTTATATCTCTGCACCACCTAACTAGTGTCCCAACTAGTAACGATAACGTGATCCCAGTCCCTATATTTTCCATTGCCTTCGAGCATCCATTTATTATTTATTACCTAGATCTAATCTAAGATTTCCTATCCAGTGCTTTCTAGATTCAACTAGAGTTTACGCCATCTGCTGACCGCTTCTCGGATTCAGTATTTATGCCACCTAGTTCAACTAGGAATTATGCTACCTGTCGAACGATGCCCCCAAGTCTAGGACACACTACCTAGAGTGGTATATGTTCCTATACTTCACCACGCATGTATCGCGAATCGTTATCGCTTGTCTAGATGCACATGTCCTGTAATGTGCGGTCCGAGTCCTGTGACAGGGCAGATCAAGGAATACAGAACTCGGTCGGGAGCTTTCAGATATCTGCCGATGCAGATGTTAAGGTCTTTTTTTATTCCAGTGGCTATGGTCCCACTTGACCCCTCCCTCAACTAATGAAAGGCACACCTTGTAAATTGAAAACTATACGCCGGCCCCCGGTGCCCCACTATCCTATGGCCATCCTCACCCATAACTAGATAGCAAGTATATGGTCTTTTGGAGTTCTCCGCCTTTCCTCTTCACGTATCTCGATTGACTCAAGATGGATGGTAGACGACGAGTCGCTATCACAGGGCTACCGTTTACTCGCTGAATCACGCCAGTCCATCGTAGTCTTTAGGTTGTCATGTATTGCAACCAAGGCATACCCCTGGTTCTTCTACGCAGACCTTAACCTCTGTGGGCCCAGGTGGATCATCTGCAGCCTCACAGAGGGATACCAAGAGTACCCTCACGTCCCCTCGAAGCCTCGAGCTTCGTAACCCAATTCGTTGGAGCCTTCTTTCTACTCAGACGGACATTCGCTCCTTCCCGTGTTATACTAAGAATTACTACTTAGTTTTACTAACTAAGATTTACCACTTAGTTTCCAGAATCGTTGTTTTCCTAACTAAGGTTTACTACTTAGTTCCCTTTCCCATCAATTTGGATTGGTTAAGTGTCATTGGTCAATTCAAGCCAACTTAACCATCTTCATTCATCCTATTATACCGGTTAAGTGTTATTAGTAATTCATGTTGACCTAACCCCACCACAAACCAAGTTATATTGGTTAAGTATTTCTTATTACTTATTCCTACCCATTCACCCTGTATTGGTTAAGTGTTCCTTTTTAACTTAACCTTGCCCGTCTGTCTTAACTAACATGCTATTAATGGTTAGGTATTATCCCTTCATGTTTTAGACTTAACCTCATTCCTTTATCACAACCTGATGGTTAAGTGTTCAGGTTTACTTAACCCTACAGTCTAGCCCAGCTAACATATCAAAATTGGCTAAGTGTATTAGATTTTACTTAACCCCAACCTCTAGTCTAGTTAACATATTAATTTGGCTAAGTGTATTAACTTTACTTAACCCCTACAGGTCTCGTTTTGCTACCTTGAGTTTGGTTAAGTGTCTCTATGGACTTAGCCCTCCCATTCTAGCTCAACTGTGCTAAGTTGGTTAAGTGTTCCTATGGACTTAACCCTCCCATTCTAGCTTAACTGTGTTAAGTTTCAGTCTGAACCTAACCCCACCCATCAATCTAGTTATCTTGGTTAACTTAACCCTGCCATTCTTGTTCTAGCTTTAACTAAATAAATTAAAGCCGCTACCACTCACATTAGACAGATATTGTTGCGAATACTGGATGTGCCGATTGGTTCCGGGCAGGTTTACATCGCAACTCAGTCTAACCTCGGGTTATGCATATTCGTGTTTTCTAAGTTCAAAGGGGTTTTGATTAGTTTTCAAATCAGGTTTTTGAAAGTAACCACCCGTCCATCGGATCAGTTAGGGATTGCCAGGGAGAGCAGGAAACTTGTATTTTCCAAACTCAAGCCTAGACACTATCCTCTCTGTCACCCTAGAACTTTCTGGCTTATTATTAAAAGAGATGTCGTTAATAAACCTTTAATTTGTCTAAATTCTCATTTCCTCATTTAGGCCAGATTCTATAGGTAAATTATTCCTAATTTACTTATTTCCCAATTAGTCTTTTAATTTAAATTGTCTACATTTATTTCTATGGCCCATTTCCCTTCCAAAATCATATTTATGCTTTTTGGTATGTAAACTATACCAAATTAAGTGTCACTAACCATGACTTTTCTAAACCTAACAGTTATTCTCAATTATGGCCAATTTCACATTTATGCCAATATACTTACCGTGCCAAATTAGCTAATCCAATTCCGATTCAACATTCTAATTCACGTCAAACTAGACTTATTACTCTAGTTCACTATTCATGTAAATGCTAGATTTACATGTCAATACTAGATTCAAATTACACATCTTATAATTCATGTCAAATTTATCCAATTTGCATTTCTATGAACATGCCATAATACATGTTCCCAATTTATGCCAATTTCCAAGTTAAACAACGTTTTTAGTAAATTTCATATTTTACCCAAACCGCATTCCCACCGTTCGTATAATCGTGATTATAGATAAATCTAGGTTCGTAGAAAATAGGGAATGAACCAAAGATGCTATGCAAAGGATAGACATACTAACTGGCGTAAAAAGGGTTGAATAACGACGTCGGTTCAAGAACATGGGTAGACCTAACTTAATAGGTAAATTCCCAAGGTCTAAAACCAAGAATAGACAGAATAAAGGTGTAGGTTCAAGAACATGGGTAGACCTAACTCAATAGGTAAATTCCCAAGGTCTAAGACCAAAGAAAACCAAGAACAAACAGGATAGATAATCGGGTTCACAGTCACAAAACTTAAACACTTTCCTAGTCATAAACCATAGGTGCTTAATCACGGTTGTCCCATTTATGTCATAGACAATAGTTTTGCTTCCTAATCAAAGGTATATGCTTGTGTTCATAGTCATGGAAATAATTCTCATAGTAACAGTCACAGTCATAGGCAATGTCCATAGTCCTAGACAATGTTCATAGTCTTAGGCAATGTTCATAGTCATAGGCAATGTTCATAGTCAAAGAGGCATATGGTTCTGAGGTCCATAGTTTCATAGTCACAGTCTTATTTGTCCTTGAATCATAATAGTTCTTAATTTGGTCCAAAGAAATAGGCACTGATTCAATAGAAAGAATTGGCATACTATTTTATTCCTTTAATTTCATGTCACGAAAAGAGAAACGTTCAAATCTAGAAATAACTAACTTACAGAGATTAGATTAGAACAGAAAGATGGCGTTGCTATAATTCGTAGAAAAACAGTCGTTGAAGTCGTTTGAATCTTCACTTGAATTCTAGATTGACTTGAACCTCTTCTTGAGCAGCATTTCCTTGTCTTGATTTATTTTATACATTACTTATTCTATTATTTAATTAAGAGGAGGAGAAGAAGCCATGTTCGCCAATAATCTTTGCAGCATAAGGGTAGAGAAGAATTGTGAATAGAGAAGGAGTCTAGGGCTGTTTATATAGTGTTAGGTGGACGAACCTGGTCAGAAAGCATAACCAGATACATCAGAATGAACCAGTGTAGAAAGCTGGAAAAAAGGGGGGTCGACCCCCAAGTCGACTATGTAGTCGACCTGGGTGCCCCAGGTCGACTACCCAGTCGACCTGGGTAGCCCAGGTTGACTACCCAGTCTACCTGGGTGTCTTGGGCGGGAAAATTCCCGCCCTGGCTAATCCGGCCTGATTTTGAAATTTGAATTTGTTTTCTGTCTGTTCGAATTTTAAACTGAATTCTGAAACTTCTGGAGGCCCTATCTCCCTCATATGGACTCCGATATACGCAAACTCGGACTCGTTTTCATGCAGAATTCCGAGACGAATGCAATGGCGTAGCCCGTTTCCCTTGATTTTGATATTGAATTTTAATTCTGCCTTGATTTGTGAATCTTAGCTTTACAGAATCACGGGGTGTTACACACCCTGAGCACCTGCGGGGGAAGGAACAAAAGAGGTGGAAACAAAGGGGGTCAGACATAAAGTCTGGCGAGTGCAATAACTTTAACAATATAATCATTAAAGTAACTAGGATAAGGCATAAATTGGAAAATAAGGAAATGACTGTGTACAAATGGGCATGACAGGGCAAACAAAGGAAATAAGATGAACAAAGATAACGTTAAAGGCGCACCTAATCACTATAAGATAATTACTACATTGCACCACACCTAACACCCTAAAGGTTGATCCCGCCAACAAAACTTAATAATGATAATGGTAGTTTCATGTACCCCTAGATGCCTTCATAGGTGTTGTCTGCCCCTGTCTCCACTAGGTGTACCCACTACCCCCATTCGATCGGCTCCCTAACTCGTAGATACCCGTGCTGGCCCCACAGCGGAGTGTATCACTCCCCAAAGTGGCAACCCGATACCACAAAAAATGCACGGCTTATATCTACACGATGCAACAACGTTTTACCTACCAGCCCGGGGCCACGCACGCACATGACCCTGTCGGACTTGCGTTGCCACCGCTAATCCGTTTTGACCTCTTACAATCAAACCTAGTACGCGTGTCCCATCCTCGACTTGGGTCGAGCCCACAAAGATACTTAATGGGTTACTGGTTTGAAAAGGGCCCCCATGTATGACACAAGCTTTCCACCTTTGATTGGTCCCCTGTAAGGTTTTCCCTACTTAACCCCATTCTTATTCATGTCTTCTTACATGTTTCAATCTTGGTTAAGTGCATCTAATCGTATTTCACATGCCACCCAAGGCACCCACTTAATTTCACATGCCACCCAAGGCACCCACTTAACCCCCCATGTCCCACCACATGTTTATTTGGTTAAGTGTTTCTTAATTCATTAAAACTGTAACCTTGTAAAAACCTCCCACATTAGACTGGCATTTGTGGCTGTTGGATTTGCCGGGCGGGTCCGGGCTGTCTTACACCACAAACGAGCCTAACCTCGTGTCTTTACAACTGTTACGCATTTAATTCATGCCTTTACCTCTCACATTAGACTGGCATTTGTGGCTGCCAGATTTGTCGGGGGGGTCCGGGCTGTCTTACACCACAAACGAGCCTAACCTCGTGTCTTTACAACTGTTACGCATTTAATTCATGCCTTTACCTCTCACATTAGACTGGCATTTGTGGCTGCCAGATTTGTCGGGGGGGTCCGGGCAGTCTTACACCGGCGGTTTATTATTACATATCTTTATTTAACCCCAAAGTGGATTAATATCCCTATTCAAATTTGTAAATAAATTCCAAATATACTTATGTCCATAATTGTCACCTAAATTATGTCCATTTATTTCAGGTATACAAGTTAGACCAATTATTGCCTCAAATTAATTATATGCCTTTTAAGGCCATTACATGCCAATTCTCAATATGTTTATATTCAATATTGCCCCCATCGTTCCCACGTTGTTCGTTCGTTTATCATGACATATATATATATATATATATATATATATATATATATATTAGACTAGTAATTAGTCTAACACATAAAAGAGAAGAAACACCGCAAATTTGCATAATACACAAATTGGATCTAACTTAAAAATAAGGATTACAACATATCTAGCATAAACTTGGTATTGTCATGAATCTAAACATAGGCCTATAGGTGTGAACTTGCATAAATGAATATATTTTTCACCCAAAACTTGCATACATGAATGTAGTTTTCACCCAAAACTTGCATAGGCCATAGTCACAAACTTGCATGAAACTATGTACGTCATAGATCTAAACCTAAAGGTGTAAACTTGCATATATGTGAATCCAATTTCTACCTAAACTTGCATATAGTCATTTTACTCGGTTCACATGTAAACTTGTGTGCAATTCACATAGAAACTAGCATATAATCTACACCCAAACTTGCATATAAAATGATGTCAAACATGAATCAAGTTGAACATACGTGATTGGGGATATACACAGGAATCCACAACAAAAACTGTCATTATGAACAACTATTAACAAAATATCACATTTTTTCAATGTTTCACAAACATAGCCATATAACCAAAATTACAACTCAACCCAATTAACTTGTTAATTATCTTATTGAAGAAATTGAACTCACAGCTCCAAGAAGGTCTTGAGTTCTGGGATCTGTGTTCTGAAATTGATTTAGCTCGCCTTTGAAGTAGACAAATTTTTTGTTGTAGTTGTAGTTATAGACTTGAGTAGAATTGAGTTGATTAGCTTTACTTTTCCTCTAGTTGGTGGCGGCTACTCCAGGTTGCAGGGTGGTAGCATGACGGCCATGGTTCTAATTTTGATTAGGTTTTAGGGTTTGAGTCTACATGTGTTTATATCGAATTTCAATTCAATTAGAGCCATCGGATGAACCTAGAGTTAACCACAACCATTCAGACCAGATCAGAACTATCCAGAAACCCTAGTGACTTAGCAACAAGTCATAAGTCATCAAATTTCAGATTTGGCCGAGGGGGCAGGTCGACCCCCAGATCGACCCATAGGTCGACCCCCAGGTCGACCCATAGGTCGACCTCCAGGTCGACCTGTAGGGGGAAGTCGACACTGGGGTCAACCCCTGGTCGACCTGGGTCCTGGGCGGGAATTTTCCCTCTTGGCATGCTTCTGACTTCTGTTTTCAATTTTGAATACGGCTTCGAGCTGTTTGAATTTATTGGAATTTCTGAAACTTCTGAAGGCCATAACTTCTTCGTATGAAGTCCAATTCACGCAACTCGGACTCTATCTCAAGCAGAATTCCGAGATGAACGCAATGGCGTAACCCGTTTTCCTTAATTCCCAAATTTGAAATTAAGTATTGTTTAATTCGTTATTATAACGTTAACAGAAAATACGGGGTGTTACACTTATATCCAATGAAAAAGACCAAAATTTCTACAAATCCAAAGTTATCGAAGCTTATACTTTTCGAACACGCAAATGGCATTTTTAACTCAATGGAAGTGAATTCAAGTTCAAATCCATCCATATGCAAAATGTGCCTTTTCTATGGGCTATATGTACCTTTTAAAAATATATTTAAATTCCATTGCGACTATTCTAATTTTAGTTTAAACATAACTTACAATTTATAAAGTAAAATCTCAATTTCTTATACTCGTTGGAAAAATTACAATTCAAAATATTCCAATATTTCTTGTTTTATCAAATTCTGATTTATATTGAATTCTATATGTTCATTCAAAGTTTAAAATCGAATTTTCAAATTACCACGCCATTTCGGGCTCGTTTTAATTAAGTTTTAAATTTATACGTTCTAACTTCGATTTAAATAATTCTTAAGTCATTTATTCTCAGAATAATTCATCTAGAATATTTAATATCTATGGAAATCAATTAAAACTAAATTTTAAATTGGTTCAAAATTCTGGGTTGTTACAGCTATGTTAGTTGATGTTTTCCGCTGCACATTATATTTATGTATTGTAATTTAAATCTATGGTATTTTCCGTTGTATATTATTTATTTGAACTCTAACTTTTACTCTGATGTAAATTATTGTAATAGAAATGAAATGTTCTCATGTATGTGTTCTGATGAGTCGTGTTCTCAAAGCAGTCTGCCTTCTCATTCGGTTTAGGCCAGCCGGGAAGTTCGGGTCGTCACAAGAATGCAAATCCAAATGGGCTACATGGCTTTTCAAATTTTCAGTAACCATATTCATATAAATATGTTTATATATATGTTTTCAGGTAAAAAATGAGTGACGTGTTTTAGGCGACAAATAAGCAAACATGTTTCCAGGTAAACATGTTTCCAAGTAACTAATGAGTAACCATTGTTTCAGGTAAACAAATGAGTGACATGTTTTCAATTAAACAAGTCAAAACTATAGACGGAATGTTCAGCTACCAACATATACAGTTGCAATATTATTTAAATGCATTGTTTCTAGTTCACAAAACAAAGGCGTACTAAACTTGTTTTGTTCCGAAATAGTCATCTACCAAGTGATTTAGTCAAATATTATATTTCAGTTCAGTACCCACATATTTCAGTCTAGTACCAATATATATGTGTGTGTGTGTGTGTAGCCCAGTTCGCCAAATTCTAAATGACCAGTATATATACTTCAGATTCTTTAGTTAGCAAAGAGTTATACATACCCTTACTTACGTATAAAGCAAGGTCAGAAACAAATACGGGCAAATATGTTATCCCACATATATTTTCCAGAATTACTTAAATGAGAGTCTCAGGTGTCTATTTTTGTCCACAAATGAAAATCATCACCACACATATATACGGATGGTTAAAACTTCAAATGTGTGACAAAATCTAAACACAGTTATGGAAAATATATACATGAAGCTTATACACATGTACACATATTTATGTACATATACGTGTATATTTGCTGCCATATCTGTATAGTTAAATGCCCAACACCTCTAATTTCATAGTTGTGCATGTGAAGCAGAAAATAATTGTGCAGTTTTAAATTTAAGAATATCTCCAATTAGTTCAAAAATATATCCAGATGCTCCAATTTGAAACATGTCAAAGTGCAATGAAAACGTGTGAACACAGCATATACATATGTATACACACATATTCATATGTGTATACACATAAAAGCCACAAAGAGCCATGTTTTTCTAATCCTAAAACAATCAATAATTAAGTGGCCATCATCACAAAGGAAATACAGTTACAAAAGTACATACAAATGGCCCTACGATTATGTACTTATTCATAGGTCAAGATGGCATTTCTGTTCATCAGAATTGAACAACAGTAAGTATCAACCGCAACAGTAAAAGAAGAGAAGTAGCAACACAAGGCCGCAAGTGAAAACAGGTCAAAGTGATGTTATGGCCAGTAAAATTCAAGTAAAAATGTGGACGTATGAACTGCAGTGTTCATAATCAATATCAAGCCAGCAATAGAACGACGGTGAGGTCAAAAGCCAATAAGTCGCACAAGCAACAATAAATACACCAGATCACTATTATCCTAAGCTAACATTATTGTGGATCACTTGAATAAAGATTAATCGCGAGAAAAATCTCACCTTTTGGCCATGTTAATCCTAGGTTTACGAACGTGGTTGTGAGGGCTCAGGCTTCGACCGATAGTCTCGAGGTAGAGGCACTTCGATTTTTGCTCCAATTGCCACTGGCTTTGATTTGATGTTAGAGCTACTTAAGATGCTTCAATCTATGATGGAGGAAGAAGCACGATTTAGGGCTTCAATTTTTTTGGAGGTGAGGCGAACGATGCTTTAATTATCGACAGAGGGAGGAGGCGATTTTGGGGCTTTGGCCATTGAAATTAAAAGAGGGCAACGATTTTCTGATGAAGAAATTTGGGGAGAGGGCATGATTTTGATACAGCAAAAGAAAGGGATAAAAACAAAATCAAGTCATAGACTTTTAGGGTAGCTGCATTTTATCAGAAATAGGTCGGCATAATGTTATATTGGGGATGGTTTATTTGTGTTAAATTAATATTAATTTTACCGCGAATACCCCGAACCGCTCTAAATTCGTTTCGTTAACAAAATCTCCAAACGCGACAAAATTTATACGTACCTCTTCATCTTCGCGTTCTAAATTCAGTAAAATTATTTTGATTGTAATCAGACTCCATTTGTATATGATGTTATTTTGTTTTTAAATTATTTATCAATTCAGTGATTTCATTCCATTTCTCCACCAATAACTTTGTTTGATTCCAAATTCGACCAGTTAAGTTTTCAAGTGCTTTATATATACAAATACACCATAACCAAGCCAATTTCCATATATTTTAACAAATAAAATCTTCAATTTATTTAACGTTAATAACGTTTCATTTTAAATCCAATTATTTATATTTTTCAATCGATTTTCAAATCCAATTCAATTATTCAACCAATTTCAATTCAAATATTCAATAATAAATATTTGATTTCCAACCAACCATTCTAAATTAAATATTGAATTCAATTCATACACAAAACCATATATTCGATTTTTACCTTCTAACTCAAGTATCAATATAAAATTTATCAATAATAGTTAAATTTTCAATTAATACAATGTTCTAGTCATCGAAATTCCAAGGACATTATAATCTCCCCCTTAAAACTTTTCGTCCCTGAAAAGTAGAGATCGTTTGAGTTATATCAATGTATACTTCAAGCTTTCATATTCATGTCCAAATTTTCCCACAACTAATTTAAATATTGATATTTAAGTCATTAATCCTCTTAGTTTATCCATCATATTTAATTAACTCGAAAAATCAAATTTCCCTTTAAATAATCAATTTTAATCCAATAGGATTTTTTTATCTTCCAAATTAGGTTTTATTCAATCCCATGTTATAATCAATTTAGACAAATTTCTATCTCAAATTATTTTGAGATATTTCCCAATTTCTAATTCCATCTAATCTTCTTCAGAATCATGTAATTTCTTTTTCAAGACCAATCTTGTTTTAAATTTCAATTCCTGCAGAAGTTGAATTTATGCATCTCAAATTATTTCAAATTCCTTTATAAATCTCATTTATCGATGTTTACTTGCACATCGTTGCATCCATTCCTTACAACCCAACTTCAATCAAATCCCCTTACATTCTATCCATTTAATCTTTCCCAACACTCATTGAGTGTAAATAACATATCCTCTTCAAATTACAAATTGTTGAGTTGAAAACTTCGAAAATTCGAAATCTTTTGTAGCTTTATGGCACAAACTTCATACAGAATATATTTGTATTATTATTCCAAAGCTATGGACATAAAAATACTTTGAAATCTTTCTTTCTTAACTTATTAAGTTTGATATATTTTAAATTTAAATTATTGATCTGAAAATATTCTGATAACTCAAAGTTTAACAAGTCTATTGTCGTCCTTATAGATGTTAGGCATATGCTGGTTAGGCGCACGATTGAAATCTCTAAGTACTTAATATCTTGCTCTAACTCCCAATGAAAAATATTTTAAAATTTTCTTTAAAAACAGATATGGAAAGTACCAATGTGATATTGATATGTTGATTGTTCGTGAATCACAGATGCATTTCGTTTGGATCCACTTGAAAACATCTGTATCTATAGGAAATCAAATCTCTGTGAATTTCATTATGGACCGATCAACGGAACATATTTAAGAATCAAAAGGAAATCTGAGGTCACAGAGCATGACTGCTCATTCTCAGGATCACGAAAACAAATCATGAAAATGGATCAAGGCTCAAGGATCAATCAAGTCACAATGAAAAATCAAGTCACGAGGACACATCAAGTCACGAAGATAAGTCCAGTCATGAAGATACAGTGTTGCATCAAACAGGTGGCTCCACATCACTATGATATCTCAACATCACATGGCTCCATTCTACCTTTATTAACTCTGGTGGTTACATCTCTTTCACTTGTAGATACGCCATGTGGACCGCAGGTACACAACGATTACGCCTGGGGTCCCCAAACCCGTAAGCTTTCACAGCCCTACGGATTACAGCATTATCATGACTGTAGATCACAGCAGACACAATGGTTGCGCTTGGTTCCCCCAAGGAACATTTGTCCGCCATAAGCCATCTACAGCCCTGTGAATTACGCTACAGGGTCGTGTTCTCCCAGGAACTATGACAACTCATGAGTTTTATGTTGGACAACCTACTACCACCAGCAGCACATCTCACTAAGCTCGAAATTCAAAGGAAAAGGAAGGTACTATCTATATTTTTCTTTGAAAACATATAATACTATGTACATGTAGCACTTCATTTCATATTCCTCACAAATCATACTTATGTCAACTTACATAAGATTTTCTTTCTAAATAAAATTTTCAAAACATCTCATTCTTATTTAAATTCCATTATATAAGATTTTATCTCAAATCGATCATTCTTATATATCTCTCAAATAAGTTCTGAAACTTCTGTATCCAACATCTAAAATTGAATATTCTCAAATTCCATTTCAATTTCAAAATTTTAGCTTTGATCTCTCATCCAATTCAGATATTTAATATCTTTTCAAACTCAGATTTATGAATCCATTGCCATAAACCAATTTTCTTTTCAGTTTTCCTATAGTTAAGTTCATTGCTTAACTCAAATCCTTATGCTCTCAAAATCTCAGAATTTTCCATATTTTCTCATTCACACACAATTACTCTTCCATATTCATATCCTTCAACCATAAATTAGCAAGCGAACAACTCCCCAAGTATCAATCCCGAAGGCCGAAACCAACTGTTTACTCCTCAAAAAATCGTACACACATTGATGGATCGAAAGGCGGGGAAAGACCAGAAGTTCATTAATTCAGTTTGTAACCGATCGGTCCGAGATACAAATACCGATTGGACGATCCTAAGGATGTATACTATGTTCAATCGTCATTATACCTGTCGGTCATAAAGATCAAGACCGACCAGTCATGTTTTGGAGTTCTAGAGTGATCAGCTAGCAAACATATGGTACAATCATACTGATCGGTCAAGAAGAGGCATGGCCGAACGGTCATACAAGGGGCAGCTCACTTTAATAAATCTTACCACTCCGATCGGTCAAGAAGGTTAATGACTGGTCGGTCATATCATGAGAGTTAGACCGACCGGTCTCATGAGAAAGGAAGATGCACCGGTCGGTCAGTTCTAAATTAACGTATCCTATTCTAATATTACTACACCTATCGGTTAGAAAGCTGCGCAACCGACCGGTTGTAATATGGGATCCATCAAAGACCGGTCTCGCAAGAAAGAAGATACGCCGACTGGTTTGTTTTGATTTGGACTGGTCGGTCTTGTTGCCAGCTGTTGACAAATTGACCAGTGGCAATTTCCGTAAATATGGCTTAGACCGACCGTTGACCTGTGCACGATATCTTGGCCTTCCCTTACTCCTATAAATAGTGGTCCAACCCCAATTTAATGGGGATCGAATTTCCTTGCCACGAAGTGCTGCTAAAATCTTACCACAACTATTCTAACACTCATCCATCATCATCAAGTGAAGATTCATTCATTGATCATGGCTTTCGTTAAATCCATCCAAATGATCTAGGAGTTGGAAATATAAGATCCAAGTTCAGACACTTGAAGAAATCCTTCCAATCCTCTTTCGATTATACCTTATCTCCGTTGGTCATATTATTTCTTCATCGTTTTCTATGAAGTTAAATGTGATCTACAAGTAAGTGAGTGATAAAACTTGTTGTAAGAGTGAATCAAACCTTGTAATTGATAAATTGGTAATGGAATCCTATATGAAAGTGGATGTAGATCTTTTATGGATAGAACCACTATAAAAGTGTTCTTGTGTTTTACTTCAATGCTTCTATGCTTGCGATTGTGGCTCCACATACTTTTAGTTGAAGTACTTGAAAGAGTACCTTTTTTGTTTCATACCGTTTTTGGTATAAACATTTTGGCACCCACCGTAAGGTCGATTCACATATCTCTTTCTTAAATCGTTCGCAAAAGTGAAGTTTGGAGCTCGTTTCTCCTATAGATTTCACAAATCTAGAGTCTGAGCCATTTAACAAGTTCTCTCACAAGTTCAAGGCCTTGATCAAATTGTAGGTAAACCAGGTAGACCATAGAAGAAGACTACTAGTAAAAGTGTCGAAGATGTTGATAATGCCGCCAATAATGAAAATACTCCTCTTACCAACCAATACGAGGTCGGAGAAACCTCTAAGGCAAGAGAAATTGTAACGAGAGGGGAGTTGGATGAAGTTGTTGCGGGTTTTACAAGCCAAATGGACATTGCAAACAAAGCCATGATGAAAAAACTTGAGTCGATGTTTTCCATGCAAGCCGCAACGGCAAGAGTTACCATGGAAACCGCTTGTGCTAAGTCTACTTAAGTGGATCATACGGAAAATGCAGCTTCCTCTTCTTAAGGCCCAAATCGAGGAAACTTCGTCCAAGAGGTCACAGATCCTAACAGTTCTCGAAAGGAAGCAAAGCCTCTAATACGCGACCGTTCCAATAAAGAACCTTCTCGACAAGCGCTTGGTACCACCAAAGGGGCACCTCCCCAAGAGGGAGGCCAAGACCCCGGATTCCAAACTGTAATCGTTTGCTTAGGCAAACATCAGGTAAGGATGAAGTTGTCTGCCCCATGGGCCAGCTTAACGAGGAGGAGTGTATATCGGAAATGGTTCGCAAAATAATGGAGAAAAGCCTAAAGAAATAGGACAATGAGAAAGACTAGGGGTTCGCTCCAACGAAAACCCCGCTTACTGAAAGAATTAGGATGGCTCCATATCCAAATAAATTCAAACCTCCGACGGTCCAAGCTTACAATGGAACGAGTGATCCCAACGTGTTCTTGTTCAAATATGACCAACATATGGATGGAGCACGTGCCACAAACGAGTTGAAGTGCTTATACTTTCCGACTTATCTTAAGGGGGTAGCATCGCTTTGTTAACGAAGCTACCACCTAGATGTGTGAATGATTTTACCACCTTGGCCAAACTATTCTGAAAACAATTTAGGCTCCAAGCGACGAAAGTACGGGATGTCATGGAGTTGAATGATGTAACAACCCGCATTCTACGTATCTAGGATCGTAGAATATTTATTTCTTTTTCGTATGAAGTCGTATGGTATTGTAACTTTGGGAAACGACTATTGGGGTCATTTCCCATGTTCATGATTTTTGTCGATTTTTAAATGACCATTTTACCCCTAGTTGGTACTGTTTTGGCCATAACTTTTGACTGGGAAGGAATTTTGACCTGAAACCACTTCCATTGGCTCCGGATGATGGTTTACAATTCCGTAGAGTGGTCACAATAGCCAAACGGACTCAGTGTTTGGGAGATATGGCTGAAACAAGTTTCAGATAGAGAAAAACAGCTTAATTGGGCTTAACTGGGTGATTAACAGCTAGGCCCAATGGGGGATTTCGGAATCAGGGTTATGAGGAGGCTGAAATCAGTTAGAGAACGATCTTATCCTCATTTTCCAGCCACCACTTTCATTCCTGAACCCTAACAATGGCCGCCAACATCTAGAAACATCCCCAAATCACTTTCTAATCAAGTTTTGGCTTAATCTACATCCAATCAAAGAGGATTAGCACCAGAGCAAGGGTAGGGCTGCTGTTGGACATCAGTATTCATGCCAAACTGAGATTCATTTCAGTTTTGAGGTTTTATTTGTGGCTAAGGTGAGTGATTTGCATAGTTTTGCACTAATTACGGTTAATTAAGGGTAATTAGTGAAGATTAGCGAATTTATACACTAATAAATTCTGGAAAAATACTTATAAATCCTTAAATAATCTGGAAAAATACTTATAAATCCTTAAATAATGTTTTAGGCCTCTGTTAGAAGTTTGGGTTAATTTGGTTAAGTTTTGATAATTCTATGCTTAGTTGTTCTTGAACATGCTTAAAGGAAAATTGGGGTTTTAGGCTATGTTTGATCCATTTTAACTCATCATGTTGTTGTTTTGGTGTTTGAGGTCACTTCTATTTGTTGCTATGACTATTTGGAATGATTTGTGGTTGTTTAGAAAAGTTAGATTGGTCGAAAACGTCGTCGAATGGTGTAAACAAGTTGCTGGGAAAAATTTGCAGAAAGTTGTGCAGGGTTTCGGATCGGATCGGGTTAGGGGGCTCGGGTCGGATTGGTGGAGCTGAGCAAAGTACCGAACCGGATCGGAACCCGGTACAAGAATGAGGGATTGGCAAGAAGGAAGGCCACGTGCAAAAAGAGTTGGAGTTTGGTTAAGGATCGGATCGAAGAGAGACCAACGGGGATCGGATCGGAGAGAGACCAAAGGGGATCGGATCGGAGAGAGACCAGGGGGATCAGATCGGAGGGAAACTAAAGGGCATCGGATCGGAGGGACTACAGGGGATCAGGCGGAGAGACCAAAGGAGAACAAATCTAGAGACATGGGAAAGTACACCCGAACCAAGCCACCTCAACACACCCGAACCGAACCGACGTCTGATGGAGGAGAACCACCGAACCGAACCGCATCCAGGAGTATACTATGAAGCATTCTGCCGAACCGAATCCAGGACCACTTCTACACGACAACTTTCCTGAAGACCAACTCCAATTCGTCCAAGACCCGAGATGCAAAGGTAGTCCAAATGGAAGTTAGAGCTCAGGATCCAGATGGGAACCAACGAGTTCACTTCATGAGTTGGGCTATGCGGCGGGACGTGTGCAAAGGGGTTGTCGGTATTCATAACTTTGGCTCACCACTGAGAGACGGATAGTGGGCTTGTAGTGATAGTTGTACGGAATTGGATTCCGTCATGGCCGAAAGGAGAAGGTGACCAAGGTAGTGGATATTGTATGCTTTACGCACTGAGTGAGAGATGTGAGGATGGTTGCTATGCTTGATTGTTTGTCATCACTATGACATGCACACCCCCACCCCCGTATTCTTTACACCGTCTGTTTAGTGGCACCTTAGAGTATTGCACGGTATGTAGTGCTAACTCTTTGGTTGTAGGTCCAGGTTCAGGTATGATTAGATTATACCTGTTATTGTCCTGTTTATATGCTTATCGCTCATACCAGACTTTTTGTCTGACCCAGAGTTTTATGTCTCTTCTTATTACTCTGGGTGCTCACACGAGCAGACTAGACACAGGTTAGTTGGGTATGCACGGGTAGATGATCCGGAGACGAGCAGGAGGCTTCCACGTATGATATATATAGTATTCTCCCTGTGTTGTTGAAGATCACTGCTTGGGCATTAGTCGTGCATCTTCTACTGTAGCTTTCTTTTGTTTTAGCGACAGTAAATTTGGAAAGTTGTATTAAGCTGTATTTGGATTTCCGTTGCTATGTTGGTTTAGTTTTCAGCTTATGCACTGTCTCGCCTGTTTTATGTCAAGATTGTGTTATTACTATATTTTGTTCCATGCGCTGTGAGACATTCTACAGGTTCCTTGATTAGTTCATTCTCTACTTTTCTTTCTTTGGCGACCGTTCCGTGCTTGTTGGGCATGTGTACAGCGCACTTTTGGAGGAAATGTCGGCTAGTGCGGGGCGGGCCGTCACACTTGGTATCCGAGCTTTAGGTTGCGTAGTTAACCTAGGGAAGTTATCAGGGAGAGATAGTATACATATATGAGAGCGCGTATTTGTGATTACTTTGGTTTTCAAAAGCTATGTATATATATTATTAGTATAACTAAGGATGAAGTCGCACTGCATTAGCACCACCATAGAAATGGTTAATCGTTTCTTTTTACAGATTGAACAATGAGGCGATACGTAAGAGGTGCCGGTAGAGGAGCCAATAATGGGAATGTTGTTGACATGAGGACGATGTTTACTGACCTCATGAAAGAGATTCTTAGGTATGTGCAGAGGGCAGCTCCCAATGCCGGTAATGGTGGTGGTCCTATAGTGCAGGCGCCTAGGACCGATTTCGCCAAGCTGAATAAGGATTATACTAGCCTTGGTGGGAAGCCGTTCCACGGAATGGAGTCGGCTACGGATGTTCAGGATTGGTTGGATAGCTGCGAGCATGTCATCGAAGACTTGGGTATCGAGGATGCGATGAAGAGAAGGCTAGCGTCCCGTCAGCTGCAAGGACGGGCAATGAATTGGTGGAATGCTATTAAGGCAGCTACTCCAGAGGATCAAGTCACTTGGGATTAGTTTAGAACTCGTTTCAGTGATAAGTTTATCCCAGCTGCTCAGAAGTCAGAATTGTTTAGGAAGTTCTTGGAGCTTAAGCAGAATGGTAGGGCAGCCTCAGAATATATTGCTGAGTTCGATACTTTATCGAAGTATGGACTATCCCTCATTGACACTCCCGAGATGAAGAATGAAAAGTTCATTGCTGGTTTAGATGGATACTTGGGGGAAAGGCTTATTAACCACATCGATGAGACGTTTGAGTCGATTGTGGGGAAATCTTTGAGATCGGAAAGTCTTTACCCTAAGCCAAAGACCGAGGTTGCTATTGCATCTGCAGAGGAGCGAAGGCTGCAAGCAAGCGGTGGGGGCAAGGATAGTTCCCAAAATAAGAGGAAGCAAGACCAAACCATGGATGGCCAAAATAAGAAAAGTAAGAAAGACGGCGAGTGCTTTAGTTGTGACAAGAAGGTCCACTATGCCAGAGATTGTCGAGAAAATCCTGGGGAAAGGAAGTGCTTTAATTGCGGCCAAGCGGGACATCACAAGAATGAATGTCTAGAATCTCCTAGGGAGAAGCAGATCGTGAAAGCATATGCTATCAACGTTGTTCCTTCTTCGTCGAATGCCCCGACTGCAGCGCAGAAGGAAAAGGGTGTCGTTATTCGAGGTATGCTTTCTATTTAAGATGTTTTGATCGGGTTTTGTTTGACAAACCTGAGTTTGTCGATAGATCTTTTGTAGTGACGAAATCGATTGGTGGTACGATTAGCCTCAGTATGACTTACCGCAACGTGGTCTTATCGAGCCATGGATGTATGTTTGTTTGTGATTTCTTTGTTTTGGGCTTTATTGGGTTTAGCATTATTTGGGGAGTTGATCTACCCTAAAGGAATAGGGTGGTATTGGGTACCTACCTAGTGATGTTGGTAACAACTGGAGTTAGGGAAGCTGAGAGGTTATCGTTGTCTCTGGGAGGCAAATGAGTGCTCCAGTGCTTAGTTGTTTCGCTAGTATCACTTCACGTGGATTGTCCGAATTCGGAGGAGATGTTCCTTAGGTGCTTGTCTGATATTGGTTTAGGCCTTTGGGGCTTGTGCGTGGGGAATGTCGAGTTTGACTAGGATGGTTTGCGTAAGGTATAAGTAGTCGTTGTGATTTTCATTGGATGATACCTTGTTTTACTAGAAGAGTGATGGGCAGCCGTGACAGGATAAGACTATTTGATGGTATGGACTGCCCCGAGTTGGACTCGATAAGGTTATAAGACGACTCGACTGGGACTCGAGAAAGATGCAAAGTAATGGACTGTTTAGGACCTTATGTTGATGTTTTTTTGAAGAAATAGGATGTATTCGTCGATCATGAGAGATGCAATGAAGATTGGGACGATTCAAGTTGGACTTGAACTCGTAAAAGAAAATGGGTGTTCGTTGATCTTGGAGATGCAACGAATAGGGAGGCAACTCACGTTGGACTAGGGTCTGTAGGTAATGGGTAATCAAGACTGGGTCTGAGTTTATGGGTGATACATTGACTCGAGTTGGACTCGAGAAGGCTGCAAGGAATTGGATTGACTCGAGTTGGACTCGAGAGGGCAGCAAGATAATGGATAGACTTGGGTGGGACTCGAGTGTTTCAGGCGGACTAAAAGCAGGGGTATATGGGGACGCCCGTTACCTTGGATCCGTTGGACGTGATCTAGTTATCCTTGGAGGATAAACGTACGTTGGACGTACGGTAGTCCGTTTGGAGGCAGAGTTTCCATTAGTTATCGATGTTGGTTGGACCAGACATATAGGTATTGACATACTCATGGCTTTAGCAGGTGATAGATAGGAATTTTTTTGATGGATGCTATGGTTGTTGTGTTTGTTCTTACCTTTCTTCTCTTGAGTATCACCTGTAGGATCTTGTTGAATGGAAATAGGGTAAGTTCGTTGATCATGGTGATATGACATGTGTAAGATACTTTACGTTAGACTTGAAGTATGTTGGGCATTGTGGAGCGTCCGTTGTCTTGGAGATTCAACGGATATAGGAGTTTCAGTTGGACTTGGACTCATGGGTAGTGTACCTAGATTCATTGGATGAGTCTAGTTCACCTTTGGAAGGTGAATGTACGTTGGACGTACAGTACGGATATAGGTAGAGTACCTAGATTCATTGGATGAGTCTAGTTCACCTTTGGAAGGTGAATGTACGTTGGACGTGCAGTATGAATATGGGTAGGGTACCTGGGTTCATTGGATGAATCTAGTTCACCTTTAGAAGGTGAATGTACGTTAGACGTACATTGCATATATTGGTGTAGTGCCTAGGGTCATTGGATGGGTCTAGTATGCCTCTAGGAAGTGAATGTACATTGGATGTGCAATACGAATGTAAGAAAGACTCAAGTTGGACTTGAAAGGACATTTGGAATGTAGTTGAAAATTTGGCGTATAGGGTTGGATTACCTAAGAAAAGACAGTATAGACGAACACCATAGTATCGGACTGGGTGCGATAGCTGATGCATTGGGTAAGAGACATGCCAGTTTAGAGGCTATTTTTCTGGAATGGGAGCAACTAGAGTATATCACGGGATATGACTTCGGACCTAAGTGTGAATTGGATTCAGAAACGCTAGTAAGCTTGACGATTAGATCGATCTTGATTAAGTGGATCGGTTCCAGCTAGAGGGACGATCCCAACCTATTAGAAGCTACCTCTAGGGTAGAGATGGGAATCGATGGCGAGAGAATGACTGTACTTGGGAAGTAGAGAATGACATAAGAAAGTCGTATCCAACGCTCTTTGCCTGGTTAGATTTTAGCGGGGATGATTCTTCCCTTGTTAGTAAACCACATGTTAGGGCAGAATGGTTCTGTTTGTTTTGCATGTTTGATTGTTGTATATGGTTGGTAGGCATGCGGGATCCTTTGTATGTTTTGGGTTAAGGAATTTCGGGGATGAAATTTCTTTAAGGGGGGAAGAATGTAACAACCCGCATTCTACGTATCTAGGATCGTAGAATATTTATTTCTTTTTCATATGAAGTCGTATGGTCATGTAACTTTGGGAAATGACTATTGGGGTCATTTCCCGTGTTCATGATTTTTGTCGATTTTTAAATGACCATATTACCCCTAGTTGGTACTGTTTTGGCCATAACTTTTGACTGGGAAGGAATTTTGACTTGAAACCACTTCCATTGGCTTCGGATGATGGTTTACAATTCCATAGAGTGGTCACATTTGCCAAACGGACTCACCGTTTGGGAGATATGGCTGAAACAAGTTTCAGATAGTGAAAAACAGCTTAATTGGGCTTAACCGGGTGATTAACAGCTAGGCCCAATGGGGGATTTCGGGATTAGGGTTATGAGGAGGCTGAAATCAGTTAGAGAACGATCTTATCCTCAATTTCCAGCCGCCACTTTCATTCTTGAACCCTAACAATGGCCGCCAACATCTAGAAACATCCCCAAATCACTTTCTAATCAAGTTTTGGCTTAATCTACATCAAATCAAAGAGGATTAGCACCAGAGAAAGGGTAGAGCTGCTGTTGGACATCAGTATTCACGCCAAACTGAGATTCATTTCAGTTTTGAGGTTTTATTTGTGGCTAAGGTGAGTGATTTGCATAGTTTTGCACTAATTACGTTTAATTAAGGGTAATTAGTGAAGATTAGCGAATTTATACACTAATAAATTCTGGAAATATACTTATAAATCCTTAAATAATGTTTTAGGCCTCTGTTAGAAGTTTGGGTTAATTTGGTTAAGTTTTGTTAATTCTATGCTTAGTTGTTCTTGAACATGCTTAAAGGAAAATTGGGGTTTTAGGCTATGTTTGATCCATTTTAACTCATCATGTTGTTGTTTTGGTGTTTGAGGTCACTTCTATTTGTTGCTATGACTGTTTGGAATGATATGTGGTTGTTTAGAAAAGTTAGATTGGTCGAAAACGTCGTCGAATGGCGTAAAAGCAGAGAAGTAGCAACACAAGGCCGCAAGTGAAAACAGGTCAAAGTGATGTTATGACTAGTAAAATTCAAGTAAAAATGTGGACATATAAACAGCAGTGTTTGTAATCAAAATCAAGCCAGCAATGGAATGATAGTGAGGTCAAAAGCCAATAAATCACACAAGCAACAATCAATACACCAGATCACTATTATCTTAAGTTTATATTATTGTGGATCACTTGAATATAGATTAATCGTGAGAAAAAATCTCACCTTTAAGCCGTGTTAATCCTAGGTTTACGAACGTGGTTGCGGGGGCTTGGCCTTCGACCAATAGTCTCGAGGCAGAGGCGCTTCGATTTTTGTTCCAATCGCCACAGGCTTTGATTTAATGTTAGAGCCACTAGAGATGCTTCGATCAACGATGGATGAAGAAGCACGATTTTGGGCTTCTATTTGTGGAGCTTCATTTGGTTTCGGCAGAGGGAAGAGGCGATTTTATGGCTACGATCATTGAAATTAAAAGAGGGGAACGATTTTCTGATGAAGAAACTTTGGGAGAGGGAGTGAATTTTATATAGTAAAAGAAAGGGATAAGAACAAAACCAAGTCATAGATTTTTATGGTAGCTGCATTTTATCAGAAATAGGTCGGCATAATGTTATACTCGAGAGGGTTTATTTGTGTTAAATTAATATCAATTTTACCGCGATACCCCGAACCACTCTAAACTCGTATCGTTAACGAAATCTCCAAACTCGACAAAAATTATACGTACCTCTTCGTCTTCGTGTTCTGAATTCAATAAAATTATTTTGATTGTAATCCGACTACGTTTGTATATGACATTATTTTATTTTTAAATTATTATCGGTTCACCAATTTTATACCATTTGTCCATCAATTACTCCGTCTGATTCGATATTCGAACCATTAAGTTTTCAATTGCTTTATATATACAAATACTGTAACAACCCGAATTCCGACATACCGAGTTTGTTGCAAAATTCCAATCTATCGAAACTCAAGTTATTGTGCTATGGTATCCTATAGAAAAGACAAAGACATGAAACATGTAAGAGCTCAGAAATTATCTCAAGCGGAATGGATAAAATTTAATATAATCAAAATATAGCCTTACCGTATTAATAATACTGCCTAACCAGTATCCAAAGCTATAATGTCTCTGCCACAAATCTAACCTGCGAGTATGTTATGAGGAGGGGGTCAGAACGCAAGTTCTGGTTGCAGGATTTAAATTATACACTTTGGATAATCCTACATATACTGTTCAATCATATTTTCTTATTTATTAGGTTACTTGCGTTAACAGCACTCAAAGCTTACACACACGTTGTACCCATTTACTTCCTAGTGGATTAACGTAATATAGTATATATGTAGGTACCCCACAATACTGAGGTACACCCCATGGTACCCCACTGGCACGGTCTCCACCGTAATGCCAAAGAATTGAATGCAGTCCCTCATCCTATGCCAGACTGATGTGCAGATCTCTACATAACATTGTTACGTTCCGCATATATCTTCCAAAACTATGCTACGTAAGCGTACGGACTACCATCGTCGCTCGAATCAGATTTCATACTGGAGTAATGCCCTCAAGTCTATGATACACCACCCAGAGCCGATATGCATGTATCTAGACTGTCCCACATATGTATCGTCAACTGTAGCTCGATGCCTTAATCGCATGTCCTCTATTGTGCACCGAATTATGTGGCAGGGAGATACAAGAAACACGGAACTCGGTTGGGAGTTTTTCCATATCTGTACAGACCCGTCTTTAAGAGCCTTTATATACAGATATTCCTAGGGTCTGTTTTCACGGTGGCTATGGCCCCACCTCGGCCCCTCCCTCAACTAGTAAAAACTACAAGAGCTAAACGACTGCCCCTAAAAAAACAATCTAAACATCCATTTGTCGTCTTCCCTCAACCACCGTACCTCGATAGTGAAAGGTGAACGGTCTATTGGTTTTAGCTCTAGTCTTTCCGCATCCCACTGGCTGGCAATGACGGGTATCCGACGATCTACTATCCTTGTTGGTCGTGACCCTTCGCCTCCCCGTTGAGGCGACCGCCGAATCACCCTGGTGTCACCACGTCACAGCATTCTGACTGCATAGCTACTTTTGTAGTCAAAGCACACCCACCTAGTAGTTACGTGCAGACCCACCTCTACGAGCACAGCCTTAACATCTGTCATTGCACAGAGGACTACTAGGAGCACCTTACGTATCTCAGGAAGCCACGTGCTTTCCCTTCCAGTCCTTTGGAGCCAACAGAATAATTAGATGAATGTGCGCTCCCCTCGTGCCTTATAACACCATGATGATTTATCCCGTTGGGTTATTCACCCTCAAACGTGCGGACTAGTCCAAACGCCTCACTTTAATATGTTGTTAGACCCTATGTCTAAACATTCTTTTACGCGTTTGTCTTACCTCATCAGGTTTCCATTAAATTGGTTATTCTCATTCGTATTGAATTCTTAATCAAGTTACCAAGTTCTTCTCGCTTATAAATTTCGGTTACATAACTTAACCCATTTAAGTTTATTAATAAGCCCACAACATATTATTCTCCAGATTGTGGCCCAGGGTCTGTAATCCACAATCCTTTCTTTATTCATATTTTATTTCATCATTACAATAAAATGTTCTACTTAATATGTAATTAAGTATATCTCAATTCACATGTTTTCTGTTAACATGTCAGTCTTTATTTATGATTAAATATAACTTATTTCATAAGTTTCCTCATTCTTTCTCATTTAATCATAATTCCATTTTACACCGTTACTACAACTTATCGTTGTATACTTATTAACTTAGTTTTCATAACTAAGGCCCATTAATAAGTTTCCCTACCCATTTATTATAACCTATGTTATAATTTCCTTTCGTCCCTAGGACAAATCCAAACATGTTATTCTTATCAGCGGGTTTCAGGCTTCCAAATTTACAGATTACTTAATTTATAATTAAGTACAACTTCTTATATTTCATATATATTTTCCCCTTTTCTCAACTGGTTTTTGGCTTTCCCCATTTGCTGATTACTTAATTTACAATTAAGTGTCCCTTATCTCATTTCACCAGTTATCCCAATTCCTTACTAGTTTATTATATCCTAAGTTATAATCTTCACTTGTCCCTAGGACAAGTCTACTGATTATACAACATTTTTATTAACGTTATTTATTTATAATAGGTTATTATCATTCCCCGTTTAAACCATTTACTGTTGTAATCCATTATTCTTCATTCATTGTAATATATGTTCCTTATTTTATTAAGCAAAACACTTCATGCACCTTATCAGTTTGACTTATAGAAGGAATCAGTGATTTATTTAAATAACTTATTCCCATCTAAATTTGTGGTGGCCAGTAATTTCTTTCCTCTTTCTTACTTTAATCGATGTGGCTTACTTGCAACCACGTTCTCAGAAATAGGTTATTTAGGGAAATACATCACTTTTCCTTCGCATCACACTAACTCAGTCCATTACGTCCCTTTCTTTCTTATTTTCTGAGTTAGACATTTAATTACCGTCATTTCCATTTATTCATATCTTGTTTTATATATATATATATATGCACTAGACCTCTCACATTAAGCCTACAATTGTGGACGTTGGATTTGTCGGGGGGTCCGCACAAAATTCTACCACAAGTTGACTTAAACTCGTGCCTTAGTACCATTGCATATTTTAATTAAGCACTTAGACCCCTCACATTAGATTTACCACTTGTGAATGTTGGATATGTCAGGTGGTTCCGGGCAGACTTCTATCACAAGTGCAATCTAACCTCGTGTCTAAGAGCGTTACAATGTCAAATTACAGTGAATCTAGGCATGTTCGTTCTTTAACAATTATTCCTATTTCATGTAAATTTTAGGCACAATCTCCTTTTCATATGTTTAAGGTAATCTAATTTACATGTTGCCAAATTATGCCTATATTTTGTCGCATGTCCTTTTTACCATGTGTTTAATTCTATTTTGACATGTAAACATTTAATCGGTAATTGTACAAATGCAATAAGTTAAACATGGCATTTACTCAATAATATAGCACAAGTGAATCATGTGATTATAACAACAGTAGTCATTACCTGAAACGACCCGAACATCCCCGGTAAGGAAAGCCCGGATTGAGTTGAGAACACGACCAATCAGAACGCAGACAGAAGAACATTTCATTGCTTATTACAACAATTCCATCAGAATACAAGAATATACAGAGTATGAATGAATATTACATAGAAAATATCATAGATTTAAATTACATTTAAATACATCACTGTAGCGGAAAATAATACAAAACACAACTGAAGGAGATATATGGAAACAAAGCTTTCTGAATATCATTCCAGCTGTAAACCAGGATCCTGTGAATATAAATCTGCAAAACCAAAACTACTAGCTGCCCGTGCCGAAAATAAGGGCACCCAGAGTTTAGGTTAAAACAATAAACTCCAGGTCAGTCATGTGACTGGTGTGAGAACTAAAACAGTTATTAATCTTTATTTTAAAGTTAGGAAAATCTAGGGACCACGCCGTGTAACACGGAACGGGTTTCCTCCCAAGAATATCAGTGCATAAAACAATAGCGCAATGCTAAATAAAGAACAATGAAGCTATTATAAGACCCAAGTCCCATCACACAATGCAACGCAAGCCGGAGGATAGGGCTTTACCTTATAATAGCCAAAGAATGCTTGATACGCTAAATTTCATCTTTTATTATTAATATAAATGAAGAAAACAACTTCAAATATAAATATATCAATCATAGGCGGCATGGGTACCATATATCATGTCGCCATACTAGTTCTACAATTAAAACCGCAAAATCACATATTTGGAAATTGGATTTCCATCTGCGAACTGAGGCTAGGGATCGTCCTCTACCGATTCGAGACTGTCTAGCCCGAGCCTCAGGCAAGTACTCAGTCAAGCCTTTGGAGTGACAGGGCCGGTCCACCGATGTGGATTAAAATGCCTGAACACTGCGTTTCCCCACCCTTTGGGGCGTAAATGAGCCAACAAATAACTCCATCGGCTCCACATAGTCACCAATATATCTGAGGCGCCTCACAACAGCAACGACCACATAAGTCAAACTCGTCAGGGCGTGTAAAACCACTGACGCCACTTCTAGCTAGAAAGAAACTCATGTCCTCCCTGAGGTCCTCTCCCGTTTCTGGTTCACAACTGGGGTGTGAGGCTCGCGAATCAGCGTTACACAAAGCTATGCCACACAGGCCGTGCTTTGATCATCAACCACAAGACTCTGCTTTTCAACAGAAGCCTTGATCATTTGCATCTTTGCATGCCACATAGGCAAACCACTCCATGCAACTGATATCCATCAATCACACAGAATGATATCCAATGTCAGACACACAGTCCATTTACAAGTCCGTTCTGGGTCTGAACGAAACCGCAGGCACCTTGTACCTCGCATATCCATCGATCTCCAAGTATGTCTGGACGACCACTAACTGATTCCCTCCTCTTAGGTGTACGGCCCAATCAAAATCATCAGTAATCACTCAAACGACGTGAAGACCTCCGGTCTTCGATCACCGTCTTCATCTTCAACTAATCGTCGTATCAGTTATTCAGAATGGGATAAACCCGGTCTTTCCGAATAACTCACGTATTTTATAAACAAGTGTTACACAAACACAACTTACGCCCCATTCCAGTTCATCAGTCGCTAACCGTAAATTAGCAAGAGAACAATTCCCCAAATGTTAACTCCGAAGGCCAAAACCAACATCAGATCAATACACAAGAAACCATTCTTCTTAACTAACTTACAGTTAGTTTCTAAATTTCACATTCTTAGGGAAAGGTTCCCATTAATTTTATCAAAGATAAATTCTTTAAATTTATTCTTTAATCTCCTTTTGAATATCAATTCAAACCAAATTATGGTTTATCCAAACTAGCCGGGATTAACGAACCTTCCGAAGTAATCATTTGTTTTAATTTCCTAATCCCAACCTATTCATCCCATGAAGTAAAACTGGTAATACTTCATATCTAACACCACGGTGTTATCGGTAAATTCAATTACCATTTCACGTTCAAATCTAATTAAAGATTTAACTATCACCTGGAGCAAAACTGGTGATACTCCATTCTCGATCTTTTCAATCTAATTAAAGATTCATTAAAACTCCACTTAGTTTTAATCTTTAACTGGGTTAAAGAACCAATGTCATTTAAAACACTATTCACGATAAACCTAAAATCACATTCCATTCTATCGGCTTTTAACCGTAAAATAGCAAGTGGGCAATTCCCTAAGTATTGACCCCGAAGGTCGAAACCAACATCAGATCAATACCCAAGAAACCAATCAACTTAACTAATCTCCAGTTAGTTTCTGATTTTCTTAACTCAGTTGGGTCTAAAAACAGTATTATTGAAGATACCGTTCACGACAACCCAAAATCACATTCCAATAATTATCGGGTTAAAGAACAAGTGTTGTTTAAAACACCGTTCACGATAAACCCAAAAATTAATTCAAATTCAATTCCAATTAAATACCATTTAATTGGTATACTTCATTAAATCCAAATAAAAAGATTTAATCTTTTTCTCAACTGGGTTTAAGGACCGTGTTAATGAAGACACCATCCACGACAAACCCAAATCACATTTGATATTAAATACAAGGCTCTGAATAGAAAATATATCGGCTTATATTCAATATCAAATTCTACGACCAACAAATATCGTATTGGAAATAACGATATTAATATATCTTTCAAATTTCCATAAAAATATATGTATAATCACGAAATCTAACATCGAAATATTCCAATGACAATTTCGATTCAAATCCATTCCAATTCAAATATTGGAAATTCTGGTTATTTTCAAAACCGTTTCAAATCCACTTTATTTATTTTAAAAATAAATAGAATTATAATTCTAGTTCAAAAGTAGTTCATTTCAATAAAAATTTATTTTTATCTTTTCAAATTTGGAAATTTTCATCCTAATTCTTCACAAATCATTTCTTATGATTTTACACAAATTATTACTATTTTTAATAATTTTATCAAGGCCCGTACAGTCGATTTCCATCAATGGCCATCAAACTGCACTTACAGTGACCTTTTCCAAATTTGATTTGGACATAATTCAAAATCCAACCGTTAGATTTCAAATCTCTAATATTCATTAGAAAGCTCTTTTTGATACGAACCCAACGGTTCCGGTTTTAGGAGAATCCGACGGTCGAATCTCCCATAATGTCCACTCGAAGTCAATGGTCGAAATTCGTGAACTGCCGCGCCGCGCCGCGTTCTATTCAGACCATTATATATAATATATATATATATATCGTCGATTTCCTTTCAAAACGTATTTTATAAATCGTTTTAAATTCGTTTTCAAAACGATTTCAACTTCATATTCAATTTAATTCGAATTTCAATTCATTTCAATTTAATTCGAATTTCAATTCATTTCAATTTAATTCGAATTTCAATTTAATTCGAATTTCAATTTAATTCGAATTTCAATTCTTTTAAATTTAATTCGAATTTCAACTTAATTCGAATTTTGAAATCACTTTCGATATTCATTGTAAAATGAATAAAATTCTCGTTCGTGTTAAAATGGCGTTTAACTACTTAACACGGCTTTACATTTCAATATTCACTTAATATTATTTTAAAATATCCGATAATTCTGAACTGGAATCAGACACAGTCAATTACCATATAATGTTGATTATATGGATTTCACACAACAAATGTGTATAACAATAATGAAAACAGCATGCCATCATCCAAAGTGCATTCTACACTGTATAATCATCAAATATAAATATTTAACGCTTACACAGTCTGTCAATCAATCAATCGACATACAGATAATTATTGGGATTAGTTTATGTCCAATTTCATCCCAATACCCACGTGGGGTTTCAATCAATCAAACACGGCTTTATTTGTGCAGTTGGGCGATGTGTAAAATTTATCGTCCCAATCAATATCACTCAAATGTGTGTATATAAGAGAATCGTCTGATTTGTTTATATTTATTTATTTCATCTTAAATACACGTTAAAATTTATATTTTTAACTATAAAATATTTATTCCATCACACAATCAATTTTCACAACACGACAATCAAACAAACAAGTCATCCATGGTCTGTGGACGACGGGTGTCGGGTGCTACTAAACACCATCTGCATCCTAGTGTATATATTTTAACTAGAAAATTGAATTGAAGGTGAGAAGTTCTCACCGATTAGCTAAACCAAACGCCATGACTCTTCTTATGTAGAAATCTTCACCGTGCTCGCCTTTTGTCTATTTCGTCATCCATGTTCGCTACATATATAAAAATCACATTTTTATATTCTCTAGCATATAAAAATCAAATTTTTATTTCGCAACAACATATATAAAAATCGTATTTTTATATTCTCTAGCTTATAAAAATCATATTTTTTTTATAATCTCTACTGTATAAAAATCAAAATTTTATAATCTTTACTGTATAAAAATTATATTTTTATTACGATATTTTCCTTAGAAAAATCACATCTTTTTTCATATAAAAATCCATCTTTGTTAATGATAAAAATATAATCTTTTTAGGTATAAAAACATAATCTTTTCAGTTTTACTTATTACATAAAATCAGATCTTTATCCATGGTTATAATATAATAAACCGAAAATAAAATAACTGTAAATAAAAAAAACATACATTAATTTCGGATTTTGTTGTGGAAGGGGGAGGTGATGGTTCGTCAGAGGGGAGGCGGAGGGGAGGTGCGACTAACGGAGGTCTACAGGCAAAGTCGGCTTCCAATGGTGGTCGGTTTGGGGTAGACGGAGCTTTAGGGTTCGAGCGTCGATCGATGGAGGGTGGAGGCTGGTGGCGGGGATGACCAGGGATAGGTTGGGGCGGCGTCAGGCAAGGCGCGGTGGCGTCAGGGGCACGCGATGGATTTGGCGTCGTTGAATCGGGGGCGATAGATTCTTTTGGGTTTCCCTTTTTTTTATTAACGTGGACTGAGGAAGAGAAAGAAAAGGGGTGGGCTTATTTATAAATAAATATTTAATTTATTCTATTCTCAAAAACTAACTTTTTGATCCGGACCCCAAATCGAACCCAGCGACTGTCGTCCCTAGCTAATTACCCCCATTCCGAACACAATGGGATATGTTTCATAAGCCAGTTCGGCTATTATGATGGGTTTTTATCAAATTCAATATATAAAACAGTATATATTGAATTTGAACGTACATTTTAATTTACCGGGTCCACATACGGGCTCTAAAAATTCCCGAAAAAATATTTCTACCTTCGCATTCACGATACGGTCCTATCAAAACTATTTCATCAAATTCTAAGACCGTTTGAAAAATGGCAATTTTCCAGTCGATTAAAATAGACTGAAACTGTCAGAACACGTTTTACTTCGCCATGCTCACATATTAATTCAGAAAATTATGAATTTTGGAATCTAGCAATAATTTGGCATCCCGGATCCAACAAAAGTGGTTTCGTCGAAAACCGAGGTCGTTTCCAAAATTTCCATTTTCAAGGGCCTTTATATATATTAAAATATATATAAATTCCACAGCGACTTTTCTGAATTTTAAACTAGACATATCTTTCAACTTCTAAAGTGAAATCTCAGTTTCTTAGATCCGTTAGAAAGATATGATCAAATAGATTCAAATATTTCTTGTTTCGCTGAAATCCGATATATTTTGAATCCTGTACATTCATTTGAAATTTGAATTTTGAAATCGAATTTTCGAGCTACCGCGCCCTTTTCAATTCCTTTTGTAATTAAAATAAATATTTATATTCTAACGACGACGTATATAAATGTATACGTTCTAATTCTATTCAAAATAAATTTCTCGTCGATATTATTTAAAATAATTCATTTTAAATATTCAAAATTCATCAAAATAGCAAAAATAAAAATTTTAAATTGGCTCAGGTTTCCGGGTTATTACAATCTCCCCCACTTAAAACTTTTCGTCCCCGAAAAGGAACGAAGCCGAAAGTTGTTTAACAAATCAACTCAACTTTCACTATTTCCATTACGGCTTAAGTTCTTCAACTTTTCGGTTTCTAAGAACTTTTCAAATTTTTCAAAAATTTGGCTGACACCCTAAATTTTCGAAAAATTTCACCATAACCTCCCCTGCACCGGGGACTTCGGGATATTTCATATAGCCTCCCATGGCCTTCTTCAATCCAAAAGAAAAAGAAAAAGCCAAGCGGCTAGCCAATCGGCTCATAAAATCATCATCACCCAAACAAAACAGTAAATTATGGTAAACATGTACCTATTTGTCAGGCAAACAATTTTATTCTCTGCTCTAGCCTCCTTGCTATGACCTGTTCAATGTAAGTATATGTATATGCATGCAAATGCGACTAATTTCCAATACAATTCACTATTTGATCTATTTAGCTAAACTTTCAACATTTAATTAATCAAACAATAATCAAACAACACAACCATCAATCAATTAGTTGGTTATCATTTCAAACTCATAATTTTTATATATAGTCAAAAATCACATTTTTGGTGCCAATTCACAACAATATGCCCTATCTAATTTTGGTTCTCACACCAGTCAATTGGAAATATATATAAATCCCACCTTTGAAACTCGAACATAAACTACTGATGTTGACATGTCAATCACCAGTATCATCAGAGTCATCTCCGGGCGGCTAGAAAGTGATTCTATATCTACCCAATATATTAAAACTTCAAATACACGCGGATCAGACGTATATGCAAAATCTTTATATACTGGATAGTCCAAATCAATATAAATAAATATTCAAATACGAATAATTGAATTAAATTTTCAAAACAAAATTTGTTTTCATTTTCAAAAGTATACTCTTCACGCTCGTTCTAGGATACTACTGATCCCATCTCTAACGAGTCATTCCCATTGGATATTACTAATCCAATACCTGATGAATTCTTTCGTATGGTTCTAATGTGTCTTGTTCTCTAAGCTTTGTAAACCAAAGCTCTGATACCAGCTGAAACAACCCGAACTTCCCCGGTAAGGAAAGCCCAGATTGAGTTGAGAACACGACCAATCAGAACGCAGACAGAAGAACATTTCATTGCTTATTACAACATTTCCATCAGAATACAAGAATATACAGAGTATGAATGAATATTACACAGAAAAAATCAGAGATTTAAATTACATTTAAATACATCACTACAGCGGAAAATAATACAAAATACAACTGAAGGAGATATACGGATACAAAGCTTTCCGAATATCATTCCAGCTGTAAACCAGGATCCTGTGAATATAAATCTGCAAAACCAAAACTACTAGCTGCCCATGCCGAAAATAAGGGCACTCAGAGTTTAGGTTAAAACAATAAACTCCAGGTCAGTCATGTGACTAGTGTGAGAACTAAAACAGTTATTAATCTTTATTTTAAAGTTAGGTAAATCAAGGGACCACGCCGTGTAACACGGAACGGGTTTCCTCCCAAGAATATCAGTGCATAAAACAACAGTGCAATGCTAAATAAAGAACAATGAAGCTATTATAAGACCCAAGTCCCATCACACAATGCAACGCAAGCCGGAGGATAGGTTTTTACCTTATAATAGCCAAAGAATGCTTGATACACTAAATTTCATCTTTTATTATTACTATAAGTGAAGAAAACAACTTCAAATATAAATATATCAATCATAGGCGGCATGGGTACCATATATCATGTCGCCATACTAGTTCTACAATTAAAACCGCAAAATCACGTATTTGGAAATTGGATTTCCATCTGCGAACTAAGGCTAGGGATCGTCCTCTATCGATTCGAGACTGTCTAGCCCGAGCCTCAGGCAAGTACTCAGTCAAGCCTTTGGAGCGACAGGGCCGGTCCACCGATGTGCATTAAAATGCCTGAACACTGCGTTTCCCCACCCTTTGGGGCGTAAATGAGCCAACAAATGACTCCATCGGCTCCACATAGTCACCAATATATCTGAGGCGCCATGCAACAGCAACAACCACATAAGTCAAACTCGTCAGGGCGTGTAAAACCACTGACGCCACTTCTAGCTAGAAAGAAACGCATGTCCTCCCTGAGGTCCTCTCCCATTTCTGGTTCACAACCGGGGTGTGAGGCTTCCGAATCAGCGTTACACAAAGCTATTCCACACAGGTCATGCTTTGATCATCAACCACAAGACTCTGCTTTACAACAGAAGCCTTGAACATTTGCATCTTAGCATGCCACACAGGAAAACCACTCCATGCAACCGATATCCATCAATCACACAGAATGATATCCAATGTCAGACACACAGTCCATTTACAAGTCCGTTCTGGGTCTGAACGAAACCGTAGGCACCTTGTACCTCGCATATCCATCGATCTCCAAGTACGTCTGGACGACCACTAAATGATTCCCTCCTCTTGGGTGTACGGCCCAATCAAGATCACCAATAATCACCCAAATGATGTCAAGACCTCCGGTCTTCGACCACCATCTTCATCTTCAACTAATCGTCGTATCAGTTATTCAGAATGGGATAAACTTGGTCTTTCCGAATAACTCGCGTATTTTACAAACAAGTGTTACACAAACACTACATACGCCTCATTCCATTTCATCAGTCGTTAACCATAAATTAGTAAGAGAACAATTCCCCAAATATTAACCCCGAAGGCCGAAACCAACATCAGATCAATACACAGGAAACCATTCTTCTTAACGAACCTATAGTTAGTTTCTAAATTTCACATTCTTAGGGAAAGGTTCCCATTAATTTTATCAAAGATAAATTCTTTAAATTTATTCTTTAATCTCCTTTTGAATATCAATTCAAACCAAATTATGGTTTATCCAAACTAGCCGGGATTGACGAACCTTATGTAAGTAATCATTTGTTTTAATTTCCCAATCCCAACATATTCATCCCATGTAGTAAAATTGGTAATACTTCATATCTAACACCACGGTGTTATCGGTAATTCAATTACCATTTCACGTTCAAATCTAATTAAAGATTTAACTATCGCCTGGAGAAAAACTGGCGATACTCCATTCTCGATCTTTTCAATCTAATTAAAGATTCATTAAAACTCCACTTAGTTTTAATCTTTAACTGGGTTAAAGAACTAATGTCATTTAAAACACGATTCGCGGTAAACCTAAAATCACATTCCATTCTATCAGCTTTTAACCGTAAAATAGCAAGTGAGCAATTCCCTAAGTATTGACCCCGAAGGCCGAAACCAACATCAGATCAATACCCAAGAAACCATTCAACTTAACTAATTCCAGTTAGTTTCTGATTTTCTTAACTCAGTTGGGTCTAAGAACAGTATTATTGAAGATACCGTTCACGACAACTCAAAATCACATTCCATTAATTATCGGGTTAAAGAACAAGTGTTATTTAAAACACCGTTCACGATAAACCCAAAAATCAATTCAAATTTAATTCCAATTAAATACCATTTAATTGGTATACTTCATTAAATCCAAATAAAAAGATTTAATCTTTTTCTCAACTGGGTTTAAGGACCGTGTTAATGAAGACACCATCCACGACAAACCCAAATCACATTTGATATTAAATACAAGGCTCTGAATAGAAAATATATCAGCTTATATTCAATATCAAATTCTACGACCAACAAATATCGTATTGGAAATAACGATATTAATATATCTTTCAAATATCCATAACAATATATGTATAATCACGAAATCCAACATCGAAATATTTCAAAGACAATTTCGATTCAAATCCATTCCAATTCAAATATTGGAAATTCTGCTTATTTTCAAAACCATTTCAAATCCACTTTATTTATTTTAAAATTAAATAGAATTATAATTCTAGTTCAAAAGTAGTTCATTTCAATAAAAATCTATTTTTATCTTTTTAAATTTGGAAATTTTCATCCCAAATCTTCACAAATCATTTCTTATGATTTTACACAAATTATTACTATTTTTAATAATTTTATCGAGGCTGTACAGTCGATTTCCATCAATGGCCATCAAACTGCACTTACTGTGACCTTTTCCAAATTTGATTTGGACATAATTCCATATCCAACCGTTAGATTTCAAATCTCTAATATTCATTAGAAAGCTCTTTTCGATACGAACCCAACGGTTCCGTTTTTAGGAGAATCTGACGGTCGGATCTCCCGTAATGTCCACTTGAAGTCAATGGTCGAAATTCGCGAACTGCCGCGCCGCAGCGCGTTCTATTCATGCCATTATATATATATATATATATATATATATATATATATATATATATATATATATATATATATTATATATATTTCATCGATTTCCTTTCAAAACGTATTTTATAAATCGTTTTAAATCCGTTTTCAAAACGATTTCAACTTCATATTCAATTTAATTCGAATTTCAATTCATTTCAATTTAATTCGAATTTCAAGTCATTTCAATTTAATTCGAATTTCAATTTAATTCAAATTTCAATTATTTTCAATTTAATTCGAATTTCAATTTAATTCGAATTTTGAAATCACTTTCGATATTCATTGTAAAATGAATAAAATTCTCGTTCGTGTTAAAATGGCGTTTAACTACTTAACACGGCTTTACATTTCAATATTCACTTAATATTATTTTAAAATAATCGATAATTCTGAATTGGAATCAGACACAGTCAATTACCATATAATGTTGATCATATGGATTTCACATAACAATGTGTATAACAACAATGAAAACAGCAATCCATCATCCAAAGTTCATTCTACACTGTATAAGCATCAAATATAAATATTTAACGCTTACACAGTCTGTCAATCAATCGATCGACATACAGCTAATTATTGGGATAAGTGTATGTCCAATTTCATCCCAATACCCGTGTGGGATTTCAATCAATCAAACACGGCTTTATTTGTGCAGTTGGGCGATGTGTAAAATTTATCGTCCCAATCAATATCAGTCAAATGTGTGTATATAAACGAATCGTCCGATTTGTTTATATTTATTTATTTCATTTTAAATACACATTAAAAAATATATTTTTAACTATAAAATATTTATTCCATCACACAATCAATTTTCACAACACGACAATCAAACAAACAAGTCAACCATTGTCTGTGGACGACGGGCGTCGGGTGCTACTAAACACCGTCTGCATCCTGGTGTATATATTTTAACTAGAAAATTGAATAGAAGGTGAGAAGTTCTCACCGATTAGCTAAACCAAACGCCACGACTCTTCTTATGTAGAAATCTTCGTCGTGCTCGCCTTTTGTCTATTTCGTCATCCATGTTCGCTACATATATAAAAATCACAATTTTATATTCTCTAGTATATAAAAATCAAATTTTTATTTCGCAATAACATATACAAAAATTGTATTTTTATATTCTCCACCTTATAAAAAACATATTTTTTTATAATCTCTACTGTATAAAAATCATATTTTTATAATCTCTACTGTATAAAAATCATATTTTTATTATCTCTGCTATATAAAAATTATATTTTTATTACGATATTTTCCTTAGAAAAATCACATCTTTTGTTCATATAAAAATCCATCTTTGTTAATGATAAAAATATAATCTTTTTAGGTATAAAAACATAATCTTTTCAGTTTTACTTATTACATAAAATCAGATCTTTATCCTTGGTTATAATATAATAAACTGAAAATAAAATAAAATAACTGTAAATAAATAAGAAAAAACATACCTTAATTTCGGATTTTGTTGTGGAAGGGGGAGGTGATGGTTCGTCAGAGGGTCGGTGGAGGGGAGGTGCGGCCGACGGAGGTCTACAGGCGAAGTCGGCTTCCAGGTGGTGGTCGGTTTGGGGTAGACGGAGCTTTAGGGTTCGAGCGTCGATCGATGGAGAGTGGAAGCTGGTGGCGGGGATGACCAGGGATAGGTTGGGGCGGCGTCAGGCAAGGCGCGGTGGCATCAGGGGCGCGCGATGGAGTTGGCGTCGTTGAATCGTAGGCGACAGTTTCTTTTGGGTTTCCCTTTTTTAATTAACGTGGACTGAGGAAGAGAAAGAAAAGGGGTGGGCTTATTTATAAATATATATTTAATTTATTCTATTCTCAAAAAGTAACTTTTGATCCGGACCCCAAATCGAACCTAGCGACTGTCGTTCCTAGCTAATTACCCCCATTCCGAACACAATGGGATATGTTTCATAAGCCAGTTCGTCTATTACGATGGGTTTTTATCAAATTCAAAATATAAAACAATATATATTGAATTTGAACGTACATTTTAATTTACCGGGTCCACATACGGGCTCTAAAAATTCCCGAAAAATTATTTCTACCTTCACATTGACGATACGGTCCTATCAAAACTAATTTCGTCAAATTCTAAGATCGTTTGAAAAATGGCCATTTTCCAATCGATTAAAATTGACTGAAACTATCAGAACACGTTTTACTTCGCCATGTTCACGTATTGATTCAGAAAATTATGAATTTTGGAATCTAGCAATAATTTGACATCCCGGATCCAACAAAAGTGATTTCGTCGAAAACCGAGGTCGTTTCCAAAATTTCCATTTTCAAGGGCCTTTATATATATTAAAATATATATAAATTCCACAGCGACTTTTCTGAATTTTAAACTGGACATATCTTTCAACTTCTAAAGTGAAATCTCAGTTTCTTAGATCCGTTAGAAAGATATGATCAAACAGATTCAAATATTTCTTGTTTCGCTGAAATCCTATTTATTTTGAAACCTGTACATTCATTTGAAATTTGAAATCGAATTTTCGAACTACCGCGCCATTTTCAATTCCTTTTATAATTAAAATAAATATTTATATTTTAACGATGACGTATATAAATATATACGTTCTAATTCTATTCAAAATAAATTTCTCGTCGATATTATTTGAAATAATTCATTTTAAATATTCAAAATTCATCAAAATAGCCAAAATAAAAATTTTAAATTGGCTCAGATTTTCGGGTTATTACATTACCCATTGTCTAACAAGTTTGTTTTCAACATGTTATCATTCAAACACTTTAACCGTTTCAACATATGAATTATTCATATTAACATCCCAACTTGTTATAACAGTAATTCTTAATTATTCTGGCAAATTTGATTATACAAAATAGGGAATGGTAACGACAACATATTATTATCTAAAATGCTATAGCTTAAACCCACTCACCTCATACGCTTTCCCAATTCTAGATCTGGTCCAGTTTTAGCAACCATGGTTTTTCCCCTAATTGGATTCAGAACCTAACAACCATGGATTTATTATTTTTATTAAAAGAGAAAAGAAAGGAAGAGGAAGAAATTTGAATAGATCGGATCTAGAAATTACCTCACTTCGTTAAGAGATCTGAACACCCATTTACAACCATATGTTCCTTTCCCCCAGACTTAGATTTAGAATTTTACCTAAACTAATAGCCTAAATTTTCTGAATAGATTAGGGGAGGAGAGGAAACGGCAGAGCTTCAGCATAGCCTCGGAAATATGAGGTTTAGAGGCTTAGCTCTACAGACATATTTATAGGTGTATCAGAGAAACCAGGACCCTCATATTTGATTAAAAACCATCAGAAATGTCCACGTATCAAAAAACCCTAATCTGCCAAAATCTACTGAAGGGGGGTCGACACCCCCTGTTTTTGAATGGGCGGGAAATCTGCCGCCTTCCCAAAATTCGAATTCTGAAACGATTTTTGAATTTCTGAACCATATATATATATATATATATATATATATATATATATATATATATATATATATATATATTCTTCCTGCGCATATACAAACTTCAAACCTTAGTAACTTCTTCATATGGTCTTCGATTTACGCAAATCAGGTGTATGTCTTGACCAGAATTTTGAGACGGAAGCAACGGTACAATCCGTTTTACTTAATTCTGAATATTTAATTTATTTATATTTTATCATTTTGAGTTAAAAATGCGGGGTGTTACAAATACACCATAACCAAGCCAATTTCCATATATTTTAACAAATAAAATCTTCAATTTATTTAAGGTTAATAACGTTATATTTTAAATCCAATCATTTATATTTTTCAATCGATTTTCAAATCCAATTCAATTATTCAACCAATTTCAAGTCAAATATTTAACAATGAAAATTTGATTTCCAACCAACCATTCTGAATTAAATATTGAGTTCAATTCATACACAAAACCATATATTCGATTTTTACCTTCTAACTCAAGTATAAATGTAAAACTGATTATCAATAGTTAAATTTTCAATTAATACAATACTCCAGTCGTCGAAATTCCTGGGACGTACAATCTCCCCCTAAAAACTTTTCATCCCCGAAAACAAGAGATCGTTAGAGTTATATCAATGTATACTTTAAACTTTCATATTCATGTCCAAATTTTCCTACAATTAATTTAAATATCAATATTTAAGACATCGATCCTCTTTGTTTATCCGTCATATTTAATTAACTCGGAAAATCAAATTTCCCTTTAAATAATCAAATTTTAATCAAATACGATTTTTCTTTATCTTCCAAATCAGGTTTTATTCAATCCCATGCTATATACAGTTTAGACAAATTTTCTTCTCAAATTATTTTGAGATATTTCCCAATTTCTCATTCCATCAAATCTTCTTCAAAATCATATAATTTCTTTTTCAAGACCAATCTTGTTTTAAATTTCAATTCCTGTACAAGTTAAATTTATGCATCTCAAATTATTTCAAATTTCTTTATGAATCTCATCTGTTAACGTTTACTTACTCATCGTTGCATTCATTCATTACAACACAATTTTAATCAAATCCCCTTACATTCGATCCATTCAATCTTTCCAACACTCATTGAAAAGTGTAAATAACATCTCCTCTTCAAGTTACAAAGTGTCGACTTGAAAATTTCGAAATTTCGAAATCTTTTATAGCTTTATGACACGAAATTCATACAGAACATATTTGTATTATTATTCCAAAGCTATGGACTTGAAAATACTTCGAAATATTTCTTTCTTAACTTATTAAGTTAGATATATTTTAATTTTAAATTATTTATTTGAAAATATTCTGATAACTCGAAGTTTGACAACTCTATTGTCATCCTTACCGATGTTAGGCAAACGTTGGCCAGGCGCACGATTACGGTTGACAAAGTCAATTGTTTAAACTGAAGTTAACAATTGGGTTGAATTGATTTAGTTTAATCTAATCAATAGTTTTCCAAATATTCGTTAAAGTTAACGAATGTTGATCAAAGTTAATTAATCTCCGATTAACTATATTTCAAAGTGATTATCAAGTAATTATTGTTAATATAGTTAATTATTATTTAAGAACCTTTTTAAAAATGATTAATTATTCTATTTCTAGTTAATAATGAGATTAACTAATTTTAATATAGTTAATGTTGTAGTAAATTATTATTTTAATTAATAATAATTAAAGCAATTACTTTTTAATTGAAAATTTAATTAAGAAGTGAACAAATGGAAATAATATTTGAGTTAAGTCTAGTAAGAGTTCATAAAAAGGGTTGTAACCTAAGTTTACGAACAAAGTTGTAAATGGAATTTATAAGCTAATGCTAAGTTTCAATAAAGTTTTATTTAGTTAAGTAAAATGGATGTGATTACAATAGGACTCCAAAGAAGATGGTTAAATGGATCTGTGCAAAAGAATATTTAATAGTTTAATAAATTAAGTAAATAGATTATAAGGATGTTACCAATGTTAGACTTGGTTAATAAAACCATACTGAAACCAAATGGGAAATAAGATTTTAGAGTTTACTTAATTAAGTAAAGGAAATTAGCATGTAAAGCGGGTTTTCAAATAAAAGAAAATGGTTTATAAAACCATAAAAAATGGAAATGAAATATCTAATTTTTGAGTTGCAAACTTTTATTATCTTAAGATAAGAATGGTCAAGGTCTGAGAGGTAATTAAAGCACCCCAACTTGAACGACTTCACTATTATCAAGAGATAGTATTAGTTTGTAGTGGGTAAGAATATTGGAATGATTTATTATTTTCTTAAGGAAAAATTGCAACTTAAATTTGCAAAAGATTTAGAGATATAATAAAAGCTATTGGGTTTTTCATAACAATGTTTCTTTTACATTGATTGGCCAATAGTAGATTTGGTAAATACCCTTATTTAAAGAAATAAGTCAATAGTATTTGTTTCCAACAAAAGATGAAAAGGGATAATACTGGTTTTGAAATGGAGTTATACTTTCCATGAGTAAGACTGTAAGCTTTAAATTCATAAAATTGTGAAACCATTTAGGATTATATTATTAAATATTACGTCGTTGACGTTATTTTGACCATAAAAGATTGGTATTTAAACTTATAACCCTGGGTTAAGTATATGTAACAATATTTCCAAATTTGGGAAATGGAAAGGGACTGGGGAAATTATATCGTTATTTTCGAAGTAATGGAAACAGGAGAGTTTTGATGAGGTCAAATTTATGAATCAATTATAGAATCGATGTAATGGTTTAAATAAAGAGTTTTAATATAAAGGATCTGAGCTGCCAATGTACTTAACCGTACTGTTATGTTTTGATAGTTAAACAACCGACTGTCAAATGAATTATTCTATTTGGACCATCTGACGTGTTGTTTCGAAGAGACCAGGATGGGGACTAGACCTAAAATCATTTCGAATCAACGGTGTGGAAGCGACTAACTTGCATACCTATAAAGATGGAGCATTGAAGACCGTTGATCTTCATGAGCTGAAGAACTACTTGATAGATTTCTCTACGTTGCAACCAGAGATCTTTTTATTGTGATTTTGTCGTGTTTGAAATCCATGGATTTTCAAGGACTTCTCGCAACTTATCCTTGGGTGTGATTCCCATATAGGATACGGTAGGAGGGTGCTTTCGGTCCATCATGTTGCTGGTTGATTGTATGGACGAATGTCTGATAGAGTATTTCCAAAAGATCATGTACGATTGATTTTTACAAATATATCAAATTTGGTGGCGGAGAAATTCTCTTGCTTAACACTCAGATTATATTTATGAATATCAATTAGTTATTTGATGGATCTAACGATGTGGCGTTCAAAGTAAATGGTGGTGCGCTATCCTAAAAAGTAAACGTGACATCAAGCCTCATCAACCGGGAAATGGAAGAAATCGGGTAGGTCGCATAGCTAGTTGGGTCATACCAAAGTAGGGTATATCATTACCTGATCTGGAGAAATAAAATGTCTCGGTTGCTCCTTATTTTTGTATGTTTTCAGTTTGGTTGATTGGTCCCCAACCTGATATATTCGGTCCACTCAAGTTAAATGAGTGACCGATCATGTTTAGCCTGAGGTACAAGATGTTCTTGTTAAACCTCAGTGTATTCATCTCCAGAGATACACTAATCGGGATCTGGTCTCATACCTTGCCATAGTTGAAATCCATTCTCCAATAAGAGCCCCGCGGTTTATGATTTTATAATGAATTTGTAGAGCATGAGATGCAAGCTTTCGATTAGATTACTTATTTGTGGTTTGATAGACACTATTATAATATCACTGGATTTTGATATGTCGAAAATGTTTTGGGTTATAGTAAGTTAAAAAGCATCTGCGTTTATGTGTGGGTTGGCTTACTATTATCCTTTTCTTTCAAAAGGGTTTTATAAAGTTAAACAAGTTGGAACTGTGAATTTATCACTGAAAGTATTTCAGACTGATCCGGGTGAATTTTGATTTGCTTCAAATATGCTCCAGTCAAACCGAGTATATTTCCAGGCTAGGTTCCGTTTGGAGTTCAGGAGCTAAGAGTTGAAAGTAGGAGGTTTCACCGTTATTATATAAAGTTTATTTCCGTTGTGACTGATGTATGTTGTACTCTGGTAAATGGTATGTATATAAATAGATTGCTTCTTTAAAGTTATATTAAAATATTATATTTATTCGTTCCACTGTGAGATTCTAATGATGTTCTTCTTCCTTTCTTCTATTCCAATATTTTCTTCCTTTTTTTCTCTCACCCTCTAATTTCTTTCTATTAACTATCTGGCGTTGTTCGATTCTTGGGTTTTGGAAGTAATACAGGTTTTATGTATCATTGTCGAAATTCGAGCATCGGATTTCCGCCGGGTCGTTACAGTGGTATCAGAGCTATTGGTTTAGTGATAACCTTAGCTCTGTTGTGGCGTAACTCAATAGAGATAGGATTAGTAATATCCTACACTGAGTTTAAGTGTGTGTGTGTGTGTGTGTGTGTGTGTGTGTGTGTGTGTATATATATATATGTATATATATATATATATATGTATATATATATATATATATATATATATATGAGAGCGCGTATTTGTAATAGTGATATAAAATTATTTTTAAATTATTTTTGCCCAATATATTTCGTAAAGCAATAAAAGTAATGATTTTCTCAAATAATTATTATATGGGCAATCAAGAAGATTTACGAATGTTGATTTGAATGGCAAGTTTAATTGTGTGATTGATTGCATGAATATAAACCTGAAAATGAATAGACTTGGTTGAAACCCAATCTGAAATAAATAAGTTAAATAAATAAATTCAAGAATAATGAATCTGAATGGATAATTAAATTAAGTTTTGAAATTCAGTAAATTTTTACATTGATTATTGTTGTTTTTGATGATTTTTGAAAAATAGAGACTTAATTTATAAAGTATTAATAAAGGGAGTTTTTTTGTATTTTAAAACTAAAACTGAACATTAGTCAAACAGTCCCTTAAATTTATATATAAATAGCGAATGTTAAAAGGTATTACTATAACAATTTTGAAATTTAAAATTTTCAAATCCTAAAATTTCAAAATTTAGATGAAAGTTTTATATTTGAAATATGAAATTTTAAAATTCAAAATTTTTAATATTTGAAATTTGAAACTTTTAAAACTTGAAAATCTAAAACGTAAAATAACAATTTTAAATAAAATTTACAATTTCAAAATTTTAGTTCAATTTGAAATTCTGAATTTGGAACTTTAAAAGTCTTGGAAATTTTGAAAAATTTCATGTTCCAATTCTAAAATTCAATAATTTCAAGTTTCAGTTCTATAATTTGAAATTTTGAAATTTAATTTCTTTTCGCATACAATATGAATTTATATAAATCGAAAAGCAACAAAAATAAAAGTGCTTTTTAAATACATTGAAAAATGACTTTTAAAATTGGTGTATTTTATTTATCCATGTTAACTTTTCACCTTTTGTCTTCTATAAACACAAAAGTAATACTTTTTGTCATCCAAACGGCCCCCTACTCTAAAACATGCATCCCATTCAGGTGCACCCTCATAAGAACGCAAGACTTAGCATCGATCTTGCTTCTTGTCACTTGGGAGCAGTCAAAATTGCCACTTGGGTCACCACAAAACTTCTTTCCTTTCTAACAGCACAATGCACATGGAAGGAAAGACAATAAAGACAGAGCATGCAAGTACATATCTTGACATATAAACAAAACACCATAAACAGTTGAACACAAATCAATAACACAAAAATTGGTAATTACCAAAACTATATATAAAGGGAAATGCAATACTCGTGGCATTGCTACAAGGATTGGAAGGACTCCAGCATTCTTACAGGCTGATTGCTCACAAACCAGGTTATGCGAGGCATGTCATTTTTGTATGGACTGAATACGCCGACATTGACAATTCTCTATTAAAGAATCAGTCCTCCATTACGTATCACTATATAACAATCACTATATAACGATTAAGCACAGTAGGTGAATGAGCTATTAATTATCTGGCTTTGTAATGGTTATCAAAAGCAACCAGTTCATCCATCAATTTCTTCACATATATTAGCATTTCCCAAGTAAACTAGTTGCATCTCATCTCTCCATATCTGCGTGATCAAAATGCAAAAATAAAGCATTCTCAATGAGTTGAAAAAAGTTCCAAAATGATGAATGAACATGTAAATTTTAATTACTAACCGCATCACGAAATTCAAGTCTGATGTGAGGTACATTTGTCTTGTGAATATCATTTCCATCTGGCCCTCTAATATAGTATTTCTTCCCAATCCAATGAGACTATAAACATGAAGAATCGGGTAATTACAGTAACCAAGAAAAATAAATAAACCACACTGGAAGACCAACTCTAAGATAAAACAATTAATATCCATAAGTGAACATATCATGCATGTAAGAAATTCAATTCTCAAAGATGCATCATGTAACCATGAAGAATCATTTCAGAGTAATAGTTTTCCTCTGGATAATTGACAATGCTTCAAGTGTAAAACAACAGTACAAGGTCTTCGGACAACCCATGAAGTTGACTTTCTCAATAAAAAACCATTTGGTTGAATTGTCCTTTTATGTCATCGGCATTATTGAAGTACTAAAAAGAACATTTTTCTCCATTACAAGAGTATGCAATTAAGGCTCAGTGCAACATTGTGAATGATTGAAGAAAAACAAGTTGTTACTGCACTGACCCTTTTCAGTCGAAGTAACATCCATTCAAACTGTTAAATTATTTGAAAAATAAGGGTACCTTAAGAACATGTGAAAATCCAGATTGGTATACTGAATTTCTAGCAATTTCACATAAATCACAAGAACTGAGCTTCCACACCTGTGACAATAAGAAATAATAAAAAGTTAACTGATGTCAGATCAAATGACAGGGGACAGAGGAAAAAGTAGTGGGAGGCAGATAAGAGCTTACCGAGGCTGCAATGCTGTATTCTTCCACCAATGGTTCTTTTGTAAAATGGATTTGCAATGGGTCATCAGTGGATAGTGATACGTTTAGACCTCGTAAAAAAAATTTGGGTAGAGGATTACGATCAAGATCTAAAAACAAAGAGTTGTTGCTCAAAGGAGACATTGCCAGTCCAATCTGCATAAGACATGCAATCAACAGTATAAGATACGAACCACAGTTGCCCTTTTGAATCATAAAATGAGATTTTTGAGGCTACCACACTAATATCATTACATGTAGTACAGTGACTACAGTAAGGAACCAGCAGGAAAATGGTTTTAATTCCATTTCAGAAAATGGCAGCAAGAAAGTACCTGAGCAAGATAATACAAGTACTGCAAAACAGGTGACTTTCTTAAATTTATTCCATGAGCAATATTCTGAGCAAGAAGAAAGGTTGCAGCAAGGTGGTCGATATCCCCTGCCTATGGAGAAGTAGGGAAAACTGTGAGCAAATCTTAGGTCTTGTAGGGTAAAGAAATTTTACTATTTAGACTGATACCTCTCCAGAATGCGGGCGTAACTTGATAGTTGTCATTCCCTTTGACTCACGGAGCTGGCAAACATGAAACTCATATGACTAATTACAACTTATATATGACATTATATTGTTAAAAACAAGTCAACCCAGGCGACAAACCTTATTCAGTGTGTAGAGGTTCGCATAGCAATAGTATAGATAATATGAAAATGCAGGGTTAAACATGTTTGTCCACTGGGCTGGTGTAGGCATATGTTTTGTTGGACGACGTTCAGGTTTACTTTCATCATCAACCAAATCCAGACCTACAACCTAAGACAGAAGGAGTGAGCAAATGGTTTAGATACCGTTCAAAAATGTTCAAATCAAAACAAACATTCGGAAAAATAAACCAAAACAAATCGATATTTTTTAAAACAAAAACCAACTTAATCAATAATGTTCAATTTGGTTTAGTTGGTTTATCTAGAATTAATTTGATCTTACAGTTGTTGATATAATGTAAGCTGAAAAAATTGAGTCAATATCATGCAAACATTTTGAAAAAACAAACTCATCTCCTCAAAGTATTAATATGAACGGTAATAAAAATATTGTAGAAAGTAGGGTTCTTCATGATAATTTAATTTAATTTTGGTTTAATTAGTTATTTAGTTTATCATATGTATAAAATCAAACTCGACCAATAAAGCAAAGAAATAGAAAAATCAAAATCCAAACAACCCAATATATTATTTATAATAGAAAACAAGATACTGGCACTGCTGAGCTGAACAATATGCGATGCTGGCATTTCAAATTGTCGTTTTCCATTATTATTCCATTGAATCATTCCTCATCTTCCAGTTAGTTCCTCTTTACAGTTTTCAAAGTTTCAAACACTGTTTTCCTGAATAATGCGCAACTAAAATTTATATCCTTCTCCCTTGATTAATTTTCATCTCTAATAGTTAGAGATCGGTTGTCAACTGGATCTCAGCAAAAATCGGTCCTCAATTTCATCTCATCAACCCATATTGACACTCTGTTAGAGGCATCATCAACCACCAAACATGAACGTTCTTCAGTTGAACATATATATCATCAACAATTCAAAATTGTTCGTAATACAAAGTCTACAGGAAAACTTTGTAGTTTTACATTGCATGTGTCACCTTGATTCAAACAAATGTCTTTTCAACTAGGGTTGTCAATGGATATCTGAAAAATTTGAAATCCGTCCGCATCCGTATTCGAAAAGCGGATAAATATCCGATATCCGAAAAAACGGATGTGGATATGAATACGTACATATCCGCATCTGAAAATTAACCGTCCGATTTCTTTTAACATTATGCTCAAAATTATATGTATTTTAGTACAATGATTGAGATTTATTTATTGCTTTACCAAGTTGAAGGTTTATATTACATGCACTAAATGCATATTAGTTACTAAAATTAATTTAATTTCATTATATTACGTATCTTTAACGCTTTCGTGATCAATGGAATTGAAAAATATTTTGGCTAAACTAAAAATTTCATTTATATTTCTTGATTTACCAATCATTGGCGGATAGGAAATTATTCGATATTCGTCCACATCCGCGGATATAGATATCCGAAAGTGATTTCGGATGTAGATACGGATATGGAACTATCCATATCTAAAAGTGATTTCGGATGCGGATATGGCACTATCTGTATCCGAAAGTATCCGTTGACAGCCTTATCTCCAACTCCAATTTGAGAACTATCTACGTTCACCGTTTTCCAAGCATTTTGTACACATTATTAATTCCTTTTTTAGCACAACACCTCTATCACCCTTCCGAACCCTCGAGATTTCCCTCCAACTGAAAAATTGCAGCATTTTACCACTAACTATTCCAATAAAATATGTTTCTAACTCCTGTAAGCTTCATCACTCTTTCATCATGCATCTTCAGCCTAATATAACCTACCACCTTTAACTTGCAGGTTTTCACAATTGGCAGATTCCACCTTACTAGTATGCCTTTTCATAATCAATGAACGTCTTCATCTACACATAAGACATTGTCATCAAGTTTCTCATCATAATTTACTTCATCGTCGTTATTATCATTCTGTTTTTTTGATCTTCCAATGTCATCATCATCTCCTTATTCTTTAAAGCTTCTTGCAAAATTTCAGTTGATGATAAGCTTTTTTACAGTAAAAAAACGATGAAATTCTTCCCCATTTTTGATATATTAGATCGTATTTTCATGTTTGATCGATTACCCCTTATTACATGATGCACCTCTCATTACTGAGCAAGCTGCTAACGGTTGATCTCATGAAACACCTCCTTCAAGTTTGAGTTGTCCATTGCAACCATAAGCATTTTCCAACTTTTCGATATAAAAGACTCATCAATATCAAATTGTGTCTCATTACTCATCTTGTAATTCACAGCCGCCGATTGATTTACAATTACTAGAAAATCATTGAGATGCTTTCCAACTGACTCGCCTTTCCTCAGTTTCAAACTTATCATTTGTCTCATTAGCAGAGCCTTGTTTGTTGCTAGTTAATTTTGCATGGATTCCTTCTAAATTTATTTCAAATTCCTATGCAGATGTTTCATTTGAATAATATAAAACATTATGATCTTCAGACAACACCAAGTAACAGCCGTAGCCTTTCTATCCAAAAAAATTCACTTACCTCAGATGTATCACTAGGCTTTACCCTTTTATTCTTCAATGGCTGATGCAGATCATCGAAGCAAAAAAAATCCTCCACACCTCCGCCATCCATAACCTCAATTCCTCTAATTAAGTTTCTAAATGCTTATCTTTTTTATGACGAATACACGCAGGTGAGGTTTTTTAAGATTAATCGTACAACTAGATTTTAGAAAAGATGAGTGAAGAAAACTAATAGATAAAGAAAATCCTCCAAACAATCTATATTAATTTCACCAAAAAAAGATTTCAAAAGAAAACCTAAAAATTGAAAAGATATTTCAACCTTTACAACCTTAGAAAAATAAACATCTATAACATGAACCATATACATGCATACTAATAATAAGAAATTATTTTGTGTTCAAATCGTCGTTCATATGATAACAAATAAATTGTTGCATCCAATTTAAAAGTAAAAATTTCTTTTCAACCGTGATATGCGTTAGTATTTTGAGCAAGTCCAAATATTGTTTCTTTTTTATTCCTTCAAGATGTGATTTTGTGTCAGAAACAAATCTATAAAAAAAACTACAAAAGTATGGCAATAAATTTGAGCCACAGTTACACCTTGACTCCTAACGTCTTCAGAATTTATTTCGATTTGGAAATAGTGTATCACAAAATCCAACAAACAATTATTTAGGACAAAAGCAAAGAAGGTGACGATGACGAGTAATTTGCTAACCTTTCATTTATTGTACAGTTTTAAAATTAAGAAATTTGATGGTTTTGAGGTTGCGCATTTCTAATTGGCAACTTAAAATTTTACTTCTGGTAGTAAATTTTGCAAACATTGAACTTGGATTATTTCAAACCGTGTATTTTTCCATATCACTATGCTATAAGAAATCTATATTATTAACTGCAAAGTATAATTTTGATTATTTTCATTGCTATTAAATTTCATGACATTTTAATACTTGTATGGATTTAATGATCTTTTTATATAGTTTTTTAATATAATTTCAGCCCTTTTAACACATACCTTTTGAATATTGGATTCATTAAAGAAATATATAAATCATAGATCAAACTGAATTCATATAAGATATTTTATCACTTGATTCATTCTTCTCTATTAGAAATTGAACCAAGTATTCTTTTGTGAATACATTTTTTGAATAATAAAAACAAAAGAAGAAATTAAGAAACATACATTTAGGCTGTCGTTTTACAGGTTATATTTTAAATACAATATTTTCAAAAATAATTTTGGCAATACATATTCTTATGATGATTTTTGTCAGCCTACAAATAGACAACATTCAGCCTATCAACGGATATTTTTTGAATGCAGAAACTGTCATATTGGCTATTCGCATCCATTGATACACAGACGTATATTTTTCCGATCCACTGAAGATTGATAGATTTAAAAGTATGTAGAAATTTTTGTTAACTTAAATTTCGTATCAATCTCGTTGGTTATTCAAATATGTAAAATAAACAAATATAATAATAATGATAAATAATTTTGAAATGTTAATATGCAATAAATAAAAATAATTGGGTTATCAACCTAATAAAATAATAAATACATACCATTACCAGAATATATGTTACACAAACTATAATCTTAACAAAACCAAGTTGATGATATTCGGATGTGGATCCCCTCATATAGATGCATACATGTATGTTTTTTCACACACACACACACACACACACACACACACACACAGATATATATATATATATATATATATATATATATGGGAAACTCTATTTAGACACAAAATTACACACAATAAATCTTAACCATTGGATCCTCCCATGAATTACACTCTCCACATAAAGACAAACAAATCTAATGGTGGAGGCTTTGTGTCTCTCTCTTTGTGTTTAATTTTGTGTCCAAATAGCCGGCCCCTATATATATATATATATATATATATATATATATATATATATATATATATATATATATATATATATATATATATCCGTTTTCCAAATAGAAGGAGATGAATTTCATATTTTCAAACGTGTCTGTAACAGGTTTAGTCAATAACATATACAACATCAAACATTAAACTTTGGATTTGAATGTATTTCTTTCAAAAACATTTTCATACGCACGTGTAATGATGTCGTAAATTAACAAATGAGCTTTTGATATTCAAATAATAACTTTATTCCTTTCATGGGCGAAGCATGTGCTATTTGTACTGAAGCACATCATTAGTCCCATCTCTATCTTACAGTGTGTTGCTTTGATTAATCATTCTGACTTGTCCGCCTGAAGCAACTGTCAATTACATTTTGTCTTGCGTGCGTAAAAGGCATGTAATTTTTACTAATTATTTCAAATTCTACATGCAAAAAGCATGCTTCCTCCATACTGTTTAAATTGACCTGCAAGCGTGAAGCATGTGACGTGAATCCTAATTATTATCCGTTGGATATATGAAAAGTGTGTCATTTGTATTCGCACTAGTACATAAATGTGATGTGCATAATTATCCCCATTTCATATAACAATAGGTTGAAACCATGATATGGAGTATTGAACGGGGCCTCAAATTTTCGATGGTACCATACTGGTGCCGTTGAGGAAAAACCGAAACCAATCAAGTTTATTGATTTTGGTTAGAGTTTTAAAAAACGACAGGAACAATGAAACCCTAATTGCAGCAAAATCACGAGAAATAGAAAGCAAAATATGAAGAAATCAACGCAAAATCACCCGAGCTCGACATGCCTTCGATCATCTTCATTAACAACAATTTTTTTCTTCGTCTTCTTCAACAACGTCGAGACCAATGTTTTAAAACGCAAAAGGCGTAAGTGAGGCGTTTTCGGGTTCGTGAGGCGAGGCGTAAGCCTCGAAGCGTAAGCCTTTTGGGTTTAAAAAAAGCGCAACACATATACTTAAATTTTAATATGGAATAACATTAAACATCAAATAGTAAGTAAAAACCATAAAGCATTCGATTCCATCACTCAAATAGTAAGTAAAAACAATAAACCATAAAACAAAACAAAAATAGTATTAAAAAAGGAGACTAAATTTAGTTTCAAGCAGTATTTAATACAATTTACATTAACAAACCAGCGTAAACCAGAAGCAGGACCGAAACAACCAAAATTTCAGAAATCATCAGAAACTTCAAGGGAAGAAGAGGGGGGGGGGCACATGAGCAAAACCGAGTTCTCGAACATTGGTTGAAATTCAAATAATTATTCATTAAGAAAGCAAATGCGTACTTTCAACTGGAAGTATAATGATGGAAAAGATAGGTTTCACTGAAAAGCAGATCTATGTATCTACCTTTATTCATATTGATGATAACCCAAAAATAAATAAGCACTAATTCACATGACTTTTACAGTTTTAACTATGGCAACCTGGTAGAAACAAAAAAAAAGAACCAAATAATCAATCGAACCTGCTTTAAGAAAACATGCAACTGAGGATGTGAATCTGGATCAACAGTTACTTCAAAAAGAGGAAGGAAAATATTATCCAGAATATTCTGAAATGAAGTGACTATTCCCATTTCCTTGTACACGTTATACAACCTAGGAATCTGCAAAGAAGAAAGCAATATTATGCCACTGCATATGTTCATCGAAACACGACATCACCATGTTCCTTACAAAATTTATGAAATGGTCATCGACCATACAAATAGATGCCTTATTAATGTAAAGAGTGAAATGAAAGGCTTTTTACACATTAAAGTTTCATGACAATTTTCATGCTTCCTATCATACCTTCAGGCTCACATACAATTAGTTATACATCGTATTTAAAATTAAAACCACGAACAAAAATATCATAATTGAAGCAGTTAAACAGAAAAATTATGCACATCATTGTACTGGCTCTTAATAATATTTTCGTCTAGGTCTGAATATCAAGTAAGAGCGGAGGATGTATCTTCTATAAAAGACGAGTGATACCTGAATTAGCCAAACAACATTTTCGCTATAAAGATCATTATTCACAATCCAACTTGCTAGCTGATCCCACTCACTCTGTTTCCTCCCATAAATTGATATTCTATATTCTGCCATCTGAGAAAAGAAAGTACAAAAAACAACCGATAATCAGAATTCTCGAGATCATGTACTTCAAGAGACCAAAATATGATTTCTTTATAAATATTTCTACCACGGATCAACTAAGCATAAACTTTGTAACCAGATTTAAGAAAATAATAAACACTAAAACATTATGAGCAAAAGAGCAAGTTAAAAGCGAGAGCAATGAGCGAGGGCAGTAGAGTGATCCCACAAACTCATAGGTCATCTCGAACAAATCTGTATGAAATTTGTAAAATATGTCGAGCTTACTTAGTATTAAATCTTAATTGTCATGGAAACTAAATGCGAGAGTGTGGGGAGAGGTGGATAATGAGCAGTAGCAAGGAAGCCCGACTGATCAACAAATTCAGTCTGTGCGTCTTAAAAGAAATGACTGCGCTGAGCTGGAATCAGAACAGAAGTAGCTCATTAAGTATCTAAGCTAGTGTGGTAGAAAGAACCATACATTATAGTTCTCCCTACCACGCTAGCTAGTGTTGTATACTAATATTAATGTGGGCTTCATATAGATAAAATTACAATATGTATATAGTAAATGTACATATAGATAAGATAAAACATTAATTCAATATTTTTTTTCATTTCAAGAAGTCATTGATTGAACAATTAATGGATGATCCGCGTAGTTATATGACAACTTCTTCGGATTTGGAAAAGGTAAACTTGTCCGTTTTTCATGTTTGAACAAAACATAAGTCAAAAAAATATAATTTCTAGAAGTTTAAAACAAATGTGAAATGTGTGATATGTAAATAGCCTAACCGAAGAAAGATCTAATTTTATTATGTGTACGGCCCTTGAACAATCACTAATCATTTTGCTTACAGTGGAAAAAATGTACAGTGTCATAATAACAGAATTTTTTTTCCTAGAATAAAAAAGGCTATTCAGTTGGAAATGCGTTGATTTGAGTTACAAAATACAATTATGATGAAGATTTATTACTCTATTCTAGCACAATTTTGAATGCTTTTTTTAAGCCAAGGATTCGCAAAACTGATTAATAATAATAAAGATTTGATACAGTTTCGTAGAGCAATCGATTACTCAATTTCGTATTTTTAATGTTTACAACACTAGAGTCCGCTTCTTCACCATACTACAGGTGAACGAGAAAATGCAAAGATGACAATTAAAGAAGCCCAAGCAAAACTTACCATGTCCATATGAATTATGTCCCTAGTGGAATCAATGGCACAGAGTTAAAATAATATTCTGACTTAAGACTATTGATGAACTAAATCAATTCAATGAATAAATTTGCAACAAGTTTCGTGTTAAGATTTTCGGTAGAGTCAGAAAGTATTAAGTACAAGATGATTCATGCGCCTTTTCTATACACAACTATATATTAAATACTTCTACTTTCTATTTGATCTCAGCTTACTGTCTTTCTATAAAAGAATCGGTAGAACCCACTGTCACTATTACTACGTACATTTTTTTTTCAATTTTTACCTTTACTCTATACTATTAGAGTCGACCAAATATTATGATTCTATGTTTGAGCACTCATAACATTTCGCGAGTTTAAATACAAAGCACCTTTGTGCCTTTCTACAAGCCCTAAATTTATTTTCTATCATCGTATCTAATCTAATTTAATACCCAACAGAATCAGGAGAAGCTACTTAAAATTAATAATTATCTAAGAGACTTAGATATGATGGTCTTTTATATAATATTTTATTCTACTAGTAAAAATAGGGTGCCTCTAAGGACTCTTTGTATATCCAGATTTCCTATCTTCGTTCTTTACCTCCACTTCTTGTAGAGCAATATTTCATTGAATTCATAGTAGTCAAGGCGCTAAGGCGCAAAAAGGCGCAAGTATTGGGCCTGAGACTTTTTTGAGCCTTGGGCTTTTTTGTGTGCCTTTTATACGAGTTTGATTTACTATTTTACTAACTACAAATTAGTTTTTAAACCATATTTTATATTTCATTCAATTATCTGCAAACTTTATTAATAAGATATAAATTTTAAACCACATTTTGTAATTTATCGAACAACTAATTTTTTTATTTAACTATTTATCAACAAAATTTTGAATTTAGCAAAAAAAAGCACCTCAAACTACAAAAAGGCGCACTCAAACTACAAAAAGGCGCAAGCCTTGAGCCTTGGGCTTTTTTGCGCTTAGGCGCGCCTAAGCGCGCGCCTTGATAACTATGATTGAATTAGATTGGCAGAATAAAAAAATTCAGAAATATTTGATTGATATGGCGACACCAGGATTTGAACAGGGGATAAAAGATTTGCAGTCCCCCGCCTTACCACTTTGTCAAGCTATCAAATTCGATCCAAAATAAATGAATAAAAATATTAGCCATATTCTATTTCTACTACCAACTCTTTTTTATCTTGAATTCATTTGTACTTGATCCTCAAAAACACATGGTTACTATTACTTTTTTCGATTAATTATATCTTAAAATATACATCAATTAATCATTTTCCTTCCCATTTCTTTTCTACTGAATGCCAAATTCTGGCGACAAAACTGAAAAAATCAGGGCAAATTGGAATCATTAACAATTTACTTTAGATTATTCTTTAAACTGAAATTAGTGAAAAAAATTGATATATGACCGAATTATGACCAGTCACAATTTTTTCAATGAAATGTACTTTTCTGTTTCAATTATAACAATACATATGTGTTTATAAGTTAAACCCCAAAATACAAATTGTTACCCAGATACTGAAACAGGTCTCTCTCTTATGTACATATTCCTAGAGAAAGTTTTCATGTTTCAATTTTTCATTGAATAAATAGATTGAAATATTGAATATAAAATACGAATTTTGACAGAGTGCGATCCTTGTTAGTGTTGCTCCAAAAATTGAAAGAAAAGATATAATATATAGATAGATAGTCGTATCAGCATATACTTTATAAATACAATTTTTTTTTAAGTATATTCATATTAAGTTACACAGTTCAAGCATATTCTACAAATTTCCCTCCTAATCAAAAAATCCACCAATTCTTTTTGGAACATGATATTTCCTTTTCTTCTTTTTTCTTTTTTGGTTAAAAAAGGGAACTCTATACCTGATTATCCAGACTTTATTTCATTTATGTAGGTACAAAAGAGGAGATTCGGTCTCAATCGTTCCTTTTTGTGGTATCCCGTCGGATCATAATATCGCACTACTACGTTAGGTAGAAGTTGTACAATTTTGAACAAGACTCCATAGATGTAAGCGAAAAAATATCAGAAATATTTTATCAATTTAACCCGTCAAAATTTTGAACCTACCCAAGAAAAATTCCTTATTCTGTCATTCCATCTTTGTTCATACGTTTGAAGACATATGGAGTCGACTAAAATTTTATATGATTCAATAAAAGAAATATACATTCTATTATTGTATTGCTAGGTCGATCCATATGGGTCAATAAATAGTGAATCAATAATTGATTTTTTTTCAATAAAAATAAATAGAAAACTTAAAACTAAGATGCTTCGGAATGGAAATGAGGGAATGTCCGCAATACTTGGATTTAGTCAGATACAATTTGAGGAATTTTATAGGTTCATTAATCAGGATTTAACGGAAGAATTTTGTAAGTTTCCAAAAATTGAATATAGATATCAAGAAATGGAATTTCAATTATTTATGAAAAAGGTATCAATTGGTGGAACCCCTGATAAAGAAAAGAGATGTTGTGTATGAATCATTCACATATTCCTCTGATTGCGGGAATAATTTGAAAACCCGATAGGGATATGCAACAACAAACTATTTTTATTGGAAATATTCCTCTAATGAATTCCCTAGGAACCTCTATGGTGAATGGAATATACAGAATTGTGATCAGTCAAATACTGCAAAGTCCCAGTATTTACTATTGTTCATAATTGGATCATAATGGAAATGTTGTTTATACCAGCACTATAATAAGGAGGAAAACCAAATTTAAAAATTGACTGAAGAACAGGGATATCGGCACGTGTAAGTAGGAAACCAAAAAAAAAAAATCTACTTTTATCATCAACTATGGGTTCAAATCTAAAAGAAATTCTAGATAATGTTTGTTACCCTGAAATTTTCTTGTCTTCATCGAATGATAAGAATATGACAACGGAAATGTGTGCTGATATTTTTTATATTTACTATTCATTGTTATGGTATTCTTTAAGTATCTTATAGTTAACAAAATTCATAGAATCGGGGTTCATGTTCTAATAAAATAACAAAAATTGAAAATGTGTTTGAAGTTCGATTCCAACAAGTTGTGCTAGCATAATTCTAATAAAACATCATCGAAAATTTAGTAGGTTAGAAAGTATTGCTGACAACTCGGGACCAAATTTGTGCATATTTGATACCTTCCCAAGAATTTCCTACCCCCCCCCCCCCCCCCCCCAAAAAAAGAAAGAAAAACCAACTCATAACTGAGGTTCTCTTCCAACAAATTCCAAAGTTTTGGTTTCAAATTTAATAGAAATTTCTCAATGTCCAAATTTAGTTAAAGAAAAAGCGTAGTCCTGGCAGTATCACAATTTGTCTCAAGAATTTCACATGCAACAACATCTCAGACCTCAAACTGCATCTTGGGAGGATTCAGATTAATTTTTGTGTTTAAATTTAACATATTATGAATTTTTTTATAATTGTTGCCTAAAAAAACATAATATAATATAACATGCTTTATTTGCAAGGACAGAGCTGTTGCACCAGAAACTGAAATAATTTTTACTTTTAGCGAGTGGTAGCTTGGTTAAATTGATGGTAGCTTGGTTAAATTGACGGTAGCTTAGTGATCTCTTTAAATTGAATAAAATTGCCTATTTACGTAAAATTAAAGGGGAAAAAAGGATCAAATGGTAAATAATAGTACTCAAATTTTAGATTAAGTATTATCTTTTGAACTTATATAGAGTTTTAATATATATATATATATGTGTGTGTGTGTGTGCGTGTGCGTACATATATACATACATAAATACACACACGCACACACACACACGCACACACACACACATATATATATATATATATATAAGAAACTAGTTTTCCTATGTCTCCATTGTGCCTTTGTGCAATTCCAACATTACTCTTTCGGTTTACACCCCTATCCCAGATCAATCGTTTCATTTGGGATGTTGCTTAGGGATGGATTATACTCCAAGGATATGCTTCGATGATCGATGTGGGACCATTTGGTTATTTTTAATGTTTTACTGAAAGAACATCTGCTTGAAAAAAATGCTGTGATTAAGATAAAGCTGGTGAGTACAACCGCAGAGAAAAAGTTCAAGACAAATAGAGGTGAAGTGCATGCTGATTGAATTGATTGGTACTTAGCTCATATTATTGGAGTTGTTTGAAATTTTGAATGAATTGCCTTGAATTCAGATTGTGCGCCTTGACTTATGTTTTGAAATGCATTTGTTCACACATGTGCATGATGTTTTATCAGGAACTTTATTATCATATCCATGGTTGTATGATACAACTTGTAATACTTGTATTAAGCACTTAAGCTGAATAATTGGTATACTTACACTGGATGACATGATTTAATATTTAGGCCAATTCGCCTTAAATATTATTAAAACTTAGTTCATTCTCACATTCGTTTTGTCAGATGATTTTGACAGATAAAGAGTTTTGAAGAACAAAAATAATTCCAGAAATTAAATATAATTCATGTTTTCTCTTTTAAAAAAGAAGAAGAAGAAGAAGAAGAAGAAGAATCAGGTGCCAATATTAGATTACCAGAAAAGAAACTTTGAGACTTCCAGTATAGTTCTTAACAGAACCATGGAGTAGTAGCCTTATGTTAGCAAGTTAGTTTTTATGTCTGTATAAATATTGGAAATACAACTTAGAAGATATTAAATAATTGATAGATCCCACTTTAAAACTGATTTTAATCATGCATTTTTGACATACTTTCTATTTTGAATAACAATTTTGTTCACATTCATATTGTAACAGAAACAAAACACTTAAATTTGATTGGATGAGCTAAAGCATTGTTGTTAAAAATCTTTAAATCCTGCGATTTAAATCCCGTTTTGGATCGAACCATACCCCTTACAATTCGATTCACATTCCGATTCAAATCTAGCTAAAACTCCAATTACAAAAATCAATAAGTTCATAATGATATATTTAGTACGCTTATTTGCACTCACAATTTAAATCCTATTTTTTTGCAAATAATATAAAAATACAATAAACGAAAAAATTGAGTTTAAGTTTAAATGTAGAAGTTCAAATATTGAAATCAATTCAAAGTGTGCATGTACCTTGAAATATGGATTATATGGATCTACAATTTACGATTTAAATTCCGTTTCGATTTAAATTTTGAACTTCACGATTTGCAATTCGAATCCCATTTTGAAAATCTTGAGTTAAAGAACATCAAATGAATCATGTTTGTACTTCGGGAACTCGGTTTCGGTCATCGTCAAATTGAAATTTTCTTGATTTCGTTCCGCTTTGGAAATCCTGTAAGCTTCGGTTTCGGCCTATATCCCTTTTAAATGGAAAAGCAACAATAAACGCTGCACTTAAAACAAAATATTATCTATAAAGAGATAATAATACAAAAAACATAACTATTATATATATATAGATTATGGACATAAACAATACATACTAAACAAACTTTATAAAATAAATTAAAATCAGACCAAGTCCAATCAAAGATAAGAAAAAACTAAATAATTAGCATCCAGCCCACTTCTTCATTTAGCATTAAAACCACCATTCATTTTAAATGCAACTTCAAGCCTAAAATCGCAAATGCATTTCTCTGTCGACTAATTAAAATCGAAAAAAAAATGATTTTGAGACGTGTTCGATCTTTGGTTATAAGGCGACCAAAAAGAACGAAACAACCAGGCTTTTACTCTCGCCTTATTTTTTTTTATTTTTTTATTTTGAATTCGATTATTCTTTCCTTTTTTTTCGTCATTTAACCCTCTTTCCCCTTTCCCTGCAACATTTCCGACTACTTTTTCCAACAGCACCGGGACAGGATTTTGACCTAATTCCGTCCTGCCTCCGGCCGGAACCGAACCTAGACAGCCAGCGTCTTCTGGTTCCGATTGGAACCAAACCTAGATAGCCGGCCGGAACCGAACCTAGATAGCCAGCGTCTTCTGGTTCCGACTGGAACCTGATACAATGGCTTAAACAATGGACGTAGTTTTAATTTTTTAGGTTCTTATGGGTTTTATAAATTAGGAGGGCTGAGAATCAGATTGGTAGATAATAATAAGACATGGAGTGCCGTGTATGTGACTGAATTGAGGAAATAGAATGAACTAAATTGGTGGATGGTAATAAGACATGGAGTGTCGTGTATGTGACTGAATTGAGGAAATAGAATGATCTACATTCAAGGCTATGGTTCAAATTTTAATCATTCAATAACTAATTTAGTTCAAGTCATCTAAGAAACTGACGGTAATTCACCTGATATTTACTAGCTTCAAGGTCGGAGAACACTTGTTTAGTAACCTCAGCAAGGAAGCGGCCTGGAAGGAATAGATCATGATGACAGAGGTTAATTTCAATGAAAGATCAAACCCCATCCCCTCCCCCCCCCCAAAAAAAAAAAAACACACACACACACACACAGACACAAAAGATAACGAATACAAATAATGATCACTTCAGATCTGCAAGTTCGCAGAATAAAAATTATAAATGTGAAATAGAGCTGACTTTTTCTTGTCAGCAGGCTATGACCTGAATTTATGACAGCCAGAGTTGTTAAAACATTCCTAATAGAGTTGAATACAAGCTTCCAAATGGAAGCAATTCAAACCAAATGAGCTAATATTATATGGCTCACCCTGAAAAGTGGTTTTTATCTTAAGCCTTAGGCTAAAAATCAATAAGTTATGCTAAGAATGGAGCAGCATACCAAGCGATGAGGTTTCAAATCAAAAGGTAACAGATGCCCAAAAATGAGAATACCAAAAGAGCAGCGCATTAAAAGATAAAATGCTATTAGGCTCTGAGGTGTCAAAGCCAAGAAAATAAAGCATATGCAGACAGCATAACAGAATTTAGATAGTGCCTTTTATTAGCATGAACTAAGGATGGATAAAACGAAGATGGTATTATTGCAATAATGAGGTTTATAGGTTAACTGCAAACATATAAATTACTTAAAGAATGGCCAGAACAAGGGAAGCAATACCTTGGATAAGATTGTCTTGCTTTAGAAAAATCTCCCTTAGCCTACTCTGACCACATGGATTATACTTGAGATTGAACTTGTCAAATCGATGAAAAGTGCTTTTGTCAGCATGAACATCCAAAAGATCAACATTTAGATCATACCTGTGAAAACATAAGAAAATGGATGTTAAACAACTAACACAGCTGAACTGGTGTTACAAACCTGACCAAAAATTAACAAGCGTACCCAGTTAAATCCAAGCTCTCAAAAACCTCTTTTAGAGTCAAGTACGTGCCATCTCTGAATATGACAACCTATGTAATGATGTGTCAGTTTTCATAAAATCAGAATATGAAGACTGAAATGGTACAGTAATAAGCAGATTATGAACATCATACCTCATCGGGCTCTTTTCTCAACTTGGACTTTATGAATCTTAACAAATGTTTCTGATTCATGCATGCTGAGTGATGAACATGAGTGTCAACCTTCCTGACATTATAAAAGTCACGATGTGGTGCTGTTTTCTGAGCAAGGAATTCTCTATCCGCATTTAGCATCAAATGAAACTTGAATTTCTGTCAAGAAAAAGAAATTTGCTTTTGAGAACATATTTATTTTCATGAAGTACGTTTCAGTCGCTGCAAAATTAACATTTTACAGGGTGTTTTTTTTTCGTTATTACTTGTTCCAGAAGATCTAGCCGATGGTGGCATAAAGTACGAATATTTCCTGCAGATATTACTCGCAGGATATGATGCAAATCTGTGAAAAATGTAGTGGCATCAACGACAGGGTAGATCCTCTCCATTGCTGCAAAGGAAGCCTTGTTTCATTAAAACAATAAAGAATAAAACTTTACTACATAAGGAGCTAACAAAGAATACTGTGTGGAATATGTACTTACATTCTTTATTTTTATAGACATGCACTACACCATCGACCATTTGAAAGAAATGCTAAAGAAAGGAAACAGAGAAGTTTCAGTAATTTTTACATATTACATATATCCATATAAACTAACTGAACTCACGTCTGTTTTCTTCTCTGGTGTATACGCAAAAGGATTAGGATTCGGCTTTGGGGTGCTAGGATCTGTTATGATTTCTTTTTCCCACGGAGCGATCTCTTCTTTGAATACATAACTCTGTCTCAACTCAAGGCACTGTTGAATAATCTTGTAGACTTCTGCTTCATCGGCAGAAGGAATTTCTACAAAGCAAACAGTATAAAACAAAAGTTAGAAGAGGTCAAGGCACTGCTGAATAATCTTGTAGACTTCCGCTTCATCTGTAGAAGGAATTTCTACAAAGCAAACAGTATAAAACAAAAGTTAGAAGAGGTAACTGTAAAATTTTAACAAATTATTTGCTTTTTAATGCAACAATTATGATTCTACCCCTAAAAAATTTGCATAAACGGCTCACATATGTCGCCTTTATTTTACCACTTAATTATTTCCAGTCCAATTACTTGCTTAACCTATGCATATTTCTGTCAAGCAGAATGAAGGAAATTTAATTTTTGTATCAAGAAGGATGCATACTAACACAGGTTTGCACGTCCAGTGAACTAAACATGCCCAAACTCCAAAAGATAAAACCGTAACAATTTTCATACCATTTGGTGAGATATTCATCCTAACAAAATTTTCTTGCTCCTGCTCTCTTCTAAGAAGATCAGCAGCTACAGGATCAGGTTGAATGCCATGCAAATCACCAGATACACTATGAGACCTGATCATACTGGTCGAAGGTAATTGCTGACAGTTGCCATTGGGTAAGATCTCAGATGGCAAAACCTGGCAGTGTTCAGATCCCTGTCATGGTATGTTGTAAGATCGAAAGGTTAGTTAATATCCACAGAGCTAGAGTATGTGTAAATGTGTGTGAACATGCAATAGTCATTTTCCTATTTATAAAGATAGTAGAAATTGCATTTAAAAGGTAAAGGTGTACATGTATATAGGTCAACCAAATAATATACACCATCTTGCAGGGTGCATTAAGTGTTGCATATCGACATTTTAGCATATGGAGATAAACAACAATGCACACAAATATACAGAAAATGAAGTTGTTGAAAGAAAAAAAACAATGTTAGAAGACAGTTCACCTTCAAGCACCATAGACCAAGCCAGTTTATTCAAAGCCTTGGGTTGATTAACAGTATACAAGGAAATCGCTATTCAATACACTACCTAAGAGTAGAATAATGCAGTTGTAATAAAGGTAGCCAACTGATCCGAGCTTAGTGCCAATTCAAAGTTAATAATGTGCTTGTTTCATTGCAACCATGTTCAGCGTATACGCTATATGCAATTGCACAATTCATCACCACTAAACTCACCATGTTCAATAATCAGTATATAAACTAAATGCTGTTTTAAAATTTGTCAATCCTATCCAACTTATGTCAAATTTAAAGTCCATAGCGTGCTTGTTCCTCTGACCTATGTCCAGTGCATATGCTGCATGCATTTTCTTGATTCATTACCATGTAACTCACTATGTAAAATCAGCCAACCATATACCTCAGCTTATTTTAAAATAGATCAAAGTCAAACTCTCTTATTTTAGTGTCAGTTTCCGAACTATAAATACAACTGAAGCCTAAGAGTGATAAAGCAAGCAGTGTTGCACAATAAGCATCGTGCATGAGACATGTCTTACCATTTCAACAGGATATGTAATAATAGCGCACACACCATGAAGGAACACCAAAAAAACCAACCTAAAGATTTATCAGAATCATGGACTAAATTTATTGACAGTTCCAATGAATATAAAAAAATTGGTCTTATGACAACGTTTGAATTATGATAAAACTTAAAAAGGGAATTGATGGGATGGTACAAAAGGAAACAAAACATTTGCGGTAGTTGTTTCTGATCACTCACAGGACAGCTAATGCTCATAAACATAAAACATTTAATATAGATTGTGGTATAAATATAGTATAAAAGGTACAGAATCTTAGTACTTACTAGATCACAATTAGTGTACATAAAAGTACTATCAAGGTTAGAATCAACTGGTATTGTTTCGTCGTCGTCACCATCTGATCCATCCATGCTCCCATAGGCATTATTAATAGCAAGGGGTGATTTCGGTGAAGTTGGTCTAGTTACATTTCCTGATCTTTTATTTGCATTTGCAGATACAGAAGCCTTATTACCTGAATCAACAAAGATGTATTTAAATTCCTACTTCCTCTGAAGCATGCTTATATACATATAATAGGTGGTCAATAAACATACTTTACTTACAATTATGTACATTGGGAGCGTTAATGTGATTAGTTTGGGCCATGTTTGCAAACTCTAATTCACTAGGACAAACACTACTTGTTTACAAAACATGCTGTCATTAAGGTTATTACCTCTTTTTACTGGTTCATAACAATTGTGCAACCCAAAATATTTTTTAAAAAAAAAAAAATTAGAGGGGGTCGAACTTCTACTTCCAGAATCACCTTGAGGCCACTGTAATGCAGGTGCAACCTTATTAAGAACTCCACGTCAAATTCCAGCTATTTGTCAAAAATGGGATGAAAATAAAAGAACAATTCATACTGAACAGATCATATTTCGTATAAGTTTGCGAGATCAAATCAATGACAACAAGTTATGAATTTTTCTTTTAAATATATGTGTGAATAACCCAGATACACAAACAAAACCATTGAGACATTTTATGGCTGGGGTGGTGTAGGTAGCCATGTACTGGCAAAATAATTCACATCAGACAAATCATTTGATGCCTACTTGGTAAGCAGTAACCAAGTACATATTTGTTAGACGGGATTTTGATCAATCGAGCCTACACCTCAAATATTCAATTCATAAAAAAATCACAGAGATGGAAACAATTTCAGATCATAGAAAATGCATGAAAAGGTAAAAAAACACGCAGAATTTATAGTGCTTCAGCGATATCTCCACGTCCACTGTGAGATAATTACGTATTTATATTGTTAGATTACAATATAATACTGTTCAGATTACAAGAATGTGAAAGAAGTTGGAGTTTGATGATAGCCGAGTCTCTACGTAAAGAAGCCCAAAAGATCCTTTAAATGAATATTTACAGTTGTAGATGGGCTTGGATCGGCCCAAAAATTCGAAGAAGTATAAAGTAAACAAAATAACTAAGTCAGCAAATTATTGGGTGAATCGGTCATCGTCCATGTTCCTCATCGCCGCTGATCCGAGGGTTCGGATTGATACCGATCTGGATCCATGCTGGACCAAACTATCTGACCCCTTGTGCAATTATCCAAGTTTACTTCCTACGAGTTCTTCCAACTTTCAAAGCGTCAATCCGATGCTATTCACTCATGTCGATCTGATCTAGAGTTAATAGGTAGACACCTTCATCATGTTGCATGCTGATTCGATCCGAAACGCCAAAATCCTCGTTTGATCCAATCAGATATCTTGATCTGCATGCGTCCAATTTCTAGAATCAATTCCTAAATTATGAATTCGGAAAGTATTCGAAGTCAAGTCAGAGCCTCCCGGGGGTTGCCCCCAATGTGAATCGGGTCGCTGCCGGCCCGAGGATCAGGATCGGTACCGATCTGAAAAACTTTGTGTGGGGTTTGTCCATGAGTCCAGTCTGATTGTTGTATTGCTGGGTCCGGCTCCAAAAGTTCTTTCTTGACCTCATGATCTTTCTCGTTATCTGATTTGATTGAAAGAAAGTTAGCTATCATCTCCTCTGGCTTCCTAAGCAAATCCACTTAGCATTCCAACCTAGAATCCAAATGTTTGATCACTCCATCTATCTCTTCCCTGATGAGATAGATAATGAGATTTCCTCCTGAGAAGGCCTCCCTATTTTCTTCCAATCCACCTCCTTCAGATTGAGCATCTTGCTTCCTCTTTTCTAGGCATAATACCCAATCCTTAGGCAAATTCAACCTGAATCAAAGATGCTCCCTTCCTGACGCGTCAAAAATGTTAAACTAGATTTCAGTCAATCGAGCCAAACACCCTAAATATCCAATTCACTTAAATATCACAGAGATAGTCATAAATCCAGACACAAAAACTGCATGAAAAAATGAAGAGTACGCAAAATTTAAAATGGATCGGCAATGTATCTAAATCCACTGTGTTGTCATCTCTGGCTTATAATGTTAGATTACAATATAAAATTGTTTTGATTACAAGAATGTGGAAGAAAAAAATTGGAGTACAATGTTGGCAAAGTTATAGCGTAGAGAAGTCGAAAAGATCCCTCAGATAAGTGCCCAGGTCTTATATTTATAGCTATAGATGAGCTCGAATCAGCCCGAAAATCCAAATATCAGGTAAAACAAAATGACCAATTCAGCAAGGTATAGGGTGGACCAGCCATCGTCCATGTTCCAGATCGGTATCAATCCGGGGAGTTCGGATTGATACCGATCCAAATCCAAGTTGGATCGACCGATCCGACCCCTTGTACAATTATCTAAGTTTACTTCCTTCAGGTTCTTCCAAATTTCCAAGCAATGAACTGATGTTCTTCAATCATATTGATCGATCTAGAGTAAATAGGTCGAATCCTTCATCATGTTGCATGTTGACCCAATCCGGAGTGTGGGCACTTGACCGATCCAATCCACGGTACAAGCCTTGTGCCGATCCGAATGTTTTGTATTCCATAATCCCAAAATATTCCTATTCTGATGCTTCATCCAAGCGATTTCACGTTTTCATAACTTTACAATATCATTTGTACTTGATTCTCGAGTTATCCAAACATCAAAATCCAAAACATAACGGCTTTGTGATGAAGGTTAACAACATTCATCAATGATGTACAATGTGGTACATTGTGGATGTTTAAAGCATCATTCAAAAGCAATAATTCAGCATAAATTATTCAGTTTACACTCTCCAATAGCGAAGTTCAGGACAAATACTAACAGCAGTGTCATCAAGGCGGGCGCCTAGATGCAAAAAGCACTGATGCTCATTAAATGGGCATGCAATATCACATGATTTACATGGTGATGATTCCCGCTTCCTTCAAGGCTGAATATTCAAGGCATTGAACATTCAGCCCTGAGGCTACTGAAGATATCCTTATAGCATGTATAAAATTCCTCAAACTTGTCATAATCATAAAGCTAACAAGAGAATGCCAGAGTTCTTACTATCCAATCTTTCTATACGAATAAAATGTTTCATGTTCTAGACACAAAAATTTCCCAACTTACTTCAGGTTACACAGCTAATAGGGAGAATGTCGAGTGTCAACCAACCAATTTTTTACACATACACCATAAAAGTGACAGACTGACTGTTAATTAGCATGCAGTCAACTTGCTTTCTCTGCAAACTGAGACAATTTACCACCCACCTCAAACAGGGACATTGTCCCCAAAAAGATCCAAGGTTAGATAACAACATAAGACAACTGAACCCCCACAATAAATGTGATCTACTCGTTTGTTTCAGCCTGTGCTAAAAACAGAAAAATATTCCATGCTATTTAGCGTTTGCCCTTAAAACTGTACATAATTAAGCATCTTTTGCATGTATTGTTTACCTATATAAATATGTAAGTAATTTAAAATTGAATTTGCATATCATAAAATGTCTACACTTATAATAAACTACCAATTCTATAAAGTTTCTTTAAGGATATTCTAAAGCCCCGCAAAATTCCCACTATAATACATTGCATTTTTGATCGCTACGCTATTTCAATTTAGCATTGATAACCAATATATTTGGTTTAAGCCCGCTAAATAACTGGACCTCACAATAAATGTGATCTACTTGTTTGTTCCAGCCTGTGCTAAAAACAGGAAAATATTCCATGCTATTTAGGGTTTGTCCTTAAAATTATACCTAATTAAGCATCTTTTGCATGTATTGTTTACCTATATAAATACGCAAGTAATTTAAAATTGAATTTGCATATCATAAAATGTCTACACTTATAATAAAATTATCAATTCTATAATGTTTCTTTAAAGATATTCAGTTAAAGCCCCGCAAAATTCCCACTAAAACACATTGCATTTTTTGATCGCTACGCTATTTCAATTTAGCATTGATGACCAATCTATTTGGTTTAAGCCCGCTAAATCAAGGCATTTTACCATCCGCTTTAGCAATACTAATATTTGAAGGATGATTTGACTAGTTGACTTTTAAAACGGATCAAAAAATATCATAAATAGCCGATTTTAAGGAATAAGTGTTTAGTATAAGTTGGAAATCGATTATAATCATCAAACCTAGTGTGCGTAACAACAATATTCTTTTATTTATTTTATATAAAATTAAACATGTTAGTTTCTTACACAAATATTGTGAAATGATAATAAATTAACATGTGCAGTTAATGGTCCGCCAGGATTTGTAATATCCCTGTTATCCGGCCTTTTGGCATGGCTATCAAAATCCATCCAGATTGCTACGACCTGACCATTGCAGGGCTGAACGACTCAGAAGTGTCACTCAAACACCTAAAATCAAGCACAGATGGAGCAGTGTTATTAATGGCGCACGGCGCAAAAAGGCGCAAACTCTCTCTGGAGCCTTGGCGCACAGCGCGGCAAATGGCGCACGCCTTTTTAATTTATTGCACATGTTTATTTTTTTAATATAATTAATATTTTAACAAAAGATTTTTAAAAAATCTATTTTTTGCTAAAATATACGCAACAATATTTTTTGTATTTTACAAAAAAAAACATAAAAGCATAAAATTTCAAGCACAATAGTTTTCAAATCAAAAATAATAATACACATTAAAGATGAGCTAAAAAACTGGATCTCTCCACTCTTGCTGCTTTAGCAGCAACACACCAAGTCAGGTCATCCTCATCGTCGAATACAAGCTTATCTTCAATATCGACCATAGATTCAGTTAACCATTAATTACAATCATCAATATCATTCAAAGATACTAGACCAACAGTGTCACGAATATTATACATTCTTTTTAATGCTCAATTATATTTAACAAATACCAAATCATGAAATATTTATATGTTACAGACAAATCGTACAAAGACATTGGACATATTTACGTATATGCAGAAATAAAATAAAATTCAAAGGTATGATTCAGAGCTGCTTGAATGCTTATCTTATGAGAATATTTTTTTCTTTTTCCAAAATTGCTTCTCTTGATATATCGTTCACGGCTTCAGAGTTTCATTCATTTGCTTTTACATCAATGCTAGACAATATTTTATGATCTTTTATACATTAAATTATATACTTCTGACAATATTAAAAGAAATCAAAACTAAGTTGGATAATAAAACATATGTCAGTTCTAAATATCGGTATGCTAAGATCAGCCAATTACATAATTGTAAGGTTATTAACTCGCTGATGATAATCGTATAGGAAATAATAATGATGTAATTATGTTTTCATATAACTGAAAAAAGATATTAACAAATTTTTTCATAGTTCATATCATTATGATAATAATAGTAATAGTAGTTGTGATGGTGGTTGTAATGATGGTAAGAGTATTTACAGTAGTAGTTATAGCAGTTTGAAATGCAAAAAAATCATAAAATAAAGAAAAGGCGCGTCATTTTGCGCCGTGCGCCATTTATGCGCTGCGCGTCATTTGTGTCATTTGGTGCGTCTTTTCATATGCGCCGCGTCGCAAACAAAAATGGCGCAAACGCCGCGTCTCGCCGTGCCTTTCATAACTATGAGATGGAGTCGTGCAAGTACGATCATCTCGGCTCATCAAAACAGCTTCTGGATGCACCAGTGGTTGGGGATCGGTATGAATCCCCACATTCCAAACAACACGGTAAATCAACCTAAGACATTGGATATCGATACAACTCCTCAGCATTACAAAATATCTCTAACAATTTTGGGACCAGTATAACTCGGTAATACATCAGGAGATCGATACGACTTCCAGAATCAACAACTTACTTCCAACTTCAAGTGTTTGTATTTCCCGATCCTTCAATCAGAAATCCACCAAAACTTACCAGAAAACAAAGGAAGCCAAGAGAAGCAGCATCCCAGGTTCGATATTGATCCCTTGATATATTTTTGGGCCCTGGGCCCCTTGGGGCCATGATTCCGGCGCAGTCATCAGCTTCCCCTCAAAATTTCACCTATAAATACCTCATTCCTGATCGAGAATAAAGGTTCTGGGATTTATAGCACTTGGGATCCTCTTTGCTCTTGTACCTTCAGGAGTAATATCGACGTCACCTTGTACTCTGTGAGTAACACCGATCCAGGACTATAATTTGTAAAGTTCATCAATAAAATGTTAAAATGTTCAAAATGAATGTAGGCTTTGACAAGTCGAACCACTATGAACTATTATGTGACTGTTTTTGTTGCATTTTCTATACATATTCCCTCGTTCTCGCTTAGTTTTACTATCATAGAACTTTTTGGATGTTGTGTCAACTTTTGGACATCAACATTTTGGCACATCACGAAAGAGAAGAGCAAGAAAAGCAAACTTTTTTCCTATCTTTTTTCCATCCAAGTTTGGAGAACTACTAGGATCTTTGAAGATCTACCTACCAAGCCTGATATTAATCGTGAAAAAAGGAAAATCCACTATTGCCGGATCTACCAATTGCAAACCAAGAGGCATTCATCCAGCAACGACTCTCCAATCCTTTAGCCACGGCAGACGGGGGCTACATCTCGTGATCCTGATACTCAAGCCCAACTGGTTGAAGTCACAAGAAAGTGGAGGAAACTCGAAGGCGGCTTAACGAGCAAATTAAGTAGAACATTAAATTGATGCAATAGTTGCAGCATAACGCTCAAGTAGACATCACTTGCTTCAGATGAATAGGAGCACTTAACCTCGCCCAAACTACATCTCTGAGAGCTCTGCATCTCATTCCCTCCATAGAAACCAAAGTCAATGGCGAAGAATCAACTGTAATGATGTTGGAATCACCATCAACGAGGGAACCCGTCAACATCACCGTTCCAGATTAGAGCCTGATCTTGACCAAGGGACTAGCGCTCAACCCTCTGCTACGAAGACCCAGCTTGCCACAGCACAAGCAACAAATTAGCCCAAGTTACTTCTCACTAGCCTCCATGAAATCGAAGAATGGATGCTAATGGATCTCATGACAACGAAGATGTCCATCCAAGTTGGCATCTTAGGTTGCATACCCCAGAGTTAGATCATGACAGTTGGAATCTAGTGGAGATCGAAACTCCGTTCCTCACCAACATGGTCCGTAGGATCATGAGAGAGACCAAGGGTCACGTCAACGACGACTGGAAAGTCAATGCGAAATGTTACCCATTTACTGAACATGTCCTGGACACCAAATGGCACAGACGTTTCAACATGCCACAGATAGCGGTTTATTTAGGGAAAACAAATCCTCGAAACTTCCTGAACCATAAGAATGGCACATGGATTTCGCCGCGCCGTAGACACCATAAAGCGCAAGTGCTTCCCCGTCTTTCTTGAAGGGGCAACTTTGTTGTGGTTCTCTCGACATCCGCCTAAAACCATTTCAGCCTTCGACCAACTCGCAAGGGAATTGATCAAACAATTCAAGATGCACATGACAGACTTAAAGAATTCATGACTATACCAAATCTCTGTCAAGAAGCAGACGAAACCTTGAAAAGCTACTTAAAGAGATTCAACAATGTCTTGGCAGAGGCTAAGGATCCAAAACCACGTACCGTCTTCGTCCAACTTGCAAAGGGCGTCCTTCCTGATTAGACTTGGGGAATGTATCGATCGAAAATAACAAAAAAAATCTGAAAGCTTTTTACGAGAAGGCCAACCAATTCCTATGCCAAGAAGAGTCGCGTAAGAATCATGCTACTCGAAGGGGTCATCTTAACAACCCACATCGGGACGTTGTGCCAAGCAGTGTCCTTGCTAAACAGACCGAAGAAAGCTCAGACGACTTTGGTCATGTTACTCTGAACAAACCTGCTCAAGGCAGAAACAATGGAAGTAGTCACATTTGTTCGACGATCACACTGCGCTCAATAACCCACTCAAGCACATTTACCACAAAGTGTATGACCATGACACAATCGACTATCGCCGTCCGAAGGATGTTACGAAAATCCTCCCTATCAGAGAAAGCATAGGAAGTACAACCAAGGTCCTCCAAATGAAATTCCTCAGTCGTCAAACGCTCACCAAGGACGATGACAAATAAGGATCCCGGTTATAGACTAGATCCTCAGGGATCAATTTTTCAACTCAGCAAGGTTGCAACATAAACAAGAGGCTCAGATCTACGATGTCACAACGTTTGTTTCATTCCGTTTGAGTTTACATTCAATGTAAACCATCTTGTTCACCTTTAAAAACTAATTTGATGACAGGCTTTTACTTCGACATGACCAACTTAAGTTTAACTCTTATCCGAAGTGCTAAAATATCAACCTAAACCTTCGTGATCCATCTGTGGATCGTCGGAGTACTACTACAAACGCAATCAGACTGTTGCAACTTTCACTTACGTCCTAAACTAAGGACGACTGACTTAAGCCCAATGGACTTGACACGATTTATTTACGCTTAGGCATACTTGCGTACTTAGGAGTCCGTCCATTGGTACGACTTCACTTATCTCCAAAGTTGGGGGCAAGCACCTTAAGCCCGATGGTTAGTACACGACCTATTTATGCTCAGGCATAATTAGGAGTCGATCCGTTGGTACCAGCCAAATGAGTGTGATAACGACCGCTCACTTGGCCAACTCTGATCCTTAGAGCTTGAATTTGAGTATAAACTGTTAAACAAACGATGCCCTCGACTCTAACCCGAACAAACCGACGTGAGAGTATAAAGGATGAACCAACGACATCCATCTCTTAGCTCTCCACGACCGAAAGGTCCCGAAAGTGAAGCTACCAAACACGAACTTTATACGGCATGAGATCAACAACTGAAAGGAGATCTCAAGAATCGGGTAATTGACCTCGAACTCCGCATGATCCGAGACTAACAACCGAAAAGAAGTCTTGCGGTTGAAGTCAACACACCCGAACTTCACACGACTTGAGTTCATCAAGAATGAAGTTTCGAGTAACCCAAATCTCAGTGTAACGATGAGTTACATTACATGAGTACAACTACAATAAAGTGTAGAAAAATACTCGAACACTTAGAACGTAACTCCCGTTGCAATCGGTCAACAGAAGTAAGAATTTACTCCATTCGAAGCTTCAACCTCCTCCCTTAAGATAAGGGAACGTCGAAAAGCACGACAAGGGGCTCATCAGGAAGCGGGCCTGGAAGCACACCTCCCACAATTCCCGCTTCATCATCATCGTCGACCATCTTGGCGGTACTCAGATCGAGTCGTAATTACGTCGTGACAGGGTCGGGAATCGAACTCCAGAATTAGTGATTCAATCATATGTCCACAGTCCGATTTTATGCTACAATCATGTGCGCACATCCGAATTATCAGCTCCAACAAGTTCGTTTCTCGAATATTAAGTTGACTCTTAATCCAATCGCGTGATGTCGCAAAGAAGGCCAAATTTACTAACTCAAGCCTGAAATCCGAAAATTTCACCAAGTTCTCGAAATACGAAAATTCAATTCGTATTCCCGAGTATTTAGAGAAATTTCCAGCTTTCCATCTCGACTTTGTATCCCCGCAAGATCGGCACTGCTTCTTCTTTGAAAATTTAGAGAAATGTTCCCAAATTTTCAAGATACGAAAATTCATTTCGCATCCACGAACACTTGTACAAATTCTCTCCTGGACTACACTTCTCCACCGATCCCAGGCTCCTTCGACAACTTTGTATCCTCACGAGAAACTCAAAGAAAAGTTTTAAGTTTTCAGGATATGAAAATTCAATTCGTATCCCTGAAAACCATCAAGTATTTAGGATATGAAATGAATCCCCGAATACTTGGGGATTTTCCCCACTGCTTCTCAAAGAAAAGCTTAAGTACTGGGGGATAGGTACTGATCATCGGGACGGTACTGAACCCCAATCACTTAATTTTAGAAAAAAGGAAGGGAAGGGAGAGGAAACCCCAGGATCGATATTCATGGGAGTGGAATCATGGCTATGTTTGTATACACTAGTTTTCAAAGCTTCAACTGCTAAGGCAAACACGAATCAACGATGACTCATGTACTCACCAATACATAATCATCCATGAGTACACGTTTGGCACTCGGGTTCAATCTCGCTTTGAAAATTAACTTATGCAATCATACTCCCATGCACATATCAGTATCATTGTGACTATGCATTTACAAGTCTGGTCGTATCGCGCAAAAACATGTACTAACATGTGAACGCATACGTGACTCTGTACTGGCAATGACTTGCTTACCCCCTATGTAAGCGAGAGCCAATGACTAATATTTAATTTCTTAAATCGACAGAAATCAGATGACCGCCTAAGAAATGAAACAAATACCAGTTCTAGTAAGAAAGTTCAAACCAATCAAAGCTATCAACAATGCAAGAACTGCACACTTACACCAATGAGCTTCAACAAAGCGTCGCAGCTGCTCTGAAGCAATACATCACTTGGTACATACTTCTCGACGGAAAGGTCAAGTCCATTCGCTGGACACAGCTTGGAGATATTTTCCAACATCAGATACTTCTCTCGATACAAAGCACATCATATTCACACAAGACATACTTTAGGGGCAAGTGTTACCTGGCCTTTTGACCCAGCTATCACAAGACATCTGGATTGCAACGACCTGATTATCACAGGACTGAACTACTCAGAATTGTCACTCAAACGCCTAAAGATCAAAATCCAAATGGAATTGTGCAAGTACGATCATCTCAGCTCATCAAAACAGCTTCTGCATGCACAAGTGTTTTGGAATCGGTAGGTATCCCCTCACTCCAAACAACGCGGTAAACCAGCCTAAGACATTAAGGATCAATATAACTCCCCTAAATCACAAAGTATCTTAACACTTTCGGGATAGGTATAACTCAACACATTAGGGATCGGTACGACTTCTGGAATCAACAACTTACTTCCAACTTCAAGTGTTCGTACTTCCTGATCCTTCAATCAGAACTCCACCAAAACTTACCATAAAACAAAGGAAGCCAAGAGAAACAACATCACCAACTCAAATTCCCAAAAACTCGTCTAAGTTATTAGGATTGCTATCGATCCCCCTTATATGTTTTTGGGTCCTAGGCCAACTTGGGTCGTGATTCTCGCGCATTCACCAGCTTCCCTCTAGAATTTCACTTATTAATACCCCATTCTTGAACAAGAATAGAGGTTCTGGGATTTCTGGCACTTAGGATCCGCTTTGCTCTTGTACCTCCGATAGTAATACCGATCCCGCCTTGTACCCCGTGAGTAATACAGATCCAGGACTGTAATTTGTAAAGTTCATCAATAAAGTGTTAAAATCTTCAAAGTGGACGTAGGTTTTGACAAGCCGAACCACTATAAAGAGTTAAGTGACTATTTTTTGTGTTTTCTCTACATATTCCCTCGTTTTCGCTTAGTTTTTTTGTCATATAACTTTTTGGGTATCGTGTCAACTTTCGGACATCAACAATCTCATTGTGAATTTATACCGTTGTAATTTTCCCATATAGCCTCAAAAGGAGCCTTTATGTTTTATGTCATGCTATATTTCGTTACTCCCGATACATCTAGATATTTCCACTATATTTTGTTTTTCCATTATATCTTCTATAAAAGAAATGAATTGAAAAATGATATTTATACACTATACAAATTCTGAAATTAGTTTCTTAATTGAACTTTTTAACATGGTTTTAAAATAAAAAAATACTCTAATATTCTATTAAATTGAACTAAGTTAAATAGAAATTTACATCTATTTATATATATCTGCACATATTATTATTTAAAATTAAGAATGTGTTAATTATAATTAAATGTTAATTTTTCATTTAATTGTCATATATATATATACACACATGTATATATAGTACAAATATCAAATATGAGTTTTATATGTTATTTTAGACCCATTCTTTGTATCTCGTTATTTTCTCGTTTTATCCACCGCTATGATTATTTGCACATCTACTTCATTGAATCCGCTAATTACTTTAACTACATAGAAATTAACTTTAAATATTTAGTTTTATATCCAATGAACGTTTTTACGCTTTCGATATATCCTCGCTTTGTCCACGCAACCACTTTTTGCACATCCACTGCTATAGAACTGATAAAGGCTTTAACTACACGGCTTTAAAGCTATAACAATATGTCCAAATATGGTAGATTATTTATACACACAGTATTTGGCTCTTTTTATGTGGTTGCCTTCCTTTGTTACCATTTGTGTGCTTGGTCTTGGTTTCATTTGTGTCATATAGTTCCAAGATTTGACATGATGCAAACATTTCCATGGTTTGTTTAAGAATATGCAATCAATTTATTAACTTTACCGAGAAAACATATGCTAGAATTGATTTATATTATATAAACTTATCGAGTATTTATAATTTTACTGCATTCAAATAAAATGAATGTTAATCTCTTCTGGCTAGGACACAAACCAAAATACTTGCAATATATTATGTTACTAAACAAACCACAAACTCTATGTAAGCTATAAACATTGTGAATAGGGACACACTACTTTCACCTCACTACAAGATTTGCAAACATAAAGAACTATTCATAATGTAAAAAATTTATCCGAGTAATAAGAGCATTTTTGCATTTTAACCAGTTCTTTGACATGCAAACAAAATTTGACTAATGTATGTTACTTCTTCAATAGCAATACAATATCCACATCCAAAACAAAAGCATGCATAGGGTAACAAAAATGTCTGCAAAGTCATGATTCTAACAGGTGAACCCTTGGGACACTCGTATTATCTTGGGCCATTGTCCAAAATGACAGCCATACACTGAATCTTGGGAATAGGCCTTCATTGAAAGAACTGTAAATTTTGGGAAGTTTGAACCTTCTGAACCCAAGATCTCATGTCACCATGAGCCAACAAGTCAAAGCCTTCCATTTTTTGCAAAAATATCCAAATACATCATGCTATGGAGTATGGATATATTTGAAAAATATATGACTATGTGTTGAATATTGATTGGTGGGCACATGAAGATTAAAAAAATTGGGACCAGGTGAAGGGAACAAGATCCTCTAGTCCCACGTTTTTGTCTCCCTAGTCCCAATCAATAAAAATCTGACAGATTTGTAGCTTTGTGAAATAAGTTTCTTTAGCAATACATCACTTTGTGGCAAAATCGAATGAGTCTGGCCTAGAGGGTACAGAGAGTTGGGACTGAAGAATTTGCACCCATCTCCATCCAAGTATGGGAAATCACATCTGTTTGCCACACTTTGATATCTCATCTTATATGCACCAATAAACACAAACCCAACAAGTCATAATTGAACAAACAAAAAATAAGATTTCTAATTAGATGGACTATTATAACGTATTTCACTACTGAGAACCAAAATAATGAATCATCAGTAATGAATCAAAAAAAAAAAAAGTTGAATCATCAGTGACTACCAATTGCTATTTAATTTTCTTATGAATATTTCATGATTCAATATATGGCCAACTGATCAATCAGAAAATGCAATCATGCTATTAAACAAAATCAAACTCCACTAAAATGGGCTGGCTATTAGAACACAAAATTATACACAATAGATCGGGACCTGCACCTTGTTGTGTTCACACATAAGGTTGCAAATGATTGATATTCATGGTGTCGCCAGTTGAGTCTCAATATATATTTTTCTTCTAAAACCCTACCAAGCGAATAAAGCATCGTATGTTTACCTTCACCAATCATACGCAGCTTCGACAGTCCTTCCGGAATCGACAAATCAACCGCAGTATCGTCTACGTTTATATCGGCCTCAACTTCCGGTATCGACGTCGAATCCTTATTTCTATACCGAGTTGAACCTGAACCCACTCCGCCTCTCAAACTGCTCCTCTTAGCATTATTCCGATCAGAATCTTCATCATTCCGATCGCGGTACCGTTCGAAGGCGCGAGCGAGCTCGAGGAGCTCGGTTAGGCTTTTACGATGGACGTAGTAGGCGGAGACGGCTACGAAAGAGGCGCCGACTAAAGCCGCCATGGCAACATGAAGCGCGTACGAATCCATCAAACAGACTATATAATTTACGAATAAAGAATGTAATCGAGTGCGGGATAGTGGAGAAGATATGGTTAATTAGAGGAAAGAGGAAAGACAGGGCTTAGGGTTTTGGCAGTAAAACCGCGACAAGCCGACAACCAGCTCTTTGTGAGTATATGTAGCGCTTTTTGATCCGTGACATTACACAAGTAACCACGTTACTGGATTAGGCCATTCTTAGGTTGCGTTCTTAACAAACGTGAGCGTGTCATTTGAGCGTGGTACTGTAGCGAAGGAGAATTGTGTTTTTAACTACGAACGGGGTATTTGAGCGTGGTATTTGAGTGTGGTATTTTTAAAATAAGATTCAAATAGAGATGGTTTGGCAAATTCGAATACAAATACAAATACAGTTTCTAATACAGATACAAGTACAGTTACAAATACAAACACAAATTAGTGCAGACCCGCAGCAACCAACCGATCTCTAATGGTATCTCGAACTAATGACATTTCTCGGGATCCTTCTGCTTGAACACGTTCCGTGCCTCTATTCGTCGTATTTCTCATACTATAATATTCCGTCAAGTAATTATCGGGTATTCGTTCAGGATCATCATCAAAAGCCATAAAATCTGGGTCACCACTATTGTATTTGCATATGAAGTTGTGTAAGGCCATTGTAGACACCACAACTTTCATTTGAGTTTGAAACCGATATGTAGGCATCTTGTTGAGAATGGTAAATTTTTTCTTCCAAATGTCAAATGTTCGTTCTACGGCCATCCGTAAACTCGAATGGTAGTAATTAAACACTTCATTGGACGACTTTGGTTGATTCATCGTATCACGGAAATGCGGAATATGATATCTCATATTTCGATATGGCGGTAAATATACAGTCTGTAGTGGATAGCCCGAATCAACTAAATAATACTGTCCAGCTGTAGGGTAAGGAAAGTTATAGTTTCTATCGTTTGTAACAGCATTAAAAATTCTGCTATCATGTGCAGTCCCTTCCCAACCATCCATAACATACGTAAACTGTAAATCGAAATCACAAACCACTAATATATTTTGAGTTGCAAACCCTTTTCTTCCAATATAAGGGATAATTTGATCAGCGGGTAAATGTGCAGATACGTGGGTACCGTCTATAGCGCCAATACAGTTTTTGAAATACGGGTAATACCGGGTGGAAGTTCTGATGTGATGTGGAACAGTATTAAATTGTTGTTCCGCTGGCTTTATTACATCAGCAGCGAGTAATTGAAAAGCGTTTAGGACATCATGAAAACAAACGGAAATTGTGATACCTGATCGTTGAAATCTTTCTTGTAGTTGTCTATTTGAAAGCCCGGTAGTCATTGTATAGATGAATATTCCAACCATTTCGACGACACAGATTTCTGGTCTGGAAGCGAGACCAAGATGTTGCAGTTTCTCACATAATGCGTAGAAACAAAGCCTTTTCATCCGAAAATTATTTTGACAACGGCTTTGATGGCCATTCAAAATTTCGTTGATCCAAGATAAGCCAGTGAACTCCGAAGTATTAATCTGAGTCATATGATTTCTCCTTTCATTCTGAACCAGATAAACCCCGTAGAGCTCCATCAAATCGTCGTTCTCGGAGGATGAATTGGAGTTTGACATTAGTCGAATAAGTAGAAAGAGTTGAAGAAGTAGTATTGTGTAAGGTGTTAAGATAGAGGGGGTAATATATAGGGAGGAAGAGAAGATGGAAATCAAGTTGTTGGCGTCCGATGCGTCCGACGTGTCGGATACCAACGACTTGATTTCCAACATCCAGCGGACGTTTCATTTGGAAGTGGAAAAAAGTGCTCGCGTCCGACGCGTCGGACGCGAACATAAAGTTGAGCGTGCCAAAACTTAGCTACGAACGCACCCTTAGTGTTTGCGTTCTCTTTCCATTAAAAGTGGTAATACTTGTAATACTTGGATAAATACATTTCAATTAACATAATTTTGGTGTTGTCGACCATTTTCTTTTTGTTAGCTAATAAATATTTATTTAGCTTGTTTGTTTTTTTGACAAGGCATTTATTCAGCTTGTTTAGAGCATCTCCAATGTATTAAAGATGTAATGTCTAATTTAATCCATGTGTCCACAATGTCAAACCAATTTAATTAGACAATACATTAAAAGAATAAAGAACCCTCCAATGTAAATGTTATTTAGTCAATAATTTAATACATTTAACCATTCAAATTGTGTCAAATAATATATCTATTCTAATTTGTTATATTTAATTAATTATGACTGGATTCACGTTGTGAAATGCATTGTCCACAACTAGACATTGCAATTTACATTATCTTTAATATTGTATGTCACATAAGATTAACATTCTACTTTACATTTGCATTGGAGATAAAATTTCACTTGAAATTGTTGGATGCTTATGTGTAATGCATTTAACATGACAACCACATTAGGATTGAAGATGCTCTTATAAAGATTAAAAAATGTGTTGTGACTAATTTTAGTTAATAGAAATCGGAATTTGAAATTAATACCAAACTAGTGCTTTGTGCACTATAAAATGACAGAATTTTATTCTAATAAGAGTGAAAAACAAAGAAACCTAGGGCATTATGCACAAGGAAATGATGTAAACCTACTACAGTACGTCCTAAGAATAATATAAATCACGCTTACAATAAATATATTAAATACACATTTACAGAGCAACATTTCCATTGTATTATGTAAATTAAAGATAAGGGTAAAGTTGGTACAAATAGGGTGTTAAAAGAAATTGACGGGATGTAAAGGAATATTAAAAGACATAAGGTTGGGAAAGGAAAATATTTGAGTGGTTATAGATCTAGCCTTTTAAGAGTTTTCTATCAAATTATATTTATTCTCTGGTTTTGTGAAGATTAATTAACCGATATAATTAGCATGTATATAAATAAAAAAGAAAAAGTTAGAACTCTAGGCTCCGCTTGCGAGTTTTTTTTTTTTTTTTTTTTTTTTTTTTTTTTTTTGGGGATGGTTCTGTATTTGATGTGCTTTCATAACCTCTGCTTGAAAGTTTTTTTACATTGGTTATTGTTTGCTATAAAACAATGAAAATGAGTACAGTGTAATTTTGACAGTAGTTCTTATATGTAATGTTTCTTTAGTGGAAAATTCTCAAAATCTATATACAAACTCTCAAGTAAGCAGTGGTTAGTTATAACAGCACCTTAGGTAAACCAATCAAAACCGCTATCGATTATTAACGGGCAAAGTTGATATACTCAAAACTTCTCATAACCAATATCACAAAACTCTCAAATGGAATCTTGAAGTATCGTAATTTGATGGGTTGAGATGCACTATCAAAATTTTATTACGTTAGTTTTTATCAATTTTACAACCAATAGTAACCGATGTGCAAAAAACTTACATGTAAGGGTTATGTTAACACATGAAATATAGAAATGTCCAAAATCGATCGAAATTGATAAAAAGAAACCCCCTTTCATGAAGCTTTAGTTAAAATTCAATTCAGTTAATTTTAAGGGGAAGATGGAAGAATGAACAAATCCAATGGTGCGAACTTATATCACTTGATGCTTTCAAATAGCACATCACAATTGGTGAAGCGTCTGGTATTTCAGAAGCCCCAATGGTCATATCATACTTTTTAACATCGTCAGCGGAGAAGGAAGGAAGATACGACAACGTCCACTATATTGGATGTTTATGCGTTTTCCCAATTAATCTTATATACATATTATCCTCTCTCTTCCCCTTCATTCATTTGTAATAACCCGAGTTTTTGGGTACCTAGGGTAAACAGATTATAACGTGTTTTATGATTTTAAAACTAAGAAGTGTAAATTATGAGATTCATGAGCCTAGCTCGTATAATAATTTAAGTTAAGGAATTAAAGTTTGTGATTTATGAATTGTATATATTGGAATAAGTTAAATACTTTTCGTATATTAAGAAGATTTATTCCAATCTGTGTTTGCCTACAATATTTAGGGGTTCTAATGAATATTGAAAATATAAAATATTCATTAACAATCAATATTTAAGTGAAAAGATATTATCAATGTTAAGTTGTTATAATAAAATAATTGATAATTACTAAATTTTGGGTATTGAAAATGTAAATGGTTGAAGTAAAATAAGAATTGCGTTTGAAACCATGTTTGGAAATTTTATTATATGTGTTTATGTGAAAAATTTATGTCAAAATATTTTAATAAGTATAAATGTTATCATCAGTGAGTTATTGTGAACAATGGATTTTATTGCAAAAGGCATCTTTAAATTTAAGTATGTTGTAAATAAAAATTTATAAAAGTGTAAATATTGTGTAACGAACTGGCTTTCTTATCCCTAAAGACAACACTTAATACATCCTCGGTATTCCTGTGCCGATCATTTAGTTGTTCGAAAGACAATTCATTTAAGATGAAAAAAGAAAGAGAAAGAACAGAAACTTACAATGCAACAGAAAATTTATAATATAACAAAATTCTTTACAAAAAGAAAGAACATTAATTTACATATCGTAGTACAACACTAAACTATAACAACTCTAGACAGTTATAACAACTTGTCCTTTACATATACAGAAAGCTGAACACAAAGAAACACAGTTGAAAATAAAACTAAAATATGAAAGTACGACCTATCCTCCTACTCCTTTCTGAAGCTCCAAAGAACCTAAGCTAACCTGACAAAAATGATCGGTCTGACCCGTGCATTATTGCGAAATAACGCCCGGGTCAGGCTACAAAAACCAGCGTGAGTAAACTCATATCATAAAGAACTGGCTTTATTATATCTATGAAATCATTTGAAATCAAGGGTACCTAGTAAGACAATGACGCACATAAACATGGGTATAATTTTACCTTGCGATAACCAAAACACTTTTATAGTAAATATTCAGTGATATTATAATAATGTCTACAGTTCACAAGTAAATATAGTTAAATACTCGGAATGTTTGCATCTTACGTTCCAACACAATAGGCATACAGTCAAGACCGAAAGTTCGTATTGGAAAATGGATCCCAACTATGAAAGGGTAAGAGTCTACCCACCGAATTCGTACATCTCTATATAAAAACGTACGGGAGGCTGCGTAATTCGCACCTTAACTGCTCAGGACCGGAACTATCCTTAAAAATGGATGACGCCATAGATGTTCACCCCAGTTAATAAACAACCATATAGGGGCCCAAAGCATTCAAAGATAAGTCGACTCTAGATATGAAATGATCATATCCTAATATGGGAGCAACCAGCATATCCATACCGCTCTCCCATGTTTTATTCATTTACTAGGTAGAGGCTAAACGTTACGTTTACCTTATAAATAGAAGAATGTCTTGGAATGCGAACATTGTCTTCCAAATACACGTAATGCTGGCATTCATCCATGCAAGTTCGTTCTGGGCTGGAACGAATCCAAATAACTCCATCTTCAATTATCTTCAAGATTCCTAGTTCGAAACGCATTAGCTGGATCGAAGTGTTTTCGGGAAAGTAGGCCCAATCCTGGACTCTTCGAAACGACAACCGATAGCTTCAGCAAAACTCAACTCCGGTCCTTTAGGAATAAACCAACAATACATAAGTGCGGAGTTCACTTCCAAACTGTTTATGAGAACGAATGTAACACCCCACATCCACTAGGGTCACTCACAAAGGGAATGCACTAGCTTTGGTGGAGCATTATCTAGGTAAACATACACAGAAATATTACAAGACAGAACATATAAAACAGCGGAAGAACCAAAGTTCATTGCTTTAAAATCTAGAAAGGTCTAAAGCCTTTTACATCAAAATGCCATTAAATCCATTACATCGAAATCTGTCTTGCAATAGCAAAGAAGCATAAAACCATAGTCATAAATCATTCCCCAAGTAAAACAGTAAAGCAAGCCATAGCCAAGAGAAATCCAAGCCATACATGAAAGAGCCTTGGAGCTTGGTAAGATCTGAACTAAGCTGTATTCCCACCCTACGAACCTGGGGGGAGGGGGGACGGAAGATAAAGAGGCGAAACAAAACGGGTCAATCATAAAGACTGAGTAAGTCCTAGTGACTTTCAGCATAAAAACAGGTAAAGATAACATGGCATGAATAAACTGAAAGTATACATAAGCATGATGACAAGATAAGCTATAGGCACGATAACTAAGAATAACATCATAGGATTTCTGTCATGTATAACATTGCAAGGTTCCCATTCAAGATGAACTAAGTATAGTTTCGCAAGATTTCTATCAAGCATCACAAGATTTCTCTGCCTCACCATTAAAATGATATCTATTTGCTCTGCACCACCTAACGAGTGTCCCAACTAGTAATCTATATGAAATGATAAAATCATAACGTGATCCCAATCCCCGAAATTAAGGTTGCTTTCACATGTACATCTATTATTTATTACCTAGATCTAACCTAGGGTTTTCTATCGAGCGCTTCCTAGATTCAACCAGGATTTATGCCACCGAGGTCCAACCTAGGGATTATGCTACCTATTGAACACTTCTTGGATTTAGGGTTTATGCCACCTCGGTCCAACCTAGGGATTATGCTACCTATGTGTCATACGGCCCCCAATGATTGTAGATACCTATGCTGGTCACACCATGGGGTGTATCAAGACCCATGGTGGCGGCCCGACGCAATTCTAGAATACATAGGTTATACTACTGGTGCCCCCAGTGCCCTGTTTGTCTGCTCGGAAGTGTGTGCACGCCCGCACTCCGTTAGAACCTACACTGTTGCACCCACCGCCGTCGCTTTGACCGCTTACAATCAGCCCAGTAATCGTGCCCCACCCTGCCTAGTTTCAGGGTACCATGATACATCTAGTGGGTTACTGCTGAAATGGGTCCCCGTTACTAGGGTTTCCTACTGGTTAAGTTTGTGGGCCTATATTTACTAATATTACCCACCAACCCGATATGTACTTAACCCTCTCCGTCCATCACGTTAAGTTGGTTAAGTGTTTTCTCTTGTTTTACTTAACCCTACCACACATCATGTTATATCGGTTAAGTGTTGTTCCTTGTGTTACTTAACCCTACCGCAAGCCTTGTTATACTGGCTAAGTGTTCTCCCTTGTGTTAACTTAACCCCACCGCATGTCATGTCATATTGGTTAAGTGTACATTGACTTAGCCCGCCTACTTATCATGTTGTGACGGTTAAGTGTTACCCTCTGTTGTTACTTAACCTTACCACGCATCACGTTATTTTGGTTGGGTGTTATCGACCCATTCAAGTTAAACCAACCCATTTAACTTAACCCTCCCATTCGTCAGATTGCATTGGTTAAGTATTTCAAATAATTTATGGCCTAACCCGCCCATGTATCATGTCGAGTTGGTTAAGTATTACCTATATGTTCAAGTTGACTTAACCCTGCCACGTGTCATGTTATATTGGTTAAGTGTCATTAGTCTAGTCATATTACTTAACCAACCCATTGGTCTGATTAACAGTTATGTTGGTTAAGCCCACATTTATAAGTTTTACATGTTCTTAACTCATACCGATTAGGTCCACATTTACATGTCAAATTTCCATGTATCCCACTTAACCCTCTAACCATACCCACGTCTTATTATGGTTGATATTCCTTTATTCATTATGACGAACGAATCATGACCTCTCACATTAGACCGTGCACTCTGTGGCCACTGGATTTGCCGGGCGGTTCCGGGCAGATTTACACCACAAACTGGGTCTAACCTCGTGTCATAAATCGTTACGCCTACAATTCGACCTTTGACCTCTCTCTTTAGACTGACATTTTGTTGCTACTGGATTTGCCGGACGGTTCCGGGCAGATTTACACCACAAACTAAGTCTAACCTTATGTAAAAGGTTCATTAATGGTCGTATTCCCCCCAAAACCCCAATATCAGTTCATGTGTTTAACATATAGAAATGTTCATGTTCGTGTTCAAGTCAATTATCCAATACATAGTCATTTTCATGTTTCAAATTCCCAACTTTACATATTAATAAACATATGCCCAAGTTCCAAAATTACATGCCAATTTATATATATATGGATATATACCCAATTCTAGTCAGTTTACATATGTCCAATTCTTGCCTATTTACATGTATGCCAAGTTTATGCTATTTCACCCATATCGAGTTCTAGCCAAAATTGTGTGTATAATGCCCAAATAAACCCAAATCATGATTCATGATGTAGTTATCCCAAACTGTAATCTTTTTATTACAACACACGCCAACTACCCAAGTTCATAATACATATTTATGCCAATTATCAAATTTACAATCGCTTTTATATTCAAATCCCCAATTCTATATATGCCCAATCGTAAGCCTAACATTTTGATTTAATTTACATAGGCCCGAACTCGTGGTTTAATTTACATGCCAAATTACATACATGTTATATATACCAAATCTCATGTTACATTACATAGATCTTATTTGTGCCAAATTCCATGTATATAATATTTATGCAAATTTGTTCATAACAAGATTATATCAAAATTTACAGATCAAGCCCAAACTTGCAAATACAATGATAATATCCAGTTTCATGTTGCCAATTTTTACATCATATTCATATAGGCAATAATCCCATAATTCCCCCGTATACATATCGTACGCAAATCGCGATTTTAGGCCAAGGTCTGAAATTGACCAAGGTTCATGAAAAGAAAATAAATTGGGGGAGATAGAAATTGAATAAAAATGAGATCAGAGGAAAACATCATCATAGGCATAAATATTACAACTTGATGATAACATCATTACGAATCAAGAAAACTGCTGAATAGATCATAAACTTGTCATGAACATAAAGATAGACAAGTCCCAAAATAGAAGATTCAAGGAGCAACAGAAATAGATCAGAATCGATAAACATACTTAAATCCAATTCCACTTTATTCCATGGCCACATCATAATTAAACATTTAGGTCTAAAAATAATTAGAACTTACAGAGCATGGCTAATGAATTAAGAACTAAAATTATCGTAGAACGTTGCAGAGACATTGATTTATCTTCTTGAATTGTTGTAGAATTGCTGTAGAAGCTTTAATCTCTAGTTTGAATGTAGTTTGGAGGCTAAGAGAAAAGTTTAGAGAGCGGCGGCCATGATCAAGAGGAAGTCCAGCAGTATTTTGGTGTCATATGAATTATTGTATGAATTAGGTTAGGCCTTAGGATGTTTATATAGGTGTAGGAACTAGTTTAGGCCCTTAGATTGACCCTAAAATCAATCCGGACCATCAAAACATGTCTCAGGCTTCAAAAATGAGTTCTGGATCAAAACAGGCCGACCAGGTCGACCTGTAAGGGGGGAGGTCGACCCTATGGTCGACCTGGGGGGGGGGGGGGGTAGGTCGACCCCCTGGTCCAGTGCTGCCTGAAAACTGTTGAAACTTGTACAGGCCATAACTTCTTCATCCGGACTCCGATTTTCAAAAGCTTGGACTCTATTTCATGTAAAATTTCGAGACGAACGCAATGGCATAACCCGTTTCCCCTGATTCTGACTTTAAAATTTAATTCATTCTTGATTTCTTGTTTTAATATGTTATAAAAATACGGGTTGTTACAACGAATTTCCTTATCATTTATCAGATAAATTTCCAGAGTTAAAATAGTCAAATTTGATAATCTATTATTTAACTATCAAATAAACAAACAACAAATCAATTAAAAGATTTATTTACTCATGGTAATTATGAAGCCACATTAAAATGAATCTTTCAATTATATATAACATCTTAAGAATATTCACTAAATTATTCTTAAATTTATCTTGCCTACTTAAGTTAATTCAACAATCATTATATTTTTAACACTTAGAAAATATATTCATTACTTATACTATTAAATACGTATATAAAAAAAACATTTAAAAAACTTTTTAATTTTCTAAATCATACTAAAGGATCAAACAAAGTTATTTAAAAAAGAAAACAGATATAAGAATAAACCCAAAAATGATTCCTTCAGTGTTAAGTATAGAATGAATGTCCTGTAACATATCGACTTTTTCGTACACTTTGAGTTGACTAATTACAACTCAAGTCTAACCCAAATTACATGAAAAAGCGGATAGTTAGTAGAAAGAAATTAAAGGGTGAGAAAAGAAAGAAAGAAATATTAGAATATAAGAAGAAGAACCAACACAACACGGAGTCTCACATCGCAGCGGAACAAAATATAATATAGAAATAAATCTTCATTGAGAGCTTGAAAAATATACTTACAAACATCAAAGTACATCAACACCTCTGGACAGTTATAATAACCTATCATCATATACATCACACAGCAAAATACAGAATAAAAATCATACGTCTGGACTTCTCTAACTCATCTTCGGACTTCACAACATCCGATAACATGAACCTGTAAAACTCGGTCTGACCCGAGCATTGCAAACGCCAAGATCAGTCTGGTGGACCAGCGTGAGAATAACTCACTAAGTTTAAGGGTATCATCCAACTTTATTTTAAAGTTCAAATCTCTTCGAAAGGAAAGGATAATTGTAAGACCAAATACACACATAAATACGGATAGTTTTTACCTTACGATAACCCAAAACAATTTTGAAATCATATCTTTTCTGATATTATAATAATGTCTAATACAAATAAATAACAACCTAGCAGAACGCTTGCATCTCATGCTATACATACATAGTATACAATCAAAACTGTGAGCGCTTATTTGGAGAATGGATTCCAACTGGCAAGGTATGGGACCACCTTCCGACAGTGTATCTCTAGAGAGGAATACACCAGGGTTCAACAAGAACATCTTGCAACCCAGGCTAAATATGGCCGGTTATTCACTTTGCTTGAATGTTCCGATTATATTGTCTCCTACGGTTGCTAGCAACATAACCGTTCCCAGGAGATATGGAAGCGAAAGAACAAATAGAAATTTCTCTAGATGGTGACAATACACCCTAATGGGGGCGACCCACATAGCCATGCAACCTACCTAATTTTATACCATTTTCCACTGAAGTTTAAATCTTCTTTTTAGAACGTATGGCCACCGTTCACTTTGAATGCCACATTATTAGATCCATCAAATCACTAATTGATGTTTACAAAAATACTCCGGGTGTCTAAGCAGTAAGAACAAATTCGAGCAACGACGGCCCCCCCCCTTCAGGCCATCCTCCGCCTCTCCTTTCCTTCCCCTCTCCAATTCAAGCTTCCCTCCCTCTCTCCGCCTCTTTCATCAGTAACCCCCCTAATCAGCGCCTCGACTTCCTAGCCCGCCGCCGCAACCGCAGCAGCGCCCCCCCAACCGCCAATGCCACCAACCCCGCCACCTAACTCCGATGTGGAAAACCCACCCTCCTGCAAAAAAAAAGGTAAATACCATTACATTTTATTTTCTGTTTTGTTTTAATTAACATTGCATTGCATCTTCTTTTTTTTTATATGCATATAACATTGAATTTTATTTTCTGGTTTTTTCTGAATAACATCGAAATAAAATTGGAATTTTTATATGAAAAGCATGTTTTAATTTTTGATAGAAAGATACGATTTTTATTTGAAAGAAAATTTTGATTTTTATATGTACAAAGAAAAAAAAATGATTTTTATAATAACATCGTTTTAAAAATATAATTTTATATAGAGAATGGCAAAGTAAAAATATGATTTTTATGTATTTACAACGAGAAAAGATCACGTTGGAATTTTGGGCAAATCTGAACCGTTCAGAAATAAAGAATGACGGAGTTGATCCCAAAGGTGAGAACTCCTCACTGAAATTTTCTTATATAGTTATTTATTTTATAACTGCATATATGAACTGTTCACCCATCGTCCACAGACCATGGACGACTTGTTTGATTGTTTGGTTTGGTTGATAAGATTATTTGGTTGAATTTGGTTCTTTGGGTAAAATGAATTAATTAGAATTGTCATGTATGTATGGCGCGAGCCAATATCAGGAGAGGGGTAATGCTAGACATTACCCGATTTTGATATCGCGTCGTTATGCCGCCGAAATTTTCTAAAATATGATAGAAAAATAAAAATATCATTTTTATTGTGTAAATGGACCGAACAAATATTTTATCATTAAAAATATAATTTTTAACGTGTATATGAAAAATAAATATTCATTTACAAATCAGACGATTTGTTTATGTACACCCATTTGATTGATATGGATTGGGACGATAAATTTTACCCGCTGCCCAAGTGCACAAATAAAACATGTGTTTAATTGTTTGAAACCCCACACGGGTATTGGGATGATATATGACATACACTAGTCCCAATAATTAGCAATATGTCGATCGATTGATTGACAGGTTGTTGTAAGCATTAAATATTTATATTTGATGCTTATGCAGTGCAGAAAGCACTTTGGATGGTTGACTGTGTTTGATTGTTGTTGTATACATGTTGTATGAAATCCATATAATCACATTATATGGTAATTGAGTGTGTCTGATTCCAGTCCAGAAAGATTGAATATTTTAAAATAACGAATATTTTGAAATAATGAATATTTTAAAATAATATTCAGTAAAAGATCAAAATTTGATTTTGATGTCCGATTTGGGATGGACACGAATATATTTAAATATATGAAGCCGTGTTGATTAGATTGACGCCATTTGAACGTGAACGATATTTATATCGACTTTATTCATTTTATAATGAATATCGAAAAGAAATTGATTTCAAAATCCATTGTTTTAAAAATACTATCATTTATATATGATGATATGGAATATTCAATTTTGATTTGAAATTGAATATGAAGTTGAAATCTTTTTGAAAACGAATTTAAATCGATTTATAAAATACGTTTTAAATGGAAATTGATAAAATATATATTATATATTATTTATAATATATAATGGCCTGAATAGAACGCGCTGCGTGGTGGCAGTTCGCGAATTTCGACCATTGACTTCGAACGGACATTACGGGAGATCTGACAGTCGGGTTCTCCTAAAACCAGAACGTTTGGGTTCGTATCGAAAAGAGCTTTCTAAGGATATTAGAGATTTGAAATCTAACGGTTGTATTTGGAATTATGTTCAAATCAAATTTGGAAAAGGTTGATGTAAGTGCAGTTCGATGGCTGTTTATGGAAATCGACTGTATGGGCCTTGATAAAATTATTAAAAATATCAATAATTAGTGTAAAATCATAAGAAACGATTTGGAAAGAATTGGGATGAAAAATTCCATATTTGAAAAAATAAAAATAGATTTTTATCGAAATGAACTAGTTTTGAACTAGAATTATAATCCAATTTTTTTTTAAAAAAAATAAATAAACTAGATTTGAAAGGGTTTTAAAAATAACCAGAATTTCCAATATATAAATTGGAAATGGATTTGAATCGAAATATCTTCGGAATATTTCGATGTTAGATTTCATGATTATACAGATATTGTTATGGAAATTTAAAAGATTTATATATATCGTTATTTCCAATACGATATTTGTTGATTTCAGAATTTGATATTGAATATAAGCCGATACATTTTCAATTCAGAGCCTTGTATTTAATATCAAATTGGATTTTGGGTTGTCGTGAATGGTATCTTTAATAATACTGTTCTTAGACCCAATGGAATTAAGAAAATTAGAAACTGACAAGAGATTAGTTAAGTTGAATCTCGGCCTTCGGGGTTAACACTTAGGGAATTGTTCTCTTACTAATTTACGGTTAGAGACTGATAGAATGTGAATTGGGTTTGTTGTGAACTGTTTTTTAGTGACATTCGTTCTTTAACCCGATTTACAGTGAAATGGGATTTGGAATTTATAAATCTTTTGTTAAGATTTAAAGGAGATTTTCCAAAGCAAAGTTTTCCAATTTAACATATTAAATTGGAATTGAATGGAATTCAGTTTGGTAATAATCGAAGTAAGTCTCTGTAGAGGAAGACGGTTAATATATATGGAATTTAAAAAGCCTTGTCGTTATTCCATTTATATTATCGGTTGGATATAGAAGTTTATATCGAGTATATATATCGATTTATTTTCCATGAAGATTCCATTGTTATTGGAATGTGATTTTGGGTTGTCGTGAATGGTATCTTTAATAATACCATTCTTAGACCCAATGGAGTTAAGAAAATCAGAAACTAACTGGAGATTAGTTAAGTTGAATGGTTTCCCGGGTATTGATCTGATGTTGGTTTCGGCCTTCGGGGTTAATATTTAGGAAATTGCTCACTTGCTAATTTACGGTTAAAGGCTGATGGAGTGGGATGTGATTTTGGGTTTATAGTGAACTGTGTTTTAAATGACATTGGGTCTTTAACCCAGTTAAAGGCAGGATAGGATTTGCCAAGTTAAACAATCGTTAATATTGATTTTTGGGAAGATTAAAACCAAGTGGAGATTTAATGCATCTTTAATTAGATTGAAATAATATCCAAAGGAAGATTAAAGAATAAATTTAAAGAATTTATCTTTGATAAAATTAATGGGAACCTTTCCCAAAGTACATGAATATTTAGATAAAGAAATATTCTGGATTGGAACGAGGCGCATGTTGTGTTTCTATAGCACTTGTTTATTATATACGCGAGTTATTCAGAAAGACCGGGTTTATCCCATTCTGAATAACTGATTTGACGATGTGTCGAGGATGAAGATGGCGGTTGAAGACCGGAGGTCTCCACATCGTTTGGATGATTACTGATGTCTTGATTGGGCTGTACACCCAAGACGACGTAATAAGTGGTGCTCGTCCAGACGTACTTGGGGACCGATGAATATGCGAGGGCCTCTCCCCTGTATTGGACATATGGGATAGGAATAAGGTGTCTTCGGTTTCGTTCAGACCCTGAACGAACTTGTAAATCGATGCGTGTCTAACATCGGATTTCATTCTGTGTGATTGATATACATCGGTTGCATAGCGTGAATTGCCTATGTGGCATGCTGAGATGCAAATGATCAGGGCTTCTGTTGAAAAGCAGAGCCTTGTGGTTGATGATCAAAGCACGGATTTAATATAGCGTAGCTTTGTGTAGCGTTAGTTCACGAGCCTCACACCCAGGTGTGGGCCAGATACGGGAGAGGACTTCAGGGAGGACATGCGTTGCTTTCTAGCTAGGAGTGGTGTCAGCGTTTTGCACGTCCTGTCATTTTACTTATGTGGATGATGGATAGCGAGGCGCCTCAGTTATATCGGTCGATCCGGGACCAATGGTCTGGTCGGTATATGACCATTTGATGCCCTATAGGGTGGGGAAACACATTGTTCAGGCATTTTAATCCACTCCGTGTGGACCGGCCCTGACGATCCAAGGTGTAGTTGCGGTTGTTCCTGAGACATGGTAGGCTAGATTGTCTCGAAGCGGTAAGGACAATCCCTTGCATTGGTTCACAGATGGAAATCCAACTTCCAATATGTGACAATTGCGGTTTTGATTGTAGAGCCTAGTATTGGCGACATGATATATGGTACTCATACCGTCTAGGATTGATACATTTATATTTGAAGTTGTTTTATACACTATGCACTTATAATAGTATCAAATGATTTGTTTTAACGTACCAAGCATGTTTTGCTATTCTAAGGGAAAACCCTATCCCCCAGCTTGCGTTGCATTGTGTGATAGGACCTGGGTCTTATAATAGCTTCATTTTTCCAAAAAGCATTGCGCTGTTTTGTTATATGCACTTGTATTCTTGGGAGGAAACCTGTTCCATGTTATACGGCGTGGTCCCTTGATGTATCTGATTTTGAAGTAAAGTTTGAAATAGCTGTTTTAGTTCTCACACCAGTCACATGACTGACCTAGAGTTTATTGTTTTGACCTAAACTCTGGGTGCCTCTATTTTCCACACGGGCAGCTTATAGTTTTGGTTTTGCGGATTTATATTCACAGGATCCTGGTTAATAGCTGGAACGATATTCAGAAAGCTCTGTATCCGTTTATCTCTTTCAGTTGTGTTTTGTATTATTTTCCACTGCTATGTAATGTAATTCAAATCTCTGATATTGATCAAATGTATAATGTTTATTCAGACTCTGTATATTCTTGCATTATGATGAAATTGTTGTAATAAGCAATGAAATGTTCTTCTGTTTGTGTTCTGATTTGTCGTGTTCTCAAAGTCAATCCGGGCTTTCCTTCACGGGGAGGTTCGGGTCGTCTCATTTTGGTATCAGAGCTCTGGTTTACAAAGCTCGAGGACAAGACACATTAGAACCGAACGAAAGGATTCATCAGAGATTGGACTAGTAATATCCAGTGAGAATGACTCGTTAGAGATAGGATCAGTAGTATCCTAGAACGAGTGTGAAGAGTGTTATTTTTAAAATAAAATTGAAAATAAGTTTTGTTTCGAAACTTTAAAGTTTATTATTTGTACTTGAATATTTATTTTAAATTGATTTGGACAATTAAGTATATAGAGATTTTTTATATACGTCTGATCCACGTGTATTTGAAGCCTCAAATATATTCGATAGATATAGAATCACACTCTAGTCGCTCGGGGATAATTCAGATGATGTCCGGACATCATCAGTATTTATGTTCGAGTATTCGAAAGTGGGATTTTTATATATTTCCAATTGACTGGTGTGAGAACCAAAAACTAGATAAGGCTTATTGTTGTGATTTGGCACCAAAAATGTGATTTTTTGACTATATATCAAAGTTATGAGTTTGAAAAGTTAATCAACTAATTGATTGATGATTGTGTTGTGTAATTATTTATTTAAATCAACATGTGAATGAAAAGTAAATTTAGGCCAAATTGAACCAAATATTGAACTGTATTGAAAATGGTTAGAAATTGCATGCATATACATGTGTATCCATCGAACAGGTCATTGCAAGGAGGCTAGAGAAGAGGAATAAAATTGTTTGCCTGACAAATAGGTACATGTTTATTGTATTTCTTGGGGGTTTTTGATGATTTTATGAGCTGATTGGCTAGCCGCTTGGCTGTTTCTTTTTCTTTTTGGATTGGAGAGGCCTGTATGGCAATTTCGGGATTTTCCAGGTGCTCCCGTGCAGGGGAGGTTATGGCGAAATTTTTAGAAAATTTAGGGTGTTAGCCAAATTTTTGAAAAATTTGAAAAGTTCTTATAAACTAAAAAGTTGAAGAACTTAAGCCATAAGAAAAATAATGAAAGTTGAGTTGCTTTGTAAAACAACTTTCAGCTCCGTTCCTTTTCGAGGACGAAAAGAATTTAAGTTGGGGAGATTGTAACAACCCGGAAAATCCGAACCAATTTAAAAATTTTATTTTGGCAATTTTGATGAATTTGGAATATTTAAAATGATTTATTTTAAATATTAACAACAAGAAATTTATTTTTAATAGAATTAGAACGTATATATTTATTTGAATCGTCGTTAGAATATAAATATTTATTTTTATTTATAAAAGGAATTGAAAATGGCGCATTAGTTCGAAAATTCGATTTCAAATTTCAAATGAATGTACAGGATTCAAAATAAACCGGATTTTGGCAAAACCAAAAATATTAGAATCAATTTGAAAATATCTTTCCAACGAATCCGGAAAATTGAATTTTCATAGCGGGGATAAAAATTATGTCCAGTTGAAAATTTAGAATAGTCGCTACGGAATTTTGGCCCTTAAAAAATGAAAATTTTGCAAACGACCTCCATTTTCGACGAAACCACTTTTGTTGGATTCGGGACATCAAATTACTGCTAGATTCCAAAATTCCTAATTTTCTGAATCAATATATGAGCGTGGCAAAAAAAACGTATTTTGACCATTTTAGTCAATTTGAATCGACCAAAAAATGGCCACTTTTCAAATGGTCTTCAAATTTGACAAAATTAGTTTTGTTAGGACCTTATCGTCAATATGAAGCTAGAAATAATTTTTCGGGAATTTTTGGTGTCCGTAGTGGCCTCAGTAAATGAAATGTACGTTTAAAATTGAATATACAGATTTATATTTTGATTTTGACAGAAACTGATCGAATCGATCGAGTTGGCTTACCAGACATATCTCATTGTGTTCGGCATGGGAGTAATTAGTTAGGGACGAGGTCCTGTTTGGTGTTTGAATAAAAAGTCAACATTTTTGGGAAAATTAAATTAAAATAAATAAATTATAATAGCCCCCCTCTTGATTCTCTCCCCCCGTCAGATTTTATAAAACGAAATATAAAAAAAAAACCTAAAACCTAAATCGCTTGTCGCGATCTCCAACCTAGCCACCATGCGCGACGGTGCCGTCCCCCCTCCCCCTTCAGGCCATCCTCCGCCTCTCCTCCCCTTCCCCTCTCCAATTCGAGCTTCCCTCCCTCGCTCCCCCTCTTTCATCAGTAAACCCCCCCAATCAGCGCCTCTGGCTTCCTAGCCCGCCGCCGCAACCGCAGCAGCTCCCCCCAACCGCCGGCGCCACCAACCCCGCCACCTAACTCCGACGTGGAAAACCCCACATCCTGCAAAAAAAAAAAAAAAAAAAGGTAAACACCATTACATTTTATTTTCTGTTTTTTTTTAATTAACATTGCATTGCATCTTCTTTTCTTTTTATATACATATAACATTGAATTTTATTTTCTGGTTTTTTCTAAATAACATCGAAATAAAATTGGAATTTTTATATGAAAAGCATGTTTTGATTTTTGATAGAAAGATACAATTTTTATTTGAAAGAAAAATTTGATTTTTATATGTATAGAGAAAAAATATGACTTTTATAATATAAACATCGTTTTAAAAATATAATTTTTATATGAGAATGGCGAAGTAAAAATATGATTTTTATATATGAACAACGGGAAAAGATCGCATTGGAATTTTGGGCAAATCTGAACCGTTCAGAAATAAAGAATGGCGGAGTGGATCCCAAAGGTGAGAACTCCTCACTGAAATTTTCTTATACAGTTATTTATTTTATAACTGCATATATGAACTGTTCCCCCATCGTCCACAGACCATGGACAACTTGTTTGATTGTTTGGTTTGGTTGATTATATTATTTGGTTGAATTTTGTTGTTTGGGTAAAATAAATTGATTAGAATTATTATGTATGTATAGCGCGAGCCAATATCAGGAGAGGGGTAATGCTAGACATTACCCGATTTTGATATCGCGTCGTTACGCCGTCGAAATTTTCTAAAATATGTTAGAAAAATAAAAATACCATTTTTATTGTGTAAATGGACCGAATAAATATTTTATCGTTAAAAATATAATTTTTAACGTGTATATGAATAAAATAAATATTCATTTACAAACTGGACGATTTGTTTATGTATACCCATTTGACTGATATGGATTGAAACGATAAATTTTACCTATCGCCAAACTGCACAAATAAAACCCGTGTTTGATTGTTTGAAACCCCACACGGGTATTGGGATGATATATGACATATATTGGGATTTGAATCCTTCAATTTCAAATTTCAATTTCTATAATGAAGATATACTTAACAAAGTAGTTTAATTTATTAATTGTTACCAACCCTAGATTCACCATAACAGTTACGTTTCTAGTTTCATTTGTAGTGAGGGTGTAAGCAATAGTGAAAATAGAAATTCATAGTCCCAATTATTAGTTGTATGTCGATCGATTGATTGACAGGCTATTGTAAGCGTTAAATATTTATATTTGATGCTTATGCAGTGAAGAATGCACTTTCGATGATGGTTGACTGTATTTGATTGTTATTGTATACATGTTGTATGAAATCCATATAATCACATTACATGGTAATTGACTGTGCCTGATTCCAGCCCAGAAAGAATGAATATTTTAAAATAATATTCAGTAAAAGATCTAAATTTGATTTTGATGTCCGATTTGGGATGGACACGAACATATTTAAATATATGAAGCCGTGTTGATTAGAATGACGCCATTTGAACGTGAACTATATTTATATCGACTTTATTCATTTTATAATGAATATCGAAAAGAAATTGATTTCAAAATCCAATGTTTTGAAAACACTATCATGTATATATCGATGATATGGAATATTCAATTTTGATTTGAAATTGAATATGAAGTTGAAATCGTTTTGACAACGAATTTAAAACGATTTATAAAATACGTTTTAAATGGAAATAGACGAAATATATATTATATATTGTAACGGCCCGGGAAAAAAAATTCGACGCTCAAAATTTTGACAATAATACATAATCTGTATCACTTGCCAAAAACTCAAGTATCGAACCCCGATTGTTAATAGGAAGAAGTTAGAGGGTGAGAAAAGAAAGAAAGAAATTTTAGAATAGAAGAAAAAGAAGAACACACATCAGAATCTTACAGCGGAACGAATCAAATATAATATATCCAAACTCTTTATACAAAGGAAAACTGTATATACATATACATACCAATCATCATAGTACATCATATATCAGACACAGCGGAAAATAACTTTGAATAACTAACGGTGAAGCCTCCTGCTTCTAGCTCCTGAAACTCCAAACAAAATCTATCTTGTAAATATACTCGGTCTGACCCGAGCACATTTGAAGCAAAGCAAAATTCACCGGGTCAATCTGGAATACTTTCAGTGATAAATTCATAGCACAACAACTTGTTTAACTTTAGAAATCCTTTTGAAATAAGAGGATAATAGTAAGACCAGTCCACACATAAACACGGACAGTTTTTACCTTACTATAACCCAAACCATTTTGAAATCATATATTATTTATGATATTATCATAGTGTCTATCAAACCATAAATAAATAATAATCTAGCAGAACGCTTGCATCTCACGCTCCGCATATATAGTATACAATCAAAATCCGCGGGCGCTTATTGGAAATTGGATTCCGACTATGACAAGGTATGGAACCACCTGCCAATAGTGTATCTCTAGAGGCGAATACACTGGGTTCAACAAGAACATCTTGCAACCCAGCCCACACATGACCGACCACCCATTTCGCTTGAGTGTATCGAATGTATATCACCAACGGTTGGGATCAACAACCATTTCCCGAAAAGGGACAGCATCGAAATAGATTAAAGAAGCAAATGGAAATTCTCTAGATAGGTGATTATACACCCTAATGGGAGCGACCCACATAGCCATGTTGCCTGCCCAATTTTTGTCATTTCCTGGTTGATGAGACTTGAGGCTAGGATTTTCTCCCTTTTTAGATCAGCACATCACTTTGAATGCCACATCGTCAGATCCGTCAAATCACTGATTGACGTCCTCAAAAATACAATGGCCATGTTTGAAGAAATCAATGTACGCGACCGTTTGGAAATACTCTGTCAGACACTCGTCCATTCAAGTCATCCAGGAACAGGATGAACCGAAGGCACCCTCCTACCCATCCTATATAGAAATCACCCCAAGGATCAGTAGCGAGAAGTCCTTTAATCCGTAGATTTCAACCATGACAAAACCCCAGTATATCTCTGCGTCGACTCAGAGATTGTAAGTGGTTCTTCCATTTATGAAGATATACGGTCTTCAATGCTCCATCTTTATAGCTTGCACGTTAGTCACCATCGCACAGTTCATTCAAAGTGGTTTTGGGTCTAGTTCCCATCCCGGTCTCTTCGAAACAACTCGTCAAAAGGTAATTAGAATATTTCATTTGATAGTCGGTTGTTTAACTATCAAATCATAATAGTGGTGTTAAGTCTATTGGCAGCTCAGGTCATTTATTTTAAAATACTCCATTAAATCATTCCATCGATTCTTATAATTGATTTTATAACTTTCTCGACAAAACTCTTCTGGTTCATTACTTTGAAAATATTAATCAATACTCACTATTGAATAACGTGTTTAACAAACTTCACTTTTATTTCCTTTGTTCGAAAATATTCTTATATATTTTATAAAAACATCTTTGTCTCTCTTTATCTTAAAAACACCATTTCTATTCTTAACCCTTTTTGTATTCTCTTATCTTTAAATATCGCTATCGCTTCATAACTCCTTTCCGTTTCATTAATCACTGGGAATATCATTATATTTATACTTAACCAAAAGGTATAAATTCAATTAAAAACGTTGTATGTTATAATATCGTCAAGTGACGTATTTCCTATAATATAATCTTAATTAAATTTATTTACTGTAAAATAATCACACTAATGGAAATCATAATTTTATTTCCAATATGTAATTCCATTTCAAATCATTATCATTCTTTATTTCATGTCTTCCATGAAGAATCAAAATTTATCTACTTATTCTTCGAATAAGCGCACTTACCAAACCATACTATTTTGTTATCTCGGAAATAGTGTTATATTATTAATCCAATTATGTAAGTATAATCGTATTTCGTTGTTTGACCCAAATAATACACTGCTTGTTTTAAACCCATTGGTTTAACATATTTCTAAGCCATTACGAATTAATATTGCAATGTTTTCTCGATATACTATTCCCAACATCCTCTACCATTTCAAACCAATATCATCTTTTGACAATAGTGAAGTCGCCCAAGTTGGGGTATTTCAATTACCTCTCAGACCTTGATCGGCCCCGTTCGTATCTCCAGACAATAAGAGTTTGCAACTCAAAACCTTATATTCCATTTCCATTCCCACTCAACATGGTTTGATAAACCATTTCCTTTTATTCTAAAACCCACTTTACATGTAAATTCTTTTTTCTTGATTAAGTAAACTACTCGACAAAATCTTATTTTCCATTGAATTCAAATATGGTTTTATAACCTTATTTCTTACATTGGAAAACTTCTTAGAATCTCTTTACTTAATTTATCAAGTAAATATTTATCAACCCTTTATTAGTCTTAACTTTAACCATACTCATCTAAGTTAATTAAGTAAACTTCCATTGGAACTCTCGCCTTAGCTCACGAGTCACTTTTACAAACTCTGTTTGTAAACTTGGGTTATCACCCTCTTATAAATCTCTAACTAAATCATAGTCAACCTTATATCCATTCGATCGCTTTTTAATTTAATTCATCATTAAAAATAGTCGCTTTAATTATCATTATTTAAAATAATAATTTTCTTTAACATTAACCACTTTAATCGTAGTTAATTCCATTATAAATTAGAAATAGGGTAATTAATCATTTTAAGGGATTACAAAATAATAATTAACTTTATTAACAAACTTCAAGTTTGGTAATCCCCTTTAAAGTATAGTTAATCAAAGATTAACTAACTGCTAACAATATTCATATTTTTGGAAACTATCAATTAGATTAATTTAAAACTATTTAAACTAATTGTCAACTTCAATTTAAAATCATCGACGTACGCATCAGTTAAACTGTTAACTGATTTTCATTTCATCTCTTATAAATTTCTTATTAAACCTTACTCCATCTTATAGCTGCTGGGTTAATTCTTAATTGAATTCAAATTAAAAAGTAATCGCTTTAATTAATTAAAATAATAATTAATTACAACACTAACTACATTAACTAATTCCATTTTTAACTAGAAATAAAATAATTAACCTTTTAAAAAGATCATTAAATTATAATTAATCTCATTAACGATAATTAACTTGATCATAATTTTTTTCAATATAGTTAATCAAAGATTAACTAATCGTAAACAACGTTTGTTAAGTTTAACAAATATTTGAAAGTTATCGGTTTGATTAATCAAAATCAAATCAACCAAATTGTCAACTTCAACTAAAATAGTCCACATTATCGACCATCAACATCAGTTAATTATTAACTAATATTCATTTACTATTTCCACTTTTTAAATTAATTAATAACCTAATTAATTTAAAATATCATTTAATTGTTTTATATAACAATTATTCAATTTTACCAATCAATATATTGATTTCTGCCCTTTTGACAAAATATTTCATTATATAAAATATTTAAAAAAATTCTTATATAAAATCATGATTATAAATATAAATATATTTAAAAAAATCTGTTTTAATTAACTTGTATAAACAACATCAAATTTCATTTCAGTTATAAAAATAAATTTATAACTAAAATCTTCATCGGTTCGCCTAACGGCAAAATGACGCCATAATAACGGATTTTAGGCTATTACTGCCAATCACTTAATTAATGTTGTCAATTGATTAAAAATCACAACACGATTAACATCTATTCAATCTGAACAGGTTTTGATATCATTTTGGGGTGTCAATTCATATATACGAGAAGTATGATCAATAAATAACCTAAAATAAATCTGAGGAATCCGGTTTGATTCCTCCTACCTATTCTTCCCTACATCACATATCACATACGAAATGATTTCATTAATATAACGCATTAAAATGGCGAATAAATAAAGTCAACCAATCAAACAGTAACAACCAATAGCAACCATAGCATCCAATATATATGATATGTTAAATTATATGGATTTATCACATCATAGCAGTCCAGAGAAGTGTGAGAATTAACTCACCAGTTAATTTCAGTTGATGATTTCAGCATCATCTTCGTATAATTTAAAACTGCATTTAAAATTACACAGAATTCTTACTGCTCCTGTTTCTGACTGGACCAGCTTGTACGTGTAGCTCCCATCGCCACAATCCCAACGGATCTTATTTCGTGTAAATCCGTTACCATACGATAAAGATATCGCGTTTTCAATTCTAACTCGAATTAAAATAAAATAAATTGTAATATAGGTCATTAGCCTAACTAATTTATTAATTCAATCATCATTAGTTTACCTTAAATTTTCTCAGGTCCACATCAGCCAAACATTAAGCTTCTCACGCGTTTTCTTCCACAGAAGTTCCTGAACCCAATCTCCCCCTTTTCTCCATCACTGAACCCATTAACGAGAACACTTCCGTCGTTCAACCCCCTATTTCACCACCGATAGTCCACCTGAACCCCGCTTGACTGGTCCGACGTCACCCCCGTGCCAAGACCTCCCATCGCGGGTGACCTCGATCCTCCATTCGCACCCAGGCCGCCATAAATCCCCTTCTAACCGTCGCCGTTCACACCCCAAATCCCGCCGCCATATGTGACCGCATGCGACCGGACCACCTCCAGTCGAGAGCCCACACTTCCCTCTTCTATTCACCTTCAGGCACCAACCCCCTCGTCAACTCCAGCCACCAGAAACCCCTCCATTTCCGGTCGTGACTCAAATAAAACACCCAAAAATACCATCTCCGTTCAACTCCCTCCACCGACCACCACCGTCACTTTCAGCTCCTCCGACCGGAAGAAAAAATGAAGCCCTCTCTCTCTCCTCTACAACATCGCTTCAGGCTCTTCATCAATCATCAACCCAAACTCCTTCAAATCCCATAAAAACGAAAGTCAGATCCCACTGTTAGTGGTCAATTCCGGCCACCACACTCGACGAAACCTCCCCAATTTTTGTCAGCAACTAGCCCTCGACCCGATCTACGTTTTTGCTTCAGGTCCCCCTAGCAAATTCTTCATGGATTCAAAGATATAAATTGTTTTGTGATTAGGGGTTTATTTGCATAATTGATGGATGAAATTTGGCTTGGGCTGGAAATCTGATGTGGGAGGGTTTATATAAGTGGGGGAAAACTTTATTTTATTGTTGGGTTGACTAACAATGTGACTAACGATTTTTATTCGTGTTTATCGCTATTTTGAATACTGTTTATTGGCTACTGCAGTTACATACAAGCTCCATTCACGGCAGAAATGGACGGCATAATATAATTTGACGTTACGGTCCTAATGAATCTTGTTTCGTCGAATTCTGAGTCCGTTTGCTCAAACGGTGCTCGTTTAACTCCAAATGGTCGTTTTTATTTGCATTTTATTTTGCCATGCACACAAAATAACTCCATTTGACGCACAGTCTGAAATCTAGCAATAATTTATTGTTGCGGTCTCAATAAAATTTGTTTCATCGAAAATGGAGGTCGTTTGAATAAAGTCCTTTTTAAATGGTCCAATTTAATTTAAAATAAATCAATTTTATAATACTTCAATATAAAAATAATAAAATATTATAGTTGGCCATACCTAACCAGAAGTGCATGTAGATTCAAAATAAAACATTCTGGGTTGAAATCCAAGCTAGTTCGATATTCAAAATATTTAAAAACCCCTTCGTTTATAAATTATAAAGGAATTCCATACCGACTATTTTAAAATTTGATTTGGACATAAAATAAAATCTATGCAATGAAAACTGGATTTTTCTCTTCCATTAGAAAGATACTGTCTAATCGATCTTGACGTTTCTTGTTTTGAGAAAATATGACTTATTTTGAACCCTATATAGTTAATTGATGTTTAAAACTCCATTTTACAAACTACTGCACCACTGCAGCTCGTTATATAATTAAATTATAAACTATACGCTCAACTGTCGTTAAATAACGAATATCGTCAATATATTTTCAATAGAAACAATATTAACCCTTTATATTTTGCCAATTAACATTATACAGCAAATTCAACAATTTCCAAATATTATGGAATTAAAATATTATTATATTATTTATATTAATTGAAATATTCAAACTCATTAATATTCAAGTCATTTAAATTCAATTCAACATTTCAAAACAATAAAATAAATTTAAATAATTGGCATGAAAAATACGGGACGTTACATATATATTATTTATAATATATAATGGCCTGAATAGAACGCGCCGCGCCGCTGCAGTTCGCGAATTTCGACCATTGACTTCGAATGGACATTACGGGAGATCCGACCGTCGGATTCTCCTAAAAACAGAACCGTTGGGTTCGTATCAAAAAGATCTTTCTAACGGATATTAGAGATTTGAAATCTAACGGTTGGATTTGGAATTATGTCCAAATCAAATTTGGAAAAGGTTGCTGTCAGTGCAGTTCGATGGCTGTTTATGGAAATCGAATGTACGGGCCTTGATAAAATTATTAAAAATATCAATAATTAGTGTAAAATCATAAGAAATGATTTGGAAAGAAATGGGATGAAAAATTCCATATTTGAAAAGATAAAAATAGTTTTTTAATCGAAATGAACTAGTTTTGAACTAGAATTATAATCCAATTATTATTTTTTTTAAATAAATAAATTAGATTTGAAAGTGTTTTAAAAATAACTAGAATTTCCAATATATAAATTGGAAATGGATTTGAATCAAAATTATTTATGGAATATTTCGATGTTGGATTTCGTGATTATACAGATATTGTTATGGAAATTTGAAAGATATATATATATATATATATATATATATCGTTATTTCCAATACGATATTTGTTGATTTCAGAATTTGATATTGAATATAAGCCGATATATTTTCTATTCGGAGCCTTGTTTTTAATATCAAAGTGGATTTTAGGTTGTCGTGAATGGTATCTTTATTAATACTGTTCTTAGACCCAATGAAGTTAAGAAAATTAGAATCTGACTAGAGATTAGTTAAGTGGAATGGTTTCCTAGGTATTGATCTGATGTTGGTTTCGGCCTTCGGGGTTAACACTTATGGAATTGTTCTCTCACTAATTTACGATTAGAGACTGATAAAATGTGAATTGGGTTTGTTGTGAACTGTGTTTTAGCGACATTTGTTCTTTAACCCGATTTACAGTGAAATGGGATTTGGAATTTATAAATCTTTTGTTATGATTTAAAGGAGATTTTCCAAAGCAAAGTTTTCCAATTTAACATATTAAATTGGAACTGAATGGAATTCAATTTGGTAATAATCGAAGTAAGCCTCTGTAGAGGAAGACGGTTAATATATATGGAATTTAAAAGGCCTTGTCGTTATTCCATTTATATTATCGGTTGGATATGGAAGTTTATATCGAATATGTATATCATTTGTTTTCCATGAAGATTCCATTGTTAATGGAATGTGATTTTGGGTTGTTGTGAACGATATCTTTAATAATACCGTTCTTAGATCCAATGGAGTTGAGAAAATTAGAAACTAACTAGAGATTAGTTAAGTTGAATGGTTTCCTGGGTATTGATCTGATGTTGGTTTCGACCTTCAGGGTTAATATTTAGGAAATTGTTCACTTGCTAATTTACGGTTAAAGGCTGATGGAATAGGATGTGATTTTGGGTTTATAGTGAACCGTGTTTTAAATGACGTTGGTTCTTTAACCCAGTTAAAGGCAGGATATGATTTCCCAAGTTGAAAAAATCATTAATATTGATTTTTGGGAAGATTAAAACCAAGTGGAGTTTTAATGCATCTTTAATTAGATTGAAATGATATCCAAAGGAAGATTAAAGAATAAATTCAAAGAATTTATCTTTGATAAAATTAATGGGAACCTTTCCCAAAGTATATGAATATTTGGATAAAGAAATATTCTGGATTGGAATGAGGCGTATGTTGTGTTTTTTATAGCACTTGTTTATTATATACGCGAGTTATTCAAAAAGGCCGGGTTTATCCCATTCTGAATAACTGATTCAACGATGTGTCGAGGATGAAGACGGGGGTTGAAGACCGGAGGTCTCGACATCGTTTGGATGATTACTGATGTCTTGATTGGGCTGTACACCCAAGACGAGGTAATAAGTGGTGCTCATCCAAAGTATTTGGAGATCGACGGATATGCGAAGGCCTCTCCCCTGTATTGGACATATGGGGGAGGAATAAGGTGCCTTTGGTTTCGTTTAGTCTCGGAACGAACTTGTAAATGGATGTGTATCTAACATCGGATTTCATTCTGTGTGATTGATATACATCGGTTGCATAGCGTGAATTGCCTGTGTGGCATACTGAGATGCAAATGATTAGGGCTTCTGATGAAAATCAGAGTCTTGTGGTTGATGATCAAAGCACGGCTTTAATATAGCGTAGCTTTGTGTAGCATTAATTCGCGAGCCTCACACCTCGGTGTGAACCAGAAACGGGAGAGTACTTCAGAGAGGACGTGCATTTCTTTCTAGCTAGGAGTGGTGTCAGTGTTTTGCACGCCCTGACATTTTACTTATGTGGATGATGGATAGCGAGGCGCCTCGGTTATATGAGTCGATCCGGGACCAATGGTCTGGTCGGTATGTGACCAGTTTACGCCCCATAGGGTGGGGAAACGCATTGTTCAGGCATTTTAATCCACTCCGTGTGGACCGGCCCTGATGATCCAAGGTGTAGTTATGGCTGTTCCTGAGACATGGTAGGCTAGATTGTCTCGAAGCGGTAAGGGTGATCACTTGCCTTGGTTCACAGATGGAAATCCAACTTCCAATACATGACAATTGCAGTTTTGATTGTAGAGCCTAGTATTGGCGACATGATATATGGTACCCATGCCGTCTAGGATTGATACATTCATATTTGAAGTTGTTTTATACACTATGCACTTATAATAGTATCAAATGATTTTTTTTTAACGTACCAAGCATGTTTGGCTATTATAAGGGAAAACCCTATCCCTCGGCTTGCGTTGCATTGTATGATAGGACCTAGGTCTTATAATAGCTTCATTTCTCCAAAAAGCATTGCGCTGTTTTGTTATATGCACTGGTATTCTTGGGAGGAAACCCGTTCCGTGTTATACGGCGTGGTCCCTTGATATATCTGATTTTGAAGTAAAACTTTAAATAACTGTTTTAGTTCTCACACCAGTCACATGACTGACCTGGAGTTTATTTTTTTAACATAAACTCTGGGTGCCTCTATTTTCCACACGAGCAGCTAGTAGTTTTGGTTTTGCAGATTTATATTCACAAGATCCTGTTTAACAGCTGGAACAATATTCGGAAAGCTCTATATTCGTTTATCTCTTTCAGTTGTGTTTTGTATTATTTTCCGCTACTATGTCATGTGATTCAAATATCTGATATTGATCAAATGTATAAAATTTATTCATACTCTGTATATTCTGGTATTCTAATGAAATTGTTGTAATAAGCAATAAAATGTTCTTCTGTTTGTGTTCTGATTTGTTGTGTTCTCAAAGTCAATCCGGGCTTTCCTTTACGGGGAGGTTCGGGTCATCTCATGAACGGTTAGATTTTAAAATATGTCCAAATCTTTTTTGGAAAAGGTCGCTTTGGATGCAGTTTGGTGGCCGTTACTGGAAACCGACTGTATAGGCCTTAATAAATTATTAAAAATATGGAAAAATTGTGTAAGATCATAATAAATGGTTTGGAAAGATTTTGGATGAAAAATTCCATATTCGAAAAGATAAAAACATATTTTTATCGAAATGAACTAGTTATTAGCTTGAATAATAATCCAATGTATTTAAATTAAATAAATTGGATTTGTAAATGATTTTGATATAACTAGAATTTTCCTATGAATGAATTGGAATGGATTTGTGTGGAAATAATCTTCGGAATATTTCAATATTGGATTACGTGATTATATGGATATTGTTTGGGAATTTGGAAGATACATATATCATTATTCCCAATACGATATCCATTGGTTTCATAATTTGATATTGAATATAAGCCGATATTAATTTCTATTCAGAGCTTTATATTTAATATCAAATTGGATTTTGGGTTTGTCGTGAATGGTGTCTTTATTAACACTTTTCTTAAACCCGATTGAGAATAGAATAATTTTTTTAATTAAGATTTAGAGATGATTACCAATTAATCAAATTGGAATTGAAATGGAAGTTGATTTTGGGTTTATCGTGAACTATGTTTTAAATAACATTGATTGTTTAACCCAATTAACAGAGAAGATATGATTTGGAATTTATAAATCTTTTTATTAAGATTTAATGGGAATTTTTCAAAGTAAAGTTTTCCAATTTAATATATTAAATTGGAATTGAATGGAATTCGATTTGGTAATAATCGAGATGAACTTCTGTAAAGGAAGACTATTACTATATATGGAATTTAAAAGGTGTTGTCGTTATTCAATTTATAGTATTGATTTGATACGGAAATTTATATTGATTATATACTGTCATGATTTCTGTGAAGATTCCATTTTGATGGAAGATGATTTTGGGGTACCGTGAATTGTGTTTTAAATGACATTAGTTCTTTGACCCAATAAAAGACAGGATTAATTTTCCTAAAGTTGAATAATCACTAAGTAATGATTAGGGAGATTAAAACCAATTGGATTTTTAATGAATCTTTAGTTAGATGGAAAAATGAATGAGATAATTAAATTTATCAAACAAGAGAAATGATCGAGACGGAGTACTACCAGTTTTACTCCAGGCGATAGTTAGATCTTTAATTAGATTTGAAACGTGAAATGGTAATTAAATTTACCGACAACGCTGTGGGTGTTAGATCTGGAGTACTGCCAGTTTTGCTCCATGGGATGAGTATGTTGAGATTAGAAAATAATAAACGATTACTTCGGTAAGGCTCGATAATCCCAACTAGTTAATAAAATCTTTTGAAATTAATATCCAAAGGAAGATTAAAGAATAAGATTAAAAGAATTTATCTTTGATAAAATTAACGGGAACCTTTCCCTAAAAATGTGAATATTTAAATAAAAGAATCTTCTGAATTGGAACGAGGCATATGATGTGCTTGTATATCACTTGATTATAAAATACACAAGATATTCAGAAAGACTGGGTTTATCCCATTCTGAATAACTGATATGACAATTAAATGTCGACGATGAAGAAGGTGGTTGAGGACTGGAGATGTTCACATCGAATGGATGATTATTGATGTCAAATGTACTTGGAGATCGACTGGATATTCAAGGACTTATCTCCTGTATTGGACATATGGGATAAGGAATAAGGTGCCTCCGGTTTCGTTCAGACCCAGAACAGACTTGTAAATGGATGTGTGTCTGGCATTGGATTTCATTATGTGTTGATTGATTTGTACTAAATATATATTTGTTTGGTGGAGGAGAATTTATTCTCTTGCTTAACACCCTTCTCTGAGACGTACGAGCTTAGTGGTTATATATTGATAGACATCAGTTATATGGCGTGAATTATCAATGTGGCATGATAAGATGCAATGATTAAGGATTTTGTTGAAAATCAGACCCTTGTGGATGATGATCAAAGCACAGCTTTAATTAGCATAGCTTTGTGAATAGCTTTAATTCACGAGCCTCACACCCTGGTGTGAACCAGAAACGGGAGAAGACCGCAGGGAGTGCATGCATTTCTTTCTAACTAGGAGTGCTGTCATGGTATGAAGCCCAGACCTTAGTGGTTGTTGGAAAGAGAGGTACCTCAGATTTGAGTCCCTAGTGGCTCTTGATGGTTGACATACTGACCAGATTTTATGCCCCATAGGGCAGGGAAACGTATTGTTCAGGAATTGCCAATCCACTAAAGTAAGTGTGGACCGGCCCTGCCAGATCCAAGGGCTCACTTGAGTCTGAGTCCTGAGGCATGTGCTAGAGTGTCTCGAATCGGAAGGAAGATCCCTTGCCTTGGTTCATGATGGAAATCCAATTTCCAATACAGGACTTTTCGGTTTTAGTTGTAAACCTATATGACGGCATAGTGGCATGAGACACTCATGTCGTCTATGATTGATACTTTTACTTTCGAAATTGATTTCTACACTATTCCTTTATAGTAATAAAAGATAAATTTCGCGTATCAAGCATATTTGGCTATTATAAGGTAAAACTCTATCCTCTGGCTTGTGTTGCATTGTGTGATGGGATTTGATTCTTATAATAACTTAAATTTTCTTTTATTTAGTATAGCGAGTTTTGTTTTATGGTATTCATGGGAGGAAACTCGTTCCATGTCATACGACGTGGTCCATTGATTTACCCAGCTTTATGATAAAATTAACAACTGTTTTCGTTCTCACACTAGTCCCATGACTGAATCGAAGTTTATTGTTTCTGCCTAAACTCTGGGTGCCCATATTTTCCATACGGGCAGCTAGTAGTTTTGGTTTGCAGATATTTCTTTCACAAGATCCTGGATTACAGATGGAACTATATTCGAAAAGCTTTGTATCTGTATATCTCTTTCAGTTGTGGTTGTAGATGATTTCCGCTGTATATTATATTTATGTATATATATTTTCCGTTGTTATGTAATTTAATCTATGATATTTTTCGGTTGTAAATTATTTGAACTCTGGTATATTCTTGTAATTTGATGTAATTTTTGTAACAGCAATGAAATGGTCTATTGTTTGTGTTTTGATGCGTCGTGTTCTCAAAGTAATCCGCATTTTTCTTGTCTCTTCAAAGATCGGGGGAATTCAAATCGTTATAGTTTGGTATCAGAGCTTTGGTTTACAAAGCTCTAGAATAAGACACATTAGAATGTAACGAAAAAATTCATCAGAGATAGGATTAGTAACATCGTATGAGAATAACTCATTAGATATAGGGTTAGTAACACCCTAGAATGAGTTAGAAGAGTGCTATTTATTAGAAATGAATTTAGTTTTGAAATTTATATCTTATTATATGTATTTGAGTATTTTAATTTACATTTAACTTCGACTATCAGGTATACGAAGATTTTGCATATATGCGTCATGAACGTATAACCGAAGTCTCAAATATACTGGGTAGATATAGAATCACACTCTAGTCGCCCAGAGATGATTCTGATGATAGTAGCCACATCATCAGAGTTTTATGTTCGAGTTTCGAAAGTGGGATATCTATATATTTCCAATTGACTGGTGTGAGAACCAAAACTTTGTAAGAGTTTATTATTGTGATTTGACACTAAAATCTGATTTTTTTTTATTATGTAAAAGATATATGTTTGAAAGTTTAATCAACAAATTGATTGTTGGTTGTGTTGTGTGATTATTAATTTAACTAATAAAAAAATTGGATTGATAAAACCAATAAAAGAATGAATGATAAGTAAAGCCAAATCGAATCAAATATTGAATAAAATTGAAAGTTGGTTGGAATTACATACATATACATGTATATATTTGTTGAACAGGTTATGGATTAACTGTTGAGTAGAGAATTAATTTGCGTGCCCGACAAATAGGTACACCTTAATGAGTTGGATGCGCAACTTTGTTATTATATTAACTCCTATGAATGAAATTGGATGCGCTGTGATAGTTGTTCTGTGTTAGATTATAAACGTCGCCATAGGATAACAACAAATAAATTATGAACTACACCACATGGCATACTACATGAAGACATCATATCATATCATATTCCATATAAGCATTTGGTGCTTATATGACAAGGTTTGGATTACCATATGAGCGAGATGCTTGTATGGAGATGACTGTATTACAGGTTGAACAGAAGATTGATTATGGACTTAATTAAGGAATACATTTAATGGTGCTCGGGGCAGGATTTAATAAAAACCCTACACAAGTCTGGATATGACAAAAATTCACGTATCTCTTGTAGTTAATTAAGGCACATGGATTATTTTATTTCAAACATTGAGACAAGGTATGAGATTTCGACATTTTTGCACGTCTACCTTAGGCATAGACAGGTCACAAAAATTGTGTATGCTTTTATTGATTTATTGGGTGCCTAATACGACCCAATAAATTTTTCCCCGCACAAAGGCGGTTATGGCGATTTTTTTCGAAAATTTAGGGTGTCAGCAATTTTTTTGAGAAATTAGAAAGTTCTTAGAAACTGAAAAGTTGAAGAATGAAAGCCAGAATGAAAGTTGAGTTGGTTAGCTAAACAACTTTCAGCTCCGTTCCTTTTCGAGGACGAAAAGATTTTAAGTAGAGGAGATTGTAACAACCCGAAATTTCTGAACCAATTTAAAAAGTTTATTTTAGCTATTTTGATGGATTTTGAATATTTTAAATGATTTTTTTAAATAGTAACGACTAAAAATTTATTTAAATCGAAGTTAGATCATATAATTTTATTTTAATTATAAAACGAAGTCGAAATGGCGCGATAGTTTGAAAATTCGATTTTAAATTTCAAATGAATGTACAGAGTTCAAATAAGTCGGATTTCAGTAAAACAAGAAACGTTGGAATCTATTTAATTATATCTTTCTAATGAATGTAATAAATTGAGATTTCACTTTATAAATTGAAAGTTATGACTAGTTTAAAATTTAGAATAGTCGCTATGGAAGTAATATATATTTTAATAATATATAATCCCTTAAAAATAGCCATTTTCCAAACGACCTCCATTTTTGACGAAACCACTTTTGTTGGATCTGGAATATCAAACTATTGTTATGTTTCAAATTTCATAATTTTTGAAACTAATATGTGAGCGTGGTAAATTTAAACGCGTTTGGTAATTTCAATTTGAATTTAATCGACTGGAAAAGGGTCATTTTTCAAACGACCTCCAAATTCGACGAAATTAGTTTTATTAGGACTATATCATCAAAACATAGCTAGATATAATTTTTCTATAATTTTTGGAGTCAGCACGTGGCCCCGGTAAATTAAAATGTACGTTTAAATTAAATATATATTGATTTATATTTTAATTTTAATAAAAACTGATCGAAACTGTCGAATTGGCTTACGCAACATGTTCCATTGTGTTCGAAATGGGGGTATTTAGTTAGAGACGATAGTCGTTGGGTTTGAATTGGAGCTCGGAGCGATAAACAACTAATATTGGAATTAATACACATACACACACACTCTCACTTTTTCCCAAACCTAACCCTATCTTCTATTACAGCCGCCGCTCCCCAAAGCGATTGAAGGCTCAAAAACTCCAAAATTTAAACTTGATTTCTCCAAATTGAGTTCGAATTAATTTGTGATTCCAAAATGAAAATCAATGAGCAAAGTGAGGTCTTCAAAATCATACGGTTTTGATCAAAATTCATTTGGTGATTTGTGAGAATTTATCCCTTAAAGGGCACGACTTTTAAGGCAAATTCAGGCACGAGGAAGGGCTCGAGTTCCCTGGGTTTCTCGGCGGTGATGGAGTAGGCCAAGGCGGTGGAAGTGGTTGTCCCTGATCAACTCTTGGTAGTGCGGATGAAGTGCGACGGTGAGCTAGGGTTAAAGGTGCGTGGGTTTCTTTGACTTCGGGCTTGCCTGGAAGAACATGATGTAGGAGAAATAACAGTGGCCGTTGGATCAATGTTTAAGGGTTGATTTAAATGTGGGTAAACCATTTGGCATAGGTCCCAATTAAGTTTTAAAATTAGGCTCACATCCGGTCATAAACTTATTGTAAATTTAGTCCCTATTTTTCAAAAATTCACTAAAAAAGTAAAAAAAAAAAAAAAAACGTAAATTCATATTTAAATTAAACATGCACTTGACAAAATTCAAATAAAAAAATATCAAATAAGACATCAAAAACGAAAAAAACAACGAAAATGCAGTAAAATGCATAATGGTATGCAAGTATTTGAAATTTCTTACATACATCTATGCATGTTTTCAAGTCATGCATATGTGTTTGATTTACTTGCATACATCTGTGCACGTATTGCATAAGTCTTGCATAAAAGTGCGCATTAATTCGCAGGCTAAATTTCACTTAAGTTTTCTTCGTGCAAATACATGCATACATATGTGCAAGTATTTTACATAGTTGCACACATGTATGCAAGTTTTGGTCCAGATTTTCAAGCCAAAATAGCTTATGCAACTATTAGTAATAGTTGCACACTTGTATGCAACTATTAGTAATAGTTGCATACATGTATGCAACTTTTATTTTTTTTGGTTTCTGTGGGCTTCCGAGAATATTTCCATATTTTAGAAATTTTTTTTACTCACAAGCGCTTTTTTTTGGCCAAAAAACGAAAAAGGCGAAAATATGAAAAATAGGGGGTGGGTTTACATTTAAAACATAGGAGGGATGTGAGTCTAGTTAAGTTTTAAAGTAAGGACGTGAGCCAAATATTCACTTAAATTATATCTGAAATTATATATAATGACGATGAAAGTTTATAAAATAGATAACTTTGTGATAAGTGTCAAAATTCAGCAAGTCCAGGCGCGTTGGAATCGCGTCTTCGAGCTCTACAACATGGAACTAACTAGGACTAATTTGGATCTAGTTTATTTTTGGGCTAAATTGAACGCCTGTTCAATTTAGTTCCAAAAATAAAAATCATCAATTAAAGAATGACGGAGTGGAAACCAATGGTGAGAACTCCTCACTCAATATTATTATCATATTTGTTATGATATATATTTTTGGAGTTCAACACACGAATTCACATAAATCACATAAATTGGAAGTGATGTATGGATAGTAGTGACACTCGCATTTCATACTCCGCGAATGGCCTCTTATGGCGCCGTAAATGGCATTGGGTAGTTGAGTATTTATTTGTTTGGATGATTTGGTGATTTGTGCATTGTGATGATGAATTTGTGATATTTAACATGTTAGAAATGTTAAAATTAAATTGATAGATGAAAATGGACAAAATAATCATTTATATATATTGAACAGTGAAAATTGTTTAGTTAGAAAAATAATTCGGATCGAATTAGAATCGGTTAAATTTATTAACCAATAATTTATTGTTTAGTTAGATAAATAATTCAGACCTAATTAGCATTGGTTAAATTTATTAACCAATGATTTATTTAAATTGATTCTTGTTGGTTGAAAACCCCACATGGGTATCGGTTTGATATTTGACATACACTAATCCCAATATTTAGTTGTATGTCGATCGATTGATGGACAGACTATTGCAAGCGTTATTTATTTATTTTAATGCTTATATAGTTGTAAATTGCACTCTGGATGATGTTTGAATGGTTAATGATTATTTATCATTATTGTTGAATACATGCGATGTATGAAATCCATATAACCGAAATTGCATGGTAATTGATTGAGTTGAATTCTGATTCAGAAATAACAAATACTTTAAAATAACGAATATTTTAAAATAAAGAATATTTTAAAATAATATTCAGTGAAGAATTAAAATATGAATTTGATGTCCAATTTTGGATGGACGCGAAAATATTGGAAAATATGAAGCCGAGTAAGTAGCTAAACGCCATTTCAACCCTAATGGGTTTATAGATCGATTTTATTCATTTTATAATGAATACGAAAAGGAAATGGATTTCAAAATAAGATATTTTGAAAATATTATCATTTTAATATTATAATGATATTGAATATTCAATTTTGATTTAAAATTGAAATGGAAATTGAAACCGTTTTAAAAAGGATTTATAAACGATTTACAAAATACATTTAAATGGAAATCGATGATATATTATATATATATATTTATTTAAATGGCTTGAATAAAACACGCTGCGTAGCGACCGTTCGCGAATTTCAACCATTAACTTCAAATTGATGTAACGGGAGATCCAGCTGTCGGATTCTCCTAAAACCTGAGCCATTGGGTTCGTATCGAAAAGATCTTTCCAATGAATATTAGTGATTTAAATTTGAATGGTTAGATTTTAAAATATGTCCAAATCAATTTTGGAAAAGGTCGATATGGATGTAGTTCGGTGGCCGTTATTGGAAACCGACTGTAAAGGCCTTAATAAAATTATTAAAAATGTGGAAAAATTGTATAAAATCATAATAAATGGTTTGGAAAGATTTTGGATGAAAAATTCCATATTTGAAAAGATAAAAACATATTTTTATCGAAATGAACTAGTTATTAACTAGAATAATATTCCAATGTATTTAAAATAAATAAATTGGATTTGTAAATGGTTTTGATATAACCAGAATTTTCCAATGAATGAATTAGAATGTATTTGTGTGGAAATAATCTCCGGAATATTTCAATATTGGATTACGTAATTATACAGATATTGTTGGGGAATTTGGAAGATACATATATAGTTATCCCAATACGATATCCGCTGGTTTCAGAATTTGCTATTGAATATAAGCCAATATTAATTTCTATTCAGAGCCTTATATTTAATATCAAATTGGATTTTGGGTGTGTGACGGCCCGCCCCGCACCGTCCGCCATTTCCAATGAAAGTGCGCTCTACCAGTACCCCTCGTATATCGGCTCGTCGTTCAATCTGTAAAGAGAAACGATTAACCATCCTCTTTGTGGTGTCAGTGCAGTGCGACTTCATCCTTAGCTATACTAATAGTATATATATAACTTTTGAAAACCAAAATAATCACAAATACGTGCTCTCATATATGTACTATTTCTCCCTGGTGTCTTTCGCTAGGTTAACTACGTAACCTAGAGCTCTGATACCAAGTGTGACGGCTCGCCCCGCACTGCCGACATTTCCAATGAAAGTGCGCCGTGTCGATGTCCAACCAGTACGGGACGGTCGTCAAAGAAAGAAAAGGTAAAGAATTTGAACTAACATGGAACCTGTAGCATATCTCACAGCATATGGAATAAAATATAATAATAACATACTTTGACATAAAACAGGCGAGATAGTGCATAAGCTGAAAACTAAACATCTCAACAGCGGAAAATCCACATACAGCTTATGATCCATAACCATTATTACAACTTTAAAAATGTCTCTAAAGCAAAAAAAAGTAAAGGTACACTACTAATGCCCAAAGCAGTGACCATCAATAGCACATGGAGAATATATGTAGATAATACGTAGGAGCCTCCTGCTCATCTCCGGATCAGCAACTCGTGCATAACTAACTAACATGTATCTAGTCTGTCCGTTTAAGAGCACCCAGAGTAATAAGAAGAGACATAAAACTCTGGGTCAGACAAAAGTCTGGTATGAGCGATAAGCAGCAAAACAGAATAATAACGGGTATACTAAACCATACCTGAACCTGGACCTGCAACCAAAGAGTTAGCACTACATATTGTAAAATACTCTAAGGTGTCACTAACACATGGTGTAAAGAATAAGGGGGTAGGGGTGTGCATGTCATAGGGATGGAAAACAATCAAGCATAGCAACTATCCTCACATCTCTCATTCAGTGTGTAAAGCATACGATATCTACCACTTTGTCACCCAAATCATTGCTATGATCACTCTGCCCCATGGAGTCACAGTGACTCCATTGCACTGATCCATAGCCACTAATCCTTTGCTATGTCCACTTTGCCCCATGGAGTCATAACAACTCCACTGCACTGGCTCATAGCCTTGCTACGATCGCTCTGCCCCATGGAGTAGTAACTATCCCACTGCACTGATACGTAGCCTAACATCCGTCTTGGTGGTGAATCAAAGCTATAGACGTCGATAACCACTTAGCACACGTCCCACAGCGAAGCCCAATCACGAAGTTGACTCGTTGGTTTCCATCTGGATCCTGAGTGCAAACTTCCAATTTGGACTACCTTTGCATCTCGAGTTTTGGTCATCATCTCCGGATCGGTTCGACATGCTCCTCTTCACTATGCTTCGGATCGTGCTCCTCGAAGTAGTCCTGCCTGTGATCATCCACAATGGGTCGGGTTGGATTTCCCCACCCAAGTCAGTTCGGTTCGGTCCCTCCCTGCTCGTACTCAACATCTCGATTCATGACAAGCCCTTCGGGTCGGATCGGGGGATACCCATTGGGTTCGGATCGTGATTAACCACCTGGTTCGGGTCGTGACGCGCCTCCCTGATCGGATCGGCCTCCCTTTGGTTCGAGCTGAGCTTCGGTTCGTGGGACCCATTCGGAGCGGGTCGAGTTTCTTCATTTGTTCGGATCGGCTCGTGGACTCACTCTCATGGCGGTTCGGGTCGTGGTGCACTCCAGGTGAGTGGATCGGTCCGGTGCCTCCGTTCACGAACGGGTCGGGGTCGGGTAGGGCGATCCGATCCGGTCCGATCAGATTCCTGCATATTTCCTGCACTTTGTCCAGCAAGCTGTTTACGCCATTCGACGGCGTTTTCGACCAATCTAACACTTATAGACAATCACAAAGCATACCATATAGTCATTGCAACTTATAGAATTGACCACAAACACCAAAACAATAATTTTATAGGTTAAAACGGAACAAACATAGCCAAAACCTCATATTTTCCCTTATGCGTGTTTAAGAAAAACTAATGATAGGATTAGTAAAACTTAACCAAATTAACCAAATTTTCTAACAGGGGCCTAAAACAATATTTCGAAATTTATGAATATTTTTCTAGAATTTAATCATGTTTAAATTCGCTAATTAACACTAATTACCCTTAATTAACCATAATTATTGAGGAACTATGCAAATCACTCACCTTAGCCACAAACAAAATACCAAATCTGAAATTATCTTCTGTTTGGCGCTGTCCCCAAGGCTATACAGCAGTTCCGACCTTGATTTGGTGCTATTTCCCTTTGATTTGATGTTGCTAAGCTTAATCCTTGATTAAATGGTGATTAGAGATGATTCTAGATGTTGGAGGCCATTGTTAGGGTTCCTAGAAGGTAAATGGTGGCTAGAAAACTGAAATGAAAACCTAACTCATTTCAGCCTCCCCATAACCCTAATCCCGAAATGGGTTATGGGCCCATTCACTAATCACCTCATTTGGCCTGGTTAAGCAGTTTTTCACCTTCCAACCCTTATTTCAGCCATATCTCCCAAACGATAAGCCCGTTTTTCACATATGACCACTCTACGGAAAGGTAAACCATCATCCGGATCTAATGGAAGTGGTTTCAGGTCAAAACTCCTTTCCAATCAAAAGTTATGGTCGAAACAAGATCAGCTCGGGGCAAAACGGTCGTTTAAAAATCGGCGAAAATCATGAACATGGGAAATGACCCCAATAGTCGTCTCCCAAAGTTACATGACCATACGACTTCGTATGAGAAAGAAATACATATTCTACGATCGTTCGATGAGTAGAATGCGGGTCGTTACATCCCCCCCCCCCCCCCAAAGAAATTTCGTCTCCGAAATTCCTTAACCCAAAACATACAAAGGATCCCGCATGCCTACCAATCATTAACAAAGCAATCAAGCATACAAAACTATACAACAAGCCTATCCTAGCATGTGGTTTACTAACAAGGGAGTACTATACCGATATAAAAACCTTACCAGGCAAAGAGTTCTTGATACTTCCTCCTTATGTCCTCCTCTGTTTCCCAAGTGCAGTCTTCCTCATCATCACCCCACTGAACTTTGACTAGTTTCACCGCCTACCTTCGAATCTGTTTCGTATCGTTCCTAACAATACGCATAGGCCTGCGGTTCCCAACTGCCTCAGGTTCAACCTCGATATCGTCCAACTGATCCAGTGTAATAGTCACACTAGGGTCGTGCACAAACTTCCTTAACTGGGAAACATGAAATACGTTGTGAACTCCTGCCATCTTCGCTGGTAATTCAACTTTATATGCCAAATTCCCAACTTGCTCGAGAACTGGGAATGGACCAACAAATCTTGGTGTTAACTTGCCTTTCTTGCCAAAGCGTATCACGCTCTTTAAGGGAGAAATCTTGACAAACACCAAGTCGCCAATGGAGAAATTTAAATCTCTTCTCCTCTTATCAGCATAACTCTTTTGCCTATCTTGGGCGGCCTTCATTCATTGTCGGATAATCTTGATCTTATCTGAGGTTTCTCTTATTACATCCGGCCCAAGCACAAATTTCTCACCGGTTTCTAGCCAACATTATGGTGAGTTGCACGGTCTTCTGTACAAAGCTTCAAATGGAGCCATACCAATACTGATCGATAACTATTATTATATGCAAACTCTACTAGATGTAAATGGTCATCCAGTGATCCACTAAAATGCAATATGCAAGCTCTAAAGAGATCTTCTAACACTCGATTCACCCTCTCTGTCTGACTGTCGATTTGAGGATGATACGCGGTACTGAGATGTAATTCTGATCCTAACGCCTCTTGTAAGATATTCCAAAACCCACTAGTAAACAATGGGCCTCGGTCACTCACAATGCTTTTAGGTACTCCATGAAATCTCACTACCCATTTCATATATAGCTAAGCTAACTTAGCTACCGTTCTATTCGACTTGACGGGTATAAATCTTGCACTCTTGGTCAATTGGTCCACAATCACCCAAATGTTATCATGGCCCGACCTAGTCCTTGGTAACCCATCAATGAAATCCATTGAGACTTGTTCCCATTTCCATTCTGGAACTTCTAATGGTTGCAACAAACCACTAGGCTTCTTTTGCTCAGCTTTAACTAGCTGGCAATTCATGCATTTGGATATAAACTTCCCAACGTCTCTTTTCATTCCTTCCTAGTAGTAGGTCTGCTTCATGTTTCGAATACATTTTTTTACCACCGGGATGTATAGTCAGTTTTGAGTGATGACATTCTCTAAGCACTTCATCTCTCAATCCATGGACATTGGGTACAACTAATCTTCCATTCTTTCGAAGCCATCCATCTCGATCAAGCCCATACTTGTTCATCTCCTCGTCGATACCCATCTCTAACTTGGAGAAGATTTCCAATAGGTTAGGATCGTCCCTCTTAATGGAACCAATCTGCTCAATCAAAGTGGGTCTGACCGTCAAACTTGCTAATACTTTTGGATCCAATTCGCACTTTGGTCTGAAATCATACCCAACGATGTACTCTAGTTGCTTCCACTCAAGAAAAATAGCCCTTAAACCGGCGTGTCTTCTACTCAATGCATCAGCTACCACATTGCCCTTTCCTGGTGTGTTTGCGATATCAAAATCGTAGGAAGCCAAGAATTCTAACCATCTTTGCTGTCGGAGATTTAGATCCTTATGAGAGAAAAGATATTTTAACGATTTATGATTGGTAAACGACTCGAATCTTTCTCCCAAGAGATAATGTCTCCACATCTTCAATGCGAACACGATCGCTGCCAATTCCAAATCGTGGGTAGGATATAGTTCTCATGTGGTTTCAGTTGCCGACTTGCATAAGCTATAACCCTACCTCCTTGCATTAATACAGCACCTAGTCCGGTACCACATGCATCTGTGTATATCGTCATCTCTTCATTCCCCTTAGGAATGACTAACACTGGTGCACATGTCAACTTGTCCTTTAGGCTCTTGAATGCATTCTCACAATTTTCGTCGCAGACGAAAACTTGATTTTTCTTAGTCAACTGAGTCAACGGTGCTGCTATCTTGGAGAAGTCTTGGATAAACTTACGATAATATCCAGCTAATCCCAAGAAACTTCTTATGTCCGTTACATTCTTAGGCGTAAACCAATCTTGTATTGTAGCCACCTTTGTAGGGTCCACGGCAATACCATTCTCTGAAACAACATGGCCCAAGAATCTCACTTCCCTTCTCCAGAAGTTAGAAAACTTTGCTTTCAATTGGTGTTTTCTCAACACCTCCATCACTATCCTCAAATGTTCCTTGTGTTCTTCCTCTATCCTCGAATAAATCAAGATATCGTCCACGAACACAAGAACAAACCTATTCAATTGATCCCTGAATACCCTATTCATAAGATCCACAAAATATGATGGTGCATTGGTTAACCCGAATGGCATGACCAACCACTCATAAAATCCAGACGGCGTCCGGAAGGCCGTTTTAGCCTTCCACTCTTGGCTGATGAAAACCTGTCACGAGATACAACTAGGAGAACACTCTCGCGCCACTCAACTGATCAAACAAATCATCTATCTGCAGTAGAGGATACTTATTCTTCCTCGTCACCTTATTCAACTCGCGGTAGTCCACACACAAACGAAGGGAACCATCTGCCTTGGTAGCAAACACAACTGGTGCTCCCCACTCAGAAACATTTCGTCTGATAAATCCTTTCTTCAAAAGCTCGCTTACTTGCACCCCGAGTTCTCACCGCTCCCTTGGTGCCATACGACAAAGTGGCATCACTATAGGTTTGGCATCTTTCACTAAATCAATATGGAACTCAATCTCTCGATGTGGTGGAAGTCCGATCACTTCCTCGAAGACGTCCGGATACTGGCCAGCCACGGGCACATCTAACAACTCATCATGCGGGATGTTGACAGAATTTAGAAAACTAGCCATTACCCCATCACTAGGTAGACCACCAAACACTACCCTCCGCCCATCATCCGCTCTAACTGTCACCAAAAATCCCTCACAGTCTACCACCACCCTGTATCTTTGGAGCCAATCGACTCCCAAAATAATGCCAAACCCAATAAAGCCCAAAATAAAGCAATCACAAACAAACATGTATCCATGACTCGATAAGACCACATTACGACAAATCATACAAAGGCTAGTCGAACCACCAATCAGGTTCATAACTGCTAAAGGTCTATCGACTATCTCGGGTTCCAGTCCCAATCTATCTACCAGGTTACTAGATGTGAAGGAACAGGAAGCTCCGGTATCAAACAATACTCGAACAGGAACATCATAAACAGAAAGCATACCTTGAATGGCGACATTCTTTCCTTTCTCCGCCGCAATTGGGGCATTCGACGAAGAAGGAACAACATTGATAACATATGCTTTCACAATCTGCTTTTCTTTAGGGGGGTTGCAGAAACTTATCCTTGTGATGTCCCACTTGGCGACAGTTGAAGCACTTTCTATCCACTGGCTTGGACCGACATTCTTTGGCATAGTGGCCCTTCTTACCACAGCTGAAGCACTCAACATCTTTCTTATTCTTTTTCTTCTGGCCATCCTTGGTCTGATTCTGCTTTCTATTATTCTGAGAACCATTCTTTCCTCCACCTCTTGCTTGCGGCTTTGGCTAATCTACAGATGCAACCTCAGTTTTCGTCTTAGGGTAAAGACTCTCTGACCTCAATGCTTTCCCCACAATCGATTCAAACGTCTCATCGACATGGTTTATAAGCCTTTCCCCCAAGTACTGATCTAAGCCTGTCATGAACTTTTCATTTTTCTTCTTGGCGGTATCAATAAGGGATAATCCATATTTTGATAGAGTATTGAACTCTACAATATCCTCCGAGACTGCCCTACCATTCTGCTTAAGCTCCAGAAATCTCCTAAACAACTCTGATTTCTGAGCAGCTGGGATAAAATTATCACTGAATCGGGCCTTAAACTGATCCCATGTAACTTGATCCTCTAGAGTAGCCGCCTTAATAGCATTCCACTAGTTTATTGCCCGTCCGTGCAGCTGGCGGGATGCTAGCTTCCTCTTCATTGCATCCTCGATACCCAAGTCTTTGAAGATACGCTCACAGCTATTCAACCAATCCTGAACTTCTGTGGCCAATTCCGTTCTGTGGAACGGCTTCCCACCAAGACTAGTGTAATCCTTGCAAAGCTTGGCGAAATCGGCCCTAGGCGCCTGCACCGCTGCACCACCACCATTTGCAGCATTAGGAGCTGCCCTCTGAACATCCCTACGCATCTCTCTCATGAGGTCAGTGAACATCGTCCTCATATCAGGAGCATTCCCATTATTAGCTCCACTATCGATACCCCTTGTATATCGGCTCATCGTTCAATCTGTAAAGAGAAACGATTAACCATCCTCTTTGTGGTGTCAATGCAGTGCGACTTCATCCTTTGCTATACTAATAGTATATACATAGAGCTTTTGAAAACAAAAATAATCAAAAATACGTGCTCTCATATACATATTATCTCTCCCAGGTGTCTTTCCCTAGGTTAACTACGCAACCTAGAGCTCTAATACCAAGTGTGACGGCCCGCCCCGCACCAGCCGACATTTCCAATGAAAGTGCATTGTGCCGATGTCCAACCAGCACGGGACGGTCGTCAAAGAAAGGAAAGGTAAGGAATTTGAACTAATAAGGAACCTGTAGCATATCTCACAGCGCATGGAATTAAATATAGGGTCCGTTTGTCATAGGTCCCTATTAAGTTTCAAAATTAGGCTCACATCCGGTCCTAAACTTATTGTAAATTAGGTCCCTATTTTTCAAAAACATATAAAAAAATATAAAAAAATCACTAAAATTCATTATTAAATAAAACACGTTCACGCCAAAAAAATCAGGTGGAAAAACAATCAAAAACCACGTCAAAACCCAAAATAACACAAAATCTGCCAAACATCAGGTTTTTGCATCAAAAGATGCACATATTTGTAAATAGTTGCACACATTCGTGCTAATATTTCAGTGTTGCGCCCAAATTGCAGTATAAATGCATACATGTATGCAGGTAAACTGCATTACATGCATCCTTTTATGCATATATTCAAATTTGACCTGTTTTTCCAAGCATTCGCCGTTTTCAGACATTGTTGCACACATTTATGCTCTTGTACAGAATAAATGCATGCATACATGCATATATTCGCTAGCCGCCGTCCCTTTTAAAATTGTTGCACACATGCATGCATATATACATAATAGTTGCATTCATGTATGCAACTTTTCGTTACACGTGAATCTCAGTTCAACTTTGTAGGCATAAATGTATGCAATTATTTGCTGATAGTTGCATACATGTATGCGTATATTGGTCCAGATTTTCAACAGAAATACACTATATGAATATATGCATACATGTATGCTACTTTTCAGATATTGTTGCACAGAAGTATGCAACTTTTTTTTTTTGGCGAATGCTCCTGAGAATATTCCTATTTTTAGAAATTTCTTTTTTACTCACTAGTGCACTTTTTTTTTCAAAAATTGGAAAACACGTAACATTTCATGGCAGGTCCGAAAATGGACACAAAAAAGTGGGCGGCAGCTAAAAACAGGGGGCAGAAACGTATGGAAAGTTGGGGGGATGTGGCTTTAATTAAGTTTGAAAATAGGGATGTGAGCCTAATTTTCACTAAAATATAATAATAACATACTTTGACATAAAACAGGCGAGACAATGCATAAGCTGAAAACTAAACATCTCAGCAGTGGAAAATACACATACAGCTTATGATCCATAACCATTATTACAACTTTAAAACTGTCTATAAAGCAAAAGAAATGAAAGGTACACTACTAATGCCCAAAGCAGTGACCATCAACAACACATGGAGAATATATGTAGATAATACGTTGGAGCCTCCTGCTCCTCTCCGGATCAGCTGCTCGTGCATAACCAGCTAACCTATCTCTAGTCTGCCCGTTTAAGTGCACCCAAAGTAATAAGAAGAGACATAAAATTCTGGGTCAGACAAAAGTCTGGTATGAGCGATAAGCAGCAAAACAGAATAATAATAGGTATACTAAACCATACCTGAACCTGGACCTGCAACCAAATAGTTAGCACTACATACAGTACAATACTCTAAGGTGCCACTAACAGATGGTGTAAAGAATAAGGGGGTGGGAGTGTGCATGTCATAGGGATGGAAAACAATCAAGCATAGGAACTATCCTCACATCTCTCACTGTAACAACCCGTATTTTTATAACATGTTTAAACAAGAAATCAAGGCAGAATTAAATTTTAAAGTCAGAATCAAGGGAAACGGGTTGTGCCACTGCGTTCGTCTCGAAATTCTGCTTGGAAACGAGTCCGAGTTTGCGAGAATCGGAGTCCGTATGAGGGAGATATGACCCTCCGAAGTTTTAGGAATTTTTAGAATCAAAAACAACTCGAAATTCGAATTCAAACCCCGCAGCAGGCAGGGCTGGAAAATTCCAGCCCATAGGCCAGGTCGACCTGGGGGTCAACCATAGTGTTGACCTCCCAGGGACCAGGTCGACCATAGTGTCGACCTGGGGGTCGACCTGCCTCCCGAACCACTTTTCTGAACCAGATGCATTATGATGTATTTAGACTCGTTTTCTGTCCAGATTCGTCTGTCTAATCCTATTTAAACAGCCCCCTAGCCTCATTCTCTCCACACCATTTCTTTCTGTCCTTATGCTGCTTCGAAGATAATCAAATAAAAAGGAAGATAAAGGACTGCTCCTTCTCCATCAAGACTACGCTTAGGGATTTGCAAATTGGGGGATTTCAATTAGAACACAGTCGATCAAATAGAGATTCAACAGTCAAATTCTGCCTTCTAATTCTCGATCCACGCACTGTAAGTTCAAGTTACTTTTAGATAAAAGCTTTAAACGTAATATCCATGTTGTAAATTGGAATTGGATCTGTGTATGGTAATTGATTCGTATTTATTCTTGTTCGTCTTGGATCTTGACTTTCGTGAATATTGCTTTGGACCTATTCATGTTGTAAATCAAACCCTCTCGTGTCTATAACCTTAACATGCCTATGACGTTGAATATATTGTTAATGGACAAGGACTATGACTGAGAACATAAGACTGCCTATGACTAATATGACTATGCCAATGATTATGACGGTGAACATAAGACTGCCTATGACTAATAAGACTAAGCCTATGCCTATGACGGTGAAAGAAAGACTGTTATCTATGACTATGACAAGGACAATTGTGGCTAATCAACTATGACTCTTGACTATGAGAATTATTATCTATGATTATGATCATAAGGCCATTATCTATGACCATGACCTTGAAACTATTACTGTTAATTTCCTATGACTATTGCCTAGAACTATTTTGGATAATTAACCATGACTATTGTGATTAATCGCTTAGGATTCTTAATTATGAGATTTCTACGTTTGACCATGACTATGACTATCTGGGTTAATTACCTGGGACTATTATAGTTGATTGAAGCCTATTTCGCAGGTTGTTGGATCTCATACCGAAGGTGTGACTGGTTTAGTTTATTCGCTATTATGTACACCAAAACCATTGGATCCATTATCCTTGTATTTGGCTTGCTTTTGCATGCATATTCTTTTATGTCAGCGTTTACCATGACTATCACCTTATCTTGCTAGATTTGAAATCATATATGCCAGTGATACTGTAACCAATTATCTCAAGTTATGTCATGCTAGTCTTGTAACCCCTTTTATTGCTTTATGCTAGTCCCTTTTGCCTATCATAGTTTTGATGCTATTCCCTCTATTTCGAGATTTGGATTTATTTGTAGTATAGAACGATTCACGTTCACGTGCGATGGGAATACGATTTGGGTAGAATAGGCAAAAACATGAATTGGTTATGAACATGAATTATGAACTTGATAAAAGGCAGAACTTGAAACATGAACGCTGTTATAACTTGAACCTGGATATGGACACGAATTTGACATCGACTTGACATGAAACATGACATGAAAACTCGACATGAATTTTGACATGAAAACTTGAATGTGGGCATGACAATTAGATAAACTTGAAAATGGCCAACTCGAGGTTGGGTTGAGTTTGCAGTGTAAATCTGCCCGGAACCGCCCACAAATCCAGTGGCTGCAAACAATAGGATCCAATGTAGGTAGTTGGTCATATCGCACGTAAGACCCGAGGTTAGACTATGTTGTGGTGTAAATCTGCCAGGAACCGCCCGGCAAATCCAGTAACCACAACAGTTAGTCTAATGTGAGAGGTTGAAGTGCATTAATGAATTAATGCCACATGATAGGGTTAAGTCATGAACCACTTGAATATACTTAACCAATTTAACACGATGATTTGATAGGGTTAAGTCATGAACCGCTTGAATATACTTAACCAATTTGACATGATGATTTGATAGGGTTAAGTCATGAACCGCTTGAATATACTTAACCAATTTGACACGATGACTTGATAGGGTTAAGTCATGAACCGCTTGAATATACTTAACCAATTTGACATGATGACTTGATAGGGTTAAGTCATGAACCGCTTGAGTATAATTAACCAACTTGACACATGATTCGTAGGGCTAAGTCATGAACTTAAACGACAACACTTAGCCAATTTGACACGACACGTAGACGGGTTAAGTCACGAACTTGAATGACAACACTTAACCAACTTGACATGCTAGACCGATGGGGTTAAGTCTCGAATTTAAATGACAACACTTAACCTACTAGACGGAAATCCTAGTTACGCGGTCCATTTCAGCAGTAACCCACTAGATGTATCATGGTACCCTGGAACTAGGCAGGGTGGGGCACGATTACTGGGCTGATTGTAAGCGACCAGAATGACGGCTGTATGGGTGCGCCAGTGTAGGTTCTAACGGAGTGCGAGCGTGCACACACTCCGGAGCAGAAAAAGTAGGCATTGGGCATCAGTAGGTTTATCTGTGCGTGCTTGATTCGTGTCGATTGTTGGCACCATAGGGCTTGATACACCCTAGGGTGGACCTAGCACCGGTGACTACATTTCGTGATTGGGCTGTATGACACAGACACATGAACAAGCTAGGACTTGTAGGGAGCCGATCGATTAATAGATCGTTACGTGGAATTCGTTAGGTAGCATAATCCCTAGTGGTCCTAGGTGGCATAAACCCTAATCGAATCTAGAAAACGTTCAATAGGTAGCATTATCGCTAGTGGCCCTAGGTGGCATAAATCCTAGTTGAACACGCGATAGCTCATGATAAGATAACCTAGCCAGAACAAGGGTGGCGGTCCAAACGACTTCAAGAATGGTGACACTACGTTGAAGTAGTATAGAAATACGTGATGAAACCCGTACGATATACGGCAAGAGACTGTACATATACATGAAAAGGATGATACGTGTTGGGATACTAGTACAGTTGGTGCAGAGAATTTAGGAAATCAGAGCAAATAGATATCATTTTAATGGTGAAGCAGAGAAATCTTGCGATGATAAAAGTCTTGCGAAACTATACTTAGTTCATCCTGAATGGGAACCTTGCAATGTTATACATGATAGAAATCCTATGATGTTATTCTTAGTTATCGTGCCTGTAGCTTATCTTGTCATCATGCTTATGTTTACTTTTAGTTTATTCATGCCATGTTATCTTTACCTGTTTTTATGCTGAAAGTCACTAGGACTTACTCAGTCTTTATGACTGACCCAGTTTGTTTCGCCTCTTTTTCTTCCGTTTCTCCCCCCCTCCAGGTTCACAGGGTGGGAACACAGCTTAGTTCAGATCTTACCGAGCTACAAGGCTATTTCATGAAGGCTTGGATTGTTCTTGGCTATGGCTTGCTTTGCTACTTTATTGGGGATGATTTATTACTATAGTTTTATGCTTCTTTACTATTGCAAGACAGATTTCGACGTAATGGATTTAGTGGCATTTTGATGTAAAAGGCTTTAGACCTTTCTAGATTTTAAAGCAATGAAATTTGGTTCTTCTTCTTCCGCTGTTTTATATGTTCTGTCTTGTAATATTTCTGTACATGTTTACCTAGATAATGCTCCACCAAAGCTAGTGCATTTCCTTTGTGAGTGACCCTAGCGGAGGTAGGGTGTTACATTTGGTATCAGAGCAGAAAGTTACCAGACTGGGCAAAAGCTTTTAAAAACCTTCTGAAATTATTTTCGAAATGTTTACAAAGAAGCCTTTTTTTAAGAAAAGTTTTGTTTATTTTAAAGGCATATTCCCCAAAGACATATGCACTATCTTTTGATTCTCTCCTTGAGTCTCTTCTCTCTTTCTTTTACATCATAGTTTATAGGCATACGACACTTGTCGGAGGGCAAAGGAGTGCCCAACCTCCATCAGTAGCCGCAGTAGTTCCATCTGCGTCTAATAGTATTTCAATCTTTGTAGGGTTGCCGTGCGATGGAGGTAGATTTCGAGAAACTTGTCAACAAGCTATACAAGGATAGTAAGAACGAGGATAAAAGAACACAAGCCTAAGGATAAGAAACTTGTTGATATGGCTTAATCAACGAAGGAGGAAAAAGTGAAAAGGAAGAGGCCAAAGTGAAAGTATAATAAAACCCATGACAAGAAAGAGTATCGTTAGTAGGGTAAAAAGGGACATGTAGTTAAGTGTTATAAGACAAGGACAAGGGTAAAGAACAAGATCGTCGAGAGGGCAATTGTATGCTCTCATTAGCATACCTAAGGGAGGTGGTAATGTTTCTATTGAAGGTTTAGTTTCATCCCGTTAGAACTTTGTTTTTTTTGTTCATCGCATCCTTTTAATTCCGCTTCGATAGTTGAGTCTCTGCACCTTAGTATTAGCGAAGTAAAGGATCCCATTTTTGTGTCTCAAATCCTGTTGGGGAATCGGCTCATTTATTCATGACTTGTTTGGATTTGAGAATGTCTATGCTAAGTGTATATTCATGACTTGTTTGTACTAGTTTCATGGTAGTTAGACTCTTGACTTGCCTTGGTAATGCCCTCGAAGTTTAGTGTAACCCTTAGGGTTTTGTCATGCTTAGTTACCTAGAATCTCTTGATACATTTATTGATCCGCTCAAGTAGTGTTCGCCACTAAGGTGAATGGCTCATTTCGCTTATGCATGAGTCATAGAAAATCACTTTAGTAAGTACATTTGGCAACATGGTTGGCATTTGTTTGTTTTCAAGAGATAGTTCTTCTGCGTGGAATACCTTATAATATGTAAACGAGATCCAGGATTCACTAGTGAATTTTGGAGAGCTTGCACGAAACCATGAGTACGCAGTTATGTTAGAATCGGGTATACTAGAAAGATAATAAGCGAAAGTGGAACGAGATTCGACAATGAAATGAGTTCCAACTCATATTTTGGAAACAAGAATTAAGAAGCTACGAAATTGTGAAGTTAAAGATGGTGAAAGCACAACGGAGTTAAGCTCAAGGAAATACGACTTAGAAGATTGAAGACTAGACACACGCATCATATCTATTTTTAAGAGTATATCCTTGATCCCTCTTTTCCTATAGAGCTTACTTGTATGCTATCTTTTAAGTATAACCTCTCGGTCCTATTCTCAATCCTATTTCTATTGCAAACCCCATAGGGAGTATGACTTATCTATTAGTAATACATGTTAGGGCTTAAGGGTGTCCGTTGGGTTGACTAAACTTTTTGGGTTTTATAGGATATGGGCTGGTGCTTAGGGAGTTCTTCTCCTATTCAGTATATATGTGACGTAGATTTCCAGCTTTGACATTGCCTAATGGGCATAAGGTTTTTACTTGCTTCTATCATTCGGTTATACCTTTAGGAACAATTGAGTGAAACATGTGTTTGAGACATGTTATGGTTGATGGTTGCAAGTGGTTGCAAGTGGTTGCTCGTGGTTGCATAACACATGTTAGGCACTAGGTCGGCTCAAACACATTTTCATATGCATGAGTGTTTATACTTGTTTATGGATGAAATTGGATGTGTTATCATATGGATGATGCATATGGATGGATGTTTGTGCACATATATAGTGTTTATGTGACTAGGACTATTTGCATACATGATGGACTCATGACACTAAACATATTTTGCATTAAAAAGATCAATCAGGCCTGATCATTTGCATTAGATAAGGAGCATATGCACACACTTTCTGCATATATTCATATAGCATTAGAAATCTTTTAAGGACAATGAATGCCTGTGATTGATGATTGAGTAGATGGATGATTAGATGGTAGGACACATTCTTCTTAACTTGAAGATTTGGGGGACAAAATCCTTTAAGGAGGGGAGAATGTAAAAACCCGAATTTTTATAACATGTTAAAACAAGAAATCAAGGCAGAATTAAATTTTAAAGTTAGAATCAAGGGAAATGGGTTGCTCCATTGCGTTCGTCTTGAAATTCTGTGTAATGACCCGCATTGGCAGGGGTATTATGATTAATTTATTTAATTATATCAATGGTGGTATAGTGAATTAAATGGTCGTGGAATAATATAATGGTGATTATTTAATTAAAATAATAAATTGAAAATATATTATATTTTGAAATAATCAGAATTGGTTGAAATGGCAATATGGTGTGAACCGGATCATCTGTGATATGTAATTCAGCTTGGAATTGAATTTGAATAACGAATATATTCAATTGTCGACAGTTGAATGTATATTTATATTATAATTAAAACCGAGCTCGAAATGGCGCTGCAGTTCGTAAATTGGCGATTCGAACTTCAACTGAATGCACATGATTCGTTTTAAGCCGGATTTCTGTGAAACAAGAAACGCGTGGAGCTGGTGGAGTATATCTTTCTAGTGGAAGAGAAAAATTGAGATTTCGTCGTGTAGATTTTGATGTACGTCCAAATCAAATTTCAGAAAAGTCGCTATGAAATTCCTTTATATTTTGCAACGCTTTATATACGTTATAAAAGGGTTTTCAATGTAAAACTGAATATCGAAGGTAATCGAGAATCTGAAATATCAAACTGTATATCCTGATATGATATTCTGGAGCTGGACGATATCATATGTGAAGATATACGATAATATAAATTTATTTATATTTAATTTAATAATATTTAAATATATTTATATATTTAAATGGGTCATTCAGAGCGTTAAAAATAGCCAGTTTTGCAAACGACCTCGGAATTCGACGAAACTAATTTTGTTGGATCCGCAATGTCAAATTATTGCTAGATGTCAAGTTTCGTGATTTTTACAGTCACTGTGTGGTCGTACAGATTTTTAGAGTGAGAAATAGTCAGTATTTCGACAGTTAAAAATACACTGTGTGAGCATACGAAGTCGGAATTCGACGAAACCAGTTTCATTGGGACCGTAATGTCGAACTGTAGCTGCATGTTCAGTTTCGTGATTTTTAGGTACCTTATGTGATCGTACCGATTTTTAGAAGGTAAATACACATAACGTAGGATTAAAAATGAATAAATTAATCAATGTAAAATATCCTAAATGTATGAATCTAAGGAGGCCACGTTCCCTCTATTCATGACCACACCTTCATCAGTTAAGAAACGACGTAGAACAACATTCTCATTGACCACAAAAATAAACGCAAGGAAGAAAATCCACATAAATCAAAATCAAATGAAATTAATGGCTATAAATCTCGAGACAAGGCTCTTTGAAATCAGAAGAGAGGGCTCTTAAACCCTATACCACTTTTATATGATTCGATCCCTATTTGCTGTCGCTGAAAATTTGCTGCGTTGGTCGAGGAACAGCTAGGGTTGACCACTGGGTTCGATTAAGGATTCAATGGTGGATTTCGAGCTAGTTAATGAAATGAGGAGGTGAAATAGCACCTTCGTTCAAAACTGGGGAGGATTTGGCACTAGAGGATGTCGCGGCTTTTTCTGTACATCGCAGGGGTGCTGACGGACTTCAATTGAGGAAGCCGAGATGTATCTTTTTGGTATGATGTTGATGTGGAAGCAATTATATGAATTTTGAACATTTTATTTTGAATTTAAATGGAGAGTTGAGTGAGTTCTGGTGGATTAAAAGGGGCGTCAATGGCTTTGAAGGATACGGGATTGATTAGGAGGGAGGAAGGGGATTTGGAGCAGGCAGCTCAGTGGGTTAAGGATTAAACGTGGATAAGAAATTGTTATTTACATTGTTATTAAGGTTAATTATGTTGTTAATAATGTTAATAAGGCCGTGGGGAGTAGAAGTAGGCATTTCAAAAGGAAGAGCTGCAGATTTTTTGATAGTGAAGGAGATACATTGCTGTACAAGTGCGGGTTGTGGTTTCATGGGCTTGGATGGGCTGAAAAAGAAAGGTGAAGCCCAACTGAATAATATATTGCATTTATTTTAACTTAAAAACAGAATACCATCTTGTAACTTTAATATCTTGTGCCTACGTAATCAGAATTTGACAAAACAAGATCCGTTGGGATCGTATGGACGGGAGCAACGCAATGAGACTGACCGGAAGTGGATTGGGGATCGTTTGAATTTATGGCGAAATAAATTTGTTTGATTCAAATCAAATAACAGTTTATCGTTCTTTAACGATGAACTGCCAAAGTGAGTAAATCTCACTAACTCTGAACAGTTTATAATTTCATGTTGTATTTTTAGAACTGTTAGATATTGGCTGATTTACTGTATGTTGACTGTTTGATTGAACTGCTAGTCAGTTAGTTAATTTTTCTATATTGATTCTGTTTAACAGAATATATCATATAGAACTGAAAAGTGATGTTATCTATATTGTTTAACATCTGTGATGCAGGGAGACAGGTTGGAGGAATCCGACTGGATTCCTCAACATTTATTTTACTGTTTTCATATATTGTGATATATGATGTGTTATATAATCTGTTATGGATTATGTGTGTTGGAATGATGTTGATCATTGTTATTCGATATTATAAATATCATAAAAGACCCTGGGATGTAAAAAGAAGTATTTCAATGTATATTGAAATAAATGAATTTTATAAAATCACAGGATTTTATAAAAGGAATTATTTATAAAACGAACACGGTTTTATAAAAGGGATATTTATTTAGAGGGTAAATAGAAGTTATAAAAAGGATATATTTGTAACGGTAAATAGAAGTTATAAAAAGGATATATTTGTAACGGTAAATAGAAGTTATAAAAAGGATATATTTGTAACGGTAAATAGAAGTTATAAAAAGGATATATTTGTAACGGTAAATAGAAGTTATAAATAGGATATATTTGTAACGGTAAATAGAAGTTATAAATAGGATATATTTGTAACGGTAAGTAAACGTTATAAAAAGGAAATAGTTGTAACGGAAAACGTAGTTTAGTAAAAGAAGTTAATCGATGTTAGTTAGTCGATTAGAGTTAAAGTTAAAAGAAGTTAATCGATGTTAGTTGAATCGATTAGAGTTAAAGTTAAAATGAGCTAATCGATGTTAGTTTAGTCGATTAGAGTTAAAGTAAAGGAGCTAATCGATGTTAGCTTAATCGATTAGAGTTAGAATAAAGGAGTTAATCGATGTTAGTTGAATCGATTAGAGTTAAAGCAAATGAGTTAATCGAATATAGTTTATTCGAAGAAAGTAAAGGGAGTTATCGAATATAGTTATTCGAAAGGGGTTAAGTGAATAGGGTTAATCAAATAGAGATTTATTCGAACGAGAGTTAAGTAAGGAAGTCAGTAAAAGAAATATAAAGTGAACTTTGTCTATTTCAAAGTTAGAAATGTTGTTCAGTTAAGGTCTGAGAGGTAGTTCTACCCCAACTTGATTGGCTTCGTTTTAACTAAGGAGTAGTTAATGTTCGGCAGTAAAGGAAATGGTTTGAGTTGGCATCGCGATGGTTTGTTTAAACATCTGTCTAAGTCCAATGAGGAAGCTTTGGAAATGTTTTCCAAATAAGGAACCCGAAATGTTTTCTAATAAAGAAGACAAGAAATGGAAATGTTTTCCATTGTTAATAACGTATATTTTCCCAATCTAGAAAATAAGGAATATTGAACGTAGGGAAACATGAGATAAGTAAATTAAAGAACTAAGGGGATGAATGTTAAATGATGTTTGATAGATATAATCTCCATTTGGAAATAATATCGTTGGTTGCACACCTGTTTTTATTCGATAGTTAAATCACAGACTATCGAAGTTTTGACCATTTTAACGTTGTTAATATGGAGAGACCGGTTGGATTATTATCCAAAGAACCACTCTGTATTGGCATAAGCGTTGCGAATCATATATGCCAAAGGAAATTGAAGACGGAGTTATACAAGGGCTATCCTATTTACAGAATAGTGCCTTCGGTTCATCCTGTTCCTGGGTGACTTGTATGGACGGATGTCTGACAGAATATGTCCAGACGATCACGTATATTGATTTCTCCAACTGTACCAAGAGTGGAAGCGGAGAAGGAAACTTCTTTTAGCTAACACATAATGTATGGTTGAGGACGTAAATCGGTGATTTGATGGATTTGACGATGTGGCATTCAAAGTGAATCTGGTTTGATGATAAAGCGTAGCTTCTAGCCTCATCATCCGGTAAATGACAGAAATCGGGCAGGCAGCATGGCTAAGTCGGTCGCACCGAAGTAGGGTGTATAATCACCTGATCTAGAGTTTCATTTACTTCTAAAAATCTATTGTTGATGCTGTCCCATTCGGGAAACGGTTGTTGATCCCAACTGTTGGTGATATACATTCGATACACTCAAGCGAAATGAGTGGTCGGTCATGTGTGGCCGGGTTGCAAGATGTTCTTGTTGAACCCAGTGTATTCCTCTCTAGAGGTACATGAGCGAAAGGTGGATCCATACCTTGTCATAGTTGGAAATCCATTACCCAATACGTGCTTGCGGTTTTGATTGTATACTATATATGTAGAACGTGAGATGAAAGCGTTTCTACTAGATGATTATTATAGTTGTGGTTGATAGACATTATTATAATATCAAAAGGTTTTTGATATAAAGATATTTGGATTCTCATAAGGGAAAAACCCGTTCCGTTATGCGGCGTGGTCTTATGAGATATCGTTTACTTGTTCAACTGTTTTTAATTGTTTTACTCACACCAGTCCCATGACTGACCCGGAGTTTACTTTGTTGTTTTCCCTAAACTCTTGGGTGCCTAAATTTGTATGGGCAGTCAAGTAGTCGGGATTTACAGATATACTGGAAGAGCTTGGAGCAGAAGGCTTCAGGATCATATAGCTATAGTTGTTTCCGCTGTGTTGTAAGTGCTGTACTTTGATAATGATATGTATATTCAAGTACTGATTTGTATTTCAAAGTTATGTTATGAAATATATTTATTCGTTCCGCTGTGAGATTCGTGTTACTCTGATGTTGTGTTCTTCTTCTTCTTCTATTCTAAGTTTCTATCTTATCTTTCCTCACCCTCTAATTTCTTTCATAAATTACCAGGATTTTTTGACGTTTTGGTTATCGACGTCGTGCTTACGCCGATAACCAAAGTCGCTCAAAATCCGGGTCGTTACAGTTGGTATCAGAGCTTAAGTTAAGAATTACTTGGCTCTGTGGCGTGACTCGGTAGAGATAGGGTTAGTAATACCCTAGACTGAGATTGAGTGTATATATACGAGTGAACGTATTTGTTATTGATATAAAAAATTTCTTTATATTGTGGAGATCCATTGGTTGAGTTGTTTGTGAATTCTGGTCGATCGGTTTGATCCACTGTATCGGTAGGAGTTACTAAACACTTGAATACGATGAACCATCATGGTATGTTTTGAAAAGAGGGTAAATGAAAATAGTTTACCCAACGTATATTTAGATATATATTGGATATATTGATTGTTATTATAATCGAGTAAGATTATAAATTAAATGGTTATGTAAATAACCAATCAGAATTCATATAAGTGAAATACGTGAAATCAGATGAGTTAAATCTGAAATTTAAACCAGAATTGAATTAAAACTCTGGAGAATTGGATAAGTGTTTGTAAATGTATTTGGATTAAAAATAAGGAAAATTTAAGATCCTGGGAGATTTTAAATTTGTTTTACAAGCAGTGTGAATTATATTTTGAAATGGATTTCAAAGTGGAAATGTTTAGAAATGGTTTTATAGTATTGAACTCACTTCGATCGCTGGAAAATAGATTCTGATGATGACAGCTGCATCATCAGTATTCATTTTCGAGTTGTAAGTGACGAATTACTACCAGAGATATTGTTTTGAATTTGTTTTGGGAAAGACAAGAGTGTTGAATTTCAAAATGAGATTTAAAATATGGAATTGAAATTTTTAAATAGATTTGAAATATTAACTTGTTTTAAAAGAAATAAAACGAGAAGTCCCTTTATAAACGAAGTGTATAAATAGTTCTTTTATAAACGAAGTTTATAAATGAAGTGGAAAGAATTATCATTGGAAAATTCAGAAATAAAAATACAAGTGTGAGATGGAAAGGGGAACCTATTTTCCAAAGGTAGTAATATCGTTTTCAAAAGGAATTGAAATCGAGACTTATGTAAAGAATGAATAAAGAAAGTTTGAAAAGGAATTAGAATAAAGGAAGTTCAAACATAGAATGTAAATAAGAAAATTCAAAGGGGATTTGAATATAGAAGATTCAAAGAGATTTGAAATGAAATTCAAATATAGAATTTGAATAGAGGAAATTCGAATATAGAAATCAAATAGAATTTGACATAAGAGAAATCGAAATGGAATTTGAATATAGAAGATTCAAATGGAATTGAAATGGAATTCAATTAGTTGGTAAACAAGTTAAACTTATATTTGAACATGTATATTCAAATAAAAAGGTGAAATAGGTAAACCAGTTAATTAGCCATTAATAAATGGATCTTGAATTGAAGTTGAATTTTAGATAAGTAAAGGGGACCGGTAAATTTATATTCGAAATCGAATATGAAACCTAATTTTGAAAAGGTGGAATTTGATTAGTTTATAAGTAAGTTAAAATATATTTGAACATGTTATACTCAAATATGAAAGTGAAATGGGCAAACCAGTAATTTGAAAATCACTTAATGAACTAAGTTAAAACGATTGGATTAAGTTGAAATGATTTAGAAATGTATGGATATGCATGAGACAGGTTTGGAATATAGTATAGAAGTGAAATAGATAGAATGCTCGACGAAAGGTATGTATTCAATTCATATATGAGATTTTATGCGCCGTATCGGCAAGCCGCTTGGCTTTTCCTTTTTCTTTTTAATTAGAGAGGCCTGTGTGGCAGTTTGGGGATTTTCCCGATGCTTCCGGTACAAAGGAGGTTATGGCGAATTTTTCCAGGAATTTAAGGAGTTAGAATATTTTTAAGGTAATTTGATAGTTAGAAATCAACGTATCGATATATATAGAAGTCGATAAGAAAACGAACTTAGAAATAGAATAGTAAAATCAAAAAGGAAGACTAAGAAAAAAATCTAGTAAGATTAGAAAGAGGAAGCGTGTACGTGTTTAAAAGTGAATAAGTAGTTGTATGGTATTGATTATTCGAGTAAGTAGTCATATCTGTTTTGACGTTATAAATGTTATTCAGTCAAGGTCTGAGAGGTAGTTATACCCCAACTTGATTGATTTCATTATTAACAAATAAATAGTAAGATTTCAGGCTCGAAGATCAATGTTGAATAAGAGTTAGTTGAATATAGTATTTGGTTTGTCGTAACAATGTTTTACACAACATCCGTTTTAATCCAAATAAGAGTAAGCAAAAGAGATAAGTAATTGGAATATTTTCCAATTATAAATAGCATATATTTTCTAAAGTTTAGAAAATAAAGGAAGGCGATATTCGGAAATGTTTTCTAAATAACATAAAAGGCCAATATGGTTATTGAAAATATTTGGTTAACAAATATTGACAAAGGAATAGAGAAGTGATTTAACTAATGGAATATTGATTATGGGCTCAGTTGAATTCCAAAAAGAAATTTTGATTTTTTTTAAAAAAGAGTAAACTGTTAAAAAAAAAATTCCCAGGGAAAGACTGTTTAAATTAAAAATAAATTTAACAGAAATTTGTGAAAGCAGATTTAAATTAAGGCAAAGTCAGTTAAGTGGTAACTGAAGTTGAATTGAAATCGAATAAGATTGGATGTGTGAAATTAAAATCCTAAATGGTAGTGGATTGAGGAGTTAAGGAACTGAAAATCAAGAATTGAACTTGAGTTGAAATGGGATTTGGCTTGGATGTAAGCGAATGGTTGTGTTGGAGACAAAAGCAGATTGGAATTTGATTGGGATGACCCTTGTATCCGCTGAATTGATAACAGGTGGAAAGGATATAATGATATGCCGACAAAAAGGTACAAGTTTATATTTCTATATGGTATGAGATTTTGATGAGCCGAATTGGCAAGCCGCTTGGCTGTTTGATTTTCTTTTGGGTTGGAGATGGCCCAGAGAGGCGAGTTGGAGTTTGACCGATTGACCAGTACAAAGGAGGTGCTGACGAAATTTTTCGAAAAGTTAAGGCATTAGAAAATTTTCAGATTTTTGAAAATTTTCATTGATAAGAATTAAATAATAATTTAATTGAAATTAAATTGGTTCAGTTGAAACTGAAGTTAAGAAGTGAACAAATATGTTCTAACCAGTCGATAGGGTCGTTCTCTACCTTTTAGCAATTTCGAGGACGAAATTATTTTAAGTGGTGAAGATTGTAATGACCCGCATTGGCAGGGGTATTATGATTAATTTATTTAATTATATCAATGGTGGTATAGTGAATTAAATGGTCGTGGAATAATATAATGGTGATTATTTAATTAAAATAATAAATTGAAAATATATTATATTTTGAAATAATCAGAATTGGTTGAAATGGCAATATGGTGTGAACCGGATCATCTGTGATATGTAATTCAGCTTGGAATTGAATTTGAATAACGAATATATTCAATTGTCGACAGTTGAATGTATATTTATATTATAATTAAAACCGAGCTCGAAATGGCGCTGCAGTTCGTAAATTGGCGATTCGAACTTCAACTGAATGCACATGATTCGTTTTAAGCCGGATTTCTGTGAAACAAGAAACGCGTGGAGCTGGTGGAGTATATCTTTCTAGTGGAAGAGAAAAATTGAGATTTCGTCGTGTAGATTTTGATGTACGTCCAAATCAAATTTCAGAAAAGTCGCTATGAAATTCCTTTATATTTTGCAACGCTTTATATACGTTATAAAAGGGTTTTCAATGTAAAACTGAATATCGAAGGTAATCGAGAATCTGAAATATCAAACTGTATATCCTGATATGATATTCTGGAGCTGGACGATATCATATGTGAAGATATACGATAATATAAATTTATTTATATTTAATTTAATAATATTTAAATATATTTATATATTTAAATGGGTCATTCAGAGCGTTAAAAATAGCCAGTTTTGCAAACGACCTCGGAATTCGACGAAACTAATTTTGTTGGATCCGCAATGTCAAATTATTGCTAGATGTCAAGTTTCGTGATTTTTACAGTCACTGTGTGGTCGTACAGATTTTTAGAGTGAGAAACAGTCAGTATTTCGACAGTTAAAAATACACTGTGTGAGCATACGAAGTCGGAATTCGACGAAACCAGTTTCATTGGGACCGTAATGTCGAACTGTAGCTGCATGTTCAGTTTCGTGATTTTTAGGTACCTTATGTGATCGTACCGATTTTTAGAAGGTAAATACACATAACGTAGGATTAAAAATGAATAAATTAATCAATGTAAAATATCCTAAATGTATGAATCTAAGGAGGCCACGTTCCCTCTATTCATGACCACACCTTCATCAGTTAAGAAACGACGTAGAACAACATTCTCATTGACCACAAAAATAAACGCAAGGAAGAAAATCCACATAAATCAAAATCAAATGAAATTAATGGCTATAAATCTCGAGACAAGGCTCTTTGAAATCAGAAGAGAGGGCTCTTAAACCCTATACCACTTTTATATGATTCGATCCCTATTTGCTGTCGCTGAAAATTTGCTGCGTTGGTCGAGGAACAGCTAGGGTTGACCACTGGGTTCGATTAAGGATTCAATGGTGGATTTCGAGCTAGTTAATGAAATGAGGAGGTGAAATAGCACCTTCGTTCAAAACTGGGGAGGATTTGGCACTAGAGGATGTCGCGGCTTTTTCTGTACATCGCAGGGGTGCTGACGGACTTCAATTGAGGAAGCCGAGATGTATCTTTTTGGTATGATGTTGATGTGGAAGCAATTATATGAATTTTGAACATTTTATTTTGAATTTAAATGGAGAGTTGAGTGAGTTCTGGTGGATTAAAAGGGGCGTCAATGGCTTTGAAGGATACGGGATTGATTAGGAGGGAGGAAGGGGATTTGGAGCAGGCAGCTCAGTGGGTTAAGGATTAAACGTGGATAAGAAATTGTTATTTACATTGTTATTAAGGTTAATTATGTTGTTAATAATGTTAATAAGGCCGTGGGGAGTAGAAGTAGGCATTTCAAAAGGAAGAGCTGCAGATTTTTTGATAGTGAAGGAGATACATTGCTGTACAAGTGCGGGTTGTGGTTTCATGGGCTTGGATGGGCTGAAAAAGAAAGGTGAAGCCCAACTGAATAATATATTGCATTTATTTTAACTTAAAAACAGAATACCATCTTGTAACTTTAATATCTTGTGCCTACGTAATCAGAATTTGACAAAACAAGATCCGTTGGGATCGTATGGACGGGAGCAACGCAATGAGACTGACCGGAAGTGGATTGGGGATCGTTTGAATTTATGGCGAAATAAATTTGTTTGATTCAAATCAAATAACAGTTTATCGTTCTTTAACGATGAACTGCCAAAGTGAGTAAATCTCACTAACTCTGAACAGTTTATAATTTCATGTTGTATTTTTAGAACTGTTAGATATTGGCTGATTTACTGTATGTTGACTGTTTGATTGAACTGCTAGTCAGTTAGTTAATTTTTCTATATTGATTCTGTTTAACAGAATATATCATATAGAACTGAAAAGTGATGTTATCTATATTGTTTAACATCTGTGATGCAGGGAGACAGGTTGGAGGAATCCGACTGGATTCCTCAACATTTATTTTACTGTTTTCATATATTGTGATATATGATGTGTTATATAATCTGTTATGGATTATGTGTGTTGGAATGATGTTGATCATTGTTATTCGATATTATAAATATCATAAAAGACCCTGGGATGTAAAAAGAAGTATTTCAATGTATATTGAAATAAATGAATTTTATAAAATCACAGGATTTTATAAAAGGAATTATTTATAAAACGAACACGGTTTTATAAAAGGGATATTTATTTAGAGGGTAAATAGAAGTTATAAAAAGGATATATTTGTAACGGTAAATAGAAGTTATAAAAAGGATATATTTGTAACGGTAAATAGAAGTTATAAAAAGGATATATTTGTAACGGTAAATAGAAGTTATAAAAAGGATATATTTGTAACGGTAAATAGAAGTTATAAATAGGATATATTTGTAACGGTAAATAGAAGTTATAAATAGGATATATTTGTAACGGTAAGTAAACGTTATAAAAAGGAAATAGTTGTAACGGAAAACGTAGTTTAGTAAAAGAAGTTAATCGATGTTAGTTAGTCGATTAGAGTTAAAGTTAAAAGAAGTTAATCGATGTTAGTTGAATCGATTAGAGTTAAAGTTAAAATGAGCTAATCGATGTTAGTTTAGTCGATTAGAGTTAAAGTAAAGGAGCTAATCGATGTTAGCTTAATCGATTAGAGTTAGAATAAAGGAGTTAATCGATGTTAGTTGAATCGATTAGAGTTAAAGCAAATGAGTTAATCGAATATAGTTTATTCGAAGAAAGTAAAGGGAGTTATCGAATATAGTTATTCGAAAGGGGTTAAGTGAATAGGGTTAATCAAATAGAGATTTATTCGAACGAGAGTTAAGTAAGGAAGTCAGTAAAAGAAATATAAAGTGAACTTTGTCTATTTCAAAGTTAGAAATGTTGTTCAGTTAAGGTCTGAGAGGTAGTTCTACCCCAACTTGATTGGCTTCGTTTTAACTAAGGAGTAGTTAATGTTCGGCAGTAAAGGAAATGGTTTGAGTTGGCATCGCGATGGTTTGTTTAAACATCTGTCTAAGTCCAATGAGGAAGCTTTGGAAATGTTTTCCAAATAAGGAACCCGAAATGTTTTCTAATAAAGAAGACAAGAAATGGAAATGTTTTCCATTGTTAATAACGTATATTTTCCCAATCTAGAAAATAAGGAATATTGAACGTAGGGAAACATGAGATAAGTAAATTAAAGAACTAAGGGGATGAATGTTAAATGATGTTTGATAGATATAATCTCCATTTGGAAATAATATCGTTGGTTGCACACCTGTTTTTATTCGATAGTTAAATCACAGACTATCGAAGTTTTGACCATTTTAACGTTGTTAATATGGAGAGACCGGTTGGATTATTATCCAAAGAACCACTCTGTATTGGCATAAGCGTTGCGAATCATATATGCCAAAGGAAATTGAAGACGGAGTTATACAAGGGCTATCCTATTTACAGAATAGTGCCTTCGGTTCATCCTGTTCCTGGGTGACTTGTATGGACGGATGTCTGACAGAATATGTCCAGACGATCACGTATATTGATTTCTCCAACTGTACCAAGAGTGGAAGCGGAGAAGGAAACTTCTTTTAGCTAACACATAATGTATGGTTGAGGACGTAAATCGGTGATTTGATGGATTTGACGATGTGGCATTCAAAGTGAATCTGGTTTGATGATAAAGCGTAGCTTCTAGCCTCATCATCCGGTAAATGACAGAAATCGGGCAGGCAGCATGGCTAAGTCGGTCGCACCGAAGTAGGGTGTATAATCACCTGATCTAGAGTTTCATTTACTTCTAAAAATCTATTGTTGATGCTGTCCCATTCGGGAAACGGTTGTTGATCCCAACTGTTGGTGATATACATTCGATACACTCAAGCGAAATGAGTGGTCGGTCATGTGTGGCCGGGTTGCAAGATGTTCTTGTTGAACCCAGTGTATTCCTCTCTAGAGGTACATGAGCGAAAGGTGGATCCATACCTTGTCATAGTTGGAAATCCATTACCCAATACGTGCTTGCGGTTTTGATTGTATACTATATATGTAGAACGTGAGATGAAAGCGTTTCTACTAGATGATTATTATAGTTGTGGTTGATAGACATTATTATAATATCAAAAGGTTTTTGATATAAAGATATTTGGATTCTCATAAGGGAAAAACCCGTTCCGTTATGCGGCGTGGTCTTATGAGATATCGTTTACTTGTTCAACTGTTTTTAATTGTTTTACTCACACCAGTCCCATGACTGACCCGGAGTTTACTTTGTTGTTTTCCCTAAACTCTTGGGTGCCTAAATTTGTATGGGCAGTCAAGTAGTCGGGATTTACAGATATACTGGAAGAGCTTGGAGCAGAAGGCTTCAGGATCATATAGCTATAGTTGTTTCCGCTGTGTTGTAAGTGCTGTACTTTGATAATGATATGTATATTCAAGTACTGATTTGTATTTCAAAGTTATGTTATGAAATATATTTATTCGTTCCGCTGTGAGATTCGTGTTACTCTGATGTTGTGTTCTTCTTCTTCTTCTATTCTAAGTTTCTATCTTATCTTTCCTCACCCTCTAATTTCTTTCATAAATTACCAGGATTTTTTGACGTTTTGGTTATCGACGTCGTGCTTACGCCGATAACCAAAGTCGCTCAAAATCCGGGTCGTTACATTCTGCTTGGAAACGAGTCCGAGTTTAAGAGAATCGGAGTCCGTATGAGGGAGATATGACCCTCCGAAGTTTCAGGAATTTTCAGAATCAAAAACAGCTCGAAATTCGAATTCAAACCCCGCAGCAGGCAGGGCGGGAAAACTCCCGCCCATAGGCCAGGTCGACCTGGGGGTCGACCATAGTGTCGACCTCCCAGGGACCAGGTCGACCATAGTGTCGACCTGGGGGTCGACCTGCCTCCCGAACCACTTTTCTGAACCAGATGCATTCTGATGTATTTAGACTCGTTTTCTGTCCAGATTCGTCTGCCTAATCCTATTTAAATAGCCCCCTAGCCTCATTCTCTCCACACCATTTCTTTCTGTCCTTATGCTACTTCTAAGATAATCAAATAAAAAGGAAGATAATGGACTGCTCCTTCTCCATCAAGACTACGCTTAGGAATTTGCAAATTGGGGGATTTCAATTAGAACATGGTCGATCAAATAGAGATTCAATAGTCAAATTCTGCCTTCTAATTCTCGATCCACGCACTGTAAGTTCAAGTTACTTTTAGATAAAAGCTGTAAACGTAATATCCATGTTGTAAATTGGAATTGGATCTGTGTATGGTAATTGATTCGTATTTATTCTTGTTCGTCTTGGATCTTGACTTTCGTGAATATTGCTTTGGACCTATTCATGTTGTAAATCAAACCCTCTCGTGTCTATAACCTTAACATGCCTATGCCGTTGAATATATTGTTAATGAACAAGGACTATGACTGAGAACATAAGACTGCCTATGACTAATATGACTATGCCAATGATTATGACGGTGAACATAAGACTGCCTATGACTAATAAGACTAAGCCTATGCCTATGACGGTGAAAGAAAGACTGTTGTCTATGACTATGACAAGGACAATTGTGGCTAATCAATTATGACTCTTGACTATGAGAATTATTATCTATGATTATGATCATAAGACCATTATCTATGACCATGACCTTGAAACTATTACTGTTAATTGCCTATGACTATTGCCTAGAACTATTTTGGATAATTAACCATGACTATTGTGATTAATCACTTAGGATTCTTAATTATGAGATTTCTACCTATGACCATGACTATGACTATCGGGGTAAATTACCTGGGACTATTATAGTTGATTGAAGCCCATTTCGTAGGTTGTTGGATCTCATACCGAAGGTGTGACTTGTTTAGTTTATTCGCTATTATGTACACCAAAACCATTGGATCCATTATCATAGTATTTGGCTTGCTTTTGCATGCCTATCCTTTTATGTCAGCGTTTACCATGACTATCACCTTATCTTGCTAGATTTGAAATCCTATATGCCAGTGATGCTGTAACCAGTTATCTCAAGTTATGTCATGCTAGTCTTGTAACCCCTTTTATTTCTTTATGCTAGTCCCTTTTGCCTATCATAGTTTTGATGCTATTCCCTCTATTTCGAGATTTGGATTTATTTGTAGTATAGAACTATTCACGTTCACGTGCGATGGGAATACGATTTGGGTAGAATAAGCAAAAACATGAATTGGTTATGAACATGAATTATGAACTTGATAAAAGGCAGAACTTGAAACATGAACGCTGCTATAACTTGAACCTGGATATGGACACGAACCTGACATCGACTTGACATGAAACATGACATGAAAACTCGACATGAATTTTGACATGAAAACTTGAATGTGGGCATGAAAATTAGATAAACTTGAAAATGGCCAACTCGAGGTTGGGTTGAGTTTGTAGTGTAAATCTACCCGGAACCGCCTGGCAAATCCAGTGGCTGCAAACAATAGGATCCAATGTGGGTAGTTGGTCATATCGCACGTAAAACCCGAGGTTAGACTATGTTGTGGTGTAAATCTGCCCGGAACCGCCCGGCAAATCCAGTAACCACAACAGTTAGTCTAATGTGAGAGGTTGAAGTGCATTAATGAATTAATGCCACATGATAGAGTTATGTCATGAACCACTTGAATATACTTAACCAATTTAACACGATGATTTGATAGGGTTAAGTCATGAACCGCTTGAGTATACTTAACCAATTTGACACGATGATTTGATAGGGTTAAGTCATGAACCGCTTGAATATACTTAACCAATTTGACACGATGACTTGATAGGGTTAAGTCATGAACCGCTTGAATATACTTAACCAATTTGACACGATGACTTGATAGGGTTAAGTCATGAACCACTTGAGTATACTTAACCAACTTGACACATGATTCGTAGGGCTAAGTCATGAACTTAAACGACTACACTTAGCCAATTTGACATGACACGTAGATGGGTTAAGTCACGAACTTGAATGACAACACTTAACCAACTTGACATGCTAGACCGATGGGGTTAAGTCTCGAATTTAAATAACAACACTAAACCTACTAGACGGAAATCCTAGTTACGCGGTCCGTTTCAGCAGTAACCCACTAGATGTATCATGGTACCCTGGAACTAGGCAGGGTGGGGCACGATTACTGAGCTGATTGTAAGCGACCAGAACGACTGTTGTGTGGGTGCGCCAGTGTAGGTTCTAACGGAGTGTGGGCGTGCACACACTCCGAAGCAGAAAAAGCAGGCATTGGGCATCAATAGGTTTATCTGTGCGTGCTTGATTCGTGTCGATGGTTGGCACCATAGGTCTTGATACACCCTATAGTGGACCTAGCACAAGTGACTACATTTCGTGATTGGGCCGTATGACACAGACACATGAACGAGCTAGGACTTGTAGGGAGCCGATCGATTAATAGATCGTTACGTGGAATTCGTTAGGTAGCATAATCCCTAGTGGTCCTAGGTGGCATAAACCCTAATCGAATCTAGAAAACGTTCAATAGGTAGCATAATCCCTAGTGGCCCTAGGTGGCATTAATCCTAGTTGAACACGCGATAGCTCATGATAAGAAAACCTAGCCAGAACAAGGGTGGCGGTCCAAACGATTTCAAGAATGGTGGCACTACGTTGAAGTAGTATAGAAATACATGATGAAACCCGTACAATATACGGTAAGGGACTGTACATATACATGGAAAGGATGATACGTGTTGGGATACTAGTACAGTTGGTGCAGAGAATTTAGGAAATCATAGCAAATAGATATCATTTTAATGGTGAAGCAGAGAAATCTTGCGATGATAAAAATCTTGCGAAACTATACTTAGTTCATCCTGAATAGGAACCTTGCAATGTTATACATGATAGAAATCCTATGATGTTATTCTTAGTTATCATGCCTGTAGCTTATCTTGTCATCATGCTTATGTTTACTTTCAGTTTATCCATGCCATGTTATCTTTACCTGTTTTTATGCTGAAAGTCACTAGGACTTACTCAGTCTTTATGACTGACCCAGTTTGTTTCGCCTCTTTTTCTTCCGTTTCTCCCCCCGGTTCACAGGGTGGGAACACAGCTTAGTTCGGATCTTACCGAGCTACAAGGCTATTTCATGAAGGCTTGGATTGTTCTTGGCTATGGCTTGCTTTGCTGCTTTATTGGGGAATGATTTATAACTATGGTTTTATGCTTCTTTACTATTGCAAGACAGATTTCGATGTAATGGATTTAGTGGCATTTTGATGTAAAAGGCTTTAGACCTTTCTAGATTTTAAAGCAATGAAAATGAAATTTGGTTTTTCTTCTTCCACTGTTTTATATGTTCTATCTTGTAATATTTCTGTGTATGTTTACCTAGATAATGCTCCACCAAAGCTAGTGCATTCCTTTTGTGAGTGACCCTAGCAGAGGTGGGGTGTTACACTCACTCAGTGCGTAAAGCATACGATATCTACCACTTTGATCACCTAAATCCTTGCTATGATCACTCTACCCCATGGAGTCACAATGACTCCACTGCACTGATCCATAGCCACTAATCCTTTGCTATGTCCACTCTGCCCCATGGAGTCATAACAACTCCACTGCACTGGCTCATAGCCTTGCTATGATCACTCTGCCCCTTGGAGTAGTAACTACCCCCACTGCACTGATACGTAGCGTAACATCTGTCTGGGTGGTGAATCAAAGCTATAGACGTCGATAATCCCTTAGCACACGTCCCGCAGCGAAGCCCAATCACGAAGTTGACTCGTTGGTTCCCATCTGGATCCTGAGTGCAAACTTCCCATTTGAACTACCTTTGCATCTTGGGTTTTGGTCATCATCTCTGGATTGGTTCGGCATGCTCCTCTTCACTATGCTTTGGATCGTGCTCCTCGAAGTAGTCCTGCCTGTGATCATCCACATCGGGTCGGGTCAGATTTCCCCACCCAAGTCGGTTCGGTTCGATCCCTCCCTGCTCGTGCTCAACATCTCGATTCGTGACAATCCCTTCGGTTCGGATCAGAGGATATCCATTGGGTTCGGATCGTGATCAACCACGTGGTTCGGGTCGTGATGCGCCTCCCTGATCGGATTGGCTTCCCTTTGGTTCGAGCTGAGCTTCGGTTCGTGGGACCCATTCGGAGCGGGTCGAGTTTCTTCATTTGTTCGGATCGGCTCATGGACTCACTCTCATGGCGGTTCGGGTTGTGGAGCTCTCTAGGTGAGTGGATCGGTTTGGTGCCTCCGTTCACGAATGGGTTGGGGTCGGGTAGAGCGATCCGATCCGATCCGGTTCCTGCATATTTCCTGCACTTTGTCCAGCGAGCTGTTTACGCCATTCGACGGCATTTTCGACCAATCTAACACTTTTAGAAAATCACAAAACATACCATACAGTCATAGCAACTTATAGAATTGACCACAAACACCAAAACAATAATTTTATAGGTTAAAACGGATCAAACATAGCCAAAACCCCATATTTTCCCTTAAGCATATTTAAGCAAAACTAATGATAGGATTAGTAAAACTTAACCATTTTAACCAAATTTTCTAATAGAGACCTAAAACAATATTTCAAAATTTATGAATATTTTTCCAGAATTTAATCATGTTTAAATTCGCAAATTCACACTAATTACCCTTAATTAACCATAATTAGTGAGGAACTATGCAAATCACTCACCTTAGCCACAAACAAAATACCAAATCTGAAATTATCTGCTGTTTGGCGTTGTCCCCAAGGCTATACAGCAGTTCCGACCTTGATTTGGGGCTATTTCCCTTTGATTTTATGTTGCTAAGCATAATCCTTGATTAAACAGTGATTAGAGATGATTCTAGATGTTGGAGGCCATTGTTAGGGTTCCTAGGAGGTAAATGGCGGCCAGAAAACTGAAATGAAATGAAAACCTAACTCATTTCAGCCTCCCCATAACCCTAATCCCGAAATGGGTTATGGGCTCATTCACTAATCACCTCATTTGGCCCGGTTAGCAGTTTTTCACCTTCCAAACCTTATTTCAGCCATATCTCCCAAACGGTAAGTCCGTTTTTCACATATGACCACTCTATGGAAAGGTAAACCATCATTCGGATCTAATGGATGTGGTTTCAAGTCAAAACTCCTTTCCAATCAAAAGTTATGGTCGAAACAAGATCAACTAGGGGCAAAACGGTCATTTAAAAATCGGTAAAAATCATGAACATGGGAAATGACCCCAATTGTAACACCCCCGTACTTTCTATTAACATTATAATAATGAATCCTATGATACTTAATTTAAAATGTGAGAATTAAGGGAAAGGGCTACGCCATTGTGTTCGTCTCGGAATTCTGGTTGGGATAGAGTCCGAGTTTGTGTAAATTGGACTTCGTATGAAGAGGTTATGGTTGTTAGAAGTTTTAGAAATTCGAATAAATTCAAACAACTCGAAAGAACAAGTTCAAAATTCAAACAGAAGTCAGGAGCAAGCTGGGCGGGAAAATCCCCGCCCAGGCAGGTCGACCAAGGGGTCGACCCTAGTGTCGACCTCCCCCCTTAAGGTCGACCTGGGGGTCGACCTTAGGGTCGACCTGGGGGTCGACCTGGCCCCTGATCAGATCTAAAATTTAAATGATTTCTGATTCGCTACTGAGTCACTAGGATTTCTGGATGGGCCTGATTAGGTCTTAGTGGCTGTGATTAACCCTAGGTTCATCTGACGGCTATAATCAAACTGAAATTCTATATAAACAACTCAATGCCTAACCTAAAAACACACTGAAAAATAAACCTAGAACTGAAATGCCGTCAATGGAGGATTTGGAGTAGCCGTCACCCGTTTCAATTCAAAAAGACAAGTTGAAGCTTACATCTAAAATCAAATCAAAACTAGTTTAGTTCAACGATCTTCATCAAAGGCGCGCATCTCCAATTTTAGAATTCAGTTTTCAGAACGCAAGAACTTCTTTTAGTTTGTAAGTTAGTTGTTACGCAGATTTAAACATTCCTTTCGATTGAATCATGACATGTTGTAGTTGGAATATAGTATGATGCTTATGTATGAGATTTGATTCTCGTTTATCTTAAAATATCATTGAAATTAATCTTGTCTATATGTTTGTGGCGATGAACATTTTGTATATTTCATGTCTATATGCTTATGGCGATGAACATGTTGTATATCTCATGTCTATATGTTTGGGTGATGCACGACATCATATGTTATTACGATTGAGTAAAGAACTTATTATGCCAACAAAATGGCAAAACATGTCATGCTGTAATTTTGGTGGTTATTTGCAAGTTTAGGATCGAAATCACATGTTTACATGTTAGATTTACATTTACGAATATTTAGAACTATGCCAAGTTGAATCTATTTATGTTGTAAAAGTGGAATTGTAGTCCTCTTATGTTGTTAACATCATGCTAAATTGTGATAAGAAAATGATTGTGATAGCTTTCTTATGTTTTAACATTCATAAGATTATATGCCAAGTTGTGGGTTGAAACTATGATTATATGTTAAACTTTCATGCTAGACCTTTGTCGAGTTTACATGACCATTAGATTCAACTTAGTCACAAGTTCACCTTTACCCAAGTGATTAAAGTTAAGTGACATACATCTATGCCAAGTTACATGTGAAAAGTTAAATGTATGCTGTTTTATGATCATTTCATGTTATTTGTTTATTACCCCTTTTTGTTTATGGGTTTGGGCTAACTTGCTTGCCCAACATTTTATGTGATTTACGCATACGTTCCACGGGGGTAGCGATGGGAAATATGAAAATTTATGGCATAGATTTGTTCATTTAATGGTATATTTGATATACCATTTATGTTGAGCATAATCACAGGATAATTATGCCGTGATTAAATTAAATTTAATTCACATAAAGGAAATTTGACATATATAGAAAAATAGGAATTTAGAAAAGACGAATATGCCTAACCCGAGGTTAGACTGAGTTGTGGTGTAAACCTGCCCGGAACCGACCGACATATCCAGTAACCACAACAAAACCTGTCTAACGTGGGTGGTTAGTGCATCAAGCCCAAAAAGAACCCGAGGTTAGACTGAGTTGTGGTGTAAATCTTCCCGGAATCGACCGACATATCCAGTGACCAGAACAAGACCTGTCTAATGTGAGTGGTTGGTGCTTTAATAAATTAAAGCTAAGTCAAGACTGGTAGGGTTAAGTAAATTAGGAAAACACTTAACTGATTCAACATGTTAACTAGAATGAATGGGCTGGGTTAGGTAAATTTGGACACTTAACCAAATAAACATGTTGATTAGAAAACCCTAGTAACGGGGACCCATTTCAGCAGTAACCTACATAGATGTATCATGGTACCCTGAACTAGGCAGGGTGGGTTACGATTACTGGGCTGAACTATAAGCGGTCAAAATGTTGGCGGTTATTGGGCCAGTGTAGGTTCCAATGGAGTATGGACGTGCACGTACTTCGGAGTGGAAAAATCAGGCACTGGGCATCAATAGTGTACACTTGCATCTTGAATCGTGTCGGGTTGCCACCAGAGGGACTGATACACCCCATGGTGGGACCAGCACAGGTGACTACAATCAAGCGGGGCCGAAGGACACCGGACATGAATACGTGCGAGTGGGAGCCGATCATTAAGGGGATCGTTTGTTGTAAACACGTGGACTGGTTGAACCAATGGTTAAGTAGGTGCAGAAATTATTGTAATGGGTGCGATCACACGTCCCTCTTATCTTATACTAGGGTATTGTCCTATGTTCTGTTATCACTGTCATGACCCCTTTTCTTGTTTAAATACTAGTAACCACTGAACTTACTAGACTTATTGTCCGACCCGTTTTCTTTCGTTTCCCCCCCTCAGGTCCACAGGGAGGAAATACTCTAGCTTAATCAGACTCTTTACAAGCTTTAAGAAAGTAGATGTATGACTTGAACTCTATTGCATTGGCTATGACTTTAGATATGATCCTTGTGGATTTATGCATTTTTTTACTTTTTGGTTTATGCTTCTTTATTGAATAGTCAAGACAGAAATTATGATGTAATGTTTTGAAGTTGTTTTGAGACAGTTTGTTGTAATGCTTTTGTATTGAAATACGTATGAAATAAATATTTGGATTCCGCTGCTTAAATTTATCTGTCTTATAAAATTTTCTGCGTCTTGTACATGTAACTCTCTACCAAAGTTAAGGTTTGTGAGTGACCTTAATGGAGGTGGGGTGTTTCACTTGGTATCAGAGAAAAAGGTTTACCAGATTAGATAAAAATTTTCAAAAAACTATTTTTCAAAGAGTAATATAAAGAAGCATTTTACAAGGAAAAGTGTTGTTTTAAATTTAAAAAGGCATAATCCCCAAAGCCATATGAACTATCTTTCTATCCCTTATTTTGAATCTTTTCTTTTTCGTTTCAGCATGTCTAGGAATCTTAACCTTCCAGAGGGTGTGCCAATACCTGGCTGGTTCAGGAGGTACTTAGAGGCTAGGGCCAACGACGCAGGCCCAACAAATATCCCTCCTCCAGCTGCAGTGGTTCCTCCTCCTCCTCGTGCAAATGCTTTCTCAAAGATCTGTAGAGATTTTAGGGCCATGGGTGGGAAGGATTTCAAGGGGACTGAATCATTCGTGGAAGCAAGGAACTGGCTCAAAGAAACTGAGGATCTGTTCGTCATCTTCGAGGTGGACATAGACAAAAGATACAGTTGGCAGTGTGATCTCTCAAAGACGAAGCTTCCTATTGGTGGGAAGTCACTAACGCTGAGAGGCCAGTTGAAACATGGATGGATTTCAAAATAAGTTTTGAGATGAAATTCCTCTCACAAGCTGAATGAAGTTTACAGCTGGAAAAGTTCTTATCTCTTAAGCAAGGAAGTATGACAGTCAAGGAGTACGCCAATCAATTCAATCAGCTGGCCCAGTTTGGACTGGACTTAGTGAATACTCCTCATAAGAAGACTCTCCGTTTTGTCAAGGGATTGAATGAGCTACTTCACAGCTTGGCTATGACCCACATACCTATAGGGACTACTTACGAAAGGTAAGTGGACAAGGAACTCTTAAATGAGGAAGACAAGGGCAAGAATGAGGCAAAAGCAGAAGTGCCTCAAGATAAGAAGGGGGAAGGGTCACAGAACAAGAAGGCTGATCCAAAGAAAGGCGGGAAGAACAACAAACACCGTAAAAAGAGAAAGTGTAATTTCTGTGGCATTCCTGGACATCTGGTCAAAGACTGCAGGAAGAAGAAAAGGAAGACGGGTGTCTGTTTCCACTGTGGTGAGACATGACACATGGCTAGGGCTGCCCAAGGAAGCAAGGGCAGGGAGCTGGACCTTCTTCTGGAGGACAAGTCCACGCTCTCACGGCACCTCCGCAAGAACGAGGTAGAAATATTTATATCGAAAGTTTAGTCTATCTTTTTGATCATCCTGATCGTACATTGTTTGATTCTGGTGCATCGCACTCATTTGTATCCGCTGATTTAGTTGAATCTCTGCATCTAGACACCAGTATAGTAGAGGATCCCTTGGTTGTTTCAAATCCAATCGGGGGCTCAGCTTATTTGTCAATGGTTTGTTTGGATTTGAAAATATTGTACTAAGCGTTGGGTTTAGATGCAATGCCTTTGTTTTGGGCTTTACGGGCTATGGGTTGATTCTAGGCATGGACTGGCTATCCAGTAATGGTGCCGTCCTCAATTGTGAAAAGAGAGTGGTTAGACTCATGACTCGCCTCGGTAACACTCTCGAAATTTCTTGTAATCCCATGAACTCCGTCATACTTAGTTATCTAGAATCAGTCGACGCGTCTGTCGATAACTTGCAGTCTGTAAGAATAATCCGTGAATATTCGGATGTGTTTGAAGAGGTAAAGGGCTTACCTCCGAAGCGGGAGATAGACTTCCGCATATACCTCATTGATAATGCAAAGCCCGTTGCTTTACCCGTTAGGCACATGGCCCCAAGGGAGAGAAAGGAGCTCAGCAAGAAAATCAAAGAGCTTTGAAAGGGGGTTCATAAGACAGAGTATTTCTGAATGGGGTGCTCCGATAGTGTTCGCAACCAAAGCTGATGGTTCGCTTCGCCTGTGCGTTGGTTATAGGGAGCTAAACAAGTTGACCAAGAAGAATAGACACCCACTCCCAAGAATAGATGATTTGTTCGATCAGCTTGTAGGTGCATCGGTTTTCTCCCAATTAGATTTAGCTACTGGGTTTCATCAGCTAAGAGTGGCTGAAGACAACATTGATAAGACCGCATTCAGAACTCCCGACGGTTTCTTCGAATGGCTTGTCATGCCTTTTGGCTTGACAAACGCACCCACTTACTTCGTTGATTTAATGAGCAGGGTGTTCTGAGAGTTCCTCAATAAGTTTGTGGTGGTCTTCGTAGACGATATTTTGATCTTCTCAAAGAATGAGGAAAAGCATGCTCAACATCTAAAAGAAGTCATGGATGCTCTCCGTGTACATCAGTTGAAGGCGAAATTCTCCAAATGCCATTTATGGAGAGAAGAAGTTAGGTTCCTTGGACATGTGGTGTCCAAAGAGGGGATAGCTGTGGACCCCACAAAAGTGGTTGCTGTCCAAGATTGGAAGGTTCCTTGAAACGCAACCGTAGTCTTAAGCTTTCTCGGGCTAGCAGGCTTTCATCGAAAGTTCATCAAAGATTTTGCAAAAATCTCAGCTCCACTAACAAGATTGACAAAGAAGAACCTAGCTTTCAATTGGGACTTGGATTGCGATATTGCTTTCCAACGTTTGAAAAGGGCTCTAACAACAGCTCCAGTTCTGACATTGCCTGATGGAAGCAAGATGTTCATAATATACACAGATGCATGCGGAACGGGACTAGGCGCTGTTCTGATGCAAGAAGGGAAGATAGTGGCTTATGGTGGAAGATAGTTGAAAGTACATGAGAAAAACTACCCGACCCACGACCTAGAGTTGACAACCATCGTTTTTGTGCTTAAGTCTTGGCGCCATTATCTCCTAGGTGAGAAATTTGAACTGTATACTGACCATAAATCATTGAAATACCTATTCTCGTAGAAAGACCTCAAGTTGAGGCAGCAATTGTGGATGGAATTCCTCGCCTCGTACGATTTTGAGATTTCCTACACGCCTGACAAGGGCAATGCAGTAGCAGACGCCTTAAGTAGAAAGAAGCTAACCTTAAGCCCTCTCTTTGTGGAAAGGAAAAGCTTGGAGTTCATAGCAAGCTTTAACTTCAGACCCTCCATTGACTTTGTACCCGACTTGCTAGCAACATTAGAAGTGCGACCAACTTTATTAGACTCAGTTGGAGCCGCGCAAAGAGAAGACCCTCAGCTAGCCGAAGTAATGGACAAATTAATTAGGGGTGAGACTTCTGGTCACCTCAATAGATACTCTATGGATGCCAAGGGCTGGTTGAGACGAGATGGAAGACTATGTGTCCCACAGGCAAGGGGCTTGGTAAAGATGGTTCTAGAAGAGGCACACCATTCCAAGCTGACTATACACCCAGGCGGAGACAAAATGTATAAAGATATCAAAAGAGTTTTCTTTTGGAATGGCATGAAGAAAGACGTAGCTGAATTTGTTTCTAAATGTTTAATATGCCAACAAGTCAAGGCAGAGCAGAAGAAGCCTGGTGGTCTGCTCCATCCTTTAGAGATCCCACAGTGGAAATGGGATAGCATCTCAGTGGACTTTATAGATAGGTTGCCTAGGTCAAGGAGGGGCAATACTAGCATTTAGTTAATAGTGGACAGGCTCACAAAAAGCGCCCACTTTATACCTGTCAATACTAGAAGGACTGCCTCATCTCTAGCATCCTTATATCTTAAGGAGATAGTTCGACTCCATGGGATACCCTCCAGCATAGTGAGTGATCGAGACCCTATCTTCACGAGCGAGTTTTGGAAGAGTTTACAAGAGGCTGTAGGCACATAGTTATTCTTAAGCACGGCCTGTCACCCTCAAACTGATGGCCAGACGGAAAAAGTCAACAGAGTATTAGAAGACCTCTTGAGGTTATGCATTATTGACTTCGAAGGTACCTGGGAGGATCATCTACCTTTGGTGGAATTCGCTTACAACAATAGCTACCAAGCCACCATAGGCATGGAACCTTTCGAAGCTTTATATGGAAGACCGTGCAGGTCACCAACTTGCTGGTGGGAGTCAACAGACAAGCTCACACTTGGACCAGACATGATTAGGGTGACTTTAGAGAAAGTAGACTTGATACGGAGTGAAGACCGCCCAAGATAGACAGAAGTCCTACGCAGACAAAAGAAGAACTGACCTTGAATTTGAAGTTGGCGATAAGGTGTTCCTTAAAGTATCTCCCTTGAGGAACGTCGTTCGCTTTGGATTCACAGGAAAGTTAGCATCTAGATTTGTAGGGCCATTCCCTATCATTGAGAAGATCGGGAAGATGGCTTATAGGGTACAGCTGCCCGAAAGATTTGTCGGGATTCATAATGTCTTTCATGTCTCTCACCTGCAGAAGTGCTTACACGAGTCTGCGGAAGTGGTAGAACCAAGTATGCTAGAAGAAGTTGAAGTTGAACGAGAAGCAACTGTGAGAAGAGTTCCAACCCGTATCTTGGGAACAAAAGTCAAAAAGCTATGCAACCATGAAGTTAAGCTCGTCAAGGTTCAATGGAGCGACGCCGAGGAAGATGCGACTTGGGAAACTGAGGACCGTATATGCGCAACCTACCCTTCTCTTTTTGAGGGTACATCTTTAATCTCTTCTTTTTCCTCAAGTTTATGCTCGTATCTATCTTTTTAGGTATACTCCTCGATCCTGTCCTTTATCCTTAGGTAGGAACCTATTTGGATGTAAACATGTTATGATTGATGGTTGCAAGTGGTTGCAAATGGTCGCTAGTGGTTGCTAGTGGATGCATATACACACACATTAGGTACTAGATCGGCCCAGTCACTTCCATATTGCATATGCATATATGTATTGGTTTATGGATTAAAACTTGATGTGTTATCATATGGACATTGCATTTGTATGAATGGTTGTACACTCATGTAAGAAATTTTGAGTAGGAAAAATTTGCATTCATAATGGACTCATGGCACTGACATAATTTGCATTAAGGAGGTCAACTGAATCAGTAGACCGCCTGATTCTGCATTAGATAAGGACACACACAATTCATATGATCATGAAGCATTAGAAATCTTTTAAGAACAATGGACGCCTATGTTTGATGGTTGAGTAGATGGGTGATTGGATGGTAGGATATAAGTTCTTCTCGACTTGAAGATTTCGGGGACGAAATCCTAAAAGGAGGGGAGAATGTAACACCCCGTACTTAACGTTATGATAATGAATCCTATGATACTTAATTTAAAATGTGAGAATTAAGGGAAATGGGCTATGCCATTGTGTTCATCTCGGAATTCTGGTTGAGATAGAGTCTGAGTTTGCGTGAATTGGACTTCGTATGAAAAGGTTATGGCTGTTAGAAGTTTCAGAAATTCTAATAAATTCAAACAGAAGTCAGGAGCAAGCTGGGCGGGAAAATTCCCGCCTAGGCAGGTCGACCAGGGGTTCGACCCTAGTGTCGACCTCCCCCCTTGAGGACGACCTGGCCACTTGCCAGATCTGAAATTTGAACGATTTCTGACTCGCTGCTGATTCACTAGGGTTTCTGGATGGGCCTAATCAGGTCTGAGTGGCTGTGATTAACCCTAGGTTCTTCTGACGACTATAATCAAACTGAAATTCTATATAAACAACTCAATGCCTAACCTAAAAATACACAGAAAAATAAACCTAGAACTGAAATGCCCTCAATGGAGGATTTGGAGTAGCCGCCACCCTTTTCAATTCAAAAAGACAAGTTGAAGCTTACATCTAAAATCAAATTAAAACTAGTTTATTTCAACGATCTTTACCAAAGGCGTGCATCTCCAATTTCAGAATTCAGATTTCAGAATGCAAGAACTTCTTTTAGTTTGTAAGTTAGTTGTTACGCAGATTTAAACATTCCTTTTGATTGAATCATGACATGTTGTAATTGGAATATAGTACGATGCTTATGTATGAGATTTGATTCTCGTTTATCTTAAAATATCGTTGAAATTAATCTTGTCTATATGTTTGTGGCGATGAACATGTTGTATATTTCATGTCTATATGCTTATGGTGATGAACATGTTGTATATCTCATGTCTATATGTTTTGGTGATGCACGACATTATATGTTATTACGATTGAGTAAAGAACTTATTCTGCCAACAAAATGGCAAAACATGTCATGCTGTAATTTTGGTGGTTATTTGCAAGTTTAGGATCTAAATCACATGTTTACATGTTAGATTTACATTTATGAATATTTAGAACTATACCAAGTTGAATCTATTTATGTTGTAAAAGTGGAATTGTAGTCCTCTTATGTTGTTAACATCATGCTAAATTTTGATAAGAAAATGATTATGATAGCTTTCTTATGTTTTAACATACATAAGATTATATGCCAAGTTGTGGGTTGAAACTATGATTATATGTTAAACTTTCATGCTAGACCTTTGTCGAGTTTACATGACCATTAGATTCAACTTAGTCACAAGTTCACCTTTACCCAAGTGATTAAAGTTAAGTGACATACATCTATGCCAAGTTACATGTGAAAAGTTAAATGTGTGCTGTTTTATGATCATTTCATGTTATTTGTTTATTACCCCTTTTTGTTTATGGGTTTGGGCTAACTTGCTTGCCCAACATTTTATGTGATTTACGCATACGTTCCACGGGGGTAACGATGGGAAATATGAAAATTTATGGCATAGATTTGTTCATTTAATGGTATATTTGATATACCATTTATGTTGAGCATAATCACAGGATAATTATGCCGTGATTAAATTAAATTTAATTCACATAAAGGAAATTTGACATATATAGAAAAATAGGAATTTAGAAAAGACGAATATGCCTAACCCGAGGTTAGACTGAGTTGTGGTGTAAACCTGCCCGGAACCGACCGACATATCCAGTAACCACAACAAAACCTGTCTAACGTGGGTGGTTAGTGCATCAAGCCCAAAAAGAACCCGAGGTTAGACTGAGTTGTGGTGCAAATCTTCCCGGAATCGACCGACATATCCAGTGACCAGAACAAGACCTGTCTAATGTGAGTGGTTGGTGCTTTAATAAATTAAAGCTAAGTCAAGACTGGTAGGGTTAAGTAAATTAGGAAAACACTTAACTGATTCAACATGTTAATTAGAATGAATGGGCTGGGTTAGGTAAATTTGGACACTTAACCAAATAAACATGTTGATTAGAAAACCCTAGTAACGGGGACCCATTTCAGCAGTAACCTACATAGATGTATCATGGTACCCTGAACTAGGCAGGGTGGGCACAATTACTGGGCTGAACTATAAGCGTTCAAAACTTTGGCGGTTGGTGGGCCAGTGTAGGTTCCGACGGAGTATAGGCGTGCACGTACTTCGGAGTGGAAAAATCAGGCACTGGGCATCAGTAGTGTACACTATGCATCTTGAATCGTGTCGGGTTGCCACCAGAGGGACTGATACACCCCATGGTGAGACCAGCACAGGTGACTACAATCAAGCGGGGCCGAAGGACATAGGACATGAATACGTGCGAGTAGGAGCCGATCATTAAGGGGATCGTTAGTTGTAAACACGTGGACTGGTTGAACCAATGGTTAAGTAGGTGCAGAGACTATAGTAATGGGTGCGATCACACGTCCCTCTTATCTTATATTAGGGTATTTTCCTATGTTCTGTTATCACTATCATGACCCCTTTTCTTGTTTAAATACTAGTAACCACTGAACTTACCAGACTTATTGTCAGACCCGTTTTCTTTCGTCTTCTTTTCTTCCGTTCCCCCTCAGGTCCACAGGGAGGAAATACTCCAGCTTAATCGGACTCTTTACAAGCTTCAAGAAAGTAGATTTATGACTTGGACTCTCTTGCATTGTCTATGGCTTTGGATATGATCCTTGGGGATTTATGTATTATTTTTACTTTTTGGTTTATGCTTCTTTATTGAATAATCATGACAGAAATTATGGTGTAATGTTTTGAAGTTGTTTAGAGACAATTTGATGTAATGCTTTTGTATTGAAATACGTATGAAATAAATATTTGGATTCCGCTGCTTAAATTTATCTGTCTTGTAATTTTTTCTATGTCTTGTACCTATAACGCTCCACCAAAGTTAAGGCATTCCCTTTGTGAGTGACCTTAATGGAGGTGGGGTGTTTCACCAATAGTCGTCTCCCGAAGTTACACGACCATACGACTTTGTATGAGAAAGAAATAAATATTTTACGATCCTTCGATGCGCAGAATGCGGGTCGTTACAGGGTTTGCCGTGAATGGTGTCTTTATTAACATTGTTCGTAAACCCTGTTGAGAATAAAATAAATCTTTTAATTAAGACTTAGAGAAGTTTACCAATTAATCAAATTGGAATTGAAATGGAAGTTGATTTTGGGTTTATCGTGAACAATGTTTTAAATAATATTGATTCTTTAACCCAATTAACAGAGAAGATATGATTTGGAATTTATAAATCTTTTTATTAAGATTTAATGGGAATTTTCCAAAGTAAAGTTTTCCTATTTAATATATTAAATTAGAACTGAATGGAATTCTATTTGGTAATAATCGAGATGAACTTCTGTTAAAGAAGGTTGTTACTATATATGGAATTTAAAAGGCGTTGTCGTTATTCCCTTTATAGTATTGATTTGATACAAAATTTATATCGATTATATACTATCATAATTTCCGTGAAGATTCCATTTTGATGGAAGATGATTTTTGGGTATCGTGAATTGTGTTTTAAATGACGTTAGTTCTTTGACCCAATAAAAGACATGATTAATTTGTCTAAAGTTGAATAATCATTAAGTAATGATTAGGGAGATTAAAACCAATTGGTGTTTTAATGAATATTTAATTACATGGAAAAATGAATGAGATAATTAAATTTATCAAACAAGATAAATGATTGAGACGGAGTACTACCGGTTTTACTCCAGGCGATAGTTAGATCTTTAATTAGATTTGAAATGTGAAATGGTAAATAAATTTACCGATAACAACGTGGGTGGTAGATATGGAGTACTACCAGTTTTTCTCCATAGGATGAGTAGGTTGGGATTGGAAAATAATAAATGATTACTTCGGTAAGGCTCGATAATCCCGACTTGTTAATAAAATCTTTTGAAATTAAAATCCAAAGGAAGATTAAAGAATAAGATTAAAAAAAATATCTTTGATAAAATTAGCGGGAACATTTCCCTAAAAATGTGAATATTTAAATAAAAGAATATTTTGAATTGGAACGAGGCATATGATGTGTTTGTATATCACTTGGTTATAACATACACGAGTTATTCAGAAAGACCGGGTTTATCCCATTCTGAATAACTGATACGACAATTAAATGTTGACGATGAAGAAGGTGGTTGAGGACCAGAGATCTTCACATCGAATGGATGATTACTGATGTCTTGATTGGGATGATCCCCCAAGACAAGGTAATAAGTGGTGATCATCAAACGTACTTGGAGATCGACTGGATATGCGAGGACCTCTCTCCTGTATTGGACATATGGGATGAGGAATAAGGTGCCTTCGGTTTCGTTCAGACCTAGAACGGACTTGTAAATGGATGTGTGTCTGACATTGGATTTCATTCTGTGTTGATTGATTTCTATTAAATATATATCTGTTTGGTGGCAGAGAATTTATTTTGTTGCTTAACACCCTTCTCTAGGACGTACGAGCTTAGAGGTTATATATTGATAAATATCAGTTGTATGGCGTGAATTATCAATGTGGCATGCTAAGATGCAATGATCAAGGCTTTTGTTGAAAATCAGAGCCTTGTGGATGATAATCAAAGCATAGCTTTAATTAGCATAGCTTTGTGTATAGCGTTAATTCGTGAGCCTCACACCTCGGTATGAACCAAAAACGGGAGAGGACCGCAAGGAGAGCATGCGTTTCTTTCTAGCTAGGAGTGGTGTCATGGTATGAAGCCCAGACATTTTACTTATGTGGTTGTTGGAAAGTAAGGTACCTCGGATTTGAGTCCCCAGTGGCTCTTGATGGTCGACATATTGACCAGATTTTATGCCCCATATGGCAGGGAAATGTATTGTTCAGGAATTGTCAATCCACTAAAGTAAGTGTGGACCGGCCCTGCCAGATCCAAGGGATCATCTGAGTCTGAGTCCTGAGGCATGGGCAGAGTGTCTCGAATCGGAAGGAAGATCCCTTGCCTTGGTTCATGATGGAAATCCAATTTCCAATATGTGACTTTTCGGTTTTAGTTGTAAACCTATATGGCAACATAGTGGCATGGGACGCTCGTGTCGTCTATGATTGATACATTTACTTTCAAAATTGATTTCTACACTATACACTTATAGTAATAAAAGATAAATTTCACGTATAGCTTCAATTTTCTTTTATTTAGCATAGTGTAATGTCCTGTATTTTTGGTAGTCGGATATTTATTTTATTTTATTGATTTAATACTATTATTGGGAATATTAATGAATTTCATTTTGAATCCGTTAATTAAATCGAAGTTTTATTGTTATATTTATATAAATATAAATCGAGCTCGAAATGGCGCTGCAGTTCATAATATGGAGTTTTGAACCTTCAACTGAATATACAGGATCCGATATAAGTCGGATTTCTGTGAAACAAGAAACATTGGAAACGTCTTGATTATAATTTTCATATTAAAGAGAAAAATTCAGATTTCATGTTATAGATTGTTAGTTATGGCCAAATCAAATTTTAAAATAGTCGCCATGGAAATCATTATTAAATTATAGTCCTTTGAAATAACCATTTTGCAAACGGACTCTGGTTTCAACGAAACCAGTTTCATTGGGACCGTAACGTTAAATTATTATATGGCGTTGAATTGCGTGGCAAACCGATGTCGTATGTAGCCACGGTAGCCGTAAACACCCGTTCATTTTCTGTAACACCCCACGTCCATTAATGTCACTCACAAAGGGAATGCATTAACTTCTATGGAGCGTTTTAGGTAGGTATAGAACATAAACTTAACAACAATACAAATATAAATTGTACTCAAAGATTAAAAACTTTATTTCATTGCAGCAGAAAACACATATGTTTGCTTACATCATCAAAAACTAGAGTCAAAGTACATAATATCCATCTGGACTACCAAAAGTACATAAAATGAAAGACATAATCCCCAATACGAAATAGCCATAACTAAAAGAGAAGCTGAACTTTACTTCAGCGATCCAAGTAATCTTCTAAAAGCAGAGAAACAGCAGTCCAAGATCAAGCTTCACTGGTGCTAGTCCCAACCTGAGCACCTGGGGGTGGGGGGGGGGGGGAAGGAAGAAAAGAGGAGGAAACAAAGGGGGTCAGACATAAAGTCTGGCGAGTGCGATAATTTTAACAATATAATTAACAAAGTAACTAGGCTAAGGCATAAGTTGGAAAATAAGGAAATGACTATGAACCATTGAATATGGAAGAGTAAATAAGGAAACAAGATGAATAACGATATCGTTAAAGCGCACCTAACCCACTGTAAGATAATTACCAAGCTACACCAACACTATAGGATAATTGCTATACTGCACCACCACTAGTATACTGCACCACCACTAGTATACTGCACCACCACTAGTCAACCTAAGGTAGATCCCGCCTACAGAACTTAATAATGATATTGGTAGTTCCGTGCACCCCTAGCTGCCTTCATAGGTGCCGCCTGCCCCTATCTCCACTAGGTGTACCCACTACCCCCAAGCGATCGGCTCCCTAACTCGTAGATACCTGTGCTGGCCACACAGTGGGGTGTATCACTCCCCAAAGTGCTAACCCGATACAACCAACAATGCACGACTTATACCTACACGATGCAACAACGTCTTACCTACCAGCCCGGGTCCACACACGCATATGAACCGTTGGACTTGCGTTGCCACCGCTAACCCATTTTGGCCTCTTACAGTCAAGCCCGGTATGCGTGTCCCGTCCTCGACTTGGGTCGAGCCCACAAAGATACGTATGGGTTACTGGTTGAAATGGGCCCCCATTACTTGACACAAGCTATCCACCTAAGCTTGGTCCCCTTTAGTACATCCCACATAACCCACTTCTTATTCATGTTTCAATTACATGTTTCAATTTTGGTTAAGTGTTTCTAATCGTATTTCCAAATTCCACCCAAGGCACCCACTAGATTCCACATGCTAACCAAGGCACCCACTTAATCCCCTCATGTCCACTACTTGTTTATCTGGTTAAGTGTTTCTTAATTCATTAAGACCGTAACCTCATAAAGACCTCTCACATTAGACTGGCATTTGTGGTAGCTGGATTTGCCGGGCGGGTCCGGGCAGTCTTACACCACAAAAGAGCCTAACCTCGTGTCTTTACAATTGTTACGTATTTAATTTATGCCTAAGACCTCTCACATTAGACTGGCATTTGTGGCAGCTGGATTTGCCGGGCAGGTCCAGGCAGTCTTACACCACAAAAGAGCCTAACCTCGTGTCTTAGACGATTAATTTCTCCTAATTAATCATTCCCCAAATTTGAATTACTTTCCCTATTCAAATTATCAATCAATTCCAAATTTAACGATGTCCATAATTGACTCTATTATGTCCATCCATTTTGGTATGTAAAATCATACCAATTTTCACCACAATTATATTTTATGCCTTTTAAGGCGTTTATGCCAATTAAATCTTTTAATATTATCCCCTTTTCCCCACGTTGTACGTTTGTTCGTTTTACGTAAAATATACGTTAGACTCGAATAGTCTAACTTATGGAACAAAGAGAAAACATCACAATATACACATAATGAGAACATAGATCTAAACATAGGGATGAACTTGCATATATGAATGATGTTCTACATCTAAAACTTGCATAGGCCAAAGTTACAACTTGCATAAACAACATATGTCATGGATCCAATTCTGAAGGTGTGGACTTGCATAAATCATGTATGTCATAGATCTACATCTAAAGGTGTAAACTTGCATAGGCAATAACCCTAAACTTGCATAACATGATTCATATCCCAAACTCATATATTTATATAAACTTGCATATGTGATTTATGCATCATAACAATGGTGTAAACTTGCATCCAACATGTAAAATATCATGTAGAATTTAGCATATAACTCACACATGTCATAGTCTAACTTTTAATCAAATTTTCACATACACTAGATGTCATAACCACGTGAGGTCACATATAATTTTACCCAACTTGTATATGATTCATGTTTACATAAAAATCTAAACTTGCGTACATATGATTTATCATATGAATCGACATAACCAAACTTAGCATATGTACAACATGATGATTCAACTAGACATAGGCTAATCATAGAATTACAACGTGGGTGATAGCATCAAAACTTTACATCGTAAATGATAGCATCATAACATAACATCATAGAGATTTCAACACAATTCTACAACATAATTACAACATACGATCAATAATTCACATCACATCCATACAATCCGCATCATAACTTAATCCAATTAAATTACTAATTATTTTATTAAAAATATCGAACTCACAACTCAAAAGCGGTCTTGAGTTCTGAATTCTGATTTCTGAAGTTGTATTAGCTCTCCTTTGAAGAAGATTCGTTGTTATGGTTGAATAAAACTGATTTGATTTGTTGTTCTTCCTCTCTAATTGGTGGCGGCTGCTCTAGGGTTCAAGACGACAGCATGACGGCCATAGTTTTAGTTTTAATTTTGATTTAGGGTTTGAGTCTATGGGTCTTTTTATAGAGTTTTGAATTTATTTACAGCCGTCAGATCACTCTAGAATCCATCTAGGCCTTAGAAATCAAGAAATGATGTCAACAGACCAACCAGAAATTGCCACCTAAGCCCTAAAACATAAAATTTCGTCATAGACCATTTAGGGCCGACGGGGCCAATTCCAAACCTCCTGAGTCGACCCTGGGGTCGACCCAGCAGGTCTTGGGTCGACCCATAAAATAGGTCGGTTTGGTGTTTTGCCTTCCCGCTTCCGCTGTTTTGAAATTTTTTCTTAAATTTTAGTTGAATTTTATTATATATATATATATATTTCTATCTTCCTAATTAACCATTTTCACACTAAACTACTTTTTGAACTGCGTTCACACTAAGCCGCTTTTTAGCCATTCCCCTAAAACAAAAATATGGCGTTGGCGGGGATCGAACTCTGTACCTCTTGTATGCAAGTCACATGTTCCAAGCAAATGAGCTACTAAGTCTTTTGCTTATAAACCTTAGAACAATGCCAAACATTTATTCTTTAATTTAGTTAATTCGATTATTCAAAAATCCGGTGTGTTACATTCTCCCCTCCTTAAAGGATTTTGCCCCCGAAATCTCCATGTTAAGGAGAATGCATATCCTAACATGCAAACAACCATCTACTCAACCATCAAACACAGGCATCCATTGTCCTTATAGAATTTCTAATGCTGCATGAACATATGCAAAAAGTGCGTGTATATGTTCCTTATCTAGTGCAAAATCAGGCGGTCTACTGATTCAGTTGACCTCCTTAATGCAAACCATGATAGTGCCATGCATCCATTATGTATGCGAAAGAACCCTATCGATACATATTATTTCTACATGTGTGCACAACCATTCACTAAAATGTAACATCCACGAGCAACCACTAGCAAACACTTGCATCCACATGCATCCATCATACATAACATGTCTCAAACACATGTTTCAATCATAGGACTACCCTATCTAAAGGTCAAAGGTACTAACGAGAGGACATACTAAAGATAAGATAAGTATAAGGTAAGCGATAAAGGAGAAACTAAAAGACATACCCTCGAAAAGAAAAGGGTATAATGAACGCATCTTCTCCTCCGTCTCCCAAGTAGCGTTGCTTTCATCATCTCCCCATTGCACTTTGACTAGCTTGACCTCTTATTTCCTCGACTTCTTAACCTCCGACCCAAGAATGCACGTAGGAGCTCGCCGAATCGTCGCATCACGCTCTATCTCCACCTCTCTAAGCAAGCTCAGCTCTACCACTTCCGCGGTCTCGTGTGTAACACTCCACGTCCGTGAGTGTCACTCGCAAAGGGAATGCACTAAGTTCTATGGAGCATTATGGGTAAGGATGGCCATAGGATAGTAGGGCACCGGGGGTCGGCGTATAGTTCTCATTTTACAAGGTGTGCCTTTCATTAGTTGAGGGAGGGGTCAAGTGGGACCATAGCCACTGAAATAAAAACAGACCTTAGCATCTGCATCGGCAGATATCTGAAAGCTCCCGACCGAGTTCTGTATTCCTTGATTTGCCCTGACACAGGACTCGGACCGCACATTACAGGACATGTGCATCTAGACAAGCGATAACGATTCGCGATACATGCGTGGGGAAGTATAGGAACATATACCACTCTAGGTAGTGTGTCCTAGACTTGGGGCATCGTTCGACAGGTAGCATAGTCCCTAGTTGGACTAGGTGGCATAAATCCTGAATCCGAGAAGCGTTCAGCAGATAGCGTAAACTCTAGTTGAATCTAGAAAGCACTGGATAGAAAACCCTAGATTAGATCTAGATAATAAATAATAAATGGATGCTCGAAGGCAATGGAAAATACTGGGATTGGGATCACGTTATCGTTACTAGTTGGGATACTAGTTAGGTGGTGCAGAGATATAGAAACCAGTATAACAAGGAAATAGCGAAGCGGCGAAAGTATTAAAGCGTATCCAGATTATCTTATCTTAGCATATCTTGTGATTACCTTGTCTAATCTTGTTGACCCTATCGTCATGGTGTAATCTTGTATTCAGTTAATTCATGTCGTTTTGTTTTCCATGTTCACATGCTAGAAGTTACTGAACTTACTCAGGCTTTATGTCTGACTCTGTTTTTCTTTCGTCTTCTTTTCTTCCTTTCCCCCCAGGTAGTAAAGGAGAGAATAGTTTAGCTCAGGTTAAGTTGGACTGCCACTCTTTCCCAGCTTGAAGATTTGTCGAAGTTTGCTTGGATTCTCTTTTCAGATGCTATGGCTGGCTCTTGCTAAAATCGGGGAATATAAATGTTGTTTTTATGCTTCCTTATTTTGTAAGACAGATGATACTCTAATATTGTAAAGAAACCATTGTACAAACTATTTTATCAATAAAGCAAAGTTTTATTTTCCGTTGTTTAATTTCTGTCTGTCTTGTAATTTATCTGCATTTTTTACCCTAAATGCTCCACAGAACTTAGTGCATTCCCTTTGTGAGTGACACTAATGGACGTGGGGTGTTACACGTGATATCAGAGCTGAAGGTTACCGGATCAGATAAAAGATTTAAAAAAATATTTTTCAAAACGGTCTTTAAAGAAGCATTTTCAAAAGAAAAGTTTTGTTTTAAAGGCATATTCCCCAAAGCCATACGCACTATCTTCTCTTCCTCTATTTGAATTCTTGTCTCCTTTTTTCTTGACTCTCTGGGGCTCCTGGCTTTCTGGGAGGTAACCTCATCGAAGGGCGAAGTAGTGCCCGACTTCCATCTATAGCCGTAGTTGTTTTACTTACGGCCAGTCTTCTTTCAAGTTTATAGGGTTTTTCCGTGCGATAGAGGCAACTTTTGAGAGATTTGCCAACATGGTTACACGTGGAAGTTTGGCAAAGGAGCACGACCCTAGGATGAGGAAATTATGGATGTAGACTTGGCTCACGAAGGAGGAAGGGATTATAAAACCTAAGACAAGAGGAAGTATCTTTACTATGGTATGATAGGGCATATAATTAAGGACAAAGGACAAGATTTTTAGAAGGGCAAGTACATGCTTAGCGTACCTAGGAGATAGGTGGTAAAAGTTTCTGTTGGAAGAATCTAGTTTTTCTGTTCGGATTTAGCGCTTCGCATTTGGTCATATCCACTTCCATAGTTGAGTCTCTACACCATAGTACTCGTATAGTAGAAAGATCCCACTAGAGTCTCAAACCCCATTTGGTGGTCCGACCAGTTTATTTTTGGTTAGTAGGGATTTGGGGATAGCTATCGGGTTTTCTTATATCATCTCACGAGGATCGTCTAAATTCAGAAGAGATATTCCTTGGGTGTTTGTCTAATATTGGTTTAGGCCTTTGGGGCTTGTACTTGAGGAATGTCGAGTTCGGTTTGGATGGTTTGCGTGAAAGATGAATAGTTGTGGCAGGTACTCTAAAAAGTACGGAGTGATCTTTTGACTCTCATAGTTATGGCGTGATGGATAAGATAGGAGGAGAGACCTCTGATCATCCTAGTATATACACTTGGTTGACATTTGTTCATTTTGGAGATGGAGCTTAGAAACTTCACAATCGTGGAGTAAAAATAGGTTAAGATACAGTGGATTAAAGCTCAAGAAGGCTAGATACTAGCAACATACCCTTTTTCTTAAGGGTGCATCCTTGATTTCTTTGTTTAGGAGCTTTACGCATAGTTGTTTCTCTCTTTCCAAAGTATATCCTCTAGATCGAATCTGCGATCTTTGGGTAGAAGCCAATGGATTTAAACATGTATTTGAAACATGTTATGGTTGAATGGTCGCAAGTGGTTGCAAATGGTCGCTCGTGGATGCATATGCATACGTATTAGACACTAGATCAAGTTCGAATGCTTTCATATAGCATTTACATATATGCATTTGTTTGTAAGTTGAACTTGATATGATATCATATGGACGTTGCATATGGATGTATGGTTGTGCACGCATGTAGTATTTACATGACCAGGGATGCTTGCATACATGATTGGACGCATGGCACTAACATGATTTGCATTAAGGAGGTCAACTGAATCAGTAGACCGCCTGATTTTGCATTAGATAGAGACATATACACACACTATGCATATGAACATGAAAGCATTAGAAATCTTTTAAGGACAATGAATGTCTGTGATTGAATGGTTGAGTAGATGGGTGATTGGATGGTAGGACACATTCTTCCTAACTTGAAGATTTCGGGGACGAAATCCTTTTAAGTGGGGGAGAATGTAACACCCCGTAATTCTGTGACATTAAGATTCACAAATTAAAGTACAATTAATTTTTAAAAGAAAAAAAAGATCCATGCAGTTGTTTAATTTAAGTATCGTAACTAACATGAAAAAGAGAAGTAAGGAGAGAACAATAATTATTATTGTTCTAAGACTTATTAACAAAAGCCTCTGTAGCTCAGTTGGTTAAGGCATTGGATTTGTAGCATAGAGGTCGGGGGATCGAACCCCGGCGGCGGCACAATTTTTTATCTCTGTTTTAAAGAGGGCCAACTGAACATGCAAATATATATACATATACAAATTCAAAATTTGAAAGGATAAGAACGTACATATAAGGAAATAAAGAAAATATATGTATATACATGAGAATATATATATATATATATATATATATATATATATATATATGCAGAAATATATGTATACGAAAGATAAAATTTAAGATAAGGCTATAGTAAATGAAATATGGCAAGAATTAAATAACGATGCAACATCGTTTGAATTTTGAAAATAAAATGAAAGTTGTGCGTATATATATATATATACGCGTAAAATGGTCGTTAAAGGAATTGTATACATATAAGAATATTTCATGTGAATAAAACAGTTAAATAAATTCCAGGAATTCAAAAGTTTGAAATTCAAATTTCTGCGCCAAAACAGCTTGTGGGACCCAATGCTGACTTAGCACTGCATGTACGATAAGATTTGGCTAGATTCATCTGCGAACCTGGACTATTTTCTTAACTAGGTTCAATGCTGACTCAGCGCTGCGTGTACGATAAGGTCTTGAGCAGCTATATAAACAGCCCTAGTCTTCATTCTCTTTGCACCAATTCTCTTCTATCCTTATGCTGCTAAGATTCATGGCTTCTTCCCCTCCTCTAAATTTTCTTAAATAATTAAAATAAAATATAAATATAAATTCAAGACATGGAGATGCTGCTCAAATCTGTTCAAGAGAAGATTCAAATCAAAGTGAAGAATTCAAAGGCTAAATCAACAAACCTCGAGCAACGACATACGAATCTTAGCATCGCCATTCTTCTATTCTAGATCTAATTTCTGTAAGTCAGTTGTTTCTAGATTTGAACGTTTTTGCTTTATTTTGTGACATGAAATTAAAGGAATAAAAGAATATGCCAAATCTCTCTCTATTCGAATCTGTGTTTATACTCTTGGACTGAATTAAGAACTGTTATGATTCAAGGACAAATAAGACTTTGCCTAAGACCGTTGCCTATGACTATGGATTCTGAGATCATGTGCCTTTGGACTATGAACATAAGCCTTTGATTTTGGGACATAAAACATTGCCTATGACGGTGACTTATGACTGTGGGAATTATTTTCCCTTTTGACTATGAATATTGCCTATGACTATGGACATTTGCCTATGACTATGAACACAAGCCTTTGATTGGACATAAAGTATTACCTATGACATAACAACGGTGATTTAAACACCCATGATTCATGACTAGGAAAATTGTTGCTTAGGTTTTGTGACTATGAAATTGGGTCTAAAACCCGATTTCTCTATTCTGTCTGTTCTTGATTTTCTTTGGTTTTAGACTGTGGGAATTTACCTATTAAGTTAGGTCTACCCATGTTCTCGAACCTATTCCGTCTATTCTTGGTTTTAGACCGTGGGAATTTACCTATTAAGTTAGGTCTACCCATATTCTCGAACCTGCGTCGTTATTCAAAATCTTTTTATGCCAATTATTATGTCCACCCTTTTTCATAGCATCTTTGGTTCATTCCCTATTTTCTACATATCTAGATTTATTTACAATCTAGGTTGAATCATGATTATACGAACGGTGGGAATGCGATTTGGGAAAAACACAAAAATAAACATAAATATAGTTGTAAGCTTGAAATTGGCATAGTTTGGAAGCGAAAATGATTCTGATTTATACAATTTTAGAACATGTGTTAAGACATGTGAATTGGGTAGATCTGACATGGATTATAGGTTATGAAATTTAGATCTAATATTGGCCTGTAAACTGAAAAACTAGAATAATAAATCTAGTTTGTATGTAGACTGTAAACTAGAAGAATAAATCTAGTTTTTGGGCATAAACGGTGAACTAGAATAGAAAATCTAGTTTGGCATATAAAATCTAGTTTAGCATAAACTGAAAATAAAGATGATAGATCTAAATTGCTATGAACTGTAGGTTAGGCAAATCAAGATTTGGGCCTAGAATATAAGTCTGTTAGCGACAAATGAATATAGGCCAAATTTGTTTAAAAAGGGGGAAATGGGCTGTAAGACAAATTGTTAACAATTTATAAACAAAAGAAAGATATTTTGATAACACCCCTTTTTATAACTCGTACCAGAAAGTTCTAGGGTGACAGAGAGGATAGTGTCTAGGCTTGGGTTTGGAAAATATAAGTTTCCTGCCCTCCCTGGCTATCCCTAACTGATCCAACGAACGGGATGGTTGCTGTCAAAACCAGGTTTGGAAATTAATCAGAAAACCCTTTGAACTTAGAAAACATGAATATGCCTAACCCGAGGTTAGACTGAGTTGCGGTGTAAACCTGCCCGGAACCGACCGGCACATCCAGTAACCGCAGCAATATCTGTCTAATGTGAGAGGTTGCGGCTTTAATTTATTAATTAATGCTAGAACAAGAAGGGGAGGGTTAAGTCCATAGGAACACTTAACCAACACAGTTAAAGCTAGAATGGGAAGGTTAAGTCCATAGGAGCACTTAACCAACTTAACACTGTTAAGCTAGAATGGTAGGATTAAGTCCATAGAAACACTTAACCAACTTAACACAGTTAAAGTTAGAATGGGAGGGTTAAGTCCATGGGAATACTTAGCCAAATTAACATGTTGACTAGACTAGAAGGTGGGGTTAAGTAAAGTTAATACACTTAGCCAATTTAACATGTTAATTAGACTAGAGGTTGGGGTTAAGTAATACACTTAGCCAATTTAATATGTTAGCTGGGTTGGACCGTAGGGTTAAGTAAACTTGAACACTTAACCATCAGAATATGATAAATGAATAGGGTTAAGTCTAAGACACGAAGAGATGATACTTAACCATTAATAACAGGTTTAGTTAAAACCGGTGGGAAAGGTTAAGTTAAATAGGGAACACTTAACCAATACAGGATGAATGGGTAGGGTTAAGAAATACTTAACCAATATGACTTGGTTTGTGGTGGGGTTAAGTCAACATGAATACTGACAACACTTAACCAGTTTAACAGGATAAGGGAAGAGGGTTAAGTTAGCTTTAATCGACTAAAGACACTTAACCAATCCAACTTAACGGGAAAGAGAACTAAGTAGTAAAACTTAGTTAAGAAGACAATGATCCTGGAAACTAAGTGGTAAAACTTAGTTAGTAGAACTAAGTAGTAATTCTTAGTATAACACGAAGGAGCGGACGTCCATCTGGATACGAAGCCCGAGGCTTCGAGGGGACGTGAGGGTACTCTTGGTATCCCTCTGTGAGGCTGCAAATGATCCGCCTAGGCGCACAGAGGTTAAGGTCTGCGGTAGAAGAGCCAAGGGTATGCCTTGGTTGCAATATATGGCAACCAAAAGACTAGGATGGACCAGCGTGATTCGGCGAGAAGACGGAAGCCCTGTGATAGCAACTCGTCGTCTACCTACCATCTTCAGTCAATCGAGATACGTGAAGCAGAAAGGCGGAGAACTCCAAAAGACCATATACTTGCTATCTAGTTATGGGTGAGGATGGCCATAGGATAGTAGGGCACCGGGGGTCGGCGTATAGTTCTCATTTTACAAGGTGTGCCTTTCATTAGTTGAGGGAGGGTTCAAGTGGGACCATAGCCACTGAAATAAAAACAGACCTTAGCATCTGCATCGGCAGATATCTGAAAGCTCCCGACCGAGTTCTGTATTCCTTGATTTGCCCTGACATAGGACTCGGACCGCACATTACAGGACATGTGCATCTAGACAAGCGATAACGATTCGCGATACATGCGTGGGGAAGTATAGGAACATATACCACTCTAGGTAGTGTGTCCTAGACTTGGGGGCATCGTTCGACAGGTAGCATAATCCCTAGTTGGACTAGGTGGCATAAATCCTGAATCCGAGAAGCGTTCAGCAAATAGCGTAAACTCTAGTTGAATCTAGAAAGCACTGGATAGAAAACCCTAGATTAGATCTAGGTAATAAATAATAAATGGATGCTCGAAGGCAATGGAAAATACTGGGATTGGGATCACGTTATCGTTACTAGTTGGGATACTAGTTAGGTGGTGCAGAGATATAGAAACCAGTATAACAAGGAAATAGCGAAGCGGCGAAAGTATTAAAGCGTATCCAGATTATCTTATCTTAGCATATCTTGTAATTACCTTGTCTAATCTTGTTGACCCTATCGTCATGGTGTAATCTTGTATTCAGTTAATTCATGTCGTTTTGTTTTCCATGTTCACATGCTAGAAGTTACTGAACTTACTCAGGCTTTATGTCTGACTCTGTTTTTCTTTCGTCTTCTTTTCTTCCGTTCCCCCCCAGGTAGTAAAGGAGAGAATAGTTTAGCTCAGGTTAAGTTGGACTGCCACTCTTTCCCAGCTTGAAGATTTGTCGAAGTTTGCTTGGATTCTCTTTTCAGATGCTATGGCTGGCTCTTGCTAAAATCGGGGAATATAAATGTTGTTTTTATGCTTCCTTATTTTGTAAGACAGATGATACTCTGATATTGTAAAGAAACCATTGTACAAACTATTTTATCAATAAAGCAAAGTTTTATTTTCCGCTGTTTAATTTCTGTCTGTCTTGTAATTTATCTGCATCTTTTACCCTAAATGCTCCACAGAACTTAGTGCATTCCCTTTGTGAGTGACACTAATGGACGTGGGGTGTTACATCGTGCAAGCACTTCCTCAAATGTGACACATGGAATACATCGTGTACGCTACTAAGTCTCTCGGGCAACTCCACTCTATACGCCATCTGCCCAATCCTCTCCTTAATAGTAAACGGCCCTACGAACCTTGGGGCTAACTTCCCAACGGACCCAAAGCGAACGACGTTCCGTAATGGAGACACCTTGACAAAGACCATGTCTCTAATATCAAACTCAAGATCTATACTCCTCTTGTCCGCATAAGATTTCTGCCTAACTTGCGCCGTCTTCATCCTCCTTCGAATCAAATCGATCTTTTTTGAAGTCTCTCTAATCATATCGGGCCCAAGTAAGATCTTATCTGTAGACTCCCACCAACATGTAGGCGAACGACACGGCCGTCCATAAAGAGCCTCGAACGATGCCATGCCAATGCTAGACTGAAAGCTGTTATTATATGCGAACTCCACCAATAGAAGATGTTCCTCCCATGTACCTCCGAAATCTAAGACACACAACCTCAATATGTCCTCTAGAATACGATTCACCCTCTCAGTCTAGCCATCCGTCTGAGGATGATATGCAGTGCTCAAACATAACTGAGTCAGTATCGCCTCTTGCAAGCTCTTCCAAAATTCGCTAGTAATGATATGATCGTGGTCGCTCACTATGCTAGAAGGTACACCGTGCAAACGAACTATTTCTTGAATGTATACGGAGGCTAACCATGGAGCAGTCCTCTTACTCTTCACGGGAATGAAATGGGCGCTCTTAGTAAGTCTGTCTACCATGACCCAAATCCCCGTGTTACCCTTCCTCGATCTCGGTAATCCATCAACAAAATCCATCGAGACGCTTTCCCACTTCCATTATGGGACCTCCAATGGGTGTAGTAATCCACCAGGCTTCTTTTGCTCTGCTTTTACTTGTTGGCACACCAACCATCTAGCGACAAACTCTGCTACGTCCTTCTTCATGCCGGCCCAAAAGTAAACTCGTCTCATGTCCATGTACATCTTGTCCCCGTCGGGATGGATGGTCATCTTCGAACGATGTGCATCATCAAGAATAGTCTTCCTTAGGTCCTCGTCTTTTGGTACACAATGCCTACCGTCCCTACGTATCATCTAGGGTATACTTACAGAGATGGCTTGATGACTCCCCTCCTTTGAGCTTCTCTACTAACTCAACCAACTGTGGGTCATCTCGCTGCGCCTCACCAATCCATCCCAAAAGCGTAGGTCTGACCTCCAAGGATGCTAGCAAACCAGGTACAAAGTCAACGGAAGGTTTAAAATCAAACGTAGAGATGAACTCTAAGCTTCGCCGCTCAACAAACAACGGACTCAAGGACAACCTTTTTCTACTTAAGGCGCCTGCCACCACATTACCCTTGCGAGGGGTATATGCTATCTCGAAATCATAGAATGCTAAGAATTCCATCCACCTTTGCTGCCTTAAGTTCAAGTCGTTCTGAGAGAATAAGTATTTTAGCGATTTGTGGTCAGTGAATAATTCGAATTTCTCGCCAAGAAGATAATGACGCCAAGACTTAAGCGCAAAGACAATAGCGGCCAACTCTAGGTCATGTGTAGGGTAATTTATCTCATGCACTCTCAACTGCCTTCCACCATAGGATATTACCCTTCCCTCTCGCATTAAGACTGCGCCTAGTCCTGTCCCACAAGCATCGGTATAAACAGTAAATAGCTTACTCCCATCTGGCAACACTAAGACTGGGGCTATGGTCAAAGCTCTATTTAGACGTTAGAACGCATCATCACAATCTACGTCCCATGTGAAAGCTAAGTTCTTCGTAAAGCGTGTTAATGGGGCTGATATATTTGCGAAGTCTTTGATAAACTTCCTATAGTAGCCAGCCAACCTTAAGAAACTCCTCACCTCTGTAGCATTTTTAGGAACCTTCCAACCTTGGATGGCCACTACCTTCGCGGGATCCACATCTATCCCTTCTTTGGAAACCAGTGCCCAAAGAATCGCACTTCCTTCCTCCAAAAGTGACATTTAGAAAATTTAGCTTTAAGGCTATGCGCTCGAAGGGTCTCCATTACTTCCCTAAGATGTAGCGCATGCTCTTCCTCGCTTTTAGAAAAGACCAAGATGTCATCCACAAAGACCACCACGAATTTATTTTGGTACTTCCTAAACACCCTACTCATCAAGTCAACAAAATATGCGGGGGCGTTTGTCAAACCGAAGGGCGTTACAAGCCACTCGAAGAAACCATCTGGAGTCCTAGAGGCAATCTTGTCTATGCTATCCTCAGCCACTCTCAACTGATGGAAACCAGCGGCTAAGTCCAACTGCGAAAACACTGAGGCGCCAACTAACTGATCAAAGAGATCGTCAATCCTTGGCAGTGGGTGTCTATTCTTATTAGTAAGCCTATTAAGTTCTTTATAGTCCACACAAAGTCTAAGGGACCCATCCGCCTTTGTGGCAAACACTACTGGAGCACCCCACTCCGATATACTACGTCTGATGAACCCCTTCTCAAGCAATTCCTTCACTTGCTTACTGAGTTCTCTTCTCTCTCTTGGAGCCATGTGGCGCATTGGTAATGCAACTGGCTTTGCATTATCTACTAGATATATCCGAAAGTCTATCTCATGTTTAGGGGGTAAACCCCTCACCTCATCGAAGACATTAGCATATTCACGGACTATGGGAACTAAATGTAAATCATCATCAGATGCGTCAAGGGATTCTAGGTAGCTAAGCATTACTGGACCTCTAGGGTCACAAGAAATATCAAGGGTCTTTCCAAAACGAGTCAACAATCTAACTACCCTTCTTTCACAATCTAGGATGGCCCCATATACAGTTAGCCAATCCATACCTAGAATTAAACCGTAGCCCATGAAGCCAAGAACAAAAGCGTTGCACTCAAACTCAACGCCCAAGATAAACACTCTCAAATCCCGACAAATCATAGAAAGATGAGCCGAACCACCGATAGGATTTGAGACTACAAGGGATCGGTAACTAGACTAATATCAAGGTGCAGTGTTTCAACTAATGATGTAGAAATAAACAAATGTGATACGCCAGAATCGAATAAAATAAGGACAGGATGATCAAACAGAAAAACTAAACTTTCAACGGAAATTGCTATACCTCGTTCTTGCAGCGGTGGGACCACGAGAGCCTGAACTTGTCCCCTTGCCTGCCCTGGTGCCATAAGAGCCTGCACCTGTCCTCCCAAGGTAGACCCTGCCCTCTGCCCTTTCTTTGGGCAGTCCTTAATAAGATGTCCCGCCTCGCCACAGTGGAAACAACCAGTCTTCTTTTTCTTCCTACAATTTTTGCTCAGATGGTCGGGTGTCCCACAGTTAAAGCATCTTTTCTTTCCCTTAGCATTGTTGCCTTTGCCACCTTTCTTGTTCTGTTGTTGCTGTTGCGGCGTCTTTTGATCCCCTTTCTTCTCGGGTGCCTTATTAGCATTGGCGACCTTCTCCTCTTCATGCATGAGCGCCATGTCAACTAGTCTCTAGAAGGTAGCCCCCATGGGAATGTGGGTCATAGCTAACCCATGAAGCGGCTCGTTTAAACCCTTAACAAATCTTAGAGCCTTCTTTTCTAGAGTATTCACCAAGTCTAAGCCAAATCTTGCCAACTGATTGAATTTGTTGACATACTCTTTCATTGATAGATTCCCTTGCTTCAATGTTAGAAACCTTTCCATGTATAGATTCTCTTTAGCCCATGAGAGAAACTTCGCCTCAAACCTCTGCCTAAAATCTGGCCATGGATCGACTGGGCGTCCTCCATTAGTGACCTCCCACCAAAACGAGGCCTCATCCTTCATTAGCCAGGCAGCTAACTGGTCCTTTCTTCCATTATCCACTTCAAATATTCCAAATAATTCTTCCACCACCTTTAGCCAGTTTCGAGCTTCAACAAATGTCTCCATTCCGTGAAAAGGTTTTCCACCCATTGCCCGAAAGTCCTTACATATCTTAGCAAAAGTATCGACACGAGAAGGAGGAGGAGGAGCATTTGCTGGACTTGCTGTGGCGGCCCTGGCCTCGAGATATTGACGAAACTAACAGGGTAAATGAAAACCTTCTGGTATCTCAGATGCTTCAGACATGCTGAAACGAAAAAGGAAAGATTCAATACAAAAGAACCGAAGGAAAGATATATGGCCCTTGGGGTTATGCTTTCTAAAATAAGCTTTTTTTCTTGAAAATTCTTTCCTTAAAACATACTTTTAAAGGTACTTCTTTATAAAATTGTTTTTGAAAAACAACTTTTCAAAATTCATATCTGTTCTGGTAACCTTCAGCTCTGATACCACGTTTAACACCCATGTCCATTAATGTCACTCACAAAGGGAATGCATTAACTTCTATAGAGCGTTTTAGGTAAGTATAGAACAGAAACTTAACAACAAGACATATATAAATTGTACTCAAAGATTTAAAACTTTATTTCATTGCAACAGAAAACACATATGTTTGCTTACATCATCAAAAACCAAAGTCAAAGTACATAATATCCATCTTGACTACCAAAAGTACATAAACTGAAAGACATAACCCCCAATACAAAATAGCCATAACTAAAAGAGAAGTTGAACTTTACTTCAGCGATCCAAGTAATCTTCTAAAAGCAGAGAAACAACAGTCTAAGATCAAGCTCCACTGGTGCTAGTCCCAAACTGAGCACCTTGGGGGGAGAAAAGGAAGAAAAGAGGAGGAAATAAAGGGGGTCAGACATAAAGTCTGGCGAGTGCGATAATTTTAACAATATAATTAACAAAGTAACTAGGCTAAGGCATAAGTTGGAAAATAAGGAAATGACTATGAACCATTGAATATGGAAGAGTAAATAAGGAAACAAGATGAACAACGATATCGTTAAAGCGCACCTAATCCACTGTAAGATAATTATCAAGCTACACCAACACTATAGGATAATTGCTATACTGCACCACCACTAGTATACTACACCACCACTAGTCACCCTAAGGTTGATCCCGCCTACAGAACTTAATAATGATATTGGTAGTTTCGTGCACCCCTAGCTGCCTTCATAGGTGCCGCCCGTCCCTATCTCCACTAGGTGTACCCACTACCCCCAAGCGATCAGCTCCCTAACTCGTAGATACCCATGCTGGCCCCATAGTAGGGTGTATCACTTCCCAAAGTGGCAACCCGATACAACCAACAATGCACGTCTTATACCTACACGATGCAACAACGTCTTACCTACCAGCCCGGGTCCACACACGCATATGAACCCGTTGGACTTGCGTTGCCACCGCTAACCCATTTTGGCCTCTTACAGTGAATCCCAGTATGCATGTCCCGTCCTCGACTTGGGTCGAGCCCACAAAGATACGTATGGGTTACTGGTTGAAATAGGCCCCCATTACTTGACACAAGCTATCCACCTAAGCTTGGTCCCCTCTAGTACATCCCACTTAACCCACTTCTTATTCATGTTTCAATTTTGGTTAAGTGTTTCTAATTGTATTTCCAAATGCCACCTAAGGCACCCACTAGATTCCACATGCCTACCAAGGCACCCACTTAACCCCCTCATGTCCACTACATGTTTATCTGGTTAAGTGTTTCTTAATTCATTAAGACCGTAACCTCATAAAGACCTCTCACATTAGACTGGCATTTGTGGCAGTTGGATTTGCCGGGCGGGTCCGGGCAGTCTTACACCACAAAAGAGCCTAACCTCGTGTCTTTACAATTGTTACGTATTTAATTTATGCCTAAGACCTCTCACATTAGACTGGCATTTGTGGCAGCTGGATTTGCTGGGCGGGTCCGGGTAGTCTTACACCACAAAAGAGCCTAACCTTGTGTCTTAGACGATTAATTTCTCCTAATTGATCATTCCCCAAATTTGAATTACTTTCCCAATTCAAATTATCAATCAATTCCAAATTTAACGATGTCCATAATTGACTCAATTATGTCCATCCATTTATGGTATGCAAAATCATACTAATTTTCACCACAATTATATTTTATGCCTTTTAAGGCGTTTATGCCAATTAAATCTTTTAATATTATTCCCTTTTCCCCACGTTGTATGTTTGTTCGTTTAACGTAAAATATACATTAGACTCGAATAGTCTAACTTATGGAACAAAGAGAAAACATCACAATATACACATAATGAAAACATAGATCTAAACATAGAGATGAACTTGCATATGTGAATGATGTTCTACATCTAAAACTTGCATAGGCCAAAGTTACAACTTGCATAAACAACATATGTCATGGATCCAAATCTAAAGGTGTGAACTTGCATAAATCATGTATGTCATAGATCTACATCTAAAGGTGTAAACTTGCATAGGCAATAACCCTAAACTTGCATAACATGATTCATATCCCAAACTCATATATTTATATAAACTTGCATATGTGATTTATGCATCATAACAATGGTGTAAACTTGCATCTAACATGTAGAATTTAGCATATAACTCACACATGTCATAGTCTAACTTTTAATCAATTTTTCACATAAACTAGATGTCATAACCATGTAAGGTCACATATAATTTTACCCAACTTGTATATGATTCATGTTTACATAAAAATCTAAACTTGCATACATATGATTTATCATATGAATCGACATAACCAAACTTAGCATATGTACAACATGATGATTCAACTAGACAAAGGCTAATCATAGGGTGATAGCATCATAACTTTACATCGTAAATGATAGCATCATAACATAACGTCATAGAGATTTCAACACAATTCTACAACATAATTACAACATACGATCAATAATTCACATCACATCCATACAATCCGCATCATAACTTAATCCAATTAAATTACTAATTATTTTATTAAAACTATCGAACTCACAACTCAAAAGCGGTCTTGAGTTCTGAATTCTGATTTTTGAAGTTGTATTAGCTCTCCTTTGAAGAAGATTCGTTGTTAGGGTTGAATAGAACTGATTTGATTTGCTGTTCTTCCTCTCTAATTGGTGGCGGCTGCTCTAGGGTTCAAGACGACAACATGACTGCCATAGTTTTAGTTTTAATTTTGATTTAGGGTTTGAGTCTATGGGTCTTTTTATAGAGTTTTGAATTTATTTATAGCCGTCAGGTCACTCTAGGATCCATCTAGGCCTTAGAAACCAAGAAATGATGTCAACAGACCAACCAGAAATCGACACCTAAGCCCTGAAACATAAAATTTCGTCATAGACCATTTACGGCCGATGGGACCAATTCCAAACCTCCTGAGTCGACCATGGGGTCGACCCAGCGGGTTATGGGTCGACCCATAAAATAGGTCGGTTTGGTGTTTTGCCTTCACGCTTCCGCTGTTTTGAATTTTTTTCTTAAATTTTAGGTTGAATTTTATTATATATATATATATATTTCTATCTTCCTAATTAACCATTTTCACACTAAACTACTTTTTGAACCGCGTTCACACTAAGCCGCTTTTTAGCCATTCCCCTAAAACAAAAATATGGCGTTGGCGGAGATCGAACTCTGTACCTCTTTTATGCAAGTCACATGTTCCAACCAAATGAGCTACTAAGTCTTTTGCTTACAAAACTTAGAACAATGCTAAACATTTATTCTTTAATTTAGTTAATTCGATTATTCAAAAATCCGGGGTGTTACATTTTCTATAGCGCAAAATTAAATTTAATAGAGAGATATTTGGGGATAACCTGAGCAGACGATCGAATTTCGTCGCGAAACCAGTTCCATTGAGTTCGTATCGTCGATTAGAGTCAGGATAGGTATATAGTTTGTTATTTTTGGAGACCATGTAATTTGGTGTCCAAAATGGCATCGCGGTGCGCGTAAAGATAGGCTACCGGGGAAACAGTCTTAGAATACGACGAAACTAGTGCCATTGGATTTGTATTGATTAATTATTGTAGGATTTCAAAGTTTCAAGTTGATCGGACTTATTTAGTGATCGTGGAAAATTAAAACGCGTGTTTATTTTTGGTTTTATAAAGGAATTTTTTTCAAACGATGTCGGATTTCAACGAAACTTATCCCATTGGGTCCGGAAGATTTTTTTACACTAAGATTAGCCTTTTTATTAGAAAACAGAAATTTTATATAGTGGTTTGTAACGTGATTTCTCACGGCGAAGTTTCACACATTAAAATATTATTAAAACCATCCCATTTTCTTTTTGCTTACTTACGTTACTTTCAGTTTCTTGCATCCAGACCGTTTCCTTGCATCCCAAACACTAGAAAGCTTGCGTCCCAAACCACCATAACCCTTGCATCCCACTCCTACTAAAACCGTGCACCCCAAGTAATACATAAATATCTTTTTTCAAGAGAACCCCAAAAAGCAACAGCTACCTATTTTCTCTGAAAAAGGCCTACACCCTATCACTTGCCTCCCACGTCTCTTTTTCCTATATAAGTCTCAGCCCCATTCTCGTTTCTCCACCACTTCAGTATAATTAAGAGAAAAACCACACTCCCTCACACGAGAAAAAAATGCGGAGAAGCTGAAATGCGAAAGGGAAACTGGTGGAGAGAATGGAGAACCTGAAGCTTGTTTTCGTTGTTTTCTGGTGTGGATCTTTGTGTTGGCACATGGAGTAGTGGGGTAGTTGCGGTTTGTATGGGAAGTAGCGTATGAAGACATGGCTCGATGTTGGTACACGGTGCGGTTTAGTATAAAAAAAGTAAAAAAAAAAGTGCAAACAAAAGAAAAAGAATTGCATGGGGACAGAACGTGTGAAGGAGTGGGAAGAAAACGAAACATAAACATATGAGGTGCAGGAGGTGTTTAGTTGTGGGTTCAAGAAGAAGGAGAAGCAATGGTGAGCAGTACATAAATTTTCAAACTGGGTACCCAATACTATTTAAATAAACCTGCCTTAATAGTGTGTCTATTCATTTGTTTATAATTGTGTCTCCACCAGTTTTTACGTGACCAAGTAATTAACTATCCCTAACCGCCCTCATTCAAAATGCCTAACTAAAATTTAAACATGGTTCAACTGTTAAGGTATGAACTCACGTTAGGGGTAAATGTACTACACGGACCCTTTTTGTTTCTTTTTGTTATTGCCTAATCTAGTTATGACAATAGAAAAATGTTTATTAAATTATAATTTAAATAATAATTATTTAATTAAATTCCGGTGTAACTTTTAATAATATTAACATGTTTATATATTGTCAGATTTGGACCAAGCGGGAGGCGCTCGTACCGTCGTTTCATTCTGAGATAGATTTGAATTTGGATGCGTTGAGAATCAACTGAAATCAAACCGCTTCAACGTTAAGTGAAACTAAGGTGAGTTAAACTCACTCAGTTCTCCCCTATTATATTTTATAAGTCGGTTTTTATAATTGTGTGCTATGTTTGTTTGTTTGTTTGTTATTGATTTGATATTCATATATGGACTGACACAATTAAATTAAACATTTGTTTAATTTAATTAAAACTAATCGTTATTTCTAATAATTAAATCCAAGAAAGGTAACTTACCTCAGTGGTTACGTTTATAACATTATAAACGTTATAACCAAATAGTTGAATGCTTGAACTGCTGTTATTATCCCAGTATTGACTGTTATGGTTGTTATTGACCGTTATTATTAAACTGTTTTATTTCATCTGTCTAGATGAAAACGAATATTGGACTGAATAATTTGAATTGTGGTAACCCATTATTTTGCAGGGAAGAACAGGTTGGGGGAATCCGACTGGGTTCCTCACTAATATTGATAACGATTATCAATATGATTATATGGTTTGTTATAGAATGTGGAATTGGTTTATATTTCACGATTTGGTACTATAGTAACCATTTGCCTCTTTAGTACCGTCAATTAAAAGAAATGATTTTTCGAAATCCATACTAAATGGATTTCGAGCGGTTTCAAAGTTATAAATATATTTTTATATGAAATTGAAATGCGCTTTTTATAGTAAAGCTAATAGTCAAAGTGACGTTTGCAAAATTTTAAATGTATAAAATATAACCAATAAGAGATGTAGGATATTATTAAAGAAATGTTTTAAAACGATAAAAATTTATCGTGGTGGCTTTTTAAATGTTCGAATGATTTTGTAAAGGCCTTAACGGACATAAAGGAAGTTTAAAGGGTTTCCAAAATATCAAAATGAAATAACTGAATCATGGATATACGAGACTGTATAAAAGGGATTGAGTAAAATAAATGGGAATGAGTTTTAGAAACGTGATTTCATTTTAAATGACAAAGATGAATATATAATTGAATTTAAATACGATAGTTGAAATAGATTATTTAATCAAGATTTTTCCCAAAATATAATATGTATGAGTATGAGTTAATTTATACGTAAAAGAGTTGTAAATAAATTCCAAAGATAAGAGAATGGGATAAGTATAATTTGAAGTGTGGGGAAATAATATGAAATGGTTAAGCAAGTTTTATTCCGAGATTCGAAATGCGGCCTTCCGAAGTTTGAAGTGATTAAATCGAGTTGAGAATTATTACGAGGTTCGGAATATGGCAGGAGTATAAATGGAGTAAAAGATTTTGATAACAACAATGCATGCTAGCTGTCGATAACGAATTGCAAATGAGATTTGGTAAATGGAAAATTTAAAGTTTTGAAAATGGAATCGAATTAGTAATATAAAATTAAGGGTTTGTAAATATGTTTGGAACGTTGTTACAAAGGAAAGGGACTATCCTTAGAGATAAGAATTTATAAAGGATAATATATGGTTTTGGACAACAAATAAGTTGTCGAGTACGATTTAATGAGAATGTGATAAACGACAGTAAAATGGCTTTGAAAAAGAATCTGTGACATTTGTTACATATGATAAGATGAAGTGTTTTGGTTATTATCAATAGAATAATTTAGAAAGATGTCAATATAATAATTGTATAAGATTTATAAAAAAAGCGTTGTTTTTAAACAAATGAAATTTAGTTGTTAAAAAGGATTTATAAGATAATAATAAAGAGATGTTAAGAAATTTTTATAACAATACTATATGTAATAGAATCAAAGTTCGTACATAATATTGTAAATGATTTTTAACATAGATCGAAAGAGTTTAATAAGAGTTTACTTAATAATTAGTTAAATAAATGTGGTCGAGATTTTAAAAAGAGGAACGTGTGGTAAATAAACTTCTATTTGTTCTGAAGATATGAATGATGTTGGTCAAGGTCTGAGAGGTAAATAAAATACCCTAACTTGAACGACTCCAGGATTATCCAATCATGATATTAGTATATAAACGAGAGTAATTGAGGGAAACATAAGTTATGATTTCTGTAGACGATATTATAAACTGTTTTCGAAAAGTTTATAAGTTGAATAACATGAATTTTTAGAATATTCTTATTTTATAAAAGAAGTAAAAGAGATATTTCAAACATTGGAAAATTTGAATAATATAATTAACAGACGGTTCATTGAAGGGGCTAAATAATACTAAGTAGTGAATCAATGAATACATTTTAATATGGTTGAATGATTATTTTATTTGATAGTTAACTAACCGACTATCAAACTTGGCCATACGACTGTTGGTACGGAAAGCCAGGATCGAATATATATTCGAAAACTATTCCGTCCAGCAAATATGAATACGTTGAAGATGTTGATTCAAGACGAAGCTATTGAAGACCGTGGATCTTCATAAGCGGAAGGATTACTTAAAATCTCTGACTTGCAAGCAGAGATAAATTGTGATTCTATCGTGGTTGAAATCTACGGATTCGCAAAGACTTCTCGCTATTGATTCTCAGGGTGATTCCTAGAATGTGGTAGAAGGGTGCCTTCGGTTCATCCTGTTCCTGGGTGACTTGTTTGGATGGATGTCTGACAAAGTATTTCCAGAAAGGTCACGTACATTGATTTCTTTAACCGTACCAAGAGTGAAGGCGGAGATGGAAACTTCTTTTAGCTAACACGTAATGTATTGTTGTAGACGTCAATTAGTGATTTTTGATGGATCTGACGATGTGGCATTCGAAGTGAATGTGAAGTGTTGATTATAAAAGTACGTAAAGCGTAGCCTCAGGCCTCATCAACCGGAAATGACAAAAATCAGGTAGGCAACATGTCTATGTGGGTCGCTCCCATTAGGGTGTATAATCACCTATCTAGAGAAAATCCATTTCCTTCTTTAATCTATTTCGATGCTATCCCTTTTCGGGAAACAGTGGTTTTAGCCCAACCGTTGGTGATATACATTCGATACACTCAAGGGAAATGAGTGGTCGGTCATGTGTGGGCCGGGTTGCAAGACATTCTTGTTGAACCCAGTGTATTCGCCTCTAGAGATACACTATCGGCAGGTGGTCCCATACCTTGTCATAGTTGGAATCCAATCTCCAATAAGAGCCCGCGATTTTGTTTGTATACTATATAAGTGGAGCGTGAAATGCAAGCGTTCCACTAGATTATATTTTACTTGTATTTAGACACTATTATAATATCAGAAAAGATATTGATTTCAAAACGCTTTGGGTTATTGTAAGGTAAAAACCGTCTGTATTTATGTGTGAATTTGGTCTTACAATTATCCTTTTTTTCCGAAAAGATTTTAACTTTAAAATCAGGTTGTGTGATACCCTTTAAACTGTGCGAGTTTTACTCACTCTGGTTCACCAGACTGACCCGGTGTTTTGTAAATTCTCGGGTTAGCCTGAGGTGTACAGGTTTAGGTTATCGAACGCTGTGAAGAGACAAGCTGGAAGAGTTCAGACGTATGATACTATATAGCTATTATTCCGATGTGTGTTGTATATGGGACAAATTATTATAACTGCTCAGATGTGTGATGTACTCTGATATTGTAAGTTTTATTTCAAGCTCTCAATAACGATTTATTTCCATATTATATTCTGTTCTGCTGCGATGTGATTTTCTGTGTTGTGTTTCCTTCTTCTTCTTCTTCTTCTTCTTCTTCTATTCTAATATTTCTTTCTTTCTTATCTCACCCTCTAACTTCTTTCTCATAACTATCTGGTGTTTCGATACTTGAGTTCTGACAAGTGATACAGGATTTGTGTACTATTGTCGGGATTCAAGCGTCGAATTCCCGGGTCGTTACACATAGCGAGTTTTGTTTTATGGTATTCATGGGAGGAAACCCGTTCCAAGTCATACGACATGGTCCCTTGATTTACCCAACTTTAAAATAAAATTAATAACTGTTTTAGTTCTCACGCCAGTCCTATAAATGACTCGAAGTTTATTGTTTCTACCTAAACTCTGGGTGCCCATATTTTCCACATGGACAGCTAGTAGTTTTGGTTTGCCGATATTTCTTTCCACAGGATCCTGTATTACAACTGGAGCTATATTTGGAAAGCTTTGTATCCGTGCATTTCATTCAGTTGTTCTAGTTGATATATTTTCCGTTGTACCTTGTATATATACATTCAAATTTATGTATTTTAATCTTTGATGTTTTTCCATTGAGTAATATATTCTTGTACTCTGATATATTCTTGTACTCTGATGTAATTTGTGTAATAGCAATGAAATGTTTTGTTGTTTGTGTTCTGATGCGTCGTGTTCTCAAAGCAATTCGGGCTTTCCCGTAAGGTGAAGTTTGGGTTGTTTCAGCTTTGCAGAATTAAAATAGTTATAAAAGGAAATTGGTAATTGTTGGGAAGTACCAAATTCACAAATGAATTTTGAAAACTTAGATGACCTGAAAGGGTAAAATATGCTGGAGTTCGTAATGTAAATCGAATATAGTTTATTTGAAAATGAGTTATCGAATATTGTTTATTCAAAAGAGAGATTATCAAATATAGTTTATTAGAAAGAGAGATTATCGAATATAGTATATTCAAAAGAGAGATTATCGAATATAGTTTATTTGAAAGAGAGATTATCGAATATAGTTTATTCGAAAAAGAGTTATCGAATATAGTTTATTTGAAAGAGAGTTATCGAATAGAGATTATCCAAGAGAGAATTATACATTGGAATTTGACTATATTGAATGTTGGAAAGTACTATTTACTTTCCGGTTTTTAAATAAAGATTTATATATTTAATAAATTAATTTTTATTTATTCAAATTAATGAATAAAAATTATATTTTGAAATTAGATATTTCGAAAGTAGGGATTATAACGTTATTGTTATAACCAATGTTTTTCATAAAAGAATTGGACTCGTAAACTGAATCCGAGAGTTGCGTAAGCAATGATTAGATAAGGAGTTTAGAAACAAAGTTAAGGAAATTTGAAACTGACTGGAGATTTGTTAAGTTGAATGATTTCCTGAGTATCGATCTGATGATTTCGGCCTTCGAGATTGATATTCAGGGAATTGTTCTCTTACTGGTTTTATTTAGAAACGGATGGATGTGGGAAGATAGTGATACGTGAATAAGAAATGGAAATGTTTACCAATGTTAATAACATATATTTTCTAAATTTAGAAAATAAGAATTCACAAATATATGGAAATGGGGAAATGAATAAATTAACGATAAATTAATTTAAAGGGAAAATGTTGATTGTTGATTGATGATTGATCTATAAAATATCCATTTGGAAATAAGATCATTGTGTAAATGGATGTTTTCCTTTGATATGTAAATAATCGATTATCAAAGTATTGACCCTTTTCCGTCGTCAATACAGAAAGACCGGGATCAGATTTATTACATGAAAACCACTCCATATGGGCGTTAGCGTTGCAAATAAAATATGATGAAAATAATTGAAGACGGAGTTTATGCAAGGGTTGTTCTGGAAAATCCTAGGTAGAAATTGCCTAAAATGGGTTTACAAAATAGTCCTTAGGTTTGTCCAGTCGCAGGACAAACTTTACGGAAGAATGTCTGACAAAGTATATTTAATAGATCGCGTAAGTTGATCTCTTCAAACGTATTAACATTTGATGGCGGAGGAATTCGTTTCCCTTAGCTGTAACCCCGTGGTATTTTTGGAGAAATCAATTTGTGATTTGGCGGGTATGACGATGTGACATTCAAAGTGAATAAATGTGTGATCTGTCAAAGATAAGTGTGTCCTCAAGCCTCACAACCAGGAAATGGTGAAAATCGTGTAGGTCGCATGGCTAAGTGGGTAGCTCCCAATTTGGGTGTATTTCGATGCTGAACCTTTTGGGTAATGGTTGCTGATCCCAACCGTTGGTGATAACACATTCGGTTCACTCAAGTGAAATGAGTGACCAGTCATGTTTAGCCTGGGTTACAAGATGTTCTCGTTAGAGATACACTATCGGAAGGTGGTCCCATACCTTGCCAGTTGGAATCCATTACCCAATAAGGGCATGTGGTTTTTGATTATATATTATATGTGTGGAACATGAGATGAAAGCGTTCCACTAGATTGCTATTTATTTGATTTAGACATTATTATAATATTAGAAGTGTATGGATTTTAAAAGAATGTTTTGGGTTATCGTAAGGTAAAAACCATTCGTCTTTATGTGTGGATTGGTCTTATGATTATTCTTTCTTTAAAAGGATTTTAAAAGTTAAACAAATGGTTGGAGTTTACTCACACCAGTCACATGACTGGTCCAGAGTTTATTTTGTTTTGTTTTCCCTAAACTCTTGGGTGCCCTATTTTGTACGGGCAGTCAAGTAGTCGGGATTTTACAGATATACTTAGAGAGCTGGGGCAGGAGGCTTCAGGATTATATATCTATTGTTTATTTCCGCTGTGTAGTAATTGTTGTACTCCGATAATGATATTGTATACAGGTACTGGTTTTTTTTCAAAGTTATGTTATATAATATATTTATTCGTTCCATTGTGAGATTCGTGTTACTTTGATTCTATTGTTATGTTCTTCTTCCTCTTCTATTCTAATTTTCTATCTTATATATTCTCACCCTCTAACTTCTTTTTATTAATGATCTGGAATGTTCGATGCCTGAATAATTGACATGGGTTTTATGTTGATTTTCTGGGTCGAAAATTCCAGTTTGTTACAGTTAGTCTGATCGGAAATTTAAGGTAATTAGTATTTAAATTAATAACTTTGTGTAATTATATATCCGTAAATTCACATTAAAATTTGTTATGACTGTAACTTATGCGTACTTTATCGGAATCGCGAGAAACCAGGTTCGTTGGAATCACGATGAAGCGTACTACATTGATAAGCTGATTCAGATGGATTTGAAAGCAGTTGGAATTTCGTGAAATTTTAAACGTCTATTTAAATTATACGAAATGAGGCAACACCCATCAAATAGAAAATAAAATGGTGCGTTAATTCTCACACTTTTTTGGAATAGTATGATGTGCTAAATTCATAAAATTATAACATATCATTGATAGTATAGATTAGGTGATTGGATGTTATGGATGTTATTGGTTGTTTATGGTTTGATTGGTTGACGTTATTTATATTTCGTCATTTAAATGCAATATATAAATGGAATCATTTCATATATTATTATCAAGTGTTATTGTGATATGTGATGAAGAGAAGAACAGGTTGGAGGAATCCTATCGGATTCCTCAAATAAATTGTATGTTATTTGTTGTGCATATTATTCATATATATGAATTATTTACCCTAAATGGCATTGAATCATGTTTGGATGTTGTTGATTGAATGGATGTTAATCGTTGTTGTGATTTTAATAGATCAATAGTATTTATTAAGTGGCTGGCAGGGATGGCCTAAAATCTATTGTTTTATGAAGTCGTTTTGCCATTAGGCGAATTGACGAAGTTTTAAGTTTTAAATTTATATTATAACTAAGTTGAAGTTTTTAAGTTTACTTTATATAAGTTTATTAAAATAAAAGTTTTATAAATATATTTATATTTAAAATCATGTTTTGCAGAAGGGATTAGTGAACGTTTTTATATAATGACTCCTTATGTTGTTTTATGATCAGAAAGTCAGAAACTAATCTACGGGTTAGTAAAATTGAACAATTGTTTTTATAAAGCAAATGGATGATGTTTTTATATTAATTTAGTTATTAACTGATTTAAGAAATTATAAGAAGATTACTAATATAAGAAATGGGTTGTAAAACCATATTGAAATCAAATGGTAAATAAGATTTATTTAGAGAGGTTTTACTTAATTAAGAAAAAGTGATTAATATGAAGATAGGTTTTCAAATATAAGAGAATGGTTTATAAAACCGTAGTAAATGGAAATTGGAATGGTATATCAGATTTTGAATTGCAAAACTTTTATTATCTTAAGATAAGAACATTGTCGAGCAAGGTCTGAGAGGTAAGTAAAATGCCCCAACTTGAATGACTTCACTATTATCAAGAGATTATATTAGTTTGTAATGGGTACGAATGTTGGAATGATTTATCATTTTCTTAAGGAAAGAACTGCTACTTTAATTTGCAAAAGATGCAGAAATAAAATAAAAGTTATTGGGGTTTTCCATAACAATGTTTTATTGACATTGCTGGCCAATAGTAGATTTGATAATAAAATACATACCATTTGGAAATATTATAGCACTAATTCAAGATAAAGGAAATGAAAGATGTTTTATGAATATGGTAATATTTCGAGACAAAGGAAAGATAAGGAAGGGAATCGGGTAATTACATTTATGAGTTGTGGTTAATGTTTTCAAATTAACAAACAAAAGAGTTTTGTTAAGATAAAATTTATGGAATCGATGAAATGGTTCGAACGAAATGTCTTATATAAGGGTCCCGATCTGCCAACGTACTTAATAATACTGTTATGATTTGATAGTTAAACAACCGACTATCAAATGAATTATTCTACTCGATCTTTTGACGTGTTGTTTCGAAGAGGTCAGGATGAGGACTAGACCCAAAACCACTTCGAACCAACTGTGCATTCACGACTGTCTGGCAGGCTATAAAGATGGAGCATTGAAGACCGTCGATCTTTATGAGCAGAAGAACTACTTGAAAATTTTCTCTGGATTGCAACCAGAGTTATTTGGATTGTGATTCTGTCATGATTAAAATCCACAGATTGCAAGGACTTCTCGCTACTGATCCTTGGGGTGATTCTAATATGGGGTGCGGTAGAAGGTACCTTTGGTTCATCCTGTTCCTGGATGATTTGTATGGACGAATGTCTGACAGAGTATTTCCTGAGAGTCACGTACGTTGATTTTACAAATATACCAAGTTTGGTGGTGGAGAAGTTCTCTTGCTTAACACCCAGAGTATATTTGTGGATGTCAATCAGTGATTTGATGGATCTGACGATGTGGCATTGAAAGTAAATGGTGGTGTGTTGTTACAAGAAGAAATCGTGACCTCAAGCCTCATAATCAGGAAATGACAAAAAATAGGCAGGCAGCATGGCTAGTTGGGTCGCTCACAAGCAGGGCATATTTGTCACCAATCTAGAGAAAATTCGTTTTGTTCTTTATTCATTTTTGTATCTTACGGATTATGGTTGGATGGCCGATAGTCGTACGTGACAATATATTTGATACACTCAGGCTAAATGAGTGGTCGATCATGTGTGGCCGGGTTGCAAGATGTTCTTGTTGAACCCCAGTGTGTCCCTTCTAGAGTACACTGATCAGAAAGTGGTCCCATACCTTGTCATAATTGGAATCCATTCTCCAATAAGCGCCTTGCAGTTTTTGATTTTATAATGGATATGCAGAGTGTGAGATGCAAGCGTTCTACTAGATGGTTATTTATTTGTGGTTTGATAGAAACTATTATAAATAATACCATTGGATGTTGATATATCAAAAATGTTTTGGGTTATTGTAAGGTAAAAACCGTTTGTGTTTATGTGTGGGCTGGTCTTACTATTATCCTTTTCTTTCAAAAGGGTTTTATAAAGTTAAACAAGTTGTTTGTGTGTGAATTTATCACTGATAGTATTCTAGGCTGATCGGGGTGATTTTTTCTTTGCTTCAAATGTGCTCGGGTCAGACCAAGTATATTTCCAGGTTAGGTTTCGTATGGAGTTTTCAGGAGCTGGAAGCAGGAGGCTTCACCGTTAATTATTTAAAGTTATTTTCTGCTATGATAGATATTTGTTGTACTCCAATGATTATACAGTTTCTTTTGCTAAAATTTTAAAATATTATATTTATTCGTTCGGTTGTGAGATTCTGATGTTCTTCTTCTTTTCTAATATTTCTTTCTTTCTTTTCTCCCCCTTTAACTTCTTTCTATACCCTGTCTGGTGTGGTTCGATACTTGGGTTTTGGCAAGTAATGCGGATTTAATGTATTATTGTCGAAATTTGAGCATCGAATTTCCTCTTGGGTCGTTACACCATTGTCAGTTCAATAGTGAACCGATCAAACAACATAATACAAAACATTTGTATATAAAATATACAAACACGCTTTCCCATATATGTACACTCAACTCATATAGGGTATTACTAACCCCATCTCTATCGAGTTACGGCACAGAGCCATGGTTATTACTAAACCTTATGCTCTAATATCACTGTAACATACCAACTTTTTCGTACCTATAACAACCCATATTTTTGGAACTAATTTAAAATTTATTTTTAATTGGTTTTCATAGAAATTAAATATTTTAGATGAGTTATTTTGAGAATTAACGATTTAAAATTTATTTAAATTGAAGTTAGAATGGGTATATTTTTCAGAACTTATTTTTTTCCTGGACAATGGCGTCCTTCAAATATATTATGGAGGATTCGAAATTCGAATTGAAAAATGCTTTCTCCTCCATTGCTTCATCGTTTGCTAAGCATAATTCTAATTCAAATGTTGACAACATCAGAAAGGACAAAGATCCACATCCTACGTATAAGGAAATTCTTCAACGTCCACCTATGGAGCGTTACCCTTTTTTAATAATAGATCTAAAAGTACAAAACCTTTTCTTTATAAATCCCTGGGTACGAATTTCGAATCGTCATCTAGAAACCGAAGTAATTAGGGCTCTTTTCTCAGAGACAAAAAAATCTAATAATGGGTGTTATAGGTGCGAATCTAATGATCACTGGGCACGTTCGTGCCGAAATCCATTGGTGTGTTTTAAGTGCCACAAATTTGGACATAAGGGTTTTAATTGTAAATCATATTTTCTTTTTCCTCCAAAAAAGGCGAATGGAGAGAACTCTGTTCCAATCTCGGCTAATAATTTTCCAAAGGAATTTACTTGGATTCGCTCGATGGTTGTGATCTCGATCGAGAGGGGATCTTTCTCAATAGCTCAGATGGAACAGATTATCAAAAATAGATTTGGCAAGAGGGCTCCATATTGGAATTGGAATGTTAAGAGGATGGGAGATAACTTCATTGTAAAATTTCCACCTTCTCTATTGACTGATAATTGGAAATATGCTATTGGGCTCAATGAGGGGTCCTTGCAGCTGAGGAGGTGGTCTCCTCAAATTGGTAGTGCCCAAAAAGAAAAGGTGAGTATGTGGGTTCTTATCAAGCATGCACCAGTGATATGTAGGAAGATAAAGGTGTTGAGGGTTGCCATTTTTGATATTGGATATGTGAATAAGGTGCAATACAGGGCATTGCAAGTGCCGGATTTTACATGGTTGAAGGCTGAGCTATTGGTGGAAGAACCAGTCGTCCTTCCCACCTCGAGATGGGTCCCTGTTGAAGGTTTTCTCCAGAAAGTACTGATTGAGAGGTGTGATGATGGGGAACCTTTTCCTACTGAAGAGGTGGTGGGCTTTAAAAAAGGTGTTTTTGTAACTGGTGTGATGGTAAGTTGAAGGTTTTACCTAATACTTTGAGGAGTGGGGGAGCTTTAAGACAGGAAGGTGGTATTAACATTGGGGGTGCAATTAGGAGTGATGATTCTGTAGGTGTGGGAAGGAATGATGGGACTGTCGCAACTAATACTGGGTACAATGTTGAAGTTGATGCTGATGAGGACATTGGTAATAATGCCAATGACAATGCTGATGATGCTGGTAATAATGATGGTGGTTGTGGAAATCCAATCTTAATTTCTTCTAAGGAAGGAAGGGGATGTAGGGAATCAGATTGTGGTTTATGAGGACAGAATTCAAGTTGAATTTGATGCTTTGGGCAACATTGTAGGTGTTGGGAAGGTGCTCAACCAGGGGAATGTGGGTAATATAGAAGAACTGGGAGATAGTAATTCAGTAGATGGAGGGATTGCTGAAGTGTCAATGGATCTTAATGATGTTGGTGATCGTATCAAAGAAAAAGGCAAAGAGATTGCTAACTCTGGAGAATGTTCATCATCAAGGAGAATCATAAGCAAAGGAAAAAGAGCTTTGAATGATGGAGTGGTGATGCTACGAAGAAGTGCTATGAGCTTAGATCATCCGCTTGAAGGTAGTATTTATGTCCTTGCTTTGCTGGATTCTTTATCTTATGATAAAATGCATGAATTTGCAAGAAGTTCGGGTCTTATGTTGAATGATGAAGTCATAAATGATATTAAAAATAAGGAACTAGAGAGGGCTAATGTTTTACCATGATTATTATAACATGGAATGTTAGAGGCCTAGGAACTTTTGATAAGTGTCTTAGGGTCAAAAATTACTTAAAGTCCAATAAGCCCAACATTGTGTTGTTGCAAGAAACTAAACCTAAAAACCCTAGGGATAATATTTCTAAATTTTTAGGTTGGGGTGTTCTTGATTCCTGGTGTATCATCCCTACCCTGGGAAGTGCTGGAGGTTAGTTTACTGGATGGAACAGTAATCGATGGTCCTTAAAACAAGAGATTAGACAAAGCCGCTGTCTGCATGTTTCATTGGAATGCAGAATAAGTAAATTTTTATATTACATATGCAATGTGTATTGGCCAAACACTAGAGCTGAGAGGAAAACCTTATGGAGTGAGGGAGTTGATTTTCATAATTTTTCATATGGACCTTGGGTGATTGGAGGAGATTTTAATGTTACTAGATTTGATTTTGAGAGAAGTAATAGCAGAGGCAACCATGTTGGAGATATGGAAGATTTCAGTACGTTTGTGCATGATTGTGCTTTAATTGACCTCCCCTTAAAAAATAGGAGGCTCACATGGGGCGATGGCAAAACTCCACCCACTCTGGTTAAACTAAACCATTTTTTCATTAACCCAAGTTTTGAAGACTTGCATCCACTTACATTTCAAAAGGGTTTGTCTTCGATTACTTCGGACCATTGCCCTATTATTCTGGACACAGGAGATTCGATTAAGACAAAAGTTTTTTTTTCAGATTTGAAAAGATGTGGTGCCTGGAGGATAATTTTGATTAGATGATTTTGAGCAAATGGACTGGTTTCGGAGAAAGTGGTGATGCATCCAGTAACGTATGTAGAAAATTGAAGATGTTACACAAGTTTTTGACTAAATCGTATAAGGAGCTGTTTGGCAGCGTCAGGATAAAAAAAAGAAACTCTTGAAAAAGAAATTTTGGACTTAAACACTTTGGAAGAGAGCAGTTGTTTGAGTGAGGAGGAGAAGACTTTGCTTTTAAAGAAAGAAAAGGAGATCTTGAAAGTGATTGATTAGGAAGAGATTTACTGGAAACAACAATCTAGAACACAGTGGCTCAAAGAAGGTGATAGCAATACAAGTTGTTTTCATAGGATCGCCAATGGTAGAAGACAGAAAAATATGAAAAGTAGCATTTGAAAAAATGGAGAAGAGATTTGTGATCAACAAAGGCTTAGCGAATCTTTCACTGATTTCTGTAAGAGCATTTTCGGTGAGAGGATTGAACACAGGTGCACAATGGATTGGAAGAGGCTTTATCCTTCTGATGTAAACCTTGATGATCTCGAATATGTTTTTATGGAGGATGAGATTTTGGTAGCTCTTGTTGAGATGCCTGGGGATAAGGCGCCTGGACCTGACGGGTTCCCTAACTACTTTCTCAAAAAGTACTGGAATGTGGTGAACAAGGATGTTTTGAGACTGTTTGACGAACTTTATGATGACACCCATAGGCTTGATCTGTTGAGTTACGCAAATGTTGTCTTGATACCTGAGAAGGAAGGAAATGTCAGTGCTGTAGATTTTTTGTCCTATTAGTCTATTGAATAGCATTTTCAAGTTGTTGACGAAGGTTTTGGCGAATAGACTAAAGAAGAAGTTGGATGATTTAATTGATAAATCCCAAACGGCATTTATTAGAGGTAGGTTTATTTTGGACGGTGTTGTTTTGGTTCAAAAAGTAATCTCCTATTGTGACCAATATAATGTTCCATGTGCCATTATCAAACCGGATTTTGCTAAAGCCTTCAATACGGTGGATTGGAGATTTTGATTAAGGTCCTGAGAGCAAGGGGTTTTCCTAGTAGGTGGATCAACTGGATTTCCATGATTGTTACTTCGAGCAGATCTAACATTTATGTGAATGGGATTGCTAGTAATACTATACATTCGAAGAGCGGTGTTAGGCAAGGAGATCCTCTGTCCCCTCTTCTCTTTGACTTGGTGGATGATGTATTCACTCGTATTCTGAAGGTTAGTTATGTGACAGTGGGTTGATAAGGAGCTTCGGTGATGATCATGTAGTGGGGGGTATCAATTCTTTACACTATGCTAATGATACTATTATCTTTAGTAAACCTGATTGTAAATACATTGCCACTCTTAAATTTTTGTTGTTTGCTTTTGAGAGCTTATCAAGTTTGAAAATCAACTTCCACAAAAGCAACGTCTACACATTGGGATGCAGTGCGGATTTGTCAAAAAACTATGCTATGATGCTCAATTGCAAGGAGGAGAATTTTCCGTTGAACTACCTAGGTATGTGCATTAGACTAACGAAGCTATTTAAAAAAGATTGGCTGCATCTTATCGAGAAGGTTGATGTGAGGCTGGCTAGGTGGAAAGGTCATTATCTCTCAAGAGAGGGCAGATTGGTGCTGGTGAATTCGGTTCTCTCTTCCATGCCGCTTTACTGGCTATCCTTTTTCAGATATCCTGCCTGGGTTTTTGACGAGATTGATGCAATATAGAGAAAATTCTTTTGGACAAGAGAGAAGGAGACAAAGAAATTGAGTTGTCTGGTTTCTTGGGATCAAGTTTGTAAGGCTAAAGATCAAGGAGGTTTAGGCGTGCTTAATTTGAAAGATACGAATGTTGCTCTTCTTTGCAAATGGATGTGGATGATGTTAAGTGACAAAAAGGCTTTGTGGAAAGAATGGATCATAAACATTTATTATGCTGGTACATTTGATTGGAATAGAGATTGGTCACATTGTTCTGTTTTTTGGCAAGGGGTTATGAGCTTCTCGCATTGGATTAAGATAGGAACAAAGGTGGTGATAAGGAATGGGTTTAATATCTCTTTCTGGTATGACAACTGGCTTCTGCCTATCCCTTTGAAAGATGAGTTTGGGGAGCTTTTGATATTTGCAAGCAACAAGTATTGTTCAGTCAGGGACATGTATAACTCAAAGGTGACGAATTATAAGTGGAGATTATCTTTTTGCAGTTTTGTTTTTGGTGTTACTCTTTAGCAGTTATGCCAATTATACATGCTGTTAGAGAATGTCCTATTAAAGGATGAAAAGGATGAATTTGTGTGGATGTTAGATGGAGGTAAGGAGGTGTTTCGGGTAAAAAGTGTTTACAAACTGATTAACTTTGCTGGTAGAAGAAGGATGGAGTTCGAGAACATGTGGAAGGTTAAGAATGTGCCGTTAAAAGTTAAGATACATATGTGAGTGGTGATTTATGATAGATTAAATACAGCAGGCAGACTAAGGAGTAAAGGATTTGTTGTAAATAGTGACTGTGCATTTTGTGATGAGGTGGATGAAGATTACAAACATGTGTTCTGGAGATGCGATCTTGCCTTTTATGTGTGGACGAAATGCCTAGTTTTTCTTAACTTAGATCTGAATTAGAGTGATTTTATTATGGACCAGCAAAATTTTTGGCAAAACATTTTACCGAATCTGGATAACACCCCTAATCGGCATCTTTTCATTTTATTAACTTTGCTTATTCATGGATATTATGGCACAAACAAAATTATAGGAAGTTCAAATTAAAGATGAAAACATCTAATAAAACTATTTATGTCATACTTAAATATGTTTTATTGTGGGCAGGAAAGAGCAGTGAAAAGTTCGTGGATACCATCGCTGCGAGAGTCCATGACCGCAAATGCAGGTGTATTGGTGGATAGCTTGCTTTTGGGTTATTGTAATCTTTTAGTATGTTATGTAATCTTTTTGGCTTGCTAAGTTACTTGATGCGATCTGGTATGATATTTTTTGGTGCTGGAATGCACATGCTGTAATTATGTTGTAAATATGCTATGTTGGCTATACCGAACCTTATACTATTATATATATCTAGGCGTGAATCTAATGATTCACTACCTTTTGCTGTCAAAAAAATCAAAGTTAGAATGTTTAAAATTGAAATTTAATTCAGACGAACTCAAAATGGTGTGGTAGTTCGAAAAATTGATTTTTAAACTTTGAATGAATGAATGTATATAATTCAATATAAATCAAATTTCGATAAAACAAGGAACTTTGGAATATTTTGAATTGTAATTTTCTAACAAATGTAAGAAATTGAGATTTCAGTTTATAAATTGTAGCTTATGTCTAAATTAAAATTTAGAATAGTCGCTATAGAAAATATTTTGTAATATTATATATAGCCCTTAAAAAATCGTCATTTTGCAAATGACCTCCATTTTCAATGAAACCACTTCCATTGGGTTTGAAATGCCATTTGCATGCTCGAAAACTATAAACATCTATACCTTTTGAATTGAAGAAATTTGGTCTCTTTCATTAGATATAGGACTAAAATATCACTTTTTACATATGGATGAATTTGGACTCGAAACTACTTCCATTGAGTTCAAAATGTTGTTTAGGAGTTCAAAAAGTGTAAACTTCGATATATTCCAAGCTTCGGGATTTTAGCACTTGGATTGGGGTTAGGGTTAACTAGCCTAGCCCAACCATTAAAGCCCTCAAATCAGCCCCTTTCCTCTTCATTCCACTCTAACACTTCCAACAAAATAGAAATGGGGAAAAGAGCGGGAAATATAAATTCCTAAGCTAGGGTTCCTGATTCCAAGCACAAATCAAGTGCTAATTTGGAGAGACAACTTGTGTAAGCTCTCTCTACTCCTCTATCTCCCTACCTTCTCAATTTTCGGATGTTGTACAACCCTAACACATATACGTTCTCTTGTGTGTGTATTTGTTGTTTAGAGAGAAGAATTGATGAGATATAGGATTCCTAGCAAGTGTAGAGGCTTGTTCTTCCTTGTTGGATCTTGTTCTTGTCAATCAAAATCCAAATGTGAGTTCTTTGTGTCTATTCCACAAGCTATTGGCTTGTTAAAGTGTAGACTAGTGTTCGTTTGAGTTGCATGTGCATATGAATTGGTTTGATAAGTATACACCTTCCGGATCATTATGCTATAGTTTTGTTAAGTTGAAAATTATGATTAGAATAGTCCACACAATCTAATTCAAATGCTATAAGTTGATTTGGCGATATTGTGAAGCTCCGTTGTCGCACCGGCAAGTTCTAAGGCTTCACAATTTGCTTATATCGCATTTGATTGCTTTGGATAAGAGAATTTAGTCGTTTTAGAGTTTATAATAGAAATAATTGTAATCTTATGTACTTGTGTGTGCATGTGTTCTTGGGCAGTTTTGGCAAGCGAAAGAAGCTTCATTTTAGCTTATGAAACGTTATAAGCCATCACCCTTGATCTGATATCGTCCAAGAAGCGTTTGCACGTCATTACATAGGCAAAATAGTGCATTTTCATCAGTTCATACGTCTGACCGACGCAATAAACGTCTGTCCAAGCTCACGAAAAGTTATCTGCTTCAGTTTAGACGTATGACTGATGCAACAGACGTCTGTTGAAGCTCTCTAGTTAGAAATAATTATTAGCATTAGTTCAGACGTCTGAACCGATGCAACAGACGTCTGTCTGGGGAAAAAATAATTGATTTTCTTAAAATGATCTTAACTTTTTCATACGTTGTCGAAATTTAGAAAAACCAGATCTGTTGGAACCGTATCGACGAGCACTACGACGTGAAACTGACCAAAATGAAAATGGAGCAAGTTATAATTTAAGGTGAATTAAAACCCCAAATGATACTAGAACCATCAATTAAAGACTGACGGAGTGGAAACCAAAGGTGAGAATTCTCTCACTTAAATCTTGTGTACAATTATTTATTTTTATAACTGAATATGCATTGATTGCCTGTGATTGCAGTATTTGTTTGTTGTTTTATGGACGTTTACTGTTTTAATGTTATCATTATTAAACTGTGAGGATAAATGTTTATAAACAAGATGTTTATGTTATAAATGATTGGGATGGAAATTTGCCCACCTGTCTAGCGAATATGATAAGTTCACATGGATTGTGATGTAAACCCCACACGGTTATTCGAACAATAATTTTACACGTCGCCCAATTATGAAAATAATGATCATTGAATGTTGATTGTAAACCCCACACGGGTCTGGGGATGATAAATACTTCACACATCTCGCTTGTGTTTAGTTTTATGTCAACCAATTGGTTGACTGACTATTATAAGCGTTATTTAATTGTTTAATGGTTATGCAGTTGCCGATTGCACTTTGGATGTGAATTGAATGTTCAATAGTTGCTTATCACTGTTGTTGAATATGTGCGATGTATGAAATCCATATAACTAAAATTATATGGTAATTGAATGAGTCACATTCCGATTCAGAATATGAACGAATATTCTAATGTAGTATTCAGTAAAATGTTGAAGTTTGGTTTTGATGTCCGGTTTTGGATGGGCACGAAAATTATTAAAATTGACTAAACAGTGAAATGTGCAGTCTTAGAGATAAACACCTAGAACGAGTTTTCAAAGATGAATATATATATATATGTTATATACATTTTAGAACAATGATTTTGATTCAATCAGAAGTTTCCAACGTATGGATTGGAAAGGATTTGAATGGAAATAATCTTCGGAATATTTCGGTATTGGATTCGATGATTATACAGATATCATTGGGGAATTTTGAGGATATAGATATCGTTATTCCCAATACAGTATCTATTAGTTTCATAGTTTGGTATTGAATATAAATTGGTATGATTTCTATTCAGAGCCTTGTATTTAATATTAAAGTAGATTTTGGGTGTTTCGTGAATGATATCTTTAACAATACTGTTCTTAAACTAGGTTGAGAATAAAATAAATCTTTCCATTAAGATTTAATGAGATTTTCCATTCAATGAAGATAATTAGAAATTAAATGAAAGTGGATTTTGAGTTCTTTATGAACGATGTTTTAAATGACATATTATGATTTGGAATTCATAATCTTTTAATTAAGATTAATAGAATTTTTCCAAGGTAAACTCTCGGGAATATCCTTTCCCTGTAAACAGACGTCTGTCCAAAAGGGGTCAGACGTCTGTTCAAGCTAAAGAAGGAAGAAAAATAATGGTTTCAGCTTAGACGTTTGACCATATATGGTCAGACGTCTGTACAAACTCTCGGGATAAAATTTCCCTATAAACAAACGTCTGTCCATATAGGAATCAGACGTCTGTTTAACCTCTTAAAAGAAAAAATATATACTTCAGCTCAGATGTTTTTCCAAAGGGGGTCAGAAGTCTATCAAAACTCTCTGGAAATCTTACCCTGTAAGATCAGACGTCTATGCATTTTATGTCAGATGTCTGACCTGTGCTGAAATGCACAATTTATCTTGTGCATTTTAAGTTATGAAATTATAATTTATAAATCTTTTAACTAAGATTTTTGAGATTAAAACTAAGTGAAGTTTTAACAAATACTTGATTAGACTTAAATGTGAATAAGGTAATTAAATTTACCAAATTCAAGAAATGTGCGATAATGGAATACCACCAGTTTTATTCCATGCGATAGTCAAATCTTTGATTAGTTTTAAATGTTAAGTGGTAGTTGAATTTACCGATAACACAATGAGTGTTAGATATGGAGTACTACCAGTTTTGCTCCATGGAATGAATAAGTTAGGATTGGGATAATAAGATAAATGATTACTTCGATAAGGTTCATTAATTCCGACTAGTTGATAAATCTTAATTTGGTTTAAGCCTTGAAGAGATATTATAAAATCTTTTGAAATGATTTCCAAGGGAAGATTAAAAGAATAAATTTAAAAGAATTTATCTTTGATAAAATTAATGGGAACCTTTCCCCGAAGATATGAATATCTGAATAAAAGAATATTCTAGATTGGAATGTGATGTGTGTTATCTTTGTGTATTTATCACATGATTGTAAAGACATGTTAGTTCTTCGGAAAGACCTGGTTTAACCTATTCCGAATATTTGTTACAGCGATTAAAAGTCGATGACGAAGAAGGTGGTTGAAGATCGGAAAAATTCGCATCGTTTGGATGATTATGATTGGGCTATACACCCAAGATGAGGTAGTAAGTGGTGATCATCCAGATGTGCTTGGAGATCGATAGGATATGCGAGGATCTCTCTCCTGTATTGGACATATGGGACGAGGAATAAGGTGCCTCCGGTTTCGTTCAGACCCAGAACGAATTTGTAAATGGATTATGTTTGACATGTATTTCGTTCTGTGTTGATTGATTTCTATTAAATATGTATCTATATGGTGGCGGAGAATTTATTCTCTTGCTTAACACCCTTCTCTAAGACGTATGATCTTAGAGGTTATATATTGATACAAATTTGTTGTATGGCATGAATTGACAATGTGGCATGTTAAGATGCAAATGATCAAGGCTTTTGTTGAAAAGCAGGGCCTTGTCGATGATGATCAAAGCACGGCTTTAAGTAGCATATGTGACACCCCACGTCCGTTAATGTCACTCATTAAGAGAATGCATTAATTTCGTGAAGCGTTATAGGTAAACAGAAATAGAAACATAAACATTACAAGACAAATATAAATTAGTAGCGGAATTTAATTTTTTATTAAGCAGAAAACATCATAGTTCAAAACACGGTTACATCATATGTCTGAAATGCATAAAACCAAGTACATCATTAAAATTTCTGTCTTATACTTAAAGCATCAAATTCTAGTAATAAAAGAAGCATAATCTCCAAAACATAGCCATAATAGAGAGATATGAAATCAAGCAGTGCATCTAAGCAACTACAAACAAGATGAAAGCAGAATCTTGATCAAGCTTGAGTATACCCACCCTGAGAACCTAGAGGTGGGGATGGAAGAGAAAGAAGAGGAAACAAAATTGGTCAGACATAAAGTCTGGTGAATCCAGTTAGTTTTAGCATATAGATAAGTAAAAGTATCATGACAGACATATAAACTGGAGAGATAGATTACATCACAATAAGGCAGGTATGACAAGGTAAACAGGAAAAACATGATAGAATGTATTGCGCTTCTCTAATAATTTTCTCTGCACCAATATTAGTATAACCAGAATGAGATGATCCCCAACAAGCATAAGATGGTAGACTTAGGCATACTTCTAGTGATAGGTTTTACCCCATACAATAACAGGCAGCCCAAAATACCGGAGTTACCCATAAGGATAATAACGGCTCCTAAACATACCAGAGTCTAGATGTACCCTAATTACTACCCCAATCGATCGGCTCCCTATTCCGTAGATACTCTGTGCTGGCCCCACAGTAGGATGTACCACTTCCTAAAGCGGCAACCCTTCGTTTTCAGGATGTGCACAACCATATCTACTGATGTCACAATGTCTAAACCTCCTCTGCTGGACCCATGCACACACATGTCCATGTCGGAACACGCCGCCCATACCACCCCTTCATTTGGATCTCTTACAGTTAGCCTAGTAAGCGTGCCCCGACTTCGACCTAGTTCGGAGTACTCGTTTGATACCTATGTATGGGTTACTGATTGAAACGGGTCCCACACATAAGATGATACAAGCTTCCCACTATGCTTGCATCCCCACTAGGTTTTCCACTTATTATGCCATACTAGAGTAAAAGATTGCATAACCCCATAGGTTAAGTTTGTGGGCCTATATATGAATGTTACCCACCAACCCAAGATATACTTAACCCTCCCACTGTTTCATACAATTTACTTAACCCGTACTCAAGTTAACGTGTTCATACAATCCCTACGGATTCAATCCGGTTAAGTATACAAGTTCATTACCATATTCATTTATGGTTATAATGTACTAGACCTCCCACATTAAGCCTACAACTTGTGGATGTTGGATATGCCAGGCGAGTCCGGGCAGACTTCTTCCATAAGTCGGACTTAACCTCGTGTCTTCACACGTCATGTGTTTGTGCACTTAGACCCCTCACATTAGATTCACCACTTGTGGTCGCTGGATATGCTAGTCAGTTCCGGGCAGACTTCCACCACAAGTGTAATCGAACCTCGTGTCTTAGTGCGATTATAGTTTCTAATTACTGTAATTCTAGGCATTTCCGTTATTAACCAATTATTCCTATGTCATTATAGGTTGTCATGCCCCTTTTTCCCAAGTCATATTCATCGTGTATCGTATTCCCCGAATTCAGATCTTTAATCAAAGTTTGGTTTATGCCCCAAATTCATATTCATGTATTTCATTCAAGTTATGCCCAATTTTTCAATACAAGTTATGCTCCAATTTTTAATGTTTTCCCCTCGTTCCCAATTTAATGCATTCGCATATTTCAGCGGTATGGCTAGGCTCGAAGGTAGCTTGGCTATAAAATAAAAAGGGAAAATAAGGAGGGAAGAGAATAGAAGTATTCACAATAACAGGATTGACATATGACGGTAAAATAGGCATAGCAACTAATAAACATACAGTGACAAAGTTGGGCATAATGATAAGATATGCATAAAGGAACAGATCTGATGAACATGTGATAGTAGAACTGATCCTAACATAATAGGGACATAATAAACAGGCATGATGAGATCTAAATAATGAAATAGGTCAACAAACAATGGCAGATCTAACATGATACATAGCTATAGGCTTAGATCTAGTTCATAGTCATGTCAGAATAACTTAAATACACAGGTCATAACAGATCTGATATGATTCAAATAGTCACAGGCTTAGATCCAAGTTATAGTCATGTCAAGATTAACTTTTAAGTATTTAGATCTAAAATTAACATAGACGCAATGTGATTGGATCTATAAAATAGAAGAAAGATTGCAGAAATTGAATCATAGATCTCTAAACTTGAATGACTTGATTGCTGAAGAAGAAAAGGATTGATTTAATCTGAGCAGAGGCAGCATCTAGTCCTCCATTATTTTTTAGAATGAATATATATATGAAAACAGGGGTTAAATATATATATATATATATATATATAGCCATCTAAGAAACCCTAAAATCCACCCAGATCTGCGAGGGTGTTGACCCCACTTTGGTGTGTCGACCCCGTGGTCGACACCTACCTTATAGGGTCGACCCATGGGCGGGAAATTTCTTGCTCTCCCTTCGACTACGATTTTGATTTTTTTTGAATTTCGGGACTTGTTATATATATATTTTTGTTATGCGTATACAAACTTCAAACCTTAATAACTCCTTTATACGGTGTTCATTTTACGCAAACCAAGTGTCTATTTTGACCAGAATTCCGAGACGAATGCAAAGGCGGTGTCCGTTTCACTTAATTTTGAATATTTAATTAATTATTCTTTAATTTATCATCTTTACACTACAACAAAATGACCATACTTTAACTGTAATTTTACAACTGTCATAAAATGTCAGTTGCGATAGAGGTTTTTTACAACTGTTTTATTCAGCGAGTTGTAATAGATTAGCTTTCAACAACTCTTTCATTTTGCCAGTTGTAATAGACAGCTATGACAACTGTTCTTACTGGTCCTTATTTTTTACAACTCTTTTTTATGCCAGTTGTAATAGATATCTATAACAACTATTTTCGTCAGTTGTAAAAGATGCCTGTTTTTAACAACTTTTTTTTTCTTCAGTTGTAATAGATGTCCATTATAACTCTTTATCTCAATTAGAAAAGATTTTTTTTTTAAAATAATTATTTTTTCCACTTGTAATAAATGTCTATTACAACTCTTTTTGTCAATTGCAGAAGATGTTTGTTTTTAATCATTCTTCGTTTTTGTCGGTTATAATATTTGACTATTAAACTTTTCCCTTTTATAAGTCAAATAATTTTAATTTAACAGTAATACTAAATAATTATTAATTAAATAGTTGATAATTTTTTATTAAAAATTAGTATTAATAACTAAAATAAGTGTTATACAGTAATTGTTAGATAATTCGTAAATATGAATTTTCCTTTTAATAATTAATACTAATAATTAAGAATATTGTTTGATATTAAAATTTTGACAATCCATTATAAATCGTTAATAATTAATTATCAATTTTTTTAAGAAATATTATTAATAAATATTATATACTTAATATTTAATAATTTATTAATTATGAGCAATATTAATGTTTAAGAATGATTAATATTTAATAGTGACCTTACAAATCAATAATTAATATTAATTATTAATAACTAGTTTATAATTAATTATTAGTAATTAGCTCCTAATTATTGCCATTAAATGTTTTATAATATATACATAATAATTAACTTTCAATTACAAATATTAAAATATAATTAGGATGTAATAAGTAATAATTAATAAATAAAAATTAATAAATGACAATTAATTGTAAATATGTAACAACTAGTGATTAATTTTTGTTTATTAATTAGAATTTCTTATTTGTTGTTAGTATATGCACAAATCTTTCTTTCGCTTTACATTACATAGAAGAAGTTTTGTCTTTAGCTTATATTTTTCCCTCCGAATTGAATCTTTTTTCAATGTTGGCGCCAGGCGAAAATTTCCCTCCAAACTCAAAATTATGCCGCTTTGTTTTCCACAAATTCTGGCTCCACGTTGTTCCACTTTTACTGTCAACCCTTATATTTTATTCGCCTTTATCCATCCACTGCTCATTCACTACCTGGCTCCTCGATTAAAGACATGTAATTACTCCTTCGTCTATCTCTCTTTATCATGTTCAGATCTGAATAACAGATCGCCTCCACATCAAAAAAAATACCTCAAAAAAATCTTCTTCGAATTGAAAAAATTATAATCCTTGTAAGCGCAAGTCCAAGGCTTCAATTCCTGTTCTAGTCGAACACCCACATCCCACGCCTGGTCGCCAGACCACAATTCACGTTTCCGGCCTACGTGAAGTTGTCGTAAAGTATGCGATGAACGCAGAAGGTGCGAGCACTATAAGAAGGATTTGGGTCAAAGCGCGTGTTATGGGATCTCACGAACCGTTGTTGGTGAATAACAGGGTTAAAAATTGGAAGACGAGCAGGGTTCCCGTTGGTACGAGGTTTGTTAAGTTAGCGGTGGCTGTTAGGGTTTGAGAGTGAGGAGTAGGAAAGTTTGGCGTTGGGTTTAGGGGTTGGTGGCAGGAGGGTATCATGATTCTTTGATGCTTTTGGATTTCAATGTTCTTTGATATATTTTCTTCAGTTTTTTTTTTGGTATTGGAAAGTGAGATGCCGATGCTCATATTAGGTATGTTTGCTTGACTTGTACGTTTGTTGGACAGTTGTAGCTTGGTTCAGTTTAAGCTCTGGTGAGGTGATGATGTTGAGGAAAAGGAGTTCACGATGTAGGAATGTGTAAACGAAGGTGATTTGGGGGTGATAGCTCTGTATGTTGGATTCTTGTTTATGGATATGAAGTGATGTTGTGGTAGAAAGGTATTGATGTCGGGTTATAGTAGTGAGGCGGGGGTTGGCAGAAGGGGAGTTATTGTTCAGATTGTTCCAATGATAGTGAAGTAGATGTGTTGATGGTAACGAGAGGATTGTGGTTGATAAGTGACCATTTTGGTATGTTGGAGGAGGAGTAAGGTTTTTAGTTTGTGGTGTTGTTGCCTGGTGAAGTTGGTGTTGGTGAAGTAAGTTGCTGTAAGGCCGTGGCAGTTTGCATAATTTTCGTATTCTACCTATTTGAGTTGTACTTTTCTGTTGTAAGGAATGCTTTTTAGAATTGTTTTTTGTAAATGAAAGAAGTAATTCATATAGTGCAATTGTTTGTGATATAATTTTCTTATAATGTAATATCTGATTTGTTTATACTATTTTATTAATTTTATTACATTGCTTATTTTACAAATTATGTTTGGAATTATTTTTTCTTTTGAGCTATTTAAACGGACAAAACGTTTACAATGATGATTTTTACAAATGCTAGAAGCACTTGTAAAAAAGCATTTTACAATTGCTAAAGACAGTTGTAAACGGAACTTTTACAACTGCTAAAACCAGTTGTAAAAAATTCTGATGCTATTACAACTCTGGATATAAGGACTGACGGGTGGCAGTTGTAATAGATCTATTACAATTGTTTTTGGCAGTTGTTAAATGGTGTTTTTGTTGTAGTGTTAGTGTTGTTAAAATTACGGGGTGTTACATTCTCCCCTACGTGAAGGATTTCGTCCCCGAAATCTCCAAGTTAAGAAGAATGTATATCCTAACATCCACACCCATCTACTCATCCACCAATCATAGGCATCCATTGTCCTTAAAAGATTTCTAATGCTTATATGAACATATGAAAAGGTGTGTATATATGTCCTTATACTCATGCGAAAGATCGGGCAGTCTACTGATTCAGTCGACCGCCTTAATGCAATATATGTTCATGCCATGAATCTATCATGTATGCAAGTAATCCTATTATAACATGTAAATTCTATATGTGTGCATAATCATTTGTCCAAATTCAATATCCATATGATGATACATCCATTTCCATCCATAAAAAGAAGAAAAATGCACACACATTCATATGTAGTGTAAGAGTGATTGTGTCGATCTAGTGCCTAATGTGTGTGTATGCATCCACAAGCAACCACTAGCAGACACTTGCATCTACTTGTATCCATCAAACATAACATACCTCAAACACATGTTTACATCCATGGGATTCCTACCTAAAGGTCAAAGATTCGATCGATAGGATATACTTAAATGATAGAAACAAGCATGAATAAAAGCTTTGGAAATGAAGTTAAGAACATACCCTAGAAAAGAAATCGGTACCAAGCGCGAATCTTGTCTTCGGTCTCCCAAGTTGCATCCTCTTGGTTGTCTCCCTATTGAACTTTCATCAACTTGACTTCTCTATTGCGTAGCTTCTTAACTTATGATCCAAGAATACGAGTAGGAACTTGTCTGACTATCGCCTCCTGTTCCACCTCCACTTCCTCTAGCATACTTGGCTCAACTACTTCTGCGGTATCATGCATGCACTTCCATAAATGAAAACATGGAAAACATTATGAACACCGGATAGTCTCTCTGGTAGCTTTACTCTATAGGCCATTTGTCCAATCCTTTCTGTTATGGGAAACAGCCCAACAAATCTTAGTGCTAATTTCCCTACAGATCCAAAGCAAATCACATTTCTTAACGGTGATACCTTAATGAAAACCTTGTCTCCCACCTCAAATTCAATGTCAGTCCTTCTCCTATCTGCATAAGATTTTTACCTATCCTGAGCAGTCTTCATTCACTGTCTAATAAGTTCAATCTTCTCAGACGTTTCTCTAACCATATCTGGTCCAAATAGAAGTCTTTTTGTAGACTCCCACAAACAAGTTGGTGATCTACAAGGTCGTCCGTATAATGCTTCGAAGGGTGCCATGCCAATGCTAGCTTGACAATTGTTTTTGTAGGCGAACTCTACTAAAGGAAGGTGCTCTTCCCAAGTCCCTCCCAAGTCCAGGATACAAAGTCATAAAAGATTCTTAAGAACTCTATTCACCCTTTCCATCTGTCCATCGGTCTGAGGGTGATAAGCGGTGCTCAAAAGAAAATGTGTAACTAATGCTTCTTGCAAGCTCCTCCAAAACTCATTGGTGAAAATGGGGCCACGATCACTTACGATACTGGAAAGTACTCCATGAAGATGGACTATCTCATGAACGTAAATTGCTGCCAACCATGTTGCCGTCCTCTTACTCTTAACTAGGATGAAATGAGCGCTCTTAATAAGTCTGTCTACTACAACCCAAATATTGGTGTTGCCTTTCTTCGATCTAGGAAAACCATCTATGAAATCCTTAGAGACGCTCTCCCACTTCCACTATGGGACCTCCAAAGGATGAAGTAAACCATTGGGCTTCTTTTTCTCAGCTTTGACTTGCTGACAAATCAAACATTGAGCAACAAACTCCGCCACATCTTTCTTCGTCCCAGCCCAAAAGAAAACCCTCTTTATATCTTTATACATCTTATCACCACCTAGATGAATAGTCATCTTAAAATGATGAGCTTCCTCAAGGACTGTCTTTAACAAACTCCCGACTCGGGGAACACAAAGCCTTCCATCTCGTCGCAGTCAACCTCTATCATCCGTAGAATATTTATCGAGGTGACTAGAAGTCTCCCCTTTACTGAGCCTATCCAAAATGTCTAAAATCTGTGTATCCTCTCGCTCTGAAGCTCCTGTCTGATCCATAAGAGTAGGTCGCACCTCAAGTGATGCAAATAAGCCAGGCAAAAACTTGGTGGAGGGTCTAAAGTCAAAATTCAATATGAACTCCAAGCTTTTCCTCTCCACAAACAGAGGACTTAAGGCCATCCTCTTCCTACTCAATGCGTATGCCACCACATTACCTTTTCCAAGAGTTTAATCAATCTTGAAATCATAAGATGCTAGGAAATCCATCCACCTTGGTTGCCTTGAATTAAGATCCTTCTGCGAGAACAAGTACTTGAGAGATTTATGAATGGGGTACAACTCGAACTTCTCTAAAAGCGAATAATGGCACCCCGTCTTAAGCGCGAATACTATGGCAGCTAGTTCTAAATCATGGGCATGGTAGTTCTTCTCATAAACTATTAGTTGTCTACCCCCATAACATACTACCTTTCCCCCTTGCATCAAAACCACACCGAGCCCTGTACCGCATGCATCAGTGTATATTGTAAACACTTTGTTTCCATCAGGCAAGGTCAAGACTGGGGCTGTTGTTGGAGCCCTCTTCAATCGCTGAAAGCAACATCACAATCTATATCCCATGAAAACATCAGATTCTTCTTCATCAGCCTATTGAGTGGGGCCGATATCTTTGCGAAGTCCTTAATGAACTTCCTATAATAGCCTGCTAATCCAAGAAAGCTTCTCACCTCTGTTGCATTCTTTGGGATTTTCCAATCTTGAACTGCAACTACCTTTGCGGGATCTACTGCTATCCCATCTTTAGAGACCACATGCCCTAGAAATCTCATCTCTTTTATCTAAAAATGGCATTTGGAGAATTTTGCCTTAAGCTGATGCGCACGCAGAGTTTTCAAAACCTCTCTTATATGTTGTTAGGCATGCTCTTCCTCATTCTTCATGAAGATTAAGATGTCATCAACAAAGACCACATCGATAGATGCATCAAGTGACTCTAGGAAACTAAGCATGACAGACTCCTTTGGGCCACAAGAAATCTCGAGGGTCCTCCCATAGCTAGTCAAAAGTCTAACGACCTCCTCTCACAATCCAGGATGGCACCATACATGGCTAGCCAATCCATTCCTATCAATCCATAGCCAATGAAACCAGGCACATATGCATCGCATTCGAATTCGACGCCTAACACCGATATTCTCAAACCCAAAAAATCATAGATAAATGAGCCATACCACCAATGGGGTTTGAGGCAACAATGAGATCCACTACCATACTAGTACTAAGGTTTAGAGACTCAACCATAGAATCAGATATAAATGAATGCAAAGCGCCATAATCGAAAAGAGTTCTAACAAGATGATTGAAAAGAGAAATAAAATCTTTCCTACCTCTATTCGATACAATGGCTACGAGAGGATACACCTGCCCTCCAAAAGATCCTGCCTTTTGGTCTTGTCCTTGCTTCTTCAAGCATTCCCTCGTATAGTGTCCAAATTCGCCACAGTTGAAGCAAGCGTCCTTCTTCTGCATTACTTGACCATATGATCCAAGTGCTCATGACATTTCTTCTTTCCTTTATTTGAACTTTATCAATGTTACCTTCTTAGGCCATCATTTTTCTCATCCTTAGGCTGTGATCCTTAGCCCTAACTCCCTTATTCTCCTTTTCACTATCCTTGTGTAACAAGCTAACAAGTCTCTCGAAAGCTACCTCCATCGCATGGAAATCCTTACAAAGCTCAAGAAAATTAGTCGTAGGTGAAATTACTGCGGCTACAGATGGAGGTTAGACACTTCATTTCCCTTCGACATATGCCGTAGTTTTAACAGGCCTACGGAACCATGCCGCAATGGGGACACCTTTCGGGAAGAATCGGTTTCCCCAAACAAAAAGGAAAAAGGAATCAAGCAGAGAATCGAGAGATATTACATATTTCTTTAGGGAATATGTTTTTCAAAACAGACTTTTCTTTTGAAAATGCTTTCTTTTAAAACCTTTTTGACAACAATTTTCAAAATCTTTTATCTGATCTGGTAACCTTCAGCTCTGATACCAAGTGTGAAACCCCACGTCCGTTAATGTCACGCATTAAGAGAATGCATTAAGTTTCGTGAAGCGTTATAGGTAAAAAGAAACAGAAATATTACAAGACATAAATAAAATTGTAGCGGAATTTAATTTTTTATTAAGCAGAAAACATCGTAGTTCAAAACACAGTTACATCATATGTCTGAAATGCATAAAACCCAGTACATCATTAAAATTTCTGTCTTGTACTTAAAACATCAGAGTACAATAATAAAATAAGCATAATCCCAAAAACATAGCCATAGTAGAGAGATATGAAATCAAGCAGTACATCTAAGCAGCTCCAAGCAAGATGAAAGCAGAATACTGATCAAGCTTGAGTATTCCCACCCTGAGAACCTGAGGAAGGAGGGGGACGGAAGAGAAAGAAGAGGAAACAAAATAGGTCAGACATAAAGTCTAGCGAGTCCAGTTAGTTTTAGCATATAGATAAGTAAAAGTATCAAGATAGGCATATAAACTGGAGAGGTAGATAGCATCACAATAAGCCAAGTATGATAAGGTAAACAAGAAACATGATAGAATGTATTGCACTTCTCTAATAATTTTCTCTGCACCAATACTAGTATAACCAGAATGAGATGATCCCCAACAAGCATAAGATGGTAGACTTAGGCGTACTTCTAGTGAGAGGTTTTACCCCATACATTAACAAGCAACACAACATACCGGAGTTACCCCTAAGGATTGTAACATGATCCTAAACATACCGGAGTCTAGAAGTACCCTAATTACTACCCCAATCGATCGGCTCCCTACTCCGTAGATACCCTGTGCTGGCCCCACAGTAGGATGTATCACTTCCTAAAGTGGCAATCCTTCGTTTTCAGGATGCGCACAACCATATCTACTGATGTCACAACATCTAAACCTCCTATACCAAACCTATGCATGCACATGACCCCGTTGGAATGCGCCGCCCACACCACCCCTTCGTTTGGATCTCTTACAATCAGCCCAGTAACCGTGCCCCGACTCTGACCTAGTTCTGAGTAATCATTTGATACCTATATATGGGTTACTAACTGAAATGGTTCCCACACACAAGATGATACAAGCTTCCACCTACGCCTGTATCCCCACAAGGTTTTCCACAGGTTATGCCATACTAGAGTAAAAGATTGCATAACCCCATAGGTTAAGATTGTGGGCATATATATGAATATTACCCACCAACCCCAAGATATACTTAACCCTCCCACTATTTTATACAATTTTACTTAACCCTTACTCAAGTTAACATGTTTATATAATCCCTGTGGATTCAATCCGGTTAAGTATTCAAGTTCATTACCATATTCATTTATGGTTATAATGTAGTAGGCCTCCCCCATTAAGCCTACAACTTGTGGATGCTGGATATGCCAGGCGGGTCCAGGCAGACTTATTCCACAAGTCGGACTTAACCTCGTGTCTTAGCATGTCATGTGTTTATGCACTTAGACTGAGAGAACCCGTAACTTCCCCGTGAAGGAAAGCACGAATACTTTGAGAACAACACACAAAAGGACGCAGACGAAAGAACATTTCATTGTTATTACAACAATTCCATCAGATACAAGAATATACAGAGTATAAATGAATAAATTACATTCAACAAATATCAGAGATTACAATAAATTACATAGCAGCGGAAAAATATACAAAACACAACTAGAAGTGATACACGAATACAGAGCTTTCCGAGCATCGTTCCAGCTGTTAATCAGGACCCTGTGAATATAAATCTGCAAAACCAAAACTACTAGCTGCCCGTGCGGAAAATAGGGTCACCCAGAGTTTAGGTTAAAACAATAAACTCCAGGTCAGTCATGTGACTGGTGTGAGAACTAAAACAGTTATTTAATTCAATTTTAAAAGAGAGTAATTCAAGGGACCACGCCGTATAACACGGAACGGGTTTCCTCCCAAGAATACCAGTGCATAGAATAAACAACGCAATGCCTTTTCGAAAAATGAAGCTATTATAAGACCCAGGTCCCATCACACAATGCAACGCAAGCCGGAGGATAGGGTTTTCCCTTATAATAGCCAAACATGCTTGATACATTTAAAACAAATCATTTGATACTATAATAAGTGTATAGTGTCAAAACAATTTCAATCATAAATATCAATCATAGACGGCATGGGTACCATATATCATGTCGCCATACTAGTTCTACAATTAAAACCGCAATACACGTATTGGAAATTGGATTTCCGTCATGAGTCGAGGCAAGGGGCAAGCTCCTCTCCGCGTTCGAGACACTCTAGCAAATGCCTCAGGACCCCACTATGATCCTTGGATCTTCAGGGCCGGTCCTCTCTTACTTTTGAGGATTAATTATTCCTGAACACACGTTTCCCGGTCCTTACAGACCTATATCCGAGGCGCCTCATATCCAACAACCACACAGGTGAAAAGTATAAAAATGTCAGGGCTGGTAGGTCACTGACACCACCCTAGCTAGAAAGAAACGTCGTGCTCTCCCTGTAGTCACTATCCCGTTTTTGACTCATACCGAGGTGTGAGGCTCGCGAATTCACGTTATACACAAAGCTACGCCACACAGGCCGTGCTTTGATCATCAACCACAAGACTTTGCTTTTCAACAGAAGCCTTGATCAATTGCCACTTACGCGTGCCACATTGGCAATTCACTCAATGCGACTGATGTCCATCGATATACAACCTCTGAGCTCGTACGTCTCAGAGAAGGGCGTTAAGCAAGAGAATAAATTCTCCGCTGCCAAACAGATGTATATTTAATAGAGATCAATCAACACAGAATAAAATCCAATGTCAGACACACAATCCATTTACAAGTTCGTTCTGGGTCTGAACGAAACCGGAGGCACTTTCCTCACATATCCATCCATCTCCAAGTACGTCTGGACAATCACCAACTGTTTCCCTCATCCTGGGTGTACAGCCCAATCAAGATCATCAGTAATCACCCAAACGATGTGAAGACTTCCGGTCTTCAACCACCGTCTTCATCTTCGACATCTCGTCGAATCGGTTATTCAGAATGGGTATAAACCCGGCCTTTCTGAATAACCCACGTATATAATAAACGAATGTTACAAAAACACAACAAACGCCTCATTCCAATTCAGAATATTCTTTTATTCACAAAATCACATTCTTAGGGAAAGGTTCCCATTAATTTTATCAAAGATAAATTCTTCTAAATTTATTCTTCAATCCTCCTTTGGATATCATTTCTAACTAGTCGGGATTAACGAACCACACCGAAGTAATTATTTATTTTATTTCCCAATCCCAACCTATATATCCCATGGAGCAAAACTGGTGATACTCCATATCTAACACCACGGTGTTATCGGTAAAATTAATTACCATTTCACGTTCAAATCTAATTAAAGATTTAACTATCGCTTTGGAGCAAAACTGGTGATACTCCACTCTCGATCACTTTTCAGATTTGATAATTTAAATTATCAATTCACATTTTAATCTAATTAAAGATTCATTAAAACTCCACTTAGTTTTAATCTTTTCAGAAATCGATATCTTGCCTTTAACTGGGTTAAAGAACCAATGTCATCAAAAACACGATTCACGACAAACCAAATCACATTTGATATTAAATACAAGGCTCTGAATAGAAAATATATCGGCTTATATTCAATATCAAATTCTGAAACCAACAAATATCGTATTGGAAATAACGATATAAAATATATCTTTCAAATTCCCATAACAATATCTGTATAGTCATGAAATCCAACATCGAAATATTCCGAAGATAATTTCGATTCAACTCCAGTCCAATTCACGTATTGGAAATATTGATTATTTTCAAAATCACTTTCAAATTCAATTTATTTATTTCAAAAATAAATTGATTTTAATTCTAGTTCAAAACTAGTTCATTTCGATAAAAATCTATTTTTACCTTCTAATGTGGAATTTTCCAGCCCAATTCTTTCCAATTCACATATTATAATTTTACACAAATTATAGATATTTTTGATAATTTTATCAAGGCCCGTACAGTCGATTTCCAACAACGGCCATCGAACTGCACTTACAGCGACCTTTTCCAAATTTGATTTGGACATAATTCCAAATCCAACCGTTAGATTTCAAATTTCTAATATTCATTGGAAAGTTCTTTTCGATACGAACCCAACGGTTCCGATTTTAGGAGAATCCGACGGTCGGATCTCCCGCAATGTCCGTTTGAAATAAATGGTCGAAATTCACGAACTGCCGCGGCGCGGCGCGTTCTATTCAGGCCATTATATTATATATATAATATATATAGTATATATTTCGTCGATTTCTATTTAAAACGAATTATATGAATAGTTTTAAAATCGTTTCAAAAGCAATTTCAACTTTCTTTTCAATTCAAATCAAAATTGAATTCTTCTTTATAAATTCGTTTTAAAATTCATTTCTATTCAATTCAAATTTTAATTCAATTTGAATTCATTTCAATTCACTTTCAATTCAATTTGAATTCGTTTTCAATTCAATTCATTTCGAAATCGTTTTCAATTCAATTCATTTCGAAATCGTTTTCAATTCAATTCATTTCGAAATCGTTTTCAATTCAATTCATTTCGAAATCGTTTTCAATTCAATTCATTTCGAAATCGTTTTCAATTCAATTCATTTCGAAATCGTTTTCAATTCAATTCATTTCGAAATCGTTTTCAATTCAATTCATTTTGAAATCGTTTTCAATTCAATTCATTTCGAAATCGTTTTCAATTCAATTCATTTCGAAATCGTTTTCAATTCAATTCATTTCGAAATCGTTTTCAATTCAATTCATTTCGAAATCGTTTTCAATTCAATTCATTTTAAATTTCAATTTCAAAATATTTAATTTCGAAATCACTTTTCAATATTCATTATACAACGAATAAAATCGATATAAATATCGTTCGCGTCAAAATAATGCATCTCTAATCAACACGGATTTATATTTATCCCATTCAACACATGAATCTATATTTCTTTCAACACACGAATAATCTCAACACATGAGTACTGTCAACACATCACTATTGTTGTTATGTAAAATATTTTAAAAAACTAAGGTATCTATCGTTTGATTTTAATCAGACTCCTACTGAGAAGTAGTTCTAATTTTAAATATGATAAAGATGTAAATTTTTATTATATAAAATATTTCACTCAACACATGAACATCGTCAACACATGACTATTTTTATATTCAACACATGAATTTTCTTTTATAATATTCATTATTTTCCCGATTGGAATGAGGCCCAATCAATCACCATATAATGTTAATTATACGGATTCCATACAACACATGTATATAATAGCAATAATAAACAATCAACCATCATCCAAAGTGCACCACACTGTATAAGCATCAAATATAGATATCTAACGCTTATAACAGCCTGTCAATCAATCGATCGACATATTTAATCAATCAGGATGAGTGAACTTCAAATTTCATCCCAACACCCGTGTGGGGTTTCAAACAATCAAACACAGATTTTATTTGTGCAGTTGGGCGACGTGTAAAATTTATCGACCCAATCGATATCAGTCAAATCAGTGTATATAAACAAATCGGCCGATTTGTTTATAAATATTCATTTATCCATTTTCACGTTAAAAATTATATTTTTAACGATAAAACATTTTATTTTAACACCTGAATTTCTATTCAGTTCATTTATTCAATAAAATGATATTTTTATTTTTCTAACATATTTTAGAAAATTTCGGCGGCATAACGGCACGATACTAGAAACGGGACGAGGCCTAGCCTTATCCCCGGTCTAGTGAAGGCCCACGCCATTCACACATCAATCAAATCACTTTCGTTATGCAAACCACAAAATTTGGAGTAAGAGTCTAACCTAGCCTTACTCCTTCGCCTTATAACGGCGCACGTCTAATCCTAACCCATTTATCGATTCGATTTTCCACACCACAAACCACATTCAAACCAATATCGCAATCAATCACCAAACAGCCAAACAAACAAGTCCATGGTCTATGGACGATTGTGTCGGGTGCTACTAAACACCGTCTGCATCCTAGTATATATATATATATATATATATATATATATAACTAGAAAATAAATTGAAGAGTGAGAAATTCTCACCGAAAGCTATCCAATACCACGACACTCCTATTGTAGAGATCTTCGTCGTTCTCGCCTTTTCTTCTCCTTTGTTGCCCGTAGCCACTACATATAGAAATCACACATTTTTATATTTCGATGTCTTTAAAATAAAAATCACATTTTTATTTATTCACTTTCAATTTAAAAATCATATTTTTATAATCACTTCATATATTTAAAAATCGAATTTTTACTTTGCTATTCAATATATAAAAATCGAATTTTTACTTTGCTATTCTATATATAAAAATAGAATTTTTACTTTGCTATTCTATATATAAAAATCGAATTTTTATTGCGATGCCATATATAAAAATCGAATTTTTATTGCGATGCCATATAGATAAAAATTCCTTTTCAAAAAAATATAGACTTCGCCTTTATAAAAACAAAGATTCCACTTTTTCAATTAAAAAGTTTTCGCCTTTTCTAATAAAAAGTTTTCGCCTTTATAAAAATAAACACTTCATTTCAACGTATATAAAATAAAAATCAGATTTTTATTTTGCTACATACACAAAGATGATATTTTTATATTCTCTATCCTATAAAGATTATATTTTTAATACTTTAAAAATATAAAAATCATATTTTTAATATTTCTATATAGTAAAGATTATATTTTATTTTACTTTAAAAATCGAACCTCTTTGTTTTTAAAAATACGTTCTCTTTTCATTTCAAAAATATATTCTTTTTCGTTTCAAAAATTCGATCTTTTATATTTCAAAAATTCGATCTTTTCTTCTTACAATAATATGATATCATTATATAATTAAAAACTCTATTTTTATATTTTTGAATCTAATCTATTCCTTCGCTATAATATGTAAAAATCAAATTTTTATTATTCTATATAATCAAAATCATATTTTCTCTTCGCTCTTCACCATACAAAGATTTCGCCTTTTAAAAAAAATCTAATCTTTCGCTAATCAAAATCAGTTTAAATATTATCTAACAATCAGTGTTTAAAATAAATAACAATCAGTTTTAAAATGAATAATCAATCAGTAAAACTTACAGAGAGGAGGGGTGGGGGGGGGGGGGAATTTTTGCAGCGCTGCCGAGGAGGGGGGGGGGGCTCTGACGCGAGGAGGGCGCTCGGAGGTGGGGCCTGCGGTGGCTGGCGGCTCGAAGGGGGTTCTGCGTCGTGGGTTTGGGCGGGATTCAATCGAAGGGGGGGGGGGGGGTATCGTGGCGCGGTGGCGCGCCGCCTGGGGAGGGACTCTCCGCGTCGGTTGATGAAGACAGGGGGGGCGGCTTCGTCGAAGCGGCGGCGGCATGGAGGAGGCCGCTCGCGCCCCCCCTCCGATTCCAATTCCATTTTTTTTTTCTCTGATTCGAAATGAATCGGGGGGAGGGCCTGGAGGAGTTTTAAGGGGAGAAAGGTTTTATTTTATTATTATTATATATATATATATATTTTTATTATTTTAATTTCAAGAAAAGGTACTTTTCCATACGACCTCGAAACGAGGTCCACCGCCTGTCGTCCCTAACGTTTTACCCCCATTCCTAACACAATGGGATATGTATCGCAAGCTGATTCGACTGTTTCGATCAGTTTCTGTTTAATTTACATTTAAATCACTATATTGAATTTTAAACGTACATTTCAAATTACCGGGGTCACATACGAACTTTAAAAATTCCTGAAAAATATTTTCTAGCTTCGTATTGACGATACGGTCCTAACAAAACTAGTTTCGTCGAATTCTGAGATCGTTAGAAAAATGGCCAATTTCCAGTCGATTAAAATCAACTGAAATGGTCAAAACGCGTTTTCCTTTGCCACACTCACATATTGATTCGAAAAATTATGAAACTTGAAATCTAGCAATAACTTGACACTGCGGATCCAACAAAAGTGGTTTCGTCGAAATCCGAAGTCATTTGCAAAATGTCCATTTTTAAGGGCCTGAATTCCATAGCGACTATTCAGAATTTTCAACTGGACAAAACTTTTGATTCCCACTATGAAATCTCGATTGGTCGGATTCGTTGGAAAGGTATCATCAATTAGATCCTATTATTTTTGGTTTCACTAAAATCCGGATTGTTTTGCACCCGGTACATTCAATTGAAGTTTGAAATCGAATTATCGAACTACCGCGCCATTTTCAATTCTATTTATAATTATATATAAATATTTATATTCTAACGACGACGTATAAAATATATACGTCGAATTCTATTCAAAATAAATTTTCCCGTCGATATTATTTAAAATAATTCCTTTTAAATATTCAAAATTCACTAAAATGGCCAAAATAAAAATTTTAAACTGGCCCAGATTTTCGGGTTATTACAATCTCCCCCACTTAAAACTTTTCGTCCCCGAAAAGGAACAAAGTCGAAAGTGGTTTGATCAATCAACTCTACGTTCAATCTGGCTTCCATTCTCCAACTTTTCAGTTTCTGAGAATTTTCAAATTCTTCAAAAATTTGGCTAACACCCTAAATTTTCGAAAAATTTCGCCATAACCTCCCCTGCACCGGGAGCATCGGGGAATTTCAAATAGCTTCCCCGGTCCTTCAGATCTCAAAAAGAAAAAGAAAAAGCCAAGCGGCTAGCCAATAGGCTCACAAAATCATCATCACCCAAACAAAACAGGAAATTATGTAGTAAACATGTACCTATTTGTCGGGCAAACAAATTTTATTCTCTGCTCTAGCCTCCTTGCTATGACCTGTTCAATGTAAGTATATGTATATGCAAGCAAATGCGACCAATTATCAATACAATTCAATATTTAATACAATTAGGCTAAATGGTTCAAAATTAGCAAACAAATAAACAAACAACACAAACATCAATCAATTAGTGAATTAGAGTTTCAAATTCATAATTTTGATATATATACAGAAAAAATCATGTTTTGATGCCAATTCACAACAATGTGTTCTAGCTATATAGGTTTGGTTCTCACACCAGTCTGATGGAAATATATAGAAAATCACATCTTCGAAACTCGAATATAAATACTGATGATGTGGCCACATCACCAGAATTATCCCCGGGTGTCTAGAATGTGACACTATATCTATCTAGTATATTAAAACTTCGACTATACGTTCATGACGCGTATACGCGAAATCTATATATACTCGATTGTCCATATTCAAAATAATTAAATAATCAAATACGTATAAAGCGATTTAAATTTTCAAAACAAAATTGTTTTCATTTGAAAAATATACTCTTCACACTCGTTCTAGGATACTACTGATCCTATCTCTAACGAGTCATTCTAATTGGATATTACTAATCCAATATCTGATGAATTCTTTCGTATGGTTCTAATGTGTCTTGTTCTCGAGCTCTGTAAACCAAAGCTCTGATACCAACTGAGAGAACCCGTAACTTCCCCGTGAAGGAAAGCACGAATACTTTGAGAACAACACACAAAAGGACGCAGACGAAAGAACATTTCATTGTTATTACAACAATTCCATCAGATACAAGAATATACAGAGTATAAATGAATAAATTACATTCAACAAATATCAGAGATTACAATAAATTACATAGCAGCGGAAAAATATACAAAACACAACTAGAAGTGATACACGGATACAGAGCTTTCCGAGCATCGTTCCAGCTGTTAATCAGGACCCTGTGAATATAAATCTGCAAAACCAAAACTACTAGCTGCCCGTGCAGAAAATAGGGGCACCCAGAGTTTAGGTTAAAACAATAAACTCCAGGTCAGTCATGTGACTGGTGTGAGAACTAAAACAGTTATTTAATTCAATTTTAAAAGAGAGTAATTCAAGGGACCACGCCGTATAACACGGAACGGGTTTCCTCCCAAGAATACCAGTGCATAGAATAAACAACGCAATGCCTTTTCGAAAAATGAAGCTATTATAAGACCCAGGTCCCATCACACAATGCAACGCAAGCCGGAGGATAGGGTTTTCCCTTATAATAGCCAAACATGCTTGATACGTTTAAAACAAATCATTTGATACTATAATAAGTGTATAGTGTCAAAACAATTTCAATCATAAATATCAATCATAGACGGCATGGGTACCATATATCATGTCGCCATACTAGTTCTACAATTAAAACCGCAATACACGTATTGGAAATTGGATTTCCGTCATGAGTCGAGGCAAGGGGCAAGCTCCTCTCCGCGTTCGAGACACTCTAGCAAATGCCTCAGGACCCCACTATGATCCTTGGATCTTCAGGGCCGGTCCTCTCTTACTTTTGAGGATTAATTATTCCTGAACACACGTTTCCCGGTCCTTACAGACCTATATCCGAGGCGCCTCATATCCAACAACCACACAGGTGAAAAGTATATAAATGTCAGGGCTGGTAGGTCACTGACACCACCCTAGCTAGAAAGAAACGTCGTGCTCTCCCTGCAGTCACTATCCCGTTTTTGACTCATACCGAGGTGTGAGGCTCGCGAATTCACGTTATACACAAAGCTACGCCACACAGGCCGTGCTTTGATCATCAACCACAAGACTTTGCTTTTCAACAGAAGCCTTGATCAATTGCCACTTACGCGTGCCACATTGGCAATTCACTCAATGCGACTGATGTCCATCGATATACAACCTCTGAGCTCGTACGTCTCAGAGAAGGGCGTTAAGCAAGAGAATAAATTCTCCGCCGCCAAACAGATGTATATTTAATAGAGATCAATCAACACAGAATAAAATCCAATGTCAGACACACAATCCATTTACAAGTTCGTTCTGGGTCTGAACGAAACCGGAGGCACTTTCCTCGCATATCCATCCATCTCCAAGTACGTCTGGACGATCACCAACTGTTTCCCTCATCCAGGGTGTACAGCCCAATCAAGATCATCAGTAATCACCCAAACGATGTGAAGACTTCCGGTCTTCAACCACCGTCTTCATCTTCGACATCTCGTCGAATCAGTTATTCAGAATGGGTATAAACCCGGCCTTTCTGAATAACCCACGTATATAATAAACGAATGTTACACAAACACAACAAACGCCTCATTCCAATTCAGAATATTCTTTTATTCACAAAATCACATTCTTAGGGAAAGGTTCCCATTAGTTTTATCAAAGATAAATTCTTCTAAATTTATTCTTCAATCCTCCTTTGGATATCATTTCTAACTTGTAACACCCCACATCCGTTAGTGTCACTCACAAAGGGAATGCACTAAGTTCTGTGGAGCATTTAGGGTAAAAGATGCAGATAAATTACAAGACAGACAGAAATTAAACAGCGGAAAATAAAACTTTGCTTTATTGATAAAATAATTTGTACAATGATTTCTTTACAATATCAGAGTATCATCTGTCTTACAAAATAAAGAAGCATAAAACAACATTTATATTCCCCAATTTTTGCATGAGCCAGCCATAGCATCTGATAAGAGAATCCAAGCAGACTTCGATAAATCTTCAAGCTGGGAAAGAGTGACAGTCCAACTTAACCTGGGCTATACTACTCCCTCCTCTACTACCTGGGGGGGGGGGGGGGAAACGGAAGAAAAGAAGCGAAAGAAAAACAGAGTCAGACATAAAGCCTGAGTAAGTTCAGTAACTTCTAGCATGTGAACATGGAAAACAAAACGACATGAATTAACTGAATACAAGATTACACCATGACGATAGGGTCGACAAGATTGGACAAGGTAATCACAAGATATGCTAAGATAAGATAAACTGGATACGCTCTAATACTTTCGCAGCTTCGCTATTTCCTTGTTATACTGGTTTCTATATCTCTGCACCACCTAACTAGTGTTCAACTAGTAACGATAACGTGATCCCAACCCCTGTAGTTTCCATTGCCTTCAGGCATACATTTATTATTTATTACCTAGATCTAGTCTAGGGTTTTCTATCAAGTGCTTTCTAGATTTAACTATAGTTTTACGCTATCTGCTGAACGCTTTTCGAGTTCAGGGTTTATGCCACCTAGTCCAACTAGGGATTACGCTACCTGTCGAACAATGCCCCCAAGTCTAGGACACACTACCTAGAGTGGTATATGTTCCTAGGCTTCCCCACGCATGTATCGCGAATCGTTATCGCTTGTCTAGATGCACATGTCCTGTAATGTGCGATCCGAGTCCTGTGACAGGGCAAATCAAGGAATACAGAACTCGGTCGGGAGCTTTCAGATATCTGCCGATGCAGATGCTAAGGTCTGTTTTTATTCCAGTGGCTATGGTCCCACTTGACCCCTTCCTCAGCTAATGAAAGGCACCCTTTGTAAAATGAGAACTATACGCCGGCCCCCGGTGCCCCACTATCCTATGGCCATCCTCACCCATAACTAGATAGCAATTATGGTCTTTTGGAGTTCTCCGCCTTTCCGCTTCACGTATCTCGACTGACTCAAGATGGATGGTAGACGACGAGTTGCTATCACAGGGCTACCGTTTTCTCGTCGAATCACGCCGGTCCATCCTAGTCTTTAGGTTGCCATATATATATTGCAACCAAGGCATACCCTCGGTTCTTCTAACGCAGACCTTAACCTCTGTGAGCCCAAGATGATCATCTACAGCCTCACAGAGGGATACCAAGAGTACCCTCACGTCCCCTCGAAGCCTCGGGCTTCGTAACCCAATTCGTTGGAGCCTTCTTAAAACCAGATGGATGTCCGCTCCTTCGTGTTATACTAAGAATTACTACTTAGTTCTACTAACTAAGGTTTACCACTTAGTTTCCAAATTCCTTGTTTTCTTAACTAAGTTTTACTACTTAGTCCCTTTTTCAACTGAGGTTTACTACTTAGTTTTCTTTCTCGCCAGGTTGGGTTGGTTAAGTGTCTTTAGTCGATTCAAGCTATCTTAACCCTCTTCCCTTATCCTATTACACTGGTTAAGTGTTATCCCTTTATGCTTTTTACTTAACCCTATTCATTTATCATATTCTGATGGTTAAGCGTTCAGGTTTACTTAACCCTATGGTCTAGTCCAGCTAACATATTAATTTGGCTAAGTGTATTACTTAACCCCAACCTCTAGTCTAATTAACATGTTAAATTGGCTAAGTGTATTAACTTTACTTAACCCCACCTTCTAGTCTAGTCAACATGTTAATTTGGCTAAGTATTCCCATGGACTTAACCCTCCCATTCTAGCTTTAACTGTGCTAAGTTGGTTAAGTGTTCCTTAACCTTCCCATTCTAGCTTAACCGTGTTAGGTTGGTTAAGTGTTCCTATGGACTTAACCTTCCCATTCTAGCTTAACTTTGTTAAGTCGGTTAAGTGTTCCTATGGACTTAACCCACCCATTCTTGCTTAACTGTGTTAAATTGGTTAAGTGTTTCTATGGACTTAACTCTCCCATTCTTGTTCTAGCTTTAATTAATAAATTAAAGCCGCAACCTCTCACATTAGACAGATATTGCTGCGGTTACTGGATGTGCCGGTCGGTTCCGGGCAGGTTTACAACGCAACTCAGTCTAACCTCGGGTTAGGCATATTCATGTTTTCTAAGTTCAAAGGGTTTTTGATTAATTTCCAAATCTGGTTTTGAAAACAACCATCCCGTCCTTCGGATCAGTTAGGGATAGCCAGGGAGGGAAGGAAACTTGTATTTTCCAAACCCAAGCCTAGACACTATCCTCTCTGTCACCCTAGAACCTTCTGGTCTATGTGTTATAAAAAGGGATGTTATCAAAATACTTTTCTTTTGTTTATAAATTGTTAACAATTTATTCCAAAAGCCCATTTCCCCTTTTTAGACAAATTTGGCCTTTGTCACTAACAGACTTATATTCTAGGCCCAAATCTTGATTTGCCTAACCTATAGTTCATAGCAATTTAGACCTACCATCTTTATTTACAGTTTATGCTAAAACTAGATTTTATATTCTAGTTTATAATTCATACCAAACTAGATTTACTATTCTAGTTCATCGTTTAAGCCCAAAACTAGATTTATTATTCTAGTTTACAATCTATATACAAACTAGATCTTATTATTCTAGTTTTCAGTTTCAAGCCCATTTCTAGATCTAAATTTCATTACCCATAATTCTTGTCAAAATTACCCAATTCACATGTTTAACACATGTTCTAAGTTATCAAAACCATGTTCGTTTTCCAAACTATGCCAATTCCAAGTTTTACAACTATGTTCATATTCATTTTCATGTTTTTCCCCAAATCGCATTCCCACCGTTCGTGTAATCGTAATTCAACCTAGATTATAAATAAATCTAGATTTGCAGACAAAAAGGGAATAGACCAAAATGTCAAGTAAGAATAGACATGACAACTGGCATAAAAAGGATTGGATAACGATGAAGGTTCAAGAATATGGGTAGACCTAACTTAATAGGTAAATTCCCACTGTCTTAAAACCAAGAACAGACAGAATAGGTTCAAGAATATGGGTAGACCTAACTTAATAGGTAAATTCCCACTGTCTTAAAACCAAAGAAAACTAAGAACAGATCATAAAATTGGGTTTAGACCCAATTTCATAGCCACAAAACTTAAGCAATAATTTTCCTAGTTATGAATCAAAGGTATTATGTCAATAGGCAACAGTTTATGTCCAAATCAAAGGCACGGGCTTAGTCAAGGAAATAATCCTTGTAGTCATAGTCACAGTCATAGGAAATGTCCAATTCAAAGGCTTATGTTCATAGTCATAAGCAATGTCCATAGTCATAGGCAATATAGGCGATGTTCTTAGTCCAAAAGGGAAAACAATTCCCATAGTCATAAGTCACATGTCATATGCAAGGTTGTATGTCCCAAATCAAGGTTCATGTTCGTAGTCCAAAGGCATATGCTTTAAGGTTCATGTTCATAGTCCAAAGGCATATGTTTTTAAGGTCCACAATTCTATAGTCATTTGTCCTTGAATCATAACGATTCTTGATTCAGTCCAAGAGTATAAACACAGATTCGAAGAGAGAGAGAAAGAGATTTGGCATATCCTTTTATTCTTTTAATTTCATGTCACAAATAAAAACAAAGTATTCAAATCTAGAAATAACCAACTTACAGAAATTAGATCTAGAATAGAAGGAAAGCGTTGCTATGATTCGTGCGTCGTTGCTCGAAACCGTTTGAGCTAGCCTTTGATTCTTCGCTTGAAATTCTAACGTTGATTTGAATCTCTTCTTGAAAGTCTTTTAGCAGCATCTCCTCGCCTTGATTCATTTTTATTTTATTCTATTTATATTTTAATGGTGGAGGCTAGAATAGAGAGAAGCAGCATGAAGATGCCTTAGAGAGTTTGTATGGAGGAACCATTAGGTCTAGGCATTCTTTTATAGGCGTATAGAGTGTTTTAGGGCCCTTAGATCATCATAGAAGCCATCAGAATCGTACAGGTCGAATACACATCACCCAACCACTCAAAAAGAGACACGTCAGCACAGAACACTCCAGAATTCGGTTCTGGATTAGTATGGGCGCACTTGGCAGGTGCGCCAGTGCATTTTTGTACTGGCGCACTTCACAAGTGCGCCAGTGCATTCTGGCATGTTTCCGGTTTTTCTACCTAACTTCGTTCGTCCATATCTCCTTCATACGGAGTCCGATTTACGAAATTTCGGACTCTATTTCGCGTATTTTTCCGAGACGAATGCAATGGCGTGGCCCGTTTCCCATGATTCTTCTTTTAAAAATTAATTATACCCTGATTTGCGAACCTTAGTGTTACGAAATCACGGGGTGTTACATAACTAGTCGGGATTAACGAACCACACCGAAGTAATTATTTATTTTATTTCCCAATCCCAACCTATGTATCCCATGGAGCAAAACTGGTGATACTCCATATCTAACACCACGGTGTTATCGGTAAAATTAATTACCATTTCACGTTCAAATCTAATTAAAGATTTAACTATCGCTTTGGAGAAAAACTGGTGATACTCCACTCTCGATCACTTTTCAGATTTGATAATTTAAATTATCAATTCACATTTTAATCTAATTAAAGATTCATTAAAACTCCACTTAGTTTTAATCTTTTCAGAAATCGATATCTTGCCTTTAACTGGGTTAAAGAACCAATGTCATCAAAAACACGATTCACGACAAACCAAATCACATTTGATATTAAATACAAGGCTCTGAATAGAAAATATATCGGCTTATATTCAATATCAAATTCTGAAACCAACAAATATCGTATTGGAAATAACGATATAAAATATATCTTTCAAATTCCCATAACAATATCTGTATAGTCACGAAATCCAACATCGAAATATTCCGAAGATAATTTCGATTCAACTCCAGTCTAATTCACGTATTGGAAATATTGATTATTTTCAAAATCACTTTCAAATTCAATTTATTTATTTCAAAAATAAATTGATTTTAATTCTAGTTCAAAACTAGTTCATTTCGATAAAAATCTATTTTTACCTTCTAATGTGGAATTTTCCAGCCCAATTCTTTCCAATTCACATATTATAATTTTACACAAATTATAGATATTTTTGATAATTTTATCAAGGCCCGTACAGTCGATTTCCAACAACGGCCATCTAACTGCACTTACAGCGACCTTTTCCAAATTTGATTTGGACATAATTCCAAATCCAACCGTTAGATTTCAAATTTCTAATATTCATTGGAAAGTTCTTTTCAATACGAACCCAACTGTTCCGGTTTTAGGAGAATCCGACGGTCGGATCTCCCGCAATGTCCGTTTGAAATAAATGGTCGAAATTCACGAACTGCAGCGGCGCGGCGCGTTCTATTCAGGCCATTATATTATATATATAATATATATAGTATATATTTCGTCGATTTCTATTTAAAACGAATTATATGAATAGTTTTAAAATCGTTTCAAAAGCAATTTCAACTTTCTTTTCAATTCAAATCAAAATTGAATTCTTCTTTATAAATTCGTTTTAAAATTCATTTCTATTCAATTCAAATTTTAATTCAATTTGAATTCATTTCAATTCACTTTCAATTCAATTTGAATTCGTTTTCAATTCAATTCATTTCGAAATCGTTTTCAATTCAATTCATTTCGAAATCGTTTTCAATTCAATTCATTTCGAAATCGTTTTCAATTCAATTCATTTCGAAATCGTTTTCAATTCAATTCATTTCGAAATCGTTTTCAATTCAATTCATTTTGAAATCGTTTTCAATTCAATTCATTTCGAAATCGTTTTCAATTCAATTCATTTCGAAATCGTTTTCAATTCAATTCATTTCGAAATCGTTTTCAATTCAATTCATTTCGAAATCGTTTTCAATTCAATTCATTTTAAATTTCAATTTCAAAATATTTAATTTCGAAATCACTTTTCAATATTCATTATACAACGAATAAAATCGATATAAATATCGTTCGCGTCAAAATAATGCATCTCTAATCAACACGGATTTATATTTATCCCATTCAACACATGAATCTATATTTCTTTCAACACACGAATAATCTCAACACATGAGTACTGTCAACACATCACTATTGTTGTTATGTAAAATATTTTATAAAACTAAGGTATCTATCGTTTGATTTTAATCAGACTCCTACTGAGAAGTAGTTCTAATTTTAAATATGATAAAGATGTAAATTTTTATTATATAAAATATTTCACTCAACACATGAACATCGTCAACACATGACTATTTTTATATTCAACACATGAATTTTCTTTTATAATATTCATTATTTTCCCGATTGGAATGAGGCCCAATCAATCACCATATAATGTTAATTATACGGATTCCATACAACACATGTATATAATAGCAATAATAAACAATCAACCATCATCCAAAGTGCACCACACTGTATAAGCATCAAATATAGATATCTAACGCTTATAACAGCCTGTCAATCAATCGATCGACATATTTAATCAATCAGGATGAGTGAACTTCAAATTTCATCCCAACACCCGTGTGGGGTTTCAAACAATCAAACACAGATTTTATTTGTGCAGTTGGGCGACGTGTAAAATTTATCGACCCAATCGATATCAGTCAAATCAGTGTATATAAACAAATCGGCCGATTTGTTTATAAATATTCATTTATCCATTTTCACGTTAAAAATTATATTTTTAACGATAAAACATTTTATTTTAACACCTGAATTTCTATTCAGTTCATTTATTCAATAAAATGATATTTTTATTTTTCTAACATATTTTAGAAAATTTCGGCGGCATAACGGCACGATACTAGAAACGGGACGAGGCCTAGCCTTATCCCCGGTCTAGTGAAGGCCCACGCCATTCACACATCAATCAAATCACTTTCGTTATGCAAACCACAAAATTTGGAGTAAGAGTCTAACCTAGCCTTACTCCTTCGCCTTATAACGGCGCACGTCTAATCCTAACCCATTTATCGATTCGATTTTCCACACCACAAACCACATTCAAACCAATATCGCAATCAATCACCAAACAGCCAAACAAACAAGTCCATGGTCTGTGGACGATTGTGTCGGGTGCTACTAAACACCGTCTGCATCCTAATATATATATATATAACTAGAAAATAAATTGAAGAGTGAGAAATTCTTACCGAAAGCTATCCAATACCACGACACTCCTATTGTAGAGATCTTCGTCGTTCTCGCCTTTTCTTCTCCTTTGTTGCCCGTAGCCACTACATATAGAAATCACACATTTTTATATTTCGATGTCTTTAAAATAAAAATCACATTTTTATTTATTCACTTTCAATTTAAAAATCATATTTTTATAATCACTTCATATATTTAAAAATCGAATTTTTACTTTGCTATTCAATATATAAAAATCGAATTTTTACTTTGCTATTCTATATATAAAAATAGATTTTTTACTTTGCTATTCTATATATAAAAATCGAATTTTTATTGCGATGCCATATATAAAAATCGAATTTTTATTGCGATGCCATATAGATAAAAATTCCTTTTCAAAAAAATATAGACTTCGCCTTTATAAAAACAAAGATTCCACCTTTTCAATTAAAAAGTTTTCGCCTTTTCTAATAAAAAGTTTTCGCCTTTATAAAAATAAACACTTCATTTCAACGTATATAAAATAAAAATCAGATTTTTATTTTGCTACATACACAAAGATGATATTTTTATATTCTCTATCCTATAAAGATTATATTTTTAATACTTTAAAAATATAAAAATCATATTTTTAATATTTCTATATAGTAAAGATTATATTTTATTTTACTTTAAAAATCGAACCTCTTTGTTTTTAAAAATACGTTCTCTTTTCATTTCAAAAATATATTCTTTTTCGTTTCAAAAATTCGATCTTTTATATTTCAAAAATTCGATCTTTTCTTCTTACAATAATATGATATCATTATATAATTAAAAACTCTATTTTTATATTTTTGAATCTAATCTATTCCTTCGCTATAATATGTAAAAATCAAATTTTTATTATTCTATATAATCAAAATCATATTTTCTCTTCGCTCTTCACCATACAAAGATTTCGCCTTTTAAAAAAATCTAATCTTTCGCTAATCAAAATCAGTTTAAATATTATCTAACAATCAGTGTTTAAAATAAATAACAATCAGTTTTAAAATGAATAATCAATCAGTAAAACTTACAGAGAGGAGGGGGTGGGGGGGGGGGGGGGAATTTTTGCAGCGCTGCCGAGGAGGGGGGGGGGGCTCTGACGCGAGGAGGGCGCTCGGAGGTCGGAGGTGGGGCCTGCGGTGGCTGGCGGCTCGAAGGGGGGTCTGCGTCGTGGGTTTGAGCGGGATTCAATCGAAGGGGGGGGGGGTATCGTGGCGCGGTGGCGCGCCGCCTGGGGAGGGACTCTCCGCGTCGGTTGATGAAGACAGGGGGGGGGGGGGCTTCGTCGAAGCGGCGGCGGCATGGAGGAGGCCGCTCGCGCCCCCCCTTCGATTCCGATTCCATTTTTTTTCTTTTTCTCTGATTCGAAATGAATCGGGGGAGGGGGGGGGGGCTGGAGGAGTTTTAAGGGGAGAAAGGTTTTATTTTTTTATTATTATATTTTTTATTATTTTAATTTCAAAAAAAGGTACTTTTCCATACGACCTCGAAACGAGGTCCACCGCCTGTCGTCCCTAACGTTTTACCCCCATTCCGAACACAATGGGATATGTATCGCAAGCTGATTCGACTATTTCGATCAGTTTCTGTTTAATTTACATTTAAATCACTATATTGAATTTTAAACGTACATTTCAAATTACCGGGGTCACATACGAACTTTAAAAATTCCTAAAAAATATTTTCTAGCTTCGTATTGACGATACGGTCCTAACAAAACTAGTTTCGTCGAATTCTGAGATCGTTAGAAAAATGGCCAATTTCCAGTCGATTAAAATCAACTGAAATGGTCAAAACGCGTTTTCCTTTGCCACGCTCACATATTGATTCGAAAAATTATGAAACTTGAAATCTAGCAATAACTTGACACTGCGGATCCAACAAAAGTGGTTTCGTCGAAATCCGAAGTCATTTGCAAAATGTCCATTTTTAAGGGCCTGAATTCCATAGCGACTATTCAGAATTTTCAACTGGACAAAACTTTTGATTCCCACTATGAAATCTCGATTGGTCGGATTCGTTGGAAAGGTATCATCAATTAGATCCTATTATTTTTGGTTTCACTAAAATCCGGATTGTTTTGCACCCGGTACATTCAATTGAAGTTTGAAATCGAATTATCGAACTACCGCGCCATTTTCAATTCTGTTTATAATTATATATAAATATTTATATTCTAATGACGACGTATAAAATATATACGTCGAATTCTATTCAAAATAAATTTTCCCGTCGATATTATTTAAAATAATTCCTTTTAAATATTCAAAATTCACTAAAATGGCCAAAATAAAAATTTTAAACTGGCCCAGATTTTCGGGTTATTACATAGACCCCTCACATTAGATTCACCACGTGTGGTAGCTGGATATGCTGGTTGGCTCTGGGCAGACTTCCATTACAAGTTTAATCTAACCTCGTGTCTAAGCATGGTTACAGTTTCTAACTACTGTAATTCTAGGCATTTCCATTATTAACCAATTATTCCTATATCATTATAAGTTTTCATGCCCCTTTTTCCCAAGTCATATTCATCATATATCGTATGCCCTAAATTCAGATCTTTAATCAAAGTTTGGTTTATGCCCCTTAATTCATATTCATATATTTCATTCAAGTTATGCCCAATTTTTCAATACAAGTTATGCTCCAATTTTTAATGTTTTCCCCTCGTTCCCAATTTAACGCATTCGCATATTTCAGCGGTATGCCTAGGCTCGAAGGTAGCTTGGCTATAAAATAAAAAGGGAAAATAAGGAGGGAAGAGAATAGAAGTATTCACAATAACAGGATTGACATATGACAGTAAAATAGGCATAGCAACTAATAAACATACAGTGACAAAGTTGGGCATAATGATAAGATATGCATAAAGGAACAGATTTGATGAACATGTGATAGTAGAACTAATCCTAACATAATAGGGACATAATAAACAGGTATGATGAGATCTAAATAATGAATTAGGTTAAAAAACAATGGCAGATCTAACATGATAAATGGCTGTAGGCTTAGATTTAGTTCATAATCGTGTCATAATAACTTAAATACACAGGTTATAGCAGATCTGATATGATTTAAATAGTCACAGGCTGAGATCCAAGTTATAGTCAAGTCAAGATTAACTTTTAAGTAATTAGATCTTAAATTAACATAGATTCACTGTGATTGGATCTATAAAATAGAAGAAAGATTGAAGATATTGAATCATAGTTCTCTAAACTTGAATGACTTGATTGTTGAAGAAGAAAAGGCTTGATTTAATCTGGGCAGAGGTAGCATCTAGTCCTTCATTGTTTTTTAGAATGAATAAAACAATGAAAATGGGGTCATATATATAGCCATCTCAGAAACCCTAAAATCTATTGAGATCTATGAGAGGGTCGACCCCCCTTTGGTGTGTCGATCCCGGGGTCGACACCCCCTTAAAGGGTCAACCCATGGGTTCGACACCCATGTGCGGGAAATTTCCCGCTCCCCTCTTGTGCTACGATTTTGAATTGTTTTGAATTTCTGGACTTATTATATATCTATTCTTCTTATGTGTATACAAACTTCAAACCTTAATAATTTCTTCATACGGCATCCGTTTTACGCAAACCATGTGTCTATTTTGACTAGAATTCCGAGAGAACGCAATAGCTTTGTCCGTTTTACTTAATTCTAAATATTTAATTAAGTATTATTTAATTCATCATCTTTAGTGTTGTTAAAATTACGGGGTGTTATAGCACAACTGTGTGTATAACGTTAATTTGCGAGCCTCACACACCGGCATAAGTCAAAAACGGGATAGTGACTGCAGGGTTGCCCAGTCAAAAACGGGATAGTCAAAAACGGGATAATGTTTGGGCTCCATACCATGACACCACTTCTATCGTTTCTTTCTAGCTAGAAGTGGTGTCATGGTATGGAGCCCAAACATTTTTACTTATATGGATGATGGATTGCGAGGTGCCTTGGATATGGAGCCGACTAAAAGGATTGAGTGATAGGTCCAATAGGATCGGGAAACGTATTGTTGAGGAATAACTATTGCACAAACGTTGGGTGTGGACCGGCCCTGAAGATCCAAGGGTTGCCCATAGGTGTGATCTTAAGACATGTGCTAGAGTGTCTCGAATCAGTGAGGAGACATCCCTTTCCTTGACTCATAGATGGAATCTAATTTCCAATACGCGACTTTCGGTTTTAGTTGTAAACCTATACGACGACATAGTAGGATGGGGTACTATGCCGTTTATGATTGATACATTTATATTTGAAGTTGTTTTGAGACTACGCACTTATAGTAATATCAAAATGATTTGTCTTAAAGCTTATCAAGCATGTTTGACTATTATAAGGTAAAACCCTATCCTCCGGCTTGCGTTGTATTGTGTGATAGGACCTAAGTCTTATAACAGCATCATTTTTCAGCATTGTCTTATTTGTTTTATGGTATTCTTCGGATGAAACCCATTCCATGCTATACGGCATGGTCCCTTGATTTAACCAACCTAAAAACAAAAGCTAATAACTGTTTTAGTTCTCACACCAGTCCCATAAATGACCCGGAGTTTATTGTTTCTACCTAAACTTTGGGTGCCTGTAGGAACCCGTAACTTCCCCGTGAAGGACAGCGCGGATACTTTGAGAACAACACACATCGGAACGTAGACGGAAGAACATTTCATTGTTATTACAATAATTCCATCAGATACAAGAATATACAGAGTATAAATGAATAAATAATATTCGACAAATATTAGAGATTACAATAAATTACATAGCAGCGGAAAAATATACAAAAACACAACTAGAAGTAATGCACGGATACAGAGCTTTCCGAGCATCGTTCCAGCTGTAAATCAGGACCCTGTGAATATAAATCTGCAAAACCAAAACTACTAGCTGCCCGTGTGGAAAATAGGGGCACCCAGAGTTTAGGTTAAAATAATAAACTCCAGGTCAGTCATGTGACTGGTGTGAGAACTAAAATATTATTAACATTGGTTTTAAAGTTAGGTAAATCAAGGGACCACGCCATATAACACGGAATGGGTTTCCTCCCAAGAATACCAGTGCATAGAACAAACAACGCAATGCTAAATAAAGAAAAATGAAGCTGTTATAAGACCCAGGTCCCATCACACAATGCAACGCAAGCTGAAGGATAGGGTTTTTACCTTATAACAGCCAAAGCATGCTTGATACGTTTAAAACACATTATTTGATACAATTATAGGTGTATAGTGTCAAAATAATTCAAATCATAAATATCAATCATAGTCGGCATAGCTACCATCTACTATGTCGCCATACCAGGCTCTACAAATAAAAACGAAACACACGTATTGGAAATTGGATTCCATCATGAGTCGAGGCAAGGGGCAAGCTCCTCTCCGCGTCCGAGACACTCTAGCAAATGTCCCAGGACCCCACTCTGATCCTTGGATCTTCAGGGCCGGTCCTCTCTTACTTTTGAGGATTAGTTATTCCTGAACACACGTTTCCTGGTCCTTACAGACCTATATCCAAGGCACCTCGTATCCAACAACCACACAGGTGAAAAGTATATAAATGTCAGGGTTGGTAGGTCACTAACACCACCTTAGCTAGAAAGAAACATTGTGCTCTCCCTGCAGTCACTATCCCGTTTTTGACTAAAACCGAGGTGTGAGGCTCGCGAATTCACGTTATACACAAAGCTACGCCACACAGGCCGTGCTTTGATCATCAACCACAAGACTTTGCTTTTCAACAGAAGCCTTGATCAATTGCCACTTACGCGTGCCACACTGGCAATTCACTCCATGCGACTGATGTCCATCGATATACAACCTCTGAGCTCGTACGTCTCAGAGAAGGGCGTTAAGCAAGAGAATAAATTCTCTGTCGCCAAACAGATGTATATTTAATAGAGGTAAATCAACATAGAATAAAATCCAATGTCAGACACACAATCCATTTACTAGTTCGTTCGGGGTCTGAACGAAACCGGAGGCACTTTCCTCGCATATCCATCCATCTCCAAGTACGTCTGGACGATCACCAACTGTTTCTCTCATCTTGGGTGTACAACCCAATCGAGATCATCAGTAATCACCCAAACGATGTGAAGACTTCCGGTCTTCAACCACCGTCTTCATCTTCGACATCTCGTCGAATCGGTTATTCAGAATGGGTATAAACCTGGCCTTTCTGAATAACCCACGTATACGATAAACAAATGTTACACAAACACAACAAATGCCTCATTCCAATTCAGAATATTCTTTTATTCACAAAATCACATTCTTAGGGAAAGGTTCTCATTAATTTTACCCAAGCTAAATTCTTCTAAATTTATACTTTAATCTTCCTTTGGATATCATTTCAAACTAGTCGGACCACACCGAAGTATTTATTTATTTTATTTCCCAATCCCAACCTATATATCTCATGGAGCAAAACTGGTAATACTCCATATCTAACACCACGGTGTTATCGGTAAAATTAATTACCATTTCACGTTCAAATCTAATTAAAGATTTAACTATCGCTTTGGAGCAAAACTGGTGGTACTCCATTCCCGATCACCTTTCAGATTTGATAATTTAAATTATCAATTCACATTTCAATCTAATTAAAGATTCATTCAAACTCCACTTAGTTTTAATCTTTTCAAAAATCAATATCCTGCATTTAACTGGGTTAAAGAACCAATGTCATCTAAAACACGGTTCACGACAAACCCAAATCACATTTGATATTAAATACAAGCCTCTGAATAGAAAATATACCGGCTTATATTCAATATCAAATTCTGAAAACAACATATATCATATTGGAAATAACGATATAAAATATATCTTTCAAATCCCCATAACAATATTTGTATAGTCACGAAATCCAACATCGAAATATTCCGAAGATAATTTCGATTCAACTCCAGTCCAATTCACGTATTGGAAATATTGATTATTTTTAAAATCACTTTCAAATTCAATTTATTTATTTCAAAAATAAATTGATTTTAATTCTAGTTCAAAACAAGTTCATTTCGATAAAAATCTATTTTTATCTTTTCAAATATGGAATTTTTCAGTCCAGTTTTTCCGAAATTATTTCTTATGATTTTACACAAATTATAGATATTTTTAATAATTTTATCAAGGCCCGTACAGTCGATTTCCACCAACGGCTATCGAACTGCACTTACAATGACCTTTTTCAAATTTGATTTGGACATAACTCCAAATCCAACCGTTAGATTTCAAATTTCCAATATTCATTGGAAAGCTCTTTTCGATACGAACCCAACGGTTACGGTTTTAGGAGAATCCGAAGGTCGGATCTCCCACAACGTCAATTCGAAGTTAATGGTCGAAATTCATGAACTGCCGCGGCGCGACGCGTTCTATTCAGGCCATTATATATATATATAATATTATATATATATTTCGTCGATTTCCTTTTAAAACGAATTTTATAAATCGTTTTAAATTCGTTTCAAAAACAATTTCAACTTCATCTTCAATTTCAAATCGATTTGATTTCAATTCAATTCGAATTCATTTTAATTTTATTTGATTCGAATTCAAATTCGTTTCAATTCAATTCAAATTCTAATTCGTTTCAATTCAATTCAATTTGAATTTACCTTTTATTTAATTCAATTCATTTCAAATTGATTTCAATTCAATTTCAGTTCGTTTTAAATTTCATTCAAAACGATTTCAATTTGTTTTTAATTCAATTTCAATTTAATTCAATTCGAATTCATTTCTATTCAATTCGAATTCAAATTCACTTTCTATCCAATTCGAATCGAATTCATTTTCTATTCGATTCGAATTCATTTCAAATTGATTCAATAAAATTTCAATTTGAATTTTAATCTAATTTAATTTGAATTTCATTTCAAAATATTAAATTTTGAAATCACTTTTCAATATTCATTATAAAACGAATAAAATCGATATAAATATCGTTCACGTCAAAATAGCGCAACTCTAATCAACACGGCTTTATATATTTCAATAAATTCGTTACTCTATTCAACAAAGGAATATTTATCCCATTCAACACATGAATCTATATCTCTTTCAACACACGAACATCGTCAACACATGACTATTATTGTTATGTAAAATATTTTATAAAGCTATGGTATCTATCGTTTGATTTTTAATTAGACTTCAACCGTAAAGTAGTTCTAATTTTAAATATGATAAAGATGTAAATTTTATTATTTAAAATATTTTACTCAACGCATTAATAATTTCAACACATGAACATCATCAACACATGACTATTTTTATATTCAACACATGAATTTTCTTTTATAATATTCATTATTTTCCCGATTGGAATGAGGCCCAATCAATCACCATATAATGTTAATTATATGGATTCCATACAACACATGTACATAATAGCAATGATAAACAATCACTCATCATCCAAGGTGCACCACACAACTGCATAAGCATCAAATATAAATAATCAACGCTTACACAGCCTGTCGACCAATCGATCGACATACAATTAAATAATTGGGATTAGTGTATGACAAATTTCATCCCAACACCCGTGTGGGGTTTCAAATCAACAAACACAGATTTTTATTTGTGCAGTTGGGCGATGTATAAAATTTATCGACCCAATCAATATCAGTCAAATCAGTGTATATAAACAAATCGGCCGATTTGTTTATAAATATTTATTTATTCACATTCTCGTTAAAAATTATATTTTTAACGATAAAATATTTTTAACTATATAAATATTTTATTTCCTTTCAACACATTAATTTATATTATCGATTTCACATCAACAACGCAAACAAATTTCACAACACATCAATTAAACAAACATGCCATCCATGGTCTGTGGATGACGGGTGTCGGGTGCTGCTAAGCACCGTCTGCATCCTAATATATATATATATATAACTAGAAAAAGAAATTTAAAGTGAGAAGTTCTTACCAATAGCTATCCCAACTCCACGACACTTCTAATGTAGGAAATCATCACTGTTCTCGCCTTTTTGTCACTTTCGTTGCCCGTAGCCACTACATATATAAAAATCGAATTTTTACTTCGCTATTCAATATATAAAAATCGAATTTTTACTTCGCTATTCAATATATAAAAATCAAAATTTTACTTCGCTATTCAATATATAAAAATCGAATTTTTACTTCTCTATTCAATATATAAAAATCGAATTTTTACTTCGCTATTCAATATATAAAAATCGAATTTTTTACTTCCCTATTCAATATATAAAAATCGAATTTTTACTTCGCTATTCAATATATAAAAATCATATTTTTACTTCGCTATTATATAGATAAGAATTCTATTTTTACATCGTTTTTTTATACATAAAGATTACGCCTTTTTAAATATAAAGATTTAATTTTTATTTCACTACATATATAAAGGTGATATTTTTACTATCTTACCTATATAAAAAATATATTTTTATACTTCTACAATATAAAAGATTATATTTTTATAACTCTACAACATAAAAGATTATATTTTTATAACTTCTATTTTATAAAAATTAAATTTCACATATTTCACATATGATAAAAATCATATTTTTATTTTCTCTAGCATACAAAAATCAAATTTTTATTCTTTCTATAATATAAAATTATCGCCTTTTTAACTATAAAAATCACATTGTTAAGTTGTTGTTCATATGGTAAAAACCATATTTTTATATGAATAAAAATGATACCTTCATATTAATAAAAATCAAAACTTTCCTATAATAAAAATCTAATCTTTAACATCATAAAAATTCCGTTTTTAATTATTTAAAAAAATTCAGTTTTTAACACTATAAGGACTCAGTTTTTAACCATATAAAATTCAGACCTTTCAATACATAAAAATCGAAATTTCAGAACTAAAATAAATAAAAACAAACTTACCTTTTAGTATTTAGATCGTGGAAGAGCAAGGGGTGTGTCTGCGCACCGGAGAAGGGGGTTTTGGTGCTTCATCGTTGGGCGCAGGGGCTTGGACGCGGGCGGGTTCGAAGGAGGAGGTCGGGGAAGAAGGAGCGGCGGATTTGGGGGTGAGGAGGAGGTCGGAGGGGGTGTTCGATGGGGAGAGGGCGGGTTCAAAGGAGGAGGCCGGGGAAGAAGGAGCGGCGGATTTGGGGGTCTTGGCTGCGGGTGGAGGCGCTGTCGCGCCTGGCGGAGGGCGTCGATCGAGGGCGAGGCGGGCGGAGCTTCTCGTCGGAGGCGGCTTTCGTTGGAGGAGGGCGGTGGCGAGGATTCAGGTCTCCGGCGAATTTTTTTTAATATATTTATGAATGAACGATGAATGAAAGGGGGGGCCAGAATGAAAGAATAGGGGGTAGGAGGGAGAGAGGTTTATTTTAATTTTAATTTATTTATTTTGTTTAATTTCCATAAAGTTGACTTTTTCATACGACCTCTAAACGAGGCCCACCGCCTGTCGTCCATAGCTAATTACCCCCATTCCGAACACAATGGGATATGTATCGCAAGCTGATTCGATCGTCTCGATCAGTTTCCGTTAAAATCAACATATAACTCTATATATTGAATTTGAACGCGCATTTCAATTTACCGGGGTAGCATACTAACTCTATAAATTGCTTAAAAATATTTTCTAGCTTCGTATTGACGATACGGTCCTAACAAAACTAATTTCGTTGAATTCTAAGACCGTTGGAAAAATGGCCATTTTCCAATCGATTAAATCAACTAAAACTGGTCAAATGGGTTTTCCTTTGCCACGCTCACATATTGATTCGAAAAATTATGAAATTTGGAATCTAGCAATAATTTGACATCACGGACCCAACAAAAGTGGTTTCGTCGAAATCCGAGGTCGTTTGCAAAATGCCTATTTTTAAGGGCCTGAATTCCATAGCGACTATTCAGAATTTTCAACTGGACATATCTTTTGATTCCCGCTATGAAATTTCGATTTTTCGGATTCTTCGGAAAGATATTATCAATTAGATCCTATTATTTTTGGTTTCGCTAAAATCCGGTTTGTTTTGCACCCGGTACATTCAATTGAAGTTTGAAATCGAATTATCGAACTACCGCGCCATTTTCAATTCTATTTATAATTATATATAATTATTTATATTCTAACGACGACGTACATAATATATACATTCGAATTCCATTCAAAATAAATTTCTCGTCGATATTATTTAAAATAATTCATTTTAAATGTTCAAAATTCGCTAAAATTGCCAAAATAAAAATTTTAAACTGGCCCAGATTTTCGGGTTGTTACAATCTCCCCCACTTAAAACTTTTCGTCCCCAAAAAGGAATAAAGTCGAAAGTGGTTCGATTAATCAACTCTACGTTCGACCTGGCTTCCATTCTCCAACTTTTCAGGTTTTGAGAATTTTCAAATTCTTCAAAAATTAAGCTAACACCCTAAATTTTCGAAAAATTTCGCCATAACCATCCCTGCACCGGGAGCCACGGGAAAATCCCGAAATTGCCATATAGGCCTTCTGATCTCAAAAAGAAAAAGAAAAAGCCAATCGGCTCATAAAATCATCATCACCCAAACAAAACAGTAAATTATATAGTAAACATGTACCTATTTGTCGGGCAAACAAATTTTATTCTTCGGCACTAGCCTCCTTGCTATGACCTGTTCAATGTAAGTACATGTATATGCAAGCAAATGCAACTAATTTTCAATACAGTTCAATATGTGATTCAATTAGGCTAAATAGCTCAAAATTATTAAATAAATAAACAAACAACACAAACATCAATCAATTAGTGAATTAAAGTTTCAAATTCATAATTTTGATACATATACAAAAATCATGTTTTGATGCCAATTCACAACAATGTATTCTAGCTATATTAGTTTTGGTTCTCACACCAGCCTAATGGAAATATATAGATATCACACTTTCGTCACTCGAAAATAAATGCTGATGATGTTTCGAACCACCATCAGAACATCTCCGAGCTACTAGAGTGTAATTCTATATCTATCCAGTATATTAAAACTTCGAATATACGTTCATGACGCGTATATGCAAAATCTATATATACTCGATTGTCCAAATTCAAAATAAATAAATATTCAAATATGTATAAAGCGATTTAAATTTTAAAACAAAATTGTTTTCATTTGAAAAATATACTCTTCACACTCATTCTAGGATACTACTGATCCTATCTCTAACGAGTCATTCTAATTGGATATTACTAATCCAATATCTGATGAATTCTTTCGTATGGTTCTAATGTGTCTTGTTCTCTAGTTTTGTAAACCAAAGCTCTGATACCACTGTAAGAACCCGTAACTTCCCCATGAAGGAAAGCGTAGATACTTTGAGAACAACACACATCGGAACGTAGACGGAAGAACATTTCATTGTTATTACAACAATTCCATCAGATACAAGAATATACAGAGTATAAATGAATAAATTACATTCGACAAATATCATAGATTACAATAAATTACATAGCAGCGGAAAAATATACAAAAACATAACTAGAAGTAATGCACGGATACAGAGCTTTCCGAGCATCGTTCCAGCTGTAAATCAGGACCCTGTGAATATAAATATGCAAAACCAAAACTACTAGCTGCCCGTGTGGAAAATAGGGGCACCCAGAGTTTAGGTTAAAACAATAAACTCTAGGTCAGTCATGTGACTGGTGTGAGAACTAAAACAGTTATTAATATTGGTTTTAAAGTTAGGTAAATCAAGGGACCACGCCGTATAACACGGAACGGGTTTCCTCCCAAGAATACCAGTGCATAGAACAAACAACGCAATGCTAAATAAAGAAAAATGAAGGTGTTATAAGACCCAGGTCCCACCACACAATGCAACGCAAGCCGGAGGATAGGGTTTTTACCTTATAACAGCCAAAGCATGCTTGATACGTTTAAAACACATTATTTGATAGTATTATAGGTGTATAGTGTCAAAACAATTCAAATCATAAATATCAATCATAGGCGGCATAGCTACCATCTACTATGTTGCCATACTAGCCTCTACAAATAAAACCGAAACACACGTATTGGAAATTGGATTCCATCATGAGTCGAGGCAAGGGGCAAGCTCCTCTCCGCGTTCGAGACACTCTAGAAAATGTCCCAGGACCCCACTCTGATCCTTGGATCTTCAGGGCTGGTCCTCTCTTACTTTTGAGGATTAGTTATTCCTGAACACACGTTTCCCGTTCCTTACAGACCTATATCCGAGGCGCCTCGTATCCAACAACCACACAGGTGAAAAGTATATAAATGTCAGGGATGGTAGGTCACTGACACCACCTTAGCTAGAAAGAAACGTCGTGCTCTCCCTATAGTCACTATCCCGTTTTTGACTCATACCGAGGTGTGAGGCTCGCGAATTCACGTTATACACAAAGCTACGCCACACAGGCCGTGCTTTGATCATCAACCACAAGACTTTGCTTTTCAACAGAAGCCTTGATCAATTGCCACTTACGCGTGCCACACTGGCAATTCACTCCATGCGACTGATGTCCATCGATATACAACCTCTGAGCTCGTACGTCTCAGAGAAGGGCGTTAAGCAAGAGAATAAATTCTCTGTCGCCAAACAGATGTATATTTAATAGAGGTCAATCAACATAGAATAAAATCCAATGTCAGATACACAATCCATTTATTAGTTCGTATTGGGTCTGAACGAAACCGGAGGCACTTTCCTCGCATATCCATCCATCTCCAAGTACGTCTGGACGATCACCAACTGTTTCCCTCATCTTGGGTGTACAACCCAATCGAGATCATCAGTAATCACCCAAACGATGTGAAGACTTCTGGTCTTCAACCACCGTCTTCATCTTCGACATCTCGTCGAATCGGTTATTCAGAATGGGTATAAACCCGGCCTTTCTGAATAACCCACGTATATGATAAACAAATGGTACACAAACACAACAAATGCCTCATTCCAATTCAGAATATTCTTTTATTCACAAAATCACATTCTTCGGGAAAGGTTCCCATCAATTTTATCCAAGATAAATTCTTCTAAATTTATACTTTAATCTTCCTTTGGATATCATTTCAAACTAGTCGGGATTAGGGAACCACACCGAAGTAATTATTTATTTTATTTCCCAATCCCAACCTATATATCCCATGGAGCAAAACTGGTAATACCCCATATCTAACACCACAGTGTTATCGGTAAAATTAATTACCATTTCACGTTCAAATCTAATTAAAGATTTAACTATCGCTTTGGAGCAAAGCTGGTGGTACTCCATTCTCGATCACCTTTCAGATTTGATAATTTAAATTATCAATTCACATTTCAATCTAATTAAAGACTTATTCAAACTCCACTTAGTTTTAATCTTTTCAAAAATCAATATCCTGCATTTAACTGGGTTAAAGAACCAGTGTCATCTAAAACACGGTTCACGACAAACCCAAATCACATTTGATATTAAATACAAAGCTCTGAATAGAAAATATACCGGCTTATATTCAATATCAAATTCTGAAACCAACATATATCGTATTGGAAATAACGATATAAAATATATCTTTCAAATCCCCATAACAATATTTGTATAGTCACGAAATCCAACATCGAAATATTCCGAAGATAATTTCGATTCAACTCTAGTCCAATTCACGTATTGGAAATATTGATTATTTTAAAATCACTTTCAAATTCAATTTATTTATTTCAAAAATAAATTGATTTTAATTCTAGTTCAAAACTAGTTCATTTCGATAAAAATCTATTTTTATCTTTTCAAATATGGAATTTTTCAGCCCAATTTTTCCCAAATCCTTTCTTATGATTTTACACAAATTATAGATATTTTTAATAATTTTATCAAGGCCCGTACAGTCGATTTTCACCAACGGCTATCGAACTGCACTTATAGCGACCTTTTTCAAATTTGATTCGGACATAACTCCAAATCCAACCGTTAGATTTCAAATTTCCAATATTCATTGGAAAGCTCTTTTCGATACGAACCCAATGGTTCCGGTTTTAGGAGAATCCGACGGTCGGATCTCCCACAACGTCAATTCGAAGTTAATGGTCGAAATTCACGAGCTGCCTCGGCGCAGCGCATTCTATTCAGGCCATTATATATATAATATATATTATTTATCTATTTCGTCGATTTCCTTTTAAAACAAATTTTATAAATCGTTTTAAATTCGTTTCAAAAACAATTTCAACTTCATCTTCAATTTCAAATCGATTTGATTTCATTTCAATTCGAATTCATTTCAATTTTATTTAATTCGAATTCAAATTCGTTTCAATTCAATTCAAATTCTAATTCGTTTCAATTCAATTCAATTTGAATTTACCTTCTATTTAATTCAATTCGAATTCATTTCAAATTGATTTCAATTCAATTTCAGTTCGTTTTAAATTTCATTCAAAACGATTTTAATTTGTTTTTAATTAAATTTCAATTTAATTCAATTCGAATTCAAATTCACTTTCTATCCAATTCGAATCGAATTCATTTTCTATTCGATTTGAATTCATTTCAAATTGATTCAATAAAATTTCAATTTGAATTTTAATCTAATTTAATTTGAATTTCATTTCAAAATATTAAATTTTGAAATCACTTTTCAATATTCATTATAAAACGAATAAAATCGATATAAATATCGTTCACGCCAAAATAGCGCAACTCTAATAAACACGGCTTTATATATTTCAATAAATTCGTTATTCTATTCAACAAAGGAATATTTATCCCATTCAACACATGAATCTATATCTCTTTCAACACACGAACATCGTCAACACATGACTATTTTTGTTATGTAAAATATTTTATAAAGCTATGGTATCTATCGTTTGATTTTTAATTAGACTTCAATCGTAAAGTAGTTCTAATTTTAAATATGATAAAGATGTAAATTTTATTATTTAAAATATTTTACTTAACACATGAATAATTTCAACACATGAACATCGTCAACACATGACTATTTTTATATTCAACACATGAATTTTCTTTTATAATATTCATTATTTTCCCGATTGGAATGAGGCCCAATCAATCACCATATAATGTTAATTATATGGATTCCATACAACACATGTACATAATAGCAATGATAAACAATCACTCATCATCCAAGGTGCACCACACAACTGCATAAGCATCAAATATAAATAATCAACGCTTACACAGCCTGTCGACCAATCGATCGACATACAATTAAATAATTGGGATTAGTGTACGACAAATTTCATCCCAACACCCGTGTGGGGTTTCAAATCAACAAACACAGATTTTTATTTGTGCAGTTGGGCGATGTGTAAAATTTATCGACCCAATCAATATCAGTCAAATCAGTGTATATAAATAAATCGACCGATTTGTTTATAAATATTTATTTATTCACATTCACGTTTAAAATTATATTTTTAACGATAAAAGGTTTTTATCTATATAAATATTTTATTTCCTTTCAACACATTAATTTATATTATCGATTTCACATCAACAACACAAACAAATTTCATAACACATCAATAAAACAAACAAGCCATCCATGGTCTGTGGATGACGGGTGTCGGGTGCTGCTAAGCACCGTCTGCATCCTAGTATATATATATATAACTAGAAAAAGAAATTTAAAGTGAGAAGTTCTCACCAATAGCTATCCCAACTCCACGACACTTCTAATGTAGGAAATCATCTCTGTTCTCGCCTTTTTTCTCACTTTCGTTGCCCGTAGCCACTACATATATAAAAATCGAATTTTTACTTCGCTATTCAATATATAAAAATCGAATTTTTACTTCGCTATTCAATATATAAAAATCAAAATTTTACTTCGCTATTCAATATATAAAAATCGAATTTTTACTTCGCTATTCAATATATAAAAATTGAATTTTTACTTCTCTATTCAATATATAAAAATCGATTTTTTACTTCGCTATTCAATATATAAAAATCGAATTTTTACTTCGCTATTCAATATATAAAAATCGAATTTTTACTTCGCTATTCAATATATAAAAATCACATTTTTACTTCGCTATTATATAGATAAAAATTTTATTTTTACATCGTTCTTCTATACATAAAGATTATGCCTTTTTAAATATAAAGATTTAATTTTTATTTCACTACATATATTAAGGTGATATTTTTACTATCTTACCTATACAAAAATTATATTTTTATACTTCTACAATATAAAAGATTATATTTTTATAACTCTACAACATAAAAGATTATATTTTTATAACTTCTATTTTATAAAAATTATCTTTCACATATTTCACATATGATAAAAATCATATTTTTATTTTCTCTAGCATATAAAAATCAAAATTTTATTCTTTCTATAATATAAAAATATCGCCTTTTTAACTATAAAAATCATATTGTTAAGTTGTTGTTCATATGGTAAAAACCATATTTTTATATGAATAAAAAATGATACCTTCATATTAATAAAAATCAAAACTTTCCTATAATAAAAATCTAATCTTTAACATCATAAAAATTCCGTTTTTAACCATTTAAAAAAATTCGGTTTTTAGCACTATAAGGACTCAGTTTTTAACCATATAAAAATTCAGACCTTTCAATACATAAAAATCGAAATTTCAGAACTAAAATAAATAAATAAAAATCTTACATTTTAGTATTTAGATCGTGGAAGAGCAGGGGGTGTGTTTGCGCACCGGAGAAGGGGGTTTTGGGGCTTCATCGTTGGGCGCAGGGGCTTGGACGTGGGCGGGTTCGAAGGAGGAGGTCGGGGAAGAAGGAGCGGCGGATTTGGAGGTGAGGAGGAGGTCGGAGGGGGTGCTCGATGGGGAGAGGGCGGGTTCGAAGGAGGAGGTCGGGGAAGAAGGAGCGGTGGATTTGGGGGTCTTGGCTGCGGGTGGAGGCGCTGTCGCGCCTGGCGGAGGGCGTCGATCGAGGGCGAGGCGGGCGGAGCTTCTCGTTGGAGGCGGCTTTCGTTGGAGGAGGGCGGTGGCGAGGATTCAGGGCTCCGGCGAAATATATATATATATATATATATATATATTATTTCTGAATGAACGATGAAAGAAAGTGGGGGCCAGAATGAAAGAGAGGTTTATTTTAATTTTAATTAATTTATTTTATTTAATTTCCATAAAGTTGACTTTTTCATACGACCTCTAAACGAGGCCCACCTCTTGTCGTCCATAGCTAATTACCCCCATTCCGAACACAATGGGATATGTATCGCAAGCTGATTCGATCGTCTCGATCAGTTTCCGTTAAAATCAACATATAACTCTATATATTGAATTTGAACGCGCATTTCAATTTACCGGGGTAACATACTAACTATATAAATTGCTGAAAAATATTTTTTAGCTTCGTATTGACGATACGGTCCTAACAAAACTAATTTCGTCGAATTCTGAGACCGTTGGAAAAATGGCCATTTTCCAGTCGATTAAATCAGCTGAAACTGGTCAAACGCGTTTTCCTTTCCCACGCTCACATATTGATTCAAAAAATTATGAAATTTGGAATCTAGCAGTAATATGACATCACGGACCCAACAAAAGTGGTTTCGTCGAAATCCGAGGTCATTTGCAAAATGCCTATTTTTAAGGGCCTGAATTCCATAACGACTATTTAGAATTTTTAACTGGACATATCTTTTGATTCCTGCTATGAAATTTCGATTTTTTGGATTCGTTGGAAAGATATTATCAATTAGATCTTATTATTTTTGGTTTCGCTAAAATCCGGTTTGTTTTGCACCCGGTACATTCAATTGAAGTTTGAAATCGAATTATCGAACTACCGCGCCATTTTCAATTCTATTTATAATTATATATAATTATTTATATTCTAACGACGACGTATATAATATATACGTTCGAATTCCATTCAGAATAAATTTCTCGTCAATATTTTTTAAAATAATTCATTTTAAATGTTCAAAATTCGCTAAAATTGCCAAAATAAAAATTTTAAACTGGCCCAGATTTTCGGGTTGTTACAGTGCCCTTATTTTCCGCATAGGCGGCTATCCGTGTATTTCTTTTAAATGTTCAAAAAGCTTTGTATCCGTGTATTTCTTTCAGTTGTGGTAGTTGATGTTTTCCACTGCATAATTTGTTTATGTGTTTAAATGTAATTTAAATATCAGATATTGTATTTCTGTTGTATATTATTTATTTCCTACTCTGATGTAAATTGTTGTAATAACAATGAAATGAACTCATGTTTGTGTTATGATGCATCGTGTTCTCATTACAATCCGCGTTCTCGCATCTGTTCGGAGGTCGGGAGAATTCGAGGCGCAACAGTTTGGTATCAGAGCTTTGGTTTACAATGCTCTAGAACAAGACACATTAGAACCGAACGAGAGAATTCACTGGAGACAGGATTAGTAATATCCTATGAGAGTAACTCATTAGAGATTGGGTTAGTAATGCCCTAAAATGAGTTTGAAGAGTGCTATTTTTAAAAATGAATTGTTATAAAAATTATAACTTATTATAAAGATTTAAATATTATATTTGATATTGATTTTGGACTATCGGGTATTAGAAGATTTTGCATATACGCGTCATGAACGTCTATATGAAGTTTCAAATATACTGGGTAGATATAGAATCACACTCTAATCTCCCGGAGATGATTCTGTTGGTTAAGATCTCAACATCAGCATTTATGTTCGAGTTTCGAAAGTGGGATATATATATATTTCCAATTGACTGGTGTGAGAATCGAAACTTAGTTAGGGTTTATGTTATGATTTGGTATTGAAATATGATTTTTGAGTATATATTAAAGATATATGTTTGAAAAGCTAATTAACTAATTGATTACTGGTTGTGATGGATGATAATTAGTTTGACTAATTAAAATATTGGAATAATAAATTGATGTGAAAATGAAAAGGTAAATTAAGCCAAATCAAATTAAATATTGAACTGAATTGAAAATTAGTTCGAATCAGACACATATACATATATACATACATACATACATACATACATACATATATATATATATATATATATATATATATATGTATATATTGCACAGGTTATTGCGTGGACGCTAAGAAGAGGAATAAAATTATATGCCCAACAAATAGGTACATGTTTACCATATTGACTGGGTTTGATAATTTTATGAGCCGCTTGGCTTTTGGATTATCTTTTGATATATGAGAGTCGGAGAGGCCATTTGTGGTTGTACCTATCAACACATACAAAGAAGGTTATGGCAAAAAAATTCGAAAATTTGAGGCGTTAGCCAAATTTTGATAAATTAGAAAGTTCTTGGAAGCTGAAAAAGTTGAAGAACTTGAGTCAATTGAAGGTTAAGGTAGTTAAGTAAACGACCTTCAGCTCCTTCTTCCTTTTTGGGGACTAAAATATTTTAAGTGAGGGAGGGGGATTGTAACAACCCGTATTTTTTGAACCAATTTAATATATATTTTTAATTGATTTTCATAGAAATTAAATATTTCAGATGAGTTATTTTGAGAATTATCAATTTAAAATTTATTTAAATCGAAGTTAGAATGTTTAAATTTGAAATTCAATTCAAAACGAACTTGAAATTGCGTGGTAGTTTGAAAAATCGATTTTAAACTTTGAATAAATGGATGTATATAATTTAATATAAATCAGATTTCGATAAAACAAGAAACTTTGGAATATTTTGAATTGTAATTGTCTAATGAATGTAAGAAATTAAGATTTCAATTTATAAATTGTAGGTTATGTCTAAATTAAAATTTAGAATAGTCGCTATAAAAAATATACCTTTTAATGTTATATATAGCCCTTCAAAAATCCCCATTTTGCAAACGACCTCCGTTTTCAATGAAACCGCTTCCTTTGGGTTCGAAATGTCGTTTGCATGCTTGAAAACTATAAACATCGATACCTTTTTAGTTGTAGAAAGTTGGTCTCTTTCAATGGATGTAGGACTAAATTATCACTTTTTATAAATGGACGAATTTGGACTCGAAACCACTTCCATTGAGTTCAAAATGTCGTTTAGGCGTTCAAAAAGTATAAACTTCAATATATTCGGAGCTTCGGGGTTTTAGCACTTAGATTGGGGTTAGGGTTAGCTAACCTAGCCCAACCATTAAAGCCCCCAAATCAGCCCCTTTCCTCTTCATTCCATTCTAACACTTCAAACAAAATAGAAATGAGGAAAAGAAAGGAAAATAGAAATTCCTAAGCTAGGGTTCTTGATTCTAGGCACAAATCAAGTGCTAATTTGGAGAGACAACTTGTATAAGCTCTGTAACGACCCAGATTTTTGAACAGTTTATTTTATATATTTAATATGGTTTTAAATATTGAATTGATGATATAAATGAATTTATTTGTTTAGAAATCGATTTACGTTTTAAATGGTTTAATTTAATTTAATTTAATAGTGTATTCCATTTTAAACTGATTCTGTTAAGTTAAAAATATCGTATAATCTTGAAAACGTCGGTCGTTCCGACTAAATAGCGGTTCAGGGTTTTAATTTTAAGAACCACAAGATATTTAGTTTTTTTTTCAAAATAAAAATACATCAGCCGACCTATCTAACAATACAACCACCCTATAATTTTATCGCGCAGACCTAGTTTTTCTTCGAGTTGATAAAATGGTCTCCTGCCATCGTCATCGAGCAAACACAAATTTAATGGCCAAAGTACTATCTGTTTCCTTCTGCACCTCTATATATTGAGGCCATCGCCCTTTGCAATTCTCAAGCCTCAGAAATCCAAACAATAAAAATGGCGAACTCCTCAGCTAAAAATCGAAACATCCAGGGACCGATAATTGAATTCAAAATCGGCCCTAACTTCCTCTTTCATATTAGAAATCAAATCCAGTTCAGGGTTTGAGGCCGACGCAGTACCAACCGTGGGTCGCGATGGAGTTTTCCAGGCTTGAGTTCTTCGAGCCTCAATTCTGGGGCAACGCACTTTGGGGGTTTCAACGAATTTAAGGGAGGTCGAGGTCGTGTTTCGATGCAGCGATGGTATAGGGGAAAATGAAGTTCGAAGCATCAGCCGTTGAGCTGGGGTTAGAGGAGACGGAGGTTGAGCTTGAAATGGGGTTCGACAGTGGGATGCTGGGATGTTCAGGGTTCGTGAATTCAGAGGGGTCGAACTGGGTGACTAGCAGTCGACGTCGAAGCTGAGGTAGGGAAGCCAATACCAGTAGTGAGGAGCAATTTCCGAGAATGAAGGGGAAGTGCTCGGTGAAATACCAAGGAGAAAGAAGTAATTAAGGTAATATAAATTATTTGATTTAATTCTAAATTGCAAGTTAATAACGATTGTTAAATTTGTTAATAACATTTTTTTTTATGTAAAGTGATTAGGATTTTAAGTTAGTTTATATAAAGAGATTAGTTAGTTAGAAATAAAATCTGTAAAGTAATCAGTTAAGATTTTAGTTGAAATTTAATTAACCCATAAGTAATTAATTTAAAGTAAGTTAAAAATTAAATTTAGTTTACCTTTAATCCTATTAGTCGATATAATCTGTATATCTGATAAAGGAAAAAAATTAAATTTATACAAGGTAATTAAATCAAGAAGCCAGTTCCTTAGAATGTAGTTGGGGAAAATACTATTGGAGGTTGGATTGGAAATTTCAAAAATCAATTGGATCAAAATGGATCGAACAATGGAAATCCAGGTGAGTAAATCTCACTCACCTTTAGAATTATTTTTATTTCATTAAAAATAATTGTTTGTTGCTTGTGTGAATGCTTTCTGCTTGCTTTATATATATTAGTTATTTAGGCTATATATATATATATATATATATTGGGTTGATTGATTGGTTGGATTCCCGCAGTCTCATTAGCGGATGCCCGCAGTTTCATAGCGGATGATTACCCTATACGCCCCACGCTATGATTAGTGGATGACCTTCTATACCGCGATATTCTGCCACGAAGCAGAATGGGTATTATTTATGTGCTAACGTCTGTGGATGCAGGGAAACAGGTTGGAGGAATCCAACAGGATTCCTCAAAAATATATTATCTGTTTGTTGTTTTGCTGATTTCATATATTCATATATGATGTGTTAAAATAAAATGATTAAAAATTGGGTGATTTGATTGTTTTAAATATCACTGGGCCAATTAAAAGGATATTGAGATTTAAAAAGGAAAAATTCTATTTTTAAATAGAATTTGAATTTTTAATGGAAATATAAGTATAAACTTGTTTGAAAAATAAAACAAGTAGTTTCTTTTTAAACGAAGTTTAAGAAATAGTTCTTTTATAACGAAGCTATAAATGAAGTGAAAAGAATTATCATTTGATAATTCAGAAATAGAAATACAAGCGTGGAATTGGGATTTGAAATGGAATTTCAAAATAAGATGTGAAAAATGGAATTTTTAAATATATATAACTCAAATGAAATTTGAGTATAACATTTGAATTTTAAAGGGAGTTCAAATATTTGAATTTTAAAAGGAGATTGAATATTAGAAATTCAAATAGAAGTTCAAATAGAATTTGAATAGACGAAATTAGATTGGAAAATAGAATTTGAATTCAAGAAATTAAAATAAGATTTGAATTCAAGGGAATTCGAATAAAGGAATTCAAATAGAGATTTGAATGTAGAATTTCAAAATAGAATTTGAAATATAGAATTTCAAAGAGGAATTGAATAGAATTTGAAATATAGTATTTCAAGGAAGAATTCAAATGTGAAATTTGAATAAAGATTTGAATGGAATTTAAATATGAAATTTAAATTGAGATTTGAAATAGAAATTCAAGTGTTGAATTTGAACATGGAATTGAATACCGAAATTCAAGTAGAAATTGAATATTAGATTTCAAAATAGAATTTGAAATAAACTTTGAAATAGGATTTTCAAAGTAGAATTGGAAATAGAAATTCGAATAGGATTTCAAAATAGGAAATCCAAATAGTTTTGAAATGGAATTGGAATTCAAGGGAATTCCAATGAATTTGAATATTAGAAATTCAAATGGTGTTGAAAATGAATTTGAATATTAGAAATTCAAATGGTATTGAAAATGAATTTGAATCCTAGAAATTCAAATGGGGTCGGAAATGAAAAATGAAATTTGAATATAAGAGATTCAAATTGAATTCAAATAGGATTTAATCTATGGGATTTGAATATGAAATCCAAATGGGTGGTAACTATGGAATTTTGAATATAGAATTTAAAAGGAGTTTGAATATTTGAATTCCAATAGAATTCAAATATAGAAATTGGAATATAGAAAGTTCAAATGGAATTTAAAAATAGAGTTTGAATAAGAGAATTCAAATGAATTCAAGTCTAGAATTTGAATATAGGGAATTCAAATAGAAATTTAAGTATTGAATTTGAATATCAAATAGAAAAGGAATTTGATTTTGAAAAGTAGAATTCAAAAGTGAGATTGGAATTTGAATCAAGAATTCAAATAGAGTTAAATAGAGTTGAATTTATTTTAAAGAAATTTAAAAAGGTTTATATATATAAATATAATTAAAACGAACTCGCCGTAGCGCTGCAGTTCGTAAAATAGCGATTCGAACTTCAATCGAATATACAGGACTCGATTGAAGTCGAAATTCTTTGAAACAAGAAACGTCAGGACCGGTTTGATAATAGTTTTCTAATGAAGGAGAAAAATCTGAATTTCGTCGTATAGATTTTGAGTTATGTCAAAATCAAAATTTCAAAAATGCAGCGCCAGAAACCATTATAAACCATAATGGATTTTATATATAAATATTGGGATTTTTAAGCAAATAAAAATCCGGATTGCCATTTAAAAATCTAGACTTGAGTTAGAAAATAAATATGGACTCAAGTAAAGTAAAGAAGATGATTTTTGAAACAATAATCATATTTTTGATTATTGAGTAGAATTAACTAAAGAAGAATTAGTTAATCGAGTTTGAACTAAAATCGAACTTTGAAAAGTGAAATTTGGGATTGTAAATATATATTCGAAATCAAATATAGAACTAAAATTGGAATTTGAATTCAATTGATTGATAAGTAAGTGGAAATATATTTGAAACGTGTTATATTCAATTATACAAGCGAGATAGGCAGAGAGTTAGTTAAAGAATTACTTTAACGAATTGAGTCAAACGAGTGTACGAAGTTGAAATAAATGGGACAGGTATAGACATACAGGAGACAGGTATGAGGCAAGGATAATACAGGTATATAAATAATGTGCTCGACAAAAGGTACATGTTTAATTCATATATGAGGTTTTATGCGCCGTATCGGCAAGCCGCTTGGCTTTTTCTTTTTCTTTTTGATTGAGGAAGATACCGGGAAGCTATTTGAAATTTCCCGATGCTCCCGATACAGGGGAGGTTATGGCGAAATTTTCCAGAAATTTAAGGAGTTAGAATATTTTTAAGATATTTTGATAATTAGAGATCATTATATCGACGTATTGAATTCGATAGTAAAGTGAATATAGAAATCGAATGTTGTAAACAAAAAGGGATAGAGATAAGTGATTGAAATTGTTTCAATTGCAAATAGAGATATTTTCTAATATATAGAAATAAAAGAAGTTAATATTTGGAAACGTTTTCCAAATGGCATAAGAGCCAAGAATGATTATTTAAAATATTTGGCTAACAAATGTTGATAGAGAAAATAGAGAAGTGGTTTAATTAATGAAATATTAATTAAGGAGCCCAGTGATTTGGTTGATATGTTGATTGAACACTTGTTTTTATTCGATAGTTAAATCACAGACTATCGAAGTTTTTGACCATCGTTGTCAATATGGAGAGACCGATTGGATTATTATCCGTGAACCACTCCGTATCGGCATAAGCGTTGCGAACCAAGTATGCTGAATATATTGAAGACGGAGTAAAGTGCAAGGGCTTTTCTATTTATAGAAATAGTGCCTTCGGTTTCGTTCAATCCCAGAACGAACGTATATGGACGAATGTCTGACAAAGTATTTCCAATGATCAAATGGGTTGGTCTGTATGAATATATATGGTTGCAACGGATTTATCCCTTAGCATAATATCCAGAATATTTGTGCAAACTCAACTAGTGATTAACGGATCTGACGATGTGGCATTCAAAGTGATTGTGTTATCAATGAATGGTAAGTATGCGTAGCCTCAGGCCTCAACAACCGGGAAAGGACAAAAATCGGGCAGGCAGCATGGCTATGTGGGTCGCTCCCATTAGGGTGTATAATCACCGATCTAGAGAAATTCCTTTTGTTTCTAAATCTATCGATTCTGCCCATTCGGGAAACGGTGGTTTGAGTCCAACCGTTGGTGATATACATTCGATACACTCAAGCGAAATGAGTGGTCGGTCATGTGTGGGCCGGGTTGCAAGATGTTCTTGTTGAACCCAGTGTATTCCTCTCTAGAGATACATCATCGGAAGGTGGTCCCATACCTTGTCATGTTGGAAATCCAATCTCCAATAAGCGCCATGCGGTTTTTGATTTTATACTATATATGTGGAGCGTGAGATGCAAGCGTTCTGCTATTTGGTTATTTATTTGATGTAGACATTATTATAATATCACTGGATTTGATATCAAAGTGTTTTGGGTTATAGTAAGGTAAAAACCGTCCGTGTTTATGTGTGGCTGGTCTTACTATTATCCTTTTCTTTCGAAAGATTTTTGAAAGTTAAACAAGTGGTTGGAGTTTACTCACACCAGTCCCATGACTGACCCAGAGTTTGTTTTGTTTTGTTTTCCCTAAACTCTTGGGTGCCCAAATTTGTACGGGCAGTCAAGTGTTTCAGGCTTTTATAGATACACTTGGAGGAGCTTGAAGCAGGAGGCTTCAACGTTAGATATTTAGAGTTACTTCCGCTGAATCAAATGATATGTGTACTCTGATGATGGTATGTATATATGTACAAAACAGATTGTATTTCAAAGCTTATGTTATATAATATATTTTATTCGTTCCGCTGTGAGTTTGTGATCTTCGTTTTTCTTCTATTCTAATATTTCTTTCTTTCTATTTCTCATCCTCTATCTTCTTTCTAAAAAGGAGTCGTATTTCTGTGCAATTTGAGTTGGACGTGTGTTATATTTAGTCAACTCAGATAGCACGGATTTGCGGGTCATTACAGTGGTATCAGAGCTTAGGTTGAGCGAATACCTAGGCTTGTGTGGCATGTGCTCATTAGAGATAGGGTCAGCAGTACCCTAGAATGAGTTGAGTGTATATATATGAGAGAGCATATTTGTATGTTGATATAAAAACTGTTTTGTATTGTGTTGGCTAGTCTGTGAGTGGTTTATGAATTCTGGTCGAGTCGTGGGACGCCACGAAGTCGATAGGAATTTCTAAACGCTTGAACAGAAGATTGAACATGATATTGTTTTCAAGTGGGTAAATGAAATAATTTTACCCAAAAATTCTATTTTGATATAGAAAGAATAATTTTCTAGAATTATTATATTATATGGATATGTTGTTTGATATCATTATAATCAGATAAGATTATAAAAATTGAAATGGTTATTTATTACCAAAATAGAATTTGTACAGAAATTGAATATACAAATGAGATGAATTAGAATTAAATTCAAACCAGAATTGAGAATTCAAAATCCTGGGAAGTTGAAAATATTTTTCAAAGTATATTAAAATAATATAGATTTGTTTTAAAGGATTTGAAAGAAAATCATTTTAGATGGATTTTGAAATAATAAAGCACTGAACTCACTTCGGTGGCTGGGAAATAATTCTGATGATGATTGCAACATCATCAGTGTTCATTTCCGAGTTTCTAAGTGATAAATTGCTACCTTAGAAAAAGTTTTTGACGGAAATTTGTTTGAAAGAAAACAAATTGGTTTGAATATTCAAATGTTTTGAATTTTAAATGGAAATAAATATACATGTATATATTTATGTGATTTCAGAAGAATTTGAAAAGAAAAACCCAGGGATTTGAATTCTGGAATTTAAATTTAACTTAAACAAGTTAAATGGGTCGAAGTGAATGAATTGATTAGAATCAATTTAAATAGATTTATTGAAATAAATTGAAATAAATATGAATTGAATGTGAAGGCATATGAAAGGAAGAAGATCAAAAGTTTTGGTTGAAAATAAAGTCATAGAAATATGAGGAGTTGAGTTTCAACATAAGTAAGATGTTGAAAAGAAATAGATTTGTACCATTTTTCCTACCTTAGCAATTTCGAGGACGAAATTATTTTAAGGGGGGAAGAATGTAACGACCCAGATTTTTGAACAGTTTATTTTATATATTTAATATGGTTTTAAATATTGAATTGATGATATAAATGAATTTATTTGTTTAGAAATCGATTTACGTTTTAAATGGTTTAATTTAATTTAATTTAATAGTGTATTCCATTTTAAACTGATTCTGTTAAGTTAAAAATATCGTATAATCTTGAAAACGTCGGTCGTTCCGACTAAATAGCGGTTCAGGGTTTTAATTTTAAGAACCACAAGATATTTAGTTTTTTTTTTCAAAATAAAAATACATCAGCCGACCTATCTAACAATACAACCACCCTATAATTTTATCGCGCAGACCTAGTTTTTCTTCGAGTTGATAAAATGGTCTCCTGCCATCATCATCGAGCAAACACAAATTTAATGGCCAAAGTACTATCTGTTTCCTTCTGCACCTCTATATATTGAGGCCATCGCCCTTTGCAATTCTCAAGCCTCAGAAATCCAAACAATAAAAATGGCGAACTCCTCAGCTAAAAATCGAAACATCCAGGGACCGATAATTGAATTCAAAATCGGCCCTAACTTCCTCTTTCATATTAGAAATCAAATCCAGTTCAGGGTTTGAGGCCGACGCAGTACCAACCGTGGGTCGCGATGGAGTTTTCCAGGCTTGAGTTCTTCGAGCCTCAATCCTGGGGCAACGCACTTTGGGGGTTTCAACGAATTTAAGGGAGGTCGAGGTCGTGTTTCGATGCAGCGATGGTATAGGGGAAAATGAAGTTCGAAGCATCAGCCGTTGAGCTGGGGTTAGAGGAGACGGAGGTTGAGCTTGAAATGGGGTTCGACAGTGGGATGCTGGGATGTTCAGGGTTCGTGAATTCAGAGGGGTCGAACTGGGTGACTAGCAGTCGACGTCGAAGCTGAGGTAGGGAAGCCAATACCAGTAGTGAGGAGCAATTTCCGAGAATGAAGGGGAAGTGCTCGGTGAAATACCAAGGAGAAAGAAGTAATTAAGGTAATATAAATTATTTGATTTAATTCTAAATTGCAAGTTAATAACGATTGTTAAATTTGTTAATAACATTTTTTTTTTATGTAAAGTGATTAGGATTTTAAGTTAGTTTATATAAAGAGATTAGTTAGTTAGAAATAAAATCTGTAAAGTAATCAGTTAAGATTTTAGTTGAAATTTAATTAACCCATAAGTAATTAATTTAAAGTAAGTTAAAAATTAAATTTAGTTTACCTTTAATCCTATTAGTCGATATAATCTGTATATCTGATAAAGGAAAAAATTTAAATTTATACAAGGTAATTAAATCAAGAAGCCAGTTCCTTAGAATGTAGTTGGGGAAAATACTATTGGAGGTTGGATTGGAAATTTCAAAAATCAATTGGATCAAAATGGATCGAACAATGGAAATCCAGGTGAGTAAATCTCACTCACCTTTAGAATTATTTTTATTTCATTAAAAATAATTGTTTGTTGCTTGTGTGAATGCTTTCTGCTTGCTTTATATATATTAGTTATTTAGGCTATATATATATATATATATTGGGTTGATTGATTGGTTGGATTCCCGCAGTCTCATTAGCGGATGCCCGCAGTTTCATAGCGGATGATTACCCTATACGCCCCACGCTATGATTAGTGGATGACCTTCTATACCGCGATATTCTGCCACGAAGCAGAATGGGTATTATTTATGTGCTAACGTCTGTGGATGCAGGGAAACAGGTTGGAGGAATCCAACAGGATTCCTCAAAAATATATTATCTGTTTGTTGTTTTGCTGATTTCATATATTCATATATGATGTGTTAAAATAAAATGATTAAAAATTGGGTGATTTGATTGTTTTAAATATCACTGGGCCAATTAAAAGGATATTGAGATTTAAAAAGGAAAAATTCTATTTTTAAATAGAATTTGAATTTTTAATGGAAATATAAGTATAAACTTGTTTGAAAAATAAAACAAGTAGTTTCTTTTTAAACGAAGTTTAAGAAATAGTTCTTTTATAACGAAGCTATAAATGAAGTGAAAAGAATTATCATTTGATAATTCAGAAATAGAAATACAAGCGTGGAATTGGGATTTGAAATGGAATTTCAAAATAAGATGTGAAAAATGGAATTTTTAAATATATATAACTCAAATGAAATTTGAGTATAACATTTGAATTTTAAAGGGAGTTCAAATATTTGAATTTTAAAAGGAGATTGAATATTAGAAATTCAAATAGAAGTTCAAATAGAATTTGAATAGACGAAATTAGATTGGAAAATAGAATTTGAATTCAAGAAATTAAAATAAGATTTGAATTCAAGGGAATTCGAATAAAGGAATTCAAATAGAGATTTGAATGTAGAATTTCAAAATAGAATTTGAAATATAGAATTTCAAAGAGGAATTGAATAGAATTTGAAATATAGTATTTCAAGGAAGAATTCAAATGTGAAATTTGAATAAAGATTTGAATGGAATTTAAATATGAAATTTAAATTGAGATTTGAAATAGAAATTCAAGTGTTGAATTTGAACATGGAATTGAATACCGAAATTCAAGTAGAAATTGAATATTAGATTTCAAAATAGAATTTGAAATAAACTTTGAAATAGGATTTTCAAAGTAGAATTGGAAATAGAAATTCGAATAGGATTTCAAAATAGGAAATCCAAATAGTTTTGAAATGGAATTGGAATTCAAGGGAATTCCAATGAATTTGAATATTAGAAATTCAAATGGTGTTGAAAATGAATTTGAATATTAGAAATTCAAATGGTATTGAAAATGAATTTGAATCCTAGAAATTCAAATGGGGTCGGAAATGAAAAATGAAATTTGAATATAAGAGATTCAAATTGAATTCAAATAGGATTTAATCTATGGGATTTGAATATGAAATCCAAATGGGTGGTAACTATGGAATTTTGAATATAGAATTTAAAAGGAGTTTGAATATTTGAATTCCAATAGAATTCAAATATAGAAATTGGAATATAGAAAGTTCAAATGGAATTTAAAAATAGAGTTTGAATAAGAGAATTCAAATGAATTCAAGTCTAGAATTTGAATATAGGGAATTCAAATAGAAATTTAAGTATTGAATTTGAATATCAAATAGAAAAGGAATTTGATTTTGAAAAGTAGAATTCAAAAGTGAGATTGGAATTTGAATCAAGAATTCAAATAGAGTTAAATAGAGTTGAATTTATTTTAAAGAAATTTAAAAAGGTTTATATATATAAATATAATTAAAACGAACTCGCCGTAGCGCTGCAGTTCGTAAAATAGCGATTCGAACTTCAATCGAATATACAGGACTCGATTGAAGTCGAAATTCTTTGAAACAAGAAACGTCAGGACCGGTTTGATAATAGTTTTCTAATGAAGGAGAAAAATCTGAATTTCGTCGTATAGATTTTGAGTTATGTCAAAATCAAAATTTCAAAAATGCAGCGCCAGAAACCATTATAAACCATAATGGATTTTATATATAAATATTGGGATTTTTAAGCAAATAAAAATCCGGATTGCCATTTAAAAATCTAGACTTGAGTTAGAAAATAAATATGGACTCAAGTAAAGTAAAGAAGATGATTTTTGAAACAATAATCATATTTTTGATTATTGAGTAGAATTAACTAAAGAAGAATTAGTTAATCGAGTTTGAACTAAAATCGAACTTTGAAAAGTGAAATTTGGGATTGTAAATATATATTCGAAATCAAATATAGAACTAAAATTGGAATTTGAATTCAATTGATTGATAAGTAAGTGGAAATATATTTGAAACGTGTTATATTCAATTATACAAGCGAGATAGGCAGAGAGTTAGTTAAAGAATTACTTTAACGAATTGAGTCAAACGAGTGTACGAAGTTGAAATAAATGGGACAGGTATAGACATACAGGAGACAGGTATGAGGCAAGGATAATACAGGTATATAAATAATGTGCTCGACAAAAGGTACATGTTTAATTCATATATGAGGTTTTATGCGCCGTATCGGCAAGCCGCTTGGCTTTTTCTTTTTCTTTTTGATTGAGGAAGATACCGGGAAGCTATTTGAAATTTCCCGATGCTCCCGATACAGGGGAGGTTATGGCGAAATTTTCCAGAAATTTAAGGAGTTAGAATATTTTTAAGATATTTTGATAATTAGAGATCATTATATCGACGTATTGAATTCGATAGTAAAGTGAATATAGAAATCGAATGTTGTAAACAAAAAGGGATAGAGATAAGTGATTGAAATTGTTTCAATTGCAAATAGAGATATTTTCTAATATATAGAAATAAAAGAAGTTAATATTTGGAAACGTTTTCCAAATGGCATAAGAGCCAAGAATGATTATTTAAAATATTTGGCTAACAAATGTTGATAGAGAAAATAGAGAAGTGGTTTAATTAATGAAATATTAATTAAGGAGCCCAGTGATTTGGTTGATATGTTGATTGAACACTTGTTTTTATTCGATAGTTAAATCACAGACTATCGAAGTTTTTGACCATCGTTGTCAATATGGAGAGACCGATTGGATTATTATCCGTGAACCACTCCGTATCGGCATAAGCGTTGCGAACCAAGTATGCTGAATATATTGAAGACGGAGTAAAGTGCAAGGGCTTTTCTATTTATAGAAATAGTGCCTTCGGTTTCGTTCAATCCCAGAACGAACGTATATGGACGAATGTCTGACAAAGTATTTCCAATGATCAAATGGGTTGGTCTGTATGAATATATATGGTTGCAACGGATTTATCCCTTAGCATAATATCCAGAATATTTGTGCAAACTCAACTAGTGATTAACGGATCTGACGATGTGGCATTCAAAGTGATTGTGTTATCAATGAATGGTAAGTATGCGTAGCCTCAGGCCTCAACAACCGGGAAAGGACAAAAATCGGGCAGGCAGCATGGCTATGTGGGTCGCTCCCATTAGGGTGTATAATCACCGATCTAGAGAAATTCCTTTTGTTTCTAAATCTATCGATTCTGCCCATTCGGGAAACGGTGGTTTGAGTCCAACCGTTGGTGATATACATTCGATACACTCAAGCGAAATGAGTGGTCGGTCATGTGTGGGCCGGGTTGCAAGATGTTCTTGTTGAACCCAGTGTATTCCTCTCTAGAGATACATCATCGGAAGGTGGTCCCATACCTTGTCATGTTGGAAATCCAATCTCCAATAAGCGCCATGCGGTTTTTGATTTTATACTATATATGTGGAGCGTGAGATGCAAGCGTTCTGCTATTTGGTTATTTATTTGATGTAGACATTATTATAATATCACTGGATTTGATATCAAAGTGTTTTGGGTTATAGTAAGGTAAAAACCGTCCGTGTTTATGTGTGGCTGGTCTTACTATTATCCTTTTCTTTCGAAAGATTTTTGAAAGTTAAACAAGTGGTTGGAGTTTACTCACACCAGTCCCATGACTGACCCAGAGTTTGTTTTGTTTTGTTTTCCCTAAACTCTTGGGTGCCCAAATTTGTACGGGCAGTCAAGTGTTTCAGGCTTTTACAGATACACTTGGAGGAGCTTGAAGCAGGAGGCTTCAACGTTAGATATTTAGAGTTACTTCCGCTGAATCAAATGATATGTGTACTCTGATGATGGTATGTATATATGTACAAAACAGATTGTATTTCAAAGCTTATGTTATATAATATATTTTATTCGTTCCGCTGTGAGTTTGTGATCTTCGTTTTTCTTCTATTCTAATATTTCTTTCTTTCTATTTCTCATCCTCTATCTTCTTTCTAAAAAGGAGTCGTATTTCTGTGCAATTTGAGTTGGACGTGTGTTATATTTAGTCAACTCAGATAGCACGGATTTGCGGGTCATTACAGTGGTATCAGAGCTTAGGTTGAGCGAATACCTAGGCTTGTGTGGCATGTGCTCATTAGAGATAGGGTCAGCAGTACCCTAGAATGAGTTGAGTGTATATATATGAGAGAGCATATTTGTATGTTGATATAAAAACTGTTTTGTATTGTGTTGGCTAGTCTGTGAGTGGTTTATGAATTCTGGTCGAGTCGTGGGACGCCACGAAGTCGATAGGAATTTCTAAACGCTTGAACAGAAGATTGAACATGATATTGTTTTCAAGTGGGTAAATGAAATAATTTTACCCAAAAATTCTATTTTGATATAGAAAGAATAATTTTCTAGAATTATTATATTATATGGATATGTTGTTTGATATCATTATAATCAGATAAGATTATAAAAATTGAAATGGTTATTTATTACCAAAATAGAATTTGTACAGAAATTGAATATACAAATGAGATGAATTAGAATTAAATTCAAACCAGAATTGAGAATTCAAAATCCTGGGAAGTTGAAAATATTTTTCAAAGTATATTAAAATAATATAGATTTGTTTTAAAGGATTTGAAAGAAAATCATTTTAGATGGATTTTGAAATAATAAAGCACTGAACTCACTTCGGTGGCTGGGAAATAATTCTGATGATGATTGCAACATCATCAGTGTTCATTTCCGAGTTTCTAAGTGATAAATTGCTACCTTAGAAAAAGTTTTTGACGGAAATTTGTTTGAAAGAAAACAAATTGGTTTGAATATTCAAATGTTTTGAATTTTAAATGGAAATAAATATACATGTATATATTTATGTGATTTCAGAAGAATTTGAAAAGAAAAACCCAGGGATTTGAATTCTGGAATTTAAATTTAACTTAAACAAGTTAAATGGGTCGAAGTGAATGAATTGATTAGAATCAATTTAAATAGATTTATTGAAATAAATTGAAATAAATATGAATTGAATGTGAAGGCATATGAAAGGAAGAAGATCAAAAGTTTTGGTTGAAAATAAAGTCATAGAAATATGAGGAGTTGAGTTTCAACATAAGTAAGATGTTGAAAAGAAATAGATTTGTACCATTTTTCCTACCTTAGCAATTTCGAGGACGAAATTATTTTAAGGGGGGAAGAATGTAACGACCCAGATTTTTGAACAGTTTATTTTATATATTTAATATGGTTTTAAATATTGAATTGATGATATAAATGAATTTATTTGTTTAGAAATCGATTTACGTTTTAAATGGTTTAATTTAATTTAATTTAATAGTGTATTCCATTTTAAACTGATTCTGTTAAGTTAAAAATATCGTATAATCTTGAAAACGTCGGTCGTTCCGACTAAATAGCGGTTCAGGGTTTTAATTTTAAGAACCACAAGATATTTAGTTTTTTTTTTCAAAATAAAAATACATCAGCCGACCTATCTAACAATACAACCACCCTATAATTTTATCGCGCAGACCTAGTTTTTCTTCGAGTTGATAAAATGGTCTCCTGCCATCATCATCGAGCAAACACAAATTTAATGGCCAAAGTACTATCTGTTTCCTTCTGCACCTCTATATATTGAGGCCATCGCCCTTTGCAATTCTCAAGCCTCAGAAATCCAAACAATAAAAATGGCGAACTCCTCAGCTAAAAATCGAAACATCCAGGGACCGATAATTGAATTCAAAATCGGCCCTAACTTCCTCTTTCATATTAGAAATCAAATCCAGTTCAGGGTTTGAGGCCGACGCAGTACCAACCGTGGGTCGCGATGGAGTTTTCCAGGCTTGAGTTCTTCGAGCCTCAATCCTGGGGCAACGCACTTTGGGGGTTTCAACGAATTTAAGGGAGGTCGAGGTCGTGTTTCGATGCAGCGATGGTATAGGGGAAAATGAAGTTCGAAGCATCAGCCGTTGAGCTGGGGTTAGAGGAGACGGAGGTTGAGCTTGAAATGGGGTTCGACAGTGGGATGCTGGGATGTTCAGGGTTCGTGAATTCAGAGGGGTCGAACTGGGTGACTAGCAGTCGACGTCGAAGCTGAGGTAGGGAAGCCAATACCAGTAGTGAGGAGCAATTTCCGAGAATGAAGGGGAAGTGCTCGGTGAAATACCAAGGAGAAAGAAGTAATTAAGGTAATATAAATTATTTGATTTAATTCTAAATTGCAAGTTAATAACGATTGTTAAATTTGTTAATAACATTTTTTTTTTATGTAAAGTGATTAGGATTTTAAGTTAGTTTATATAAAGAGATTAGTTAGTTAGAAATAAAATCTGTAAAGTAATCAGTTAAGATTTTAGTTGAAATTTAATTAACCCATAAGTAATTAATTTAAAGTAAGTTAAAAATTAAATTTAGTTTACCTTTAATCCTATTAGTCGATATAATCTGTATATCTGATAAAGGAAAAAATTTAAATTTATACAAGGTAATTAAATCAAGAAGCCAGTTCCTTAGAATGTAGTTGGGGAAAATACTATTGGAGGTTGGATTGGAAATTTCAAAAATCAATTGGATCAAAATGGATCGAACAATGGAAATCCAGGTGAGTAAATCTCACTCACCTTTAGAATTATTTTTATTTCATTAAAAATAATTGTTTGTTGCTTGTGTGAATGCTTTCTGCTTGCTTTATATATATTAGTTATTTAGGCTATATATATATATTGGGTTGATTGATTGGTTGGATTCCCGCAGTCTCATTAGCGGATGCCCGCAGTTTCATAGCGGATGATTACCCTATACGCCCCACGCTATGATTAGTGGATGACCTTCTATACCGCGATATTCTGCCACGAAGCAGAATGGGTATTATTTATGTGCTAACGTCTGTGGATGCAGGGAAACAGGTTGGAGGAATCCAACAGGATTCCTCAAAAATATATTATCTGTTTGTTGTTTTGCTGATTTCATATATTCATATATGATGTGTTAAAATAAAATGATTAAAAATTGGGTGATTTGATTGTTTTAAATATCACTGGGCCAATTAAAAGGATATTGAGATTTAAAAAGGAAAAATTCTATTTTTAAATAGAATTTGAATTTTTAATGGAAATATAAGTATAAACTTGTTTGAAAAATAAAACAAGTAGTTTCTTTTTAAACGAAGTTTAAGAAATAGTTCTTTTATAACGAAGCTATAAATGAAGTGAAAAGAATTATCATTTGATAATTCAGAAATAGAAATACAAGCGTGGAATTGGGATTTGAAATGGAATTTCAAAATAAGATGTGAAAAATGGAATTTTTAAATATATATAACTCAAATGAAATTTGAGTATAACATTTGAATTTTAAAGGGAGTTCAAATATTTGAATTTTAAAAGGAGATTGAATATTAGAAATTCAAATAGAAGTTCAAATAGAATTTGAATAGACGAAATTAGATTGGAAAATAGAATTTGAATTCAAGAAATTAAAATAAGATTTGAATTCAAGGGAATTCGAATAAAGGAATCCAAATAGAGATTTGAATGTAGAATTTCAAAATAGAATTTGAAATATAGAATTTCAAAGAGGAATTGAATAGAATTTGAAATATAGTATTTCAAGGAAGAATTCAAATGTGAAATTTGAATAAAGATTTGAATGGAATTTAAATATGAAATTTAAATTGAGATTTGAAATAGAAATTCAAGTGTTGAATTTGAACATGGAATTGAATACCGAAATTCAAGTAGAAATTGAATATTAGATTTCAAAATAGAATTTGAAATAAACTTTGAAATAGGATTTTCAAAGTAGAATTGGAAATAGAAATTCAAATAGGATTTCAAAATAGGAAATCCAAATAGTTTTGAAATGGAATTGGAATTCAAGGGAATTCCAATGAATTTGAATATTAGAAATTCAAATGGTGTTGAAAATGAATTTGAATATTAGAAATTCAAATGGTATTGAAAATGAATTTGAATCTTAGAAATTCAAATGGGGTCGGAAATGAAAAATGAAATTTGAATATAAGAGATTCAAATTGAATTCAAATAGGATTTAATCTATGGGATTTGAATATGAAATCCAAATGGGTGGTAACTATGGAATTTTGAATATAGAATTTAAAAGGAGTTTGAATATTTGAATTCCAATAGAATTCAAATATAGAAATTGGAATATAGAAAGTTCAAATGGAATTTAAAAATAGAGTTTGTATAAGAGAATTCAAATGAATTCAAGTCTAGAATTTGAATATAGGGAATTCAAATAGAAATTTAAGTATTGAATTTGAATATCAAATAGAAAAGGAATTTGAATTTGAAATGTAGAATTCAAAAGTGAGATTGGAATTTGAATCAAGAATTCAAATAGAGTTAAATAGAGTTGAATTTATTTTAAAGAAATTTAAAAAGGTTTATATATATAAATATAATTAAAACGAACTCGCCGTAGCGCTGCAGTTCGTAAAATAGCGATTCGAACTTCAATCGAATATACAGGACTCGATTGAAGTCGAAATTCTTTGAAACAAGAAACGTCAGGACCGGTTTGATAATAGTTTTCTAATGAAGGAGAAAAATCTGAATTTCGTCGTATAGATTTTGAGTTATGTCAAAATCAAAATTTCAAAAATGCAGCGCCAGAAACCATTATAAACCATAATGGATTTTATATATAAATATTGGGATTTTTAAGCAAATAAAAATCCGGATTGCCATTTAAAAATCTAGACTTGAGTTAGAAAATAAATATGGACTCAAGTAAAGTAAAGAAGATGATTTTTGAAACAATAATCATATTTTTGATTATTGAGTAGAATTAACTAAAGAAGAATTAGTTAATCGAGTTTGAACTAAAATCGAACTTTGAAAAGTGAAATTTGGGATTGTAAATATATATTCGAAATCAAATATAGAACTAAAATTGGAATTTGAATTCAATTGATTGATAAGTAAGTGGAAATATATTTGAAACGTGTTATATTCAATTATACAAGCGAGATAGGCAGAGAGTTAGTTAAAGAATTACTTTAACGAATTGAGTCAAACGAGTGTACGAAGTTGAAATAAATGGGACAGGTATAGACATACAGGAGACAGGTATGAGGCAAGGATAATACAGGTATATAAATAATGTGCTCGACAAAAGGTACATGTTTAATTCATATATGAGGTTTTATGCGCCGTATCGGCAAGCCGCTTGGCTTTTTCTTTTTCTTTTTGATTGAGGAAGATACCGGGAAGCTATTTGAAATTTCCCGATGCTCCCGATACAGGGGAGGTTATGGCGAAATTTTCCAGAAATTTAAGGAGTTAGAATATTTTTAAGATATTTTGATAATTAGAGATCATTATATCGACGTATTGAATTCGATAGTAAAGTGAATATAGAAATCGAATGTTGTAAACAAAAAGGGATAGAGATAAGTGATTGAAATTGTTTCAATTGCAAATAGAGATATTTTCTAATATATAGAAATAAAAGAAGTTAATATTTGGAAACGTTTTCCAAATGGCATAAGAGCCAAGAATGATTATTTAAAATATTTGGCTAACAAATGTTGATAGAGAAAATAGAGAAGTGGTTTAATTAATGAAATATTAATTAAGGAGCCCAGTGATTTGGTTGATATGTTGATTGAACACTTGTTTTTATTCGATAGTTAAATCACAGACTATCGAAGTTTTTGACCATCGTTGTCAATATGGAGAGACCGATTGGATTATTATCCGTGAACCACTCCGTATCGGCATAAGCGTTGCGAACCAAGTATGCTGAATATATTGAAGACGGAGTAAAGTGCAAGGGCTTTTCTATTTATAGAAATAGTGCCTTCGGTTTCGTTCAATCCCAGAACGAACGTATATGGACGAATGTCTGACAAAGTATTTCCAATGATCAAATGGGTTGGTCTGTATGAATATACATGGTTGCAACGGATTTATCCCTTAGCATAATATCCAGAATATTTGTGCAAACTCAACTAGTGATTAACGGATCTGACGATGTGGCATTCAAAGTGATTGTGTTATCAATGAATGGTAAGTATGCGTAGCCTCAGGCCTCAACAACCGGGAAAGGACAAAAATCGGGCAGGCAGCATGGCTATGTGGGTCGCTCCCATTAGGGTGTATAATCACCGATCTAGAGAAATTCCTTTTGTTTCTAAATCTATCGATTCTGCCCATTCGGGAAACGGTGGTTTGAGTCCAACCGTTGGTGATATACATTCGATACACTCAAGCGAAATGAGTGGTCGGTCATGTGTGGGCCGGGTTGCAAGATGTTCTTGTTGAACCCAGTGTATTCCTCTCTAGAGATACATCATCGGAAGGTGGTCCCATACCTTGTCATGTTGGAAATCCAATCTCCAATAAGCGCCATGCGGTTTTTGATTTTATACTATATATGTGGAGCGTGAGATGCAAGCGTTCTGCTATTTGGTTATTTATTTGATGTAGACATTATTATAATATCACTGGATTTGATATCAAAGTGTTTTGGGTTATAGTAAGGTAAAAACCGTCCGTGTTTATGTGTGGCTGGTCTTACTATTATCCTTTTCTTTCGAAAGATTTTTGAAAGTTAAACAAGTGGTTGGAGTTTACTCACACCAGTCCCATGACTGACCCAGAGTTTGTTTTGTTTTGTTTTCCCTAAACTCTTGGGTGCCCAAATTTGTACGGGCAGTCAAGTGTTTCAGGCTTTTACAGATACACTTGGAGGAGCTTGAAGCAGGAGGCTTCAACGTTAGATATTTAGAGTTACTTCCGCTGAATCAAATGATATGTGTACTCTGATGATGGTATGTATATATGTACAAAACAGATTGTATTTCAAAGCTTATGTTATATAATATATTTTATTCGTTCCGCTGTGAGTTTGTGATCTTCGTTTTTCTTCTATTCTAATATTTCTTTCTTTCTATTTCTCATCCTCTATCTTCTTTCTAAAAAGGAGTCGTATTTCTGTGCAATTTGAGTTGGACGTGTGTTATATTTAGTCAACTCAGATAGCACGGATTTGCGGGTCATTACAAGCTCTCTCTACTCCTCCTTTATCTCACTACCTTCTCAATTTTCGGATTTTGTGCAACCCTAACACATATAAGTTCCTTTGTGTGTGTGTTTGTTGTTTAGAGAGAAGAATTGATGAGATATAGGATTCCTAGCAAGTATAAAGGCTTGTTATTCCTTGTTGGAGCTTGTTCTTATCATTCAAGAGCCAAATATGAGTTCTTTGTGTCTATTCCACAAGCTATTGGCTTGTTAAAGTGTAGATTAGTGTTCATTTTGAATTGCATATGCATATGAATTGGTTAGATAAGTATACACCTTCCGGTTCAATATGCTTTAGTTTCGTTAAGTTGAAAATTATGATTAGAATTGTCAACACAATCTAATTCATATGCTATAAGTTAATTTGGCGATATGGTAAAGCTCCATTGTCACACCGGCAAGTTCTAAGGCTTTACAATTTGCTTATATCGCATTTGATTGCTTTGGTTAGAGAATTTAGTCGTTTTAGAGTTTATAATAGAAATCATTGCAATCTTATGTATATGTGTGTGTGAATGTGTTCTTGAATGGTTTTGGCAAGCTAAAGAGGCTTCATTTTAGCATATGAAACGTTATAAGTCATCAATCTTGATCCGAGATCGTCCGAGAACCGTTTGCACATCATTACATAGGCAAAATAGCTCATTTGCATCAGTTCAGACGTCTGACGATGCAACAAACGTCTGTCCAAGCTCACGAAAAGTTATTTGCTTCAGTTCAGACGTCTATTGAAGCTCTCTAGTTAGAAATAATTATTTGCATTAGTTCAGACGTCTGAACCGATGCAACAGACGTCAGTTTGGGGGCAAAATAATTGATTTTCTTAAAATGATCATAACTTTTTCATACATTGTCGGAATCCAGCGAGACCGGATCCATTGGAACTGTATCGATGAGTACTATAATATGAAATTGACCAAAATGGAAATGGAGGAAGTTAGAATTTAAGATGAATTAAAAAACCAATTGATACTGGAATCATCAATTAAAGACTGACGGAGTGGAAACCGAAGGTAAGAGCTCTCTCACTCAAACCTTGTGTACAGTTATTTATTTTTTAACTAAATATATATTGATTGCCTGTGATTGCAATATTTGTTTATTGTTTGATGGACGTTTACAGTTTTAATGTTATCATTATTAAACTGTGAGGATAAATGTTTATAAACAAGACGTTTATATTATAAATGATAGGGATGGCAATTTACCCACCCGTCTCCCGAATATTAGATAAGTTCACATAGATTGTGATGCAAACACCACATGGGTATTGGAACGATAATTTTACACATCGCCCAATTATACAAATAATGATCATTGGATGTTGATTTAAAACTCCACACGGGTTTGGGGATGATAAATACTTCACACATATCCCCTATGTTAAGTTTTATGTCAGCCGATTGATTGACAGATTGTTATAAGCGTTATTTAATTGTTTAATGCTTATGCAGTTGTAGATTGTACTTTGGAAGTGAATTGAATGTTCAATAGTTATTTATCACTATTTTTGAATACTTGCGATATAAGAAATCCATATAACTAAAATTATATGGTAATTTATTGAGTCACATTTCGATTCAGATCATGAACGAATATTTTAATGTAGTATTCAGTAAAATGTTGAAGTTTGGTTTTGATGTCCAATTTTGAATGGGCACGAAAATTAATAAAATTGACTGAAAAGTGAAACGTGCAGTCTTAGAGATAAACGTATGAAACTAGTTTTCAAAGATGAATATATATATTATATATATAATTTAGAACAATGGTTTTGATACAACCAGAAGTTTCCAACGTATGAATTGGAAAGGATTTGAATGGAAATAATCTTCGAAATAGTTCGATATTGGATTTTGTGATTATGTGGATATCGTTGAGGTATTTGGAAGATATAGATATCATTATTCAAAATACGATATCTGTTAGTTTCAGAATTTGACATTGAATATAAATTGATATGATTTCTATTCAGAGCCTTGTATTTAATATCAAAGTGGATTTTGGGTTTTCCGTGAATGGTATCTTTAACAATACCGTTCTTAAACCCGGTTGAGGATAGAATAAATCTTTCCATTAAGATTTAATGAGATTTTCAAATCAAGGAAGATAATTAAAAATTAAATGAAAGTGGATTTTGGGTTCTTTGTGAATGGTGTTTTAAATTACATTAGTTTCTTAAACCCAATTAACAGTGAAGTTATGATCTGGAATTTATAATCTTTTAATTAAGATAAATAGAATTTTAACAAGGTAAACTCTCAGAAATATCCCTTCCCTATAAACAGACATCTATCCAAAGGGGGTCAGACGTCTGTTGTAACACCCCGTGTATTCTATAACCGTGAAAGTCATAAATTAAAGTATAATTAATTTGAAATCAAAGAACTAAGGGAAATGGGATACGCCATTGCGTTCGTCTCGGAAAAATACGCGAAACAGAGTCCGAGTTTTCGAAAAACGGAGTCCGTATGAAGAAGATATAGCCTTCGGAAGTTTCTGAATTAAATTTAAATTTCAAACAGAATAAAACAGTTTAAAAAATTAAAAGTGGGGCCCAATGGGCCAGGGCGGAAGAACACCCGCCTCACGCACCCAGGTCGACTGGGCTGTCGACCTGGTCTAACCAGGTCGACAGGCCTGTCGACAGGGCTGTCGACAGGGGTGTCGACCTGGTCCAGACCAGGTCGAACCCAGTCTAACCCGGCTGGCCTATTCTCTGTTGGTCGATTTTCTGTGGTCTGCTTTGTCATTAGGGCTAGGTGGCAAGCTCTAATTGGTCTCTCCTTAGGATGAATGGCTACGATCAATCCAAGCAACATCAATGGTTCTAATCAGTTCATTACCCCTATAAAAATGACCCTAGACTCTACCTAGGTTTCTTACACAATTCTCTAGCCTCCATTGCTCTCTTCTTCTAATAAAAATAAAAATGGCGTCTCTGCTCTGCTGGAATTAAAACTAGAAGATAATCAACATCAGCCTAAGCAACTCAATTCAAACTAGAGATTAAAGTTCTGCAAAGATTCTACAACAAGTTAAAGTTCTTTCTTTAATCCAATCAAGGCAAGTACAGTTATTCTCCGCTATAAACGTTAATTATAATTTTGATATGCATTTAAAACTGAGTTTGAGGTTGTATATATATTCTCTTCTGTTGGATCTGTTTTCGGTGACTGTTTTGTATTCCTTTCTTCTTTTCTGTTTCTATAGCCAGGCTACCACGAGCCTGTGCCCAATCTCATAAAGAGATTAACGTATGAACGCAAAATTTGGGACAATTAATGAATGATGCGAAATTTGACAAGACTGAATTGAACGTATGACTTTAGGTCTAAAGCATAAAATATATTGGACATGTGACTTGGGATTGGATGCATAAATTTGGCTATGAACATGTAATTTATATATTGCATGCATAGAGTATGTTGTAATTTAGATTTGTAACTAATTAGAGAAATGAACATATGTTATTTAGATCGGTAATTAATTAGAAAAAAATAAGCATATGTTATAAACTAGTTTTAGACCTATGCATATTCTGTGATAAAAGAAGAAGAGGAACCACTGTAAGATTACATATGATTTGAGACTTTGGACAAAATACATATAAAAGTCAAGATTTGATTTTTAGAAGATATGATTTAAAGATTTAGATTGTTGGGTATAGTTTGCATAATGATTCATGACTTAAAAAGAAGAAGATATGGAAGCTTAGGTGTAAAAGATTTGCATTAATTAGGATATCTATTATTGTGATTACACCTAAATGTGGATTTTTGGATATATGGCATGCATTGGAATTAATGGGTATATTTGGTATAATTTATATGTGAATCTGTTGTAAAATGCTAGTTTAACAAAAATTGGAACATATGTTATAGGGTAAATTATGTCCATATTCTGCGCTATGTAAATGTATGCAAACATGGAAGTATATGATCATATTGTGAATCATGACAATTATGTAAGCATATGAATTTAGGCCAATTTATGATTGGGCAAGGCATGTAAATAGAACTTTTAGGAATATTAAATTTGCTAAATCTGTTAATTTGTCTAGTTGCCTAAACTACTAGTTATGTTATATTGCCTAGACTGCTAATTAGATTGAAATGCCTAATCTGTTAAATTTGTCGGTTGAAATGCCTAACCTGTTATATGCCAAAATCTGCTAAGTTGCTAAATCTGTTAAATCCGTTAAGTCATATAAAATTTGTTATCTGCTATGTTGATATAATCATCCTGTGATTGATATAATCTGAATTGGTATATATATTGGGCATGCGCATAAACGGTAAATTATTAATTAATTGGCCGCAAAGATAAACATGGCTAACTCGAGGTTAGAATGAGTTTGCGGCGTAATTCTGCCCAGAACCGCCTGGCACATCCAGTAGCCGCAAACAATAGGTTCTAATGTGAGAAGTTAGTCATAGCCTGCTTAAGACACGAGGTTAGGTCTGGCTTGTGGCAGAAGTCTGCCCGGAACCGCCCGGCCCATCCAGCGGCCACAAGCTAGCGACCTAATGTGAGAGGTCCGGGCATTAATAATTAATTAATGCAAATCTAAGATAAGAATGACGTCTAAAACGTATTGGGGGAAAATAGGGTTAAACCAACGGGATTAATAGGTGTAGTAAAACCCGTCCATGAATCTGTAGGCCCAATACAAAGTTAGACAAATCTGAAAAATCTGTACATCTGACCCGTTAGTCTGAAAACTTGTTAACTTAATTTGTGAATTAGTAAATCTGAATTCTGTATGTCTGAACTTGTAAACAAGTTAATCTGAAATCTGTTAGTCTGGGGACACAAGGTTAGGAGGGGAATTACTTGTGTCATCTGTTGTTTGGGACCCATATTAGTCAGTAACCCTTTCTGGTATCAAAACTTTGACCCAACAGTAAGTAGGGTCCGGGCACGCTTACTGAACTAATTATAAGTGGTTCATTCTGATAATGGCGAGGGGTGTTGATGGTGCGTTCCAATCGGGCCATGTGCGTGCATGGATCCCGGTCTGCCTCTGAGGATGTAAGACGCCGTGACATCTGTAAATAGGTCTGTGCCAATTGGTTGTCACTTTAGGGAGTGATACACCCTACTGTGGGGCCGACACAGGATATTTATGTATTAGGGAGCCGGTCGCTTGGGGTAGGGTTTTAGGGTACACTTAGTTCTGTCTGTTTCTGTTGGTACCGTCTGTTTCTGTTGGGTGGTAACACCCGTCCGTTTCTGTGTGGTACCGTCTGTTCGGGTGGTAAAGGCCCATTACTAGTGTACACCTAATTCTACATTCTGTTTCCGTAGGGATTAATCTATTTCTGCTTCTGTCTGTTTCTGATCGGGTAGTAAAGGCCCATTATTGGCATTCTGTTTCTGTTAAAGTATTCTGTACCCGTTTCTGGCTTCAATTTAGACATTAGGGAGACACCTAATTCTGCTATACTAGTATTAGTGCAGAGAAGTATAAAACAATAGTTTATATCATTCTGTTTTTCTGTTATATCTGCTACACCTGTTATAGTTATCTCACATCCAGTTTTATGTTCATATCATATTATTATTATCTGTTCATATGCTGAAAGTCACTGGACTTGCCAGACTTTTTGTCTGACCCTTGTTGTTTCGCCTCCTTTCTTCCGTTCCCCCCCAGGTTATCCAAGGAGGGAAATACTTTAGCTTGATCCGGATTTCTCTTTGCTTGAAGTGCTTAAAGTATGGCTTGGCTCTGTATAGCTTCCGTTCCATGGGGATTATGATTTTAAACTATGCATTTTGAATGCTTTTGTACAAGACTGATATTTTGTACTTGAATTCTGAAATTGAAAGGATGTAACCATATTAATTTCTGTTTCCGCTGTAATAAAGTTAATATTTTTCAAGTACTGTTTTATCTGTCTTGTAAGTTTCTGTTCTGTTTACTAAAATGCTCCACCAAAGTTAAGGCATTCCCTTTGTGAGTGACCTTAACAGAGGTGGGGTGTTACATCTGTCCAAGCTAAAGAAGGAAGAAAAATAATGGTTTCAGCTCAGATGTCTGACCATACATGGTCAGACGTCTATACAATCTCTCGGGATAAAATTTCCCTATGAACAGACATCTGCCCATGGGGGCGTCAGACGTTTGTTCAACCTATTGAAAGAAAAACTATATACTTCAGCTCAGACGTTTGTCCAAAGGGGGTCAGACGTCCGTCAAAACTCTCTGTAAATCTTACCCTGAAAGATCAGACGTCTGTGCAGTTTATGTCAGACGTCTGAGCTGTGCTGAAATGCACAATTTTTCTTGTGCATCTTAAGTTATGAAATTAGAATTTATAAATATTTTAACTGATATTTTTGAGATTAAAACAAAGTGAAGTTTTAAAGAATACTTGATTAGACTGAAATGTGAATAAGGTAATTAAATTTACCAAATTCAAGAAATGTGCGAGAATGGAATACCACTAGTTTTATTCCATGCGATAGTCAAATCTTTGTTTAGATTTAAACGCTAAGTGGTAATTGAATTTACCGATAACACAACGAGTGTTAGATATGGAGTACTACCAGTTTATCCCCATGGGATGAATAGGTTAGGATTGGGATAATAAGATAAATGATTACTTCGATAAGGTTCATTAATCCCGAATAGTTGATAAAGCTTAATTTGATTTAAGTTGTGAAGAGGTATTATAAAATATTTTGAAATGATTTCCAAGGGAAGATTAAATAATAAATTTAAAAGAATTTATCTTTGATAAAATTAATGGAAACATTTCACCAAAGATATTAATATTTAAATAAAAGAATATTCTGGATTGTGATGAGATGTGTGTTATCTTTGTGTCACATGATTGTAAAGACACGTTAGTTATTCGGAAAAAACGGGTTTAACCCATTTTGAAAATGTTACGATGATTAAAAGTCGACGACGAAGATGGTGGTTGAAGACCGGAGATCTTCACATCGTTTGGATGATTACTAATGTCTTGAATGGGCTGTACACCCAAGACGATGTAATAAGTGGTGATCGTCCAGATGTACTTGGAGATCGATCGGATATGCGAGGACCTCTCTCCAGTATTGGACATATGGAACAAGGAATAAGGTGCCTCCGATTTCGTTCAGACACAGAACGAACTTGTAAATGGATTATGTTTGACATTGTATTTTGTTCTTTATTGATTGATTTCTATTAAATATGTATCTGTTTGGTGCCGGAGAATTTATTATCTTGCTTAACACCCTTCTCTGAGACGTATGAGCTTAGAGGTTATATATTGATAGAAATCAATTGTATGGCATGAATTGACAATATGGAATATTAAGATGCAAATGATCAAGACTTTTGTTGAAAAGCACGGCCTTGTGGGCTGATGAATAAAGCACAGCCTTAAGTAGCATAGCTTTGTGTATAGTGTTAATTCGTGAGCCTCACACACCGGTATGAGTCAAAAACAGGATAGTGAATACAGGGACTACATGCGTTTCTTTCTACCTAAAAGTGGTGTCATGGTATGAAACCCAGACATTTTCACTTATGTGGATGATGGATTGCGAGGCGCCTCCAATATAGAGTCGACTAAAAGGCTCGAGTGATAGGTCTGATAGGACTGGGAAACGTATTGTTCAGGAATAACTAATCCACAAACGTTAGGTGTGGACCAACCTTGAAGATCCAAGGGTTGCCCATAGGTGTGATCCTCAGACATGTTAGAATGTCTCGAATCGGTGAGGAGACATCCCTTGCCTCGACTCATAGATGGAATCCAATTTCCAATACGCGACTTTTGGTTTTAGTTGTAAACCTATATGGCGACATAGTAGGATGAGGCACTATGTCGTCTATAATTGTTACATTTATATTTGAAGTTGTTTTGACACTATGCACTTATAGTAATATCAAAATGATTTGTTTTAAAGGGTATCAAACATATTTGGCTATTATAAGGTAAAACTCTATTCTCCGGCTTGCGTTGCATTGTGTGATGGGTCCTGAGTCTTATAATAGCTTCATTTTTCAAAAAAACATTGCGTTGTTTGTTTTATTGTATTCTTGGGAGGAAACTCGTTCTGTGTTATACGCCGTGGTCTCTTGATTTACCCAACTTAGAAGTAAAAGTTAATAACTATTTTTGTTCTCATTCCAGTCCCATGACTGACTCGGAATTTTTTGTTTCTAACTAAACTCTAGGTGCCCATATTTTCCACACAGGCAGCTAGTAGTTTGGTTTTGCAGATTTCTATTTAGCAGGATCCTGGATTACAGCTGGATCTATACTCGGAAAGCTTTGTATCCGTGTATTTCTTTCAGTTGTGATAGTTGATGTTTTCCACTGCATATTAGGTTTATGTATTTAAATGTAATTTAAATCTCTGATATTGTATTTCTGCTGTATATTATTAATTTCATACTATGATATCTTGTATTCTGATGTAAATTGTTGTAATAGCAATGAAATGTTCTCATGTTTGTGTTCTGATGCGTCGTGTTCTCATAACAATACGCGTTCTCCCGTTTCTTCGGAGGCCGGGCGAATTCGAGGCATAACAGTACCCGTTGAGTTGACTAATTAAATCCGAATTACACAAAAAAGAAGATAGTTAGTAGTAAGAAATTAGAGGGTGAGAAAAGAAAGAAATATTAGAATAGAAGAAGAAGAACGAACACAACACAAAGTCTCACATCGCAGCGGAACAAAATGTAATATAGAAACAAATCTTTATTGAGAGATTGAAAATATACTTACAAACAAAGTACATCAACACCTCTGGACAGTTATAATAAGCTGTCCTCATACATCACACAGTGGAATATAGAATATAAACCATACGTCTGGACTTATCCATCTCATCTTCGAATTTCACAACATCCGATAACCTGAACCAGTAAAACTCGGTCTTACCTGAGCATTGCAAACACCAGGATCAGTTTGGTGGACCTGCATGAAAAAAACTCACTAAATTTAAGGGTATCATCCAACTTGATTTTAAACTTCAAATCTCTTCGAAAGAAAAGGATAATCGTAAGACCAAATCCACACATAAATACATACGGTTTTTACCTTATGGTAACCCAAAACAATTTTGAAATCATATCTTTTCTGATATTATAATAATGAATAATACAAATAAATAACAATATAGTAGAATGCTTGCATCTTACGCTCCACATATATAATATACAATCAAAACTGCGGGTGCTTATTGGAGAATGGATTCCAACTTGCAAGGTATGGGACCACCTTCCGACAGTGTATCACTAGAGATGAATACACCAGGGTTCAACAAGAACATCTTGAAACCTAGAATAAACAAGACTGGCCATTCACTTCGCTTGAATGTTCTGAATATATTATCACCAACAGTTGCTTGTAACATAACCGTTCCCGAGAGATACAGAAGTGAAAGAAGAACAAATATAAATTTTTCTAGATGGTGACAATACACCCAAATAGGAGCGACCTACATAGACATGCAACCTACCCAATTTTGTACCATTTTCCAGTTAATGAGGCTTGAGGTTTAAATCTTCTTTTTAGAACATCTGGTCGCGTCAGATCCATCAAATCACAAATTGATGTTTACAAAAATATTCTGGGTGTCTAAGCAGTAAGAACTAATTCCTCTACCACAAACAAAATATGTTAGTGGAAATCAGTGTACGCGATCCTTTGGAAATACTCTGCTAGATATTCATTGTGACACCGCACATCCGTTAATGTCACTCATTAAGAGAATGCATTAAGTTTCATGAAGCGTTATAGGCAAACAGAAACAGAAACATTACAAGACAGATGTAAAATAGCAGCGGAATTAAAAACTTTATTAACCGTAAAGCATCGTGGTTCAAAACATCATATGTCTGAATTACACAAAAAATAGTACATCATAAAAACTTCTGTCTTGTACTTAAAACATCAGAGTACAAAATAAAAGAAGCAAAATCCCCAAATAAAAACATAGCCATAATAGCAAAGATAGGAGCTTGAGCAATACATCTAAGCAGCTCCAGCAAATGATAGCAGAATCCTGGTCAAACTTGAGTATTCCCACCCTGAGAACCTTGAGGGGGGAGGAACGAAAGAAAGAAGAGGAAACAAAAAAGGGTCGGACATAAAGTCTGGCGAGTCCAGTTACTTTTAGCAAGTAAATAAGTAAAAGTATCATGACAGGCATATAAAGTGGATAAGAAAGATAACATACAAAAAGCAGGTATGACAAGGTAATCATGATAGAGTGTATACGCTTCTCTAATGATTACTCTTATTCTCTGCACTAATACTAGTATAACCAGAATGATATGATCCCAGCAACTATCAAATGGTGGACTTAGGCGTACTTTTGGTGAGAGGTTTTAACCCCATACAATCCACAGGCAGCCTAATCTAACAGGCTCATAAACTTTACCAGAGTCTAAATATACCCTAACTATAACCTTAGTCGATCGGATCCCTACTTCTTAGATACCCTGTGTTGGCCCCATAGCAGGGTGTATCACTCCCTAAAGTGGCAACCCTTCATTTTCGTACGTGCACAACTATATCTACTGGTTTCACGGTCGTCTTATCCCCCTCTTCCTGGACATACACGCACATGTCCCGGTCGGTTTGCTGGCCTACACCGTCCTCCATGTTTGGATCTTGCCCCAATTCCGACCTAGGGCAGAGTACTCGTTCGATACCATTATATGGGTTACTAACTCAAAAAGGGCCCACACACAAGATGATGCAAGCTCTCCCCTTTATGTTGCATCCCCACTGGGATTTGCATAGGTTATGTATACCTATTGGTGTCTTTAATTATATAACCCCCTCAGGTCAAGTTTGTTTGCCAATATATAAATATTACCCATCCCCTCAGATTTACTTAAACCACCCACTGTTCAAACAAATTTATTTAACCCTTGTTAAAGTTCATGTTCATAAAATCCCCGTGGATTCAACTAGGTTAAGTATTCCAATTCATTACCATGTCCATTTATGGTTATAATGTGCTAGACCTCCCACATTAAGCTTGCCACTTGTGGATGCTGGATATGCCGGTCGGTTCCGGGTAGACTTCTTCCACAAGTCGGGCTTAACCTCGTGTCTTAGCACGTCTCGTTTTTGTGCACCTAGACCCCTCACATTAGATTCACCACTTGTGGTAGCTGGATATGCCGGGCGATTACAGGCAGAGTTCCACCACAAGTGTAATGTAACCTCGTGTCTAGGCGCAGTTACAGTTTCTAGTTACTGTAATCCTAGGCATTTCGTTATTAGGCAAATTTTACCTATGTCGTTATAGGTTTTCATGCCTCTTTCCCCCCAGTTATGTTCATAATGAATTATATGCCCTAAATTCATATTCATAAACATTATTCAAGTTATGCCAAATTCCCTATTTACAAGTTATGCCCAATTTCAATATTTTTCCTCTCATTCCCCGTTTAACGCGTTCGCATATTTCAGCGGCATGCCTAGGCTCGAAAGTAGCCTGCCTATATAAAATAAAAGGGAAAGGATGAAGGGAAGATGATAGAAATGATTATATTAACAAGATTGACATAAACACATAGTGGCATATTGATAAGATGTGCATATAAGAACAGATCTGGTTAACATGAGATAATATAGAATTGATTCTAACATAATAGGGATTTCATAATAGGCCTAATAATTTCTAAACAATAATTTAGATGTCCAACTAATAAAAAATCTAATTTAACCGCAAACATGATAGGTACAAGGTGATCTATATAGTGAATTAGATCTATAATCAAAGTAGATCTGACATGATAAAGGTTAAGATCCAAGTCATAGTTATGTCAGAATATCAAAGATTCACAAGTTCTTACAGATCTGATATGATTCAAGCAGTCATAGGCATAGATCCAAATTACAGTCATATCATGTCTTACTTTTTAATTATTTAAATCTGAAAGTAACTTAAACTCACAGTGTTTGGATCTAGAAAATAGGAGAAGAACAACAGTGCTTAAATCATAGATCTACAATTGGTTAACTTGATCACAGAAGAAGAAAAAGGTTTGATTCAGTCAGGCTAGCAACAACATCTAGTCCTCCATTATTTTTTAGTGTAGAAAACAAGAGAAATGGAGCCATATTTAAAGCCTAACCGAAACCCTAATCTGCCCAGATCCGCGCAGGGGGTCGACCCATTGGTCGACACCCCCTTGAGGGGTCGAACTCCTGGGGTGGGAAATTTGCCGCCCGCGGAAATTCGATTTTTGAACTGGAATTTGATTTTCTGATTTAATTATATATATATATATATAATTCTCTGGCATGTATACAAACTTCAAACCTTCATAACTTCTTCATACAGTGTCCGTTTTATGCAAACCAAATGTTTATCTTGACTAGAATTTCGAGACAGACGTAATGGTGTAGTCCGTTTCCCTTAATTTTGAATATTAAATTAATTATTCTTTAATTTGTTCTATTTAGTGTTGTTAAAATTACGGGGTGTTACATTCTCCTATACTCAAAGGATTTCGTCCCCGAAATCTCCAAGTTAAGAAGAATGTATACCCTAACATCCACATCCATCTACTCATCCACCAATCATAGGCATCCATTGTCCTTAAAAGATTTCTAATGCTTATATGAACATATGCAAAGGTGTGTGTATATGTCTATACTAATGCAAAAGATCAGACAGTCTACTGATTCAGTCGACCTCCTTAATGTAATATATGTTCGTACCATGAATCCATCACGTATGCAAGTGATCCTATTATAACATGTAAGTTCTACATGTGTGCACAATCATTCGTCCAAATGAAACATCCATATGATGATACATCCATTTCCATCCATAAAAAGAAGAAAATGCACACACATTCATATGCTGTATGAGAATGATTGAGCCGATCTAATGCCTAATATGCGTGTATATGCATCCACAGGCAACCACTAGCAAACACTTGCATCCACTTCCATCCATCAAACATAACATGTCTCAAACACATGTTTACATCCATAGGATTCCTACCTAAAGGTCGAAGATTCGATCGATAGGACATGCTTAAATGATAGAAATAAGAAAGAATACAAGCTTTGGAAAAGGAGTTAAGAACACACCCTTGAAGAGAAAAGGGTACGAAGCACGAATCTTGTCTTCAGTCTCCCAAGTCGAATCCTCTCGGTTATCTCCCCACTGAACCTTTATCAACTTGGCTTCTCTATTGCGTAGCTTCTTAACTTCTGATCTAAGAATACGGGTAGGAACTCGTCTAACTGTCGCCTCTTGTTCCACTTCTACTTTTTACTATATACTCGGCTTAACTACTTCTGCTGTATCATGTAAGCACTTCCGCAAATGAGAAATGTGGAAAACATCATGAACTCCAGATAGGCTCTTTGGTAGCTTTACTCTATATGCCATTTGACTAACCCTTTCTATTATGGGAAATGGCCCTACAAATCTTGGTGCCAATTACCCTACAGATCCGAAGCGAACCACATTCCTCAAAGGTGACACTTTAATGAAAATCATATCTCCTACCTTGAATTCAATGTCAGTCCTTCTCTTGTTAGCGTAGGATTTTTGCCTTTCTTGAGCGGTCTTCATTCGTCGTCTAATAAGATAAATCTTCTCGGATGTTTCCCTAATCGTATCTGGCTCAAGTAATTGCCTTTCTGTAGATTCCCACCAACAAGTTGGTGATCTACAGGGTCGTCCATATAATGCTTCGAAGGGTGCCATGCCAATGCTAGCTTGATAACTGTTGTTGTAGGTGAACTCTACTAAAGGAAAATGCTCCTCCCAAGTCCCTCTGAAGTCTAGGATACACAACCTCAAAAGATCCTCTAGAACCCTATTTACCCTCTCTGTCTGTCCATCAGTCTGAGGATGATAAACGGTGCTTAAACATAACTATGTACCTAATGCTTCTTGCAAGGTACTCCAAAATTCACTGCTGAAAATGGGGTCATGATCGCTTACGATACTGGAAGGTACTCCATGAAGACGGACTATCTCTCGAACATAAACTGCTGCCAACCATGTCGCCATCCTCTTGCTCTTAACTGGAATGAAATGAGCGCTCTTAGTAAGTCTATCCACCACAGCCCAAATACTGGTATTGCCTTTCTTTAATTTAGGCAAACTATCTATGAAATCCATAGAGACGCTCTCCCACTTCCACCATGGAACCTCCAAAGGATGAAGTAAACCATTGGGCTTCTTTTGCTCAGCTTTGACTTGCTGACAAACCAAACATTGAGAAACAAACTCTGTGACATCTTTCTTCATCCCAACCCAAAATAAAACCCTCTTCATATCCCTATACATCTTATCACTTCCTGGATGAATAATCATCTTAGAATGATGGGCTTCTTCTAGGACTGTCTTTAACAAGCTTCCATTTTGGGAAACACAAAGCCTTCCATCTCGTCGCAACCACCCTTTATCGTCTATGGAATATCTATTGAGTTGACTAGAAGTCTCCCCTTTACTGAGCCTATCCAAGATGTCTGAAATCTGTGGATCACCTCGCTGTGAAGCTCTTATCTGATCCATAAGAGTAGGTCGTATCTCTAGCGATGCAAACAAACCGGGCAAACACTCGGTGGAGTGTCTAAAATCAAAAGTCGATATGAACTCCAAGCTTTTCCTTTCCACAAACAGAGGACTTAAGTCCATCCTTTGCCTACTCAGTGTGTCTGCCACCACATTACCCTTGCTAGGGGTATAAGCGATCTCGGAGTCATATGATGCTAAGAACTCCATCCACCTCTGCTGCCTTAAATTAAGATCTTTTTGCGAGAACAAGTACTTGAGAGATTTATGATCGGTATACAACTCGAACTTCTCTCCAAGAAAATAATGACGCCACATCTTAAGCTTGAATACTATGGTAGCCAGCTCTAAATCATGGGTAGGGTAGTTCTTCTCATGAACTCTTAGCTGTATTCCTCCATAACATTATACCCTTCCTCTTGCATCAGAACCAAACCAAGCCTTGTACCACATGCATCAGTGTATACTGTAAATACTTTATTCCCATCGGGCAAGGTCAAACTGGGTTTGTTGTCAGAGCCCTCTTCAATCGTTGGAAAGCAACATCACAATCTATATCCCATAAAAACATTAATTTCTTCTTTGTCAGCCTGGTGAGTGGGGCTGATATCTATGTGAATTCCTTAATAAACTTCCGATAATAGCCTGCCAACCCCAGAAAGCTTCTTAGCTCCGTTGCATTCTCTGGAATCTACCAATCCTGAACTACAATCACTTTTGCGGGATCTACTGCTATCCGTTCTTTAGAAATCACATGCCTGAGGAATCTACCCTGTTTTCTCCAAAAATGGCACTTGGAGAACTTTGCCTTAAGTTGATGTTCCAGCAGAGTTTTCAAAACCTCCCTTATATGCAAGGCATGCTCTTTCTCGCTCTTCGAGAAAATCAAGATATCACCAACAAAGACCACGACAAATTTGTTTAGAAATTACCAAAACACCCTACTCATCAGATCAACAAAATAGGCGGGTGCATTCGTCAACCCAAAAGGAAGAACGAGCCACTCAAAGAAACCATCTAGAGTCCTAAAAGCGGTCTTATATATACTGTCCTCAACCACCCTCAACTGTTGAAACCCTGTGGCTAATTCTAACTGAGAGAATAGCGATGCACCAACAAGCTGGCCAAACAAGTCATCTATCCTTTTGAGTGGGTGCCTGTTCTTCTTAGTGAGTTTACTCAACTCCCTATAGTTTACACACAAGCGAAGCGAACCATCCGCCTTAGTTGCGAATACTATTGGAGCACCCCATTCAGATATGCTTCGCCTAATAAACCCTTTCTCAAGCAACTCTCCTACTTGCTAGTAGGCTCCCTCCTTTGCCTTGGAGACATATGGCGCACAGGTAATGCAACTGGCTTTGCATTGTCCACCAAATATATACGAAAATTGATTTCATGCCTCAGAGGTATGCCCCTTACCTCATCAAAAACATCAGGATAATCTCGGACTACTGGATCATATTGCAGATCATTGATAGATGCATCAAGAGACTTTAGGAAACTAAGCATAACATACCCTTGCGAGTCACAAGAAATCTCGAGGGTACTCCCATGACAAGTCAAAATCCTAACCACCCTCCTCTCACAATCCAGAATGGCACCATACATGGCTAGCCAATCCATCCCTATAATCTAACCATAGCCCATAAAACCGAGCACACATGTGTCGCCCTCAAATTTGGTGCCTAAGATAGATATTCTCAAACCCCGACATCTCATGGATAAATGAGCCGAACCACCAATGGTTTTGAGACAATAACGGGATCCACTACCATACTAGTATTTAAGTGCAGAGATTCAACCACAAAACTAGATATGAATGAATGTGAAGCGCCAAAATCAAAAAGGGTTCTAATAGGATGATTGGAAAGAGAAATCAAACCTTCCATGGAAATTTTCCTACCTCTATCTGGAGCATTGGTCGCGAGAGCGTGCACCTGCCCTCCATAAGCTCCTGCCCTTTGACCTTGTCCCTGTTTCTTCGGGCACTCCCTAGCAAAGTGTCTGACCTCTCCACAATTGAAGTAAGTATTATTCCTTCTTTTGCAGTCCTTGACCAAGTGACCCTCACATCCACTACTGTGACACTTCCTCTTATCCTTAGCCTTGTCATTCTTTTCGTCCTTCTGTTGTTGTTGTTGTTGTCCTTTCTTAGGCCATGCCTTCTTGTTTTGCATTGTTTTCTCAGTCTTAACTTCCTTCTTTTCTCCTTTGTATTCCTCATGCATCAAGGCCATATCAACGAGCCTTTCAAAAGTAGCTCCCATTGGAATATGGGACATAGCTAACCCATGAAGGGGTTCATTAAGCCCCTTAACAAACCGCAAAGCTTTCATATGTGGAATACCTATCAGTTCCAATCCAAACCTTGCTAGTTGGTTAAATTTGTTCACATATTCTTTAACAGTCATGTTTCTTTGTTTGAGCGCCAAGAACCTCTCCATTTGCATGCTTTTCTCGGCTTGAGAAAGAAATTTCATTTCAAACCTCTGTCTAAAATCATCCCATGTCTCCATCGGACGTCCAGCTTGGGTAACTTCCCACCAGAACGAAGCTTCGTCTTTCAATAGCTAGACAACTAACTGAATTTTCCTTCGATCTTCCACTTCAAAAATTCCAAACAAGTCCTCAGTCTCCTTGAGCCAACTCCTTGCCTCTACAAAGGTTTCAATTCCATGGAATGGCTTCTCGCCCATGGCGCAGAAATTTTTGAACATCTTAGCAAAATTATCCGCTCTTGGAGGAGGAGGAGGAGGAGGAACAACGGGTGCAACTGGGGGAGGAACGTCAGCTTGACCACCAGCAGGCGCTGTGGCCTCTAGATGCCTAAGGAACGAGCCTAGTATCGTAACGCCCTCTGGAATATTAGGTTCCCTAGACATGCTGAAAAGAAAAGGAAAGGGATTCAGACAAAGGATTAAAAGATATTACATATGGCTAGGGGAATATGTTTTTCAAAACAGACTTTTCTTCTTGAAAATGCTATCTTTTAAAACCTTTATGAAAATTATTTTCAAAATCATTTTATCTAATCTGGTAACCTTTAGTTCTGATACCAAGTGTGACACCCCACGTCCATTAATGTCACTCATTAATAGAATCCATTAAGTTTCGTGAAGCGTTATAGGTAAACAGAAACAGAAACATTACAAGACAAATATAAAATAGCAGCGGAATTAAAAACTTTATTAATCATAAAGCATCATGGTTCAAAACATCATATGTTTGAGTTACATAAAAATTAGTACATCTTAAAAACTTCTGTCTTGTACCTAAAACATCAGAGTACAAAATAAAAGAAGCAAAATCCCCCAATAAAAACATAGCCATAGTAGCGAAGATAGGAGCTTGAGCAATACATCTAAGCAGCTCCAGCAAATGATAGTAGAATCTTGGTGAACCTTGAGTATTCCCACCCTGAGAACCTAAGGGGGGGGGGGGGGAATAGAAGAAAGAAGAGGAAACAAAAAGGGTCATACATAAAGTCTGGCGAGTCCAGTTACTTTTAGAAAGTAAATAAGTAGAAGTATCATGACAGGCATATAAAGTGGATAAGAAAGATAACATAAAAAAAGCAAGTATGACAAGGTAAACATGATAAAGTGTATGCGCTTCTCCAATGATTACTCTTATTCTCTACACTAATACTAGTATAATCAGAATGAGATGATCCCAGCAACTATCAGATGGTAGACTTAGGCGTACTTAAGAGGTTTTAACCCCATATAATCCAAAGGAAGCCCAACCTAACAGGCTCCTAAACTTTACCAAAGTCTAAATGTACCCTAACTATTACCCTAATCGATCGGCTTACTACTTCGTAGATACCCTGAGCTGGCTCCACAGTAGGGCGTATCACTTCCTAAAGTGGAAACCCTTCATATTTGTATGTGCACAACCATATCTACTGGTGTCACGGTCGTCTTATCCCCCTTTGCCCGGACATGCACACACATGTCCCGGTCGGTTTATGCCGCCCGCACCGTCCTCCACGTTTGGATCTCTTACAATCAGCCCAGTAAGCATGCCCCGACTCTGACCTAGGGCAGAGTACTCGTTCGATACTGTTATATGGGTTACTGATTGAAACGGGTCCCACACACAAGATGATGCAAGCTCTCCCCTTTATCTTGCATCTCCACTAGGATTTCCACAGGTTACGTATATCTACTGGTGTTTTTAATTACATTACCCCCTCGGGTGAAGTTTTGTGGGCCTGTATATAAATATTACCCACCCCCTCAGATGTACTTAACCCACCCACTGTTCAAACAAATTTACTTAACCCCTATTCAAGTTCAAGTTCATACAATCCCTATGGATTCAACTAGGTTAAGTATACCAATTCATTACCATGTCCATTTATGGTTATAATGTTCTAGACCTCCCACATTAATCCTGCTAGTTGTGGATGCTGGATATGCCGGTCGGTTCCGGGCAGACTTCTTCCATAAGTCGGGCTTAACCTCGTGTCTTAGCATATCTCGTATTTGTGCACCTAGACCTCTCACATCAGATTCACCACTTGTGGTCGCTGGATATGCTGGGCGGTTCCAGGCAAACTTCCACCACAAGTGTAATCTAACCTCGTGTCTAGGCGTAGTACAGTTCTAGTTACTGTGATCGTAGGCATGCCCTAAATTCATATTCGTAAACATTATTCAAGTTGTGCCAAATTCGATATTTACAAGTTATGCCCAATTTCAATGTTTTCCCCTTTGTTCCCCGTTTAATGCGTTCACATATTTCAGCAGCATGCCTAGGCTCGAAAGTAGACTGGCTATATAGAATAAAAGGGAAAGGATGAAGGGAAGATGATAAAAATGATTATACTAACAAGGTTGACATAAACACATAGTGGCATATTGATAAAATGGGCATATAAGAAAAGATCTGGTGAACATGAGATAATTGAGCTGATTCTAACATGATAGGGATGTCATAATAGGCATGATAAGATCTAAACAATAATTTAGAAGTTCAACTAATAACAGATCCAACTTAACCACAAACATGATAGGTATAAGGTGATCTATATAGTGAATTAGATCTATAATCAAATTAGATCTGACATGATAAAGGTTAAGATCCAAGTCATAGTTATTTTAGAATATCATAGATTCACAAGTTTTTACAGATCTGATATGATTCAAGAAGTCACTGGCATAAATCCAAATAATAGTCATATCATGTTTTACTTTTTAATTATTTAAATCTAAAAGTAACTTAAACTCACAGTGTTTGGATCTAGAAAATAGGAAAAGAACAGCAAAGGTCAAATCACAGATCTACACTTGAATAACCTGATTAACTTGATTGCAGAAGAAGAAAAAGGTTTGATTCAGTCCTGGCAGCGAAAATATCTAGTCCTTCATTATTTTCCAGTGTAAAAAATAAGAGAAATGAAGCTATATTTTTAACCGAACCCCAAACCTTAAATACAATTCTCTTGCGCGTATACAAACTTCAAACCTTCATAATTTCTTCATACGGTGTTCGTTTTATGCAAACCAAATGTCTAGACGGACGCAATGACGCCGTCCGTTTCCCTTAATTCTGAATATTAAATTAATTATTCTTTAATTTGTCCTCTTTCGTGTTGTTAAAATTACGGGGTGTTACATCCGTTTATACAACTTGTCCTAGACTGGACAAACCGAAGGCACCCTCCTACTACATCTTAGGAATCACTCTATAGATCAGTAATGAGTAGTCCTTGCAATTCGTAGATTCCAGTCATGATAGAATTACAATCAAATATCTCCGGGAGCTCACCATAGAATTTCACAAGTAGGCCTTCCGCTCATGAAGATCAACGGTCTTCAATTTCTCCATCTTCAATCATCATCTTCCACGTAATTGTTGGTTCGGAATGATATTTTAATATACATTTGATCCCGGTCTTTCCGTACCAACAATCGTATTGGCCATATTTGATAGTCGGTTATTTAACTATCAAATAAACAACCATTCATCCATAAAAATAAAATAAATTTACTGATTCAGTACCCAACATCATTTAACCTCTTCAATTAATTAATCATTAATTAAATTATTAAAAACTTCTAATTCAAAAATAAATCCCCTTTTCTTATTTAATATAAGAATATTCAATTTTGATTGCACTTTTACTTCATTAGACCCTTATTGTAAATTGGTAAGTGAATAAATCTCTCAACAACAATCCCGAAGGACGAAACCAACATCAGATTGACACCTCGAAAATTACTCAACTCAACCAATGTACAACAAATTCCAATTTCTTTAAAATCCACATCAATCGCTTTTTATTATTTTTATAGCTATTATACTCCTTTATAATCTCGCTAATCATTTCCAAGTTCATTTAAAATATCATTTCATAAAAATTAACTAAAATAATTCATTTAACTTCTATAACAAATATTATAAATTCCATTTCAAAAATTGTTCACCTTTTATTCACAAAATCCCTAACCTTTCATTTATAATTTTCTTAAATTTCCGTTTACAAAATTGTAATCTTCCAATTATAATTTATAAATCCTAAACCATTTATTTATAAATAACTTGGCTATTTATTTATAAACATCTTGAACATTCATTTAATAATACCTTAACCATTCATTAATATTTAACTCAATTCGACAAATTACTTTATTTTATAAAAACATTCCACAACTCTCCCCATATAATTCAATTTATATTAATTTCCCTTTATTACTCTTTTGGCAATCTTTCCTTAAAATCCATTTACCTGACATTTATCTCAATTCCAATTTATTCATATTCCATTTTCAGCTCCATGTATTCTCTAATCTCATTCACGAAAAAACCATTTAATCGTATTTCAAATATTTAGTTTTAATGTTTGCAAAAACATTCATTTGTTATCAAAAATCCCTTTATAATAAATTCCCGTACTCTTCCAATTCCTTTTAATCCATTTCAACATTTCAAAAATCTTTTAAGATTCCATTTATGCCGCTCAATCCCTTCTTCACAATCATTTGAACATTTCTATACCCCTTAAACATTTATTTATTAATAACTGGGAAGTTCCATTAATTTAAAATAATTTAAATAGATATAAAATTGTAAATAAAACTTTGATATTTATTTTTAAAATAAACATCATATTTCAAATCCTTTTATATAAACGTAAATTTGAAAATGTTCGGAATCGATTTAACATCAATTTCAAAATCTTTTCTTTTATCAACGGCACAAAAGAGGTAAAGATCTACTAAAGTACCAAACCGTGAAATATAACCCAATTTCACATCAAAATGAACACAACAAATCATATTGGTAAACATTGCCAATATTAGTGAGGAATCCTGTTGGATTCCTCCAACCTGTCAATCCCTACATCACAAATTCAGTATCTCAACATATATTATAATATAATAAAATTTAACAACTATTGTGAGAAATCCAGTTGCATCTCTCCAACCTGTTATTCCCTACAACCAAATACATTACCTCAAATAAACTCCTTCAATTCAATTTAACTGATATTTTTTCCATAAAAGTAAATAATGACTATTTAACATCAACCAATTTAGTAACAAAACAATTCAAATAATTAATTTAAACATGTTTATATTATAAATGTGACCAATAAGGTAAGTTACCTCAATTGGTTCCAATCATTAGAACAACGGTTTAGTTTTTCACTGAAATTAAACAACATTTAATTCATCAATTCATTCAATGTATGAATATATATATATATATATATATATATATATATATAACAAATAGTCAACCATAAGCAACCATAGCATACAATTATAAAACCAGACTTATATAAAATATAAATCAGAAGAACTAAGTGAGTTTAACTCACCTTGATCTAACACGTTGTTTAAAACAACTCGTTTCAGTTATATTAAACAAGCGTTTAATTTAACTAAAAATATTCACTTGATTCCAATTCCGTCTAGTTCTGTTCCATAGCATAGATCTTGTTGAGACGAGCCCAACTTCTTATAAATCATCCAATTCTAATCATATATGTTCAAGTTATAACCAATATAAGTATACTATTTTAATTACATAGTCAACCTTTAGAAATATATATTAATCTTCTTGATTACTTTTTGTTAGGTTCATAAAAGAAAACACGGCCCCGCTATTTCCTTTTCATCTATTTTGTTGTCAATTATCATGCCTCCATCAAAAATCACGGTTTTGGTTAATACCCTTTTTAATATAATAACAAATGCTTAATTTTAGTTTAAACTAACTTAATTACTTTATTTACACTTAATTATGTTTTAATAAGGATCGGCTGAAATAAAAAGCTTCCCTTCTCTTCATATTTCTGCCTCGTTCGTTTCCATCAAAACTGCTTTCATTGCGCTTCCCTACATCGTTGACGTTGCACCATCAATCCGGTCCTCATAAGGCCGATCTGACACTACCTTTCAAAGCAACTCAGCCTCTCCTCCTTTAGCCTATAGCCTCAAGCCACACGCTAAGACTCCATCTAGCGATTTACCATGAAAACCCATGCCCTTTGACCATGATTATGCCTACTACGACCACATATTCTCAATCATTACTATACAGGATGGAGATCTCTCAACTCTCGACATATTAGCAATTGAAGATTTTGTGAATTTATGCGCGGATTTCTAATGAATTTGGGAGGAAGATTGGATGTTTCTGTTTGTTCCTTTGGGTTTTGTGACACCACACGTCCGTTTTACACAAATTTGGGGTCTATCTGAACCGGAATTCCGAGATGAACGCAACAGTTATGCCGGTTTTAGTTAATTCTGAATATTTATTGTGGTTATAGGGTATTATATTCTGAGATGTTACATTCTCCCCTGCTCAAAGGATTTCGTCCCCAAAATCTCCAAGTCTAGAAGAATTTTATTATCCAAACATCCACCTACAACCATCTACTCATCCATCATCCACATGCGTCCATTGTCCTTAAGAGATTTTTAATGCTTGTATGAACTTATGCAAAGTGTTGTATGTGTATGTCCTTAAGCTAATGCGAAAATTTGGTGGTCGACTGATTCAGTTGACCTCCTTAATGCAATATATGTTTGTGCTATGAGTCCAAAATGTATGCAAATAGTCCTATTATATCATGTAAACTCTATATGTGTGCATAATCATCCGTCCAAATGCAACATCCATATGATGATACATCCATTTCCATCCATAGAAAATCTTAAAATGCACACACATCCATATGCAACATGTAAGTGATTTGAGCCGATTTAGTACCTAGTGCGTGTATAAGCATCCACGAGCAACCTCTAGCAAACACTTGCATCCACTAACAACCATCAATATAACATGTTTCAAACACATGTTTCCAATCATTTGATTCTACCTAAGGATCAAAAGGTTTGAACGATAGGATAAATAAACTTGAATGATAGAAGCAAATGCAAAGTAGAAGCTTGGAAAAGAAGTTAAGAACGTACTCTAAAAAGGAAAAGGATATGAAGCGCGAATCCTATCTTCGGATTCCCACATCGCATATTTGCGGTCTTCTACCTATTGCACTTTAACCAATCTGATTACCTTATTCCTCAACTTCTTGATTTCTGATCCAAAGATATGAGTAGGAACTCATCTTACTGATGCTTCCTTCTCAACTTCTACATCGTCAAGAGTGCTCACCTCTACTATCTCTACCGTATCACGAAGACATTTCCTTAGATGGGAAATGTGAAATAAGTCGTGTACGCCCGCCAGTCTATGAGGTAGCTTAATCCTATAAGCCATATGTCCTATCCTCTCTACTATAGGGAATGGCCCTACAAATTTTGGCGCCAACTACCATACTGAGCCAAAGCGAACTACATTCCTTAAAGGTAACACTTTAATGAAGACCATATCTCCCACTTCAAATTCCAAGTAGGTTCTCCTTTTATCAACATAAGATTTCTGTTTGTGTTGAGCGGCTTTCATCCTTCGACGGATAAGATCAATCTTCTCTGAAGTATCTTAATCTTGTTTGGCCCAAGTAGAAGTCTGTAGATAGGCCCTCCACCAATAAGTCGACGATCTATAAGGTCGTCCATATAGTTCTTCGAAGGGTGTCATGCCTATGCTGGATTGGTAACTATTATTGTAAGCGAACTCAACCAAAGGAAGGTGCTCTTCCCAAGTCCCTCTAAAGTCTAGGATACACAGTCTTGGAAGATCCTCAAGAACTCTATTCACCCTCTAAGTTTATCCATCTGTCTGAGGGTGGTATGTTGCGCTTAAACGTAGTTGTGTACCTTACACCTCTTGCATGCTCCTCCAAAACTCGCTAGTAAAGATGAGGTCGTGGTCACTCACTATACTGGAAGGTACCCCATGCACTCAAACTATCTCTCAGAGATAAACTGATTCCAGCCAAGACGTCATCCTCTTGATTTTTACAGGAATTAAATGACCGCTCTTTGTAAGCATATCCACTATCACCCAAATGCTCGTAATGCCCTTGATCGGGGTAATCCATCGATGAAGTCTATAAAGACGCTCCCCCACTTCAACTGCGGGATATCCAAGCATGAAGCAATCCTCCTGGTTTCTTTTGTTCAACCTTTACTCTTTGGCAAGTAATGCATCATGTTACAAATTCCGCCACATCTTTCTACATGCTAGTCCAAAAGAAAACCCTCTTCATGTCTCGATGCATTTTATCACCGCCCGGATGCACGTCATTCGAGAATGATGAGCTTCCTCAAGCACTGCGTTAAGCAATTCCCTAATCTTAGGGACACATAGCCTTGCATCTTGTCTTAGCCACCCCTTATCATCCATGGTACATCCATCAAGGTGACTAGAAGTCTCTCCTCTATCAAGCATGTCCAAGATGTCTGAAATCTGCAGGTCCTTTTGTAGCATAGATCCAATTCGCTCCAATAGAGTAGGCCACACGTCTAAAGAGGCCAACAATCCAACTGTGAAATCCGTAGAAGGCTTAAAATCAAAAGTCAAGATGTACTCTAAGCTCTGCCTTTCTACGAATGGAGGACTCCAAGTCATCCTCTGCCTACTCAATGCTCCGCCATCACATTACCCTTGCCAGGGGTATAAGCTATCTTAAAGTCGTAGGACGCTAGCAACTTCATCCATCTCTGCTGCCTTAGGGTGAGATCCTTCTATGAGAACAAGTACTTGAACGACTTATGGTCCGTATCAGCTCAAAATTTTCTCCAAGTAAAGAGTGCTATCAAGACTTCAATGTGAACACTATAGCAATCAACTTTAGATCATGGATTGGGTAGTTCTTTTCGTGAACCCTCAAATGCCTGCTTACATAGCATACTACCCTTCCCTCTTGCATCAGAACGACACCAAGTCCTGTGCCACAAGAATCGTGTAAACCAAAAACATCTTGCTTCCATCTGGGAGGGTCAGAACTAGGGCTATTGTCAAAGCCCTCTTTAACCTCTGAAAAGCATCCTCACAATCAATGCTCTATAAAAAAGCAAGTTCTTTTTCGTTAGTCGGGTAAGCGGGGATGATACTCTCGTAAAACCTTCGATAAACTTTCTATAGTAGCTCGCCAACCCAAGGAAATTTCTCACCTCTGTTGCATTCTTTGGAACCCTCTAATCTTGAACTTCAATGACTTTTGCAAGATCCACTGCTATCCCGTCCTTCGAGACCACATGCCCTAGGAACCTTACTTCCTTTCTCCAAAAGTGACACTTAGAAAAATTTTCCTTGAGTTGATGTGACCTGAGGGTACGTAGAACCTCCCCAAAGTATTGGGCATGCTCCTCCTTGTTCTTTGAGAAGATCATGATGTCATCTACAAAGACCACCACAAACTTGTTCAGGAACTCCCTAAACACCCTACTCATCAAGTCCACAAATTAGGCGAGTGCACTGGTTCGCCCAAAGGCATAACCAACCATTCGAAGAAGCCATCTGGAGTTTTGAGTATAATCTTATCAATGCTGTCCTCTGCCACTCTCAATTGATGAATACCTATGGCTAGATCCATCCGTAAGAAAATTGACGCGCCGACCAACTGACCAAACAGGTCATTGATTCTCAGTAGGGGGTGCCTATTTTTCTTAGTGAGCTTATTCAGCTCCCTATAATCCACACATAGATGAAGTGAGACATCTGCCTTAGTTGCAAAGATGACTGGAGCTCCCCATTCTGAAATGCTTCGCCTGATAAAACCTTTCTCGAATAGCTCCCTTACTTGCTTACTAACGTCCCTCCTTTCCTTTGGAGCCATGTAGCACACTGGTAGAGAAACTGTTTTGCGTTCTCCACAAAGTAAATCTAGAAGTCTATATCATGCTTTGGAGGTAGTCTCTTAACCTCCTCAGACACATCTGGGTAGTCCTTAACTATGGGCACATATCGTAACTCGCAAGTCATCAACAGAAGTATCAAGCGATTCTAGAAAACCGAGCATCACCGACCCCTGAGGATTGCAGGAAATTTTAGAGTCCTACCATGACAAAAAAGAAGTTTAGCCACTCTTTTTTCGCAATCAACAATGGCACCATACATGGCTAGCCAATCCATGCCTAGAATCAAACCATAGCCCATAAATCCCAATACATATGCGCGTCATTCAAATTCGATGCCCAAGATAGAAATTCTCAAACCCCTACACATCATTAATAAATGATCCGATCCTCCTATGGGGTTTGAGACTATTGCAGGTTCAGAGACTATACTAGTATTTAGATGCAGTTTATCTACTAAAAAACCGGATATAAATGAGTGTGAAGCACCTGAATCAAATAGGGTTCAAATATTATAGTCAAAAAGGGAAATCAAACCTTCAATCGTGACTTTCCAACCACGATCAGGTCTACTAGCTTCCAAACCATGCACTTATCCTGAAGTTCCTACCCGTTGCCCTTACTTGCTAGGGCATTTCTTAGTGAAGTGTCCCATCTATCCACAATTAAAGCAAGCTCCCTTGGTCTTTCTACAATCTTTAACAAAGTTCCGCATAACACCGAAACCATGACACTTTGCATCCTTTTTGATTTGAGCCTTGTCAGGCTTTCCACCTTTCCTTTCTTGGGCCACCATTTCTACTTTTCTCCCTTAGTTTGAGTCTCCTCAGTCTTAGTCTCTTTATTTTCTTCCTTGCCATCTTCTTACATAAGCGCCATATCAACTAGCCTTTCAAAAGTTGCCTCCATTGGTATGTGAGACATATCAAGTCCTTGGAGAGATTCATTCAACCCACTCGCAAATCTAAGCGCCTTTTTGTGGGGGCGTATTCACCAACTCTAGTCCAAACCTCGCTAGTTGATTAAACTTATTCACATATTCCTTAATCAGCATGTCCCCCTGTTTTAAAGCCAAGAACTTTTCCATTCAGTTCCTCCACTTCCTGAGATAAGAATTTCACCTCGAATCTTTGCCTGAGGTCATCCCAAGTCACTAATGGTTGTCCAGCTTGTGTTACTACCCACTAGTAGGAAGCCTCTTCCTTAAGTTTCCACGCAACCATCTGTATTTTCCTTTGGTCGTCGACCTCAAAAAGTCCAAACAAGTTTTCTATCTCTCGCAGCCAATTCCGTGCTTCAACAAAGCCTTCAGTTCCACGAAATGGTTTTCCTCCCATAGCGTAGAAGTCTTTGCATATCCTAGAGAAGTTATCTACTCATAGAGGCGGAGGAACAACGGCTACAACTAGGGGAGGGGCATCTCATTGGCCTTCGGTGGTTGTCATAACCTCGAGATATCTACAGAACCACGCCAGTATCTGAACACCCTTTTTGGAAGGGTTCCCAAACATGCTAAAAAGAAAAAAGTGAATGGATTCAACAAGAGTTCGATAGCGTATTGACTATGGCTTATGGGGATATGATTTTATGTACTTTGGTATTTTATTTTCTAAGATGACTTGAAATGCAGATTTTGGGACAGTCTGCCTGTTGTAACTGGTTTTGATGTATTTCTGAGACTATGCTTTATTTCTTTTATAATAAAGTTTAAAATTTTCCGCGGCTTATTTTATCTATCTTGCATATTCCCTGTAATAATTGTGTGTCGTGCTTCACGAAACTTAATGCATTCTCATATGAGTGGAATTAATGGACGTGGGGTGTCATAAGTTTGAGACGACTACAGAATGTAGTTGACCACAATGATAACGTTCGACCAAACATTAGGGTTCTGACCCCTTATATATAAATAACCCAAATAATAAAATAATATTAACGATACTTCAGCGTGAAGTAACATGCTATAACCCTATATGCGACCTCCAATCTAAATAAAAATTTACATTTTAGCATAAAACAACATTCCGGACACGATGGAACAAGTTTCATCAAATTCCGAGATCGTCTGTGAAAATTCCTTTATAATTTAAAAACGTGAATCGACACACTTTTAAATTGTGTACGATCACAAATAAAATCAAATTAACTTGAAAATTAAATTAGTATAATTATAAATCATTATGGATTTAATAAAATTAATTTTGCTGGAAACGGAGTTCGTTAGATAATCAGTTATTCTTAATTTCCAAATTAAACCCATAAAACGATTAAATAAAAACCGATGCATTTACAACCCTCATGACCAAACGGTAAATTCGAGTGATACGAAAATCGAAATCCTACAAGAACTTATTAATACGGTTCTAGTGGAACAAGTTTCGTTGCATTCCGAGAATGTTTTCTGAAACACTATTTTATACTCAAAACAACGCTATTCTGGACACCAAAATACCCAGCCTTCAAAAATAATGAACTACTTATCTATTCTGACTCTAAATGTCACTACGAATTCAAAGGAATCGGTTTCACAGCTTAATTCGATTACTTGCTCAAGTTATACAGAAAAACCAATTTATAAATTAAATTAAATTAATTACGCACTATAGAAAATGATTGGGCGTATAAGGCTACCATTGTTAAATATGACATCGGGATGCCACGAAATTCGGTTTTATACCATAATTTAACGTTATGGTTCCAAGGAAACTAATTTCATCGAAAACCGAGGTCGTTTGCAAAATTGCCATTTTCGAGGCTTATATAATATCGATAAAATATTATATAAATTCCAAAATAATTCAATTAAATAATAATAAATTAATATTATCTTAAATATCCAAATTGAAATATCATATATCTTTAAATATAACAAACATGGATTATACAACTCGACATTAACAGTTTCGAGTTAAACGGTATCCAAGTTATATAAAAAGGCTATTTAATTTATTAAATAAACATTTTTTTGGTAAGACATTTATTAAATAAACATTATCGTTTATTAATTATCTCCAAAACGACTATTTGAAAACTTGAATTGGATGTAACTAACAATCTATAACATGAAATCTGAATTAATCTCTTCCATTAGGAAATCATTATCAATTAGATTAAGACGTTTCTTGTTTCATAAAATTCCGACTTAAATTGGATCATGTATATTCAATTGAAGTCCAAAACTCAATATTACGAACTTCTACACCATTACGAGCTTGTTTATAATTAAATATAAATTTAATGTTCAAACTTTGTTTTATAAACGAATTCAATATTAAAATCCATTAATATTTAAAACATAAAATTTAAAACAAATTTAAATATTCAATTTCAAATGACCGAAAAATCTGACAACGATTATCACATTGTAAAATGAGGTTGTATTCTACTAATAGGTGTAAAATAATTAACAACCAAGTTATAATATAATGTAATGTATGCTACTAGTAGAAGTCCACAAATATCATTCAGCACATAGCATATTAGTACATATATACATGTACAACAATATGAGAGTAATATTTCATGTTAAATAGATATCCAAGGTCAAATTCAGTTTTAGTAACAGAATAGGTTTTACTGTTAATCGTCTGTACAATTCAATCAATTGTACTAGTAAAAGAATGGTGCTTTGTTCAGCTAAGCAGGTGTCATTTAATTCCTAATCAAAGGGCCTTCTTAAGGGTGATTTACAAACAGATCCCTTGGTGTAAACATGTTTTGAAAACATCCTTATTAGATAAGTCGTTCAAATTTAAAGTAATATAAACTTATCATCAACCAATTATTAAACCTCTAAATAATAATTATATTTTATTTTTAATGATTAATTCATAATCAATATTTGAATTTATAATTTCATAATTAAGAACCCTTTTAGAATAAATAATTAACATTTATTTAATCCTCAAAATAATAATTAATTTACCCTTAAGGAATTATTAAATAATAATTATTCCTTATTAAATAATCTATTAAACCTCAGTTAATAATTAAACAATCTTTAATTAATTTCTTAAATTAATCTAACTTAACTAATAATAATTAATTATCTAAACCCCTAATTAAATAAATAAATTAGATAATCTTAATTATGTAATTAATCATGCTTAATCCTTGATTTAAAGTCACTATATAATAATTAATTTTCATTAATTAAACAAATTAGTACCAAACTTATTCAATTAAAACTTAAGTATAAATTACTTAATTACATTGTTATTAAGCAATAATCACTCTACCTAATTATCATTAACTTAATATTTAAGTAATTAAATAATAATAATAATTAGTTACTCATGTTTCAAATTTGCTTTGAAAACATTTTTTAACTTATTTAAGTTGAAAACAGACATACCTTTAAAAAATAGTTTGTTTCACGTACTGCACTTACAACGATCGGATTGCACTTACAATGATTATCGTTATAAATCCATAACTTCAAAATCTTAACTTCTAAACTTCCTTTTGAAATTCTAAAGTAAGCTTACTAACTTTTGAAAACACATAGCAAATGTTTATAAAAATAAAAACAAAGTTTGAAACTTTAAAATGGCTTTGATTCAAAAAACATAACACGTTTTCAACTACATAAATGTTTCAACATTATAAGAACATAACACAATATGATGTTTATAACATATATAACCACAACATAACCACAAACAAAGCAAAGAGCCAACCATATAGTAATTTAACAACATGATAAATATAATAGTTTACAGATCAAAACTTTAAATTTAAAGTTGTGAGTTTCACTCACCTTCAACATGTCTAAATCATATTTAACTTCATCATGACTTAAATCAACAACAATATATGAAATTCCCTAATCAATTTTGGACTCTGAAGGCTTCATGGCCAAAATAGCTTGGCCTAAGTGATGTAATGAGGGTTTTGAGTACTTGAAATATCAACAAATCAACAATAAGAAAATCAGTCTATTTCAAACTAAAAATTATCTTCAAAAACAACAGAAATTAAGTTCTGAATTTCATACTTAAGTTCTCTTTATCTAAAATACACTATCTTAAATTTAGTTTCACATAATTATTTCTAATAGTAAATCTATATAATATGACATCCTTAAGAATGTCTTTTATTAAATTAAATCTTAATATATACAACATTGATACCAAATGCCTTATGGTCAAATCGTGAAACTTAATTCACAAGTTGTTGGTGTCAAGGTTTTCATAATTTCTCTTTATTTAACTGATTAAAAGAAAACTATCTACAAACCTAAAGATAACAGTCAATTCTCAAACTAAGATCGCATGACTAAACTAACCTTAAATAATAAAATAATAATACTATTTTGAAAATTATTTTTGATACATAATATATGTTTGTAGGTAAAATTATTTCATTTACCCAATTTAAAAATACATTATTTAAATTTTCCTTTTCAAGTGTTTAGAAATCCTTATCGATATGGATGTACCTTCCTTACCGAATAAAATTCATAACTCACTTAAAAGATAAAACAAAACAATAAAAAAAAATCACTTTTTTCATAACTAACAAATACATGCTCATATATAATAAACTCAAAGTCATTTTAGGACACTACTAACCATATGTATGATGAGTCATACCCCACCAAAGCCTAGGTGTTCACTCAACCTAAGCTCTGATACCATTTGTGGGACGACCCGAAATCCTAGCCGGCCTGAACCGAATAGAAAACTAGATTGCTTTGAGAACATGACTCATTAGAACATAGAACAAGAGAAAATTTCACTGCTATTACAATAGTTACATCAGAGTAAAAGATATCAGATATTACTACAGTACAAAGCAACATAGACATAACACATGAATATAATTTGCAGCGGAAAACATAAACTACCACAGTTGAAAGAAATACACGGATACAAAGCATTCCAGAGTTTAGCTCCAGCCGTAATCCAGGATCCTATGAAAAGAAATATCTGCGAAACTAAAACTACTAGCTGCCCATGTGGAAAATATGGGCACCAAGAGTTTAGGTGGGAAATAATAAACTCAGAGTTAGTCGTGGGATTGGCGTGAATTAACTTTAATTTAATGTTGGGTAAATCAAGGGACAATGCCGACACGGAACGGGTTTTCTCCCAAGAATGCCATAAAACGAACAACCAATGCTAAAAAGTAAAATGAAGCTATTATAAGACTCAGGTCCCACCACACATGCAACGTAAACCATAGGATAAAGTTTTACCTTATAATAGCCAAACATGCTTGATATACGAAATTTTATCTTATATTATTATTAGTACATAATGTAGAAAAATAATTTCAAATATAAATGTATTAATCATAGATGACATAGTACCCCATCATACTATGTCGCCATATAGGTTTACAACTGAAATCAAAAGTCACATATTGAAAATTGGATTCCATCTATGAACTAAGGCAAGGGATCTTCATCCGCCGATTATAGACACTCTAGCCCATGCCTTAGGACCCAAACAAGGTTAGCCCTAGGAGCGGTAGAGCCGGCCAGCCATTGCTGATTAGGTTTACTCCTGAATAATACGTTTCCCTGTCTATTGGGACCTAAAATCCTGGTCAGTACGACGACCATCTTGGTCAGTATGTCGACCATCAAGGGCCTTGTGCGTTCAAATCTAAGGTACCTTACTATCTATCATCCAACATCCACATAAGTAAAATGTTTGGGCTCCGTACCATGACATCACTCATAGCTAGAAAGAAACGCATGTACTGTATTTCTCTTCAGTCCATCCTGTTTCTGGTTCATACCGGGGTGTGAAGCTAACAAATTAACGCTATACACAAAGCTACGCTATATTAAAGCCACGTTTTAATCATCATCCACAAAGCCCTGCTTTTCAACAATAGTTTTGATCCATTCATCTCAACATGCCACATATGTCCCATATAGGAAAGAGGCCCTCGAGTATCAGGTCGATCTTCAAGTATATCAGGACGACCACCACTTATTACCTCGTCTTGGGTGTACAGCCCAATTGAGACATCGATAATCATCCTAATAATCTGAAGATCTCTGATCTTCTACCAGCGTCTTCAAATCTTCAACTTTTAATCTTGGTATAAGTCATTCAAAATGGGTTAAACCCGGTCTTTTCGAATAAATCATGTATTTTGTAATCAAGTGAAATATAAATGCATCATATGCCTCATTCCAATCTGGGATATTCTTTAATTCATATATTCTTTTCTTTGAAAACATTTCAAAATATTTTATACGAGGGGGTTGTGACTAGTGTCAGAGCATGCGATGGTGAGACCAGAGACTTTCCAATTAACATAGGGTTACATCAAGGTTCGGCTTTGAGCCCATATATTTTTGCATTAGTGATGGACGAAATCACAAAAGACATACAAAGGGAGATTCCTTGGTGTATGCTCTTTGCCGATGATGTTGTGCTGATTAATGAGAGTAGAATAGGAGTTAATCGACAACTGGAGTTATGGAGGGAGACCTTGGAATCAAAGGGTTTCAAGCTTAGTAGAACTAAAACGGAGTATATGAAGTGTGAGTTTAGTGGTTCAGGTCAGATGACGAAGAGGTCACCCTGGCCGATTGAGTAGTACCCAAGAAGGAGTCGTTTCGATACTTAGGATCTATGCTGTAGTTTGATGGGGAGATTGATAAGGATGTTAGTTTTAGAATTCAAGCAGGATGAGTGAAATGGCGACTAGCATCTGGCATTCTCTGTGATAGGAAGATTCCTCAGAAGCTTAAAGAAAAGTTTTATAGGATAGCAATCAGACCCGCAATGTTATATGGTGCAGAATGTTGGCCAACTAAGAGGCAATACGTCCAGAAGATAAGTGTAGCAGAGATGCGGATGCTGCGCTGGAGTTGTGGGCATACCAAACGAGATCGGATTAGAAATGAGGATATTCAGGAAAAACTTGGAGTTGCACCTATTGAAGAGAAGTTAGTCCAACACCGCTTGAGATGGTTTGGACATATCCAACGTAGACTATACGATGCAGCTGTGCGCGTTGGAATTACAGGCCGCACAGAAGGCCCAAAGAGAGGTAGAGGTCGACCTAAAATGACATGGGAGGATATAATAAAGAGAGATTTATGTAATTGGAGTATATCTGAAGAGCGGGTAGTGGACAGGAGGGCATGGAAGTTGACAATCCATGTACAAGAACCTTGGTTTTTTTTAGACTTTATTTCACTTTTGTTGAACCTTTTTACTTTTTTTTCCATTACTATTTTAGACTTTATTTTACTTTTATTGAACCTTTTATCTGTTTGGTTATTTTAAACCCTTATATATATTATTATCATTATTATTTCTTTTATTTTTATTTTATTTTTGGGTTCCATATCTAGCTAACCCCAACTTGTTTGGGATATATGGCTTTGTTGTTGTTGTATCTTTTCACAACTAAACCAAATTAAGGTTTATCAAACTAGCCGAGATTATCGAGCCTTATCGAGGTAATCATTCATTTTGTTGTCCACTCCCAACCTATTTATCTCATGAAGCCAAACTGGTAGTACGCCATATCTAACACCCATTTTGTTAGCTACAAATTTAATTACCATTTAATGTTTCAAATCTAATTAAAGATTTAACTATCGTATGGAGCAAAACTGGTGATACTCCATACTCTAACACTTTTCAATTTTGGTACATTTAATTTCCACATTCACATTTCAATATAATTAAAGAATCAATAAAACTCCACTAAGTTTTTATCTTCGAAAATCATTATTTAATGATTATTAAACTTTAGGAAAATTAATCTTGTCTTTTAACTGGGTTAAAGAACCAATGTCACTTAAAACATAATTCATGATAAACCCAAATCATCTTCCATCAGAATGGAATCTTTACGAAAATCATAACAATATATAATCGATATAAATTTTTGTATCAGACTAATACTATAATTGGAATAATGGCAAAGGCTCTTAAATTCCATAAATAGTAAAGGTCTTCCTTCACAAAAGCTCATCTCGATTATTACTAAATCAAATTCCAGTTTAATATATTAAATTGGAAAACTTCTCTTTAGAAAATTCCGTTAAATCTTAATTAAAAATTTATAAATTTCAAATCATGACTTCATTGTTAATTAGGTTTAAGAACTAATGTTATTTAAAACATCTTTCACAATGAACCCAAAATCATCTTCCTTTTAATTCCAATTATATTTATTAATTGGAAAATTTCATTAATCTTAACTAAAAGATTCATTATTTTCTCAACTAGGTTTAAGAATAGTGTTATTGAAGACACCATTCACGACAAACCTAAAATCCAATTTATATATTTTGGTAAACTCTGGTTATATTAAAACCATTTCAATTCTTTTGCTTTTTTATTCTAGTTGTTAACTAGTCCATTCAGATAAAAATATGTTTTATCTTTTCAAACTTGGAGTATTTCATCCAAAAAATTTCCAAATCATTTATTATGATTTATCTTAATTTATTCATATTTTTAATAATTTTTTTAATGCCCTTATAGTCGGTTTCCAATATCGGCCATCGAACTACATCCATAGCGACATTTTCCAAAACTGATTTGGAATTATCTTAAAATCACACCCTGGACTTCAAAATTTCTTATCTTATTAGAAAGCTCATTTCAATACTAACCCAAAGGTTCTGGTTTCAGGAGAATCCGATGGTCGGAACTCCCACTACGTCAATTCGAAGTTATGGATTGGCGTTCATGAACTGTCGCTGCGCGATGCTTTCTATTCAAGTTCGAAATCGACTTATAATTAAATTAAAATGGAAAACATTTCCAAAATAATTTATAAATTTTATTCAAAATGTTAGATTTTGAAATCAAATTTTCTCGATATTTATTATAATTTCATAATCATTGTGCCAATCCAAAATCGGACGCCAAAATCAAACTTCAATCGTTCACTGAATATTATGTTAAAACATTTATCTTTTTTCGGGATTAAAATGAGATTCAACCAATTACCATATAATTTCAGTTATATGGATTTCATACATCACATGTATTCAATAATAGTTATAAACAATCATTAAACATCCAATTCACATCCAAAGTTCAACTACAACTGTATAAGCATTAAGTAATTAAATAATGCTTATAACGGTCTACTAATCAATCGATTAACATCAAATCTAAACACTTGGGATTAGTGTAAATCAAGTATCATTCCAACAACCGTAGAGGATTTTAAACCAATAAATAATCAATTAATAAATTATGTATTCATTCCAATCGATATTTCTTGAATAAGTGAACATAAACAAGTTGGTTGACTTGTAAATGGATATTTAATCCAATTTCAACTACCAAAAATAATCTAAAATCGTTTTTAACATGTTATTTATTTCAAAATCACATTCAAATCATGACAACAATAATCATCCATTCATCCATATGGTTTGCAAACAACTGTGATGTGAGCTACCATATACCATACAATAATTTGTCTTAATTAAATCAAATATTGCAATCACAGGCAATCAATATATATATATTCAGTTATAAAATAAATAACTGTTCAAAATATTTGAGTAAGAGAGTTCTTGTAACGTCCTTGAAATTTCGACAACTGGATGAGAAATTAAGTTGTCGAAATTTATTAAAGATTTAATTTTGAACAATCAATTTTTATATCGATATTTGGGTCAGAAATTAAATCAAATATAGTGTTTTGAGTTAAATTGAATTCAATATTTAATTCCATATAGTTGACTGAAGATCAAGTATTTATTGTTGAATATTTGAATTAAATTTGGTTGAATAATTGAATTGGATTTGAAATTTGATTAAAGAATTTAAATGATTGAATTAAAAATAATAATAAACATTAAATAAAATAGAAATTTTGTTTGTCGATATTTATGGAAATTTGACTTGAATATGTGTATATTTGTATATACAAATAAATTTAATTTAACGTTTCAATTTGGAAACGAACATGGTCATTGGTGAATAAACGAAATTAAATCAATGAACCGACAAATAATTTAAAATTTAAAATAACGTTACAAGTAGACGTAGTCGGTTTACAACCAAAATAATTATTGAATTCAGAACAAAAGGATGTAGTAGCGGTACGTATGATTTTTTTCGCATTTGAAGATTGTGTTGGTGGTACAAATTTAGAGCGTTACACGATAATTCGCGGTAGAAAATAATATTAAATTAAAATCAGATATAACCTCCCCTGAATAAAATCACACCGACCTATGGCGTACCTATCATATTCCACTTGATGGAACGTTGTTCCTATCCACGCCTTTCCTTCTATAAAAATTGAAGGTTCCCCCAATTCCTTAACTCAAGAAATAAATCGAAGTCCTCTTCATTTTTAATGGAAAAACCCAGTTCCTCTCTTCCCCTTTTTCTTAAACAGCCGAATTTTTTTTATTTTCCCTTTGTTTTATAATCCAGCCAAATACTGTTCCTTCCCCAAACTCATTTTTTCCAAACCAAAATTTACCACCTAAGGATAATGGTCACCGCAACCTTCTTCAAAGCCAGCCTTGCCTCTATTGATCGCCCTCCCCACCGTTCATCCGCATGAAACTCCACCCCTTATAGACTCGAGCTCGATCTCTAATCCACGAATCAACTCCTAGTGCCAATCCTATCTCATGATAGTTGAAACAATGTTGGAGCTTGGCATGGTGATAGAAGCTCGACCTGTAAGCCTAAGGTGGCGCGGTGAAGGAGTGCGGTGTTGTGATGGACTAAGGTGATTGGTTGTAGAAGTTTAAGGCCCTTGGATCAGTCACTGTCTTTCTTACATTGCCTATCTCAGATGAATACAGATTTAAGGTGAGTATTCACTCACGATTTTTCATTGTTTAGGTAGATTAACACCCATTTAAACAAAGTGTGATAAGTATATATCACATGGAATTTGCAATCAAGTTTATTGGTTGAGTTCTTGTTGTTGATTTTTTTGCTGTTGGTTCACTGGCCTTGTACCCGCTTGTGCATGCCTTGTCTGTTGCGTGTGTTGCCTCTGTCCATTGTATAAATTTGGTAATCAGTGTATTACCAATAAAATCATTGTACTACCAAAAATTTGTCTATGCACAAGTGGATCCAAAGAATTACGCAACTGAAACACCCCACCTCCATTAAGGTCACTCACAAAGGGAATGCCTTAACTTTGGTGGAGCGTTATAGGTAAAAGATGTAGATAAATTACAAGATAGAAAAAATATTTAAACAGTGGAAACTAAATAAAACTTTACTTCATTGATAAAACAACAGCTTGGTAAAACAGCTTGTACAAATATTGTTTTCCAACACCAAAACACCAATACCCAGTACAATAAAGTATCTGTCTTTCATAGCAAAATAAAGAAGCATAAAATGACATTGATATTCCCCAAATAAAGCATGAGCCAGCCACAGCAGTGAAAAAGAGAGTCCAAAGCAATACGACAACTATCTTTAAGCTTGGAAAGGAAACTAAGGTAAGCTGAAGTGTTCCCTCCCTACGGACCTGGGGTGGGAGGGGAGGGAACGAAAGAAAAGAAGGCGAAAGAAAATGGGTCAAACAATAAGTCTGGTAAGCTCAGTGATTACTAGCATGCAAACAAGATAAAAGATCATGACATGAACAAACTGAATATAGGACAATACTATAACATAAGACAAGATAGTTTAAGACAAGGTAAGGCAAGATAAACTGAATATACAAGCGCATCCGTTTCTATTTCTCTGCTTCGCTACTACCATGTTATTCTAATTTCTATATCTCTGCACCACCTAACTAGTGTCCCAACTAGTAATCTGTATAAAATGATAATATGCTAACGTGATCCCAATCCCTGCAATTGTGGTAGCCTTCAGGTGTACATCTAGTATGAGGATCTTACCTCAATCAGCCTAATTGCCATGAAGGTGTTAGATGTTCCCTTACTACCCTATCGATCGGCTCCCTACTTGTGTTAATTTTCCTTGTGTCTGTGTCAATCGTCCCTCTTTTGCATGTAGATACCCCGTGCTGGTCCCACCATAAGGTGTATCAATCCTTATGATAACAACCCGACACGATTCAAGATGCACAGTGTATAACTACTGGTACCCAGTGCCTGCTTTTTCCCACTTCGGAGTACGTGCACGCCCGTAAACCGTCAGATCCTACACCGACGTACCTCCTACCTCTATTTTGACCGCTTATATCGGCCTAGTAATCGTGCCCCACCCTCCCTAGTTTAGGGTACCATGATACCTCTATGTGGGTTACTGCTGAAATGAGTCCCCGTTACTAAGGTTTCCTACTGGTTAAGTTTGTGGGCCTATATATACAATATTACCCACCTACACGAGATGTACTTAACCTTCCCATCGATTCAAGCATGATTATTTAACGGTTAAATTTGTGGGCCTATATATACTAATATTACCCACCTACACGAGATGTACTTAACCCTTTCACTGATTCAAGCATGTTAATACGTATTATTGGTTAAGCTTGCCTTAACCTTATCTGCTTTTTTCATGTAATGTTGGTTAAGTGTTATCCATTCATGTTAACTTAACCCACCCACACATCATGTGGTATGGATTAAGCGTTTCCTGTTAACTTAACCCTGTTCATTTATCCTGTTATATTGGTTAAGTGTTCCTATTAACTTAACCCCACTCATTCATTAAGTTATATTGGTTAAGTGTTCCTCTTGTGTTACTTAACCCTACCACACATCATGTTATACATACTGGTTAAGTGTTGCCCCCTTGTGTTACTTAACCCTACCACACATCATATATATATATTGGTTAAGTGTTTCTTATTAACTTCACCCTACCCATCTGTTTAATTTACATGTTGTACTGGTTAACTGTTTCCTTAGTTAACTTTAACTCTACCATCTATTAGCATTTCTTGTTCATTAGCATTAATTGATTTATTAATGCCCCAACCTCTCACACTAGATATGTGTTGTTGCGGTTACTGGATGTGCCAGGCGGTTTCGGGAAGTCTTACAGCACAACTCAATCTAACCTCGGGTTTTTCTTGGGCATGATGCACTAAACTCTCACATTAGATCGCTGTTGTTGCGGTTACTGGATGTACCGGGCAGTTCCGGTCAGTTTTACACCACAGCTGTAACACCCCGAATTTCTTGTTAACTGCTACTCAACAAATTAAAGTATAATTAATTCTAAATGATGGAATTAAGGGAAATGGGTTACGTCATTGCGTTCGTCTCGGAATTCTTCTTGAGATAGAGTCTGAGTTTGCATAAAACGGATAACGTATGAAGAAGATATGGACGAACGAAGTTAGGCAAAAAAACCAAAAACGGGCCAGAATGCACTGGCGCACTTGGGAAGTGCGCCAGAACAAAACTGCACTGGCGCACTTGGGAAGTGCGCCAGTACAAATTTTCACTAGTGCACCTTCCAAGTGCGCCCAGGCCGAGCAGAAACCTGCTTGGTCAGGCCCTGGCTGGCCTGGTCGGGTTCTGGTCGATTTCTAAGGCTTGGCTGTGTCACTAGGGCTTACATGTCGCTTTCTGATTGGTTTCTCTTGAGATGGATGGTCTGGATTCACTCTAGCTTCATCGACGGCTCTAATCAGTTTAAAATTCTATAAATACAACTCAAGTCTAAACCTAAATTCACACAAATAATATAGAACTAAAGTCGTTAGGCTGCTGGGAAGAAACTAGGAGTGGCCGTCAGTTAGAAAGCTTAGAGACAAGCCAATACTAAAGTAAAACAGGAATCAAATCAACATTTGTCTACCTAAAGGAAAGCAATTCAAATTCAAAACTCAGAGATCAGAAAACAAGACCGTTGTTTGTTTTAAGTGTAGTGATTTTTCCGATGTGAATAAAAGTTAGGATTTGATTCGATGTAAATTGGAAGTGGAATCGTGCTATTATGTAACGACGATGTTAATTCATATCTATGTATTGAAATGATTGTGTTGTGAATGGAATTGGGATGCTTGTGGTATAATTGAGTTGATGTTGATCCTATTGCACTTTTAGAATGAAAACAACATCACATGCAAGTTATATAGTTCATGTTTATGTGATTATATAGGTTGTTTGTGATTAGAATCTCATGAATATAAATTATGCTAGAACCTTTATGGCTTAATGGTTATGTTCATATACATGCTCCTATGTTTATACAAAAGTTGCAAGTTCCTAATTGGATCCATGTCAAGATCCACTTTAGTACATGTTTCATGTTGTAATTAGATATATGATTGGATCTAGTTCACGCCCTTGTCATAAAATTATACATACTTATGAAAATGTCATATTCTTGTCATATGCTAGTGATGTTCGATGTTATGCCTAGATCCAAACATGTTTAGGCTTATGTTGTCTAAATCATATGCTAATTTATGTGAAATCTATTTGGTTAGATCCCTATTTCAATGCAAGTTCACATATATGCAAGTTGAATTAGACTATGTTGCAAATTCACATGTATGTTGATTTAGTCTACATTGCAAGTTCACACCTATGACATTCATGTTGACTATTTTGCAGGTTCACACATATGATGTTCATATCGTCTATGCCAAAAATGCCAAGTTTACATCTATGTCATGTTTATGTTAGTGAACTGCTTTATGCCAATTTTGTGTACGCTAAATTAGGCTAAGTTTTTAGCCTAATATCATATGTTAAAAATCACGCAAATGAAAATTAGGCTAAGATTGTTAGCCTAATACTTAGACGGGGTAATGTTGGGATAAATTGGTAATTATAGGAAAACTTGACATAAAAATATATGAAATTGGCATGATTGTCACATGCCAAAATTGGTGGCATTTAAACGGTATAAATTCTTATACCAAAAATGTTAAACTTAGAAAGTGGGCCACAACATTTAATTGTTAACAAATTTACATATAATAAGTAATAAAGACAAATATGTAAATTTAGAAAATACGAGTATGCTTAACACAAGGTTGGATTGAGTTGTGATGTAAACATGCCCGGACCCGCTCGGCTGTCCAGTGGTCACAACAATACCTATCCAATGAGGGTGGTTAAGCATGGAGCCCAATAAGGACCCGTGGTTATACTGAGTTACGGTGTAAATCTGTTTGGAATCGACCGGCACATCCAGTAACCGTAACAATACCTGTCTAATGTGAGTGGTCGGTGCTTTAAAAAGCTAAGGACAGGATGGTAGGGTTAAGTTAACTAAAACACTTAACAAATTCAACATGTTTAACTGATGGGTGGGGTTAGGTAAATACAGAAACTTAACCACTTAACATGTTTGACTAGAAAACCCTAGTAACGGGGACCCATTTCAGCAGTAACCCAATTAGGTATCATGGTACCCTAAAACTAGGCAGGGTGGGGCACGATTACTGGGCTGATTGTAAGCGGTCAAAAGCGGCGACGGTGGGTGCAACAGTGTGGGTTCTAACGGAGTGCGGGCGTGCACACACTTCGGAGCAGACAAACAGGGCACTTGGGGCACCAGTAGTATACCCTATGCATTCTTGGATTGTGTCGGGCCGCCACCATGGGACTTGATACACCTCATGGTGGGACCGGCATATGTATCTACAATCTTGGGGGTCGTAAGATACATGTGATTATGCGAGTAGGAGCCGATCTTAGAAAAAGGGGATCACTTCACCCTCAGCATGGGGTGCCAGTTTAGAACTAATGCATGTAGGTGCAGATATATAGTGTGGGGTGCGATAGTATATTCGATTCAAACTTCTTTACCTTAGTTTATGATACTTTCCTGTTTCCAGTTTATACCTATCATGCCCTTATTCTTATTCTCATACTGAAGAGTCACTAGACTTACCAGGCTTTATGTATGACCCTATTTTCTTTCATCTTCTTTTCTTCCGTTTCCCCCCACAGGTCCATAGGGAGGAAACAACCCAGCTTAGTCAGACTCTTTGCAAGGTTCAAGATAGTAGATGTACGGTTTGGACCCTCTTTCCTTAGCTATGGCCGTTGGATACAATCATGGAGATTTATGCAGTTTTAATTATGTTTTATGCTTCTTTATTTATTAACCAAGACATGAATGATGATGTAATGTTTTGTATGAACACGTATTTATGAAATAAAAAGTCTGTTGTTTTCCGCTGCTTATATATATGCGTTTATACATCTATCTTGTGTTTATCTGTTACTTTTACTTAAAAACATTCACCAAAGTTAAGGGACTCCCTTTGTGAGTAACCTTAATGGAGGGTGGGGTGTTTGACTTGGTATTAGAGCCAGGTTTACGGGACTAGATGAAATTTTTTGAAACTATTTTCAAAAAAAAGTTTAAAGAAGCATTGTTTTCAAGAAAAGCATTGTTTTTTTAAAAGGCATAATTCCCCAAAAGCCATTTGAACTATCTCTCTATCCTTTGTCTTGAATACTTTCCTTTTTGTTCCACCATGTCTGGAGATCTTAACCTTCCAGAAGGAGTACCAATCCCTGGCTGGTTCCGAAGGTACATAGAGGCTAGGGCCAATGGTGCGGGCCCAGCAGACATTTCTCCTTATATAGTGGCAGCGGTTCCTCCTCCTCGTGGAAATTCTTTCGCTAAGACGTGTAGAGACTTCAAGGCTATGGGTGGAAAGGACTTTTATGGAACTGAATCATTTGTAGTAGCGAGGAACTGGATGAAGGAGACCGAAGATTTGTTCGTCATCTTCGAAGTTGACGATAGGCAAAAGATACAACTACCAATGTGGTTTCTTAAAGATGGAGCTTCCTATTGGTGGGAAGTTACCCTTGGTGAAAGGACAGTGGAGACTTGGGAAGATTTCAGGATGAGATTTGAGATGAAGTTCCTTTCCCAAGCTGAAAGAAGCCTGCAGATGGAGAAGTTCCTAACTCTTAAGCATGGGAGTATGACGATCAGGGAGTACGTCAATTAGTTTAATTAGCTGGCCAGATTTAGGCTGGATTTAGTAAACACCCAACACAAGAAGGCCCTTCGCTTCATCAAATGCCTGAATGAGCCTCTGCATAGCCTTGCTATGACCCATATACCCATGGGGGCGACCTATGAAAGCTTGGTGGACATGGCGCTGCTACACGAGGAAGATAAAGGCAAGAAAGAGGCAAAGACGAAAGTGCCTCAAGAAAAGAGGGAGGGTTTACAGGCTAAGAAAACAGACTTCAAGAAAGGCGTGAAGAACAACAAATCCCGTGAAAAGAGAAAGTGCAATTTCTGTGGCATTGTGGGACATATAGCAAAAGGGTGCAGGAAGAAGAAGGCAAAGATGAATGGTGGTTGCTTTAGTTGTGGCGAGATTGGACACTTGGCTAAGGACTGCCCAAAGAAGCGGGGGCAGGGACAGAGGACTGGATCCACCTCAGGGGGACAAGTTCACGCGGTGGTGGTACCTCCACAGGAACGAGGTAGAAATATTTATGTAGAAAGCTTGGTTTATCTGTATGATCATCCAGTTCGCACTCTCTTCGATTCTAGTGCATCACACTCCTTTATTTCATCTGCTTTAGTAGAATCTCTGCACCTAGACACTAGTATGGTAGAAGATCCCTTGGTTGTTTCAAATCCAATTGGGGGCTCTGCTTATTTGCCGATGGTTTGCTTGGATTTGAAAATCTCTATTCTAAGTGTTGAATTTAGATGTAGTGCCTTTGTTTTGGGCTTCTCAGGATATGGACTGATCTTAGGCATGGACTGGTTATCCAGTAATGGTGCCATTATTGATTGTGAAAAAAGAGTGGTTAGACTCTTGACTCGGCTTGGTAACACTCTAGAAATTTCTTGTAATCCCTTGAATGCTACTATGCTTAGTTATCTAGAGTCGCTTGATGCTTCTATTGAGAATTTGCAGTCGGTTAGAGTGGTCCGGGAATATCCGGATTTCTTTGAAGAGGTGAAAGGCTTACCTCCGAAGCAGGAAATAGACCTCGGCATATATCTTGTCGATAATGCAAAGCCCGTAACACTGCTTGTTAGATACATGGCTCCAAAAGAGAGAAAGGAGCTCAGTAAGCAAGTTAAGGAGCTTCTCGAGAAGGGGTTTATAAGGCAGAGTATCTCAGAATGGGGTGCTCCAGTGGTGTTTGCCACAAAGCAGATGGTTCACTACATCTTTGTGTGGACTATAGGGAGCTAAACAAGTTGACTAAGAAGATTAGACACCCACTTCCCGAATAGACGATTTGTTTGATCAGCTTGTAGGTGCATCGGTCTTCTCCCAACTTGATCTAGCTACTGGGTTCCATCAGCTAAGGGTAGCTGAAGATAGTATTGATAAAACGGCGTTTAGAACCCCAGATGCTTTCTTCGAATGTCTTGTCATGCCTTTCGGCTTGACAAACGCACCCGCTTATTTCGTAGACCTAATGAGCAGGGTGTTCAGAGAATTCCTCAATAAGTTCGTGGTGGTCTTCGTAGATGATATTTTGATCTTCTCAAAGAATGAGGAAGAACATGCTCAGCATCTGAAAGAGATCATGGATACTCTCCGTGCACATCAGCTAAAAGCCAAATTCTCCAAGTGCCACTTTTAGAGAGAAGAAATAAGATTTCTGGGGCATATAGTGTCCAAAGAGGGGTTGGCTGTGGACCCCGCGAAAGTGGTGGCAGTGTAAGATTGGAAGACACCAAGAAATGCAACCGAAGTCAGAAGCTTTCTTGGGCTAGCCGGTTTTTACCGAAAGTTCATTAGGGATTTCGTGAAAATCTCAGCTCCACTCACAAGGCTAACAAAGAAGAATCTAGCATTCACTTAGGATTTGGACTGTGATATTACTTTCCAATGATTAAAAAGGGCTCTCACAACAGCCCCAGTTCTGACTTTGCCGGATGGGAGCAAGATGTTCACAGTATATACGGATGCTTGTGGTACGAGACTAGGAGTCGTTCTGATGCAAGAAGGGAGGGTAGTAGCTTATGGTGGAAGACAATTGAAAGTTCATGAAAAGAACTACCTAACCCACGACCTTGAGCTAGCTGCCATCTTCTTTGCGCTTAAGTCTTAGCGCCATTATCTCCTAGGTGAGAAGTTCGAATTATATACTGACCATAAATCGTTGAAGTATCTTTTCTCGCAGAAAGATCTTAACTTGAGGCAGCAAAGGTGGATGGAGTTCCTTGCCTCATATGACTTGAAATTTCCTATACTCCTGGCAAAGGCAACGTAGTAGCAGACGCGTTGAGCAGAAAGAAGCTGACCCTAAGCCCTCTCTTTGTAGAAAGGCAAAGCTTGCAGTATATAGCCAGTTTTGACTTTAGCCCCTCCTCTGATTTTGTACCTGGTTTATTGGCATCCCTAGAAGTACGGCCCACTCTTTTAGAATCAATAGGGGCCGCACAACGAGAAGACCCTCAGCTTGTAGATGTGATTGATAAGCTAATTAGGAGTGAAACTTCCAGTCACCTCAATAGGTACTCCATCGATGATAAGGGTTAGCTAAGACGAGATGGAAGACTGTGCGTCCCACAAGCAAGGGATTTGGTAAAGATGGTTCTTGAGGAAGCACATCATTCCAAGATGACAATACACCCAGGTGGAGAAAAGATGTACAAAGACGTAAAGAGAGTTCTCTGTTGGAGCGGCATGAAGAAGGACGTGGCAGATTTCGTTTCTAAGTGCGTGACATGCCAACAGGTCAAGGCGGAACAAAAGAAACCTGGAGGACTGCTTCATCCTCTAGAAGTCCTGCAATGGAAGTGGGATAGCCTTTCAATGGACTTCATTGATGGGTTGCCTAGGTCAAGGAGGGGCAACACTAGCATTTGGGTAATAGTGGGCAGGCTCACTAAAAGCGCCCACTTTATACCTATCAAGAGTAGAAGAACTGCCTCGTCTCTAGCTTCTCTTTATCTCAATGAAATAGTTCGACTCCATGGAATACCCACCAGCATAGTGAGTGACAGAGATCCCATCTTTACGAGCGAATTTTGGTGGATTCTGCAAGAAGCTGTAGGCACACAGTTATGCTTGAGCACGACCTATCACCCCCAAACTGAAGGCCAGACAGAAAGGGTGAATAGAGTATTGGAAGATCTTTTGAGACTATGCGTTCTTGACTTCGGAGGGACTTGGGAGGATCATCTTCCTTTAGTGGAATTCTCCTACAAAAACAGCTACCAAGCCACCATCGGTATGGTGCCCTTCGAAGCTTTGTATGGAAGACTGTGTCGATCACCAACTTGTTGGTGGGAGTCTACTGACAAGATTATACTAGGGCCAGACATGATTAGAGAGACTTCAGGAAAAGTGGACTTGATACGAAGAAGAATGAAGACTGCCCAAGACAGACAAAAATCCTACGTCGACAAAAGAAGGACAAACCTTAAGTTTGAGGTTGGGGACAGGGTTTTCCTTAAGGTATCTCCTTTAAGGAACGTCATTCGCTTTGGATTCGAAGGAAAGCTAGCACCAAGATTTGTAGGACCATTCCCTATCATCGAGAAGGTTGGAAAGATGGCTTATAGAGTAGAACTACCCGAAAGGTTGGCTGGAATTCACAACGTCTTTCACATTTCTCATCTCCAGAAATGTCTACATGAATCTGTGGAAGTGGTGGAGCCAAACATTCTAGAAGAAACCGAAGTGGAACGCGAAGCAACTGTGAGGGGAGTTCCAACTTAGATCGTAGGAACTAAAATCAAAAAGCTACGAAACCGCGAAGTCAAGCTCGTCAAAGTTCAATGGAGCGATGTCCAGGAAGATGCGACTTGGGAAACTGAGGACAGAATACGCGTGGCCTACCATTTTCTTTTTCAGGGTACACCTTTAATCTCTTTTTTTCCTTAAGTTGTGCTTGTATCTATCTTTTTAGGTATATCTCCTCGATCTTACCTTTTATCCTTAGGTAGAAACTAATGGATGTAAACATGTATTTGAAACATGTTATGGTTGATGGCTGCAAGTGGTTGCAAGTGATTGCTAGTGGCTGCTCGTGGATGCATATACACACACAACCTAGGTTTTTGATCGACTCAGTCACTTCCATATTGCATATGCATATATGTATTCATATTTATATGTGGTTGAAACTTGATATGTTGTCATATGGATGTCGCATTTGTATTGATGGTTATGCACTCATATACAATTATGAGTAGGGGAAAAATTTGCATACATAGTGGATTCATGACACTTACATGATTCACATTAAGGACGTCAACTGAATCAGTAGACCGCCTGATTTTTCATTAGTTAAGGACATACACACACACACACACACTATGCATATGATCATGAAGCATTAGAAGTCTTTTAAGGACAATTGACGCTTGTGTTTGATGGTTGAGTAAATGGACGATTGGATGATAGGACTTACGTTCTCCTAGACTTGAAGATTTCAAGGACAAAATCCTTTAAGGAGGGGAGAATGTAACACCCCAAATTTCCTATTAACTGCTACTCAACAAATTAAAGTACAATTAATTATAAATGATGGAATTAAGGGAAACGGGTATGCCATTGCGTTCGTCTCGGAATTCTTCTTGAGACAAAGTCCGAGTTTGCATAAAACGGATACCGTATGAAGAGGAAATGGACGAACGATGTTAGGCAGATAAACCAGAAATGGGCCAGAATGCATTGGCGCACTTAGGAAGTGCGCCAGAACAAAATTGTACTGGCCCATTTGGGAAGTGCGCCAGTACAAATTTGCACTGGCGCACCTGCCAAGTGCGCCCAGGCCGAGCAGAAACCTGCTTGGTCAGACCATGGCTGGCCTGGTCGGGTTCTGGTCGATTTCTAAGGCTTGGTTGTGTCACTTGGGCTTACATGTCGCTTTTTGATTGGTTTCTCTTGAGATGGATGGTCTGGATTCACTCTAGCTTCATCGACGGCTCTAATCAGTTTAAAATTCTATAAATACAACTCAAGTCTAATCCTAAATTCACACAAATAATATAGAACTAAAGCTGTCATGCTGCTAGGAAGAAACTAGGAGTGGCCGTCAGTTAGAAAGCTTAGAGTCAAGCCAATACTAAAGTAAAACACGAATCAAATCAATGTTTGTCTACCCAAAGGAAAGCAATTCAAATTCAGAACTCAGAGATCAGAAAACAAGACCATCGTTTGTTGTAGGTATAGTGATTTTTCCGATGTGAATAAAAGTTAGGATTTGATTCGATGTAAATTGGAAGTGGAATTGTGCTATTATGTAACGACGATGTTAATTCATATCTATGTATTGAAATGATTGTGTTGTGAATGGAATTGGGATGTTTGTGGTATAATTGAGTTGATGTTGATCCTATTGTACTTTTAGAATGAAAACAACATCACATGCAAGTTGTATAGTTCATGTTTATGTGATTATATAGGTTGTTTGTGATTAGAATCTCATGAATATACTTTATGCTAGAACCTTTATGCCTAAATGGTCATGTTCATATACATGCTCCTATGTTTATACAAAAGTTGCAAGTTCCTAATTGGATCCATGTCAAGATCCACTTTATTACATGTTTCATGTTGTAATTAGATATATGATTGGATCTAGTTCACGCCCTTGTCATAAAATTATACATACTTATGAAAATGTCATATCCTAGTGATGTTCGATGTTATGCCTAGATCCAAACATGTTTAGGCTTATGTTGTCTAAATCATATGCAAATTTATGTGACACCTATTTGGTTAGATCCCTATTTCAATGCAAGTTCACATATATGCAAGTTGAATTAGACTATGTTGCAAATTCATATGTATGTTGATTTAGTCTACGTTGCAAGTTCACACCTATGACATTCATGTTGACTATTTTGCAAGTTCACGCCTATGATGTTCATATTGTCTATGCCAAAAATGCCAAGTTTACACCTATGTCATGTTTATGTTAGTGAACTGCTTTATGCCAATTTTGTGTACGCTAAATTAGGCTAAGTTTTTAGCCTAATATTATATGTTAAAAATCACGTGAACGAAAATTAGGCTAAGATTGTTAGCCTAATACTTAGACAGGGTAACGTTGCGATAAATTGGTAATTATAGGAAAACTTGACATAAAAATATATGAAATTAGCATGTTTGTCACATGCCAAAATTGGTGGCATTTAAACGGTATAAATTCTTATACCAAAAATGTTAAAATTGGAAAGTGGGCCATAACATTTAATTGTTAACAAACTTATATACAATAAGTAATAAAGACAAATATGTAAATTTAGAAAATACGAGTATGCTTAACACGAGGTTGGATTGAGTTGTGATGTAAACCTGCCCGGACCGGCCCGGCTGTCCAGTGGTCACTACAATACCTATCCAATGTGGGTGGTTAAGCATGGAGCCCAATAAGGACCCGAGGTTAGACTGAGTTACGGTGTAAATCTGCCCGGAACTGACCGACACATCCAGTAACCGTAACAATACCTGTCTAATGTGAGTGGCCAGTGCTTTAAAAAGCTAAGGACAGGATGGTATGGTTAAGTTAACTAAAACACTTAACCAATTCAACATGTTAAACTAATGGGTGGGGTTAGGTAAATACAAACACTTAACCACTTAACATGTTTGACTAGAAAACCCTAGTAACGGGGACCCATTTCAGCAGTAACCCAATTAGGTATCATGGTACCATGAAACTAGGTAGGGTGGGGCACGATTACTGTAACACCCAACCTCCGCTAGGGTCACTCGCAAAGGAATGCACTAGCTTTTGAGGGGTATTATTGGTAAACATGTACAGAAATATTACAAGAAAGAACATATAAAATAGCGGAAGTAAAACCAACTTTCATATCATTAATAAATAAGGTCTAAAGCCTTTTACATCAGAGAATTTCTTACATGAAAACCTGTCTTAAAATAGTAAAGAAGCATAAAAACCTTTTCATAAATTATTCCCCAAGTGAAACAGTAAAGTAGACATAGCCAAGAAAAGTCCAAGCCATACATGATGACCTTCAAACAGAAGAAGTCCGAACTAACAATAGCATTTCCTCCCTGTAACCTGGGGGGAGGGGGGGGGGAACGGAAGACAAAGAGGCGAAACAAAAAGGGGTCAGTCATAAAGACTGGTAAGCCCTATCTACTATCAGTATATAAACTAGTAAATTTAACTGACATGAGGAACTGAGATGAACATAAGTATGATGACAAGATTGATAAGCTAAACCAAAATAACAGGATGAACTACTGTACCAAGATAAACAAGTGTGTCATGATAAACTACGGTGTCAAGATAAGTCAAGGTATCACATCGTCGGGTTTCTATCAAGTACAATATCGCAAGGTATCTATCATGTATATTCGCTCTGCACCTCCCGTACTAGTATCCCGACCCGCGTCATGTGTTAACTATGAATGTCTCTTGCCCAATGTCATGTAATTGTCCATGTCATCCTAATATATCGTATATGTAGGTTTCCTGATTCGTATGATTCTTTCCATGCATAAGTTCAGTCCTTTGCCGTAGGCCGTACGGGCTTTCTCATGTAAATCTATACCACTTCAACGTAGTACCGTCTTATCCTTGAGGTTATTTTGGACTGCTACCCTTGATCTAGTTATGTTTTCTTACCATGAACTATCGCGTGTTCGCTTTGGATTTATGCCACCTAGGACCACTAGGGATTATGCTACCTAATGAACGTTTCCGTGTCTCGGTTTGGGTTTTAGCCACCTAGGACCACTAGGGATTATGCCACCCGTCAACCACGCCCTTTGTCCCACGTATATATCGTGAATCGTTTTCCATGTCTAGACGCACATGTATCTCAATGTGCCATCTGAGTTCCGTGCCAGGGCAAATCAAGGAATACGAAACTCGGTCGGGAGCTTCAAGTCGTCTGCTGATGCAGATATCAAGGTCTGTTTTTGTATCCGCGGCTATGGTCCCACGTGACCCCTCCCTCAACTACTGAAAGGCAATCTAAGAAAAATCATGTATGAGAACTACATCTCGGCCCCACTATAGCCCCACTTTCCTATGGGCCAACCTCACCCATGACTCGATAGCAAGAACATGGTCTGTTGGGAGTTCTCTGCCTTTCCGTTCGTACACAATTGACTAAAGATGGTAGGTAGTCGGCGATGTGCTATCCAGGGAAAAAACAAGTATCGTCAACTCCACGTTAATCCTTCCCAGTCTTTAGGTCGCTCGCATAGCAACCAAGGCATACTCTTGGATCTTCTACTGCAGACCTTAACCTCTGTGAGGCCGGGTTTTATGGACCACCTGCCACCCCACAGAGGGATACCAAGAGTACCCTCACGTCCCCCGAAGCTACCGCTTCGCCACCCAGTTCGCTGGAGCTTTTTATCCAAGTCGGATAAGTTGCTCCTCCTCGTATACTAAGCGATGACTTACCGTATCTATTTATGAACTAGTCCTATGTCCTTGGCTAAGAATTATTACTTAGTTATCCTTAACTAAGGTTTACCACTTAGCTTCTCTTCCCACTATCCTTGTTAACTACGATTTTCAACCTAGTCCCCTGAGCTAGGGTTTTGTCTAATGGGTTAAGTGTTGTCATTCAAGTTCATGACCTAACCCGCCTACGAATCATGTCAAGATTGGCTAAGTACTCAAGTTCAAGGCTTAGCCCTACAAGTTGGTTAAGTGTACCAAGAAGCTCATGACTTATCCCTATCAAGTCAAATTGGTTAAGTATTTATTTGTCTTAACCCTATCAGATTATCATGTTAGATTGATTAAGCATAGATTATCTTAATCCCATCAGATTATCGAGTCGGATTGGTTAAGTATGGGTCAGCTTAACCCCATCCACTAATCGTATTACAATGGTTAAGCCTAAGTTAAAAGGTCTTGTGACTTAACCCTATCAGATCCGCATATTAGATTGGTTAAGTATAGGTTACTTAACCTCATCAAATCATTTGGTTAAGTATAAGTTACTTAACCTCATTAAATTATCATGTTAAGTTGGTTAAGTATTGGTTACTTAACCTCATTAAATTACCAAGTTTAGATTGGTTAAGTGTTTAACTTGACCCCATCGAATTACCGTGCTTAGATTAGTTAAGTGAAGGTGCCTTAGCCCCATCTAATTACCGTGTTTAGATTAGTTAAGTCTAAGTTACTTAACCCCATCTAATTACCAAGTCGGATTAGTTAAGTGTAAATTACTTAACCCCATCCCCTAATTGTCTTATATAGTTAAGTGTCATTAAGGAACCAAGTCCGGTTTAACTTAACCTACCCATTCGCGTCATATCGGTTAAGTGTCATTAATCAAAATTACTCAACCTTTTCATGTGCCATTAATTAGATTAATGCACCCCAACCTCTCACATTAGACTTTGTTGTGGTTACTAGTTAAGCCGGGTGGGTCCGGGTAGATTTACACCACAACCTAGTCTAACCTCGGGTTTTATGTGCTATATGACCAACTACCCACATTGGGTCCTATTGTTTGTAGCCACTAGTTAAGCCGGGCGGGTCCGGGTAGATTTATGCTACAAACTCAACCCAACCTCGAGTTGGCCACTTTCATGTTTGGTCTAGTGTCTTATTACCCTTACAACCCATACGTGTCAAGTTTTCAAGTCCCATGTTCATAGCCAAAATTACATGTTGTCATGTTTATACCAATTTACCCAAATCATGTTTCATGTCATTAAAGTTTACCCATAACGTAACCCCAACGCTTTTAAACTCGCATATACATTCGCAACAACGCATAATGGATTAAAAGAAGGAACTTGGCGAAGGTATGACAAAAGGGGTATAAGGCCGCAAGTTAAACATGGTGGCATATGAGACATAATGTGTTCACAAACTTGCATGTTACATTATTAAGCCCCAAAAACATGCATAACCCCTAAACTTAGCATATAGGTGAATCATGGTGATAGATGACATAGAAAAATGGCTAGAAGTTCGCATCTAGCATTCTATGCAAGTTAACTTAAGGGATAAGAGAGTTCTTGTGTTGCATAATGCAACATTTCAACATAAAGCTTATAGCTTTTAACCCACAAAATCAAGGTGATGACTTTACGAATATGCATAGGATAAATCTACACATAACATGATAGTTTCTAAGCATGTAACCTACTCAAGTTCAAACCCAAAACTTGCAACATGAACATTTAACTTCATAGTTAATATCTAAGAGTAGGAGGGGGCTTACAATGCTATGAAGGCACAAATCAATATATTAAAAGATTGAGACGAAGCCACACTAGCAAAAACCCCAAATCAATAAGCTCCAATAAAACCCTTGAGAAAATAATAAGAAAGATCCTTGCTTTGATGAAGATTTGACTTGAAATCAAGTTTAGAAGCTCTCATATGAACATAGAAACTCTCATACACTCATATGATCATGTAATCTCTCATGTGAATGAAGATAGAATTTATGACAAGAGGATGGAGGCTAGGGTTTTGAGTGGAGGCCATGATCATTAGAAATTTTGGCATAGTTTAGTTGTAGGATCAAATAATGAGGGTTTAAATGTTAGGTTAGGGGTCTTTTTATAGAGATTAGGATTAGTTTTAGCCATAGGATTAACCCCAATTCAGATCCTAGCCATCAAAATCCGTCACAAGCCAACAAATCAGACCCAAAACATGTCTTGGGGAAGAAGTCAGGTGCACCAGGCCAAAGCTGGTCTGGCCACCTGTGTCGACTCCCAAGTCGACTCTAGAGTCGACTTGGGGGGGGGGGTGGTGTTGATTCTAGAGTCAACACCCCTTTGACCAGGGTTGACTTTTTGAATTTGAATCTGTTTTAAACTCTGAAAACTTCGACAGACCATATCTTGGTCATACGGACTCCGATTCTCGAAAACTCGAACTCTATTTCGCGTATTTTTCCAAGATGAACGCAATGGCACAACCCGTTTCCCTTGATTCAGATTTTAAATTAAATTCTACCTTGATTCTTGTCTTAACACGTTATTAAAATTCAGGTTGTTACATTCTCCCCTCCTTTAAGGATTTCGTCCCCGAAATCTCCAAGTTAGGAAGAACATATCCTACCATCCATCTACTCAAAACATCATCCACAGGAAACCATTGTCCTTAGATGATTTCTAATGCCATATGAACATATGCAAAGCGTGTGTGTATATGCTCCTTAGCTAATGCTAATGATCAGGCCTGAATGATCTTTCTAATGCAAAGTATGTTTAGTGCCATGAATCCAACATGTATGCAAATAATCCTAGTCATATAAGTACTACATGCGTGCACAAACATTCATTCATATGCAACATCCGCATGACAACACATTAACATTCAAACAGGTATAAATACTCGTGCATATGCAATGCAAAATGTGAGTGTGTCGATCTAGTATCTAACGTGTATTCGCGCATCCACGAGCAACCACTTGCAACCACTTGCAACCATATCAATCATAACATGTTTCAAATACATGTTTACATCCATAGAGTTCTATCTAAGGTTCCCAAGATAAGATCGAGGAGATAAACAAGACAAACTCCTTACGGGGTTTGCAACAGAAACAGGACCGAGAGGATATCCACCAAGCGATAGCATGCAAGCAAGCTCTACAGGAGAACCAGGGATCAACGATATACTCTTACAAAGAGACACGATGCGCACGTCTAAGCCGCATTTCCTTGAGCTTAATTCCAGTGTGCCTTGACTGCCTTTGACTTCATGATTTCGTAGCTCCTTGATTCCTATTTCCAAGGTATGAGTCGGAACTCTTTTCACTGTCGCCTCTCGTTTCACTTTCATTTATTCTTTCCCTAGTATACTTGGCTCAACCATATCTACGTACTCATGCAAGCTCTCCAAAATTCACTAGTGAATTCTGGATCTCGTTTACCAATGCCAATCCATGTGCACTTTCTAGGGTGATTCCTATAACCCATGCTTAAGCGGAATGGACCATCCGCCTTAGTGGCGAACGTTACTCGATCGGATCAGAGATTTCCGATAAATGCATCAAGAGATTCTAGGTAACTAACCATGACAGAACCCAAAAGGTTACACGAGACTTCGAGGGTATTACCAAGGCAAGCTAAGAGTCTAACTACGCTCCTTTCAAAACCGAGAATGGCATCCCTTACTGGATAACCACTTCATCCCTAGAATCCATCTATAGCCCAACAATAGAAGTATTGCTTCTAATCTCAACACTTGACATTTACACTCTCGATTCCAAACAAGTCATGAATAAATGGACCAACTCTCCAACCAGATTTTTGGGCCAAAAGTGGGATCTTCTACCATGCTAGTACTAAGGTGCAGAGACTTAACTATCGAGGCAGACTTAAATGATGCGATGATCAATACAAAGTCTGGACGGGATGATAGAAAAGAGAGGCTAGGCTTTTAATAGAAATGGTACCATTTCTCTTAGGTACGCTAGAAATGAGAGCATACAATTGCCCTCTCGCTGATCTTGTCCTTATCTTCCTTTGTGGATCAAGCCATACCAACAAGTTGCTTATTCTTAAGCTCGTGTCCTTTATCCTTGCTCTTATTATCCCTTCTTATAACTTCGGTAACAGGTCTCTCGAGAACTTTCTCCATCGCACGGGGAAAACACTCACGTAGTTAGACAAGGATTAGTCGCAGTTAAAACTACTGTGACTACAGATGGAGGAAAGAAAGGAAAAGAGATTCAATCAAGGAAACAAAGGATAGTGCTAATGGATTTTGGGGAATAGCCTTTAAAAACTTTTCTTGAAAAATGCTTCTTTGTAAATAGTTTTTCAAATAGTTTTCAGAAGGTTTTAAAAACTTTTGCCCAGTCTGGTAACCTTCTGCTCTGATACCAAATGTAACACCCAACCTTCGCTAGGGTCACTCGCAAAGGAATGCACTAGCTTTAGAGGGGTATTATTGGTAAACATGTACAGAAATATTACAAGACAGAACATATAAAATTGCGGAAGTAAAACAAATTTTCATATCATTAATAAATAAGGTCTAAAGCCTTTTACATCAGAGAATTTCTTACATGAAAACCTGTCTTGCAATAGTAAAGAAGCATAAAAACCTTTTCATAAATTATTCCCCAAGTGAAACAGTAAAGTAGCCATAGCCAAGAAAAGTCCAAGCCATACATGATGACCTTCAAACAGAAGAAGTCCGAACTAACAATAGCATTTCCTCCCTGTAACCTGGGGGGAAAACGGAAGACAAAGAGGCGAAACAAAACGGGGTCAGTCATAACGACTGGTAAGCCCTATCTACTATCAGTATATAAACTAGTAAAGTTAACTGGAATGAGGAACTGAGATGAACATAAGTATGATGACAAGATAGATAAGCTAAACCAAAATAACAGGATGAACTACTGTACCAAGATAAACAAGTGTGTCATGATAAATTACGGTGTCAAGATAAGTCAAGGTATCACATCGTCAGGTTTATATCAAGTACAATATCGCAAGGTATCTATCATGTATATTCGCTCTGCACCTCCCGTACTAGTATCCCGGCCCGGGTCATGTGTTAACTATGAATGTCTCTTGCCCAATGTCATGTAATGGTCCATGTCATCCTAATATATCGTATATGTAGGTTTCCTGATTCGTATGATTCTTTCCATGCATAAGTTCAGTCCTTTGCCGTAGGCCGTACGGGCTTTCTCATGTAAATCTATACCACTTCAACGTAGTACTGTCTTATCCTTGAGGTTATTTTGGACTGCTACCCTTGATCTAGTTATGTTTTCTTACCATGAACTATCGCGTGTTCACTTAGGATTTATGCCACCTAGGACCACTAGGGATTATGCTACCTAATGAACGTTTCCGTGTCTCGGTTTGGGTTTTAGCCACCTAGGACCACTAGGGATTATGCCACCCGTCAACCACGCCCTTTGTCCCACGTATATATCGTGAATCGTTTTCCATGTCTAGACGCACATGTATCTCAATGTGCCATCCGAGTTCCGTGCCAGGGAAAATCAAGGAATACAGAACTCGGTTGGGAGCTTTATGTCGTCTGATGATGCAGATATCAAGGTCTGTTTTTGTATCCGTGGCTATGGTCCCACGTGACCCCTCCCTCAACCACTGAAAGGCAATCTAAGAAAAATCATGTATGAGAACTACATCCCGGCCCCACTATAGCCCCACTTTCCTATGGGCCAACCTCACCCATGACTCGATAGCAAGAACATGGTCTGTTGGGAGTTCTCTGCCTTTCCGTTCGTACACGATTGACTAAAGATGGTAGGTAGTCGGCGACGTGCTATCCAGGGAAAAAACAAGTATCGTCGACTCCACGCTAATCCATCCCAGTCTTTAGGTCGCTCGCATAGCAACCAAGGCATACTCTTGGCTCTTCTACCGCAGACCTTAACCTCTGTGAGGCCGGGTTTCATGGACCACCTGCCACCCCACAGAGGGATACCAAGAGTACCCTCATGTCCCCCGAAGCTACCGCTTCGCCACCCAGTTCGCTGGAGCTTTTTATCCAAGTCGGATAAGTTGCTCCTCCTCGTATACTAAGCGATGACTTACCGTATCTATTTATGAACTAGTCCCATGTCCTTGGCTAAGAATTATTACTTAGTTATCCTTAACTAAGGTTTACCACTTAGCTTCTCTTCCCACTATCCTTGTTAACTACGATTTTCAACCTAGTCCCCTGAGCTAGGGTTTTGTCTAATGGGTTAAGTGTTGTCATTCAAGTTCATGACCTAACCCGCCCACGAATCATGTCAAGATTGGCTAAGTACTAAAGTTCAAGGCTTAGCCCTACAAGTTGGTTAAGTGTACCAAGAAGCTCATGACTTATCCCTATCAAGTCAAATTGGTTAAGTATTTATTTGTCTTAACCCTATCAGATTATCATGTTAGATTGATTAAGCATAGATTATCTTAATCCCATCAGATTATCGAGTCGGATTGGTTAAGTATGGGTTAGCTTAACCCCATCCACTAATCGTATTACAATGGTTAAGCCTAAGTTAAAAGGTCTTGTGACTTAACCCTATCAGGTCCGCATATTAGATTGGTTAAGTATAGGTTACTTAACCTCATCAAATCATTTGGTTAAGTATAAGTTACTTAACCTCATTAAATTATCATGTTAAGTTGGTTAAGTATTGGTTACTTAACCTCATTAAATTACCAAGTTTAGATTGGTTAAGTGTTTAACTTGACCCCATCGAATTACCGTGCTTAGATTAGTTAAGTGAAGGTTACTTGGCCCCATCTAATTACCGTGTTTAGATTAGTTAAGTCTAAGTTACTTAACCCCATCTAATTACCAAGTCTGATTAGTTAAGTGTAAATTACTTAACCCCATCCCCTAATTGTCTTATATAGTTAAGTGTCATTAAGGAACCAAGTCCGGTTTAACTTAACCTACCCATTCGTGTCATATCGGTTAAGTGTCATTAATCAAAATTACTCAACCATTTCATGTGGCATTAATTAGATTAATGCACCCCAACCTCTCACATTAGACTTTGTTGTGGTTACTAGTTAAGCCGGGCGGGTCCGGGTAGATTTACACCACAACCTAGTCTAACCTCGGGTTTTAAGTGCTATATGACCAACTACCTACATTGGGTCCTATTGTTTGTAGCCACTAGTTAAGCCGGGCGGGTCCGGGTAGATTTATGCTACAAACTCAACCCAACCTCGAGTTGGCCACTTTCATGTTTGGTCTAGTGTCTTATTACCCTTACAATCCATACATGTCAAGTTTTCAAGTCCCATGTTCATAGCCAAAATTACATGTTGTCATGTTTATACCAATTTACCCAAATCATGTTTCATGTCATTAAAGTTTACCCATAACGTAACCCCAACGCTTTTAAACTCGCATATACATTCGCAACAACGCATAATGGATTAAAAGAAGGAACTTGGCGAAGGTATGACAAAAGGGGTATAAGGCCGCAAGTTAAACATGGTGGCAAATGAGACATAGTGTGTTCACAAACTTGCATGCTACATTATTAAGCCCCCAAAACATGCATAACCCCTAAACTTAGCATATAGGTGAATCATGGTGATAGATGACATAGAAAAATGGCTAGAAGTTTGCATCTAGCATTCTATGCAAGTTAACTTAAGGGATAATAGAGTTCTTATGTTGCATAATGCAACATTTCAACATAAAGCTTATAGCTTTTAACCCACAGAATCAAGGTGATGACTTTACGAATATGCATAGGATAAATCTACACATAACATGATAGTTTCTAAGCATGTAACCTACTCAAGTTCAAACCCAAAACTTGCAACATGAACATTTAACTTCATAGTTAATATCTAAGAGTAGGAGGGGGCTTACAATGCTATGAAGGCACGAATCAATATATAAAAAGATTGAGACGAAGCCACACTAGCAAAAAACCCAAATCAATAAGCTCCAATAAAACCCTTGAGAAAATAATAAGAAAGATCCTTGCTTTGATGAAGATTTGCCTTGAAATCAAGTTTAGAAGCTCTCATATGAACATAGAAACTCTCATACACTCATATGATCATGTAATCTCTCATGTGAATGAAGATAGAATTTATGACAAGAGGATGGAGGCTAGGGTTTTGAGTGGAGGCCATGATCATTAGAAATTTTGGCATAGTTTAGTTGTAGGATCAAATAATGAGGGTTTAAAGGTTAGGTTAGGGGTCTTTTTATAGATATTAGGATTAGTTTTAGCCATATGATTAACCCCAATTCAGATCCTAGCCATCAAAATCCGTCACAAGCCAACAAATCAGACCCAAAACATGTCTTGGGGAAGAAGTCAGGTGCACCAGGCCAAAGCTGGTCTGGCCACCTGTGTCGACTCCCAAGTCGACTCTAGAGTCGACTTGGGGGGGGGGTGTCGACTCTAGAGTCGACACCCCTTTGACCAGGGTTGACTTTTTGAATTTGAATCTGTTTTAAACTCTGAAAATTCTGAAAACTTCAACGGACCATATCTTGGTCATACGGACTCCGATTCTCGAAAACTCGGACTCTATTTCGCGTATTTTTCCGAGACGAACGCATTGGCACAGCCCATTTCCCTTGATTCAGATTTTAAAATTAAATTCTGCCTTGATTCTTGTCTTAACACGTTATTAAAATTAGGGTTGTTACAATTACTGAGCTGATTATAAGAGGTCAACAGCGACAGCGGTGGATGCAACAGTGTGGGTTCTAACGGAGTGCGGGCGTGCACACACTTCGGAGCATACAAACAGGGCACTGGGGGCACCAGTAGTATACCCTATGCATTCTTGGATTGTGTCGGGTCGCCACCATGGGACTTGATACACCCCATGGTGGGACCAGCATAGGTATCTATAATCATTGGGAGCCGTAAGACACATGTGATTATGCGAGTAGGAGCCGATCCTTAGAAAAAGGGGATCACTTCACCCTCAGCATGGGGTGTCAGTTTAGAACTAATGCATGTAGGTACAGAGATATAGTGTGGGGTGCGATAGTATATTCGATTCAAACTGCTTTACCTTAGTTTATGATACTTTCCTGTTTCCAGTTTATACCTACCATGCCCTTATTCTTATTCTCATACTGAAGAGTCACTAGACTTTCCAGCCTTTATGTCTGACCCTATTTTCTTCTGTTCCCCCCCAGATCCACAGGGAGGAAACAACCCAGCTTAGTCAGACTCTTTGTAAGCTTCAAGATACTAGATGTACGGTTTAGACCCTCTTTCCTTGGCTATGGCTGTTCGATACAATCATGGGGATTTATGCAGTTTTAATTATGCTTTATGCTTCTTTATTTAATAACCAAGACAGGAACGATGATGTAATGTTTTGTATGAACACGTATTTATGAAATAAAAAGTCTGTTGTTTTCCGCTGCTTATATATATTTGTTTATACATCTGTCTTGTGTTTATCTGTGACTTTTACTTAAAAAACCTCCACCAAAGTTAAGGCATTCCATTTGTGAGTGACCTTAATGGAGGGTGGGGTGCTTCAACAACTCAATCTAACCTCGGGTTAGGCATGTCCATCTTTTCTTTAATTTACATATTTGTCATTTATGTCAAATTTATTTGTAAATTATCCACAAGTGTTGTCATGTCACATTCACTATTTAAATTATGTTCATAATTAATGGTATACAAATTATACCATTTCATGCTATTAATCATTTACATGATTATGAGCCAATCTATGCCATTAGCATGTAATTTAATGTTTTTCCCAACGTTACCCCCGTTATACGTTCGCATAATTCACATACAATGTTAGGCTCGCAAATTAGCCTAAATCATAAACGAAAGGGAAAAGAAAGGAACATGTAACATTCCAACAAGCATAAAATAATATGGATCCAACTAAACATGTGTCATATAAATTTGGCACAGAACAATATACATTTAATTAGGCATATAAATGTGAACTTGCATTTTAGATCCAATTAACATAAATCTTTAAGCATATGAACAGGAATTCACATAAATCTTACACAAGTGTATTAACTTGGATCTAAACATGTAAGCATGTAAATCTGGACATATAAACATATATGAACATGACTTAGCTTATGAAAATGTACATGACATAACATAAAAGCAAGCATGTGGATCTAATCATATATGAACATGACTTAACTTATGAACATGTACATAACATAACATAAAAGCAAGCGAACTAGCATAGATCTTAAAAGAACATGTAGACCTATATAAACATGTATGAACATAATTTAGTATTCAAACTTTTAGATCTAAAACATGTAGATCTTAGGTATATAAGCATGTGAGAGCATAACTTAGCATTCAAACTTTTAAATCTAAAACATGTAGATCTTAGGCGTATAAACATGTGTGAACATAATTTAGTATTCAAACTTTTAGATCTAAAACATGTAGATCTTAGGCGTATAAACATGTGTGAACATAATTTAGTATTCAAACTTTTAGATCTAAAACATGTAGATCTTAGGCATATAAACATGTGTGAACTATAGAATCACCAATTTATAAATAACATGATAGGTTTAGTTATATCCATCACAACATGATAAGTTCCATTGTTTTAATCACAACATAGATCATCTCAAAATTAGGCATGATAGGTTCCACAATCACAACATAAATCACAAATTATTTTACAACAAGGCACAGTTCTAGATTCATTTTATTACAAATCATGACTTTTATATGTTTAAGTCTAGATAATAACTGAACTTACAAACAAAGAACAGATATTGTATTCTCGGATCTGATTTCTGAATTTGTAAAGCTTATCCTTTGATGTTGACTATTGATTTGAAACAGAAATCCCTTACTTTGAAACAAAAACCTTTTTCTCTAACTTGAAGCTTTCTAATTAGATTATAATTTTTTAAGAAGAAGGTAGCTAGACAAGATTTGAGTTGGACAGCATGGTGGCTACAAAGAATGTGTTTATATGTTTTAGGTTTAGGATTTGAGTTGATTATATAGAAGTCTATGTTTAATTCTAGCCATTAGATCAATCAGAGCCATCCAACTAAAGCAATGTGTCGCTCAGCCAATCATAGCATGACATATAAGCCCTAACACCTCAGAAATTGTCACAAAGCCAATCAGAGAAGGCCACGTAGAAAAGATAATCCTTGACCAACAAAAAAATGCGCCATGTGGGCCACATGATGCGTACACGTCATATATATATATATATGTATATATATATATTTTCTATATATATATGTATATTTTATCTATTCACACTAAACCACTTTTTGAACTGCGTTCACACTAAGCCACTTTGTAGCCATTCCCCTGAAACAAAAATATGGCGCTAGCGGGGATCGAACTCTGTACCTCTTGTATGCAAGTCACATGTTTTAACCAAATGAGCTACTAAGTCTTTTTCTTACAAACCTTAGAACAATTCTAAACATTATTCTTTTCTCGTTCTTCTTTTTCATGTTTTGCTGCAATATTTAATTTAAAGATATCTTCTTCATACAGAGTCCAATTTACGCAAACTCGAACTCTATCTCAAGCAGAATTCCAAGATGAACGCAATGGTGCAACCGGCTTCACCTATTTCTTCTTTTTCAAATTAATTATTCTTTAATTTGTTATTTTAATATTCTCAGAAAATACGGGGTATTACAGCAACAGTGCGAGTAATATAGTTTAACACACATTATAGTTAATTTGTTAATCAACGACTATAGCTTGTTGAACATCAGGGCGAGTACTCATTAAATGGTTTGTTCCTGAATTTGATTGATGGCTAATTAGGATATCTGATACTGAGATTGCATGTAAGCTATGTACATTGTAAGCCATTGCAAAAATAAATTTACAACATTAACCCATATAATTATTAGTTAGTTGTGCCTATTCCACTTCAAATTTTGTACATTCAAATTTTGTAATATATACACATAGCGCATACTTAGGGTCTCCTAATGTTTCAATGGATGTTTGATAGATCATCTAAAAGTGCCCATTCTTACGTATAAGTTAGTCTAGCCGCTTAACCTTGAAGTATAAAATAAATTTATGAGGAAATGGGTCTTTCAATGGCTCCAGCAAGCGAGGAGAAGAAAGAAAAAAGGAAAACAAAGAAGAAAGAAAAATTTAATTACATGCACTCAATTTCAGGTTTGGACAAGTATGTCAAATACTGCTTTACTCGTAAATAATTTAGCCTAGATGGTTGCAACCTTTACTTGCTAATTGCCAACTATTTATATTTGTTCATAGTTTCAGCAACATGATTTATGGTTGGATAATGCACTAAGTAAACCATTGACTGAGCTATGTGTAAGGCTTTGTTTTGGTTATAGCAACATGACTTTTTTTTGTTACATTGGTTGCTTGAGCTATGTGTAAGACTGAATATATATTCTTCTAGCATTATTGGTAATGTAAATGTCTGCACAAAGTTGGATCATAAGTTTCCTCTTGATTTCCATAAGAAGCTACAAGTAGGTTGAGTTATTTGACTGGCCACTACAATTAGTTACAATGAGAAACAAAGAACAAAACCTGGGATTGTAATACAAAAAGGGCAGTGAACATTTTATGGTGGCAAACTCCCCTGTTTGTGCATTTTAACTGTTCCACGCTAATTATCTTGAATAATACTGTGTTGCCTTGAAACGTGCTCCATTTCCATTTTGAAATCTAGTAACATATTCATATGGGTTAACTTTGAAGATTCCAATTTGGTTATGGGTTTTACAGTGACTTTGTTGCATAGTTTACCGTGTTGCATAGTTTTATGTGGGTTAAATTTGATCCCATACCGTGCATAGGCACGTATTCTTTGTTATTTTATCTTGGGAACCATTTGTAAGCCAATTAAAAGGATATACACACATATGCTAGGGCATGTAATTACTGGAAATACAAACATATGTTTGTAAGCATGTTTTTTTAAATATATATATATATATATATATATGTGGTGGCCAATGTACACCTATGTATATGTATACCACTATATGTGCATATATATGTCATCGGCATATGTGTATATGTTTCAGTATATATATATATATATATATATATATATATATATATATATATATATATATGGTGGCTAGTGTACACACATATGTATATAATATATAGCCCTTAAAAATATATATATACACACATATGTGTGTATATATATATGTGACAACCCGGATTTTCAGAACCAATTTAAAATTTTTATTTTAGCAATTCTAATGGATTTTGAATATTTAAAATGATTTATTTTAAATAATAACGATTAAAAATTTATTTAAACTGAAGTTAGAACGAATAAATTTATTTTAATTATAAAACGAGCCTGAAATGGTGCGATAGTTTGAAAATTCAATTTTAAATTTCAATTGAATGTACAGAATTCAAAATAGATCAGATTTTAGTAAAACCAGAAATATTTGAATTTGTTTAATTATATCTTTCTAACGAATGTGAAAAATCCAGATTTCATAAGGAGAATTGAAAGTTATGTCCAATTTAAAATTTGAAATAGTCGCTATGGAATTTATATAATATAGAGCCCTTAAAAATAGCCATTTTGCAAATGACCTCCATTTTAGACGAAATCGCTTTTGCAGGATCCAGAACGTCAGATTATTTTTATATTCCAATTTTCATAATTTTTGGAATTAATATGTGAGCAAGGTGAATTTAAACGTGTTTGGTAATTTTAGTTTGAATTTAATCGACTGGAAAATGAACATTTTTCAAATGGTCTCCAAATTCGATGAAATTAGTTTTGTTAGGAAAGTATCGTCAAATCATAGCTAGATTTATTTTTTGGGAATTTTTAGAGTCAGTATGTGGCTCCAGTAAATTAAAATATAAGTTTAAATTCAATATATATTTATTTATATTTTAATTTTGAGAAAAACTATTCAAAACAGTTGAATTAGCTTATGAACCATACCCCATTGTGTTCGGAATGGGGGTATTTGGCTAGAGGCGACAGTCGTTGGGTTTGATTTGGAGTTCGGGTTGATAAACTTGTATTTTTGGAATTAAATAAATAAATAAAAATATAAATATCCCAAAACGTAACTTCCCCAAATCAGTTCAGCTGCCAACCCTAAAAAAAACGACCGAAAATGCTCCAAATTAGATCCTCAAAAATCTTGAAATCCAATCAAGGATTCAACACACTTCCTACGGGTTCGATGAACTTTAATGCATGAATGGAAGAAATAGCCCCCCAAATGCACCAACTTCGCCGGCGAATCTAGGGTTAGAGGGGTGCAAGTTTCGAGATTTTCTAGGGGGAGGTGGCGCGCCTGAAGCTCTACAGCGTGGCGATGGTGGATCGTCTTCTGGTGATCCGAATAAGCGCAGGCGGTGGCACTTTTTAATCGATGAAATGGGTTTGGGTGTCGGCGTGTAAACGATGAAGAGAGGGATTGAGGAAATTTATTTATTCAATTATTATTTAATTACTTCATTTTTTAATCAATGTAATTAATGCCATAACTTTTTCATATGAGCTCGAAAAATTGCAAACTCAGTTGCGTTGGATTCGTAACAACGAACACTACCTTTCAGAACTAACTAGAATAAAAAAAAAAGGAGAAAATCAAAATTTTGGGAAAATTCAAATCCAAATAGGAAAAAAAATTCATAAATTCAGAAATAAATGAATCGAGGAGTGGAAACGAATGTGAGAACACCTTCTCACTCAATTTATTTTATAGTTAAATATATACTAGTTTGCAGACGGGGCTTGGAAGCCTCCGACACTACTTTTTGTACAAACCATGGTTGATTGTTTGTTTGGATTGTGATTGGGATTGTAATTGATTGATATTGTTGTATATAAAATTATTTATATAAAATGCATAAAAAATTATCATGAAAATAAAATAAATATTCATTTACAAATTAGACGGTTTGTTTATGTACACCTATTTAACTGATGATGATTAGGACGATAATATTTTACGCATTGCCCAACTGCACAAATAATAAACATTATTTTTTGTTTGAAAATCCAACATGGGTATTGGGATGATATTTGACATACACTGGTCCAATAATTAGTGGTATGTCAGTCGATGGGTTGACAGACTGTAAGCATTATTTATTTATTTTAACGCTTATACAGTTGTAAAATGCACTCTTGATGTTGTATGAATTTTTAATGATTGTTCATCGTTATTGTTGTATACATGCGATGTATGAAATCCATATAACTGAAATTATATGGTAATTAATTGAGTCTGATTCCAGTGTAGAATTAACAAATATTTTAAAATAATATTCAGTAAATATTGAAATGTGAAGCCGTGTTAAGTAGTTAAACTCCATTTTATCATGAATGGGATTTTTTGTCAATTTTATTCATTTTATAATGAATATCGAAAAGTGATTTCAAAATCAGATATTTTGATAATATTATCATTTTAATATTATAATGATATGGAATATTCATTTTTGATTTAAATTTGAAAATGAAATTGGAATCGCTTTAAAATGAATTTAAAACGAATTTATAAAGGAATATTCAATTTTGATTTAAAATTGAAATGAAGTTGAAATTGTTTTGAAATGAATTTAAAATGAATTTATTAAGGAATATTCAATTTCGATTTGAAAATTGAAATGAAGTTGAAATCGTTTTGAAATGAATTTAAAATGAATTTATTAAGGAATATTAAAATTTGATTTGAAAATTGAAAAGAAGTATAAATCGTTTTGAAATGAATTTATAAACAATTTATAAAATATGTTTTAAATGGAAATCGATGAAATATATATAATTTATATATTATATATATTTAATGGCTTGAATAGAACGCACCGCGACTGTTCGCGAATTTCGACCATTGACTTCAAATGGACATTACGGGAGATCCGACCGTCGGATTCTCCTAAAACTGGGACCATTGGGTTTGTATCGAAAAGAGCTTTCCAAAGAATATAAGATATTTGAAATCTAACGGATGGATTTGGAAATATTTCCAAATCAAATTTGGAAAAGGTCGTTGTAAGTGCAGTTCGATGACCGTTTATGGAAATCGACTGAAAGGGCCTTAATAAAATTATATTTTTTTTAGTAATTTGTGTAAAATCATAATAAATGATTTAGAAAGAATTTGGATGAAAAATTCCACATTTATAAAGATAAAAATATAATTTTATCAAAATAAACTAGTTATTAACCAGAATTATAATCCAATTATTTTTAAATAAATAAATTAGGTTGAGAATGGGTTTTAATATAACCGGAAATTCCCATATATGAATTGGAATGGATGTGAATAGAAATCGCCTTTGGAATACTTCGATGTTGGATTCCGTGATTACACAAGTATTATTGAGAAATTTGGAAGATATATATATATATATATATATATATCGTTATTCCCAAAACGATATTTGTTGGTTTCAGAATTTGATATTGTATATAAGCCGATATAATTTCTATTCAGAGCCTTATATTTAATTTTTAATTGCATTTTGGGTTTATCACGAATGGTGTCTTCAATTACACTGTTCTTAAACCCAGTTGAGAAAAGAATGAATCTTTTAATTAAGATTATTAGAGTTTCCAGTTATATTTAGTAACTGGAATAAAATGGAATGTGAATTGGGTTTATCGTGAACTATGTTTTTAATGGCATTCGTTCTTTAACCCGATTAATGGTGAAATGTGATTTGGAATACATAAATCTTTTATTAAGATTTAATGGGAATTTTCCAAAGTAAAGTTTTCTAATTTAATATATTAAATTGGAACTGAATGGAATTCGATTTGGTAATAATCGAAGGGAGCTTTTGCGGAGGAAGACTGTTAATATATATGGAATTTAAAAGGCATTGTCGTGATTCCATTTATATTTTTAGTCGGATATGGAAACTGATATCTATTATATATTGATCGGTTTTCCGTGAAGATTCCATAATTAATGGAATGCAATTTTGGGTTTATCGTGAACTGTTTTTTAAATGACATTGGTTCTTTAACCTAGTTAAAGATAGGATTACATGTCTAACATTGTATTTCGAACTTACTGTTGATCTCTGCTAAATATATATCTATTTGGTGGTGGAGAATTTATTCTCTTGCTTAACACCCTTCTCTATGACGTACGAGCTTAGAGATTATATATCAGGAGAAATCAATGGTACGGGGTAGATTGTCAATGCAGCATGTTTGATTTCCCAAAGTTAAATAATGATTGTTGGAAGAATGAAATTAGAGATAAAGGGGAAAGAGTTAACCAGTACGGTGAGATTATTCTGAAGTTCAGAGTATAAATCAAATGAGATTTTCCAAAGTTTGGGATATGGTATTGAATAACAAATTATTTGAAAAGAAGTTTATGCGTGAAGTATAATTTCCACTTTACTTTCTGTTTTTAATTTAAAATTTAATATATTATTAATAAAATGATTATTCAGATTAAAGAATAAAGTATAATTTTAAAGTTAAATATTTTGAAGGCATGAAGTATGGTTACAAAACGATTATTGTAAAAGAAGAAATTTTTTAACTTGAATTTAGAAGTTATGAGAATGAATGTCTTTTTGGTATTATAAGTTGTGAACTTTATCAATTTCAAGGTTGATAATGTTGTTCAGTTAAGGTCTGAGAGCTAATTATACCACAACTTGATTGACTAAGAAATGGTTAAGGTTTGAGGGTAAGAATTGGTTAAGTGAAGTAAGTTAATGAGTGTCAACAGTTAAGTGGGAATAGCGATGTTTTATTTAACATCTGTTTTGATCCAAGTAACGAATTAAGAAATATTCCCTTTGAGAATAAAGTATATTTGCTATAGAAAATAAAGATTTATGAATGTATGGAAATATTTTTCCAAAGATAGTGAGAGGCTAATGTGTTTTGATAAAACAAAATGGACAGAACCGAAGAACAAAAAGCCGCATGTTGAAAATGAAGGACGACATAATGTAAGAGAAGTGGATTCGTAAATTGCATATGAAATGGTTTGGTAAGAAATTAAGGAAAGGAGTTAAGGAAATTGGCAACTGACTGAAGATTAGTAAAGTTGAATGACTTTCCGAGTGTCAATCCGTTGTTGGTTTCGGCCTTCGAGGTTGATACTTAGGGAATTGTTTGCTTGCTAATTTACAGTTGAAGGATGTGAATATAAAAAGGTAATAATGCGTGAATGAGAAGTTTTTTATAGAAATGAAAATTTCTGGAATTTTGAGAGAATAAAGATGCGAATGAAGTGAAGAACTTAATAATTGGGAAATTGAAAGGAAATTGGTTTATGGCAATGGACTCATAAATCCCAATTTGAAAAGATATTAAATATCTAAACTGGATAAGGGATCAAAACTAAGATTTTGAAATTAGAATGGAATTTGAGGATATTCAGTTTCGGATATTGATATAGAAGTTTTCTAAATCTTTATGAATATATATATATATATATATATATATGAATTTAGTGATTTAGAAGGTAATGGTTTGGGGTAATATCTTATATAACAGAATTTATATAAGAATGAGGGATTGAAAACAATATTTGAAAAATGTGTTGAGGAAAGTTAGTTATGAAATATGCAGAAGGTAATAGGAGTATTGTATGTACATAACATTATATATTTCAAAGCAAAATAAGGAAAGTACCTTCCTTCTCCTTTGATTTTCGAGCTTAGTGAGACATTCTGGTGGTGGTAGTAGGTTGTCCGGACGTAAAACTGATCAGTTGTCATTGTTCCTGGAAGAACACGACCGTGTAGCGTAACTCGCAGGGCTGTAAATGGCCTATGGAGGATGGATGATTCTTAGGGGAACCAAATGTAACCATTGTGTTTGCTGCGATCTACAGTCGTGATAAGGGCGTAATCCGCAGAGTAGTGAAAGCTTACGAGTATGGATGTTTCCTAGGGGACCCAGGTGTAACCATTGTATTCCTGTAGTCCATATGGCATATCTAAAAGTGAAAGAGATGTAACCACTAGAGTTACTAAAGGAAGAATGGAGCCATGCGATGTTTTAGATATCTTAGTGATGTGGAGCCACTAAGTTGATGCAGCATTATGTCTTCATGACTGGATTTGTCGTTGTGACATGATTTGTCTTTGTGACTTGATTGATCCTCATAACTTGATTTATCTTCATAATTTGATGATTTGTTTTTGTGAAACTGAGATAGAGCAGTCAACACTCAATGACCTCAGATTTTCTTTTGATTCTTGAATATCTTCCCTTGACCTGTCCATGATGAAATTCATATGGAAGTGATTTCCTATGGATACAGATGTTTTCTGGGGGATCCAGACGAAACCATTGTGTATTTGTGATTCATGAACAATCAACATATCATCACATTGTTACTTTCCGTATCTGTTTTAAAAGAATTTTTTGAAATATTTTCACTTGTGAGTTGAAGCAAGGATATTTAGTACTTGGAGATTTTAGTAGTACGCATGGCCAGCGTATGCCTAACATCTGTGAGAGCGACAATAGACTTGTCAAACTTTGAGCTATCAAGTATTTTTAATAAATAATTTGAAATTAAACTATGTAACACCCTGTGATTCTGTAACGCTAAGATTCACAAATCGAGGCAGAATTAAAAGTTAAAATAAAAATCAAGGGAAACAGGCTTCGCCATTGCATTCATCTCGGAATTCGTCATGAAAACGAGTCCGAGTTTGTGTAAATCGGAGTCCGCATAAGGGAGATATGGCCTCCGGAAGTTTCAGAATTAAAATTCAAACAGACAGAAAACAAATTCAAATTTCAAAATCGGGCCGGATTGGCCAGGGCGGGAATTTTCCCGCCCAAGACACCCAGGTCGACTGGGTAGTCGACCTGGGCTACCCAGGTCGACTGGGTAGTCGACCTGGGGCACCCAGGTCGGCTACATAGTCGACCTTGGGGTCGACCCCCCCTGTTTTTTCAGCTTTCTGCTCTGGTTCGTTCTGATGTATTTGGTAACGTTTTCTGACCAGGTTCGTCCACCTAACACTATATAAACAGCCCTGGTCTTCTTCTCTATTCACAATTCTTTCCTATCCTTATGCTGCCTCTGAGAAAATATATAAATAAATAATATATATATAAAATAAACCAAGACGAGGAAATGCTGCTAAAGATTTCAAGAAGGGGTTCAAGTCAAGCTAGGATTCAAGAGGAGGTTCAAACAACTTCAACGACTGTTTTTCTACGAATCATAGCAACGCCATCTTTCTGTTCTAATTAATCTCTGTAAGTTAGTTATTTCTAGATTTGAACGTTTCTCTTTTCGTGACATGAAATTAAAGGAATAAAAGAGTATGCCAATTCTTTCTATTGAATCAGTGCCTATTTCTTTGGACCAAATTAAAGAACTATTATGATTCGAGGACAAATAAGACTGTGACTATGAAACTATGGACCTCAGAACCATATGCCTCTTTGACTATGAACATTGCCTATGACTATGAACATGGCCTAAGACTATGAACATTGCCTATGACTATGGACATTGCTTATGACTATGACTATGAGAATTATTTCCATGACTATGAACACAAGCCTATACCTTTGATTAGGAAGCAAAACTATTGTCTATGACATAAATGGGACAACTGTGATTAAGCACCTATGGTTCATGACTAGGAAAGTGTTTAAGTTTTGTGACTGTGAACCCGATTATCTATCCTATTTGTTCTTTGTTTTCTTTAGTTTTAGACCTTGGGAATTTACCTATTGAGTTAGGTCTACCCATATTCTTGAACCTACGCCTTTATTTTGTCTATTCTTGGTTTTAGACCTTGGGAATTTACCTATTAAGTTAGGTCTACCCATGTTCTTGAACCGACGTCGTTATTCAACCCTTTTTATGCCAGTTAGTATGTCTATCTTTTGCATAGCATCTTTGGTTCATTCCCTAGTTTCTACGAACCTAGCTTTATTTATAATCTAGAATGAATCACGATTATACGAACAGTGGGAATGCGGTTTGGGAAAAATATGAAATTTACTAAAAACGTAGTTCAACTTGGAAATTGGCATAAATTAGGAACATGTATTATGGCATGTTCATAGAAATGCAAATTGGATAAATTTGACATGAATTATAAGATGTGTAATTTGAATCTAGTATTGACATGTAAATCTAACATTTACATGAATAGTGAACTAGAGTAATAAGTCTAGTTTGACGTGAATTAGAATGTTGAATCAGAATTGGATTAGCTAAATTGGCACGGTAAGTATATTGGCATAAATGTGAAATTGGCCATAATTGAGAATAACTGTCAAGTTTAGAAAAATCATGGTTAGTGACACTTAATTTGGTATAGTTTACATACCAAAAAGCATAAATATGATTTAGGAAGGGAAATGGGCCATAGAAATAAATGTAGACAATTTACATTAAAAGAGAAACTGGGAAATAAGTAAATTAGGAATAATTTACCTATAGAATCTGGCCTAAATGAGGAAATGTGAATTTAGACAAACTAAAGGGTTATTAACGACATCTCCTTTAATAATAAGCCAGAAAGTTCTAGGGTGACAGAGAGGATAGTGTCTAGGCTTGAGTTTGGAAAATACAAGTTTCCTGCTCTCCCTGGCTATCTCTAACTGATCCGACGGACGGGATGGTTACTTTCAAAACCTGATTTGAAAACTAATCAAAACCCCTTTTTGAACTTAGAAAACACGAATATGCCTAACCCGAGGTTAGACTGAGTTGCGATGTAAACCTGCCCGGAACCAACCGGCACATCCAGTAGTCGCAACAATACCTGTCTAATGTGAGTGGTAGCGGCTTTAATTCATTTAATTAAAGCTAGAACAAGAATGGTAGGGTTAAGTTCACTAAGACACTTAACCAATTCAACATGATAACCAGACTGGTGGGTGGGGTTAGGGCCATACAGTTAAGCTAGAATGGGAGGGTTAAGTCCATAGGAACACTTAACCAATTTAAACACAGTTAAGCTAGAATGGGAGGGCTAAGTCCATAGAGACACTTAACCAAACTCAAGTTAGCAAAACAAGACTTGTAGGGGTTAAATAAAGTTAATACACTTAGCCAAATTAATATGTTAACTAGACTAGAGGTTGGGGTTAAGTAAAATCTAATACACTTAGCCAATTTTGATATGTTAGCTGGGCTAGACTGTAGGGTTAAGTAAACCTGAACACTTAACCATCAGGTTGTGATAAAGGAATGAGGTTAAATCTAAAACATAAAGGGATAATACTTAACCATTAATAACATGTTAGTTAAGACAGACGGGCAAGGTTAAGTTAAAAAGGAAAATGTAACCAATACAGGGTGAATGGGTAGGGTTAAGTAATAAGAAATACCTAACCAATATAACTTGGTTTGTGGTGGGGTTAAGTCAACATGAATTACTGATAACACTTAACCAGTATAACAGGATGAATGAAGGTGGTTAAGTTGGCTTGAATTGACTAATGACACTTAACCAGTCCAAATTGATGGGGAAGGGAACTAAGTACTAAACCTTAGTTAAGAGAACAACGATTCTGGAAACTAAGTGGTAAATCTTAGTTAGTAAAACTAAGTAGTAATTCTTAGTATAACATGGGAAGGAGCGAATGTCCGTCTGAGTAGAAAGAAGGCTCCAACGAATGGGGTTACGAAGCCCGAGGCTTCGAGGGGACGTAAGGGTACTCTTGGTATCCCTCTGTGAGGCTGCAGATGATCCTCCTGGGCCCACAGAGGTTAATGTCTGCGTAGAAGAAGCAGGGGTATGCCTTGGTTGCAAAACATGGCAATCTAAAGACTAGGATGGACCGGCATGATTCGGCGAGCAAACGGTAGCCCTGTGATAGCGACTCGTCGTCTACCATCCATCTTGAGTCAATCGAGATACGTGAAGCGGAAAGGCGGAGAACTCCAAAAGACCATATACTTGCTATCTAGTTATGGGTAAGGATGGCCATAGGATAGTGGGGCACCGGGGGCCGGCTTATAGTTCTCATTTTACAAGGTGTGCCTTTCATTAGTTGAGGGAGGGGTCAAGTGGGACCACAACCACTGGAATAAAAACACACCTTAGCATCTACATCGACGGATATCAGAAAGCTCCCGACCGAGTTCTGTATTCCTTGATTTGCCCTGACGCAGGACTCGGACCGCACATTACAGGACATGTGCATCTAGACAAGCGATAACGAATCGCGATACATGCGTGGGGAAGTATAAGAACATATACCACTCTAGGTAGTGTGTCCTAGACTTGGGGGCATGTCTGACAGGTAGCATAATCCCTAGTTGGACTAGTTGGCATAAATCCTGAATCCGAGAAGCGTTCAGCAGATAGCGTAAACTCTAGTTAATTCTAGAAAGCACTTGATAGAAAACCCTAGATTTGATCTAGGTAATAAATAATGAATGTACGCCGGAAGGCAATGGAAAATACAGGGATTGGGATCACGTTATCGTTACTAGTTGGGACACTAGACAGTGGTGCAGAGATATAGAAACCAATATAACAAGGAAATAGCGAAGCGGCGAGAGTATTAGAGCGTATCCAGTTTATCTTATCTTAGCATATCTTGTGACTACCTTGTCTAATCTTGTTGACCCTATCGTCATGGTGTAATCTTGTATTCAGTTAATTCATGTCGTTTTGTTTTTCCATGTTCACATGCTAGAAGTTACTAAACTTACTCAGGCTTTATGTCTGACTCTGTTTTTCTTTCGTCTTCTTTTCTTCCGTTTCCCTCCCCCCTAGGTAGTAAAGGAAGGAATAGTTTAGCTCGGGTTAAGTTGGACTTCCACTCTTTCCAAGCTTGAAGATTTGTCGAAGTTTGCTTGGATTCTCTTTTCAGATGCTATGGCTGGCTCTTGCTGCAAATTGGGGAATATAAATGTTGTTTTATGCTCTTTATTTTGTAAGACAGATGATACTCTGATATTGTAAAGAAATCATTGTACGAACTATTTTATCAATAAAGCAAAGTTTATTTTCCGCTTTTTAATTTCTGTCTGTCTTGCAATTTATCTGCATCTTTTACCCTAAATTCTCCACAGAACTTAGTGCATTCCTTTTGTGAGTGACACTAACGGACGCGGGGTGTTACACGTGGTATCAGAGCTGAAGGTTACCGGATCAGATAAAAGTTTTGAAAAATTATTTTCAAAACGGTTTTAAAAGAAGCATTTTTAAAAAGAAAAGATTTGTTTTAAAGGCATATTCCCCAAAGCCATACGCACTAACTTCTCTTCCTATGTTTGAATTCTTGTCTCCTTCTTTCTTGAGTCTCTGGGGGCTCCTGGCTTTCTGGGAGGTAACCTCATCGAAGGGCGAAGTAGTGCCCGACTTCCATCTATAACTGTAGTAGTTCCACCTGCAGTTAGTTTTCTTTCAAGCTTATAGGATTTTCTGTACGATGGAAGCAACTTTCGAGAGATTTGTCAACATGATTACACACGGAGGTGGATGAGGAGTTTGGCTAAGTAGCACAACCCTAGGATGAGGAATTCATGGATGTAGACTTAGCACACGAAGGAGGAAGAAATTATAAAACCTAAGACAAGAGGAGGTATCTTTACTAGGGTATTATAGGGCATATAATAAAGGACAAGGGCAAGAACGAGGAACAAGATTTTCAGAAGGGCAAGTACATACTTTCGCCACCAAGCGTACCTAGGAGAAAGGTAGTAAAGTTCTGATGGAAGAGTCTTGTTTTTCTATTCGTACTATTTCCTTTGGCTTTAGCGCTTCTCATTTGTTCATATCCACTTCCATAGTTGAGTCTCTACACCATAGTATTTGTATAGTAGAAAGATCCCACTAGAGTCTCAAATCCAATTGGTGGTCCGACCAGTTTATTTTTGGTTAGTAAGGATTTGAGAATAGCTATCGAGTTTCCTTATATCATCTCACGTAGATCGTCTAAATTCGGGGGAGATATTCCTTGGGTGCTTGTCTGATATTGGTTTAGGCCTTTTGGGCTTGTACTTGAGGAATGTCGAGTTCGGTTTGGATGGTTTGCGTGAGAGATGAATAGTTGTGGCAGGTACTATAAAAAGCACATAGTAACCTTTCGACCCTTATAGCTATGACATGATGGATAAGAGGGAGACCTCTAATAATCTTAGTACATATACTTGGCACCGTGATTGACATCTATTTATTTTGGAAATGGAGATCCGGAACTTCACAATCGTAAAGTTAAATTAGTTAAGATAAAGTGGAGTAAAGCTCAAGAAGGCTAGATACTAGCATCATACCCTTTTCCTTAAGGGTGCATCCTTGATTTCTTTATTTAGGAGCTTTGCGCATGATTGTTTCTCTCTTTCCAAAGTATACCACCGAGGTCGTATCTTCGATCCTTAGGTAGAAGTCAATGGATGTAAACATGTATTTGAAACATGTTATGGTTGATGGTTGCAAGTGGTTGCTAATGGTTGCTCGTGAATGCATATGCATACGTATTAGGCTCTAGATCAGTTCAGACGCTTTCATATTGCATTTACAGATATGTATTTGTTTGTAAATTGAACTTGATATGTTATCATATGGGTATTGCATATGATTGAATGGCCATGCACGCATATAGTATTTTCATAACTAGGGATGCTTGCATACATGGTTGGATGCATGGCACTGACATGACTCGCATTAAGGAGGTCGACTGAATCAGTAGACCGCCTGATTTTACAGTAGATAAAGACATATACACACACTATGCATATGAACATGAAACATTAGAAATCTTTTAAGGACAATGGATGCCTGTGAGTGAATGGTTAAGTAGATGGGTGATTGGATGGTAGGACACATTCTTCCTAACTTGAAGATTTCGGGGACGAAATCCTTTTAAGTGGGGGAGAATGTAACACCCCGTGATTCTGTAGCGCTAAGATTCACAAATCGAGGCAGAATTAAAAGTTAAAATCAAAATCAAGGGAAACGGGCTGCGCCATTGCGTTCGTCTCGAAATTCTGCATGAAAACGAGTCCAAGTTTGCGTAAATCGGAGTCCGTATGAGGGAGATATGGCCTCCAGAAGTTTCAGAATTAAAATTCGAACAGACAGAAAACAAATTCAAATTTCAAAATCGGGCCGGATTGGCTAGGGCGGGAATTTTCCCGCCCAAGACACCCAGGTCGACTGGGTAGTCGACCTCCCGGGGCACCCAGGTCGACTACATAGTCGACTTGGGGGTCGACCCCCCTGTTTTTCCAGCTTTCTGCTCTGGTTCGTTCTGATGTATTTGGTCACGTTTTCTGACCAGGTTCGTCCACCTAACACTATATAAACAGCCCTGGTCTTCTTCTCTATTCACAATTCTTTTCTATCCTTATGCTTCCTCTAAGAAAATATATAAATAAATAATATATATATATATAATAAACCAAGACGAGGAAATGCTGCTAAAGATTTCAAGAAGGGGTTCAAGTCAAGCTAGGATTCAAGAGGAGGTTCAAACAACTTCAACGACTATTTTTCTACGAATCATAGCAACGCCATCTTTCTGTTCTAATCTAATCTCTGTAAGTCAGTTATTTCTAGATTTGAACGTTTCTCTTTTCGTGACATGAAATTAAAGGAATAAAAGAGTATGCCAATTCTTTCTATTGAATCAGTACCTATTTCTTTGGACGAAATTAAAGAACTATTATGATTTGAGGACAAATAAGACTGTGACTATGAAACTATGGACCTCAGAACCATATGCCTCTTTGACTATGAACATTGCCTATGACTATGAACATGGCCTAAGACTATGAACATTGCCTATGACTATGGACATTGCTAATGACTGTGACTATGAGAATTATTTCCATGACTATGAACACAAGCTTATACCTTTGATTAGGAAGCAAAACTATTGTCTATGACATAAATGGGACAACTGTGATTAAGCACCTATGGTTCATGACTAGGAAAGTGTTTAAGTTTTGTGACTGTGAACCCGATTATCTATCCTGTATGTTCTTTGTTTTCTTTGGTTTTAGACCTTGGGAATTTACCTATTGAGTTAGTTCTACCCATGTTCTTGAGCCTACGCCTTTATTCTGTCTATTCTTGGTTTTAGACCTTGGGAAGTTAAGTTAGGTCTACCCATGTTCTTGAACCGACGTCGTTATTCAACCCTTTTTATCCCAGTTAGTATGTCTATCTTTTGCATAGCATCTTTGGTTCATTCCCTAGTTTCTACGAACCTAGCTTTATTTATAATCTAGAATGAATCACGATTATATGAACGGTGGGAATGTGGTTTGGGCAAAATATGAAATTTACTAAAAACGTAGTTTAACATGGAAATTGGAATAAATTGGGAATATGTATTATGGCATGTTCATAGAAATGAAAATTGGATAAATTTGACATGAATTATAAGACGTGTAATTTGAATCTAGTATTGACATGTAAATCTAACATTTACATGAATAATGAACTAGAGTAATAAGTCTAGTTTGACGTGAATTAGAATGTTGAATCGGAATTGGATTAGCTAAATTGGCACGCTAAGTATATTGGCATAAATGTGAAATTGGCCATAATTGAGAATAACTGTCAGGTTTAGAAAAATCATGGTCAGTGACACTTAATTTGGTATAGTTTACATACCAAAAAGCATAAATATGATTTAGGAAGGGAAATGGGCCATAGAAATAAATGTAGACAATTTACATTAAAAGAGAAACTGGGAAATAAGTAAATTAGGAATAATTTACCTATAGAATCTGGCCTAAATGAGGAAATGTGAATTTTGACAAACTAAAAGGTTATTAACGACATCTCCTTTAATAATAAGCCAGAAAGTTCGAGGGTGACAGAGAGGATAGTGTCTAGGCTTGAGTTTGGAAAATACAAGTTTCCTGCTCTCCCTGGCTATCCCTAACTAATCCGACGGACGGGATGGTTACTTTCAAAACCTGATTTGAAAACTAATCAAAACCCCTTTTTTAACTTAGAAAACACGAATATGCCTAACCCGAGGTTAGACTGAGTTGCGATGTAAATGTAACGACCCAGAAAATCTGGACCAATTTAAAAATTTTAAATTGGCTAGAATAATGGATTTTAAATATTTAAAATAAATATTTTAAATAATGGCGATGAAAACTGAGTTTGAATCAACAATTGAAAACGAATATAATTAATTATAATTATAAACAGGGCTTGAAAAGGCGCTGCAGTTTCAAAAATTGAATTCAAACTTTGTCGGACTGTACCGGGTGCAGAACAATCCGGATTTTAGTGAAACCAAAAACATTAGGATCTAATTGGTAATATCTTTCTAACGAATCTGAAAAATCAAAATTTCATAGCGGGAATCAAAAGATATGTCCAGTTGAAAATTCTGAGTAGTCGCTATGGAATTCGGGCCCTTAAAAATGGAAATTTTGCAAACGACCTCGGATTTCGACGAAACCACTTTTGTTGGGTCCGTGAGGTCAAGTTATTGCTAGATTCCAAATTTCATAATTTTTCGAATCAATATGTGAGCGTGGCAAAGGGAAACGCGTTTGGCCGGTTTTAGTTGATTTTAATCGACTGGAAATTGGCCATTTTTCAAACGGTCTCAGAATTCGACGAAACTAGTTTTGTTAGGACCGTATCGTCAATACGAAGCTACAAAATATTTTTCTGGAATTTTTCTAGTTAGTATGTGACCCCGGTAATTTGAAATGTACGTTTAAAATTCAATATAAGGATTTAAATTTAAATTTGAATGAAAACTGATCGTAACAATCGAATTGGCTTGTGAAACATATTCCATTGTGTTCGGAATGGGGGTATTACGCTAGGGATGACAGACATTGGGTCTCGGTAGGAGTTCGTATATAAAAGTTACCATTTTGGAGAAATTAAAAATAAAATAAATAATATAAATTTATAAAACCCCCCTCCCCTTCCCATTTCCCAGTCAAACCGTTGACCCCCCTCTTCCTTCTCAAAATCGCGATTCAGCCCGCCCCTCTTCAAATCCATTTCCCCGTTGCTCCTTCCACCGCGACCCCCCCATCCTCAACTCCGACGACGGCCAACCCCTCCCCCCTCCTTGCTCTCCGCTCCATCCTCCCTCTCCTCTTGAAACAAACGAGCCCCTAGCCCTCCAAATCGAAGCCCAAACCTGCCGCGCTCGAGATCAAATCTCGAGGTCCAGGAGTCTCCGAGTTCATCGCGCCGCCTGGTGCTGGAGGGGGAGTCGTCGACCGTTCGTGAGGTGATGGCTGATCTTGGCCCGGTCAACGATGAAGCATGCGATTCGGAACCCTAATGTTCAAACGTTGGGTTCATCTTATCTGCTGAAGGGGACAAAGCAGGAAGAAGCCTTAAACAGTGAGCTATTTTATTTATTTTTATAATTAGTTTAGTTATAAATAAAATTAGTAAATGGTTTATAAATAAAAACATCGGAGAAAAATATGATTTTTTAACATAAGAAAGGCGGGATTTTTAACATGAGAAAAACGAGATTTTTAACATGAGAAAGACGAGATTTTATTTTTGCTTTTAAAATGATTTGATTCTTGCTTTTAAAAAGATCGGATTTTTAATAAGATAAAAATTAGATTTTTATATACATGAAAGCGTTATAAAAAAATAGGTCTTTATATATATTGTTGTAAGAAGTTAAAAATATAATTTTTATCATTGTAAGAAGTTAAAAATATAATTTTTATATATATAGAGCCGCAGTATAAAAATATGATTTTTATATATTGAATAACGTAGTAAAAATTCAATTTTTACATATGTAGATAATACGGGCAACGAAAGCGACAAAAGGCGAGATTGGCGAAGATTTCTATAAAGGAAGAGTCGTAGTATTGGATAGCTATCGGTGAGAATTTCTCACTCTTCAATTTCTTTTTCTAGCCTTATATATATGTGTGGGAATAAAAGTGAATTGCTATATATAAATAAATAAATATATATATATATATATATGCGCCCCTCGTCCACAAACCATGGACGATATTTATTGATTGAAATTGTTGTGAAAATTGATTGATAGCGAATGATTGTTTGGGATTGTTTGTGGTTGATATTGGTTGATTGTGGTTGAAAAATACCCATTTGTGATTGAGAAATATTTGATTGAAACCACATAGGATTAGTTTGTGGAAATGAAATAAATATATATACATGCCGCCTGCGTGCGAACTAGATGCATGATCCCCATTGTCAAAAACCGCGAGGTTTTAAGGTAGAGCGAGGAGCCGTACTAGGGACGGTCCCGGTTTTAACTACCCTGCCGTTATGCTGCCGAAATTTTGAATAATATTCGTGTGTTTGAATTATTTTCATTTGCTCAAACTATATTTATTCATTGAATAGAAAACCTTCATGTGTTGAATTGATATTCATTCGTTGATTAGAAATTCATGTGTTGAATGGTATTCGCGTTTTAAATATAAAAATCACATTTTTATCTATATATAGAAACTATAGAAAACCTTCATGTGTTGAATCGATATTCATTCGTTGATTAGAAATTCATGTGATGAATGGTATTCGCGTTTTAAATATAAAAATCACATTTTTATCTATATATAGACATTATAGAAAACCTTCATGTGTTGAATCGATATTCATTCGTTGATTTGAAATTCATGTGTTGAATGGTATTCATATTTTGAAATAAATTGTTTGATAATAAAAATCACCTTTTATCGACTATATGAACTGTGTAAAATAATCTCGTTTTGAAAGAAATTGTTTTATGATAAAAATCCAATTTTATCACCAATATGAAATATATAAAATAATAGTGTTTTGAAATGAATTGTTTTACAATAAAAATCACATTTTTATTGTATGCATGAATCGTTGAAATGTGAAGTGTTAAAAATAGCCACTTGTTCAAAATAAACATATATGAGTTGAAATATTCATTAATTAGCTAATGAAATGATTTGCACCTATGTATGTAACATTAGAATGAATGGTGTTTTTAAACCAAATAGAAATCAAATATGAAGTCGAATAGAAAATGATAAATGGTAAGAACTATATATATGTGTACATGCATATTCATTGAACAAGTTATAGCAAAGGGGCCAGAGAAGAGGAATAAAATTTTGTGCCCGACAAATAGGTACACATTTACTGTTTTGTTTGGGTGATGATTTTATGAGCCTGTTGGCTAGCCGCTTGGCTTTTTCTTTTTCTTTTTGAGATTAGAAGGACCGGGAAAGCTATTTGCGATTTCCCGATGCTCCCGGTGCAGGGGAGGTTATGGCGAAATTTTCCAAAATTTTATGGCGTTAGTGAAATATTTGAAGTGAAAACGATATTGAAATCATTGAATGAACTATATTTATATAAATATATAAATATAAATAAAATTAAAACCAAACGTGGCCGTGCAGTTCGCATTTTGAAACTGTGATTTCAAACAACTAGTATGGGGAATCCGACCATTGGATTTTCCCGAAACCTCAACCGTCGGGTTCGCCTTGGAAATATCTTCCCAACGGCACCAACCTTGTAAAAATCCAACGGTTGGATTGTCTGGAATGTTTAATTCAAATCTGAAGAAAAACAGCGCCAGAAACGATTATATTTATTTATATATATAAATATAATTATATTTAATCGAATAACGACGCTGCAGTTCGTATTTTGAAATCGAAACTTCAAACGATTGTACCGGGAGATCCGACCGTCGGATTTTCCCGAAACTGGAACCGTTGGATTCGTTTTGAAAAGACCTTTCTAATGATGTAAATTTTGCGAAGATCCAACGGTTAGATTTTCAGATATATGTAAATCAAATCTGAAGAAAAACAGCGCCACGACCGCTTTATGGCCCGAAGCGTCGTTTTGAATAAATCAGCTATTTTAAAATAAATAAAAATAGCGATAAATAGTTATAAAATATCATAAGCGATATGGAATAGAAATAAACTGAATTTGCTCGATTTATGTGGCTTTTGATGGTTGAATGTGTTTGGTGTGAAAAATACATTAAAGAACAAAATTGGTGTTGTTGAATGATTTAACCATTGAAATAAATTGATTTGAAATTCTAAATATACGTGAATTATTTGAAAATGCCGAGTTAATTCTCATTTCAAATAATTGACCGACGATTAAAAGTCGAAGATGAAGACGGTGGTAGAAGACCGGAGATCTTCACCTCGTTTGGATGGTAACCGAGGTCCTGATTGGGAGGCATCCCGAAATATGGATAATGAGTGGTGATCGTCCATACGTACGTGGTGATCGAAGGGTTTGCGAGGTATTTAGTGCCTCCGGTTTCGTTCAGACCCAGAACGGACTTGTAAATGGACTGTGTGTCTGACATTGGAGTTTATTCTGTGTTGATTGATTTCTGTTAAATATACATCTGTTTGGCGGCGGAGAATTTATTCTTTTGCTTAACGCCCTTCTCTGAAACGCACGAGCTCAGAGGTTGTGTATCGATGGACATCAGTCGCATGGCATGAATTGCCTGTGTGGCATGCTAAGATGCAGTGATCAGGACTTCTGTTGAAAACCAAAGTCTTGTGGTGATGATCAAAGCACCGCCTGTGTGGCATAGCTTTGTGTATAACGTGAATTCGTGAGCCTCACATCCCGGTATGAACCTAAAACGGGAGAAGGACCTCAGGGAGGGCATGCGTTTCTTTCTAGCTAGGGTGGTGTCAGTGACCTACCAGCCCTGACATTTATATACTTTTCACCTATGTGGTTGTTGCTGTTGCGAGGCGCCTCGGTTTGATCGGACGATCCGGGTCCGATGGAGTCATTCGTTGGCTCGTTTACGCCCCAAAGGGTGGGGAAACGTAGTGTTCAGGCATTTTAATCCACATCGGTGGGCCGGCCCTGTTGCTCCGAAGGCTTGACTGAGTACTTGCCTATGGCTCGGGCTAGGGAATCATGAATTCGGTAAGGACTATCTTTTGCCTTGGTTCATGACGGAAAACCAATTTCCAAATACGTGACAGTGCGGTTTTGACTGTATACCTATATATGGCGACATAGTGGTATGGGGCATTAATGCCGTCTATGATAGATAGTTATGATTTGAAATTGCTTTCAAAACATATAAACACTAGCAATAATATCAAATGCCTTTGTTTTATTCGTATCAAGCATATTTTGACCGTTATAAGGTAAAAACTCTATCCTCCGGTTTGCGTTGCATTGTGTGATGGGAACTGAGTCTTATAACGGCTTCATTTTTATAAAATGCATAGAGATGTTTAAAAGAAAGATTTGTTTTAAAGCACTGGCAATCCAATAGAGTAAACCCGTTCCACGAAAGTGGCGTGGTCTTGTGATTTGCCATATTATATATGTGTTGAGTAGATTTCTCATACCAGTCCCATGACTGACTCGTAGTTTGTTTCACTTTCAAACTCGGGTGCCCCTTTTTCTACACGGGCAGCCTTGTATTCAGTTTTAGCTGGTTCTTTCTGGATAGCTGGAGCTGAAGATGGAATCTATCATTTATCTCTTTTTATGCTGTTCAGCTCCTATTGTACATATTTTGTTTGTTTTTCCGCTGTAGACATTTATGTATAGCTGAACTGTATTTGTACTAAGTAAGATCCTGTATACTGTGTAACTCTGATGATTACTTTTATCCAGTATATTTTGTTGTTCATTATTTGGTGTATTTATTTAATTTTGTTCTGTTATTTTCTGTTTCTGTGTTATATTCCAAAGATAGCCCTTGTCTCCGTCAGAACGGGAATTCGGGTCGTCTCAACGTGGTATCAGAGCTTTGGTTAAGCTTAGTTCTGGAATATAACATTTGAACGAACTCGTCAGGAATAGAACCAGTAGTGTTCTAGGACGGGTAACTCCATACAGATAGGATCAGTAATATCCTAGTATGAGTAAAGGAGGATGAAATTTCACCTCGGTAGACACATTTACATTCAAGTATTTGTCTCTATATTTTCAAATATCTTTTCCGTTGACCTGACACTTTGTCTGCTAATTGCAGACGTACTAGAAAATGAGTGACAGGAACAGAAGAAGTAATCGTATGGCTCGACCAGCTAATGAGCCAGTTGTGCTCCCGTAGCCAGAATCCGATATAGAAGTTCTATTCAAGAGATTTCAAAATCTTGGTGGATCGCCATTCTTAGGCAAGGATTACATTATGGAAACACAAGCTTGGATTCGTTCTGCAGAGAAAATATTTGAGGGTTTAAAGCTGAGAGACGATCAGAAAAGATTACTGGCGTCTTGGGCACTCAAAGAAGAAGCTTTGTTTTGGTGGGATTCAGTCATCAAAGATAATCCAGAAGGTGATATCACCTGGGACAGATTCAAAGTGATTTTCTTAGAAAGATTTACTCCTCCCGAAGCAACCGAGCGATTATGTGATGAATTTTCTTATTTGATACAAGGTGATATGACCATCTCAGAATATCATAAGAAATTCAACGAACTTTCTCACTTTGCTCCTCATCTGATTCAAGATCCAAAGAGGAAAAATCTGAGATTTATTCATGGCCTGCAAAGGAGATATCAGAATAGTGTAATGAGGAATGTGAAGCTCCCCTTTTCTGAAATGATTTATATGGCCTATCAGTACGAGGATCTCCACATGAGAGGAATGTTACGCGACGAAGAAGAAGTCTGTTCTAGTGACAAAGCAGAGTCAGAAACTGATATTCCTGAAGCCAGTATGAGGTCTGAGGGAAGTAAGAAGCCCAGTGCCAAGAGGAAAAGGGCTAAATCTGAGAAGAAACCAGTAATGACAACTGCATGCTCTAACTGCAATAAGCAAGGACATTTCTCGATAAGTTGCAGATCTCTAAAGAAGCAGATCGAGAGTGGGTATAAACGCGCTATGAAACAAAAGAACCCGCATGGGGAAAGGAGATGCCATAAGTGTCGTCAAGCAGGTCATATTGCACGGGAGTGTCAACTCTCAAAGAAATCCGAGGCAGTACATATAAACGAAGTAGCAGAAACTTCTGAGCCCTCAGATAAGCAAGGGAAGTCTGATGTTTTAGAAGGCACGCTCAATGTCAAAAACATTCCAGTTAAAGTACTGTTTGACACAGGTGCATCACGGAGCTTTATTGCAAAGAGTGCAGTCAAGAAGTTGGATTTGAATTTGAAGAAGCTCAAAGAGCCAATGACTGTCCAAAATCCAGTTGGAGGTTCCATCAATCTCAGTTGGATTTGTGCAGTACCCGTCTCTTTTTCTTGCTATAAATTCCCCATTATCTCTATCGTCATGAATTTTAATGAATTCGATCTTATTTTGGGATTGGATTGGCTAACCAAATATGAGGCGGAGGTTAGATGCGCCGAGAGGGTTGTTAAGGCAAAGGCACAATTGGGGAATTATATAACCATACCATGTGAAGGCCCGACTTCTAATAGAAAAGACTTCTGGGCAGCTTTGAATGTTTCTCCAGCCCAAATGGCCTGAAGTTACGAAGAATATTCCCGACCTCATCAAAGACATTCCTATTGTCAAGAACTATGCAGATGTGTTCGAGGAAGTCGTTCGCTTACCTCCGCAGAGAGAAATAGATTTCAAAATTGCTTTAATTCCAAATGCAAGGCCGGTAGTTCACGCTATTCGAAGAATGTCCTTGAAAAAGAAGGAGGAATTAGACAATCAAACACGACAGCTAGTATGGAAAGGTCTGATCAGGCCTAGTTTCTCTGATTGGGGAGCAGCAGTGGTGTTTGTCCCAAAATCTGACGGTACTCTACGTCTATGTGTGGATTATCGTGATCTGAACAAACAGACAATAAAGAACAAATATCCATTGCCGCGGATTGATGATTTGTTGGATCGATTAAATGGAGCACAAGTATTCTCACGAATGGACCTAGCTACAGGCTTCCATGAACTTCGAATTGCCGAAGAGTGTGTTCCAATGACAGCGTTCAGAGGCCCCGACTTATTCTACGAGTGGTTAGTAATGCCGTTCGGCTTATGTAATGCTCCTGCTTATTTCGTCGATCTAATGAATAGGTTATTCAGAGGAGTATTGAATAAATTTGTTCTGGTTTTCATTGACGATATTCTAATCTTCTCTAAATCAAAGGCCGAGCATGAAAAGCATCTGGAACAGGTTCTAGAAATTCTGAGACGGAATGTATTAAAAGCCAAGTTTTCCAAATGTATATTCTGGCAAGATGAAGTGAAATTTCTAGGCCATGTCGTATCGAAACATGGAATCGCTGTGGATCCAAGAAAAATCACAGCTATTCAGAATTGGAAACAGCCCAGTACTCCCACTGAAGTCCGCAGTTTTCTCGGTTGGCTAGCTATTACCGAAAGTTCGTTAAAGACTTTTCGAAGATATCTGGTCACATAACGAAGCTTACAAAGAAGCACTCTAAATTCAAATGGACCCCAGAAAGTGAGGAGGCTTTTGAAGAGCTAAAGTTGAGACTAACGACAGCTCCAGTGTTAACCATCATCGATGGCAACCAGGATTTAAAAGTCTGGACTGATGCTTCTAAAGAAGGCCTTGGCGCAGTGTTAATGCAAAGAGGCCAAGTGAGCTTATGCTAGCCGTCAATTGAAGCCGCACGAGAAAAACGACGTAACTCATGATCTTGAGTTATTGGCTATAGTATTCGCCTTGAAAATCTGGAGACACTATCTTCTGGGTGAGAGATTTGAACTGTTTACAGATCACCAGTCGTTAAAGTATCTGTTCACTCAGAAAGACCTGAATTTGAGGCAGCAGCGTTGGCTGGAGTTTCTTGCAGCATATGACTTCGAAATTATATATACTCCAGGGAAAGCCAATGTCGTGGCCGATGCGCTGAGCCGAAAGAATGTAATGATCGCCAGCTTTATTATCACAACTTCCTTGATTGACAAAATATCTATTCTTCAGAAGGAGGATAACTTTACTAAGGATATGATTAAAAGGATTCAGAAAGGCGAACCCTCGTGTTTTCAAATAGATAACGACGAGACCCTGAGATTGAAAGGAAGGATTTGTGTTCCTGACATCCCCGAACTCAAAAGGGAAGTGTTAGACGAGTGTCACAAGTCCAAGCTGAGTATCCATCCTGGTGTGGCCAAAATGTACAACGATCTCAAACGAACATTCTGGTGGAAGGCTATGAAAAGGGACGTTTCAATATACGTTAGTCGATGCCCTACTTGCCAGCTAGTCAAGAGTGACCAACAGAAATTGGCTGGATTATTACAACCGCTAGAAGTTCCTGGTTGGAAGTGGGAGCATATTTCTATGGATTTCATTGATGGTCTGCCCAGAACTAGAAAAGGGAATGACAGTATTTGGGTGATCGTAGATCGTTTCACGAAGACCGCCCATTTCATACCTGTCAGATCAAACAGAACTGCTCAGAGTCTGGCGTAGATTTACTTCAGGGAAATAGTTAGACTACATGGAGTGCCGCTCAGTATAGTCAGTGATAGAGATACAATATTCACTAGTAAATTCTAGGAAGCATTTCAAGTCGAGCTGGGAACAAAGTTGAACTTGAGCACCGCTTATCATCCTCAGACAGACGGTCAGACTGAGAGGGTGAATCGCATTTTAGAAGATCTATTGCGGGCTTGTGTTCTAGATTTCGGTGGATCATGGGAAGACCATCTGCATTTGGCTGAATTCTCTTATAACAACAGCTACCAGGCGAGTCTGACAATGTCGCCATTCGAAGCATTGTATGGTAGACCGTGCCGATCTCCTGCTTGTTGGGTCGAACCAGGTAATAGACTTGTGTTGGGTCCTGATATGATTCGAGAAGCTGCTGACAAAGTCGATTTTATTAAGAAGCGATTACTCGCCGCTCAAAGCCGACAAAAGAGCTATGCCGATAGAAGAAGAAGAGATATATCCTTTGAAGTTGGCGACTATGTATATTTGAAAGTATCGCCGATGAGAGGAGTTATCCGGTTCGGTAAAACTGGTAAGTTAGCGCCCAAATTCATAGGCCCGTTTCCTATTCTGGAACGGATCGGAACTCTCGCTTATAAGGTCAAATTGCCTAATTGGTTGCCTGAAATTCATGATGTATTTCACATATCTCAACTTCGAAAGCACGTTCATGATCCAGACTTGATCGTGGAAGAAGCAGCTCAACATGACATTGAAATAACGCCAGAATTAGCTGTGAGAAGAGAGCCGCTAAAGATAATAGGCAAAGAAACCAAAGAGCTGAGGAACAAGAAAGTTCGCTTAGTCAAAGTGCAGTGGAGTGGAGATCCACGAGATTGTACTTGGGAAACGGAGGAGAGCATTCAGAAAGTTTACCCCAGATGCCGAGTAGATATCTCTGATTGACTCCGGTGCAAGGTACATTTGCCATACTTTGCATTACCATTTAATTCTCTATTCTATTGCTATTTTCTTCCCATGGATGTGCACTATTTATTCTATACTCTAAATGATTTTTTTTTAAAGGAATATAGGATTTGATTAGTATATTTTTGAAGGTTAAAAACAATTGGATTGGTTGTTGTGTTGTGTGATTGTAGATTTATCAAACCACTTTCGACTTTGTTCCTTTTCGGGGACGAAAAGTTTTAAGTGGGGGAGATTGTAACGACCCAGAAAATCTGGACCAATTTAAAAGTTTTAAATTGGCTAGAATAATGGATTTTAAATATTTAAAATAAATATTTTAAATAATGGTGATGAAAACTGAGTTTGAATCAACAATTGAAAATGAATATAATTAATTATAATTATAAACAGGGCTTGAAAAGGCGCTGCAGTTTCAAAAATTGAATTCAAACTTTGTCAGACTGTACCGAGTGCAGAACAATCCGGATTTTAGTGAAACCAAAAACATTAGGATCTAATTGGTAATATCTTTCTAACGAATCTGAAAAATCAAAATTTCATAGCGGGAATCAAAAGATATGTCCAGTTGAAAATTCTGAGTAGTCGCTATGGAATTCGGGCCCTTAAAAATGGAAATTTTGCAAACGACCTCGGATTTCGACGAAACCACTTTTGTTGGGTCCGTGAGGTCAAGTTATTGCTAGATTCCAAATTTCATAATTTTTCGAATCAATATGTGAGCGTGGAAAAGGGAAACGCGTTTGGCCAGTTTCAGTTGATTTTAATCGACTAGAAATTGGCCATTTTTCAAACGGTCTCAGAATTCGACGAAAGTAGTTTTGTTAGGACCGTATCGTCAATACGAAGCTAGAAAATATTTTTTTGGAATTTTTCTAGTTAGTATGTGACCCCGGTAATTTGAAATGTACGTTTAAAATTCAATATAAGGATTTAAATTTTAATTTGAATGAAAACTGATCGTAACAATCGAATTGGCTTGTGAAACATATTCCATTGTGTTCGGAATGGGGGTATTACGCTAGGGATGACAGTCATTGGGTCTCGGTAAGAGTTCGTATATAAAAGTTACCATTTTGGAGAAATTAAAAATAAAATAAATAATATAAATTTATAAAACCCCCCTCCCCTTCCCATTTCCCAGTCAAACCGTTGACCCCCCTCTTCCTTCTCAAAATCGCGATTCAGCCCGCCCCTCTTCAAATCCATTTCCCCGTTGCTCCTTCCACCGCGACCCCCCCATCCTCAACTCCGACGACGGCCAACCCCTCCCCCCTCCTTGCTCTCCGCTCCATCCTCCCTCTCCTCTTGAAACAAACGAGCCCCTAGCCCTCCAAATCGAAGCCCAAACCTGCCGCGCTCAAGATCAAATCTCGAGGTCCAGGAGTCTCCGAGTTCATCGCGCTGCCTGGTGCTGGAGGGGGAGTCGTCGACCGTTCGTGAGGTGATGGCTGATCTTGGCCCGGTCAACGATGAAGCATGCGATTCGGAAACCTAATGTTCAAACGTTTGGTTCATCTTATCTGCTGAAGGGGACAAAGCAGGAAGAAGCCTTAAACAGTGAGCTATTTTATTTATTTTTATAATTAGTTTAGTTATAAATAAAATTAGTAAATGGTTTATAAATAAAAACATCGGAGAAAAATATGATTTTTTAACATAAGAAAGGCGGGATTTTTAACATGAGAAAAACGAGATTTTTAACATGAGAAAGACGAGATTTTTAACATATGAAAGCTTCGTCTTTTTGAAATATAAAAGATTTGATTTGTGTATTTAAAAGGATTTTATTTTTGCTTTTAAAATGATTTGATTCTTGCTTTTAAAAAGATCGGATTTTTAATAAGATCGGATTTTTAATAAGATAAAAATTAGATTTTTATATACATGAAAGCGTTATAAAAAATAGGTCTTTATATATATTGTTGTAAGAAGTTAAAAATATAATTTTTATCATTGTAAGAAGTTAAAAATATAATTTTTATATATATAGAGCCGCAGTACAAAAATATGATTTTTATATATTGAATAACATAGTAAAAATTCGATTTTTACATATGTAGAGAATACGGGCAACGAAAGCGACAAAAGGCGAGATTGGCGAAGATTTCTATAAAGGAAGAGTCGTAGTATTGGATAGCTATCGGTGAGAATTTCTCACTCTTCAATTTCTTTTTCTAGCCTTATATATATTTGTGGAAATAAAAGTGAATTGCTATATATAAATATATATATATATATACGCCCCTCGTCCACAAACCATGGACGATATTTATTGATTGAAATTGTTGTGAAAATTGATTGATAGCGAATGATTGTTTGGGATTGTTTGTGGTTGATATTGGTTGATTGTGGTTGAAAAATACCCATTTGTGATTGAGAAATATTTGATTGAAACCACATAGGATTAGTTTGTGGAAATGAAATAAATATATATATACATGCCGCCTGCGTGCGAACTAGATGCATGATCCCCATTGTCAAAAACCGCGAGGTTTTAAGGTAGAGCGAGGAGCCGTACTAGGGACGGTCCCGGTTTTAACTACCCTACCGTTATGCTGCCGAAATTTTGAATAATATTCGTGTGTTTGAATTATTTTCATTTGCTCAAACTATATTTATTCATTGAATAGAAAACCTTCATGTGTTGAATTGATATTCATTCGTTGATTAGAAATTCATGTGCTGAATGGTATTCGCGTTTTAAATATAAAAATCACATTTTTATCTATATATAGAAACTATAGAAAACCTTCATGTGTTGAATCGATATTCATTCGTTGATTAGAAATTCATGTGTTGAATGGTATTCGCGTTTTAAATATAAAAATCACATTTTTATCTATATATAGAAACTATAGAAAACCTTCATGTGTTGAATCGATATTCATTCGTTGATTTGAAATTCATGTGTTGAATGGTATTCATATTTTGAAATAAATTGTTTGATAATAAAAATCACCTTTTATCGACTATATGAACTGTGTAAAATAATCTCGTTTTGAAAGAAATTGTTTTATGGTAAAAATCCTATTTTATCACCAATATGAAATATATAAAATAATAGTGTTTTGAAATGAATTGTTTTACAATAAAATTCACATTTTTATTGTATGCATGAATCGTTGAAATGTGAAGTGTTAAAAATAGCCACTTGTTCAAAATAAACATATATGAGTTGAAATATTCATTAATTAGCTAATGAAATGATTTGCACCTATGTATGTAACATTAGAATGAATGGTGTTTTTAAACCAAATAGAAATCAAATATGAAGTCGAATAGAAAATGATAAATGGTAAGAACTATATATATGTGTACATGCATATTCATTGAACAGGTTATAGCAAAGGGGCTAGAGAAGAGGAATAAAATTTTGTTCCCGACAAATAGGTACACATTTACTGTTTTGTTTGGGTGATGATTTTATGAGCCTGTTGGCTAGCCGCTTGGCTTTTTCTTTTTCTTTTTGAGATTAGAAGGACCGGGAAAGCTATTTGCGATTTCCCGATGCTCCCGATGCAGGGGAGGTTATGGCGAAATTTTCCAAAATTTTAAGGCGTTAGTGAAATATTTGAAGTGAAAACGATATTGAAATCGTTGAATGAACTATATTTATATAAATATATAAATATAAATAAAATTAAAATGAAACGTGGCCGTGCAGTTCGCATTTTGAAACCGTGATTTCAAACAACTAGTACGGGGAATCCGACCATTGGATTTTCCCGAAACCTCAACCGTCGGGTTCGCCTTGGAAATATCTTCCCAACGGCACCAACCTTGTAAAAATCCAACGGTTGGATTGTCTGGAATGTTTAATTCAAATCTGAAGAAAAAAAGCGCCAGAAACGATTATATTTATTTATATATATAAATATAATAATATTTAATCGAATAACGATGCTGCAGTTCGTATTTTGAAATCGAAACTTCAAACGATTGTACCGGGAGATCCGACCGTCGGATTTTCCCGAAACTGGAACCGTTGGATTCGTTTTGAAAAGACCTTTCTAAGGATGTAAATTTTGCGAAGATCCAACGGTTAGATTTTCAGATATGTGTAAATCAAATCTGAAGAAAAACAACGCCACGGCCGCTTTATGGCCCGAAGCGTCGTTTTGAATAAATCAGCTATTTTAAAATAAATAAAAATAGCGATAAATAGTTATAAAATATCATAAGCGATATGGAATAGAAATAAACTGAATTTGCTCGATTTATGTTGCTTTTGATGGTTGAATGTGTTTGGTGTGAAAATTACATTGAAGAACAAAATTGGTGTTGTTGAATGATTTAACCATTGAAATAAATTGATTTGAAATTCTAAATATACGTGAATTATTTGAAAAGGCCGAGTTAATTCTCATTTCAAATAATTGACCGACGATTAAAAGTCGAAGATGAAGACGGTGGTAGAAGACCGGAGATCTTCACCTCATTTGGATGGTAACCGAGGTCCTGATTGGGAGGCATCCCGAAATATGGATAATGAGTGGTGATCGTCCAGACGTACGTGGTGATCGAAGGGTTTGCGAGGTATTTAGTGCCTCCGGTTTCGTTCAGACCCAGAACGGACTTGTAAATGGACTGTGTGTCTGACATTGGAGTTTATTCTGTGTTGATTGATTTCTGTTAAATATACATCTGTTTGGCGGCGGAGAATTTATTCTTTTGCTTAACGCCCTTCTCTGAAACGCACGAGCTCAGAGGTTGTGTATCGATGGACATCAGTTGCATGGCATGAATTGCCTATGTGGCATGCTAAGATGCAGTGATCAGGACTTCTGTTGAAAAGCAAAGTCTTGTGGTGATGATCAAAGCACCGCCTGTGTGGCGTAGCTTTGTGTATAACGTGAATTCGTGAGCCTCACATCCCGGTATGAACCTAAAATGGGAGAAGGACCTCAGGGAGGGCATGCGTTTCTTTCTAGCTAGGGTGGTGTCAGTGACCTACCAGCCCTGACATTTATATACTTTTCACCTATGTGGTTGTTGCTGTTGCGAGGCGCCTCGGTTTGATCGGACGATCCGGGTCCGATGGAGTCATTCGTTGGCTCGTTTACGCCCTAAAGGGCGGGGAAACGTAGTGTTCAGGCATTTTAATCCACATCGGTGGACCGGCCCTGTCGCTCCGAAGGCTTGACTAAGTACTTGCCTATGGCTCGGGCTAGAGAGTCACGAATTCGGTAAGGACTATCTTTTGCCTTGGTTCATGATGGAAAACCAATTTCCAAATACGTGACTGTGCGGTTTTGATTGTATACCTATATATGGCGACATAGTGGTATGGGGCATTAATGCCGTCTATGATTGATAGTTATGATTTGAAATTGCTTTCAAAACATATAAACACTAGCAATAATATCATATGCCTTTTTTTTATTCGTATCAAGCATATTTTGACCGTTATAAGGTAAAAACTCTATCCTCCGGTTTGCGTTGCATTGTGTGATGGGAACTGAGTCTTATAACGGCTTCATTTTTATAAAAAGCATAGCGATGTTTAAAAGAAAGATTTGTTTTAAAGCACTGGCAATCCAATGGAGTAAACGCGTTCCACGAAAGTGGCGTGGTCCTGTGATTTGCCATATTATATATGTGTTGAGTAGATTTCTCATACCAGTCCCATGACTGACTCGTAGTTTGTTTCACTTTCAAACTCGGGTGCCCCTTTTTCTACACGGGCAGCCTTGTATTCAGGTTTAGCTGGTTCTTTCTGGATAGCTGGAGCTGAAGATGGATTCTATCATTTATCTCTTTTTATGCTGTTCAGCTCCTATTGTACATATTTTGTTTGTTTTTCCGCTGTAGACATTTATGTATAGCTGAACTGTATTTGTACTAAGTAAGATCCTGTATACTGTGTAACTCTGATGATTACTTTTATCCAGTATATTTTGTTGTTCATTATCTGGTTTATTTATTTAATTTTGTTCTGCTATTTTCTGTTTCTGTGTTATATTCCAAAGATAGCCCTTGTCTCCGTCAGAACGGGAATTCGGGTCGTCTCAGTAAACCTGCTCGGAACCAATCGGCACATCCAGTAGTCGCAACAATACCTGTCTAATGTGTGTGGCAGTGACTTTAATTCATTTAATTAAAGCTAGAACAAGAATGGTAGGGTTAAGTTCACTAAGACACTTAACCAATTCAGCATGATAACCAGAATGGTGGGTGGGGTTAGGGCCATACAGTTAAGCTAGAATGGGAGGGTTAAGTCCATAGGAACACTTAACCAATTTAAACACAATTAAGCTAGAATGGGAGGGCTAAGTCCATAGAGACACTTAACCAAACTCAAGGTAGCAAAACGAGACTTGTAGGAGTTAAGAAAAGTTAATACACTTAGCCAAATTAATATGTTAACTAGAGGTTGGGGTTAAGTAAAATCTAATACACTTGGCCAATTTTGATATGTTAGCTGGGCTAGACTGTAGGGTTAAGTAAACCTAAACACTTAAACATCAGGTTGTGATAAAGGAATGAGGTTAAGTCTAAAACATAAAGGGATAATACTTAACCATTAATAACATGTTAGTTAAGACAGACGGGCAAGGTTAAGTTAAAAAGGAACACTTAACCAATACAGGGTGAATGGGTAGGGTTAAGTAATAAGAAATACCTAACCAATATAACTTGGTTTGTGGTGGGGTTAAGTCAACATAAATTACTGATAACACTTAACCAGTATAACAGGATGAATGAAGGGGATTAAGTTGGCTTGAATTGACTAATGACACTTAACCAGTCCAAATTGACGGGGAAGGGAACTAAGTAGTAAACCTTAGTTAAGAGAACAATGATTCTGGAAACTAAGTGGTAAATCTTAGTTAGTAAAACTAAGCAGTAATTCTTAGTATAACACGGGAAGGAGCGAATGTCCGTCTGAGTAGAAAGTAGGCTCCAACGAATGGGGTTACGAAGCCCGAGGCTTCGAGGGGACATGAGGGTACTCTTGGTATCCCTCTGTGAGGCTGCAGATGATCCGCCTGGGCCCACAGAGGTTAAGGTCTGCGTAGAAAAACCAGGGGTATGCCTTGGTTGCAATACATGGCAACCTAAAGACTAGGATGGACTGACATGATTCGGCGAGCAAACGGTAGCCCTATGATAGCGACTCGTCGTCTACCATCCATCTTGAGTCAATCGAGATACGTGAAGCGAAAAGGCGGAGAACTCCAAAAGACCATATACTTGCTATCTAGTTATGGGTGAGGATGGCCATAGGATAGTGGGGCACCGGGGGCTGGCGTATAGTTCTCATTTTACAAGGTGTGCCTTTCATTAGTTGAGGGAGGGGTCAAGTGGGACCATAGCCACTGGAATAAAAACAGACCTTAGCATCTGCATCGGCAGATATCAGAAAGCTCCCGACCGAGTTCTGTATTCCTTGATTTGCCCTGACGTAGGACTCGGATCGCACATTACAGGACATGTGCATCTAGACAAGCGATAACGATTCGCGATACATGCGTGGGGAAGTATAGGAACATATACCACTCTGGGTAGTGTGTCATAGACTTGGGGACATCGTCCGACAGGTAGCATAATCCCTAGTTGGACTAGGTGGCATAAATCCTGAATCCGAGAAGCGTTCAGCAGATAGCGTAAACTCTAGTTAATTCTAGAAAGCACTTGATAGAAAACCCTAGATTTGATCTAGGTAATAAATAATGAATGTACGCCGGAAGGCAATGGAAAATACAGGGATTGGGATCACGTTATCGTTACTAGTTGGGACACTAGATAGGTGGTGCAAAGATATAGAAACCAGTATAACAAGGAAATAGCGAAGCGGCGAGAGTATTAGAGCGTATCCAGTTTATCTTATCTTAGCATATCTTGTGACTACCTTGTCTAATCTTGTTGACCCTATCGTCATGGTGTAATCTTGTATTCAGTTAATTCATGTCGTTTTGTTTTTCCATGTTCACATGCTAGAAGTTACTGAACTTACTCAGGCTTTATGTCTGACTCTGTTTTTCTTTCGTCTTCTTTTCTTCCGTCTCCCCCCTAGGTAGTAAAGGAGGGTATAGTTTAGCTCAGGTTAAATTGGACTGCCACTCTTTCCCAGCTTGAAGATTTGTCGAAGTTTGCTTGGATTCTCTTTTCAGATGTTATGGCTGGCTCTTGCTGCAAATTGGGGAATATAAATGTTGTTTTATGCTCTTTATTTTGTAAGACAGATGATACTCTGATATTGTAAAGAAATCATTGTACAAACTATTTTATCAATAAAGCAAAGTTTATTTTCCGCTGTTTAATTTCTGTCTGTCTTGTAATTTATCTGCATCTTTTACCCTAAATGCTCCACAGAACTTAGTGCATTCCCTTTGTGAGTGACACTAATGGACGTGGGGTGTTATAAACTATATCTAATTAAATGAGTTAAGAAAGAGAGTTTTGGAGTATTTTTAGGTCCATAGTTTCGGAATAATAATACAAATATTTTCTGTACAAAAGGTATAAAAAGATCTTGGATTTTGAAAATTTCAAGTCGATAATTTTTAACTTGAAGAGGAGATGATATTTACACTCTTCAATGAGTGTTGGGAAAGATTTAATGGATTGAATGTAAGGATATTGGACTGAACTTAGGATATAAGTGATGAATGCAACAGTGGATAAGGAAATGTTGATAGATAAAGAATTTGGAATAACTGGAGATGCATAAATCAAAGTTATGCAGAAATTTAAATTTAAAAAGTTATTGGGTTTGAAAAGAATTTATATGATTTTGAATCTCTTAGAAGATTAGATATAATGGGAAGTTGGGAGATATCTCACAACGATTTGGGACAAACAAATTGATTAGATATAGTTTAAAAAGCATGGAAGATAATAATACATGATTTGAAGGGTAAAGAAAATCGTGTTTGATCAAAATTAATCTCCAACTATAAGAAAAGGAATTTTATTTTTTTTTGAGCTAATTGAATATGATGGATTAATAAAGAAAATCGATATTTGAATATCAATATTTAAATTTACTTGTGGAAAAAATTTCACGAATATGAAAACGTGATGTATATGGTAGTATAACTCTAACAATCTCTCCTTTTCGAGGATGAAAAGTTTTAAAGGGGGAGATTGCAATGGCGTCCTAGAAATTTTGACAATTGGAATGATAAATTTATTAAAGATTTAATTTCAAACAATCAATTTTTATATCGATATTTGGGTAAAAAAAATTTAAATCAAATATATTGTTTTAAGTTGAACTGAATTCAATATTTGATTTAGAATGGTTAATTGAAATTGAGTATTTATTGTTGAATATTTGAATTAAATTTGGTTGAATAATTGAACTGGATTTGAGTTTTGACTAAAGAATTCAAATGGTTGAATTAAAAACAATAATAAACGTTATTAACATTAAATAAAATAGAAATTTTATTTGTCGATATATATGGAAATTTGACTTGAATACGTGTGTATTTGTATGTATAAATAAATTTAATTTAACGTTTCAATTAGGAAACGAACAGGGTCATTGGTGAACAAACGAAATTAGTTCAGTGAACCGACAAATAATTTAAAATTTAAAATAACATTGCAAACAGATGGAGTCGGTTTACAACCAGAATAATATTATTGAATTCATAACAAAAAGATGTAGTGGTACATATAATTTTTGTCGCCTTTAGAGATTGTGTTGGTGGTATGAATTTAGAGCGTTACATGGTAATTCACAGTAGAAAATAATATTACATTAAGATTAGATATAACCTACCCAGAATAAAATCACGTCGACCTATGACATACCTATCCTATTCCACTTGATAGAACTTTGTTCCTATCCACGCCTTTCCTTTCTATAAAAATCGGAGTTTCCCCAATTCCTTCAGCTCAGGAAAAAAATCGAAGTCCTCTTCATTTTTAATGGCAAAACTAGAGTCCTCTCTTCCCCTTTTTCTTAAATAGCCGAAATAATTTATTTTCCCTTCGTTTTATAATCTAGCCAAATACTGTTCCTTTACCTAAATTCAGTTTTTCCAAATCAAAATTTACCACTTGAGGATAATGGCCACTGCAACCTCTTTCGAAGCCAGCCTTTCCTCTATTGAACTTTCCACCATTCATCCCATGAAACCCCACCCCTCGTAGATTTGAGCTCGATCTCTAATCCACGAATCAACTGTGCCAACCCTAACTCATGCCACGAAAATGTTAGAGCTTGTCATGGTGACAGAAGCTCGACGTGTATGCCTAAGGAGGCGTGGTGAAGGAGTGCGGTGTAGGGATGGACTGAGGTGATTGGCTGTAGACGTTTGAGGCACTTGGATCAGTCACTGCCTTTCTTACATCGCCTGTCTCGGATGAATACAAATATAAGGTGAGTATTTGCTCATGATTTTTCTTTTTTCACGTAGATTAACATCCATTTAAATGAAGTGCGATAAGTATATATCACATGGAATTTGCAATTAAGTTTATTGGTTCAGTTCTTGTTGTTGATTTTTTTGCTATCAGTTCACTAACCTTATACCCGTTGTTGGTCCTGCCACTTGCTCGCCGGATTCTGAGCTTGTGCATCCTTGTCTGTTGCGTGTATTACCTCTGTACATGGTGTAAATTTGGAAATTGGTGTTGGGTGCTGTCACCATGATCCTAACAAGGGCTACACTGTTGTTTTACCTTTTTAAGTGCCTTGCTTACTGTTTGTAGAAACATATTTTGGAATTGAACTAAAAGATCTAACAGTATTAATAAGTATTCTTGTGGATACTGTAATATTTTCAATCTATGTAATAATCAGTCTTGGTTTATAAAGATATATATGTGTATATTATCAAATAAGAACCAGTAGTGTAAAATAGTCTTAAATCATTGTATTACCAAATATTTGTTTATGCACAAGTGGATTCCAAAGAATTATGCAATAGTGCGAGTAATATAGTTTAACACACATTATAGTCAGCTTGTTAATCAACGACTATAGCTTGCAGAGTTTCAGAGTGAGCACTCATTAAATGGTTTGTTCCTGAATTTGATTGACGACTAATTAGGATATCTTATACTGAGATTGCATGTAAGCTGTGTACATTGTAGGCCATTGCAAAAATAAAATTATAATATAAACCCAATTTTATTGTCAGTTAGTTGTGCCAGTTCCACTTCAAATTTTGTAATATATTCACACAGTCAAAATTTGTAATTTATACACAACACATACCTAGGGTCTCCTAATATTTCAATAGATGTTTGATAGATCATTTAAAATGCTCAACCTTACGTATGATTTAGTCTAGCCGCTTAATCTTGAAGTATACAATAAATTTATGAGGAAATCGGTCTTTCAGTGGCTCTAGCAAATAAGGAGAAGCAAGAAAAAAAAAGAAGAAAGAAAAAAGAAATTACATGCACTCAATTTCAGGTTTGGACAAGTATGTCAATTACTGCTTTACTCGTAAATAATTTAGCCTAGATGGTTGCAACCTTTACTTGCTAATTGCCAATTAATTATATTTATTCATAGCTTCAGCAACATGATTTACGGTTGGATAATGCACTAAGTAAATCGTTGACTGAGCTATGTGTAAGGCTTTGTTTTTGTTACAGCAACATGACTATTTTTTGGTTATATTGATTGCTTGAGCTATGTGTAAGACTGAATATATTTTCTTCTAGCATTGCTGGTAATGTATATGTTTGCACCAAGTTGGATCGTAAGTTTCATCTTGATTAACATAAGAAACTTCAAGTAAGTTGAGTTATTTGACTGGCCACTACAATTAGTTACAATGAGAAATTAAAGAACAAAACCTGGGATTATAATACAAAACGGGCAATGAATATTTTAAGGTGGCAAACTCCCATGTTTGTGCATTTAAACTATTCCATGCCAATTATCTTGAATAATACCATGTTGCCTTGAAAACGTATTGCATTTCCATTTTGAAATTTGATAACATATTCTTGTGGGTGAACTTTGAACATTCCATTTCGGTTGTGGGTTTTACTGTGACTTTGTTTCATAGTTTACCTTGTTGCATAGTTTCATGTGGGTTAAATTTGATCCCACACCTGCTGGGCATGTATTCTTTGTTATTTTATCTTGGGAACCATTTGTAAGCCAATTTATAGGGGTTGTATGTCAGGGATAATTGCTGGAAATACACACATATGTTTGTAGGCATGTTTTTTAGGATATATGTGTGGTGGATAATGTACACATATGTATATGTATACCACTGTATGTGTATATATATGCCATTGGCATACGTATAAATGTTTTTGTGTATATATGTGGCAGCTGATGTACCCATATGTGACGGCCTGGAATTTCGCTCGATCTGAATCAGTCGTTAAACCGATCTAGACCGTTTGAAACCCCTGATCATTTGAGAACACGACAAATCAGAACGCAAACGGAAGAACATTTCATTGCTATTACAACAATTCCATCAGATACAAGAATATACAGAGTATAAATGAATAAATTACATTCGATAAATATCAGAGATTACAATAAATTACATAGCAGCGGAAAATAATACAAAGCACAACTGAAGGTGATATACGGATACAGAGCTTCCCGGATATCATTCCAGCTGTAAACCAGGATCCTGTGAATATAAATCTGCAAAACCGAAACTACTAGCTGCCCGTGTCGAAAATAGGGGCACCCAAAGTTTAGGTTAAAACAATAAACTCCAGGTCAGTCATGTGACTGGTGTGAGAACTAAAACAGTTATTAATATTGGTTTTAAAGTTTGGTAAATCAAGGGACCACGCCGTATAACACGGAACGGGTTTCCTCCCAAGAATACCAGTGCATAGGGTAAACAACGCAATGCTTTTTTGAAAAATGAAGCTATTATAAGACCCATGTCCCATCACACAATGCAACGCAAGCCGGAGGATAGAGTTTTCCCTTATAATAGCCAAACATGCTTGGTACGTTTAAAACAAATCATTTGATACTATAATAAGTGTATAGTGTCAAAACAATTTCAATCATAAATATAAATCATAGACGGCATAAGTGCCCCATACCACTATGTCGCCATACTAGTTCTACAATTAAAACCGAAATGCACGTATTGGAAATTGGATTTCCGTCATGAGTCGAGGCAAGGGGCAAGCTCCTCTCCGCTTTCGAGACACTCTAGCAAATGTCTCAGGACTACACACTCTGGGCAATCCTGGATCCTCTAAGGCCGGTCCTCTCTTACGTTTGAGGATTAGTTATTCTTGAACACACGTTTCCCGGTCCTTACAGACCTATAATTGAGGCACCTCGCATTCCAACAACCACATAGGTGAAAAATAGATATAAATGTTAGTGCTGGTAAGTCACTGACACCACCATAGCTAGAAAGAAACGTCATGCACTCCTTGGGTCCTTATCCCGTTTTTGACTCATACCGAGGTGTGAGGCTCGTGAATCCACGCTATACACATAGCTATGCCACGTAGGCCGTGCTTTGATCATCAACCACAAGACTTTGCTTTTCAACAGAAGCCTTGATCCATGCAACTCAGCGTGCCACACAGGCAATTCATGCCATGCGATTGATATCTATCGATATATAACCTCTAAGCTCGTACGTCTCAGAGAAGGGCGTTAAGCATGAGAATAAATTCTCCACCACCAAACAGATATATATTTAACAGAAATCAATCAACACAGAATAAAATCCAATGTCAGACACACAATCCATTTACAAGTTCGTTCTGGGTCTGAACGAAACCGGAGGCACTTTCCTCGCATATCCATCGATCTCCAAGAACGTCTGGACGACCACTAACTGATTCCCTCATCTTGGGTGTACAACCCAATCAAGATCATCAGTAATCATCCAAACGATGTGAAGACTTCCGGTCTTCTACCACCGTCTTCATCTTCGACATATCGTCGAATCGGTTATTCAGAATGGGTATAAACCCGGCCTTTCCGAACAACTCGTGTATATTAAAAACAAATGTTACACAAACACAACATACGCCTCATTCCAATTCAGAATATTCTTTTATTCACAAAATCACATTCTTAGGGAAAGGTTCCCATTAATTTTATCCAAGATAAATTCTTTAAAATTTATCCTTTAATCTTCCTTTGGATGTCGTTTCAAACCAAATTATGGTTTTCCCAAACTAGTCGAGATTAGCGAACCGTACCGAAGTAATTATTTATTTTATTTTCCAATCCTAACCTATTCATCCCATGAAGCAAAACTGGTAATACTCCATATCTAACACCACGGTGTTGTCGGTAAAATTAATTACCATTTCACGTTCAAATCTAATTAAAGATTTAACTATCGCTTTGGAGCAAAACTGGTGATACTCCATTCTCGCTCACTTTCTAAATTTGATAATTTAGATTACAAATTCACATTTCAATCTAATTGCAGATTCATTAAAACTCCTTTTTTAGGGTTAAAGAACTAGTGTTATTTAAAACACCGTTCACGATAAACCCCCAAATCAATTCTAATTCAGTTCCAATTATATATATATATATATATATATATATATATATATATATATTAGAAATTCTGGTTATTTCAAACCCATTTCAAATCCAATTTATTTATTTAGAAATAAATGGATTTTAATTTTAATTCAAAACAAGTTCATTTTGATAAAGATCTATTTTTATCTTTTCAAATGTGGAGTTTTCCATCCCAAATTTTCCCAAATCATTTCTTATGATTTTACACCAATTATTACTATTTTTAATAATTTTATCAAGGCCCGTACAGTCGATTTCCATCAACGGCCATCGAACTGCACTTACAACGACCTTTTTCAAATTTGATTTGGACGTATCTCCAAATCCAACCGTTAGATTTCAAATTTCTAATATTCGTTAGAAAGCTCTTTTCGATACGAACCCAACGGTTCCAGTTTTAGGAGAATCCGACGGTCTGAACTCCCGAAATGTCCGTTTGAAATAAATGGTCGAAATTCACGAACTGCCGCGGCGCGGCGCGTTCTATTCAGGCCATTATATTATATATAATATATATTTCGTCGATTTCTATTTAAAATGAATTTTATAAATAGTTTTGAATTCGTTTCAAAAACAATTTCAACCTTTATTTCAAATTCAAATCAAAATTGAATTTTCTATTATAAATCCTTTTTACTTTCATTTCTATTTGATTTCAATTCAAATCGATTTTAATTCGATTCGAATTCATTTTCTTTTCAATTCAATTCGATTCGAATTGGTTTTCTTTTTAATTCAATTCAAATTCGTTTTCTAATTAAATCAAATTCAATTCGTTTTCTATTCAAATCAAATCAAATTCGTTATATATTCAATTCAAATCAAATTCGTTATATATTCAATTCAAATCAAATTCAATATATATTCAATTCAAATCAAATTCAATATATATTTTCAATTGAAATCAAATTCGTTATATATTTTCAATTGAAATCAAATTCGTTTTCTATTCAATTCAAATCAAATTCGTTATATATTCAATTCAGATCAAATTCGTTATATATTCAATTCAAATTAAATTCAATATATATTCAATTCAAATCAAATTCATTTTCTATTCGATTCAATTCAAATTGGTTTTCTATTCGATTCAATTCAAATTGGTTTTCTATTCGATTCAATTCAAATTGGTTTTCTATTCGATTCAATTCAAATTGGTTTTCTGTTCGATTCAATTCAAATTGGTTTTCTATTCGATTCAACTCAAATTGGTTTTCTAATTAAATCAAATTCAATTCGTTTTATATCCAATTTATAAAAACGAATATAATCGATATAAATATCGATTCGCGTCAAAATAGCGCATCTCTAATTAATACGGCTTTATATATTTCAATAATTCCGTTATTCTATTCGACAAATGAATATTTATCTTTTTCCTCCACACACGACTAATCTCAACGAATGAGTACTGTCCACGTGTGGCTATTTTTGTTATTTAAAATATTTTATAAAATTTGGGTATCTATCGTTTGATTTTCAATTAGACTCCACCGTGAAGTAGTTCTAATTTTAAATATGATAAAGATGTATATTTTATTATTAAAATATTTCGTTCAATACATGACTAATCTTAACGGATGAGTACTGTCAACACATGAACCTTTATTTTATAATGATAATGACGTAAGTTTTATTGTTAAAATATTTCGTTCAACACATGACTAATCTCAACGGATGAGTACTGTCAACACATGAACCTTTATTTTATAATATTCTTTATCTTCTAATTGGAATGAGGCCCAATCAATTACCATATAAAGTTAATTATATGGATTCCATACAACACATGTATATAATAACAACGATAAATAGTCAACCATCATCCAAAGTGCACTACACTGTATAAGCATTAAATATAGATATCTAACGCTTATAACAGCCTGTCGATCCATCGATCGACATACAAATAATTATTGGGATTAGTGTATGTCATATATTATCCCAATACCCGTGTGGGGTTTCAAACAATCAAACACTGATTTTATTTGTGCATTTGGGCGATGTGTAAAATTTATCGTTCCAGTCAATGCCCTTCAAATAGGTGTACATAAACAAACCGTCCGGTTTGTAAATGAATATTTATTTATTCACATTCACGTTAAAAATTATATTTTTAACGACCAAATTATTTTATTCAACCTATGAATATTCTATTCGGTTCATTTATTCAATAAAATGATATTTTTATTTTTCTAACTTATTTTAGAAAATTTCGGCGGTATAACGGCACGATACTAGAAACGGGACGAGGCCTAGCCTTATCCCCGGTCTAGTGAAGGCCCACGCCATTCACACATCAATCAAATCCATTCATTTCACCAAACAATTCAATTCAAACCAAATAATCTAACCAACTACACAACCAAACAAACAAGTCCATGGTCTGTGGACGATTGTGTCGGGTGCTACTAAACACTGTCTGCATCCTAGTATATATATATATATATATATATATAACTAGAAAAGAAATTGAAGAGTGAGAAATTCTCACCGAAAGCTATCTCAACTCCATTACACTTCTTAAGTAGAAATCTTCATCGTTCCCGCCTTTTTGTCACCTTCGTTGCCCGTATTCACTACATATATAAAAATCACATTTTTATATTCGCTTCTCCATTATAAAAATCAAAATTTTATCTTCACTTCTTATATATAAAAATCGTATTTTTACTTCGCTATTCAATATATAAAAATTGAATTTTTACTTCGCTATTCAATATATAAAAATCGAATTTTTACTTCGCTATTCAATATATAAAAATCGAATTTTTACTTCGCTATTCAATATATAAAAATCGAATTTTTACTTCGCTTTTCAATATATAAAAATCGAATTTTTCTTCGCTGTTCAATATATGAAAATCGAATTTTTCTTCGCTATTCAATATATAAAAATCGAATTTTTCTTCGCTATTCAATATATAAAAATCGAATTTTGCTTCGCTATTCAATATATAAAAATCGTATTTTTACATCGCTACTATATAGATAAAAATTCTATTTTTACATCGTTATTCTCTACATAAAGATTTCGCCTTTTTATATATAAAGATTTCGCCTTTTCTATATATAAAGATTATATTTTTAATACTCTAATTTAATAAAAATTATATTTTTATTATCCCTACTACATAAAAATCATATTTTTATTTTCAAAATATATGTATAAAGTTCAAATCTTTCTTCCTATAAAAATCATATATTTTCTATATTAAAAATTGTATACTTTCTATTATCAAAAATCTAAACTTTGCATTGTAAATCATCTAGTAAAACTGAATCTTTATTTGTAATTAACTTACTTTAAATTAAACAAAGAAAACAAGTAAATATATATATAATAAAATAAAAATAAACTCACAGCGTTTTAGGGGGGTCTGCTGGTCAGAGGCGGGGTCAGGGTGGCGCAGCCTGAGGTGGAGTCGGCAGGGGGTGGCAGCGGTTTACTTCGGAGGAGGAGTTGGAGGCTGACGCGGGTTCGAGGGGTATGGGTTCGCGGAAGGTCCCAGGAGGAGGAGGGGAAGGTGGCGACGGGGAGGGGATGACTGGAGATCAGTGGCGGCGCGAGGAGGAGCGCCTGGAGGGTGGCGACTTCGATCCCTTTTTTTTTAATCGATCTGAATCGAACTGAAGGGGGGGCCACAGGGAAGATATGGGTTTTATTTTTTTATTATTTAATTATTTTATTTTTCACCAAAAAGCAACTTTTATTGTCGACCTCAAAACTAGGCCCACCGCCTGTCGTCCATAGCTAATTACCCCCATTCCAAACACAATGGGATATGTATCGTAAGCTGATTCGATCGTTTCGATCAGTTTCCGTCAAAATCAACATATAACTCTATATATTGAATTTGAACGCGCATTTCAATTTACCGGGGTCACATACGAACTCTATAAATTGCAGAAAAATATTTTCTAGCTTCGTATTGACGGTACGGTCCTAACAAAACTAGTTTCGTCGAATTCTGATACCGTTGGAAAAATGGCCATTTTCCAGTCGATTAAAATCAACTAAAACTGGTCAAACGCGTTTTCCTTTGCCACGCTCACATATTGATTCGAAAAATTATGAAATTTGGAATCTAGCAATAGTTTGACATCACAGACCCAACAAAAGTGGTTTCGTCGAAATCCGAGGTCGTTTGCAAAATGTCTATTTTTAAGGGCCTGAATTCCACAGCGATTATTCAGAATTTTCAACTGGACATATCTTTTGATTCCCGCTATGAAATTTTGATTTGTCGGCTTCGTTGGAAAGATATCATCAATTAGATCCTATTATCTTTGGTTTCACCAAAATCCGGATTGTTTTGCACCCGGTACATTCAATTGAAGTTTGAAATCGAATTATCGAACTACCGCGCCATTTTCAATTCTATTTATAATTATATATAATTATTTATATTCTAACGACGACGTATATAATATATACGTTCTAAATATATTCAAAATAAATTTCTCGTCGATTTTATTTAAAATAATTCATTTTAAATATTCAAAATTCGCTAAAATTGCCAAAATAAAAATTTTAAACTGGTTCAGAATTTCCGGGTTATTACAATCTCCCCCACTTAAAACTTTTCGTCCCCGAAAAGGAACAAAGTCGAAAGTGGTTTGATTAATCAGCTCTACGTTCGATCTGGCTTCCATTCTCCAACTTTTCAGTTTCTGAGTATTTTCAAATTTTCAAAAATTTGGCTAACACCCTAAATTTCCGAAAAATTTCGCCATAACCTCCCCTGCACCGGGAGCCACGGGAAAATCCCGAAATTGCCATACAGGCCTTCTGATCTCAAAAAGAAAAAGAAAAAGCCGAGCGGCTAGCCAATAGGCTCATAAAATCATCATCACCCAAACGAAACAATAAATTATAGTAAACATGTACCTATTTGTCGGGCAAACAAATTTTATTCTCTGCTCTAGCCTCCTTGCTATGACCTGTTTAATGTAAATACACGTATAAGCAAGCAAATGCGACCAATTTCAATATAATTCAATATTCGGTTCAATTAGGCATAATGGTTCAAAATTATCAACCAAATAAACAAACAACACAAACATCAATCAATTAGTGATTTAACGTTTCAAATTCATAATTTTGATATATAAAAAAAAAATCATGTTTTTGATGCCAATTCACAACAATAAACCTATCTATATAAGTTTTGGTTCTCACACCAGTCTAATGGAAATATATAGAAGTCACACCTTCATCACTCGAATATAAATTCTGACGACGAGTACTCAACCATCAGAATCATCTTCGGGCCACTAGAGTATGATTCTATATCTATCCAGTATATTAAAACTTCGAATATACGTTCATGACGCATATATGCAAAATCTTTATATATTAGATTGTCCAAATCGATACAAATAAAATATTCAAATACGTATAAAACGATTTAAATTTTCAAAACAAAATTGTTTTCATTTGGAAAATATACTCTTCACACCCGTTCTAGGATACTACTGATCCCATCTCTAACGTATCATTCTAATTGGATATTACTAACCCAATATCTGATGAATCCTTTCGTACGGTTCTAATGTGTCTTGTTCTCGAGCTCTGTAAACCAAAGCTCTGATACAAAATGTGACGGCCTGGAATTTCGCTCGATCCGAATCACTCGTTAAACCGATCTAGACCATTCGAAACCCCCGATCGTTTGAGAACATGACAAATCAGAACGCAAACGGAAGAACATTTCATTGCTATTACAACAATTCCAACAGATACAAGAATATACAGAGTATAAATGAATAAATTACATTCGATAAATATCATAGGTTACAATAAATTACATAGCAGCGGAAAATAATACAAAGCACAACTGAAGGTGATATACGGATACAGAGCTTCCCGGATATCATTCCAGCTGTAAACCAGGATCCTGTGAATATAAATCTGCAATACCGAAACTACTAGCTGCCCGTGTCGAAAATAGGGGCACCCAGAGTTTAGGTTAAAACAATAAACTCCAGGTCAATCATGTGACTGGTGTGAGAACTAAAACAGTTATTAATATTGGTTTTAAAGTTTGGTAAATCAAGGGACCACGCCGTATAACACGGAACGGGTTTCCTCCAAAGAATACCAGTGCATAGGGTAAACAACGCAATGCTTTTTTGAAAAATGAAGCTACTATAAGACCCAGGTCCCATCACACAATGCAACGCAAGCCGGAAGATAGGGGTTTCCCTTATAATAGCCAAACATGCTTGGTACGTTTAAAACAAATCTTTTGATACTATAATAAGTGTATAGTGTCAAAACAATTTCAATCATAAATATAAATCATAGACGGCATAAGTGCCCCATACCACTATGTCGCCATACTAGTACTACAATTAAAACCGAAATGCACGTATTGGAAATTGGATTTCCGTCGTGAGTCGAGGCAAGGGGCAAGCTCCTCTCCGCTTTCGAGACACTCTAGCAAATGTCTCAGGACTACACACTCTGGGCAATCCTGGATCCTCCAAGGCCGGTCCTCTCTTACGTTTGAGGATTAGTTATTCCTGAACACACGTTTCCCGGTCCTTACAGACCTATAATCGAGGCACTTCGCATTCCAACAACCACAAAGGTGAAAAATAGATATAAATGTCAGGGTTGGTAAGTCACTGACACCACCATAGCTAGAAAGAAACGTCATGCACTCTTTGGGTCCTTATCCCATTTTTGACTCATACCGAGGTGTGAGGCTCGCGAATCCATGCTATACACAAAGCTACGCCACGTAGGCCGTGCTTTTACCATCAACCACAAGACTTTGCTTTTCAACAGAAGCCTTGATCCATGCAACTCAGCATGCCACACAGGCAATTCATGCCATGCGATTGATATCTATCAATATATAACCTCTAAGCTTGTACGTCTCAGAGAAGGGCGTTAAGCAAGAGAATAAATTCTCCACCGCCAAACAGATATATATTTAACAGAAATCAATCAACACAGAATAAAATCCAATGTCAGACACACAATCCATTTACAAATTCGTTCAGGGTCTGAACGAAACCGGAGGCACTTTCCTCGCATATCCATCGATCTCCAAGTACGTCTGGACGACCACTAACTGATTCCCTCATCTTGGGTGTACAGCCCAATCAAGATCATCGGTAATCGCCCAAACGATGTGAAGACTTCCGGTCTTCTACCACCGTCTTCATCTTCGACATATCGTCGAATCGGTTATTCAGAATGGGTATAAACCCGGCCTTTCCGAACAACCCGCGTATATTAAAAACAAATGTTACACAAACACAACATACACCTCATTCTAATTCAGAATATTCTTTTATTCACAAAATCACATTCTTAGGGAAAGGTTCCCATTAATTTTATCCAAGATAAATTCTTTAAAATTTATCCTTTAATCTTCCTTTGGATGTCGTTTCAAACCAAATTATTGTTTTCCCAAACTTGTCGAGATTAGCGAACCGTACCGAAGTAATTATTTATTTTATTTCCCAATCCCAACCTATTCATCCTATGAAGCAAAACTGGTAATACTCCATATCTAACACCACGGTGTTGTCGGTAAAATTAATTACCATTTCACGTTCAAATCTAATTAAAGATTTAACTATCGCTTTGGAGCAAAACTGGTGATACTCCATTCTCGCTCACTTTCTAAATTTGATAATTTAGATTACAAATTCACATTTCAATCTAATTGCAGATTCATTAAAACTCCTTTTATTGGGTTAAAGAACTAGTGTTATTTAAAACACCGTTCACGATAAACCCACAAATCAATTCTAATTCAGTTCCAATTATATATATATATTAGAAATTATGGTTATTTCAAACCCATTTCAAATCCAATTTATTTGTTTAGAAATAAATGGATTTTAGTTTTAGTTCAAAACTAGTTCATTTTGATAAAGAACTATTTTTATCTTTTCAAATGTGGAGTTTTCCATCCCAATTTTTCCCAAATCATTTCTTATGATTTTACACCAATTATTACTATTTTTAATAATTTTATCAAGGCTCGTACAGTCGATTTCCATCAACGGCCATCGAACTGCACTTACAGCGACCTTTTTCAAATTTGATTTGGACATATCTCCAAATCCAACTGTTAGATTTCAAATTTCTAATATTTGTTAGAAAGCTCTTTTCGATACGAACCCAACGGTTCCGGTTTTAGGAGAATCCGACGGTCGGATCTCCCGAAATGTCCGTTTGAAATAAATGGTCGAAATTCACGAACTGCCGCGGCGCGGCGCGTTCTATTCAGGCCATTATATTATATATAATATATATTTCGTCGATTTCTATTTAAAACGAATTTTATAAATAGTTTTGAATTCGTTTCAAAAACAATTTCAACCTTTATTTCAAATTCAAATCAAAATTGAATTTTCTATTATAAATCCTTTTTACTTTCATTTCTATTTGATTTCAATTCAAATCGATTTTAATTCGATTCGAATTCATTTTCTTTTCAATTCGATTCAAATTCGTTTTCTTTTTAATTCAATTCAAATTCGTTTTCTAATTAAATCAAAATCAATTCGTTTTCTATTCAAATCAAATCAAATTCGTTATATATTCAATTCAAATCAAATTCGTTATATATTCAATTCAAATCAAATTCAAAATATATTCAATTCAAATCAAATTCAATATATATTTTCAATTGAAATCAAATTCGTTATATATTTTCAATTGAAATCAAATTCGTTTTCTATTCAATTCAAATCAAATTCGTTATATATTCAATTCAGATCAAATTCGTTATATATTCAATTCAAATCAAATTCAATATATATTCAATTCAAATCAAATTCAATATATATTCAATTCAAATCAAATTCGTTTTCTATTCGATTCAATTCAAATTGTTTTTCTATTCGATTCAATTCAAATTGGTTTTCTATTCGATTCAATTCAAATTGGTTTTCTATTCGATTTAATTCAAATTGGTTTTCTATTCGATTCAATTCAAATTGGTTTTCTAATTAAATAAAATTCAATTCGTTTTATATCTAATTTATAAAAACGAATATAATCGATATAAATATCGATTCGCGTCAAAATAGCGCATCTCTAATTAATATGGCTTTATATATTTCAATAATTCTGTTATTCTATTCGACAAATGAATATTTATCTTTTTCCTCCACACACGACTAATCTCAACGAATGAGTACTGTCCACGTGTGGCTATTTTTGTTATTTAAAATATTTTATAAAATTTGGGTATCTATCGTTTGATTTTCAACTAGACTCCACCGTGAAGTAGTTCTAATTTTAAATATGATAAAGATGTATATTTTATTATTAAAATATTTCGTTCAACACATGACTAATCTCAACGGATGAGTACTGTCAACACATGAACCTTTATTTTATAATGATAAAGACGTAAGTTTTATTGTTAAAATATCTCGTTCAACACATGGCTAATCTCAACGGATGAGTACTGTCAACACATGAACCTTTATTTTATAATATTCTTTATCTTCTAAATTGGAATGAGGCCCAATCAATTACCATACAAAGTTAATTATATGGATTCCATACAACATATGTATGTAATAGCAACGATAAATAGTCAACCATTATCCAAAGTGCACTACACTGTATAAGCATTAAATATAGATATCTAACGCTTATGCCCGTCGATCCATCGATCGACATACAACTAGTTATTGGGATTAGTGTATGTCATATATTATCCCAATACCCGTGTGGGGTTTCAAACAATCAAACACTGATTTTATTTGTGCAGTTGGGCGATGTGTAAAATTTATCGTTCCAGTCAATGTCCTTCAAATAAGTGTACATAAACAAACCGTCCGGTTTGTAAATGAATATTTATTTATTCACATTCACGTTAAAAATTATATTTTTAGCGACCAAATTATTTTATTCAACCTATGAATATTCTATTCAGTTCATTTATTCAATAAAATGATATTTTTATTTTTCTAACTTATTTTAGAAAATTTCGGCGGCATAACGGCACGATACTAGAAACGGGACGAGGCCTAGCCTTATCTCCGGTCTAGTGAAGGCCCACGCCATTCACACATCAATCAAATCCATTCATTTCACCAAACAATTCAATTCAAACCAAATAATCTAACCAACTACACAACCAAACAAACAAGTCCATGGTCTGTGGACGATTGTGTCGGGTGCTACTAAACACCGTCTGCATCCTAGTATATATATATATAACTAGAAAAGAAATTGAAGAGTGAGAAATTCTCACCGAAAGCTATCCCAACTCCACGACACTTCTTAAGTAGAAATCTTCATCGTTCCCGCCTTTTTGTCACCTTCGTTGCCCGTATTCACTACATATATAAAAATCACATTTTTTTATTCGCTTCTCCATTATAAAAATCAAATTTTTATCTTCACTTCTTATATATAAAAATCGTATTTTTACTTCGCTATTCAATATATAAAAATCGAATTTTTACTTCGCTATTCAATATATAAAAATCGAATTTTTACTTCGCTATTCAACAATAAAAATCGAATTTTTACTTCGCTATTCAATATATAAAAATCGAATTTTTACTTCGCTATTCAATATATAAAAATCGAATTTTTCTTCGCTATTCAATATATGAAAATCGAATTTTTCTTCGCTATTCAATATATAAAAATCGAATTTTTCTTCGCTATTCAATATATAAAAATCGATTTTTTCTTCGCTATTCAATATATAAAAATCGAATTTTTACATCGCTACTATATAGATAAAAATTCTATTTTTACATCGTTATTCTCTACATAAAGATTTCGCCTTTTTATATATAAAGATTTCGCCTTTTCTGTATATAAAGATTATATTTTTAATACTCTAATTTAATAAAAATTATATTTTTATTATCCCTACTACATAAAAATCATATTTTTATTTTCAAAATATATGTATAAAGTTCAAATCTTTCTTTCTATAAAAATCATATATTTTCTATATTAAAAATTGTATACTTTCTATTATCAAAAATCTAAACTTTGCATTGTAAATCATCTAGTAAAACTGAATCTTTATTTGTAATTAACTTACTTTAAATTAAACAAAGAAAACAAGTAAATATATATAAAATAAAATAAAAATAAACTCACAGCGTTTTAGGGGGGGTATGCTGGTCAGAGGCGGGGTCAGGGTGGCGCAGCCTGAGGTGGACTCGGCATGGGGTGGCAGCGGTTTACTTCGGAGGAGGGGTTGGAGGATGACGCGGGTTCGAGGGGTATGGGTTCGTGGAAGGTCGCAGGAGGAGGAGGGGAAGGTGGCGACAGGGAGGGGATGACTGGAGATCGGTGGCGGCGCGAGGCGGAGCGCCTGGAGGGCGGCGACTTCGATCCCTTTTTTTTTATTTATCGATCTGAATCGAACTGAAAGGGTGGCCAGAGGGAAGATAAGGGTTTTATTTTTTTATTTTTTTATTATTTAATTATTTTATTTTTCACCAAAAAGCAACTTTTATTTTCGACCTCAAAACGAGGCCCACCGCCTGTCGTCCATAGCTAACTACCCCCATTCCGAACACAATGGGATATGTATCGTAAGATGATTCGACCGTTTTGATCAGTTTCCGTCGAAATCAACATATAACTCTATATATTGAATTTGAACGCGCATTTCAATTTACCGGGGTCACATACGAACTCTATAAATTACAGAAAAATATTTTCTAGCTTCGTATTGACGGATCGGTCCTAACAAAACTAGTTTCGTCGAATTCTGAGACCGTTGGAAAAATGGCCATTTTCCAGTCGATTAAAATCAACTGAAACTGGTCAAACGCGTTTTCCTTTGCAATGCTCACATATTGATTCGAAAAATTATGAAATTTGGAATCTAGCATAGTTTGACATCACGAACCCAACAAAAGTGGTTTCGTCGAAATCCGAGGTCGTTTGCAAAATGTCTATTTTTAAGGGCTTGAATTCCATAGCGATTATTCAGAATTTTCAACTGGACATATCTTTTGATTCCCGCTATGAAATTTCGATTTGTCGGATTCGTTGGAAAGATATCATCAATTAGATCCTATTATTTTTGGTTTCCCCAAAATCCGGATTGTTTTGCACCCGGTACATTCAATTGAAGTTTGAAATCGAATTATCGAACTACCGCGCCATTTTCAATTCTATTTATAATTATATATAATTATTTGTATTCTAACGACGGCGTATATAATATATACGTTCTAAATATATTCAAAATAAATTTCTCATCTATTTTATTTAAAATAATTCATTTTAAATATTAAAAATTCGCTAAAATTGACAAAATAAAAATTTTAAACTGGTTCAGAATTTCCGGGTTATTACACCATATGTACATATATACCACTGTACGTGTAGATATATGTCATCGGCATATGTATATATGTTTTAGTATATATACGTGGTGGCAGATGCGAAAATATGTATATACATACCACTGTATGAGTATATATATGTCATCGGCATACATATATATAAATCCATATCTTGTCCTGCCTTGTTTCGCCCCCAAGTCGTTATGCTACATCTTAGTAGTTTTTTTGTGGAAGTGATGTACTCGATGTTTAATAATGTATTAAGATCAACTATTATATTTCAGTTTACATTGAAGTAAATTTACTTGAACTATGACTTAATCTTGTCTCGAGTGTTTATGTTTTTGCATGAAAAGCTCGGGTCAGACCCGAGTGTTACAGATTTAAAGATCATAACTTATAATTCGAAGATTGGCGAAGCCGGGGATTCCAAAGGCGGTGCACTTTGAAGTTTTAAACCAGTAAATATTTTCTTGTGTTCAAATTGTTTTAAATTTCCCGCTATATAGAAAATTTTGCATCAAAAAAATTCTGATTAATAAATAAAGGTTTATTTCGCCTATTTATTCTATGTTTTCTATGTTGATTTTGTTTAAACTCTATAAGCTAAATAACAATCCATTGATTTGAACACTTTTAGTTGGTTTAATTACCGATTTGAAGCGGTCAAAAAGGCGGGACGTTACAGTTCTCACATTGATTGGTTCAGAATCATTATAAAATGATTGCTTTCGATTTTTCAATCTGGCGTTTTATTTCACCATAAATCGCCACAAGCTCCAAATTTCTCCTAATCAGTTTCATTGTGAAGCTCTCGTCGATACGGTTCCAATGGATCCTATTTCGCTGAATTCTGATAAAGTATGCAGAAGTTATTAGTTTTACAAGCTTTATATATACATAATGATCATTAACGATTTAAATAATAATTAACTAACTTAACCTCTATCACTACCACCTAATCTCTCTTCCACTTCCTCATACCAGTTTCGAACCTACTTTTATGCACTGCCATGGCAGAGAATTCACGTTCCCATATCTTCTTCAATATTCGACAAAAAAACTAAACCAAAAATACCACTGAACTTCTCTACAATCTCTCTTCCATTTCAAACCAACATCATCCCATTCGATCGCGTGCTCCAAAATGCGTCATCAGATTTTCCATGCATGCATACATTGCTTTGATCGACATTTTTTTGTTTAATTCTCAAAAAATATAAACTAGATATTATTCCATAATCTATTCTCAAATACGATATCGATTTCATGACTCAATGCTTTATTTCTCCAAAAAAATGAACCCTAAAACTAAACATACGTAAATATATTTTCGCAGTGAACAAAACAGGAGTCGAACCCCCTAAAACTTGGACTGGGTTGAAGAGCACATCAGCAGGAGTTCAAATATATATGAATTGGGATTTATATATTTTATTTTGAATTGTTATGATTTTAAAAAGATGATTTCTGATTTATCACGTTTTTCACATTTGGGTGGCGACCATGACTTGTGTTGACCATGGGGGCTAGGAAAGTAGTAAGGACATTATATAGGAGGGTCTCCTAATTTTTTATTTAATTATACATTCATTTTTATTCAATATCTACTTATGTTCGTCGTTTAAAATTTCGTATGATCACATACGAGTCCTATTTTCGATGAAAATTGACATACAACTATGTCTTGATTTTACGAACCCAACGAAACTTGTTTCGTCGAATTCTGAGTCCATTTGCTCCCTAGCATATTTTTAAAGTCAAAATATTGATTGTTTCACATTTAAATTGCGCATGGTCACATAATAACTCCAAATGGCGCGAAATTTTAAATCTATTAATAATTTAATATTTCAGATTCAACAAAAATTGTTTCGTCGAAAGCGAAGGTCGTTTGCAAAATGGCTATTCTTAAGGCCGTATATAATATTAAAATATTAATAAATTCTATAGCAACTATTTTCAATTTTATGTTGGGCATAACTTATAATATATAACATGAAATCTTAATTTTTCACATTCGTTAGAAAGATATTATTACATGGGTCCTAACGTTTCTTGTTTTACTGAAATCTAACTTATATTGAATTCTATATATTCGATTGAAATTCAAAACTAATTTTCAAACTACTGCGACGTTACATGCTCGTTTTAATTAAATTTTAAATTTTTACTTTCAAACTTCATCTTAAAATAAATTCTAAGTCATTTATTCTCAAAATAAATTGTTTAAAATATTTAATTTTTGTTAAAATCAATTAAAAATAAATTTTAAATTGGTTCCAAAAACCAGGGTTGTTACAATCTCCCCAACTTAAAAGTTTTCGTCCCCTTAAAGGGAGACGTAATTGAAGGTCGTTTACTTAACCAACTCAACCTTCGCTTTACTCTAATTCTTCAACTTTTCAATTTCTAAGAACTTTCTAATTTCCCGGGAATTGGCTAACGCCTTGAATTTCCAAAAAAATTCGCCATAATCTCCTTTGTACGGGTTGATCGATACAACTACAGCTTGCCACTCTAGATTCTCATTAATCAAAAAGAAAAACAGAAAAGCCAAGCGGCTTGCCAGTCGGCTCATAAAATCATCAAACCCAATCAATACAATAAATATGTACCTTTTTGTCGGGCCTACAGTTTATTCCTTTTCTTAGCTTTTATAACCTGTTCAACATATACATATATGTATATCTAGCTCCAAAAAAATTCAATTCAGTTCTACATTATATTTGATTTGGCTTAATTTACCTTTCATTTTCAGATTGGTTTTATTATTCCAATATTTTTGTTTGTTAAATTAGTTATCAAACAACACAACCACAATCAATTAGTGATTAACTTCTCAAATATATATCTTTTATATACTCAATAAACTATTTTCAATGCCAAATCACACACAATAAACTCTAACTAAATTCTTGGTTCTTACACCGGTCAATTGGAATCAAATAGATATCCCACTTTCAAAACTCGAACATAAACTAGAGTATCATCAGAATCATCCATGGAAGACTAGAGTATGATTCTATATTTACCTAGTATATTTAAGATTTCGTATACACGTGGATCAGACCTATATGCAAAATCTTCCTATACTTGATAGTCCAAATCACTATCGAATAAAATACTCAAATTCTAATAATAAGATATAATTTTCAAAACTAAATTTGTTTTTGTAAATAACACTCTTCAAACTCGTTCTAGGGGAATTACTAACCATATCTCTAACGAGTCATTTTTATAGGATATTACTAATCCTATATCTGATGAATTCTTTTATCCCGTTCTAATGTATCTTGTTCTCGAGCTTTGTAAATCAAAGCTATGATACCAACTTTGATGATCCGAAATCCCGACCGGTCTGAATCGAGTAGAAAGACGGATTGCTTTGAGCACACCACTATCAGAACACAAAACAAGAGAACATTTCATTATTATTACAATATTTACATCATAGTACAAGATATCAGAGATTACTAAATTACAAATAGCGAAAATATAATACATGAATATAATATGCAGCGGAAAACATAAACTAACACAGTTGAAAGTAATACATACAAAGCATTCCAAAGTATAGCTCCAGCCGTAATCCAGGATCATATGAAAAGAAATATTTGCAAAACCAAAACTATTAGATGCCCGTGTGGAAAATATAGGCACCCAGAGTTTAGGTGGGAAACAATAACCTCTGAGTCAGTCATGGGACTGGTGTGAGAACTAAAATAATTATCAACTTAATTTTAATGTTGGGTAAATCAAGGGACCACGCCTTATGACATGTAACGGGTTTCTCCCAAGAATACCATAAAACAAATAATGCAATGCTAAAAAGAAAAATGAAGCTATTATAAGACTCAGGTTCCATCACATAATGCAACACAAACTAAAGTATAGAGTTTTACCTTATAATAGCCAAACATGCTTGGTACACGAAATTTTAACTTATATTATTATTAGTGCGTAGTGCAGTAAATAACTTCAAATATAAATGTATCAATCATAGATGGCATAATACCCCCATCCTACTATGTCTCCATATAAGTTTACAACTGAAATCAAAAGTCACGTATTGGAAATTGGATTCCATCTATAAACCAAGGCAAGGGATCTTCCTCTGCCAATTCGAGACACTCTAGCCCATGCCTTAGGACCTAAACTCCGGTGAGCCCTATGAGCAGTAGAGTAGGCCACCTTCACTTATTAGATTTACTCCCAAAAATACGTTTCATGGTCCTTTAGGACCTAAAATCGTGGTCAGTACGTCGACCGTCTTGGTCAGTATGTCGACCATCAAGGGCATTGTGCGGCCAAATCTGAGGTACTCGCTATCAATAATCTAACATCCACATAAGTAAAATGTTTGCGCTCCATACCATGACATAACTCATAGCTAGAAAGAAACGCATGTCATGTATTTTTCTATGGTCCTTCATTTTGTTTCTGGTTCATACCAGGGTGTGAAACTCGCAAATTAACGCTATACAAAAATCTATGCTATATTAAATCCAATCTTTGATCATCATCCATAAATCTCTGCTTTTCAATAAAAGCTTTGACCCATGCATCTCAGCATGCCACACAGTCAATTCATACCATACAACTGATGTCTACCGATATACAACCTCAGAACTCGTATGCCTAAGAGACGGGTGCAAGTAAAAAGAATAAATTCTCTTCCACAAAAAAGATATATATTTAGTAGAGATCAATTTATACAACATAAAATACGATGTTATACATACAATCCATTTGCAAGTCTGTTCTGGGTCTGAACGAAACCGAAGGCACCTTATTCCTCATCCTATATGTCTAATACAGAAGAGAGGCCCTTGCATATCCGGTCGATCTCCAAGTACATCTGGACGACCACCACTTATTACCTCTGCTTGGGTGTACATCCAATCGAGACATCAGTAATCATCCTAACAATGTGAAGATCTCCGGTCTTCTACCATAATCTTCAAATCTTCAACTTTTAATCGTGGTATCAGTTATTCAGAAAGGGTTAAACTCGGACTTTTCGAATAACTCACATATTTTGTAGTCAAGTGAAATATAAACACATCATATGCCTCATTCCAATCTAGGATATTCTTTTATTTAAATATTCTTTTCTTTGAGAACATTTCAAAAGATTTTATAATATCTTTTCACAACTTAAACCAAATTAAGGTTTATCAAACTGTCGGGATTATCGAGCCTTACTGTTAAAGCTAAAATTTGATTTCGACACCAAAGGTGCTATATGAGCACTTCACCAAATGGTTAGACTAGAATGTGGAACCACGTAATTTAAAGTAAAGAGCGGTTTTAGAGTGGTTCGATCTATAATAGATCTACGTCCACTATGCAGTCATTTCTCATTATAATGCTTGAGCTTACAAAACATGAATTTTCCCTCATTACATTCATCTCTCTCTTTTCTCTCTATTTATGATCTAATTTCACTTGAATTTGGCAAGGAATTGATGGGATCTTTTTCTTATGATGATAGATGTATCAATCTTTGATCACTTGAGCAATTGAATGATCTTCATAGATTCAATGGTGAGTTAACATTAGATCCTTGCTTTAGAGAGGATTAACGGAGATTAGAAATTGCTTGGAATGTGTTGGAGAGATTTCTAATGCAACTTGAATGAGATTTGATCCATGTGATGTTGGGGAGTAGTTGTTAGATCCATGGAGGCCATTAATGAAGTTGGAGGAGAGCTTCAAATTTGGTGGCACTTCGTTGACCCTTAATGATGGAGAAAATGGGTATTTATAGCTAGAACTTAGGGGGAGTGGCATGGTCGTAATTTATGGTGCAACTTGCATGTATACAGCTGTACACACCTGTGAAACGCGGTCTAAAGACATTCACGCGAGCTAAAAATGATTGTAGGATAAAGAAGCTCCACGGTCTAAAATCTCTTACGGGCTAAAAGGATGGGAGCGGTCTAAAACTATGGCTTCATGCGTATTTCACGACCTACCTTCTACAACTGGCAACAGCTAATAGGAATGTCCCCAAAATAATGTCTTTACGTGTTCCCCTGGCCTATCTTTTCCTTGTTAGAGTACGAATGATCCACGTATTACTCTTTATTGGAATGGACAACCTGATTTTATACATGGTCTTAACGACCTAAGAATGTGCGAGCTAACACTCGCGGTCTAATTGCACTGGCGAGCTAAACGCTTCTTCATGGTCTAATAATGTGCTCATGACCTAACTATTCAGTCACTTCAATGCTTTTTCATGAGCTAAGACCTAGAACGGGCTAAAAGGAGGCCAACGACTAAAGATTGTTTCAAAAAGTGCCATGTACCATATATTACATACGAAGGTTCTCTGTTTGTCACATATCCTGGTGTCATACTAAACCATCTCATGCAGTTTAAGCATAACTTGATACACATCTTGCCACATGGATCCATATTGGTTGACTTGCAGTTCTGTATGTAAGCCGATGTTTGCAATATAGTATACATATAACACATTCTTATGCTTGATGACATGTATTGCCACGTGTCATCTTGTGTATATATTTTATCCAAGCCATCAACCTTGTACACGACTTGCTTTATACTTCTACATGTTAATGATCCGTTCAAGCTTTACATCGTTGAAGTTATTAGATCAGTCCACATGGCATGCAATAGCTTTTGTTATTTGTATCAACTCATTTAAATGTTTAACTTTCATGTTGAACCCGAACCCTGCAGGCTTTATCATTTGTTCCCACCTTTTATTATACATTACCTAATCATCAACGAGCTGGTCTGAGCTCTGCCTTCACCACGACCCAAGCTCTGAATGACAACGACCTAACCTTAGGTCGTATGAGCGGCTCAAAGCATGTGAACTGTACAAATGATCTAACAATTCGCTTTAGCACATCATGCTTCTGCTAACAATCTAAATACTTTTCTCTTTAAATTGGAACGATCTGGAGCTTTAACATGTGTACTTCATCATATAAATGTTGCACCTCTTAATTACATCTTTGCCTTTTTGGCTTTTTCTAAAATAAGGGAACGAAAATTATGAAATATGCCATTGATCTTTGTATTTTTTTTCATTCTAATATGAGCAGTTCAGAACATGGGAATGATAATTATTACTTTTGCCATTGCATTGAAACTGCTAATTCATTTTACTATGTAACATATAGTGCTGCTTGACCAAATATATAAGAATGCTTGCACGTTCGACCCGATTCATTAGACCGCCGATACATCAATCTTTGAATCGCGTTGATAACAACGGGGTTAACATTTGCCCCTCGAAGCTTGTATTTCTTGCTTGTGAGAAATGCGAGCTTCAAAATGAACACCGTTATTGATATATTTTGCATTGAGATCCAGTTATAGCTTTTTGTTTGCTATGGAGGATCATGCCTTGAATTTATATGCTTCATGTTGCCTGTTTTATAATTAAAACAAGCAACTACATGATTTTGGACTTATACTTCACCATTGACTATCCATATCGATAATGGATTAGTTAATCATTAAAAATGACTTATAGCAAATTTTGTTTGAATTGAATAAAGTGTTTTGATAGGAACTTTTTGTTCAACGGTTCATCACTCGTCAAGTATTATTTGTACAAACATGATATTCTAATTCGAATTTGCATTCATTCTTAAAATCGACTAAAGCCGATTGCAGATTTCAAACGTCATCGTTTCATTGTTTTAACTACTTATATGATGGTGTACAATATTTCATATTTGCGAAACATGTATCTGTGATTTATTCTATGTGCTTCTCTTTGAGAAGCTTTGACATTTGTGCCCCTGCTTAGGAGGTCCTTTAGTCTCCACTGTAGGGAGAATTTTTGTTGCTCAGTGTTTGTCTTGTCGATTAGTGTTAACATTGGGGATTCCATCGGATGCCCCGTGTTTCGAAGAGGCCATTATAATCCAATGTTCGTCTTCTCCTGTCGACTGTATCGACATTATAGAGTTCATTGTGCATTGTTGATTTCTCCTACGGAGAAGTCATTTTCTCTATAGGAATGATTTTTGATTGTCGTATCGTTTCACAGTGCGAACTCCAATGAGGTTTAGTTGAGGTTGCATCGCTTCGTACCATGAACTCCCATGCTTCGTTTCACTTATAGTGAACTCCAGCGCTTCGTTTTGCGTAATGAATTCCTGCAAACCTTTGGGTATGGGTTGCATCGCTTCGCGCCACGAAGTCCAATGCTTCTTTTCACTTATAGTGAACTCCAGCGCTTCGTTTTGCGCAATGAATTCCAGCAACATTTGGAGGGTTGCATCACTTCGCGCCACGAACTCCCATGCTTTGTTTCACTTATAGTGAACTCTAGCGCTTCTTTTAGTGCAACAGATTCCTACGAACCTTTGGGGGGTTGCATCGCTTCGCGCCACAAACTCCCACGCTTTATTTCACTTATAGTGAACTCCAGCGCTTCATTTTGCACAATGAATTTCCGCGAACCTTTGGAGGGTTGCATCGCTTTGAGCCACGAAATCCCATGCTTCATTTCACTTATAGTAAACTCCAGCGCTTCATTTCGCACAATGAATTCGCGTGAACCTTTGGAGGGTTGCATCGCTTCGCGCCACGAACTCCCACACTTCGTTTCACTTAGTGAACTCTTGCATTTCGTTTCGTGCAATGAATTCCCACGAACCTTTGGGTAAGGGTTGCATCTCTTCGCGTCACGAACTACCATGCTTTGTTTCACTTATAGTGAACTCAAGTGCTTAATTTCACGCAACGAATTACCGTGAACCTTAGGAGGGTTACATTGCTTCCCGCTACGAACTCCCACGCCTCGTTTCACTTATAGTGAACTCCAACGCTTTGTTTGGCATAATGAATTCCCGCAAACCTTTGGAGGGTTGCATCGCTTCGCGCCACGAACTCCCACGCTTCGTTTCACTTATAGTAAACTCCCGCGTTTCGTTTCGTGCAATGAATTCTCGCGAACCTTTGGGATTTCGGGTCGCGATTGTTCGCTTCCCTCTTTCCCATTAGACTCATTGAGACTTTTCCTATTCACTTTTCTAAATGGTGCTTTTTCATCCTTGCATTATGCATATCAATGGTTATGGCACTTTGACAGTTAACTTGGTGATAATAGGACTTTTTCATTTGGTTGGAACTTGAGGAAACGAATGCCTATAGAACATCCTACAATGTGAAAACATTTTGCAAATCAGAGATTTATACAAGCAGGTAATATTTCATTCGTAAAGCTATTGCTCGGTACAATGCATGTAAATCATTTCAAACTTTTCACAAGAAAGTAGAACATAGCAAAGAGTAAAGTAATGCAGGAGTAAAGTAAAGCCAATCGTGATCGCTTATTCTGAGCCGTAGATATAGATCATTATCAACGGTTGTCAGTTGATTATCATCCTTGGAATAGTTTGAGAAGAAGCTACGTTTCTTGGACCGGATTGGTCATCTGTTGCCCCTTGCTCTAGGGAGTTCCAGAAGGATTTGCATCTTGGGAATTCTTCACATATTGTTGTAGATGGTTCTTCCTAATCAGCTTTTCAATCAGTGATTTCAGATGCCTACATTCATTGGTATTGTGGCATGGCTAATTGTGGAACTTGCAAAACTTCCCAGATTTGTTCAGATGGTAATTCATTCTCATTGGCCAGGGCTCCGGGTAAGCTTTTGCATCCTTTGTGGCAAGGTAGATGTTCTCAGGAGTGTCATATAGAGGAGATAGATCTGACGAATCAAGAAGATGGAACTTCTTATTAGCCTTGTTGTTGTTCCTGTCATTTGCTCGCTTCTGCCCCGAAGTATTCTTCTGATTGGATTGAATAGCCGCACTTCTAGGAGCTTCAAGAAGTTGGTTACCACCAATGATTTGAAGAGGTATAGGATTATCCTTTACTCTCATGTACTCCTCTTCTTTCTTACAGAACTTGTCAAGAGTAGTTGGTTCCTTCATCTTTGTCCACTTCCCAAATTCGCTTGTTTTGTCTATAGCATCGAGTAAAGCAATGAGAATTATACATGGCTCTGGATTCCTCACTTCAAACAGGGCAACATTGTATCGACTGAGAAAGGCTTTAACAGTTTCTCCTATCTTTTACTTCATAGCTAAGAGTGTTATAGCATCCTTGGCTTTGGTAGCATACAAGCGAAACTGCTCCTTGAACTTTTTGGCTAGGCCAGAGAACCGATCGATAGATTTAGGTGACAGCTTTGTGAACCATAATGATGTAGCACCTTCTAAGTAGAGAAGAAAGTATGTGCATCTCATTTCATTATTTGCATTAGCCGCGCTCATATGCCATTTGTACTTGAATAGAAAGTAGTTAATATCTACGTGGGCGTTGTACGAAGGCAGGGTTGGAGGATTGAACTTCTTTGGACATTCTCCTTCAAGGATTCTTTCGGTGAATGGAGTCATATTGGGAGAGAAGTCCCATTCTCTTTCATAATCTTTGCTAGCTTGATTCCTCTTCGTGATTTGTTCTATCATATCCGAGATGTATTTTTTAGTGTTATGGCGCTCTGCAAAGCTGAGCTCTTTAACAAATGTTCATCTAAGCAAGCGGTTTTGAGTTGGGAGCTTAGGTCCTTTGCCTTCCCGACAAGTAGGTGCCCCCGTGACGGGACTGGTAACCCTTCAAGCGTTCATCTTGGAATGGTTTTTGGATTTTGGTTTTGAGTTTTCGACGTTAGCTTCATCCTTGTCACTCAACCAATCATTATCGTCTTCCATGTTGTTGTTGCGGTTAAGATCGGAGGCGGAGGAGTTGCCATTTTCTTCAAGATCAACGTGGACCTTCGGAGGGGCTGGATATGGTCGAGCAGTATGGATGGCGTCAAGTTTATCCATCATAGCTTTAGTAGAAGCATCAATTCGTTGGTTCACGTTGGCAATATCAGCATTCAATTCATTTTTATTCACACCGGCTCCATCCATTGAGTTTTCGCCAACTTCAAAACGGTTAGTAAGTGGCGAGTCTCATTAGCGACATTATCATTTCCTTCAATGGTTTTTCTTGTAGCTTTTTTAGATTTGGCCATGATTTCGGAGAAGAAGGTGGTCTAGAACTTCAATGGCAAGGCTCTTAAGATTGTGAGAAGTCCGAAGGAAGGAGATGCGATCCCACGGTGGGCGCCAAATGTTAAAGCCAAAATTTGATTTCAACACCAAAGTTGCTATATGAGCACTTCACCAGATGGTTAGACTAGAATGTGGAACCGCGTAATTCAAAGTAAAGAGCATAAAATAAAAAGACACAAAGTTTTAGAGTGGTTCGATCTATAATAGATCTACGTCCAGTATGCAATCTTTTCTCATTATAACACTTGAGCTTACAAAACATGAATTTTCCCTCATTACACTCATCTCTCTCTTTTCTCTCTATTTATGATCTAATTTCACTTGAATTTGGCAAGGAATTGATGGGATCTCTTGGTTTGTGACCATATATGTATCAATCTTTGATCACTTGAATGATCTTTATAGATTCCATAGTGATTTAGCGTTAGACCCATGCTTTAGAGAGCAATAAAGGAGATTAGAAATCGCTTGGAATGTTTGGAGAGATTTCTAATGTAGCTTGAATGAGATTTGATCCATGTGATGTTCGAGAGTAGTCTTTAGATCCATGGAGGCCATTGATGAAGTTGGAGGAGAGCTTCAAATTTGGCGGCACTTCATGGTAGGAATGAAATTAGATCCCCCTTAATGATGGATAAGAGGGGTATTTATAGTTGGAGCTTAGGGGAAGTGGCATATTCATAATTTAGGGTGCAACTTGCATGTGTGCAGTTGTACACAGCTGTGAAACGTGGTCTAAAGACATTCACATGAGCTAAAAATGAGTGCAGGCTAAAGAAGCTCCACGGTCTAAAATCTCTTGTGGGCTAAAAGGATGGGAGCAGTCTAAAACTGTATCTTCATGCGTATTTCACAACCTACCTTCCACAGCTGGCAACATCCAATAGGAATGTCCCTAAAATAAAGTCTTCATATGTTCCCCATTTTGAGATGACCCATCTTTTCCTTGTTTGAGTACGAATGATCCACGAATTACTCTTTATTGGAATGGACAACCTGGTTTAGGTTGCTTTAGAAGGATCTGGCTTATACATGGTCTTAACGACCTAAGAATAGGCGAGCTAACACTCGCGGTCTAATTGCACTAAAGAACTAAACGCTTTTTCATGGTCAGATAATGTTCTCACGACCTAACTATTCAGTCACCTCAATGCTTTTTCACGAGCTAAGACCTAGAACGAGCTAAAAGGAGGCCAACAATTCCATATATTGCATACAAATGTCCTATGTTTTTCATATATCCTGGTATCATACTAAACAGTCTCATGCAGTTTAAGCACAACTTGATAGACATCTTGCCACATGGATCCATATTGGTCGACCTGCACTTCTGTATGTGAGTTGATGTTTGCATTATAGTATACATATAACATATTCTTATGCTTGATGATATGTATTGCCACGTGTCATCTTGTGTATATATTTTATCCAAGCCATCAACCTTGTACACAACTTGGTTTATACTTCTACATGTTAATGATCCATTTAAGATTTACATCGTTGAAGTTATTAGATCAGTCCACGTGGCATGCAATGGCTTTTGTTATTTGTATCAACTCATTTAAATGTTTAGCTTTCATATTGAACCCGCACCCTGCAGGCTTTATCGTTTGTTTCCACCTTTTATTATACATAGCTTGTTCATCAATGAGATGTCTGAGCTCTGCCTTTACCACGACCCAAGATCTGAATGACAACGACTTAACCTTAGGTCGTATGAGCGGCTCAAAGCATGTAAACTGTACGAATGACCTAACAATTTGCTTCAGCACATCACGCTTCTGCTAACAATCTAAATACTTGTCTCTTAAAATTGGAATGATCTGGAGCATTAACATGTGTACTTCATCATATAAATGTTGCACCTCTTAATTACCTCTTTGCCATTTTGGCTTTTTCTGGAATAAGGGAACGGAAATTACGAAATATGCCATTTGCTCTTTGTATTTTTGCATTCTTGTATGAGCGGCTCAGAACATGGGAATGATAATTACTACTTTTTCCATTGCATTGAATCTGCTAATTCATTTTACTATGTAACATATAGTGCTGCTCGACCAGATATATAAGAATGCTTGCACGTTCGACTCGATTCATTAGACGGTTGAATCGCATTTATAAAAATCGGGTTAACATTTACCAAAGTAATCGTTCATTTTATTATCCAATCTCAACCTATTCATCCAATGGAGCAAAACTGGTAGTACTCCATATCTAAACCTATTGTGTTATCTGTAAATTTAATTAGTATTTAACGTTTAAAATATAATTAAATATTTAACTATCGTATGGAGCAAAAATGGTGATACTCCATTCTCTAATACTTTTCGAATTTGATAAATTTAATTTCCACATTCACATTTCAATCCAATTAAAGATTCATTAAAACCTCACCTAGTTTTAATCTTCAAAAATCATTATTTAATGATTATTCAACTTTAGAAAAATTAATTGTAACGAGCCAACTTTCGAACACCTCGGAAGTCATGCCATTTTTAAGAATAAGTATAGGTAAAAGATAAAACTAGAGAAAAACATCAGAATCTCACAGTGGAACTTGAACAAAAATATAATATCACATAATATTATACATCAGAGTCATAATACATCATAGTACGATACGTTAGATACACGGATATATGCCTATTTCAACTTAAGAATTTCACAATTATACATAGATGCCGATAACTGACTTGCAAACTTCATAGATATAATATATAGACCACCTTGCAGAAATCATCCCATCCAGTTACTTCAAAAGTTGTCCAATACCTAGTTCACTTGTCTACTCATAACAAGTGTTATGAGTACCCAAGAGATTGGGGAAAACACAGAATATAAACTCCAGGTCAGTCAAGGGACTGGTATGAGTAAACGATTTTAAAAACAAGTAAATAATTAAAATGTATCTCATAAGACCACGCCGTAAGTACGGAATGGGTTTTTACCTTCTGAGAACCAAATCTGTTTGTATATATTAAATCATATATTATGATAATGTCTAAGGGTTTCCACAAATAATTTAGAATCTAGAAGAATGCTTGCATCTCAGATTCTACTACATAAAATACAAACAAAACCGCTTGAAGCTTATGGCTAATGGATTTCCAACCATGACAAGTTATGTAAACACCTTCCAATAATATATCTCTAGAGAGGAATACACTGGGTTCAACAAGAACATCTTGCAACCCGACCACACATGTCCGACCACTAATTTCTCTTGAGTGTATCGAATATATATTGTCACCTTATGGCTGCACAGCTACAGTTTTCCGAAAGATACAAAAATGAAAGAAGTAAAAAATGAATATTCTCTAGATGGTGATAATACACCGAATTGGGAGTGACCCACTTAGCCATGCTGCCTGCCCGATTTTTTCATTTCCCGATTGTGAAGCTTGAGGCTATGCTTACTTTAGACATATCAGATCTTTATTTCCTTTGAATGTCACATCGTCAAACATTCGTTTGGACAGATAAATGTACGTGATTGGGTTAGATATACTCTGTTAGACATTCGTCCATGCAAGTTGTTCTGGGATTGAACAAACCAAAGGCACTATTTTGTAAATCCATCTTAGGCAATTTCTACCTAGGATTATCAAAATAGCCCTTGCAATACTTTATCTTCGATTGTCTTCAATAATTTCTAACTTGTAATGAACGAATTGAAGTGGAATACATATTCCGGACTCCTCGAAACAATTAACGTTAATATCATTTAGGGTCAAATGATACTTAAGTGAACAAATCATTATATTCAAATTCGATATTTCATTTATTTGTCATTAATTTGATTTTTAATTCATTACCTGGTTATAAATGATTACCGACTTGAGTCGGTATAATTCAACAATATTTCCACACTTATTTCAAAACATTTGAACTTATCACCATACAGTAAATACTGACTGTCAACCACTTTCCCACAGCCCCTTCATGTTGTTGATTATAATTCGACAACCCAGATTTCAATCAAATATCCCATCTTGAGAATATTAGTTATTATTCAAATTATTCACAATGAATAATTTAATTGTTTCTTAAATTACAACTTTGATTAATAGATTATGTAAGAACTTCAATTTTACATTTAATTTGACGACTTCAATTTTACTGTTCCATTTCATTTTTCCAAAGTCAATACAAAAATATCATCTAAAATATATATACATGTATATTTACATATATGTATTCCTATATGTATATAATTATTGTAATTAATTTTAAGCAAGCAAATAATTTAAGTTATATAAACTTTAGAGCCTTTTTAAAACAACTCATTAGTTTTATCTACATCGATTTCCTTCTTTCCTAACTCTTCTTTTATTTTATAATTTCTTCTCTAACTTTTTCCTTTTTTCACTTTCTTTTTATATTCTAGTTTCACTGTATAGCCCAGTCAGCCCATCATTCTCGTCCCACACCGATCCTTACAAAAACCTCTCCACCTTCTTTCTTTCCCTTACCTTCTTTTAATTTGTTGTTACCTCTTACCTATTATTTTCTTTTTTAATTCTATTTCCTTTCCATTTTTTTCCTTTCTACTCCACTGACCTGGCTAGTTTAGCCGATTAGTCGAACCCATCAACACTAAAAAGGCCTCACCTCCTTATTATCAGTCTTCTTCTCCATATACTAAGTACACGCACAGTAGTGTACACATGCACGAGTGACTGAGCCATTATGCACTGGTCAGAAGCTACTTCGCAAAACCAGCACCATAACCAAAGTCACCTTATGCTCTAAGATCAGAACCTGATCCCCTCTATCAAATTTCCCCATTCAACCCGTATGTAGAAAGACATCTCCCCCAAAACTTCGCCACAAAACCCTTACTGACACCACCACATAGCTTCATGTTCGACCAAACATCATCAATAAGAAGTAGACTCTTGGCCAGAGCTCCACACCAAATTCCAGTCCACTATGGTCATCACTGGTGATGTAGTCCACCATTAAAGTCAGTGAAAAAATAATCACCCTAAACCACATTTTCACCTCATTTGCTCGAATCACTCAATAGAAAAAGTCATTTAATATTTTTGCTATGATTATTGAACCCTCACACTGCTCTAGACTTCATACTCATGCACTCGATCGTTGGGATCATCAGAAATCTCTTAATCAAAGTTTTCTGGTTAACGCAGAATATCTCGGCTAATGCATTATTAAAAATCGTGAAAGTGCTTCCTAAAATCATGTTTTGGCTATACAAAATTATTCGCATACATGGAAATAAAGTTTAATATGGTTGAAAAATCTTGTTTTTGAACTTGGTTACAAGAAAGGATATATATTTGAGAATATATATATATATATATGTTTACACTTTGAGGCTATTTTTACTGTGTACCATAGATGTGCCTTGGCAAATTTTGTATAGAAATTAAACACAAAAAATTGCTTGAATTCAAGCTATGGGTTTCTTGTAAACATGATGTATGATTTCCTTCTGTTATATGTGCAGAAGCATGTTTAAGGTTTTACACTGTTTTTACTAACGACGTATTTGAATGTAGATATTTTAGATGGTGTATTACATACAAAAAAGACATTCATATAAACTTAACCACCGTTAAGAATTTAATAACAATTAAAGAAATGGTTTAACAGAGGTTTGGGTTTACTCACCCATGTTTATTTTTGTGAATATGGTTATAAGTTGCTCATTGGTCTTATTGTAACGACTTCTAGGTTTTTATATAAATATATTTTAACTAATGTAACTTATCGGACAAGCTGGGAGTTATATATCTAAACCATTCTTATATGTATGCAAAATCAATAACTAAATAAGGAGAATTTACTCACCTATGCTTCTCTGTTTTTATTGATCTGCCTGGCTTCTCTTTTACTTGTTTTAAATAAGTTAGCTTGAGTGATGACTGTATGGATTTGTGTGTGAATGTGTGTCTTCTGGTATCTATTTATAGGTGGAAAATATGAATAAAACAATGTATGCTTTAAATGCTTATAGGTAAAACAGAGGTAGCTTCAGCTATGTGAGGTGATTGAACAAATTGGTCATAGATGTTCATTATTGATTGAAAGAAATATGTTCATAGTTTAACTGTACCTAGTGTGAGATAGCTTGGATATTTAGTAGTATAACATGTTTCCCGAATTAAACCATAACCAGTAAATATTAAAGTACCTATATTTTGTACATGCCAAATGCATGAAATAGCTTACAAAAAGGGTGCTTGGTTCTTAAGCAAACAAGCCTTTATTTCTAATTTAAAAGAACATGTTGTTACTTCATTCTAGCTTGAAGAAAATATTTGCTGCCAGCCTGGTTTTGATGTTTTTAGGTGCAAATGTATAGCCTAGCTGGGTATGCACAAGGCTTGTGATATGAAACGACCCAAACTGGCCCTTAAGGAAAGCCCGGATTGAGTTGAAAGCACGATCATCTCTATTCCATGATCATATGAAAAGAAATATCCACGTAAACCAAAATGTCTAGCTGTCCATGTGGAAAATATGGGCACCCAGAGTTTAGATAGAAACAATAAACCCCGAGTCAGTCATGGGACTGGTGTGAGAACTAAAACAGTTATTAAATTTTTACTATAAAAGTTGGAAAATCATGGGACCACGCCGTATAACACGGAACGGGTTTACTCCAGATGAACCTTAGTTTAAAATAAAACAATGCAATGCTTTTTGAAAAATGAAGTTATTATAAGACTCAGGTCCCATTACACAATGCAACGCAAGCCGAAAGGTAGAGTTTTACCTTATAATAGACAAACATGCTTGATACGCTATAAAAAAAATTATTTTGATATTACTATAAGTGCATAGTGTTTATAAACAACTTCAAATATAAATGTATCAATCATAGACGACATGGGTACCATATATCATGTCACCATACTAGTTCTACAATCAAAACCGCATGATGTCGTATTGGAAGTTGGATTTCCATCTATGAGTTGAGGCTAGGGATCTTCCTCACTGAATTCGAGGCACTCTAGCATGTGCCTCAGGAAACAGCCGCAACTGCACCTGGATCTTCAGGGACGATCCACACATACTTTAGTGGATTAGTAATTCATGAGCAACACTTCCCTGCCCTATGAGGCATAAAATCTGAGCCACTAGGGACTCAATATACAAGGCGCGTCGCAATCCATCATCCACATAAGTAAAAATGTCTGGGCTCCATACCATGACACCACTTTTAGCTAGAAAGAAAAGCATGCACTCCCTATAGTCACCATCCCATTTTTGACTCATACCGGGGTGTGAGGCTCGCGTATTAATGCTATACACAAAGCTATGATAATTAAAGCTGTGCTTTGATCATCAACCATAAGACTCTGCTTTTTAACAAAAGCCTTGATCATTTGTATCTTATCATGCCACACTGACAATTCACACCATGCAACTGATGTCTATCAATATATAACCTCTATGCTCGTACGTCTCAGAGAAGGGTGTTAAGCAAGAGAATAAATTCTCCTCCACCAAACAGATATATATTTAACAGAAATCAATTAGCATAGAATGAAATCCAATGTCAGACACACATCCGTTTTGTAACGACCACGAGATTTTCGACTCCGAAAATCGACACAAAACCCAGCGTCGACTGTTCAGACATCGAAAATACCGAATCATCTATAGAAAGAAATTAGAGGGTGAGATAGAAAAGATAGAACTAATAGAATAGAAGAAGAAGAACACAACTGAGCATAATCAAAGTAAACACGAATCTCACAGCGGAACGAATAAAATATATTATATAACATAAGCTTTGAAATACAAATCTGTTTTGTACATATATACATACCAACATCAGAGTACAACATAACATTTGATACAGCGGAAATAACTCTAAAATAACTAGCGGTGAAGCCTCCTGCTTCAAGCTCCTCCAAGTGTATCTGTAAAAGCCTGGAACACTTGACTGCCCATACAAATTTGGGCACCCAAGAGTTTAGGAAAAACAAAACAAAATAAACTCTGGGTCAGTCATGGGACTGGTGTGAGTAAACTCCAACCATATGGTTTAACTTCAAAGATCTTTCGAAAGAAAAGGATAATAGTAAGACCAGCCCACACATAAATACGGATGGTTTTTACCTTACTATAACCCAAACCATTTTTGATATCAAAATCTAGTGATATTATAATAATGTCTAATCAAATAAATAACCAAATAGTAGAACGCTTGCATCTCACGCTCTACATATATAGTATAAAATCAAAAACCGCAGGGCTCTTATTGGAGATTGGATTCCAACTATGACAAGGTATGGGACCACCTTCCGATAATGTATCTCTAGAGGCAAATACACCTGGGTTCAACAAGAACGTCTTACAACCCGGCCCACACATGACCGATCACTCATTTCGCTTGAGTGTATCGAATGTATATCACCAACGGTTGGACTCAAACCACCGTTTCCCGAATGGGCAGAATCGATAGATTAAGAAACAGAAGGAATTTCTCTAGATAGGTGATTATACACCCTAATGGGTGCGACCCACATAGCCATGCTGCCTGCCCGATTTTTGTCATTTCCCAGTTGTGAAGCTTGAGGCTACGTCTATCTTTTAGAACATCTGGCCACCATACACTTTGAATGCCACATCGTCAAACCCATCAAATCACTAGTTGATCTTTCCAAAAATATTACGGGTATAAAAGCTAAGAGAAACGAGTTTCTCCGCCACCAGATGTAATATCTTGAAAAGATCGTCTTATGTGACCGTTAGGAATACTTTGTCAGACATTCGTCCATACAAGTTGTCCTGGGACTGGACAAACATATCAGCTCTTTGAATCTCACTCCGTCTTCGATTATCTTCAGTATAATCTAATTCGCAACGCATATGCCTATACAGAGTGGTTCTCGGATATTAAATCCAACCGGTCTCTCCGTATTGACAACGATGGTAAAAATCTTTGATAGTCGGTGTTTAACTATCAAAGGAAAAATAAACATCCATCAAACAATTTCACACTCACTGGCCTTTTCTAATATTTCATACTAAATTCATTCTCTTAGTGAATTCTATATATCGTTATATCGATTTCTATTTTCAAAAATTTCTTAAAAATATTCTAACTCCTTAAATTTCCGGAAAAAATTCGCCATAACCTCCCCTGCACCGGGAGCATCGGGAAAATCCCCAAACCGCCATACAGGCCTCTCCATTCAAAAAGAAAATCAAAAAGCCAAGCGGCTTGCCGATTCGGCGCATAAAACCTCATATGGAAATTGAAACGTGTACCTTTCTGTCTAGCACTTAATATAAAATCTTCATCCACTTCATATTCTCCATGCCATACCTGTTTGACATATATACGCCCATTTCCAATTCGTTTTCAATCAATTTGACCCTTTTTACCCAAAATATGCTACCATTCGCTAATTAAATTTTCTACTTAGCTTTTTGGTTTCATATACTTTAAATTTTTGAACGTATCACGTTCAAATATATTTGTATTCGCTTATAGACATATCAAACTCAACTCTTTGCTCACTTCCCAATTCTAATCCCGTTTTCATACTTTGATCAAATTTACAATTCGGTTTACTTAAAACAAAAGTTAGGTTCGATCAAAAATCACCTTAACTATTTTCTTTTGGAACTCGCTAACTTTATTCGATAATTTAAAATCTGATTTTTTTTTTTCAAAAATCAGTCCATTTACTCGATTTGAGTTCGTATTTATTTGACAACTCAAATCTGGGTTTCTCCTAAGAAGGTTCGGATTTTATTCACTTAAAATCCTTTAAATTTATTAAATAAACCGTTATGGTTTAAAAACGATTATGGCGCTGTTTTTCTGACAATTTGATTTTGACCTAACTCAAAATCTATATGATAAAATCAAGATTTTTCTCTTCCATTAGAAAACTACCATTCAATCGGTCCGGGCATTTCTTGTTTCATCAATTTCCGACTTATATTGAGTTCTATATACTCAATTGAAGTTCGAATCGCCAATTTACGAACTACCGCGCCGTGGCGAGTTCGTTTTAATTAAATTAAATATAAACGTTTAAAAACTTCGTTTGTATAAATTCAACTCCACTTTTAATATTTAAAAATAAATTAAGCCTATCTTCCAAATCTACCTTCACAAATTCGAATTATCCATATTCGTCGATTATTCTATTCCATATTCATAACTCGGTTATGAATTTATTCAAACTCAAATCACATTATATTAGATTTCTATTCTTTGGAAATACATTGGTATATAAACCAAACGTCTTTATCCAACTTCAAGTTTCGAAGATTAAACAACTTCAAGATAAACTCATTTCAATATCCCTTTACCATTTACAAACTAATATCATCTCTTGACAATAGTGAAGTCGTTCAAGTTGGGGTATTTTAATTACCTCTCAGACCTTGATCGACGACGTTCTTATCTTGAGACGAATAAAAGCTTGTAATATCAAAACTTGATTTAAATCCCACATTCGATCCCATTTCTTTCATTTGGAAATTTATTTCCAAATTACTCGACGACAATTACTTCGTCACCTATATAACCCTTGTATATAAATTTACTTCTTCATTTGATTACATCGTCTCCTTTTGAAACGATTTCAAGTTATAAATCTCCTTTTAAATTCCAAGTTGAATTCAAATACCCAAATCATCCCATGATGATTTTCCCTTTCTATTTATAAACATCGTTTATAAATTTTACTTCTTGTTTTAACCATTTAAAACAAGCTTATATTTCATATTCCATTTGAAATTCAAATTTCCACTTTGAAAGATAAATTTCCTGCTTTACATCCCTTACTTGAAATTAAAGTTTAATATTATCAAATGATAATATTTTTTTTCACTTGATAAACAGCGTCTATAATTCCAGCAACTTGTTTTTAAAAACAAGTTAAATCTTCTCAATTTATTCGAAATACCATTTCTATTTCGAAAAGTAAAATTCCCCTTTCTGGAAACAGTTTGCACTTGTAAATTGGACATAGTCGAATTCTAAAACAAACCAGATGGACTTATTTCAATTCAAATTGTATTCCGAATGTCGGAATAAATTTGATCGTTTTCTTCTTGAACCTATTCAAAGTCACTTTTTAATTTCATCAAAAATTACATAAATCCAATACTAGTTATTTTTCTTTATTTAAACATATCGTTTAGAATTTCACTTCTTGTTCTAAGTATTAAGCCACATTTCAATTCAAATTACATTTGAAATCTAATTTCCACTTCGGAAAACAAATCATACTTGAATTTAGAATTTATAAAGTACCAAATGATGATTTTCACATTCATTTAAAACATCGTTTATAAACTATACTTCTTGTTTTAAATATTAACACAAGTTCTATTTCAAACACCCTTTTGAAATTTCATTTCTACTTTGGGCAGATAAACTTCCTTTTAAAATCACGCTTGCATTCACGTTTCAAAATTTATCAAATGATAATCTCCTTTTTTATTTATAAACATAGTTTATAAATTCAATTACCTGTTTTTATTTTTAAACAAGTAAATATTTCCAAACCTATTTGTAATCCCATTTCTATTTCGAAATTTAAAATTACCTCTTTTAAATTCAAACTTGAATTTAAAATCTAATATTACCAAATGATAATTTCCTCACAAATCATTTATACATTCAGTACTTGTTTTATTATTTAAACAAGTTATTGTTTTTCTTAGTTTATTTGTAAATTCAAATTTTATTTCAATAAAATAAAATTTCCTTCTCGAATCTAAAAGTCACTTCTTATGATATTATAAATATCTAGGGCCAGTGATATTCTAATATCTAACACACAAATCATCCATTCAATTCACACATCACATACATATATAAATATGTGAACGACATTAAATAAATTTGAGGAATCCAGTTGGATCCCTCCAACCTGTTTTCCTGCATCCACAGATGTTTGTCACATAGATAATACCCATCCTGCTTCAAGGCAGGATATCGCGGTATAAAAAGGGATCCACTTATGTACGTGGGCGTAGTGTCATCCGCTAATGATACTGCGGGCATCCGCTAATAGTGTTGCGGGAAATTCAATAACCACAATAATTCAACAATTCATTCATGCACCCAAGCAACCAACACATTTATTTTTACGATAAAAATAAATTTAAATATAAAATGGTGAGTGAGCTTTACTCACCTCGATTTTCGTTAGCTGAATATCCAATTTTTTCCCATATCATCGCAGCTAAGAATCCATTCGCATAAATATATTTTACACATATGATGATTTGATTTAATTTACTGATTAAACATTTATTTAAATTACTACTTAAATGAATAAATAAATTTTCTATATATTTTATTTAACAGTAGATTTAAACTTAATGAACATAAATAAACTAGGTAAAAATGTATACCTTGTTGCTATTGAAATCACTCGACTAACCGACAAAGCCAGATCAACACATATCGATCCATCGCAAACAGCCCCAACATATGTTGCAGACTACCTCCGAAAAACTGCACCATCCTTACTTTGGCATTTCAACAAACATCTCACTGACAAATTATACCATTCCCTTTTTTCCTATCATCTATACTCAATGCTTGTCAACCGAAAGATCAAACTTCATCCCGTCGCATACTCCAGAAGTCTCTAACCAACATCGGCCTCCTAAAAGTTGCAACGCCCCTTACCTCCTGTTAATCGCGAGTGCTGATTTCGAGCTTCAGGGACTTCGTGACCAGATCGTGACTTTCCCCTCTCTGAACACTTCACACCCCCTAACTCACGTAACTCCATCCCGATCTCCTTCTATTCGAATGGCGGGTCCCCTTCTAAGTGCATCGCAACCCCCTTCTCCGCTATAACAACCACCGAGCAACAGCTCGAAACCCTCAGCAAGACTTCGAATCCACAACAGTCACCCTAACTCCCTCTTGTACATTTGCGAGCACCTCAAAATGAAGTCGAGCTTCGGGGAAATCACGCAGTTTGAAGTTGCGACTTCGGATAATATTTGACGCTTCGAATAATTGGAGAAGGGGTGGACTTTGGTTTCGAAGAGCAGCTTCCTTGAATTGGTGAAGTGGATTTTTAAATCGAAATTTCCTTTTTGCTTTTTTGGTGGATTCGATTTTGGTTAGAACAGAGGGACGATAGAAAATGAAAGGGGAGAGAATGTAATAAGTTTCAGAAGTGGGAAGAAGTTGTGAAGGCCCAACTCGATTTATAGGTGTGTACAGGAGACAGACGTACACGCCATTGAATCTTTGTTTCCCCGATATTGAAGATGGGGAGCAAATTTATTAGCTCGAAGAAGGAAATTACTGCGATGTAGATGTTTTAGGTCGGCTGGTTTGGATAAGTACATACATTAATTAATTGATTTGACTTTTGTTTTTCCTTGATTTGATTCCTATCAGCTAAAAATATCTTGTGGTCCCTTATTTACAATCCCGAACCGCTATTTTTACTTAACGACCGACATCTCTAAATTATACTGCTATTTTGAATTTAACGGATCCGATTCTAAAATTAAATTCGATAGTATATAATAGATAACAATTTAAATTGATAATTTATATTAAATTCAATTGCTTAAAATATAAATTGATTTCAAAATAACTAGATCCGTCGATAATAAAAATTTATTATCGTTTTAATTCTATATAAAATTTAAATTAATCGACTGAATTCATTTCGAATCAGTTTTTACTTTTAAGTTCAATTTTTTTTATTGTTTCCATTTTCGATAATTCGATATATTTACTAAGAAACCGTATATCGATTATTAAATTGATAAATTAAAATAAAAATCCATTTATTATTCCAAATCAATATTTAAAATTAATTTAAATATTCAGAATAAACTGATAAAAAATCCGGGATGTTACATTCCTTCCCCCTTAAAAGAATTTCGTCCTCGAAATTACTAAGCTAGGAAAAATGCTATTAACCCATTTACTTTTCAAAATTCATCTATGTTAAAACTCAACATTTCAATTTCTACAAATTGAGTTCCAACCAAAACTTTTGGTTTTCATTCATTTAATTTGAATGATCTACAATCAATTCATATTCTATTCATATTGGTTCAACACCAATTTATCCAAATTGATTCTATTCAATTTATTCACTTCGATCCATTTAACTTGTTTAAGTTAAATTTAAATTCCAGAATTCAAATACTCGGGTTTTTATTTTAAATCCATTTTGAAATCACATAAATATATCCACATATATTTAGAACCATTCCAAATTCAAAACATTTGAATTTCAAAGCAATTTGTTTTCTTTCAAACAAATTTTCCTCAAAAACTTTTCTAAGGTAGCAATCCATCACTTAGAAACTCGAAAATGAACACTGATGGTGTTGCAGTCATCATCAGAGTTATTTTCCAGCCACTGAAGTGAGTTCAGTGCTTTATCACTTTCAAAATCCATTCAAAACGATTTTCATCCAAAAACCTTCCCAAAATAATGCTATATTATTCTAATATACTTTGAAAAAAATATTTTCCAACCTTCCGGGATTTAAATTCCAATTTACAGTTTGAATTCAATTTTAGTTGATCACATTCACATATATTACTCATATACAAGTTCTATTTGGTTATACATAACCATTTCAATTTTATACTAGCAACCAATTCATCCATATATAAATAATTCGAGAAAATTATTCACTTTCATATCAAAATATAATTTTGGGTAAAATAATTTCATTCACCCACTTTAAAACAATATCGTGTTCAATCTTCTGTTCAAGTGTTTAGAAATTCTTATCGACTTTGTGGCGTCCCACTATTCGATCAGAATTCATAAACCACTCAACAGACTAGTCAACACAATATGAAATGTTTTTTTTTATATCAAATAACAAATACGCGCTCTCGTATATACACTCAACTCATTCTAGGGTGCTACTGACCCTATCTCTAATGAGTAAACCCCCCACCAAAGCCTAGGTGTTCGCTAAACCTAAGCTTTGATACCACTGTAACGACCACGAGATTTTCGACTCCGAAAATCGACACAAAACCCAGCGTCGACTGTTCAGACATCGAAAATACCGAATCATCTATAGAAAGAAATTAGAGGGTGAGATAGAAAAGATAGAACTAATAGAATAGAAGAAGAAGAACACAACTGAGCATAATCAAAGTAAACACGAATCTCACAGCGGAACGAATAAAATATATTATATAACATAAGCTTTGAAATACAAATCTGTTTTGTACATATATACATACCAACATCAGAGTACAACATAACATTTGATACAGCGGAAATAACTCTAAAATAACTAGCGGTGAAGCCTCCTGCTTCAAGCTCCTCCAAGTGTATCTGTAAAAGCCTAGAACACTTGACTGCCCGTACAAATTTGGGCACCCAAGAGTTTAGGAAAAACAAAACAAAATAAACTCTGGGTCAGTCATGGGACTGGTGTGAGTAAACTCCAACCATATGGTTTAACTTCAAAGATCTTTCGAAAGAAAAGGATAATAGTAAGACCAGCCCACACATAAATACGGATGGTTTTTACCTTACTATAACCCAAACCATTTTTGATATCAAAATCCAGTGATATTATAATAATGTCTAATCAAATAAATAACCAAATAGTAGAACGCTTGCATCTCACGCTCTACATATATAGTATAAAATCAAAAACCGCAGGGCTCTTATTGGAGATTGGATTCCAACTATGACAAGGTATGGGACCACCTTCCGATAACGTATCTCTAGAGGCAAATACACCTGGGTTCAACAAGAACGTCTTGCAACCCGGCCCACACATGACCGATCACTCATTTCGCTTGAGTGTATCGAATGTATATCACCAACGGTTGGACTCAAACCACCGTTTCCCGAATGGGCAGAATCGATAGATTAAGAAACAAAAGGAATTTCTCTAGATAGGTGATTATACACCCTAATGGGTGCGACCCACATAGCCATGCTGCCTGCCCGATTTTTGTCATTTCCCAGTTGTGAAGCTTGAGGCTACGTCTATCTTTTAGAACATCTGGCCACCATACACTTTGAATGCCACATCGTCAAACCCATCAAATCACTAGTTGATCTTTCCAAAAATATTACGGGTATAAAAGCTAAGAGAAACGAGTTTCTCCGCCACCAGATGTAATACCTTGAAAAGATCGTCTTATGTGACCGTTAGGAATACTCTGTCAGACATTCGTCCATACAAGTTGTCCTGGGACTGGACAAACATATCAGCTCTTTGAATCTCACTCCGCTTCGATTATCTTCAGTATAATCTAATTCGCAACGCATATGCCTATACAGAGTGGTTCTCGGATATTAAATCCAACCGGTCTCTCCGTATTGACAACGATGGTAAAAATCTTTGATAGTCGGTGTTTAACTATCAAAGGAAAAATAAACATCCATCAAACAGCCATCAAACAATTTCACACTCACTGGCCTTTTCTAATATTTCATACTAAATTCATTCTCTTAGTGAATTCTATATATCGTCATATCGATTTCTATTTTCAAAAATTTCTTAAAAATATTCTAACTCCTTAAATTTCCAGAAAAAATTCGCCATAACCTCCCCTGCACCGGGAGCATCGGGAAAATCCCCAAACCGCCACACAGGCCTCTCCATTCAAAAAGAAAATCAAAAAGCCAAGCGGCTTGCCGATTCGGCGCATAAAACCTCATATGGAAATTGAAACGTGTACCTTTCTGTCGAGCACTTAATTTAAAATCTTCATCCACTTCATATTCTCCATCCCATACCTGTTTGACATATATACGCCCATTTCCAATTTGTTTTCAATCAATTTGACCCTTTGTACCCAAAATACGCTACCATTCGCTAATTAAATTTTCTACTTAGCTTTTTGGTTTCATATACTTTAAATTTTTGAACGTATCACGTTCAAATATATTTGTATTCGCTTATAGACATATCAAACTCAACTCTTTGCTCACTTCCCAATTCTAATCCCGTTTTCATACTTTGATCAAATTTACAGTTCAGTTTACTTAAAACAAAAGTTAGGTTCGATCAAAAATCACCTTAACTATTTTCTTTTGGAACTCGCTAACTTTATTCGATAATTTAAAATCTGATTTTTTTTTTCAAAAATCAGTCCATTTACTCGATTTGAGTTCGTATTTATTTGACAACTCAAATCTGGGTTTCTCCTAAGAAGGTTCGGATTTTATTCACTTAAAATCCTTTAAATTTATTAAATAAACCGTTATGGTTTAAAAACGATTATGGCGCTGTTTTTCTGACAATTTGATTTTGACCTAACTCAAAATCTATATGATAAAATCAAGATTTTTCTCTTCCATTAGAAAACTACCATTCAATCGGTCCAAGCATTTCTTATTTCATCAATTTCCGACTTATATTGAGTTCTATATACTCAATTGAAGTTCGAATCGCCAATTTACGAACTACCGCGCCGTGGCGGGTTCGTTTTAATTAAATTAAATATAAACGTTTAAAAACTTCGTTTATATAAATTCAACTCCACTTTTAATATTTAAAAATAAATTAAGCCTATCTTCCAAATCTACCTTCACAAATTCGAATTATCCATATTCGTCGATTATTCTATTCCATATTCATAACTCGGTTATGAATTTATTCAAACTCAAATCACATTATATTAGATTTCTATTCTTTGGAAATACATTGGTATATAAACCAAACGTCTTTATCCAACTTCAAATTTCGAAGATTAAACAACTTCAAGATAAACTCATTTCAATATCCCTTTACCATTTACAAACTAATATCATCTCTTGACAATAGTGAAGTCGTTCAAGTTGGGGTATTTTAATTACCTCTCAGACCTTGATCGACGACGTTCTTATCTTGAGACGAATAAAAGCTTGTAATATCAAAACTTGATTTAAATCCCACATTCGATCCCATTTCTTTCATTTGGAAATTTATTTCCAAATTAATCGACGACAATTACTTCGTCACCTATATAACCCTTGTATATAAATTTACTTCTTCATTTGATTTCATCGTCTCCTTTTGAAACGATTTCAAGTTATAAATCTCCTTTTATATTCCAAGTTGAATTCAAATACCCAAATCATCCCATGATGATTTTCCCTTTCTATTTATAAACATCATTTATAAATTTTACTTCTTGTTTTAACCATTTAAAACAAGCTTATATTTCATATTCCATTTGAAATTCAAATTTCCACTTTGAAAGATAAATTTCCTGCTTTACATCCCTTACTTGAAATTAAAGTTTAATATTATCAAATGATAATATTTTTTTTCACTTGATAAACAACGTCTATAATTCCAGCAACTTGTTTTTAAAAACAAGTTAAATCTTCTCAATTTATTCGAAATACCATTTCTATTTCGAAAAGTAAAATTCCCCTTTCTGGAAACAGTTTGCACTTGTAAATTGGACATAGTCGAATTCTAAAACAAACCAGATGGACTTATTTCAATTCAAATTGTATTCCGAATGTCGGAATAAATTTGATCGTTTTCTTCTTGAACCTATTCAAAGTCACTTTTTAATTTCATCAAAAATTACATAAATCCAATACTAGTTATTTTTCTTTATTTAAACATATCGTTTAGAATTTCACTTCTTGTTCTAAGTATTAAGCCACATTTCAATTCAAATTACATTTGAAATCTAATTTCCACTTCGGAAAACAAATCATACTTGAATTTAGAATTTATAAAGTACCAAATGATGATTTTCACATTCATTTAAAACATCGTTTATAAACTATACTTCTTGTTTTAAATATTAACACAAGTTCTATTTCAAACTCCCTTTTGAAATTTCATTTCTACTTTGGGCGGATAAACTTCCTTTTAAAATCACGCTTGCATTCACGTTTCAAAATTTATCAAATGATAATCTCCTTTTTTATTTATAAACATAGTTTATAAATTCAATTACCTATTTTTATTTTTAAACAAGTAAATATTTCCAAACCTATTTGTAATCCCATTTCTATTTCGAAATTTAAAATTACCTCTTTTAAATTCAAACTTGAATTTAAAATCTAATATTACCAAATGATAATTTCCTTACAAATCATTTATACATTCAATACTTGTTTTATTATTTAAACAAGTAATTGTTTTTCTTAGTTAATTTGAAAATTCAAATTTTATTTCAATAAAATAAAATTTCCTTCTCGAATCTAAAAGTCACTTCTTATGATATTATAAATATCTAGGGCCAGTGATATTCAAATATCTAACACACAAATCATCCATTCAATTCACACATCACATACATATATAAATATGTGAACGACATTAAATAAATTTGAGGAATCCAGTTGGATCCCTCCAACCTGTTTTCCTGCATCCACAGATGTTAGTCACATAGATAATACCCATCCTGCTTCAAGGCAGGATATCGCGGTATAAAAAGGGATCCACTTATGTACGTGGGCGTAGTGTCATCCGCTAATGATACTGCGGGCATCCGCTAATAGTGTTGCGGGAAATTCAATAACCACAATAATTCAACAATTCATTCATGCACCCAAGCAACCAACACATTTATTTTTACGATAAAAATAAATTTAAATATAAAACGGTGAGTGAGCTTTACTCACCTCGATTTTCGTTAGCTGAATATCCAATTTTTTCCCGTATCATCGCAGCTAAGAATCCATTCGCATAAATATATTTTACACCTTTGATGATTTGATTTAATTTACTGATTAAACATTTATTTAAATTACTACTTAAATGAATAAATAAATTTTCTATATATTTTATTTAACAGTAGATTTAAACTTAATGAACATAAATAAACTAGGTAAAAATGTATACCTTGTTGCTATTGAAATCACTCGACTAGTCGACAAAGCCAGATCAACACATATCGATCCGTCGCAAACAGCCCCAACATATGTTGCAGACTACCTCCGAAAAACTGCACCATCCTTACTTTGGCATTTCAACAAACATCTCACTGACAAATTATACCATTCCCTTTTTTCCTATCATCTATACTCAATGCTTGTCAACCGAAAGATCAAACTTCATCCCGTCGCATACTCCAGAAGTCTCTAACCAACATCGGCCTCCTAAAAGTTGCAACGCCCCTTACCTCCTGTTAATCGCGAGTGCTGATTTCGAGCTTCAGGGACTTCGTGACCAGATCGTGACTTTCCCCTCTCTGAACACTTCACACCCCCTAACTCACGTAACTCCATCCCGATCTCCTTCTATTCGAATGGCGGGTCCCCTTCTAAGTGCATCGCAACCCCCTTCTCCGCTATAACAACCACCGAGCAACAGCTCGAAACCCTCAGCAAGACTTCGAATCCACAACAGTCACCCTAACTCCCTCTCGTACATTTGCGAGCACCTCAAAATGAAGTCGAGCTTCGGGGAAATCACGCAGTTTGAAGTTGCGACTTCGGATAATATTTGACGCTTCGAATAATTGGAGAAGGGGTGGACTTTGGTTTCGAAGAGCAGCTTCCTTGAATTGGTGAAGTGGATTTTTAAATCGAAATTTCCTTTTTGCTTTTTTGGTGGATTCGATTTTGGTTAGAACAGAGGGACGATAGAAAATGAAAGGGGAGAGAATGTAATAAGTTTCAGAAGTGGGAAGAAGTTGTGAAGGCCCAACTCGATTTATAGGTGTGTACAGGAGACAGACGTACACGCCATTGAATCTTTGTTTCCCCGATATTGAAGATGGGGAGCAAATTTATTAGCTCGAAGAAGGAAATTACTGCGATGTAGATGTTTTAGGTCGGCTGGTTTGGATAAGTACATACATTAATTAATTGATTTGACTTTTGTTTTTCCTTGATTTGATTCCTATCAGCTAAAAATATCTTGTAGTCCCTTATTTACAATCACGAACCGCTATTTTTACTTAACGACCGACATCTCTAAATTATACTGCTATTTTGAATTTAACGGATCCGATTCTAAAATTAAATTCGATAGTATATAATAGATAACAATTTAAATTGATAATTTATATTAAATTCAATTGCTTAAAATATAAATTGATTTCAAAATAACTAGATCCGTCGATAATAAAAATTTATTATCGTTCTAATTCTATATAAAATTTAAATTAATCGACTGAATTCATTTCGAATCAGTTTTTACTTTTAAGTTCAATTTTTTTTTATTGTTTCCATTTTCGATAATTCGATATATTCACTAAGAAACCGTATATCGATTATTAAATTGATAAATTAAAATAAAAATCCATTTATTATTCCAAATCAATATTTAAAATTAATTTAAATATTCAGAATAAACTGATAAAAAATCCGGGACGTTACACGTTTACAAGTCCGTTCTAGGTCTGAACGAAACCAGGGGCACCTTATTCCTCGTCCCATATGTCCAATACAAGAGAGAGGTTCCCGCATATCCGTCGATCTCCAAGTACGTCTGAATGATCACCACTTATTACTTTGTCTTGGGTGTACAGCCCAATTAAGACATCACTAATCATCCAAATGATGTGAAGAACTCTGGTCTTCAACCACTGTCTTCATCATCGACTTTTGGTCATCATATTAATTATTTGGAATGGGTTAAACCCGGTCTTTCCGAATAACTCGCATATTTTACAATAAATAATCAAGTGCTATAAAAACACATCATACACCTCATTCCAATTAAGAATATTCTTTTATTCAAATATTCACATTTTTAGGAAACGGTTCCTATTAATTTTATCAAAGGTAATTTCCTTTAAATTTATTCTTAAATCTTCCTTGGGATCTCATTTCAAAGATTTTATTTTATGTTTTCACAATTCTAAACCGTATTAAGGTTTATCGACTAGTCGATATTAGCGAACCTTACCGAAGTAATCATTTATTATTCATTATCGCAATCCCTACCGATTCATCGCATGGAGCAAAACTTGTAGCACTCCATATCTAACACCCACTGTGCTATCCGTAAATTTAATTACCATTTCACGTTAAAACCTAATTAAAGATTTAACTATCGCCTGGAGTAAAACTGGTGGTACTCCATTCTCAATCATTTCATGAATTCGATAAATTTAATTATCTCATTCTAATCTAATTAAAGATTCATTTAAACTCTAGTTTAGTTTTAATCTCAAAAATCATTATTTAATGATTATTCAAGTTTAGGAAATAAATCCTGTCCTTAACTGGGTTAAAGAACAAATGTTATTTAAAACATTGTTCACGATAAACCCAAAATCATCTTCCATCAAAATGGAATCTACATTGAAATCATAACAGTATATAATCGATATAAATTCCCAGATTAGATTAATAATATAAATGAAATAAAGCAAGGCCTTTTAAATTCCATATATAGTAACAATCTTCATTTACAGAGCTCATATCAATTATTACCAAATCGAATTCCATTCAATTCCAAATTAATATATTAAATTGGAAAACTTCACTTTGGAAAATTTCCATTTAATTCTTAATAAAAGATTTATAAATTCCAAATTATATTTTCACTGTTAATTGTGTTAAAGAACAAATGTCGTTTAAAACACAGTTCACGATAAACCCAAAAATCCAATTTCAATTTCTATTCTAATTAAATATTAATTAATTGGTTAACTTCTCTAAATTTAAATTAAAAGATTATTCATTTCTCAACTGGGTTTAAGAACAAGTTATTGAAGACACCATTCACGAAAAACCCAAAATCCAATTTATTTATTTAAAAACATTGGGTTATTATTCTAGTTAATAAGTAGTTCATTTCGAAAAAGATATAATTTTATCTTTTCAAATATGGAATTTTTCATCCAAAATCATTCCAAATCAATTTTTATGATCTTACATAATTTTTCCATATTTTTAATAGTTTTATCAAGGCCCGTACAGTCGGTTTCCAATAATGGCCACTGAACTGCATCCATAACGACCTTTTCTGAAATTGATTTGAACATAATTCCAAATCTAACCATTCAAATTTAAATCTCTTATATTTGTTGGAAAGCTCTTTTCGATACGAACCCAATGGTTCCTGTTTTAGGAGAATCCGACAATCGGATCTCTCGTTACATCAATTTGAAGTTAATGGTCGAAATTCACGAACGGTCGCTATGCAGCGCGTTCTGTTCAAGCCATTAAATATATAATATATATATTGTCGATTTCCATTTAAAATGTATTTTATAAACCATTTATAAATTTATTTTAAAACGAGTTTAACTTCATTTTCAATTTTAAATAAAATTGAATAATCTATATTGTTATAATATTAAAAAGATAATATTTTCAAAATTTTAGATTTTGAAATCGATTCTCTTTGATATTCATTATAAAATAAATAAAATCGATTGATAAACCCGTTCAGGTTAAAATGGCATTTGCTACTTAACTCGTCTTCGCCTTTCAATATTTTTGTGTCCATCCAAAATCGGACATTAGAATCATAATTTTATACTTCACTGAATATTATTTTAAAATATTCATTATCTTAAAAGATTCTTTAGTTTAAAATATTCTTTTTTCCTGAATCGGAATGCGACCTAATCAATTACCATATAATTTCAATTATATGGAATTCATACATCACATGTATACAAAAATATTGGTAAATAATCATTAAATTACCCGTTCACATCCAGAGTGAAATTTACAACTATGTGAGCATTAAAATAAATAAATAACGCTCATCACAGCTTGTCAACCCATTAATTGACATGCAACTAAATATTGGGACTAATGTATGTCAAATATCATCCCAATACCCGTGTGGGGTTTCAACCAACAAATACTGAATATTATTTTATAGTTGGCAGATGTGTAAAATTTATCGTTCCAATCAAGGTCAGTTAAATAGGTGTACATAAACAAATCATCCGATTTGTAAAGGAATATTCATGTTCATTTCAGGAGAATTTTATGTCGTTCATATATGCATTAAAAATTATATTTTTAATGATAAAATATTTATTTTAACACATGAATATTTTCTATAGTTCATACATGCAATAAAAATAATATTTTTATTGTTCAAACATTTTATTCAACACATGAATTTATTTAGTAGTTCAAATACACATTAAAAATGTATTTTTAATGAATAAATATTTTATTCAACACATGAATATTTTTAATAGTTCATATACATATTAAAAATGATATTTTTAATGAATAAATATTTTATTCAACACAATACAATCAACAACCACAATACAGTACATTCAATCCAAACAAACAACCATGGTTTGTACAATAATAGTGTCGGGGGCTTCTAAGCCCCATCCGCAACCTAGTATATATTTAGCTGTAAAATAAATTGAGTGAGGAGTTCTCACGTTGATTAGTTTGTCGCTAAATATCATCAAACGATCGATTGATCGAATATGACATTTTCATTTGCCAAAAAATTGAGACGAGTTCTAAATCTCTCCAAATCAGTTTCATTGCGAAGCTCTCGTGGATACGATTCCAACGTATCCGGTTTCGCTGAATTCCGAGTTCGTTGAAAAAGTTATACTTTTTACAAGATTCATATACATATACATGTCATTAAACATTAATTAAATAGTTAATTACCCTCATTTCTTCCTTAATCTCTTCTCTAATCCCTTCTCCCTCAAATGTGCAACACGCTCCAAAACAGCTCTCCCACCATTCATGCGACTGCATGCTCCTCTCTCTCCCTCTTCACTTCACTAAGTTCCATGAAACCAAAACCATTCTTCTTCTTTTCCAACTCTCTCCAGCTTCATCTATAAATCACCAAGCTCGAACATCATTTCTCCATTGTCTCCACAGCCCCAAAATGCAAGGTGTATGAAAAGGGATTGACAATTTTTGGCACCGAATTGCTTTAAACTTTGCATACGAGTGCTAAAACCCCTCACGAACTCAAATCCATACTCTAAAACAAGCATCGATACACCAAACTCAAGAATCACCTAAACCTAGCTCACATTTTCTATGTGTTTTCTTTACTGTAAAAAACACAGCGCACAAAATCATCTTCAAACTCCACCAAACTCATACACATCGAAGCATATACTCATATGAGTTCAAAGAACTAAGCTTTGCAATTTATAGATTTTTATTTGAATTGTTCTTGAATTTAGAAGATTGCAAAATTTGGGTTCAAAGAAGAAAAGGGGCTGCGGTAGAAGGAGGATTTTAATTAGGTTATAGAAGTGTTTAAGATGTTATATAGTAGGGGCAAATATTTTTTTATTGATTTTATATTTTATTATAATCAAATATCAATTATTTTCATCATTTAAAAATCCGTGTGACCACCTCGTTTTCGATGAAAATTGACACGCAGCTACTCTTCGACATTAAGGATCCAATGAAACTGGTTTCGTCAAATTCCGAGTTCACATGCACAAACAGCGAATTTTTAAAGTCAAAATATTGTTTGTTTTTCATTTAAAAATCGTGGTCGGTCACAAACTGATTCAAAAATCATAAAATTTGGAATCTTACCATTATTCGATGTTACGAATTCAATAAAAAATGTTTTGTCAAATTCCGAGATCGTCTCAATAATGTTCATTTGTAAAATTGGTCAAATTAGCTTCAAAATTGCGATTTTAGTGTACCTTTTCTTCTTGTATGCCCAAACGCTAACTTCAAAAATTATGCCCATTTGGATTTAACCATTATTTGACGATACGAATCCAGAAAAAACTGGAATCGAATTCCGAGATCATCTCAATAATGTTCCTTTATAAAACGACTACCTGTTTTTGAGAAAATGGTTTTGCTCCGCACGACCACATACCGACTCTGTTCGATGCGCACTTTGGAACCCAACACTTTGTTACAAATTATTCCAAACCAGCACTTATGTAATAACCCGGAAATCCGAGCCAATTTTAAATTTTTATTTTGGAAATTTTAATGAATTTTGAATATTTAAAATGAATTATTTTAAATAATAACGACGATAAATCTATTTTGAATATAATTAGAATGTATATATTTATTCGAATCGTCGTTAGAATATAAATAATTTATTTTAATTATATAACGAGCCTGAAATGGCGCGGTAGTTCGAAAATTCGATTTCAAAGTTCAAATGCATGCACAGGATTCAAAATAAACGGATTTTAGTGAAACCAAAAATATTAGAATCTATTTGTGAATATCTTTCCAACGAATCCGAAAAATTGAAATTTCATAGCGGGGATAAAAAGTTATGCCCAGTTGAAAATTCAGAGTAGTCGCTACGAAATTCTGGCCCTTAAAAATGGAAATTTTGCAAATGACCTCGGTTTTCGACGAAACCACTTTTGTTGGATCCGCGATGTCAAATTATTGCTAGGTTTCAAATTTCATAATTTTTTGAATCATTATGTGAGTGCGGCAAAGGAAAATGCGTTTGACCAGTTTTAGTTGATTTTAATCGACTGGAAAATGGCCATTTTTCAAACGGTCTTAGAATTTGACGAAATTAGTTTTGTTATGATCGTATCGTCAATACAAAGCTAGAAAATATTTTTCGGGAATTTTTAAGTTAGTATGTGGCCCCGATAAATTGAAATGCGCTTTCAAATTCAATATATAGAGTTATATTTTGACGAAAACTGATTAAACGATCGAATCAGCTTACGATACATATCCCATTGTGTTCGGAATGGGGGTAATTAGTTATGGACGACAGGCGGTGGGTCTCGTTTTGAAGTTGGAAATAAAAGCTAACTTTTTGTGAATTAAAAAGGAAAATAAAATATAATAATTTAAATATAAACCCCCCTTCCCCGTTTTCTTTCTCCCCCTCTCAGTAAATCGTTTTCCCCAAAACTAAAAAGAGAAAAAAAAGACTCATGAACCCGTCGCCCCCTGGCCTCGATTCCGCCGATCTGCCTCGCCAACCCCTCGCCGCCGCCATCTCTAGCGAACACCACCCCCCTAATCGCCTCTCTCTCCCTGCCTCCCAAAAGCTAACCGCGTCGAACCCCTAGCTCGAGGTTTCGCCGACCACCAGGGGAAGCTCCGCACCACCTAAAGATCCCTTCCGCCCTCAGATGGTCACCAACGAGCGATAGCAGCCCCCCTCTCACCCATTTCAAATTGTAAGTCGCTTTATTAATTATTTTTATTTATTTAATGTAAGTTCTTTATTTTTCTGACCTTGTTTTCAAATGATTATTAAAAGGAGAAAAGCTTTGATTTTTATTCATGAAAGGATTAGATTTTTTTGTAAAAGAAAGATGAGGTTTTCTTTTATTAAAGAAAGGTGAGATCTTTAACGTGGCAAAGACGATTTTTTTTTTATACAGGAAAGTTTATATTTTTAATAACTAAAAGGTGAGATTTTGGTTCGTATGAAGCCATGGTTTTTATCCATGTAAAGATAGGATTTTTGTAGTATAAACACCGTTATAAAAATAGAGAAAGAATAAAAATATGATTTTTATATTATAGAAAGACTAAAATTATGATTTTTATATCATAGGAAGAATAGAAATATGGTTTTTATACTATATAGATAGTAAAAATTTGATCTTTATATATGTAGCGAAATAAAAGTCTGATTTTTATTATATATGTGTTTAGATAAAAGTGTGATTTTTATAGTCTCGAAATAAAAATTCGATCTTTATATATGAAGTAGAAATATAAAAATATAATTTGTATATAGAAAGAAACGGTGGAAAAATAGAATTTCAATCTATATAGTAGCGGTGTAAAAATAGAATTTTTATCTATATAGTAGCGGTATAAAAATGTGATTTTTATCCATAGAAAGCGATTATAAAAACGTGATTTATATATAAATAGCAACAATATAAAAATGTGATTTTTATATATGTAGTGGCTACGGACAATGAAATTGACGAAAGGCGAGCACAACGAAGATTTCTACATAAGAAGAGTCGTGGCGTTTGGTTTAGCTAGTTGGTGAGAGCTTCTCACTTTTAATTTATTTCTAGTTTGAAATATATACTAGGATGCAGACGGTGTTTAGTAGCACCCGACACCCATCGTCCACAGACCATGGATGACTTGTTTGTTTAATTGATGTGTTGTGAAAGTTGATTGTGTGATGTGGAATGAAATAAAACATTTTATAGTTGAACATATTTTATAGTTAAAAATATAATTTTTAACATGTATATAAAATAAAATATTTATAAACAAATCGGATGATTTGTTTATATACACACATTTGACTGATATTGATTGGGACGATAAATTTTACACATCGCCCAACTGCACAAATAGAACCTGTGTTTGTTGTTTGAAAACTCCACACGGGTATTGGGATGAAATATGACATACACTAATCCTAATAATTAGTTGTATGTTGATCGATTGATTGACAGGCTGTGTAAGCGTTGAATATTTATATTCAATGCAGTGTAGAATGCACTTTGGATGATGGATTGCTGTTTTCATTGTTGCTATACACATTTGTTGTGTGAAATCCATATAATTAACATTATATGGTAATTGACTGTGTCTGATTCCAGTTCAGAATTATCGAATAGTTTGAAATAATATTCAGTGAATATTGAAATGTGAAGCCGCGTTAAGTAGTTAAACGCCATTTTAACACGAATGGGAATTTTGTCGATTTTATTCATTTTACAATGAATATCGAAAGTGATTTCAAAATCTGATATTTTGAAATGATTCGAAATTCGAATTAAATTGAAATGATATGAAATTCGAATTGAATTAAAAAGAATTGAAATTCGAATTGAAGATATCGAAAGTGTTTTAGTTTAAAAGACATAATCCCCCAAAGCCATATATACTATCTTTCTATCCTTTGTTTTGAATCTTTCCTTTTTCGTTTCAGCACGTCTGGGGATCTTAACCTTCCAGAGGGTGTACCGATACCTGGCTGGTTCAGAAGGTACCTAGAGGCTAGGGCTAATGCCACCGGCCCAGCAGACGTTCCTCCTCTCCCAGCTGCTGCGGTTCCTCCTCCTCCTCCGCGTGCAAATGCTTTCTCAAAAATATGTAGGGACTTTCGAGCTATGGGTGGAAAGAACTTCAATGGAAATGAATCCTTCTTGGAAGCAAGAAACTGAATCAAAGAGACTGAGGATTTGTTCGATATCTTCGAAGTGGATGATAGCAGAATATACAGTTGGCGGTATGGTTGCTCAAAGACGAAGCTTCCTATTGGTGGGAAGTCACAAATGCTGAAAGACCAATTGAAACTTGGATGGATTTCAGAATGAGGTTTGAAATAAAATTCCTCTCACAAGCTTAACGAAGCCTACAAATGGAGAAGTTCTTAGCTCTCAAACAGGGAAGTATGTCGGTCAAGGAATACGTTAACCAATTCAACCAGCCAGCTAGGTTCGGATTGGAGTTAGTAAACACTCCACATAAGAAGGCTCTCCGTTTTGTGAAAGGATTGAATGAGCCACTGCACAGTGTAGCTATGTCCCATATACTTATGGGTGCGACTTATGAGAGACTGGTTGTAACGACCCAGAAAATCTGAACCAATTTAAAAATTTTAAATTGGCTAAAATAATAGATTTTAAATATTTAAAATAAATATTTTAAATAATGGCGATGAAAACTGAGTTGAATCGACATTTGAAAACCAATATAATTAATTATAATTATATATAGAATTGAAAATGGCGCGGTAGTTCGATAATTCGATTTCAAACTTCAATTGAATATACCGGGTGAAAAACAATCCGGATTTTAGTGAGACCAAAAATAATGGAATCTAATTGGTAATATCTTTCTAACGAATCTGACCAATCGAAGTTTGATAGCGGGAATCAAAAAATATGTCCAGTTGAAAATTCTGAATAGTCGCTATGAAATTCAGGCCCTTAAAAATGGACATTTTGCATACGACCTCGGATTTAGACGAAACCACTTTCGTTAGATCCGCAGTGTCAGGTTATTGCTAGGTTTCAAATTTCATAATTTTTCGAATCAATATGTGAGCGTGGCAAAGGAAAACGCGTTTGACCAGTTTCTGTTGATTTTAATCGACTGGAAATTGGCCATTTTTCAAACGGTCTCAGAATTCGACGAAACTAGTTTTGTTAGGACCGTATCGTCAATACGAAGCTAGAAAATATTTTTCTGGAATTTTTCTAGTTAGTATGTGACCCCGGTAATTTGAAATGTGCGTTTAAAATTCAATATAGTGATTTAAATGGAAATTCAAAGGGAAACTGATTATAACGATCAAACCAGCTTGCGATACATATCCCATTGTGTTCGGAATGGGGGTAAAACGCTATGGGCGACAGGCGGTGGGCCTCGTTACGAGGTCGTATGTAAAATTGCAAAATTAAATAATAAAATAATAATAATAATAAAAAAAAAAAAAAAAATCTAAATTTTCTCCTATACCTTGGCCCCCCCCCGTAGCTCATTCCCGATTACATTTAAACAGAATAAAAAAAAAAAAAAAAAAAAAGAAAAAAACCCTAGCGATCAATCGCCAGCCCCCCCCTCGCACGATCACCGACGAAGCCCCCTCCGCCGCTGACGGAATCAAACCGCCGCCCCACTCCGAAGTCCCCCCCTGAAGCGACGCCTCCGCCTGAGCTCCTCCCCAGATCGCACGAAACCCCCGAAGACCCGAAGTCCCCCCCTGAAGCGACGCCTCCGCCTGAGCTCCTCCCCAGATCGCACGAAACCCCCGAAGACCCGAAGCCCCCCCTCGTCTCGACATCGTCATTCCCCCCCCCCTTCTTCTAATTACTGTAAGTATTTTATGGTATTTTATTTTTATTTTTTTTTCATTAAAAATAATTTCGATTTAGGTATAAAAAAAAAAGGGTTTAAAACAGATTTTTAAAAAGGTATTAAACTGTTTTTCTTTTTTTTTCAAAGATTTTAAAACTGAATTTTAAAAGAAATAAAAACTGCATTTTCTATAAAGAATAAAAATTGCAATTTTATAAAAGGAAAAAAAAAAGACTGATGTGTTAAAACTGTTTTAAAAGCAATAAAAAAAAAACTGATTTAAAGATTTTATAAAGCTGATTTTATAAAGTATTTGAAACTGAGTTTTAAAAGGTATTTTAAAATTGAATTTTAAAAGTATAAAACCTGATTTTTTATAAAAGGATTTAAACTGAAATTTTAAAGAATATAAAAACTGATTTTAAAATGATTTATAAACTAGAAAACGGATTTTGTTAAAAATAAAAATCATATTTATATGTTGAAAGTCAAAATAAAAATCATATTTTTATAGGTTGAAAGCAAAAATAAAAATCATATTTATATAGGTTGAAAGCAAAAATAAAAATCATATTTTTTATATGTGAAAGTCGAAGTAAAAATTCGATTTTTATATATTGAATAGCATAGTAAAAATTCTATTTTTACATATGCAGAGAATACGGGTGAAAGCGACAAATAGGCGAAGATTTCTATTAAGAAGTGTCGTGCAGCTGGATAGCTATTGGTGAGATTTCTGATTTAAAATTTATATATATATATATAAGTGTGAAATGGAAGTGAATAGCTATATATAAATATATATATATATATATACGCCCCTCGTCCACAAACCATGGACGATATTTATTGGTTGAAATTGTTGTGAAAAATTGAATGATTGTTTGGGATTGTTTGTGATTGATATTGGTTGATTGTGGTTGAAAAATACCCGTTTGTGGTTGTGAAATATTTGGTTGAAACCACATAGGATTAGTTTGTGGAAATGAAATGAATATATATACATGCCGCCTGCGTGCGAACTAGATGCATGTTTCCCATTGTCAAAAACCGCGAGGTTTTAAGGTAGAGCGAGGAGCCGTACTAGGGACGGTGCCGGTGTAACTACCCTGCCGTTATGCTGCCGAAATTTTGAATAATATTTGTGTGTTTGAATTATTTTCATATGCTTAAACTATATTTATTCCTTATATAGAAAACATTCATGTGTTGAATTGATATTCATTCGTTGTTTAGAAATTCATGTGTTGAATGGAATTCATATTTTGAAATAAATTGTTCGATAATAAAAATCACATTTTTATCGATATATAAAAACTATAGAAACATTCATGTGTTGAATTGATATTCATTCGTTGTTTAGAAATTCATGTGTTGAATGGTATTCATATTTTGAAATAAATAGTTCGATAATAAAAATCACACTTTTATCGATATATAGAAACTATAGAAAACATTCATGTGTTGAATTGATATTCATTCGTTGTTTAGAAATTCATGTGTTGAATGGTATTCATATTTTGAAATAAATAGTTCGATAATAAAAATCACATTTTTATCGATATATAAAAACTATAGAAACATTCATGTGTTGAATTGATATTCATTCGTTGTTTAGAAATTCATGTGTTGAATGGTATTCATATTTTGAAATAAATGGTTTTATGATAAAAATTCTATTTTATCACCTACATGAACTACATAGAAAAAAAATAGTGTTTTGAAATGAGTTGTTTTACAATAAAAATCACATTTTTATTGTATGCATAAATCGTTAAAATATGAAGTGTTAAAAATAGCCACTTGTTCAAAATAAACATATATGAGTTGAAATATTCATTAAGTAGCTAATGAAATGATTTGCACCTATTTATGTAACGTTAGAATGAATGGAGTTTTTAAACCAAATAGAAATCAAATATGAAGTTGAATAGAAAATGAAAAATGATATGAACTGTATATATATGTACATGCATATTCATTGAACAGGTTATAGCAAAGGGGCTAGAGAAGAGGAATAAAATTTTGTGCCCGACAAATAGGTACACATTTACTGATTTGTTTGGGTGATGATTTTGAGCCTGATTGGCTAGCCGCTTGGCTTTTTCTTTTTCTTTTTGAGATTAGAAGGACCGGGACGCTATTTGCGATTTCCCGACGCTCCCGGTGCAGGGGAGGTTATGGCGAAATTTTTCCAAAATTTAAGGTGTTAGAAAAATTTTTGAAGTGAAAACGATATAGAAATCATTGAATGAACTATATTTATATAACTATAGAAATATAAATAAAATTAAAACGAAACGAGGCCGTGCAGTTCGTATTTTGAAACCGTGATTTCAAACGACTAGTACGGGAAATCCGACCATTGGATTTTCCCAAAACCTCAACCGTCGGGTTCGCCTTGGAATAATCTTTCCAACGGCACCAACCTTGTAGAAATCCAACGGTTGGATTGTCTGGAATGTTTAATTCAAATCTGAAGAAAAACAGCGCCAGAAACGATTATATTTATTTATATATATAAATATAATTATATTTAATCGAATAACGACGCTGCAGTTCATATTTTGAAATCGAAACTTCAAACGATTGTACCGGGAGATCCGACCGTCGGATTTTCCCGAAACTGGAACCGTTGGATTCGTTTTGAAAAGACCTTTCTAATGATGTAAATTTTGTGAAGATCCAACGGTTAGATTTTCAGATATGTGTAAATCAAATCTCAAGAAAAACAGCGCCACGGCCACGTTATGGCCCGAAACGTCGTTTTGAATATATTAGCTATTTTAAAATAAATAAAAATAGCGATAAATAGTTATAAAATACCATAAGCGATATGGAATGGAAATAAACTGAATTTGCTTGATTTATGTGATATTTGATGGTTGAATGTGTTTGGTGTGAAAATTACTTTAAAAGAACAATTGGTGTGGTCGAATAATTTAACCATTGAAATAAATCGATTTGAAATTCTAAATATACGTGAATTATTTGAAAAGGCCGAGTTAATTCTCATTTCGAATAATCGACCGACGATTGAAATTCGAAGATGAAGACGATGGTCGAAGACCGGAGATCTTCACCTCGTTTGGATGGTAACCGAGGTCCTGATTGGGAGGCATCCCGAAATATGGATAATGAGTGGTGATCGTTCAGACGTACGTGTTGATCGAAGGGTTTGCGAGGTATTTAGTGCCTCCGGTTTCGTTCAGACCCAGAACGGACTTGTAAATGGACTGTGTGTCTGACATAGGATTTATTCTGTGTGGCATGCTAAGATGCAGTGATCAGGGCTTCTGTTGAAAAGCAAAGTCTTGTGGTGATGATCAAAGCACCGCCTGTGTGGCGTAGCTTTGTGTATAACGTGAATTCGCGAGCCTCACACCCCGGTATGAACCTAAAACGGGAGAAGGACCTCAGGGAGGGCCTGCGTTTCTTTCTAGCTAGGGTGGTGTCAGTGACCTACCAGCCCTGACATTTATATACTTTTCACCTATGTGGTTGTTGCTGTTGCGAGGCGCCTCGGTTTGATCGGACGATCCGGGTCCGATGGAGTCATTCGTTGGCTCGTCTACACCCCAAAGGGTGGGGAAACGCAGGTTCAGGAATTTTAATCCACATCGGTGGACCGGCCCTGACGATCCAAGGGCCCACCTGAGTCTGGGTCCTGAGGGGCGGGCTAGAGCGTCTCGAATTCGGTAAGGACTATCTTTTGCCTTGGTTCATGACGGAAATTCAATTTCCAAATACGACATCGTGCGGTTTTGATTGTATACCTATGTATGGCGACATAGTGGTATGGGGCATTAATGCCGTCTATGATTGATAGTTATGATTTGAAATTGCTTTCAAAACATATAAACACTAGCAATAATATCAAATGCCTTTGTTTATTCGTATCAAGCATATCTTGGCCGTTATAAGGTAAAAACTCTATCCTCCGGTTTGCGTTGCATTGTGTGATGGGAACTGAGTCTTATAACGGCTTCATTTTTATAAAAAGCATAGCGATGTTTAAAAGAAAGATTTGTTTTTAAAGCACTGGCAATCCAATGGAGTAAACCCGTTCCACGAAAGTGGCGTGGTCCTGTGATTAGCCTATTATATATGTGTTGAGTGGATTTCTCATACCAGTCCCATGACTGACTCGTAGTTTGTTTCACTCTCAAACTCGGGTGCCCCTTTTTCTACACGGGCAGCCTTGTATTCAGGTTTAGCTGGTTCTTTCTGGATAGCTGGAGCTGAAGATGGATTCTATCATTTATTCTTTTTATGCTGTTCAGCTCCTATTGTACATATTTTGTTTATTTCCGCTGTAGACATTTATGTATAGCTGAACTGTATTTGTACTAAGTAAGATCCTGTATACTGTGTAACTCTGATGATTACTTTTATCCAGTATATTTTGTTGTTCATTCTGGTGTATTTATTTAATTCTGTTCTGCTATTATATGTTTCTGTGTTATATTCCAAAAGATAACCTTGTTTCCGTGAGAACGGGAAATCGGGTCGTCTCAACGTGGTATCAGAGCTTTGGTTAAGCTTAGTTCTGGAATATAACATTTGAACGAACTCGTCAGAAATAGAACCAGTAGTGTTCTAAGACGGGTAACTCAATACAGATAGGATCAGTAATATCCTAGTATGAGTAAAGCAGAATGATTACACCTTGATAGACACATTTACATTGAAGTATGTGTTTCTATATTTTAAAATACCTTTTCTGTGACCTGACACTTGATCTGCTAATTGCAGAAGTACTAGAAAAATGAGTGCCAGAAACAGAAGGAATACAGAACCCGATTTAGAGGCTCTATTAAAGAAATATCGAAATCTGAACGGAGCACAATTCTCGGGCAATGAATCTATTATTCAAACTCAAGCTTGGTTGAGTTCTGTCGAAAGAATCTTTGAGCATATCCAGCTGAGAGATGACCAGAAACGGTTAGTAGCATCTTGGGCGCTCAAAGAAGAAGCTTTAATCTGGTGGGAAACAATCATCAAAGATAATCCAGAAGGTGATATCACCTGGGACAGATTCAAAGTGATTTTCCTAGAGAGATTTACTCCTCCCGAAGTAACCGAGAGATTATGTGATGAATTTTCTTATCTAATACAAGGTGATATGACCATTCCCGAATATCATAAGAAATTCAATGAACTTGCTCACTTCGCTCCTCATCTAATTCAAAATCCGAAGAGGAAAAATATGAGATTTATTCACGGGCTTCAAAGGAAATACCAGAATAAAGTATTGGGGCATGTGAAGCTTCCTTTCTCAGAAATGATTTATATGGCTTATCAGTATGAAGATCTCCATAAGAAAGGAATGTTACGCGACGAAGATGAAGTCTGTTGTAGTGACAAAGCAGAGTCTGAAGCTGATATTCCTGAAGCCAGTACAAGGTCAGAGGTCAATAAGAAGCTCAGTGCCAAGAGAAAAAGGGCTGAATCTGGGAACGAACAAATAACAACCGCCACGTGCTCAAGCTGCAATAGAAAAGGACATTTGGCGGTAAGTTGCAAATCTTGGAACAAACGAAAAAAGAGAGGATTAGAACCCAGTAAGAAGGTTCCTGAAGGCAGAGGATGCCATAAGTGCCACCAGGCTGGGCATATCGCGAAAAACTGCCCGCTATCTCAGAAATCTGAAACCGTACATATAAATGAAATAGCAGAAACTTCCGAGCCCTCAGCTAGTCAAGAAAGGCCCGATGTTTTAGAAGGCACGCTCACTGTCAAAAACATTCCAGTCAAAGTACTGTTTGACACAGGCACGTCAAGAAGCTTCATTGCCAAAGATGCAGCTAAGAAACTGGATTTGAATTTGAAAAAGCTCAAGGAACCAATGACTGTCCAGAATCCGGATGGGGGTTCCATTGATCTCAGTTGGGTTTGTGGAGTGCCGGTTTCTTTCTCTCGTTATCGGTTTCCTACCATCGCAGTCGTTATGAATTTTAAAGAGTTTGATCTTATCTTAGGGTTAGATTGGTTGACTAAATATGAAGCTGAGGTTAAATGCGCCGACAGAGTCGTAAAGGCGAAGATTAAATCAGGCGATTATATAACCATTCCCTGTGAAGGTCAGAATGCTAATAGAAAAGACTTCTGGGCAGCTTTGAATGTTTCTCCAGCTCAAATAGAAAGTGTTCCTGAAGTCGCAGAGAATATTCCTGACCTCATTAAAGATATTCCTGTCGTCAAGAATTATGCGGATGTGTTTGAGGAAGTCGTTCGCTTACCTCCGCAGAGAGAAATAGATTTCAAGATTACTTTGATTCCCAATGCAAGGCCGGTAGTTCACGCTATTCGAAGAATGTCCTTGAAAGAGAAAGAGGAATTAGACAATCAAACACGACAGCTAGTATGGAAAGGTCTGATCAGGCCTAGTTTCTCTGACTGGGGTGCAGCCGTGGTATTTGTCCCAAAATCTGACGGTACTTTACGTCTATGTGTGGATTATCGTGATTTGAACAAACAGACGATAAAGAACAAGTATCCATTGCCGCGGATTGATGATTTGTTGGATCGATTAAATGGAGCACAAGTATTCTCACGAATGGACCTAGCTACAGGTTTCCATCAACTTCGAATTGCCGAAGAGTGTGTTCCAATGACAGCGTTCAGAGGCCCCGACTTATTCTACGAGTGGTTAGTAATGCCGTTCGGCTTATGTAACGCTCCAGCTTATTTCGTCGATCTGATGAATAGAGTATTCAGAGGAGTACTGAACAAATTTGTTTTGGTTTTTATTGATGATATTCTAATCTTCTCTAAATCAAAGGCCGAACATGAAAAGCATCTGGAACAGGTTCTAGAAATTCTCAGAAGGAATGTATTGAAGGCCAAATTTTCCAAATGTATATTCTGGCAAGATGAAGTAAAATTTCTGGGCCATGTCGTATCGAAAGATGGAATCGCTGTGGATCCAAGCAAAATCACAGCTATTCAGAATTGGAAACAGCCCAGTACTCCCACTGAAGTCCGCAGTTTTCTCGGATTGGCTAGTTATTACCGGAAGTTCGTTAAAGACTTTTCGAAGATATCTGGTCACTTAACGAAGCTTACAAAGAAGCATTCTAAGTTCAAGTGGACTCAGGAAAGTGAGGAGGCTTTCGAAGAGCTAAAGTTAAGACTAACAACAGCTCCAGTGTTAACCATCATTGATGGCAACCAGGATTTAAAAGTCTGGACTGATGCGTCTAGAGAAGGCCTTGGAGCAGTGTTAATGCAAAGAGGCCAAGTAATTGCCTATGCTAGCCGTCAACTGAAGCCGCACGAGAAAAACTATGTAACTCATGATCTTGAGTTATTGGCTATCATATTCTCTTTGAAAATCTGGAGACACTATCTTCTCGGTGAGAGATTCGAACTGTTTACAGATCATCAGTCGTTAAAATATCTGTTCACTCAGAAGGACTTAAATCTGAGGCAGCAGCGTTGGCTGGAGTTTCTTGCAGCATATGACTTTGAAATTATATATACTCCAGGAAAAGCCAATGTCGTGGCCGATGCGCTGAGTCGAAAGAATGTAATGATCGCCAGCTTTATTATCACGACTTCCTTGATTGACAAAATATCTATTCTTCAGAGGGAGGATAACTTTATTAAAGATATGATCAAAAGGATTCAGAAAGGCGAACCCTCGTGTTTTCAAATAGATAACGACGAAACCTTGAGATTAAAAGGAAGGATTTGTGTTCCTGACATCCCAGAGTTAAAAAGGGAAGTGTTAGACGAGTGTCACAAGTCCAAGCTGAGTATCCATCCTGGTGTGGCCAAGATGTATAACGATCTCAAAAGAACTTTCTGGTGGAAGGCTATGAAAAGAGACGTTTCGATATATGTTAGTCGATGCCCTACTTGCCAGCTAGTTAAAAGCGACCAACAGAAATTGGCTGGACTATTACAACCGCTAGAAGTTCCTGGCTGGAAGTGGGAACATATTTCTATGGATTTCATTGATGGTTTGCCCAGAACCAGAAAGGGAAATGACAGTATTTGGGTGATCGTAGATCGCTTCACGAAGACCGCTCATTTCATACCTGTCAAATCAAATAGAACCGCTCAGAGTCTGGCGCAGATTTATTTCAGGGAAATAGTTAGACTGCATGGAGTGCCGCTCAGTATAGTAAGTGATAGAGATACAATTTTCACTAGTAAATTCTGGGAAGCATTTCAAGTCGAGCTGGGAACGAAGTTAAACTTGAGCACCGCTTATCATCCTCAGACAGACGGTCAGACTGAGAGGGTGAATCGCATTTTAGAAGATCTGTTGCGGGCTTGTGTTATAGACTTCGGTGGATCATGGGAAGACCATCTTCATTTGGCTGAATTCTCTTATAACAACAGCTATCAGGCGAGTCTGACAATGTCGCCATTCGAAGCATTGTATGGTAGACCGTGCCGATCTCCTGCTTGTTGGGTCGAGCCAGGAAATAGACTTGTGTTGGGTCCTGATATGATCCGCGAAGCTGCTGACAAAGTCGATTTTATTAAGAAGCGGTTACTCGCCGCTCAAAGCCGACAAAAGAGCTATGCCGATAAAAGAAGAAGAGATATATCCTTCGAAGTGGGCGACTATGTATATTTGAAAGTATCGCCGATGAGAGGAGTTATCCGGTTCGGTAAAACTGGAAAGTTAGCACCCAAATTCATTGGTCCGTTTCCTATTCTGGAACGGATTGGAACTCTCGCTTATAGGGTCAAACTGCCTGACTGGTTGCCTGGTGTGCATGATGTATTTCATATATCTCAACTTCGAAAGCACGTTCATGATCCAGACTTGATCGTGGAGGAAGCAGCTCAGCAGGATATTGAAATTACTCCAGAATTAGCTGTGAGGCGTGAGCCGCTGAAGATCATCGGCAAAGAAACCAAAGAGCTGAGGAACAAGAAGGTTCACTTAGTCAAGGTGCAATGGAGTGGAGATCCGCGAGATTGTACTTGGGAAACAGAGGAGAGCATTCAGAAAGCTTATCCTAGATGCCGAGTAGATATCTCTGATTGACTCTGGTGCAAGGTACATTTAACCTACTTTGCATTACCTTTTAATTCTCTATTCTGTTGCTATTTTCTTCCCATGGATGTGCATTGTTTATTCTATACTCTAAATATTAAAAACAAGTTGGTTGTTGTATTGTGGAAATGTAGATTTATCAAACCACTTTCGACTTTATTCCTTTTCGGGGACGAAAAGTTTTAAGTGGGGGAGATTGTAACGACCCAGAAAATCTGAACCAATTTAAAAATTTTAAATTGGCTAAAATAATAGATTTTAAATATTTAAAATAAATATTTTAAATAATGGCGATGAAAACTGAGTTGAATCGACATTTGAAAACCAATATAATTAATTATAATTATATATAGAATTGAAAATGGCGCGGTAGTTCGATAATTCGATTTCAAACTTCAATTGAATATACCGGGTGAAAAACAATCCGGATTTTAGTGAGACCAAAAATAATGGAATCTAATTGGTAATATCTTTCTAACGAATCTGACCAATCGAAGTTTGATAGCGGGAATCAAAAAATATGTCCAGTTGAAAATTCTGAATAGTCGCTATGAAATTCAGGCCCTTAAAAATGGACATTTTGCATACGACCTCGGATTTAGACGAAACCACTTTCGTTAGATCCGCAGTGTCAGGTTATTGCTAGGTTTCAAATTTCATAATTTTTCGAATCAATATGTGAGCGTGGCAAAGGAAAACGCGTTTGACCAGTTTCTGTTGATTTTAATCGACTGGAAATTGGCCATTTTTCAAACGGTCTCAGAATTCGACGAAACTAGTTTTGTTAGGACCGTATCGTCAATACGAAGCTAGAAAATATTTTTCTGGAATTTTTCTAGTTAGTATGTGACCCCGGTAATTTGAAATGTGCGTTTAAAATTCAATATAGTGATTTAAATGGAAATTCAAAGGGAAACTGATTATAACGATCAAACCAGCTTGCGATACATATCCCATTGTGTTCGGAATGGGGGTAAAACGCTATGGGCGACAGGCGGTGGGCCTCGTTACGAGGTCGTATGTAAAATTGCAAAATTAAATAATAAAATAATAATAATAATAAAAAAAAAAATCTAAATTTTCTCCTATACCTTGGCCCCCCCCCCCGTAGCTCATTCCCGATTACATTTAAACAGAATAAAAAAAAAAAAAAAAAAAAAAGAAAAAAACCCTAGCGATCAATCGCCAGCCCCCCCCTCGCACGATCACCGACGAAGCCCCCTCCGCCGCTGACGGAATCAAACCGCCGCCCCACTCCGAAGTCCCCCCCTGAAGCGACGCCTCCGCCTGAGCTCCTCCCCAGATCGCACGAAACCCCCGAAGACCCGAAGTCCCCCCCTGAAGCGACGCCTCCGCCTGAGCTCCTCCCCAGATCGCACGAAACCCCCGAAGACCCGAAGCCCCCCCCCTCGTCTCGACATCGTCATTCCCCCCCCCCCCCCTTCTTCTAATTACTGTAAGTATTTTATGGTATTTTATTTTTATTTTTTTTTCATTAAAAATAATTTCGATTTAGGTATAAAAAAAAAAGGGTTTAAAACAGATTTTTAAAAAGGTATTAAACTGTTTTTCTTTTTTTTTCAAAGATTTTAAAACTGAATTTTAAAAGAAATAAAAACTGCATTTTCTATAAAGAATAAAAATTGCAATTTTATAAAAGGAAAAAAAAAAGACTGATGTGTTAAAACTGTTTTAAAAGCAATAAAAAAAAAACTGATTTAAAGATTTTATAAAGCTGATTTTATAAAGTATTTGAAACTGAGTTTTAAAAGGTATTTTAAAATTGAATTTTAAAAGTATAAAACCTGATTTTTTATAAAAGGATTTAAACTGAAATTTTAAAGAATATAAAAACTGATTTTAAAATGATTTATAAACTAGAAAACGGATTTTGTTAAAAATAAAAATCATATTTATATGTTGAAAGTCAAAATAAAAATCATATTTTTATAGGTTGAAAGCAAAAATAAAAATCATATTTATATAGGTTGAAAGCAAAAATAAAAATCATATTTTTTATATGTGAAAGTCGAAGTAAAAATTCGATTTTTATATATTGAATAGCATAGTAAAAATTCTATTTTTACATATGCAGAGAATACGGGTGAAAGCGACAAATAGGCGAAGATTTCTATTAAGAAGTGTCGTGCAGCTGGATAGCTATTGGTGAGATTTCTGATTTAAAATTTATATATATATATATAAGTGTGAAATGGAAGTGAATAGCTATATATAAATATATATATATATATACGCCCCTCGTCCACAAACCATGGACGATATTTATTGGTTGAAATTGTTGTGAAAAATTGAATGATTGTTTGGGATTGTTTGTGATTGATATTGGTTGATTGTGGTTGAAAAATACCCGTTTGTGGTTGTGAAATATTTGGTTGAAACCACATAGGATTAGTTTGTGGAAATGAAATGAATATATATACATGCCGCCTGCGTGCGAACTAGATGCATGTTTCCCATTGTCAAAAACCGCGAGGTTTTAAGGTAGAGCGAGGAGCCGTACTAGGGACGGTGCCGGTGTAACTACCCTGCCGTTATGCTGCCGAAATTTTGAATAATATTTGTGTGTTTGAATTATTTTCATATGCTTAAACTATATTTATTCCTTATATAGAAAACATTCATGTGTTGAATTGATATTCATTCGTTGTTTAGAAATTCATGTGTTGAATGGAATTCATATTTTGAAATAAATTGTTCGATAATAAAAATCACATTTTTATCGATATATAAAAACTATAGAAACATTCATGTGTTGAATTGATATTCATTCGTTGTTTAGAAATTCATGTGTTGAATGGTATTCATATTTTGAAATAAATAGTTCGATAATAAAAATCACACTTTTATCGATATATAGAAACTATAGAAAACATTCATGTGTTGAATTGATATTCATTCGTTGTTTAGAAATTCATGTGTTGAATGGTATTCATATTTTGAAATAAATAGTTCGATAATAAAAATCACATTTTTATCGATATATAAAAACTATAGAAACATTCATGTGTTGAATTGATATTCATTCGTTGTTTAGAAATTCATGTGTTGAATGGTATTCATATTTTGAAATAAATGGTTTTATGATAAAAATTCTATTTTATCACCTACATGAACTACATAGAAAAAAAATAGTGTTTTGAAATGAGTTGTTTTACAATAAAAATCACATTTTTATTGTATGCATAAATCGTTAAAATATGAAGTGTTAAAAATAGCCACTTGTTCAAAATAAACATATATGAGTTGAAATATTCATTAAGTAGCTAATGAAATGATTTGCACCTATTTATGTAACGTTAGAATGAATGGAGTTTTTAAACCAAATAGAAATCAAATATGAAGTTGAATAGAAAATGAAAAATGATATGAACTGTATATATATGTACATGCATATTCATTGAACAGGTTATAGCAAAGGGGCTAGAGAAGAGGAATAAAATTTTGTGCCCGACAAATAGGTACACATTTACTGATTTGTTTGGGTGATGATTTTGAGCCTGATTGGCTAGCCGCTTGGCTTTTTCTTTTTCTTTTTGAGATTAGAAGGACCGGGACGCTATTTGCGATTTCCCGACGCTCCCGGTGCAGGGGAGGTTATGGCGAAATTTTTCCAAAATTTAAGGTGTTAGAAAAATTTTTGAAGTGAAAACGATATAGAAATCATTGAATGAACTATATTTATATAACTATAGAAATATAAATAAAATTAAAACGAAACGAGGCCGTGCAGTTCGTATTTTGAAACCGTGATTTCAAACGACTAGTACGGGAAATCCGACCATTGGATTTTCCCAAAACCTCAACCGTCGGGTTCGCCTTGGAATAATCTTTCCAACGGCACCAACCTTGTAGAAATCCAACGGTTGGATTGTCTGGAATGTTTAATTCAAATCTGAAGAAAAACAGCGCCAGAAACGATTATATTTATTTATATATATAAATATAATTATATTTAATCGAATAACGACGCTGCAGTTCATATTTTGAAATCGAAACTTCAAACGATTGTACCGGGAGATCCGACCGTCGGATTTTCCCGAAACTGGAACCGTTGGATTCGTTTTGAAAAGACCTTTCTAATGATGTAAATTTTGTGAAGATCCAACGGTTAGATTTTCAGATATGTGTAAATCAAATCTCAAGAAAAACAGCGCCACGGCCACGTTATGGCCCGAAACGTCGTTTTGAATATATTAGCTATTTTAAAATAAATAAAAATAGCGATAAATAGTTATAAAATACCATAAGCGATATGGAATGGAAATAAACTGAATTTGCTTGATTTATGTGATATTTGATGGTTGAATGTGTTTGGTGTGAAAATTACTTTAAAAGAACAATTGGTGTGGTCGAATAATTTAACCATTGAAATAAATCGATTTGAAATTCTAAATATACGTGAATTATTTGAAAAGGCCGAGTTAATTCTCATTTCGAATAATCGACCGACGATTGAAATTCGAAGATGAAGACGATGGTCGAAGACCGGAGATCTTCACCTCGTTTGGATGGTAACCGAGGTCCTGATTGGGAGGCATCCCGAAATATGGATAATGAGTGGTGATCGTTCAGACGTACGTGTTGATCGAAGGGTTTGCGAGGTATTTAGTGCCTCCGGTTTCGTTCAGACCCAGAACGGACTTGTAAATGGACTGTGTGTCTGACATAGGATTTATTCTGTGTGGCATGCTAAGATGCAGTGATCAGGGCTTCTGTTGAAAAGCAAAGTCTTGTGGTGATGATCAAAGCACCGCCTGTGTGGCGTAGCTTTGTGTATAACGTGAATTCGCGAGCCTCACACCCCGGTATGAACCTAAAACGGGAGAAGGACCTCAGGGAGGGCCTGCGTTTCTTTCTAGCTAGGGTGGTGTCAGTGACCTACCAGCCCTGACATTTATATACTTTTCACCTATGTGGTTGTTGCTGTTGCGAGGCGCCTCGGTTTGATCGGACGATCCGGGTCCGATGGAGTCATTCGTTGGCTCGTCTACACCCCAAAGGGTGGGGAAACGCAGGTTCAGGAATTTTAATCCACATCGGTGGACCGGCCCTGACGATCCAAGGGCCCACCTGAGTCTGGGTCCTGAGGGGCGGGCTAGAGCGTCTCGAATTCGGTAAGGACTATCTTTTGCCTTGGTTCATGACGGAAATTCAATTTCCAAATACGACATCGTGCGGTTTTGATTGTATACCTATGTATGGCGACATAGTGGTATGGGGCATTAATGCCGTCTATGATTGATAGTTATGATTTGAAATTGCTTTCAAAACATATAAACACTAGCAATAATATCAAATGCCTTTGTTTATTCGTATCAAGCATATCTTGGCCGTTATAAGGTAAAAACTCTATCCTCCGGTTTGCGTTGCATTGTGTGATGGGAACTGAGTCTTATAACGGCTTCATTTTTATAAAAAGCATAGCGATGTTTAAAAGAAAGATTTGTTTTAAAGCACTGGCAATCCAATGGAGTAAACCCGTTCCACGAAAGTGGCGTGGTCCTGTGATTAGCCTATTATATATGTGTTGAGTGGATTTCTCATACCAGTCCCATGACTGACTCGTAGTTTGTTTCACTCTCAAACTCGGGTGCCCCTTTTTCTACACGGGCAGCCTTGTATTCAGGTTTAGCTGGTTCTTTCTGGATAGCTGGAGCTGAAGATGGATTCTATCATTTATTCTTTTTATGCTGTTCAGCTCCTATTGTACATATTTTGTTTATTTCCGCTGTAGACATTTATGTATAGCTGAACTGTATTTGTACTAAGTAAGATCCTGTATACTGTGTAACTCTGATGATTACTTTTATCCAGTATATTTTGTTGTTCATTCTGGTGTATTTATTTAATTCTGTTCTGCTATTATATGTTTCTGTGTTATATTCCAAAAGATAACCTTGTTTCCGTGAGAACGGGAAATCGGGTCGTCTCACTGGTGGCTATGGCACTGTTATAAGAAGAAGATAAGGTTGGCAAGAAAGAGACAAAGGCGGAAGTACCTCAAGATAAGAAAGTGGAAGGATCACAAAGCATGAAGACAGATTCCAAGAAGGGCGGGAAGAAAAACCAACCCTATGACAAGAGGAAGTGTAATTTTTGTGGCATTCCTGGACATCTGGTTAAGGACTGCAGAAAGAAGAAGAGGAAGATGGGTGGTTGTTTCCATTGCGGCGAGACAGAACACATGGCTAGGGACTGCCCAAGAAAGCAAGGGCAAAGGCAGAGAGTTGAATCTACTTCTGGAGAAAAGGTTCATGCTCTCATCGCACCTCCGCAAGAACGAGGTAGAAATGTTTCTGTTGAGAATTTAGTTTATCTTTTTGATTATCCTGTTCATACACTTTTTGATTTTGGCGCATTGCACTCTCTTATATCTACTGCTTTAGTTGAATCTCTACACTTAGACACCAGTTTAATAGAGGATCCTTTGGTTGTTTCAAATCCAATTGGGGGCTCAACTTATTTGTCAACGATTTGTTTGGATTTGGAAATTTCTATACTAAGTGAGGGGTATAGATGTAATGCCTATGTTTTGGGATTCACGGGCTATGGGTTGATTCTAGGCATGGATTGGCTATCCAGTAATGGTGCCATCCTCGATTGTGAAAAGAGAGTGGTTAGACTCATGACTCGCCTCGGTAACACTCTCGAAATATCTTGTAATCCCATAAACTTTGTTATGCTTAGCTATCTAGAATCTCTTGATGCGTCTGTTGAGAATTTGCAGTCTGTTAGAGTAGTCCGGGAATACTTGGATGTCTTTGAAGAGGTGAAAGGGATACCTCCGAAGCGGGAGATAGACTTCCGCATATACCTCGTTGATAATGCAAAACCGGTTGCTTTACCCGTTAGACACATGGCTCCAAGGGAGAGGAAAGAACTCAGCAAGCAAGTTTAAGCGTTGCTTGAGAAGGGGTTTATAAGGCGGAGTATTTCTGAATGGGGTACTCCAGTAGTGTTCGCAACTAAAGCGGACGGTTCGCTTCGCCTAGGCGTGGATTATATGGAGCTAAACAAGCTGAACAAGAAGAAAGGAACCCACTCCCAAGAATAGATGACTTGTTCGATCAGCTTGTAGGTGCATCGGTTTTCTCCCAACTAGATCTAGCTACCGGGTTTCATCAGTTTAGGGTGGATGAAGACAGTATTGATAAGACCGGGTTCAGAACCCCGGACGGTTTCTTCGAGTGGCTTGTCATGCCTTTCGACTTGACAAACATACCCACTTATTTCGTTGACTTGATGAGCAGGGTGTTCAGGGAATTCCTCAATAAGTTTTTGGTGGTCTTCTTAGATGACATTTTGATTTTCTCAAAGAGTGAGGAAGAGCATGCTCTGCATTTGAAAGAAGTCGTGGATACTCTTCGAGCACATGAGTTGAAAGCCAAATTCTCCAAATGTCATTTTTGGAGAGAAGAAGCAAGATTTCTTGGACATGTGGTATCCAAGGAAGGTTTAGCTGTGGACCCCGCAAAAGTAGTTGCAGTGCAAGATTGGAAGGTTCCACGGGATGCGACCGAAGTCCGAAGCTTCCTCGGGCTAGCGGGCTTTTACCGAAAGTTCATTAAAGACTTTGCGAAAATCTCAGCTCCACTTACAAAGTTGACGAAGAAGAACCTAACTTTCAATTGGGATTTGGATTGCGATATTGCTTTCCAACGATTAAAGAGAGTTCTAACAACAGCCCCAGTTCTGACATTGCCGGATGGGAGCAAGATGTTTACCTATACACGGATGCATGTGGTATGGGACTAGGTGATGTCTTAATGCATGAAGGGAAGGTAGTAACTTATAGAGGCAGACGGTTGAAAGTACACGAGAAAAACCACCCAACCCACGATCTAGAGTTGGCTGCCATCGTCTTTGCGCTTAAGTCTTGGCGCCATTGTCTCCTAGGTGAGAAGTTTGAATTGTATACTGACCATAAATCGTTGAAGTATGTTTTCTCGTAGAAAGATCTTAACTTGAGGCAACAAAGGTGGATGGAATTCTTGGCATCCTACGATTTCGAGGTATCCTATACCCCTGGCAAGGGCAATGTAGTAGCATACGCCTTGAGTAGAAAGAAGCTGACGTTAACCCCTCTCTTTGTAGAAAGGCAGAGGTTGGAATACATAGCCAACTTTGACTTTAGACCCCCCATCGATCATGTGGCTAGTTTGTTAGCATCGCTAGAAGTGCGGCCTACTCTTCTGGACTCGATAGGAACCACGCAACGTGAAGACCCTCATCTAGTTGATGTGATGGATAAGCTAATTAGGGTGAGACTTCCAGTCACCTCAATAGATACTCCATCGATGATAAGGGTTGGTTAAGGCGGGATGGAAGGCTTTGCGGCCCACAAGCAAGGGATTTGGTGAAGAACGTTCTCGAAGAGGCACACGATTCCAAGTTGACCATACACTCTAGTGGAGACAAGATGTATAAAGACGTAAAAAGGGTTTTATTTTGGGATGGCATGAAGAGGGATGTAGCTGAATTTGTCTCGAAGTGCTTAGTATGCCAGCAAGTCAAGGCAGAGCAAAAGAAGCCTGGTGGTTTGCTTCATCCTCTAGACATCCCACAGTGGAAATAGGATAGCATTTCAATGGACTTTATTGATGGGTTGCCTAAGTCAAGAAGGGGCAATACCAGTATTTGGTTAATAGAGGAAGGGCTCACAAAAAGCGCTCACTTTATACCCGTTAAATTTAGAAGGACTGCCTCATCTTTAGCATCCATTTATCTTAAAGAGATAGTTAGACTCCAAGGGATACCCTCCAGCATTGTGAGCAACCGAGATCCTATTTTTACGAGTGAGTTTTGGAAGAGCTTGCAAGAGGCTATAGGCACACAGCTATGCTTAAGCACGACCTATCACCCCCAAACCGATGGTCAGACGGAAAGGGTGAACTGAGTATTAGAAGACCTCTTGAGGTTATGCATTCTTGACTTTGGAGGAACATGGGAAGATCATCTTCCTTTGGTGGAGTTTTCCTACAACAATAGCTACCAAGCCACCATAGGCATTGAACACTTCGAAGCTTTATATGGAAGACTATGCCGATCACCAACTTGTTGGTTGGAGTCTACAGATAAGCTCATACTTGGACCAGATATGATTAGAGAAACTTCAGAGAAAGTGGACTTGATACGAAGAAGAATGAAGACTGCCCAAGATAGACAGAAGTCCTACGCAGATAAAAGAAGCACCGAGCTTGAGTTAGAGGTTGGTGATAGGGTTTTCCTTAAAGTATCTCCTTTGTGGAACGTCATTCGCTTCGGATCGGCAGGAAAGTTGGCACCAAGATTTGTAGGGCCGTTTCCTATCATTGAAAAGATTGGAAAGATGGCTTATAGAGTAGAGTTGCCCAAAAGATTGGCTGGTGTTCATAATGTCTTTCACGTTTCTCACCTACGGAAGCGCTTACATGAGTCTGCGGAAATGGTGGAACCAAGCATGTTAGAGGAAGTAGAAGTAGAACAAGACGCGGCTGTGAGAAGAGTTCCAACTCGTATCTTGGGTACAGAAGTCAAAAAGCTACACAACCGAGAAGTCAAACTTGTTAAAGTTCAATGGAATGACGCAAAGGAAGACACGATTTGGGAGACCGATGCCAAGATACGCACAACCTAACCTTTTCTTTTTTAGGGTACATCTTTGATCTCTTTTTCCATAAGTTTGTTCATGCTCGTATCTATCTTTTTAGTATTTTTCCTCAGTGCTATTCTCGATCCTTAAGTAGAAACCAATGGACGTAAACATGTATTTGAAACATGTTATGATGGATGGTTGCAAGTGGTTGCTAGTGGTTGCTCGTGGATGCATATACACACACATTAGGTGTTAGATCGGCTCAGTCACTTTCATATTGCATATGCATATATGTACTTGTATATGATTGAAACTTGATGTGTCATATGGGCGTTGCATTTGTATGAATGATTGTGCACTCATGTAGAAAGTATGATTAGGGATGATTGCATACATAATGGACTCCTGGCACAGACATGATTTGCATTAAGGAGGTCAACTGAATCAGTAGACCGCCTAATTTTGCATTAGATAAGGACATGTACACACACTATGTGTATGGTCATGAAGCATTAGAAGTCTTTTTAAGGACAATGGACACCTGTGTTTGATGGATGAGTAGATGGACGATTGGATGGTAGGATATACATTCTCGTTGACTCGAAGATTTCGGAGACGAAATCCTTTGAGGGGAGAATGTAACACCCCGTATTTTCTACGAACATTAAAATAATGAATTAAAGAATAATTAATTACAAATGTGAGAATTAAGGGAAAGTGGGTTACGCCATTGCAATCGTCTCGGAATTCTGCTTGAGATAGAGTCCGAGTTTTCGTAAATCGTAATCCGTATGAAGGAGTTATGACTTTCAGAAGATTCAGAATTTAAATAAACAATTAAGAATAAAGTTCAGAAAATTCAAAATTCAAAATCAGAAGCAGAAGCGGGCTGGGCGGGAATTTCCCACCCAAGGCCAGGTCGACCAGGAGGTCAACCAGGGGGTCGACCTCCCCCCATACAGTCGACCTGGGGGTCGATCTCCGCCTCGGGCCAGATCTGAAATCTGACGTGTTTCTCTGTGTGACGATCTGTTGTGTCATTAGGGATTATGTGGCAAGTTCTGGTTGGTTCTCTTAGGTTTGAATGGCTTTGATTTGCTCTAGGTTAATCTGACGGTTTCTATTAAATCAAACTTCTATATAAGCAACCTAAATTTAAACTCTAAGCCACACAAAAATATCCCTAAGACCGTCATGCTATCAACACTCAACCTAGAGTAGCCGCCATTCTCATTCAACTAGAAAGTAATTAGGAATTACAAATCAAATCTAATTCAACTAAGAGAATTCAACGTCTACAACAAAGGAGAGCTATTCAAATTCAGAATAAAGATCCCAGAACTCAAGACTAGTCTCCTTTTTGTAAGTCCAGTTATCATTTAGACCTAAATGATATTAGAATCGTGATTAAATAAATGGATGTAGAACATCGCCTAATGTAAATCTATGCCTATCCTTTTGTTAAAACTAAATTAATTGAGACTATGATTCTTATCATGCTAAGTAGTCTTCATATTGTATGTAATTTGATGATAAATGTTAAAATCTTTGCAATGAATCCATATGTTGTATAATTCGCCAATGACATATATGTTGTGTAATTTAGCAATGACATATTATATTGTATATTTTGGCGATGACATATTATAATTTGGCGATGGAATATCATATTGTGTAATTTGGCAATGACATACCATATTGTATAATTTGGCGATGGCATATCATATTGTGTAACTTGGCGATGACATACCATATTGTATAATTTGGCAATGACATTTCAAGTTGTATGATTTGGTAATGACAACTATATGTTGCATGACAATTTGGGAATTTTGCTATGTTTATGCCAGTTTAATCACGTTCACATATATGACCAAAACTACATGCTTAGGTTCATGTAAAATAGTATACAACAATTTTGCAATTTCGCAACTACATGCCAAATTTTAAGTTTATGTAACTCTATGTAAACCCCTATTTCATGATTCAAGTTGAGTAGATCTAAATTTGCAAGTTCATAATTTAATGTATATTGTTCTATGCCAAATTCATATGATATATGTGTAGTTAGATCCATATTTTTATGATGTTGGAATTATTACATGTTCCTCTTTTTCCCCTTTTGTGTATAAGTTAGGCTATGTATCGAGCCTAACATTTTATGTGATTTATGCAAACGTTTAACGGGGGTAACGTTGGGGAAAAACTTGAAATTACATATAATTGGCATATTTGGCTCATAAACATGTAAATGTTTTATGGCATAAAGTGGTATAAATTTTTATACCTAAAATTATGAACTTGATTTAAAAGGGAAAGTGGGGCTTGAATTGAATGACAATAATTTACATATAAATATAAAGAGGTAAATATGTAAATTTAGAAAAGTTGAATATGCCTAATCCGAGGTTAGATTGAGTTACGGTGTAAGTTTGCCCGGAACCGCCCGGCACATTCAGCAACCGTAACAATATATATCTAATGTGGGAGGTTAGTGCATTAAGCCCAAAAGAACCCGAGGTTAGTGTAACGACCCGTATTTTTTATCACTTAAGATTTGAATATTTAAATTAGTTTAAATATTTAAATGGTAATATAATTGGATTTTTATATTAATTAGAAACGAAATTTGAACGAATAAATATATATTAATTAAAACGAGCTTGTAAACGGCGCGGTAGTTCGAAATTTACGATTTAAACTTCAATTGAGTGTACGAGAGCCGTTATAAATCGGAATTCGCTGACACAAGAAATATTCGAATCTGTTGAACTATAACTTTGTAATGAAAGAGAAAAATCAGAATTTCATATTTTATATTGTGAGTTATGGCCAAATCAAATTTTGAAATAGTCGCTGTGAAATCCTTTGTGAATAATGACAATTTTATTTAATAAAATAAATCGGTTTTTAAATCAATTTAATGTTGGTTTAACGTGAAAATAAAACATCGAGTTTAAAATTCCGAGTTAGTGTATTCTGGAAATTTTATATAACTCGGTTTGTGTATATTTATATGGTAGTAATAATTTGAATCAATTTATAATAAATCGAATTCAATTTTATATTATCAATTTAATTTAATATCTTCTTTATATGGTCGAATTGTACCATGGAAACTGTTCCAATGTGTTCAGAACAGGGGTAGAACCTTAGGGACGTCTTTTGTTGCGTTCAAATAAGGGCTCGAAACCATAATATCCTTTTAATTGAAGTCACCGTAGTTAAAAATAAAAATAAAATCAAAATAAAAATATATAAATAAATCAAATTAATTAAAAATATAGGGGACGACCTACAATTGCAAGTGCAGGCTATTCTGGAAACATTGCATCGTCTTCTCTTATCAGATGTGCCATTCGAATTTTTTTCCTTCTTCGTTAAGCTTCAATGGTACGCTGCAAACCTCCCTCCCCTCATGTCAACACCTACAAACCTACATGAAAGACGTTGTTGTTATCCTTATCCTCACGCCTATATAAACCAGTCCATATGCTCGATGTTCTGCCATTCTCAAACCCAAATCCGAGTTTTTCCTTTTTGTTCTTTCCTTTCTGTCACTCGTGAATTCAATTCCTCCGTGTATATATAAAAAAAAAGAAGTCAAAATCAAATTCGAGAGTCTCGACTGGATCCACGAAATGTCTGGAGCTCGGAATCACACCAAGAACGGACGCGATAGGGAGATGGATTACCAGGAGTTGAGTTGAGATGGGTACTTGAGCATCGCAATTTCAGATCAATGCTGGTATGGGGATGCGAACTGGAATGCTGAAGGGTTCGACAGTGGGGACTGAAGGAAGAAGGCATTCGCGAACTAAGAAAGGGGACACGACTAGGGCAATTCGATTTTCCGTTGATGAATAAGATGAACTAGGTGCGATTACTAATGATATATCGGAGTTCGATTTTCTGGTAAGGATTTGGGGAGTTAGGTCTGTTAAATTGGAGGAGTTTAAAATAATGCTATGATAACTGGAGTTGGGCTGATTGGTGTACGGTGTGAATGGAGGGTGGAGGAGTGTATGGGTAGGGTGATTTAAGGAGTTCGGTAGTGGTTGTTTCTTTTAGTATGATGCTTGAAAATTGTGGCAAGCATTGGCTGTCACTTTTGAGGAGGGGTCTGGCTACTGTAGGAGCTGAATTATGGCATTGCAGTTGCCAGACGTTGGTTTAATGTTGATGATGGAAGTCTTGATATTGTCGACTGATTCTTAGACGTGGATGCAAGCATAAATGATGAAGGAAGTTTGGATTTTTGTTATGGGGAAAGCAGGAAGGGACTATCGAATTGAAGCTTGGTTAGGCTGATGGAGTTGGAGTCTAACATTGGTAATCAAGTGGTAGGCATAGGACTGATGGTGGCATTGGTTAGGAGGAGGCATGGTGACAGGAAACGAGCAAAAATGGTGAGTTCAATCTTTGTTCCTGTGGAGAATGAGAGAGGCAAGAAAATGAAGTGTTGTCTGAAGGGATTCAGATCTTGGTTGGAGTGCACATTAGAGATGGTGGATGCGGGAAGGGGTTGTCGATTCAGAAGTTGTTTGACAATAGTGAGTCTGAGGTTTGAGGCATGACAGTGACCATTTTATGATGACCAGATGCTCGATGGAATGCCGAAAGGAAATAGATCATTATTTTGGAGCTGATCTCAGTTATTGCGGATTTGTTTCGATGATTTGATTGAGTAGTGTGCAAGGCCACAAGGTATACGTTTACCAAAATTTAAATACACGTAGAATAATTCATTTAATTATTTAATAGTTAGTTTAAATTAAAATAAATGCTAATTGATAAATAAAATAACTCATAGGTGATAAGTTATTCGAGATAATGAAGTTGATCTGTAGACGCAACGATATGGAATTTTAAACGAATATTCGGCACGGGAAAACCCGAGGTGAGTTAAACTCACTCAGTTAATTATTTGAACTGTTTTTAATAGTTCAAATTTTTGTTTTATTGCTTGGTTGCTAAATTGGTTGATATAAAGTGATAATATATAATAGTATATAAAAACAATATTGGTGATTAGATATTCCCACAGTATCATTAGTGGATGCCCGCAGTACCATTAGCGGAAGATTTCCCTATGCGCCCCACAATATATATAGTGGATGACCTTCTATACCGCGATATCTTGCCTCGAAGAAGGATGGGTATTATTATTATTGACTAACATCTGTGGATGCAGGAAAACAGGTCGGAGGGATCCAACTGGATTCCTCAACATTTACTTATTTGTTTGTTTCCATATATTTGCTGATTGATCATCTGTGATAGTATATGACATGTGTGGGTGTGTGTGATCACATTTGACTTTGATTTTTAATATTCTTGAGTGTCAAAAATAATATATGGATCTTAAAAATAGAATTTTAAATATATAAAAGTATTTAAAGAAAATATTTAATTTCAGATAGGAATGTTTTACCCGAATTAAATGGAATTTAAAAGCAAGTATTTGTTTAAAACAAATAATTTGAAGAAGTGATTTTACAAGAGACGTTGATGAGAAGTGAAAATTGTTACCAATGGAGAATTTAGGAAAAACATAGATTGTGTATGAATTGGGAAAGAAATGGAAATCGACAAATAAACTGTTATTCTAAAATAGATTGAATTTCCCATTCACAAGGGAAATTATTATTTGTAAATAGAAATGTTCATTGAAAATCTGAAATTATAAGTATAATTTAAAAAGGGAAGGTTTGTTCAAACAAATATGTTAATGAGATAATTTTATAAACAATGTTTATAAAAGAATGAATGATTAACATTTGAGAATTGGGAAAATATGGGTTTCAAAACAGAATTGAAGTATAAAAGGAACTTAAAGGAAAACTATTTATTTTCAAATAGAAACGCTCATTTAGAAACCAAATTAAATAGAATTGAAAAGTAAGTGTTGGTTTAACAAATAAGATGAGAACTCGATTATATAAGTGACATTTATAAAAGGTGAAAACCATATATTGGAAATATTTGAGAAAGCTATAATTTGAGCATGGATTTGGAAAGGAAGTGGGAATGGTAGTTTGGGACTAGCTTTTGAAATGAATTACAATTTTCTAACTTGCAAATATAAAGGAGATTTCATGTAATAACTCAATAGAAGTTATCAATGTAATTGAAAACTGGGATTTGCAAGTACGAAATCAATTTGACTACTTAAGTCAAATATGGATTAGTGTTGAGGAATATTATTCACGGGTGAGGTGAATTAGTGTTAAAGCAAATAAATTGATTCTATAAGAAGGGTTTTGAAGTTATAAACTCTAATTGAATTTGAATTAAACTAATTCAAATGATAAAAACAAGATTTTGGATGATAAATATAAATAGTAAGGAATTTATAAATGATACCTATATACATATAGTTTAGTTGTAGAATGCAGTTGAGATGAATAAAGATGATTGGTATAAAAACTTGGTTTTACAAAAGTTAAACCAAAATTTGAGTTGATCAATGAGAGGATATCATTATAAGGAATTTTGTTCCAGTTTTATAAATAGATAAATTTTTAGCAAAACCATTTTTCAAAATCATATCTTTAAATGGGTTATCGGATATTGGTAGTAGTAAATGGTTTGAAATTATATTGTAAGTAAAATATTTGAAATGGTTATAAGTTGAGATAAATATCTCGTTTGATGTGATAATTAATAATTGATGTTTTATTCATCAAGAAATGAAATTTAGGAAATTATTCTCTTCCTAGTTAAGGTTAGAGACTAGTGACTGAGATGAGAAATACATGCTTAAAGGAAATTTAAATGAAAGAGTTTGAATATTCTTATATATTTATATAAGAAGAGAAAATGAATATTTCATTTATTGGAAAATAGAGAAGTCTTAAACAAATGATTTGTTAATCAAAAAGAAATTAAAATGATAATAGTTGACAAATTAGTGAATTTAAATTTTCTTTTATGGATGAATGGTTATTTTATTTGATAGTTAAATAAACGACTATCAAATCTGGCCTATACGATGGTTAGTACGGAAAGACCGGGATCGAATTTATTCGAAAACAATTCCGAACTAACTAAAACGTAAACGCAGAATATATGGATTGAAGATGGAGCAGTGAAGACCGTAGATTCTCATAAGCGAAAGGACTACGCTGAATTCTCTGGAGTCGCGCCCGGAGGTTTTCTAATAGTGATCCTATTGTGGTTGAAATCGACGGATGGCAAGGACTACTCGCTACTGATCCATAGGGTGATTCCTAGGATGCGATAGGAGAGTGCCTTCAGTTTGTCCAATCCCAGGACAACTTGTATGGACGAATGTCTGACAGAGTATTTCCCAAGGATCACGTACATTCATTTCTTCAAACGTACCATAGTTGATGGCGGAGAAAAGGTTTTCTCTAGCCTGTTAACTAGAGTATTTTTGTGGACGTCAATTAGTGATACTTGACGGATTTGACGATGTGGCATTCAAAGTAATGGTGGCCAGATGATCTAGAAATACGATTATAACCTCAAGCCTCACAACCGGGAAATGACAAAAATCGGGCAGGCAGTATGGCTATGTGGGTTGCGCCCATTAGGGTGTATTGTCACCATCTAGAGAATATTCATATTTGTTACTTCGTTTCGCTTCTGTATCTCCTGGGAACGGTTATGTTTCTAGCAACCGTAGGTGACAATATATTCGATACACTCAAGAGAAGCGAGTGGTCGGTCGTGTGTGGGCCGGCTTGCAAGACGTTCTTGTTGAACCCAGTGTATTCGTCTCTAGAGATACACTATCGGAAGGTGGTCCCATACCTTGTCATGGTTGGAAATCCAATCTCCAATAAGCGCCCGCGATTTTAATTGTGTATTATATATGTAGAGCGTGAGATGCAAGCGTTCTACTAGATTGATATTTATTTGTATTTAGACGCTATTATAATATCAGAAAGGATATTGATTTCAAAAATGGTTTGGGTTATCGTAAGGTAAAACGGTCCGTGTTTATGTGTGCATTGGTCTTACGATTATCCTTTTCTTTCGAAATGATTTTTAACGTTAAAATCAAGTTGGATGCTACCAATATTTAGTGAGTTTTTCTCACGCTGGTTCACCAGACTGACCTATGGCGTTTGTAATGCTCGGGTCAGACCTAGTTGGGTCTGACCGAGTTTACATGTTCAGGATAGGATGATACAAATTCCAGGATACGAGCTGAAGGAGATCAGATGTATGATATATATAGTATTCGCTGTGTGTTTTAAATGAGGACGGACGGTTATAACTATCCAGATGAATTGAATGGCCATTGTACTCTAATAAATTGTAAGTATTATTTCAAGTTTTCAATAAAGAGTTATTTCTGTATTATATTTTATTCCGCTGCGATGTGAGACTGATGTTGTGGTTAGTTGTTCTTCCTTTTCTTCCATTCTAATATTTCTTTCTTTCTTATCTCACCCTCCAACTTCTTTCTTAAACAGTCTGGATTTTTGGTACTCGAGTTGGACACGGGATCTATTTGTGTCAAATTTGAGCATCGAATTTTCCGGTTCGTTACAGTGGTATCAGAGCAATGGTTTAGGAATAACCTTGGCTCTGTAGCGTAACTCGATAGAGATAGGGTTAGTGATACCCTAGATTGAGTTTGAGTGTATATATACAAGAGAGCGTATTTGTATATTTTATATATATAAATTATTTTGTATTATGTCACTTGATCAGTTCAATATTGAATTTGAAATTTGATACAATATTGTTTTGTAAAGTGGGTAAATGAAATAATTTTGCCCAAATGTATTTTTGTAGATAAAAGAAATAATTTATCGAATTATTATTTATATTTGGTTGTTTGATTGATTTAAATTCAATTCAATGGAATTTGAATGGTATTATGGAATCGAACTGGTTAGTATAACCAGAATATGAAATAAATGATGCTTGAAATAAAAATCAAAACTTGGATATAAATGGGAAGCTAAGTAGACAAATTCCAATATGAATTGTATGGATTAAAACTTGGCTGAAAGGTAAGTTAAATAGACTGAATTGCAATTGAAACCAGTTGAACTAAAATGAATTATTAAATCAATAAGGGTTGAAAACTCTTGAATTCAAGTTGAAATACAAATAAAGTGGATGTTGATAATCTAAATAAAGCTCGACACATATTGTTTTAGAGTGTCGAGTGAAACAAGAAATAAATTGCAACAAAGCGAATTCGAATAATGAATACTGTATGTGACTTGAATTGTTATTCAATTGTGTGAGGCTATGAATTTAAATCTTGAAATAAAAGTGAATGTGTATATTAAATTGTGAATATAATCATGAACTGTATAAACTTGAGTTGAATTGAAATCAAGTGAAGCATGAATCAAATTAAGTTTGATTGAACTTGAAATTCAAGTGAAAATGTAAATGAACTTGTGAATTGAAATCAAAACCTAGAATTTGAGTTAAAAATGAAACTCAACTTATTGTAAGCCAGAAAATATATATGTTTGAGCATGACTGTTTCAAACTATCACAAGTAAAGCAAGAAAAACCAATTATTGAATGAAAGGGTAAATTTGGGGTAAGAAGTTCAAATGATTTTGACCGAATAGGAATGGATATGCATGTGATTATACAGGTTATGGGATTGAAGCAAGTGGGAAGAATAAATATGAGATGCCCGACAAAAAGGTACATGTTTAATTCAATATGAGGCTTTATGCACCAAATAGGCAAGCTGCTTTGCTTTTTGATTTTCTTTTTGAATGGGAAGGGCCTAGAGAGGTGAGTTGAGGTTTGAACTATTGACCCGTACAGGGGAGGTGCTGGCGAAATTCTTCGAAAATGCAGGGAGTTAGAAAAAATTTCAACAGTTTTGAAAAATTTTTTAACAAAAAAATTAATTGAAGTTAAGGATTTTTGTCGTGAAGTTGGGACTTGCAGTTGGTTGGGTAGTAAGAATGTTGAGATAAGCGTTGAGTTGCATGAGTGAATTGTGGGAAGTGAATGAGATATAGCTACACTTCCTACTTAGTAATTTCGGGGACGAAATTCTTTTAAGGGGGAAGGAATGTAACGACCCTTATTTTTTATCACTTAAGATTTGAATATTTAAATGGTAATATAATTGGATTTTTATATTAATCAGAAACGAAGTTTGAACGAATAAATATATATTAATTAAAACGAGCTTGTAAATGGCGTGGTAGTTCGAAATTTACGATTTGAACTTCAACAGAGTGTACGAGAGCCGTTATAAAACGGAATTTGCTGAAACAAGAAATATTCGAATCTGTTGAACTATAACTTTGTAATGAAAGAGAAAAATCAGAACTTCATATTTTATATTGTGAGTTATGGCCAAATCAAATTTTGAAATAGTCACTGTGAAATCCTTTATGAATAATGACGATTTTATTTAATAAAATAAATCGGTTTTTAAATCAATTTAATGTTGGTTTAACGTGAAAATAAAACATCGAGTTTAAAATTCCGAGTTAGTGTATTCTGGAAATTTTATATAACTCGGTTTGTGTATATTTATATGGTAGTAATAATTTGAATCAATTTATAATAAATCGAATTCAATTTTATATTATCAATTTAATTTAATATCTTTTTATATGGTCGAACTGGACCGTGGAAACTGTTCCAATGTGTTCAGAACAGGGGTAGAACCTTAGAGATGTCTTTTGTTGCGTTCAAATAGGGGCTCGAAACCGTAATATCCTTTTAATTGAAGTCACCATAGTCAAAAATAAAAATAAAAATAAAATCAAAATAAAAATATATAAATAAATCAAATTAATTAAAAATATAGGGGATGACCTACAATTGCAAGCGCAGGCTATTCTGCAAACATTACATCGTCTTCTCTTATCAGATGTCCCATTCGAATTTTTCCTTCTTCGTTAAGCTTCAATGGTACGCTGCAAACCTCCCTCCCCTAATGTCAACACCTACATGAAAGACGTTGTTGTTATCCTTATCCTCACGCCTATATAAACCAGTCCATACGCTCGATGTTCTGCCATTCTCAAACCCAAATCCGAGTTTTTCCTTTTCGTTCTTTCCTTTCTGTCACTCGTGAATTCAATTCCTCCGTGTATATATATATATATATATATATATATATATATATATATATATATAAAGAAGAAGTCAAAATCAAATTCGAGAGTCTCGACTGGATCCAAGAAATGTCTGGAGCTTGGAATCACACCAAGAACGGACGCGATAGGGAGATGGATTACCAGGAGTTGAGTTGCGATAGCAGATGGGTACTTGAGCGTCGCAATTTCAGATCGATGTTATTATGGGGATGCGAACTGGAATTTTGGGAAGACGCTGAAGGGTTCGATAGTGGGGACTAAAGGAAGAAGGCACTCGCGAACTAAGAAAGGGGACATGACTAGAGCAATTCGATTTTCTGTTGATGAATAAGATGAACTGGGTGTGATTACTAATGATATACCGGAGTTCGATTTTCTGGTAAGGATTTGGGGAGTTAGGTCTGTTAAATTGGAGGAGTTTAAAATAATGCTATGATAACTGGAGTTGGGCTGATTGGTGTACGGTGTGAATGGAGGAGTGTATGGGTCGGGTGATTTAAGGAGTTCGGTAGTGGTTGTTTCTTTTAATATCATGCTTGAAAACTGTGGCAAGCATTGGCTGTCACTTTTGAGGAGGGGTCTGGATACTGTAGGAGTTGAATTGTGGCATTGCAGTTGCCAGACGTTGGTTCAATGTTGATTATGGAAGTCTTGATATTGAGGACTGATTCTTAGACGTGGATGTAAGCAGAAATGGTGAAGGAAGTTTGGATTTTTGTTACGGGAAAAGCAGGAAGGGACTATCGAATTGAAGCTTGGTTAGGCTGATGGAGTTGGAGTCCAACATTGGTAATCAAGTGGTAGGCGTAGGACTGATGGTGGCATTGGTTAGGAGGAGGCATGGTGACAGGAAACTAGCAAAAATGGTGAGTTTAATCTTTGTTCTTGTGGAGGATGAGAGAGGCAAGAAAATGAAGTGTTGCCTGAAGGGATTTAGATCTTGGTTGGAGTGCACATTAGAGATGGTAGATGCGGGAATGGGCTGTCGATTCAGAACTTGTATGACAATAGTGAGGCCGAGGTTTGAGGCATGACAGTGACCATTTTATGATGACCAAATGCTCGATGGAATGCCGAAAGGAAATAGATCATTATATTGGAGCTGATCTCAGTTATTGCGGATTTGTTCGATGATTTGATCGAGTAGTGTGCAAGGCAACAAGGTATAAGTTTACCAAAATTTAAATACACATAGAATAATTTATTTAATTATTTAATAGTTAGTTTAAATTAAAATAAACGCGAATCGATAAATAAAATTAAATAACTCATAGGTGATAAGTTATTCGAGATAATGAAGTTGATCTGTAGAAGCAATGATATGGAATTTTAAACGGATATTCAGCACGGGAAAACCCGAGGTGAGTTAAACTCACTTAGTTAATTATTTGAACTGTTTTTAATAGTTCAAATTTTTGTTTTATTGCTTGGTTGCTAAATTGGTTGATATAAAGTGATAATATATAATAATATATAAAAATAATATTGATGATTGGTGATCGGATATTCCCGCAGTATCATTAGTGGATGCCCGCAGTACCATTAGCGGATGATTTCCCTATGCGCCCCACAATATATATAGTGGAAGACCTTCTATACTGTGATATCCTGCCTCGTAGCAGGATGGGTATTATTATTGTTGACTAACATCTGTGGATGCAAGAAAACAGGTCGGAGGGATCCAATTGGATTCCTCAACATTTACTTATTTGTTTGTTTTCATATATTTGCTGATTGATCAGCTATGATAGTATATGATATTTGTGGGTGTGTGATCACATTTGACTTTGATTTTTAATATTCTTGAGTGTCAAAAATAATATATGGATCTTGAAAATAGAATTTTAAATATATAAAAGTATTTAAAGAAAATATATAATTTCAGATAGGAATGTTTTATCCGAATAAAATGGAATTTAAAAGCAAGTATTTGTTTAAAACAAATAATTTGAAGAAGTGATTTTACAAGAGACATTGATGAGAAGTAAAAATTGTTATCAATGGGAAATTTAGGAAAAACATAGATTGTGTATGAATTGGGAAAGAAATGGAAATCGATAAATAAACTGTTATTCAAAAATAGGTTGAATTTCCCATTCACAAGGGAAATTATTATTTTTAAATAGAAATGTTCATTGGAAATAAGAATTATAAGTATAATATAAAAAGGGAAGGTTTGTTCAAACAAATGTGTTAATGAGATAATTTTATAAACAATGTTTATAAAAGAATGAATGATTAACATTTGAGAATTGGGAAAATATGGGTTTCAAAATAGAATTGAAGTATAAAAGGAACTTAAAGGAAAAATATTTATTTTCAAATATAAATGTTCATTTAGAAACCAAATTAAATAGAATTGAAAAGTAAGTGTTGGTTTAACAAATAAAATGAGAATTCGATTATTTAAATGACATTTATAAAAGGTGAAAACCATATATTGGAAATATTTGAGAAAGCTATAATTTGAGCGTGGATTTGGAAAGGAAGTGGGAATGGTAGTTTGGGTCTAACTTTTGAAATGAATTACAATTTTCAAACTTGCAAATATAAAGGAGATTTCGTGTAATAACTCAATAGAAGTTATCAATGTAATTGAAACCTGGGATTTGCAAGTACAAAATCAATTTGACTACTTAAGTCAAATATGGGTTAGTGTTGAGGAATATTTTTCACGGGTGAGGTGAATTAGTGTTAAAGCAAATAAGTTGATTCTATAAGAAGGGTTTTGAGTTATAAACTCTAATTGAATTTGAATTAAAGTAATTCAAATGATAAAAACAAGATTTTGGATGATAAATATAAATAGTAAGGAATTTATAAATGATACCTATATACATATAGTTTAGTTGTAGAATGCAGTTGAGATGAATAAAGATGATTGGTATAAAAACTTGGTTTTACAAAAGTTAAACCAAAATTTGAGTTGATCAATGAGAGGATATCATTATAAGGAAATTTGTTCCAGTTTTAGAAATTGATAAATTTTTAGCAAAACCATTTTTCGAAATCATATCTTTAAATGGGTTATCGGATATTGGTAGTAGTAAATGGTTTGAAATTATATTGTAAGTAAAATATTTGAAATGGTTATATGTTGAGATAAATATCTCGTTTGACGTGATAATTAATAATTGATGTTTTATTCGTCAAGAAATGAAATTTAGGAAATTATTCTCTTCCTAGTTAAGGTTAGAGACTAGTGATTGAGATGAGAAATACATGCTTAAAGGAATTTTAAAATGAAAGAGTTTGAATATTCTTATATATTTATATAAGAAGAGAAAATGAATATTTCATTTATTGGAAAGTAGGGAAGTCTTAAACAAATGATTGGTTAATCAAAAAGAGATTAAAATGATAATAGTTGACAATTTAGTGAATTCAAAATTTCTTTTATGGATGAATGGTTGTTTTATTTGATAGTTAAATAAACGACTATCTAATCTGGCCTATACGATGGTTAGTACAGAAAGAACGGGATCAAATTTATTCGAGAACCATTCCAAACTTACTAATATGTAAACGTAGAATATACGGATTGAAGATTGAGCAGTGAAGACCGTAGATTTTCATAAGTGAAAGGACTACGCTGAATTCTCTGGAGTCGCGCCCGGAGATATTCTAATAGTGATCCTGTCGTGGTTGAAATCGACTGATGGCAAGGACTACTTGCTACTGATCCATAGGGTGATTCCTAGGATGCGGTAGGAGAGTGCCTTCAGTTTGTCCAATCCCAGGACAACTTGTATGGACAAATGTCTAACATCTTATTTCCCAAGGATCACGTACATTGATTTCTTCAAACGTACCATAGTTGATGGCGGAGAAAAGGTTTTCTCTAGCCTGATAACTAGAGTATTTTTGTGGACGTCAATTAGTGATACCTGATGGATTTGACGATGTGGCATTCAAAGTAATGGTGGCCAGATGATCTAGAAATACGACTATAACCTCAAACCTCACAACCGGGAAATGACAAAAATCGGGCAGGCAACATGGCTATGTGGGTCGCACCCATTAAGGTGTATTGTCACCATCTAGAGAATATTCATATTTGTTACTTCTTTTCGCTTCTGTATCTCCCGAGAACGGTTATGTTGCTAGCAACCATAGGTGACAATATATTCGATACACTCAAGAGAAATGAGTGGTCGTGTGTGGGCCGGGTTGCAAGACGTTCTTGTTGAACCCAGTGTATTTGTCTCTAGAGATACACTATCAGAAGGTGGTCCCATACCTTTTCATAGTTGGAAATCCAATCTCGAATAAGCGCCCGCGATTTTAATTGTGTATTATATATGTAGAGCGTGAGATGCACGCGTTCTACTAGATTGATATTTATTTGTATTTAGACGCTATTATAATATCAGAAAGGATATTGATTTCAAAAATGGTTTTGGTTATCGTAAGGTAAAAACCGTCCGTGTTTATGTATGCATTGGTCTTGCGATTATCCTTTTCTTTCGAAATGATTTTTAATGTTAAAATCAAGTTGGATGCTACCAATAGTTTAGCAAGTTATTCTCACGCTGGTTCACCAGACTGACCTATGGCGTTTGTAATGCTCGAGTCAGACCGAGTTGGGTCTGACCGAGTTTACAGGTTCAGGATAGGATGATACAGATTCCTGGAGACGAGCTGAAGGAGATCATATGTATGATATATATAGTATTCCGCTGTGTGTTTTAAATGAGGCAGACGGTTATAACTGTCCAGATGAATTGAATGGCCATTGTACTCTGATAAATTGTAAGTATTATTTCATGCTTTCAATAGAGTTATTTCTGTATTATATTTTATTCCACTGCGATGTGAGACTGATGTTGTGGTTAGTTGTTCTTCTTTTTCTTCTATTATAATATTTCTTTTTTCTTATCTCACCCTCTAACTTCTTTCTTAAACGGTCTGGATTTTCGGTACTCGAGTTGGACACGGGATGTATTTGTGTCAAATTCGAGCATCGAATTTTCTGATTCGTTACAGTTAGACTGAGTTGCGGTGCAAAACTGCCCGGACCCGACCGACACATCTAGTGACCGCAATAATACCTGTCTAATGTGAGTGGTTGGTGCTTTAATGAATGAATTAAAGCTAAGTCAGGAATAGTAGGGTTAAGTTAATTAAGGCAACAATTAACCAATACAACATGTTAACTAAACTAATGTGTGGGGTTAGGTTAACTTGGACACTTAACCAATTTAACATGTTGATTAGGAAACCCTAGTAATGGGGACCCATTTCAGCAATAACCCACATAGATGTATCATGATACCCTGAACTAGGAAGGGTGGGACACTATTACTGGGCTAATTATAAGCGGTCAAAACAACGGCGGTTGGTGCGTCAGTGTAGGTTCCGACGGAGTAAGGGCATGCACGTACTTCGGAGTGGAAAAAGCAGGCACTGGGCATCAGTAGTTATACACTATGCATCTTGAATTGTGTTGGTTTACCACCATAGGATTTGATACACCCCATGGTGGGACCAGCACGGGATATACAATCGAGCGGGGCCGTATGACACCAGAGGTAAATACATGCGAGTAGGAGCCGATCGATAAAAAGGGATCACTGGGTTTGAACTCATGATGTTGGTTGAAATATCTAGTAGGTGCAAAGGATATGGACATGAGTGCGATAGTATGATTAGTTTATCTTACCTTATTTATCTTGCCTTATCCTATGTTATCTTATTTCCTTGTTATTGTCCTGTGTCCAGCTTATTCAAGTCATGGTTCTCTTATCAGTTTACATGCTGAATAATCACTAGACTTACCAGACTTATGTCTCACCCATTTTCTTTCGCTCTCTTTCCTTCCATTTCCCCTCCCCCTCAGGTACCCAGGGAGGGAATAGCTCAGCTTAATTTGGACCGTTCATCTTTCCAAGCTTGAAGACTCTGTGATGTATAGCTTGGAATCTCTTACCTTTGGCTATGGCTTTAGACACACTACTACTTGGTGATTTATGCAGTTTTATTTCGTTTTATGCTTCTTTAAGTTATAATCAAGACAGAGATTTTGATGTAATGACTTGGAAGTTGGTTTGAAACAGTTTTGCTGTAATGTTTTTGTTATGAACCACGAATGAAATAAATTTAGTTTTTCCGCTACTTATATATGTTTGTCTTGTAAATTATCTGTGTCTTTTACCTATAATGCTCCACCAAAATTAAGGCATTCCCTTTGTGAGGAACTTTAAACGGAGGTGGGTTGTTTCACTCTGGATGATGGATGATTGTTTATCATTGTTGCTATGTACATGTGATGTATGAAATCCATATAACTAACATCATATGTTAATTGATTGGGTCTCATTCCAATTTGGAAATAGCGAATATTTTAAAATAACAAATATTTTAAAATAATATTCAGTAAAGGATTAAAATGTGAATTTGATGTCCAATTTTGGATGGACACGAAAATATTGAAATATGTGAAGCCGTATTGATTAGATATGCGCCATTTTAACACGAACGATTTTTATATCGATTTTATTCATTTTTATAATGAATATCGAAAAGGAATTGATTTTAAAAGCTGATATTTTGAAAATATTATCATTAAAATATGGTAATGATAAGGAGTATTCAATTTTGATTTGAAATTGAAATGGAAGTGGGAATCGTTTTTAAAACGAATTTATAAAATATATTCTGAACGAAATATATATATATATATATATATATATATTAGTGGCTTGAGTTGAACGCGCTGCGACTGTTCGCAAATCTCGACCATTGACTTCGAATTGACATTACGGGAGATCTAACCGTTGGATTCTCCTTAAACCGGAACCGTTGGGTTCGTATTAGAATGAGCTATCCAATGAATATAATAGATTTAAAATCTGATGGTTGGATTTGGAATTATCTCCAAATCAAATTTGGAAAAGGTCGCTATGGTTGTAGTTCGGTGGCCGTTATTGGAAACCAATTGTACGGGCCTTGACAAAATTATCAAAAATTATTAAAAATTTGTGTAAAATCATAATAAATGATTTGGAAAGAATTTGGATGAAAAACTCCACGTTTGTAATGATAAAAATACTTTTTTTTATCAAAATGAACTAGTTATTAACTAGAAAGATAATCCAACGTTTTTAAATAAATAATTTGAATTTGTGAATGGTTTTGATCTTACCAGAATTTTCCAATGTATGAATTGGAATGGATTCAAATAGAAATCATCTTCGAGATATTTCGATATTGGATTCTGTGACTATACGGATATTGTGGAGGAATTTCGAAGATAGATATATATATCGTTATTCCCCATACGATATGTGTTGATTTCAGAATTTGATATTGAATGTAAGACGAAATAATTTCTATACAGAGCCTTATATTTTAATATCAAATTGGATTTTGGGTTTGTCGTGAATGTTTTTTTAAATAACACTGTTCTTAAACCCCGTATGAAACGAATAAATCTTTTAATTAAGATTAATAGAGTTTCCAGTTATATTTAGTAAATTGGAATAAAATGGAATGTGAATTGGGTTTATAGTGAACTGTGTTTTTAACGACATTCATTCTTTAACTCGATAAATAGTGCAATGTGACTTGGAATATATAAATCTTTCAATTAAGATTAATGGAAATTTTCCAAAGAAAAGTTTTCCAATTTAATATATTAGATTGGAATTGAGTGGAATTCGATTTGGTAATAATCGAGATGTTCTTCTGTGAAGGAAGACTGTTACTATATATGGAATTTAAAGGGCTTGGCCATTACTCCATTTATATTATTCGTTGGATACAGAAATTTATATCGATTATATATTGACTTTTTCCCGTGATCATTCCATAGTTAATGGAATGTGATTTTGGATTTATTGTGAACTGTGTTTTAAATGACATTGGTTCTTTAACCCAATTAAAGACATAATTAATTTCCAAAAATTTGAATAATCATTAATTAATGATTGGTGAGATTAAAAACTAAATTGGAGTTTTAATGAATCTTTAATTAGATCGACGATAAGTCGATGATTAAGACGGTGGTTGAAGACCGGAGATCTTCACATTGTTTGGATGATTATTGATGTCTTGATTGGGCTGTACACCCAAGACAAGTTAATAAGTTGTGATCGTCCAGACGTAGTTGGAGAACGACCGGATATGCGAGGACCTCTCTCCTATATTGGACATATGGGACGAGGAATAAGGTGCTTCTGGTTTCGTTCAGACCCAAAACAGACTTGTAAATGGATAGTATGTCTGACATTGTATTCCTTTATACTGTATTTGTTGATCGCTGCCAAATATATATATCTGTTTGGTGGCGGAGAATTTATTCTCTTGCTTAACACCCTTCTCTAAGACGTATGAGCTTAGAGGTTATATATTGGCAGAAGTCAGTGGTACGGTATGGATTGACTGTGTGGCATGCTGAGTGGCATGGATCAAGGCTTTTGTTGAAAAGTAGAGTCTTGTGGTTGATGATCAAAGCACGACTTTGAATAGCATAGCTTTGTGTATAGCATTAATTCGCGAGACTCACACCTCGATATGAGTCAAAATCGGGATAAGGGACCCAAGGAGTGCACGACGTTTCTTTCTAGCTATGTGTGGTGTAACGACCCGGGAAAAAGAGACCTTGGTTATCCGATATATAACACCTATCGAACAATCAAAAGTCGAAATTACCGGATAGTCCAAGAAAGAAATTAGAGGGTGAGGATAGATAAGATAGAAAATTAGAACAGAAGAAGAAGAAGAACACAACAACATCAGAGTAACACGAATCTCACAGCGGAACGAATAAAATATAACAGACAACATATCTTGAAATCAAAGTAGTATATGTATATCATACCATTATCAGAGTACAACACTTTCATCACAGCGGAATAATCAATAGCTAGAAAAATCTTGAAGCCTCCTGCTCCAAGCTCTTCAAGCATACCTGTAAATCCTGACTACTTGACTGCCCGTACAAATTTGGGCACCCAAGAGTTTAGGGAAAACAAAACAAAATAAACTCTGGGTCAGTCATGGGACTGGTGTGAGTAAACTCAAATCATTTGGTTTAACTTTCAAAATCCTTTTCAAAAGAAAAGATAATCGTAAGACCAATCCACTCATAAATACGGATGGCTTTTACCTTACGATAACCCAAAACACTTTGGAAATCATATATTATCTGATATTATAATAATGTCTACTCACAAGTAATTAAAATCTAGTAGAACGCTTGCATCTCACGCTCTACATATATAATATACAAACCAAACTCGCGGGCACTTATTGGAGATTGGATTCCGACTTTGACCAGGTATGGGACCACCTGCCGATAGTGTATCTCTAGAGGCGAATACACTGGGTTCAACAAGAACATCTTGCAACCCGGCCCTCACATGACCGACCACTCATTTCGCTTGAGTGTATCGAATGTATATCACCAACGGTTGGGATCAGCAACCGTCTCCCGATAAGGGACAGCATCGATAGATTTAAGAACAAAAGGAATTTCTCTAGATAGATGATCATACATACTAATGGGTGCGACCCACATAGCCATGCTGCCTGCCCGATTTTTGTCATTTCCCGGTTGATGAGGCTTGAGGTCATAACGTATCTTTTGACAGATCACACCTCCATTACTTTGAATGCCACATCGTCATACCCGCCAAATCACAAATTGATTTCACCAAAAATACCACGGGTATACAGCTAAGAGAAACTAATTCCTCCGCCACCAAACGTAAGTACGTTTGAAGAGATCAACTTACGCGATCCTTTGAATATACTCTGTCAGACATTCGTCCATTCACGTTTGTCCTGGGACTGGACAAACCGAAGGCACTATTCTGTAAATAGGATAGCCCTTGCATAACTCCGTCTTCAATATATTCAGCATACTTGATTCGCAACGCTTATGCCAATACGGAGTGGTTCTCTGGATAATAATCCAACCGGTCTCTCCATATTAACAACGTTAAAATGGTCAAAAACTTTGATAGTCGGTGATTTAACTATCAAATGAAAACATGTCTGTGTGCAAACAACGATATTATTTCCAGATGGAAATTCTATCGATCAATCGTCATTCATCATCAAATTATCATAAATTTACCCTTTTCCTTATTCTTGTTTTCCTATATTTCTTATTTACTATATTTAGAAAATATACGTTATTAACAATGGAAAACAATTCCATTTCACATTTTCTATATTCAGAAAACATTTCTGATTTTTCATTTGGAAGACATTTCCAAATCTCCTTCATTGGGTTTAAACTGATGTTTGAATAAACATCGCTATGCCAACACCAACCATTTCGCTCATTAACTAAATTCACTTAACCCCTTTCACTCTCGAACCTTATCCACTTCTTAGTTAAAAACGAAGTCAATCAAGTTGGGGTATAATTACCTCTCAGACCTTAACTGAACAACATTTCTAACTTCGAAATAGACAGAGTTCAAACTTCACTCTTTAAGAAACTTCCTTGCGAACTCTCGGATTCTATTTATGAATCCACTTCCTTTACTGAATCATTTGATTATAACTATAAATGTTATAATTCCATGCTTTCAAAATATGTTTACTTAAATATATTTCCATATCTTAATTTGGATAAATAAACAACCAACTACTTTATTAACAGATAATTAAAACTTGATTTGAAATGAAAGTAAACATTACTTCCTTTGATTCGATATAATCGAATTTCCATGTATGATTCACTCTCGAATAATCACTATCCGATAATTCTCTTTCGAATAAACTATATTCGATTCCCCTGTTCGAATAACTAATATTCGTAATCCTTTTCTTCGAATAACTAATATTCGAAAAATCTCACTTTGAATAAACCATATTCGATAATTCTCTCCTTCGAATAACTATATTCGATTTAACACACTTCGAACGAACTATATTCGATTACTCTTCTCGAATAAACTATATTCGATAACTCTACTTCGAATAGGTGATATTCGATTAATTCCCTTTTTGACTAACCCTACTTAATTTACTAATACTCGACTAACTCGACTTAATTAACTTCTATTGATTAATTACTATTTGATTTAACACCATTTGATTGATTCTAGATCGCAGCGATCACAATGGTTACGCCTGATTCCCCCAGGAAACATCCGACCGCCGTAGGCTATCTACAGCCCTGCGAATTACGCTAGCAGTCGTGCTAAATGGAAATTCATCCTTAAATAACTTTGTCTATTTTTAACTCTATCTCGAATAATTAGATTCGATCAATTCTAATTGAATAACTAATATTCAATTAACCCTTATTCGATTACTATATTTGAATAACTCTAGTTCGATTTGACTCAAAACGATTAACTCTAACTGATTAACTCTAACTGGTTAATTCTAACTGAATAACTCTAACTGGATAACTCTAACTAGTTAACTCTAACTAACTAACTCTAACTGTTTAACTTTACGGTTTAACTCTGACAGTTTAACTTCAACGGTTTAACTCTAACAGTTTAACTCCAACTGTTTAACTCTAACAGTTTAACTCCAACTGTTTAACTCTAACAGTTTAACTCCAACGGTTTAACTCTAGTTGATTAACTCTTTTGAATTAATCCCTTTGACTTTTCTCTTTTGAATAATTCCTTTGGAATAATTCCTTTGAATTACCTCCCTTGAATAGATTCTTTTTCTATTCGTTTACTCAACAAATAACTATTCTCTTTTCGCTTCTATTTATTTAACAAATAAATATTCCCTTTAACTTTTCTATTTATTCAACAAATAAATATTTCTTTTAACTTTTCTATTTATTTAACAAATAAGTACTTCTTTCAACTTTTCTTTATTCCCTACATGAATATTCCCTTTACAATTCTATTTGTAAATACTTTTACGAATGTTTCCCTTTTTATTTCTATTTGTAATCGTTTCAAAAATATTTCCCTTCTATTTGATTTCACCAATATTTCCCCTTCTATTTGATTTCACCAATATTTGTTTTTTAACAAATGCTTTGATTCTATAATCATTTTCTGTCATGAAATTCTCTTCCTTTTATATATAAAATCTATTGATTTTATATAAATAATTTATTTTCAAAATAAACTTTTAAAATCCCTTTTCACTTTCTAGTATCACTTATGGTATAAAAATACCAAATCAAAAGGTTCAATCATCATCCAAACACACAGGTTCAACAACAGATGATATAACATATCATATATCAGAATATATGAAAAACGGTAAATAAATGTTGAGGAATCCAGTTGGATTCCTCCGACCTGTTTCCCTGCATTCACAGATGTTACACAATATAATTCACATCAATTTCATTTCAATATGAGGTATTTTGATAAACAAAATCAACATCGGTTAACGATATATATAACTATATCGGTATTTTCAACCAGCTGACTAGCAGTTCAACCAAACAATCAACACTCAGCAATTCAACCAATATTTATCAGTTCTAAAAATACTTTATAAAAATATAAAGTGTTCAGAGTTAGTGAGATTTACTCACCTTGGACGGTTTATCGTTGAATAACGATAATTGGTCATTGATTTGGTTCAAACGTTAAATTTCACCATAAATCCAAACGAGCTCCAATCCACTTGCGGTCAGTTCCCTTGCGTAGTGCTCGTCCATACGATCCCAACGGATCCTGTTTCGTTAAATTTCGTTAATGTATGCAAAAGTTATGCTATTTACAATATCTACCTAATTTAAATGAATATTAAATTAATTTAATTGATTAAATTATTTTTATCTTAATTAATTTGTAATTGCATTATTAGCCAAATTACCTTCCCTGCCCTTCTAAAAAATCCTACTTTCCCATCTCTAGCCATATCCAAATTTTTTTTAAAATTGAAAAACCATTTTAATATTAATTTAATTTAATTTTCAAATAAAATATTTAAAAATATCCATTTAATTATAACTTAAAATTTTTAACCCGGATCAAAAATCTGCTTCCACTCATTTTAAAGTATTTTTCGATAAGAATCCAACGGTCCTTGTTTCGTGGAAATCCGACTTATTTTGAAAAAATTATAAGCTTTTAAAGTTTAAAGTTAAAAATTACGAAAATGCCCCTGGTTTGTTTTAAATTCAAATTAAATTTAAAATTTAAAATTTAAATTAATCATCCCATTCGTCGGATCAGTTAGGGATAGCCAGGGAGAGCAGGAAACTATATTTTCCAAACTCAAGCCTTAGACACTATCCTCTCTGTCACCCTTAGAATGTTCCGATATTTATTTTTACAAATTCTATTTTAATTATTATATATATATATATATATATTACAAAAATAAATAAATATTATTTAAAAACTTACCACGTGAAGCCCAAGCCTCTGCCTAAGAGTCCCTAGCTCCCCGTCTTGCCCTCCTTTCTCCCTTCCTTCCTTTTCCCTATTTTCTATTATTTTATTATTATTTCTGCCATTGCCAAAGCTTGAAAGAGGAGGAGGAGGAGTGAGTTTAAAATGAAGGGGGGGGCTATTTATAGCCGAAGGAGTCACATGGATTACTGAGGTGGCGCGAATCCAACGGTCGAAAATGGATGGCTAGGATTAATCCTTAAATTAATTAAATTATAAATAAATTTAATAATTTATGAATAGTAAAGTGTGTTTTCTCAACCCTATTCGGACGTTAATTTGACTTACTTATTGATACCTTATCCAAAATCTTTTTCAACCATGTTGTTCAATTTTTCTTGCTCTTCTATACTATATAAAAATATATCAATTTTGAATTTTTTTGAACTTTCAAATAATTTAAATTCAAATTCAAAATAGTGTTTTGTGTTAGTTTCAACACCTTCCGGTCTCATGTTGGAGTATCAAACGATAACGGTTTTCAGAAATTCTTCCACCATCTGGTCCGGTTTTTAACGTACTTCAATCCTATGTATTCAAATCAAAAATCGGAGTTCGTTTAGAATTTCAAATAATTTATTTAAATTTTGTTTCCTTAATAACTTTCTATATCCGTTATAGGATTTTCCCAGATTTCATATATAGCTAATATCCTATGTTTAGAATTTTCCTGGATAGGTCTCAGGTTCTAGTTTTACCATTAGCATTAGCATTAGCAAATTTCAATTACCGTCAAAATTTAGTTCAAATTTTGGCCTTTTATTTTTTCTTTTCCACATACGGATGCCATTTTTGACGTAACTTGGTTGGTTACCTAATTTCATCATTTCGGATTTAATGAAACTAATTTCATCGAAATCCGAGTTCGTTAGCTACTACATCCTTTGTAAACGTACTATTTTAAATTAAAAATTTATCCTTTTATACTGCCAGTTCACATTATATTGCAGATCCACTAAATTTCTACCATTTCGGAATAAAATAAAATATTCAAAATTATTGAAATTAAACCATTTAGAATTCCAAAATAATAAAAAAAACATTTTTAAATAATAACTAAATGGTCAAAAAATCTGGGCCGTTACATTCTTCCCCCCTTAAAATAATTTCGTCCTCGAAATTGCTAAGGTAGAAAAATGAACTTTATAACTAGGTTAAAATTATTTATTTACTCCGGTTTCACTAAACCAATCTATTCTAATTAATTTATTAATTTATTTCTATAAACGAAAATTTCAAAAATTCTGAAAATTTTCTAACATTCGAAATTTCTGAAAAATTTCGCCAGCATCTCCTTTGTACTGGTCAATAGCTCAAACTCTAACTCGCCTCTCTAAGCCTTCTTCAACCCAAAATAAAATCAAACAGCCAAGTGGCTTGCCAAACAGGCTCATAAATCTCATCAAACTCATATGAATATGTACGTGTACCTTTTTGTCGGCATTCAATTCTGCTATCAATTTAGCATATACCACTATCATCCCAATCAAACTCCGAATCACTTTTATCTTCAACTTGACCATTCTCTTATAACCAAGCCAAATTTCAATCAAACTGCAATTCCAATCTCAATTCAAATTTCTTGCTTGACCATCCATTTCTATCCTATATTATCTCTAATCCAGTCCAATTCTACTTGATACCATTCTATTTCAATTCAACTCAATTTCCACTGAACTGCCTTCAATTCAATTTCAAATTTACTTTCACAAATTTCTATTTAATTTGTGTTTATTTCAAACAATCTTACCTTGGAGTTTCAAATAGCTTTGCCTTTTCCAAAAATCAAATATCCCTTTGGAATATCAAAACAACTTGGTTTCTCAAAACAATCCAAAAACAAAATCTTTGGTAGTAATCTGTCACTTACAAACTCGAAAATGAACACCGATGATGTCCGGATCAACATCGGAATTTATTTTCCAGCTATCGAAGTGAGTTCAATACTATGTCACTTTCAAAACCCATTTTTAAACACTTTCATTTTGAAATTCATTTCAAAATATTCCTTTTTAATGCTTGTAACAAATTTAAAATCTCTCAGGATTTTAAAATTCACGTATATTCAATTTAATTCCATTTACAATGCTTATTCAAATTTTAGCAATTTTAATTCCAATTCTGAACTTAAATTCAGATTTAATTCATCTGATTTCATATATTTCACTTATATGAATTTTGATTTGTTATTTACATAACCATTTCACATTTTATAATCTTATTCGATTATAATCACAACCAACACATCCAACATATGATAATTTCAAATATCCTTACTTTGCTTATATCAAAATATAATTTGGGTAAAATTATTTCATTTACCCCTTTTTTTCAAAATATATCGTGTCGACCCATCGTATTCAAGTGTTTATAAACTCCTATCGATACAGTGGATCAAACTGATCGACTAGAACTCATAAACGACTCAACCAATAAATCTCCACGGTATAAAATCGTTTTATATAAAATAACAAATACGTTCACTCGTATATATACACTCAAACTCAGTCTTGGGCATTACTAACCCTATCTCTACTGAGTCACGCCACAGAGCCAAGGTAATACTTAACCTCGCTCTGATACCACTGTAACGACCCGGGAAAAAGAGACCTTGGTTATCCGATATATAACACCTATCGAACAATCAAAAGTCGAAATTACCGGATAGTCCAAGAAAGAAATTAGAGGGTGAGGATAGATAAGATAGAAAATTAGAACAGAAGAAGAAGAAGAACACAACAACATCAGAGTAACACGAATCTCACAGCGGAACGAATAAAATATAACAGACAACATATCTTGAAATCAAAGTAGTATATGTATATCATACCATTATCAGAGTACAACACTTTCATCACAGCGGAATAATCAATAGCTAGAAAAATCTTGAAGCCTCCTGCTCCAAGCTCTTCAAGCATACCTGTAAATCCTGACTACTTGACTGCCCGTACAAATTTGGGCACCCAAGAGTTTAGGGAAAACAAAACAAAATAAACTCTGGGTCAGTCATGGGACTGGTGTGAGTAAACTCAAATCATTTGGTTTAACTTTCAAAATCCTTTTCAAAAGAAAAGATAATCGTAAGACCAATCCACTCATAAATACGGATGGCTTTTACCTTACGATAACCCAAAACACTTTGGAAATCATATATTATCAGATATTATAATAATGTCTACTCACAAGTAATTAAAATCTAGTAGAACGCTTGCATCTCACGCTCTACATATATAATATACAAACCAAACTCGCGGGCACTTATTGGAGATTGGATTCCGACTTTGACCAGGTATGGGACCACCTGCCGATAGTGTATCTCTAGAGGCGAATACACTGGGTTCAACAAGAACATCTTGCAACCCGGCCCTCACATGACCGACCACTCATTTCGCTTGAGTGTATCGAATGTATATCACCAACGGTTGGGATCAGCAACCGTCTCCCGATAAGGGACAACATCGATAGATTTAAGAACAAAAGGAATTTCTCTAGATAGATGATCATACATACTAATGGGTGCGACCCACATAGCCATGCTGCCTGCCCGATTTTTGTCATTTCCCGGTTGATGAGGCTTGAGGTCATAACGTATCTTTTGACAGATCACACCTCCATTACTTTGAATGCCACATCGTCATACCCGCCAAATCACAAATTGATTTCACCAAAAATACCACGGGTATACAGCTAAGAGAAACTAATTCCTCCGCCACCAAACGTAAGTACGTTTGAAGAGATCAACTTACGCGATCCTTTGAATATACTCTGTCAGACATTCGTCCATTCACGTTTGTCCTGGGACTGGACAAACCGAAGGCACTATTCTGTAAATAGGATAGCCCTTGCATAACTCCGTCTTCAATATATTCAGCATACTTGATTCGCAACGCTTATGCCAATACGGAGTGGTTCTCTGGATAATAATCCAACCGGTCTCTCCATATTAACAACGTTAAAATGGTCAAAAACTTTGATAGTCGGTGATTTAACTATCAAATGAAAACATGTCTGTGTGCAAACAACGATATTATTTCCAGATGGAAATTCTATCGATCAATCGTCATTCATCATCAAATTATCATAAATTTACCCTTTTCCTTATTCTTGTTTTCCTATATTTCTTATTTACTATATTTAGAAAATATACGTTATTAACAATGGAAAACAATTCCATTTCACATTTTCTATATTCAGAAAACATTTCTGATTTTTCATTTGGAAGACATTTCCAAATCTCCTTCATTGGGTTTAAACTGATGTTTGAATAAACATCGCTATGCCAACACCAACCATTTCGCTCATTAACTAAATTCACTTAACCCCTTTCACTCTCGAACCTTATCCACTTCTTAGTTAAAAACGAAGTCAATCAAGTTGGGGTATAATTACCTCTCAGACCTTAACTGAACAACATTTCTAACTTCGAAATAGACAGAGTTCAAACTTCACTCTTTAAGAAACTTCCTTGCGAACTCTCGGATTCTATTTATGAATCCACTTCCTTTACTGAATCATTTGATTATAACTATAAATGTTATAATTCCATGCTTTCAAAATATGTTTACTTAAATATATTTCCATATCTTAATTTGGATAAATAAACAACCAACTACTTTATTAACAGATAATTAAAACTTGATTTGAAATGAAAGTAAACATTACTTCCTTTGATTCGATATAATCGAATTTCCATGTATGATTCACTCTCGAATAATCACTATCCGATAATTCTCTTTCGAATAAACTATATTCGATTCCCCTGTTCGAATAACTAATATTCGTAATCCTTTTCTTCGAATAACTAATATTCGAAAAATCTCACTTTGAATAAACCATATTCGATAATTCTCTCCTTCGAATAACTATATTCGATTTAACACACTTCGAACGAACTATATTCGATTACTCTTCTCGAATAAACTATATTCGATAACTCTACTTCGAATAGGTGATATTCGATTAATTCCCTTTTTGACTAACCCTACTTAATTTACTAATACTCGACTAACTCGACTTAATTAACTTCTATTGATTAATTACTATTTGATTTAACACCATTTGATTGATTCTAGATCGCAGCGATCACAATAGTTACGCCTGATTCCCCCAGGAAACATCCGACCGCCGTAGGCTATCTACAGCCCTGCGAATTACGCTAGCAGTCGTGCTAAATGGAAATTCATCCTTAAATAACTTTGTCTATTTTTAACTCTATCTCGAATAATTAGATTCGATCAATTCTAATTGAATAACTAATATTCAATTAACCCTTATTCGATTACTATATTTGAATAACTCTAGTTCGATTTGACTCAAAACGATTAACTCTAACTGATTAACTCTAACTGGTTAATTCTAACTGAATAACTCTAACTGGATAACTCTAACTAGTTAACTCTAACTAACTAACTCTAACTGTTTAACTTTACGGTTTAACTCTGACAGTTTAACTTCAACGGTTTAACTCTAACAGTTTAACTCCAACTGTTTAACTCTAACAGTTTAACTCCAACTGTTTAACTCTAACAGTTTAACTCCAACGGTTTAACTCTAGTTGATTAACTCTTTTGAATTAATCCCTTTGACTTTTCTCTTTTGAATAATTCCTTTGGAATAATTCCTTTGAATTACCTCCCTTGAATAGATTCTTTTTCTATTCGTTTACTCAACAAATAACTATTCTCTTTTCGCTTCTATTTATTTAACAAATAAATATTCCCTTTAACTTTTCTATTTATTCAACAAATAAATATTTCTTTTAACTTTTCTATTTATTTAACAAATAAGTACTTCTTTCAACTTTTCTTTATTCCCTACATGAATATTCCCTTTACAATTCTATTTGTAAATACTTTTACGAATGTTTCCCTTTTTATTTCTATTTGTAATCGTTTCAAAAATATTTCCCTTCTATTTGATTTCACCAATATTTCCCCTTCTATTTGATTTCACCAATATTTGTTTTTTAACAAATGCTTTGATTCTATAATCATTTTCTGTCATGAAATTCTCTTCCTTTTATATATAAAATCTATTGATTTTATATAAATAATTTATTTTCAAAATAAACTTTTAAAATCCCTTTTCACTTTCTAGTATCACTTATGGTATAAAAATACCAAATCAAAAGGTTCAATCATCATCCAAACACACAGGTTCAACAACAGATGATATAACATATCATATATCAGAATATATGAAAAACGGTAAATAAATGTTGAGGAATCCAGTTGGATTCCTCCGACCTGTTTCCCTGCATTCACAGATGTTACACAATATAATTCACATCAATTTCATTTCAATATGAGGTATTTTGATAAACAAAATCAACATCGGTTAACGATATATATAACTATATCGGTATTTTCAACCAGCTGACTAGCAGTTCAACCAAACAATCAACACTCAGCAATTCAACCAATATTTATCAGTTCTAAAAATACTTTATAAAAATATAAAGTGTTCAGAGTTAGTGAGATTTACTCACCTTGGACGGTTTATCGTTGAATAACGATAATTGGTCATTGATTTGGTTCAGACGTTAAATTTCACCATAAATCCAAACGAGCTCCAATCCACTTGCGGTCAGTTCGCTTGCGTAGTGCTCGTCCATACGATCCCAACGGATCCTGTTTCGTTAAATTTCGTTAATGTATGCAAAAGTTATGCTATTTACAATATCTACCTAATTTAAATGAATATTAAATTAATTTAATTAATTAAATTATTTTTATCTTAATTAATTTCTAATTGCATTATTAGCCAAATTACCTTCCCTGCCCTTCTAAAAAATCCTACTTTCCCATCTCTAGCCATATCCAAATTTTTTTAAAAATTGAAAAACCATTTTAATATTAATTTAATTTAATTTTCAAATAAAATATTTAAAAATATCCATTTAATTATAACTTAAAAATTTTAACCCGGATCAAAAATCTGCTTCCACTCATTTTAAAGTATTTTTCAATAAGAATCCAACGGTCCTTGTTTCGTGGAAATCCGACTTATTTTGAAAAAATTATAAGCTTTTAAAGTTTAAAGTTAAAAATTACGAAAATGCCCCTGGTTTGTTTTAAATTCAAATTAAATTTAAAATTTAAAATTTAAATTAATCATCCCATTCGTCGGATCAGTTAGGGATAGCCAGGGAGAGCAGGAAACTATATTTTCCAAACTCAAGCCTTAGACACTATCCTCTCTGTCACCCTTAGAATGTTCCGATATTTATTTTTACAAATTCTATTTTAATTATTATATATATATATTACAAAAATAAATAAATATTATTTAAAAACTTACCCCGCGAAGCCCAAGCCTCTGCCTAAGAGTCCCTAGCTCCCCGTCTTGCCCTCCTTTCTCCCTTCCTTCCTTTTCCCTATTTTCTATTATTTTATTATTATTTCTGCCATTGCCAAAGCTTGAAAGAGGAGGAGGAGGAGTGAGTTTAAAATGAAGGGGGGGGGCTATTTATAGCCGAAGGAGTCACATGGATTACTGAGGTGGCGCGAATCCAACGGTCGAAAATGGATGGCTAGGATTAATCCTTAAATTAATTAAATTATAAATAAATTTAATAATTTATGAATAGTAAAGTGTGTTTTCTCAACCCTATTCGGACGTTAATTTGACTTACTTATTGATACCTTATCCAAAATCTTTTTCAACCATGTTGTTCAATTTTTCTTGCTCTTCTATACTATATAAAAATATATCAATTTTGAATTTTTTTGAACTTTCAAATAATTTAAATTCAAATTCAAAATAGTGTTTTGTGTTAGTTTCAACACCTTCCGGTCTCATGTTGGAGTATCAAACGATAACGGTTTTCAGAAATTCTTCCACCATCTGGTCCGGTTTTTAACGTACTTCAATCCTATGTATTCAAATCAAAAATCGGAGTTCGTTTAGAATTTCAAATAATTTATTTAAATTTTGTTTCCTTAATAACTTTCTATATCCGTTATAGGATTTTCCCAGATTTCATATATAGCTAATATCCTATGTTTAGAATTTTCCTGGATAGGTCTCAGGTTCTAGTTTTACCATTAGCATTAGCAAATTTCAATTACCGTCAAAATTTAGTTCAAATTTTGGCCTTTTATTTTTTCTTTTCCACATACGGATGCCATTTTTGACGTAACTTGGTTGGTTACCTAATTTCATCATTTCGGATTTAATGAAACTAATTTCATCGAAATCCGAGTTCGTTAGCTACTACATCCTTTGTAAACGTACTATTTTAAATTAAAAATTTATCCTTTTATACTGCCAGTTCACATTATATTGCAGATCCACTAAATTTCTACCATTTCGGAATAAAATAAAATATTCAAAATTATTGAAATTAAACCATTTAGAATTCCAAAATAATAAAAAAAACATTTTTAAATAATAACTAAATGGTCAAAAAATCTGGGCCGTTACATGTGGTGTCACGGTATGGAGCCCAGACATTTATTTATTTTTACCTGTGTGGATGATATATAACGAGGCGCCTCTGATATATCGATCACTACGGGGCCAATGGATAGGTCCGATAGGACCAGGAAACATGTGTTCAGGAATAACCAATCCTTAAATGTGACACCCCACCTCCGTTAAGATCACTCACAAAGGGAATGCCTTAATTTTGGTGGAGCGTTTATTGTGTATAGAACAGAAAAGTAAACAAGCCACATCAAAAACCAACTACAAAACCAAATACACTTATTATCCATCTTGACAAATAAGTTCTGAGTACATAAAATAAAAGACATAATTCTAGCATAAAATAGCCATAAATAAGATAGGCTGAACTTTACTTCGGCGATCCAAGCAACTTCCAAAAAGAGAGAGATAAAGATGTCCAAATCAAGGTCCACTAGTGCTAGTCTCACCCTGAGCATCTGGGGGGGGGGGGGGGGAGGAAGGAAAGAGGTGGAAACAAAGGGCGTCAGACATAAAGTCTGGCGAGTGCAATAACTTTAACAGTATAATCATTAAGTAACTAGGATAAGGCACAAGCTGTAAAATAAGGAAATGACTGTGAACCAATGGGCATGTCAGAGAAAACTAAGGAATAAGATGAACAAAGACAACTTTAAAGGCGCACCTAATCATTATAAGATAATTACTACATTGCACCACATCAAACACCCTAAAAGTTGATCCTGCTTACCAAACTTAATAATGATAATGGTAATTTCGTGTACCCCTATCTGCCTTCATAGGTGCCGCCTGCCTCTATCTCTACTACGTGTACCCACTACCCCCATTCGATCGGCTCCCTAACTCGTAGATACCCTTGCTGGCCCCATAGTGGGGTGTATCACTCCCCAAAGTGGCAACTCGATACCACTAAAAATGCACGGCTTATATCTACACGATGCAACAACGTCTTACCTACCAGCCCGGGGCCACACACGCACGTGACCCTGCTGGACTTGCGTTGCCACCGCTAACCCGTTTTGACCTCTTACAATCAAACCCAATATGCATGTCCCGTCCTCCACTTGGGTCGATCCCACAAATATACTTTATGGGTTACTGGTTTGAAAAGGGCCCCCATGTATGACACAAGCTTTCCACCTATGCTTGGTCCCCTCTAAGGTTTTCCCCACTTAACCCCATTCTTATTCATGTCTTATTACATGTTTCGATCTTGGTTAAGTGCATCTAATTGTATTTCTCATGCCACCCAAGGCACCCTCTTAACTTCACATGCCACCCATGGCACCCACTTAATCCTCCATGTCCCACCACATGTTTATCTAGTTAAGTGTTTCTTAGTTCATTAACACCGTAACCTTGTAAATACCTCCCACATTTGACAGGCATTTTTGGCTGCTGGATTTGCCGGGTGGGTCCGGACAGTCTTACACCACAACAAGCTTAACCTCGTGTCTTTAGAACTGTTACGCATTTAATTCATGCCTTGGACCTCTCACATTAGATTGGCATTTGTGGCTGCTGGATTTGCCGGGCGGGTCCGGGCAGTCTTACACCACAAAAGAGTCTAACCTCGTGTCTTCGGCGGTTTATTATTACTCATCTTTATTTAACCCCAAATTGGATTAATATCCCTATTCAAATTTGTGAATAAATTCCAAATATACTTATGTCCATAATTTTCACCTAAATTATGTCCATAAATACCAGTTTTTCCGATTAATGTCTTAAACTAATTATATACCATTTTAAGGCCATTTATGTCAATTCTCAATATGTGTATATTCAATATTACCCCCATCGTCGCCACGTTGTTCGTTCGCTTATCATGATATATATATATATATATATATATATATATATATATATATATATATATATATATTAGACTAGCAGTTAGTCTAATGGCATAAAAGGGAAGAAACATCGCAAATTTGTATAATACACAAAATGGATCTAACTTACTAATAAGGATTACAACATATCTTGCATAAACTTGGTATTGTCATGAATCTAAACATAGGCTAAAAAGGTGTAAACTTGCATATATGAATATAGTTTTCACCCAAAACTTGCATATACGAATATAGTTTTCATCCAAAACTTGCATAAGCCATAGTCACAAACTTGCATAAAACTATGTATGTCATAGATCTAAATCTAAAGGGGTAAACTTGATATATGTAAATCTAATTTCTACCTAAACTTGCATATAGTCACTTTGTTTGAATCACATGTAAACTTGTATATAGTTCATATAGAAACTAGCATATAATCTACACCCAAACTTGCATATACAATGATGTCAAACATGAATCAGGTTGAACATAGATGATTAGGTATATACAAAGGGATTCACAACAAAACTATCATTATAAACAACTCGAATATATTCACAAAATATCGCATTTTTTCCAATGTTTTACAAACATAACCATAAAACCCAAATTATAACTCAACCTAATTAACTTGTTAATTATCTTATTAAAGAAATCGAACTCACAACTCAAAGAAGGTCTTGAGTTCTGGGATCTGAGTTCTGAAATTGATTTAGCTCGCCTTTGAAGTAGACAAATTTGTTGTTGTAGTTGTTATAGACTTGAGTTGATTAGCTTTACTTTTCCTCTAGTTGCTGACGGCTATTCTAGGTTGCAAGGTGATACCATGACGGCCATGGTTCTAATTTTGATTAGGTTATAGGGTTTGAGTCTACATGTGTTTATATAGAATTTAGGATTAATTTAGGCTATCCGATCAACCTAGAATCAATCGAGACCATCCAGTCAAGATAGGGTGACACCTCAGCCCTAATGACTAAGCACTGAGTCACAAAATCGTCATCTTTTAGATCTGCCGGGGGGGGATAGGTCGACCCCCAGGTCGACCTGTTGGGGGGAGGTCGAACTAGGGTCGACCCCCTGGCCGACCTAGGTCCTGGGCAGGAATTTTCCCGCTCAGCCCGCTTCTGACTTCTGATTTGAATTTTTGACTATGTTTTCAAGCTGTTTGAATTTATTTGAATTTTCTGGAAACTTCCGACAGCCATAACTTCTTCATACGAAGTCCAATTTATGCAAACTCGGACTCTATCTCAACCAGAATTCCAAGACGAACACAATGGTGTAACCCATTTCCCTTAATTCTCACAATTTAAATTAAGTATTGTTTAATTCGTTAGCTTATGTTAATAGAAAACATGGGGTGTTACATCAAACGTAAGAGAGGACCGGCCTGGGAGGATCCAAAGGTTGCCCATAGTGCGTAATCCTGAGGCATTTGCTAGAGTGTCTCGAAGTGGTGAGGAGTACATCCCTTGCCTCGACTCATGATGGAAATCCAATTTCAAATACGTGACATTTCGGTTTTAATTGTAGTTCGTAGTATGGCGACATGATATATGGTACCCATGTCGTTTATGATTGATACATTTATATTTGAAATGATTTTGGCACTATACACTTATAGTAATATCAAAATGATTTGTTTTAAAATGTACCAAGCATGTTTGGCTATTATAAGGGAAAACTCTATCCTCCGGCTTGCGTTGCATTGTGTGATGAGACATGAGTCTTATAATAGCTTCATTTTTCGAAAAGCATTGCGATGTTTATAAACTGTTTTATGCACTGGTATTCTTGGGAGAAAACCAATTTCGTATTATATGGCGTGGTCCCTTGATTTACTTTATTTCTAAAGTAAAGTTTTAATACCTGTTTTAGTTCTCACACCAGTCCCATGATTGACTTGGAGTTTATTGTTTTAACCTGAACTTTGGGTGCCCCTATTTTCCACACGGGCAGCTAGTAGTTTTGGTTTTGTTGATATTATTTTCACAGGATCTTGGATTTACAGCTGGGGCTATATTCGGAAAGCTTTGTATCCGTATATTTCTTTCAATTGTGTTATGTATTATTTTTCTGTTTCTATGTAAATTATTTTAATCTATGGTATTTTTTTGATGTATATTATTTATTCATACTTTGTTATATTCTTGTACTTTGATGTAATTGTTGTAATAGCAATAAAGTGTTCTTCTATTTGCATTCTAATTTGTTGTGTTCTTGTTACAATCCGTGTTTTCCGGTCTCCTCGGAGGCTAGCGAATTCGGGTCGTAACAGTTGCTTTACAGAATTTGTTGTTTCCTTTTTTAGTTGTACCATTTCTCTTAGCTTATTTAATCATCTGATTTAAGTTTAGTTTTCAAATAAGCCTTCTATTCCTTCAAATAAAACAGGAAAACAGACACTCCACACAACTACTACTAAAGGCCAAGAATCTCGGGACTGTGTCCCCCTCAAACAACAAGCTTGATTCACGGGATCAATGGCAGGTTTAGGTGTTACCCTAACTACCCTACAGGAACAAAATAACAGAACGATCCCAACAGAAATGCAATAACGGGTTGCACCTCTAACATGAAAATTAACAACATGATCTAAATACTTACTTGCCTTCTTACTATCTAGTAGTCACCACTAGTCCTAGCTATGTACCAACAATTATTTCAAGCAACACCGTAGGCTTTTCAATGCTTACGCATTATGTGGGAACTTACTATTTTTCCAAGATAATTCTCGCTATTTTCTTCATAGGTTCAAAACTTTTCCCGTCTTTCCTAGGCACTAATTCTTACCAACTCCATACTTTTAAAACATGGTTTGTCCATTTCATTTAAATTTCCTTCCAAAAATTAGAAGTGCAAAATTTTGTTTTCATCATGAAAATTTACTTTTGCCAAACCATAAAAGCATGTCATTTTATATTAAAAAAATGTAAAACATCTTCTTTTCAAATCACAAAAACTAGAGTAGATAAGGACAACTATTTCTCAATTGGGTTAAAAACTTGTTCTTACCTATAAGGTCAGTTCAGTCTCTTACTAGAAGGTGCAACAATCTACTCTATTCTTAATTTCTACACTAATTTTGTCCACCCAACAAAATTTTTTCTTTTAAACAATTTGTCAAAAATCATTGTCAAAAGAATAGAGACTTCAAAACTTTCTTTATTAAAAATTCTTGTATGAAATATAACAAGAAAACTAGCGAGTTATACATGCTCTATAATATGCACCTTTTACTGAGAGAATTTTACTTTAGGCAAAGTTTTCGCAAGAAATCACAATTTACAACCCAATTTCACTTTAAAACTCAATATTTGTACTTTACATATTTAAAACTATAACTTTTAAGAATAAAACTTGAAAACACCATAAATTATTTTCCCAAATCTTTTAAAATTTCAGGTTCTTAAAAATTAACAATGGGGTTAGACTCAAAGCGGGTTTCCAATTTTCCTAGGCTTTCCTAGACACCCCCCACAAAGTCAATTCTCTCAACTATATATATTTCTGATCCATTTTTCTCTTTCTAACTTTTTTCAATTTATAAGTTTTTACTGCCAAGCCCACTAATCCAAAATACTAACATATGGGATCCTTCTTTCTCTATTTCAAAATATATTTTACACTTCCCACCCAAATTTCTAAGGGTCTCAAATTTCCATATTCATTCCTTTAGTGTACAAAACGAACATCCCATTTCTTATCATATTTTACTCTTTCTATTTAGTGGGTTTCTCTATAGATCTAGGTATATATATAATATTTATATTTTTAAAATACAAATATGTTCACTCACTATTTGTATAGGAATCCAAAACCTAAGCTCTGATATTGGATGTAGCAACTGGAATTCCGACAGGATGGATTTTTTTTCAAAATTTTAATTAATCGAAACCTGTGCCGGTTACTCTAGTATCTGCAGAAAAGACAAAGATATAAAATATATCAGAGCGCAGAAAATACTCACAGTGAAATGGATAAAGTATAATATAATCAAAGTATAGTCTTGCCGTAGTAATAAAACTGCCTAACCACTATCCAAAGCTATCATATCTCTACCACAAATCTAACCTGCGAGTATGTTATGAGTTGGGGCTCAGAACACAAGTTTTGATGACTGGATTTAAACTATATGTAACACCCCACGTCCATTAATGTCACTCACAAAGGGAATGCATTAACTTCTATGGAGCGTTTTAAGTGTGTATAGAACAGAAACTTAACAGCAAGACATATATAAACAGTACTTAAAATTTTAAAATTTTATTCATTGCAGCGGTAAACACATAGGTTTGATTACATCATCAAAAACTAGAATCAAAGTACATAATATCCATCTTGACTAAATCAGAGTACATAAATTGAAAGACATAACCCCAACACAAAATAGCCATAAATAAGATAGGCTGAACTTTTACTTCAACGATCCAAGCAACTTCTAAAAGCAGGAGATACAGCTGTCCAAAATCAAGCCCCACTGGTGCTAGTTCCACCCTGAGGGGGGGGGGGAGAAAGAAAAGAGGTGGAAACTAAGGGGGTCATACATAAAGTCTGTAACACCCCGTGTATTCTATAACAGTGAAATTCATAAATTAAAGCATAACTAATTTCAAATCAAAGAATTAAGGGAAACGGGATACACCATTGTGTTCGTCTCGGAAAAATACGCGAAATAGAGTCCGAGTTTTCGAAAAACGGAGTCCGTATGAGGAAGATATGGCCTCCGGAAGTTTCAGAATTCAGGTTAAAATTCAAACAGATGAAAACAGCTCAGAAAAACAAGTTTAAAATTCAAAATCGGGCCCAATTGGCCAGGGCGGGAAAATTCCCGCCTAAGGCACCCGGGTCGACTTGGCAGTCAACCTGGGCTAGCCAGGTCGACAGGGCTGTCGACCTGGCCCCAGAGCCAGGTCGAACCCAGCCCATCCTGGCTGGCCAGGTCTGTGTTCGGTCGATTTTCTGAGCCTTGCCTTGTCACTAGGGCTAGGTGTCAGCTCCTAATTGGTCTCTCTTTCGAATGAATGGCTACGATTAACCAAAGCTACATCGACGGTCCGAATCAATTCATAAACTCTATAAAAATGACCTTAGACTCTACCTAATCTATTCATTCAAAAATAAGAATGAGGTCATCATGCTGTTGAGGAACGACTTGAAGTAGCCACCAATTTGAGAGACAATTAGGAGACAAACTCTAAAGCATAAAGCAACCACAAGTTAAACTTAAACAAATCAAATCAACGCCTACATCAAAGGAATAGCATCTCCAAATCCAGAATTCAGATTCCTGAATTGAAGAATTCGTCACACGATTGTAAGTAGAGTACTATTCCGATGAGAATAAATAACTGTGTTTGATTTGTGTAAAATGAGAATTACACTTGATTTGTGGTGATAGTAATTCATATTTGTGCGTTGCTATGATTCTAATTGATTTGGAATGTTGTGATATAACGATTGGATATTCGCAAGTATGTAATTCATAATAAAAACTACATGTTTGCGGTAGTTTATTTGAGATTCATGCAAGTATACGATTGGATATTCGCAAGTATGTAATTCATGTTGAAGCTACATGTTTGTGGTTGTTTAATTGAGATTCATGCAAGTATGTGGTTTTGCTACTATGCCAACATAATGTATATTTTTGTACAAAATCACTTTGTGTGTAATTGGATCAAATTTGGGGTATTATGATTCATATGAAATGATGTTGGAATGGGCATCATGATCTATGTATAAAACCATACTTTTGTATTAGAAACAAAAGTAAGCCTCTTTGTGAACTTATGTTGATTTTATGAATATGACTAGGCTATGTTTGGTATTATGCCTAATTGAAAAACATGTTAGGCCTATATTATTAACAAGAATTATATGATAATATATGTGACACATAGCTAAGTTAGATTTACATTCCAATTGCAAGTTTGCATGAATAAAGTAAAAGCCATGATTTCATGTTTAGGAATATTTATGCCATGATTACATGAATAGATCAAAAACCATGATATTTATGCCATGATTACATGAATAGATCAAAAACCATGATTTCATGTTTGGGTATATTTGTGCCATGATTATGTGAGTAGATTAAAAATCATGATTAAGTTGGAATAATTCTAGTTGAACTATACTTTTGTATTAGTAACAAAAGTAAGCACCTTTGTAAACATATAGTAATTTTATAAACATGATTTGCTTATGTTTGACATTATGCCTAAGTAAAAATATAGGTTTATGTTGTAGTTAAGACTATGTGTCAATAATGATATCTAATTTAGTTAGATTCTTAACTTAACTACAAGTTTACATGGTTTGATTCATGTCACTTATGCTTTATGACCAAAGTATATGTTACCACAATGCAAGTACACCAGTTTCTATTTTGTAGTTCCAACGTTATGTTGCAAGTTCATGCGTTCACATTCCCCTTTTTGTGTATATAATCACGTTTTAAGCCTCCCCTTCTTTCACGTGGCTAAGTTGGTCTTAAAAGGCTAAGCCCAACATATATTATAATAAACGAACGTATTAAACGGTGGAAATAGCGTTGGGCCAAATTAATTAATAAATGAAAATATAAAAGTAGATGGGCCCAAATTCAAGAATGGGTTGGGCCCATGATTGGTGTAAACCTTTACACCATTAGCTTAAATTGATTTTGAATAATGGGCCGCAAATATTTACATATAAGAAAATAAAGAAAAGAGACAAAATATGTAAATGTAGAAAATACGATGTGTTTAACCCGAGGTTGGATTGAGTTGTGATGTAAACCTGCCCGGAACCGCCCGGCTGTCCAGTAGTCACAACAATACCTATCCAATGTGGGTGGTTAAACATGGAGCTCAATAAGGACCCGAGGTTAGACTGAGTTGTGGCGTAAGACTGCCCGGACCCAACCGGCAACAGGCAGCCACAACAATACCTGTCTAATGTGAGAGGTCAAGGCTTTAATAATACAATTAAGGCTGAGTCAGGATTGATAGGATTAAGTAAATTATATTAATACTTAATCAAAATGGAACATGCTAAACTAAACAGATTGATTGGGGGTTAGGTTTATAAAACACTTAACCAACTTAGCATGTTGGCTAGAAATAGAAAAACCTAGTAGCGGGGGACCCTTTTCAGCAGTAACCCTATAAGGTATCATGATACCCTGAAACTAGGCAGGGTGGGGCACGATTACTGGGCTGACTGTAAGAGGTCAAATCGACGGAGGTGGTGCAGCAGTGTAGGTTCTAACGGGGTGCGGGCGTGCACACACTCCGGCGCAGAAAAATAAGGCACTGGGCACCAGTAGCATACCTGTGCATTCTAGGATTGTGTCGGGCCGCCACCATGGGACTTGATACACCCCATGGTGGGACCAGCATAGGTAACTACAACATCGGGGGCCGTAAGACACATGTAATTATGCGAGTAGGAGCTGATCATCATAAAATGGATCACTTTACCCTGATTATGGGGTGCCTGTTGGGAACTAGTTTATATGGGTACATAGATTAATATGGGGTACGATAGTATATTCGACCCTAGACAACTTAACTAAGTTTATGGTGCTTTCCCATTTCTATTTTATACTTATCATACCCAGTTCTTTATTCATAGACTGAATAGTCCTAGACTTACTCAGGCTTTATGTCTGACTCTACTTTTCTTTCGTCTTCTTTTCTTCCGTTCCCCCCCCCCAGGTCCACAGGGAGGGAATACTGCAGCTTGACCAGCCTTCATATCCAGCTTGAAGAGAAAGAATGTATTGCTTGGATCTTTTCGTTTTGGACTATGGCTTTGGACAGCAATTATGGGACTTTTGCAGTTTATTTATGTTTTCTTTATGCTTCTTTAAATAATGTAATCAAGACAGTTATGAAGATGTTATGTTTTTGGAAGTATTGTAAGACGATTATGGTATGGTTGTTGTAACACGTATTTTTGGTGAAATAAAAGCTGTTGTTTTTCCGCTATTCAAAAATATGTGTTCTTATATCTGTCTTGTATATCTGTGACTTACACTTATAAACCTCCACCAAAATTAGGGCATTCCCCTTGAGACTGACCCTAACGGAGGTAGGGTGTTTCACTTGGTATCAGAGCATAGGTTTACCAGATAAGATAAAAAGTTTTGAAAATTTATTTTCAAAAAGGAAATTTAAAGAAGCATTTTTAAAAGAAAAATATTATTTTATTTTAAAAAGGCAAAGTCCCCCCAAAGCCATAGGTACTATCTCTTATCCTTCGTTTTGAATCTATCCTTTTTGTTTCAGCATGGCCGAAGAACTTAACTTGCCAGAGGGTGTACCAATACCTGGTTGGTTTAGACGGTTCTTAGAAGCAAGGGCCACTCAGCCAGGTCCTACCGTTCCTCCTCCCCCAGCTGCAGGAAATAATCCAGCTGCAGCAGCACCTCTTCCTCCACCTCCTCCACGGGGGAACACGTTTGTTAAGATATGTAAAGATTTTAAAGCTATGGGAGGAAAGGATTTTCATGGAACTGAGTCCTTCGTGGCAGCTAGAAATTGGCTGAAAGAAACCGAGGACTTATTCATCATCTTTGAGGTAGAAGATAGACAGAAAGTACAACTGGTAGTATGGTTGCTAAAAGGTGAGGCTTCCTACTGGTGGGAAGTCACTAATGCAGAAAGACCAGTGGAAACATGGGAGGACTTTAGGGCAAGGTTTGAGGCTAAATTTCTCTCAGATGCGGAAAGGAGTTTGCAGTTAGAAAAATTCTTATTTCTTAAGCAAGGGAACAAGACAGTCAAAGAGTATGTTAATCAGTTCGATGAGCTGGCTAGGTTTGGGCTGGACCTAGTCAACACCCCGCACAAGAAGGCTCTCCGTTTCGTCAAAGGGTTGAATGAGCCATTACATAGTTTGGCCATGACCCATATACCCATGGGAGCCACGTATGAAAGATTGGTACAGATGGCATTGCTGAACGAAGAGGATAAGGGCAAGAAGGAGACAAAGGCAGAAAGCTCTCAAGGGAAGAAAGAGGGTTTGCAGCCTAAGAAGACAGACTTTAAGAAAGGCGGGAAAGGCAACAAAGAGAAGAGGAAGTGTAATTTCTGTGGCAAAGTGGGGCACTTAGTGAAAGATTGCCGGAAAAAGAAGGCCAAGGAGAATGGTGGGTGCTTTTCTTGCGGTGAGACAGGCCACTGGGCTAAGGACTGCCCAAAGAAACGAGGACAGGGGCAGAGGGTTGGATCCACCTCAGGGGCACAGGTTCATGTGCTAGAAGCGCCACCTCTGCAACAGCGAGGTATAAATACTTCTGTAGAAAGTGTAGTTTATCTTTATGATCACCCCGTTCGCAATTTATTTGATTCTGGTGCATCACACTCCTTTATCTCGTCTGCTTTAGTAGAATCTCTGCACCTAAAAACTAGTATGGTAGAGGACCCCTTAATTGTTTCAAACCCAATTGGGGGCCCAGCTCATTTGTCTATGATCTGTTTGGGATTGAAAATTTCTATTCTAAGTGTAGAATTTCAATGTAGTGCCTTTGTTTTGGGCTTTTTGGGATATGGTTTGATTTTGGGCATGGATTGGCTATCCAGTAATGGGGCCATCCTTGATTGTGAGAAAAGGGTTGTTAGGCTCCTAACCCAGCTCGGTAATACTTTGGAAATTTCTTGTAATCCCTCGTATGCGGTTATGCTTAGTTACCTTGAATCGCTAGATGCCTCTGTTGGAAATTTGCAATTAGTTAGAGTAGTCCGGGAATATCCGGATGTCTTCGAAGAGGTGAAGGGCTTGCCTCCGAAGCGGGAGATAGATTTCCGCATATACCTTATAGATAATGCAAAGCCCGTTGCGTTGCCCGTTAGACACATGGCTCCGCGAGAAAGGAAAGAGCTCAGTAAACATATTAAAGAGCTTCTAGAAAAGGGGTTCATTAGGAGGAGCATTTCAGAATGGGGCGCTCCAGTGGTGTTCGCTACAAAGGCGGATGGTTCACTCCGTCTATGTGTTGACTATAGGGAGCTCAACAAGCTAACGAAAAAGAATAGGCACCCTCTCCCCAGAATTGACGATTTGTTTGATCAGCTAGTAGGAGCGTCTGTTTTCTCCCAACTCGATTTAGCAACCGATTTTCATCAGCTAAGGGTGGCTGAAGATAGTATCGATAAAACGGCATTCAGAACCCCAGACGGCTTCTTTGAATGGCTTGTCATGCCTTTCGGCTTGACAAATGCACCTGCTTACTTCGTGGACCTGATGAGTAGGGTATTCAGAGATTTCCTCAATAAGTTCGTAGTGGTCTTCGTAGATGATATCCTTATCTTCTCAAAGAGTGAAGAGGAACATGCTCAGCACTTAAGGGCAATCATGGAAACTCTGCGAGTCCATCAGCTAAAAGCCAAATTCTCCAAATGCCACTTTTGGAGAGAAGAAGTGAGGTTCCTTGGGCATATAGTATCCAAACAAGGGTTAGCAGTGGACCCTGCTAAGGTAGTGGCGGTACAGGATTGGAAGACACCAAGGAATGCAACTGAGGTCCGAAGTTTTCTAGGACTAGTAGGTTTCTATCGAAAGTTCATAAAGGATTTTTCGAAAATCTCAGCTCCGCTCACGAAATTGACCAAGAAGAATCTAGCATTCAATTGGGACTTGGATTGCGAGTTTGCTTTCCAGCGACTAAAAAGGGCTCTTACAACAGCCCCAGTTTTGACGTTGCCAGATGGAAGCAAGATGTTCACTGTTTATACAGATGCATGTGGGACAGGGCTAGGCGCTGTCTTAATGCAAGAAGGAAGGGTAGTAGCTCATGGCGGGAGGCAGTTGAAAGTGCACGAAAAGAACCACCCGACACACGATCTTGAGTTAGCTGCCATCGTCTTTGCACTCAAGTCTTGGCGACACTATCTCCTAGGTTAGAAGTTCGAACTTTACACTGACCATAAATCGTTGAAATATCTTTTCTCGCAGAAAGATCTTAACTTGAGGCAACAGAGATGGATGGAGTTTCTTGCCTCGTACGATTTTGAGATCTCCTACACTCCGGGCAAAGGCAACGTAGTGGCAGACGCGTTGAGCCGAAAGAAATTGACCTTAAGCCCGCTGTTTGTTGAAAGACAAAGCCTAGAGTTTATAGCCGGCTTCGACTTTAGGCCTTCCTCCGATTTTGTACCAGGCTTGCTAGCATCTCTCGAAGTGCGCCCGACTATAGTGGACTCAATAGGGACAGCAAAACGTGAAGACCCTCAGCTTGTGGAAACAATTGATAGGCTAATTAAGGGTGAGACTTCAAGCCACCTCAACAGATACTCCATCGACGACAAGGGTTTTCTAAGGCGAGACGGAAGACTATGCGTCCCACAGACAAGGGATTTAGTAAAGAAGGTTCTCGAGGAAGCACATCACTCCAAGATGACGATACACCCAGGCGGAGATAAAATGTACAAGGACATAAAAAGAACTTTCTTCTGGAACGGCATGAAAAAGGATGTGGCAGAACTCGTTTCTAAGTGTATGGTGTGCCAACAGGTCAATGCGGAACAGAAAAAGCCTGGCGGTCTGCTACATCCTCTAGAGGTCCCGCAGTGGAAATGGGATAGCGTCTCAATGGACTTCATCGATGGGCTGCCTAGGTCTAGGAGAGGCAACACTATCATTTGGGTAATAGTGGATAGGCTTACTAAAAGCGCCCACTTCTTACCTGTCAAAAGTAAAAGTACTGCCTCATCTCTAGCATCTCTTTACCTCAAGGAAATTGTCCGACTCCACGGAATACCATCCAGCATTGTTAGTGACCGAGACCCTATTTTCACAAGTGAGTTTTGGTGGAGTTTGCAAGAAGCGGTAGGCACGCAGTTATGCTTGAGCACAACCTATCATCCCCAAACCGACGGCCAAATGGAAAGAGTGAACAGAGTTTTGGAGGACCTTTTAAGACTGTGCGTCCTTGACTTCGGAGGAACGTGGGAAGACCATCTTCCTTTGGTGGAATTTTCCTACAACAACAGCTATCAACCAACCATCGGAATGGCACCCTTCGAAGCTTTATATGGAAGACCGTGCCGATCGCCCACTTGTTGGTGGGAGTCTACTGATAAGCTCATACTTGGACCAGATATGATCCGAGAGACTTCAGAGAAAGTAGACTTAATACGAAGAAGGATGAAGACGGCCCAAGACAGACAAAAGTCCTACGCCGACAAGAGGAGGACCGACCTTGAATTTGAGGTTGGGGACAGAGTTTTTCTTAAGGTATCTCCGCTAAGGAACGTTGTTCGTTTTGGAACCACAGGAAAGCTAGCACCAAGGTTTGTAGGGCCATTCCCTATCATCGAGAAAATTGGGAAAATGGCCTATAGATTAGAGCTACCCGAAAAGCTGGCCGGAGTTCACAACGTTTTTCATGTTTCACATCTCCGAAAATGTCTACATGAGTCTGCTGAAGTGGTAGAGCCAAATATCCTAGAAGAAGCTGAAGTGGAGCGCGAAGCAACCGTGAGGAAAGTTCCAATCCGCATATTAGGAACGGAAGTGAAAAAGCTACGCAACCGCGAAGTCAAGCTCGTCAAAGTTCAGTGGAGCGACGCCGAAGGAGATGCAACTTGGGAAACTGAAGCTAGAATACGCGCTGCCTACCCTTCTCTTTTTGAGGGTACATCCTTGATCTTTCTTTTTCCTTAAGTTGCGCTTTTATCTATTTTTTTTTTAGGTATATCTCGTCGACCCTATCTTTTAGGTAGAAACTCTTTGGATGAAAACATGTAGTTGAAACATGTTATGGATGATGGTTGCAAGTGGTTGCAAGTGATTGCTAGTGGTTGCTCGTGGTTGCATATACACACAATCTAGGTTTTAGATCGGCTCAGTCACTTCATATTGCATATGCGTATATGTTTGCATTCGTATATGGTTGAACTTTAATGTGTTATCATATGGATGTTGCATTTGTATGAATGATTGTGCACTCATGTAGAATCATGAATAGGAAAAATTTGCATACACAATGGATTCGTGGCACTTACATAATTCGCATTAAGGAGGTCAACTGAATCAGTAGACCGCCTGATTTTGCATTAGATAAGTACATGTACACACACACTTCGCATATGATCATGAAGCACTAGAAGTCTTTTAAGGACAATGGATGCTCGTGTTTGATGGATGAGTAGATGGATGTTTGGATGTTAGGATATACATTCTTCCTAACTTGAACATTTCGGGGACGAAATCCTTTTAAGTGGGGGAGAATGTAACACCCCGTGTATTCTATAACAGTGAAATTCATAAATTAAAGCATAACTAATTTCAAATAAAAGAATTAAGGGAAACGGGATACGCCATTGTGTTCGTCTCGGGAAAATACGCGAAATAGAGTCCGAGTTTTCGAAAAACGGAGTCCGTATGAGGAAGATATGGCCTCCGGAAGTTTCAGAATTCAGGTTAAAATTCAAACAGACGAAAACAGCTCAGAAAAATAAGTTTCAAATTCAAAATCGGGCCCAATTGGCCAGGGCGGGAAAATCCCCGCCTAAGGCACCCAGGTCGACTTGGCAGTCGACCTGGGCTAGCCAGGTCGACAGGGCTGTCGACCTGGCCCCAGAGCCAGGTCGAACCCAGCCCATCCTGGCTGGCCAGGTCTGTGTTTAGTCGATTTTCTGAGCCTTGCCTTGTCACTAGGGCTAGGTGTCAGCTCCTGATTGGTCTCTCTTTCGAATGAATGGCTACGATTAACCCAAGCTACATCGACGGTCCGAATCAATTCATAAACTCTATAAAAATGACCTTAGACTCTACCTAATCTATTCATTCAAAAATAAGAATGAGGCCATCATGCTGCTGAGGAACGACTGGAAGTAGCCACCAATTTGAGAGACAATCAGGAGACAAACTCTAAAGCATAAAGCAACCACAAGTTAAACTTAAACAAATCAAATCAACGCCTACATCAAAGGAATAGCATCTCCAAATCCAGAATTCAGATTCCTGAATTGAAGAATTCGTCACACGATTGTAAGTAGAGTACTATTCCGATGAGAATAAATAACTGTGTTTGATTTGTGTAAAATGAGAATTACACTTGATTTGTGGTGATAGTAATTCATATTTGTGCGTTGCTATGATTCTAATCGATTTGGAATGTTGTGATATAACGATTGGATATTCGCAAGTATGTAATTCATAATAAAAACTACATGTTTGCGGTAGTTTATTTGAGATTCATGCAAGTATACGATTGGATATTCGCAAGTATGTAATTCATGTTGAAGCTACATGTTTGTGGTTGTTTAATTGAGATTCATGCAAGTATGTGGTTTTGCTACTATGCCAACATAATGTATATTTTTGTACAAAATCACTTTGTGTGTAATTGGATCAAATTTGGGGTATTATGATTCATATGAAATTATGTTGGAATGGGCATCATGATCTATGTATAAAACCATACTTTTGTATTAGAAACAAAAGTAAGCCTCTTTGTGAACTTATGTTGATTTTATGAATATGACTAGGCTATGTTTGGTATTATGCCTAATTGAAAAACATGTTAGGCCTATATTATTAACAAGAATTATATGATAATATATGTGACACATAGCTAAGTTAGATTTACATTCCAATTGCAAGTTTGCATGAATAAAGTAAAAGCCATGATTTCATGTTTAGGAATATTTATGCCATGATTACATGAATAGATCAAAAACCATGATATTTATGCCATGATTACATGAATAGATCAAAAACCATGATTTCATGTTTGGGTATATTTGTGCCATGATTATGTGAATAGATTAAAAATCATGATTAAGCTGGAATAATTCTAGTTGAACTATACTTTTGTATTAGTAACAAAAGTAAGCACCTTTGTAAACATATAGTAATTTTATAAACATGAATTGCTTATGTTTGACATTATGCCTAAGTAAAAATATAGCTTTATGTTGTAGTTAAGACTATGTGTCAATAATGATATCTAATTTTGTTAGATTCTTAACTTAACTACAAGTTTACATGGTTTGATTCATGTCACTTATGCTTTATGACCAAAGTATATGTTACCACAATGCAAGTACACCAGTTTCTATTTTGTAGTTCCAACGTTATGTTGCAAGTTCATGCGTTCACATTCCCCTTTTTGTGTATATAATCACGTTTTAAGCCTCCCCTTCTTTCACGTGGCTAAGTTGGGCTTAAAAGGCTAAGCCCAACATATATTATAATAAACGAACGTATTAAACGGGGGAAATAGCGTTGGGCCAAATTAATTAATAAATGAAAATATAAAAGTAGATGGGCCCAAATTCAAGAATGGGTTGGGCCCATGATTGGTGTAAACCTTTACACCATTAGCTTAAATTGGTTTTGAATAATGGGCCGCAAATATTTACATATAAGAAAATAAAGAAAAGAGACAAAATATGTAAATGTAGAAAATACGATGTGTTTAACCCGAGGTTGGATTGAGTTGTGATGTAAACCTGCCCGGAACCGCCCGGCTATCCAGTAGTCACAACAATACCTATCCAATGTGGGTGGTTAAACATGGAGCCCAATAAGGACCCGAGGTTAGACTGAGTTGTGGCGTAAGACTGCCCGGACCCAACCGGCAACAGGCAGCCACAACAATACATGTCTAATGTGAGAGGTCAAGGCTTTAATAATACAATTAAGGCTGAGTCAGGATTGATAGGATTAAGTAAATTATATTAATACTTAATCAAAATGGAACATGCTAAACTAAACAGATTGATTGGGGTTTAGGTTTATAAAACACTTAACCAACTTAGCATGTTGGCTAGAAATAGAAAAACCTAGTAGCGGGGGACCCTTTTCAGCAATAACCCTATAAGGTATCATGATACCCTGAAACTAGGCAGGGTGGGGCACGATTACTAGGCTGACTGTAAGAGGTCAAATCGACGGCGGTGGTGCAGCAGTGTAGGTTCTAACGGGGTGCGGGCGTGCACACACTCCGGCGCAGAAAAATAAGGCACTGGGCACTAGTAGCATACCTGTGCATTCTAGGATTGTGTCGGGCCGCCACCATGGGACTTGATACACCCCATGGTGGGACCAGCATAGGTAACTACAACATCGGGGGCCGTAAGACACATGTAACTATGCGAGTAGGAGCCGATCATCATAAAATGGATCACTTTACCCTAATTATGGGGTGCCTGTTGGGAACTAGTTTATATGGGTACAGAGATTAATATGGGGTACGATAGTATATTCGACCCTAGACAACTTAACTAAGTTTATGGTGCTTTCCCATTTCTAGTTTATACTTATCATACCCAGTTCTTTATTCATAGACTGAATAGTCCTAGACTTACTCAGGCTTTATGTCTGACTCTACTTTTCTTTCGTCTTCTTTTCTTCCGTCCCCCCCCCCCCCCCCCCCAAGATCCACAGGGAGGGAATACCGCAGCTTGACCAGCCTTCATATCCAGCTTGAAGAGAAAGAATGTATTGCTTGGATCTTTTCGTTTTGGACTATGGCTTTGTACAACAATTATGGGACTTTTGCAGTTTATTTATGTTTTCTTTATGCTTCTTTAAATACTGTAATCAAGACAGTTATGAAGATGTTATGTTTTTGGAAGTATTGTAAGACGATTATGGTATGGTTGTTGTAACACGTATTTTTGGTGAAATAAAAGTTGTTGTTTTTCCGCTATTCAAAAATATGTGTTCTTATATCTGTCTTGTATTTCTATGACTTATACTTATAAACCTCCACCAAAATTAGGGCATTCCCCTTGAGAGTGACCCTAACGGAGGTGGGGTGTTTCAAAGTCTGGCGAGTGCGATAACTTTAACAATATAATTACCAAAATAACTAGGCTAAGGCATGAGTTGGAAAATAAGGAAATGACTGTGAACAATTAGGAATGGCAGAGCAAACTAAAGGAAATAAGAAGAACAAAGATAATGTTAAAGGCGCACCTAGTCGCTATGAGATAATTACTACACTGCACCACACCAAACACCCTAAAAGTTGATCCCGCCTACAAGACTTTAATAATGATAATGGTAGTTTCGTGTACCCCTAGTTTCCTTCATAGGTGCCGCCTGCCCCTATCTCCACTGGGTACAACCACTACCCCCATGCGATCAGCTCCCTAACTCGTAGATACCCGTACTGGCCCCATAATAGGGTGTATCACTCCCTAAAGTGGCAACCCGATACCACCAACAAAGCACAGCTTATACCTACACGATGCAACAACGTCTTACCTACTAGCCCGGGCCCGCACACGCACATGAACCCGTTGGACTTACGTTGCCACCGCTAACACGTTTTGGCCTCTTACAATCAAGCCCAGTATGCGTGTTTCGTCCTCGACTTGGGTCGAGCCCACAAAAATACTTATGGGTTACTGGTTGAAACGGGCCCCCATTACTTGACTCAAGCTATCCACCTAAGCTTGGTCCCCTCTAGTGCATCCCACTTAACCCTCTTCTTATTCATGTTCACTTACATGTTTCAATTTTGGTTAAGTGTTCCTAAGCGTATTTCATAAGCCACCCAAGGCACCCACTCAACCCCCATGTCCCACCACATGTTCATCAGGTTAAGTGTTTCTTAATTCATTAACACTGTAACATTATAAAGACCTCCCTCATTAGACTGGCATTTTGTGGCAGCTGGATTTGCCGGGCGGGTCCGGGCAGTCTTACACCACAAACGAGCCAAACCTCGTGTCTTTACAACTATTACGCATTTAATTTATGCCTAAGACTTCCCACATTAGACTGGCATTTGTCGCAGCTGGATTTACCGGGCGGGTCCGGGCAGTCTTACGCCACAAAAGAGCCTAACCTCGTGTCTTAGGCGATTAATTACACATAATTAATTATCCCCCAGTTTGAATTAATTTCCCTATTCAAATTATCAATTAATTCCAAATTTAACTATGTCCATAATTGACTCAATTATGTCCATCTATTTATGGTATACAAAATTATACCACTTATCATCATCAATTTATTTTATGCCATTTAAGGCATTTATGCCAATTCTCAATATTAAATCTTTTAATATTATCCCATTGCCCCACGTTGTACGTTCGCTCGTTTAACATAAAATATATGTTAGACTCAAATAGTCTAACTTATCGAATAAAGAGAAGGCATCACAACATACATAGAAATAAAACTAGATCTAAACATAACGGGTGAACTTGCATGTGTGAATGAGGTTCTTAATCTAAAACTTGCATAGGCCAAAGTCACAAACTTGCATAAAACTACATATGTCATAGATCTAAATCTAAAGGTGTAAACTTGTTTAGGTAAAAGTCACAAACTTGCATAAACCATGTATGTCATAGATCTAATCATAAGGTGTAAACTTGCATCTAAACATGTAAACTAGCATATAGAATTTTGTGTACTAGCATATAACTCACACATGTCATAGCCTAACTTTAGATCCAATTTACACATAAAATAAATGCCATGAACCATGTAAGGTTGTATATAATTTTCATTAACTTGCATATGGTTCAGATCTAAATTAAATCTAAACTTGCATACATACATACATATGATTTAACATATGTATTAGTTCCAATAACATAACCAAACTAGCATATGAAACATCATTATGAATCATAGATTTACAACATAGATGATAGCATCATAGCTTTACAACATAGATAATAACATCATAGAATTTGCAACATAGATGATAACATCATAGAATTTACAACATAGATAATATCATACGGTCATTGATTCACAACATAACCACATAATCCAAATTATAGCTCAATCCAATTAAATTGTTAATTATTTTATTAAAGAAATCGAACTCACAACTCAAAGAAGTTCTTGAGTTCTGAAATCTGATTTCTGAAATTGATTTAGCTTTCCTTTGAAGAAGGCAATTTATTGTGGTTTAGATTAGAATTGAATTGATTAGCTTTTCTTCTTCTCTAATTGGTGTCGGCTATTCTATGTTGCAAGGTGATGGCATGGAGGCCATGATTCTAATTTTTATTTGATTTTTGGGTTTGAGTCTACATGTGTTTTTATAGAGTTTAGGATTTATTTAGGCCATCCGATCAACCCAGAATTAACCCCATCCATTCAGACCAGATCAGAAACCCTAAGACTCAGCATACAGTCATTAAATTGTCATCAAACAAATCTTCCCGGGGGGGAGGAGCAGGTCGACCCCTTGGTCGACCTTTGTGGGTAGGTCGACCCCCTGGTCGACCTGGCCCTGGCAGGAAATTTCCCGCCTAGCACAATCTGACTCTGAAATTTGAATTTTTGAAATCTGTTTAAATTTTAGTGAAACTTCCGATGGCCATAATTTCTTCATACGAAGTCCAATTTACGCAAACTCGGACTCTATCTCAACCGGAATTCCAGGGCGAACACAATGGAACAACCTGTTTCCCTTAATTCTCACATCTGAAATTTGTTATCCTTTAATTTGAGAAAATTAATATTGAAAATTACGGGAGGTTACATTCTCCCCTCCTTAAAGGATTTCGCCCCCGAAATCTCCAAGTTAAGGAGAATGCATATCCTAACATACAAACAACCATCTACTCAACCATCAAACACAAGCATCCATTGTCCTTATAAAATTCCTAATGTTGTATGAACATATGCAAGAAGTGTGTGTATATGTTCTTTATCTAATGCAAAATCAGTCGGTCTACTGATTCGGTTGACCTCCTCAATGCAAACCATGATAGTGCCATGCATCCATTATGTATGCGAAAGAATCCTATCGATACATATTATTTCTACATGTGTGCACAACCATTCACCAAAATGCATCATCTGTATGATAGTGCAACCATTATACATCCATTAACTTAAATATGTACACACATTTATATGCAATATGCAATATGAAGTGACTGAGCCGATCTAGTGCCTAAAGTGCGTGTATATGTATCCACGAGCGACCACTAGCAACCACTTGCATCCATATGCATCCATCATACATATCATGTCTCAAATAGATGTTTCAACCATTGGACTACCCTATCTAAAGGTCAAAGATACAAGCGAGAGGACATACTAAAGATAAAACAAGTACAAGCTAAGCGATAAAGGAGAAATTAAAAGGCATACCCTCGAAAAGAAAAGGGTACAATGAACGGATTTTCTCTTCTGTCTCCCAAGTAGCGTTGCTCCTCATCATCCCCTCATTGCACTATGACTAGATTGAGCTCTCAATTCCTCAAGTTCTTAATCTCCGACCCAAGAATGCACGTAGGAGCTCGTCGAATCGTCGCATCACGCTCTATCTCCACCTCTCTAAGCAAGCTCGGCTCTACCACTTCCGTGGTCTCATGCAAGCACTTCCTCAAATGTGATACATGGAATACATCGTGTACACCACTAAGTGTCTCGGGCAACTCCACTCTATACTCCATCTATCCAATCCTCTACTTAATAGGAAACAGCCCTACGAACCTTGGTCTAACTTCCTATGACGTCCCGCCCCGCACTAACCGACATTTACTTCAAAAGTGCGTTGTACACATGTCCAGTTAGCACGGGACGGTCGTCAGAAGAAAATGGGAAGAAGGAAATGAACTAACAAGGAACCTGTAGAATGTCTCACAGCGCATGGAATAAAATATAATAATAACATAATCTTGCCATAAAACAGGCGAGACAATGCATAAGCTGAAAACTAAACCAACATAGCAGCGGAAATCCAAATACAGCTTATTACAACTTTCCAAATTACTATCTCTGAAACAAAGAAAGCTTAAGTAGAAGATGCACTACTAATGCCCAAGCAGTGATCTTCAACAACACAGGGAGAATACTATACATATCATACGTGGAAGCCTCCTGCTCGTCTCCAGATCAGCTACTCGCGCACCACCAGCTAACCTGTCTCTAGTCTGCTCGTGTGAGCACCCAGTGTAATAAGAGGAGACATAAAACTCTGGATCAGACATAAAGCCTGGTATGAGCGATAAGCATCTAAACAAAACAATGACAGGTATAATCCAATCATACTTGAACCTAGACCTGCAACCAAAGAGTTAGCTCTACATACTGTACAACACTCTAAGGTGCCCTTTCAAATGGTGTAAAGGTAACGGGAGTGGGGGTGTGCATGTCATAGTGATGGCAAACAATCAAGCATAGCAACCATCCTCACATCTCTCACTCGGTGCGTAAAGCATACGATATCCACTACTTTGGTCACTTAATACTTTGGGCCATGACGGAATCCAATCCCGTGTAACTATCACTACAAGCCCACCATCCATCCCTCAGTGGTGAACCAAAGTTATGAATACCGACAACCCCTTTGCGCACGTCCCGCAGCAAAGCCCAACCATGAAGTGAACTCATTGGTTCCCAACTGGATCCTGAGCTCTAACTTCCACTTGGACTACCTTTGCATCTCGGGTTATTGGTCAATACTGGGTCGGGTCGGATTCACACCGTTGTGTCAGTTCCTGGTCCTCCTCTGGTACGGTTCGGTTCGGGTCCACTCCATCGCGTCGGTTCGGGTCGGGTGTCTCACTTCGGGTCGGGTCGGGTGCCATCTCCCATCCAGCTCATGCTTCCGCTCCGATCAGCTCCCGCGCCCTTCATTTGTTCCGATCCGATCCTCCTCCTTTAGTTGCTCCGATCCTCCTCCATTAGCCGATCCGATCCCCCTCCTTTATCCGATCCGATCCCAATATTGCTAGCATGGCCTTCCTTTCTGCCAGATTTATCAAGTGTCAAGTTCCGATCCAATCGAATCCCTTGCCCAGTTCACTTTCCGATCCGAGCCCCCATATCCGATCTGATCCGGTCCAGAGCCTGCACTTTTCCTGCAACCTTTCCAGCGAGTACTTTACGCCATTCGACGACGTTTTCAACCATTCTAACTATTGAAATCAATCACAAAACATATCATACAATCATAGTAACATGCATAGTCAACCACAAACATCAAAACATCAAAATGATAGGTTAAAATGGATCAAACATACCCAAAACCCCATATTTCCCCTTAAGCATGTTTAGGTGAAACTAATGATAGGATTAGTAAAACTTAACCAAATGAACCCAAATTCATATCAGAGGTCTAAAATAATATTTTAGGAATTTTTTTAGATTTTTCCGAGCCATAATTTCGCTAATCTTCGCTAATTACCATAATTAGCCGTAATTAGTGAAAAACAATGCAAATCACTCACCTTAGCCACAAACAAACTTTAGATCTGAAATAATCTCTGATTTGATGCGAATTCCAATGTTAAACAGCAACTGCAATGTTGATTTGGTGTAGATCTTCCTTGATTTGAAGTTGCTAAGCTTAATCCTTGATTAGGAGATGATTTGGAGGTGAAATTAGAAGGTGGAGGCCATTACTAGGGTTTCAAGAAGGAAAGTGGCGGCTCAAAACTGAAATGGAATGATTCTCTAACTCATTTCAGCCTCCCCATAACCCTAATCCCGAAATGGGTTATGGGCCTATTCACTAATCCCATATTTGGCCCGGTTAAGTAGTTTTTCACCTTCCAAACCTTATTTCAGCCATATCTCCCAAACGGTAAGTCTATTTGGCTATTATGACCACTCTACGGAAAGGTAAACCATCAAATGAATCTAATGGAAGTGTTTTCAGGTCAAAATTCCTTTCCAATCAAAAGTTATGGCCAAAACAAGATCAGCTAGGAGCAAAATGGTCATTTAAAAATCGACAAAAATCATGAACATGGGAAATGACCCCAATAGTCGTCTCCCAAAGTTACATGACCATACGACTTCATATGCGAAAGAAATAAATATTCCATGATCCTATGATGCGTAGAATGCGGGTCGTTACACTCTCCCCCCCTTAAGAAATTTCACCCCCGAAATTCCCTAACCAAAACACACAAAGGGTTCCGCATGCCTATCAACCATAAAACAACAATCAACATGCAAAACAAGTCTATCCTAGCATGTGGTTTACTAATAAGGGAAGAAACTATCACTACCAAAACCTTACTAGGCAAAGAGTTCTGGATACTTCTTCCTTATATCCTCCTCTATTTCCCAAGTACTGTCTTTTTTATTCTCACCCCACTGGACTTTGACTACTTTTACCGCCTTCCTTCGAAGCTGCTTCGTATCGTTCCCAACAATACGCATAGACTTGCGGTTCCCAACCGCCTCGAGTTCAACTTCGATGTTATCCAACTGATCATGTGAAATAGCCACACTAGGGTCGTGCACGAATTTCCTTAACTGGGAAACATGAAATACGTTGTGAACTCCCGCCATCTAGTCAGGTAGCTCTACTTCTTACGCCAAATTCCCAACTTGCTCGAGGACTGGGAATGGGCCAACAAATCTTGGTGCTAACTTACCTCTCCAACCCATCCAAATCACATTCTCAATGGAGAGATCTTGACGAACACCAAGTCGTTAACGAAGAATTCCAAATCTCTTCGTCTCTTATCGAGATAAGTCTTCTGCCTATCTTGGGTAGCCTTCATTCTCTAATATACAATTCACTCAAATACCATCATGACCTGACCTAGTCCTTGGTAAACCATCAATGAAATCCATTGAGACTTGTTTCCAACAGTTGTGACAAACCACTAGGCTTCTTTTTGCTCAGCTTTAACTAACTGGCAATTTATGCATTTGGACATTAACTTCCCAACGCCTTTCTTTATCTTTTCCCAGTAGTAGGTCTAATCCATGTCTCAATACATTTTGTTACCACCGGGATTCATAGTCAATTTCGAGTGATGATATGCTCTAAGCATTTCATCTCTCAATCCATCTACGTTGGGTACAACTAGTCCCTTATTCTTTCGAAGCCACCCTTCTCGATCAAATCCTTACTTGATCATTCTCTTTCCATCGATACCCATCTCTACCCTAGAAATGGTTTCCAATAGATTAGGATCGTCCTTCTAACTGGAAACAATCCACTCAATCAAAACCGTTCTAATCGTCAAGCTTACTAGTGTTTCTGAATCCAATTCACTCTTGGGCCCGAAATCATATCCTGTGATCACTCTGCCCCATGGAGTCATGGCGACTCCACTGCACTGATCCATGGCCACTAGTCCTTCGCTATGTCCACTCTACCCCATGAAGTCATAACAACTCCACTACACTGGCTCATAGCCTTACTAATCCTTTACTATGTCCACTTTGCCCCTCGAGTCATGGCGACTCTACTGCACTGGCTCATAGTCCTACTACAATCACTTTGTTCCCCATCGCTGGAACCGTACAGGTGATAGTCTACTTAAGGGAAGAAAAATAGGAACAACATAGCAACCATAACATCCATTAAACAAGTCCTACCTATCACCTGCTAAATTCATAAACACATCGACACCTACATGATTGGTCTAACCAATCCCAATATGTCGATTCTAGTATGTCTGGTCTAACCAACATCAATAACTAATGGAAGCCCAGCCTCCATACATACACCGATGCCTACTTGACTGGTCCAACCAATCCCAGGCCAATGGAAGCCCCGCCTCCCTACGGACTACCGTACGTCCAACGTACGTTTATCCTCCAAGGATAACTAGATCACGTCCAACGGATCCAGGGTAACGGGCGTCCCCAGATACCCCTGCTTTTAGTCCGCCTAAAATACTTGAGTCCAACCCAAGTCTATCCATTTTCTTGCTGCCCTCTCGAGTCCAACTCAAGCCGAATCCAATTCCTTGCAGCCTTCTCGAGTCCAACTCGAGTCAATCTATAACTCAGACCCAGTCTTGAGTATCCATTAGTGACAAACTCTAGTCAAACGTGAGTCATCTCCCTATTCGTTGCATCTCCAAGATCAACGAACACCCATTTTCTTTTATGAGTTCAAGTCCAATTTGAATCGCCCTGATCTTCGTTGTATCTTCCATGATCAACGAACACATCCTATTCCTTCAAAGTTCTACTATCCAATAGAGAACATCAACATAGGGTCCTAAACAATCCATTACTTTGTATCTTTCTCGAATCCCAGTCGAGCAATCTCATAACCCTATCGAGTCTAACTCTGGGCAGGCTATACCATTGAACAATCTTATCATGTTCCGTCTGCCCATCACTCCTCGAGTAAACCAAGATATCATCCAATGAAAATCACAACAACTATTTACCCCTCACACAAACCATCCTAGCCAAAATCGACACTCCCCAAGCACAAGCCCCAAAGGCCTAAACCAATATCAGACAAGCACCCAAGGAACATCTCCTCCGAGTTCGGACAATCCACATGAGGTGATACTAGCAAAACAATCTAGCACTGGAGTATTCATTTGTCTCCCAGAGACAACTAGAACTTATTACAACGATAACCTTTCAGCTTTCTTAACTCCAGTTACTATCGCCATCACTAGGTAGGTACCTAATACCACCCTATTCCTTTGGAGTAGATCGACTCCCCAAAATAATGCGAAACCCAGTAAAGCCCAAAACAAAGCAATCACAAGGAAACATACATCCATGACTCGATAAGACCACATTAAACAAATCATGCCAAAACTAGTTGAACCACCAATCGGGTTCGTCACTACTAAAGGTCTATCGACTAACTCAGGTTTGTCAAACAAAACCCGATCAAAACATCTTAAATAGAAAGCATACCTTGAATAACGACACCTTTTTCCTTCTGCGCCGCAGTTGGGGCATTTGACGAAGAAGGAACAGCATTGATAGCATACGCTTTCACAGTCTGCTTCTCCCTAGGAGGTTGTGGGCAATCATCCTTGTGATGTCCCGCCTGGCCGCAGTTAAAGCACTTCCTTTCCCCAGGCTTTTCTCGACAATCTCTGGCATAGTGGCCCTTCTTGCCACAACTAAAGCATTCGCCATCTTTCTTATTTTTCTTATTCTGACCATCCTTGGTCGGGTTCTGCTTCCTCTTGTTCTGGGAATTCTTCTTGCCTTCACCGCCTGCTTGCGGCTTTGGCTCCTCTGCAGATGCCGTAGCAACCTCAGTCTTCAACTTAGGGAAAAGGCTCTCTGACCTTAATGCCATTCCTACAATAGACTCAAACGTCTCATCGATATGGTTTATAAGTCTTTCCCCCAAGTACCCATCCAAGCTGGTTATGAACTTCTCGTTCTTCTTTTCGACTGTATCAATAAGGGACCATCCATATTTCGATAGAGTGTCAAATTCAGCGATATACTCCGAGACTGCTCTACCATTCTGCTTAAGCTCCAAGAACTTCCTGAACAGTTCTGATTTATGAGCAGCTAGAATAAACTTATCACAAAAGCGAGTCTTAAACTGATTCCAAGTAACTTGATCTTTTGGAGTAGCTGTTCTAATGGAATTCCACCAATTCATCGCTCGCCCTTGCAGTTGACGAGACGCTAGCCTTCTCTTCATCGCATCCTCAATACCCAAGTCGTCGAAGATACGATCACAGCTATCCAACCAATCCTGAACATCTGTGGCCGACTCCGTTCCGTGGAACGACTTCCCACCAAGGTTAGTGTAATCCTTGCACAACTTGGCGAAGTCGACCCTAGGCGCCTGCACTACTGGACCACCACCATTTCCGGGATTGGGAACTGCCCCTTGAACATCCCTAAGCATCTCCCTCATGAAGTTGGTGAACATTGTCCTCATGTCAGGAGCATTCCCATGGTTGGTCCCTCTACCAGCACCCCTAGTATCTCTAATCATCGTTCAATCTGTAAAGAGAAAACGATTAACGACACCATAGTGGTGCTAGTGCAATACGACTTCATCCTTAGCTATACTAATAATAGTATATATATAGCTTTTGAAAACCAAAGTAATCACAAATACGTGCTCTCATATACGTAATATCTCTCCCTAGTGTCTTTCCCTAGGTTAACTACGCAACCTAGAGCTCTGATACCAAGTGTGACGGCCCGCCCTGCACCAACCGACATTTACTTCAAAAGTGCGTTGTACACATGTCCAATTAGCACGGGACGGTCGTCAGAAGAAAAAGGGAAGAAGAAAATGAACTAACAAGGAACCTGTAGAATGTCTCACAGCGCATGGAATAAAATATAATAATAACATAAACTTGACATAAAACAGGCGAGACAGTGCATAAGCTGAAAACTAAACCAACATAGCAGCTGAAATCCAAATACAGCTTATTACAACTTTCCAAATTACTGTCTCTGAAACAAAGAAAGCTTAAGTAGAAGATGCACTACTAATGCCCAAGCAGTGATCTTCAACAACACAGGGAGAATACTATATATATCATACGTGGAAGCCTCCTGCTTGTCTCCAGATCAGCTACTCGCGCACCACCAGCTAACCTGTCTCTAGTCTGCTCGTGTGAGAACCCAGAGTAATAAGAGGAGACATAAAACTCTGGGTCGGACATAAAGCCTGGTATGAGCGATAAGCATCTAAACAAAACAATAACAGGTATAATCCAATCATACCTGAACCTGGACCTGCAACCAAAGAGTTAGCACTACATACTGTACAACACTCTAAGGTGCACTTTCAAATGGTGTAATGGTAACGGGGGTGGGGGTGTGCATGTCATAGTGATGGCAAACAATCAAGCATAGCAACCATCCTCACATCTCTCACTCGGTGCGTAAAGCATACGATATCCACTACTTTGGTCACTTAATACTTTGGGGCATGACGGAATCCAATCCCGTGTAACTATCACTACAAGCCCACCATCCATCCCTCAGTGGTGAACCAAAGTTATGAATACCGACAACCCCTTTGCACACGTCCCGCAGCAAAGCCCAACCATGAAGTGAACTCATTGGTTCCCAACTGGATCCTGAGCTCTAACTTCCATTTGGACTACCTTTGCATCTCGGGTTATTGGTCAATACTGGGTCGGGTCGGATTCACTCCGTTGCGTCAGTTCATGGTCCTCCTCTGGTTCGGTTCGGGTCCACTCCATCACGTCAGTTCGGGTCGGGTGTCTCACTTCGGGTCGGGTCGGGTGCCATCTCCCATCCAGCTCATGCTTCCGCTCCGATCAGCTCCCTCGCCCTTTATTTGTTCCGATCCGATCCTCCTCCTTTAGCCGCTCCGATCCTCCTCCTTTAGCCAATCCGATCCCCCTCCTTTATCCGATCTGATCCCAATATTGCTAGCATGACCTTCCTTTCTGCCAGATTTCTCAAGTGTCATGTTCCGATCCGATCGAATCCCTTGCCCAGTTCACTTATCCGATCCGAGCCCTCATATCCGATCCGATCCGGTCCAGAGCCTGCACTTTTCTTGCAACCTTTCCAGCGAGTATTTTACGCCATTCGACGACGTTTTCGACCATTCTAACTATTGAAATCAATCACAAAGCATATCATACAGTCATAGCAACATGCATAGTCAACCAAAAACATCAAAACATCAACATGATAGGTTAAAATGGATCAAACATACCCAAAACCCCATATTTCCCCTTAAGCATGTTTAGGTGAAACTAATGATAGGATTAGTAAAACTTAACCAAATGAACCCAAACTCATATCAGAGGTCTAAAATAATATTTTAGGAATTTTTTTAGATTTTTCCGAGCCATAATTTCGCTAATCTTCGCTAATTACCATAATTAGCCGTAATTAGTGAAAAACAATGCAAATCACTCACCTTAGCCACAAACAAACTTTAGATCTGAAATAATCTCTGATTTGATGCGAATTCCAATGTTAAACAGCAACTGCAATGTTGATTTGGTGTAGATCTTCCTTGATTTGAAGTTGCTAAGCTTAATCCTTGATTAGGAGATGATTTGGAGGTGAAATTAGAAGGTGGAGGCCATTACTAGGGTTTCAAGAAGGAAAGTGGCGGCTCAAAACTGAAATGGAATGATTCTCTAACTCATTTCAGCCTCCCCATAACCCTAATCCCGAAATGGGTTATGGGCCTATTCACTAATCACCCTATTTGGCCCAGTTAAGCAGTTTTTCACCATCCAAACCTTATTTCAGCCATATCTCCCAAACGGTAAGTCCATTTGGCTATTATGACCACTCTACGGAAAGGTAAACCATCAAACGAATATAATGGAAATGGTTTCAGGTCAAAATTCCTTTCTAATCAAAAGTTATGGCCAAAACAAGATCAGCTTGGGGCAAAACGGTCATTTAAAAATCGACAAAAATCATGAACATGGGAAATGACCCTAATAGTCATCTCCCAAAGTTACATGACCATACGACTTCATATGTGAAAGAAATAAATAGTCCACGATCCTATGATGCGTAGAATGCGGGTCGTTACACTTCCCAACGGACCCAAAGCAAACAACATTCTATAATGGAGACACCTTAACAAAGACCATATCCCCAATATCAAGATCAATATCTGTCCTCCTCTTGTCCGCATAAGATTTCTGCCTATCTTGCGCCGTCTTCATCCTCCTTCGAATCAAATCGTTCTTTCCTGAAGTCTCTCTAATCATATCGGGCCCAAGCAAGATCTTATCTGTAGATTCCCACCAACATGTAGGCGAACGACACGGCCATCCATAAAGAGCCTCGAACGGTGCCATGCCGTTGCTAGACTGAAAGCTATTATTATATGCGAACTCCACCAAAGGAAGATGTTCCTCCTATGTACCTCCGAAGTCTAAGATACACAGCCTCAATAGGTCCTCTAAAATACGATTCACCCTCTCCGTCTGGCCATCCGTCGGAGGATGATATGTGGTGCTCAAACATAACTGAGTCCCTACCGCCTCTTGCAAGCTCTTCCAAAACTCGCTAGTAAAGATAGGATTGCGGTCGCTCACTATGCTAGAAGGAACACTGTGCAAACGAACTATCTCTCGAATGTATACGGAGGTTATCCATGGAGCAATACTCTTACTCTTCACGGGAATGAAATGGGCGCTCTTAGTAAGTCTGTCTACCACGACCCAAATCCCCATATTACCCTTCCTCGATCTCGGTAACCCATCAATAAAGTCCATCGAGACACTTTCCCACTTCCATTGTGGGGCCTCCAATGGGTGAAGCAACCCACCGGGCTTCTTTTGCTCTACTTTTACTTGTTGGCACACTAAGCATCTAGCGACAAACTCAGCCACATCCATCTTCATACCGGCCTAAAAGTAAACTCGTCTCATGTCCATGTACATCTTGTCCCCGCCGGGATGGATGGTCATCTTCGAATGATGTGCATCATCAAGAATGGCCTTCCTCAAATTCTCGTCCCATGGTACATAAAATCTACCGTCCCTACGTAACCAACCCTTATCATCTAGGGTATACCTACTGAGATAGCTCGATGACTTCCTCCTTTTGAGCTTCTCTATTAAGTCAACCAACTGTGGGTCATCTCGCTGTGCCTCACCAATCCATCCCAAAAGCGTAGGTCTGACCTCTAAGGATGCTAGCAAACCAGGTACAAAGTCAATGGAAGGTCTAAAGTCAATCGTAGAGATGAACTCTAAGCTTCGCCACTCAACAAACAACGGACTCAAGGACAACCTTTTCCTACTTAAGGCGTCTATCACCACGTTACCCTTGCCAGGGGTTTATGCTATCTCGAAATCGTAGGACGCTAAGAATTCCATCCACCCTTGTTGCCTTAAGTTCAAGTCCTTCTGAGAGAACAAGTATTTTAGAGATTTATGGTCAATGAACAATTCGAATTTCTCGCCAAGAAGATAATGGCGCCAAGACTTAAGCGCGAAAACAATAGTGGCCAACTCTAGGTCATGTGTAGAGTAATTTCTCTCATGCACTCTCAACTTCCTTCCTCCATAGGCTATTACCCTTCCCTCTTGCATTAAGACTGCGCCTAGTCCTGACCCACAAGCATCGGTATAAAAAGTAAATGGCTTACCCCCATCTAGCAACACTAAGACTGGGGCTGTGGTCAAAGCTCCCATTAAACGTTGGAACGCGTCATCACAATCTACGTCCCATGTGAAAACTAGGTTCTTCTTCGCCAAGCGTGTTAATGGGGCTGATATTTTTGCGAAGTCTTTGATAAACTTCCTATAGTAGCCAACCAACCCTAAGAAACTCCTCACCTCAGTAGCATTTTTAGGGACCTTCCAATCTTGGATGACCATTACCTTCGCAGGATCCACAGCTATCCCTTCTTTGGAAACCACGTGCCCTAAGAATCGCACTTCCTTCCTCCAAAAGTGACATTTAGAAAATTTAGTTTTAAAGCTATGCGCTCGAAGGGTCTCCAACACTTCCCTCAGATTTAGGGCATGCTTTTCCTCGCTCTTAGAAAAGATCAAGATGTCGTCCACAAAGACTACCACGAATTTATTAAGGTACTCCCTAAACAACCTGCTCATCAAGTCAACAAAGTTTGCGGGGGCGTTTGTCAAACCGAAAGGCATTACAAGCCACTCGAAGAAGCCATCCGGAGTCCTAAAGGCGGTCTTGTCTACGTTATCCTCAGCCACTCTCAACTGATGGAAACTCGTGGCTAAGCCCAACTACGAAAACACTGAGACGCCAACTAATTGATCGAAGAGATCGTCAATCCTTGGAAGTGGGTGCCTATTCTTCTTAGTAAGCTTATTAAGTTCTCTATAGTCCACACAAAGTCTAAGGGACCCATCTGCCTTCGTGGCAAATACTACTGGAGCACCCCACTCCGATATACTACATCTTATGAACCCCTTCTCAAGCAATTGTTTCACTTGCTTAATGAGTTCTCTTCTCTCTCTTGGAGCCATGTGGCGCACTGGCAATGCAACTGGCTTTGCATTATCTACTAGATATATTCGAAATTCTATCTCACATTTTGGGGGTAGACCCCTCACCTCATTGAAGACATCAACATATTCACGGACTATAAGAACAGAATGTAAATCATCATTGGATGCGTCAAGGGATTCTAGGTAGCTAAGCATTACTGGACCTCTAGGGTCGCAAGAAATATCAAGGGTCTTTCCACAACGAGTCAACAATCTAACTACCCTTCTTTCACAATCTAGGATGGCCCCGTATCTAGTTAGCCAATCCATACCTAGAATCAAGCCGTAGCCCATGAAGCCAAGAACAAAGGCGTTGCATTCAAACCCAACGCCCAAGATAGACACTCTCAAATCCTGACAAATCATAGAAAGATGAGACGAACCACCAATAGGATTTGAGATTACTAAGGGATCTGTAACTAAACTAGTATTTTGGTGCAGTTTTTCAACTAATGATGTAGAGATAAATGAATGTGATGCGCTAGAATTGAATAAAGTACGGGCAGGATGATCAAACAGAAAAACTAAACTTTCAACGGAAATCATTCTACCTCGTTCTTGCAGCAGTGGGACCACGAGAGCATGAACTTCCCCCTTGCCTACCCTAGTGCCATAAGAGCCTGCACCTGTCCTCCTGAGGTAGACCCTGCCCTCTGCCCTTTCCTTGGGCAGTCCTTAATCAGATGTCCCACTTCGCCACAGTGGAAACAGCCAGTCTTCTTTTTATTCCTACAATCTTTGCTTAGGTGGCCTGATGTCCCACAGTTAAAGCATCTTTTCTTTCCCTTACCATTGTTGCCTTTACCACCTTTCTTGTTCTGTTGTTGCTGCTGCGGTTTCTTTTGATTCCCTTTCTTCTCGGGTGCCTTATTAGCATTGGCGCCCTTCTCTTCTTCATGCATAAGCGCCATGTCAACTAGTCTCTCAAAGGTAGCCCCCATGGGGATGTGGATCGTTGCTAACCCATGAAGCGGCTCGTTCAAACCCTTAACAAATCTCAGGGCCTTCGTTTCTGCTGTATTCACCAAGTCCAAGCCAAATCTCGCCAACTGATTGAATTTGTTGACGTATTCTTCCACTGATAGATTCCCTTGCTTCAGCGCCAAAAATCTTTCCATATATAAATTCTCTTCAGCCCATGAGAGAAATTTTTCCCCAAACCTACGCCTGAAATCTGGCCATGTATCAACTGGACGCTCTCCGTTAGTGACCTCCCACCAAAACGAGGCCTCATCCTTCATTAGCCAGGCAGCTAACTGGACCTTTCTTCCATCTTCCACTTCAAAGATCCCAAACAATTCTTCCACCTCCTTTAGCCAATTTCGAGCTTCAACAAATGTCTCCGTCCCATGAAAAGGTTTTCCACCCATTGCCTGAAAGTCCTTACATATCTTTGCAAAGGTATCGACACGAGGAGGAGGAGGAGCATTTGCTGGACCTGCGGTGGTGGCCCTAGTGTCCCAATACCTCCTAAACCATCCTGGTATCGGTATCCCCTCAGGTATCTCGGGAATTCCAGACATGCTGAAACGAAAAAGGAAAGATTCAATACAAAAGAACCAAAGGAAAGATATATGGCCCTTGGGGTTATGCTTTCTAAAATAAGCTTTTCTCTTGAAAATACTTTCCTTAAAACATACTTTTGAAGGTACTTCTTTATAAAAGTGTTTTTGAAAAACAAATTTTCAAAATTCATATATGTTCAGGTAACCTTCAGCTCTAATACCACGTGTAACACCCCACGTCCATTAATGTCACTCACAAAGGGAATGCATAAACTTCTACGGAGCGTTTTAAGTGTATATAGAACAGAAACTTAACAACAAGACAGATATAAACAGTACTTAATTTTTTTTTCATTGCAGCGGTAAACACATTGGTTTGATTACATCATCAAAAACCAGAGTCAAAGTACATAATATCCATCTTGACTAGATCAGAGTACATAAAATGAAAGACATAACCCCAACACAAAATAGCCATAAATAAGATAGGCTGAACTTTTACTTCAGCAATCCAAGCAACTTCTAAAAGAAGGAGATACAGCTGTCCAAAATCAAGTTCCACTGGTGCTAGTTCCACCCTGAGCACCTGGGGGAAAAGGAAGAAAAGAGGTGGAAACAAAGGGGGTCAGACATAAAGTCTGGCGAGTGCGATAACTTTAACAATATAATTACCAAAACAACTAAGCTAAGGCATAAGTTGGAAAATAAGGAAATGACTGTGAACAATTGGCAATGGCAGAGAAAACTAAAGGAAATAAGATGAACAAAGATAACGTTAAAGGCGCACCTAGTCGCTATGAGATAATTATTACACTACACCACACCAAACACCCTAAAAGTTGATCCTGCCTACAAGACTGTAATAATGATAATGGTAGTTTCGTGTACCCCTAGTTGCCTTCATAGGTGCCGCCTGCCCCTATCTCCACTAGGTATAACCACTACCCTCATGCGAACGGCTCCCTAACTCGTAGATACCGGTGCTGGCCCCACAGTGGGGTGTATCACTCCCCAAAGTGGCAACCCGATACCAACAATAATGCACGGCTTATACCTACACGATCCAACAACGTCTTACCTACCAGCCCGGGCCTACACACGCACATGAACCCATTGGACTTGCGTTGCCACCGCTAACCCGTTTTGTCCTCTTACAGTCAAGCCCAGTATGCGTGTCCCGTCCTAGACTTGGGTCGAGCCCACAAAGATACTTATGGGTTACTGGTTGAAACGGGCCCCCATTACTTGACACAAGCTATCCACCTAAGCTTGGTCCCCTCTAGTACATCCCACTTAACCCTCTTCTTATTCATGTTCACTTACATGTTTCAATTTTGGTTAAGTGTTCCTAATCGTATTTCATAAGCCACCCAAGGCACCCACTTAACCCACATGTCCCACCACATGTTTATTTGGTTAAGTGTTTCTTAATTCATTAACACTGTAACCTTATAAAGACCTCCCACATTAGACTGGCATTTGTGGCAGCTGGATTTTCCGGGTGGGTCCGGGCAGTTTTACACCACAAACGAGCCTAACCTCATGCCTTTACAACTTTTACGCATTTAATATATGCCTAAGACCTCCCACATTAGACTGGCATTTGGGGCAGCTGGATTTGCCGGGCGGGTCCAGGCAGTCTTACACCACAAAAGAGCCTAACCTCGTGTCTTAGGCGATTAATTACACATAGTTAATTGTCCCCCAATTTGAATTAATTTCCCTATTCAAATTATCAATTAATTCCAAATTTAACTATATCCATAATTAACTCAATTATGTCCATCTATTTATGGTATGCAAAATTATACCAATTATCATCATCAATTTATTTTATGCCATTTAAGGCATTTATGCCAATCCTCAATATTAAATCTTTTAATATTATCCCATTGCCCCACGTTGCACGTTCGCTCGTTTAACGTAAAATATACGTTAGACTCGAATAGTCTAACTTATGGAATAAAGAGAAGGCATTACAACATACATAGAAATAAAACTATACCTAAACATAAGGGGTGAACTTGCATGTGTGAATGAGGTTCTTCATCTAAAACTTTCATAGGCCAAAGTCACAAACTTGCATAAAACTACATATGTCATAGATCTAAATCTAAAGGTGTAAACTTGTTTAGGTAATAGTCACAAACTTGCATAAACCATGTATGTCATAGATCTAATCATAAGGTGTAAACTTGCATCTAAACATGTAAACTAGCATATAGAATTTTGTATACTAGCATATAACTCACACATATCATAACCAAACTTTAGATCCAATTTACACATAAAATAGATGTCATGAAACATGTAAGGTTGTATATAATTTTCATTAACTTGCATATGGTTCAGATCTAAATTAACATCTAAACTTGCATACATACATACATTTGATTTAACATATGAATTAGTTCTAACAACATAACCAAACTAGCATATGAAACATCATTATGAATCATAGATTTACAACATAGATGATAACATCACAGCTTTACAACATGGATAATAACATCATAGAATTTGCAACATGGATGATAACATCGTAGAATTTACAACATAGATAATAACGTATGTTCAATGATTCACAACATAACCACATAATCCAAATTATAGCTCAATCCAATTAAATTGTTAATTATTTTATTAAAAAAATCGAACTCACAACTCAAAGAAGGTCTTGAGTTCTGAAATCTAAGTTCTGAAATTGATTTAGCTTTCCTTTGAACAAGACAATTTGTTGCGGTTTAGATTAGAATTGAATTGATTAGCTTTTTTCCTCTCTAATTGGCGGCGGCTATTCTAGGTTGCAAGGTGACGACATGGAGGCCATGATTCTAATTTTTGTTTGATTTTAGGGTTTGAGTCTACATGAGTTTTTATAGAGTTATGATTAATTTAGGCCATCCGATCAACCCAGAATTAACCCCAGCCATTCAGACTAGATCAGAAACCCTAATGACTCAGCATACAGTCATTAAATCGTCATCAAACAAATCTGCCCCCGGGGGGGGGGGGGGGGGGTAGGTCGACCCCATGGTCGACCTGTGTGGGTAGGTCGACCTGGCCCTGGCAGGAAATTTCCCGGCTAGCCCAAACTGACTCTGAAATTCAAATTTTTGAAATCTATTTAAATTTTAGTGAAACTTCCGATGGCCCTAACTTCTTCATACGAAGCCTAATTTACGCAAACTCGGACTCTATCTCAACCAGAATTCCGAGACGAACACAATGGCACAACCCATTTCCCTTAATTCTCAAATCTGAGATTAGTTATCCTTTAATTTGAGAACATTAATATTGAAAATTACGGGGTATTACACTATACACTTTGGATAATCCTACATATACCACTCAATCACATTTTTCTTATTTATTAGGTTACTTGGGTTAACAACACTCGGGGCTTACACACACATCGTACCCATTTACTTCCCATTGGATTACCTAATAAAATATATGTAGCTACCCACAATATTAAGGTACACCCCATGGTACCCCACTCGCATGATCCCCACTGTAATGCCATAAAAATGTATGCAGTCCCACATCCTATACCGGAATGACATACAGATCTCTATATAACAATGTTACGTTCTGCATATATCTTCCATTACTGCGCGACGTAAGCGTACGGACCGCCACCTTCGATTGAATCAGATTCCATCACAGAGTAATCCCCTCAAGTATATGATACACCACCCAGAGCAGACATGCATGTATCTATATTTTCCCATGTACGTATCGTAAATCGTAGCTCGATGCCTTAACCACACATGCCTCTAATATGCACCGAGTTCTGTGGTAGGGCTATACAAGAAACACGGAACTCGGTTGGGAGCTTTTCCATATTTATACTGGCCCGGCTTTAAGGGCCTCAAAATACAGATATCCCTCGAGTCTGTTTTTCATGGTGATTATGGCCTCACCTCGGTCCCTCCCTCAACCAGTAAAGACTACAGGAGCTAAGCAACTTGCCTTAACAAACAATCTAAACATCCATTTGGCGTCTCCCCTCAACCACCGTACCTCGATAGTGAAAGGTGAATGGCATCTTGGGTTTAGCTCTAGTCTTTTCGCATTCCACTGGCTTCCGATAACTTGTACCTGACGATCCACTATCCTTATTGGTCCTGACCTCGCCTCTCATTGAGGCGATCGCCGAATCAACCTAGTGTCACCTCGTCATAGCATTATGACTGCAAAACTACTTTTGTGGTCAAGGCCCACCCACCTAGTAGTAACGCGCAAACCAACCTCTACGAGCACAGCCTAAATCTGTCACCGTACAGAGGACTACCAGGAGCACCTTATGTATCTCAGGAAGCCGCATGCTTCTCCTTCCAGTCCTTCGAAGCCGACAGAATAATCAGATGAACGTGTGCTCCCCTCGTGCCTCATGACACCATGATGATCTACCCCATTGGGTTATTCACCCTCAAACGTGCGGACTAGTCCAAGCACTTCATTTTAATATGTTATTAGACCCTATGTCTGAACATTTCTTTATGCGCTTGCTTTACCTTATCAGGTTTGCATTTAATTTGGTTATTCCCATTCACATTAACTTCTTATTCAAATTACCAAATTCCTCTTGTTTATTAATTTCAGTCAACCCAATTAAGTTTATTAATAAGCCCACAACATGTTATTTCCTAGATTGTGATTCAAGGTCTGTAATCCTCAATCCCTTTATAATCTTGTTTGATTTCATTGTCACAATAACATGTTCTACTTAATATGTAATTAAGTATATCTCAATTCACATGTTTTCTGTTTAACATGTCAGTCATTATTTATGATTAAATATAACTTATTTCATTTAATAAGTTTGCCTCACTCTTTCCTATTTAATCATAATTCCATCTTACATTGTCATTACAACTTATCGTTGTTTACTTATTAACTTAGTTCTCTTAACTAAGGTTCACTAATAAGTCTTCTTTCCATTTATTATAACCTATGTTATAATTTCCTCTTGACCCTTGTACAAGCCTTAATATGTTATTCTTATCAGCAGATTTCAGATTTCCAAGTTTACAGATTACTTAATTTATAATTAAGTACAACTTCTTACAATTCATAAATTTTCCCCTTTTCTCTAATTATTACAAACAACTGGTTTCAGTTTTCCCCATTTACTGATTACTTAATTTACAATTAAGCACCACTCATCTCATTACATAAGTTTTCTCATTTTCTTAATCGTTTATTACAAACTAAAATTATAATCTCCACTTTTCCCCAGGACAAGTTTTCCTATTATATAACATTCTCATTAATGTAATTAATTTATAATAGGTTAATATCATTCCCCGTTCTTTCCATTCCTTTTACTGTTGTAACTTTTCATTCAATTCTCATTCATTTCCATTAATTACAATTAATACTATTTATCAATCCTGCTATTATATATATTTATATGTGTGTGTTTATGCACTAGACCTCTCATATTAAGCCTACACTAGTGGATACTGGATTTGCCGGGCTGTTCCGGGTAGACTTCTTCCACAAGTTAACTTAACCTCGTGTTTTAGCACCATTACATGTTTATTTACACACTAGACCTCTCACATTAAATTAACAACTTCTGGACGCTGGATTTGTCGGACGGTTCTGGGCATACTTCTACCACAAGTAGAATTTAACCTCGTGTCTAAGTGTAGTCACAGTTTTCTATTTACTGTAAATTTTCAATATAATTTAGGCATGTCCATTCTTTCAAACTTTCACTGTATTCTATATTTTACATGTCATCGTATTAAGCCCATTTTACGTTGCATGTCCTTTCTAACATGTAATTAATGTTTATCTCAAGATAACATATGATCGCCAAATCATGTATTTATTCTAATTTAACATGTAATTATTCCCATTTCTACAATTAAGGATTCAAGTACATAATTGTCACAAGCTAACATGTAATTATAACAACAGTAATCATTACACATATTTTTAACAAGTTTACATGTGAATAGGTGAACATTTCAGCACATTAAACGTTTCAACATATGAATTTCTAACATATTAATATTTTATCATATTAATATTTCAACATGTCATAATAGCATTTCAACACTTTTAATCATTATATCATATTTACATGACATGTTAACGGGGAATGTTAAACGATAAAATACCATTATCAAAAATGATATAACTAAAAGCCTCTCACCTAATTTGCTTTCCAATTCTTGGATCTGGTCCAGATCGAGCATTCCATGGTTTTTCTAATTGGATTTAGAACCTAACAACCAGAGATCCACAATTTTTACTAAACGAAAAAGGGAAGAAAGAGGAAGAAAATTGAATACACCAGATCTAAGAATTTTACCTTACTTCGCATATGATTTTGAACACCTTCTTATTAAGATTCATTCTTTTCCTCTAGATCTTGATTCAGAAGTTTCCTAAACTAATTATCTTATTTTTCTGAAGAGATTTAAGGAGGAGGAAGAATGGCAAAGCTTAGATGTTGTCTTAGAGAATGTGTTATTTAGGCTAGGCTCTACTAGCTTATTTATAGGTGTTCAGGATCTTATCGTACACACTGTGTTGAGTCAGCATTGAACCTAATTAAGAACATAGTCTAGATTCATCGACGAATCTAGCTGGATCTGGGGGGTGTCAACCCCCTATAGGGGTGTCAACCCCTCTATGGGTCCCGCGAACTGTTTTGGTGTAGAAGTTTGAATTTCAAATGTTTGAATTTCTGGAATTTATTTAACTATTATATTCACATGTAATTTCTTGTACGTATGCATATCTTATAATGACCATTTTACGCGTATATATATATATATGCACAAGTTTCATTTCATTTTCAAAATTCAAACGGTGTTGCACCGTTATTTTATTCTTGTCATATTTCATCAATTGTAGCCTTATCTTGAACTTTATCTATTGTATACATATATATATATATATATATATATATATATATATATATATATTTGCACAAATATACATATATATTCTCATATATATACATATTTTTTTCTTTACTTCCTTATCTGCATATTTTTCCTTATATGTGCGTTTATACATATTTCCTCCCATGAATATGTGTTATTTCAGCCGTTCCCTTAAAAAAAATGATAGCGGCATGGAACGAACTCTATACCTCTTGTATGAAAATTACATGCTTTACCAACTAGGCTACTAAAACTATTGTTAACAAGGCTGAGAACAATGGTAGTAATTGTTCTCTTCTAATTCCCTTTTTTTATTTGTTACAATGTGTCATTTAAACCATTGCATGAATCTTTTTCTTTTATTTCTCTTTTATTATTAATGCATAATCAGTGCATGCAACATATTTACACCGCATGCAACAATCCTTCTTTCTTTTAATGCATGCATTAAATTTTTGTTTGCATTATCTTTATTTTATTCTTCATATATACATTAATGTCTATGCAAATATATGCATTATTTAATTATTAAATTGTCATAAAATGCGGGGTGTTACAATAAACTCAAAATCAACTTCCGTCAAAATAGAATCTTCATGGAAGTCGTAATAATATATAATCGATATAAATTTCCATATCGGACTAATACTATATTCAGAATAACGGCATAGGCTGTAACAATCCGGAAAATCTGATAATATATAATAATATATTAAAATAATATTGATGATTGGTGATTGGATATTCCCGCAGTATCATTAGTGGATGCCCGCAATACCATTAGCGGATGATTTCCCTATGCGCCCCACAATATATATAGTGGATGACCTTCTATACTGTGATATCCTGCCTCGTAGCAGGATGGGTATTATTATTGTTGACTAACATCTGTGGATGCAGGAAAACAGGTCGGAGGGATCCAATTGGATTCCTGAACATTTACTTATTTGTTTGTTTCCATATATTTGCTGATTGATCACCTATGATAGTATATGATATTTGTGGGTGTGTGATCACATTTGACTTTGATTTTTAATATTCTTGAGTGTCAAAAATAATATATGGATCTTGAAAATAGAATTTTAAATATATAAAAGTATTTAAAGAAAATATTTAATTTCAGATAGGAATGTTTTATCCGAATAAAATGGAATTTAAAAGCAAGTATTTGTTTAAAACAAATAATTTGAAGAAGTGATTTTACAAGAGACATTGATGAGAAGTAAAAATTGTTATCAATGGGAAATTTAGGAAAAACATAGATTGTGTATGAATTGGGAAAGAAATGGAAATCGATAAATAAACCGTTATTCAAAAATAGATTGAATTTCCCATTCACAAGGGAAATTATTATTTTTAAATAGAAATGTTCATTGGAAATAAGAATTATAAGTATAATTTAAAAAGGGAAGGTTTGTTCAAACAAATGTGTTAATGAGATAATTTTATAAACAATGTTTATAAAAGAATGAATGATTAACATTTGAGAATTGGGAAAATATGGGTTTCAAAATAGAATTGAAGTATATAAGGAACTTAAAGGAAAAATATTTATATTCAAATAGAAATGTTCATTTAGAAACCAAATTAAATAGAATTGAAAAGTAAGTGTTGGTTTAACAAATAAAATAAGAATTCGATTATTTAAATGACATTTATAAAAGGTGAAAACCATATATTGGAAATATTTGAGAAAGCTATAATTTGAGCGTGGATTTGGAAAGGAAGTGGGAATGGTAGTTTGGGTCTAACTTTTGAAATGAATTACAATTTTCAAACTTGCAAATATAAAGGAGATTTCGTGTAATAACTCAATAGAAGTTATCAATGTAATTGAAACCTGGGATTTGCAAGTACAAAATCAATTTGACTACTTAAGTCAAATATGGGTTAGTGTTGAGGAATATTATTCACGGGTGAGGTGAATTAGTGTTAAAGCAAATAAGTTGATTCTATAAGAAGGGTTTTGAGTTATAAACTCTAATTGAATTTGATTTAAAGTAATTCAAATGATAAAAACAAGATTTTAGATGATAAATATAAATAGTAAGGAATTTATAAATGATACCTATATACATATAGTTTAGTTGTAGAATGCAGTTGAGATGAATAAAGATGATTGGTATAAAAACTTGGTTTTACAAAAGTTAAACCAAAATTTGAGTTGATCAATGAGAGGATATCATTATAAGGAATTTTGTTCCAGTTTTAGAAATAGATAAATTTTTAGCAAAACCATTTTTCGAAATCATATCTTTAAATGGGTTATCGGATATTGGTAGTAGTAAATGGTTTGAAATTATATTGTAAGTAAAATATTTGAAATGGTTATAAGTTGAGATAAATATCTCGTTTGACGTGATAATTAATAATTGATGTTTTATTCGTCAAGAAATGAAATTTAGGAAATTATTCTCTTCCTAGTTAAGGTTAGAGACTAGTGATTGAGATGAGAAATACATGCTTAAAGGAATTTTAAAATGAAAGAGTTTGAATATTCTTATATATTTATATAAGAAGAGAAAATGAATATTTCATTTATTGGAAAGTAGGGAAGTCTTAAACAAATGATTGGTTAATCAAAAAGAGATTAAAATGATAATAGTTGACAATTTAGTGAATTCAAAATTTCTTTTATGGATGAATGGTTGTTTTATTTGATAGTTAAATAAACGACTGATGGCAAGGACTACTCGATACTGATCCATAGGGTGATTCCTAGGATGCGGTAGGAGAGTGCCTTCAGTTTGTCCAATCCCAGGACAACTTGTATGGACAAATGTCTAACATCTTATTTCCCAAGGATCACGTACATTGATTTCTTCAAACGTACCATAGTTGATGGCGGAGAAAAGGTTTTCTCTATCTTGATAACTAGAGTATTTTTGTGGACGTCAATTAGTGATACCTGATGGATTTGACGATGTGGCATTCAAAGTAATGGTGGCCAGATGATCTAGAAATACGACTATAACCTCAAACCTCACAACCGGGAAATGACAAAAATCGGGCAGGCAACATGGCTATGTGGGTCGCACCCATTAAGGTGTATTGTCACCATCTAGAGAATATTCATATTTGTTACTTCTTTTCGCTTCTGTATCTCCCGAGAACGGTTATGTTGCTAGCAACCTTAGGTGACAATATATTCGATACACTCAAGAGAAATGAGTGGTCGGTCGTGTGTGGGCCGGGTTGCAAGACGTTCTTGTTGAACCCAGTGTATTCGTCTCTAGAGATAAACTATCGGAAGGTGGTCCCATACCTTGTCATAGTTGGAAATCCAATCTCGAATAAGTGCCCGCGATTTTAATTGTGTATTATATATGTAGAGCGTGAGATGCACGCGTTCTACTAGATTGATATTTATTTGTATTTAGACGCTATTATAATTTCAGAAAGGATATTGATTTCAAAAATGGTTTTGGTTATCGTAAGGTAAAAACCGTCCGTGTTTATGTATGCATTGGTCTTGCGATTATCCTTTTCTTTCGAAATGATTTTTAATGTTAAAATCAAGTTGGATGCTACCAATAATTTAGCGAGTTATTCTCACGCTGGTTCACCAGACTGACCTATGGCGTTTGTAATGCTCGGGTCAGATCGAGTTGGGTCTGACCGAGTTTACAGGTTCAGGATAGGATGATACAGATTCCTGGAGACGAGCTGAAGGAGATCATGTGTATGATATATATAGTATTCCGCTGTGTGTTTTAAATGAGGACAGACGGTTATAACTGTCCAGATGAATTGAATGGCCATTGTACTCTGATAAATTGTAAGTATTATTTCATGTTTTCAATAGAGTTATTTCTGTATTATATTTTATTCCACTGCGATGTGAGACTGATGTTGTGGTTAGTTATTCTTCTTTTTCTTCTATTATAATATTTCTTTGTTCTTATCTCACCCTCTAACTTCTTTCTTAAACGGTTTGGATTTTTGGTACTCGAGTTGGATACGGGATGTATTTGTGTCAAATTCGAGCATCGAATTTTCCGATTCGTTACAATTAGACTGAGTTACGGTGCAAAACTGCCCGGACCCGACCGACACATCTAGTGACCGCAATAATACCTGTCTAATGTGAGTGGTTGGTGCTTTAATGAATGAATTAAAGCTAAGTCAGGGATAGTAGGGTTAAGTTAATTAAGGCAACAATTAACCAATACAACATGTTAACTAAACTAATGTGTGGGGTTAGGTTAACTTGGACACTTAACCAATTTAACATGTTGATTAGGAAACCCTAGTAATGGGGACCCATTTCAGCAATAACCCACATAGATGTATCATGGTACCCTGAACTAGGAACGGTGGGACACTATTACTGGGCTAATTATAAGCGCTCAAAACAACGGCGGTTGGTGCGTCAGTGTAGGTTCCGACGGAGTAAGGGCATGCACGTACTCCGGAGTGGAAAAAGCGGGCACTGGGTATCAGTAGTTATACACTGTGCATCTTGAATTGTGTCGGGTTACCACCATAGGATTTGATACACCCCATGGTGGGACCAGCACGGGATATACAATCGAGCGGGGCCGTATGACATAAGAGGTAAATACATGCGAGTAGGAGCCGATCGATAAAAAGGGATCACTGGGTTTGAACTCATGATGATGGTTGAAATATCTAGTAGGTGCAAAGGATATGGACATGAGTGCGATAGTATGATTAGTTTATCTTACCTTATTTATCTTGCCTTATCCTATGTTATCTTAATTCCTGATTATTGTCCCGTGTCCAGCTTATTCAAGTCATGTTTCTCTTATCAGTTTACATGCTGAATAATCACTAGACTTACCAGACTTATGTCTCACCCATTTTCTTTCGCTCTCTTTCCTTCCATTTCCCCTCCTCCTCAGGTACCCAGGGAGGGAATAGCTCAGCTTAATTTGGACCGTTCATCTTTCCAAGCTTGAAGACTCTGTGATGTATAGCTTGGAATCTCTTACCTTTGGCTATGGCTTTAGACACACTACTACTTGGTGATTTATGCAGTTTTATTTCGTTTTATGCTTCTTTAAGTTATAATCAAGACAGAGATTTTGATGTAATGACTTGGAAGTTGGTTTGAAACAGTTTTACTGTAATGTTTTTGTTATGAACCACGAATGAAATAAATTTAGTTTTTCCGCTGCTTATATACGTTTGTCTTGTAAATTATCTGTGTCTTTTACCTATAATGCTCCACCAAAATTAAGGCATTCCCTTTGTGAGTGACTTTAAACGGAGGTGGGTTGTTTCACTCTGGATGATGGATGATTGTTTATCATTGTTGCTATGTACATGTGATGTATGAAATCCATATAACTAACATCATATGTTAATTGATTGGGTCTCATTCCAATTTGGAAATAACGAATATTTTAAAATAATGAAAATTTTAAAATAACAAATATTTTAAAATAATATTCAGTAAAGGATTAAAATGTGAATTTGATGTCCAATTTTGGATGGACACGAAAATATTGAAATATGTGAAGCCGTATTGATTAGATATGCGCCATTTTAACACGAACGATTTTTATATCGATTTTATTCATTTTTATAATGAATATCGAAAAGGAATTGATTTTAAAAGCTGGTATTTTGAAAATATTATCATTAAAATATGGTAATGATAAGGAGTATTCAATTTTGATTTAAAATTGAAATAAAAGTGGGGATCGTTTTTAAAACGAATTTATAAAATATATTCTGAACGAAATATATATATATATATATATATTAGTGGCTTGAATTGAACGCGCCGCGCTGCGACTGTTCGCAAATCTCGACCATTGACTTCGAATTGACATTACGGGAGATCTAACCGTCGGATTCTCCTTAAACCGGAACCGTTGGGTTCGTATTAGAATGAGCTATCCAATGAATATAATAGATTTAAAATCTGATGGTTGGATTTGGAATTATCTCCAAATCAAATTTGGAAAAGTCGCTATGGTTGCAGTTCGGTGGCCGTTATTGGAAACCAATTGTACGGGCCTTGATAAAATTATTAAAAAATTTAATAATTTGTGTAAAATCATAATAAATGATTTGGAAAGAATTTGGATGAAAAACTCCACGTTTGTAATGATAAAAATACTTTTTTTATCAAAATGAACTAGTTATTAACTAGAAAGATAATCCAACGTTTTTAAATAAATAATTTGAATTTGTGAATGGTTTTAATCTTACCAGAATTTTCCAATGTATGAATTGGAATGGATTCAAATAGAAATCATCTTCGAGATATTTCGATATTGGATTCTGTGACTAGACGGATATTGTGGAGGAATTTCGAAGATAGATATATATATCGTTATTCCCCATACGATATGTGTTGGTTTCAGAATTTGATATTGAATGTAAGCCGAAATTATTTCTATATAGAGCCTTATATTTAATATCAAATTGGATTTTGGGTTTGTCGTGAATGTTTTTTTAAATAACACTGTTCTTAAACCCCGTGTGAAAAGAATAAATCTTTTAATTAAGATTAATAGAGTTTCCAGTTATATTTAGTAAATTGGAATAAAATGGAATGTGAATTGGGTTTATAGTGAACTGTGTTTTTAACGACATTCATTCTTTAACTCGATAAACAGTGCAATGTGACTTGGAATATATAAATATTTTAATTAAGATTAATGGAAATTTTCCAAAGAAAAGTTTTCCAATTTAATATATTAGATTGGAATTGAGTGGAATTCGATTTGGTAATAATCGAGATGTTCTTCTGTGAAGGAAGACTGTTACTATATATGGAATTTAAAGGGCTTCGCCATTACTCCATTTATACTATTCGTTGGATACGGAAATTTATATCGATTATATATTGACTTTTTACCGTGATCATTCCATAGTTAATGGAATTTTATTTTGGATTTATTGTGAACTGTGTTTTAAATGACATTGGTTCTTTAACCCAATTAAAGACATAATTAATTTCCAAAAATTTGAATAATCATTAATTAATGATTGGTGAGATTTAAAACTAAATTGGACTTTTAACGAATCTTTAATTAGATTGAAATGTGAATGTGATAATTTAAATTATCAAATGTGGGAAATGATCGAGAATGGAGTATCACCAGTTTTGCCCCAAGCGATAGTTAAATCTTTAATTAGATTTAAACGTGAAATGGTAATTAATTTTACCGATAACACCGTGATGTTAGATATGGAGTATTACTAGTTTTGCTCCATGGGATGAATAGGTTGATATTGGGAAGTAAATTAAAAGATTACTTCGGTAAGGTTCACTAATCTCGACTAGTTCGGAAAACCTTAATTTGGTTTAAACTGTGAAAAGAATATTTGAATAAAAGAATATTGTGGATTGGATTAAGGCGTATGTTGTGTTTTTATAGCACTTGTTTATGAGATAAGCGAGTTATTCGGAAATTCCGAGTTTATACCCATTCTGAATAGCTGATTCGACGATAAGTCGACGATTAAGACGGTGGTTGAAGACCGGAGATCTTCACATTGTTTGGATGATTATTGATGTCTTGATTGGGCTGTACACCCAAGACAAGGTAATAAGTTGTGATCGTCCAGACGTAGTTGGAGAACGACCGGATATGCGAGGACCTCTCTCCTATATTGGACATATGGGACGAGGAATAAGGTGCTTCTGGTTTCGTTCAGACCCAAAACAGACTTGTAAATGGATAGTATGTCTGACATTGTATTCCTTTATACTGTATTTGTTGATCTCTGCCAAATATATATCTGTTTGGTGGCGGAGAATTTATTCTCTTGCTTAACACCCTTCTCTAAGACGTATGAGCTCAGAGGTTATATATTGGCAGAAGTCAGTGGTACGGTATGGATTAACTGTGTGGCATGTTGAGTGGCATGGATCAAGGCTTTTGTTGAAAAGTAGAGTCTTGTGGTTGATGATCAAAGCACGACTTTGAATAGCATAGCTTTGTGTATAGCATTAATTCGCGAGGCTCACACCTCGATATGAGTCAAAATCGGGATAAGGGACCCAAGGAGTGCACGACGTTTCTTTCTAGCTATGTGTGGTGTCACGGTATGGAGCCCAGACATTTATTTATTTTTACCTGTGTGGATGATGGATAACGAGGCGCCTCAGATATATCGATCACTACGGGGCCAATGGATAGGTCCGATAGGACCGGGAAACGTGTGTTCAGGAATAACCAATCCTCAAATGTGACACCCCACCTCCGTTAAGATCACTCACAAAGGGAATGCCTTAATTTTGGTGGAGCGTTTATTGTGTATAGAACAGAAAAGTAAACAAGCCACATCAAAAACCAACTACAAAACCAAATACACTTATTATCCATCTTGACAAATAAGTTCTGAGTACATAAAATAAAAGACATAACCCTAGCATAAAATAGCCATAAATAAGATAGGCTGAACTTTACTTCAGCGATCCAAGCAACTTCCAAAAAGAGAGAGATAAAGCTGTCCAAATCAAGGTCCACTAGTGCTAGTCTCACCCTCAGCATCTGGGGGGGGGGAGGAAGGAAAGAGGAGGAAACAAAAGGCGTTAGACATAAAGTCTGGCGAGTGCAATAACTTTAACAGTATAATCATTAAGTAACTAGGATAAGGCACAAGCTGTAAAATAAGGAAATGACTGTGAACCAATGGGCATGTCAGAGCAAACTAAGGAATAAGATGAACAAAGATAACTTTAAAGGCGCACCTAATCATTATAAGATAATTACTACATTGCACCACATCAAACACCCTAAAAGTTGATCCCGCTTACCAAACTTAATAATGATAATGGTAATTTTGTGTACCCCTATCTGCCTTCAAAGGTGCCGCCTGCCCCTATCTCTACTACGTGTACCCACTATCCCCATTCGATCGACTCCCTAACTCGTAGATACCCTTGCTGGCCCCATAGTAGGGTGTATCACTCCCCAAAGTGGCAACTCGATACCACTAAAAATGCACGGCTTATATCTACACGATGCAACGTCTTACCTACCAGCTTGGGGCCACACACGCACATGACCCTGTTGGACTTGCGTTGCCACCGCTAACCCGTTTTGACCTCTTACAATCAAACCCAATACGCATGTCCCGTCCTCCACTTGGGTCGATCCCACAAATATACTTTATGGGTTACTGGTTTGAAAAGGGCCCCCATGTATGGCACAAGCTTTCCACCTATGCTTGGTCCCCTCTAAGGTTTTCCCCACTTAACCCCATTCTTATTCATGTCTTTTTACATGTTTCGATCTTGGTTAAGTGCATCTAATTGTATTTCTCATGCCACCCAAGGCACCCTCTTAACTTCACATGCCACCCATGGCACCCACTTAATCCCCCCATGTCCCACCACATGTTTATCTAGTTGAGTGTTTCTTAGTTCATTAACACCGTAACCTTGTAAATACCTCCCACATTTGACAGGCATTTTTGGCTGCTTGATTTGCCGAGTGGGTCCGGGCAGTCTTACACCACAACAAGCTTAACCTCGTGTCTTTACAACTGTTACGCATTTAATTCATGCCTTGGACCTCTCACATTAGACTGGCATTTGTGGCTGCTGGATTTGCCGGGCGGGTCCGGGCAGTCTTACACCACAAAAGAGTCTAACCTCGTGTCTTCGGCGGTTTATTATTACTCATCTTTATTTAACCCCAAATTGGATTAATATCCCTATTCAAATTTGTGAATAAATTCCAAATATACTTATGTCCATAATTTTCACCTAAATTATGTCCATAAATACCAGTTTTTCCGATTAATGTCTTAAACTAATTATATACCATTTTAAGGTCATTTATGTCAATTCTCAATATGTGTATATTCAATATTACCCCCATCGTTGCCACGTTGTTCGTTTTCTTATCATGATATATATATATATATATATATATATTAGACTAGCAGTTAGTCTAATGGCATAAATGGGAAGAAACATCGCAAATTTGCATAACACACAAAATGGATCTAACTTACTAATAAGGATTACAACATATCTTGCATAAACTTGGTATTGTCATGAATCTAAACATAGGCTAAAAAGGTGTGAACTTGCATATATGAATATAGTTTTCACCCAAAACTTGCATATATGAATATAGTTTTCATCCAAAACTTGCATAAGCCATAGTCACAAACTTGCATAAAACTATGTATGTCATAGATCTAAATCTAAAGGGGTAAACTTGATATATGTAAATCTAATTTCTACCTAAACTTGCATATAGTCACTTTGTTTGAATCACATGTAAACTTGTATATAGTTCATATAGAAACTAGCATATAATCTACACCCAAACTTGCATATACAATGATGTCAAACATGAATCAGGTTGAACATAGATGATTAGGTATATACAAAGGGATTCACAAAAAACTATCATTATAAACAACTAGAATATATTCACAAAATATCGCATTTTTCCCAATGTTTTACAAACATAACCATAAAACCCAAATTATAACTCAACCTAATTAACTTGTTAGTTATCTTATTAAAGAAATCGAACTCACAACTCAAAGAAGGTCTTGAGTTCTGGGATCTAAGTTCTGAAATTGATTTAGCTCGCCTTTGAAGTAGACAAATTTGTTGTTGTAGTTGTTGTAGACTTGAGTTGAATTGAGTTGATTAGCTTTACTTTTCCTCTAGTTGCTGACGGCTATTCTAGGTTGCAAGGTGATACCATGACGGCCATGGTTCTAATTTTGATTAGGTTATAGGGTTTGAGTCTACATGTGTTTATATAGAATTCAGGATTAATTTAGGCTATCCGATCAACCAAGAATCAATCGAGACCATCCAGTCAAGATAGGGTGACACCTCAGCCCTAATGACTCAGCACTGAGTCACAAAATCGTCATCTTTTAGATCTGCCCAGGGGGGGGACAGGTCGACCCCCAGGTCGACCTGTTGGGGGGAGGTCGAACTAGGGTCGACCCCCTGGTCGACCTAGGTCCTGGGCCGGAATTTTCCCGCTCAGCCCGCTTCTGACTTCTGATTTGAATTTTTGAATATGTTTTCAAGCTGTTTGAATTTATTTGAATTTTCTGGAAACTTCTGACAGCCATAACTTCTTCATACGAAGTCCAATTTATGCAAACTCGGACTCCATCTCAACCAGAATTCCAAGATGAACACAATGGTGTAACCCATTTCCCTTAATTCTCACATTTTAAATTAATTATTGTTTAGTTCGTTAGCTTATGTTAATAGAAAACACGGGGTGTTACATCAAACGTAAGAGAGGACCGGCCTGGGAGGATCCAAAGGTTGCCCATAGTGCGTAATCCTAAGGCATTTGCTAGAGTGTCTCGAAGCGGTGAGGAGTACATCCCTTGCCTCGACTCATGATGGAAATCCAATTTCAAATACGTGACATTTCGATTTTAGTTGTAGTTCGTAGTATGGCGACATGATATATGGTACCCATGTCGTTTATGATTGATACATTTATATTTGAAGTGATTTTGGCACTATACACTTATAGTAATATCAAAATGATTTGTTTTAAAACGTACCAAGCATGTTTGGCTATTATAAGGGAAAACTCTATCCTCCGGCTTGCGTTGCATTGTGTGATGAGACATGAGTCTTATAATAGCTTCATTTTTCGAAAAGCATTGCGATGTTTATAAACTGTTTTATGCACTGGTATTCTTGGGAGAAAACCAATTCTGTGTTATATGGCGTGGTCCCTTGATTTACTTTATTTCTAAAGTAAAGTTTCAATACCTGTTTTAGTTCTCACACCAGTCCCATGATTGACTTGGAGTTTATTGTTTTAACCTGAACTTTGGGTGCCCCTATTTTCCGCACGGGCAGCTAGTAGTTTTGGTTTTGTTGATATTATTTTCACAGGATCTTGGATTTACAGCTGGGGCTATATTTGGAAAGCTTTGTATCCGTATATTTCTTTCAATTGTGTTATGTATTATTTTTCCGTTTCTATGTAAATTATTTTAATCTCTGGTACTTTTTTGATGTATATTATTTATTCATACTTTGTTATATTCTTGTACTTTGATGTAATTGTTGTAATAGCAATAAAGTGTTCTTCTATTTGCATTCTAATTTGTTGTGTTCTTGTTACAATCCGTGTTTTCCGGTCTCCTCGGAGGCTAGTGAATTCGGGTCGTAACGGTTGCTTTACAGAATTTGTTGTTTCCTTTTTTAGTTGTACCATTTCTCTTAGCTTATTTAATCATCTGATTTAAGTTCAGTTTTCAAATAAGCCTTCTATTCCTTCAACTAAAACAGGAAAACAGACACTCTACACAACTACTACTAAAGGCCAAGAATCTCGGGACTGTGTCCCCCTCAAACAACAAGCTTGATTCACGGGATCAATGGCAGGTTTAGGTGTTACCCTAACTACACTACAGGAACAAAATAACAGAACGATCCCAACAGAAATGCAATAACGGGTTGCACCTCTAACATGAAAATTAACAACATGATCTAAATACTTACTTGCCTTTTTACTATCTAGTAGTCACCACTAGTCCTAGCTATGTACCAACAATTATTTCAAGCAACACCGTAGGCTTTTCAATGCTTACGCATTATGTGGGAACTTACTATTTTTCCAAGATAATTCTCGCTATTTTCTTCATAGGTTCAAAACTTTTCCCGTCTTTCCTAGGCACTAATTCTTACCAACTCCATACTTTTAAAACATGGTTTGTCCATTTCATTTAAATTTCCTTCCAAAAATTAGAAGTGCAAAATTTTATTTTCATCATGAAAATTTACTTTTGCCAAACCATAAAAGCATGTCATTTTATATTAAAAAAATGTAAAACATCTTCTTTTCAAATCACAAAAACTAGAGTAGATAAGGACAACTATTTCTCAATTGGGTTAACAACTTGTTCTTACCTATAAGGTCAGTTCAGTCTCTTACTAGAAGGTGCAACAATCTACTCTATTCTTAATTTCTACACTAATTTTGTCCACCCAACAAAATTTTCTCTTTTAAACAATTTGTCAAAAATCATTGTCAAAAGAATAGAGACTTCAAAACTTTCTTTATTAAAAATTCTTGTATGAAATATAACAAGAAAATTAGCGAGTCATACATGCTCTATAATATACACCTTTTACTGAGAGAATTTTACTTTAGACCAAGTTTTCGCAAGAAATCACAATTTACAACCCAATTTCACTTTAAAACTCAGTATTTGTACTTTACATATTTAAAACTATAACTTTTAAGAATAAAACATGAAAACACCATAAACTATTTTCCCAAAACTTTTAAAATTTCAGGTTCTTAAAAATTAACAATGGGGTTAGACTCAAAGCGGGTTTCCAATTTTCCTAGGCTTTCCTAGACACCCCCCACAAAGTCAATTCTCTCAACTATATATATTTCTGATCCATTTTTCTCTTTCTAACTTTTTTAAATTTATAAGTTTTTACTGCCAAGCCCACTAATCCAAAATACTAACATATGGGATCCTTCTTTCTCTATTTCAAAATATATTTTACACTTCCTACCCAAATTTCTAAGGGTCTCAAATTTCCATATTCATTCCTTTAGTGTACAAAACGAACATCCCATTTCTTATCATATTTTACTCTTTCTATTTAGTGGGTTTCTCTATAGATCTAGGTATATATATAATATTTATATTTTTAAAATACAAATATGTTCACTCACTATTTGTATAGGAATCCAAAACCTAAGCTCTGATACTGGATGTAGCAACCGGAATTCCGATAGGATGGATTTTTTTTTCAAAATTCTAATTAATCGAAACCTGTGTCGGTTACTCTGGTATCTGCAGAAAAGACAAAGATATAAAATATATCAGAGCGCAGAAAATACTCACAGTGGAATGGATAAAGTATAATATAATCAAAGTATAGTCTTACCGTAGTAATAAAACTGCCTAACCACTATCCAAAGCTATCATATCTCTACCAAAAATCTAACCTGCGAGTATGTTATGAGTTAGGGGTCAGAACACAAGTTCTGATGACTGGATTTAAACTATATGTAACACCCCACGTCCATTAATGTCACTCACAAAGGGAATGCATTAACTTCTATGGAGCGTTTTAAGTGTGTATAGAACAGAAACTTAACAGCAAGACATATATAAACAGTACTTAAAAATTTAAAATTTTATTCATTGCAGCGGTAAACACATAGGTTTGATTACATCATCAAAAACCAGAATAAAAGTACATAATATCCATCTTGACTAAATCAGAGTACATAAATTGAAAGACATAACCCCAACACAAAATAGCCATAAATAAGATAGGCTGAACTTTTACTTCAGCGATCCAAGCAACTTCTAAAAGCAGGAGATACAGCTGTCCAAAATCAAGCCCCACTGGTGCTAGTTCCACCCTGTGCACCTTGGGGGGGGGGGGGGGGGAAGAAAGAAAAGAGGTGGAAACTAAGGGGGTCATACATAAAGTCTGGCGAGTGCGATAACTTTAACAATATAATTACCAAAATAACTAGGCTAAGGCATAAGTTGGAAAATAAGGAAATGATTGTGAACAGTTAGGAATGGCAGAGCAAACTAAAGGAAATAAGAAGAACAAAGATAATGTTAAAGGTGCACCTAGTCGCTATGAGATAATTACTACACTGCACCACACCAAACACCCTAAAAGTTGATCCCGCATACAAGACTTTAATAATGATAATGGTAGTTTCGTGTACCCCTAGTTTCCTTCATAGGTGCCGCCTGCCCCTATCTCCACTGGGTACAACCACTACCCCCATGCGATCAGCTCCCTAACTCGTAGATACCCGTACTGGCCCCATAATGGGGTGTATCACTCCCTAAAGTGGCAACCCGATACCACCAACAAAGCACGGCTTATACCTACACGATGCAACAACGTCTTACCTACTAGCCCGGGCCCGCACACGCACATGAACCCGTTGGACTTGCGTTGCCACCGCTAACACGTTTTGGCCTCTTACAATCAAGCCCAGTATGCGTGTTTCATCCTCGACTTGGGTCGAGCCCACAAAGATACTTATGGGTTACTGGTTGAAACGGGCCCCCATTACTTGACACAAGCTATCCACCTAAGCTTGGTCCCCTCTAGTACATCCCACTTAACCCTCTTCTTATTCATGTTCACTTACATGTTTCAATTTTGGTTATGTGTTCCTAATCGTATTTCACAAGCCACCCAAGGCACCCACTCAACCCCCATGTCCCACCACATGTTCATCAGGTTAAGTGTTTCTTAATTCATTAACACTGTAACATTATAAAGACCTCCCACATTAGACTGGCATTTGTGGCAGCTGGATTTGCCGGGCGGGTCCGGGCAGTCTTACACCACAAACGAGCCTAACCTCGTGTCTTTACAACTATTATGCATTTAATTTATGCCTAAGACTTCCCACATTAGACTGGCATTTGTCGCAGCTGGATTTGCCGGGCGGGTCCGGGCAGTCTTACACTACAAAATAGCCTAACCTCGTGTCTTAGGCGATTAATTACACATAATTAATTATCCCCTAATTTGAATTAATTTCCCTATTCAAATTATCAATTAATTCCAAATTTAACTATGTCCATAATTGACTCAATTATGTCCATCTATTTATGGTATACAAAATTATACCACTTATCATCATCAATTTATTTTATGCCATTTAAGGCATTTATGCCAATTCTCAATATTAAATCTTTTAATATTATCCCATTGCCCCACGTTGTACGTTCGCTCGTTTAACATAAAATATACGTTAGACTCAAATAGTCTAACTTATCGAATAAAGAGAAGGCATCACAACATACATAGAAATAAAACTAGATCTAAACATAAGGGGTGAACTTGCATGTGTGAATGAGGTTCTTAATCTAAAACTTGCATAGGCCAAAGTCACAAACTTGCATAAAACTACATATGTCATAGATCTAAATCTAAAGGTGTAAACTTGTTTAGGTAAAAGTCACAAACTTGCATAAACCATGTATGTCATAGATCTAATCATAAGGTGTAAACTTGCATCTAAACATGTAAACTAGCATATAGAATTTTGTATACTAGCATATAACTCACACATGTCATAGCCTAACTTTAGATCCAATTTACACATAAAATAAATGTCATGAAACATGTAAGGTTGTATATAATTTTCATTAACTTGCATATGGTACAGATCTAAATTAAATCTAAACTTGCATACATACATACATATGATTTAACATATGTATTAGTTCCAATAACATAACCAAACTAGCATATGAAACATCATTATGAATCATAGATTTACAACATAGATGATAGCATCATAGCTTTACAACATAGATAATAACATCATAGAATTTGCAACATAGATGATAACATCATAGAATTTACAACATTGATGATATCATACGGTCAATGATTCACAACATAACCACATAATCCAAATTATAGCTCAATCCAATTAAATTGTTAATTATTTTATTAAAGAAATCGAACTCACAACTCAAGGAAGGTCTTGAGTTCTGAAATCTGATTTCTGAAATTGATTTAGCTTTCCTTTGAAGAAGGCAATTTGTTGCGGTTTAGATTAGAATTGAATTGATTAGCTTTTCTTCTTCTCTAGTAGGTGTCGGCTATTCTAGGTTGCAAGGTGACGACATGGAGGCCATGATTCTAATTTTTATTTGATTTTTGGGTTTGAGTCTACATGTGTTTTTATAGAGTTTAGGATTTATTTTGGCCATCCGATCAACCCAGAATTAACCCCAGCCATTCAGACCAGATCAGAAACCCTAAGACTCAGCATACAGTCATTAAATTGTCATCAAACAAATCTGCCCGGGGGGGAGGGGCAGGTCGACCCCCTGGTCGAACTTTGTGGGTAGGTCGACCCCCTGGTCGACCTAGCCCTGGCGAGAAATTTCCCGCCTAGCCCAATCTGACTCTGAAATTTGAATTTTTGAAATCTGTTTAAATTTTAGTGAAACTTTCAATGGCCATAATTTCTTCATACGAAGTCCAATTTACGCAAACTCGGACTCTATCTCAACCGGAATTCCGGTGCGAACACAATGGCACAACCTGTTTCCCTTAATTCTCACATCTAAGATTTGTTATCCTTTAATTTGAGAAAATTAATATTGAAAATTACGGGAGGTTACATTCTCCCCTCCTTAAAGGATTTCGCCCCCGAAATCTCCAAGTTAAGGAGAATGCATATCCTAACATACAAACAACCATCTATTCAACCATCAAACACAAGCATCCATTGTCCTTATAAAATTCCTAATGTTGTATGAACATATGCAAGAAGTGTGTGTATATGTTCTTTATCTAATGCAAAATCAGACGGTCTACTGATTCAGTTGACCTCCTTAACGCAAACCATGATAGTGCCATGCATCCATTATGTATGCGAAAGAATCCTATCGATACATATTATTTCTACATGTGTGCACAACCATTCACCAAAATGCAGCATCTGTATGATAGTGCAACCATTATACATCCATTAACTTAAATATGTACACACATTTATATGCAATATGCAATATGAAGTGACTGAGCCGATCTAGTGCCTAAAGTGTGTGTATATGTATCCACGAGCGACCACTAGCAACTACTTGCATCCATATGCATCCATCATACATATCACGTCTCAAATACATGTTTCAACCATAGGACTACCCTATCTAAAGGTCAAAGATACAAGCAAGAGGACATACTAAAGATAAAACAAGTACAAGCTAAGCGATAAAGGAGAAATTAAAAGACATACCCTCGAAAAGAAAAGGGTACAATGAACGCATCTTCTGTTCTGTCTCCCAAGTAGCGTTGCTCTCATCATCTCCCCATTGCACTATGACTAGTTTGAGCTCTCAATTCCTCAAGTTCTTAATCTCCGACCCAAGAATGCACGTAGGAGCTCGTCGAATCGTCGCATCACGCTCTATCTCCACCTCTCTAAGCAAGCTCGGCTCTACCACTTCCGCGGTCTCATGCAAGCACTTCCTCAAATGTGATACATGGAATACATCGTGTACACCACTAAGTGTCTCGGGCAACTCCACTCTATACGCCATCTATCCAATCCTCTACTTAATAGGAAACAACCCTACGAACCTTGGTCTAACTTCCTGTGACAGCCCGCCCCGCACCAACCGACATTTACTTCAAAAGTGCGTTGTACACATGTCCAGTTAGCACGGGACGGTCATCAGAAGAAAATGGGAAGAAGGAAATGAACTAACAAGGAACCTGTAGAATGTCTCACAGCGCATGGAATAAAATATAATAATAACATAATCTTGACATAAAACAGGCGAGACAATGCATTAGCTGAAAACTAAACCAACATAGCAGCGGAAATCCAAATACAGCTTATTACAACTTTCCAAATTACTGTCTCTGAAACAAAGAAAGCTTAAGTAGAAGATACACTACTAATGCCCAAGTAGTGATCTTCAACAACACAGGGAGAATACTATACATATCATATGTGGAAGCCTCCTGCTCGTCTCCAGATCAGCTACTCGCGCACCACCAGCTAACCTGTCTCTAGTCTGCTCGTGTGAGCACCCAGTGTAATAAGAGGAGACATAAAACTCTGGATCAGACATAAAGCCTGGTATGAGCGATAAGCATCTAAACAAAACAATGACAGGTATAATCCAATCATACTTGAACCTGGACCTGCAACCAAAGAGTTAGCACTACATACTGTACAACACTCTAAGGTGCCCTTTCAAATGGTGTAAAGGTAACGGGGGTGGGGGTGTGCATGTCATAGTGATGGCAAACAATCAAGCATAGCAACCATCCTCACATCTCTCACTCGGTGCGTAAAGCATACGATATCCACTACTTTGGTCACTTAATACTTTGGGCCATGACGGAATCCAATCCCGTGTAACTATCACTACAAGCCCACCATCCATCACTCAGTGGTGAACCAAAGTTATGAATACCGACAACCCCTTTGCACACGTCCCGCAGCAAAGCCCAACCATGAAGTGAACTCATTGGTTCCCAACTGGATCCTGAGCTCTAACTTCCATTTGGACTACCTTTACATCTCGGGTTATTGGTCAATACTGGGTCGGGTCGGATTCACTCCGTTGCGTCAGTTCATGGTCCTCCTCTGGTACGGTTCGGTTCGGGTCGACTCCATCGCGTCGGTTCGGGTCGGGTGTCTCACTTCGGGTCGGGTCGGGTGCCATCTCCCATCCAGCTCATGCTTCCGCTCCGATCAGCTCCCTCGCCCTTTATTTGTTCCGATCCGATCCTCTTCCTTTAGTTGCTCCGATCCTCCTCCTTTAGCTGATCCGATCCGCCTCCTTTATCCGATCCGATCCCAATATTGCTAGCATGGCCTTCCTTTCTGCCAGATTTCTCAAGTGTCAAGTTCCGATCCGATCGAATCCCTTGCCCAGTTCACTTATCCGATCCGAGCCCCCATATCCGATTTGATCCGGTCCAGAGCCTGCACTTTTCCTGCAACCTTTCCAGCGAGTATTTTACGCCATTCGACGACGTTTTCGACCATTCTAACAATTGAAATCAATCACAAAGCATATCATACAATCATAGTAACATGCATAGTCAACCACAAACATCGAAACATCAAAATGATAGGTTAAAATGGATCAAACATTCCCAAAACCCCATATTTCCCCTTAAGCATGTTTAGGTGAAACTAATGATAGGATTAGTAAAACTTAACCAAATAAACCCAAATTCATATCAGAGGTCTAAAACAATGTTTTAGAATTTTAGGAATTTTTCTAGATTTTTCTGAGCCATAATTTCGCTAATCTTCGCTAATTACCAAATTAGCCATAATTAGTAAAAAAAAACAATGCAAATCACTCACGTTAGCCACAAACAAACTTTAGATCAGAAATAATCTCTGATTTGATGTGAATTCCAATGTTAAACAGCAGCTCCAATGTTGATTTGGTGTTGATCTTCCTTGATTTGAAGTTGCTAAGCTTAATCCTTGATTAGGAGATGATTTGGAGGTGAAATTAGAAGGTGGAGGCCATTACTAGGGTTTCAAGAAGGAAAGTGGCGGCTCAAAACTGAAATGGAATGATTCTCTAACTCATTTCAGCCTCCCCATAACCCTAATCCCGAAATGGGTTATGGGCCTATTCACTAATCCCATATTTGGCCCGATTAAGCAGTTTTTCACCTTACAAACCTTATTTCAGCCATATCTCCAAAACGGTAAGTCCGTTTGGCTATTATGACCACTCTACGGAAAGGTAAACCATCAAATGAATCTAATGGAAGTGGTTTCAGGTCAAAATTCCTTTCCAGTCAAAAGTTATGGCAAAACAAGATCAACTAGGAGCAAAATGGTCATTTAAAAATCGACAAAAATCATGAACATGGGAAATGACCCCAATAGTCGTCTCCCAAAGTTAAATGACCATACGACTTCATATGTGAAAGAAATAAATATTCCTCGATCCTACGATGCGTAGAATGCGGGTCGTTACACTCTCCCCCCCTTAAGAAATTTCGCCCCCGTAATTCCCTAACCAAAACACACAAAGGGTTCCGCATGCCTATCAACCATAAAACAACAATCAACATGCAAAACAAGTCTATCCTAGCATGTGGTTTACTAACAAGGGAAGAAACTATCACTACCAAAACCTTACTAGGCAAAGAGTTCTGGATACTTCTTCCTTATATCCTCCTCTGTTTCCCAAGTACTGTCTTTTTTATTCTCACCCCATTGGACTTTGACTAGTTTTACCGCCTTCCTTCGAAGCTGCTTCGTATCGTTCCCAACAATACGCATAGACTTGCGGTTCCCAACCGCCTCGAGTTCAACTTCGATGTTATCCAACTGATCAGGTGAAATAGCCACACTAGGGTCGTGCACGAATTTCCTTAAGTGGGAAACATGAAATACGTTGTGAACTCCCGCCATCTAGTCAGGTAGCTCTACTTCATACGCCAAATTCCCAACTTGCTCGAGGACTGGGAATGGGCCAACAAATCTTGGTGCTAACTTACCTCTCCAACCCATCCAAATCACATTCTCAATGGAGAGATCTTGACGAACACCAAGTCGTTAACGAAGAATTCCAAATCTCTTCGTCTCTTATCGAGATAAGTCTTCTGCCTATCTTGGGTAGCCTTCATTCTCTAATATACAATTCACTCAAATACCATCATGATCTGACCTAGTCCTTGGCAAAATATCAATGAAATCCATTGAGACTTGTTTCCAACGGTTGTGACAAACCACTAGGCTTCTTTTTGCTCAGCTTTAACTAACTGGCAATTTATGCATTTGGACATTAACTTCCCAACACCTTTCTTTATCTTTTCCCAGTAGTAGGTCTAATCCATGTCTCAATACATTTTGTTACCACCGGGATTCATAGTCAATTTCGAGTGATGATATGCTCTAAGCATTTCATCTCTCAATCCATCTATGTTGGGTACAACTAGTCCCTTATTCTTTCGAAGCCACCCTTCTCGATCAAATCCTTACTTGATCATTCTCTTTCCATCGATACCCATCTCTACCCTAGAAATGGTTTCCAATAGATTAGGATCGTCCTTCTAACTGGAAACAATCCACTCAATCAAAACCGATCTAAACGTCAAGCTTACTAGTGTTTCTGAATCCAATTCACTCTTGGGCCCGAAATCATATCCTGTGATCACTCTGCCCCATGGAGTCATGGCGACTCCACTGCACTGATCCATGGCCACTAGTCCTTCGCTATGTCCACTCTGCCCCATGAAGTCATAACAACTCCACTGCACTGGCTCATAGTCTTACTAATCCTTTACTATGTCCACTTTGCCCCTCGAGTCATGGCGACTCTACTGCACTGGCTCATAGTCCTACTACAATCACTTTGTTCCCCATCGCTGGAACCCTACGGGTGATAGTCTACTCAAGGGAAGAAAAATAGGAACAACATAGCAACCATAACATCCATTAAAAAAGTCCTACCTATCACCTGCTAACCAATCCCAATATGTCGATTCTAGTATGTCTGGTCTAACCAACATCAATAACTAATGGAAGCCCAGCCTCCATACATACACCGATGCCTACTTGACTGGTCCAACCAATCCCAGGCCAATGGAAGCCCCGCCTCCCTACGGACTACCGTACGTCCAACGTACGTTTATCCTCCAAGGATAACTAGATCACGTCCAATGGATCCAGGGTAACGGGCGTCCCTAGATACCCCTGCTTTTAGTCCGCCTAAAATACTTGAGTCCAACCCAAGTCTATCAATTTTCTTGCTGCCCTCTCGAGTCCAACTCAAGCCGAATCCAATTCCTTGCAGCCTTCTCGAGTCAATCTATAACTCAAACCCAGTCTTGAGTATCCATTAGTGACAAACTCTAGTCCAACGTGAGTCGTCTCCCTATTCGTTGCATCTCCAAGATCAACGAACACCCATTTTCTTTTATGAGTTCAAGTCCAACTTAAATCGCCCTGATCTTCGTTGTATCTTCCATGATCAACGAACACATCCTATTCCTTCAAAGTTCTACTATCCAATAGAGAACATCAACATAGGGTCCTAAACAATCCATTACTTTGCATCTTTCTCGAATCCCAGTCGAGCAATCTCATAACCCTATCGAGTCTAACTCTGGGCAGGCTATACCATTGAACAGTCTTATCATGTTCCGTCTGCCCATCACTTCTCGAGTAAACCAAGATATCATCCAATGAAAATCACAACAACTATTTACCCCTCACACAAACCATCCTAGCCTAAATCGACACTCCCCAAGCACAAGCCCCAAAGGCCTAAACCAATATCAGACAAGCACCCAAGGAACATCTCCTCCGAGTTCGGACAATCCACATGAGGTGATACTAGCAAAACAATCTAGCACTGGAGTACTCATTTGTCTCCCAGAGACAACTAGAACTTATTACAACGATAACCTTTCAGCTTTCTTAACTCCAGTTACTATCGCCATCACTAGGTAGGTACCTAATACCACCCTATTCCTTTGGAGTAGATCGACTCCCCAAAATAATGCGAAACCCAGTAAAGCCCAAAACAAAGCAATCACAAGGAAACATACATCCATGACTCGATAAGACCACATTAAACAAATCATGCCAAAACTAGTTGAACCACCAATCGGGTTCGTCACTACTAAAGGTCTATCGACTAACTCAGGTTTATCAAACAAAACCCGATCAAAACATCTTAAATAGAAAGCATACCTTGAATAACGACACCTTTTTCCTTCTGCGCCGCATTTGGGGCATTTGACGAAAAAGGAACAGCGTTGATAGCATACGCTTTCACAATCTGCTTCTCCCTAGGAGGTTGTGGGCAATCATCCTTGTGATGTCCCGCCTGGCCGCAGTTAAAGCACTTCCTTTCCCCAGGCTTTTCTCGACAATCTCTGGCATAGTGGCCCTTCTTGCCACAACTAAAGCATTCGCCATCTTTCTTATTTTTCTTATTCTGACCATCCTTGGTCGGGTTCTGCTTCCTCTTGTTCTGGGAATTCTTCTTGCCTTCACCGCCTGCTTGCGGCTTTGGCTCCTCTGCAGATGCCGTAGCAACCTCAGTCTTCAACATAGGGAAAAGGCTCTCTGACCTTAATGCCTTTCCTACAATAGACTCAAACGTCTCATCGATATGGTTTATAAGTCTTTCCCCCAAGTACCCATCCAAGCTGGTTATGAACTTCTCGTTCTTCTTTTCGACTGTATCAATAAGGGACCATCCATATTTCGATAGAGTGTCAAATTCAGCGATATACTCCGAGACTGCTCTACCATTCTGCTTAAGCTCCAAGAACTTCCTGAACAGTTCTGATTTATGAGCAGCTGGAATAAACTTATCACAAAAGCGAGTCTTAAACTGATTCCAAGTAACTTGATCTTCTGGAGTAGCTGTTCTAATGGCATTCCACCAATTCATCGCTCGCCCTTGCAGTTGATGAGACGCTAGCCTTCTCTTCATCGCATCCTCAATACCCAAGTCGTCGAAGATATGATCACAGCTATCCAACCGATCCTGAACATCTGTGGCCGACTCCGTTCCGTGGAACGACTTCCCACCAAGGTTAGTGTAATCCTTGCACAACTTGGCGAAGTCGACCCTAGGCGCCTGCACTACTGGACCACCACCATTTCCAGGATTGGGAACTGCCCCTTGAACATCCCTAAGCATCTCCCTCATGAAGTTGGTGAACATTGTCCTCATGTCATGAGCATTCCCATGGTTGGTCCCTCTACCAGCACCCCTGGTGTCTCTACTCATCGTTCAATCTGTAAAGAGAAAACGATTAACGACCCCATAGTGGTGCTAGTGCAATACGACTTCATCCTTAGCTATACTAATAATAGTATATATATATAGCTTTTGAAAACCAAAGTAATCACAAATACGCGCTCTCATATACGTAATATCTCTCCCTAGTGTCTTTCCCTAGGTTAACTACGCAACCTAGAGCTCTGATACCAAGTGTGACGGCCCGCCCTGCACCAACCGACATTTACTTCAAAAGTGCGTTGTACACATGTCCAGTTAGCACGGGACGGTCGTCAGAAGAAAAAGGGAAGAAGGAAATAAACTAACAAGGAACCTGTAGAATGTCTCACAGCACATGGAATAAAATATAATAATAACATAACCTTGACATAAAACAGGCGAGACAGTGCATAAGCTGAAAACTAAACCAACATAGCAGCGGAAATCCAAATACAGCTTATTACAACTTTCCAAATTACTGTCTCTGAAACAAAGAAAGCTTAAGTAGAAGATGCACTACTAATGCCCAAGCAGTGATCTTCAACAACACAGGGAGAATACTATATATATCATACGTGGAAGCCTTCTGCTCGTCTCCAGATCAGCTACTCGCGCACCACCAGCTAACCTGTCTCTAGTCTGCTCGTGTGAGCACCCAGAGTAATAAGAGGAGACATAAAACTCTGGGTCGGACATAAGGCCTAGTATGAGCGATAAGCATCTAAACAAAACAATAACAGGTATAATCCAATCATACATGAACCTGGACCTGCAACCAAAGAGTTAGCACTACATACTGTACAACACTCTAAGGTGCCCTTTCAAATGGTGTAAAGGTAACGGGGGTGGGGGTGTGCATGTCATAGTGATGGCAAACAATCAAGCATAGCAACCATCCTCACATCTCTCACTCGGTGCGTAAAACATACGATATCCACTACTTTGGTCATTTAATACTTTGGCGCATGACGGAATCCAATCCCGTGTAACTATCACTACAAGCCCACCATCCATCCCTCAGTGGTGAACCAAAGTTATGAATACCGACAACCCCTTTGCACACGACCCGCAGCAAAGCCCAACCATGAAGTGAACTCATTGGTTCCCAACTGGATCCTGAGCTCTAACTTCCATTTGGACTACCTTTGCATCTTGGGTTATTGGTCAATACTGGGTCGGGTCGGATTCACTCCGTTGCGTCAGTTCATGGTCCTCCTCTGGTTCGGTTCGGGTCCACTCCATCACGTCGGTTTGGGTCGTGTGTCTCACTTCGGGTCGGGTGCCATCTCCCATCCAGCTCATGCTTCCGCTCCGATCAGCTCCCTCGCCCTTCATTTGTTCCGATCCGATCCTCCTCCTTTAGCCGCTCCGATCCTCCTCCTTTAGCCAATCCGATCTCCCTCCTTTATCGGATCTGATCCCAATATTGCTAGCATAGCCTTCCTTTCTGCCAGATTTCTCAAGTGTCATGTTCCGATCCGATCGAATCCCTTGCCCAGTTCACTTATCCGATCCGAGCCCTCATATCCGATCCGATCCGGTCCAGAGCCTGCACTTTTCCTGCAACCTTTCCAGCGAGTATTTTACGCCATTCGACGACGTTTTCGACCATTCTAACTATTGAAATCAATCACAAAGCATATCATACAGTCATAGCAACATGCATAGTCAACCACAAACATCAAAACATCAACATGATAGGTTAAAATGGATCAAACATACCCAAAACCCCATATTTCCCCTTAAGTATGTTTAGGTGAAACTAATGATAGGATTAGTAAAACTTAACCAAATGAACCCAAATTCATATCAGAGGTCTAAAATAATGTTTTAGAATTTTAGGAATTTTTTTAGATTTTTCTGAGCCATAATTTCGCTAATCTTCGCTAATTACCATAATTAGCCGTAATTAGTGAAAAACAATGCAAATCACTCACCTTAGCCACAAACAAACTTTAGATCTGAAATAATCTCTGATTTGATGCGAATTCCAATGTTAAACAGCAGCTCCAATGTTGATTTGGTGTAGATCTTCTTGATTTGAAGTTGCTAAGCTTAATCCTTGATTAGGAGATGATTTGGAGGTGAAATTAGAAGGTGGAGGCCATTACTAGGGTTTCAAGAAGGAAAATGGCGGCTCAAAACTGAAATGGAATGATTCTCTAACTCATTTCAGCCTCCCCATAACCCTAATCCCGAAATGGGTTATGGGCCTATTCACTAATCACCCTATTTGGCCCGGTTAAGCAGTTTTTCACCTTCCAAACCTTATTTCAGCCATATCTCCCAAACGGTAGGTCCGTTTGGCTATTATGACCACTCTACGGAAAGGTAAACCATCAAATGAATCTAATGGAAGTGGTTTCAGGTCAAAATTCCTTTCCAATCAAAAGTTATGGCCAAAACAAGATCAGCTTGGGGCAAAATGGTCATTTAAAAATCGACAAAAATCATGAACATGGGAAATGACCCCATTAGTCATCTCCCAAAGTTACATGACCATACGACTTCATATGTGAAAGAAATAAATATTCCACGATCCTATGATGCGTAGAATGCGGGTCGTTACACTTCCCAACGGACCCAAAGCAAACAACATTCTGTAATGGAGACACCTTAACAAAGACCATGTCCCCAATATCAAGCTCAATATCTGTCCTCCTCTTGTCCGCATAAGATTTCTGCCTATCTTGCGCCGTCTTCATCCTCCTACCAATCAAATCGTTCTTTTCTGAAGTCTTTCTAATCATATCGGGCCCAAGCAAGATCTTATCTGTAGATTCCCACCAACATGTAGGCGAACGACACAGCCATCCATAAAAAGCCTCGAACGGTGCCATGCCGAGGCTAGACTGAACCCTATTATTATATGCGAACTCTACCAAAGGAAGATGTTCCTCCTATGTACCTCCGAAGTCTAAGACACACAACCTCAATTGGTCCTCTAAAATACGATTCACCCTCTCCGTCTGGCCATCCGTCGGAGGATGATATGTGGTGCTTAAACATAACTGAGTCCGTACCGCCTCTTGCAAGCTCTTCCAAAACTCACTAGTAAAGATAGGATTGCGGTCGCTCACTATGCTAGAAGGAACACTGTGCAAACGAACTATCTCTCGAATGTATACGGAGGTTATCCATGGAGCAGTACTCTTACTCTTCACAGGAATGAAATGGGCGCTCTTAGTAAGTCTGTCTACCAAGACCCGAATCCCCATATTACCCTTCCTCGATCTCGGTAACCCATCAATAAAGTCCATCGAGACACTTTCTCACTTCCATTGTGAGGCCTCCAATGGGTGAAGCAACCCACCGGGCTTCTTTTGCTCTACTTTTACTTGTTGGCACACTAAGCATCTAGCGACAAACTCAGCCACATCCATCTTCATACCAGCCTAAAAGTAAACTCGTCTCATGTCCATGTACATCTTGTCCCCGCCGGGATGGATGGTCATCTTCGAATGATGTGCATCATCAAGAATGGCCTTCCTCAAATTCTCGTCCCATGGTACATAAAGTCTACCGTCCCTACATAACCAACCCTTATCATCTAGGGTATACCTACTGAGATAGCTCGATGACTTCCCCCTTTTGAGCTTCTCTATTAACTCAACCAACTGTGGGTCATCTCGCTGTGCCTCACCAATCCGTCCCAAAAGCGTAGGTCTGACCTCTAAGGATGCTAGCAAACCAGGTACAAAGTCAATGGAAGGTCTAAAGTCAATCGTAGAGATGAACTCTAAGCTTCGCCACTCAACAAACAACGGACTCAAGGACAACCTTTTCCTACTTAAGGCGTCTGTCACCACGTTATCCTTGCCAGGGGTTTATGCTATCTCGAAATCGTAGGACGCTAAGAATTCCATCCACCCTTGCTGCCTTAAGTTCAAGTCCTTCTGAGAGAACAAGTATTTTAGAGATTTATGGTCAATGAACAATTCGAATTTCTCGCCAAGAAGATAATGGCGCCAAGACTTAAGCGCGAAAACAATAGTGGCCAACTCTAGGTCATGTGTAGAGTAATTTCTCTCATGCACTCTCAAATTCCTTCCTCCATAGGCTATTACCCTTCCCTCTTGCATTAAGACTGCACCTAGTCCTGACCCACAAGCACCGGTATAAAAAGTAAATGGCTTACCCCCATCTAGCAACACTAAGACTGGGGCTGTGGTCAAAGCTCCCATTAAACGTTGGAACGCGTCATCACAATCTACGTCCCATGTGAAAACTAGGTTCTTCTTCGCCAAGCGTGTTAATGGGGCTGATATTTTTGCGAAGTCTTTGATAAACTTCCTATAGTAGCCAACCAACCCTAAGAAACTCCTCACCTCAGTAGCATTTTTAGGGACCTTCCAATCTTGGATGACCACTACCTTCGCGGGATCCACAGCTATCCCTTCTTTGGAAACCACGTGCCCTAAGAAACGCACTTCCTTCCTCCAAAAGTGACATTTAGAAAATTTAGTTTTAAGGCTATTCGCTCGAAGGGTCTCCAACACTTCCCTCAGATTTAGGGCATGCTCTTCCTCGCTCTTAGAAAAGATCAAGTTGTCGTCCACAAAGACTACCACGAATTTATTAAGGTACTCCCTAAACAACCTGCTCATCAAGTCAACAAAATATGCGGGGGCGTTTGTCAAACCGAAAGGCATCACAAGCCACTCGAAGAAGCCATCCGGAGTCCTAAAGGCGGTCTTGTCTATGCTATCCTCAGCCACTCTCAACTGATGGAAACTCGTGGCTAAGCCTAACTGCGAAAACACTGAGACGCCAACTAATTGATCGAAGAGATCGTCAATCCTCGGAAGTGGGTGCCTATTCTTCTTAGTAAGCTTATTAAGTTCTCTATAGTCCACACAAAGTCTAAAGGACCCATCTGCCTTCGTGGCAAATACTACTGGAGCACCCCACTCCGATATACTACATCTTATGAACCCCTTCTCAAGCAATTGTTTCACTTGCTTACTGAGTTCTCTTCTCTCTCATGGAGCCATGTGGCGCACTGGCAATGCAACTGGCTTTGCATTATCTACTAGATATATTCGAAAGTCTATCTCACATTTTGGGGGTAGACCCCTCACCTCATTGAAGACATCAACATATTCACGGACTATACGAACAGAATGTAAATCATCATTGGATGCGTCAAGGGATTCTAGGTAGCTAAGCATTACTGGACCTCTAGGGTCGCAAGAAATATCAAGGGTCTTTCCACAACGAGTCAACAATCTAACTACCCTTCTTTCACAATCTAGGATGGCCCCGTATCTAGTTAGCCAATCCATACCTAGAATCAAGCCATAGCCCATGAAGCCAAGAACAAAGGCGTTGCATTCAAACCCAACTCCCAAGATAGACACTCTCAAATCCTGACAAATCATAGAAAGATGAGCCGAACCACCAATAGGATATGAGATTACTAAGGGATCTGTAACTAAACTAGTATTTTGGTGCAGTTTTTCAACTAATGATGTAGAGATAAATGAATGTGATGCGCTAGAATCGAATAAAGTACGGGCAGGATGATCAAACAGAAAAACTAAACTTTCAACGGAAATCGTTCTACCTCGTTCTTGCAGCAGTAGGACCACGAGAGCATGAACTTCGCCCCTTGCCTACCCTGGTGCCATAAGAGCCTGCACCTGTCCTCCCGAGGTAGACCCTTCCCTCTGCCCTTTCCTTGGGCAGTCCTTAATCAGATGTCCCGCTTCGCCACAGTGGAAACAGCCAGTCTTCTTTTTATTCCTACAATCCTTGCTTAGGTGGCCTGATGTCCCACAGTTAAAGCATCTTTTCTTTCCCTTACCATTGTTGCATTTACCACCTTTCTTGTTTTGTTGTTGCTGCTGCGGTTTCTTTTGATTCCATTTCTTCTCGGGTGCCTTATTAGCATTAGCGCCCTTCTCTTCTTCATGCATAAGCGCCATGTCAACTAGTCTCTCAAAGGTAGCCCCCATGGGGATGTGGGTCATAGCTAACCCATGAAGCGGCTCGTTCAAACCCTTAACAAATCTCAGGGCCATTGTTTCTGTTGTATTCACCAAGTCCAAGCCAAATCTCGCCAACTGATTGAATTTGTTGACGTATTCTTTCACTGATAGATTCCCTTGCTTCAGCGCCAAAAATCTTTCCATATATAAATTCTCTTCAGCCCATGAGAGAAATTTTTCCTCAAACCTACGCCTGAAATCTGGCCATGTATCAACTGGACGCTCTCCGTTAGTGACCTCCCACCAAAACGAGGCCTCATCCTTCATTAGCCAGGCAGCTAACTGGACCTTTCTTCCATCTTCCACTTCAAAGATCCCAAACAATTCTTCCACCTCCTTTAGCCAATTTCGAGCTTCAACAAATGTCTCCGTCCCATGAAAAGGTTTTCCACCCATTGCCCGAAAGTCCTTACATATCTTTGCAAAGGTATCGACACGAGGAGGAGGAGGAGCATTTGCTGGACCTGCGGTGGTGGTCCTAGTGTCCCAATACCTCCTAAACCATCCCGGTATCGGTATCCCCTCGGGTATCTCGGGAATTCCAGACATGCTGAAACGAAAAAGGAAAGATTCAATACAAAAGAACCAAAGGAAAGATATATGGCTCTTGGGGTTATGCTTTCTAAAATAAGCTTTTCTCTTGAAAATACTTTCCTTAAAACATACTTTTGAAGGTACTTCTTTATAAAAGTGTTTTTGAAAAACAATTTTTCAAAATTCATATATGTTCAGGTAACCTTCAGCTCTAATACCACGTGTAACACCCCATGTCCATTAATGTCACTCACAAAGGGAATGCATTAACTTCTATGGAGCGTTTTAAGTGTATATAGAACATAAACTTAACAACAAGGAAGATATAAACAGTACTTAATTTTTTTTTCATTGCAGCGGTAAACACATTGGTTTGATTACATCATCAAAAACCAGAGTCAAAGTACATAATATCCATCTTGACTAAATCAGAGTACATAAATTGAAAGACATAACCCCAACACAAAATAGCCATAAATAAGATAGGCTGAACTTTTACTTCAGCAATCCAAGCAACTTCTAAAAGAAGGAGATACAGCTGTCCAAAATCAAGCTCCACTGGTGCTAGTTCCACCCTGAGCACCTGGGGGGAAAAGGAAGAAAAGAGGTGGAAACAAAGGGGGTCAGACATAAAGTCTGGCGAGTGCGATAACTTTAACAATATAATTACCAAAATAACTAAGCTAAGGCATAAGTTGGAAAATAAGGAAATGACTGTGAACAATTGGCAATGGCAGAGAAAACTAAAGGAAATAAGATGAACAAAGATAACGTTAAAGGCGCACCTAGTTGCTATGAGATAATTACTACACTGCACCACACCAAACACCCTAAAAGTTGATCCTGCCTACAAGACTGTAATAATGATAATGGTAGTTTCGTGTACCCCTAGTTGCCTTCATAGGTGCCGCCTGCCCCTATCTCCACTAGGTATAACCACTACCCTCATGCGATCGGCTCCCTAACTCGTAGATACCGGTGCTGGCCCCACAGTGGGGTGTATCACTCCCCAAAGTGGCAACCCGATACCAACAATAATGCACGGCTTATACCTACACGATCCAACGTCTTACCTACTAGCCCGGGCCCACACACGCACATGAACCCATTGGACTTGCGTTGCCACCGCTAACCCGTTTTGTCCTCTTACAGTCAAGCCCAGTATGCGTGTCCCGTCCTAGACTTGGGTCGAGCCCACAAAGATACTTATGGTTACTGGTTGAAACGGGCCCCCATTACTTGACACAAGCTATCCACCTATGCTTGGTCCCCTCTAGTAATCCCACTTTACCCTCTTCTTATTCATGTTCACTTACATGTTTCAATTTTGGTTAAGTGTTCCTAATCGTATTTCATAAGCCACCCAAGGCACCCACTTAACCCTCATGTCCCACCACATGTTTATATGGTTAAGTGTTTCTTAATTCATTAACACTGTAACCTTATAAAGACCTCCTACATTAGACTGGCATTTGTGGCAGTTGGATTTTCCGGGCGGGTCCGGGCAGTTTTACACCACAAACGAGCCTAACCTCGTGTCTTTACAACTTTTACGCATTTAATATATGCCTAAGACCTCCCACATTAGACTGGCATTTGGGGCAGCTGGATTTGCCGGGCGGGTCCAGGCAGTCTTACACCACAAAAGAGCCTAACCTCGTGTCTTAGGCGATTAATTACACATAGTTAATTATCCCCCAATTTGAATTAATTTCCATATTCAAATTATCAATTAATTCCAAATTTAACTATGTCCATAATTAACTCAATTATGTCCATCTATTTATGGTATGCAAAATTATACCAATTATCATCATCAATTTATTTTGTGCCATTTAAGGCATTTATGCCAATTCTCAATATTAAATCTTTTAATATTATCCCATTGCCCCACGTTGCACGTTCGCTCGTTTAACGTAAAATATACGTTAGACTCGAATAGTCTAACTTATGGAATAAAGAGAAGGCATTACAACATACATAGAAATAAAACTATATCTAAACATAAGGGGTGAACTTGCATGTGTGAATGAGGTTCTTCATCTAAAACTTTCATAGGCCAAAGTCACAAACTTGCATAAAACTACATATGTCATAGATCTAAATCTAAAGGTGTAAACTTGTTTAGGTAATAGTCACAAACTTGCATAAACCATATATGTCATAGATCTAATCATAAGGTGTAAACTTGCATCTAAACATGTAAACTAACATATAGAATTTTGTATACTAGCACATAACTCACACATATCATAACCAAACTTTAGATCCAATTTACACATAAAATAGATGTCATGAAACATGTAAGGTTGTATATAATTTTCATTAACTTGCATATGGTTCAGATCTAAATTAACATCTAAACTTGCATACATACATACATATGATTTAACATATGAATTAGTTCCAACAACATAACCAAACTAGCATATGAAACATCATTGTGAATCATAGATTTACAACATAGATGATAGCATCACAACTTTACAACATGGATAATAACATCATAGAATTTGCAACATGGATGATAACATCGTAGAATTTACAACATAGATAATAACGTATGTTTAATGATTCACAACATAACCACATAATCCAAATTATAGCTCAATCCAATTAAATTGTTAATTATTTTATTAAAAAAATCGAACTCACAACTCAAAGAAGGTCTTGAGTTCTGAAATCTAAGTTCTGAAATTGATTTAGCTTTCCTTTGAACAAGACAATTTGTTGCGGTTTAGATTAGAATTGAATTAATTAGCTTTTCTTCCTCTTTAATTGGCGGCGGCTATTCTAGGTTGCAAGGTGACGACATGGAGGCCATGATTCTAATTTTTGTTTGATTTTAGGGTTTGAGTCTACATGAGTTTTTATAGAGTTATGATTAATTTAGGCCATCCGATCAACCCAGAATTAACCCCAGCCATTCAGACTAGATCAGAAACCCTAATGACTCAGCATACAGTCATTAAATCGTCATCAAACAAATCTGCCCCCGGGGAGGGGGGGGGTAGGTCGACCCCATGGTCGACCTGTGTGGGTAGTTCGACCTGGCCCTGGCAGGAAATTTCCCGGCTAGCCCAAACTGACTCTGAAATGAAAATGTATGCAGTCCCACATCCTACACCGGAATGACATACAGATCTCTATATAACAATGTTACGTTCTGCATATATCTGCCATTACTGCGCTACGTAAGCGTACGGACTGCCACCTTCGATCGAATCAGATTCCATCACAGAGTAATCCCCTCAAGTATACGATACACCACCCAGAGCAGACATGCATGTATCTATATTTTCCCATGTACGTATCGTAAATCGTAGCTCGATGCCTTAACCACACATGCCTCTAATATGCACCGAGTTCTGTGGTAGAGCTATACAAGAAACACGAAACTCGGTTGGGAGATTTTCCATATTTATACTGGCCCGGCTTTAAGGGCCTCAAAATACAGATATCCCTCGAGTCTGTTTTTCATGGTGATTATGGCCCCACCTCGGCCTCTCCCTCAACCAGTAAAGACTACAGGAGCTAAGCAACTTGCCTTAACAAACAATCTAAACATCCATTTGGCGTATCCCCTCAACCACCGTACCTCGATAGTGAAAGGTGAATGGCATCTTCGGTTTAGCTCTAGTCTTTTCGCCTTCCACTGGCTTCCGATAACTTGTACCTGACGATCCACTATCCTTATTGGTCCTGACCTCGCCTCTCATTGAGGCGATCGCCGAATCAACCTAGTGTCACCTCGTCATAGCATTATGACTGCAAAACTACTTTTGCGGTCAAGGCCCACCCACCTAGTAGTAACGCGCAAACCAACCTCTACGAGCACATCCTAAATCTGTCACCGTACAGAGGACTACCAGGAGCACCTTATGTATCTCAGGAAGCCGCATGCTTCTCCTTCCAGTCCTTCGAAGCCGACAGAATAATCAGATGAACGTGTGCTCCCCTCGTGCCTCATGACACCATGATGATCTACCCCATTGGGTTATTCACCCTCAAACGTGCGGACTAGTCCAAGCACTTCATTTTAATATGTTATTAGACCCTATGTCTAAACATTTCTTTATGCGCTTGCTTTACCTTATCAGGTTTGCATTTAATTTGGTTATTCCCATTCACATTAACTTCTTATTCAAATTACCAAATTCCTCTTGTTTATTAATTTCAGTCAACCCAATTAAGTTTATTAATAAGCCCACAACATGTTATTTCCTAGATTGTGATTCAAGGTCTGTAATCCTCAATCCCTTTATAATCTTGTTTGATTTCATTGTCACAATAACATGTTCTACTTAATATGTAATTAAGTATATCTCAATTCACATGTTTTCTGTTTAACATGACGGTCATTATTTATGATTAAATATAACTTATTCCATTTAATAAGTTTGCCTCACTCTTTCCTATTTAATCATAATTCCATCTTACATGGTCATTACAACTAACGTTGTTTATTTATTAACTTAGTTCTCTTAACTAAGGATCACTAATAAGTCTTCTTTCCATTTATTATAACCTATGTTATAATTTCTTCTTGACCCTTGTACAAGCCTTAATATGTTATTCTTATCAGCAGATTTCAGATTTCCAAGTTTACAAATTACTTAATTTATAATTAAGTACAACTTCTTACATTTCATAAATTTTCCCCTTTTCTCTAATTATTACAAACAACTGGTTTCAGTTTTCCCCATTTACTGATTACTTAATTTACAATTAAGCACCACTCATCTCATTACATAAGTTTTCTCATTTTCTTTATCGTTTATTACAACCTAAAATTATAATCTCCACTTTTCCCCAGGACAAGTTTTCCTATTATATAACATTCTCATTAATGTAATTAATTTATAATAGGTTAATATCATTCCCCGTTCTTTCCATTCCTTTTACTGTTGTAACTTTTCATTCAATTCTCATTCATTTCCATTAATTACAATTAATACTATTTATCAATCCTGCTATTATATATATTTATATGTGTGTGTTTACGCACTAGACCTCTCATATTAAGCCTACACTAGTGGATACTGGATTTGCCGGGCTGTTCCGGGTAGACTTCTTCCACAAGTTAACTTAACCTCGTGTTTTAGCACCATTACATGTTTATTTACACACTAGACCTCTCACATTAAAATAACAACTTCTGGACGCTGGATTTGTCCGACGGTTCTGGGCATACTTCTACCACAAGTAGAATTTAACCTCGTGTCTAAGTGTAGTCACAGTTTTCTATTTACTGTAAATTTTCAATATAATTTAGGCATGTCCATTCTTTCAAATTTTCACTGTATTCTATATTTTACATGTCATCGTATTAAGCCCATTTTACGTCGCATGTCCTTTCTAACATGTAATTAATGTTTATCTCAAGATAACATATGATCGCCAAATCATGTATTTATTCTAATTTAACATGTAATTATTCCCATTTCTACAATTAAGGATTCAAGTACATAATTGTCACAAGCTAACATGTAATTATAACAACAGTAATCATTACACGTATTTTTAACAAGTTTACATGTGAATAGGTGAACATTTCAGCACATTAAACGTTTCAACATATGAATTTCTAACATATTAATATTTTATCATATTAATATTTCAACATGTCATAATAGCATTTCAACACTTTTAATCATTATATCAGATTTACATGACATGTTAACGGGGAATGTTAAACGATAAAATACCATTATCAAAAATGATATAACTAAAAGCCACTCACCTAATTTGCTTTCCAATTCTTGGATCTGGTCCAGATCGAGCATTCCATGGTTTTTCTAACTGGATTTAGAACCTAACAACCAGAGATCCCCAATTTTTACTAAACGAAAAAGGGAAGAAAGAGGAAGAAAATTGAATACCCCAGATCTAAGAATTTTACCTTACTTCGCATATGATTTTGAACACCTTCTTATTAAGATTCATTCTTTTCCTCTAGATCTTGATTTAGAAGTTTCCTAAACTAATTATCTTATTTTTTTGAAGAGATTTAAGGAGGAGGAAGAATGGCAAAGCTTAGATGTTGTCTTAGAGAATGTGTTATTTAGGCTAGGCTCTACTAGCTTATTTATAGGTGTTCAGGATCTTATCGTACACACTGCGCTGAGTCAGCATTGAACCTAATTAAGAACATAGTCTAGATTCATCGACGAATCTAGCTGGATCTGGGGGGTGTCGACCTCCTATAGGGGTGTCGACCCCTCTATGGGTCCCGCGAACTGTTTTGGTGTAGAAGTTTGAATTTCAAATGTTTGAATTTCTGGAATTTATTTAACTATTATATTCACATGTAATTTCTTATACGTATGCATATCTTAAAATGACCATTTTACGTGTATATATATATATATATATATATATGCACAAGTTTCATTTCATTTTCAAAATTCAAACGGTGTTGCACCGTTACTTTATTCTTGTCTTATTTCATCAATTATAGCCTTATCTTGAACTTTATCTCTTGTATACATATATATATATATATATATATATATATATATTTGCACATATATACATATATATCTCATATATATACATATTTTTTTCTTTACTTCCTTATCTGCATATTTTTCCTTATATGTGCGTTTATACATATTTCCTCCCATGAATATGTGTTATTTCAGCCGTTCCCTTAAAAAAAATATGATAGTGGCATGGAACGAACTCTATACCTCTTGTATGAAAATTACATGCTCTAAACAACTAGGCTACTAAAACTATTGTTAACAAGGCTGAGAACAATGGTAGTTATTGTTCTCTCTTCTTATTCCCTTTTTTATTTGTTACAATGTATCATTTAAACCATTGCATGAATCTTTTTCTTTTATTTCTCTTTTATTATTAATGCATAATCAGTGCATGCAACATATTTACACCGCATGCAACAATCCTTCTTTCTTTTAATGCATGCATTACATTTTTATTTGCATTATCTTTATTTTATTCTTCATATATGCATTAATGTCTATGCAAATATATGCATTATTTAATTATTAAATTGTCATAAAATGCGGGGTGTTACAATAAACTAAAAATCAACTTCCGTCTAAATAGAATCTTCATGGAAGTCGTAATAATATATAATCGATATAAATTTCCATATCGGACTAATACTATATTCAGAATAACGGCATAGGCTGTAACAATCCGGAAAATATGAACCAATTTAAAAATTTTAAATTGGCTATTATAGAGGATTTCAAATATTTAAAATAAATATTTTAAATAATAACGACGAAAAGTAAGTTTGAATCGACGTTTGAAAATAAATATAATTAATTCTAATTATAAACAAGGCCTGAAATGGCGCGGTAGTTTCAAAATTTGAATTCAAACTTTGACTGACTGTACCGAGTGCAAAACAAAACGGATTTGAGTGAAGCCAAAAATATTTAAATCTGTTGGTGAATATCTTTCTAACGAACCTGAAAAATCGAAGTTTCATAGCGGGAAGAAAAAGTAATGGCCAAATGAATTTTCAGAAAGGTCGCTATAGAGTTTATATAGCCCGTGAAAATGGTCATTTTGCAAATGACCTCAGAATTCGACGAAACCACTTTTGTTGGATTCGGGATGTCAAATTATTGCTAGGCTTCAAATTTCATAATTTGAAGCTAGTATGTGAGCGTGGCAAAGGAAAATGTGTTTGGTTGATTTCTATTAAATTTGATCGACCAGAAAAGGGCCATTTTTCAAACGGTCTCAGAATTCGATGAAACTAGTTTTGTTGGGACCGTATCGTCAAAACATAGCTAGATTTATTTTTCGGGAATTTTTAGAATCAGTATGTGGCCCCGGCAAATTGAAATGTACGTTCAAATTAAATATTGAATGTTTTATATTTTAATTTGAAGGAAAACGGACTGAAACAGTCGAATGGCCTGCGAAACATATCCCATTGTGTTCGGAATGGGAGTATTTAGCTAGGGACAACAGTCGTTGGGCCTGGATTGGGGTTCATGTGTAACAGAGGGTATTTTCGAAATTTAAAAATATATAAATAATTAGAAAAATTCTATTGGGCAACATCATTTCTCTCTCCCTGTAAAACCATCGAAACTAACAGCGGCTCCCCTTGGATTTTTTAGCCTCAATTCCTCTCAAATCTCTCATCAAAACTACCTGCTCCTTTGGAAATTTTTGTAGTGCTGTCAACGATCTTCAAATCCATATAGGATTTGCATTTTTTCGAAGTGTATTTAGGGAGAACCGAGCCCCCAAAGTTACGAACTTCATCGCGCCGCCCAGCCCTCCCTGCGTCGTCGAGTTCGCCACCTCCACCACCAGCAGCTGCGCCTCTCCAAGCTCTCCACGGTGGTGCCCTCTGATCGACGCAATGCTACACGGTTTTCGTGAAAACCGGAAACCTACTTTTGAAGGTTTCGTCGAGGTAACGGCCTATTTTAATTTCAACTATATTATAGCAGTTTAAAGCGCTAGGGTTTTTGATTTCACTGTAAAAATCATATCTTTTTTCTTTCTTGACGAAATTCAGTGAAACAAGAGACAGTGGACTCGTGTAGACGTCTTCTATATTCTAGAAGAGACCGGATATTTTTATGAGCCTTCTACTATTTTTGGTGGAGTGGAACCCAATGTGAGATTTCTAAATTATAAACGATATGGAAAACAACGATGTATAAATTATATAGTCGATGTATGAGTTATATAAGCGTTGTACACCTCATGTATAAGCGTTGTATAAGTTGTACGTTCGATGTATAAGTTATATATGCATTGTAAAAATTATATATGTGTTGAATAGAAGTGAAATATAGATTTATATATATATATATATATATATATATATATATATACGCCCCTCATCCACAAACCATGGACGATATTTAATGGTTGTGATTAGTGTGAAAATTGGTTGATAGCGAATGGTTGATTAGAATAGTTTGTGGTTGAAATTGATTGATTGTGGTTGAAAATACCCGTTTGTGGTAGAGAATTATTTGGTTGAAACCACATAGGATTAGTTTGTGGAAATGAAAAAAAGTATACATGCCGCCTGCGTGCGAACCAGATGCATGAAATCCTCATTGTCAAAAGCTGTGAGGCTTTAAGGTAGAGCGAGGAGCCGTATTAGGGACGGCCCCGATTTTAACTACCCTGTCGTTATGCTGCCGAAATTTTGAATAATATTCTTGTGTTAGAATTATTTTCATGTGTTGAAACTATATTTGTGTATTGAATAGAAAACATTCATGTGTTGAATAGAAATTGATTCGTTGAACAGAAATTCATGTGTTGAATGGTATTCGTGTTTTAAATAAATTGTTTTTACAATAAAAATCACATTTTTATTTTATATATATACAAACTATAGAAAGCATTCATGTGTTGAATATAAATACATTCGTTGAATAGAAATTCATGTGTTGAATGGTATTCGTGTTTTAAATAAATTGTTTTAACAATAAAAATCACATTTTTATTTTATATATATACGAACTATAGAAAGCATTCATGTGTTAAATAGAAATTCATTCGTTGAATAGAAATTCATGTGTTGAATGGTATTCGTGTTTTAAATAAATTGTTTTAACAATAAAAATCACATTTTTATTTTATATATATACGAATGGTAGAAAACATTCATGTGTTGAATAAAAATTCATTCGTTGAATAGAAATTCATGCGTTGAATGGTATTCGTGTTTTGAAATAAATTGTTTTATAATAAAAATCATATCTTTATTATCTGTATGAACTATATAAAATATTCGTGTTTTGAAATAAATTGTTTTATAATAAAAATCATATTTTTATCATCTATATGAACTATATAAAATAGTCGTGTTTTGAAATAAATTGTTTTATAATAAAAATCATATTTTTACCATCTATATGAACTATATAAAATAGCCGTGTTTTGAAATAAATTGTTTCATAATAAAAATCATATTTTTATTATATATATGAATTGTTAAAATAGTGAAGTGTCGAAATAAATGTCTGTTAGATAAAAATATCTTTTTTATCAAAGGCATGAAAAGAATGTGGTTTTGAAATCGAAGAATCGATTATATATATATATATTTATATATATATATATATAATTAAAATATATCGAATAACAAAGTTGCAGTACGTGTTTTGAAACCGTGATTTCAAACGATTAGTGCGGGAGATCCGACCATCGGATTTTACCAAAACCGAAACCGTTGGGTTCGCTTTGGAAATATCTTTCGAACGATACCCACTTTGTGAAAATCCAACGGTTGGATTGTCTGGAATGTTTAAATCAAATCTGAAGAAAAACAGCGCCAGAATCGATTATATTTTTATAAATATATAAATATAATTAAATTAAATCGAATAACGACGCTGCAGTTCGTATTTTGAAATCGTAACTTCAAACGAGTGTACCGGGAGATCCGACCGTCGGATTTTCCCAAAACTAGAACCGTTGGATTCGTCTTGAAAAGATCTTTCTAATGATATAAAATTTGTGAAGATCCAACAGTTAGATTTTCATATATGTGTAAATCAAATTTGAAGAAAAACAGCGCCACGGCCGCGTTATGGCCCGAAGCGTCGTTTGAATGAATTGGCTATAAATAAATAAAAATAGCGATAAATCGTTATAAAATATTATAAATGATATGGAATGGAAATAAACCAAATTTACCCGGTTTATTGAATATTTGATGGTTTACTGTGATAGAAACAAATTGAAGGTTAGCTAAGTCGAATATTTTCCTGGGTTTTGATCTGATGTTGGTTTCAGCCTTCGGGGTTAATATTTGGGAAATCGTTTTCTTACTGATTTACGGTTAGTGACTAATGAATTGGAATAGGGCGTATGTTGTGTTTGTGTAGCACTTGTTTATTATATACGCGAGTTGCTCAGAAAGTCCGGGTTTATCCCATTCTGAATAACTGAATCGACGATAAGAAATCAAAGATGAAGACGGTGGTTGAAGACCGGCGATCTTCACCTCGGTTGGATGATAACTGATGTCCTGATTGGGAGGCATCCCGAAATATGGATAATGGGTGGTGATCGTCCAGACATACGTGGAAATCGATGGGTATGTGAGGTATATAGTGCCTCTGGTTCCGTTCAGACCCAGAACGGACTTGTAAATGGACTGTGTGTCTGACGTTGGAATTCATTCTGTGTGACTGATAGCCATTAGTTGCATGGTGGGAATCGCCTGTGTGGCATGCTCAGATGCAGTGATCAAGGCTTTTGTTGAAAAGAAAAGTCTTGTGGTTGATGATCAAAGCACGAACTGTGTGGCGTAGCTTTGTGTATAATGTGAATTCGCGAGCCTCACATCCCGGTATGAACCAGAAACAGGAGAGGACCTCAGGGAGGACATGCGTTCGCTTCTAGCTAGAGGTGGTGTTAGTGCTTAAACTGGCTGACATTCATATTATTTTCACTTGTGTGGTTGTTGCTGTTGCGAGGCGCCTCAGATGTATCGGTGACTTTGTGAAGCCGATGGAGCCATTCGTTGGCTCATTTACGCCCCAAAGGGCGGGGGAAAGTAGTGTTCAGGCATTTTAATCCACATCGATGGACCGGCCCTGTCGCTCCAAGGGTCGATGCGCTCTAACCCTGAGGCTCAGGCTAGAGAGTCTCGAAGTCGGTAAGGACTATCTTTTGCCTTGGTTCATGATGGAAATCCAATTTCCAAATACGTGATTGTGCGGTTTTGATTGTATACCTATATATGGCGACATGATATATGGTACCCATGTCGTCTATGATTGATACTTATGATTTGAAATTGTTTTTGAAACATATAAACACTAATAATAATATCAAATTCTTTTGTTTTATTCGTATCAAGCATATTTTGGCCATTATAAGGTAAAACTCTATCCTCCGGCTTGCGTTGCATTGTGTGATGGGAACTGAGTCTTATAATGGCTTCATTTTTATAAAAAGCATTGCGGTGTTTAAAAGATTTACTTATTTTAAAGCACTGGCAGTCCAATGGAGTAAACCCGTTCCGCGAAAGTGGCGTGGTCCTGTGATTAGCCATATTATAAAATGTGTTAAGTAGATTTCTCATACCAGTCCCATGACTGACTCGTAGTTTGTTTCGCTTGCAAACTCGGGTGCCCATTTTTCTACACGAGCAGCCTTGTGTTCAGGTTAGCAGGCTCTTTCTAGATAGCTGGAGCTAAAGATGGATTCTATCATTTATCTCTTTTTATGCTGTTCAGCTCCAATTGTACATATTATGTTTGTTTTCCGCTGTAGACATTTATGTATAACTGAACTGTATTTGTACTAAGTATGATCCTGTATATTGCGTAACTCTGATGATTATGTTTATCCAGCGTATTATTTGTACGTTATCTGGTGTATATATTTATTTCTGTTCTGCTATTATCTGTTTATGTGTTATATTCCAAAGATTACCCTTGCCACCGTCAGAACGGGGTTTGGGGTTGTCACACAGGCTCTTAAATTCCATAAATAGTAAAGGTCTTCCTTCATAGAAGCTCATCTCGATTATCATTAAAATCAAATTTCATTTATTTCCAATTTAGTATATTAGTTGGAAAACTCCTCTTTGGAAAAATTACACTAAATCTTAACTAAAAGATTTATAAATTCCAAATCATAACTTCACTGTTAATTGGGTTTAATAACTAATGTTATTTAAAACCTCATTTACAATGAACCCAAAACCATCTTCTGTAACATCCTGTATTTTCGATACTCAAATATTTAATATATTTTATTATTCAAATATTTATTTGGGATTTATAAATGAATTTATTATTTATAATTCGCTTATATAACGAAGTTGAATGTATAAATTATATATAATTATAAAACAAACTCGAAATGTCGTGGTAGTTTGTAATTTACGATTTGAACTTCGATTGAATATACTGGATCCGATATAAGTTGGAATTCTGTGAAATAAGAATCGTCCGGATCGATATGATTATAATTTTCTAGTGAAAGAGAAAATTTGAGAATGCAGCTTATAGATTGTTAGTTATTTCCAATTTAAATTTTTGAATAGTTGCTTTGGAATTCGTTAATAAACGATAATGTTTATTTAAATAAATATAAGCGGTTTTTATATATTTGAATATCGTTTTCACTCGGGATTTTCAATATTGAGTTTAATTTATATATTGGTTTATTTTGAAGCTATGTAATATAGGAATATACGATAATAATGATTTATATTATTTAAATAGAGTATGTTTTATTTTATTTTATCGTTATTTTATAAGCCTTAAAAATGTTTTCTTTTCAAACGATCTCCATTTTCGATGAAACGGATTATATTGGAATACGTATTGCTAATTATTGCTAGATTTTCAGTTTGGAGCCAATCGGAGTGGTTTTATTAGTATCCTACCCTATGCTTATAAACGAAGCTTATTTTACTTAACTTCTAAGTATATATATATATATATATGTGTGTGTGTGTGTGTGTGTGTGTGTGTGTGTGTGTGTAAGGCCTACGGCTTTGTTTCCCCATTTCTTTTTTGAAGTGTACACCCTCACGCATAGATTTTGAAGTGAAAACACGCACAAGGCTATTGAGTTGAAAACACACTATAGCCCTAAAGCTTCAGCCTATCCTACCAAATACAAGGTGCAGGCCTATGTTGTTCGCCTGATATTATTGTACTAATTTCACAAGCTATTACTTTTACCATCAACAGTATTGCATTTCACTGACAAGCATGCAAACTCTGAACCCCTTCTCATATGTCTATGACTAAACAAATGTAGCTACCCTGTATATTTCTCGACATCCTTCGCACATGCCCTCTCCTTTTCTTCTCAAGTATGTAATTTCATTTCGACATACTGGACACTAAAAATGCTCAGGCTAAGAGTACTATACTATATGATAACACGTTGTTCTTATCCATCAAATTTTGTCGTGTATATATATGGGTTTGTGGTCATTTTCTTTCCTCCTAGAACGTGCTTCGTTCTTCCCGGTGTACCACTATTCTTAAACCACCATTTCAATTTCCTTTTAAAGTCTTCAAACAACTTGTTTCTATAAAATTAAAAGAAATAAAGAGGCCGATTTTCTGCTTCAAACTAGGCGCAGGCGTAGTCTTTGAGCTGTTTGACGCGAGCGGGAAACTGTTGGGCTTAAGGAGGAGTTTTTCTGGCGAGTCAAAGTGGAAGGAGGAGAGAGAAGGGGAGCTTGGCGTGGGATGTTGCTACTAGGGTTGGCGTAGGAAAAGAGGACGGGTGGTAATTGGCACGTTAGTTAACAAGAGGAAGGAGTTTGTTTTTTCTCTCGTGCCTGGTTGGGTGAAATGAAGAAAACATGGGAAGGGGCCCTGTGCGAGTGGGTTCAAAATATAAAAAGGAGGAGGCATTGTAGATTAGTGGGGAAGAAATGTGTGCATAGGGAGGTTAACGGTGCATTCAACATTGAAGGAATGGTTTATTTGAAGTTTGAATTAGCAGGAAGGATATGCGTTGAAAGCAGAAGGAGATGAAGTATAGTAGAGTGGAGAAAGGATTAGTGCATGACTAAGTAAATTCGAAATGCCAAACCCCAATTAACATAAGTAATTGAATTCAATATTTTATATATAAGTGGGACGGGAATTTATAATTATGCCTAATCACATTAACATGCCTAGTTGCGGTTATATAATGCCTAATCCAGATTTATTGCCAACGCAAATAAGATCAGATTAATTATATATTATATATAAAATAGTATATAACCTAGTTTCAAAATTTTGCATGTGCCTGAATTTTTTGATTAAGGTTCCTAACCGGCCAAAAGTGATCAACTAAAATGAGCAAGTGGCCTATAAGACGAACAAAATTGTTGCCTATGTATATATCGTGGACTGAAATTTTCTATGTTTAAATATGCCCATCCTTTTGTATATTCGAAATTCTTTCCTATTGAATGTTTTGTTAACCGTATATAAATAATATATATATTAATAGATTTATTAGATAATTTAAAATTTCATAAATTATAACATGAACATATATATATATATATTTCATATGTCATCAAATTGGAACGAAACAAATTGCGCTGGAACCGTATCGGAGAATAAAACATCATGGAACTCATGTTTTGGATAGGAACGGAGATAGCTAGAATTTACAATTAAATTAAACCATTATTTAATTCAACTGTAACTGAACCACTACAGTGAACAAACAGAAATCGAGGTGAGTTTAACTCGCTCGGTTTTATCCCACTTATATTTATATAAGTCCGGTTTAATATTTGTGTGTTATGTTTGTTTACTATTGGAAGTTTTGCCAAATATCATTATATATGCTGACTGAACCAATTAAATTAAACGTTCATTTAATTTAATTGGAATCAATGGTTATATTTTAACGATTGTAACGAATCAAGGTAACTTGCCTCATTGGTCACGTTTATAAAAATATAAACGTGTTTAGATTGCTGTTAATTGTTGATGGATGAAATTATATCTGTATACTATAGTGAATTATATTATTTGAGGTAACCTATTTGGATGTAGGAAAGCAGGTTGGATGGATACAACTGGATTCCTCAAATATATTAAACATTATTATTTTCATATTATCATAATACGAACTGTTCGGATTGAATAATAGATTTGGTTATTGATCGTTGACTAGAAGTTCAACGTTCGTTTTGTTTTAACCAATGGGAAGTATTGGTTGAGTATTCAGAAGCATACGACCTACAAACCAATCGTTTGAATATTAATTTACCGTTAGGTAAATTGACGGTAATGAAGTTATAAAAAAAAATTATAACCGAAGATAGATTTAAAATTTATTATTCTGAACAAAAGTTTATAAAAAGGAAATAAATGTCTATTATTTATTATTTAAGTTTATAAGAAAATATTAAATGGTTTTATAAAGCAAATTGCTTATGTTAATAAGATTTATAAACAAATAAGCAAAAATTGACGTATCGGTTAGGAGTTGGATAAATTATTTCTAAGGATCAATTAAATGAGATTATTTAAATTAATTATATTTATAATTAATTTAAAGGGAAGAACTGATGGAAATGGTTTAATGAAATAATCATATTTTTTAGCTGATTAAGTCAACCATTTTAATTAGGATTGATTATTTGATTAGTGGTTGTTAAGAAATCAAATAAGGTAATTTAATGAATATTTGATTTATTATTATTAATAAGAAATTTAAAAAAGAAACTTAATATTCATTTTTGTAAGTGAGGGAATATATTATTAATTTAATTAATAATTTAAGGATTTCTTTACCTAAATGAAATTCCTTTATGTAAGTAATCAAAGAGGAGATTGAATTTTGTTGAATTTTGATGCGAGTTTATAAATGGGATTTATATTAAATCCGATATTTTATAATTAAGATATAAAAGGCATTTTTAGTGAATACGATCATCTGAAATAAATGTTTATATAACATTTGAATTAAGTAAGATTGAATCGAGGTAAAATGGTTTTATATTTAGACCGGGTTTTATAAATAAGGTTTATAAGAGATCAATAAGGCTAAAATGATGATTTTGAGTTGGAAATACTTAATGAAATTAATTGAAATAAATGGGATTGAAACAAGATTTTCAAAATGGGAAATGGTTTAAAAGCAAACATTTGCAGATCTGAACAGAGTTAAGGAAATTAGAGACTGACTGTAGGTTAGTTGAGTTGGACGACTTCTTGAGTGTCGATCTGATGTTGGTTTTGGCCTTTGGGATTGATATTTAGGGTGTTGTTCTCTTACTAGTTTTCGGTTAGGGACTAATGAATGTTGAAGTAATGGGAATAGACATCGAGTTTGAGAACGTAACGATATTTCCGAAATTTAAGAAATTAACGAGATGAGTCGAATGAGTTTATTAATAAGGAAACGTTAGGTATTAATTTCGAGGCATGAAACGAAAGAGATTTCATAACGATGTTTTTACGAAAAATTTGTTGAAAACAAAGTTGGGGACATACACACACACACACACACACACACACATATATATATATATATATATATGATTTAAATTATAAAGTATTTAAATGTTTTTAAGAAGTGGAAAACTATATACATAACATGGAAAGTTTAAGGATTTTAATTTGTTTTTAAAATAAAAAGACCAAGTGATGTTGAATACTAAACCAGTGAACTCATTTTCATTCTCATGGTTGAATGGATGTTATTTAATAGTTAAATAACCAGCTATCAAATCTTACCTATACGATTATTAGTACAGAAAGTCCGGGATCGAATTTATATTTGAAAACCATTCCGAACCAGCATATACAAAATCATCAAAGATGCTGATTTAAGACGGAGTAGTTGAAGACCGTGGTTCATAAATGGAAGGGCTACTTGATAAATTACCCTAGATTGCAGTTAGAGTATTTTGATGGTAATGCGGTCTTGATAGAATCTGCGGTTTGCAAGGACTACTCGCTACTGATCCATAGGGTAGTTCAAGGATGTAGTAGGAGAGTGCCTTCGGTTTGTCCAGTCCTAAAACAACTTGTATGGACGAATGTCTGGCTGAGTATTTTTAAAGGGATCACGTTGGTTGACTTCTTCAAACATTCCATAGTTGGTGGTGGAGAAGACGCCTTCTATTATCTTAACGACCACGGTATTTTTTTGGAAACCAATTAGTGATTCTCTATCGGATCTGATGATGTGGCATTCAAAGTGAATGCTGGTGTGCTATCTTAAAAAGTGATTCAAACCACAAGCCTCACAATCGGGACATGACAAAAATCGGGCAAGCAGCATGGCTAAGTAGGTCGCTCCCATTAGGATATATAATCACTTATCTAGAGAAATTTCATTTCATTCTTTATTCAGTTCGATGTTGTCCATTTAGGGAAACGATTGTTGATCCCAACCATTGGTGATATACATTCGATACACTCAAGCGAAACGAGAGGTCGATCATGTGTGGCCGGGTTGCAAGATGTTCTTGTTGAACCTAGTGTATTCCCCTCTAGAGATACACTATCGACATGTGGTTCCATACCTTGTAATAGTCGGAGTCCAATCTCCAATAAGAGCCCATGGTTTTGATTGTATACTATATATGTGGAGCGTGAGGTGCAAGAGTACCGCTAGATTGATATTTATTTGTATTTAGACACTAGTATAATATCCAAGGATATAATATGATTTCGAAATGTTTTGGATTATCGTATGGTAGAAACCATCCGTATTTATGTGTGGATTTGGTCTTACGATTATCCTTTCTTTCGAAAAGGAATTTAACTTTAAAGTCAAGTTGGATGTTGTTATAAACTTATTGAGTTTCTCACTCTGGTTCACCAGACTGATTCGACATTTGAAATGCTGAGTTAGCCCGGGTTTCACAGGTTCAGGTTATTGGACACTGCGAAGTTAAGAAGACGTGCTGAAGGAGTCCAGATGTATTAGTATTTAATCCGCTGTGTGTTATAATATGAGGACGGGATGTTATAACTGTCCAAGTATATTAATGTACTCTAATGATTTGTAAGTTTTTATATCAAGCTCTCAATAAAGATTATTTCTATATTATATTTTGTTCCTCTACGTTGTGAGACTCTGTGTTGCGTTGGCCCTTCTTCCTTTTCTATTCTAATGTTTCCTTCTTTCTGATCTCACCCTCTAATTTCTTTCTATTAACTGTTTGGTGATTTCGATACTTGGGTTTTAGCAAGTGATAAGGATTTTAAGTATTAGTGTCGAAATTCGGGCGTTGAATCCGCCGGGTCGTTAAAGTGGTATTAGAGCTAATGGTTTAGTAATAACCTTGGCTCTGTGGTGTAACTCAATATAGATAAGGTTAGTAATACCTTAGATTGAGTTTAAGTGTATATAATTGAGAGCGTATTTGTAGATCCTATATACAAATGTTTTGTATTATGTTGTTTGATCTTTTTAAGTGTTGAAAGGCATTTGAAATGGCAACGGACACGATATTATTTTGTAAAGAGGGTAAATGAAATAATTTAACCCAAGTAATATTTTTGTACAGAAAATAAATAATTTTATTAAATTATTATTAAAACGTTGATGTGTTTGATTGATTTGAATAGAATTCAAAATGGATTAAAAATTTGAAGTGGTTAATATAACAAGAAGAGAGTTTAAATGTAAAGTTAGTAAGTGAGTATTTTAATTTGAAATTAAAATTCTAATTTGGGATTATAATGGAAGTAAACTAATTTAGTAAATAAATTAGTTGATTTGATATGGAAGTGGAACTTCACTTCATTAAGTGGAGTTAATAATGGATATTGGACTAAAATAAAATAAATTAGAGATATGGAAATTAAACGAATAACAACGGAAATCAATTGAATATTGATCAATTAATAAATAAGTTAGACCCAATGAATATTTATCTTGAATACAAATTCAGTTGATTGGGTTATGTTGATGGTTGATTGTTGATGATTTGTTAGATTGGTTGAATATAAATTCATCAACAATTAATAAAGAGTTGAATGAACTGGTTTCGATTCATATTAAGTTAGATTTTTGAAATTTAATGGGATTCATAACATTTTTCAACCTTAGTAATTCCGAGGACGAAATTCTTTTAAGTGGGAAGAATGTAACATCATGTATTTTCGGTACTCCAATATTTAATACATTTTATTATTTAAATATTTATTTAGGATTTATAAATGAATTTATTATTTATAATTCGTTTATATAACGAAGTTCGAATGTATAAATTGTATATAATTATAAAACGAACTCGAAACATCGTTGTAGTCGTAATTTACGATTTGAACTCCAATTGAATATATTGAATTTGATATAAGTCGCAATTCTTTAAAACGAGAATCTTCCTAATCGATTTGATTATAATTTTCTAGTGAAAGAGAATATTTGAGATTTCAGCTTATAGATTGTTAGTTATGTCCAATTTAAATTTTTGAATAGTCACTATAGAATTTGTTAATAAACAATAACGTTTATTTAAATAAATATAAGCGGATTTTAGATATCTGAATATTGTTTTAACTCGGTATTTTCAATATTGAGTTTAGTGTATATGTTGGTTTATTTTGAAGCTATGTAATATTGGAATATATGACAATAATTTATTACTTTTTAAATAGAGTTTTGTTTTTATTTTATAGTTATTTTATAAGCCTTAAAAATGTTTTCCTTTCAAATGATCTCCGTTTTCGACGAAACGGATTTTATTGGAAAACATATTGCTAATTATTGCTAGATTTTCAGTTTGGAGCCAATTAGAGTTGTTTTATCGGTATGTGCAATTTAAAGGTGAACCGATGAATTAAAATAACACCGTTGTGTAAACGGAGTCCGTTTTCAACGAAATAAATTTCATAGGGACCAGAACATCAAGATGTAGAGCTGTGCCCATTTCCAGTGTGTTTGGAGTTTGTGTGGGGAAGTGCGAATTTAATGTTTCATGGTAAACAGTGGTTAACGTTAAAAATTTAATTTCGTAATAAATGTAATATAAAAGCTTAACCCATAAGAAAGTGAAGTACACTACACCACCCCTAATCATATCCTACCCTATGCTTATAAACGTAGCCTATTTTACTTAACTCCTAAGTATATATGTATGTAAGGCCTATGACTTTGTGTTGTCAAATTCATGCAGTCCCATTTCTTTTTTGAAGTGTAAACCCTCATGCGCAGCTATTGAAGTGAAAACACGCACAGAGCTATTGAGTTGAAAACACACTACAGCCCTAAAGCTTTAGCCTATCCTACCAAATATAAGGTGCAGGTCTAAGTTCGCCTGATATTGTTATAAGAATTTCACAAGCTATCACCTTTTTCCACCGACAATATGGCATTTCGCTGACAAACATGCAAACTCTGAACCCCTTCTCATATATCTATGACTAAACAAACGCAGCTACCCTATATATTTCTCGGCATCCTACGGACATGCCTTATCCTTTTCTTCTCAGGTATGTAATTTTGTTTCAGCATAACTAGATACTAAAAACGCTCAGGCTAAGAGTACTATACACTATGATAACACATTGCCCTTATCCATCAAATTTTCTTTCCTCCAAGAACATGCTTCGTTCTTCCCGGTGTACCAATGATCCCAAACCACCATTTCTATTTCCTTTTAAAGTCTCCGAACAACTTGTTTCTATAAAAAGATGAAATATAAAAAAATAAAAGATACAAAGAGGGCTAATTTTCTGCTTCAAACTAGGCGCAGGCATGGTCTTTGAGCTATTTGATGCGAGCGGCAAACTGTTCTGGTTCACTAGGGGTTTTCTGGCGAGTCAAAGTGGAGGCGGAGAGAGAAGGGGAGCTCGGCGCAGGATGTTTCTACTTGGTTGGTGCAGACAAAGAGGATGGGTGGTAATTGGCGCGTGAGTTAACAAAAGGAAGGAGTTTGTTTTTTTCTCTCGTGCCTGGGTTTGGTGAAATGAAGAAAACGTGGGAAGGGACCCTGTGCAAGTGGGTTCAAAATATAAAAAAGAGGAGGTTTTGTACATTAGTGGGGAAGAAATGTGTGCATGGGGAGGTTAACGGTGCAGTCAGCATTGAAGGAATGGGATACTGGAAGTTTGAATTAGCAGGATGGATATGTGTTGAAAGCAGAACGAGATGAAGTACAATAGAGTGGAGAAAGGATTAGTGCATGCCTGAGTAATTCAGAATTCCTAACCCCAATTAATGCAAGTAATTAAATTCAGTATTTTATATATAAGTGGGACGGGAATTTATAATTGTGCCTGATCACATTAACATGCCTAATTGCGATTATATAATGCATAATCCAGATTTCTTACCAACGTAAGTAAGATCATATTAATTATATATTATATATATAATAGTATATAACCAGGTTTCAAAAATTTGCATGTGCCCAAATTCTTTGATTAAGGTGCCTAACCGGCCAAAAGTGACCAACTAAAATGAGCAAGTGGGATATAAGACGAACAGTATTGTTGCCATGTATATGTCGTGGACTAGAATTTCATATGTTTAAATATGTCCATCCTTTTGTATATTCAAAATTCTTGCCAATTGAACGTTTTGTTAACCGTATATAAATAATACATATGTTAATTAATAGATTTATAAGTTAATTTAAAATTTCATAACTTATAACATGACTATATATTACGTATCTCATCAGACTGAAACAAAACATATTGCGCCGGAACCGTATCGCAGAACATAACATCATGGAACTCATTTTTTGGATAGGAATGAAGATAGCTGGAATTTACAGTTAAATTAAACAACTGTTTAATTTGACTATAACTGAACTGCTACAGTGAACAAACATAAATCATGTTGAGTTCAACTCACTCAGTTTTATCCCACTTATATTTTATATAAGTTGGGTTTAATATTTGTATGCTATGTTTGTTTACTATTGAACATTTTGCTGAATGTATTTATATATGTTGATTGAACAGATTAAATTAAACATTCATTTAATTTATTTGGAATCAATCGTTATATTTTAACAATCGTAGCCAATCAAGGTAACTTACCTCGTTGGTCACGTTTATAAAAATATAAACGTGTTTAGATTGCTCTTAATTGATGGTGGATGAAATTATATCTGTATACTGCAATGAATTATATTATTTGAGGTAACCTATTTCGATGCAGGGAAAACAGGTTGAAGGATCCAACTGGATTCCTCAAATATATTAAATGTTATTATTTTCATATTATCATAATATAAACTGTTATGATTGAATAACTGATTTGATTGTTGACTGAAAATTCAACGTTTTCTTTTTAACCAATGGGAAGTACTGGTTGAGTACTCGGCAACATATGGCCTATAAACCAATCGTTTGAATATTAATTTACTGTCAGGCGAATTGATGGTACTGAAGTTATAAATTTTATTTTATAACTGAAGATAGATTTTTAAATTTATTATTTTGAACAAAAGTTTGTAAAAAGGAAATAAATGTCTATTATTTATTATGTAAGTTTATAAGAAAATGTTAAATGGTTTTATAAAGCAAATTGCTTATGTTAATAAGATTTATAAACGAATAAGCATAAATTGACGTATTTGTTAGGAGTTGGGTAAATTATTTCTAAGGATCAATTAAATGAGATTATTTAAATTAATTATATTTATAATTAATTTAAAGGGAAGAACTGATTGAAATTGGTTAATGAAATAACCGTATTTTTGAGATGACTAAATCAACCATTTTAATTGGGACAGATCATTTAATTAGTGGTTGTTAAGAAATCTAATGAAGTAATTTAATGAATATTTGATTTGTTATTATTAATAAGAAATTTAAAAAAGAAAATCAATATTCATTTTTTTAAGTGAGGAAGTATATTATTAATTTAATTAATAATTTAAGGATTTCATTTCTGAAATGAAATTCATTTAAGTAATCAAAGAGGAGATGGAATTTAGTTGAATATGAGTTTATAAATGGGATTTATATTAAATATGAGTTTTTATAATTAAGTTATAAAAGTGATTTTTAGCAAATACGGTGACCTGAAATGAATGTTTATATAACATTTGAATTAGGTAACATTGAATCGAGGTAAAAGGGTTTTATATTTAAACCGAGTTTTATAAATAAGGTTTATGAAAAGAACAATAAGGTTGAAATGATGATTTTGAGTTAGAAATACTTAATAATGAAATTAAGTGAAACCAATGGGATTGAAATGTGATTTTCAAAGCGGGAAATGGTTTAAAAGCAAACGTTTGCAGATTTGAATGGGTTAAGGAAATTAGAGACTGACTGGAGATTAGTTAAGTTGGACAACTTCTTGAGTGTCGATCTGATGCTGGTTTCAGCCTTCAGGGTTGATATTTAGGGAGTTGTTCTCTTACTAGTTTTCGGTTAGGGACTAGTGAATGTTGAAGTAATGGGAATAGAAAGCGAGCTTGAGAACATAACGATATTTTTGAGATTTAAGAAATTAACGAGATGAGTCAAATGAGTTTAATAAAAATGAAATGTTATGACACGAACCAAACCCCCGCTCCCTGGTGATAAGCTCGGTTTTGGAAAAGAACACATTAATCACATCAGCAGATTACAAAACATAGCATAATACATAAAATTGGAGAATAATTTACATCATGTCATAACAGCGGAATCATAACCATTATCATCATAGTTACACAGATACAGGATCCTACATAGTACATAACAAGTTTCATCAAGTAGATAATAAGCCTACAGCAGAGTTAAATATAAACATGAATAAGATAGTGCTTAAGAGTTCAAAAGAAATGCTAAAAAGATAAGTCTTCGTCTATAGCCAAAATAGCACCCAATGCTACCGTGCATATCCAAAAGAAAGCCAATCTCATGTTCACTTGGATGCCAATGTAAAAATAGGGGAACCTGAGTTTGCAAGGGAAAAACAAACTACGAGTCAGTCATGGGAGTGGTATGAGAAATCCTACAGTTACATAACTTAATTAAGAATAAGGAAGATCACAGGACCACGCCATATGTCACCGAATGGGCATACTCCATTGGATTGCCGGTGCATAAGATAAAGTAAATCAAGTAAACAACACAATGCTTTTTAGAAAAATGAAACCGTTATAAGACTCAGGTCCCATCACACAATGCAACGCAAGTCGGAGGATAGAGTTTTACCTTATAAGGGTCAAATATGCTTGATACGAAGAAAAACAACATTTGATATTAGTATTAGTGTCTAGATGGTTTATAAATACTCTCCAAATAAATGTATCAATCATAGATGACATATGTATCACATATTATATCGCAATATAGGTTTATAACTAAAACCACGTGATGTCGTATCGGAAATTGGATTTCCATCATGAGTCAAGGCAAGGGATGGTCTCCTTACCGATTCGGATCACATCTAGCAAAATGACCCAGGACTCAGACGCTGGTGAGACCTTGGATCCTGCAAGGCCGATCCTTTCTTACTTTTGAGGATTGGTTATTCCTGAACAATACATTTCCTGGTCCTATCAGACCTATCTCTGAGTCTTTTTTTCGGCTCGATATCCGAGGCACCTCGTAATCCATCATCCACATAAGTAAAAAATGTATGGGCTCCGTATCGTGACACAACTTCTAGCTAGAAAGAAACGTATGCACTCCTTGCATCCCTTATCCCGTTTCTGAATCATACCGGGGTGTGAGGCTCGTGAATTAACGCTATACAAAAATCTATGCTACTTAAAGTCATGCTTTGATCATCAACCACAAGACTCTGCTTTTCAATAAAAGCCTTGATCACTTGCATCTTGGTATGCCACACTATTAATCCTTAGTATGTCATTAATTTCCACGAATATATAACATCTTAGCTCGTACGTCTCAGAGAAGGGTGTTAAGCAAGAGAATAATCCTCCGCCACCAAACAAATATATATTTAGCAAAGATCAACTACATAACACACACTACAATGTCAAACATACAATCCATTCATACGTTTGTTTTGGGTCTAAACGAAATCGGAGGCACCTTATTCCTCGTACCGTATGTCCAATACAGGAGAGAGGCCCTCGCGTATCCAGACAATCAACAAGTACATTCGGACAACTACCACTATAACCCCTTTAAGGGAGCTACCCATATCTAAGGCATCAGTAGTAATCCATTCGATGTGAAGATTGCCGATCTCGCACCGTCTTCATTATCTTCGACTTTTAGTCATCGCTTAATTATTTGAAATGAGATTTAACTCAGTCTTTTCAAACAATTCTGGCATACAATTTCAAATCAAATTCTTTCCCTTGCTTAAGTCACTGGTCTTCACCATTCATTACCTTATGTGGAAAGGTTTAATCAGGAATTTAATTCGGTCATCGAATTAAATACTCAAGTCATATCATATCCATAATTCACTTTATACGTTTTCATGCCAAATTGTACTTAACCATTTTGTTTTACAAACCAAGCAAAAATTTTCACACATTCAAAATCGCTTAAAACAATTTGAAATGACTTATAAAACGATTTCATAAAAATATTGAGTTGTTGAAATCTGTATATTAGAGGAACTGAAAAGTCACAAACGAAGGCCAAACGGTCCAGGCTCCGATTGGGGGAAAGCCTAGATCAAACTAGATTGTGGACCAGCACCTCCGGTCCATAGACATTTACCAATCGACTGGTCCAAAATAGACCAATCGACTGATCAAACTTGGGCTGCTGCCTGGGTTTTTACCAGTCGACTGGTTTGTTTTAGATCGGTCGACTGGTGGTTGTTAATCAGCCCAACTAATTTTTTCTTTCTTTCTTTACGGAATCGTTTCGGTGAACCACGGAGGCTATGCACTTGAGTTAGACGATAATTGAGGCCTCATAAGCTCGTCGAAACAACTTACGAACACAAACAAACATGCAACACATATATTTATGAGATTATAATGATTATGATTATAAATTCAAAAGTGAACCAATTTCTTTAACCAAAGCAAATTAAAGTGATTCGAGTGACTTGTGAAGACTTGGGACTTTGCCGGGAGGACAACGGAGCTTCACAAGATCACCAAATCCACTCATGTAACACCCCGGATTTTTAACTCGAGATAATAAAATAAGAAATTTAATTAAATATTCAGTATTAAGTGAAATGGACTGCACTATTGCATTCGCCTCGGAATTATGTTCAAAATAGACATCTGTTTTGCATAAATCGGACAACGTATGAAGAAGTTATTAAGTTTTGAAATTTGTATATGTGCACGAAGAATATATATTAGGTTTAGAAACTCAAAAATCGGTTCAAAATTCGAAATTTGGGGAGGCAGCATATTTCCCACCCAGGGGTGTCGACCCTGGGTCAACCCCTCAAGGGGGGTGTCGACCCCCTAAGGAGTGGGTCGACCCCGTGCGCAGATCTGGGCAGATTAGGGTTTCCTCCTATGGGCTATATATATGGACTCGTTTCTCTTATTTCTCCCCACCAAAAATAATGGAGGACTAGATGCTGCCTCTGCCTAGATTAAACCAAGCCTTTTTCTTCTTCGGCAATCAAGTTATTCAAGTTTAGAGATCTACAAGCCTTTTCTATTTTTATAGATCAAATCATAGCGAATCTACGTTAATTTTAGATCTCTTATCGAAGTGAAGTAATTCATAGATCTGGTCTATTTTCCAATTCTCTTTTCTTCCCTTTTTCTTTTAGTAAAAATTATAAATCCATGGTTATTAGGTTCTGAGTCCAATTCGGGGAAAACCATGGAATGATAGATCTGGACCAGATCCAGGATTTGGAAAGCTTACGAGGTAAGTGTATTTAAGTTATATCATTTTAGATAATGATATATTATCCTTTAAACATTCCCTGTTATTATATGTGAATTTGCCAAAATAATTAAGAATTACTATTATAACAAGTTGAGATGTTAATATGAATAATTCATATGTTGAATCAGTTAAAGTGTTAGAATGATTGCATTTTGAAAAACAAACATGTTAGAATATGGGTAATGACTTCTGTTGTTATAATTTCATGATTCACTTATGGCATATTATTGAGTAAATGATGTGTTAACCTGTTAGATCTGAACAATTACCCGAGTAAATGTTTACATGTTAAAATAGAATTAAACACATGTTAAAAAGGACATGCGCCATAATATGACATAATTTGATGACAAGTAAATTAGATTACAGTAAAAAGGATAATATGCCTAAAATTTACAGTAAATAAGAAACTGTAACGCGCTTAGACGTGAGGTTAGATTACACTTGTGGTATAAGTCTACCCGGAATAGCCCGACATATCCAGCATCCACAAGTGGTAAATCTAATGTGAGGGATCTAAGTGCATAAATAAAACATGTAATAATACTAAGACACGAGGTTAAGTCAGCTTGTGGTAGAAGCCTGCCCGGACCCGACCGGTAAATCCAGCTTCCACAAGTGTAGTCTTAATGTGAGAGGTCTAGTGCATATATATGTATATATATATATATATATATATATATATAACCAGATATGAATAAATGACAATGATGGTAACTAAATGTCTAACTCAGAAAATAAGAAAGGAAGGGATGTAATGGAATGAGTTAGTGCGATGCGAAGGAAAAGTGATGCATTTCCCCAAATGACCTATTTCTGAGAATGTTGTTGCAAGTAAGCCACAGTGAATAAAGTAAGAAAAGGAAAGAAATTACTTGCCACCACGGATTTAGATGGGGATATGTTACGAAAATAAATCACCGATTCCTTCTATAAATCAAACGGATAAGGTGCATGAAGTGTTTTCCTTAACAAAATAAGGAACATATATTAAAGAGAATGTAGAATAATGGATTGCAATAGTAAATGATTTGGTTTGAATGGGGAATGATAATAACCTATTAAAATAAATTACATTAATGAGAATGTTGTATAATATGTAGACTTGTCCTAGGGACAAGTGAAGATTATAACTTAGGTTACAATATACTAGTAAGGAAATGAGATAGTTGGTGAAATGAGATAAGTAAACTTAATTTTAAATTAAGTAACTAGTAAATTGGGAAAAATGAAACTAGTTATTTGTAATAAGTAGAGAAAAGAGGGAAAGTTTATAAAATGAAAGAAGTTGTACTTAATTACAAATTAAATAATTTGGAAACTTGGAAGTCTGAAATATGCTGATTAGAATAACATGTCAAGGTCTATCCTAGGAAAAAAAGGGAATTATAACATAGGTTATAATAAGTGGGAAGTAAACTTATTGGCAAACCTTAGTTAAGAGAACTAAATTAATAAGTAAACAACGGTAAGTGATAGTGACAGTGTAAAATGGAATTGTTATTAAATGAGAAAGAAGAGTAAAACTTATGAAATAAGTTATATTTAATCATAAATAATGACTGACATGTTAAATAGAAAACATGTGAATTGAGATATACTTAATTACATATTAAGTAGAACATGTTATTGTAATGATGAAACTAAACAAAAATACAAAAGAGATTGTGGATTACAGACCTTAGGTCACAATCTAGAGAATAACATGTTGTGGGCATATTAATGTACTTAAATGGGTTAAGTTATATAACTAAAATTAATAAGCAAGAGGAACTTGGTAACTTGATTAAGAAATCAATACGAATTGGAATAACCAAGTTAAATGGAAACCTGATGAGGTAAGGCAAGCGCGTAAAAGAATGTTTAGACATAGGGTCTAACAACATACTAAAGTGAGGCGCTTGGACCTGTAACACCCCACGTCCATTAATGTCACTCACAAAGGGAATGCATTAACTTCCATGGAGCGTATTTAGTGTATAGAACAGAATATAACAAGATAAATATAAATAACGGTACCTGATAATTTTAAAACAAATTTTATTGCAGTGAAGAAATAGTTTGATTACAACAACTTCATAAACCAAGTACACTTAATATCCATCTTTATAAATTGTTTCAGAGTACATAAAATAAAAAGCATAAACCCTAACACAAGTAGCCATAAAAGAGATCAGCTGAACTTTACCTTCAGCAATCCAAGCACTTCCAAAAGAGAGAGAAAGAGATCCGAGATCAAGCTCCACTAGTACTAGTCCCACCCTAAGAACCTGGAGAGGGGGGGAAGGAAGAAAAGAGGCGAAAACAAGGGGGTCAGACATAAAGTCTGGCAAGTATAATAACTTTAACAATATAATTATTAAAGTAACTAGGATAAGGCATAAACTGGTAAGATAAGATATGACCATGAAACAAGTGGGCATGACAAAGCAAATAAGAGGAATATTTTGGCGTTAATCTCGTTCCTAATCAATATAGGATAATAACTATACTGCACCAACACTAGTCACCCTAAAAGTTGATCCCACCTACAGAACATAATAATGATAATGGTAGTTTCGTGTACACCTAGCTGGCTTCATAGGTGTCATCTTCCCCTGTCTCCACTAGTTGTACCCACTACCCCCATTCGATTGGCTGCCTAACTCATAGATACCCGTGCTGGTCCCACAGTGGGGTGTATCACTCCCCAAAGTGGCAACCCGATACCACCAAAGATGCACGGCTTATATCTACACGATACAACAACGTCTTACCTACCAGCCCTGGCCCACGCATGCACATGACCCCGTTGGACTTGCGTTGCCACCGCTAACCCGTTTTGACCTCTTACAATCAAATCTAGTAAGCGTGTCCCGTCCTCGACTTGGGTCGAGCTCACAAAGATACTTAATGGGTTACTGGTTTGAAAAGGGCCCCCATGCTTGACACAAGCCTTCCACCTATGCTTGGTCCCGACTAAGGTTTCCCCACTTAACCCCATTCTTATTCATGTCCTCTTACATGTTTCAATCTTGGTTAAGTGCATCTAATCATATTTCACATGCCACCCAAGGCACCCACATAATTTCACATGCCACCCAGGGCACCTACTTAACCCCCCATGTCCCACCGCATGTTTATCTGGTTAAGTGTTACTTAATTCATTAGAACCATAACCTTGTAAAGACCTCCCACATTAGGATAACTTTTGCGGTTGCTGGATTTGCCGGGAGGGTCCGGGCAGTCTTATACCGCAAACGAGCCTAACCTCGTGTCTTTACAATTGTTACGCATTTAATTCATGCCTTTGACCTCTCACATTATACTGGCATTTGTGGCTGTTGGATTTGTCAGGCAGTTCCGGGTAGTCTTACACCACAAAAGAGTCTAACCTCATGTCTTAGGCGGTTAATTATTACACATCTTTATTTAACCCCAAATTGGATTAATATCCCTATTCAAATTTGTCAATAAATTCCAAATTTATTTATATCCATAATTGTCTCTTAAATTTATGTCCATAAATACCAAATATGCCAATTAATGTCTCAAATTGATTATATGCCTTTTAAGGCCATTTTATGCCAATTCACAATTTTTGTATATTCAATATTATTCCATCATCCCCACGCTATCCGTACGTTTTCGTATGACATATGTTAGACTCGCAAATAGTCTAACTTATAAAAAGAAAAAAAAACATCACATAACACATAAAATAGATCTAAGGATCATGACATAAGATTACATAGCCAATAACTTACACATGAATTTCATTCAAACTAGCATATGATACAAAACTAGCATAGGTAATGGGCATAAACTTGCATAACTTATGTACTGCTATAGATCCAACCATAAAGGTGTGAACTTGCATATGGATCTAAACATAAAGATGCAAACTTGCATATAGATCTAAACATAAAGATGTAAACTTGCATATGGGTCTATACATAAAGATGTTAACTTGCATATGGATCTAGACATTAAGGTTAATGTCACATAAACTAGCATATGCATATACATGTCTCACATATATTTTAACAACCCAAACTTGCATAAGTTTCATACATGAATATATGATCCAACCATCACAAACTTACATAAGATATGTGATTCAACTTGCATAAGATTCACATAAGAACTAACATATGATCCAACTTGCATAAGACTAACATATGATTCAAAACCACAAACATACATATAATTTAAATCAAATGATTCAAAATCATATTCTCGTAATCCCAATTATATCTTATCATAATTTAATTAACTAATTATTTTGTGAAAGCTATCATACTCACAATTAAAAAGAATAGTCTTATCTTTCTGGGATCTGTATTCTGAAACTGAATTGCTCGCCTTTGATGTTGACTAATCGTTATTTAGATTTGATTTGATTTTGATTCAAGCTTCTATCTTGCTTTAGGGTTGAAAGTTTATGGCGGCTACTCTAGGTTCTCCATTGACGGCATGGCGGATCTTATTATGAATTAATGTGATTAGGGTTAGGGGTTTAGGAGTGTTTTTATAGAAGTTTAATTTAATAAGAGCCGTTGGATTAACCTAGGGATAACAGAATGCCACATCAGCCCTTAGGGCGAGTCGGGCCACGGGTTGACAGCCAAACACCCTGGATCGACCCCTAGTCGACCCAGCAGAGCTCGGGTCGACTCCAAAAATGGTGCGGTTCGGTTATTCCCCCTCCCGATTCGCTGTTTTGAACTTTTTTTAAATGATTTCTTTTATATATATCTATATATTTCTCTCATATGCATACAAACTTCAAGGTTAATAACTTCTTCATAAGTTATCCGTTTTATGCAAACCAAATGTCTATCTTGACCCAAAATTTTGAGACGACCATAATAGCGCGATCCATTTCACTTGATTCATCTTCTAAAAATTAGTATACTTTAATTTGTGAAATTTAATGTTATAAAATTACGGGGTGTTACATTCTTCCCTCCTTAAAGGATTTCGTCCCTGAAATCTCTAAGTTAAGAAGAACATATCCTACCAAACAATCATCCATCTACTCAACCATCATCCACAAGCATCCATTGTCCTTAAAGAAATTTCTAATGCTATATGAACTTATGCAAAAATGTATGTATATGTTCCTTATCTAATGCAAAGATCAGGCGGTCCACTGATTCAGTTGACCTCCTTAATGCAAATCAAGATAGTTCCATGCGTCCATTATGTATGCGAAAGAATCCTATCGATACATATTATTTCTACTTGTGCACAACCATTCATCAAAATGCAACATCCATATGATAATACAACCATTATGCATCCATTAAGTTAGATATGCACACGCATTTATATGCAACATGAAAGTAATTGAGCCGATCTAGTACCTAATGTGTGTGTACATGCATCCACGAGCAACCACTAGCAACCACTTGCATCCATTTGCATCCACCAAACATAACATGTCTCAAACACATGTTTGCAACCATAAGGTTCTTCCTAACTAAAGATCGAAGATGTCATCACAAAGATAATAGTAAAAGATAGGACAAGTTTCAACAAAGCAGTAAAAAAAGGAGAAATTAAAACATACCCTTAAAAAGGAAAGGGTACAGCGTATGCATTTTGTCTTCCGTCTCCCAAGTCGTGTCTCTTTGATCATCTCCCCATTGCACTTTGACCAACTTGACCTCTTTGTTGCAAAGCTTTTTGACCTCCGATCCGAGAATGCGTGTAGGAGCTCATCTGATCATAGCATTGCGCTCTACTTCCACTTCTTCGAGCGTGCTCGACTCTACCACTTCCGCCGTATCGTGTAAACACTTACGCAAATGCGAAACGTGAAACACGTCATGAACTCTGCTGAGCTTCACTGGTAACTTTACTCTATACGCCATCTGTCCAATCCTCTCCGTAATTGGAAAGGGTCCTACGAACCTCAGTGTCAACTTCCCTACTGATCCAAAACGTACTACGTTTCTTAACGGTGACACCTTAACAAAAACCATATCCCCAATATTGAATTCGAGATCGGTTCGTCTCCTATCAGCATATGACTTCTGTCGATCCTGCGCCGTCTTCATTCGCCGTCGAATCAGTTTTATCGTCTCCGAAGTTTCCCTAATCATGTCGGGTCCAAGCAAAACCTTATCAGTGGATTCCCACCAACATGTAGGTGATCGGCACGGTCGTCCATAAAGAGCCTCAAAAGATGCCATGCCAATGCTAGCCTGAAAACTATTATTATAGGCAAACTCCACTAGTGGAAGGTGTTCTTCCCATGTTCCTCCAAAGTCTAGGATGCATAGTCTCATAAGGTCTTCTAGAACCCGATTTACTCTCTCGGTCTGGCCGTCCGTCTGAGGGTGATAAGCGGTACTTAAGCATAATTGCGTTCCAACCGCCTCTTGTAAGCTTTTCCAAAATTCGCTTGTGAAAATGGGATCTCTATCGCTCGCAATGCTAGAGGGTATGCCATGCAAACGAACTATCTCTCGAAGGTAAACATATGCTAACCACGCGGTGGTCCTTCTACTTTTAACGGGAATAAAATGGGCACTTTTGGTAAGTCTGTCTACAATTACCCAAATCCCCGTCTTACCCTTCCTTGATCTTGGTAACCCATCTACAAAATCGATGGAAACGCTTTCCCATTTCCAAAGCGGAATCTCTAAGGGATGGATCAAACCTCCAGGCTTCTTTTGCTCCGCCTTGACTTGTTGGCACACTAAGCATCTAGAAACGAACTCGGCCACGTCCTTCTTCATTCCAGCCAAAAAGAAAACTCGCTTCATATCCTTATACATCTTATCACCACCGGGATGTATGGTCATCTTAGAGCAATGTGAGTCTTCAAGAATTGCCTTCTTCAAACTCTCGTCTTGTGGTACGTAAAGTCTTCCATCTCTACGTAGCCAACCTCTCTTATCTATAGCATATCTATCAAGATGACTCGAGGACTCCCCTCCTATAAGCTTGCCAACTATCTCAACCAACTGTGGGTCATTTCGTTGTGCCTCTCCAACTCGACCCAAAAGTGTAGGTTGCACCTCTAACAATGCCAATAATCCAGCTACATAATCGATAGAGGGTCTGATGTCAAAGGAAGATATATACTCCAAACTCCGCCGCTCTATGAACATGGGACTTAAAGTTAACTTCTTTCTACTTAAGGCGTTGGCTACAACGTTACCCTTGCCAGGGGTATATGCGATCTCAAAACTGTAGGATGCCAAAAACTCCATCCATCTCTGTTGCCTCAAGGTTAGGTCATTCTGAGAGAATAAGTACTTTAGCGACTTATGGTCTGTATACAACTCAAACCTCTCGCGAAGCAAATAATGATGCCATGAATTAAGTGCAAAAACTATGGCCGCCAACTCTAAGTCGTGGGTAGGGTCATTTTTATCGTGGGCTTTCAATTGTCTTCTACCATAGCATATCACTCTTCCCTCTTGCATTAAAACTGCGCCAAGCCCTATCCCGCAAGCATCGGTATATACAGTGAATGTCTTACTCCCGTCTGGCAAGACTAAAACTGGAGTTGTCGTCAAATCCCTCTTCAGACGTTGGAAAGCATCGTCACAGTCAATGTCCCAAGTAAAAGTCAAATTCTTCTTCGTTAATCGAGTGAGAGGGGCTGATATCTTCGCGAAGTCCTTAATGAACTTCCTATAATAGCCGGCCAGTCCTAAAAAGCTTCTTACTTCTGTTGCATTCTTAGGAGTTTTCCAATCTTGGATTGCCACTACCTTGGTGGGATCCACAGCTATCCCTTCCTTAGAGACCACGTGTCCTAAGAATCTCACTTCTTTTCTCCAAAAATGGCACTTGGAGAACTTAGCTTTTAGCTGATGCGTCGTAGGGTCTCTAAGACTTCCCTAAGATGTAGGGCATGCTCTTCTTCATTTTTAGAGAAAACCAAAATATCGTCTATAAAGTCAACAAAGTATGCGGATGCATTCGTCAAACCAAAAGGGATGACGAGCCACTCAAAGAAACTATCAGGAGTCCTAAAGGCAGTCTTATCGATGCTATCTTCAGCCACCCTTAGCTGATGAAACCCTGTAGCTAAATCCAGTTGTGAGAAAATTGAAGCACCCACCAACTGATCGAATAAATCGTCTATCCTCGGCAATGGGTGCCTATTCTTCTTTGTTAGCTTATTCAGCTCTCTATAGTCCACGCACAATCTAAGTGAACCATCAGCTTTTGTAGCAAATACGATTGGAGCACCCCACTCCAAAATACTTCTTCTTATGAACCACTTCTCAAGCATTTCTTTCACTTGCTTACTGAGTTCTCTTCTCTCTCTCGGAGCCAGTGGAGCACTGGTAATGCAACTGGTTTTGCATTATCTACAAGATATATTCGAAAGTCTACCTCATGACTCGGGGGTAAACCTCGAACTTCATCGAAGACGTCACTATATTCACGGACCACATGAACAGATTTCAAATCATCATTGGATGCGTCTAGGGATTCTAGGTAGCTAAGCAATACTGGACCCTAGGGCCTTTCCACAATGAGTCAACAATCTAACTACCCTTCTTTCACATTCTAGGATGGTACCGTATCTAGTTAGCCAATCCGTACCTAGAATCAAGTCGTAGCCCATGAAGCCAAGAACAAAGGCGTAGCATTCAAACCCAACGCCCAAGATAGACACTCTCAAATCCTGACAAATCATAGAAAGACGAGCCGGACCACCAATAGGATTTGAGACTACTATGGGATATGTAACTAGACAAGTACTTAAGTGCAGTGTTTCAACTAACGAAGCAGATACAAACGAGTGTGAAGCGCCAGAGTCAAACAAAGTACGAATAGGATGATCAAACAGAAAACTAAACTTACAACAGAAATGTTTCTACCTCTCTCCTGTCCTGGTGCCATGAGAGCCTGAATCTGCCCTGGTGCCATGAGAGCCTGAAGCTGCCCTCCAGAAGTTCTTTTCCCTTGCCCCTGTTTCCTTGGGAAGTCCTTAACTAGATGATCTGCCTCTCCACAGTGGAAACATCCAGTCTTCGTCTCTTTCCTACGGTCTTTGCTCAGATGGCCTGGTGTCCCACAATTAAAGCACTTCTTCTTTCCTTTGCCATTATTGTTCTTCCCGCCTTTCTTGTTTTGCTGTTGTGGATTCTTCTGGTCTCCTTTCTTCTCTGGTGCCTTATTAGCATTCACACCTTTCTCTTCCTCATGCATAAGCGCCATGTCAACCAGTTTCACAAAGGTAGCCTCCATCAGAATGTGGGTCATTGCCAACCCATGTAGCGGCTCATTCAAACCTTTAACGAACCTCAGGGCCTTCTTCTCAGGTGTGTTTACCAATTCCAAGCCAAATCTCGCCAACTGATTGAACTTGTTGACGTACTCCTTTACTGATAAATCCCCTTGCTTCAACGCCAAGAATCTTTCCATATATAAATTCTCTTCTTCTCATGAGAGAAATTTCATTTCGAACCTACGCTTGAAATCCATCCATGTCTCCACCGAACGCTCTCCGTTCTGACCTCCCACCAAAACGAGGCTTCGTCTTTCATTAACCAAGCAGCCAATTGGACCTTCCTTCCATCTTCTACTTCAAAAATACCAAATAGATCTTCCACCTCCTTAAGCCAATTTCGAGCATCAACAAACGTCTTTGATCCATGAAAAGGTTTCCCACCCATTGCCCTAAAATCTTTGCATATCTTTGCACAAGTATCAACACGGGGAGGTGGAGGAGGAGGAGAGGACGGAGGAGGAGGAGGGGATGGAGGAGGATGAGAATTTGCTGGGCCTGCGACATTAGCCCCAGCTTCCAGATACCTTCTAAACCATCTTGTTATCGGTATCCCCTCAGGTATCTCGGGAATCCCAGACATGCTGAAAATAAAATGAAGAGATTCAAAACGGAGAATTCGAAAGAAAGATATATGGCTCTTAGGGGTTATTTTTTTAAAACCAACTTTTCTCTTGAAAATACTTTCCCTAAAACATACTTTTGAAAGTATTTCTTTATAAAATGCTTTTTGAAAAATAGTTTTTCAAAATTCATATCTGGTCTGGTAACCTTCAGCTCTGATACAACGTGTAACACCCCACATCCATTAATGTCACTCACAAAGGGAATGAATTAACTTCCATGGAGCGTATTTAGTGTATAGAACAGAATATAACAAGACAGATATAAATAATGGTACTTGAAAATTTAAAACAACTTTTATTGCAGCGGAGAAATAGTTTGATTATTACAACTTCATTAACCAAGTACACTTAATATCCATCATGATAAATTGTTTCAGAGTACATAAAATAAAAAGCATAAACACCAACACAAGTAGCCATAAAAGAGATGAGCTGAACTTTACTTTCAGCAATCCAAGCACTCCCAAAAGAGAGAGGAAGAGATTCGAGATCAAGCTCCACTAGTACTAGTCCCACCCTGAGAAACTGGGGGAGGGGAAGGAAGAAAAGGGGCGAAAACAAGGGGGTCAGACATAAAGTCTGGCGAGTATAATAACTTTAATAATATAATTATTAAAGTAATTAGGATAAGGCATAAACTGGTAAGATAAGATATGACCATGAAACGAGTGGGCATGACAAAGCAAATAAGAGGAATATTCTGGCGTTAATCTCGTTCCTGATCACTATAGGATAATTACTATAATGCACCACCACTAGTCACCCTAAAAGTTGATCCCGCCTACAGAGCTTAATAATGATAATGGTAGTTTCATGTATCCCTAGCTGCCTTCATAGGTGTCATTTGCCTCTATCTCTACTAGTTGTACCCACTACCCCCATTTGATCGGCTCCCTGACTCGTAAATACCCGTGTTGGTCCCACAGTGGGGTGTGTCACTCCCCAAAGTGGCAACCTGATACCACCAAAGATGCACGGCTTATGTCTACATGATACAACAACGTCTTACCTACCAGCCCTGGCCACGCACGCACATGACCCCGTTGGACTTGCGTTGCTACCGCTAACCCGTTTTGACCTCTTACAATCAAATCCAGTAAGCGTGTCCCGTCCTCTACTTGGGTCGAGCTCACCAAGATACTTAATGGGTTACTGGTTTGAAAAGGGCCCTCATGCTTGATACAAGCCTTCCACCTATGCTTGGTCCCCACTAAGGTTTCCCCACATAACCCCATTCTTATTCATGTCTTCTTACATGTTTCAATCTTGGTTAAGTGCATCTAATCGTATTTCACATGCCACCCAAGGCACCCACTTAATTTCATATGCCACCCAAGGCACCTACTTAGCCCCCAGGTCCCACCACATGTTTATCTGGTTATGTGCTACTTAATTCATTAGAACCGTAACCTTGTATAGACCTCTCACATTGGGCTGACATTTGCGGTTGCTGGATTTACCGGGCGGGTCCGGGCAGTCTTATACCGCAAAAGAGCCTAACCTCGTGTCTTTACAGTTGTTACTTATTTAATTCGTGCCTTTGACCTCTCACATTAGATTGGCATTTGTGGTTGCTTGATTTGTCGGGCGGGTCCGGGTAGTCTTACACCAGAAAAGAGTCTAACATCATGTCTTAGGCGGTTAATTATTACACATCTTTATTTAACCCCAAATTGGATTAATATCCCTATTCAAATTTGTCAAAAAATACCAAATTTATTTATGTCCATAATTATCTCTTAAAATTAAGTCCATAAATACCAATTATGCCAATCAATGTCTCAAATTGATTATATGCCTTTTAAGGCCATTTTATGCCAATTCACAATTTATGTATATTTAATATTATCCCATCATCCCCACGCTATTCATACATTTTCATATGACATATGTTAGACTCGCAAATAGTCGAACTTATAAAAAGAAAAACAACATCACATAACACATAAAATAGATCTAAGGATCATGACATAAGATTACATAGCCAATAACATGCATATGAATTTCATTCAAACTAGTGTATGATACAAAACTAGCATAGGTAATGGGTGTAAACTTGCATAACTTATGTACTGCTATAGATCCAAACATAAAGGTGTGAACTTGCATATGGATCTAAACATAAAGATGTAAACTTGCATATAGATCTAAACATGAAGATGTTAACTTGCATATAGATCTAAACATAAAGATGTAAATTTGCATATGGGTCTAAACATAAAGATGTAAACTTGCGTATGGATATAGACATAAAGGTTAATGTCACATAATCTAGCCTATGCATATACATGTCTCACATATATTTTAACAACCCAAACTTGCATAAGATTCATACATGAATATATGATCCAATCATCACAAACTTGCATAAGATATACGATTCAACTTGCATAAGATTCACATAAGAACTAACATATGATCCAACTTGCATAAGACTAACATATGATTCAACAACACAAACATACATATAACTTACATCACATGATTCGAAAGCATATTCTTGTAATCCCAATTATATCTTATCATAATTAAATTAATTAACTATTTTGTGAAAGCTATCATACTCACAATTAAAAAGAATAGTCTTGTCTTTCGGGGATCTGTATTCTGAAACTGCATTGCTCGCCTTTGATGTAGACTAATCATTATTTAGATTTGGTTTGATTTTGATTCAAGCTTCTATCTTGCCTTAGAGTTGAAAGTGTATGGCGGCTACTCTAGGTTCTCCATTGACGGCATGGTGGCTCTTGTCATGAATTAATGTGATTAGGGTTAGGGGTTTAGGAGTGTTTTTATAGAAGTTTAATTTAATAAGAGTCATTGGATTAACCTAGGGATAACAGAACCATCAGGACCACTCAGATGCCACATCATCCCTTAGGGCGAAACGGGCAACGGGTTGATAGCCAAACACCCTGGATCGACCCCTAGTCGACCCAGCGGAGCTCGGATCGACTCCAAAAATGGTGCGGTTCGGCTATTCCCCCTACCGATTCGCTGTTTTGAACTTTTTTTGAATACTATATATATATATATATATTTCTCTCTCATATGCATACAAACTTCAAGTCTTAATAACTTCTTCATAAGTTATCCGTTTTATGCAAACCAAATATCTATCTTAAACCCAAATTTTGAGAAGAACATAACAGCGCAACTCATTTCACTTAATTCTTCTTCTAAAATTAAGTATACTTTAGTTTGTGAATTTTAATGTTATAAAATTACAAGGTGTTACAGGACCAGTCCGCACGTTTGAACGGGGTAGATCATTAGGGTGTTATAAGGCACGAGGGGAGCGCACATTCATCTAATTATTCTGTCGGCTACGAAGGACTGGAAGGGGAAGCATGCGGCTTCCTGAGATACGTAAGGTGCTCCTGGTGGTCCTCTATGTGGTGGTAGATGCTTAGGCTGTGCTCGCAGAGGTTGGGTTTGCGCGTAACTACCAGGTGGGTGGGCCTTGACTACAAAAGTAGCTTTGCAGTCAAAATGTTATGACGTGGTGACACCAGGGTGATTCGGCGGTCGCCTTAACGGGGAGGCGAAGGGTCATGACAACCAAGGACAGTAGATCGTTGGATACCCGTCATCGGCAGTCAGTGGGATTCAAAAAGACTAGAGCTAAAACCAATAGACCATTCACCTTTCACTATCGAGGTACGTTGGTTAAGGGAAGATGCCAACTTGATGTTTAGATTATTTGTTAGAGGCCAGTAGTTTAGCTCATGTAGTCTTTACTAGTTTAGGGAGGGGCCGAGGTAGGGCCATAGCCACCATGAAAAACAAACCCAATGGATACCTGTATTTTGAGGCTCTTAATGGCGGGCCTGTACAGATGTAGAAAATCTCCCGACCGAGTTTTGTGTTTCTTGTATCGCCCTACCAAGGAACTCAATGCACATTAGAGGACATGCGGTTAAGGCATCGAGCTACAATTGACAATACGTATGTGGGACAATCTAGATACATGCATGTCGGCTCTCGGTGGTGTATCGTAGACTTGAGGGAATTACTTCAGTATGAAATCCGATTCAATCAATGATGGCAGTCCGTACGCTTATGTAGCGTATTAATGACAGATATATGAGGAACGTAACATTGTTAAGTAGAGATCTGTACATCACTCCGATGAAGGATGAGGGACTGCGTTCACTTCTGAGGCATTACGGTGAAGACCATGCAAGTGGGGTACCATGGGGTGTACCTCAGTATTGAGGGGTAGCTACATATATACTATATTAGGTTAATCCATCAGGATGTAAATGGGTACAACGTGTGTGTAAGCCTTGAGTGTTGTTAACCCAAGTAATCTAATAAATAAGAAAAATATGATTGAACAGTATATGTAGGATTATCCAATGTGTATAGTTTAAATTCAGTCACCAGAACTTGTGTTCAAACCCCATCCTTATGACATACCTATAGGTTATATTTATGGTAGAGAAATGATAGCCTTGGATACTGGTTAGGCAGTATTATTAATATGGTAAGGCTACTGTTTGATTATATTATATTTTATCCATTCCGCTACGAGATATTTTCTGAGCTTTGACACTTTTTATGTCTCTGTCTTTTCTGCAGGATACTAGAGCACAACAACTTGAGTTTCGATAGATTGGAATTTTGAGTAAAAATTTGGTCTGTCGGAATTCGGGTTGTTACAACTCATATCACAAGAATTGGATTGTGTGACCAATTTTCATCATAATTTTCCTTTTTCGTTTCAATGGAATATAGATACATGCAATTGACTATGTTACACTAGCCTACTCGATTCACTAGCATAAGCAAACTCAGATGGATTCAGAATTACTCTTTTTCAAGCTATAAGCTTGTGGCCTAAGTGTGTGTTCATGAATAACTAACGTATAACATATACAATCATATTTTCATTGCACTACTTAGAATTTAGCATCATATTAAAGTCATATAAATATCAATAGTCATTTTGTCAACTCAAACTTAATTATCTACTCATTAGTTGTTTAACACTAGACCTTTTGGTCTAAATTTCTCACCTTTTGTAGTAATATGAAATGAGAGGCTCCAAAACAAAGCAAGATCAATCTCTCTTCGATAAGAACTCAAGAATCCTCAACCTAAATACATATGCATAGATCTCCTAAGAGTTAGGCCTAGGAATTCTCAAAAATAAAAGAAGAGACAAGCTAGAGATAATGGAGAAGATGAAGAGAAGGCTTACCAAAGCTTCTTTACTTGATTTCCTCTAGAATTTATCATCTAATTGGTAAACCTAGCTTAGGAATTTCTTTTTCCCCTTCCTTTCCCCATTTTCTATTTTTTCTTAAGTGATTGAGTGAATGAAGAGGAGAGGCTCATTTGTGGCTCTTAAGTGAGTGGCTAGGTTTAGCTAACCAATACCCAACCCATGTCCCAATTTCCTCCCACTCGAAACACATCAAAGCTAATAGTTTTCGAACATGTAAACAGCGTTTTGAAATCAATGGAAGTGGTTTTGAGTCCAAATTCATTCAATGTAAAAAGTGATATTTTGGTCATACACTCAAGTGAAAAAGACCAAATCTCCCTCACTCTATCGACGTTTATAGTTTTCGAACGCGCAAACGACATTTTGAACTCAATGCAAGTGGTTTCGAGTCTAAATTCATCCATATGCAATAAAGTGACCTTAAGGGCCATATAGTATACGTAAATTCCATAGTGACTATTCTAAATTTTAGTTTAGTCATAACTTACAATTCTTAAAGTGAAATCTTAATTTCTCACATTCGTTAGAAAATTAAAATTCAAAATATTCCAACGTTTCTTGTTTCATCAACTTATTTATACTGAATTCTATACATTTATTCAAAGTTTAAAATTCGAATTTTCAAACTACCACGACATTTTAGGCTCGTTTTAATTAAATTTTAAATATATACATTCTAACTTCGATTAAATTAAAAAAATTGTCGTATATTCTCAAAATAATTCAACTAAACATTTAATTTCGATGTAAATAAATTTTAATTTGGTTCCAAAAATACGAGTTGTTACATATTAGGTATTAGTTTCGAGGAATGGAACGAAAGAGATTTCATAATGATGTTTTTATGGAAAATTTGTTGAAAACAAAGTTGAGAACATATATATATATACATGATTTCAATTATAAAGTATTTAAATGATTTTAAGAAGTGGAAAACTATATATCTAACATGGAAAGTTTAAGGATTTTAATTTGTTTTTAAAATAAAAAGGCCAAGTGATGCTGAATACTAAACCAGTGAACTCATTTTTATTTTCATGGTTGAATGGATGTTATTTGATAGTTAAATAACTGACTATCAATTCTTACCTATATGATTGTTGGTAAGGAAAGACCAGGATTGAATTTATATTTGAAAACCATTATGAACCAGCAAATACGAAATCGTCGAAGGTGCAGATTTAAGACGGAGCAGTTGAAGACCGTGGTTCATAAAGGGAAGGGCTACTTGATAAATTACTCTGGATTGCAACTAGAGTATTTTAATGGTAATTCGATCATGATAGAACCTGCGGATTTGCAAGGACTACTCCCTACTGACCCATAGGGTAATTCATGGATGCAATAGGAGAGTGCCTTCGGTTTGTCCAGTCCTAGGACAACTTGTATGGATGAATGTTTGACTGAGTATTTCCAAAGGGATCACGTACGTTGACTTCTTCAAACGTACCATAGTTGGTGACAAAGAAGACACCTTCTCTTAGCTTAACGACCAGAGTATTTTTGTGGAAATCAATTAGTGATTCTCTGTCGGATCCAATGATGTGGCTTTCAAAGTAAACGGTGTTGTGCTATCTTAAAAAGTGATTTAAATCTCAAGCCTCACAATCGGGAAATGACAAAAATCGAGAAGATAGCACGGCTAAGTGGGTTGCTCACATTAGGATGTATAATCACCTATTTAGAGAAATTTCATTTCATTGTTTATTCTATTCGATGTTGTCTCTTTCGGGAAACGGTTGCTGATCCCAACCGTTAGTGATATACATTCGATATACTCAAGCGAAATAAATGGCTGGTCATGTGTGGCCGGGTTGCAAGATGTTCTTGTTGAATCCAGTGTATGCCCCTCTAGAGATACTGTAACACCCCGTATTTTTCTATAAATATTAAATTAACAAATTTAAGAACACTTAATTTTTAGAAGAAGAATTGGGTGAAACGGGTTACGCCATTGCATTCGTCTTGGAATTATGCTTGAGATAGGGTCCGAGTTTGCGTAAATAGGGCTCCGTATGAAGAAGTTATGAAGTTTAGAAGATTTCAAGTTTAAACGGAAAATAAACTAAAATAATAATTAAAGGTCAAAACTGTTCAAAATTCGAAATTCGGTCAGAGCGGGCTGAGCGGGAAATTTCCCGATCAGAGGTGTCGACCCCCCCCCCCCCAGGGGGAGTCGACATAGGTGTCGACCCCCCTGTAGGGAGTGGACCCCTTTTTGATCCGGAACTAGTGATGTATTTTTACAGCCTATGGCTGATGTGTCGTTACCTGATTGGTCTTATGACGAATTTTCTTGGAATGGATGGCTTGGATGGATAATAGGTTGATTTAAAGGCTCTGAATGGTCTCATACTCCTATATAAACACATCAATATTAACCCTAAACCTCACAATCTCATTCTATGAAGCCGTCATACTGTCCATCCCTAAGGTAGCCTAGGCTCCATCATCTCCAAACTAGAAAATCGAATCCAAGCTAGAAATCAATTAGAAGAAATTCAAATCAAAAGTCTACATCAAAGGTTAAGCTTAACAAATTCAGAAATCAGATCCGAGAAAACAAAATCAGTTCTTTTTCTGTAAGTTCACATTACTTTCAGATTTGAATAACTAATTGTAATATTGACATATAATAAAATGAATCGAAATCTATGCCTGATTGTAAGATAATCTTTTCAGATTTATCCCTATCCTTCTATGGAATCTATGACTTAACATGCCTTAGAGGTTATTTTTTTATTGATTAAATCAGGCCTATCTTTGTTGTACATCAGGTTTATAATCCTCTTTAGTTCGTGATGTTATTCTTATGCCTGCGATAATGATTGTATTAGTTTATTCGAAAATCTATCTTTGTTGGATTTAAATCTCTTGTATTAGGTCTGTTATTACATGCCTATTTTTATGCCTATTCTTATTTTATGCTCCTTCCCTCTCTCTTCCCCTATTTCCTTTTTTCTTTTATGAACCTGGGTTACCTTCGAACCTAGGCTAAAATCGCGAAATAAGAACGATTGGAATACAGGGAATATTTTGGGTAAATATTGGGCATAATTTATTTAGTGAAATAATTGGGCATTACATATTCGGTGAAATTTTTGGACATAATTTGTAACTTGTGATTAGGGGTATAAGTGTTACTGATGCGAACTTGGGGTAAAATGAAATATTAAATCTAGATTGGGCCGAAACTGTAAATTGGAATATTAAATCTAGATTGGGCATAACTATTGGTTGGGACGCCAAGCATAATGTATATTGCGATTTTGGGGCATGACTATTATTGCAAATTTGGGAAGATTGGGTGTAACCGATTTTGAGTAATAACTTGTAATTGAATTTGTTCGGCATAACTTGGGAATTGGAACTTGACTAGTTTAGTGAATTTGGGATAATTAGCATATAAAATCTAGACTTGGACATGTATAGTAAATATGTAGATTAGCTAAAGATGAACGTGCCTAACCCGAGGTTAGATTGAGTTGCGATGTAAGACTGCCCGGAACCGCCTGGCACATCCAGCTACCGCAACAATATAGATCTAATGTGAGAGGTTAGCGCATTAAGCCCAAAACCTGAGGTTAGAATGAGTTTGCGGTAGAAGTATGCCCAGAACCTCCCGGCACATCCGGCAACCGCAGACAACAGTTCTAATGTGATTGGTTGAGGCATTAATAAATGAATTAATGCTAATGAACGGACATGCTAAGAATGGTAGGGTTAAGTTAACACAAGAGGGCAACACTTAACCTATATAACATGATTTGTGATAGGGCAACGCTTAACCAATGTAACATGACAAGTGGTAGGGTTAAGTAACACAAGAGGGCAACACTTAACCAATGTAACATGACAAGTGGTTGGGTTAAGTTAACATAAGAGGGCAACACTTAACAAATATAACATGATGAACGAGTGGGGTTAAGTTAATGGGAAACACTTTAACCAATATAACATGATGAATGAACAGGGTTAAGTTAATAAGAAACACTTAACCAATCAACATGATGAATGGGAAGGGTTAAGTTAATAAGAAACACTTAACCAATATGACATGTTAGGTGGGTGGGTTAAGTTAACAGGGACAAGAAGACAACTTAACCAATATTACATGAACAAAGTGGATAAGGTAAAGGCAAGCTTAACCAATAATACATATGGACTTGATAAGGGGAAGCATTAAGTAAATCTTGGGTAAGTGGGTAATATTAATATATATAGGCCCACAAACTTAACCGTTAAATAAACATGCGTGAATCAGTGAGAAGGTTAAGCGACATATGAATAAGCAACACTTAACTAGTACAACATGTTAATTAAGCAAATGGGTGGGGTTAAGTTAAATTGAGAACACTTAACCATTATAACATGTTGATTAGGAAACCCTAGTAATGGGGACCCATTTCAGCAGTAACCCACATAGATGTATCATTGTACCATGAGCTTGGCAGGGTGGGGCACAATTACTGGGCTGATTATAAGTGGTCAAAATAGTGGTGGGTGGTGCAATAGTGTAGATTCCGATAGAGTATGGGCGTGCACATGCTCCGGAGTGGAAAATGCAGGCACTGGGCATCAGTAGTATACACTGTGCATCTTGAATCGTGTCGGGTTGCCATCATGGGAATTGATACACCCCATGATGGGGTCAGCATAGGTATCTACATACAAGCGGGGCCGAATGACACAAGTAATGAATACATACAAGCGAGGTCGAATGACACAAGTAATGAATAAATACACGCGAGGTCGAATGACAAAAGTAATGAATACATACAAGCGAGGTCGAATGACACAAGTAATAAATACATGCGAGTTAGGGACCCGATCGGTAGGGTAGTTAGGGTACATGTAACATATCCATTGCAATTAGGCAGATTGAGGTAGGATCGTCATAATAAATGTACACCTAAAGGCTTCCACAATTGCGGGGATTGAGATCATATTGTCATTTTATACAGATTACTAGTTAGGACACTAGTTAGGTGGTGCAGAGATATAGAAATCAGAATAACAGGGTAGTAGCAAAGCAGAAAAAGAGAAGAATCACATTCGGTTTATCTTGCCTTATCATATCTTATGCTAATCTTCTCTTGTTATCCCTGTTATCACGGTATTACCTTGTATTCAGTTTATTCATGTCAGGTTACTTTTACCTATTTACATACTGAAAATCACTGGACTTACCAGGCTTTTTGTATGACCCATTTTCTTTCGTCTTCTTTTCTTCCGTTTCCATCCCTTCCAGGTAGTCAGGGAGGGAATAGTTCAGCTTAGTTTGAACTGTTTCTCCTTCCAAGCTTGAAGATTCTTTGATGTACTGCTTGGATCCTCTTATCTTTAGCTATGGCTGTGTTTGCACTTTTATTTGGGGACTTATGCTACTTTGCTATGTTTTATGCTTCTTATATATTTGGAAGTTTTAGAATCAAGACAGAAGTTTTATGTAATACTTTTAAATATGACTGAGTCAATTGTTGTAAAAGCATGACTGAACTACGTTGCTTATAAAATGACTTTGTTTTCCGCTGCTTTATTTGTCTGTCTTGTAATTTATCTGGTTCTTTTACCTATAACGCTTCACTGAAGTTAATGCATTCCCTTTGTGAGTGACATTAATGGAGGTGCGGTGTTTCACAAGGTATCAGAGCTAAAGGTTACTGGACCAGATAAAAGATTTGAAAAATTATTTTCAAAACAGTTTTAAAAGAAGCATTTCCAAAAAGAAAAGTTTGTTTTAAAGGCATATTCCCAAAAGCCATATGCACTATCTTTCGATTATCTATTTGAATCTCTTCCTCCTCTCTTTTCGCCATAATTTCGTAGGTACATGACACATGTTGAGGGCAAATTAGTGCCCAACCTCCATCTGTAGCAGCAGTAGTTTCACCTATGGCAAATCTTCTTTTCAAGATTTGTAGGTTGTCGTGCGATGGAGGTAGTTTTGAGAAACTCGTCAACAAGCTACACAAGGATAGTAAGGATAAGAATAAGGGAGTTTGGGCTAAGGAGCACAAGCCCAAGGATAAGAAGCTTGTTGATATGGCTTAATCCACGTAAAAGGAGAAAGGTGAAAAGAAAGAGGCCAAAAGAATCACAAACAAGGGATTGCAATATAAGAAGGGAAGAAAGAATATTAAATCCTAAGACAGGAAGAAGTGTCTTTATTATGGTATAACGGGTCATATAATTAAGGACAAGGGCAAGAACAAAGGACAGGATTTTCAGAGGGCAACTGCATGCTCTCACCACCAGCGTACCAGAGAGAGAGGTAGTAAAGTTTCTATTGAGAAAGTTTAGTTTTCCTTTTTAATCATCCCATTAGTACTCTTTTTGATTTTAGCTCTTCATATTCGGTTATATCTACTTCCATAGTTGGGTCTCTACACCTTAGTACTTATATAGTAGAAGATCCCATTATTTTCTCAAATCCAATTAGTGGTTTGGCTCATTTATCTTTGACTTGTAAGGATTTGAGAATAGCTATATTAAGTATTGAGATTAAGTGTAATTCTTATGTTTTTGGTTTCATGGGCTATGGGTTGATTATAGGCATGGATTGGTTAGCTAGTAATTGTGAAAGGAGGGTAGTTAGACTTTTGACTTGCCTCGGGAATACCCTCGAGATTTCGTGTGATCCTAAGGGATCAATTTAGCTTAGCTACCTAGAATCACTTGATGCATCTATCAAAGATTTGCAATCCGTTAGAGTAGTCCATGAGTACGCATATGTTTTTGATTAGGTTAGGGATTTTTCCCCTAAACCGCATATATCTAGTTGACAATGCAAAGCCAGTTGCATTACCTGTACGACACATGACTCCAAGGGAAAGGAAGGGCCCAGTAAACAAGTAAAAGAGTTACTTGAGAAAGGGTTCATAAGGCGAAGTATTTCTGAATAGGGTGATCCAGTTGTTTTCGCTACAAAGGCGGATGGTTCACTTCGCTTATGCATAAATGATATTTTGGTTTTCTCTAAGAGTGGGGAAGAACATGCTTTGTATCTAAGGGAAATCTCGGATACTCTCTAAGCGCATCAGCTTAAGGCTAGATTCTCCAAATACCATTTTTTGAGAGAAGAAGTAAGGTTTCTAAGACATGTGATATCCAAGGAAGGGATAACAGTAGATCCCGCAAAAGTAGTTGCGGTGCAAGATTAGAAGGTTCTAAGGAATACGACGGGAGTAAGAAGTTTTCTTGGATTAGCAGGCTGGTATAGGAAGTTAATTAAGGGCTTTGTGAAGGTATCAGCCCCACTTACTAGATTGATGAAGAAGAATCTAACTTTTGCTTGGGATTTGATTTGTGATGTTGCTTTCCAACGAAAGAAGAGAACCTTGACGACAACCCTAGTCTTGACATTGCCCGAAGGGAACAGGACATTTACAGTTTATACGGATGCATGCGGGACAGGGTTAGGCGCTATTTTGATGTAAGAAGGAAGGGTAAGGTTGTAGCGAATGCCTTAAGAAGAAAAAGGTTGACTTCAATCCCTCTTTATGTGAAAAGGAAAAGTTCAGAATACATATCAACCTTTGATTTTAAAACCTTCGGCTAAGTTAGTAGTTGGCATCGCTAGGAGTAAGACCTACACTTTTGGATCAAATAGGGACTTCACAAAGAAAAGACTCTCAAATAGTTGACGCAATGGATAAATTAAGACAGTCAGAGCACAATGGAGTGAAGCTCAAGAAGATGCGACTTAGAAGATGCGATTTAGAAGACGAAAGACTAGATACGCGCATCATACCCTTTTTGAGGGTATATCCTTGATCTCTCTTTTTCTGTAAAGTTTATTCGCATGCTAGTCTTTATCTTTTAAGTATATCCTCTCGGTCCTTTCCTTGATCCTTAGGTAGAAGCCAATGGATGTAAACATGTGTTTGAGACATATTATGTTTGGTGGATGAAAGTAGATGTAAGTGTTTGCTAGTGGTTGCTTGTGGATGCATATACACACACATTAGGCACTAAATCGGCTCCGCCACTTCCATATTGCATATGCATGAGTGGATTTTTATATATACGGATTGAAACTTGATGTGTTATCATAGGGATGATGCATTTGAATGGATGATTGTGCACTCATATAGGAGTTATAAAATACCATAGGAATAACTGCATACATGTTGGACTCATGGCACTAACATAATTCGCATTTAGGAGGTCAACTGAATCAGTGGACGCCTGATCTTTTGCATTAGTATTGGGACATGTACACACACCCTTGCATATGTTCATATTCATATAGCATTAGAAATCTTTTAAGGACATTGGATGCTTATGGATGATGGATGGTAGGACACATTCTTCTTAACTTGGAGATTTCGGGGACGAAATCCTTTAGGGAGGGGGGAATGTAAAACCCGGTATTTTTCTATGAATATTAAATTAACAAATTTAAGAAACACTTAATTTTTAGAAGAAGAATTGGGTGAAAATGGTTACGCCATTGCGTTCGTCTTGGAATTCTGCTTGAGATAGAGTCCGAGTTTGCGTAAATCAGGCTTCGTATGAAGAAGTTACTGAGTTAAGAAGATTTCAAGTTTAAACAGAAAGTAAACTAAAATAATAATTAAAGGTCAAAACTATTCAAAATTCGAAATTCGGTCAGAGCGGGCTGAGCGGGAAATTTCCCGCTCAGAGGTGTTGACCCTCCCCCCCCCCCCCCATGGGGAGTCGACATAGGTGTCGACCACTCTATAGGGGTGTCTACATAGGTGTCGACCCCCCCTGTAGGGAGTCTACCCCTTTTTGATCCAGATCCAGTGACGTATTTTTACAGCCTAGGGCTGAAGTATCGTTACCTGATTGGCCTGATGACGAATTTTCTTGGAATGGATGGCTTGAATGGATACTGGGCTGATCTAAAGGCTCTAAATGGTCTCATACTCCTATATAAACACATCAAATCTTAACTCAAAACCTCACAATCTCATTCTATGAAGTCGTCATGTTGTCCATCCCTAAGCTAGCATAGCCTCCATCTTCTCCTAACTAGAAAATTGAATCCAAACTAGAAATCAATTAGAAGAACTTCGAATTAAAAGTCTACATCAAAGGTTAATCTTAACAAATTCAAAAATTAGATCCCAAAAAACAAGATCAGTTCTTTTTCTGTAAGTTCACGTTATTTTCATATTTGAATACCTGATTGTAATCTTGACATGTAATAAAATGAATCGAAGACTATGCCTGATTGTAAGATAATCTTTTCAAATTTATCCCTGTCCTTCTATGGAATCTATGACTTAACATGCCTTAGAGGTTATTTTTTTATTGATTAAATCAGGCCTATCTTTGTTGTACATCAGGTTTATAATCCTCTTTGGTTCGTTATGTTATTCTTATGTCTGCGATAATGATTGTATTAGTTTATTCAAGAATCTATCTTTGTTGGATCTAAATCTCTTGTATTAGGTCTGTTGTTACATGCCTATTTGTATGCCTATTCTTATTTTATGCTCCTTCCCTCTATCTTCCCCTATTTCCTTTTTTCCTTTATGAACCTGGGTTACCTGCGAACCTAGGCTGAAATCGCGAAATACGAACGATTGGAATACGGGGAATATTTTGGTTAAATATTAGGCATAATGTATTTGGTGAAATAATTGGGCATTACATATTCGGTGAAATTGTTAGACATAATTTGTAACTTGTGATTTGGTGTATAAATGTTATTGTTGCGAACTTGGGGTAAACTGAAATATAAACGGTCAAAATAGCGGCAGGTGGTGCAGCATTGTAGGTTCCGATGGAGTATGGGCGTGCACGTGCTCCGGAGTGGAAAAAGCAGGCACTAGGCATCAGTAGTATACACTGTGCATCTTGAATCATGTCAGGTTTCCATCATGGTAATTGATACACCCCATGATAGGACCAGCACAGGTATCTACATACAAGCGCGGCCGAATGAAACAAGTAATGAATACATACAAGCAAGGTTGAATGACATAAAGAATGTATCTACATACAAGCGCGGCCGAATGAAACAAGTAATGAATACATACAAGCAAGGTTGAATGACATAAATAATGAATACATAAAAGAGAGGTCGAATGACACAAGTAATGAATACATACAAGCAAGGTCGAATGACACAAGTATTAAATACATGCGAGTTAGGGAGCCGATCGGCAGGGTAGTAAGGGTACATGTAACATATCCATTGCAATTAGGCGGATTGAGATGGGATCCTCATAATAAATGTACACCTAAAGGCTACCACAATTGCGAGGATTGGGGTCATATTGTCATTTTATACAGATTACTACTTGGGACACTAGTTAGATGGTGCAGTATAGAGAAATCAGAATAACAGGGTAGTAGCAAAGCAGAGAAAGAGTAGAAGAGCATTCAGTTTATCTTGCCTTATCATATCTTATGCTAATCTTATCTTGTTATCCTTGTTATCACGGTATTGCCTTGTATTCAGTTTATTCATGTCAGGTTACTTTTACCTGTTTACATACTGAAAATATTTGGACTTACCAGGCTTTATGTCTGACCCATTTTCTTTCGCCCCCCCCCCCCCCCCCCCAGGTAGTCAGGGAGGGAATAGTTCAACTTAGTTTGGACTGTTTCTCCTTCCAAGCTTGAAGATTCTTTGATGTACTGGTTGGATCCTCTTATCTTTTGACTATGGCTATGTTTGCACTTTTATTTTGGGACTTATGCCACTTTGCTATATTTTATGCTTCTTATATATTTCGAAGTTTTTGAATCAAGACAGAAGTTTTATGTAATACTTTTAATTATGATTGAGTCAATTGATGTAAAAGCTTGACTGAACTACGTTGCTTATAAAATGACTTTGTTTTCCGCTTCTTTATTTGTCTGTCTTGTAATTTATCTGCATCTTTCACCTATAACTCTTCACTGAATTTAATGCATTCCCTTTATGAGTGACATTAATGGAGGTAGGGTGTTTCAGATATACTATCGGCCTATGGTTCCATACCTTGTTATAGTCGGAATCCAATCTCCAATAAGAGCTTGCGGTTTTAATCGTATACTATATATGTGGAGCATGAGATGCAAGCCTTTCACTAGATTGATATTTATTTGTATTTGGACACTATTATAAGATCTGAGGATATACATATGATTTCAAAATGTTTTGGGTTATCGTAAGGGAAAAATCGTCCGTATTTATGTGTGGATTTCGTCTTACATTTATCCTTTATTTCAAAAAGGAATTTTAACTTTAAAATCATGTTGGATGTTGTTGTAAACTTAGTGGGTTTATCACTCTGGTTCACCAGACTGATCTGGCATTTGAAATGCTTGAGTTAGCCTGGGTTTAGCAGGTTCAGGTTATTGGACACTACGAAGTTCAGAAGACATGCTGAAGGAGTTCAGATGTATTAGTATTTCTACAGCTGTGTGTTGTAAATTGAGGAGAAGATGTTATAACTGTCCAAGTATATTGATGTACTCTAATGATTGTAAGTTTTTATATCAAGCACTCAATAAAGATTATTTCTATATTATATTTTGTTCCACTGCGATGTGCGACTCTATGTTGTGTTCGTTCTTCTTCTTCTATTCTAATATTTCCTTCTTTCTTATCTCACTCACTAATTTCTTTCTATTAAATATCTGGTGATTTCGATACTTGGGTTTTGGCAAGTGATACGGATTTTATGTATTATTGTCGAAATTCGGGCGTCGAATCTACCGGGTCATTCTTTTCTCAACTTGGTTTAAGAACAGTGTTACTGAGTACACCATTCACATCAAACCCAAAATCCAATTTATATATTGGTAAACTTTGGTTATATCAAAACCATTTCAATTCCTTTGGGTTCTTTATTCTAGTTGTTAACTAGTTCATTCAGATAAATATATCTTTTATCTTTTCAATATTGGAGTATTTCATCCAAAATCATTCCAAATCATATATTATGATTTATCACAATTTATTCATATTTTTAATAATTTTAATAGGGCTCTTATAGTCGGTTTCCAATATCGGCCACCGAACTACATCCATATCGACCTTTTCCAAAATTTATTTGGATTTATCTTAAAAATCAAACCATTGGATTTCAAAAATTATTATCTTATTAGAAAGCTCACTTCAATACGAACCCAAACGGTTCTGGTTTTAGGAGAATCCGATGGTCGGATCTCCTGTTACGTCAATTCGACATTACACGTTGAAGTTCGCGAACTATCGATGCACGACGCATTATATTCAAGCCCGAATTCGATTTATAATTAAACTAAAATCGAAAACATTTCCAAAATAATTTATAAATTATATTTAACTATGATTGGAAATTTCATTTCAATCATTTTCTTCGAATTCAAATATCTTCATTTTAAGCTATTATATTATATATAATAGATCTATCCGATTTCCATTCAAAACGTATTTTATAAAACGTATAGTAATTTCGTTGAAAAATGATTACAACTTCTACTTCAATTTAAATCAAAATTGAACTTCCTATATTATTATAATATTAGAATAATAATATTTCCAAAATGTCATATTTCGAAATCAAATCTTCTCGTTATTTATTATAATTTAATTATCTTCGTGCCCACCTAAAATCGGGCATCAAAATCAAACTTCAACTTTTCACTGAATATTGCATTAAAACATTCATCTTTATTCGTGATTGAAATGAGATTCAATCAATTACCATATAATTTTGGTTATTTGGATTTCATACACCACACATAGTCAAAAGTAGTTACTAAAAATTATTAAACATCCAATTCACATTCAGAGTGGATCTGCAACTGTATAAGCATTAAATAATTTAATAACGCTTATAACGGTCTGTCAGTCAACTGATTAACATCAAACCTAAACATTTGGGATTAGTGTAAATCAAATGTCATACCAATACCCATGGCGGGTTTTCAACAAATAAATAATTAATCATTATTTATTCATTCCATTCGATATTTCTAAAGTGGGTGAACATAAACATGTCGGTTAACTTGTAAATGGATATTTAATCCGATTTCAACTACTACAAATAATCTAACATTGTCTTTAACATGTTAATTATTTCAAAATCACATTCAAATCAACACCAATAATCATCCATTCATCCATCTGGTTTGCAAACAACTGTGATATGAGCTACCATATACCGTACAACAATTTGTGATAATTAAATCAAAATTGCAATCACAGACAATCAATATATATTCAGTTATAAAATAAATAACTGTACAAATTATTTGGGTGAGAGAGTTCTCACTTTGATTGGTTCGAAATAGTTATAAAACGATTGTTTTTCAATTGTTCAATCAGGCATTTATTTCGCTATAAATCTCCACCAGCTCTGAATCTCTCCAAATCGGTTTCATTGTGAAGCTCTCGTGGATACGATTCTAATGGATCCTATTTTGCTAAATTCCGATAATGTATGTAGAAGTTATTAATTTCACAATCTTTATACATACATAATGGTCATTAACGATTTAAATAATAATAAACTAACTTAACCTTTAACTATGTAACGTCCCGTATTTTTGATATTTAATATATTTTATTATTTTAAACATCGATTTGGAATTATAAATGGATTTATAATATCTAATTCGATTATATAACGAAATTTGAACGTATAATTTGTATATAATTATAAATTGAGCTCATAACACCACGGTAGTTCGTAATTTACAATTTAAACTTCAATTGAATATACAGAATTCGATATAAGTCAGAATTTTGGAAAACATGAAATGTTTGACTTGTTTTGATTATAATTTTCTAATGAAAGAGAAAAATGGAGATTTCATGTTATAGATTGTGAATTATGTCCAATTCAAATTTTCAAACAGTCGCTATGGAAATTATTAATAAACGATAACGTTTATTAAATAAATATTAAGGATTTCTATATATATATTTGATAATTGCTTAATCCGAAAATTTTAAGTATGGGTTTAAATTCTAAAATGGTTTATTTTGAAATGGTGTAAGGTTTTATTTGGAGATATATGATAATAATAATTTATTTTTATTAAATAGAATTGTTTTGGATTTAATTATATTTTATCAATATTATATAGGTTTTAAAAATAGTTGTTTTTCAAATGGCATCCGTTTAAAATGGAACAAATTTTATTGGAATACATATAGCTAATTACTGCTAGATTTCCAATTTGGAGCCAATTGGAACCATTTTATTTGTGTGTGCAATTTAAAGATGAACCGATAAATAATTTGAAATTGAAATAACGATCTTGTGTAAACGGAGTCTGTTTTCGACCAAATTAGTTTCATTGGGTCTGTAACGTCAAGACATAGCAGTGTGGCCATTTTCGTCACGATTGGAGTTCGTTTATGCCGATACAAATATTGAACAAGCAACGTAAATAGCTGTAATTAACGGTAATGTAAGTTAACAATATAAAAACAAATTCAAGTAGCCTATATTTGTACATTCTACCTATCCTAAAGTATACGGGTACCAACCTAAAATAAGAGGAAGTAAAACGTGGACCTAGCTTTATTTACACTACCTAAATTTTTGTAAAAGAAAACTATACCTAGCAAAACAAACAAATGAAACAAATACAAACCTACCCATTTCATTCCTTCATTGGTTATCCAATATATGAGGTACAAAGTACCGATACTGCTGAAATGAAAATTCATGCAGGCCAGTAAATAGACACAACTACTTACTCGGCTACGGTTGTACTCGACCGAAAGACGTCTTTCCTACCTATTTGATTCTACCTTTATAAATTTGTGCTATGCTTTAATCGCTGGGTTGTTGCTTCTTCTTCCCCGGCGTATTTTCTTCCATTCGAGTTATTAATTTTAAACATCCCAACAACTGTGCTAACTCCTCGACTCATAAGCTGCCTCCACCTAAAACTCTTGTTGCAACTCACGAATCATTTTGTATGAGCTCTCGGCGAGTGCTTCTTCTCAGTGGAATGGAGGGAAAGGCTTCGCTACAGCACACAGTGCAGGTCCAAGGTTTGGAAGAGGTCAGACATGGATAAATAGTAGTGGCGTGCAGTTTCATGATGGGAGAGGGTGCCAATTTGGAATAAACAAAAAAAGAGAACATAACAAGTGAGGTGAGGGTGAGCAGTTCGAAAGAGACTAGTCATGGCAAACCTCAATGGGTGGGCGATGGCTAACCGTGACGTGTTGCATATGGTTAAAGGAGAAAGAAGTGTTCGTGGAGCTAAGAATGTTAGGGTGGTTTAAGAGAGGAATATTTGCATGGAACTGGGTGATGATGTTTTCAATGGAGTTTGGGGAAAGTGGCAAAGGCGTGGAGAGGGAGATTCAGTTATGGGACGTGTGAGTAACACGTTGCGGTGAGGAGAAGAACTATGGAAGGAAGTTCGATGGTGAGATGGGGGTGTGGGTTTTGAAGCTTTCAAGAAGAAGACCAGGACGAAACTGAATACTGGAATTAAAGAAAAGGCGGATCGGGCACTTGAAATAGCACAAACTCCCCCTTTCGGGAAAGCCCGGATTAAGTTGAGAACACAATAAATTATATAACAAATAATAGAACATTTCATTGCTTATTACAACAATTACATCAGAGTAAAAGATTATATCCGAGTATGAATAAATATAACACATTGGAAACACAATATCAGAGATTAAAATACATTACATAGCAACGGAAAAATAATACATAACACAAATGAAAGAGATACACGGATACAAAGCTTTCTAAATATTGCTTCAGCTGTAAATCCAGGATCCTGTAAAAAGAAATCTGCAAAAACCAAAACTACTAGTTGCCCATGCGGAAAATAGGGGCACCCAGAGTTTAGGTTAAAACAATAAACTTCAGGTCAGTCTGGGACTGGTGTGGAAACTAAAATGGTTATTTAAAATTTTACTTTAGAAATAAAGCAAATCAAGGGACCACGCCGTATAACATGGAACGGGTTTTCTCCCAAGAATACCAGTGCATAAAACCAACAAAGCAACGCTTTTTGAAAAATGAAGCTATTATAAGACTCAGGTCCCATCACACAATGCAACGCAAGCCAGAGGATAGAGTTTTACCTTATAATAGCCAAACATGCTTGGTACGTTTAAAACAAAAATCATTTTGATATTACTATAAGTGCATAGTGTATCAAACAACTTCAAATATAAATATACCAATCATACACGGCATGGGTACCATATATCATATCGCCATACTGGTTCTACAACTAAAACTGAAAAGTCACGTATTGGAAATTGGATTTCCATCTATGAGTCAAGGCAAGGGATCATCCTCTTTGGCTTCGAGACACTAGCAAATGCCTCAGGATCCCCTGTAGTGAACCCTGGTTAGCAGCAGGGCCGGTCCACTCATACTTTTGTGGATAAATATTCCTAAACACACGTTTCCTGGTCCTATAGGACTTATCACTTGGCCACTAGGGATTAATATCTGAGGTGCCTCACAATCCATCATCCACATAGGTAAAAATAAATAAATGTCTAGGCTCCATACCATGACACCACCCATAGCTAGAAAGAAACGTTGTGTCCTCCCTACCGTCCTCATCTCGTTTTTGACTCATACCGAGGTGTGAGGCTCGCGAATTAACAATATACACAAAGCTATGCTATTTAAAGTTGTGCTTTGATCATCAACCACAAGACTCTTCTTTTCGACAAAAGCCTTGATCATTTGCATCTCAGCATGCCACATTGACAATTCACGCCATACAACTGATGTCTATCAATATATCACCACTAAGCTAGTACATCTCAGAGAAGGGTGTTAAGAAAGAGAATAAATTCTCTGCCACCAAAAAGATATATATTTAATAGAAATCAATCAATACAGAACGAAATCCAATGTCAGGCACACGTCCATTTATAAGTCAGTTCTAGGTCTGAACGAAACCGTAGGCACTTTATTCCTCGTCTCATATGTCCAATACAAGAGAGAGGTCCTCACATATCCGATCGATCTCCAAGTACATCTGGACGATCACCACTTATTACCTTGTCTTGGGCTTACAACTCAATCAAGACATCAGTAATCATCTACATGATGTGAAGAACTCTGGTCTTCAACCACCGTCTTCATCGTCGAATTATCATCGAATCAGTTATTCAAAATGGGTATAAACACGGACTTTCCGAATAACTCGCGTATCTCATAAACAAGTGCTGTAAAAACACAACATACACCTCATTCCAGCTCAGAATATTCTTTTATCCAAATACTCTTTTTATAATTATAACAAAATTAAGGGTTTCCAAACTAGTCAGGATTAGCGAACCCTACCAAAGCAATCATTTATTTAATTTCCCAATTCTAACCTATTCATCCCATGGTGCAAAACTGGTAATACTCCATATATAACACCACAGTGTTATCGGTATAATTAATTACCATTTCACGTTCAAATTTAATTAAAGATTTAAATATCGCCCGGAGTAAAACTGGTGGTACTCCGTTCTAGATCATTTCCCAAATTTGATAATTTAAATTATCACATTCTCATTTCAATCTAATTAAATATTCATTAAAACTTCACTTAGTTTTAATCTTCCAACAATCATTATTTAATGATTATTTAACTTTGGAAACACAAACATGTAACATCGACAATCTACACCGTACCATTGATTTCTACCAATATATAACATCTAAGCTCGTACGTCTCAAAGAAGGGTGTCAAGCAAGAGAATAAATTCTCTATCACCAAACAGATATATATTTAGCAAAGATCAACAATACAGTTCGAAATACATTGTTGGACATGTAATCCTGTTTTGAACTGGGACAATGAACCAATGTCATTCAAAACACAGTTCACGATAGATACAAAATCACATTCCATTAATTATGGAATCTTCACGGAAAACAGATCAATATATATAATCGATATAAATTTCCGTATCCAACCAATAATATAAATGGAATAACGATAAAGCCTTTTAAATTCCTATATAGTAATAGTCTTCCTCCACCGAAGCTTACTTCGATCATTACCAAATCGAATTCCATTCAATTCCAATTTAATATATTAAATTGGAAAAACTTTACTTTGGAAAATTTCCATTAAATCTTAATAAAAGATCTATAAATTCTAAATCACATTTCACTGTTAGTCGGGTTAAAGAACGAATGTCGTTAAAAACACAGTTCACAATAAACCTAATTCACATTCCATTTTTATTCCAATTACTAAATATAACTGAAACTCTAATAATTTCATTTAAAATATTTATTCTTTTAACATGGGGTTTAAGAACAGTGTTACCGAAGACACCATTCATGACAAACCCAAAATCCAATTCGATATTAAATATACGGCTCTAAACAGAAATTATATCAGCTTACATTCAGTATATCATATTCTGAAACCAACACATATCGTATGGGGAATAATGATATATATATCTATCTTCCAAATTCCTCCACAATATCCATATAGTCATGGAATACAATACCAAAATCTCCCGAAGTTGCTTTCTATTCAAATCCATTCCAATTCGTACATTGGAAATTTCTGGTTAGATTAAAACCATTCACAAATCCAATTTATTTATTTAAAAACGTTGGATTATCTTTCTAGTCAATAACTAGTTCATTTTGATAAAAATATATTTTTATCTTTACAAATGTGGAATTTTTCATCCAAATTATTTCCAAATCATTTACTATGATTACACACAAATTATTAATATTTTTAATAATTTTATCAAAGCTCGTACAGTCGGTTTCCAATAACGGCCACTGAACTGCATCCATATCGACCTTTTCCAAATTTGATTTGGACATAGTTCCAAATCCAACCATTAGATTTCAAATCTCTTATCTTCATTAGAAAGCTCTTTTCAATACGAACCCAAGGTTCTGATTTTAGGAGAATCTAACGGTCGAATCTCCCGTAATGTCAATTCGAAGTCAATGGTCGAAATTCGCGAACGGTCGTTACGCGGCGTGTCCTATTCAGGCCATTAATATATATATATAATATTGTGACACCCCAGATCCATTAATGTCAATCAATAAGGGAATGCATTAAGTTCCGTGAAGCGTTATAGGTAATCAAACACAGAATAATTACAAGACAGATATAAATAAGATAGCAGCGGAAATTTAAATTTTTAATTCAACATAAATTAAAATATCGTGGTCCACAATACCATAAGTCACAAAAACCATTACAATAAAATAACTTCTGTCTTGCATCATCGGAGTACATAAGAATATGAAAACCATGATTTTCCCCAATCAAAAGAGTTAAGCCATAGTAGAGACAAGAACTTGAGCCATACTTCAGAAGTAGCTACTAACAAGATGATATCCGAGTCCTAATTAAGTCTGAGTGTTTCCTCCTTGAGAACCAAGGGGGAGAAACGGAAGAAAGAAGGGGAAACAATAGGGTCAGACATAAATTCTGGCTAGTCTAGTTACTTTTAACCAGTAGATAAATAAAAGCAACATGATAGGCATATAAAGTGGATAAGAGAGAGAGATCACTACATAAATGGTAGGTGTGACAAGGTAAGCAAGATAAGGTGTATATGCCTCACTAATGATTACTCTGCACTGTTACTAGTATATCCAGAAAGAGATGATCCCTTCAACTATAAGGTGGTAGACTTAGGTATACATCTAAATGAATCCTAACTACTACCCTGATCGATCGGCTCCCTAACCCTCGTAGATACCTTGTGCTGGCCCTACAGTAGGAGGTATCACTTCCTAAAGTGGCAATACCTCATCGTAATAATGTGCACAACCATATCTACAGGTGTCACGGTCGTCTTATCCCCCTCTTCCCGGCTCATGCACGCACATGGCCTGGTTGGTTTGCGCCGCCTACACCGTCCTCCACGTTTGTATCTCTTACAATTAGTCAGTAAGCGTGCCCCTTCTCCGCCTAGTAGGGAGTACTTTATTTGATACCTACTATGGGTTACTGACTGAAATGGGTCCCACACAATATGATACATGCTCTCCCTTTGTCTTGTATCCCCCCACTGGTTTTCATTGACTATGTATACCGCTAGGTGTCTTTAATTACATAGCCTTATTTATTTCTACTGGTTATGCTTACCTACAGGTGTCTTTAATACATAACCCCTAATCTTCCAATCAGCTATGCTTACCTATAGGTGTCTTTAATTACATAACCCTATCACTTCTACAAGTTATGTTTACCATAAACGGTGTCTTTAATTACATAACTTTATTATTTCCACCGATTATGTATACCACTAGGTGTCTTTAATTACATAACCTTAACGGGTTAAGTTTGTGGGCCTATATGTGAATATTACCCATCCCCTCTTCAGATTTACTTAACCCACCCCTCAACCATGTTTACTTAACCTCCAACTTAAATTTAAGTTCATACAATCCCTATGGATTAACTTAGGTTAAGTAGTCCAATTCTTTACCATGTCCATTTATGGTTTCATAATGGGCCAGACCTCCCACATTAGGCCTACAACATGTGGATGCTAGATATGTCGGTCGGGTCCAGGAAGACTTATTCCACAGTTGTGCCTAACCTCGTGTCATAGCCCGATTCATATTTACTACTTAGACCTCCCACATTAGGTTCACCATTAGTGGCTGCTAGATATGTCGGTCGGGTCCGGGCAGACTTCCACCACTAATGCCTCATGACATAAGTACAATTACAATTCCTAATTGTAATTACTAGACATTCCATTTTTAATTAATTTACCAATTAATTAATCCTTTCCATTTATAGGTGTCAATACCTATTTTACCCAATAATTTGAATTACATGTCCAAAAATGTTTATATTCAAATTATGCCATTTTTAACCCTTTTTCCCCCGTCCCTTAACTAGCGCCCTCACAAAATTGGAAACATGCCTAGGCTAGACAATAACCTAGTCATAAACGATAATACGGAAAACAATGGGAATATAACTAAAATGATCATCTTGGCATAAACTTAAACAGGTATGACAATAAGGTGAACATAACACTAGCATGGACATGAAATTGTCATCATAACAAGGTGGACATAACTGATGAACTATGATGTCACAATATCTAAATTAGCAATTTAGAAGTCTAGTCGGTTTAGATCTAACATGATAACATAAGGTGATAATTTAGATCACATAAAATGGATCTAACATGTTAACATAAGGTGACAATTTAGATCACATAAAATAGATCTGACATGTTAACATAAGGTGATAATTTAGATCACATAAAATAGATCTAACATGAATCATAAATTGATAGTTTAGATCACATAAAATAGGTCTAACATGTTAACATAAGGTGATAATTTAGATCACATAAAATAGATCTGACATGTTAACATTAGGTGACAATTTAGATAACATAAAATAGATCTAACACGAATCATAAGGTGACAATTTTAGACCACATTAAATAGATCTAACATGAATCATAAGGTGACAGTTTAGATCACATAAAATAGATGTAACATGAATCATAAGGTGACAATTTTAGATCACATAAAATGGATCTAACATGAATCATAAGGTGACAATTTAAATCACATAAAATAGATCTAACAAGAATCACAAGGTGACAATTTTAGATCACATAAAATAGATCTACACACATCCGCATCATAGCATATCATAAAAGTTACAAACCAAGATCCATAATAATAACATAGTAGAACAATCACAATTGAATTGGATCCAGAGAAATAGATCTATCACGACATGGCATAAGATCTAACAACAACATAGATTCAAGGTTTACAACGTATCCAAATCACAGTCTTTCATAATTCACTATTATTTATCTAAACCTAAAAGCAACTAGAACTCACTGTGATTGGATTGCTAAGATGATAGAAAAGAGGTTGGTGCTGACTCTATGCTTGAATCTAAGAATTTGATATGCTTTGGTTGATAAAAGGAGACGAGAGACCCTAGTTCAGTTCAGACTCCAGTAGAGTTAGGCCACCAAGACTTCTAATGAAGAAATATGTGAAATGGCCATATATTTATAGTTGTAGAACCATTTGGAACAGGCTGCTACATAAGCCCTAGAGTCAATCAGGTCGCGGGTCGCCTCACACTTTATTCTTAATTCTTAAAATTTCGAGATGGACGTAATGACATAATCAGTTTCCCTTAATTCTTAAAATTAAATTAATAATTCCTTACTTATCCTCTTTATTGTTAACAAAATTTCGGGGTGTTACATATATAATATATATTTCATTCAAAACGTATTTTATAAATTCCTTTTAAAAACGATTCCCACTTTCATTTCAATTTTAAATCAAAATTGAATACTCTTTATCATTATAATATTTAAATGATAATATTTTCAAAATATCAGATTTTGAAATCATTTCCTTTTCGATATTCATTATAAAAATGAATAAAATTGATATAAATATCGTTCACTTTAAAATGGCGCATATCTAATTAGCACAGCTTCACATACTTCAATATTTTCGTGTCCCTCCAAAATCGGACATAAAATTCATATTTTAATCCTTTACTAAATATTATTTAAAATATTCATTATTTTAAAATGTTCGTTATTCCTAAATTGGAATCAGACTCAATCAACAACCATATAATGTTATTTATATGGATTTTATACACCACATGTATACAACAATAATGATACACAATCAACCATCATCCAGAGTGCATTACACAACTGCATAGGCATTAAATATAAATAATTAACGCTTACTACAGTCTATCAACTAATCGATTGACATACAACTAAACAATTAGGATTAGTGTACGTCAAATATCATCCCAATACCCATGTGGGGTTTCAACCAACAAATACTGAATATTATTTGTGTAATTGGGCGATGTGTAAAATTTATCGTCCCAATCAATGTCAGTTAAATGGGTGTACATAAACAAATCGTTCGAATTGTAAATGAATATTTATTTTCATTTTAGGAGATTTTTATGCCATTCATATATACGTTAAAAATTATATTTTTAATGATAAAATATTTTATTTCAGCACTCGACTATTTTATATAGTTCATACACTCAATAAAAATGATATTTTTATTGTTCAAACATTTTATTCCACACATGAATATTCTATATAGTTTATTTCAGAAAATTTCATATACATTTTAGTTTCAGAAAAATTCGGCATTATAACAGCGCGATATTAGATCCAGGGTAATGTCTAGCATTACCCCTCTCCTGATACTGGCTCGTGCCATACACATTAATCATAATCAATCCAAACAATCCCACAATCAATTTTACAACAACAATCCAAATTTCCACAACACAATTCAAATAAACAACTTCGATTTGTACAATAAATAGTGTCCAGGGCTACTAAACCCCGTCTGTAACCTATGATGTATTTAATTGTAAAATAATTTGAGTAAGAAGGTGTTCACACATTGGGATCCACACCGCCATGCTTTTCTAACGTTCTGAATTGCTATTCTGATCCCAGAATTTGCAAATGAGCTCCAATCTTCACATGGTCTTTGTTTCTTGCTTAAACGCGCCATTCCAGATGACTTCCGCCTAGTGGCCTTTCTTCCGAAAATGCTCCAATTCGCCAGAATTTGCGAAAAGACAGTATTTGGACAGCAGACTTTGGACGTGTTTTCTGAACAATTCCGCAATCCAAAATACGGGTAACATATATACTCAAATCGAAGAGAAAATCGTGCTTTTCGATTTTGGTACTATGGAGTTTTGGCCATAGGGACTCAGATTGGAAGGTATGGGATCGAGAAGGTCAGGGGGTTTAATGCAAAACTGAAATTTATAAAGGTTGGATTTTTGGTGAACGGAGGGGTCCACGGTAGTGCGGACGTGGCGGGGTGGTGGCGGTCGGAGTCTGGAGGGTCAGGCGGTGGATAAGTGGCCGACATGATGCCACGTTGGCCGAAGCAGCAGGGTAATTGGGGTTTTGGGGACTGGGGTTCTTGAACGAGGCACTGGAGAGAGGAGGGGGTGGTCGGAGGGGGAGGCGCGAGCGGCGGCGTCGCTGGTTGAGGGGCGCGATAATGGTGGCGGCGGGCTTGGGCTTGGGCGACGGGTGCTTTTTTTTCCTTTTTACGGCTCAAATGATAATGAGAGAGAGGAGGTTTGACCAAGGATATAATTATATATATTTAATTATCTTAAATTCCAAAAAGTTACTTTTTCTTTTGAACTCTGAATCGAACCCAACGACTCCCGCTCCTAGCTAATTACCCACATTCCGAATACAATGGGATGTGTCTTGTATGCCAATTCCACTGTTTCGATCAGTTTTCATTAAAATACAAATTAATATAACGTTCAAAATAGATTTCAACGTACATTTTAATTTACGAGGGCCACATACTGACTCCAAAAATTCCATTAAAAAAATCTAGCTATATATTGACGATACGGTCCCTACAAAACTAATTTCGTCGAATTTGGAGACCGTTTGAAAAATGGTCATTTTCCAGTCAATTAAATTCAAACTGAAATTACCAAACACATTTAAATTCACCACGCTCACATATTAATTCCAAAAATTATGAAATTTGAAACCTAGAAATAATTTGACATTCTGAATCCAAACAAAGTGGTTTTATCCAAAACGGAGGTCATCTGCAAAATGGCTATTTTTAAGGGCTATATATAATATTAAAAAATATATAAATTCCATAGCAACTATTTTGAATTTTAAATTGGACATAACTTTCAAATGTTTCTTATTTTACTGAAATCCGATTTGTTTTGAATCTTATACATTCATTTGAAATTTGAAATTCAATTTTCAAACTACCACGACATTTCAGGCTCGTTTTATAATTAAAATAAATTTATTCGTTCTAACTTTGTTTAAAATAAATTTTTAGTCGTTATTATTTAAAATAATTCATTTTAAATATCCAAAACCCATTAAAATAGCCAAAATAAAATTTTTAAATTGGTTCTGAAAATCCGGGTTGTTACAATCTCCCTACTTAAAATCTTTTCGTCCTCGAAAAGGAACAGAGCTGAAAGTTATTTAACTAACCAACTCAACTTTCATTCTGGCTTTCATTCTTCAACTTTTCAGTTTCTAAGAATTTCCTAATTTCTCAAAAATTTGGCTAACACCCTAAATTTTTGAAAAATTTCACCATAACCTCCTTTATATGGGGAGACCAATAAAACCTCAATTTGCCTCACAGGGTCCTCATCAATCCAAAAAGAAAAGGCCAAGTAGGTTGCCAATCGGCTCATAAAATCATCAAAACCTAAGAAATACAATAAACATGTGCCAATTTGTCGGGCATACAATTTTATTCATCTTCTTAGCTTCCCTGCTATGACCATGTTCAATATATATACATGTACATGTATGCAATTTCAATCAATTTTCAATTCAGTTCAATATTAATTCAAATTGGCTTTACTTATCATTCATTCATTTATTGGTTTTATCATTCCAATATTTTTATTAGTTGAACAAATAATCAAACATCACAACCAGCAATCAATTAGTTGATTAAATTTTCAAATTCATAATTTTTTTATATACTCAAAAATCATATTCTTGATGCCAATTTCAAACAATAGACCCTATCTAAGTTTTGGTTCTCACACCAGTCAATTAGAAATATACAGATATCCCACTTTCGGCATTCGAAAATAAATACTGATAATGCTGCAGCATTATCAGAATTATCCCCGTGCGACTAGAGTGTGATTCTATATCCGTCCAGCATATTTGAGGCTTCGAATAAACGTGGATCAGACGTATATTAAAATCTCTGTATACTCGAAAGTCCAAATCAATTTAAAATAAATTACTCAAATACATATAATAAGATTTAAATTTTCAAAACAAACTTTGTTTTCATTTTTATTTTAAAAATAACACTTTTCACACTCGCTCTAGGATACTACTGATCCAATCTAACGATTCATTCTTATTGGATATTACTAATCCAATCTCTAATGAATTCTTTCATTTGGTTCTAATGTGTCTTGTTCTCGAGCTCTGTAAACCAAAGCTCTGATACCATGCTGAAACAGCCCAAACTCTCCCTTTCGTGAAAGCCAGGATTGAGTTGAGAAAATGACAAATTAGAACACAAACAATAGAATATTTCATTGCTTATTACAACAATTACATCACAGTACAAGAATATATCTGAGTATGAATAGATATTAGACATTAGAAATACAATATCAGAGATTAAAATACATTACATAGCAGCGGAAAAATAATACATAACACAACTGAAAGCGATACACGGATACAAAGCTTTCCGAATATAGCTCCAGCTTTAAATCCAAGATCCTGTAAAAGGGAATCTGCAAAAACCAAAACTACTAGCTGCTCGTGCGGAAAATAGGGACATCTAGAGTTTAGGTTAAAACAATATACTCCAGGTCAGTCATGGGACAAGTATGAGAACTAAAACAGTTATTTAAAACTTTACTTTAGAAATAAAGCAAATCAAGGGACCACGTCGTATAACATGGAATGGGTTTTCTCCCAAGAATACCAGTGCATAAAACAAACAGCGCATTGCTTTTTGCAAAAATGAAGCTTTATAAGACTCAGGTCTCATCACACAATGCGACGCAAGCCGGAGGATAGAGTTTTACCTTATAATAGCCAAACATGCTTGCTACGTTTAAAACAAAAATCATTTTGATATTACTATAAGTGCATAGTGTAACAAACAACTTCAAATATAAATGTATCAATCATAGACGGCATGGATACCATATATCATGTCGCCATACTCGTTCTACAACTAAAACCGAAAAGTCACGTATTGGAAATTGGATTTCCATTTATGAGATGAGGCAAGGGATTATCCTCGCCGGCTTCGAGACATTCTAGCAAATGCCTAAGGATCCCCTCAGTGAACCCTGGTTAGCAGCAGGGCCGGTCGACCCTTACTTTTTTGGATTAATATTCCTGAACACACGTTGTAACACCCCGCATTTTTAACTAAAGATAATAAAATAAGAATAACTTAATTAAATATTCAGAAATAAGTAAAACGGAAGGTGCCATTGCGTATGTCTCGAAATTCTGGTCAAGATAGACACCTGGTTTGCGTAAATTGGATACCATATGAAGAAGTTATGAGTGTTCGAAGTTTGTATACATATAAGGAGCTTATATGTATGTATATATATATATATATATATATATATATATATATTAAATAAATATATCCAGAAAATTCGAAAATCAGTTCAAAAACCAAAATTCTCAAGGCGGGAAGTTGAGTGGGAATTTTTCCTGTTGGGGGTCGACCCACCAACAGGGGTCGACCTAGTGTTCGACCCACCCGCGGATCTGGAACATTCTTTCCTGACGTGGATGGTTCCGATGTTTTAATTTTGAACCTGAGGGACCATGTTTCTTCGCTTCCCCTATAAATAAGACCTTAGACCTAACCCTAAACCTCATAATTTGGCGACTACACTGGAGTTCTGCCTAGGGGTGAGCGTTCGGTCGGTTCGGTTTGTTCGGAGCTAAAAAAACTCAAACCGATTTGAGACCGAAAATTTTCCAAACCGAACCGAAATAATTTTGGTTAATTCGATAGGTAACCGATTTAACCAAACTTGAAGAATGTGTTATTTTTCAAATAATGAATTCACTCCGGGTAAAACATAAATTCAAGTTTGGAGAAATTTTACATAGTAAAATTTATGTTTATGATAAGATTTGATCTATTTGCAACAAATGCCTTTGTATTACATAGTTAAACTAATTATATAAAGTAATGAATCATTGTAAAATTCGATAATAAATTAAAATTTCGATTAATTCAGTTAAACCGAACCAAAAAATATATTTTACAGACCGAATTCAAATCGATTTAGTTTTAAAACAAAACCGAACCAACCGAAATGAACTGGTTTGGTCGGTTAATTCGGTTTGAACCGAATATTGCTCACCCCTAGCTATGCCATTACTCTCTCTCCCTCCTCTCAATTATATTCAAAAATTTAGATTTATAAATTAGAAAATCTTAAATTAAGATTTGGAGGGAAGAGATTGATGTTTTTTAGGCATTCAGAATTACGTGAAAAGCAAGGTAATGTTCCAAATCAATTCCATTCAATTTTTCCTCCTCTTTCTTTTCCCTTTCTCCTTTAGTAAAAATAGTAAATCCAGGATTATTAGGTTCTGAATTCAATTAAGGGAAAATCATGGAAGATTAGATCTGGACCAGATCCAGGAATTGGAAAGCTTACGAGGTGAGTGGATTTAAGCCATATTATTTTAGATAATGGTACATAATCATTTAGCATTCTCTTTTTATTAATTGTGAAATTGCCAGATTAATTATAAATTGTAGTTGTAACAAGTTGAAATGTTAATATGAATATGTCAGGAAATTCCTGTGTTGAATTGGCTATAGTATTGAATGTTTACATGTTGGAGAAAATAAACTTGTTAGGATATGAATAGCCAATTCATTGATTGTAACTACGTAATTTACTTGAGGCATATTATTGAGTAATTGACATGTAACTTGTTAGATCTGAACAATTACCCGATTAAATGCTTACATGTCAAAAGTTAGAATTAAATACATGTTAAAAAGGACATGCGCCAAAATATAGGCATAACTTGACGACATGTAAATTGGATTATAGTAAACATATGAAGAGGATAATATGCCAAAAATTTTCATGGAAAAAGGGATAACTATTATAATATGAACATACCTAAAAACATAGTAATTTGGAACTGTAACGCCTTAGACACGAGGTTAGATTGTACTTGTGATAGAAGTTTGCCCAGACCCGCCCGACATATCCTGCATTCACATGTAGTAAATCTAATGTGAGAGGGCTAAGTGCATAACTAAAAATGGTGCTAAGGCACGAGGTTAAGTCGACTTGTGGTAGAATTCTGCCCGGACCCGCCCAGCAAATCCAGCGTCCACAAGTGTAGGCTTAATGTGAGAGGTCTAGGCATATGTATGTGTATATATATATAAATATATGTATATAACAAGATATGAATAAATGGCAATGATGTTAATTAAGTTTCTAACTCAGAAAATAAGAAAGGAAGGGATGTAATGAACTGAGTTAGTGTGATACGAAGGAAAAGTGATGTATTTCCCTAAATGACATATTTCTGAGAACGTGGTTGCAAGTAAGCCACAATAAATAAAGTAAGAAAAGTAAAGAAATTACTTGCTACCATGAATTTAGATGGGAATAAGTTATGAAAATAAATCACTGATTCCTTCTATCAAACTGATAAGGTGCATGAATTGTTTTCCTTAATTAAAATAAGGAGAATACTGGAATACAATAGTAAAAGAAAATGGTTTGAAAGGGTAATGATAATCACCTATTATAAACAAATAACATTAATGAAAATGTTGTATAATAGGTAGACTTGTCCTAGGGAAAAGTGGGGATTATAACTTAGGTTATAATAAACTAATAAGTAAATTGGATAACTGGTGAAATGAGACAAGGGACACATAATTGTAAATTAAATAATCAGAAAAGGGGAAAACCTGAAACCAGTTAAGAAAACGGGAAAAATATATTGTACTTAATTATAAATTAAGTAATCCGTAAGCTTGGAGGTCTGAAACCCGCTGATAAGAATAGCATGTTTAGACTTGTCCTACGGACAAGAGGAAATTATAACATAGGTTATAATAAATGGGCAGAGAAACTTATTAATGGGCCTTAGTTAATAGAACTAGTTAACAAGTAAACAATGATAAGTTGTATTGATAATGTAAAATGGAATTATGATTAAATGAGAAATAATGAGGAAAACTTATGAAATAAGTTATATTTAATCATAAATAATAGCTAACATGTTAAACAGAAAACATGTGAATTGAGATATAACTAATTACATATTAAGTAAAACATGTTATTGTAATTATGAAATCAAACAAGAATACAAAAAAAGATTGTGGATTACAGACCTTGGGCCACAATCTAGAGAACAACATGTTGTGGGCTTATTATAAAACTTACATGACTAAAATTAATAGGCAAGAAAAACTTGGTAATTTAAATAAGAATTCAATATGAAAGGGAATAACCAAGTTAAACGGAAACCTGGTGAGGTAAGGCAAGCGCATAAAAGAATGTTCAGACGTAGGGTCTAACAACATATTAAATTGAGGCGCTTGGACCAGTCCACACATTTGAGGGTGAATAACCCAACGGGTTAGATCATCGAAGTGTTATAAGGCACGAGGGGAGTGCACATTCATCTGATTGTTCTAACGGCTCCGAAGGACTGGAAGGGGAAGCATGCAACTTCCTGATGTATGTAAAGTGCTCCTAGTAGTCCCCTTTGTGATGGGAGATGTCCTAGGCTGTGCCCGCATAGGTTGGGTCTGTGCGTAACTACTTAGTGGATGGGCCTTGACTGCAGAAGTAGCTATGCAGTTAGAATGTTGTGCACGGTGACACCAGTGATTCGGCGGTTGCCTCAACGCGAGGTGGGGTCAGGACTAACAAAGATAGTGGATCGTCGGATACTCTTCATCGACAGTTAGCGGGATGCGAAATGACTAAAGCTAAACCCAAGAAACCATTCACCTTTTGCTATCGGAGTATGGTGGTTGAGGGGAGATGCCAAATGGATGTTTAGATTGTTTGTTATTAGGGGCATGTCGCTTAGCTCTTGTAGACTTTACTAGTTGAGGGAGGGGCTGGGGTGGGGCCATAGCCATCGTGAAAACAGACCATATGTATATCTATATATAGAGGCTCTTTAAAGATGGGTCTGTACAGATATGGAAAAGCTCCCGAGCGAGTTCCTTGTTGCTCATATCGCCCTACCACGGAACTTGGTGCACATTAGAGGACGTGTGATTGAGGCATCGAGCTACAATTAACAGTATGTACGAGGGACAGTCTAGATACATTCATATCTGCTCTGGGTGGTGTATCGTAGACTTGAGGGCAATACACCGGTATGAGATCTGATTCGATCGAGGGTGGCAGTCCATACGCTTACGTAGCATAGTGATGGCAGATATATGTTGATTGTAACATTGTTATATAGAGATCAATACGTCACTCCGACGTGGGATTGCGGACTGCGAGCATTTCGGTGGCATTGTAGTAGAGATCGTGCGAGTGGGGTACCATGGGGTGTACCTTGATATTGGGGGTAGCTACACATACACTGTATTAGATTAATCCACTAGGAAGTAAATGGGTATGATGTGTGTGTAAGCCTTGAGTGTTGCTAACCTAAGTAACCTAATAAATAAGAAAATATGATTGAATGGTATATATAGGATTATCCAAAGTGTATAGTTTAAATCTAGTCACCAGAACTTATGTTCTGACCCCCTCCTCATAACATACTCGCAGGTTAGATTTGTGGCAAGGACATGATAGCCTTGGATATTGGTTAGGCAGTACTATTAATACGGTAAGGCTATATTTTGATTATACTATATTTTATCCATTCTGCTATGAGATATTTTCTAAGCTATAACATATTTTATGTCTCTGTGTTTTTTGCAGGATACCAGAACACAACAACTTAAGTTTCAATGGATTGGAATTTTGAAATAATTCGATCTGTCGGAGTTCGCTTTGTTACATCTGGTACCAGAGCTTAGGTTTAGAATTCCTATATAAATAGTGAGTGAACGCATTTGTATTTTTCAAAATATAGATATATTATATGTATATACCTAGATCCAGAGAGAAACCCACTAAATATAAAGAGTATAATATGGTAAGAAATGGGATGTTTGTTTTGTACACTAAAGGAATGAATATGGAAATCTGAGACCCTTGGGAAGTTTGGGTGGGAAGTGTACTTTGTATGGAGAAAGATAAATCCCATATATTGGTATTTAAGATTAGTGGGTTGGGCGGTAAAACCTTATACATTGGAAAAGGTTGAAGAGAGAAAAATGGATTAGGAATATATATAGTTGAGAGAATTGACCTTGGGGAGTGTTTAGGAAAGCCTAGAAAAATTGTGAACCCGCTTTGAGTCTAACCCCATTGTTAACGTTTAAGAACATGAAATTATAAAAGTTTAGGGAAAATGGTTTATGGTGTTTTCAAGTTTTAATCTTGAAAGTTATAATTTTAAAATATGAATAGAAATACACATATTGGGTTTTAAAGTAAAATTCTCTTAGAAAAAGGTGCATATTATAGAGCATGTATAGCTCGCTAGTTTTCTTGTTATATTTCATACAAGAGTTTTTAATAAAGAAAGATTTAAAATCTCTATTCTTATGAAAATCCTTTTGGATAAATTATTTTGACAAGATAATTTTGTTGGGAGGACAAATAAGTGTAGAAATTAAGAATAGAGTGGATGTTTGCACGTTGTAGTAAGAGACTAAACTGACCTTATAGGTAAGAACAAGTCATAAACCCGATGGAGAAAATATTTGTCCGAATCTACTTCAGTTTTGTGATTTGAAAAAAAAACGATGATTTAAATTTTTAAGATGACATGTTTTTATGGTTTGGCAAAAGAAATTTTTCATGAGGAAAATAAAGTTTTGGCACTTTTAATTTTTGGAAGGAAAAGGGGCAAACCATGAGTAGGTAAGGATTAGTGCCTAGGAAAGACAGGAAAAGTTTTGAGGCGATAAAGTAAATAGCGAGAATTATCTTGGAATAATAGTGATTTCCCGTAGAATGCGTAAGCATTGGAAAGCCTAGGATGTTGCTTGAAATAGTTGTTGGTACACACTAGGACTAGTGACGACTATTAGATAGAAAAGGGGCAAGCAAGTGTTTAGACCCTGTTACTAATTTTCAGGTTAGGGGTAAAACCCGTTACTACATTTCGGTTGGGATCGTTCCATTATATTGTTCTTGTTGGGAAGTTAGGGTAACACCTGAACTTGTCGTGGATCTCATGGTTTGAACTTTTCTGACAGAGGGGGAATATAGTCCCGAGATTCTTGGCCCTGAGTAGTTGTTGTATAGGGTGTTTGTTCTCCTGTTTTAGATGAAAGACTAGAGGCTTTGTTACACCCCGTGAATTCTATAACGTTAAAATTCACAAATTAAAGAGTAATTAATTCTAAATGAAAGAATTAAGGGAAATGGGTTACGCCATTGCATTCGTCTCGGAATTCTGCTTGAGATAGAGTCCGAGTTTGCGCGAATCGGACTCCGTATGAAGGAGTTACGGCCTTCGGAAGTTTCAGAATCAAATTTAAATTCAAACAGCTCAGTTTAATTTCAAAATTTCGAATTTCAGGTTCAAACTGGGATGGGCGGGAAATTCCGCCCAGAAACCAGGTCGACCATGGTGTCGACCTGGTCACCCCAGGTCGACCACAGTGTCGACCTGGTCCCCCCCCTCCCAGGTCGACCTTAGTGTCGACCTGGGTGTCGACCTGCCTGGTCGACCTGGCTGGCCAGGTCTGGCTCTGGCTCGAATTTTTGAGGCTCTGTGTGTCACTAGGGCTGACGTGTCACCTCTTGATTGGCTTTCTGAACTTTTAATGGCCTAGATTCCTCCTGTCTTCATCTGACGGCTCAAAACAACTTAAAAATCTATAAATACACCCTAAGTCTCAACTGAAAATTCACAAAAAAAAAATGAGAAAGGAGTCGTCATGCTGCTAGGGAGGAATTAAACATAGCCGTCAAGAGAAAAGCCTAGAGACAAATCAAACTAAGAAGAAGATTAAAGTTTAAATCAAATTTATCAACGCAACGTTAGTCTACCCAAAGGAGCGCATCTCAATTTCAGAATTCAGAATCCAGAATTCAAGATTATGCATTCGTTGTAAGTATAGTGACCTTTCCGAATACGAATAAAAATTGTGATGTGATTCGATGTGAATGAAAATAGAATTGTGTTATTGTATTGTATAAAATTCTATGTATTGTGATGGTTCTATCACGACTTGTGTATTGAAGTTTGTGGCATAAATTGTTTGATGCAAGCCTGTTGAACAATTGTATATGAAAACAATGACTCTTGCAAGTTTGTGGCAAAAATTAGAAACTGATCCCTTTATGTATATGTCGATGGCATGGACTATGTATATTCCCTTAGTCTAAATTAGAATTTATGTAAACATGTTCTAGATTTGAAACCTTTTATGCCTACATGACCCAAAACCTATGATATCATTTTCATGTCTAATTGCAAGTATAATTGGTTCTATGTTAAGCATCATTTGGGTTTCATAAATTATGCAAGTTCATGTTTATTTGCAAGTATAATTGATTTATGTTAAGTATCGTTTGGGTTTCATAAACTATGCAAGTTCATGTTGAAATAGGCTATGTGATTAGAAGCTATAATTGGACATTTTGGTGAATATACAACATGCTAGTTTTGTGTTTGACATTATGCCAAGTTAAACATGTTTAAACACAGGTTTGTATTAGCCTAAGCTATGCCATTTCATATGCCACCTACTTAGTTATACATTGATTTGAATGCAAGTTCACATGACTCATATTATATGTTAGTTGAATCGCTAAATTGCAAGTTCATGCGCCACACACCCTTATATGTTGTAAAATATTACATGTTCTTGATTTCCCCTTTTTCGTACGCTTATAAAGTTGGGCTGAATTGTGTCAAGCCCAACATTTGTTATAACGTTGCGAACGTATAAACGGGGGTAATAACGTTGGGTGTAAAACATGAAAATATATGTTGGCATGTTTGGCACATGCCAATGACAATGACATTTAAGCGGTATAAATTGTTATACCCAAAAATAAAAGATATGACATTTACATATATAATAATAAAATATGCAAATTAGGAAACACGATATGCTTAACCTGAGGTTGGATTGAGTTGTGATGTAAACCTGCCCGGAACCGCCCGGCTATCCAGTAGTCACAACAATACCTATCCAATGTGGGTGGTTAAGCATTGAGCCCAATAAAGACCCGAGGTTAGATTGAGCTACGGTGTAAACCTGCCCGGAACCGACTGGCATATCCAGTAACCGTAGCAATACCTGTCTAATGTGAGTGGTCAGGTGCTCCTAAGAGGCTAAGGACAGATGGTAGGGTTAAGTCAACTGTAACACTTAACCAAATTCAACATGTTAACAAGAGTTGATGGGTAGGGTTAGGTAAATACAGACACTTAACCACTTAACGTGTTTGACTAGAAAATCCTGGTAACGAGGGACCCGTTTCAGCAGTAACCCAAGTTAGGTATCAACGATACCCTGAAACTAGGCAGGGTGGGGCACGATTACTGGGCTGATTGTAAGCGGTCAAACGACGGCGGTGGGTGCACAGTGCAGGTCTAACGGGGTGGGGGCGTGAACACACTCCGGAGCAGACAACCAGGGCACTGGGGACACCAGTAGTATAACCTATGCCTTTTAGAATTTGTGTTGGGGCCGCCCCCATGGGTCTTGATACACCCCATGGTGGGACCAGCATAGGTATCTACAATTCTTGGGGGCCGTATGACACATGTTAACGGGAGTAGGAGCCGATCTTTAAATTAAGTTGGGGATCACTTCACCTTCACCATGGGGTGCTAGTTAGAGTAAACTCAAGTAGATGCAGAGATATAGTATGGGTGCGATAGTACATTTGACATCCCCTTAGCTTGTGACACCATCCTATTTTCAGTATATATCTATCATGCCCTTTTCTTATTCACATACTGAAGAGTTACTAGATTTACTCAAGCTTTATGTCTGACCCTATTTTCTTTTCGTCTTCTTTTCTTTCGTTTCCCCTACCTCCCCAGGTCCACAGGGAGGAAACATCTCAGCTCAGTCAGGCTCTGTACAAGCTCCAAGAACGTAGATGTATGATTTGGGTCTCTTTTGCTCGGACTATGGCTTTGGATATCACTATGGGGATTTTTGTCACTTTATTTATGTTTTATGCTTCTTTAATAATCAAGACAGTTATGAGGTTGTAATGATGGAAGTATTTTGAGACAATTATGGAATGTTTTGTTTTGAACATGTATTGAAGAAATAAAAGTCTGTTGGTTTCTGCTGTTTAAAATATGTGTATTTATATATGTCTTGAGTTTATCTGTGGCTTTTACTTATAAACCTCCACCAAAATTAAGGCATTCCCTTTGTGAGTGACCTTAACGGAGGTGGGGTGTTTCACTTGGTATCAGAGCATAGGTTTACCAGACAAGATAAAAGTTTTTGAAATTGTTTTCAAAAAGAAAGTTTAAAGAAGCATTTTTCAAGAAAAAGTGTTATATTTATAAAAAGACAAAATCCCCCAAAGCCATATGCACTATCTCTCTCTATCCTTCGTTTTGAATCTTTCCTTTCTGTTTCATCATGTCTGGAGACCTTAACCTCCCGGAAGGAGTGCCGATTCCCGGCTGGTTTAGCAGGTACTTAGAAGCAAGGGCCAATGGCGCGGGCCCAGCAGACATCCCTCCTCCAGTGGCCGCGATTCCTCCTCCTCCTCCTCCTCCTCCTCATGGAAATGCCTTCGCAAAAACATGTAGAGACTACAAGGCAATGGATGGAAAGGACTTTTATGGGACAGAATCCTTTGTAGGGGCAAGAAACTGGCTAAAGGAGACTGAGGATATGTTTGTCATCTTCGGGGTTGATGACAGGCAAAAGATACAACTAGCGGTATGGTTGCTTAAGGATGAAGCTTCCTATTGGTGGGAAGTTACTAATGCTTAGAGGGCGGTGGAAACATGGGAAGACTTCAGGACAAGGTTTGAGATGAAATTCCTCTCCCAAGCAGAAAGAAGCCTGCAAATGGAGAAGTTCCTAACTCTGAAACAGGGGAGCATGACGATCAGGGAATATGTTAATCAGTTTAGTCATCTAGCCAGATTTGGGTTAGACTTAGTAAACACCCAACACAAGAAGGCACTTCGCTTCGTCAAGGGTTTGAATGAGCCTCTACACAGCCTTGCCATGACCCATGTATCCACGGGAGCGACTTATGAAAGCTTAGTGGACATGGCGTTGCAACACGAGGAAGATCACGGCAAGAAAGAAACTAAGGGAGAAGAGAAGAAAGAGGGTCTACAAACAAAGAAAACAGACTTCAAGAAAGGAGGAAAGAACAATAAGCCCCGTGAGAAGAGAAGGTGCAATTTCTATGGCATTGTGGGCCATATATCAAAAGACTGCTGGAAAAGAAAGGCGAAGATGTGTGGTTGCTTTCATTGTGGAGAGACTGGGCACCAAGCTAAGGACTGCCCAAAGAAGAAAGGGCAGCGACAGAAAGCTGGATCCACTTCAGGGGGTCAGGTTCATGCGCTAGTGGCACCTCAGCAGGAACGAGGTAGTAATATTTCTGTAGAAAGTGTAGTCTATCTTTATGATCATCCAGTTCGTACACTTTTTGACTCTGGCACATCACACTCTTTTATTTCCTCCGCCTTAGTAGAGTCTCTACATCTAGACACTAGTATGGTAGAAGATCCCTTAGTAGTTTCAAATCCAATTGGGGACTCCGCTTACTTGTCAATGGTTTGTTTGGGTTTGAAAATCTCTATTATCAGCGTTGAGTTTAGTTGTGATGCCTTTGTCTTAGGCTTCTCGGGATATGGTTTGATCTTAGGCATGGACGGGTTATCCAGCAATAGTGTCATCCTTGATTGTGAGAAAAGAGTAGTTATGTAACGACCCGTATTCTACACATCATAGGATTGTAGAATATTTATTTCTTTCCCGTATGAAGTTGTATGGTCATGTAACTTTGGGAAACATCCATTAGAGTCATTTCCCATGTTCATGATTTTTGTTGATTTTTAAATGACCATTTTGCCCCTAGTTGGTACTGTTTTGGCCATAACTTTTGATTGGAAAGGAATTTTGACCTGAAACCACTTCCATTTAATTTGTTTGATGGTTTCTCTTTCTGTAGAGTGGTCATAATAGTCAAACGGACTTACCGTTTGGGAGATATGGCTGAAACAAGGTTTGGAGGTTGAAAAACTGCTTAACCGGGCCAAATCGGGTGATTAGCGAGTAGGCCCATAACCCATTTCGGGATTTGGGTTATGGGAGGGCTGAAATGAGATGGAGAATCATTCCATTTCAGTTTTCTAGCCTCCACTTATCACCAAGGATCCCTAAAAATGGCCTCCAACCTCTAAATCACCTCCAAATCACCTTTAGGTTAAGGATTTGGCTTAGCAACCCCTAATCGAGGAAGATCTTCACCAAAGTAACAAAGGAGCTGCTGTTTGACATTGAGATTCACATCAAATCAGAGAATTATTTCAGATATTAGTTTATTTTGTGGCTAAGGTGAGTGATTTGCATAGTTTTGCACTAATTATGGATAATTAGGATTGATAAGTGTTAATTAGCGAATTTAAACATGATAAAATTTTGGAAAAATGTTTATAAAATTCGAAATGATGTTTTAGACCTCTGATATGAATTTGGGTTAATTTGGTTAAGTTTTGTTAATCCTATCATTAGTTTCGCCTAAATATGCTTAGGGGGAAATATGGGATTTTGGGTATGTTTGATCCACTTTAACCTATTATGTTGATGTTTTGATGTTTGGGGTTGATTATGTATGTTGCTATGACTGTATGAAATGCTTTGTGATTGGTTAGAATAGTTGGAATGGTCGAAAACGCCGTCGAGAGGCGTAAACAACTCGCTGGAACAGCTTCAGGAAGTATGCAGGGATCCAGATCGGATCGCATGCCATGTCCACGATCCGCACTCGCGTTTCGCACCCCGATCCGAACCAGATGATCACGATCCGACATGAGGAGTTGTTATGCGATCCGCCTCGTCCTTCCACGAACCGACCAGCCTCACGAACTGATGGGAAGTCACGACCCGATCCATGTAGCACGATCCGACCCGTTGGAACGCGATCCGCAGGGAGTTCACGATCCGACCAGAAGAGGAGACCCGATCCGATGGAGACTGGATTCACGAGACAATGGAGGAGGGCGATCCAATCACCTGGAGGATCACGACTCGATCCAATGCAGGAGGCGCGACCCGATCCGAATGCCTAAGGCCGATCCGATCCGATGAAGAATGTGAAGGCTGATCCGATCCGATTCGAAGGTGATGACCAATAACCCGAGATGCAAAGGTAGTCCAAATGGAAGTTAGAGCTCAGGATCCCGGAACCAGTTGGGAACCAATGAGTTCACTTCATGGTTGGACTTTGCTGCGGGGCGTGTGCTAAGGGGTTGTCGACGTTCATAACTTCGATTCACCACTGGAAATGGATGATGGGCTACTTATCAGTGCAGTAGGGTCATTATGACCTGAGGGGCAAAGTGATGGTAGCAAGACTACGTTATCAGTGCAGTAGGGTCATTATGACCTGAGGGGCAAGGTGATGCGTAGTAAGACTATGAGCCAGTGCAGTGCGGTCATTGCGACTCCATGGGGCAGAGTGGACATAGTAAGGATTAGTAAGGCTATGAGCCAGTGCAGTGGGGTTCTTGTGACTCCATGGGGCAAAGTGGACATAGCGAAGGATTTGTGGCTACGTTATCAGTGTAGTGAAGCCATTTATGACTTCATGGGGCAAAGTGATCGTAGCAAGGTATGTTGGGTGATCGAAGTGGTGAATATCGTATGCTTTACGCACAGAGTGAGAGATGTGAGGATGGATGATATGCTTGATTGTTTGCCATCATTATGACATGCGCACCTCCCCCACCTCTGTATCTTTACACTGTTTGATATGATACCTTAGAGTGTTGTACAGTATGTAGTGCTAACTCTTTGGTTGCAGGTCCAGGTTCTGGTATGTTTTAGTCTACCTGTTATTGTTCACTTTAGATGCTTATCGCTCATACCAGGCTTTATGTCTGACCCAGAGTTTTATGTATCCTCTTATTACTCTGGGTGCTCACACGAGCAGACTAGAGACATGTTAGCTGGTGATGCGCGAGTAGCTGATTCGGAGGCGGGCAGGAGGCTTCCACCTATGATATATATATATATATATACATTCTCCCTGTGTCGTAGGTGGTCGCTACTTGGGCATTAGTAGTGTACCTCATTTATCTTACTTTTGCCTTGAGACAGTTTGAAAGTTGTAATAAGCTGTATTTTGGATTTCCGTTGCTATGATGTTTAGTTCTGATTTTCAGCTTATGCACTGTCTCTCCTGTTTTCTGTCAAGTATGTTATTATTATATTTTGTTCTATGCGCTGTGAGACATTCTACAGGTTCTTTGTATGTTCATTTCCTTCTACCGACTCGTTCCGTGCTAACTGAACATGTGTACAGCGCACTTTTGGAGTAAATGTCGGTTGGCGCGGGGCGGGCCGTCACACTTGGTATCAGAGCTCTAGGTTGCGTAGTTAACCTAGGGAAAGACACTAGGGAGAGTTAGTACGTATATGAGAGTGCGTATTTGTGATTACTTTGGTTTTCAAAAGCTATGTATATATATACTATTAGTAGTATAAAGATGAAGTCGCACTGCACTAGCACCATTATGGGGTCGTTAATCGTTTCCCTTTTTCAGATTGACGATGAGCCGAGATACGAAAGGTGCTGGTAGAGGGACCAACCAAGGGAATGCCGCTGACATGAGGGCGATGTTTACTAACCTCATGAGAGACATGCTCAGAGAAGTGCAAGGGGCAATTCCCAATCCCGGAGTTGGTGTTGGCCCAGTAGTGCAGGCGCCTAGGGTCGATTTCGCCAAGTTGTGCAAAGATTACACTAATCTTGGTGGGAAGTCGTTCCACGGAATGGAGTCGGCCACGGATGTTCAGGACTGGATGGATAGTTGTGACCGTATCTTCGATGACTTGGGTCTTGAGGATGCGATGAAGAGAAGGCTAGCGTCTCGTCAGTTGCAAGGGCGAGCGATGAATCGGTGGAATACCATTAGGACAGCTACTCCAGAGGATCAGGTTACTTGGGTTCAGTTCAAGGCTCGCTTTAGCGAGAAGTTCATTCCAGCTGCCCCGAAGTCAGTGTTGTTCAAGAGGTTCTTGGAACTCAAGCAGAATGGGAGGGCAGTTTCTGATTATATTGCTGAGTTCGACACTTTGTCGAAGTATGGACTGTCTCTTATTGATACTCCGGAGAAGAAGAATGAGAAGTTCATTACTGGTTTGGATGGGTACTTGGGGGAAAGGCTTATCAACCACATCGATGAGACTTTTGAATCAATCGTGGGGAAAGCTTTGAGATCAGAGAGCCTTTACCCTAAGTCGAAGACTGAGGCTGCATCTGCAGAAGGGCCAAAGCCGCAAGCAAGCGGTGGAGGCAAGAATAACTCTCAGAATAAGAGGAAGCAGGACCAATCTAAAGGTGGCCAGAAAAAGAGCAAGAAGGATGTTGAGTGCTTCAGCTGTGGAAAGAAGGGCCATTATGCTAAGGAATGTCGGGCCAAGCCAGCGGAAAGGAAGTGCTACAACTGTGGCCAAGTGGGACATCAGAAGGATAAGTGTCCGCAACCTCTTAAGGAGAAGCAAATTCTGAAAGCATATGCTATTGATGCTGTTCCTTCTTCGTCGAATGCCCCAGCTGCGGCGGAGAAAGGAAAGAATGTTGTTGTTCAAGGTATGCTTTCTATTTATGATATACCAGTTCGAGTTTTGTTTGATACTGGGGCTTCCCGTTCCTTCATATCTAGTGACCTGGTAGATAGGTTGGGACTGGAACCCGAGATAGTCAATAGACCATTGATTGTGACGAACCTGATTGGTGGTTCGACTAGCCTTAGTATGATTTGTAGGAATTTGGTCTTATCGAGTCATGGATGTATGTTTGTATGTGATTGCTTTGTTTTGGGCTTTACTGGGTATGGCATTATATTGGGAGTCGATTGGCTCCAAAGATACGGGGTGGTGGTAGACTGTGAGGGCTTTTTGGTGACAGTGAGGGCGGATGATGGGCGGAGGGTAGTGTTTGGTAGTCTACCTAGTGATGGGGTTGTGGCTAGTTTTGTAAATACCCTCGACATCCCGCGGGATGAGTTGTCAGATGTGCCCGTGGTTGGCCAGTATCCGGACGTCTTCGAGGAGGTGACCGGGCTTCCACCACACCGAGAGATTGAGTTTCGTATTGATTTAGTGAAAGATGCCAGACCTATAGTGATGCCACTTCGTCGTATGGCACCAAAGGAGCAGCGAGAGCTCGGGGTGCAAGTCAGCAATCTTTTGAAGAAGGGATTTATTAGAAGGAGTGTCTCCGAGTGGGGAGCACCAGTTGTGTTTGCCACTAAGGTAGATGGTTCCCTTCGTTTGTGTGTGGACTATCGCGAGTTGAATAAGGTGACGAGGAAGAATAAGTATCCTCTACCGCGTATAGATGATTTGTTCGATAAACTGGAAGGAGCAAGAGTGTTCTCCCAGTTGGACCTCGCGATAGGATTTCATCAGCTTCGAGTAGCGGATGAGAGTGTTCCAAAAACGGCATTTAGGACGCCGTCTGGATTTTATGAGTGGTTGGTTATGCCATTTGGGTTGACCAATGCACCAACCTATTTTGTGGATCTTATGAATCGAGTATTCAGAGATCAGTTGAATAAGTTTGTTCTTGTGTTCGTGGATGATATCCTTGTTTACTCAAGGACAGAGGAGGAACACAAGGGACACTTGAGGACGGTGATGGAGGTGTTGAGGAAACACCAATTGAAAGCGAAATTCTCTAAGCGTCATTTTTGGAGAAGAGAAGTAAGATACTTGGGCCATGTTGTTTCAGAGAGTGGTATTGCCGTAGACCCTGCGAAGGTGGCTACGGTACAGGATTGGCCTACACCCAAGAATGCAACAGATGTAAGAAGTTTCTTGGGATTAGCTGGATATTATCGTAAGTTTATCTAGGACTTCTCCAAGATTGCAGCACCGTTGACTCAGTTGACTAAGAAGAATCAGTCCTTCGTCTGGGACGGAGTGTGTGAGGATGCCTTCAAGAGTCTAAAGGAGAGGTTGACGCGTGCGCCAGTGTTAGTCATTCCTAAAGGGAATGAAGAGATGACGGTATACACGGATGCTTGTGGTACCGGACTGGGTGCAGTATTGATGCAAGGAGGTAGGGTGGTAGCTTATGCTAGTCGACAGCTAAAGCCGCATGAGAAGAAGTATCCTACCCATGATTTGGAATTAGCAGCAATTGTATTTGCGCTGAAGATGTAGAGACACTATCTCTTGGGAGAAAGATTTGAATTGTTTACCGATCATAAATCGTTGAAATATCTCTTCTCTCAGAAAGATCTGAATCTCCGTCAGCAGAGATGGTTAGAGTTCTTGGCTTCGTATGATTTTGATATCGCGTATACACCTGGGAAGGGTAATGCGGTAGCCGATGCCTTGAGTAGGAGACATACCAGCTTAGGGGCAATGTTCTTGAATGGAAGCAACTGGAGTTTATCGCGGGGTTTGATTTCAGACCAAGGTGCGAATTGGATCCAGTTATGCTAGCTAGTTTGACGATCAGACCCACTTTGATAGAGCGGATTGGTTCTAGTCAGAGGGACGATCCTAATCTATTGGAAATCATCTCCAAGTTAGAGATGGGTATCGATGAGGAGATGAATGTGTATGGGCTTGATCAAGATGGATGGCTTCGGAAGAATGGAAGACTAGTTGTGCCCAACGTGAATGGTTTGAGAGATGAAGTGCTTAGAGAATGTCATCACTCAAAACTAACTATACATCCCGGTGGTAATAAGATGTATCGAGACATGAAGCAGACTTACTACTGAGAAGGGATGAAAAGAGACGTTGGGAAGTTTATATCCAAATGCATGAATTGCCAGCTAGTTAAAGCCGAGCAAAAGAAGCCTAGTGGGTTGTTACAACCATTAGAAATTCCCGAATGGAAATGGGAGCAAGTCTCGATGGATTTCATCGATGGTTTACCAAGGACTAGATCGGGACATGATAGCATTTGGGTAATTGTGGATCGATTGACTAAAAGTGCAAGATTCATACCAGTCAAATCGACCAGAACGGCAGCCAAGTTGGCAGAATTGTATATGAAATGGGTAGTGAGATTTCATGGAGTACCCAAAAGCATTGTGAGTGACCGAGACCCGTTGTTCACTAGTGGGTTTTGGAAGAGCTTACAAGAGGCTCTAGGGTCAAGATTACATCTCAGTACCGCATATCATCCTCAGACCGACGGTCAGACGGAGAGGGTGAATCGTATATTGGAAGATCTCTTGAGAGCTTGTATATTGGATTTTGGTGGATCATGGGATGACCATTTGCATCTAGTAGAGTTTGCATATAATAATAGCTACCAATCCAGTATTGGTATGGCTCCATATGAAGCTTTGTACGGAAGACCGTGCAACTCACCATCATGTTGGATAGAGACTAGCGAGAAGTTTGTGCTTGGACCAGATGTGGTGAGGGAAACTTAAAATAAGATTAAGGTCATTCAGCAACGAATGAAAGCTGCTCAAGATAGGCAGAAGAGTTATGCCGATAAGAGAAGAAGAGACTTGAAATTCTCTGTTGGTGACTTGGTGTTCGTCAAGATCTCCCCATTGAAGAGCGTGATACGATTTGGCAGGAGAGGCAAGTTAGCACCAAGATTTGTTGGCCCGTTCCCCGTTCTTGAATTAGTCGGGAATTTGGCGTATAGAGTTGGCTTACCAGAGAAAATGGCGGGAGTTCACAATGTATTTCATGTTTCCCAACTAAGGAAGTTCGTTCACGACTCAGATATGACTATTTCACCTGATCAGTTAGAGGACTTCGAAGTAGAACCCGAGGCAGTTGGGAACCGCAAGCCGATCTGTATTGTGGGGCACGATACAAAGCAACTTTGAAGGAAGTCGGTGAAGCTAGTCAAGGTTCAGTGGGGCGAGGACGAGAATGATTGTACTTGGGAGACAGAGGAGAGCATTAGGAAAGCACTTCCAGAACTCTTTGCCTGGTAAGGTTTACTTTGCGATTTAGTTTTCCGCATGCTAGGGTAGACTTGTTTTGCTTGTTTTGCATGTTGATTGTTGTTTTATGATTGATAGGCATGCGGGACCTTTGTGTGTATTTGGATTAGGGAATTTCGGGGGCGAAATTTCTTAAGGGGGGGAGAGTGTAACGACCCATATTCTACACATCATAGGATTGTAGAATATTTATTTCTTTCCCGTATGAAGTTGTATGGTCATGTAACTTTGGGAAACATCCATTAGAGTCATTTCCCATGTTCATGATTTTTGTTGATTTTTAAATGACCATTTTGCCCCTAGCCGGTACTGTTTTGCCCATAACTTTTGATTGGAAAGGAATTTTGACCTGAAACTACTTCCATTTGATTCGTTTGATGGTTTCTCTTTCCGTAGAGTGGTCATAATAGTCAAACGGACTTACCGTTTGGGAGATATGGCTGAAACAAGGTTTGGAGGTTGAAAAACTGCTTAACCAGGCCAAATCGGGTGATTAGCGAGTAGGCCCATAACCCATTTTCGGGATTAGGGTTATGGGAGGGCTGAAATGAGATGGAGAATCATTCCATTTCAGTTTTCTAGCCTCCACTTATCGCCAAGGATCCCTAAAAATGGCCTCCAACCTCTAAATCACCTCCAAATCACCTTTAGGTTAAGGATTTGGCTTAGCAACCCCTAATCGAGGAAGATCTTCACCAAAGCAACAAAGGAGCCGCTGTTTGGCATTGAGATTCACATCAAATCAGAGAATTATTTCAGATCTTAGTTTATTTTGTGGCTAAGGTGAGTGATTTGCATAGTTTTGCACTAATTATGGCTAATTAGGATTGATAAGTGTTAATTAGCGAATTTAAACATGATAAAATTTTGGAAAAATGTTTATAAAATTCGAAATGGTGTTTTAGACCTCTGATATGAATTTGGGTTAATTTGGTTAAGTTTTGTTAATCCTATCATTAGTTTCGCCTAAATATGCTTAGGGGGAAATATGGGATTTTGGGTATGTTTGATCCACTTTAACCTATTATGTTGATGTTTTGATGTTTGGGGTTGATTATGTATGTTGCTATGACTGTATGAAATGCTTTGTGATTGGTTAGAATAGTTGGAATGGTCGAAAACGTCGTCGAGAGGCGTAAACAACTCGCTGGAACAGCTGCAGGAAGTATGCAGGGATCCGGATCGGATCGCATGCCATGTCCACGATCCGCACTCGCGTTTCGCACCCCGATCCGAACCAGATGATCACGATCCGACATGAGGAGTTGTTATGCGATCCGCCTCGTCCTTCCACGAACCGACCAGCCTCACGAACTGATGGGAAGTCACGACCCGATCCATGTAGCACGATCCGACCCGTTGGAACGCGATCCGTAGGGAGTTCACGATCCGACCAGAAGAGGAGACCCGATCCGATGGAGACTGGATTCACGAGACAATGGAGGAGGGCGATCCAATCACCTGGAGGATCACGACTCGATCCGATGCAAGAGGCGCGACCCGATCCGAATGCCTAAGGCCGATCCGATCCGATGAAGAATGTGAAAGCTGATCCGATCCGATTCGATGGTGATGACCAATAACCCGAGATGCAAAGGTAGTCCAAATGGAAGTTAGAGCTCAGGATCCCGGAACCAGTTGGGAACCAATGAGTTCACTTCATGGTTGGACTTTGCTGCGGGGCGTGTGCTAAGGGGTTGTCGACGTTCATAACTTCGATTCACCACTGGAAATGGATAATGGGCTACTTATCAATGCAGTAGGGTCATTATGACCTGAGGGGCAAAGTGATGGTAGCAAGACTACGTTATCAGTGTAGTAGGGTCATTATGACATGAGGGGCAAGGTGATGCGTAGTAAGACTATGAGCCAGTGCAGTGCGGTCATTGCGTCTCCATGGGGCAGAGTGGACATAGTAAGGATTAGTAAGGCTATGAGCCAGTGCAGTGGGGTTCTTATGACTCCATGGGGCAAAGTGGACATAGCGAAGGATTTGTGGCTACGTTATCAGTGCAGTGAAGCCATTTATGACTTCATGGGGCAAAGTGATCGTAGCAAGGTATGTTGGGTGATCGAAGTGGTGAATATCGTATGCTTTACGCACGGAGTGAGAGATGTGAGGATGGATGCTATGCTTGATTGTTTGCCATCATTATGACATGCGCACCTCCTCCACCTCCGTATCTTTACACTGTTTGATATGATACCTTAGAGTGTTGTACAGTATGTAGTGCTAACTCTTTGGTTGCAGGTTCAGGTATGTTTTAGTCTACCTGTTATTGTTCACATTAGATGCTTATCGCTCATAGCAGGCTTTATGTCTGACCCAGAGTTTTATGTCTCCTCTTATTACTCTGGGTGCTCACACGAGCAGACTAGAGACAGGTTAGCTGGTGATGCGCGAGTAGCTGATTCGGAGGCGGGTAGGAGGCTTCCACGTATGATATATATATACACATTCTCCCTGTGTCGTAGGTGGTCGCTACTTGGGCATTAGTAGTGTACCTCATTTATCTTACTTTTGCTTTGAGACAGTTTGAAAGTTGTAATAAGCTGTATTTTGGATTTCCGCTGCTATGATGTTTAGTTCTGATTTTCAGCTTATGCACTGTCTCTTCTGTTTTATGTCAAGTATGTTATTATTATATTTTGTTCTATGCGCTGTGAGACATTCTACAAGTTCTTTGTATGTTCATTTCCTTCTTCCCTTTCCTTCTAACGACCCGTTCCGTGCTAACTGAACATGTGTACAGCGCACTTTTGGAGTAAATGTCGGTTGGCGCGGGGCGGGCCGTCACAAGTTAGGCTCTTGACTCGGCTTGGCAACACTCTAGAAATTTCTTGTAATCCCCTGAATGCTGTTATGCTTAGTTATCTAGAGTCGCTTGATGCTTCTGATGAAAATTTGCAATCGGTTAGTGCAGTCCGGGAATATCCGGATGTCTTTGAGGAGGTGAAGGGCTTACCTCCGAGGCGGGAAATAGACTTCCGCATATATCTTGTGGATAATGCAAAGCATGCAGCTTTACCTGTCAGACACATGACTCCAAAGGTGAGAAAGGAGCTTAGTAAGCAGGTTAAAGAACTTCTCGAAAAGGGGTTCATTAGGCGAACCATTTCGGAATGGGGTGCTCCAGTGGTGTTCGCAACCAAAGCAGATGGTTCGCTTCGCCTTTGCATCGACAATAGGGAGTTAAACAAATTAACCAAGAAAAATAGGCACCCTCTTCCCCGAATCGACGATTTGTTTGATCAGCTTGTAGGAGCAACGGTCTTCTCCCAGCTTGATCTGGCAATTTGGTTCCATCAGCTAAGAGTAGTTGAAGATAGTATTGATAAAACGGCGTTCAGAACCGCAGACGGTTTCTTCGAGTGGCTTGTCATGCCTTTCGGCTTGACAAATGCACCCGCTTATTTCGTAGACCTAATGAGCAGGGTGTTCAGAGAATTCCTCAACAAATTTGTGGTTGTCTTCGTAGATGATACCTTAATCTTATCAAAGAGTGAGGAAAAGCATGCTCAGCATCTGAAAGAAATCATGGAAACTCTCCGAGCCCATCAACTAAAAGCCAAATTCTCCAAGTGTCACTTCTGGAGAAAAGAGGTAAGATTTCTGGGGCATATAGTGTCCAAAGAAGGGTTGGCCGTGGACCCCGCGAAAGTGGTGGCAGTGCAAGATTGGAAGTCACCAAGAAATGCAACCGAAGTTCGAAGCTTTCTTGAGCTAGCCGGTTTTTACCGAAAGTTTATTAGGGATTTCGCAAAAATATCAGCCCCACTCACAAGGCTAACAAAGAAGAATCTGGCGTTCACTTGGGATTTGGACTGCGAGTTTGCTTTCCAACGATTAAAAAGGGCGCTCACAACAGCCCCAGTTCTGACTTTGCCAGATGGAAGCAAAATGTTCACAGTATACGCGGACGCATGTGGAACGGGACTAGGCGTTGTTCTAATGCAAGAAGGAAGGGTAGTAGCTTATGGCAGAAGACAACTGAAAGTTCATGAAAAGAACTACCCAACCCATGATCTTGAGTTAGCCGCCATCGTCTTTGCACTTAAGTCTTGGCGCCATTATCTCCTAGGTGAGAAGTTTGAATTATACACTGACCATTAATCGTTGAAATATCTCTTCTCGCAGAAGGACCTTAACTTGAGGCGGCAAAGATGGATGGAGTTTCTTGCCTCGTATGACTTTGAAATTTCCTATACTCCCGACAAAGGCAACGTAGCAGAAGACGCGTTGAGTTGAAAGAAATTGACCTTAAGCCCTCTCTTTGTGGGAAGGCAAAGCCAAGAGTATATAGCCAGTTTTAACTTTAGGCCCTCCTCAGATTTTGTACCGGGTTTGTTAGCATCTCTCGAAGTACGCCCTACTCTCTTGGACTCAATAGGGGCTGCACAACGTGAAGACCCTCAGATTGTCGATGTGATTGATAAACTTATTAGGGATGAGGCTTCTAGTCACCTCAGTAGGTACGCCATCGACGATAAGGGTTGGCTGAGGCGAGATGGAAGATTATGCGTCCCACAAGCAAGGGAGTTGACAAAGAAGGTTCTCGAAGAATCGCATCATTCCAAGATGACTATACACCCTGGCGGTGATAAGATGTACAAGGATATAAAAAGGACTTTCTTTTGGAACGGCATGAAACAAGACATGGCAGATTTCGTTTCTAAGTGCATGACCTGCCAACGGGTCAAGGCGGAACAGAAGAAACCTGGAGGACTACTTCATCCTTTAGAGGTCCCACAGTGGAAGTGGGATAGCATTTCAATGGACTTCATTGATGGACTGCCTAGATCGAGAAGAGGCAACACTAGCATTTGGGTAATAGTGGATAGGCTTACTAAAAGCGCCCACTTCATACCTATCAAGAGTAAAAGGACTGTCGCATCTCTAGCTTCTCTTTATCTCAAGGAAATAGTTCGACTCTATGGGATACCCTCCAGCATTATTAGTGACCGAGACCCTATCTTCACAAGCGAGTTTTGGCGGATTCTGCAAGAAGCTGTAGGCACACAGTTATGTTTGAGCACGGCCTATCACCCCCAAACCGATGGCCAGACGGAAAGGGTGAATAGAGTTTTAGAGGATCTTTTGAGACTTTGCGTTCTTGACTTTGGAGGGACTTGGGAGGATCACCTTCCTTTAGTGGAATTTGCTTACAACAACAGCTACAAAGCTACCATCAGTATGGCACCTTTCGAAGCCTTGTATGGAAGACCGTGCAAATCACCAACTTGTTGGTGGGAGTCTACAGATAAGCTTATACTTGGGCCAGACATGATTCGAGAGACTTCGGAGAAAGTGGACTTGATACGTAGGAGGATGAGGACTGCCCAAGACAAACAGAAATCCTACGTCGACAAAAGAAGGACCGACCTCGAGTTTGAGGTTGGGGATAGGGTTTTCCTTAAGGTATCACCTTTAAGGAACGTCGTTCGTTTTGGATCCGCAGGAAATCTAGCACCAAGATTTGTAGGACCGTTTCCTATCATCGAGAAGGTTGGAAAGATTGCCTATAGATTAGAGCTACCCGAGAGACTGGCCGGAGTTCACAACGTCTTTCATGTATCTCTCCTCCGGAAGTGTTTGCAAGAGTCCGCGGAAGTGGTGGAACCTAGCATTCTAGAAGAAGTCGAGGTGGAACATGAAGCAACTGTGAGGAGAGTTCCAACCCGCATCTTAGGAACTGAAGTGAAAAAGCTATGCAACCGCGAAGTCAAACTTGTTAAAGTTCAGTGGAGCGACGCCGAGGAAGACGCGACTTGGGAAACTGAGGATAGAATACACGCTGCCTGCCCTCTTCTTTTTGAGGGTACATCTTCGATCTCTCTTTTTCCTTAAGTAATGCTTTATCTATCTTTTTAGGTATATCCCCTCGGTCCTTTTCCTAACTCCTTAGGTAGAAAACAAATGGATGCAAACATGTATTTGAAAACATGTTATGAATGATGGCTGCAAATGGTTGCTAGTGATTGTTAGTGGTTGCTCATAGATGCATATACACACACACCCTAGGTTATAGATCGGCTCAGTCACTTCATATTGCATATGCACATATATGTATTCTCATTTGTATATGGTTGAAACTTGATATGCTATCATATGGTCGTCGCATTTGTATGAATGGTTGTGCACTCATGTAGAATCATGAGTAGGAAAAAATTTGCATACCTAATGGATTCATGACACTTACATGATTCACATTAAGGGGGTCAACTGAATCAGTAGACCGCTTGATTTCTGCATTAGATAAGGACATGTACACACACTATGCATATGATCATGAAGCATTAGAAGTCTTTTAAGGACAGTGGATGCCTGTGTATGTTGGTTGAGTAGATGGACTATTGGATGGTAGGATATACATTCTTCCTAACTTGAAGATTTCGGGGACGAAATCCTTTTAAGGGGGGGGGGGGGGGGAGAATGTAACACCCTGTGAATTCTATAACATTAAACTTCACAAATTAAAGTGTAATTAATTCTAAATGAAAGAATTAAGGGAAACGGGTTACGCCATTGCGTTCGTCTCGGAATTCTGCTTGGGATAGAGTCCGAGTTTGCGCGAATCGGACTCCGTATGAAGGAGTTACGGCCTTCGGAAGTTTCAGAATCAAATTTAAATTCAAACAGCTCATTTTAATTTCAAAATTTCGAATTCCAGGTTCAAACTGGGCTGGGCGGGAAAATTCCCGCCCAGAAACCAGGTCGACCATAGGGTCGACCATGGTGTCGACCTGGTCACCCCAGGTCAACCACAGTGTCGACCTAGTCCCCCCCCCCCCCCCCAGGTCGACCATAGTGTCGACCTGGGTGTCGACCTGCCTGGTCGACCTGGCTGGCCAGGTCTAGCTCTGGCTCGAATTTCTGTGGCTCTGTGTGTCACTAGGGCTGACGTGTCACCTCTTGATTGGCTCTCTGAACTTTGAATGGCCTAGATTTCTCCTGTCTTCATCTGACGGCTCAAAACAACTTAAAAATCTATAAATACACCCTAAGTCTCAACTGAAAATTCACACAAAAAATGAGAAAGGAGTCGTCATGCTGCTAGGGAGGAATTAAACATAGCCATCAAGAGAAAAGCCTAGAGACAAATCAAACTAAGAAGAAGATTAAAGTTTAAATCAAATTTATCAACGCAACGTTAGTCTACCCAAAGGAGCGCATCTCAATTTCAGAACTCAGAATCCAGAATTCAAGATTCTGCATTCGTTGTAAGTATAGTGACCTTTCAGAATATGAATAAAAATTGTGATGTGATTCGATGTGAATGAAATTAGAATTGTTTTATTGTATTGTATAAAATTCTATGTATTGTGATGGTTCTATCATGACTTGTGTATTGAAGTTTGTGGCATAAATTGATTGATGCAAGCCTATTGAACAAATGTATATGAAAACAATGAAACTTATAAGTTTGTGGCAAATATTAGAAATTGATCCCCTTATGTATATGTCGATGGCATGGACTATGTATATTCCCTTGGTCTAAATTAGAATTTATGTAAACATGTTCTAGATTTGAAACCTTTTATGCCAACATGACCCAAAACCTATGATATCATTCTCATGTCTAATTGCAAGTATAATTCGTTCTATGTTAAGCATCGTTTGGGTTTCATAAATTATGCAAGTTCATGTTTATTTGCAAGTATAATTGATCTATGTTAAGTATCGTTTGGGTTTCATAAACTATGCAAGTTCATGTTGAAATAGGCTATGTGATTAGATGCTATAATTGGACATTTTGGTGAATATACAACATGCTAGTTTTGTGTTTGACATTATGCCAAGTTAAACATGTTTAAACACAAGTTTGTATTAGCCTAAACTATGCCATTTCATATGCCACCTACTTAGTTATACATTGATTTGAATGCAAGTTCACATGACTCATATTATATGTTAGTTGAATCGCTAAATTGCAAGTTCATGCGCCACACACCCTTATATGTTGTAAAATATTACATGTTCTTGATTTCCCCTTTTCCTTACGCTTATAAAGTTGGGCTGAATTGTGTCGAGCCCAACATTTGTTATAACGTTGCGAACGTTGGGTGTAAAACATGAAAATATATGTTGGCATGTTTGGCACATGCCAATGACAATGACATTTAAGCGGTATAAATTGTTATACCCAAAAATAAAAGATATGACATTTACATATATAATAATAAAATATGTAAATTTAGAAAATACGATATGCTTAACCCGAGGTTGGATTGAGTTGTGATGTAAACCTGCCCGGAACCGCCCGATTGTCCAGTAGTCACAACAATACCTATCCAATGTGGGTGATTAAGCATTGAGCCCAATAAAGACCCGAGGTTAGACTGAGCTATGGTGTAAACCTGCCCGGAACCGACCGGCATATCTAGTAACCGTAGCAATACCTGTCTAATGTGAGTGGTCAGGTGCTCCTAAGAGGCTAAGGACAGATGGTAGGGTTAAGTCAACTATAACACTTAACCAAATTCAACATGTTAACAAGAGTTGATGGGTGGGGTTAGGTAAATACAGACACTTAACCACTTAACGTGTTTGACTAGAAAATCCTGGTAACGAGGGACTCGTTTCAGCAGTAATCCAAGTTAGGTATCAATGGTACCCTGAAACTAGGCAGGGTGGGGCACGATTACTGGGCTGATTGTAAGCGGTCAAACGACGGCGGTAGGTGCATAGTGCAGGTCTAACGGGGTGCGGGCGTGCACACACTCCGGAGCTGAAACACCCAACCTCCGTTAGGGTCACTCTCAAAGGGAATGCCCTAATTTTGGTGGAGGTTTATAAGTACAAGTCACAGATATACAAGACAGATATAAGAACGCATATTTGTAAACAGTGGAAAAACAACAAACTTTTATTTCATAAAAGCAAATACGTGTTACAAAATATCACCATGATTGTCTTACATCTTTTTTTTCAAAAACATAACATAACACTTTCATAATCTGTCTTGAGTACATTATTTAAAGAAGCATAAATAAAGCATAGATAAACTGCAAAAGTCCCCATAGTGGATTGTCCAAAGCCATAGTTCAAAACAGGAAAGTCCAAGCAATACATTTCTCTTCTTCAAGCTGGATGTTGAGGTTGGTCAAGCTGTTGTGTTCCCTCCCTGAGGACCTGGGGGGGAGAAACGGAAGAAAGAAGACGAAAGAAAAGTAGAGTCAGACATAAAGCCTGAGTAAGTCTAGTACTATTTTGTCTATGAATAAAGAACTGGGTATGATAAGTATAAACAAGAAGTGGGCATGCACTATAAACTTGGTTAAGTTGTCTAGGGTCGAATATACTATCGTACCCCATGTTAATCTCTGAACCCATATGAACTAGTTTCCAACTGGCACCCCATAATCAGGGTGATGTGATCCATTCAATGATGATCGGCTCCTACTCGCATAGTTACATGTGTCTTATGGCCCCCGATGTCTGTAGTTACCTATGCTGGTCCCACCATGGGGTGTATCAAGTCCCATGGCAGCAGCCCGACACAACCTTAGAATGCACAGGTATGCTACTGGTGCTCAGTGCTTTATTTTTCTGCGCCGGAGTGCGTGCACGCCCGCACACCGTTAGAACCTACACTGCTACACCACCGCCGTCGCTTTGACCTCTTACAATCAGCCCAGTAATCGTGCCCCACCCTGCCTAGTTTCAGGGTATCATGATACACCTTTTAGGGTTACTGCTGAAAATGGTCCCCCGTTACTAGGTTTTCTATCTCTAGCCAACATGCTAAGTTGGTTAAGTGTTTCTAACCTAACCCCCACCAGTCCGTTTAGTTTAGCATGTTCCATTTTGATTAAGTCTTTAGTCCACTTAATCCTAACAATCCTGATTCAGCCTTAATTGTCTTATTAAGGCCCTGACCTCTCACATTAGACAGGTATTGTTGTGGCTGCCTGTTGCCGGTTGGTTCCGGGCAGTCTTACGCCACAACTCAGTCTAACCTCGGGTCCTTATTGGGCTCCATGTTTAACCTCCCACATTGGATAGGTATTGTTGTGACTACTGGACAGCCGGGCGGTTCCGGGCAGGTTTACATCACAACTCAATCCAACCTCGGGTTAAACACATCGTATTTTCTACATTTACATATTTTGTCATTCCTCTTTATTTCTTATATGTAAATATTTGCGGCCCATTATTAAGTTAATGGTGTAAAGATTACACCAATCACGGGCCCAACCCATACTTGAATTTGGGCCCTTCTATTTTATATTTTCATTCATTAATTAATTTTAACCCAACGTTATTTTCCCCCGTTTTACACGTCCGTTCATATATATTGGGCTTAGCCTTTTAAATCCCAATTTAGTCATGCGAAAGGGGAGGCTTAAAGCGTGATTACATACACAAAGAGGGGAAGGTGAGCGTATGAACTTGCAATATGACGATGGGAATACAAAATAGAAACTGGTGTACTTGCATAGTAGTGACATATACTTTGGTCATAAAACATAGGTGACATGAATCAAAGCATGTGAACTTGTAATTGAGATATCATTATTGACACATGAACCTATATTTTTATTTAGGCATAATGTCAAACATAAGCATGGCATAAATACTTCTAGCATAAACATGGCATAATGTCAAACATAAGCATGGCATAAATACTTCTAGCATAAACATGGCATAATGTCAAACATAAGCATGGCATAAATATTCCTAATCATGGTGTTTGCTTTAAACTTGCAAAAAGGGATTTTTGAGTCTAACCTAGCCATGTCTCACATATGTCATCATATAATTCTTTTAAACAAGATAGACTTAATCATAGATTTCAATTATGCCAAATATCATTCATAGCCTAGCCATATTCATAAGTTTTGCAAAAGCATGACTTAATACATGGATTATGGTGTCAAAATTCCAACATAGTTTCATATGAACTATAACAACCAAACTTGTTTCAATTACTTGCAAAATGATTTATGCACAAAAATATACATCATGATGGCATAATAACAAAGCCCCAAACTCGCATGAATTTCAATCAACTACATACATGTAGCTTCAACATAGATTACATAATTTGCGCAATATTCCAAACGTATACTTGCATAGAACTACCGCATGTGGTTCTTTATAATGAATAACATAATTTTGCACAAATATGAATTACTTTATTATCCCAATTCAAGCATACAAATCAATATAGTTGTTTATTCATACCAAAGTAATACTCTACTTACAATGGTTGCGGCGAATTCTCTAATTAAGAGATATGATTCCTTTGTTGAATTGATTGGCTTTAGGTTGCTTGAATTGCTTTAGGCTTTAGAACTTTCTTTCTAATTCTCTCTTTAGTCGGCGGCTACTCTTAGTCGTTCCTCAGCAACATGGCAGCTATGTTCTTAATTTGAATGAATAGATTAGGGTTTAGTCTAGGGTTGTTTATATAGATGTTAGGAATTGATTAGGACCATTGATGTTGCTAGGTTAGATCGTAGCCATTCATTAGATAGAGAGACCAATTAGAACCCGCCACCTAGCCCTAATGACAAAGCAGACCACAAAAATTCGACCAAACACAGACCTGGCCAGCCAGGTTGACTGGGCTCGACCAGGTCGACACCCCTGTCGACAGGGCTGTCGACAGCCCTGTCGACATGGGTAGCCCAGGTCGACAGCCCAGTCGACCTGGGTGGCCTAGGCGGGTGTTTATCCGCCCTGGCCCACTGGGCCCGATTTTTAATTATTTTATTCTGTTTGAATTTTAAATTTAATTCAAAACTTCCGAAGGCCATATCTTCTTCATACGGACTCCGTTTTTCGAAAACTCGGACTCTATTTCGCGTATTTTTCCGAGACGAACGCAATGGCGTATCCCGTTTCCCTTAGTTCTTTGATTTGAATTTGATTATACTTTAATTCATGAATTTCACAGTTATAGAATTTTCGGGGTGTTACATTCTCCCCCACTTAAAAGGATTTCGTCCCCGAAATCTTCAAGTTAGGAGGAATGTATATCCTAACATCCAATCATCCATCTACTCATCCATTAAACACGAGCATCCATTGTCCTTAAAAGACTTCTAATGCTTCATGATCATATGCAAAGTGTGTGTGTACATGTACTTATCTAATGCAAAATCAGGCGGTCTACTGATTCAGTTGACCTCCTTAATGCGAATTATGTAAGTGCTATGAATCCATTATGTATGCAAATTTTCCTATTCTTGATTCTACATGAGTGCACAATCATTCAATACAAATGCAGCATCCACATGACAACACATTAAAGTTCAATCACATACGAATGCAAACATACATGCATATGCAATATGAAGTGACTGAGCCGATCTAAAACCTAGATTGTGTGTGTATATGCAACCACGAGCAACCACTAGCAATCACTTGCAACCACTTGCAACCATTCATACATAACATGTTTCAATTACATGTTTCCATCCAAAGAGTTTCTACCTAAAAGATAAGGTCGAGGAAATATGCCTAAAAAGATAGATAAAAGCGCAACTTTAGGAAAAAGAAAGATCAAGGATGTACCCTCGAACAGAAAAGGGTAGGCAGTGCGGATTCTAGCTTCAGTTTCCCAAGTCGCGTCTCCCTCGGCGTCGCTCCACTGGACTTTGACGAGCTTGACTTCACGGTTGCGTAGCCTCTTCACTTCCGTTCCTAAGATGCGGGTTGGAACTCTCCTTATGGTTGCTTCGCGCTCCACTTCGGCCTCTTCGAGGATATTTGGCTCTACCACTTCAGCAGACTCATGTAGACATTTTCGGAGATGTGAAACGTGAAAAACGTCGTGGACTCCAGCCAACTTCTCGGGTAGCTCTAATCTATAGGTTATTTTCCCAATTTTCTCGATAATAGGGAATGGCCCTACGAACCTTGGTGCTAGTTTTCCTGTGGTTCCAAAACGAACAACGTTCCTTAGCGGTGATACCTTTAGAAAAACTCTGTCTCCAATTTCAAATTCAAGGTCGGTCCTCCTCTTGTCGGCGTAGGACTTTTGTCTGTCTTGGGCCGTTTTCATCCTCTTTCGTATTAAGTCTACTTTCTCTGAGGTCTCTCGGATCATATCTGGTCCAAGTATGAGCTTATCCGTGGACTCCCACCAACAAGTGGGCGATCGGCACGGTCTTCCATATAAAGCTTCGAAGGGCGCCATTCCTATGGTTGCTTGATAGCTGTTGTTGTCGGCAAATTCCACCAAAGGAAGGTGGTCTTCCCATGTCCCTCCGAAGTCGAGGACGCATAGCCTTAAAAGGTCTTCCAAAACTCTGTTCACTCTCTCTGTTTGGTCGTCGGTTTGGGGATGATAGGTTGTGCTCAAGCATAACTGCGTTCCTACTGCTTCTTGCAGACTCCGCCAAAACTCGCTGGTGAAGATGGGGTCTCGGTCACTAACAATGCTAGATGGTATTCCATGGAGTCGAACGATTTCCTTGAGGTAAAGTGATGCTAGGGATGAGGCAGTTCTTTTACTTTTGACAGGTAAAAAGTGGGCGCTTTTAGTAAGCCTATCCACTATTACCCAAATGCTAGTGTTGCCTCTCCTAGACCTAGGCAGCCCATCGATGAAGTCCATTGAGATGCTATCCCACTTCCACTGCGGGACCTCCAGAGGATGTAGTAGTCCGCCAGGCTTTTTCTGTTCCGCCTTAACCAGTTGGCACACCATACATTTAGAAACGAATTCTGCCACGTCCTTTTTCATGCCATTCCAAAAGAAAGTCCTTTTTATGTCTTTGTACATTTTATCCCCGCCTGGGTGTATCGTCATCTTGGAGTGATGTGCTTCCTCGAGAACCTTCTTTATTAAATCGTTTGTCTGTGGGACGCATAGTCTTCCGTCTCGCCTTAGCAAACCCTTATCGTCGATGGAGTATCTGTTGAGGTGACTTGAAGTCTCACCTCTAATTAGCCTATCAATTATTTCCACAAGTTGAGGGTCTTCGCGTTGTGCTGTCCCTACTGAATCCACTAAAGTTGGCCGTACTTCGAGAGATGCTAGCAAGCCTGGTACGAAATCGGAGGAGGGCCTAAAGTCGAAGCTGGCTATAAACTCTAGGCTTTGTCTTTCAACAAACAATGGGCTTAGGGTCAATTTCTTTCGGCTCAACGCGTCTGCCACTACGTTGCCTTTGCCCGGAGTGTAGGAGATTTCGAAATCGTACGAGGCAAGAAACTCCATCCATCTTTGTTGCCTCAAGTTAAGATCTTTCTGCGAGAAAAGATATTTCAATGATTTATGGTCAGTGTAAAGTTCGAACTTCTCACCTAGGAGATAGTGTCGCCAAGACTTGAGTGCAAAGACGATGGCGGCTAACTCAAGATCGTGGGTTGGGTAGTTCTTTTCGTGCACTTTCAACTACCTCCCGCCATAAGCTACTACCCTTCCTTCTTGCATTAAGACGGCGCCTAGCCCTGTCCCACATGCATCCGTATAAACAGTGAACATCTTGCTCCCATCTGGCAGCGTCAAAACTGGGGCTGTTGTAAGAGCCCTTTTCAGTCGTTGGAAAGCAAACTCGCAATCCAAATCCCAATTGAACACTAGATTCTTCTTGGTCAATTTCGTGAGCGGAGCTGAGATTTTCGCAAAATCCCTTATAAATTTTCGATAGAAACCTGCTAGTCCTAGAAAGCTTCGGACCTCAGTTGCATTCCTTGGTGTCTTCCAATCCTGTACCGCCACTACCTTCGCAGGGTCCACCGCTAACCCTTGTTTGGATACTATGTGCCCAAGGAACCTCACCTCTTCTCTCCAAAAGTGGCATTTGGAGAATTTGGCTTTTAGTTGATGGACTCGCAAAGTTTCCATGATTGCCCTTAAGTGTTGAGCATGTTCCTCTTCACTCTTTAAGAAGATAAGGATATCATCTACGAAGACCACTACGAATTTGTTGAGGAAATCTCTAAATACCCTACTCATCAGGTCCACGAAGTAAGCAGGTGCATTTGTCAAGCCGAAAGGCATGACAAGCCATTCAAAGAAGCCGTCTGGGGTTCTGAACGCCGTTTTATCGATGCTATCTTCAGCCACCCTTAGCTGATGAAAACCGGTTGCTAAATCGAGTTGGGAGAAAACAGACGCTCCTACAAGCTGGTCAAATAAATCGTCAATTCTAGGGAGAGGATGCCTATTCTTTTTCGTTAGCTTGTTGAGCTCCCTATAGTCAACACATAGACGGAGTGAACCATCCGCCTTTGTAGCGAACACCACCGGAGCGCCCCATTCTGAAATGCTCCTCCTAATGAACCCCTTTTCTAGAAGCTCTTTAATCTGTTTACTGAGCTCTTTCCTTTCTCGTGGAGCCATATGCCTAACGGGCAACGCAACGGGCTTTGCATTATCTACAAGATATATGCGGAAGTCTATTTCCCGCTTTGGAGGCAAGCCCTTCACCTATTCGGAGACATCCGGATATTCCCGGACCACTCTAACTGATTGCTAATTTTCAACGGAGGCATCTAGCGATTCAAGATAACTAAGCATAACCGCATACGAGGGATTACAAGAAATTTCCAAAGTATTACCGAGCTGGGTTAGGAGCCTAACAACCCTTTTCTCACAATCAAGGATGGCCCCATTACTGGATAGCCAATCCATACCCAAAATCAAACCATACCCCGAAAAGCCCAAAACAAAGGCACTACATTGAAATTCTACGCTTAGAATAGAGATTTTCAATCCCACACAGATCATAGACAAATGAGCTGGGCCCCCAATTGGGTTTGAAACAATTAAGGGGTCCTCTACCATACTAGTTTCTAGGTGCAGAGATTCTACTAAAGCAGACGAGATAAAGGAGTGTGATGCGCCAGAATCAAATAAAGTGCGAACGGGGTGATCATAAAGATAAACTACACTTTCTACAGAAGTATTTATACCTCGCCGTTGCAGAGGTGGCGCTTCTAGCACATGGACCTATGCTCCTGGGGTGGATCCAGCCCTCTGCCCTTGTCCTCGTTTCTTTGGGCAGTCCTTAGCCCTATGGCCTGTCTCACCGCAAGAAAAGCACCCACCATTCTCCTTGGCCTTCTTTTTCCGGCAGTCCTTTACTAAGTGCCCCACTTTGCCACAGAAATTGCACTTCCTCTTCTCTTTGTTGCCTTTCCCGCCCTTCTTAAAGTCTGTCTTCTTGGGCTGCAAACCCTCTTTCTTCTTGCCCTTATCCTCTTCATTCAGCAATGCCATTTGCACCAATCTTTCATACGTGGCTCCCATGGGTATATGGGTCATGGCCAAACTGTGTAATGGCTCATTTAACCCTTTGACGAAACGGAGAGCCTTCTTGTGCGGGGTGTTGACTAGGTCAAGCCCAAACCTAGCCAGCTCATCGAACTGATTCACATACTCTCTGACCGTCTTGTCCCCTTGCTTAAGAAATAAGAATTTTTCCAACTGCAAACTTCTTTCCGCATCTGAGAGAAATTTGGTCTCAAACCTTGCCCTAAAGTCCTCCCATGTCTCCACTGGTCTTTCAGCATTAGTGACTTCCCACCAGTAGGAAGCCTCGCCCTTCAATAGCCACACCGCCAGTTGTACTTTTTGTCTATCCTCTACCTCAAAGATGATGAATAGGTCCTCCGTTTCTTTCAGCCAATTCCTAGCTGCTACGAAGGACTCAGTTCCATGGAAATCCCTTCCTCCCATAGCTTTAAAATCTTTACATATCTTAGCAAACGTGTTTCCCCGAGGAGGAGGTGGAGGAAAAGGTGTCGCTGCAGCTGGATGATTTCCTTCCGCTGGGGGAGGAGGAATGGTAGGACCTGGCTGAGTGGCCCTTGCTTCTAAGAATCGTCTAAACCAACCAGGTATTGGTACCCCTTCCGGCAAGTTAAGTTCTTGGGACATGCTGAAACAAAAAGGATAGATTCAAAACGAAGGATAAGAGATAGTACCTACGGCTTTGGGGAGTGGACTTTGCCTTTTAAAAATAAAATAATATTTTTCTTTTAAAAATGCTTCTTTAAATTTCCTTTTTGAAAATAATTTTTTTTTTTCAAAACTTTTTATCTTATCTGGTAAACCTATGCTCTGATACCAAGTGAAACACCCCACCTCCGTTAGGGTCACTCTCAAAGGGAATGCCCTAATTTTGGTGGAGGTTTATAAGTACAAGTCACAGATATACAAGACAGATATAAGAACGCATATTTGTAAACAGCGGAAAAACAACAAACTTTTATTTCATAAAAGCAAATACGTGTTACAAAATATCACCATGATTGTCTTACATCTTTTTTTTCAAAAACATAACATAACACTTTCATAATCTGTCTTGAGTACATTATTTAAAGAAGCATAAATAAAGCATAGATAAACTGCAAAAGTCCCCATAGTGGATTGTCCAAAGCCATAGTTCAAAACAGGAAAGTCCAAGCAATACATTTCTCTTCTTCAAGCTGGATGTTGAGGTTGGTCAAGCTGCTGTGTTCCCTCCCTGAGGACCTGGGGGGGGGGAGAAACGGAAGAAAGAAGACGAAAGAAAAGTAGAGTCAGACATAAAGCCTGAGTAAGTCTAGTACTATTTTGTCTATGAATAAAGAACTGGGTATGATAAGTATAAACAAGAAGTGGGCATGCACTATAAACTTGGTTAAGTTGTCTAGGGTCGAATATACTATCGTACCCCATGTTAATCTCTGAACCCATATGAACTAGTTTCCAACTGGCACCCCATAATCAGGGTGATGTGATCCATTCAATGATGATCGGCTCCTACTCGCATAGTTACATGTGTCTTACGGCCCCCGATGTCTGTAGTTACCTATGCTGGTCCCACCATGGGGTGTATCAAGTCCCATGGCAGCGGCCCGACACAACCTTAGAATGCACAGGTATGCTACTGGTGCCCAGTGCTTTATTTTTCTGCGCCGGAGTGCGTGCACGCCCGCACACCGTTAGAACCTACACTGCTACACCACCGCCATCGCTTTGACCTCTTACAATCAGCCCAGTAATCGTGCCCCACCCTGCCTAGTTTCAGGGTATCATGATACACCTTTTAGGGTTACTGCTGAAAAGGGTCCCCCGTTACTAGGTTTTCTATCTCTAGCCAACATGCTAAGTTGGTTAAGTGTTTCTAACCTAACCCCCACCAGTCCGTTTAGTTTAGCATGTTCCATTTTGATTAAGTCTTTAGTCCACTTAATCCTAACAATCCTGATTCAGCCTTAATTGTCTTATTAAGGCCCTGACCTCTCACATTAGACAGGTATTGTTGTGGCTGCCTGTTGCCGGTTGGTTTCGGGCAGTCTTACGCCACAACTCAGTCTAACCTCGGGTCCTTATTGGGCTCCATGTTTAACCTCCCACATTGGATAGGTATTGTTGTGACTACTGGACAGCCGGGCGGTTCCGGGCAGGTTTACATCACAACTCAATCCAACCTCGGGTTAAACACATCGTATTTTCTACATTTACATATTTTGTCATTCCTCTTTATTTCTTATATGTAAATATTTGCGGCCCATTATTAAGTTAATGGTGTAAAGATTACACCAATCACGGGCCCAACCCATACTTGAATTTGGGCCCTTCTATTTTATATTTTCATTCATTAATTAATTTTAACCCAACGTTATTTTCCCCCGTTTTACACGTCCGTTCATATATATTGGGCTCAGCCTTTTAAAGCCCAATTTAGCCATGTGAAAGGGGAGGCTTAAAGCGTGATTACATACACAAAGAGGGGAAGGTGAGCGTATGAACTTGCAATATGACGATGGGAATACAAAATAGAAACTGGTGTACTTGCATAGTAGTGACATATACTTTGGTCATAAAACATAGGTGACATGAATCAAAGCATGTGAACTTGTAATTGAGATATCATTATTGACACATGAACCTATATTTTTATTTAGGCATAATGTCAAACATAAGCATGGCATAAATACTTCTAGCATAAACATGGCATAATGTCAAACATAAGCATGGCATAAATACTTCTAGCATAAACATGGCATAATGTCAAACATAAGCATGGCATAAATATTCCTAATCATGGTGTTTGCTTTAAACTTGCAAAAAGGGATTTTTGAGTCTAACCTAGCCATGTCTCACATATGTCATCATATAATTCTTTTAAACAAGATAGACTTAATCATAGATTTCAATTATGCCAAATATCATTCATAGCCTAGCCATATTCATAAGTTTTGCAAAAGCATGACTTAATACATGGATTATGGTGTCAAAATTCCAACATAGTTTCATATGAACTATAACAACCAAACTTGTTTCAATTACTTGCAAAATGATTTATGCACAAAAATATACATCATGATGGCATAATAACAAAGCCCCAAACTCGCATGAATTTCAATCAACTACATACATGTAGCTTCAACATAGATTACATAATTTGCGCAATATTCCAAACGTATACTTGCATAGAACTACCGCATGTAGTTCTTTATAATGAATAACATAATTTTGCACAAATATGAATTACTTTATTATCCCAATTCAAGCATACAAATCAATACAGTTGTTTGTTCATACCAAAGTAATACTCTACTTACAATGGTTGCGGCGAATTCTCTAATTAAGAGATATGATTCCTTTGTTGAATTGATTGGCTTTAGGTTGCTTGAATTGCTTTAGGCTTTAGAACTTTCTTTCTAATTCTCTCTTTAGTCGGCGGCTACTCTTAGTCGTTCCTCAGCAACATGGCGGCTATGTTCTTAATTTGAATGAATAGATTAGGGTTTAGTCTAGGGTTGTTTATATAGAGGTTAGGAATTGATTAGGACCATTGATGTTGCTAGGTTAGATCGTAGCCATTCATTAGATAGAGAGACCAATTAGAACCCGCCACCTAGCCCTAATGACAAAGCAGACCACAGAAATTCGACCAAACACAGACCTGGCCAGCCAGGTTGACTGGGCTCGACCAGGTCGACACCCCTGTCGACAGGGCTGTCGACAACCCTGTCGACATGGGTAGCCCAGGTCGACAGCCCAGTCGACCTGGGTGGCCTAGGCGGGTGTTTATCCGCCCTGGCCCACTGGGCCCGATTTTTAATTATTTTATTCTGTTTGAATTTTAAATTTAATTCAAAACTTCCGAAGGCCATATCTTCTTCATACGGACTCCGTTTTTCGAAAACTCGGACTCTATTTCGCGTATTTTTCCGAGACGAACGCAATGGCGTATCCTGTTTCCCTTAGTTCTTTGATTTGAATTTGATTATACTTTAATTCATGAATTTCACAGTTATAGAATTTTCGGGGTGTTACAGGAGCAGACAACCAGGGCACTGGGGACACCAGTAGTATAACCTATGCCTTCTAGAATTTGTGTCGGGGTCGCCACCATGGGTCTTGATACACCCCATGGTGGGACCAGCATAGGTATCTACAATTCTTGGGGGTCGTATGACACATGTTAACGCGAGTAGGAGCCGATCTTTAACTAAAGTTGGGGATCACTTCACCCTCACCATGGGGTGCTAGTTAGAGTAAACTCAAGTAGATGCAGAGATATAGTATGGGTGCGATAGTACATTCGACACTCCCTTAGCTCGTGACACCATCCTATTTTCAGTATATATGTATCATGCCCTTTTCTTATTCACATACTGAAGAGTTACTAGATTTACTCAGGCTTTATGTCTGACCCTATTTTCTTTTCGTCTTCTTTTCTTTCGTCCCCCCCCCCCCAGGTCCACAGGGAGGATACAGCTCAGCTCATTCAGGCTCTGTACAAGCTCGAAGAACATAGATGTATGATTTGGGTCTCTTTTGCTCGGACTATGGCTTTGGATATCACTATGGGGATTTTTGTCACTTTATTTATGTTTTATACTTCTTTAATAATCAAGACAGTTATGAGGTTGTAATGATGGAAGTATTTTGAGACAATTATGGATTGTTTTGTTTTGAACACGTATTGATGAAATAAAAGTCTGTTGGTTTCCGCTGTTTAAAATATGTGTATTTATATCTGTCTTGAGTTTATCTGTGGCTTTTACTTATAAACCTCCACCAAAATTAAGGCATTCCCTTTGTGAGTGACCTTAACGGAGGTGGGGTGTTTCAGGCTTATTTAAATTTAAACTAAGATCAGATGATTAAATAAGCTAAGAAAAGAAAATTAGTACGACAAAAAAGGAATCAGAAAATTCAATAAAGCAATCAAAAATGGAAAATTATGAGAAAAGATGGATAAGAATAAAAATTTCTTGGATAAGATGAAAGAGAAAATCAGTAACAAAGAAAATTTTCTTATATGGGTTATGCTTGGATAGGAAAATAGGGAATCTTTATAAATAGTTACATAAAAATCCAAGTACGGTTAGAAAAAGGTTGAAAAAGAAAAATGGAAGATGCGGAGTTTTCCTCCTTTTTGTAACATAAGAAATCGAATTTAGAAAATTAGATTTTTCTGAAATTCGAAAAATAAAGTTGGTTGGTAGGGTTATGGATGCAATAATTGGATGAACTATACTCTTACTCAGTAAGAGTGTGGGAAAATCTGGATGAAGAAGCATTGCATTCATGTAGAACTACCAGTATATTTAGGATGTGAGCATCATATTTTAAAAGGATTTTTGAGAAAATTGCATACACATAGAAGGTACCGCTTAGGCATACATGCATTATTATGTTGTATTTCACTTTGCACAAGTGCACGATGTTTGCAAGAATTGGATGCACACATGATGGATGTATATTATGCGAGGGGTTAATTAATTTTACCCTTATCAAATTTCGGGGACGAAATTTCCTAAGGGTGGGAGGATGTAACACCCTGCATTTTTAACTGAAGATAATAAAACAAAATTAACTTAATTAAATATTTAGAACTAAGTAAAATGGATTGTGCCATTTTTTCCATCTTGAAATTCTGGTCAAGATAGACACTTGGTTTGCGTAAATAGGACATATATGAAGAAGTTATGAGTGTTAGAAGTTTGTATACATATAAAGAGCTTATATGTATATATATTAAATAAATATATCCAAAAAAATCAAAAATCAGTTTAAAATTCAAAATACGCAAGGCAGAAGTTGAGCCAAAAATTTTCCCATTGGGGGTTGACCCACCAACAGGGGGGTCGACCTAGGGGTCGACCCACCCGCGGATCTGGAACATTCTTTCATGGCGTAGATGGTTCTGATGTTTTAATTTTGAATCTGAGGGACCATGTTTCTCCGCTTCCCCTATAAATAAAACCTTAGACTTAACCCTAAACCTCATACTTTGGCACCTATGCTGGAGCTCTGCCATTACTCTCTCTCCCCCTTCAAATATATTCAGAAATTTAGATTTATAAATTAGAAAAAACTTAAAGTAAGATCTGGAGGGAAGAGATTAATTTTTTTTTAGGCATTCAAAATTACGTGAGAAGCAAGGTAACGTTCTAGATCCAATCTATTCAATTTTTCCTCCTCTTTCTTTTCCCTTTCTCTTTTAGTAAAAATAGTAAATCCATGATTATTAGGTTCTGAATTCAATTAGAGGAAAATCATGGAAGATTAGATCTGGACTAGATCCAGGATTTGGAAAGCTTACGAGGTGAGTGGATTTAAGCCATATTATTTTAGATAATGGTACATAATCGTTTATCTTTCCCTTTTTTTATTAATTGTGAAATTTCCAGATTAATTATAAATTGTTGTAACAAGTTGAAATGTTAATATGAATATGTTAGGAAATTCCTATGTTAAATTGACTAAATTATTGAATGTTTACATGTTAGAGAAAATAAACTTGTTAGGATATGAATAGCCAATTCAATGATTGTGACTACATGATTTACTTGAGGCATATTATTGAGTAATTAACACGTAACTTGTTAGATCTAAACAATTACCCGATTAAATGCTTACATTTCAAAAATTAGAATTAAATACATGTTAAAAAGGACATGCGCCAAAATATAGGCATAACTTGATGACATGTAAATTGGATTACAGTAAACATATGAAGAGGATAATATGCCAAAAATTTACACGGAAAAAGAGATAACTATTAAAATATGAACATGCCTAAATACACAGTAATTTGGAAATGTAATGCCTTAGACACGAGGTTAGATTACACTGTGATAGAATTCTATCCGGACCCGCCGGCATATCCGTCATTCACAAGTGGTAAATCTAATGTGAGAGGTCTAAGTGCATAACTAAAAAGTGTTCTAAGGCACGAGGTTAAGTCGACTTGTGGCAGTAGCCTGCCCGGACCCGCCCGACAAATCCAGCGTCCACAAGTGTAGGCTTAATGAGAGAGGTCTAGGCATATGTATGTACATAAAATATATGTATATAACAACATATGAATAAATGGCAATGATGGTAATTAAATGTCTAACTCGGAAAATAAGAATGGAAGGGACGTAATGAACTGAGTTAGTGTGATATGAAGGAAAAGTGATGTATTTCCCTAAATGACCTATTTTTGAGAATGTGGTTGCAAGTAAGCCACAATAAATAAAGTAAGAAAAGTAGAAATTACTTGCTACCATGAATTTAGATAGGAATACGTTATGAAAATAAATCACTGATTCCTTCTATCAAACTGATAATGTGCATGAAGTTTTTTTTAATTAAAATAAGGAACATATATTACAGTGAATGAAGAATACTGGAATACAATAGTAAAAGAAAATGGTTTAAAAAGGGAATGATAATCACCTATTATAAATAAATAACATTAATGAAAATGTTGTATAATAGGTAGACTTGTCCTAGGGACAAGTGGGGATTATAACTTAGGTTATAATAAACTAATTAGTAAATTGGATAACTGGTGAAATGAGGTAAGGGACACTTAATTGTAAATTAAGTAATAAAAAAAAAGGGAACACTTGAAACCAGTTAAGGAAAGGGGGAAAATATATTGTACTTAATTATAAATTAAGTAATCCGTAAACTTGGAGGTCTGAAACCCGTTGATAAGAATAGCATGTTTAGACTTGTCCTAGGGACAAGAGGAAATTATAACATAGGTTATAATAAATGGGCAGAGAAACTTATTAATGGGCCTTATTTAATAGAACTAAGTTAATAAGTAAACAATGATAAGTTGTATTGACAATGTAAAATGGAATCTATTACTTAAACATAAAAGCACAATCCCAACATTGCTGATGTGGCACCCTCTTTTGCTTCTCATTTCAAAACAAAGAGCATTCCTTTTCTCTAGCCATTAAATTTTACTTTCTGCATTACGACTCTCCCCACATTCACAAGCATTTACAGTATTCCTCTCCCATCTCCCCCATTCCCACTCTCAACTGTTCTCTCTCTTCTATCAAACCGCTCTCTTTCCATCTCACCCTCTCCCTACACACTTTTTTTTCTTCTGAAATCACAAATAAAACTCTGAAACCAACTTCAATTTCAGTTCCTTGCAGATTTAATCCCTCTTCACCATCTTCTAATTTCAATTCCTCGCTGATTTAATAACCTAAACGTCTGATTAACCATGGATTTTCTCTTATGCGGCTGCAGTTAATTAATCGGTTTGAAGTTTTTAATACTTGCTGAAAGTATTACAATGTTCTTCCCTACCGTGAATTTGTTAACCTATCATTTATCATTTCGTGCAATTTTCTTGCAACTATGAATGTTTTGACCTTCCGCCCAAAATCTAATACTGTGCAAACTTAAAATTTCCTATAGCACTAATTAAATTTTTTTGGATCGAACCCTAAATTTAGCTTCGCTACTGTAACTATGCTATTAGGAGTATTGACTGATGCGATAGCGAAGTGATGCTTACAGGAGGCTAGTTATACAAATTGAACAAGACTAATATAACAGAACATGTTGAAGGAGGCTGGAGTAAGTATTCATTCCTTTTTTCTCCACAAACCGTACTAATGCTCATCTATGTGCATGCGAACTGGACAAATATTTTTTAATTGCATTTATTTTTCGTATAATGAATCATTTCTTTGATGACTTACGCCATTATAATTTTGCTCAAATATTTTTGCTTATCATTCAAATCAATTAGGCTTTCTATCAGCCTACCTATTAACAAATTGTTAGAAAAGGAGCACATGATTATGTCCTAAGTTGTCTAAGTTCCTTCATTCAGCTGAACAAAATTAAAGAAATGTGTACCAACCGACCATAGGTATTCATCATCTTATGAGGATAATGTGTATGCTTGTCTTTTTTTTTGCCAATTTCTCATTCATAGTTTCTTCCTTATATCAAAAGACATGCCAATTTTTTGCCTTACGTTTCGTCTCATTACCGCATTAATTTTCATGCTAATATAACAGATATCTAATGCTAAATATGATGATTATACATTATATGTACTATGCTTTTTTCAGTTACTCAGTGCACTTTAATTTACCTGAGATACAAAATGCCTTTTACCTTGAACACCATCATGTGTCCTAACGAAAGTGTAAAGCTAGCTACTTCACACAGTTAGTTTATATAATCAAATCTTTTCTAAACATTGCAAACTACTGTTGCTGAAAGCTAACACTGGTATTTAATATTTCTCATCACTCCATGAATAGATGATATGCTATATATTATAGCCATACAAATTCAAGTTTTGTCCCTGTGCAACCTTATAATCCAGTCCTCTGTGACTTAGGGCATCTCCAATGGATTCAGCCGCTAATATTCAACACACTGAATATTACAGGCTATACCATAGAAGAATCTCACTGGTGAGGCATCTATTTCGTGGACGCTTAGAATCAAGAGCTCTTTTTTGGATGTATGACATCAGACGCTTAAAATAGGGGTTCCCTACAATCTATTTTATTTTTATTTTTGTGTGCATTCAAACGTCCATTTTATGGACTTTTGAGCTTTGGGCGCGGGCGCTGGCGCCCAAATCCTCTTTCCTAAACCACAAACATAATATTTAGTTGAATATTACGTTCGTAATCTACAACTGGAGTGATTTTTTGTAACATAACACTCGTAATATTAACATTTGGAGATGCCCTTCCTCAACAGATTCAACTACATAGCAGTTTTATTTCCATTTTTGATGTGATACCTTATTCGCACCTACTGGTTTATTAGCTTATGTGTAACAGATCAACATGGTTTGTTTATGTACAATTTGCAGCAATTACATTTTTACATGCTTATAACTAAATCTAGTCCATATTTTTAAACTGGTGAACCATTTTTGTACTGCCATCTTTATCTGTATTGCAAAAGTTAAGAGACATTGATCGTAACGCATGATCATCTTCCTACTATTATTAATTGGATAAATTGTTGTCTACCAATTTTTTCACTACTGATTAAGTTTGCTTGATGGTTTACGGGTTTAATAAATTGTATAAAAGCCCAGATATTATAGAAGTTGTAATCTCTATTGAATTATATGGCTTTCCACTCTGGTATGGTGCATCACTTCATGGTTGGACAGCAGGTTGCTCAATGATTTGCACATGAATGCAAACAAGTAGCCTGCATGTTTAGTTTTCACATGGTTATTATTATATCATATGATTATTGGTATATATCACAGCTCGGTGTTAAATTCATACGCTTTTGTTTCACTACCACATGAAAAATATGTATTGCGTTTTGTGGACTAGGCCTAAATTTTAGATGTGGAGTTTTGGTGCTTACCTCGGAATTTGTTAGCATTCATCAAAAAATGGCTTTCTGTTTATTGCACTGTACGATTCTGTTATATTTTAATTTGAGATAACTTAGTGAAATGTTAAATTTTCTAAGTTAACCGATGAACTGTATTTACCTTTGTTCGGATTAACTCTCGCTGATTAAAAAACACATTGAAATAAAAGTGTTGTAGCCTACTGCAATTTCGTTTACTCGGTTTCTCAATGAACGGTTGACTTAGCATCAGAATGTCAATCAAACTTGTGCTGCGTTTGACACCTGCCATGATGATAGTGTTTGCCATATATGGTGGTATATTGTATATGGATGAAAAGCCGAAGATGCACTTTTGTGGGATCAATTGGCGGATAAGTTAAAGTTGAAGTCAAAAATGTTCAAAATTGCACTATTTGTTGAATTTATCGCAGAATGTGGTTATGTCCTTCAAGTAATGTCTCCTTCATAATTTATGAATTTTTCATAACACAAAAAATTCCTTGTGTTAAATTTCACTTTAATCGGTACAACCAGCAAACTGCAACCTGTATGGAGATATTCACTACATGGGAAAACTTATTTTTCTTCCCTTACTGTATCCATTGGGCTTCGTTTGCGTTAATCAACTTTTTTCCTATAGGAAATGTATTACCACATTTTTTAACGTTGTAATGATGAGCGGTTGTAGTGGTTCCTCATTGCTATGTTGTATAATCTCTTTTAATATTGCCTTGCATTTAGTCAAATTGCCTTGAATTAACTTCGAAAGGGAAACAAGTCAGGCTTTACATCTTACATTGGGTGCTAACCTTTTTTTGGCTGCAAGGATTCTAATCAATATGACATCAAAGGTAACATTTTCACTTTGTATTTCCCTTCTTTCATAGTACAAAGAATTAGTAAAGCTTATTAAATTATTTGATAACATCTGTAAATTTTGGTGCTGATCGTTTTCTAGACTAATGATGAAGGTTGTAATGTAGCAAATGAAACTATTAATCCAATTATCGTGTAGTATTACCATATTTTTATCTTATTAACGGGTTTACTAATGTATTTGCAGAATATTTGATTAATTGAGGCCCTATAATAATGTTGATTTAATCGCAATAGCCTATGTTGGTCTGTATTGTGCATTACTCCATACCAATATATATCTTCTTATTTATAACCATGTGTTTCTGTGTCAATCTTGCTTACTATTTGGGTTCAACTTCTTATGATAATTAAGCAGTTTTCCAGTGATCACATTAATAAATACCTGCTTGCTTTGGCTATTTTCATGTTTATATCCAATATGTGCTTGCTTCCTTTTACTATGTGCATTAGTCGATATTCTCTTTCCTATATTTTCCACCATTTCTTGGTGCTGGCTTATTTTACAAAATTTGTGCTTATTGGATGCACAAAGCAAGCGGAATTCAAATTCCAACGCGAGTTCATCTAGAGTCTAGTACTGTTGACTGCAGAATATTACAAAAAAAGTGGGATTTTGCATTAACTCAAACTGGGTATTAACCTAACGTTATAGTATATGATTGCATAATGAACTCGGAAAAAACAGAGCCCAAAATAAATATTAGATGCTATCCCACTAGCCCTCATGTTTCACCAAATAACTACATATCTATGATCTGCAGTTATTGGGTTAATGTCACCCTATGCATTGTATATTTCGATATTTGCAGATTATATAATTCTGAATTAATCTATAAATCTACGCTCCCTTGATAATTGGATTGTTGTTTATGCACCAGTATAATATTGCACTTCATGATATATTTTCTCCCAATGAGGATATACTCGGCGTGTAAAGCAGTACATATAAGCTACAACAATGGAAAAAATAATACTCCAAAATACAATCAAACCTATGTGATGCACGTTACACTTAGGTGTACTGTTCTTCATTTCGTGTATTTTTCAATGCTTGGCTGCCAAGGTTTGCCATTCAAACCTATTAGAGTGACATTTTTTTAACACAGCTTGATGTGTACAATATAAATATACGTATTTAACACACCTGCATGATATTCCAACCTGAATTACCATGGAGGAACCAATGCTGAGTTGTCTCTAAAATGCCCATCTGCATAGCACAAGCCTAATGCTATCGCAACTACACTAACACCAACTATTCAACAACTGAATGCTTTTTACAGTAATCCAAATCCATGGAATGAATGCATTTCGTTTGCTTAAAAATTGTATCAAATGCTCCTCTTTTTGTTGATTCTATGGATTTTGGGCACTATGTTACTGGAAATTGTGGGAATTATCACAAGGGAAATTGATTTATTTTTTAGTGCTTTGATTGATTTGGGATTTGGGGTTTTATATTTATTGGTTGTTATGATATAGGATCAAAGTATAAGCTAGGATAGTTTTGTGACTTCTTCAGAGAGGAGAAATGATACAATCAAGCGAGAAGATGAGTAAATGATGTAATGAAAAGAGGTTGATATGTTTGCATTTTGTGTGCAAGTAAGTTCCTTTTTTCTCCTTTTCTCTTACACCCAACTTCCTGTTTCCTTTTTAATTGTCATTTCAAATGCAGTAAGAAAAAAAAGTTGAAAAAAACCCGCTGGTTCATGTCTTTCGTGAGCACCACATGAACGATTTAATCTTTTTCACCACTTGAAAAAAAAACATGTTGTCCAATTGAAAATCTTCAGATCGAAAGCATGCATCTTCCTTATATTCCAACCTATTGACAAAATTGTCTTGCTCTTTTTCTACTATGTTGCTAATGATGTTCGTTCATATTGATTTCTAGGCCAAAAGTCATCAGATCCAAATTCCAACGACTCATTTTGACTGTTAGTTCTTTGTTCTTTGTTTCTTTTTTTTCTTTTGTTCTTTGTTGTTTCTATTTTTTTTAATTTAGACGCTACCAGTGGAATTTGCACTGGGTTATTTATGCCAAAAACTACTTTCCAGAAACACTCCTCATTCACGTTCTCATCCATAACACTTGCAGATCATACTACTTGCAGGGTGAAATCGGTGGCTGCAAACTTTGGGATAACTACAATACTGCTCTGTCGTAAGTTCTTCAGCTAACTTTAGTAATTCGATTACTAAGTCATTATTTTCTTTTTATTGGGATCGAATTTAGTCTGTCGATTTTCTGTTTGAGAAATTCTATGCAAATTTGTCATTTTGGTTCATTTTCCATTATTCTTATTATGGAAAACTGTATTCAATTCGAAATCCTTTTATTTGCTTATACATGTAAATTCTCCCAATTTTTAGATTTTGTACCAGTTTTAAGTTACAGTGTTCCATACCTCTCTGGTATTTGTGTGGTGTATATGTTTTGCAAAGCTGTGTTTGTTTCACTCTGTTGATTACTTTTACTGATAAATGGATTGTGGTACCTATGCACAAAGTTGACATTGTTGGCAATGATTATTTTTTTTCGGTAGATTACTTATAAGATTCCTTTAGCTCTTAGAGCTGTCACTGGGATTGAATGTTGCATATGCTTCCATTTTATTCCCTTCAACCAGATGGAAATTTTCCATTATTTTGACTACGTTTTACAGGTTTACATGGTTTTAGTTTGATGAATTATTTTTATTGATGAATTATAGAGTATTTGTTTGATGTAATGTGTCAGACAAGTCATGGTTCATTCCACTGGAGCAGTAATTTTGTTTGGAGAGATTTCTTTCATTATTTAATATTCAAGTCCATTTTCTTGGTTGATTTCACCCATCAGAATGTTAACGTGGGTAAGTATGTCAAACATGCTTATGCATCTTAGCAGTGTCATAAATATAGTTACTTCACATGATATTTTGGTACAAACTACATGTTGCTTATCTAAACCACCTGGATTGTGTCTACAGGTTTCATTCCTCAAATGTACATTGTATCCGATACCATACTTAGTTTGTATTTAATTTTTTTTCTCTGTTTTTAATAATCCAACAAAAATTAACTATGGTGTAATGATGTCCTATAGGTTGCTGTAATTTTATATAAACTAATCCAAATTATGCACTTACAGATATTTTTTTCTTGCTTTTCTAAATAAAATCCATTGACAACATTACTACATAAATTTACGAATATAGAATCAAAAATTGTGATATGCTTTTCTTAATCTCTGGAAAGTTTGCATATAATATCTAGGTTTGGTACATATTTGTATTCATACACTTTTTATTATATCCCATTTTTAATCTGACCTCTACAAACTGATTTGTGTTATATTTATTTCAATTGCAGTGTATATCAGATAACAATTTTGACAGACCTTATGAATGAACCTAAGTTTATAATGAAAACATCCACTTCTCGAAAGTTACATATAGATGAAGATGATGAGCTCTACAATCAACAAGCATAATGAAAGAAAAAGAAATAGGTTTTGGCTCAAATTTTTAAATCGATAGGTGATTTTTTTCCCATTTCCTATTATGTGTTCTTAGCCGGTATCTTGGGGAAAAAATCATTACACAAATATATATATATATATATATATATATATATATATATATATATATATATATATATATATATATATATATATATGCGCTCCCTATTTCTCTATTTAAATGATTACTTCAACTGTATAACAATACATATATGCAACCACAATCATATCTCCCCTGTAAATGATATTTCTTTTTTCCACTTCAGTCATGTTTTGTACTAATGGTATTACTTTTCTTTAAATTTCAGTTCTTTACTCTATATGTTTTCACACTTCGCGTCCACCAGAAAAACCTACCCTTTTTCTGTTCAAGTTCACAACCGTCAGTTTCCATCAGAAACATTCAATTTTGTCTATGTGTTACGTCCTTTTCATAAGTAGGAACTTGCTTTGTACATCTTCAAGTATTTCCAATTTAATAAGATTTATACTTGAAAAAATCAATCTATTCTGGGTATTGATTAAATACAATAGTTGAATAGTGAAATGAATTCCTTTTTAGTACGCTTCCTGCCAATCTGAATTTGGTGGTTAACTGAAGTACACATTTTTTAGATTCTCATCTTATTTTGGATGCAACCTGTAAAAAAACTGAGATTCAAGCACTTATAGTTGAGGGTTTCACCGATCTGAGTAGGTCTCATTTTCCTTTGGATTTTTCTAGCGTTCATTTGTTTAGTAGTATTTTGTTGTTTTTTCCATACATAGCATCAATTTTATAGACTTCCAACAAATAATATAGAGAATGAAGAAGAGCGAATGTTCTCATTGACTAAAAATTAAGACTTCCTGAACCAAATTATATGTTATCATTTCATCTTGCCTGAACCAACTGATTAGTTAAGTAGTTGTTGTTTTTGTAAACATAGGCTAATATAGCGCTATTTATCATGTCTGTCATTCTATTAATTAGTTTATATTTGATGGCAAAGTTTAGAAATTCAATCTTCATTCCGCTATTACTTTTATGCAGGAAAATTGGGTAACTACCAACATATTTGAGTATTTATACTATTTGGTTTTGCTGATTACTAGAGTAAGCCAGGAAATTGGTTCATTACATATGTTTTGTTCAAATGAGAGGGCAATTTACTATTCTTTCACTTTCCATATAGGCTCAATCCAATTAACAAAGCTTTAGAAATATGAGATTTTTAATGTATGGTTTACCTATATTTTTTATTTGTTCCCTTTAGATTTCAAAAATAATATTGGTCAAATCTTACGCTGTTGTTTTCTGTTCCCAAATTATACTTTTTATTTTATTTTATGATATGTTAATGTCTTATGTTGGCTAACTATGAGAAATAAGTAATTAATTGTTACGTTTCTAAATCCAGGCTCAAATGGAGCTATTTACCATAAGGCCATTTGATTAGCCACTTCAGACTTGACGACCAGGTTTACAAATTCAATATTAGTTTTGTTGTCACTTTTATATAGGAAAATTTGTTAGTTACTAACATATTTATTATTATTATTTTGTTTTGCGGATTACCAAAGCAAGTCCGAAGGTTGGTGTATTACGCATATTTCGTTAAAATGAGATCAAGTTACCTTTCTCTTTATCCCATGTAGGTTAACTCCACTTTACAAAGGTATAGAATTATGAAATTTTTAATGTATGGTTTACTGCATTTTTATTGTTCCCTATCTTAGCTACATGTTAAACCAATTACATCAGAGACGGATAACATCTTCTGAATACATCATAAGCAGGTTTGTCAATCAATTATGTTTACCTTATATAACATTGTTTTAAAACTATAATTTGTCTCCTTAGTCTCACCTCTGTTTCCAATACAATTAACTGCAAAAACAATGGATGCGTACAGCAGGAATTGCAGTAATAGAAATAACAAACAATTTGCATCCTATAAACTGATCATATTGTATTTCATAGAATTGAAATTAAATGGTCAACTTTATATGTATTAGAATGGATAGTACTCACGCTGTAAATCTTCTTACTATTTTTTTGGCTAATGATATGTTTTCGCTACATAGTTAATTCTCTTTTTAACCTATCATTTTAAATTCAGTTGGTAAATCATTTATGCATATTAACTTGCTAAATCATGTCATCATAGCATTTTTATTCAAGTAGTTTTTCCCTTTGCGCATTATTTCCCTTTTTGTATTAGTAATAACTCATTTATGCATATTAACTTGCTAAATCATGTCATCATAGCATTTTTATTCAAGTAGTTTTTCCCTTTGCGCATTATTTCCCTTTTTGTATTAGTAATAACTAATTACTGTTTTGTTGAATCCAGTACATATGCTAACCTTTATTGCTTACTAATCCAATTAATCCTATATACATACCACTTATGTGCCCTTGGTTTGATTTACATTATAAATGGTATTTCTGTAGAATTAAAAGAAATCTAATGTGTACAAGAAGAAATCAATCGCCTGCACTTCTTATAATATTTGGTTTTTGGCTTTATTCATTTGAATTATGTATTGCCCGCTTTGTACATTATGTGTCTATATTGTTTTGAACTCATGATCTGATTATGTTGCATATATAGTTGTTTCTTCCTTTAATTTGTTGACTTAGTTTATTATAGTAACTATTTATTCCCAATCACTTTCAAAATCATGTATCCATATAATTTTAATATAACTGATTTGCTTTCTTTACACTATAATTCCCTTTTTATTTCAGTAATATATAGTTATTATTTTTAGTCTACTATATATGGTACTTACTAATTTTATAAACCCTATGTTTATAATGTTTGTGTGCGTTTTTTGGTTTTAAAATTATAAACTAGAAAATCTTACTATCAACATTTAAGAAAATTTAACATGTGCAAGAAGAAAATGATTACTTGCATTTTATATAAGAGAAACATGCACCATTGATGATTCAAACATAGTATTTTCTTTTGCATCCTTTAACTTCAATATTTGCTGAACAATTTAATTAGATCGATCTACTTCTAATACTGTGATGCATACAGCATATATGTATTTGGTAAATACACAAATTCCATAAATGACATCAGTTATAGGTACTAATACATATACCTAAATTTAGAATCTTATATATCATAGTAAGTTTTATGTACTTTCACAGTCATATTAAATCTGGAAGTCAAAGTTTTTTTTTAGTAAGAAAACTTAAATTATTTCATATTCATATTCTACTCCGATGTTATGTCCAATTCTCATCAGGCTTTGCAACGGCAATATGAAAGAATACTATACCGGCCCCTGTTGTCTTTCTATAAGATTTATTGCAAACAATATAGAGAAGAGATTGGTAACATATGGAGATAATGACAATGTAATCATTCAAAGAATAGATGGAATGGTTGTAGCCAACTTAAACTTCAAATGTGCATCCACGTGCTTGCATATTACATAGCGTGATATATACATCAAATTGTTGTATAAGTTAGAAATTGAACAATTTATTTAAGCTATATTTTCCAAAGTATATTACTTTTTTAATTAGTAGGGACTCACCGCTAGAGTATAGATGGTCACCTAAAACTAATTTATTATTTCAACTATATTATATTTGGCTTCAATTCTTTTATTGTAACAATTATATCCTTCACAAATCTTTCATCTTTCATTTTCCAATCATTGATGCAAATGGGAAGTTCTGATGGATCCAGCGTCGTCGTTCCTTAGGAATTTACGATTGCTTGTAGAACTTGAAAGAGGAGAGAAAGACATTGATGATGGTACAATCTACTATGGAATGGATGATGCAGCTGACATCTACATGAGGTCTTGGACTGGCACAATAATGAGCCCTCACAATTCAGTGCATGAGAGGCCCATTTATCAGTTTAAGTATGATTTTTATGACATGTGCTTATCAGTTGAGTATGAAGAGGAGAATTTATCATAAGAATGTATGATTTTTATCTTTCATTTTTCTGACCCGTGCTTATCAGTTGAATTAAAAAAATTGCATGTAGGGTGCATTTGTCCTTATATCATTCATTTTTGTGACCCGTGTTTATCAGTTGAAGTAAGATTTTTTCCTGTCATATGTTGATGACAGCAAATGTAGTAGAGTTTTTCCCTTTCAAGTATTTACGCTGAGGTATTGATAATACTATGAATTGATCAAATGTTCATGGGTAACCGTAAAGAGTTGAATTTTTTATATGCATAACAATATTTGATGATGTTATCAGATAAAAATATATTTGACATTGTTGGAGGAGCACATGTGAACGTAGAAGCCGAGACTGAGATCACTAGGATTTGATGTCGTGTTCATAGTTTCCTTTCATGCTTTGTTGGTAGTTACACTTAGATGCATTAGTAAACACTGGAACGTTATAACGGAATCTATTGTTTTTTTTCTCCATAATACATTTACAGTTTAATGTAACATACTATTTGCTAACTTTATAAGCACAACAATTGGTTACTACTTTTAACCCAACAATTGAGAAAGATTTGACGTCCCCTTATATATTAATCATTCTCTGTTTTATTTTTCACGATTCAAAGATGACAGTGCAAGACTGTTGATAATGTCAATAATATATAAAGATACATACAACATTTTTGCTGTTATATACATACAATTTCTTCTAGCATATGAATTGAGTTTCGACTGTGATATATGCAAAATTTCTATGGTAATTAACAGTTGGAAATCATGAAATGACCAAGGAGTGTTTAAGCGATTTCTAGTTTTTTTGATTGATTACTAATCTTTCAAGCCAAGTGACTTATATGTGTTTCCGGTAGTCAGTTTGAATTATAGTCTTTTGTTGATTTAGATACTGTGATATGACATCTACATTTGAATCTGATGATGATGCTTCAGTCTGTGGGCTCTGCAAATCTAGGCGCAAGTCTACGACGATAATGTTTAAGTGTAAGACTGCATGATAGCATGAAGAAGAAAGACTCAAAGTTGTTAATCGAATCTGTCTAATGCTATTGGGTGGAATTACCAAGTGGACGACGCTGGTGAATGAACTTAATATTCGATGTTTTGATGGCTTAAGAATTGACATATAAGATAGATACCATACTGAACCTTTTGCACCTTTTCCTGTTTTTAGCAACAAATTGTTGTAGTCAGGTAGGATGCTAACCTCTTGAAGGTTGTTTTGCTCTATGCAGTTAATGCCCCACTAAATCCCCGCAAAATCCTTGCAATAGCCCGTAGCGCTCTCCGGCCGCTATGTTGTTTCAGTTTAGCGGTGATGAATAGTAGCTCCGCTTCACAGGCCCGGCCCAAGGGCAAGACGGACGAGACATTTGTCTAGGGCACTGTCGCCGGAGGTGGTGGAGGGGGCACCAGCAGGTAGCCAATGCTTTAGAAAAAAAGGTACTTATTAAACTGTCAAGGCAATAAGCTAAGCAATGATAGTGTAGTTCAATGGTATGATCTTTAGTTATGTTGTAGGCAACTTGGGTTCAATTCATAACAGTCGCCTTTTCTAGCTTTTCATTTTGGTTCCTTTTTTTACCACTGACTACTCCTACAAAGTTGCCTAGGGCACCAAATACCTACGGGCCGCCACTGCCGCTTCAAGCCCCGCTATTTTCCGCTACCCGCTAAATCAACTTTATTTAGCACCCGCTTTACCAATATTAATATACAAAGAATGATTTGGTTAGTTCTCATTTAAAATAAATCAAAAGGTTAATGTGAAAGAGCTAACTTTAAGTCATAAGTGCCTTATATAAGATAGAAATGTGTAGTAGTCCTCGAATCTAGGGTGCATAATCATGATATTCTTTGATTTTGTTACATAATACTAAATAATATTTGTTTCTTCTACAGAAATGATGCGACAATGATAATTCGTTAATTTTAATTATATAGTTTTACATCTAATTAACATTTTTACACCTCCGCTATATCCCCGTTATTTCCCCGCTTTATCCCCGCTGCATCTTTTTACATCTCTACCGCTATAGAACCGCTAAGCGCTTTAACTGGACAGGTTTTGCTACAACTTCTCTTACAGTTGACTATGGATACACTTGGTAAATATCAAAGTGAAAATAGAATCCACTTTGATGATAATTTTCACTCATGTTCTACCATTGAACTTTGTTGGTTTAGTTATTGACATATTGGATTTTTGTACTTTTTTTTGAATGAGGAAAAAATAGTATAAAATGCTCAAAGCCCCCAGAAAAGTACATCAGGCACTACGTAATAACCCATCATATAAACATTCCTTATAATCCATATTTGTTTTAATGTTTTCAAAAGATCGTATCTAAGGGAGATACCCCTTAGCAATAATCAGTGTTCAGTAAAAATTCATATTAGCAAACTATTGAGATAAAATATATTACTAAAATAAATTCATGTTGTCAAAATTTGACCCTTTACATTGCCTATACAAGGTATTGCAACAAAGAGTCACATCGCAGTCATTGTTTACTTTATTGTTGTACTTGAGACAATGCACTTGCATTGGTAATATTATTAATTTAACACATATGTATACATATTTTATCTATTCTTATTTCTACATGGTGGCATACAATAGTGATCTTATAAGCTCAAATCAAATAAAAGATGAAAGATTAAATATACTTCTTATATCCATTACATATTGTTGTGTCCAGAATAACAAAGATAAATTTGAGATTGAAATATTCAAGAATTTAGTAATTTGATTTAGTGTTCATTCACTAGCGGGAAAAAAACTATGTAAAAAATATTGTAACCAAAAATAAAATAGAAATAATTAGCAATAAACAACAATAAATTTTAGATATATTGTCCATATAATAATATCCAAGTACAAATATTTACACTGCCAGTGTGCTTAGAATGAAACGCTAATGACAACCCTTTTGTTCTCAACACCTTGCTTTTCACTCAACAATATCCCACACTCCCCGTGTGCGAAGCATGGGTTCCAACTTAGTCATGATTAAATGAGAAAGAATGAGGAAAACTTATGAAATAAGTTATATTTTATCATAAATAACGACTAACATGTTAAACAGAAAACATGTGAATTGAGATATATTTAATTACATATTAAGTAAAACATGTTATTGTAATGATGAAATCAAACAAGAATATAAATTGGATTGTGGATTATAGACCTTGGGCCATAATCTAGAGAATAACATGTTGCGGGCTTATTAATAAACTTAAATGGGTTAAGTTACAAGACTGAAATTAATAAGCAAGAGAAAATTGGTAATTTGAATAAGACATCAATATGAAAGGGAATAACCAAGTTAAATGAAAACCTGGTGAGGTAAGGCAAGCGCGTAAAATAATGTTTAGACGTACGGTCTAACAACATTTTAAAGTGAGGCGCTCGGACCAGTCCGTACGTTTGAGGGTAAACAACCCAACGGGGTAGATCATCAAGGTGTTATAAGGCACGAGGGGAGCTGAAACGACTCAAAATTCCCCTTGCGGAAAATCTCGGATTGTTTTGAGAACAACACGCATCAGAACACAAATAAAAGAACATTTCCATTACTGTTGCAACAGTTTACATCAGAGTACAAGAATAAGAGCATAAATAAACGAAAATACAATATTAGAGATTTACAATTTACAATGCAGCGGAAAATATAATATAAATGCGTAGCGGGAGACTAATATGCTCTGGACACTGCTTTAGGATTTGATCCAGGATCCTGCTAAAGAGATAAATATCTGCAAAACAAGCTACTCGACTGCCCGTGTGGAAAAATATGGGCATCCGAGTTTGAAAAAGTGGAAACAAAAAACGGGTCAGTCATGAGACTGGTATGAGAAATCTTAACTAATTTGACTGATAGCAATAAGGCAAATCCAAATACCACGCCCCTAACGCGGAACGGGTTTATTCCAATGGATTGTCGTGCATAACTTAAAGTGACAGAACAAACAAATAAGTAAATCGTAAAACAACGCGACGCTTTTTGGAAAAATGAAATCACCATAAGACTCAAGTCCCATCACACAATGCAACGCAAACCAGAGGATAGAGTTTTACCTTATGGTGATTAAACATGCTTGGTACGATTAAAAACGAATTTGATATTATTATTAGTGTATATAAAAATATTTCAAAATAAATGTATCAATCCTAGGAAGCATAGCTACCATATACTATGCCTCCAAACTAGTAATACAATCAAATTCGTAGGGTCGTATTTGGAATTCGTATTTGGAATTTGGTTTCCATCATGAGTCAAGGCTAGGGAGGAGCTCCTTACCGATTCGAGACACTCTAGCTAATGTCTCAGGATCCCCCGCGGTGAACCCTCGGAAAGCTGCAGGGCCGGTCCACACATACAGCTTTGTGGATTAGTTATTCCTTAACACACGTTTCCCGATCCTATAGGACCTATCATCTGAGGCGCCTCATTCCATCATCCACATAAGTAAAATATCAGCCAGTTTAAGCATCGACACTACTTCTAGCTAGAAAGAAACGTGCTGCTCTCCCTGCGTTCCGTTCTCCCGTTTTAGACTCCACCGGGTTGTGAGGCTCGTGAAGTTACGCTATACACAAAGCTATGCTAATCAAAGTTGTGCTTTGATCATCCATAAGGCTCTGATTTTCAACAAAAGCCTTGATCATTGCATCTTAGCATGCCATATCGTCAATCCATACCAAGTATTTAATCGTCTACTAAAATATATAAAATGGGTGTTAAGCAAAAATAATAAATTCTCCGCCACCAACATTTACACATTCAGCAGGGATCAATAACTATAATATATAATAGAGTACGATGTCAGACACATAATCCATTTAAAATTCTGTTCTAGGTCTGAACGAAACCGTATCCGGTAGATCTCCACGTACATCTGGATGATCAATAATTCCATCGTCTTGGTTGTACATCCAATCAAGATATAAATAATCATCCATTCGATGTGGAAATTTCCTGGTCTTCAATAACCGTCTTCATCGTCCATCTTCAATCGTCGTATGAATTATTCAAAATGGGTTAAACCCGGTCTTTCTGAATAATTTGCGCAATTTAAAATTATGTACTCTAAACACAACCAACGCCTCATTCCAATCCAATTAAAGATTTATAAAAAAAAACTATGTTTAGTTTTAGTCCTCTAAAATCCTTATTTATTGATTATTTAACTTTCAAGAAACAATCTTGTCTTTAACTGGGTTAAAGAACAAATGTCGCTCAAACATCGTTCACGATAAACCCAAAATCATATTTCAATTAATATCAATTTAATATATTAAATTGAAATCTTCTCTTTAGAATATTTCATTAAATATTAATTAAAAGATTAATAAATTACAAATCATCACTTCATCGTTAATTTGGGTTTTAAGAACTAATGTCATTTAAAGCATTTTTCACGGTCAACCCAAATCAACTTCCAATTAATGTTAATATTGGAAAATTCATATTTTTTTCCTTCTTTTCTTTCCCTTAATTAAAAATTTCATTCCTTTCTTAAATTCCAATCAAATTTATTCACTTGAAATACTTGGTTTTAATAAAGGGTCTGTTTGTCACAGGTCCCAATTAAGTTTCGAAATTAGGCTCACATCCGGTCCAACTTTTCATGTAAATTATGTCCCTATTTTTTGAAAATTCATTAAAAAAATATAAAAAAATCATGTAAATTCATAATTAAATAAAACATGTTCACGCCAAAAAAATCAGGTGGAAAATCAATCAACAAACACGTCAAAATCAAAAAATACACAAAACAGCGAAAAATGCAGTAAAATGCCTGAAAACATGCACATAGTTCAAATAGTTGCATACAGGTATGCATCTATTTCAATTCCGCATCATACAACAGCATATATGCATACATGTATGCAGATTTTCCGAAATACATGCATGATTTCATGCATCTATTCGATTTCTGCATGGAAAGCACGCATGCTTGCATATGTGCATACGAGTATGTAGTTATGCAGAAAATATGCATTCAAGTATGCACATATTGTCACGCCTTCGGCTTTCAACGCATTACTGCATACAAGTATGCAGCTATTTTGAATAACAGCATACTTGTATGCAATTATTCAGCAGGCTTGCGGATCTTTTTTGCATGTGTATTTAAAAAGTTGCATACATGTATGCAACTATCAGTAATAGTTGCATACATGTATGCAACTTTTTTTTTCAGTTTGCGTGGGCTCCTGGGATTATTTCCAGGATTTAGAATTTTTTTTTTTTTTATGCATGAGCGCATTTTTTTTGCTAGAAATTGAAAAAGGCGAAGGGGACTTGAGGAGCAGGCGAATGGACCAAAATTTTTGGGCGACATCTAATTTTAGGGACCGGAAACATATAAAAAAAGCGGGGGGACGTGGCGTGAATTAACTTTGGTTTTAGGGATGTGTCCCTAATTTTCACTTTAATAAAACCATTTTTCACTCTTTTATTTATTTATAGAAATAAATAAACTACTTAACTTGATAAAAATATCTTTCCTCACAATATATTTGGAATTTCACATCCAAAACTCTTTTAAAACATTTATTAAGATTTCACATAATTTTTCCCTATTTTAATTATTTAAATGTTTCAACAAATTTTTCCCTCATTAAATAAAAAGACGAATTTTCATTTTAAATCACTTTCATGTTCCCTCGTTACATTAAAAATATAAAATTGTAATGTAAATCAAACTCACGTTTTTATACGGCATTAAAAATTTGCAATTTTAATGTAAAACAAATTCCATGTTTTATATGACATTAAAAAGTTGCATTTTAAATTTAAAACAAATTTCATGATTCTATAGTAAAATAAAGAATAACTTTTATTTTAAAACATTTTCATATTCTTATGTTACAATAAAAGAATATCTTTTATTTTAAAACATTTTCATATTCTTACGTTACAATAAAAGAATAACTTTTATTTTAAAACATTTTCATATTCTTACGTTACAATAAAAGAATAACTTTTATTTTAAAACATTTTCATATTCTTACGTTACAATAAAAGAATAACTTTTTAGCGCTAACCATTTAATGTAAACTCATATTCCTAAATAAAAGGATTAACTTTTTATATTGAAACTTGTTTCATGTTCTTACTTTTAATAAAAGATTAACTTTTATTTTCTAAGCATATTTCATAAATTTCACTTTAATAAAAGATTAACCTTTATTTTACACATATTTCATATTCTTATCTTATATTTACATTAAAATGTAAGTTAAAAATACTACGTTAAGTTTCATTCTCTTATTTGCATCCTAAAATGTAAATTAAATTGCGATGTCAAAATCTTTTCTTTTATTTACATTAAAAATGTAAATTAAATTGCAAAGTCAAAATCTCTTCTTTAATTTACATTAAAAATGTAAATTATATTACAAAGTCAAAATCTCTTCTTTTATTTACATTAAAAATGTAAATTAGATTGGAAAGTCAAAATCTCTTCTTTTATTTACATTAAAAATGTAAATTAAAATGGAAAACTTATTTTGACAATTTCTATTCCAAATTGGAATGAGACCCAAACGATTTACCATATAATTATAATTATGCGGTTTTCGTACATCCCATGTTATTCTAGACTAATGATAAATCATTAAAAACATCCAATCATCCAAAGTGTATATTTGTACTGCATAGAGTCAAATAAATAACGCTTATAACTAATCACAAGGGCGATGTGTAATTATCAACCCAAGACCCGTGAGGAGTTTCAACCAACTAACATTCAAATAATATATATAATTATTTGTGCATTTGGGTGATGTGTGAAAATTATCAACCCAATCAACAAATACAAGTCAGGCAACTTGTACATGGTAGTGTAACATTAATTTTTAACAATTCTATAAGAATCAATATTAATGATATACGTTGCATACTGCTAAAATTTACATAACATAACAAATCATATCATGACATAACATAACGTACAACACAACATACATGCATCAGATAATTTTAAACAACTATTTCACCACAGGCATTTAAATCACATTTATTTATGTTAGATCGAAATTTGGACCTAACACCCAAATTGTTATGAACAGTAGAGAATTTCAAATGAAGTACAAGGAAAAAGAAAAGAACACTCAGAATTTATAGTGGTTCGGCGTTAACGAGCCTACGTCCACTTTATATCTTATTGATTATGCTTTAAAAGCTAATACAACAGTGATTTCTCTCAATATTTCAATAGCTTGACAACAATGGCGGATTCAATACTTAATATTGCCAAAAAGATCCCGAAAAATGCCAAGCTCTGAGCTATTTATAGCTGATTTTGTCAGGTGGATCGTGGACACGTGGCACGAATCCCGAGATCATCAGATCGCATCGCCACCGTTGAAGAAACAGTCAAACTAGCCATTGTGGACAGGTGTCGTGATCTGCTTGAAAATCGGATCGTGCAGCTGGGGAGAATTGGTCCAGATGACGGTTGGGGACACGTGTCGCCAGATCCGTGCGATTCGGATCGCTGAAGACTAGCTCGCGCTTGAACAGGTCAGAGGGTTCGCCATGCACCAGGGGATCGGATCGGTTCGCTCGGGGTATCAATGTAAGCTTGGATCGGATCGCCCAGCTACGTCGTTCGCTGATGAGATGGGGCGATCCGTAGAGACGCGATCCAATATTTGGGTGAGACGACGGTGCGCGATTCGATATCGAGCGAAACGATGATGTGCGATCCATTCCTCCATGTTCTTAGATACTGTGGTTTCCTGCTTTCCCCTTACGAATGATCCTGGGTGGCTTGGTCAAAAAGTGAGCCAACATTTTGCCCCCTCGAAGTATGTTTTATCAATGATGGAACATGCTTCGAAGATTCTAATTTACCTTCTCCTGAAGGGACGTAAATCAACAATCGCTTTGGTTCAAATCAATACATGTATGAATCGGATCGCCATAGGGCGCCACGGTCCGATTTGGTCACGTGCTCGTCTCGTGCTGAGTACCTAGGCCTTTGTGCGAAACGGGGCGTATTTTCCTTCGAGCCGTGTCGGGCTTTGAGTTTTGTGGGCCATCGTTTCAAGGCGGTCCGTGGGCTTCTATGCGATTCCAGCTTTGGATCGTGGCCTGCATGGTGCTTCGTGGACCGAATAAGACAAAGAAAGGGAGACAAACGGTCACCTTCTTTGCCTATATAAGCCGACCCTCTCCTCTTCATTCCCCTTCTTATTTCTTTCTGCCGAATCGTCTCGCGTTATCGAAGAACGAACCCAAATCTTTTGACCCTTCGAAAATCCAAGCATTCTTTCAATCTTTAGAAAGGTAACTCCACTAAAAGTATTCTTATTTGTGAACGCCGCTCTTCCACGAACTTTCTCGACTGGAAACGATGAGAATTCGTGCTTTTCTGACGAAATCATCAAAACGCCATGGCCAAGTGACGTAGAGCTCGGAGTTCGAAGAAGGAAAGGAGAGGAGGAAAACGGAGGAGGAAGAAGAAGAAGACAGAAGGCCGTTCCGGTTCGTGGTCAGAGATGGAAGACGAACGTGAGTGGCGAGATGACATATCGAGGTGGCAACGAAGGGACGGATCGTGGGAGTCGCAACGGTTCATGAAGGGGCGATCCCTTCATCCAGCGATTCGATTGGGGGGGGGGGGCGATTCCTATGCTCCGCGAGTCGAAAGGGGGGCGATTCCTATGCTCCGCGAGTCGAAAGGGGGGCGATCCCTATGCTTTGCGATCCGTCCTACAGCTAATGATACGAAGAAATTTCAGACTTTAATCAACGTCCTGTCACCATAAAACTTTGAATAGTTAGGCTAGAGCCGCGACGTTGGACTTTCTGGACTAAATGACCTCATGATTTGATTGCATATGACGACTAACGACTTCTGATAACCTTGATTGCTTTCATGCTTTATTATTATTTTTAGTAATGCGCACACACAAGCACACACACCGGCACTTGCACACACGGGGGACGGGTAGTGTTAATCTTATTGTTCATATTTTCTCGTCCTAGCAGCAATGTCGAACGATCACTCTTCCTCAAGATCTGTAGTAGAAGCGGAATCCGAGACTCCTGAACAGTATAATCCAGAAATTCCTCCAATCAATCCGGGAGGTGAAGATTCTGGATCTGAGTATGATGCCACAGAATCAGATCCGACAGAAAGTACTTCATCCAGCAACAACTCTGAGTCTGATGAGTGAGCTCCGGACGAAATCCCAGGCGCAGTCGGGATAGATAAATTCTCTGATTCTTTAGCGTCCAAGCTTGACGAGATAAAACTTAAGAGAATCTGCTTAAGACACGGCATTCCTTGGGACGATGTCCTGACACCCGGAAGCGAAGATAGACCCCATCTAGCACCGGAAGGGTATATGGCGATTAGTCGAACAATGTGTCTAGTAGGAGCTATCCCTCCGTTCCCTCCGATTGCCATCGAAACTTTAAGACGGCTGGGCATCGCTCCGATGCAGCTCCATCCAAACGCCTACGCATCGTTATATACCTTGTACATTGCATATGCGGAGATCTTACATGCCGAACTTAAATTTAGAGATTTGATGTTCTTCTTTCTTTTCAAGCACCGTTCTTCGGCAACTCCAAACTTCTCCTTCTTTGAGTCGGTGGCGAATAGGAAGGTTTTATATGATGGGTACAGCAATATAGGGGACCCTAAATCAGACTGGTTTTATATAAAGAGACAGGCCGGATGCTCACGAAGATGGCTTAAATCAAGTAAGCTTCGATCATATAATCGAATATCTTGCTTGAGGAGTCTAAGCACTAACGTTCTTCCGCTTTTTCCTTTGTTTCGAACAGATCATGTCTTCCCGAAAACGGAGGGTCCTCTATACAACAATCGATTATCCATTCTTTCGCAAAGCAGATCCGACTTTCTAAGGATCAAAAAATGTATTACTGACGACAATCTCCATAAGCATCGCCTCCTAGACAGAAGATTTGGACTGGGCAGCGGTGGCAAACCCTATAAGTACTTGCCCCCAACAGAGGGAGAGGGAACTTCACGAGCGGTGGAAACAACTAAATTTCGCAAAAGTCCTTCTCCGATAGTCATCCAAGACGATGAAGACTTGAACATATACAGAGGGGATGAGTCCCGTGGTGATGTGTTGAATGAAATCCCTACCTCTGCTCCAACGGAAACTGTTGCTAACGATGACTTGACAGAAGAACAGTTATTTGACGAGCTGAATAAAATCCCTCTACCCGATATTGAATATACAGAAAAAGACTTCGGCGAGGAGCCTTTCTTTTCTGCTCCCGAAGAGGCGATTGCTTCAACAAGGGGACGAGAAACGGGTCAGATGAGCCTGTCTCCAGGCCCGGGTCTGTTAGGGGGAATTATATGGGATGCACACCTCACACACACTGTCTGACCTTGCACTCTAACTTCGCGGGTATTCAAAGTTTTAATATACTCTTTTTTTTTTTTGTAGGAACGATGTCTCGCAGGAAATCTTATTCGTATCGTTCTCTCCGCGAGGGCACACCCAGCCTTCGTCCGGATATTGAGCGCCCTCGCGGTCCTCCTCATAGGCCGAGTTCCTCGCAACCTCGATCTCCACCCAAATCAACCTCTACCAGGCCTTCGAGTCATCCGACAATTCCGACCGGGGGAAAGAAACTTCCAAAAGAGTTAACTCCTCCAAAAAGTGCGCCTTCTCACAGTCGGTCGTCCAAAAGGCGTCACGAATCCAAAGATAGGGACAGGGATTCATCCAAAGAAACTAAGAAAGAGAGAAGTGACATTGTCCCCACCAGCCAACCAGAGTTAGCTGCCCCCGGATCACGGGACTACGTCCATGGCCCTGAGATCCAAGGTAGGCTGGAAAAGCTGCGGGAACAATTTCCAGGAATGTTCTTTGACAGGATGGTTTTTGTTCCTGCCTTGGAACCGGTCCCTAAAAATTGGGATGACGATGTTATCGGACACATCCAGCACGCAGCCAGACAATACGAGATGATGAAAAAACACGCAGTCAATCTTTCGGAAGTCATCCGAACACTTGAAATAGAAGCTCACAGGTCTAAAGCAAAACTTGAAAACAACGAGAGGGCTAGGACAAAATTAGAGAAGGACCTGGAAGATGCTCAGGCCCAGCTTGCTTTAGCACGGAGGGACGCTGAAAGTTATAAGACTGAATTAGAAAATGCCAAACAGCGCTTTCATTCAGAACTGGACTCCAATAGCCAAGAGAAAATGGCTTTAAAGAAGGAGGTCGAAGATCTAAAAATGGCCAACGTCGAGTTGAAAACAGCACAAGGCCATTTCGAAGCTGAGAGGGCTGCTTGGGAGGCGGAAAAAGCGAGTCTGAAAGAAAGTTTGGCTCTGGCAGAAGCAGAAAAGGTGATTTTGAATGACCAGGTTGCGGATGCGGAGAGACGGGCAACTCTTGCCGAAAAGAACGTTGAGAGTGCCATTGAAATGGCCACTGCTTCTAACAACAAACTCCTTGCAAGAGAGAAAGAGATTGAGGGGTTTGAAGAGATGATTTTCGATTTCCTCGGCCAAGTTCTCAAAACTCGCAACATCTCATGGATCCCGGATTACCATGTTACTTTGGCCAACTTATGGGATGCCATCGTGGAGGGCGAAAAATATAGACTGGGTGTCGAAGAGATCAACGAGGATGAATTGATGAAGAGCATCCTAAGAGACAACGAGCCCGAGGACCTGGCAGAGGGTCGTCGCCTAATCCTGGCGGAAATGGAAAAGGAGAGAACCATGGCTAAAGGTAAAAGCAAAATTGACGAAGGTTCCAGTTCCGCCGCGAAGCCTAAAACCTCTGAAGTTGAGGAGTACCATCCTGATGATCCGCTCATCCCTTTGGGCCTAACTCCCGTGGTTGTTGGACCATCCGGAACTACTCAAGAGGGAGCATCTGCTGAAGGTATCTCTCTCTTTTCCCCGCAATTTGCTAAAGCAATTGCGAATTGTCGTCTGGCAGAACAACCAATTGAATTAGTAATGTGTGTCTCTCGTAATGCAGGTGGCGAGCCCGTCGACAAGGGTGCTGAAAAAGAGAGAGAAGTGGAAAAGGAGACTGCCCTGCCGGGTGCTGGTATTGATGTTTCAGAGCGGGTCGAGGTCACAACAGTAGAAGGAAGCATCCCGGTGCCTAGCGTCGATGTATCCAAAGATGCTGAGACTATCGAAGCTTTAAAAGACTTGGATGGTCGTCAAATGGATGACGAAGAGGACACTACCGGCACCCAAGAGGCCGACGATGATGATGATGACGAAGAACCCCTGGCCAGTCGAAAAGCCAGACAAGAGAAGGAGTTGGCTTCAAAGAAGGTGGGGGATGAGGCTTTGGACATAGTCCCTCTTACAGAATTCGATCCCAAAACTGGGATGATTGTGAAAATCCAGACCAAATCCATCAGCCGGCAGCTTCACTTCGCAAACCCCGATGACTTCCCGGCTTCCCTCTCCAGTAGAAGCAAGAGAAAAGAGGTGGAAGAGGAGGCCTCAGAGGAGTCGGATGTTCCCCTTGTAGACAAGCGGAAGAGGAAGAAGGGGGATCCATCTGAAGCCGACAAGGAGAGGCTGGAGAGGCAGAAGCAAGAGAAGAAATCAAAGCATAAATAGGATGTTTGTAGTTTGTTGATATTTTGTCTTTAGGTTTTCCACTGGCCAGGAAGTGTAATTGTGAGACTGGTCCTCACTTTTGTTTCTAGATTGTTTTTCACTTTGTTGATTCGCAGTACATAAACATGGATTTGTTTCTCCTTACATCATTGTGTACCTGTATTCATAGAAACTTTCCATGTTTAGTCGTTAGCCAACTATTAATAATTATAAGTCAGTCAATCAACAGGAAGAAGAATGTTCATGCTATGTTACACTGTTATATCAAAATTTAGTGTTTGCATATGAGTGCCTGGTGCCCCCCAATCAGTTGTTACCGTAGCATCTGACTGGGGTTTACTAGGGATTAATTAGTACTAACAGCAAGTTGCCCCCTATTTCCGAGTACGGGGGTATAAGAGATTTCATAGGATATCAGCAGTTCAGTCAACCCTCGTTCCTTTAACAGGGAATAAGTTCTTTCTCAGCGCTCAATCGGAGACGCTTTTGTACTGTCTCCCTCTTTGGAGGGTTAGAGTTCGAGCTCAGCGATTCACTCGCTCCCCGATCCTTCAGCGGGAAAGGAGCTCTTTCTCAGCGCTCAATCGGAGACGCTTTTATACTCCCTCCCTCTCTGGAGAGTTAGAGTTCGAGCTCAGCGATTCACTCGCTCCCCGATCCTTCAGCGGGAAAGGAGCACTTTCTCAGCGCTCAATCGGAGACGCTTTTATACTCCCTCCCTCTCTGGAGAGTTAGAGTTCGTGCTTAGGCAGCTCCGATCATGGTACACCGCCGTTATTTGTGGACGTCGATTTTCGTGTCCTTTATACTCTCTCTCTACTCTGGAGAGTTAGAGTCACGGATCACGCAGTCTGCAATCATGCATTCTCATCAAACTCATCCTTGATGTGTGCTTTAACCCGTGCTCCGTGGATTAAAGCTAGTCGGACAAGCAGTTGGAGCGTTTACCCAAGCTTTGGGTTCCTCTGATTAGTTTACGAGAGGAACTGTTGGCACCGGACTTCGGGTACCTGCATTATTCACATTGATTTTTCATAAGCAAATAAATAAAGATGCAATAAAGGTAAATGTCACACAGTATTTTTATAGTGGTTCGGTCGAATCATGACCTACGTCCACTTTATAATCTCTTGCTTTAAGGAATTAGACTGTTCTAGGCAAGTCATGCCCTGTACATAGTTTTTTAACAAAGCAAAAGAATAAATTTGAAACTTCTCATGTTAGATATGGCCGTAGATGTTGGGCATTCCACACTCTGGGGATTTCCTTTCCATCTACGGTTGCCAGCTTGAAGGTTCCGTTATCAAGCTTGCTGAGAATAGAGTACGGTCCTTCCCACTTCGCTCCCATATGAGTTGGGGGTGGAAAGACACGTTTCAGAACCAAGTCTCCGGGTTCCCAGGTTCGGGCTCGGACCTTTTTGTTGTAATATCGGGCGACCTGTTGTTTGCATCTTAGGGCACGCAGGTCTGCTTCATCCCTCTTTTCTTCGATCATATCCAAGGACTCAAGGAGCAATTCATTATTGGTCATTGGATCATAATAGGTCACCCGATGAGAAGGTACCTTTATCTCAACCGGGATGACTGCTTCCGTTCCAAAAGCGAGGGAGAACGGGGTATGTCCTGTCGCTGATTTATATGTCGTCCTGTAGGCCCATAGCGCCAAGGGCAATTCATCAGCCCACATGGCTCTAGCCCGCTTCATTCTTCTTTTCAGAATGGACTTAATTACTTTATTTGCAGCTTCGACTTCCCCGTTCGATTGTGGGTGTGCCACGGAGGTGTATCGATTCTCGATGTGGTATTTTTGGCAGAAGTTTCTGAATTCAGCACTATCAAATTGAGTTCCGTTGTCTGTTATCACAATCTTTGGAATTCCAAATCGGCAAATGATGTTTCTCACAATGAAGTTGATCACTCGCTTAGTGGTGATTGTAGTTAGTGGTTCTGCCTCGACCCACTTAGTGAAATAGTCTACGGCTACGATAGCGAACTTTGCTCCGCCCCTTGCTATGGGGAGACTTCCTATGATATCAATTCCCCACATAGCAAAAGGCCATGGACTCATCATTGTTTTTAACTGACTTGGGGGCGCTCTAGGTATCTTTGAAAATCTCTGGCACGCATCACATCGTCGTGCATATCTTACTGCATCCTTGTTTATGGTAGGCCAGAAATAACCATGCCGCAATACCTTTTTTGCCAAAGTTTGCCCTCCAGTGTGGTCGCCACATTCGCCTTCGTGGACTTCTTGCAGCACACGTTTGATGTCATCGTGGGCTATACACCGAAGGAGGGGCATTGAAAACCCTTGTCTATAAAGAACTCCGCCTTGCAATACGTATCGGGCGGCTTTACGTATCACTTTACGCCTCTCGCTTTTCTTGGTCGGAAGCGCTCCATCCATTAGGAAATTCTTTATAGGGGTCATCCAGGACTCCCTTTCTGGTTCCGTCTCTAGTATTAGGTCGATTTCCATCTGATCAATGCTTGGGGACCGGAGTACTTCAACGGGGGCTAGCCCCACCACTTCAGGATCATTAGAACTAGCCATCTTTGCCAACTTGTCTGCCTGCTGATTTTCTGACCGCGGAATATGAGATATGCTGTAGTGATCAAACTCATTCAGCAGTTCTTTCACTTTCTTTAAGTATAGAATCAATCTTGCACTTTTAGCTTGGAATCTTCCAGTGACTTGATTCACAACTAACTTGGAGTCGCAGAAGATGTTCAGCTTTGTGACTTCTAGTTCCTTTGCAATCTTTAATCCGGCTATCAGAGCTTCATATTCGGAATCGTTGTTAGTGGCCTGAAACTCCATTCGGATGGCATAGGTTATCAATCGTTTCTCGGGGGTTTCAAGCACTATTCCAGCGCCGGATCTTTCGTCGTTCCTAGCACCATCAGTATATAATCTCCAGGCATTAGGGTCGAAAAGTAACTTTGAGGATTCCACTTCTTCGTTTGCTATGTCTTCTTCAGGAACAGTGAACTCGGCTATGAAGTCGGCTATCACTTGCCCCCGAATTGACCGTCTAGGCTGAAAGTTCAAGTCAAATTGACTTAACTCAATATTCCATTTGAGTAACCTTCCAGATGCCTCCGGTCTCTGTAAAACTTGCTTGAGTGGATGATCAGTGTATATGGTAATAGGATGTGCCTGAAAGTAGTGCCGAAGTTTTCTGGAGGCAATCAGTAAACTATATGCTAGTTTTTCTATCCGTGGATAATTACGCTCTGCTGCTGTCAATTTTTTGCTCAAATAATACACAGGTCTTTGGACCTTTTCCTCTTCCCTTACCAACGCTGAGCTGATTGCATGAGATGATACTGCCAAATACACGAATAAATCCTCGTGGTCTATTGGTTTAGATAGAATTGGAGGTTTCTCCAAGTGCCTGAGCAAATTCTGAAACGCTTCTACGCAGTCAGGTGTCCATTTAAAGTGGCGTTTTCCTCGCTTTATTAATTCGAAGAATGGGATGCACTTATCCGTAGCCCTGGAGATAAATCTGCTTAGTGCGGCCACTTTTCCGGCAAGGCTTTGCACATCCCTAATTTGCCTAGGTTCCTGAATGTTTCTGATTGCCGCGATCTGGTCTGGATTAATCTCGATACCGCGGGAACTGACAATGAATCCCAAGAATTTTCCAGAAGCAACACCAAATGAACACTTGGTGGGATTGAGTTTCATTCCATACTTTCGAAGAATGCCGAACATCTCCGCCAAGTCAGTAGTGTGTTGAGAGGATTGCTTGGATTTAACCAACATATCGTCGACGTATACTTCCATTGTTCTCCCGATTTGGTTATAAAACATTCGGTTGACCAAACATTGGTACGTAGCGCCTGCGTTCTTCAAACCAAAGGGCATTACTACGTAACAATATAATCCCAGATCGGTGATAAAACTAGTATGCTCTTGATCTGGAACATGCATTGGAATTTGGTTGTATCCTGAATAAGCATCCATAAATGAGAGAAGCTCGTGACCTGCCGTCGAGTCTACCAACTGGTCAATTCGAGGTAATAGGAAACTATCTTTTGGACAAGCTTTGTTCAAATCCGAGAAGTCGATACACGTTCGCCACTTCCCGTTGGCCTTCTTTACCAGGACTGGATTTGAAATCCAGTCTGGGTAGGTTGAATCTCTGATAAACCCGTTACTTTTTAGCTTTCCAACCTCTTCTTTCAAGGCAGCGGACCTCTCCGGGCCCAACATTCGCCTTTTTTGCTTTACTGGAGGATGTTTGGGGTTAATGCTCAAAGAATGGCTCATGATTGATGGGGATATCCCGCACATGTCCGCATGGGTCCAAGCAAATACATCCAAGTTGTTCTTTAAGAAATTCGTCAATTCTTCAGCAAGATTCGGACTTAACTGGGATCCAATCTTAAGGACCTTCTCCGGGTCACTGTCATCGATTGGTACATCCACAGTTGCCTCGTTGGGAGTCGTCGTTCTGCCCCCGGGTTCTTGATCCTCTCTGGGATCTATATCCTCGGGCATCTCTCTGGGCAACTCTCCAACAATTATCCTCTTTGGTTGCTATAAGGTTTCCGCCCCCGAAGGGGGAGGAGTGCCTTTAGTTTCGATATCCCCTCCGTTGCGAAGCAACTTTAGTTCGGCAACATAACACGCTCGCGCAACAACTTGATCCCCTCTGACGATACCAATGCCAGCTTCTGTGGGGAATTTCAATAGCAAGCACCAGGGGGCTATACAGGCTCTGAACTTTGCGAGGGCCGGTCGGCCCAAGAAGGCATTGTATGGCGATTCGACATCCAAAACCACAAAGGGAAGGATTCTCACTCTCTGGCGTTCTCCTTCCCCAAGTGTAACTGGCAACTCTACATAACCCATTGGTGCGGTGGATGCTCCGTTGAATCCACGGATCCATCCTTGGCAGGGCTTCAAGTCTTTTATTTCAAGATTCATCTGGTCAAAGGCCTTTTTGAAAAGAATATTAACGGAACTCCCGTTGTCCACCAGAACCTTATGAACAGTGGCTGGTCCAATGGGTATCGTAATTACAAGTGGATCTTCAGTTGGAGCATGGACTCCGATGCTTTCTCGTTCTCGGAAAACAACGTCATCGGTCATCATCTTCTGCTGCTTCACCGGGATACTGTCCTCGGGGTTGCTACATTCCCCCACTTCGAGGTGTTGTTTGGCTGCATTGACGTATTGATCTAAAGCTTTGGAACTGTGCCCAGCAAGATAAAGTCCACCGATCACGGTATTGATAACAATATTCTTTCCCTTTTGCTGAGCAGTTGGCCTAGTAGCAAGTTGATTTTGATTCTGATTCGGGGCCTGCACTGCTTGCCCCTTGTCCCTAGGAGTTACTCTGTATTCATCTAGCTTCCCTTCTCGAAGCAGTCTTTCGACTACATCCCTCAGGTGACGACATTCATTCGTCGAATGGCCGTGAATTTGATGAAAGAGACAAAACTTTCCTGTCTCACGCTCTTTCTCTGTCGATTCTCTAGGAGGTGGCCTCTTATTCTGGAGGACTTCGTACGCATCCATGAAGATATTTTCCAGGGTATCACTTATGGGTGTATAACTTTCAAAGGCCCTGAGACGAGTCCTTCTCTGGGAGTTGTTCCCTCGGCCCCTCTTCCGGTTGTTGCCGTTACCATTGTTATTGTTGTTACCTGGCTGCCGACCACCCTGATTCTGATTTCCGACGTTAACTTCAACTTTCCCCGAGCTGTCTCCAGTCTGTTTGATGGCGACATTGCTCTGAATTTCCTCCTTATTAGTTGTTTTAACCTTTCGGTTTGCGTATACCTCTTCCCGGCGTAGATGTACATTGGCTTTCTCATAGAATAACTCTCTGGTGTGGGGCGGTTTGCCTGCCAAGTACCTCCCGAATTCAGTATCCTTATCCACTCCGTCAATCAGTGCTGCGACAATGGTCGGTTCATGAGGATCTTTAACCTCAGTGGCGGCCAAATTGAAACGATCCAAGTACATCTTTAGACTCTCGCCTGGTCGCTGTTTGACAAGGAATAAATCGATCACGCTTTTCGTCTTCTGTGCGTAGATACGGAATTGTTCTACGAACTTCTCGCTCAGCTCCCTGAAGCTAGAAACCGATCTCGTCGGCAGGCGAGTAAACCGCGTCAGAAGCGGCGGCAGCGGTCATCGACCAAGAGTATCTCATTAGGTGCTGAACAGGATCAGATCTTACCGCATATCGGTTCATTTGTGGCATGTTGAAACGCCTTGGAAAAGTCGCATCCAAAATATCGTCAGTAAAAGAGGTATGACTGCGGTCGATCCCCCAATCTTCGTTCCGCTGTCCACGGCTGTCGGCCAGAATCTGGTGAACCATGGTTGCGACATTTGCACTGGCCAAAGGAGGTTCAGGGTCAGTGCCCCTGGCTCGACGAGGTTCTCTGATCTCTCTTCGGGGAGCAGCCACAAAATCCAGGGCTCGGACAGGGCTTCGCTGCCCCCTGTTATCATGGGTATGCGTGCGGCGATGGGGCTGAGGTGGTCTGTCATGCACAGGACTGTTCACATCTCGAGTCCTGAGAGCCGTTGCTTGACCATTCATATTACGGTTCAAGGGCCCCGCCCCTAGTTCTTCTTCTTCCTGTGAGGGCAGAGTCCCGAACCGAAGCTGTTCTATGTTTTCGGCTCTCTCATACGGTCGCCGCGGAGGTCTTGGCGATTCTTCAGATGAAGAAGAATATACTGGGGTGAGTGGACTAACCGGTGATGCTCTTTGCCTTGCTAGCTCATCAAGTCTTCTATCCATAGCCGTCAAATTTTGCCGTAGGATGGAACTTTCCTGCCTTTGGGCAGCCAACTCATCAAACAACCTATCCCACATTTCAACGAAGCGAGAGAGATCCCCCTCAGTGACAGGAGCGGCAGGATCATAGTGGTCATCATCACTCTCTCTTATGCGCAAAGAGCTCGAACCGGGTCGAGCAGAGGTTCCAGGACGATAGGAGTGGGTCATAGGTTCTTTTCCAGGTCGAGTTATATTCTGACCATCAGTTCGGATAGCTGTGGTTCGTGGAGGGCGATTCGTTGCGCCCCCCTAAGATCGACTCGTGGTCGTGGTACGCGGAGGCTGCGAGGTGTTGCCCCGGGATCGAGTAACAACCCCTTCGGTAGCACGGATCGTCTCGTTCTCATCGACTCGGAACGAGGTGTCTTCGTCGGATCGGATCGCCCCCTGCGCTCCGCGATCCAGAGTTTCTTCGTTGCCCAGTTCGTGCACACTCTCCTCAATCGTTTCGTTGGTCTGCGAAACTTTAGATCTTTTTCCAGCCATGGTATCCGAATCGCTGGAATCCTCAAAGAAGCGAATGGCGAAACTTTAAGACTGAGTTTCTCAGTGAAAGCACCAAAAATGTTAGATCGAAATTTGGACCTAACACCCAAATTGTTATGAACAGTAGAGAATTTCAAATGAAGTACAAGGAAAAAGAAAAGAACACTCAGAATTTATAATGGTTCGGCGTTAACGAGCCTACGTCCACTTTATATCTTATTGATTATGCTTTAAAAGCTAATACAACAGTGATTTCTCTCAATATTTCAATAGCTTAAAAAGATCCCGAAAAATGCCAAGCTCTGGGCTATTTATAGCTGATTTTGTCAGGCGGATCGCGGACACGTGGCACGAATCCCGAGATCATCGGATCGCATCGCCACCGTTGAAGAAACAGTCAAACTAGCCGTTGTGGACAGGTGTCGTGATCTGCTTGAAAATCGGATCGTGCAGCTGGGGAGAATTGGTCCAGATGACGGTTGGGGACACGTGTCGCCAGATCCGTGCGATTCGGATCGTTGAAGACTAGCTCGCGCTTGAACAGGTCAGAGGGTTCGCCATGCACCAGGGGATCTAATCGGTTCGCTCGGGGTATCAATGTAAGCTTGGATCGGATCGCCCAGCTACGTCGTTCGCTGATGAGATGGGGCGATCCGTAGAGACGCGATCCGATATTTGGGCGAGACGACGGTGCGCGATTCGATATCGAGCGAAACGATGATGCGCGATCCATTCCTCCATGTTCTTAGATACTGTGGTTTCCTGCTTTCCCCTTACGAATGATCCTGGGTGGCTTGGTCAAAAAGTGAGCCAACAATTTATAATAATAAATAAATATGGTAAAAGTTTTTGAGTGAGAAAAGAGTTCTCACCTTGGTTTGTACTTTGTAATGGATAGGATTTTCGACCCAGAAAATCAACATAAATACAGTGTCAATTTTTCGAGCATCGAAAATACTAGGACATTAGTAGAAGAATTTAGAGGGTGAGAAAGAAAAGATAGAACTAATAGAATAGAAGAAGAAATCACACTGAACATAATCAGAGTAAACACGAAACTCACAGCGGAATAACAAAATGTATTAAAACACATAACTTTGAAATACAAATCTCAATTTGTATATATACATACCATTCAGAGTATAATACATGGTATACATCACAGCAGAAATAATCTCTAATAACTAATAGTGGAGCCTCCTGCTTTTAGCTCCTCCAAATGAATCTGCAAAGCCTAAAACACTTGACTGCCCGTACAAATTTGGGCACCCAAGTGTTTAGGGAAAACACAAACAAAATAAACTCTGCGTCAGTCATGGGACTGGTGTGAGTAAATTCCAACCATACTATTTACTTTGAAAATCCTTTTCAAATAAGAAGATAATAGTAAGACCGGCCCACACATAAACATGGACGGCTTTTACCTTACTATAACCCAAAGTATTCTTGATATCAAAAACCAGTGATATTATGATAATGTCTAAACAAATAATTATACAAGTAGTAGAACGCTTGCATCTCACGTTCCACATATATATAGTATAGAATCATAAACCGCAGGGCGCTTATTGGGGAATGGATTTCAACAGGCAAGGTATGGGAGCACCTTCGGAATAGTGTACTCTAGAGGGGATACACTCAGGGTTCAACAAGAACGTCTTGCAACCCGGCCACACATGACCGCTCACTCATTTAGCTTGAGTGTCGCGAATATATTGCCACCACGGTTGTAGGCCATCCAACCGTCATCCGAAGATACAGAATCGAAAAGAAGTATAAATATGAATTTTCTCTAGATCGGTGACAATACACCCTGCTTGGGGATGACCCAACTAGCCATGCTGCCTAGCCCATCTTTTGTCACTTCCTGGTTGTGAGGCTAGAGGCTACGTCTATCTTCAGAACATCTGATCACCATTCACTTTGAATGTCACATCATCAAATCCGTAATCACATATTGATTACACAAATGCACACTGGGTGTAGAATAAAGAGAAGTTACATTCTCCCCACCAACTTGGTATATTCGTAAAATCAATGGCATGACCGTTGGAAATACTCTGTCAGACACTCGTCCATACAAGTTGTCCTGGGACTGGACAAACAGAACGCATCATTCTGGGGCTGGACGACCCTTGTATTTAACTTCATCTTCAATTATCTTCAGCATATCTAATCGCACGCTTATGCCTATACGGAGTGGTTTTCAGATAACTTATCCAACCGGTCTCCATGTATTGACAACAATGGTCAAACACTTTGATAGTCGATTATTTAACTATCGAAGTAAAAATAACATCCATTTAAATGATCAACTAAACACACACAACCATGGTCACTTTTATTTAACATTCGTTTTATTATTCGAATTTGCATATCTTACCAGATATTTTTCAAATCCCGTTTGACCTTTTTACACTTCTTGGAAAACATTTCCAGTTATTATAAATTCTTATTCTCTCATGTTGCAGAAAATATACGTTACTAATGTACAAAACATTTCCATTTTTCTCACGTTCTTTATTTTCTACACTTGGATAATCTACCCTATTTACATTGGAGAATATTTCCAATTTCTTTATAACATTTTAATCTGACAAATGTTTACTTTTAAACACTAATTCACTTTGAAATGTGAATATCATTCCTAATTATAGAAATCTGAACATCTTTATCATATAACACTTTATTCACATAATAATTTCTCTTATCTTGTTTACCGAGATCTCTTTCCTGCTTTTTATATGCCTATTCCACTTTATAAACTCTGTTTCTAAGTCAACTTCTTATCAAATTGATATCAAGTTTATGACTAAATACTGACTCCTATCCTATTAACATTTATTTGTTTAAAACTAAATGTTAATTATTCTATCAGATTATAATCCCTAAAAATGGTTTACTTTTAATACATTCAACATCGTCGAATTCTAGTTCCAAATCCTAACGATTTAGTTCTAATCACATTTCGAACATCGAAATGCTGTCATCGTGTTCTAACACGATTCTCCAATTTCTCTTTCTAAAACTGATTCTTATATTTTCTTACGACATCGTTATTTATCACCTCCGAATAAGTGGATTTCAACTAAACTGCTTCATTTCCTAGGAAGTGCTGCCATATATAAAAATCACGCTTAAGTTTGGTTAACAACGTTAAATTTATCGCTATAGTAAAACTTGCAATACGCTGTAATATTCTCTTTATAACTATTCTCAACATCACAGTCACACTTACCTTGTCAACAGCGTTAATTTTATCGCAATAGTTCTAAGACTTGCATATGCTACCATATTCCTTTTATACTAATCTTGACCTAACAGTCGCGCTTAAGCCTAGTCAACAGCGTTTATTTTAGTGCTATAGTTTAAGACTTGAAATACGCTGTTATACTAATCTTGACATCCTTTCCATTACAACTGATATCGTTCCTCGATAATAGCGAAGCCGTTCAAGTTGTGGTATTCTATTTACCTCTCAGACCTTGATCGACAACGTTCTTACCTTAGAACAGATATAAGTCTGTATTCGAATCCCTTATTACTTATAATATTCATCAAATCGTATTTTCTTGTTTTATTTTGGAATATGCTTTTATAACACCATATTCTTACTTTGGAATCTCTGTTGTTTATGAATATTTATTTTAAACATTAACTCATTGCTTTCTCCATTCCACAGTTTTATCTATAACTTCTTAAAAGGTAATTAAATCTCATTAATTTATTTCTAAAACTGTTTCCATTAGATTAATTAAAGACCAATTAATCTAAAATCACTTTCCCAAATAATAGTTGATTAAATCAATCTTCATTCCATTAGTAAATTCGTTAACTGATTTTAATTACTCCTCAGCATTAGATTAATATAATTAATCTAATAATATTTCTAATTTGTTTATCTCAAATATTTAATTATCCAAATATTTAATCGTTGGATAATTTCTTTATAAACTCATTTAAATGTCAACAATCGTTTTTATTTATTTTATAAAAACGAACTCTAAAATACTGGTTTATAATAGAACTTCTGTTATAAATTAAATCTTCTTTTTAATTATAAAAATATAATTTTTATAATTAACTTCGTTGATTTGCCTGACGGCTAATCAACTTCTTAACTGGACGATGAGTTTACGGTCGACTGTTTCCACTTCCCTAATTGATATCGTTTAATTATTTAGCGAAGCAAATGCTGAATTTTCATTCAACATTAATATTCACACGGGGCTTTAAATGTAATTCGGGTTCAAACAGTGCATACAAAACAATCAGTACATATAAATATCGAGGAATCCGGTCGGATTCCTCCAACCGGTTTCCCCCGTCTACTGTAACACCCCGTAATTCTGCGACATTAAGATTCTCAAATTAAAGTATAATTAATTTTTAAAAGAAAAAGATCCATGCAGTTGTTTAATTTAAGTATTGTAACTAACATGAAAAAAGAGAAGTAAGGAGAGAACAATAATTATTATTGTTCTAAGACTTATTAACAAAAGCCTCTGTAGCTCAGTTGGTTAAGGCATTGGATTTGTAGCATGGAGGTCGGGGGTTCGAACCCCGGCAGCGGCATAATTTTTTTATCTTTGTTTTAGAGAGGGCCAACTGAACATGCAAATATATGTACGTATACAAATTCAAAATTTGAAAGGTTAAGAACGTACATATAAGGAAATAAAGAATATATATATATATATATATACACATATGAGAATATAAATATATATATATGCAAAAATATATGTATACGAAAGATAAATTCAAGATAAGGCTACAGTCAATGAAATATGGCAACATCATTTGAATTTTGAAAATAAAATGAAAGTTGTGCGTATATATATACGCGTAAAATGGTCGTTAGAGGAATTGTATACATATAAGAATATTTCATGTGAATAAAACAGTTAAATAAATTCCAGAAATTCAAAAGTTTGAAAATCAAACTTTTACGCCAAAATAGCTTGTGGGACCCAATGCTGACTCAGCACTGCGTGTATGATAAGGTTTGGCTAGATTCATCTACGTACCTGGACTATTTTCTTAACTAGGTTCAATGCTGACTCAGCGCTGCGTGTACGATAAGGTCTTGAGCAGCTATATAAACAGCCCTAGTCTTCATTCTCTTTGCACCAATTCTCTTCTATCCTTATGCTGCTAAGATTCATGGCTTCTTCCCCTCTTCTAAATTTTCTTAAATAAATAAAATAAAATATGATTCAAGACGAGGAGATGCTGCTAAAAGACTTTTAAGGAGGGATTCAAATCAAAGTTTCAAGTGAAGAATTCAAAGGCTAGCTCAAACAAGTTTCAAGCAACGACGCACGAATCATAGCCACGCTTTCCTTCTTTTCTAGATCTATTTTCTGTAAGTTGGTTATTTCTAGATCTGAATATTTTGTTTTATTTGTGACATGAAATTAAAGGAATAAAGGAATATGCCAAATCTCTCTCTCTCTCTCTCTCTTCGAATCTGTGTTTATACTCTTGGACTGAATTAAGAACTGTTATGATTCGAGGACAAATAAGACTGTAACCGTGACTATGACTATAGAACTGTGGCCTTTGAAAGCATATGCCTTTGGACTATGACATAAGCCTTTTGATTTTGGGACATATAAACATTGCCTATGACAATGACTTAGGACTATGGGAATTATTTTCCCTTTTGGACTATGAACATCGCCTATATTGCCTATGACCATGGACATTACTTATGACTAAGAACATAAGCCTTTGAATTGGACATAAACTATTGCTTAAGACATAATGAGGACAATTGTGATTTTGACACCCATGATTCATGATTAGGAAAATATTGCTTTAGTTTGGTGATTGTGAAATTGGGTCTAAACCCAATTATTTATTCTACCTGTTCCTTGTTTTTTTTTTCTTTGGTTTTAAGACAGTGGGAATTTACCTATTAAGTTAGGTCTACCCACGTTCCTGAACCTATTTTGCCCATTCTTTGGTTTTAAGACAGTGGGAATTTACCTATTTAGTTAGGTCTACCCATATTCTTGAACCTACATTGTTATCCAAACCTTTTTATGCCAATTATTCCTTCTTGTCATTTTGATTCATTCCCTTTTTATCTACGAATCTAGATTTATTTATAATCTAGGTTGAATCACGATTATTCGAACGGTGGGAATGCGATTTGGGGAAAAACATGGAAATGAATATGAGTGTAATTGTAAACTTGGAAATTGGCCTAATTTGGAATATGTATTATGACATGCATATTAAAATGAAAACGGGGAAATTTGACATGGATTAGGGAATATGTGATTTTGACATATTAAATTTAGCGTTAGTAAGTAAGCTAAATTTTAGGCATAAAATGTAAACTAGAAAAATAATTCTAGTTTTGCCATGAATTATGAATTAGGGTGTTAAACCAAGATTGGGTTAATTAAGGTTGATTTGGAATAAGTATATTAGCACAATTTTGAATTTATTCATAACTGTGAGCAATTGTCATGTTTAGAATAAATTATGGTTAGCGACACTAAATTTGGTATAATTTACATACCAAAAAGTATAAATATGATAAATAAGAGAGAATGGGCCATAATAATAAATGTGACAATGTACATTAAAAAAGTAGTAATGAAATAAGTAAATTAGGAGTAATTTACTTATAGAATTCATCATAAATGTTAAATTGTTCATTTACCACAAAATATGTAACTTGGTTAAGTTTTGGCCATAAATTATAAACTAGGATATTTAATCTAGTTTCGGCAATGAAATAGGAAATGGCCTAAACTGCATGTTGGGTTAGGACTTGGGCCTAGAATATAAGTATACTAGTAGGCTTGACAAATAAATATAGGCCAAATTTGTCTAAAAAGGGGAAATGGGCTTTTGAAATAAATTGTTAACAATTTATAAACAAAAGGAAAGTATTTTGATAACATCCCTTTTTATAACACATAGACCAGAAGGTTCTAGGGTGACAGAGAGGATAGTGTCTAGGCTTGGGTTTGGAAAATACAAGTTTCCTGCCCTCCCTGGCTATCCCTAACTGATCCGAAGGACGGGATGGTTGTTTTCAAAACCAGATTTGGAAATTAATCAAAAACCCTTTGAACTTAGAAAACATGAATATGCCTAACCCGAGGTTAGACTGAGTTGCGGTGTAAACCTGCCCGGAACCGACCGGCACATCCAGTAACCGCAGCAATATCTGTCTAATGTGAGAGGTTGCGGCTTTAATTTATTAATTAAAGCTAGAACAAGAATGGGAGAGTTAAGTCCATAGGAACACTTAACCAACCTAACACGGTTAAGCTAGAATGGGAAGGTTAAGGAACACTTAACCAACTTAGCACAGTTAAAGCTAGAATGGGAGGGTTAAGTCCATGGGAATACTTAGCCAAATTAACATGTTGACTAGACTAGAAGGTGGGGTTAAGTAAAGTTAATACACTTAGCCAATTTAACATGTTAATTAGACTAGAGGTTGGGCTTAAGTAATACACTTAGCCAAATTAATATGTTAACTGGACTAGACCATAGGGTTAAGTAAACTTGAACGCTTAACCATCAGAATATGATAAATGAATAGGGTTAAGTAAAAAGCATGAAGGGATAACACTTAACCAGTGTAATAGGATAAGGGAAGAGGGTTAAGATAGCTTGAATCGACTAAAGACACTTAACCAACCCAACCTGGCGAGAAAGAAAACTAAGTAGTAGACCTCAGTTGAAAAAGGGACTAAGTAGTAAAACTTAATTAAGAAAACAAGGAATTTGGAAAACTAAGTGGTAAACCTTAGTTAGTAGAACTAAGTAGTAATTCTTAGTATAACACGAAGGAGCAGACATCCATCTAGTTTTAAGAAGGCTCCAACGAATTGGGTTACGAAGCCCGAGGCTTCGAGGGGACGTGAGGGTACTCTTGGTATCCCTCTGTGAGGCTGCAGATGATCATCCTGGGCTCACAGAGGTTAAGGTCTGCGTTAGAAGAACCGAGGGTATGCCTTGGTTGCAATATATATGTGGCAACCTAAAGACTAGGATGGACCAGCGTGATTCGGCGAGAAGACGGTAGCCCTGTGATAGCAACTCGTCGTCTACCATCCATCTTGAGTCAATCGAGATACGTGAAGCGGAAAGGCGGAGAACTCCAAAAGACCATATACTTGCTATCTAGTTATGGTTGCGGATGGCCATAGGATAGTGGGGCACCGGGGGCCGGCGTATAGTTCTCATTTTACAAGGTGTGCCTTTCATTAGCTGAGGGAGGGGTCAAGTGGGACCATAGCCACTGGAATAAAAACAGACCTTAGCATCTGCATCGGCAGATATCTGAAAGCTCCCGACCGAGTTCTGTATCCCTTGATTTGCCCTGTCACAGGACTCGGATCGCACATTACAGGACATGTGCATCTAGACAAGCGATAACGATTCGCGATACATACGTGGGGAAGCCTAGGAACATATACCACTCTAGGTAGTGTGTCCTAGACTTGGGGGCATTGTTCGACAGGTAGCGTAATCCCTAGTTGGACTAGGTGGCATAAACCCTGAACTCGAAAAGCATTCAGCAGATAGCGTAAAACTATAGTTAAATCTAGAAAGCAGTGGATAGAAAACCCTAGATTAGATCTAGGTAACAACTAATAAATGGATGCCTGAAGGCGATGGAAAATACAGGGATTGGGATCACGTTATCGTTACTAGTTGAAACACTAGTTAGCCGGTGCAGAGATATAGAAACCAGTATAACAAGTAAATAGCGAAGCAGCGAAAGTATTAGAGCGTATCCAGTTTATCTTAGCATATCTTGTGACTACCTTGTCTAATCTTGTTGACCCTATCGTCATGGTGTAATCTTGTATTCAGTTAATTCATGTCGTTTTGTTTTCCATGTTCACATGCTAGAAGTTACTGAACTTACTCAGGCTTTATCTCTGACTCTGTTTTTCTTTCGTCTTCTTTCTTCCGTTCTCCCCCCCCCACCCCAGGTTGTTAAGGAGGAAATAGGATAGCTCAGATTTGTTTTGGGATGATTTCTCTTTCCAAGCTTGAAGAATCTTGGATGCATCGGCTTTGGATTGTTATGGCTGGCTTTTGTTACATTGGGGAATATAAATGTATTTTATGCTTCTTTATTTTGTAAAGACAGTTGATACTCTGATATTGTAAGGGAACCTTGTACAAATTATTTTGTCAATAAAGCAAAGTTTTATTTTCCGCTGTTTAATGTTTGTCTGTCTTGTAATTTATCTGCATCTTTTACCCATAATGCTCCACAGAACTTAGCGCATTCCCTTTGTGAGTGACACTAACGGATGTGGGGTGTTACACGTGGTATCAGAGCTGAAGGTTACCAGATCAGATAAAGGATTTGAAAAATTATTTTCAAACGGTTTTAAAAGAAGTATTTTCAAAAGAAGAGATTTGTTTTAAAGGCATATTCCCCAAAGCCATACGCACTATCTTCTCTTCCTCTGTTTAAATTCTTGTCTCCTTCTTTCTTGAGTCTCTGGGGCTCCTGGCTTTCTGGGAGGTAACCTCATCGAAGGGCAAAGTAGTGCCCGGCTTCCATCCATAGCCGTAGTTGTTTCATCTACGGGCAGTTTTCTTTCAAAGCTTATAAGGTTTTCCGGACGATGGAGGCAGTTTTCGAGAGATTTGTCAACATGACTACACACGGAAGGGGATGAGGAGTTTGGCTAAGGAGCATAACCCTAGGATGAGGAATTCATGGATGTAGACTTAGCACACGAAGGAGGAAGAAATTATAAAATCTAAGACAAGAGGAAGTATTTTTACTAGGGTATGATAGGGCATATACTTAAGGACAAGGGCAAGAACGAGGACAAGATTTTCAGAAGGACAAGTACATGCTTTCGCCACGAAGCGCACCTAGGAGAAAGGTAGTTCGGTTGGAAGAGTCTAGTTTTCTGTTCGTGTTATTTCCTTAGGTTCTAGCGCTTCTCATTTGTTCATATCCACTTCCATAGTTGGGTCTCTGCACCATAGTACTTGTATAGTAGAAAGATCCCACTAGAGTCTCAAATCCAATTGGTGGTCCGACCAGTTTATTTTTTTAGTAGGGATTTGAGAATAGCTATCGAGTTTTCTTATATCATCTCACGTAGATCGTCTAAATTCGGGGAGATATTCCTTGGGTGCTTGTCTGACATTGGTTTAGGCCTTTGGGGCTTGTACTTGAGGAATGTCGAGTTCGGTTTGGATGGTTTGCGGGAGAGATGAATAGTTGTGGTAGGCACCCCAAAGAGCATGTAGTGGCCTTTCGACTCTTATAGTTATGGCATGACGGATAAGAGGGAAACCTCTAATCATCTTAGTACGTATACTTGGTATCGTGATTGACATATGTTTATTTTGGAATTGGAGGTCGGAAACTTCACAATCGTGAAGTTAAATTGGTTAAGATACAGTGGAGTAAAGCTCAAGAAGGCTAGATACTAGCAACATGCCCTTTTTCCTTAAGGGTGCATTCTTGATTTCTCTGTTTAGGAGCTTTACGCATAGTTGTTTCTCTCTTTCCAAAGTATATCCTCTAGGTCGTATCTGCAATCCTTAGGTAGAAGCCAATGGATGTAAACATGTATTTGAAACATGTTATGGTTGAATGGTTGCAAGTGGTTGCAAATGGTTGCTTGTGGATGCATATGCATACGTATTAGGCACTAGATCAAGTTCGGACACTCTCATATTGCATTTACATATATGCATTTGTTTATAAGTTGAACTTGATATGATATCATATGGACGTTGCATATGGATGAATGGCTGTGCACGCATGTAGTATTTACATGACTAGGGATGTTTGCATGCATGATTGGACGCATGGCACTAACATGATTTGCATTAAGGAGGTCAACTGAATCAGTAGACCGCCTGATTTTGCATTAGATAGAGACATATACACACACTATGCATATGAACATGAAAGCATTAGAAATCTTTTAAGGACAATGAATGCCTGTGATTGAATGGTTGAGTAGATGGGTGATTGGATGGTAGGACACATTCTTCCTAACTTGAAGATTTTGGGGACGAAATCCTTTTAAGTGGGGGAGAATGTAACACCCCGTAATTCTGCGACATTAAGATTCTCAAATTAAAGTATAATTAATTTTTAAAAGAAAAAGATCCATGCAGTTGTTTAATTTAAGTATTGTAACTAACATGAAAAAAGAGAAGTAAGGAGAGAACAATAATTATTATTGTTCTAAGACTTATTAACAGAAGCCTCTGTAGCTTAGTTGGTTAAGGCATTGGATTTGTAGCATGGAGGTCGGGGGTTCGAACCCCGACGGCGGCATAATTTTTTATCTATGTTTTAGAGAGGGCCAACTGAACATGCAAATATATGTACGTATACAAATTCAAAATTTGAAAGGTTAAGAACGTACATATAAGGAAATAAAGAATATATATATACATATGAGAATATAAATATATATATATATGCAAAAATATATGTATAGGAAAGATAAATTCAAGATAAGGCTACAGTCAATGAAATATGGCAACATCATTTGAATTTTGAAAATAAAATGAAAGTTGTGCGTATATATATACGCGTAAAATGGTCGTTAGAGGAATTGTATACATATAAGAATATTTCATGTGAATAAAACAGTTAAATAAATTCCAGAAATTCAAAAGTTTGAAAATCAAACTTTTACGCCAAAATAGCTTGTGGGACCCAATGCTGACTCAGCACTGCGTGTATGATAAGGTTTGGCTAGATTCATCTACGTACCTGGACTATTTTCTTAACTAGGTTCAATGCTGACTCAGCGCTGCGTGTACGATAAGGTCTTGAGCAGCTATATAAACAGCCCTAGTCTTCATTCTCTTTGCACCAATTCTCTTCTATCCTTATGCTGCTAAGATTCATGGCTTCTTCCCCTCTTCTAAATTTTCTTAAATAAATAAAATAAAATATGATTCAAGACGAGGAGATGCTGCTAAAAGACTTTTAAGGAGGGATTCAAATCAATGTTTCAAGTGAAGAATTCAAAGGCTAGCTCAAACAAGTTTCAAGCAACGACGCACGAATCATAGCCACGCTTTCCTTCTTTTCTAGATCTATTTTCTGTAAGTTGGTTATTTCTAGATCTGAATATTTTGTTTTATTTGTGACATGAAATTAAAGGAATAAAGGAATATGCCAAATCTCTCTCTCTCTCTTCGAATCTGTGTTTATACTCTTGGACTGAATTAAGAACTGTTATGATTCGAGGACAAATAAGACTGTAACCGTGACTATGACTATAGAACTGTGGCCTTTGAAAGCATATGCCTTTGGACTATGACATAAGCCTTTGATTTTGGGACATATAAACATTGCCTATGACAATGACTTAGGACTATGGGAATTATTTTCCCTTTTGGACTATGAACATCGCCTATATTGCCTATGACCATGGACATTACTTATGACTAAGAACATAAGCCTTTGAATTGGACATAAACTATTGCTTAAGACATAATGAGGACAATTGTGATTTTGACACCCATGATTCATGATTAGGAAAATATTGCTTTAGTTTGGTGATTGTGAAATTTGGTCTAAACCCAATTATTTATTCTACCTGTTCCTTGTTTTTTTTTTCTTTGGTTTTAAGACAGTGGGAATTTACCTATTAAGTTAGGTCTACCCACGTTCTTGAACCTATTTTGCCCATTCTTTGGTTTTAAGACAGTGGGAATTTACCTATTTAGTTAGGTCTACCCATATTCTTGAACCTACATTGTTATCCAAACCTTTTTATGCCAATTATTCCTTCTTGTCATTTTGGTTCATTCCCTTTTTATCTACGAATCTAGATTTATTTATAATCTAGGTTGAATCACGATTATTCGAACGGTGGGAATGCGATTTGGGGAAAAACATGGAAATGAATATGAGTGTAATTGTAAACTTGGAAATTGGCCTAATTTGGAATATGTATTATGACATGCATATTAAAATGAAAACGGGGAAATTTGACATGGATTAGGGAATATGTGATTTTGACATATTAAATTTAGCGTTAGTAAGTAAGCTAAATTTTAGGCATAAAATGTAAACTAGAAAAATAATTCTAGTTTTTCCATAAATTGTGAATTAGGGTGTTAAACCAAGATTGGGTTAATTAAGGTTGATTTGGAATAAGTATATTAGCACAATTTTGAATTTATTCATAATTATGAGCAATTGTCATGTTTAGAATAAATTATGGTTAGCGACACTAAATTTGGTATAATTTACATACCAAAAAGTATAAATATGATAAATAAGAGAGAATGGGCCATAATAATAAATGTGACAATGTACATTAAAAGAGTAGTAATGAAATAAGTAAATTAGGAGTAATTTACTTATAGAATTCATCATAAATGTTAAATTGTTCATTTACCACAAAATATGTAACTTGGTTAAGTTTTGGCCATAAATTATAAACTAGGATATTTAATCTAGTTTCGGCAATGAAATAGGAAATGGCCTAAACTGCATGTTGGGTTAGGACTTGGGCCTAGAATATAAGTATACTAGTAGGCTTGACAAATAAATATAGGCCAAATTTGTCTAAAAAGGGGAAATGGGCTTTTGAAATAAATTGTTAACAATTTATAAACAAAAGGAAAGTATTTTGATAACATCCCTTTTTATAACACATAGACCAGAAGGTTCTAGGGTGACAGAGAGGATAGTGTCTAGGCTTGGGTTTGGAAAATACAAGTTTCCTGCCCTCCCTGGCTATCCCTAACTGATCCGAAGGACGGGATGGTTGTTTTCAAAACCAGATTTGGAAATTAATCAAAAACCCTTTGAACTTAGAAAACATGAATATGCCTAACCCGAGGTTAGACTGAGTTGCGGTGTAAACCTGCCCGGAACCGACCGGCACATCCAGTAACCGCAGCAATATCTGTCTAATGTGAGAGGTTGCGGCTTTAATTTATTAATTAAAGCTAGAACAAGAATGGGAGAGTTAAGTCCATAGGAACACTTAACCAACCTAACACGGTTAAGCTAGAATGGGAAGGTTAAGGAACACTTAACCAACTTAGCACAGTTAAAGCTAGAATGGGAGGGTTAAGTCCATGGGAATACTTAGCCAAATTAACATGTTGACTAGACTAGAAGGTGGGGTTAAGTAAAGTTAATACACTTAGCCAATTTAACATGTTAATTAGACTAGAGGTTGGGCTTAAGTAATACACTTAGCCAAATTAATATGTTAACTGGACTAGACCATAGGGTTAAGTAAACTTGAACGCTTAACCATCAGAATATGATAAATGAATAGGGTTAAGTAAAAAGCATGAAGGGATAACACTTAACCAGTGTAATAGGATAAGGGAAGAGGGTTAAGATAGCTTGAATCGACTAAAGACACTTAACCAACCCAACCTGGCGAGAAAGAAAACTAAGTAGTAGACCTCAGTTGAAAAAGGGACTAAGTAGTAAAACTTAATTAAGAAAACAAGGAATTTGGAAAACTAAGTGGTAAACCTTAGTTAGTAGAACTAAGTAGTAATTCTTAGTATAACACGAAGGAGCAGACATCCATCTAGTTTTAAGAAGGCTCCAACGAATTGGGTTACGAAGCCCGAGGCTTCGAGGGGACGTGAGGGTACTCTTGGTATCCCTCTGTGAGGCTGCAGATGATCATCCTGGGCTCACAGAGGTTAAGGTCTGCGTTAGAAGAACCGAGGGTATGCCTTGGTTGCAATATATATGTGGCAACCTAAAGACTAGGATGGACCAGCGTGATTCGGCGAGAAGACGGTAGCCCTGTGATAGCAACTCGTCGTCTACCATCCATCTTGAGTCAATCGAGATACGTGAAGCGGAAAGGCGGAGAACTCCAAAAGACCATATACTTGCTATCTAGTTATGGTTGCGGATGGCCATAGGATAGTGGGGCACCGGGGGCCGGCGTATAGTTCTCATTTTACAAGGTGTGCCTTTCATTAGCTGAGGGAGGGGTCAAGTGGGACCATAGCCACTGGAATAAAAACAGACCTTAGCATCTGCATCGGCAGATATCTGAAAGCTCCCGACCGAGTTCTGTATCCCTTGATTTGCCCTGTCACAGGACTCGGATCGCACATTACAGGACATGTGCATCTAGACAAGCGATAACGATTCGCGATACATACGTGGGGAAGCCTAGGAACATATACCACTCTAGGTAGTGTGTCCTAGACTTGGGGGCATTATTCGACAGGTAGCGTAATCCCTAGTTGAACTAGGTGGCATAAACCCTGAACTCGAAAAGCGTTCAGCAGATAGCGTAAAACTATAGTTAAATCTAGAAAGCAGTGGATAGAAAACCCTAGATTAGATCTAGGTAACAACTAATAAATGGATGCCTGAAGGCGATGGAAAATACAGGGATTGGGATCACGTTATCGTTACTAGTTGAAACACTAGTTAGCCGGTGCAGAGATATAGAAACCAGTATAACAAGTAAATAGCGAAGCAGCGAAAGTATTAGAGCATATCCAGTTTATCTTAGCATATCTTGTGACTACCTTGTCTAATCTTGTTGACCCTATCGTCATGGTGTAATCTTGTATTCAGTTAATTCATGTCGTTTTGTTTTCCATGTTCACATGCTAGAAGTTACTGAACTTACTCAGGCTTTATCTCTGACTCTGTTTTTCTTTCGTCTTCTTTCTTCCGTTCTCCCTCCCCCCCCACCCCAGGTTGTTAAGGAGGAAATAAGATAGCTCAGATTTGTTTTGGGATGATTTCTCTTTCCAAGCTTGAAGAATCTGGGATGCATCGGCTTTGGATTGTTATGGCTGGATTTTGTTACATTGGGGAATATAAATGTATTTTATGCTTCTTTATTTTGTAAAGACAGTTGATACTCTGATATTGTAAAGGAACCTTGTACAAATTATTTTGTCAATAAAGCAAAGTTTTATTTTCCGCTGTTTAATGTTTGTCTGTCTTGTAATTTATCTGCATCTTTTACCCATAATGCTCCACAGAACTTAGTGCATTCCCTTTGTGAGTGACACTAACGGATGTGGGGTGTTACATCTACAGATGTGTCAATCAACACAATTTACACTAACTCTATACTTGGGAATATTCTAATTGATGGAATCAGTGTCCAACCTATGATGTGTACATATGTAACGTTATATAATATCCAACCAAATTAATTGTAATCTACCTAATCGACCATCACACAGCATTCAAACAACATTAAAATATAATTAAAATATTTTAAAAAAAATAAATCAGAGTTAGTGATTTTACTCACCTTGGCGCGTTAACCGTTAAATAACGAGTTGCGTCAGTTCCGGTCTCACCAAATTATCTGTCAGTGTAGTGCTTTACTAATACGAACCCGTCGTCGCCTGTTTCATTTTGATCGTATAAACCAGACCACTGATTCTCCATCCAACCGTGTATACATGCGTGCCATCCCTTTCTTCACTTAACCGTATATTGGTACAATGCTCCTATTTCGCAGTTTATCTTTATTTTCTTTCCCTAAACAATTTCTTTTGAAACTGTTCTTTCCAAGATGTACAGACTAACCCGGTTCAATCATTTACTTCCATAGTTTAATTCACTCACGGACTTACCATAAAATCTTCACGGCTCCTTTCATTACTCCAGTATTACTAACGTCCCCTTCAACGACTCCTGTATGGCAACACTTCAACATACATCCTCCCACTTTCATCACGTCTGAACCTACTTTGCGCTCCAGGGAAACACGCTAGCACTACAGGGTTTACACGTACACACACCATGAACGCAACCCACTCGCACAAATGACCTCCCACGTGCTCACACCTGTTTCCACGCATCTACTCCAAATGTACACGCCCCCTTTTAAAACCGTTTCAGCACTTCCTCTTGACGTGAAACCAGCTCACCATCGAGCTTCCAAAAATTGCTCCTCCCTTCCGAAAGTTTAAACACTCCCTTAATGTCGGATCCACGTGAATAGTGTTGCTTCTTCTAAAATGAAGTACCCTGCTTTAAATTTCGAGAACCAGCGACTCTCCGTCACACTTCCGAACTCCTACATGCTGTTATAACCCTCATGTGTCTGTTCCTACAGTGGCTTCTTCTTCGTTATATACTCTCCTCTCATGAAATTTTGTCCCTTGCGTTGACACCACGCTGCCGACCATTAGCTGATGCTTTCCATCAATTCGGGCTAGTCAACTAAACATCCAGACACACGTATGAACTGCGCATCCGAGCTTCCCACAACTGCACGAGACCCACTCCACCAGATCTGAGCTTCTAATGCCATATAAAAACTCGACTTCGGGCAACTGGAAAACAATTGAATGGAGTTTGCATTTTTACTTTGTGACTTACGGTTTAGTTTTTATGAAGCTTTTTCTTTTTGAGCAAAACGTTTGGGTATGTATTTATAAAGAGTAGGAGGCTTAATGCTTAAGTATTAGGGCATGATTTGGTAATAGGGTAGCCATTTTGGTCTACAATTTCATCTAGGTTAGCATGCCAGTAGGGTTAAGGCACATTAATTTTTGATTGGAAATTTTAAAGCCACGTACAGCATACCCATGTTGTTCCACTATTTAAAATGGACAAGGACATTTCTTATAGGGTAGGTTACTATATTACCTAGCAGCGAAGTATTTGCATAGAAGTAGGTTATGGTCTCGGTAAGGCATGCTGTTTTAGATTAGGAAATAGGAGTATGGTTAAATACATAGAGTAAGATCTACATGCACATTCCTAGCTATTTACATAGGGTATGGGAAGATCGTAGGGTGATGGTTCCTTTCTTTGGGTCATCATAGCATATAGGTAGGAAAACTTCTCAGTGAAGAAATGTACATATAGGTCATGGGCTAGTTACTACTCAAAAGATTGATATATACGTTTTTGTTTTATATGCATTCCGTTCGTTGCAGACTGCTAAGGACAGAAATAAAATTATGGTCGTGTCCAGCGAGGTGCCATGATCCCAAAAATATAATAATACTGGTAGATTGACTTGTATTTTGGAATCCCGAAATACCGATACAGGGTGCGAAATACTCCAAATAAAAAGTTGCATATTAAATTAATTAAAAATTATAGTAAAATTCTAAAAATTAAATTATCGCTACGCCAAAAGAACCTTGTCCCGATTTGCACCCGATATCAAGTTATATTCAAATAACTGTTACGGTCGATATATGATTTCATAGCGACTTTTTGAATATTTGACTTGGACAAATCTTGCAATATATTCGATGAAATCTTGGTTTTTCACTTCTGTTGGAAAGATACAGTTTAACAGATTCCAACCTTCTTGTTTCGAAGAAATCCGATTCAAAAGGAGTCCGGTACACTCAGTTGAAGTTCAGAACGTTAATTTACGAACTACAGCCATATTACGGGCTCCATTATATTTAATATATATTTTTATACGTTCTACTTCGTTTTAATTAAAATATAAATCCACTTATATTCTGAATTCAATATTTAAACTGGTTTAAATATTCAAATACGAACCGACAAAAATGCGGGACGTTACATACTTTGTCGGTGTTTAAATGTTCGGGCCCAATTTTGGCCCAAAATTGAACTTGCTCCAAATTTGGCAAAATTAGTGTTTATGCGAAGGTCTCAACTCACTGATCGCAGCAAACCCTGTTTTGAGCGATTTCGAGTTCGTTACAACAAGTTATGAATTTCTAAAGTTTGAACGAATTAAATAATTAATTAAAATTACCGAAAATACCCAAAAATTCAACTTCCTCCAAATTGGACGAATTTAGTGTCCATGTGAATTCTAGAAAAATCATTTCTAGCTTTGTTTTGACGATACGAACCCAACAAAATTAATTTCGTTGAATTTGAAGACTGTTTGCAAAACTTCACTTTTCAAGGCGTGTATATTTTATATTTAAAAATATATTTTTATATGAATAATTTCTGAAACTCAAAATATATAAGTGCTTATATTTTTTCAATGCACGAACGTCATTTTGAACTCAATGGAAGTTGTTTCGAGTCCAAATTCATTCGTATGCAAAAAGTAGCATTTTTGACCTTTATATATTATATATAAATTTCATAGCGACCTTTCTAAATTTTAAACTGGGCATAACTTTTGATTCCCGTTATGAAATTTCAATTTTTCAGATTCATTAGAAAGATATTTTTAAATAGATTCTAATATTTTTGGTTTCACCGAAATCCGTTAAATTTTGCATCTTATACGGTCAGTCAAAGTTTAAGTTTGACTTTTCAAACTACCGCGTTATTACTAACTCCTTTTATAATTAAAATGAAATTATTCATTCTAACTTCGATCTAAATCAATTTTTTTCTTTTTTTAATCATTATTATTTTAAATAAATTATTTTGAATATCAAAACCCATTAAAATATCTTAAAATAAAATTTTGAATTTACCCCAAAATTCAGGGTTGTTACAGAAGCGCACATTCATTTGATTGTTTTAACGGCTTTGAATGACTGGAAGGGGAAGCACATGGCTTCCTAAGGTACGTAAGGTGCTCCTAGTAGTCCATTGTGTGGTGGAAGATGTCTTAGGCTTTGCTCGCAGAGGTCGGGTCTGCGCGTAACTACTAGATGAGTGGGCTTTCACTGCAGAAGTAGCTATGCAGTCAGAATGCTGTGACTCGGTGACACCAAGGTGATTCGGTGGTTGCCTCAACGTGAGGCGGGGTCAGGACCAACAAAGATAGTGGATCGTTAGATATTCGTCATCGACAGCCAACGGGATGCGAAAAGACTAGAGCTAAACCCAAGAAACCATTCACCTTTTGCTATCGGGGTACGGTGGTTGAGCGGATACGCCAAATGGATGTTTAGATTGTTTGTTATTAGGGGCATGTCGCTTAGTATAGTCTTTACTAATTGAAGGAGGGGCCAGGGTGGGGCCATAGCCACCGTGAAGACAGACTCTAGCTATATCTGTATATAGAGGCTCTTTAAAGACGGGCCTGTACAGATATGGAAAAGCTCTCGACCGAGTTCCATGTTGCTTGTATCACCCTACCACGGAACTCAATGCACATTAGAGGACGTGTGATTGAGGCATCGAGCTACAATTAATAATATGTATGAGGGACGGTCTAGATACATGCATATTTGCTTTGGGTGGTGTATCATAGACCTGAGGGCATTACTCCGATGTGAAATCTGATTCGACCGAGGGTGGCAGTCCGTTCGCTTACGTAGCGTAGTGATGGCAGATATATGTTGATCGGAATATTGTTATATCGAGATCCGTACGTCACTCCGGCGTAGGATGAGGGATTGCGAGCATTTCGGTGGCATTATGGTGGAGACCGTGTGAGTGGGGTATCATGGGGTGTACCTAGATATTGGGGGTAGCTACACATATACCGTATTAGATTAATCCACTGGGAAGTAAATGGGTACGACGTGTGTGAAAGCCTTGAGTGTTGTTAACCCAAGTAACCTAATAAATAAGAAAATATGATTGAACGGTATATATAGTATTATCCAATGTGTATAGTTTAAATCCAGTCACCAGAACTTGTGTTCTAACCCTCTCCTCATAACATACTCGCAAGTTAGATTTGTGGCAGGGACATGATAGCATTGGATACTGGTTGGGCAGTATTATTAATACGGTAAGGCTAGATTTTGATTATATTATATTTTATCCATTCTGCTATGAGATATTTTCTGAGCTCTAACACATTTTATGTCTCTGTCTTTTCTGCAGATACCAGAGCACAACAACTTGAGTTTAGATGGATTGAAATTTTGGAAAAAATTTGGTTTATAGGAATTCGGGTTGTTACGCACGTTTCCTGGTCCTAGAGGACCTATCACTTGGCCACTAGAGACCAATATCCGAGGCACCTCGCAATCCATCGTCCACACAGGTAAAAATAAATCAATGTCTGGGCTCCATACCATGACACCACCCATAGCTAGAAAGAAACATCGTGTCCTCCCTGCCGTCCTCGTCCCGTTTTTGACTCATATCGAGGTGTGAGGCTCGCGAATTAAAGCTATACACAAAGCTATGCTATTTAAAGTCGTGCTTTGATCATCAATCACAAGACTCTACTTTTCAACAAAAGCCTTGATCATTTGCATCTCAGCATGCCACACATACAATTCACACCATACAACTGATGTCTATCAGTATATAACCTCTAAGCTCGTATGTTTCAGAGAAGGAAGCAAGAGATTGAATAAATTCTCCACCACCAAACAGATTATATATTTAGTAGAAATTAATCAATATAGAACGAAATCCAATGTCAGACACACATCCATTTACATGTTCGTTCTGGGTCTGAACGAAACCGGAGGCACCTTATTCCTCATCTCATATGTCCAATACAGGAGAGAGGTCCTCGCATATCCGGTCGATCTCCCAGTACGTCTAGACGATCACCACTTATTACCTTGTCTTAGGTGTACAACCCAATCAAGACACCAGTAATCATCCACATGATGTGAAGGACTCTGGAATTCAACCACCGTCTTCATCGTCAATTTATCGTCAAATCAGTTATTCAGAATGGGTATAAACCCGGACTTTTCGAATAACTTGCGTATCTCATATCAAGTGTTATAAAAACACAATAACGCCTCATTCCAAGCTAGAATATTCTTTTATCCAAATATTCTTTTCACAATATAAACCAAATTAAGGTTTTCCAAACTAGTCAGGATTAGCGAACCTTACCGAATAAATCATTTATTTAGTTTCCCAATCCCAACCTGTTCATCCCATGGAGCAAAACTGGTAATACTCCATATTTAACAGCACGGTGTTATCGGTAAAATTAATTACCATTTCACGTTCAAATATAATTAAATATTTAATTATCGCCTGGAGTAAAACTGGCGGTACTTTGTTCTCGATCATTTCCCATATTTGATAATTTAAATTATCACATTCTCATTTCAATCTAATTAAAGATTCATTAAAACTTCACTTAGTTTTAATCTTCCAACAATCATTATTTAGTGATTATTTAACTTTGGAAACACAAACATATCACATTGACAATCTACAAATACCACTTATTTCTTCCAATATATAACCTCTAAGCTCGTACGTCTCAGAGAAGGGTGTTAAGCAAGAGAATAAATTCTCCGCCACCAAACAGATATATATTTAGCAGAGATCAACAATATAGTTCGAAATACAATGTTAGACATGTAATCCTATCTTTAACTGGTTTAAAGAACCAATGTTATTTAAAACACAGTTCACGATAAACCCAAAATCACATTCCATTAATTATGCAATCTTCACAGAAAACAGATCAATATATATAATTGATATAAGTTTATGTATCCAACCAATAATATATATGGAATAACAGCAAAGCCTTTTAAATTACATATATAGTAACGGTCTTCCTCTATAGAAGCTCACTTCGGTTATTTCCAAATCGAATTACATTCAATTTCAATTTAATATATTAAATTGGAAAAACTTTACTTTGGAAAATTTCCATTAAATCTTAATAAATATTTATGAATTCCAAGTAACATTTCACTGTTAATCGGGTTGAAGAACGAATGTCATTAAAAACACAGTTCACAATAAACCTAATATTTTTGTCTTTGATTGTAAGATCGAGTTCTTGAAGTAAAAGGATCCATCGAATTAAGCATGACTTAGCATCCTTTCTAGCAAAAAGGTGTGGAAGAGCAGAATGGTCAGTGTAGACCGTGATGTGGGAACCAATCATGTAAGAGGAAACTTCTCGAGCACAAAGATGACAGCTAAAGTTCTTTTTTGGTGGTCGTATAATTGAGTAGAGCGTTGTTCAAGGTCATACTCACATAGCAAATTACGTGAAGGATTTTGTTGATGCTTTGTCTTAAGACAGCACCAACCACGAAGTCAGAGGCATCACATATGATTTCAAAAGGAAGTTCCCAATTGGGCGAGAAAATTATCGGGGTTGAAATGAGTTCATTTTTAAGATGTTCAAAAGAAGCAATACATTTAGAGTTAAAGTCGAATGGGATGTCCTTTCCTTGAAGCGTAGTCAATGGATGAGCGATTTTGCTAAAATCTTTCATAAAGCGTCGGTAAAAGCCAGCATGCCCAAGATATAAACGAATGTCCTTAATGCATTTTGGAATGGGTAACTTTGAAATAACATCAACTTTCTCTTTATCTACCTCAATGCCATTATTTGAAATTACATGTCCGAGGACAATTCCTTGTTTGACAGTAAAGTGACATTTTTCCCAATTCAACATTAAGTGTTTTTCTTTACATCGATTTAAAACAAGTTCAAGATGATGTAAGGAAGAGGAAAAAGAATCTCCAAAGATCAAAAAATCATCCATAGACACTTCAACAAAGCGTTCAATCATATCGGAAAAGATGCCAACCATACGTCGTTGGAAAGTCGTAGGAGCATTGTAAAGTTCGAAAGGCATATGTCGACAAGCGAAGGTATCAAATGGACATGTGAAAGTTGTTTTCTCTTGATCTTCGGGAGCGATTGGAATTTGGTTATAACCGGAACAACCATCAGGAAAGCGGTAGAATTTGTGACCAGCTAAGCGTTCGAGCATTTAATTGATGAAGGGAAGAGCAAAGTGATCTTTATGTGTTGCAGCATTTATTTTGCAATAATCAATGCAAACACATCATCCCGTTTGAGTATGAGTTGGAAGAAGTTCGTTTTGTTCGTTTGCGACAGCGGTGAGTCCGGACGTTTTAGCAACAATGTGAATGGGGATGACCCATAAGCTATCAGAAATTGGGTAAATGATACCGTTGTCAAGAAGTTTAAGAATTTCTTCGTGCACAACCTCTTTCATTTTAGGGTTAAGCCTATGTTGCGCTTCACGTGTGGGTTTGGCTTCGTCGGTTATGTGAAACGATGTTGAACTCTTGCGAGGCTAATTCCCTTAATGTCAAAAATGGACCAACCGATTGCATCTTTGTTTTTAGCGAAAGAAGAGAAATTTCTTAATCTCGATTAAATTTGAAGAAATATAGCAGGACAAGTTTCATTATCACCTACGTAAACGTACTTAAGGTGATCGGGAAGAGGATTAAGATCCAATTTTGGTGGTTTCTCGATCAAAGAACTTGGGTGTGATTCAGACTCAACTGAAAGTGATTCAAATGGAAGTGTGTATTAGACTTCATTACGAGCGTCTTGGAATAATTTTTCGTAGTCGGCCTCATTTTCATCATAAAGGTCAACTGATTCATTTTCGAAATTTTCTTGAATGGCATTAACTTCCAAGGTTTGGTCGCATGATTCAATTAATTGACTTTCAAGATTGAAAATATTAAAATCTAAAGTCATGTTTCCAAAAGAGATTTTCATTGAACCGTTGCGACAATTTATTAAAGATTTGAAGTAGCCAAAAAGGTTAGGCCTAAAATCAATGGGATTTGATTCATTGGATTATTCATGGGTTGAGTCTCCAAAACGATGAAATCAACAGGAAATATGAATTCCACAACTTTGATGAGTATGTCCTCAATTTCGCCAATGGGTTTCTTAATTGAACGATATAAAATTAAAGAGTTATTTTGGTTTAAGTTCAACCAAGCCAAGTTGTTAGTAAACAGAATAAGGAATCAAATTGACACTTGCATCCAAATCAACTGGGCATTTTTTTTTATTTTTTTATCTCCTATTGTGCACGAGATCATAGGACATCCAGGATTTTTGTATTTGATGGGGTCAATTGGGTCAAGACTTCGCTAAGTCTAGCAGCTAAGAAGACTTTCATGGGTATATAAGTGTGTCGATTTTTGGTACACAAGTCTTTAAGAAATTTAGTGTAGGTTGGGACTTGTTGAATGATGTTAAGAAGATGACTGTTGACTTTCACTTGTTTGAAAATTTCTAACATCTTTTCCATTTGGTCTAAATGTTACTTTGGTTGAATACGATGTTAAAATGGAATACGAAACTCAGTAGGTCGGTCTTCTTTAGTTGGAGAAGTATTAGACTCGGAATTTGGATCAGGGTCGGACTCGTTATTTGGATTAGAAGAGTCGAGAGGAATATCCAGTACATTATTTGGATTTTCAAGTTGATTGTCGGTTTTCTTACCGGATCGTGAAGTCGTGATAACATTCAATTGAGTTAGATTGCTAAAATGAACAACATGAGCTTGGTTTGGATTCGGGTTTTGGGTTTTGAGGTTTGGAATGGGTTGACTCGATAATGTCCACTTTCCTGTTCGCTCATAGAGGTGTCTAATTGACTCATTTGCAATTTGAGTTTCACGATCGATTGACTCATGTTTTGTATATATGAGGTTAGAAGGTTTTGCAGATTATTTGCATTTTAATCGGTCGCCTTAGTAAAATCTTTCAAACTTTTTTCAATAGAGTTTATTCGTTTGTCGTCTTGAGGAACGAACGATTATTGTGCTTGGTTCTAAGATGGTGGCGCAAAATTATGAAATTGATTTTGAAAAGGAGCATTCGAAAGATTATTCGAAAATGGTTGAAAAGGAGGTCGAACCAAATTCGAATTTGAGTTGTTTTGGGTCCAAGAGAAGTTAGGATGATTTCTCCAACCAGGATTGTACGTTGGAGAGAATGGGTCGTTCCTAACTTTGTTGAAAGCATTGATTTGTTCTAACGAGAATGGACATTGATCAGAAATGTGGTTAGGATCGTAACATTTGTAACACGAGGTTGAGAAGCTTGAGCTTGATTCATTTGATTTGATTAACATCGTGTCGATTTTCACTTCTAAGAATAGTAAAGATGAAGATCCTACTGAATGAGCGTTTGACCGGGAATAAATTGATTTATCGTTAGAACGTTCCCATTGAGACGATTTTTCGGCCAAGTTTTCGATAAACTGCCAAGTGGCATCGTGAGAGATCATGAGAAAGTTGAATCCAACTACCAACACTTTGAATGATCGAATGCGCAAGTATAATGCATCAAGATAGGATATAAATAGGATGACAATGCAATGGAATGGCTTCAGGAGTCAGAGAGCTCCTACTATGTTGCACTATCAGTCCGACGGGTCATCATCATTAAGCAGAAGTGGAGGAATGCTGCAACAACAAGTCAGAATAAGAAACGTTCCAGTGGTAACTCATTTGATCCGATTTGGCCACATTCCCAGCACTGCAGGCCGAACCGGGTCCACTAGCATCCTTCGATCTAGTTCGGGCTCGGCCATGCCAAACTAGATAATTCCTATTCGAGATTGGCTCCATCATGGTGATTCGACGTTGTTGCCTCATCGCCTGACCATGATGCTACATGACCCTCTTACGATCCTACGCTTCCTTCCTCGCGCCTTGTGATTGACCAGCGCAACATGGGTCAGGGAAGTGCTGCCCAGACATCAGCGTAGGAGACGTTGCCTATGAAGGATACGAGAAGGCCTAGATGTGATGCTGATTCAGAGTATGGACCACTCATTACCACTCCAGACTTAACTTCCATGGTCAGGGAGATATGCATAATAGATGAGGTTACAACAATAAGGATTGGGGGAATGATCTTAGCCATACCCCTTTCACAAACGATATCCTAAATGTCAAGTTGTCACGCTGGTTCAATCTATTATAGATATCGCATTATTCGGAAGATTATGATCCTAGCCAGCATTTTATCTGATATATATATATATGATATATGTCAGCTCAAGCTTCGGACGCCATGAAATCAAAGCCTTTCTAATATATTTGGATGACATAGCTCTCATGTGGTTCATGAGACTGCCTTAAAGATCAATATCCTCATTCGATGATCTGAGTAGAAAATTCAAGGGACAATTCTGTCTGCATGTTGCCAAGTCAAAACATGTTATGACACTCTCTCGTGTACATAAAGCTCACGAGAAACAACTTAAAGAGCGCTTCAATATTGTTGCCGTTGAAGATAGTAACCCTGACGACAAAACTATTTTGATAGAATAATTGAAGGCATTGACCTCGATATGGAGTTCAAAAAATGGTTGACGAGGAAATCTCCATCTACTTTAGGTCAGTTCTATAATAAAGATTCCCAATTTTTACGCATTAAAAGGAGAATAGAAGGTCCTATAAAATAAGGGGATACAAAGCAATGTGGCAGTGAAGCGGTAAAGAGACAATTCCAAAAAAGTTCAAGTGAATGCTCAATACCAAAATAAAAGATATGACAATCAGCGTAAAGGCGGAATAGAGGTGGTCGTGATCAGAAAAGAGATAATAGGAAGGGACTCGGAATCGTGAAATTTGACAGTTATATAGAATTGAATGATTCATTGGAAAGAGTGTATTTGGATACTTATAACACAGTGTAGTACTGAAAGCTTGCACAAGAGAGTCCGTGGAGAAAGAGAAGCTGACTGGAAAGTTCTGTCTGTTTCATTATGTACAGCCATATGGAAAATGAATGTCATCGTCTCCAGGACATCATGGAGAAATTGATTCATGATGGAAAATTAGATGAGTATAGAGTTTCTTCGAGGGATGGGTGCCAAGGGACTTTGGGCCCCAGTCGACAAGGTACATAGCTTCTAGAGCTATGGCCTAGCAAAAACAAAAAGGTATGGTGATCAACACCATATTCAGAGAACCATAGCCGACAGGTTTCATTTCATGGAAGATGGAACTATACGTTAAGCAGTAAAGCATGTTTAAGTCGAGGAGTGTAACACTGTGGATGAAAATGTTCCATTAAAGTAGTGGAGAATGATAATGGATGAAATCATTTTCTAAAATAGAGGTTCAAATTGGGTGAAGGCCCCAAGTATTGGCCCAACGGTGATTTTTCCTTGATTGGGTATGTAACAACCCAGATTTTTAGACATTAAATTCAGAACATTTAAATTGTACTAAATGTTGAAATGGAATAATACAATGGATTATAATAACGAACTTAATTATTAAATGAATGGTGAACGTATTAAATTTTAATTAAATTTAAAACGAGCTCAAAATAGTCACGGTAGTTCGTAATTTATGATATAAACTTCAACTGAATATAGAAAATCCAATATAAGTCGGAATTCAACGAAACAAGAAATGTTAGGATCTATTTGATTATATTTTTCTAACAAAGGTGAAAAATTGAAATTTTGTCTTATAGATTGTGAGTTATGTCCAAATCAAAATTTTAGAAAGTCGCTATGGAATCGTTTATATACTATAACGATTTATTTAAATAATGAATCAATTTTTACTTAATTCGAATGTTGTTTTAATTTGAAATATCAAGTTATAAATCCAAATATGTTTATTTTAAAGTTTTATGATGTTCTAGTGGGATATATATATGATAATAATAATAATTTATTATTAAATAGAATTATTTTGGAATTAATTAATAGTTTAATTAATTTATTTAAACCTTAAAAATAGCCTTTTTGCAAACGGTCTCCTTTTTGACGAAACCAGTTCCATTGTGTTTGGAATATTTTATTATTATAAGATTTCAAGTTTCAAAACAATTTGAATTGTTATATGAGTGTACGAAATTAATTGTAAATCAATTGACGAGTTTAATATTCAAAATTTAGTTATTATTCCAAATAGACTCGGATTTCAACGAAACAAGTTTCGTTGGGTCCGTAATATAAAACTATAACGCGATGTAAATTTTCATCAAAATTGAAGCTCGGGTGTAGTCATTGGAAATTAAAACATCAAATGAGAAAGAGTGATAGACATGAACTAATATATTTATATAAAATATCTTAATTAAATAATAATAAAAATACTCTATGTAAACCTCACACCCCCTTTACTCGCCGTCAATCCCTAATTTTCCCTTCTCGATAGCTTCAAAACCACGAAACCGTTCTTTTCAGTTCCTGAAACAAATTATATAAAATCAAAAACAAATTCAAAAACTAAACCAAAATTTTGTAATTCAAATCCGCACAAGCTCTGCCTCGTCCACGATTTACACAGCTCAATCTCTTCTTTCGAAAACCAAAGTTTTGGGGCAGCAGAGGTTCAAGCGTCAGATTCTTCGATGTACGAACGGAACAGGGTCAGCGCGTGGGATGGTTTAGGTTTCGGGAGATAAACCGCACTGACTCCAGGTGGTTCGATGTAACACCCCAAATTTTAACGATATTAATAGAGGATAAATTAAATAATAATTAATTTAACATTCGAAATTAGAGGGAACGGACTACGCCATTGCGTCCGTCTCGAAATTCTGGTCAGAATGGACATTTGGTTTGCGTAAAACGGACACTATATGAAAAAGTTATGAGGGTTCGAAGTTTGTTTACGCACAAGATAAATATATATATACATATATAAAATAAATTCCAAAACCTTCAAAAACAATTCAAAAATCAAAATCGGGCCAAAGCGGGCAGAGAGGGAAAATTCCTGCTCGTGGGTGTCGACATAGGTGTCGACCCCCCTCCCCTCCCCCCCCCCCCCGACAGATCTGGGCAGAAATTCGTTTTACGTACCTGGACTTGATTCTGGGTCTGGTTCATTTATTCTAGGCTATAAATATGGTCCCTTATTCTCTTATTTTCTCCATTGGTGATCATAGAGGCCATATGCTGTCGGGTTGCAGATTGAAACAGAATCAAAGTCTACTACAATCAGTTTAGCTACTCAGAATTCAGATCTCTCTCTCTCTCTCACTCTAAATTTTCTGAACCTAACGCTGTGAGTTTCTAGTCACTTTTAGGTTTAAATGGATAAATGTGAATTATGATAGAGCACGAATTGGTATATGTTGTGAATCATGAACTTATGCAAGTTTATTATGTCATTATCCCTGGATCCAATATGATTATGGATATTCTACTATGCTGACTATGTAGATCCTGACTTGCAACTATATTCTGGGAAATGCGAACTTATTAATTTAGACCTAATCCTTTATGCTAATCACCTTTCACCTGTTATGTTGTAGTAATCACGATATGTTGTAAACTTGACATGTAGTGCCACCCTTTTAGATCCAATGTAACAACCCGAAAATCTGGGCCAGTTTAAAATTTTTATTTTGGCCATTTTAGCGAATTTTGAATATTTAAAATAGATTATTTTAAATAATATCGACGTAAAATTTATTTTGAATATAGAATCGACGTATATATTATACGCGTCGTCGTTAGAATATAAATATTTATATATAATTATAAATAGAATTGAAAATGGCGCGGTAGTTCGAAAATTCGATTTCGAATTTCAAATGAATATACAGAATTCAATATAAGTCAGAATTGAACGAAACAAGAAATATTTGAATCTATATAACTGTATCTTTGTAACGAAGTTAACAAACTGAGATTTCATCTTAGAAATGATAAGATATGTCCAGTTAAAAATTAGAAATAGTCGCTGTGGAATTTATATATATTTATATATATATAAGGCCCTTAAAAATAGCAATTTTGCAAACGACCTCGGATTTCGACGAAACCAGTTTTGTTGGGTCCGTGATGTAAAGTTATTGCTAGATTTCAAGTTTCATAATTTTTCGAATCAATATGTGAGCGTGGCAAAGGAAAACGTGTTTTGACCATTTCAGTTGATTTTAATCGACTGGAAATTGGCCATTTTTCCAACGGTCTCAGAATTCAACGAAACTAGTTTTGTTAGGACCGTATCGTCAATACGAAGCTAGAAAATATTTTTCTGGAATTTTTCTAGTTAGTATGTGACCCCGGTAATTTGAAATGTACGTTCAAATTTGAAAATTAAATGTTTTATACTTTAATTTGCGGAATAACTAACTGTAACAGTCAAAATGGCCTACGAAACATATTCCATTGTGTCCGGGACGGGGGTAATTAGCTAGGAGCGACATTCGTTGAGTTTGATTTGCTGTTCGTGATGATTTTTACTTTTAAAATGAATTAAATAATAAAAAAAAAAAAATCCCCTTATATCCTCTGGCCCCCCCCTTTTATCCCATTTCAGAAATTAGAAAAAAAAAAGAAAAAAAATATAACGCGATCGGGGGTGGGGGTGATTCCGCCGTCACCACCAAAGGGGCGCGCCTCCGACGCCGCCTCCAAGGGGACCGCCGCCTCCCCCAGTCTCGATTCCAGCAGCCCCTTCTCCTCCGTCCGCACCCCTCCCCTCGCGACAGCCCCTTCGTCGAAGCCCCCCTCCAGCGCTGACAGGCGCCGCGATACCCCCCTCCCCACCTCGACGACGCGACACCACAGCCCCCCCCCTCCAGAACTCGAGCGCCCTTCCCCCCCCCGTAAGTATTTTATTGTTGTTTTTTTTTATTTATTTTATTTTATTTATTTATTTTAATTCGTATAAAACTGAATTGTTTTAAAAAAAAAAAAAAAAAAAAAAAAAAAAAAAAAAAAAGGTAAGTTCTGATTTTTAAAATGATAAAAAAAACTGATTTTGTTTATTAGGAAAAAAAAACTGATTTGTTTATTAGAATAAAAAAAAACTGATTTTGTTTATTAAAATTTTAAAACTGATTTTTAACAAAAGAAAAACTGATTTTAAAATAAAAGAAAAAAAAACTGATTTTTATATAGTTTAAAAACTGAAAAAGATTGATTTTTAAAAACAGAAAAAGATGTGATTTTCAACAGCAACAAGATTTGATTTTTAGTAAATAAAATATGGATTTTCTTTATATGCAAGAAGCGATTAAAAATAGAATTTTTGTATGTTGAACTTCGATAGAAAAATTCGATTTTTATATATTGAACTTTGAACTAAAAATTCGATTTTTATATATTGAACTTTGAAATAAAAATTCGATTTTTATATATTGAACTTTGAAATAAAAATTCGATTTTTATATATTGAACTTTGAAATAAAAATTCGATTTTTATCTATTGAACTTTGAAATAAAAATTCGATTTTTATATATTGAACTTTGAAATAAAAATTCGATTTTTATATATTGAACTTTGAAATAAAAATTCGATTTTTATATATTGAACTTTGAAATAAAAATTCGATTTTTATATATTGAACTTAGAAATAAAAATTCGATTTTTATATATTGAACTTTGAAATAAAAATTCGATTTTTATATATTGAACTTTGAAATAAAAATTCGATTTTTATATATTGAACTTTGAAATAAAAATTCGATTTTTATATATTGAACTTTGAAATAAAAATTCGATTTTTATATATTGAACTTCGAACTAAAAATTCGATTTTTATATATTGAACTTTGAACTAAAAATTCGATTTTTATATATTGAACTTCGAACTAAAAATTCGATTTTTATATATTGAACTTTGAACTAAAAATTCGATTTTTATATATTGAACTTTGAACTAAAAATTCGATTTTTATATATTGAACTTTGAACTAAAAATTCGATTTTTATATATTGAACTTTGAACTAAAAATTCGATTTTTATATATGGAATAGCGAAGTAAAAATTCGATTTTTACATATGTAGTGAAAGCAGCAACGAAGGTGACAAAAAGGCGAAACGACGAAGACTTCTGCAAAAGAAGAGCCGTGGAGCTAGGATAGCTATAAGTGAGAATTTCTCACCTTTCAATTTATTTTTCTAGTTATATATATATATACTAGGATGCAGACGGTGCTTAGTAGCACCCGACACAATCGTCCACAGACCATGGACTTGTTTGATTGATTGATTGGTGATTGATTGCGATATTGGTTTGAATGTGATTTGTGGTATGAAAAATCGAATCGATGAATTGGTTAGGATTAGACGTGCGCCGTTATAAGGCGAAGGAGTAAGGCTAGGTTAGACTCTTACTCCAAATTTTGTGGTTTGCATAATGAATTGATTTGATTGATGTGTGAATGGCGTGGGCCTTCACTAGACCGGGGATAAGGCTAGGCCTTGTCCCGTTTCTAGTATCGTGCCGTTATGCCGCCGAAATTTTCTAAAATAAGTTAGAAAAATAAAAATATCATTTTATTTAAAGAATGAATTGAATAGAAGTTCATATGTTGAAATAAAATGTGTTATCGTTAAAAATATAATTTTTAACGTGAATGTGAATAAATAAATATTCATTTACAAACCGGATGGTTTGTTTATGTACACTTATTTGAATGACATTGATTGGGTCGATAAATTTTACACATCGCCTAACTGCACAAATAAAATATGTGTTTGATTGTTTGAAACCCCACACGGGTGTTAGGATGAAATTTGAAGTTCACTCATCCTGATTGATTAAATATGTCGATCGATTGATTGACAGGCTGTTATAAGCGTTGAATATCTATATTTGATGCTTATACAGTGTAGTGCACTTTGGTTGATGGTTGATTATTTTCAATGCTATTATATACATGTGTTGTATGAAAATCCATATAATTAATTTTATATGGTAATTGATTGGGCCTCATTCCAGTTTCGAAAAAAAAAAGAAATATTTGAAATAGAAATATTTGAAATAGAAATATTTGAAATAGAATATTTGAAAATAGAAATTTATGAAGCCGTGTTGATTAGATTGACGCCATTTTGACGTGAACGATATTTATATCGATTTTATTCATTTTTAAATGAATATTGAAACGTGATTTCGAAATCGAATATTTTGAAATGAAATGAATTGAAAACGATTTCGAAATGAATTGAATTGAAAACGAATTCAAAATGAATTGAAAACGATTTCGAAATGAATTGAATTGAAAACGATTTCGAAATGAATTGAATTGAAAACGAATTTGAAATGAATTGAAAACGATTTCGAAATGAATTGAATTGAAAACGAATTCAAAATGAATTGAAAACGATTTCGAAATGAATTGAATTGAAAACGATTTCGAAATGAATTGAATTGAAAACGAATTCAAAATGAATTGAAAACGATTTCGAAATGAATTGAATTGAAAACGAATTCAAAATGAATTGAAAACGATTTCGAAATGAATTGAATTGAAAACGAATTCAAAATGAATTGAAAACGATTTCGAAATGAATTGAATTGAAAACGAATTCAAAATGAATTGAAAACGATTTCGAAATGAATTGAATTGAAAACGAATTCAAAATGAATTGAAAACGATTTCGAAATGAATTGAATTGAAAACGAATTCAAAATGAATTGAAAACGATTTCGAAATGAATTGAATTGAAAACGAATTCAAAATGAATTGAAAACGATTTCGAAATGAATTGAATTGAAAACGATTTCGAAATGAATTGAATTGAAAACGAATTCAAATGGAATTGAAAGCGAATTGAAATGAATTCAAATTGAATTGAAATTCGAATTGAATAGAAATGAATTTTAAAACGAATTTATAAAGAAGAATTCAATTTTGCTTTGAATTGAAATAGAAGTTGAAATAGAATTTGAAACGAATTTAAAACTATTTATATAATTCGTTTTAAATAGAAATCGACGAAATATATATTATATATATTATATATATAATATAATGGCCTGAATAGAACGCGCCGCGCCGCGGCAGTTCGCGAATTTCGACCATTTATTTCAAACGGACATTACGGGAGATCCGACCGTCGGATTCTCCTAAAACCGGAACCGTTGGGTTCGTATCGAAAAGAGCTTTCTAATGAATGTTAGAAATTTGAAATCTAACGGTTGGATTTGGAATTATGTCCAAATCAAATTCGAAAAAGGTCGCTGTAAGTGCAGTTCGATGGCCGTTGATGGAAATCGACTGTACGGGCCTTGATAAAATTATTAAAAATAGTAATAATTTGTGTAAAATCATAAGAAATGATTTGTGAAAGTTTAGGATGAAAAACTCCATATTTGAAAAGATAAAAATAGATTTTTATCGAAATGAACTAGTTTTGAACTAGAATTATAATTCTATTTATTTTTAAATAAATAAATTGAATTCGAAAAGGGTTTTAAAAGTAACCAAAATTCCAATGATTGCATTGGGGTGGATTTGAATCGAAATTGTCTTCGGAATATTTCGATATTGGAATTCGGGATTATACAGGTGTTGTTATGGAAATTTGAAAGATATATATATTTATATCGTTATTTCCAATACGACATTTGTTAGTCGTAGAATTTGATATTGAATATAAGCCGATATATTTTCTATTCAGAGCCTTGTATTGAATATCGAATGTGATTTGGGTTTGTCGTGAATGGTGTCTTCACTAACACTGTTCTTGAACCCAGCTGAGAAAAGATTAAATCTTTTGATTTAGATTTAATGAAGTGTACCAATTAAATAAATTTAATTGGAATTGAATTGATATTGATTTTTGGGTTTATCGTGAACAGTGTTTTAAATAACACTTGTTCTTTAACCCGATAATTAATGAATGTGATTTGGGTTTGTCGTGAATGGTGTCTTCACTAACACTGTTCTTGAACCCAGCTGAGAAAAGATTAAATCTTTTTATTTAGATTTAATGAAGTGTACCAATTAAATGATATTTAATTGGAATTGAATTGGTATTGATTTTTGGGTTTATCGTGAACAGTGTTTTAAATAACACTTGTTCTTTAACCCGATAATTAATGGAATGTGATTTTGGGTTTATCGTGAATCGTGTTTTAAATGACACTGATTCTTTAACCCAGATAAGGATTAAAACTAAGTGGAGTTTTAATGAATCTTTAATTAGATTGAAAAGATCGAGAATGGAGTATCACTAGTTTTGCTCCAGGCGATAGTTAAATCTTTAATTAGATTTGAATGTGAAATTTAGAAACTAACTGGCGGTTAGCCAAGCAGAATGGTTTTCTGGATATTGATCTGATGCTGGTTTCGGCCTTCGGGGTTAATATTTGGGGAATTATTCTCTTGATTAATTTACGGTTAGTGACTAATGAATTGGAATGAGGCGTATGTTGTGTTTGTGTAACACTTATTTAAAATATACGCGAGTTATTCGGAAAGGCCGGGTTTATCCCATTCTGAATAACTGATACGACGATAAGTCGAAGATGAAGACGATGGTCGAAGACCGGAGGTCTTCACGTCGTTTGGGTGATAACTGATGATCTTGATTGGGCTGTACACCCAAGAAGATGGAAACAGTTAGTGATCGTCCAGACGTACTTGGAGATCGATGGATATGCGAGGTACTAGGTGCCTCCGGTTTCGTTCAGACCCAGAACGGACTTGTAAATGGACTGTGTGTCTGACATCGGATTTCATTCTGTGTGACTGATATCGGTTGCATAGGATGGTTTGCCAGTGTGGCATGCTAAGATGCAAATGATCAAGGCTTCTGTTGAAAAGCAAAGTCTTGTGGTTGATGATCAAAGCACGGCCTTTGTGGCGTAGCTTTGTGTAACGTTTACCTCGCGTGTTTCACACCAGGTATGAACCAAAAACGGGAGACGGACCTCAGGGAGGACTTGCGTTTCTTTCTAGCTAGAAGTGGCGTCAGTGGTTTTACACGCCCTGACGAGTTTGACTTATGTGGTTGTTGCGGTTGCGAGGCGCCTCGGTTATATCGGTTTCGGCCGAATGCATTCTGGTCGGCTGACGGACCAGACTTACACCCCATAGGGTGGGGAGACGTATTGTTCAGGCATAATAATCCACTCCGTGTGGACCGGCCCTGACGATCCAAGGGGCAGTTGCGGCTGTTCCTGAGGCTCGGGCTAGACAGTCTCGAATCGGTTGAGGACGATCCCTGGCCTCGGTTCATAGATGGAAAACCAATTTCCAAATACGTGACACTTGCGGTTTTATTTGTAAACCTATATATGGCGACATAGTGGCATGGGACGCTCATGTCGCCTATGATTGATACTTATGATTTGAAGTTGTTTTATACACTATGCACTTATAAGAGTATCAAATGATTTGTTTTAAACGTATCCAGCATTCTTTGGCTGTTATAAGGGAAAACCCTATCCCCCGGCTTGCGTTTGCATTGTGTGATAGGACCTGGGTCTTATAACAGCTTCATTTTTCTTTATTTAGCATTGCGCTGTTTGTTTTATGCACTGGTATTCTTGGGAGGAAACCCGTTCCGTGTTATACGGCGTGGTCCCTTGATTTACCTAATGATTTAAAATAAAGATTAATAACTGTTTTAGTTCTCACACCAGTCACATGACTGACCTGGAGTTTATTGTTTTAACCTAAACTCTGGGTGCCCCTATTTTGACACGGGCAGCTAGTAGTTTCGGTTTTGCAGATTTATATTCACAGGATCCTGGTTTACAGCTGGAACGATATCCGGAAAGTTTTGTATCCGCATATCTTCTTCTAGTTGTGTATTGTATTATTTTCCGCTGCTATGTATTTAAATGTAATTTAAATCTCTGATATTTCTGTGTAATATTCATTTATACTCTGTATATTCTTGTAATCTGATGCACTGTTGTTATATATAGTGAAATGTTCTTCTGTATGCGTTCTGTTTTGTCCTGTTCTCAAACGATAAGGCGTTTTCGAACGGTCTGGGTCGGTTTAGCGATTGGTTCGGACCGAGCGAGATTCCTTGCCGTCACAGGTGGTATCAGAGCTTTGGTTTACAAAGCTCAGAGAACAAGGCACATTAGAAACATACGAAAGAATTCATCAGATATTGGATTAGCAAGATCCAATTAGAATGACTCGTTAGAGATGGGATCAGTAGTATCCTAGAACGAGTGTGAAGAGTATATTTTTAAAATGAAAGTCAAATTTGTTTTGAAAATTTAAATCAATTATTCGTATTTGATTATTTATATGGATGTGGACAATCGAGTATATATAGATTTCGCGTATACGCGTCATGAACGTATATTCGAAGTTTTAATATATTGGATAGATATAGCATCACACTCTAGTCGCCCGGAGATATTATTGATGATAGCGATCGCATCATCAACATTTATGTTCGTGTTTCGAAGGTGTGATTTTCTATATATTTCCTATTGACTGGTGTGAGAACCAAAATTAGATAGGGCCTATTGTTGTGATTTGGCATCAAAAATCTGATTTTTGTATATATATCAAATTTATGGATTTGAAACTCTAATTCACTAATTGATTGATGTTTGTGTAGTTTGTTTGTTTGTTTGATAATTTTGTGCCATTATGCCTAATGTGATCGAATAATGAATTGTATTGAAATTTGGTTGCGTTTGCTAGCATATACATATATATCATTGAACAGGTCATAGCAAGGAGGCTAGAGCCAGAGAATAAAATTTGTTTGCCCGACAAATAGGTACATGTTTACTAAATAATTTCCTGTTTTGTTTGGGTGATGATGATTTTGTGAGCCTATTGGCTAGCCGCTTGGCTTTTTCTTTTTCTTTTTGAGATCTGAAGGACCGGGAACGCTATTTGCAATTTCCCGATGCTCCCATTGCAGGGGAGGTTATGGCGAAATTTTTCGAAAATTTAGGGTGTTAGCCAAATTTTTGAAATTTTGAAAATTCTCAGAAACTGAAAAGTTGGAGAACGGAAGCCAAATCGAATGTAGAGCTGAATAATCAAACCACTTTCGACTTTGTTCCTTTTCGGGGACGAAAAGTTTTAAGTGGGGGAGATTGTAACAACCCGAAAATCTGGGCCAGTTTAAAATTTTTATTTTGGCCATTTTAGCGAATTTTGAATATTTAAAATAGATTATTTTAAATAATATCGACGTAAAATTTATTTTGAATATAGAATCGACGTATATATTATACGCGTCGTCGTTAGAATATAAATATTTATATATAATTATAAATAGAATTGAAAATGGCGCGGTAGTTCGAAAATTCGATTTCGAATTTCAAATGAATATACAGAATTCAATATAAGTCAGAATTGAACGAAACAAGAAATATTTGAATCTATATAACTGTATCTTTGTAACGAAGTTAACAAACTGAGATTTCATCTTAGAAATGATAAGATATGTCCAGTTAAAAATTAGAAATAGTCGCTGTGGAATTTATATATATTTATATATATATAAGGCCCTTAAAAATAGCAATTTTGCAAACGACCTCGGATTTCGACGAAACCAGTTTTGTTGGGTCCGTGATGTAAAGTTATTGCTAGATTTCAAGTTTCATAATTTTTCGAATCAATATGTGAGCGTGGCAAAGGAAAACGTGTTTTGACCATTTCAGTTGATTTTAATCGACTGGAAATTGGCCATTTTTCCAACGGTCTCAGAATTCAACGAAACTAGTTTTGTTAGGACCGTATCGTCAATACGAAGCTAGAAAATATTTTTCTGGAATTTTTCTAGTTAGTATGTGACCCCGGTAATTTGAAATGTACGTTCAAATTTGAAAATTAAATGTTTTATACTTTAATTTGCGGAATAACTAACTGTAACAGTCAAAATGGCCTACGAAACATATTCCATTGTGTCCGGGACGGGGGTAATTAGCTAGGAGCGACATTCGTTGAGTTTGATTTGCTGTTCGTGATGATTTTTACTTTTAAAATGAATTAAATAATAAAAAAAAAAAAATCCCCTTATATCCTCTGGCCCCCCCCTTTTATCCCATTTCAGAAATTAGAAAAAAAAAAGAAAAAAAATATAACGCGATCGGGGGTGGGGGTGATTCCGCCGTCACCACCAAAGGGGCGCGCCTCCGACGCCGCCTCCAAGGGGACCGCCGCCTCCCCCAGTCTCGATTCCAGCAGCCCCTTCTCCTCCGTCCGCACCCCTCCCCTCGCGACAGCCCCTTCGTCGAAGCCCCCCTCCAGCGCTGACAGGCGCCGCGATACCCCCCTCCCCACCTCGACGACGCGACACCACAGCCCCCCCCCCTCCAGAACTCGAGCGCCCTTCCCCCCCCCGTAAGTATTTTATTGTTGTTTTTTTTTATTTATTTTATTTTATTTATTTATTTTAATTCGTATAAAACTGAATTGTTTTAAAAAAAAAAAAAAAAAAAAAAAAAAAAAAAAGGTAAGTTCTGATTTTTAAAATGATAAAAAAAAACTGATTTTGTTTATTAGGAAAAAAAAACTGATTTGTTTATTAGAATAAAAAAAAACTGATTTTGTTTATTAAAATTTTAAAACTGATTTTTAACAAAAGAAAAACTGATTTTAAAATAAAAGAAAAAAAAACTGATTTTTATATAGTTTAAAAACTGAAAAAGATTGATTTTTAAAAACAGAAAAAGATGTGATTTTCAACAGCAACAAGATTTGATTTTTAGTAAATAAAATATGGATTTTCTTTATATGCAAGAAGCGATTAAAAATAGAATTTTTGTATGTTGAACTTCGATAGAAAAATTCGATTTTTATATATTGAACTTTGAACTAAAAATTCGATTTTTATATATTGAACTTTGAAATAAAAATTCGATTTTTATATATTGAACTTTGAAATAAAAATTCGATTTTTATATATTGAACTTTGAAATAAAAATTCGATTTTTATCTATTGAACTTTGAAATAAAAATTCGATTTTTATATATTGAACTTTGAAATAAAAATTCGATTTTTATATATTGAACTTTGAAATAAAAATTCGATTTTTATATATTGAACTTTGAAATAAAAATTCGATTTTTATATATTGAACTTAGAAATAAAAATTCGATTTTTATATATTGAACTTTGAAATAAAAATTCGATTTTTATATATTGAACTTTGAAATAAAAATTCGATTTTTATATATTGAACTTTGAAATAAAAATTCGATTTTTATATATTGAACTTTGAAATAAAAATTCGATTTTTATATATTGAACTTCGAACTAAAAATTCGATTTTTATATATTGAACTTTGAACTAAAAATTCGATTTTTATATATTGAACTTCGAACTAAAAATTCGATTTTTATATATTGAACTTTGAACTAAAAATTCGATTTTTATATATTGAACTTTGAACTAAAAATTCGATTTTTATATATTGAACTTTGAACTAAAAATTCGATTTTTATATATTGAACTTTGAACTAAAAATTCGATTTTTATATATGGAATAGCGAAGTAAAAATTCGATTTTTACATATGTAGTGAAAGCAGCAACGAAGGTGACAAAAAGGCGAAACGACGAAGACTTCTGCAAAAGAAGAGCCGTGGAGCTAGGATAGCTATAAGTGAGAATTTCTCACCTTTCAATTTATTTTTCTAGTTATATATATATATACTAGGATGCAGACGGTGCTTAGTAGCACCCGACACAATCGTCCACAGACCATGGACTTGTTTGATTGATTGATTGGTGATTGATTGCGATATTGGTTTGAATGTGATTTGTGGTATGAAAAATCGAATCGATGAATTGGTTAGGATTAGACGTGCGCCGTTATAAGGCGAAGGAGTAAGGCTAGGTTAGACTCTTACTCCAAATTTTGTGGTTTGCATAATGAATTGATTTGATTGATGTGTGAATGGCGTGGGCCTTCACTAGACCGGGGATAAGGCTAGGCCTTGTCCCGTTTCTAGTATCGTGCCGTTATGCCGCCGAAATTTTCTAAAATAAGTTAGAAAAATAAAAATATCATTTTATTTAAAGAATGAATTGAATAGAAGTTCATATGTTGAAATAAAATGTGTTATCGTTAAAAATATAATTTTTAACGTGAATGTGAATAAATAAATATTCATTTACAAACCGGATGGTTTGTTTATGTACACTTATTTGAATGACATTGATTGGGTCGATAAATTTTACACATCGCCTAACTGCACAAATAAAATATGTGTTTGATTGTTTGAAACCCCACACGGGTGTTAGGATGAAATTTGAAGTTCACTCATCCTGATTGATTAAATATGTCGATCGATTGATTGACAGGCTGTTATAAGCGTTGAATATCTATATTTGATGCTTATACAGTGTAGTGCACTTTGGTTGATGGTTGATTATTTTCAATGCTATTATATACATGTGTTGTATGAAAATCCATATAATTAATTTTATATGGTAATTGATTGGGCCTCATTCCAGTTTCGAAAAAAAAAAGAAATATTTGAAATAGAAATATTTGAAATAGAAATATTTGAAATAGAATATTTGAAAATAGAAATTTATGAAGCCGTGTTGATTAGATTGACGCCATTTTGACGTGAACGATATTTATATCGATTTTATTCATTTTTAAATGAATATTGAAACGTGATTTCGAAATCGAATATTTTGAAATGAAATGAATTGAAAACGATTTCGAAATGAATTGAATTGAAAACGAATTCAAAATGAATTGAAAACGATTTCGAAATGAATTGAATTGAAAACGATTTCGAAATGAATTGAATTGAAAACGAATTTGAAATGAATTGAAAACGATTTCGAAATGAATTGAATTGAAAACGAATTCAAAATGAATTGAAAACGATTTCGAAATGAATTGAATTGAAAACGATTTCGAAATGAATTGAATTGAAAACGAATTCAAAATGAATTGAAAACGATTTCGAAATGAATTGAATTGAAAACGAATTCAAAATGAATTGAAAACGATTTCGAAATGAATTGAATTGAAAACGAATTCAAAATGAATTGAAAACGATTTCGAAATGAATTGAATTGAAAACGAATTCAAAATGAATTGAAAACGATTTCGAAATGAATTGAATTGAAAACGAATTCAAAATGAATTGAAAACGATTTCGAAATGAATTGAATTGAAAACGAATTCAAAATGAATTGAAAACGATTTCGAAATGAATTGAATTGAAAACGAATTCAAAATGAATTGAAAACGATTTCGAAATGAATTGAATTGAAAACGATTTCGAAATGAATTGAATTGAAAACGAATTCAAATGGAATTGAAAGCGAATTGAAATGAATTCAAATTGAATTGAAATTCGAATTGAATAGAAATGAATTTTAAAACGAATTTATAAAGAAGAATTCAATTTTGCTTTGAATTGAAATAGAAGTTGAAATAGAATTTGAAACGAATTTAAAACTATTTATATAATTCGTTTTAAATAGAAATCGACGAAATATATATTATATATATTATATATATAATATAATGGCCTGAATAGAACGCGCCGCGCCGCGGCAGTTCGCGAATTTCGACCATTTATTTCAAACGGACATTACGGGAGATCCGACCGTCGGATTCTCCTAAAACCGGAACCGTTGGGTTCGTATCGAAAAGAGCTTTCTAATGAATGTTAGAAATTTGAAATCTAACGGTTGGATTTGGAATTATGTCCAAATCAAATTCGAAAAAGGTCGCTGTAAGTGCAGTTCGATGGCCGTTGATGGAAATCGACTGTACGGGCCTTGATAAAATTATTAAAAATAGTAATAATTTGTGTAAAATCATAAGAAATGATTTGTGAAAGTTTAGGATGAAAAACTCCATATTTGAAAAGATAAAAATAGATTTTTATCGAAATGAACTAGTTTTGAACTAGAATTATAATTCTATTTATTTTTAAATAAATAAATTGAATTCGAAAAGGGTTTTAAAAGTAACCAAAATTCCAATGATTGCATTGGGGTGGATTTGAATCGAAATTGTCTTCGGAATATTTCGATATTGGAATTCGGGATTATACAGGTGTTGTTATGGAAATTTGAAAGATATATATATTTATATCGTTATTTCCAATACGACATTTGTTAGTCGTAGAATTTGATATTGAATATAAGCCGATATATTTTCTATTCAGAGCCTTGTATTGAATATCGAATGTGATTTGGGTTTGTCGTGAATGGTGTCTTCACTAACACTGTTCTTGAACCCAGCTGAGAAAAGATTAAATCTTTTGATTTAGATTTAATGAAGTGTACCAATTAAATAAATTTAATTGGAATTGAATTGATATTGATTTTTGGGTTTATCGTGAACAGTGTTTTAAATAACACTTGTTCTTTAACCCGATAATTAATGAATGTGATTTGGGTTTGTCGTGAATGGTGTCTTCACTAACACTGTTCTTGAACCCAGCTGAGAAAAGATTAAATCTTTTTATTTAGATTTAATGAAGTGTACCAATTAAATGATATTTAATTGGAATTGAATTGGTATTGATTTTTGGGTTTATCGTGAACAGTGTTTTAAATAACACTTGTTCTTTAACCCGATAATTAATGGAATGTGATTTTGGGTTTATCGTGAATCGTGTTTTAAATGACACTGATTCTTTAACCCAGATAAGGATTAAAACTAAGTGGAGTTTTAATGAATCTTTAATTAGATTGAAAAGATCGAGAATGGAGTATCACTAGTTTTGCTCCAGGCGATAGTTAAATCTTTAATTAGATTTGAATGTGAAATTTAGAAACTAACTGGCGGTTAGCCAAGCAGAATGGTTTTCTGGATATTGATCTGATGCTGGTTTCGGCCTTCGGGGTTAATATTTGGGGAATTATTCTCTTGATTAATTTACGGTTAGTGACTAATGAATTGGAATGAGGCGTATGTTGTGTTTGTGTAACACTTATTTAAAATATACGCGAGTTATTCGGAAAGGCCGGGTTTATCCCATTCTGAATAACTGATACGACGATAAGTCGAAGATGAAGACGATGGTCGAAGACCGGAGGTCTTCACGTCGTTTGGGTGATAACTGATGATCTTGATTGGGCTGTACACCCAAGAAGATGGAAACAGTTAGTGATCGTCCAGACGTACTTGGAGATCGATGGATATGCGAGGTACTAGGTGCCTCCGGTTTCGTTCAGACCCAGAACGGACTTGTAAATGGACTGTGTGTCTGACATCGGATTTCATTCTGTGTGACTGATATCGGTTGCATAGGATGGTTTGCCAGTGTGGCATGCTAAGATGCAAATGATCAAGGCTTCTGTTGAAAAGCAAAGTCTTGTGGTTGATGATCAAAGCACGGCCTTTGTGGCGTAGCTTTGTGTAACGTTTACCTCGCGTGTTTCACACCAGGTATGAACCAAAAACGGGAGACGGACCTCAGGGAGGACTTGCGTTTCTTTCTAGCTAGAAGTGGCGTCAGTGGTTTTACACGCCCTGACGAGTTTGACTTATGTGGTTGTTGCGGTTGCGAGGCGCCTCGGTTATATCGGTTTCGGCCGAATGCATTCTGGTCGGCTGACGGACCAGACTTACACCCCATAGGGTGGGGAGACGTATTGTTCAGGCATAATAATCCACTCCGTGTGGACCGGCCCTGACGATCCAAGGGGCAGTTGCGGCTGTTCCTGAGGCTCGGGCTAGACAGTCTCGAATCGGTTGAGGACGATCCCTGGCCTCGGTTCATAGATGGAAAACCAATTTCCAAATACGTGACACTTGCGGTTTTATTTGTAAACCTATATATGGCGACATAGTGGCATGGGACGCTCATGTCGCCTATGATTGATACTTATGATTTGAAGTTGTTTTATACACTATGCACTTATAAGAGTATCAAATGATTTGTTTTAAACGTATCCAGCATTCTTTGGCTGTTATAAGGGAAAACCCTATCCCCCGGCTTGCGTTTGCATTGTGTGATAGGACCTGGGTCTTATAACAGCTTCATTTTTCTTTATTTAGCATTGCGCTGTTTGTTTTATGCACTGGTATTCTTGGGAGGAAACCCGTTCCGTGTTATACGGCGTGGTCCCTTGATTTACCTAATGATTTAAAATAAAGATTAATAACTGTTTTAGTTCTCACACCAGTCACATGACTGACCTGGAGTTTATTGTTTTAACCTAAACTCTGGGTGCCCCTATTTTGACACGGGCAGCTAGTAGTTTCGGTTTTGCAGATTTATATTCACAGGATCCTGGTTTACAGCTGGAACGATATCCGGAAAGTTTTGTATCCGCATATCTTCTTCTAGTTGTGTATTGTATTATTTTCCGCTGCTATGTATTTAAATGTAATTTAAATCTCTGATATTTCTGTGTAATATTCATTTATACTCTGTATATTCTTGTAATCTGATGCACTGTTGTTATATATAGTGAAATGTTCTTCTGTATGCGTTCTGTTTTGTCCTGTTCTCAAACGATAAGGCGTTTTCGAACGGTCTGGGTCGGTTTAGCGACTGGTTCGGACCGAGCGAGATTCCTTGCCGTCACATCCAATCATGCTACTATGTCACTCTAATTTTGTTAGACATCTAAATGACAAGTTTAGACCATGTTATGTGGACTTTGACATTGTAGTTGCCACAAGTTCATCAGCTCTATGTTCACCCTATTATGATGATTACATGTCCATTCACCTTGTCGTCATGCTTATGCCAAAACTGTGCTGAAGCTGTCACCTTTGTCACTCCCTTTTTATTGTTATGGTGAGGCTACTTTGTAGCCTCGACGACGCCAAAATACATGCGATCACGTTAGTTAGGAAACGGGGAAAAAGGGGATTTATAATTGGCATAATTTATATAATGTTTATATAAGTTGGACATATAATTCAAATAGGGAAACATAGAAATAATCACCTATAATGACATAGGTAAATTTGGGTAAAAATGGCATAATTTGAATATGACCATTTATGGATCTGTAATTCAAATTGTTGTTGCATAATAGGTATTGACACCTATAAAAGGAAAGGATTAATTAATTGGTAAGTTAATTAAAAATGGAATGTTAGGAATTGTAATTGTATTTATGACACGAGGTTAGGTTACGTTAGTGGTGGAAGTCTGCCCGGACCCGACCGACATATCCAGCAACCATTAGTGTTGAACCTAATGTGGGAGGTCTAAGTACGTAAATCCGAATCGGGCTAAGACACGAGGTTAGGCCCAACTATGGAATAAGACTGCCCGGACCCGACCGGCATATCCAGCATCCACATGTTGCAGGCCTAACGTAGGAGGTCTAACCCAGTATGAAACCATAATTGGATGTGGTAATAGAATTGGACTACTTAACCTAATTTAATTCATAATGATTGTATGACTATGAACTTAAGTTAGGGCTAAGTAAAACTGGATGAGTAGTGGGTTGGTTAAGTAAATTAGAAGGGGTGGGTAATATATAGATATACAGGCCCACAAACTTAACCCAACAAGGTTATGTAATTAAAGGCACCTGATGGTATACAAAGCCGGTGGAAATTAGAATAAATTTATGTAAATAAAGACACCCTTTAGGGTAAGCATAACTAGTATAGGACTATGTAATTAAAGATACCTAGGGGTATACATAATAAGTGAAAAACCTAGTGGGGATAAAGACAAAGTCGAGAGCTTGTATCATATTGTGTTGGACCCGTTTCAATCAGTAACCCGGAGTAGGTATCAAATAAAGAACTCCGTACTAGGCGGAGATAAGGGCACGCTTACTGATTGATTGTAAGAGATCCAAATGGGACGGACGGTGTGGAAGGCATAAACCGACCAAGGACATGAGCGTGCGTAGGCCGGGCAGAGGGGGCTAAGACGATCGTGACACCAGTAGATTTGGTTGTGCACCTCTTGGGTTGCCACTTTAGGAAGTGGTACCCCCTACTGTGGGGCTAGCACAGGGTATCTACGGAATAGGAAGCCGATCGATTAGGGTAATGGTTAGGGTACACTCGGACGTATACCCTAAGTCTACCAACTTATTGTGGAAGGGATCATCTAACTTTAGTTATACTAGTAGTAGTGTAGAGTCGTCATTAGTGAATTATGTGTACAACTTACCTTATCTGCCTTGTCACACCTACCATTTATATAGTGACCTCTCTTACCCACTTTATGCCTGTCGTGTTCACCTTTATTTATTTACTGGCTAAAAGTAACTAGACTCGCCAGACTTTATGTCTGACCCCTTTGTTTTCCCTCTCTCTTCCGTTCCCTCACCCCACAGGTTCTGAGGGAGGAAACACCCAGGCTTAGTCAGGACTTGGATATTATCTTGCTGGAAGCTACTTCTGGAGTATGGCTCAAGTCTTTGTCTCTAAGATGGCTTACTCTTTTTATTGGGAAATGATGTTTTTCTTTAATACTTATGTACTTTGATGATGCAAGACAGAAGTATTTTGTTGTAATGGTTTTATGAATTATGGTATTGTGAACTACGGTATTATGTTTTATGTTGAAATAAAAATTAGAAATTTCCGCTACTATCTTATTTATCTATATCTTGTAATTATTCTGTGTTTGTTTACCAACAACGCTTCACGAAACTTAATGCATTCCCTTAGTGAGTGACATTAACGGACGTGGGGTATCACACTTGGTATCAGAGCTGAAGGTTACCAGATTAGATAAAAGTTTTGAAAAATATTATTCAAAAAGGTTTTAAAGGAAAGTGTTTTCAAAAAGAAAAGTCTATTTTGAAAATATTCCCCAAGAAGCCATATGTAATATCCTTCGGGCCTTTATCTAAAATTCTTCCTTTTTCCCTTTTTCAGCATGTCTGTGGATCAAAACATTCCTAATATCCCATAGGGCATCATGATACCCGGATGGTTCCGGAGATATTTGGAAGCCACAGCGCCTGCTGAAGGCCAGAGAAACGCACCTCCTCCTGTTGCCCTAGTCATTCCTCCTCTTCCTCCCCTACCAACAGCAGATAACTTCGCCAAAATCTGTAAGGATTTCCGTGCTATGGGAGGGAAGCCATTCCATGGGAATGAGACATTTGTGGAAGCTCAAAATTGGCTTAAGGAGACCAAGGACTTATTCATAATCTTTGAAGTTGAGGACCGAAGAAAGATTCAGTTAGCTGCTTGGCTGTTAAAAGACGAAGCCTCATTTTGGTGGCAAGTCACCCAGGCTGGACGTCCGGTGGAAACCTGGGAAGATTTCAGATAGAGGTTCGAGATGAAATTTATTTCCCAAGCTAAGCGAAGCATACGATGGAGAGGTTCTTAGCGCTCAAGCATGGGAACTTGACGGTGAAGGAGTATGTGAACAAGTTCAACCAGCTGGCAAGGTTCGGACTAGAGTTGGTGGGTGGATACACCACACAAAAAGGCTTTATGACTTGCTAAAGGACTAAATGAGCCTCTGCATGGTCTTGCTATGTCCCATATTCCTATGGGGGCCACCTTTGAAAGGCTTGTGGATATGGACCTAATGCATAAAGAGGACAAGGGAGAGAAAAAGGAAGCAAAGACTGAGGGGACATCGCAGAATAGGAAGGCTTGGCCCAAGAAAGGCAACAGCAACAACAGCCACAGCAAAAGAAAGGAGGGAAAGATGTCAAAGGCAAGGATAAGAGGAAATGTCACAATTATGGGAAGGAAGGTCACTTGATCAAGGACAGTAAGAGAAGGAAGGGCAATTGCTTTAAATGTGGAGAGGTCTGACACTTCTCTAAGGAGTGCCAGAAGAAACAGGGACCGGGTCAGAGGGCAGGAACTTCTGGAGGGTAGGTGCATGATCTCGCCGTCAGTGCTCCTGAAAGAGGTAGAAAAATTTCCATAGAAAGATTAGTTTCTCTTTCAAACCATCAAGTTAGAACACTTTTTGATTCTGGTGCTTCACACTCGTTTATATCTAGTTCTGTGGTTGAATCTCTGCACTTAGTTACTAGTATTGTAGTAGACCCCGTGGCTGTTTCAAACCACATCGGTGGTTCGACTCATTTATCGATGATTTGTAGGGGTTTGAAATTATCGATGTTAGGCGTCGAGTTTGAATGCGATGCATATATGCTTGGGTTTATGGGTTATGGGTTGATTCTAGGAATGGATTGGCTTACCACATATGGATCCGTTTTAGATTGTGAAAGGAGGGTTGTCAGGCTCCCAGCTTGTCATGGGAGGACCCTCGAAGTTTCTTGTGACCCCAAGGGTTTGTTATGCTTAGCTTCCTAGAGTTTTTAGATGCATCCATAGATGACTTGCAATCTGTTCCAGTGGTTCGGGATTACACCAATGTTTTTGATGAGGAACAGGGTTTACCTCCAAGGCACGATATTGACTTCCGCATATATCTGGTGGACAATGCAAAGCCAGTTGTGTTATCAGTATGCCACATGGCTCCAAGGGAAAGGAGGGAGCTGAGTAAGCAAGTAGGGGAGCTACTTGGGAAAGGGTTCATCAGACGAAGCATATCTGAAAGTGGTGCTCCAGTAGTATTCACAACTAAAGCAGATGGATCACTTCGTCTGTGTGTTGACTATATAGAATTAAATAAGCTTACCAAAAAGAATAGGCATCTTCTTCCAAGAATTGATGATTTATTTGATCAGCTCGTTGGTGCCTTAGTATTTTCTTAGTTGGTCTTGGCTACAGGGTTCCATCAATTGAGAGTGGCTGAGGATAGCATAGATAAGACTGCTTTCAGAACTCCGGATGGTTTCTTTGAATGGCTAGTGATGCCTTTTGGGATGACAAATGCACCTGCCTATTTTGTTGATTTGATGAGTAGGGTGTTTTGGGAATTCCTAAACAAATTCATCGTATCTTCATTGATGATATTTTGATCTTCTCCAAGACCGAAGAAGAGCATGCCCAACATCTGAGGGAAGTTTTGAAAACCCTCTGTGACCACCAGCTAAAAGAAAAGTTCTCCAATTGACATTTCTGGAGAAAGGAGGTAAGATTCTTGGGGAATGTAGTCTCCAAAGAAGGGATAGTTGTAGATCCCGCGAAGGTGGTTGCAGTGCAAGATTGGCAGATTCCTAAAAACGCAACAGAGGTGAGAAGCTTTCTTGGGTTGGCAGGTTACTATAGGAAGTTCATTAAGGACTTCGCGAATATATCAGCCCCTCTCACTAGGCTGACAAAGAATAATTTGGTGTTTTCATGGGATATAGACTGTGATGTTGCTTCCCAATGGCTGAAAAGGGCTCTGACAACAGCCCCAGCTTGACCTTGCCCAACGGAAGTAAAGTGTTTACTGTTTACACTAATGCGTGCAGTACAAGGCTTGGTGCGGTACTGATGCAAGAAGGGAAATTAATACGTTATGGGAGTAGGCAGTTGAGAGTTCATGAAAAGATCTACCCCATCCATGATCTAGAACTAGCTGCCATAGTATTTTCATTGAAGACGTGGCGTCATTATTTACTGGGAGAAAGATTCGAGTTGTACACCAATCACAAATCTCTCAAGTACCTTTTCTCTCAGAAGGATCTCAACTTAAGGCAACAACGGTGGATGGAATTCTTAGCTTCATACGATTTTGAGATTTCTTATACCCCTGGCAAGGGTAATGTGGTTGTAGACGCACTAAGTAGGCAGAGGATGGCTCTGAGTCCTCTGTTTGTGGAAAGAGAGAACTTGGAGTTCATATCAGCTTTTTATTTTAGACCCTCCATCGAAGTCTTTCCTGATTTATTTACATCCTTGGAGATACGACCGACTCTTGTGGAGCAGATAGAAGCTTCGCAACAAGATGACCCACATATTCTAGACATTATGAATAAGCTCAGAAGAGGGGAGACTTCTAGTCACCTCAGTAGATATGCCATAGATGAAAAGGGGTGGTTGCTACGAGATGGAAGGCTTTTTGTTCCTCAGACTGGAAGCTTGTAAAGGCAGTCCTAGAAGAAGCCCACCATTCTAAGATGACTATTCATCTAGGCGGCAAAAAGATGTATAGAGACATGAAAAGGGTTTTCTTTTGGGTTGGGATAAAGAAGGGCGTGGCTGAATTTGTTTCTTAATGTTTGGTTTGTCAGCAAGTCAAGGTTGAGCAAAAGAAGCCCAACAGATTGCTTCATCCGTTGCAAGTACCGCAGTGGAAATGGGAGAGCGTTTTGATGGATTTCATAGATGGGTTGCCTATATTGAAGAAAGGAAATACCAGTGTTTGGGTGGTAGTAGATAGACTCACTAAGAGCGCTCACTTTATTCCAGTCAAGAGCAAAAGGACGGCATCGTAGTTGGCTGCGATTTATGTTCGTGAGATAGTTCGCCTCCATGGAGTACCTTCCGGCATAGTAAGCAATCGTGACCCCATCTTTACCAGTGAGTTTTGGAGAAGTTTGCAAGAGGCATTAGGTACACAGTTGCACTTAAGCACCGCTTATCATCCTAAGATGGATGGGCAGGTGGAGAGGGTGAACAGGATTCTTGAAGAACTTTTGAGACTGTGTATCCTTGACTTCGGAGGGACTTGGGAAGATCATCTTCCTTTGGTGGAGTTTTCCTTAATAACAACTATCAAGCCAGCATCGGCATGGAACCCTTCAAAGCATTGTACAGGCGCCCTTGTAGATCACCGACTTGTTGGTGGGAATCTACAGAAAGATTATTACTTGGACCAGATATGGTTAGGGAAACATCCGAAAAGATTGACCTTATTCGACAGCGGATGAAGACAGCTCAAGACAGGTAGAAATCATATGCAGACAAGAGAAGGACTAACATCGAATTCAAAGTGGGAGACTTGGTTTTTATCAAAGTATCACCTCTGAGGAATGTGGTCCGCTTCGGAGCAGTAGGGAAGTTGGCACCTAGGTTTGTGGGACCATTTCCCATAACTGAAAGGATTGGCCAAATGGCCTATAGAGTAAAGCTTCTTGAAAATCTATCTAGCGTTCATGATGTTTTCCATGTTTCTCATCTGCGGAATTGCTTGCATGACACCGTGGAAGTTTTTGAGTCGAGTATATTGGAAGAGGTAGAGGTTGAACGGGAGGCAACAATTAGGAGAGTTCCTTCCCGTATTCTGGGATCAGAGGTTAAGAAGCTACGTAATAATGAGATCAAGTTGCTAAAGGTTCAATGGGGAGACAACACAGAGGATGCGACTTGGGATACCGAAGATAAGATTCGTGCTTCGCACCCTTTTCTCTTCGAGGGTATGTTCTTAACTCCTTTTCCAATAGCTTTATCAATACTTGTTTCTATCATTTGAGTATATCTTACTCATAGTATTTTCGACCTTTAGATAGGAGTCATATGGATGAAAAAATGTGTTTGAAACATGTTATGTTTGACGGATGCTAGTGGATGCATGTGTTTGCTAGTGGTTGGCTGAGGACGCATGTACACACATTAGGCACTAGATCGGCTCAATCACTTTCATACTGCATATGAATGTGTGTGCATTTTCTTTTGTGGATAGAAATGGATGAGTTAGTATATGGATGTTGCATTTGGAAAAATGTGTGTGCCCACATATAGAACTTATATGATGCAGTAGGTTTATTTGCATACATATTGGATTCATGGCACTAACATACATTGCACTAAGGAGGTCAACTGAATCAATAGACCGCCTGATTTTCGCATTAGTGTTGGGTCATATACACACACTTTTGCATATATTCATATAAGCATTAGAGGCTTTTAAGAATAATGGATGCCAATGGATGTTGGATGAGTAGATGGATGATGGATGGTAGGATATGCATTCTTCCCAACTTAGAGATTACAGGGACGAAATCTTTTGAGTTGGGGAGAATGTAACACCCCAAATTTTAATAACATTAAAAGAGGATAAATTAAGTAATAATTAATTTAACATTCGGAATTAGAGGGAATTGACTATGCCATTGCGTCCGTCTTGAAATTCTGGTCAGAATGGAAATTTGGTTTGCGTAAAACGGACACCGTATGAAAAAGTTATGAGGATTCGAAGTTTGTTTACGCACAAGATAAATATATATATATATATATATAATAAGTTCCAGACCCTTTAAAAACAATTCAAAAATCAAAATTGGGCAAAAGCGGGCTGAGTGGGAAAATTCCCGTTCGTGGGTGTCGACCCCCTCTACGGGTGTGGACATGGGTGTCAACCCCCCTATAGGGGTTTCGACCACCCGGACAGATCTGGGCAGAATACGTTTTACGTACCTGGACTTGATTCTAGGTCTGGTTCATTGGTTCTGGGCTATAAATATGGTCCCATATTCTCTTATTTTCTCCATTGGAGATCATAGAGGCCATATGCTGTCGGGTTGCAAATTGAAACAGAATCAAAGTCTACTACATTCAGTTTAGCTATTCTGAATTCAGATCTCTCTCTCTAAATTTTCTGAACCTAACGCTATGAGTTTCTAGTCACTTTTAGGTTTAAATGGATAAATGTGAACTATGATAGAGTACGAATTGGATATATGTTGTGAATTATGAACTAATGCAAGTTTATTATGTCATTATCCCTGGATCCAATATGATTATGGACATTCTACTATGCTGAATATGTAGATCTTGACTTGCAACTATATTGTGGGAAATGCGAACTTGTTAATTTAGATCTAATATTTTATGCTAATCACCTTTCACCTGTTATGTTTTAATAATCATGATATGTTGTAAACTTGACATGTGATGCCACCCTTTTAGATCTAATCATGCTACTATGTCACCCTAATTTTGTTAGACATCTAAATGACAAGTGTAGACCATGTTATGTTGACTTTGACATTGTAGTTCCCACAAGTTCATCAGCTCTGTGTTCACCCTATTATGATGATTACATGCCCATTCACCTTGTGATCATGCTTATGCCAAAACTGTGCTGAAACTGTCACCTTTGTCACTCCCTTTTTATTGTTATGGCGAGGCTACTTTGTAGCCTCGATGATGCCAAAATACATGCGATCACATTAGTTAGGAAACGGGGGAAAAGGGGATTTATAATTGGCATAATTTATATAATGTTTATATAAGTTGGACATGTAATTCAAATAGGGAAACATATAAATGATCACCTATAATGACATAGGTAAATTTGGGTAAAAATGGCATAATTTGAATATGACCATTTATGGATATGTGTTCAAATTATTGTTGCAAAATAGGTATTGACACCTATAAAAGGAAAGGATTAATTAATTGGTAAATTAATTTTAAATGGAATGTTAGTAATTACAATTAGGAATTGTACTTATGACACGAGGTTAGGCTACGTTAGTGGTGGAAGTCTGCCTGGACCCAACCGGCATATCCAGCAGCCACTAATGTTGAACCTAATGTGGGAGGTCTATGTACGTAAATACGAGTCGGGCTAAGACACGAGGTTAGGCCCAACTGTGGAATAAGACTGCCCGGACCTGACCGGCATATCCAGCATCCACATGTTGTAGGCCTAATGTGGGAGGTCAAACCCAGTATGAAACCATAATTGGACATGGTAATAGAATTGGACTACTTAACTAATTTAATTCATAAAGATTGTATGACTATGAACTTAAGTTAGGGGTAAGTAAAAGTGGATGAGTAGTGGGTGGGTTAAGTAAATTAGAAGGTGTGGGTAATATATAGATATATAGGCCCACAAACCTAACCCAATAAGGTTATGTAATTAAAGACACCTAATGGTATACATAGCCAGTGGAAAATAGAATAAAGTTATGTACTTAAAGACACCCTTTAGGGTAAGCATAACTGGTATAGGACTATGTAATTAAAGTCACCTAGGGGTATACATAGTCAGTGAAAAACCTAGTGGGGATACAAGACAAAGGGGGGAGCTTGTATCATATTGTGTGGAACCCAATTCAATCAGTAACCCGTAGTAGGTATCAAATAAAGAACTCTGTACTAGGCGGAGATAAGGGCACGCTTACTAATTGATTGTAAGAGATCCAAACGGGACGGATGGTGTGGACGGCACAAACTGACCGGGGACATGTGCGTCCATGGGCCGGGCAGATGGGGCTAAGACGACCGTGACACCAGTAGATATGGTTGTGCACCTCTTGGGCTGCTGCCACTTTAGGAAGTGATACCCCCTACTGTAACACCCCACGCCCATTAATGTCACTCACAAAGGGAATGCATTAACTTCCATGGAGGTTTTAAGTGAATATAGAACAGTAAAATTACAACAAGACATATATAAAATAGTACTTGGAAATTCAAAAACTTTATTTCATTGTAGCAGAAGTCAAAACATGTTTGATTACATCATAACACCATATTCAATGTCAAGTACAATATCTATCTTGATAAAACAAGTACATAATCCCATTACATGAATAGCCATTAAAAAGAAAGATAACAAGCTGGACTTTACTTCAGCAGTCCAAGCTTTCCAGAAGATAAGCGATCCAACTAGACTCCACTAGAACTTGGCCCATCCTGCGGACCTGAAGGGAGAAAAAGGATGGAAAAGAGGGGGTCATACATAAAGTCTGGTGAATATGATAATTCTACAATACTATTACCAAAATAACTGGACTAAGGCATAAGCTGGAAAACAAGAAAATGTCTATGAAGAGCAGATTAAGGACATAGACAATCGCTAAAGGCAACGTTATAGGCGCTCCTAAATACTAAAGGATAAACACTATACTGCACCACACCAGTCACCCTAAAGATTCATCCCACTTAGCTTCACTTAGAAACTTTCCCAATGGCTCTACGTACCCCTAGCTGACTACATAGGTGCCGCCTGCCCCTATCTCCACTAGGTGTACCCTACTTCCCATTATTCGATCGGCTCCCTAACTCGTAGATACCCGTGCTGGCCCCACAGTGGGGTGTATCACTCCCCTAAAGTGGCAACCTGATACAACGGACATGCACGGCTTATACCTACACGATGCAACAACGTCTTACCTACCAGCCCGGGTCCACACACGCATATGAAACCCGTTGGACTTGCGTTGCCACCGCTCCCTGTTTTGGCCTCTTATAGTCAAACCCAGTATGCGTGTCCCGTCCTCGACTTGGGTCGAGCCCACAAAGATACGTTTTGGGATACTGGTTGAAATGGGCCCCCACTATTTACCACAAGCATTCCACCTAAGCTTGTCCCCATTAGTCCATCCCACTTAACCCACTTAGTCATGTTCATTTACATGTGTGTTTGGTTAAGTCTAATCGTATTTCAAATGCCTCTAAAGGCAACCACCAGATTCCTCATGCCACCCAAGGCACCTACTTAACCCCCATGTCCCACCTTACATGATTATCTGGTTAAGTATTTCTTAGTTCATTAAGGCCATAACCTCATAAAGACCTCTCACATTAGACTGGCATTTATGGCAGCTGGATTTGCCGGGCGGGTCCGGGCAGTCTTACACCATAAAAGAGTCTAACCTCGTGTCTTTACAACTGTTATGCTTTAGTTTGGGCCTAGGACCTCTCACATTGGGCCGACATTTGTGACTACTGGATTTGCCGGGCGGGTCCGGGCAGGTTTACATCACAAACGGGTCCAACCTCGTGTCCTAAGCATTGATTATTAATAATAATCCACTTTCCCCCAATTTTAATAATTCCCTACTTGAATTATTAATTACTTCCAATTTTTAACAATGTCCATAATTGACTCAATTATGGACATCCATTCATGGTATGCAAAATCTTACAAAATTGCACCCAATTTATTAATTCCTAATATTACCCCTACCCCACGTTTGAACGTTTATTCGCAAAATATATGTTAGACTCGAATAGCCTAACTCATAGCATAAAAGAGATTATCATAATAACATGTATATGTGACCAAATGAATCATAATAAGGGGTGAAACTTGCATATGTCCAACTTGCATAGATTATACATGTCATGGACCTAAAGGTGTCAACTTGTTCAAAATTCACCTAATATAATCTCAATCAATTTTCATAAACTTACATATGAACATGTGTGAATCAACATCATCTAATTTTTTTTTAACAACATGGTTTTATATGGGTACACCTAACTCAATAGGCAAATTCCCATAATCAAGTTTTATTTAATTATAGTTTCAAGTTTATGGGTACACCTAACCTAATAGGCAAATTCCCATAAACAAGATCCATTTAAATTAAGAAAAAAAAACATAACTTTAAGCATGATCCAACAGCATGATTTTTCAACATAATATAGCATGATTTATAACATGGCATAGTATGATAGTATAACATAGCTTGACATGATTCTCAACATAGCACGACATAGCATAAGAGAATTTACAACATAGCATGACATAGCATATATAATTTACATCATACGACAACGTAATAACATAATAAGATCCACAATATATAGAATTTACAATTACAAATCACATCACTTTCTTGTGATCCATTCATAACTGAGTCAAATTAGTTTGTAATAGTCTTGTGAGAATCATCATACTCACCAACAAAAGAAGAGAATTAAAGAGAGAGTTCTTTGGTTTGATTTGTTTTGTTGAGTAGAATTTAGTTGTAGTAGATTAGGCTTCCTCTTCTTAGTTTGTGACGGCTACGCTGAACTCCATGGCAGCAGCATGACGGTAGCTTCTCTAATTTTACAAGTGATTTAGGTTTAGGGTCTACCCACTTATTTATAGATTTTAGAATGCATTTAGGCCATTAGATTTAACCTAGAAATAACCGCAGCCGTTCAGACAAGATGGGGTTTATCTTGTTGACTCAGCAATGAGTCAGAAGTGACTCAGCAAACACTCAGCAATATATATATATATATATATATATATATCCTACAATGTACACATTAGATACATCCCCCCCCCCTTTTACACACTTATTAATATTATTATATTCATATTAGATACATCCCCTCTCTTACACACTTTTATATTCATATTAGAAACATCCCCTCTCTTACACACTTATTAATATTTTAGCAACTTTAGTGTTAATAGAAAATTCGGGGTGTTACATTCTCCCCTCCTTTTAAGATTTCGTCCCCGAAATCTTCAAGTCTGGAAGAATGTATATCCTACCATCCAAACGTCCATCTACTCATCCATCATACACAGGCATCCATTGTCCTTACAGACTTCTAATGCTTTCATGTTTAAATGCACAGTGTGTGTATATGTCCGTATCTAATGCAAAATCAGGCGGTCCACTGATTCAGTTGACCTCCTTAATGCAACTATGATCGTGCCATGCATCCATTATGTATGCAAAAGATTCTTAATGCTACATAATACTTCTATATGCGTGCACAACCATCATCTGAATGCAGCATCCACATGATAATACAACCATCGTTCATCCATTTTACTAAATACATCCATATATATATGCAATATGCAATATGTAGTGACTGAGCCGATCTAGTGCCTAAAGTGTGTGTATATATGCATCCACGAGCAACCACTAGCAAACACTTGCATCCATTTTGCATCCATCATACATAACATGTCTCAAACACATGTTTCAACCATAGGATTATCCTAACTAAAGGTCAAAGATACTAATGAGAGGACATACTAAAGATAAGATAAGATAAGCTAAGCGATAAAGGAGAAATTAAAAGACATACCCTCAAAAAGAAAAGGGTACCACGAACGCATCTTCTCTTCTGTCTCCCAAGTTGCGTTGCTCTCATCATCTCCCCATTGCACTTTAACCAGTCTGACCTCTCGATTCCTCAACTTTTTGATCTCCGACCCAAGAATGCATGTAGGAGCTCGTCTAATTGTTGCATCACGCTCTATTTCCACCTCTTTAAGCAAGCTCGGCTCTACCACCTCCGCGGTCTTGTGCAAACACTTCCTCAAATGTGATACATGGAATACGTCGTGTACTCCACTAAGTTTCTCAGGCAACTCCACCCTATATGCCATCTTCCCAATCCTGTTTTTTTACAGGAAACGGCCCTACAAACCTTGGTGCTAATTTCCCCACGGACCCAAAGCGAACAACATTCTGTAACGGAGATACTTTGATAAAAACCATGTCCCCAATGTCAAACTCAAGATCTGTCCTCCTCTTATCAGCATACGATTTTTGCCTATCTTGTGCTGCTTTCATCCTCCTTCGAATCAACTCAATCTTCTCCGAGGTTTCCCTAACCATATCGGGCCCAAGTAGGATTTTATCGGTAGATTCCCACCAACATGTAGGCGAACGGCAAGGCCTTCCATAAAGAGCTTCGAAAGGTGCCATGCCAATACTAGACTGAAAGCTATTGTTATATGCGAATTCTACTAACGGAAGGTGCTCTTCCCATGTACCCCCAAAGTATAGGATACAAATCCTCAAAAGATCCTCTAGAATGCGATTCACCCTCTCGGTCTGGCCGTCTGTCTGAGGATGATATGCGGTGCTCAAACATAGCTGAGTCCCTACCGCCTCTTGTAAACTCTTCCAAAATTCGCTAGTAAAGATGGGGTCACGGTCGCTTACTATACTAGAAGGAATACCGTGCAAACGAACTATCTCCTTAATGTATACAGAAGCCAACCACGGAGCAGTCCTCTTACTTTTCACGGGAATAAAATGGGCGCTTTTAGTAAGTCTATCTACTATAACCCAAATCCCCGTGTTACCCTTCCTTGATCTTGGTAATCCATCCACAAAATCCATTGAGATGCTTTCCCATTTCCATAGTGGAACTTCTAATGGGTGAAGCAACCCACCGGGTTTCTTTTGTTCTGCTTTAACTCGTTGGCACACCAAGCATCTAGCGACGTACTCGGCCACATCCTTTTTCATACCGGCCCAAAAGAAAACCCGCTTCATATCTTTGTACATCTTATCCCCGCCGGGATGAATGGTCATTTTTGAGTGATGAGCATCATCAAGAATGGCCTTCCTTAAGTCTTCGTCTTGCGGTGCACAAAGTCTATTATCCCTTCGTAACCAACCCTTATCGTCTAGGGTATACCTACGAAGATGGCTTGACGACTCCCCCCTTTTGAGCTTTTCTACTATCTCAACCAACCGTGGGTCGTCTCGCTGTGCCTCACCAACCCGTCCTAGAAGTGTAGGTCTAACCTCCAAGGATGCTAACAGACTGGTACTAAGTCAACGGAGGGTCTAAAGTCAAACATAGAGATGAATTCTAAGCTTTGTCGTTCGACAAACAACGGACTCAAGGACAACCTTTTCCTACTTAAGGCGTCTGCCACCACGTTACCCTTGCCCGGGGTATATGCTATTTCAAAATCGTAGGAGGCTAAGAATTCCATCCACCGTTGCTGCCTTAAATTCAAATCCTTCTGAGAGAATAAGTATTTTAATGATTTGTGGTCAGTGAACAGTTCGAATTTCTCACCAAGAAGATAGTGACGCCAAGACTTAAACGCGAAAACAATTGCGGCTAGCTCTAAGTCATGCGTGGGGTAATTCTTTTCATGAACCCTCAACTGCCTTCCACCATAGGCTATTACTCTTCCCTCTTGCATGAGGACCGCGCCAAGTCCCGTCCCACAAGCATCAGTATAGATGGTAAACGGTTTATTCCCGTCTGGCAGCACTAAGACTGGGGCTGAAGTTAAGGCTCTCTTTAAACGTTGGAACGCATCATCGCAATCTTTGTCCCACGTAAAAACCAGGTTCTTCTTCGTTAACCGTGTTAATGGAGCTGATATTTTTGCGAAGTCTTTGATAAACTTCCTATAATAGCCAGCCAACCCCAAGAAACTTCTTACTTCGGTTGCATTTTTAGGGACCTTCCAATCTTGGATGGCCACCACCTTTGCAGGATCCACTGCTATCCCTTCTTTGGAAACCACGTGCCCTAAGAACCGTACTTCCTTCCTCCAGAAGTGACACTTAGAAAATTATGCCTTAAGGTTATGCACTCGAAGGGTTTCCAACACTTCCCTAAGATGTAGGGAGTGCTCTTCTTTATTCTTAGAAAAGACTAAGATGTCATCCACAAAGACTACCACGAATTTGTTAAGGTATTCCCTAAACACCCTACTCATCAAATCAACAAAATATGCAGGGGCGTTTGTCAAACCAAAGGGCATCAATAGCCATTCATAGAATCCGTCAGGAGTCCTAAAAGCAGTCTTATCTATACTATCCTCAGCCACTCTCAGTTGATGAAAGCCAGTGGCTAAGTCCAACTGCGAAAACACTGAGGCGCCAACTAACTGATCAAAGAGATCGTCAATCCTCGGCAGTGGGTGTCGGTTCTTTTTAGTAAGCTTGTTTAGTTCTCTATAGTCCATACAAAGTCTAAGAGACCCATCCGCCTTTGTGGCAAAAACTACTGGAGCACCCCACTCCGATATACTACGTCTTATGAACCCCTTCTCAAGCAACTCCTTTACTTGCTTATTGAGTTCCCTCCTTTCATGAGGAGCCATGTGGCGCACTGGCAAAGATACGGGTTTAGCATTATCCACAAGATAAATTCGAAAGTCTATCTCCCGCTTTGGAGGTAAGCCCTTCACCTCCTCAAACACATCCGGATATTCCCGGACCACTTCTACCGATCGCAGGTTCTCTACAGACGCGTCAAGCGATTCAAGATAACTTAGCATAACGGAATTTATGGGATTACAAAAGATGTCGAGAGCATTACCAAGGCGAGTCACAAGCCTAACTACTCTCCTTTCACAATCAAGAATGGCCCTATTTCTAGACAACCAATCCATTCCTAAAATTAGCCCATAGCCCGTGAAGCCCAATACATAAGCATCACATCTAAATTCAACGCTAAGTATAGAGATTTTCAAATCCAAGCATATCATGGTCAAATGAGCCGAACCCCCAATTGGATTTGAAACGACCAAGGGATCCTCTACTAAACTGGTGTTCAAGTGCAGTGATTCAACTAATGATGCAGAGATAAACGAATGAGATGCGCCAGAATCGAATAAGGTACGGACAGGATGATCAAACAGAAAAACTAAGCTTTCAACAGAAATTGTTCTACCTCTTTCTTGCAGCGGTGGGGCCGCAATAGCCTGAACTTGCCCCCTTGCCTGCCCTGGTGCCATAAGAGCCTGCACCTGTCCTCCCGAGGTAGACCCCGCCCTCTGCCCCTTCTTTGGACAGTCCTTCACTAAATGTCCCGCATCTCCACAATGAAAACAACCAGTCTTCTTTTTCTTTCTACAATCTTTGCTGAGATGGCCAGGCGTCCCACAATTGAAGCATTTCTTCTTCCCTTTGCCATTATTGTTTTTACCACCCTTCTTATTTTGCTGTTGGGGTTTCTTCTGATCCCCTTTCTTTTCAACTGCCTTATCCTCATGCATAAGTGCCATTTCTACTAGCTTTTCAAAGGTGGCTCCCATAGGGATGTGGGTCATAGCCAACCCTTGCAACGGTTCATTCAAGCCTCTAACGAACCTCAAAGCTTTCTTCTCTGGCGTGTTCACCAACTCCAAGCCAAATCTTGCTAACTGATTAAATTTATTGACATATTCCTTTACTGATGAGCTCCCTTGCTTTAGTGCCAGGAATTTTTCCATATTTAAGTTCTCCTCTGCCCTTGAAAGAAACTTTGCCTCAAACCTTCGTCTGAAATCCGCCCATGAATCAACTGGACGTTCCCCGTTAGTGACCTCCCACCAAAACGAGGCCTCTCCCTTCATTAACCAAGCAGCTAAACGGACTTTCCTCCCATCTTCCACTTCAAAGATATCCAACAATTCCTCAGTCTCCTTAAGCCAATCTCTGGCCTCCACAAACGTCTCAGTCCCTTGAAAAGTTTTTCCTCCCATAGCCCTGAATTCCTTGCACGTCTTCGCAAAAGTGTCAACACGAGGAGGAGGAGGAGGAGGAATGGGTGCAACTAGGGGTGGAGGAGTATCCGCTGGGCCTACAGTGGTGGCCCTAGCCTCCAAGTATCTCCTAAACCACCCTGGAATCGTCACACCTTCTGGGAGATTAAGATCTTCAGCCATGCTGAAACGAAAAAGGAAAGATTCAAAATGGAGAATTCGAAAGATAAAGATAAGGATGTGGCTATTTGGGATTATGTTTTTCATAAAAACTCTCTTTAAATAACATGTTTTTTTTTTGAAAGCACTTCTTCCAAAAGTACTTTAGAAAAAAAAATATTTTTCTAAAAAAAATTTTATCTGTTCTGGTAACCTTATGCTCTGATACCACGTGTAACACCCCACGCCCATTAATGTCACTCACAAAGGGAATGAATTAACTTCCATGGAGGTTTTAAGTGAATATAGAACAGTAAAATTACAACAAGACAGATATAAAATAGTACTTGGAAATTCAAAAACTTTATTTCATTGTAGCAGAAGTCAAAACATGTTTGATTACATCATAACACCATATTCAATGTCAAGTACAATATCTATCTTGATAAAACAAGTACATAATCCCATTACATGAATAGCCATTAAAAAGAAAGATAACAAGCTGGACTTTACTTCAGCAGTCCATGCTTTCCAGAAGATAAGCGATCCAACTAGACTCCACTATAACTTGGCCCATCCTGCGGACCTGAAGGGAGAAAAAGGATGGAAAAGAGGGGGTCAGACATAAAGTCTGGTGAATATGATAATTCTACAATACTATTACCAAAATAACTGGACTAAGGCATAAGCTGGAAAACAAGAAAATGTCTATGAAGAGCAGATTAAGGACATAGACAATCGCTAAAGGCAACGTTATAGGCGCTCCTAAATACTAAAGGATAAACACTATACTGCACCACACCAGTCACCCTAAAGATTCATCCCACTTAGCTTCACTTAGAAACTTTCCCAATGGCTCTACGTACCCCTAGCTGACTACATAGGTGCCGCCTGCCCCTATCTCCACTAGGTGTACCCTACTTCCCATTATTCGATCGGCTCCCTAACTCGTAGATACCCATGCTGGCCCCACAGTGGGGTGTATCACTCCCCTAAAGTGGCAACCTGATACAACGGACATGCACGGCTTATACCTACACGATGCAACAACGTCTTACCTACCAGCCCGGGTCCACACACGCATATGAAACCCATTGGACTTGCGTTGCCACCGCTCCCTGTTTTGGCCTCTTATAGTCAAACCCAGTATGCGTGTCCCGTCCTCGACTTGGGTCGAACCCACAAAGATACGTTTTGGGATACTGGTTGAAATGGGCCCCCACTATTTACCACAAGCATTCCACCTAAGCTTGTCCCCATTAGTCCATCCCACTTAACCCACTTAGTCATGTTCATTTACATGTGTGTTTGGTTAAGTCTAATCGTATTTCAAATGCCTCTAAAGGCAACCACCAGATTCCTCATGCCACCCAAGGCACCTACTTAACCCCCATGTCCCACCTTACATGATTATCTGGTTAAGTATTTCTTAGTTCATTAAGGCCATAACCTCATAAAGACCTCTCACATTAGACTGGCATTTATGGCAGCTGGATTTGCCGGGCGGGTCCGGGCAGTCTTACACCATAAAAGAGTCTAACCTCGTGTCTTTACAACTGTTATGCTTTAGTTTGGGCCTAGGACCTCTCACATTGGGCCAACATTTGTGACTACTGGATTTGCCGGGCGGGTCCGGGCAGGTTTACATCACAAACGGGTCCAACCTCGTGTCCTAAGCATTGATTATTAATAATAATCCACTTTCCCCCAATTTTAATAATTCCCTACTTGAATTATTAATTACTTCCAATTTTTAACAATGTCCATAATTGACTCAATTATGGACATCCATTCATGGTATGCAAAATCTTACAAAATTGCACCCAATTTATTAATTCCTAATATTACCCCTACCCCACGTTTGAACGTTTATTCGCAAAATATATGTTAGACTCGAATAGCCTAACTCATAGCATAAAAGAGATTATCATAATAACATGTATATGTGACCAAATGAATCATAATAAGGGGTGAAACTTGCATATGTCCAACTTGCATAGATTATACATGTCATGGACCTAAAGGTGTCAACTTGTTCAAAATTCACCTAATATAATCTCAATCAATTTTCATAAACTTACATATGAACATGTGTGAATCAACATCATCTAATTTTTTTTAACAACATGGTTTTATATGGGTACACCTAACTCAATAGGCAAATTCCCATAATCAAGTTTTATTTAATTATAGTTTCAAGTTTATGGGTACACCTAACCTAATAGGCAAATTCCCATAAACAAGATCCATTTAAATTAAGAAAAAAAACATAACTTTAAGCATGATCCAACAACATGATTTTTCAACATAATATAGCATGATTTATAACATGGCATAGTATGATAGTATAACATAGCTTGACATGATTCTCAACATAGCACGACATAGCATAAGAGAATTTACAACATAGCATGACATAGCATATATAATTTACATCATACGACAACATAATAACATAATAAGAGATCCACAATATATAGAATTTACAATTACAAATCACATCACTTTCTTGTGATCCATTCATAACTGAGTCAAATTAGTTTGTAATAGTCTTGTGAGAATCATCATACTCACCAACAAAAGAAGAGAATTAGAGAGAGAGTTCTTTGGTTTGATTTGTTTTGTTGAGTAGAATTTAGTTGTAGTAGATTAGGCTTCCTCTTCTTAGTTTGTGACGGCTACGCTGAACTCCATGGCAGCAGCATGACGGTAGCTTCTCTAATTTTACAAGTGATTTAGGTTTAGGGTCTACCCACTTATTTATAGATTTTAGAATGCATTTAGGCCATTAGATTTAACCTAGAAATTACCGCAGCCGTTCAGACAAGATGGGGTTTATCTTGTTGACTCAGCAATGAGTCAGAAGTGACTCAGCAAACACTCAGCAATATATATATATATATATCCTACAATGTACACATTAGATACATCCCCCCCCCTTTTACACACTTATTAATATTATTATATTCATATTAGATACATCCCCTCTCTTACACACTTTTATATTCATATTAGATACATCCCCTCTCTTACACACTTATTAATATTTTAGCAACTTTAGTGTTAATAGAAAATTCGGGGTGTTACACCTACTATGGGCCAGCACAGGGTATCTACGGAATAGGGAGCCGATCGATTAGGGTAATGGTTAGGGTATACTCGGACGTGTACCCTATGTCTACCAAATTATTGTGGAAGGGATCATCTAACTTTAGTTATAGTAGTAATAGTGCAGAGTAGTCATTAGTGACGTATGTGTACACCTTACCTTATCTGCCTTGTCACACCTGCCATTTATATAGTGACCTCTCTTACCCACTTTATGTCTGTCATGTTCACCTTTATTTATTTACTGGCTAAAAGTAACTAGACTCGCCATACTTTATGTCTGACCCCTTTGTTTTCCCCTCTCTCTTCCATTCCCCCCTCCCCCAAGGTGCTCAAGGGGGAAACACCCAGGCTTAGTCAGGACTTGGATATTATCTTGCTGGAAGCTACTTCTAGAGTATGGCTTAACTCTTTGTCTCTACTATGGCTTACTCTTTTTATTGGGGAATAATGTTTTTCTTTAATACTTATGTACTCTGATGGTGCAAGACAGAAGTATTTTGTTGTAATGGTTTTATCACTTATGGTATTGTGAACTACGGTATTATGTTTTATGTTGAAATAAAAATTTGAAATTTTCGTTGCTATCTTATTTATATCTGTCTTGTAATTATTTTGTTTCTGTTTACCTACAACGCTTCACGAAACTTAATGCATTCCCTTAGTGAGTGACATTAACGGACGTAGGGTGTCACATTCGACATGCCCTAACATTGCAAGGGGAATCGCGACTGTAACAGTCATCGTTTAGGGCTTAAGTCGATTTCTTTTGGGAAATATTGCAGTTCATTTTATGAATGGTTGGTGAATTAGTGGAGAGATGTTGTATGTGTGGAACACTGTTCAACAGTGGTTGAAAATGAGTAGGATATGCGGAGAGAAGGGGGAGGATCGACGGGAGTGTTATATGTGGAGTTTCGTGAAATATGGTTTTGCGATAATGGGTGAAACAACGGTTAACCGAGGAAAGAGGAAGAAATAAATAGGAGGGAGGGAGACAAAAATACATGGAAAAAAGTAGAAGATTAATGTTAGTGACTGGATTATATTTGTCCATGAAGTTGTTTGGGGTTTTAGTAAGCAAATGGAGGAATAGAGTCCCATTTGTTGAGCAACTCTGAAACTTTTAGGAACCGATGGATGAAGGAAAGTAAGGTACATAAGAGTTTCGAATAAACCTTCTTATTTCTTATTGTGTTATGGAATTTGTGCAGAATACAGAAATTGATGGGCCACCTAAAATAGTTAGTATCCAAATGGTTATAGTTTGTTGGTAAGGTGTAAACAAGAATTTGAGCTTGTTGAAGTGTGCCATTACTAACATATTCTCCTTTGGGTGGTGGTACCCTAAGTGGGAAATATCAGATATAAACTGAAAAACAAATAAGATGATAAAAGAAGTAGGAGAATGGTGTGGATGAGTTGATGGCAGGTGGTAATGTTTGCGGAGAATATATATATACATATATATATATACGGGGAAGAAGAAAGGTGTCGTAATTATACATTCTTAAGGATCGATTAATGACTGGTATTAAAAACCAATGACAATTAATTTAATTATGTTCCATTTGAATAGATTAAAAGGTTGTAACATTAATATATTTTTCATCTGTTATCAGAAGCAAGTCACGTTGGAACTGTAGCAATGAAATCTACGGTGGGGAACTATGGGAACAAGCTACAGAAATTTCATGATAAAATCAAATGTCAGTTTGATTTTAAACGAAATAAAAGCAGAATCGTCAACTGTGAACCAATGTGAGTAATCTCACTAACTCTGGCTTGTTTATATTTTTATACAAATGATTTTTAAACTTATATATAGTAATTTTATCCAGTGTGATGGTTGTTTGGATGAATGGTAGATAAATTGGCTGAAATGATTGATTAGTTATATATATATAATCGTTGATAGAATACTGATTCTATTTATCATTATATTGAAGTGAAATTAATGTTATATATGTTGATTAACATTTGTGGATGCAAGGATACAGGTTGGAGGGGTCCAACTGGATTCCTCAACATTTATATTATTGTTTGTTATTGTCTGTGATATATGTTATGATATATATATACTGTGATTGATTATGCAGTGCTGAATTACCCTAGCCCTAGAAATTTGGTATTGTAAATACCGTAAAATATTTTTGAATATAGATAATGAACTGAGATTTTAAAAAATGAATTTATTTCCAAAATAGAAATTAAATTTCAAATGGACTGGATATAGAAACTTGTTTTAAATGGATTAAACAAGAAGTCGATTATAATGGTGTTTATAAATTAAATAAAATATTCATAATAGGATAAATTAAAATATAAATTAAAGTTGAATTTATATAAGAAAAAAATGGAAGTCGGTTTTGAAACCAATAAGTGAAATTGGATTTGAAGTTAGCAGTTATAAAGAAAACTATTAATGTAATAATAAAGGTTTGAAAAAGAAACAAAAGATTTTGTATGAATGATTATAAAAATAAAGGTTTGAAAAAGAAAAAAAAGATTTTGTATGAATGATTATAAAAATAAAAATTAAATATAGAAGGGAAATTGGATTTGTGATATTATCCACGGATTTATTTTATAAAAGAAATGATATTCACGTTTGAAGTGACAAACATATAAAGCAAGTATTTCGTTAATGGGTATATTTATAAGGAAAATTGGAGAGAAGTTAGGATGATTTCTCCAACCAGGATTGTACGTTGGAGAGAATGGGTCGTTCCTAACTTTGTTGAAAGCATTGATTTGTTCTAACAAGAATGGACATTGATCAGAAATGTGGTTAGGATCGTAACATTTGTAACACGAGGTTGAGAAGCTTGAGCTTGATTCATTTGATTTGATTAACATCGTGTCGATTTTCACTTCTAAGAATAGTAAAGATGAAGATCCTACTGAATGAGCGTTTGACCGGGAATAAATTGATTTATCGTTAGAACGTTCCCATTGATACGATTTTTCGGCCAAGTTTTCGATAAACTGCCAAGTGGCATCGTGAGAGATCATGAGAAAGTTGAATCCAACTACCAACACTTTGAATGATCGAATGCGCAAGTATAATGCATCAAGATAGGATATAAATAGGATGACAATGCAATGGAATGGCTTCAGGAGTCAGAGAGCTCCTACTATGTTGCACTATCAGTCCGACGGGTCATCATCATTAAGCAGAAGTGGAGGAATGCTGCAACAACAAGTCAGAATAAGAAACGTTCCAGTGGCAACTCATTTGATCCGATTTGGCCACATTCCCAGCTCTGCAGGCCGAACCGGGTCTACTAGCATCCTTCGATCTAGTTCGGGCTCGGCCATGCCAAACTAGATAATTCCTATTCGAGATTGGCTCCATCATGGTGATTCGACGTTGTTGCCTCATCGCCTGACCATGATGCTACATGACCCTCTTACGATCCTACGCTTCCTCCCTCGCGCCTTGTGATTGATCAGCGCAACATGGGTCAGGGAAGTGCTGCCCAGACATCAGCGTAGGAGACGTTGCCTATGAAGGATACGAGAAGGCCTAGATGTGATGCTGATTCAGAGTATGGACCACTCATTACCACTCCAGACTTAACTTCCATGGTCAGGGAGATATGCATAATAGATGAGGTTACAACAATAAGGATTGGGGGAATGATCTTAGCCATACCCCTTTCACAAACGATATCCTAAATGTCAAGTTGTCACGCTGGTTCAATCTATTATAGATATCGCATTATTCGGAAGATTATGATCCTAGCCAGCATTTTATCTGATATATATATGATATATGTCAGCTCAAGATTCGGACGCCATGAAATCAAAGCCTTTCTAATATATTTGGATGACATAGCTCTCATGTGGTTCATGAGACTGCCTTAAAGATCAATATCCTCATTCGATGATCTGAGTAGAAAATTCAAGGGACAATTCTGTCTGCACGTTGCCAAGTCAAAACATGTTATGACACTCTCTCGTGTACATAAAGCTCACGAGAAACAACTTAAAGAGCGCTTCAATATTGTTGTTGATGATGATAGTAACCCTGACGACAAAACTATTTTGATAGAATAATTGAAGGCATTGACCTCGATACGGAGTTCAAAAAATGGTTGACGAGGAAATCTCCATCTACTTTAGGTCAGTTCTATAATAAAGATTCCCAATTTTTACGCATTAAAAGGAGAATCGAAGGTCCAATAAAATGAGGGGATACAAAGCAATGTGGCAGTGAAGCGGTATAGAGACAATTCCAAAAAAGTTCAAGTGAATGCTCAATACCAAAATAAAAGATATGACAATCAGCGTAAAGGCGGAATAGAGGTGGTCGTGATCAGAAAAGAGATAATAGGAAGGGACTCGGAATCGTGAAATTTGATAGTTATATAGAATTGAATGATTCATTGGAAAGAGTGTATTTGGATACTTATAACACAGTGTAGTACTGAAAGCTTGCACAAGAGAGTCCGTGGAGAAAGAGAAGCTGACTGGAAAGTTCTGTCTGTTTCATTATGTACAGCCATATGTAAAATGAATGTCATCGTCTCCAGGACATCATGGAGAAATTGATTCATGATGGAAAATTAGATGAGTATAGAGTTTCTTCGAGGGATGGGTGCCAAGGGACTTTAGGCCCCAGTCGACAAGGTAGATAGCTTCTAGAGCTATGGCCTAGCAAAAACAAAAAGGTATGGTGATCAATACCATAGTCAGAGAACCATAGCCGACAGGTTTCATTTCATGGAAGATGGAACTATACGTTATGCAGTAAAGCATGTTTAAGTCGAGGAGTGTAACACTGTGGATGAAAATGTTCCATTAAAGTAGTGGAGAATGATAATGGATGAAATCATTTTCTAAAATAGAGGTTCAAATTGGGTGAAGGCCCCAAGTATTGGCCCAAGGGTGATTTTTCCTTGATTGGGTATGTAACAACCCAGATTTTTGGGCATTAAATTCAGAACATTTAAATTGTACTAAATGTTGAAATGGAATAATACAATGGATTATAATAACCAACTTAGTTATTAAATGAATGGTGAACGTATTAAATTTTAATTAAATTTAAAACGAGCTCAAAATAGTCACGGTAGTTCGTAATTTATGATTTAAACTTCAACTGAATATAGAAAATCCAATATAAGTCGGAATTCAACGAAACAAGAAATGTTAGGATCTGTTTGATTATATTTTTCTAACAAAGGTGAAAAATTGAAATTTTGTCTTATAGATTGTGAGTTATGTCCAAATCAAAATTTTAGAAAGTCGCTATGGAATCGTTTATATACTATAACGATTTATTTAAATAATGAATCAATTTTTACTTAATTCGAATGTTGTTTTAATTTGAAATATCAAGTTATAAATCCAAATATGTTTATTTTGGAGCTTTATGATGTTCTAGTGGGATATATATATGATAATAATAATAATTTATTATTAAATAGAATTATTTTGGAATTAATTAATAGTTTAATTAATTTATTTGAACCTTAAAAATAGCCTTTTTGCAAACGGTCTCCTTTTTGACGAAACCAGTTCCATTGTGTTTGGAATATTTTATTATTATAAGATTTCAAGTTTCAAAACAATTTGAATTGTTATGTGAGTGTACGAAATTAATTGTAAATCAATTGACGAGTTTAATATTCAAAATTTAGTTATTATTCCAAATAGACTCGGATTTCAACGAAACAAGTTTCGTTGGGTCCGTAATATAAAACTATAACGCGATGTAAATTTTCATCAAAATTGAAGCTCGGGTGTAGTCATTGGAAATTAAAACATCAAATGAGAAAGAGTGATAGACATGAACTAATATATTTATATAAAATATCTTAACTAAATAATAATAAAAATACTCTATGTAAACCTCACACCCCCTTTACTCGCCGTCAATCCCTAATTTTCCCTTCTCAATAGCTTCAAAACCACGAAACCGTTCTTTTCAGTTCCTGAAACAAATTATATAAAATCAAAAACAAATTCAAAAACTAAACCAAAATTTTGTAATTCAAATCCGCACAAGCTCTGCCTCGTCCACGATTTACACAGCTCAATCTCTTCTTTCGAAAACCAAAGTTTTGGGGCAGCAGAGGTTCAAGCGTCAGATTCTTCGATGTACGAACGGAACAGGGTCAGCGCGTGGGATGGGTTAGGTTTCGGGATATAAACCGCACTGACTCCAGGTGGTTCGATGTAACACCCCAAATTTTAACGATATTAATAGAGGATAAATTAAATAATAATTAATTTAACATTCGAAATTAGAGGGAACGGACTACGCCATTGCGTCCGTCTCGAAATTTTGGTCAGAATGGACATTTGGTTTGCGTAAAATGGACACTATATGAAAAAGTTATGAGGGTTCGAAGTTTGTTTACGCACAAGATAAATATATATATATACATATATAAAATAAATTCCAAAACCTTCAAAAACAATTCAAAAATAAAAATCGGGCCAAAGCGGGCAGAGAGGGAAAATTCCCGCTCGTGGGTGTCGACATAGGTGTCGACCCCCCTCCCCTCCCCCCCCCCCCCCCGACAGATCTGGGCAGAAATTCGTCGGGTTGCAGATTGAAACAGAATCAAAGTCTACTACAATCAGTTTAGCTACTCAGAATTCAGATCTCTCTCTCTCACTCTAAATTTTCTGAACCTAACGCTGTGAGTTTCTAGTCACTTTTAGGTTTAAATGGATAAATGTGAATTATGATAGAGCACGAATTGGTATATGTTGTGAATCATGAACTTATGCAAGTTTATTATGTCATTATCCCTGGATCCAATATGATTATGGATATTCTACTATGCTGACTATGTAGATCCTAACTTGCAACTATATTCTGGGAAATGCGAACTTATTAATTTAGACCTAATCCTTTATGCTAATCACCTTTCACCTGTTATGTTGTAGTAATCACGATATGTTGTAAACTTGACATGTAGTGCCACCCTTTTAGATCCAATCATGCTACTATGTCACTCTAATTTTGTTAGACATCTAAATGACAAGTTTAGACCATGTTATGTGGACTTTGACATTGTAGTTTCCACAAGTTCATCAGCTCTATGTTCACCCTATTATGATGATTACATGTCCATTCACCTTGTCGTCATGCTTATGCCAAAACTGTGATGAAGCTGTCACCTTTGTCACTCCCTTTTTATTGTTATGGTGAGGCTACTTTGTAGCCTCGACGACGCCAAAATACATGCGATCACGTTAGTTAGGAAACGGGGAAAAAGGGGATTTATAATTGGCATAATTTATATAATGTTTATATAAGTTGGACATATAATTCAAATAGGGAAACATAGAAATAATCACCTATAATGACATAGGTAAATTTGGGTAAAAATGGCATAATTTGAATATGACCATTTATGGATCTATAATTCAAATTGTTGTTGCATAATAGGTATTGACACCTATAAAAGGAAAGGATTAATTAATTGGTAAGTTAATTAAAAATGGAATGTTAGGAATTGTAATTGTACTTATGACACGAGGTTAGGTTACGTTAGTGGTGGAAGTCTGCCCAGACCCGACCGACATATCCAGCAACCACAAGTGTTGAACCTAAGGTGGGAGGTCTAAGTACGTAAATCCGAATCGGGCTAAGACACGAGGTTAGGCCCAACTATGGAATAAGACTGCCCGGACCCGACCGGCATATCCAGCATCCACATGTTGCAGGCCTAACGTAGGAGGTCTAACCCAGTATGAAACCATAATTGGATGTGGTAAAAGAATTGGACTACTTAACCTAATTTAATTCATAATGATTGTATGACTATGAACTTAAGTTAGGGCTAAGTAAAACTGGATGAGTAGTGGGTTGGTTAAGTAAATTAGAAGGGGTGGGTAATATATAGATATACAGGCCCACAAACTCAACCCAACAAGGTTATGTAATTAAAGGCACCTGATGGTATACAAAGCCGGTGGAAATTAGAATAAATTTATGTAAATAAAGACACCCTTTAGGGTAAGCATAACTAGTATAGGACTATGTAATTAAAGATACCTAGGGGTATACATAATAAGTGAAAAACCTAGTGGGGATAAAGACAAAGTCGAGAGCTTGTATCATATTGTGTTGGACCCGTTTCAATCAGTAACCCGGAGTAGGTATCAAATAAAGAACTCCGTACTAGGCGGAGATAAGGGCACGCTTACTGATTGATTGTAAGAGATCCAAATGGGACGGAAGGTGTGGAAAGCATAAACCGACCAAGGACATGTGCGTGCATAGGCCGGGCAGAGGGGGCTAAGACGATCGTGACACCAGTAGATTTGGTTGTGCACCTCTTGGGTTGCCACTTTAGGAAGTGGTACCCCCTACTGTGGGGCTAGCACAGGGTATCTACGGAATAGGGAGCCGATCGATTAGGGTAATGGTTAGGGTACACTCGGACGTATACCCTAAGTCTACCAACTTATTGTGGAAGGGATCATCTAACTTTAGTTATACTAGTAGTAGTGTAGAGTCGTCATTAGTGAATTATGTGTACAACTTACCTTATCTGCCTTGTCACACCTACCATTTATATAGTGACCTCTCTTACCCACTTTATGCCTGTCGTGTTCACCTTTATTTATTTACTGGCTAAAAGTAACTAGACTCGCCAGACTTTATGTCTGACCCCTTTGTTTTCCCTCTCTCTTCCGTTCCCTCACCCCACAGGTTCTGAGGGAGGAAACACCCAGGCTTAGTCAGGACTTGGATATTATCTTGCTGGAAGCTACTTCTGGAGTATGGCTCAAGTCTTTGTCTCTAAGATGGCTTACTCTTTTTATTGGGAAATGATGTTTTTCTTTAATACTTATGTACTCTGATGATGCAAGACAGAAGTATTTTGTTGTAATGGTTTTATGAATTATGGTATTGTGAACTACGGTATTATGTTTTATGTTGAAATAAAAATTAGAAATTTCCACTACTATCTTATTTATCTATATCTTGTAATTATTCTGTGTTTGTTTACCAACAACGTTTCACGAAACTTAATGCATTCCCTTAGTGAGTGACATTAACGGACGTGGGGTATCACACTTGGTATCAGAGCTGAAGGTTACCAGATTAGATAAAAGTTTTGAAAAATATTATTCAAAAAGGTTTTAAAGGAAAGTGTTTTCAAAAAGAAAAGTCTATTTTGAAAATATTCCCCAAGAAGCCATATGTAATATCCTTCGGGCCTTTATCTAAAATTCTTCCTTTTTCCCCTTTTCAGCATGTCTGTGGATCAAAACATTCCTAATATCCCATAGGGCATCATGATACCCGGATGGTTCCGGAGATATTTGGAAGCCACAGCGCCTGCTGAAGGCCAGAGAAACGCACCTCCTCCTGTTGCCCTAGTCATTCCTCCTCTTCCTCCCCTACCAACAGCAGATAACTTCGCCAAAATCTGTAAGGACTTCCGTGCTATGGGAGGGAAGCCATTCCATGGGAATGAGACATTTGTGGAAGCTCAAAATTGGCTTAAGGAGACCAAGGACTTATTCATAATCTTTGAAGTTGAGGACCGAAGAAAGATTCAGTTAGCTGCTTGGCTGTTAAAAGACGAAGCCTCATTTTGGTGGCAAGTCACCCAGGCTGGACGTCCGATGGAAACCTGGGAAGATTTCAGATAGAGGTTCGAGATGAAATTTATTTCCCAAGCTAAGCGAAGCATACGATGGAGAGGTTCTTAGCGCTCAAGCATGGGAACTTGACAGTGAAGGAGTATGTGAACAAGTTCAACTAGTTGGCAAGGTTCGGACTAGAGTTGGTGGGTGGATACACCACACAAAAAGGCTTTATGACTTGCTAAAGGACTAAATGAGCCTCTGCATGGTCTTGCTATGTCCCATATTCCTATGGGGGCCACCTTTGAAAGGCTTGTGGATATGGACCTAATGCATAAAGAGGACAAGGGAGAGAAAAAGGAAGCAAAGACTGAGGGGACATCGCAGAATAGGAAGGCTTGGCCCAAGAAAGGCAACAGCAACAACAGCCACAGCAAAAGAAAGGAGGGAAAGATGTCAAAGGCAAGGATAAGAGGAAATGTCACAATAATGGGAAGGAAGGTCACTTGATCAAGGACTGTAAGAGAAGGAAGGGCAATTGCTTTAAATGTGGAGAGGTCTGACACTTCTCTAAGGAGTGCCAGAAGAAACAGGGACCGGGTCAGAGGGCAGGAACTTCTGGAGGGTAGGTGCATGATCTCGCCGTCAGTGCTCCTGAAAGAGGTAGAAAAATTTCCATAGAAAGATTAGTTTCTCTTTCAAACCATCAAGTTAGAACACTTTTTGATTCTGGTGCTTCACACTCGTTTATATCTAGTTCTGTGGTTGAATCTCTGCACTTAGTTACTAGTATTGTAGTAGACCCCGTGGCTGTTTCAAACCACATCGGTGGTTCGGCTCATTTATCGATGATTTGTAGGGGTTTGAAATTATCGATGTTAGGCGTCGAGTTTGAATGCGATGCATATATGCTTGGGTTTATGGGTTATGGGTTGATTCTAGGAATGGATTGGCTTACCACATATGGATCCGTTTTAGATTGTGAAAGGAGGGTTGTCAGGCTCCCAACTTGTCATGGGAGGACCCTCGAAGTTTCTTGTGACCCCAAGGGTTTGTTATGCTTAGCTTCCTAGAGTTTTTAGATGCATCCATAGATGACTTGCAATCTGTTCCAGTGGTTCGGGATTACACCAATGTTTTTGATGAGGAACAGGGTTTACCTCCAAGGCACGATATTGACTTCCGCATATATCTGGTGGACAATGCAAAGCCAGTTGTGTTACCAGTATGCCACATGGCTCCAAGGGAAAGGAGGGAGCTGAGTAAGCAAGTAGGGGAGCTACTTGGGAAAGGGTTCATCAGACGAAGCATATCTGAAAGTGGTGCTCCAGTAGTATTCACAACTAAAGCAGATGGATCACTTCGTCTGTGTGTTGACTATATAGAATTAAATAAGCTTACCAAAAAGAATAGGCATCTGCTTCCAAGAATTGATGATTTATTTGATCAGCTCGTTGGTGCCTTAGTATTTTCTTAGTTGTACTTGGCTACAGGGTTCCATCAATTGAGAGTGGCTGAGGATAGCATAGATAAGACTGCTTTCAGAACTCCGGATGGTTTCTTTGAATGGCTAGTGATGCCTTTTGGGATGACAAATGCACCCGCCTATTTTGTTGATTTGATGAGTAGGGTGTTTTGGGAATTCCTAAACAAATTCATCGTATCTTCATTGATGATATTTTGATCTTCTCCAAGACTGAAGAAGAGCATGCCCAACATCTTAGGGAAGTTTTGAAAACCCTCCGTGACCACCAGCTAAAAGCAAAGTTCTCCAATTGACATTTCTGTAGAAAGGAGGTAAGATTCTTGGGGAATGTAGTCTCCAAAGAAGGGATAGTTGTAGATCCCGCGAAGGTGGTTGCAGTGCAAGATTGGCAGATTCCTAAAAACGCAACAGAGGTGAGAAGCTTTCTTGGGTTGGCAGGTTACTATAGGAAGTTCATTAAGGACTTCGCGAATATATCAGCCCCTCTCACTAGGCTGACAAAGAATAATTTGGTGTTTTCTTGGGATATAGACTGTGATGTTGCTTCCCAATGGCTGCAAAGGGCTCTGACAACAGCCCCAGCTTGACCTTGCCCAACGGAAGTAAAGTGCTTACTGTTTACACTAATGCGTGCAGTACAAGGCTTGGTGCGGTACTGATGCAAGAAGGGAAATTAATACGTTATGGGGGTAGGCAGTTGAGAGTTCATGAAAAGAACTACCCCATCCATGATCTAGAACTAGCTGCCATAGTATTTGCATTGAAGACGTGGCGTCATTATTTACTGGGAGAAAGATTCGAGTTGTACACCAATCACAAATCTCTCAAGTACCTTTTCTCTCAGAAGGATCTCAACTTAAGGCAACAATGGTGGATGGAATTCTTAGCTTCATACGATTTTGAGATTTCTTATACCCCTGGCAAGGGTAATGTGGTTGTAGACGCACTAAGTAGGCAGAGGATGGCTCTGAGTCCTCTGTTTGTGGAAAGAGAGAACTTGGAGTTCATATCAGCTTTTTATTTTAGACCCTCCATCGAAGTCTTTCCTGATTTATTTACATCCTTGGAGATACGACCGACTCTTGTGGAGCAGATAGAAGCTTCGCAACAAGATGACCCACAGATTCTAGACATTATGGATAAGCTCAGAAGAGGGGAGACTTCTAGTCACCTCAGTAGATATGCCATAGATGAAAAGGGGTGGTTGCGACGAGATGGAAGGCTTTTTGTTCCTCAGACTGGAAGCTTGTAAAGGCAGTCCTAGAAGAAGCCCACCATTCTAAGATAACTATTCATCTAGGCGGCAACAAGATGTATAGAGACATGAAAAGGGTTTTCTTTTGGGTTGGGATAAAGAAGGGCGTGGCTGAATTTGTTTCTCAATGTTTGGTTTGTCAGCAAGTCAAGGCTGAGCAAAAGAAGCCCAACAGATTGCTTCATCCGTTGCAAGTACCGCAGTGGAAATGGGAGAGCGTTTTGATGGATTTCATAGATGGGTTGCCTAGATTGAAGAAAGGAAATACCAGTGTTTGGGTGGTAGTAGATAGACTCACTAAGAGCGCTCACTTTATTCCAGTCAAGAGCAAAAGGACAGCATCGTAGTTGGCTGCGATTTATGTTCGTGAGATAGTTCGCCTCCATGGAGTACCTTCCAGCATAGTAAGCAATCGTGACCCCATCTTTACCAGTGAGTTTTGGAGAAGTTTGCAAGAGGCATTAGGTACACAGTTGCACTTAAGCACCGCTTATCATCCTAAGACGGATGGGCAGACGGAGAGGGTGAACAGGATTCTTGAAGAACTTTTGAGACTGTGTATCCTTGACTTCGGAGGGACTTGGGAAGATCATCTTCCTTTGGTGGAGTTTTCCTTAATAACAACTATCAAGCCAGCATCGGCATGGAACCCTTCAAAGCATTTCACATGCGCCCTTGTAGATACCCGACTTGTTGGTGGGAATCTACAAAAAGATTATTACTTGGACCAGATATGGATAGGGAAACATCCGAAAAGATTGACCTTATTCGACAGCGGATGAAGACAGCTCAAGACAGGCAGAAATCATATGCAGACAAGAGAAGGACTAACATCGAATTCAAAGTGGGAGACTTGGTTTTTATCAAAGTATCACCTCTGAGGAATGTGGTCCGCTTCGGAGCAGTAGGGAAGTTGGCACCTAGGTTTGTGGGACCATTTCCCATAACTGAAAGGATTGGCCAAATGGCCTATAGAGTAAAGCTTCTTGAAAATCTATCTAGCGTTCATGATGTTTTCCATGTTTCTCATCTGCAGAATTGCTTGCATGACACCGTGGAAGTTTTTGAGTCGAGTATATTGGAAGAGGTAGAGGTTGAACGGGAGGCAACAATTAGGAGAGTTCCTTCCCGTATTCTGGGATCAGAGGTTAAGAAGCTACGCAATAATGAGATCAAGTTGCTAAAGGTTCAATGGGGAGACAACACAGAGGATGCGACTTGGGATACCGAAGATAAGATTCGTGCTTCGCACCCTTTTCTCTTCGAGGGTATGTTCTTAACTCCTTTTCCAATAGCTTTATCAATACTTGTTTCTATCATTTGAGTATATCTTACTCATAGTATTTTCGACCTTTAGATATGAGTCATATGGATGAAAAAATGTGTTTGAAACATGTTATGTTTGACGGATGCTAGTGGATGCAAGTGTTTGCTAGTGGTTGGCTGAGGATGCATGTACACACATTAGGCACTAGATCGGCTCAATCACTTTCATACTGCATATGAATGTGTGTGCATTTTCTTTTGTGGATAGAAATGGATGAGTTAGTATATGGATGTTGCATTTGTAAAAATGTGTGTGCCCACATATAGAACTTATATGATGCAGTAGGTTTATTTGCATACATATTGGATTCATGGCACTAACATACATTGCATTAAGGAGGTCAACTGAATCAATAGACCGCCTGATTTTCGCATTAGTGTTGGGTCATATACACACACTTTTGCATATATTCATATAAGCATTAGAGGCTTTTAAGAATAATGGATGCCAATGGATGTTGGATGAGTAGATGGATGATGGATGGTAGGATATGCATTCTTCCCAACTTAGAGATTACAGGGACGAAATCCTTTGAGTTGGGGAGAATGTAACACCCCAAATTTTAATGACATTAAAAGAGGATAAATTAAATAATAATTAATTTAACATTCGGAATTAGAGGGAATGGACTATGCCATTGCGTCCGTCTTGAAATTCTGGTCAGAATGGAAATTTGGTTTGCGTAAAACGGACACCGTATGAAAAAGTTATGAGGATTCGAAGTTTGTTTACGCACAAGATAAATATATATATATAAAATAAGTTCCAGACCCTTTAAAAACAATTCAAAAATCAAAATTGGGCAAAAGCGGGCTGAGTGGGAAAATTCCCGTTCGTGGGTGTCGACCCCCTCTACGGGTGTGGACATGGGTGTCAACCCCCCTATAGGGGTTTCGACCACCCGGACAGATCTGGGCAGAATACGTTTTACGTACCTGGACTTGATTCTAGGTCTGGTTCATTGGTTCTAGGCTATAAATATGGTCCCCTATTCTCTTATTTTCTCCATTGGAGATCATAGAGACCATATGCTGTCGGGTTGCAAATTGAAACAGAATCAAAGTCTACTACAATCAGTTTAGCTATTCTGAATTCAGATCTCTCTCTCTAAATTTTCTGAACCTAACGTTGTGAGTTTCTAGTCACTTTTAGGTTTAAATGGATAAATGTGAACTATGATAGAGTACGAATTGGATATATGTTGTGAATTATGAACTTATGCAAGTTTATTATGTCATTATCCCTGGATCCAATATGATTATGGACATTCTACTATGCTGAATATGTAGATCTTGACTTGCAACTATATTGTGGGAAATGCGAACTTGTTAATTTAGATCTAATATTTTATGCTAATCACCTTTCACCTGTTATGTTTTAATAATCATGATATGTTGTAAACTTGACATGTGATGCCACCCTTTTAGATCTAATCATGCTACTATGTCACCCTAATTTTGTTAGACATCTAAATGACAAGTGTAGACCATGTTATGTTGACTTTGACATTGTAGTTCCCACAAGTTCATCAGCTCTGTGTTCATCCTATTATGATGATTACATGCCCATTCACCTTGTGATCATGTTATGCCAAAACTGTGCTGAAACTGTCACCTTTGTCACTCCCTTTTTATTGTTATGGCGAGGCTACTTTGTAGCCTCGATGATGCCAAAATACATGCGATCACATTAGTTAGGAAACGGGGGAAAAGGGGATTTATAATTGGCATAATTTATATAATGTTTATATAAGTTGGACATGTAATTCAAATAGGGAAACATATAAATAATCACCTATAATGACATAGGTAAATTTGGATAAAAATGGCATAATTTGAATATGACCATTTATGGATATGTGTTCAAATTATTGTTGCAAAATAGGTATTGACACCTATAAAAGGAAAGGATTAATTAATTGGTAAATTAATTTTAAATGGAATGTTAGTAATTACAATTAGGAATTGTAATTGTACTTATGACACGAGGTTAGGCTACGTTAGTGGTGGAAGTCTGCCTGGACCCAACCGGCATATCCAGCAGCCACTAATGTTGAACCTAATGTGGGAGGTCTATGTACGTAAATACGAGTCGGGCTAAGACACGAGGTTAGGCCCAACCGTGGAATAAGACTGCCCGGACCTGACCGGCATATCTAGCATCCACATGTTGCAGGCCTAATGTGGGAGGTCAAACCCAGTATGAAACCATAATTGGACATGGTAATAGAATTGGACTACTTAACTAATTTAATTCATAAAGATTGTATGACTATGAACTTAAGTTAGGGTTAAGTAAAAGTGGATGAGTAGTGGGTGGGTTAAGTAAATTAGAAGGTGTGGGTAATATATAGATATATAGGCCCACAAACCTAACCCAATAAGGTTATGTAATTAAAGACACCTAATGGTATACATAGCCAGTGGAAAATAGAATAAAGTTATGTACTTAAAGACACCCTTTAGGGTAAGCATAACTGGTATAGGACTATGTAATTAAAGTCACCTAGGGGTATACATAGTCAGTGAAAAACCTAGTGGGGATACAAGACAAAGGGGGGAGCTTGTATCATATTGTGTGGAACCCAATTCAATCAGTAACCCGTAGTAGGTATCAAATAAAGAACTCTGTACTAGGCGGAGATAAGGGCACGCTTACTAATTGATTGTAAGAGATCCAAACGGGACGGATGGTGTGGACGGCACAAACTGACCGGGGACATGTGCGTCCATGGGTCGGGCAGATGGGGCTAAGATGACCGTGACACCAGTAGATATGGTTGTGCACCTCTTGGGCTGCTGCCACTTTAGGAAGTGATACCCCCTACTGTGGGCCAGCACTGGGTATCTACGGAATAGGGAGCCAATCGATTAGGGTAATGGTTAGGGTATACTCGGACGTGTACCCTATGTCTACCAAATTATTGTGGAAGGGATCATCTAACTTTAGATATAGTAGTAATAGTGCAGAGTAGTCATTAGTGAAGTATGTGCACACCTTACCTTATCTGCCTTGTCACACCTGCCATTTATATAGTGACCTCTCTTACCCACTTTATGTCTGTCATGTTCACCTTTATTTATTTACTGGCTAAAAGTAACTAGACTCGCCATACTTTATGTCTGACCCCTTTGTTTTCCCCTCTCTCTTCCATTCCCCCCTCCCCCATTGTGCTCAAGGGGGAAACACCCAGGCTTAGTCAGGACTTGGATATTATCTTGCTGGAAGCTACTTCTGGAGTATGGCTTAACTCTTTGTCTCTACTATGGCTTACTCTTTTTATTGGGGAATAATGTTTTTCTTTAATACTTATGTACTCTGATGGTGCAAGACAGAAGTATTTTGTTGTAATGGTTTTATCACTTATGGTATTGTGAACTACGGTATTATGTTTTATGTTGAAATAAAAATTTGAAATTTTCGCTGCTATCTTATTTATATCTGTCTTGTAATTATTCTGTTTCTGTTTACCTACAACGCTTCACGAAACTTAATGTATTCCCTTAGTGAGTGACATTAACGGACGTAGGGTGTCACATTCGACATGCCCTAACATTGCAAGGGGAATCGCGGCTGTAACAGTCATCGTTTAGGGCTTAAGTCGATTTCTTTTGGGAAATATTGCAGTTCATTTTATGAATGGTTGGTGAATTAGTGGAGAGATGTTGTATGTGTGGAACACTGTTCAACAGTGGTTGAAAATGAGTAGGATATGCGGAGAGAAGGGGGAGGATCGACGGGAGTGTTATATGTGGAGTTTCGTGAAATATGGTTTTGCGATAATGGGTGAAACAACGGTTAACCGAGGAAAGAGGAAGAAATAAATAGGAGGGAAGGAGACAAAAATACATGGAAAAAAACTAGAAGATTAATGTTAGTGACTGGATTATATTTGTCCATGAAGTTGTTTGGGGTTTTAGTAAGCAAATGGAGGAATAGAGTCCCATTTGTTGAGCAACTCTGAAACTTTTAGGAACCGATGGATGAAGGAAAGTAAGGTACATAAGAGTTTCGAATAAACCTTCTTATTTCTTATTGTGTTATGGAATTTGTGCAGAATACAGAAATTGATGGGCCACCTAAAATAGTTAGTATCCAAATGGTTATAGTTTGTTGGTAAGGTGTAAACAAGAATTTGAGCTTGTTGAAGTGTGCCATTACTAACATATTCTCCTTTGGGTGGTGGTACCCTAAGTGGGAAATATCAGATATAAACTGAAAAACAAATAAGAAGATAAAAGAAGTAGGAGAGTGGTGTGGATGAGTTGATGGCAGGTGGTAATGTTTGCGGAGAATATATATATAATTATATATATATATATATATATACGGGGAAGAAGAAAGGTGTCGTAATTATACATTCTTAAGGATCGATTAATGACTGGTATTAAAAACCAATGACAATTAATTTAATTATGTTCCATTTGAATAGATTAAAAGGTTGTAACATTAATATATTTTTCATCTGTTATCAGAAGCAAGTCACGTTGGAACTGTTGCAATGAAATCTACGGTGGGGAACTATGGGAACAAGCTACAGAAATTTCATGATAAAATCAAATGTCAGTTTGATTTTAAACGAAATAAAAGCAGAATCGTCAACTGTGAACCAACGTGAGTAATCTCACTAACTCTGGCTTGTTTATATTTTTATACAAATGATTTTTAAACTTATATATAGTAATTTTATCCAGTGTGATGGTTGTTTGGATGAATGGTAGATAAATTGGCTGAAATGATTGATTAGTTATATATATATATAATCGTTGATAGAATACTGATTCTATTTATCATTATATTGAAGTGAAATTAATGTTATATATGTTGATTAACATTTGTGGATGCAAGGATACAGGTTGGAGGGGTCCAACTGGATTCCTCAACATTTATATTATTGTTTGTTATTGACTGTGATATATGTTATGATATATATATACTGTGATTGATTATGCAGTGCTGAATTACCCTAGCCCTAGAAATTTGGTATTGTAAATACCGTAAAATATTTTCGAATATAGATAATGAACTGAGATTTTAAAAAATGAATTTATTTCCAAAATAGAAATTAAATTTCAAATGGACTGGATATAGAAACTTGTTTTAAATGGATTAAACAAGAAGTCGATTATAATGGTGTTTATAAATTAAATAAAATATTCATAATAGGATAAATTAAAATATAAATTAAAGTTGAATTTATATAAGAAAAAAATGGAAGTCGGTTTTGAAACCAATAAGTGAAATTGGATTTGAAGTTCGCAGTTATAAATAAAACTATTAACGTAATTATAAAGGTTTGAAAAAGAAACAAAAGATTTTGTATGAATGATTATAAAAATAAAGGTTTGAAAAAGAAAAAAAAGATTTTGTATGAATGATTATAAAAATAAAAATTAAATATAGAAGGGAAATTGGATTTGTGATATTATCCACGGATTTATTTTATAAAAGAAATGATATTCACGTTTGAAGTGACAAACATATAAAGCAAGTATTTCGTTAATGGGTATATTTATAAGGAAAATTGGAGGATTGGAAAAGGTCGATTCAAATGGAAATTTGAATGAGAAGAAAAATGGGAATCGGTTTTAGAGGAAACGGTGGGTTTTTTTCCAAAGTTTGGAATATAAAATAAACTGAGATAAATCCAAATGATTTATAAATAGGAACCTGGCTATGTCTAATTTTATACCAAAATGATATTTACATTTAATTTAACATGAAATTATAATTTATTTAAATATGTTAAGAGGTTAATATTTCAGTAAATTTTTTGGTTTGCGATAATACATAAAAAGGGATTTATAGAAAACAAATTAAGTTAATTTCGAAAACTATTGAATGTATAGCTTATAAATACATTCAAATGAGAACTTGAATTGTTTAAAATAAACAGAAAAGTGTAAACTGAGTAACAGTTTTATAAACAGAGTTTATAAATGAAACAGAATATGATATGGCCTTAAAAGGGACTCGATAACTGAAAGTAAAGCAGTAATGATATTTACAAATATAAACCAGGTTGATTTGAATAAACGAGTCTAGATTCCTGTTAAGGAATGAAACTCATATTTAAAAATGAATAACAGTTTGAGAGCAAATGTTTACGACTGGAAATAAGTATAAGCCATTTGAGTAAAACTGAAAGGGTAGATTATTCCGAAGTTCAGAATATTTAGCGAATATAAATTATTTAAAATGGAGTTATTTATTAAAATTCGATTATATCGAATTCAGGAAAAGTACTTTTTACTTTCTGACTTAATAAAGATTTATTTATTTATTCATTTATTTATTTAATTCAATGAACAAAAGTTATATTTAAATTTAATATTTCAGAAAACAGGGATTATAACGCTATTGTTTAATCGATGATTTGCGTAAAAAGAAGTGAAATCTCAAACTGGATCCGAGAGTGCGTAACATTGTTTTGTTGGAATTTGAAATTATGAGCCTTGTCTATTTCATAGTTGAGAATGTTGTTCAGTTAAGGTCTGAGAGGTAATTATACCCCAACTTGATTGACTTCACGATTGACGAAGGAATGGTTAACGTTTAGTATGGATTGGAGTGATACAGTTAGTTAATGAATAATCAATGAGTTGAATTGTAGTAACGATGTTTTATATAACATCAGATTAACCAAATAAAAAGATTTTGGATACATTTTCCAAAATAAATCAGAGATGTTTTCTAAGTATAGAAAATGAAATGATTTGGGATAACGAGAAGTTAAGGAATGATAATTGGAAATGTTTTCCAATGTTAATAAAGTATATTTTCCAAAATATAGAAAATAAGAATTTATGAATGTATGGAAATGTTTTCTAACTAGGATAAGAGATATTTTCTTGAATAAAGAAATTAAAATGTTGGGAATGTTTTCCAAGAACCTAGAGAGATAATCGAGATATGTTATGGTATGGAAGATTGAAAATGGGAATTTATAATTGATAATATAATAAGGAATTTATGTAAAAATGGGCCAATATTGTTTGATGGTTGATCGGTAGGATTTCCATTTGGAAACAGGACCGTTGATTGTATGGATGTTCCTTTGATAGTTAAATCACCGACTATCAAAGTTTGGTTTATTTTATACCTCCGTTGTCAATACGGAGAGACCAGGATCAGGTTTAATATCTGAAAACCACTCCGTATTGGCATAAGCATTACGAATCAACTTATGCTGAAGATGTTTGAAGACTGAGTAAAATGCAAGGGTGATTCTGCAAATCCTAGGTAGAAATTGCCTAAAACGGATTGATGAGATAGTGCATTCGGTTTGTCCAATCCCAGGATAACGTATATGGACGAATGTCTGACGACGTGACATTCAAAGTAAATGGTGGCAAGATGTTCTAAAGGGATAATCATGTCCTCAAGCCTCACCAGCCGGGAAACGACAGAAATCGGGTAGGCAGCATGGCCAAGTGGGTCATTCCCATTAAGGGTATTATCATTTGATCTAGAGAAATTCCAATTTCTTGTTATTCTATTCGATGTTGTATGCTTTCGGTAATGGTTGCTGATCATAACCGCTGGTGATAATATGCTCGGTACACTCAAGTTAAATAAGTGACCAGTCATGTGTGGGTTGGGTTGCAAGATGTTCTTGTTGAACCCAGTGTATTCCCCTCTTGGAATACACTATCAGAAGGTGGTTCTATACCTTGTCATAATCGGAATCCAATCTCCAATAAGCACCCTGCGGTTTTTGATTTTCTATTATATATGGAGCGTGAGATGCAATCTGTCCGCCAGATTTCTATTTATTTGATTTAGACATTATTATAATATCACTAGATTTTGATATCAAAATGTTTTGGGTTATCGTAAGGTAAAAACCATCCGTGTTTATGTGTGGATCAGTCTTACGATCATCATTTCTTTCGAAACAATTTTTAAAAGTTAAACCAATGGTTGGAGTTTACTCACACCAGTCCCATGACAGACCCAGAGTTTATTTTGTTTTGTTTTCCCTAAACTCTTAAGTGCCCAAATTTGTACTGGCAGTCAAGTAGTCAGGATTTTACAGATTCACTTGGAGGAGCTTGAAGCAGTCACCGGTTAACTATAGACTATCATATTTTCCGATGTTTACTATGTCATATTTGGAAACAGGTGTTTATAACTATTCCAGGAATAACTGTTGTGCTCTGATGATGGTATGTATGTATATTGTTACTGATTTGTATTTCAAAAGTTACAATATATAATATATTTTATTCGTTCCGCTGTGAGATTTATGTTCTTCGTTTTCTTCTGTCCTAATTTTTCTTTCTATTTCTCATCCTCTAACTTCTTTCTGTTAATGATTCGTATTTCCATGCAATTTGAGTTGGACGTGTGGTGTTATTAATCGACTCAAAGGGTATGGAAATTCGGGCCGTTATATGGTATGCTCTGGTATGGAAGATTCTTGTCTACTACGGGAGTTCCATAAATATTTTGTTTAGAAAATCCTATGACCAGATGATGTTGGAGGCTAAGGACTAGAAACCATGCAATGCCAGAATACACAATTTCAGTGGATCTGCTGATGAACTAGTAGGCATGGTTGAATTACTGGTTGAGTTTAGTGATGGTGAATGTAGGAGAGTAAGAATCCTCCTTTTTTTACTTTGACACTAATTCTCCATACAATTCTTTTTTTGTCGAACGTCCCTTGCTGACTTAGAGCATGCAATGCTCCTTGATGTCTTCTCTTGAAATTCCTAATTAAGAGTGTAGTCGGGGTTGCAGGTGTGACTAGGTAGTTGGGTGGGTGGGCTACATAGTTGAGTGGAAAGACACCCGCAGCAAAGAGAATGAAAAGGTCGTGGATACTTTCCTTTGCATTAAGGGTACCCAATGCATAGTAAATACGGGACAAACCACCAATTTAAAGACATCTATCCTAGAAAGGAAGAGGAGCCAAGAGACTAGGGAGGCATCCAAAGAGACTACGTTGATGATTCTGATTGATAACGAACCTTCCAAGGTCCTTAAAATTGGATCCCACCATGGACCCCTCCAGACGAGGTAAGCGACTAATCTTTTCTACACAAACCTTGACATGTTTTCCTAAATCCATGTTAACAAGTGAGAGATATCGCCACCATTATAAGCCATCTACTCAATATCGAACTGAAATATGTTCCAATGAAACGGAAGAGGCGTATCCTTGATCCTGAGAGGTCGGCAAAATTAAAGGAGGAAGTTGAGAAGATAAGGTGTAATGGATTCATCCAAGATTCGTTATACCCTGACTGGGTATCAAATCTAGTTCGTGTAAAGAAGTCTAATAAAAAGTGGTGGACTTGTATTGATTCCACTTATTTTCACAAGGCATGTCTCAAAGATAGCTTCCCACTTTCGAAGTCTAATGAAAAGTGGTGGACTTGTATTGATTCCACTTATCTTAACAAAGCATGTCTCAAAGACAGCTTCCCACTTTCATAGATCGATAAACTTATGGACTCATCGGCTATACATGAACTTTTCATGGTGCATACTCTGGATATAATCAGACTTTGATGCATGTATCTGACCAGAAGCATACTAGTTACATTACAGAATTTGGCATGTACCATAACGTGGTCATGCCATTTGGATTGAAGAATGCCGGAGCAACATTCCAGCGGTCAATCAATCGCATGTTCAGAGACCAGATTGGGAGGCGATATAAATTAGATGACATGCTCATAAAATCATGAAACCAGCCAATCATGTGGACGATTTAGTGGAGATGTTCAGTGTTCTCCGCCTGTATGGGTGAAACATAACATTTTGGAATACTCTTTCGACGTTGCTTAGGGAAATTCTTGGGTTCCATTGTCAATTCTCGACGGATTGAAGTCAACCACTAGCAGACAGAATCCATTCATAACATTCATTAACCCCGGAATGTTATAGTAGTGTCGAGCCTGAATGGGAATGTGGCCGCTCTGAGCCGATCCATATCTAGAGTGAATGACAAGTGCATTCCTTTCTTTGAGATTATAAAAAGAGGTAAGCACAACTTTACTTTGACTGCAGACCGTATAGATGCATTTCAAAAAAAAATTGAATCATCTGGAGAGGCATCCTATAATGTTAAAGCCAATTGATCATGAAGATCTACTTGTGTATCTGCCGATATCCCTGCATGCCATCAATTTAGCACTTGTACATGAAGACAAATGGATTTAATGCCCGGTGTATGTAAGTAAAAATTCGGCAAGGGCTGACTATATTTACCCAAATATTGAAAAGTTGCCATATAGCATATCAAGGAATCTATGTCGCAATTTTCAGGCTTATCCCATCAAATTGTACACCGACGAGCCGCTACGACAGATCCCTTAGTGACCTGAGGCATCTAAGAAATTGCTTAAATAGAATATTGAATTGAGCCAGTTCAATATCGATTATATTCCACGAAGGGAAATCAAAGAACAAGCACTGATGGATTTCGTCGTAGAGTTTGCTGGATCAAATCACAATGCTGAAGATGTTGAACCGCCAACTACCAAATTGAAACTATTCGCAGACAGATCCTGCTACAATCTATGTTCAAGCGCCGGATTTGTCCTAGTAACACCTAAAGAATTATCGATCTACTATTCCTTGAAGCTAGACTTCCCTATGACCCACAATGAAGTCGAGTATGAAGCCCTGATTGTTGGGCACAAGCTTAATATCAGTCGAAAGTAGTAATTCTTATCTAAAAGGAATAAAAAGGATTACGACGGAAGGATCCTATTTCCCTTAAGGAAATATAAATAAATTTCTCTCTTTCTATTGAGTTTCACAACATCAGATCCAATCATGTTGAAATTAAGCATTGAGATTCGTAATACCACAAATCTAGCGATGGACTATTATGGTTAAATTGGGAAGGACCCTTAATTATCTATACTCGGATCACCAGAGAAGGCATCTTCATATGTTACTCTCGGTGTTTATTTTGTAATAAATTATACTTTCTATAAATGTGTTATATGCAAGGGTTATATGTATGAGGGTTATATGCAAGGTTTTATGTATGAATTACTATTACCAGTGAATGTTTTGTGAAATTTTTCATACTTCAATGTCATCTGATGTTGAGATCGAATAACATTCAATTTATAACATCGAAAGTTGAAAGTAGAGATGATTGTAGCATCTATAGCATTTAGCTTTGAACCTTAGAGAATAGGGTTTTAGAACTTGGTACCAAAGCATAAGTTTATGTAAACTGAAATAACATTTTCTCAACAAGGATTTTCTAACTAAGGCCCAAAGAACAGAGATACAAACAAAAGGTTGGAATAATGATACCATCAAATATTTGTATTTTGTTATATAGGTATGTATATACCCCCATAGTTTTAGGGTCACCCTTCGATATTTTACTGAAGTTTGACTATAGAAAGGATGTAAGATATGGAGAGGAGTTCAGGGATTCACATTGGTGGCGAAAACACCACGACAAATGGTAATGCTCAACCTAATGCTAGCAGATGTTACGGATGAAGGGAAAATGAGAACCAAGGTGCCCTACTCCATCAGTTATACGGGGAATTTGTTCTAGGATTTCGTTCAGATGTTGCAAGCTAGAGTCGCTACTGGTCCCGGAGGAATTAATCCTGGAACGCAAGTTGGAAGCAACTATGCGAAACCGATTAGGGATTATGTTAGCTTAAGAGACCATTCCCGATAATAGAAGATGATGTTGTTGTATGGAAACTTGGTTGCTACATTGTGAAAAAATCTATGAGGACTTGGGCTTGACAGATGAATTGAAGAGGTGGTCGACTTCAAAATAGCTGAAAGAAAACGCTTTACACTGGTGGAATGGAGTTAAGGTAAGGACATCAGAGGAAAGAATCAATGGGGAAGACTTCTAGAGGATGCTTAGGGCAACATTTATTTCAAAGGTTGCTCAGTCCTTAATGATGAGAAAGTTTGATCAGTTGAAGCAGGGAGAAATGTCATTGTGGAGTATGCTGCTAAGTTTGATGAGTTGTCTCGGTATGCTCGTGGAACGATAAATATTGTTATCTTGGTAGATGAGAAGTTTATATAGAGGCTTAGGTTTGAGATCATGAAGGCAATTATGCCTTACTTGCGAAACCCTAGTGATATTATTATGGAAAGGCTATTCATAATGAGGAGATGCGTAAGGGGGTTGAGAAACCTAGTGGAAGCCAAAACTTTCACAGTAGGAAAAGGAAATTCTTCAAATGGATGAAAGCTCAAGAAAGAGGGAAGCCGAAGAAGAACAAAAGGTAAGTGGTATGCTTAAGTATCATCAGAAGAGCGATTACTCTATCGATTGCAAGGACAAAAACACCATATCCAAGATCACTATTAGAAGGCAAAATATTATGTGCTTCAACTGTGGTCAACTTCGGCACTATAAGAACAAGTGCTCAAAAGCGGCAATTGGAGAATTGCTTGTTATGAAGCCTTCGTCTTCTGGAATTACTGCCATTGAGAACGTTAAAACAGTGTTGGAAGGTATGATTTTATTTCTTAGGATACCTATTAGAATTTTATTAACACTGGTGCATCACATTCATTTATATCTAAATGTGTACATGAGATGTGTAATTTAGGAATTCGATTGCTAGGTTATGTTTTTGTTTGTAATTTTTATGTTTTGATCTTTATAGTTTCAGAATTATTTAGGGGATGGATTGGTTGAGTCGTTATGATGTAAAAATATTTTGTAAAAGAAGAGAGGTGTCGTTAAAACATCTCGAAAGCAACGATAGAATTGTATTCTTAGTAGGGGAGAGATTCTACAGATGTCTTCATTGTTAAATGTATTGTAATTAGAGGAAGAGGTGAGCAGCTTTCCCTTCATAAAGGAATTTGTTGATGTCTTTGAACTAGTGACAGGGTTGCTGCCGAAGAGGACTATCGAGCTCCGTATCGATTTATCATCGCGAGAAAAACCAATGAGTCGTCCACCTAACTGAATGACCTTCGAAAAGGAGAGCGCTGAGGACCTGAGGCATAACTTGTTGATTTAAAAGGAAGAAGCTTTCTTCATCCAAGTTGCTCTCCTTGGGGAGCAGTTATTGTATTTGTGAAGAAACTTGATGGAATGTTGAGAATGTATATTGACTATTGAAAGCTCAATAAATGGATGGTGAAGAATAAGTATATTCTACCTTGTATTGATGATTTATTCAATCAACTAAGTAAAAAAAAGTTGTTTTCTCTATTGGATTTGGCTATCAGTTTTCACCAACTGAGGATAGTGCAAAAGAGCATTCCATTGACACCCTTTCGTACGAATGGATGGTTATGCAGCTTGGTTTGACAAATGTGCATGCTTTCTTTGTAGACCTGATGAACCAAGTGTTGGGAGCACTTAGATAAATTCATATTGATTCTTGTTGGTGACATTTTGGTATATTCGAAAGAGGTGAAGGAGATTGAGTGTCATCTTTAAATTGTTCTCGAGACCTTGTGGAGATCTACTACGTCAGCCTTGGTTTTCCAATTGTTCGGAGTGCTACCTGAGTGAATGAGAGCATAGCGCAGAAATAGACATCTCTAATAGGAGACTGGTAAAAGCTAGGTTTTCCGGTGAATTAGATTCTTTCCTGGCATCGGGAAGAGGCATCATATTAATGAAATCACTCTTAATGTGTAGCTTTCTCCTCATCCTCTTATATTTCCCTTAATCTCTTTCTTTGTCTAAGTCAGAAAGAAGCTAATATACCCATAACTATCTTTTTATTTCCTTCTTTTATGTTAGAAGGTGCTAAATCAATCAAATCATCACTTGAAGGCTAAATTTTCTAAGTTTCGGTTTCGTGAGGAGAAGTTTCTTGGTCACGTGGTTTTGGGTGGAGGTCTATCTTTAGATCATGCGAAGTTAGATGTTGTCCTTTGTTGAAAGAGGGCTTAAAGTGTTACGAAAATCCAAAGCTTTCTTGGATTGGTTGGATATTATCAAAGGTTTATTAAATATTTATCAGGGACTACTAATTCGCTTACTAAGCTGATCTGATATAATGTTAATAATTGTGAAGAAGCCTTTCATAATTTGAAGAAGTTGTTGACTAATGCTCCGATGTTAGTGATATCGAATGGAAACTAGGATTGTTTATACTGATGCTTGTAAAACATGCTTATGTGTTGTTCTTGTCCAGAAGGGAAGTGTTGTTTATACTTCTTAACAACTAAGGCCACATGAAGTGCGATGTCTAACTCACGATCTTGAGTTAGTTATTATAATCTCCACCTTGAAAATTTGGAGGCACTATTTATAGGGTGAAAGGATCGATTTGTTATGGATCATAAGTCTTTGAGATAATTATTTTCTCAAAAGGAACTGAATATGCGACAGATTGGCTACTTTTGATTTTAGCATTAAGTATGCTCCAAGAAAAGGAAATAAAGCTATTGATGCCCTTAATAGAAAGTACCAGTGCATGGTGTCAACAATTTTGAGCGAATGGAGGGAATTAGAAGTTTTGGTTGCGTGTAATGTGAGGAACCAATTGACAACATGTTTTAGCCGAAGCACAATTATGGTGTCATGTTTGGAGGTTCAACTAGTTTTGATTGAGAAGATCGCTTTAAGTAGGATGAAATATACTTCATTAGCTGAAAGGGTCGTGAAGCTAAGAGTTGCAGCGGAAGATGATAACCCAGAAGGGTATACTCTCAACAAAAACGGCTGGTTAAGGAAGAAAGGAAAATTATGAGTTCTAGATGTTGGTAATTTAAAGAAAGAAGTGCTTTGGGAAAGCTATCATTTTAATTTTATGATAAACCCTGATCGTACCAAGAGTACCAAGATATGATGAGAAGTTTTTATCGGAAAGGCATAAAGAATGATGTAGGCTTATAGGTAAAGCAGAGCCGGAACTACCCGCAAGTGAAAGCTGAACATAAAAAGCCTAGTGGTTTTCTTCAACCTTTGGATATTCTAATTTGGCGTGTGACTCGATATCCATGGACTTTGTAGATGAGTTGCTGAGAACAAAAAGGGGAACAAAAGCATATGGCTTGTCGTGGATAGACTAACTAAGAGTGCTCATGTTACCCTCGTAAGGTTCATAGGACAACACCAATATTGGTTGAGTTATTCGTAAGGAATATAGTGAGACTCCATGGAATACCTTGTAGTGTCGTGAGCGGTAGGGATCCACTATTTATTAGTAAATTTTGGAGGAGTTTTTAAAAGCCATTAGAAATGAAGCTTAAGATGAGTACTACATATCAGCCATGGACGGATGGTCAGACTGAAAGGGTAAATAAGGTATTGAAATATGTGTTAAGAGCTTGCGTATTAAATTTTGAACGTTTATAGGAGGACCATGTACACTTAGTAGAATTTTCATATAATAATAGTTTTCAGACTAGTATAGGGATAATGCCTTTTGAAGCTTTATACACAAGACCATCTAAATCGTTATCATGTTAGTTTGAGACAGAGATAGGTTAGTTCTTGGTCTTGAATTAGTAAGAGAAGCCATAAAGAAGATTGAGATCATCCAAAAGCGGATAAAGGGAGCTCGGTCCAAGCAAAAGAATTACATGGATAAGAGGCATAAGGATTTTTTGATTGGTGATAAAGTTTTTGTCAAGATATCCCTGAGAAGGGCGTGATTCATTTCCAGAAATCCAGAAATTTTGCGCCAAGAATATAAGACCTTTCTCTATATCAAAAAGGATTGGAAAGCTTGCCTATAGTGTAGTGCTACTAAATAACCTTGTAGGAGTCCATAACATGTTTCATATGTTGCACTTGCGAAAGAGTGTGCACGATCCCGATACAACCATGGAACCGAAGGCGTCAGAAGAGTTAGTGGTGGAACCTAATCTGATTATCATGAGAAAATCAGTGAGAATTGTCGAAAGTAATGAAAGGAAATTGAGAAAAAAGTTGGTTAAATTAGAGAATGTCCAATGGAGGTTAAATTAGCGAAAGTCCAATGGAGTACTAATGAAAGGGATTGCACCTGGAAAATCGAAAGCAGAATTAAAGAAGATTACCCAGATTTGTTCGGAGTATACCCCTATTGGTTTGTAGACATCATTGGTGCTTGATTGCTTATTGCAACGATTGTTTAGGCTTTAGCTAAATTTCGAGAACGAATTCCATAAGAGGGTTGAACGTAACATCCCTAATTTTAGCAAGACATTATTCAACAATTTAATTAGAATAATGTTATGGATGAGGTAATGAGATTTGGGTTTAATCAATTGAAAAGGTTTGCCTTTATAATCAAATAAACCAAATAAAATGTGCATAATAATGAGACACGTGAGGAGGAATAATTGGAACTCCCGCCCTATGTATGTGTGTGTATATAATATTCTCCAACATTTCATTCACAATCCTCATTCTACAACCTAAATGAAAACTGAAAGGAAACTAAAGAAATGTCGGCCGTTACAAGTTAGGAGAAAATGTAGAAGATAAAGCCCGAAGAAATTAGAGTTTGGAATATTTAATTAACAAATCTTATCATTTTTTTACAACCAACGTGAATAATAAACTTTACCCCGATGGTTTCGGTTATCTTAGCATAAATCGAAAGTATATTATTATTTATGTTTGATTTTGTGCGTTCTTGATGTTAAATGTTATTATGAATTACCCGTGTTTAATTTTGTGCTAATAGTTAGTTTCATATGTTATGGTTAGACATGAAGATGAATAAGTTATAGGTTGAAACCTTTAGAGATCTCCAAATAACATGAAACTTTTATATGATGTGTGTTGAATGAATATGGAGTTGGTCTTGGATTTTATAAACTGTTATAATTATATAAACTTTTTATGAATTTCGTAAGGATTCATTCTTTAGGAAAGATTAAACGTTAATTCTAGTATTAGCCAGAAGATGATATGTCCAAATATTTTGTATTTTATGTAGTACAAAGTGCTAAAAAATTGTGTATACTTTTTTCTGAATACTTTCTATAAACTAATAAAATTTCAATAAATATAGCAGAGCAGGTATAAAGCAGCGTTTTAGAAGGAAATAAGTCAACTTTTTCTGTATTTACTATCAGTGCCAATTCCGTATCTGGGAGCACCTTCAACAACCATAGGAACCTCCCTTCAGTAGTGTTGGATGCTTGAAATACTACAAGTATAGTATACAAAGCATTTAGGGCTTCCACCTCTTACCTTTGGATACATGAATTAGCTTTGATACTTATACATATTTTAGTTTTAAAGATAACCACTCCATATAAGGCTTTCGCCTTGACTATTTCAGATTAGCCAAAGAGGTGTTTTCTATAGAAGAAATATTTTATAAAAGAAAGATTTTAAATAGTGACTCCAAAAGAATAAGTGCTTTATGCCTCTAGGTCTTTCATTGGAACCAAAAGATGCTTACTACCAAAGCCTATGCTTCTGAAAGCTTTAAATCCTTGAAGTGTTGCCTTGCAGATATGGCTTTGCAAAACTGTTTTCCATAAACCACTTCCTTAGGCACTGAAGGGGCCATTAAGGATTTTTTTCTAAACCATATGTTTTAAAGTTCCACCTTCTTGCCTCTCGGCATCGGTAATGATGATAAGGAAACTTTTATCTAAATGTTTTCTATATAAATGAATAAAGGTTCTACTTCTATTGTTTATCGTCATTGCGGAGCGACAAGCATTATTGTTGTTAAGAAGCAAACCCGGAAGGGTTGCCCTTTCGGAATAGCTTGAATATGGGCTTCAATATCAGTGTGGGAGTCAAAGTATATTGGAGACGACACCGATATCGTATCCATTGTGAGGAATGCTGGGCTTTCCCTAGAATCCCTTGAAATGTCATGTGTTTGGTTATTGTCATTGTTAGACATTGCTTATGTGTGAGATAACAAATGGAGGGTCCTAGGGTGGGAACTAGAACTCACCAATAAAAATATAATTAATAATGTTAACTAAATCTGTTGCTTCATGCAGTACAGAGGAGTAAGAAATGATCCTTTGGTTTCTGTTAGTGGGAGGTACTTTAAAAAGCATTGGAGGGAACCGAAGGGGATTTTTTGTTCCGTGTAGGTGGAATACGGTACCATGAAGCACTGGAAGGAAATCAACAATAGAATGAGGGTTTGGCTTTGTTTCCTAGCAAAGCAGTTCTTTGCAAAAGCACATAAAAAGAGTACCATTGGGGGAGAGGATCTATTGTGTGATGTATGATAAATATGATGAATGTTGTTGTTGTATTCTTATATATGTTGTTGTGATAACTGAACTAACAATTGAAATGTAGAGATGCGTAGTAAGTATGGTTTTGTAATATGATACTAATGAGAGCGAATCTGTTCCACTATCCAGTGCAGACTCATTTAATATCGATGGTGTCGGGTAAATAAGTTACTATTTATACCAGTTTTTTTGACTGAACCGCAGTTTATGATTTTTCCATTAAACTCTTTAATTCTCAACTTAGTCGACTGAGGGTTAAGGTCTATCAGGTATCGTGTATAAATAAGCCATCGAAGGCGAGCAGAAGACAATAACTATTTATCTGTTTTGTTGCATTATGTTTTGTTCGGTCTGTTGTACGTGTATCCTTGATGGAGTATCGCCATATGTTATGATTGCCATGATATACTCTGATCACCTGAGGGTGCATCTTCATATATCGCTCCTAGTGCTTATCTTATAATAAAATTATTTTCTCTAAACATGTTATATGTGAAGGGTTTTATGTATTAGTTACCATTATCAATGAATGTTTAGTGAAATATTTCGCATTCCTATGTTATCTGATGTCGAGATAGAGTAACATATGCTTTTCTATCACCGAAAGTTGAAACTAGAGATGACTAGAACATCTATAGCGTTTAGCTTTTGGACTTAGAGAATAGGGTGTTGTAGTATGTTATCCATGAAATTTGGTACAGTATGAATCGGCCAAGTTGCTCAAGGATGGATCGATCTACTTCGTCTAGATTGGATCAACCTGATCGGAAAAGATGGATCGGTCTGCTTGTGTAACGGTGGATCGGTCTACTTCATGGTAGAGTAGATCAGCCTCAGCTGACTTGGATCGGACCGGATTGTTGCATTATGATCTAAATTGGCTCGAGCTGATTTGGACCGGGTAGAAGTACATTAAAATTGGCTCGGCATGTTCTGGATCGAATAGCAATGTGTTGGATCAGCTCGAGATGATCTGGACCAGGTAGAAGTACATTACAATTGACTCGGCAGGTTCAGGATCGGGTAGGAGTGTGTTGCATTGGCTCGAGAGGTTCTGGACCGGGTTGAAGCGTAGTGCACTGGCTCGAGAGGTTCTAGATTGGATGGGAACATGTTGAATCGGCTCAAGGGGCTTTGGATCGGGAAAAAGCTTAGAAATAGGCAATTAGCTTTAGTGGCATTCTCGTAAATACTCAACACCCCAATCTAGATCCGGAAAGCTATATTACACTCATTCCTCACTTCTATAAATAGAGGTACAACTCCACTTTAATGGAGGAGGCTTCTTGGTGATCCCGAAGGGCTGTTAAACCCTATTCTCAACTTCTTCTAAGCAATTTGATCAACTTAAACACTTCAATTCAAATATTCATTTCCGGAATCATTGTGAAGACGTGAAGATTCATCAATACTTGTGAGAGAGTTTGGATTAATTCTATCAACATCCATACTTGTAGGATTTCATTTATTTCTCATAGGAACTTTACTAAGTCAAAGAGTGAGAAAAGTGAGTTGAACCATGTAACACCCTGTATTTTTAATATAATTAAAAATAAAATAAAATATATAAAAATATGCTTATGATGGGTAAATAATGGTGATGCATAAGAAGAATTAATTAATACATGGAAGAGAAGAAAAATTAGTTCGATAACGATGTATGTAACGGAAAAGATAGTAAAATAAGGATAACTAATTCAAGAATCAGGAATTAGGTAAAATGGACATCACCATTGCGTTCCTCTCGGAAAAATACGCAAAATAGAGTACGAGTTTTCGAAAATCGGAGTCCGTATGACCAAGATATGGCCAAAACAAGATTTCAGCAGACTTTTTGGCAGACTGACCCAGGTCGACCATAGTGTCGACACTATAGTCGACCTGCCCCCCCCCCCCCCCCCAGGTCGACTATAGTGTCGACCCCCCCTCTGTACAGGTCGACCTGGGGTGGCCCAGAACCCATTTTTGAGGCCCGGGACGAGTTTTGATGGTCCGGATGGGTTTTAGGGTTAATCCGATGGCTGAAATGAAGTGCTACTCCTATAAAATAACACCTAGACCTAGCCTAACTCACACAAATTCATATGACACCTAAATGCTGCTGGAATCTCTCTTGAGCCATGGCCGCCGTCTCCAAATTAAAGCTTAAGCGTTCAAACCCAAATCAAATCAAAGATCAATGCTTCTACAACAAATTCAAGAGGATAGATCAATGACACTGCAACTTTCTACGACAAATTCACTCCCTAATTCATTAGCCGTTCTCTGTAAGTTCTAGTTGCTTTCCGATTTAAATATTTAATTATAATGTGGCCATGAATTAAAGTGGAATTGGATAAGTATGTTTATCGATTCAGATCTATTCCTGTTGCTTTTTGAATCTTTAGTTTTGAGACTTGTCTACCTTTATTCTCATGACAAGTTTGTGATTTATTCAGCAGTTTTCTTGATTCGTAATGATGTTATCATCAAGTTCTAATCTTTATGCCTATCATGATGTTGTTTTTCTCTCTGATATATTTATTATGCAAAATTCTACCTTTCCCCTATTTGTTTTCTTTTGATGAACCTTGGTCAATTTCGGACCTAGGCCTAAACTGCGATTTGCGTGCGATTGAATACGGGGGAAATATTGGGATATTGCCTTGTTGGATATATGTGTTTGGTAGAATCGAAGGCATAATATGAAAACTGGATACTTGGGTATTATTGCCATTAACACGAAATTTGAATTTGGGTATTATCGTTATAATTAAAGTTTTGCTAGCTTGGGTAAATTGGGGTAAACATGAAATACATGTAGTTGGTATGAAACTTGACCTATGTAAAATATGGCAAGAATATTGGTACATATATTTGGCTAAAAATTTATCTATGTGAATTGGGCATAGCTTTGTAAACATGTAAAATATGAAGCTTGATATATGTATAAAAAAGCAGGAAACTTGGTATATATGTAAAATTGTCTAAGATTAGGCATATATAAATTTGGCATACATGTAAACAGGCATGAATTGAACATATGTAAATTTGGTATGAATTAGGCATATGTAAAACGGACATGTAATCTAGAACTTGGGCATATGTTAAATAGGTGAAATTTGTAGTTGAAACACATATGATAATTTATGTCTTGAAAAGGGGCTAATATGAACACGGCTAAATAGGTTTTGGGTAGTTGGAATGTAATAGCCTTAAAGGAGGAATAAATATAAATTGAGATAAGTTGCCTTTAATGACCTAAGATAAATTGTGGTAAAATTGGTATGATTTTACATACCATTAATAGATGGACATAATTGAGTCAATTATGGACATCGTTAAATTAGGAATTAATTGATAATTTGAATAGGGGAAATAAATTCAAATTGGGGTAAAAGATTATAAGTGATAATCAATGCTTAGGACACGACGTTGGACTCGTTTGTGACGTAAACCTGCCCGGAACCGCCCAGCGAATCCAGTAGTCAAAAATGTCAGCCCAATGTGAGAGGTCCTAGGCCCAAATTAAAAGCGTAACTGTTGTAAAGACACGAGGTTAGACTCTTTTATGGTGTAAGACTGCCCGGACCCGCCCGGAAAATCCAGCTGCCATAAATGTCAGTCTAATGTGAGAGGTCTTTATAAGGTTACGGCCTTAATGAATTAAGAAATACTTAACCAGATAAACATGTGGTGGGACATGGGGGTTAAGTGGGTGACATGTGGAAATACGAATAGTAATACTTAACCAACGTAACATGGTAATTAGACCAGTGGGTAGGGTTAAGCTAATAAGAACACTTAACCAATATGATATAAGTGGGTGGGTTAAGTAATATGATTAGGTTAATCGGGACACTTAACAATTTAATATGTTGACTACGGGAGTGGGTAAGGTTAAGCAAATGTTTAACCATTATAACATGATTAAACTGGACTAGAGAGTGAGGTTAAGTTAATGAGAACACTTAACTAATACAATGGGTTAATTAGACAAGTGGTTGCGGTTAAGTAGTAACACTCAACCAACATAACAGGACAAGCGGGTGGGTTAAGTTAACTTGAATAAGTTGATAACACTTAACCATTATAATTTGACTAGTGGATGGGGTTAAGTTAACATGCACTTAACCAATCTGATGTGATACGTAGTAGGGTTAAGTAACACATGGGGTTAAGTTAACAACAAAATTCTTAACCAATGTAACCAGATAGAAGAACGGGGTTAAGTTAATAAACCACACTTAACCAATCAAACATAATAAGCGAGAAAGGTTAAGTTAACTAAGATAAACTCTTAACCATGGTAACATAACGAGTAGAAGGGTTAAGTACATATCGGGTTGGTGGGTAATATTAGTAAATATAGGCCCACATACACTTAACCATTAAATACACATGCTTGAATCAGTAGCGGGGTTAAGTACGCATCAGGGTTGGTGGGTAATATCAGAGAGTATAGGCCCACAGACATAACCATTAGAAAAACCTAGTAACGGGGACCCATTTCAGCAGTAACCCACATTAGTATCAACGGAACCCTGAGCTAGGCAGGGTGGGGCACGATTACTGGGCTGATTATAAGAGGTCAAATTAGCGGCAGTTGGTGCAGCAGTGCAGGTTCTAACGGAGTGCGGGTGTGCACACACTTCGGCGCAGAAAACTTAGCCACTGGGCATCAGTAGGTATAAAGCTGTGCATCTTGATTGTGTCAGGGTTGCCACCGCGGGACTTGATACACCCCATGGTGGGACCAGCACAGGTATCTACAAGTAGGGGGCTGCGTGACACAAACAAGAACTAGGTCAAGTAGGGAGCCGATCAATAAGGTAGTAAGGGTGCATCGAATATATACATGGCCATTGGGGTGATCGAGGTGGAATCCTCATAATCGATGTACACCTGAAGGCTACCATAATTGCGGGGATTGGGATCACGTTGTAATTATTATATAACACAGGACACTAGTTGGGACACTGGTAGGAATACGGATCATTTAATGTCAGACACTTATGAGGATGCTAGTTAGGTGGTGCAGAGCAAATAGATATCGTTTTAATGGTAAAGCTTAGAAACCTTGCGATGTTACTCTTGATAGAAACCATGCGGTGGGATACTTGATAGGAATTATGGGATGTTATACTTGTTTCATCGTGCCCGAAGTTTATCTTGTTACCTTAGTTTACCTTGTTTTCATAGTTTATCTTGTTATCTTAGTTTATCTTGCCTACCTTGTCATCATGCTTATGTTTACTTTCAGTTTATTCATGTCATGTTATCTTTATCTATTTTTATGCTGAAAGTCACTAGGACTTACTCGGTCTTTATGACTGACCCGTTTTGTTTCGCCTCCTTTTCTTCCGTTCCCCCCCCCCCCAGGTTCACAGGGTGGGAATACAGCTTAGTTCGGATCTTACCAAGCTCCAAGGCTCTTTCATGTATGGCTTGGATTTCTTTTGGCTATGGCTTGCTTTGCTTTATTGGGGAATACTGTAGTTTGTTTTTATGCTTCTTTGTTTTTTTTGAGCAAGACAGATATCTTAACTATGAAATTGGGTATTGGGAGTTGATGGGCTTTTCTTGTAAACATTTATATTTAATAAATGATTTGAAGTACTTCCACTTTATTTTCCGTTGTTTTATATATGTCTGTCTTGTAATATTTCTGTTCCAGTACCCATAATACTCCATTGAAGTTAAGGCATTCCCTTGTGAGTGACCTTAACAGATGTGGGGTGTTACATTTGGTATCAGAGCAGAAGGTTACCAAACTGGGCTAAAGTTTTCAAAAACCTTCTGAAATTATCTTCGAAACATTTACAAAGAAGCAAATTTTCAAGAAAACTTTGTTTTGATTAAAAGGCATATTCCCCAAAGCCATATGCACTATCTTTTGATTCTCTCTTGAAATCTCTTCTCTCTCTTTTCACCATAGTTTCGTAGGCATCCGACACAGGTCGGAGGGCAAAGGAGTGCCCAACCTCCATCTGTAGCCGCAGTAGTTCCATCTGCGTCTAATCTTATTTCAAGTTGGGTAGAGTTGTCGTGCGTTGGAGGTAGCTTCGAGAGACTTGTCAACAAACTATACAAGGATAGTAAGAACAAGGAACTAGTTGTTATAGCTTAATCCACAAAGGAGGAAAAAGGTGAAAGGAAAGAGGCCAAAGTGAAAGAATAGTAGAACCCATGACAAGAGAGAGTATCTTTAGTATGGTAAAAAGGGACATGTAGTTAAGCATAGGACAAGGACAAGGGCAAAAAGGAAAGATCGACGAGAGGGAAATTGTATACCTAAGAGAGGCGGTAACGTTCTGTTAAAAGTTTAGCTTTCTTTTCTATCATCCCACTAGAACTTTGTTTTTGTACATCGCATCCTTTGAATTCTGCTTCGGTAGTTGAGTCTCTGCACCTTAGTACTACCGTAGTAGAGGATCCCATTTTTGTCTCAAATCCTGTTGGGGAATCGGCTCATTTATTCATGACTTGTTAGGATTTGAGAATGTCTATGCTAAGTGTTGAGTTTAGGAGGAATTCTCATGTTTTTAGTGAGCTATGGGTTGATTCTAGGGATGAAGTGGTTATCCAATAAGGGTGCCATTCTCGGTTTCAAAAGGAGGGTAGTTAGACTTTTGACTTGCCTCAGTAATACCCTCGAAGTCGCATGTAACCTTTAGGGTTCTATCATGATTTGTTTCGTAGAATATCTTGACACATTTGTTGGTAATTTGTAATCCGATCGAGTAGTGTTCGCCACTAAGGCGGATGGGTCATTTCGGTTAGGCATGAGTTGTAGAGAATCACCTTAGTAAGTACATTTGGCAACATGGTTGGCATTTATTTCCAAGAGATAGTTCTTCTGCGTGGAATACCTGATAGTAAGTGGACGAGATCCAAGATTCACTAGTGAATTTTGGAGAGCTTGCATGAAACCATGAGTACGCAGGTATGTTTGAGCCGAGTATACTAGGAGGAGAATAAGTGAAAGTGGAACGAGAGGCAAAACTGAAATGGATTCCAACCCATATTTTGGAAACAAGAATTAAGAAGCTACGGAATTGTGAAGTTAAAGGCGGTCAAAGAACAATGGAGTTAAGCTCAAAGAAATGCGACTTAGAAGATTGAAGGCTAGATTCGCGCATCATATCTCTTTTTAAGAGTCCATGATCTCTCTTTTCCTATAGAGCTTACTCACATGCTATCTTTTGTGTATATCCTCTCGGTCCTATTCTCAATCCTATTTCTATTGCGAACCTCAAAGGGAGTATGACTCATCTGTTAGTAATATATGTTGGGGCTTGAGGATGTCCGTCGGGTGGACAAAACTTTCTGGGCTTTATAGGATACGGGTCGGTCTTAGGAAGGGATTCCCTTGTGACCTAAAAGGAGTCCATCATGCTTAGTTTCCTAGAATCATATATAGTGGTTGGGTTGAATAATTCTTTGGGTGTCAGTCTGATGTTGATTTCGGTCTTCGGGGCTGATGCTTAGAGAGTTCTTCTCCTAATCAATATATATGTGGCATAGATTTCCAGTTTTGACATTGCCTAATGGGCACAAAGTTTTTACTTTCTTCTATCATTCGACTATACCTTTAGATAGGAACAATTGGGTGTAAACATGTGTTTGAGACATGTTATGATTGATGGTTGCAAGTGGCTGCAAGTGGTTGCTAGTGGTTGCTCGTGGATGCATTTACACACATTAGGCACTAGATCGGCTCAATCACCTTTCATATTGCATATGCATGAGTGTTTACACTTGTTTATGGATGAAATTGAATGTGTTATCATGTGAATGTTGCATATGGATGGATGTTTGTGCATACATATAGCGTTTATGTGACTAGGACTATTTGCATACATGTTGGACTCATGGCACTAAACATATTTTGCATTTAGAAGATCAATCAGGCCTGATCATTTGCATTAGACAAGGAACATATACACACACTTCTTTCATATGTTCATACAGCATTAGAAATCTCTTAAGGACAAAGAATGCCTGTGATTGATGATTGAGTAGATGGATGATGGATAGTAGGACACATTCTTCTTAACTTGAAGATTTCGGGGACGAAATCCTTTAAGGAGGGGAGAATGTAACACCCCGTATTTTTAATATAATTAAAAATAAAATAAAATATATAAAAATATGCTTATGATGGGTAAATAATGGTGATGCATAAGAAGAATTAATTAATACATGGAAGAGAAGAAAAATTAGTTCGATAACGATGTATGTAACGGAAAAGATAGTAAAATAAGGATAACTAATTCAAGAATCAGGAATTAGGTAAAATAAACATATCCATTGCGTTCCTCTCAGAAAAATATGCGAAATAAAGTCCGGGTTTTCGAAAATCGGAGTCTGTATGACCAAGATATGGCCAAAACAAGATTTCAGCAGACTTTTTGGCAGACTGACCCAGGTCGACCATAGTGTCGACACTATAGTCGACCTGCCCCCCCCCCCCCCCCCCAGGTCGACTATAGTGTCGAACCCCCCTTTGTACAAGTCGACCTGGTCGGCCTGGGGTGGCCCAGAACCCATTTTTGAGGCCCGGGACGAGTTTTGATGGTCCGGATGGGTTTTAGGGTTAATCCGATGGCTGAAATGAAGTGCTACACCTATAAAATAACACCTAGACCTAGCCTAACTCACACAAATTCATATGACACCTAAATGCTGCTGGAATCTCTCTTGAGCCATGGCCGCCGTCTCTAAATTAAAGCTTAAGCGTTCAAACCCAAATCAAATCAAAGATCAATGCTTCTACAACAAATTCAAGAGGATAGATCAATGACACTGCAACTTTCTACGACAAATTCACTCCCTAATTCATTAGCCGTTCTCTGTAAGTTCTAGTTGCTTTCCGATTTAAATATTTAATTATAATGTGGCCATGAATTAAAGTGGAATTGGATTAAGTATGTTTATCGATTCAAATCTATTCCTGTTGCTTTTTGAATCTTTAGTTTTGAGACTTGTCTACCTTTATTCTCATGACAAGTTTGTGATTTATTCAGCAGTTTTCTTGATTCGTAATGATGTTATCATCAAGTTCTAATCTTTATGCCTATCATGATGTTGTTTTTCTCTCTGATATATTTATTATGCAAAATTCTACCTTTCCCCTATTTGTTTTCTTTTGATGAACCTTGGTCAATTTCGGACCTAGGCCTAAACTGCGATTTGCGTGCGATTGAATACGGGGGAAATATTGGGATATTGCCTTGTTGGATATATGTGTTTGGTAGAATCGAAGGCATAATATGAAAACTGGATACTTGGATATTATTGTCGTTAACACGAAATTTGAATTTGGGTATTATCGTTATAATTAAAGTTTTGCTAGCTTAGGTAAATTGGGGTAAACATGAAATACATGTAGTTGGTATGAAACTTGACCTATGTAATATATGGCAAGAATATTGATATATATATATATATTTGGCTAAAAATTTATCTATGTGAATTGGGCATAACTTTGTAAACATGTAAACTATGAATCTTGATATATGTATAAAAAGGCAGGAAACTTGGTATATATGTAAAATTGTCTAAGATTAGGCATATATAAATTTGGCATACATGTAAACAGGCATGAATTGAACATATGTAAATTTGGTATGAATTAGGCATATGTAAAACGGACATGTAATCTAGAACTTGGGCATATGTTAAATAGGTGAAATTTGTAGTTGAAACACATATGATAATTTATGTCTTGAAAAGGGGCTAATATGAACACGGCTAAATAGGTTTTGGGTAGTTGGAATGTAATAGCCTTAAAGGAGGAATAAATATAAATTGAGATAAGTTGCCTTTAATGGCCTAGGATAAATTGTGGTAAAATTGGTATGATTTTGCATACCATTAATAGATGGACATAATTGAGTCAATTATGGACATCGTTAAATTAGGAATTAATTGATAATTTGAATAGGGGAAATAAATTCAAATTGGGGTAAAAGATTATAAGTGATAATCAATGCTTAGGACACGAGGTTGGACTCGTTTGTGACGTACACCTGCCCGGAACCGCCCGGCGAATCCAGTAGTCACAAATGTCAGCCCAATGTGAGAGGTCCTAGGCCCAAATTAAAATCGTAACAGTTGTAAAGACACGAGGTTAGACTCTTTTATGGTGTAAGGCTGCCCGGACTCGCCCGGCAAATCCAGCTGCCATAAATGTCAGTCTAATGTGAGAGGTCTTTATAAGGTTACGGCCTTAATGAATTAAGAAATACTTAACCAGATAAACATGTGGTGGGACATGGGGGTTAAGTGGGTGACATGTGGAAATATGAATAGTAATACTTAACCAACGTAACATGGTAATTAGACTAGTGGGTAGGGTTAAGTAAATAAGAACACTTAACCAATATGATATAAATGGGTGGGTTAAGTAATATGATTAGGTTAATCGGGACACTTAACCAATTTAATAAGTTGACTACGGGAGTGGGTAAGGTTAAGCAAATGTTTAACCATTATAACATGATTAAACTGGACTAGAGAGTGAGGTTAAGTTAATGAGAACACTTAACTAATACAATGGGTTAATTAGACAAGTGGTTGCGGTTAAGTAGTAACACTCAACCAACATAACAGGACAAGCGGGTGGGTTAAGTTAACTTGAATAAGTTGATAACACTTAACCATTATAATTTGACTAGTGGATGGGGTTAAGTTAACATGCACTTAACCAATCTGATGTGATGCGGAGTAGGGTTAAGTAACACATGGGGTTAAGTTAACAACAAAATTCTTAACCAATGTAACCAGATAGACGAACGGGGTTAAGTTAATAAACCACACTTAACCAATCAAACATAATAAGCGAGAAAGGTTAAGTTAACTAAGATAAACTCTTAACCATGGTAACATAACGAGTAGAAGGGTTAAGTACATATCGGGTTGGTGGGTAATATTAGTAAATATAGGCCCACATACACTTAACCATTAAATACACTTGCTTGAATCAGTAGCGGGGTTAAGTACGCATCAGGGTTGGTGGGTAATATCAGAGAGTATAGGCCTACAGACATAACCATTAGAAAAACCTAGTAACGGGGACCCATTTCAGCAGTAACCCACATTAGGTATCAACGGAACCCTGAGCTAGGCAGGGTGGGGCACGATTATTGGGCTGATTATAAGAGGTCAAATTAGCGGCAGTTGGTGCAGCAGTGTAGGTTCTAACGGAGTGCGGGCGTGCACACACTTCGGCGCAGAAAACTTAGCCACTGGGCATCAGTAGGTATAAAGCTGTGCATCTTGATTGTGTCAGGGTTGCCACCATGGGACTTGATACACCCCATGGTGGGACCAGCATAGGTATCTACAAGTAGGGGGCCGCGTGACACAAACGAGAACTAGGTCAAGTAGGGAGCCGATCAATAAGGTAGTAAGGGTGCATCGAATATATACATGGCCATTGGGGTGATCGAGGAGGAATCCTCATAATCGATGTACACCTGAAGGCTACCATAATTGCGGGGATTGGGATCACGTTGTAATTATTATATAACACAGGACACTAGTTGGGACACTAGTAGGAATACGGATCATTCAATGTAAGACACTTATGAGGATGCTAGTTAGGTGGTGCAGAGCAAATAGATATCGTTTTAATGGTAAAGCTTAGAAACCTTGCGATGTTACTCTTGATAGAAACCATGCGGTGGGATACTTGATAGGAATTATGGGATGTTATACTTGTTTCATCGTGCCCGAAGTTTATCTTGTTACCTTAGTTTACCTTGTTATCATAGTTTATCTTAGTTTATCTTGCCTACCTTGTCATCATGCTTATGTTTACTTTCAGTTTATTCATGTCATGTAATCTTTATCTATTTTTATGCTGAAAGTCACTAGGACTTACTCAGTCTTTATGACTGACCCGTTTTGTTTCGCCTCTTTTTCTTCCGTTCCCCCCCCCCTCCCAGGTTCACAGGGTGGGAATACAGCTTAGTTCGGATCTTACCAAGCTCCAAGTCTCTTTCATGTATGGCTTGGATTTCTCTTGGCTATGGCTTGCTTTGCTTTATTGGGGAATACTGCAGTTTGTTTTTATGCTTCTTTGTTTTTTTTTGAGCAAGACAGATATCTTAACTATGAAATTGGGTATTGGGAGTTGATGGGCTTTTCTTGTAAACATTTATATTTAATAAATGATTTGAAGTACTTCCACTTTATTTTTCGTTGTTTTATATATGTCTGTCTTGTAATATTTCTGTTCCAGTACCCATAATACTCCATTGAAGTTAAGGCATTCCCTTGTGAGTGACCTTAACAGATGTGGGGTGTTACAAACCATGAATTTATTGAGAGAATATGTTTGCTTTGTAATCCTAAATGCAATAATGGAATCGCTTGGCAAAGTGGATGTAGATCACACTTGATCGAACCGCTATAAAAACTTTGTGTCTCTCCTTACTTGCATTTTTCTGGGTTTTTTGGGTCCATTTTTACTATTCTTGAGGATACTATGAAGTGCATCTTGCATCCTTAGTGTTGATTCAAATTTTGAGATCAACAATTGGCGCCCATCGTGGGGCCGATTCAATCCTCCGCCTTCTCTCATTCTTCCACAAGTTTTGAAGCCTTGCACTAAAAAGATCCAATCCTATTTCAGATCAAAATGTCGAGAATGGTGATAATGTTGTCGATCATGAAACTACTCCTCCTATCACTCGATTTGAAGTTGGAGAAGGTTCTGGGGCTGGAGCCGCCATAACAAGACGAGAGTTAAATGAAGTGGCCGCAACTTTAACTAACCAAATGAATATTGCAAATGAGGCCATGATGAAGAGATTCGAAACGATGTTTGCCATGCCAGCCACTACAGTAAAAGTCACCATGAAGACCGCCCGTGCTAAATCCATACAAACTCTGCATACAGAAAACACCAGTTCCTCTTCTTTAAGCCCAATCTGAGAAAAGTATGTCAAAGAGATGGCAAATCCTAACCATAATGAGGCAAAGCTACCCGCTCGCGACCACCCTGGTAAAGTGACTTCTCAACAAGTGCTTGGTTCTGCCAAAGGTGCACGTCTCCAAGCGTGAGGTTCAGGGCCTCGAAATCTGAACCGTGACCGTCTGCTTAGGCAGACATTCGATAAGGAAGACGGCGTCCGCCCCGCAGACCAACACAATAAGGAGGAGAGAATATCAGAAATGATCCATAAAATCATGGAGAGAAATCAAAAGAAGCGGGATGATGAAAGAGAATGGGGATTTTCTCCCACAAAAACTCGCTCATCGAAAGAATCAAAATGGCACCATATCCGAAAAAATTCAAGCCTCCAGTAGTGCAATCTTATAATAGGACGACCGATTCAAATGTATTTCTGTTCAAGTACAATCAACACATGGATGAGGCTCGTGCCACTGATGAGTTGAAGTGTTTGTACTTTCCGACCTACCTTGAGGGGGTGGCGTCGCTTTGGTTCACCAAATTGCCACCAAGGTCAGTGGACGATTTCGCTACCCTGGCCAAGTTGTTTAGGGAGCAATTTAGACTTCAAGCCAAAAAAGTTCGAGATGTTATGGAATTGAATGAACTCGAGCAAAGACCAGGAGAATCTGTTAGGGCCTTCCTTACTCGCTTTAATACTGCTACGGCAGAAGTGGGAAACTATGAGCCTCGCCTGGCTTTGATAGCCTTAAAGGGGGCTATAAGGAAGAAAACTAAGCTTGGATAGTGGATAAAAAAGAAGGAGCCAAGTACTTTAGAGGAGTTGTTTAATAAGGCTGAGGGATACATAGGTGTGGATGAGGATCCTGCCTATGCTATGCATATCCCTGAAAGCAGCATACAATCTGAAAAGAAGAATAATGATGCAGAAAGCAATCAGAAAAACCCTGGAGGTCAGAAATGAGGTAATGATGGGAAGGACAATCGAGTCAACAAAAAGTTACGCTTCTTCAAGAACTCGGAGTTGACTCCATTAAATGATACGGTGGAAACTATTTTCATGGCCACCAAGGAGACTGAAGAATACCCGATACCAAAGCAGATAAAGGTTAGCGATGCCGCCATAAAACCAGGGAGATTTTGTCGGTTTTACAACCAGCCAGGTCATAGCACGAATGAGTGTAGGCACCTAAAGAGCCTAATCAAGGAACTAATAAGAAAGTATAGACTTCAGCAATACACGAAGAATCCACAAAGTATTCAAGCTCCCCAAGTTAAAGGAACATCCATAGGACAACCAAAGCAAAGTGAGAATGATGCAAATACTTTCATGCCAAGATTGATCATTAACACCATTTCAGGAGGTCCACACCCTGCTGGGAAAAGTTGGGGGGGACATTGTGAAATATGCTAATGAGATGAAAAACCTCCCGAGGGAAGAAGAACTCATGATTATGGATGAAGCTTTTCCAACAAAGATACCAAGGTTTCCCTGGGAAACATTGTGTTTAAGGATCGAGACTTAGAGGGATTGATAACTCCAACTGAAGATCCAATGGTGATAACCATAGGCTTGGGTTCTGCCATGGTTAGAAGAATTCTAGTTGACAGTGGAGCATCCGTCAATGTCCGTTTCATCAGTTCTTTCCAAAGGTTGAAGCTCTCCATGGAGGATGTGAAAGCTTGTCAAAGCAAAATTCATGGATTCACTGGACAAGCAGTTCAGCCAATCGGAGTTATCAATTTACTTGTTGAGCTCGGAGAAGGGGAAAACAAGGCGGCACAGAAGCAATATTTTGTCGTAATCGATGAGTGGTCCGCTTATAACGCTTTCCTTGGAAGACCAACTCTCATAGCTTTCAGAATAACAATGGCGCCATGGTGCCTAACGATGAAATTTCCTACTGAAAACGAGGTCGAAGTAGTCAAAGGCGATCAACAAGCAGCAAGGGAGCGCTAACTGATGGAACTTGCTGAGGCAAGGAAGAAAGAAGTGAAAAAGAATGCAGAACTTCCGCCCTGCATTCATGAATCTCCCTTATAGCAATGAAGGTGGGGCCCTCATACTGGTGAACATTGTAGGGCTCAGAAGGAAATCGATCCAAGAAAAACCAGTATGGGGGAAGACAGAGCGACACCGACTGAAGATACCATTTCTATTTCAATACATTATAAAGATCCTGACATAGTCTTAAAGATAGGATCTCAATTAGGCCAAAAGCTGCAAAAGGATTTGATATTGTTTCTAAAAGCAAACTTATAAGTCTTTGCTTGGACGTATTCAGACATGTGTGGAATATCAACAGATGTAATTGTTTATAAATTGAATATTAATCCCAATTTAACTCCTGTAAAACAGAAATGACAAACTCAGGGACCTGAAGGATCAATGGCATTAAAAGAAGAAGTAGATAGACTTTTTAAGAATAATTTCATACGAGCATCTACATATCCTGACTGGGTCTCGAATCCAGTCCTCATCAAGAAGTCTAATGGCAAGTGGAGAGTATGGATAGACTGCTCGGACCTTAACAAAGCATGTCCCAAGGACAGTTTCCCTCTGCCTAGAATCGACCAGCTTGTCGATGCAACCACGGGGCATGCACTATTATCTTTCATGGATGCGTATTCTGAATACAATCAAATTATGATGCATGAACCAAATCAAGAGAACACAAGTTTTATAACTGACAGAGGCTTATACTGTTATAAGGTTATGCCATTCGGACTAAAAAAATGCAGGAGCAACATACCAACGTCTTGTGAACTCCATGTTCAAATCACAAATTGGGAACACTATGGAGGTTTACGTCGATGACATGTTAGTAATGTCCAAAAAGGCTGAAGATCACCTACAGGATCTAGCAGGGGTGTTCCATATCCTTAGAAAATTCGGCAAGAAGTTAAATCCTATGAAATGCTCATTTGGTGTTTCTTCAGGAAAATTTCTCGGATTCATAGTCAATGCCAGGGGCATTGAGGCAAATCCTTCCCAGGTCATGGCATTACGAGAAATGCGGGCAACAAAAACAATAAAGGAGCTTCAGAGCTTGAATGGGAAGATTGTTGCCTTTAACCACTTCATCTCTAAAGCAACGAATCGATGCATCCCACTTTTTGACACTTTAAGGAAAGGAAAGAAAGACTTCCAATGGACCCCAGAATGTCAAATGGATTTCGAGCAGCTAATTCAACATTTGGAGTCTTCACCGATGCTTTATAAACCCAGAGATGGAGAAGTGTTATTCCTATACTTGGCTATATCACCACATGCCCTGAGTGCCGCACTCGTCCGGGAGGATGCTAAGATCCAACGGTCGGTTTACTATATTAGTAAGCGGCTTTCTGCGGTAGAACTAAATTAACCAAGGCTAGAAAAACTTGTGCATTGTCTACTCGTTGCCTCAATGAAATTGAGACCATATTTCCAGTCTCATCCAATAAAAGTCCTCACTGATCAGCCGCTAAGGCAAATTGTCTTCCGTCCGGAAACCTCTGGAAGGTTATTGAAGTGGAATATTGAGCTCAGCCAATATGACATCACCTATCACCCCCGAAGAGCTATCAATAGGCAAGCTTTAGCAGATTTCATTGCCGAATTCATGTACAGAGGAAATGGAGTTGAGGAACCAACAAGAACAATCGCTAGTTGGAAGCTATAGATGGCTCAAAGAATGATTACTGTTCGGGAGTCGGAATTGTCTTAGAAACTCCAGAAGGCCATTCCTTGTGTTATGCATTGAGGTTGTAATTTCCATCAACCAATAATGAGGTCAAATAAGAAGCATTGATAAATGGCTTAAAGCTAGCAAAAGAGCTGAATTTAAAAACCATGCAGATCTTCAGTGATTCCCAATTGGTAGTGAGTCAGGTTCTTGGGGAATTCCAGACCAAAGTTGGAAATCTTCCTTCTTATCTCATTAAAGCCATGGAACTTCTCAACAACCTTAATCATTACACCATATCTCACATTCCGAGAGAAGAAAATGCAAAGGCGGACTCTCTCGCTAAATATGCTAGTTCTTCTAATGCACACTTGCTTGGGTTAACACTTATTGAAGTCCTTACAACCCCTACCATTGAAGAGGTAGACGTTGACTAGGTCATGGAAACAGTTGAAGAACCTATGTCCTGAATGACACTGATTAAGGAATATATCCTCAACGGAACGCTTCCGGAGGAACCAAAAAAAGCGGAGGAAAATGTTGCGCAAGGCTCCATTATATCTTATTCAGGAGGGGAGGTTGTATAGATGGGTATTCTCTATGCCATTACTATGATGTGTGTCCAAGGAAGAGTCGAAAGCAATCTTGGCAGAACTGCATGAGGGAGACTGCAGAGGTCACATTGGTGGTCATACATTGGCCAAGAAAGTTCTGTGATACGGCTATTTTTGGCCTAGTGCAAACTTGCATGCAATGAATTATACGAAAAGATGTGATAAGTGTTAAAGATTCGCAAAAATTTCGAGAGCACCTCCAACTGAGTTGACCCAGATGGTCAATCCATGGCCATTTGCTATCTGGGGCATAGATTTGATTGGGGCACTACCCATTGCAAAATCAAATATGAAGTACGCAATAGTGGCAGTTGACTATTTTACTAAATGGGCTGAAGCTAAGCCACTAGCCACTATTAATTCGAAGAAGGTGATCAACTTTTTTTGAAAAACATCATCTGTTGGTTTGCCATACCACAGAAAATAATCATTGATAATGGGACTCAGTTTGAGAGCGCTGAGTTCCTAGACTTTTGTGCCAAATACAAGATAAAGAAAAGTTTTTTAATCGTTGCCCATCCGCAAGCTAATGGGCAAGTTGAAGCAATCAACAAGATTCTGAAGTCAACCATCAAAAAACGACTTGAGAAAGCCAAGGGTGGTTGGGTTGATGAGCTTCTGCTCGCACTATGGGCATATCAAACTACCCATAAAACTGCAGTAGGGCGCACTCCGTTTTCCCTTACATTTGGATCTGAGGCAATGATCTCGGTTGAGCTAGAAGTCCTGACTCATAGAAGGATCTACTTCAACCAAGCGGAGAATGAAAAACTTCAACTCGAAGCACTTGACTTACTCGAGGAAAGGAGAAAAGAATCAAAACTCAAAATTATGGGACATCAGAGAAGAATAGCTCGTCATTTTAATGCTCGAGTTAAGCGAAGGACTTTCCAAGTTGGGGATCTCGTTCTTAGAAAACCGTAATAGGAACCGGAGCATTAGGACCTAACTAGGAGGGACCATATGTGATAAGCCAAAAATTCTCGGATGGTACATTTGAACTGAGGACAACGGACGGAGTCCAACTCCCAAGAGCATGGAATGCTATACATCTCCGACGCTACTTCTTTTAATGTTCCTTTCGTATTATTTGTAAATGACATGCATTGTACATACCATGCAACGCTACTACAAGTTTTGTAAATATAAATGAAAGAAATCGAATTACTTGCCTAAGTCATAAATTTGCAAGTTACTCACTAAAGTTCGATCCTAATTGCAGAACCTCCAAAATATACGCTGATATCATTATGACCTAACCAGTCCTCGAGGCTGTTATAACACAACCTGGGTAAAATAGCTCTGATACCCACCATTTAATGCTCAAAAATACCATTTGCAATTAGCTCGATGATGAAGGCATAGCGGTGCAAATACGAGATACCAAGGACTAGACCGTCAAATGACAGGAAGCTTAAATCACAAATGAAACTGTGAGTTTCGCCAAAGGGGCACCTTCTTAATTGTAAGGTTGAAGGCCCTAGCTCTAACAAGTCGTGATAAAAACCGACAAATGAGCTAGCGGTTAACCCGTGAAACTGCACAATGATAAACTAGAGACCTCCCCGAGGGGCACACAATCAATCGCCAACGCCATTAATACATGGCCGGATTGCGATGAACATTGGGATTTAAAACCAAAGACCTCCCCAAGGGGCACTCGATTCATCGTCAATGCCATTAATACATGGCTGGATAGCGATATAAACACCGGGCTTATAAGACCTCTTCGGGGGCATCCGATCAGATGTTGGGTCCTCCAAACCCAACTATTAATTCTGGATCTTCCAAATCTAGTTACTGATGGACTTTAAAAGACCCCTACTGGGGCATCCGATCATATGCCAGGTCTTCCAAATTCGGTTAGTGATGGACCCAAAGACCTTCCCGGAGGCACCCTACAAATTCTATAAGTGGCTGAGTCATTCAGCCACAATGAATAATGGGTTTATAAATGTTTCTTCAAGGAAACGAAAATATAAAACCTCTCAAACAGGGGCACAAAGAACAAAGACCTCATCCTCATTCAAAAGGTATGAGCTGAAACAGCTAAGTCGTGAATCTTTAGTCATGATTACGCTAAAAGTCAGTAATGGCAACAACACATGACTCAAAGGTTCCGAAGGAGATCAATCACAGAGTATGGTTTCTAAACTCTAAGACGGTCTGTGACAAATCTTGGTATGGGGGCAATACCACCACATTAAAGAAATTCAATAATATTTGTCTCTTAAACATACCGTAGATTTGTCACAACCTGAGACTAAAAGTTCAACCTAAGATAAACCTCAAAATGGCTATGGAAAACTTGAGAACTTCAGTACCGTGACAAACACAAAGAAGATTGTTCGTGGGAGAGAAGTCTCAGGAGTTGGTTCAGCCAAAATCAAGAAGGGGCAACGGTAAATTTGGTTAAGCAAGACCAACTAGTGATAACTCATGGCCATGATTTTAAAATCCAACTAGTGATAATGCATGGCCATGATTTTAAAATTAGAGGTTCAGTATTTGCAAAAGACTGAATTTGATCAACAAAAGTGGAACTTCGAAAAGGCAGGAGTAAAATTCATAACCATATTACTGCAGTAAGCATAAAAGTGGTTATTTATAAAATCTCAAAACCGCCTTAGTCAGAATTGAAGAAACCTATCAAAATTAGCCTAGGAGTATATTAGAACCAATCATGGCTGATCCAAGTTAAATTGATTAGACCAGATGGAATCAATCACGGCCGTTCTAGATTAGACCAGCCATGACCGATCCACTCGGATCAGTCAAGGCTGATCCAAAGTGGATCGGGCATGACCAATCCATATTAGATCAGTCGAGGCCGATTCGCACAAGTCAGTGTGTCATTCAAAGGTAGTACCAATATATTGCTAATAAACAGTGACACCGGTTAAATGGTTCGCGGATATCAACAGACCAAATTCAAATGCAAAGTGCAAAATGTATAAGAGAAAATGAGCTGTGAGCTAAGTAATCTAGTTAACCAAGCATTGATCAACATAACCAACATACCATTACTAGAAAAATGGGACAACAAACACAGCCATAGCAGTCATAAAGTATCAACATAAACTAGCTTAAAAGTGAAAGGCGAGGACCGGAACTCGCTTAAGTACAACCGGTCTAAAAGTAGAATTCATAAAGCCAAAAACTATCAAACACTAGGAGACAAGAGCTATGCGTTCTGATTCTTTCGGGGTCTTCCCACCTTCCTTTTCATCAGAGTAGAACCCGTTGGGGAAGCATCAGAAGCTAGCCTGAAACACCCCACCTCCGTTAGGGTCACTCTCAAAGGGAATGCCCTAATTTTGGTGGAGGTTTATAAGTATAAATCACAGATGTACAAGACAGATATGATAACACATATTTTTGAAAAGCGGAAAAACAACAACTTTTATTTCATTCAAATACGTGTTACACCAACCATAATTGTCTTACAACATTTCCAAAAAACATAACATCTTCATAACTGTCTTGATTACATTATTTAAAGAAGCATAAAGAAAACATAAATAAACTGCAAAAGTCCCATGATTGTTGTCCAAAGCCATAGTCCAAAACGAAAAGCTCCAAGCAATACATTCTTTCTCTTCAAGCTGGATATGAAGGCTGGTCAAGCTGCGGTATTCCCTCCCTGTGGACCTGGGGGGGAAACGGAAGAAAAGAAGACGAAAGAAAAGTAGAGTCAGACATAAAGCCTGAGTAAGTCTAGGACTATTCAGTCTATGAATAAAGAACTGGGTATGATAAGTATAAACTAGAAATGGGAAAGCACCATAAACAGAGTTAAGTTGTCTAGGGTCGAATATACTATCGTACCCCATATTAATCTCTGTACCCATATAAACTAGTTCCCAACAGGCACCCCATAATCAGGGTAAAGTGATCCATTTTATGATGATCGGCTCCTACTCGCATAGTTACATGTGTCTTACGGCCCCCGTTGTCGTAGTTACCTATGCTGGTCCCACCATGGGGTGTATCAAGTCCCATGGTGGAGGCCCGACACAACCCTAGAATGCACAGGTATGCTACTGGTGCCCAGTGCCTTATTTTTCTGCGCCGGAGTGTGTGTACGCCCGCACCCCGTTAGAACCTACACTGCCGCACCTCCGCCGTCGATTTGACCTCTTACAGTCAGCCAAGTAATCGTGCCCCACCCTGCCTAGTTTCAGGGTATCATGATATGCCTTGTAGGGTTACTGCTGAAAAGGGTCCCCCGCTACTAGGTTTTCTATTTCTAGCCAACATGCTAAGTTGGTTAAGTGTTTTATGAACCTAACCCCCAATCAGTCTGTTTAGTTTAGCATGTTCTATTTTGATTAAGTCTTAATTCACTTAATCCTATCAATCCTGACTCAGCCTTAATTGTCTTATTAAAGCCTTGACCTCTCACATTAGACAGGTATTGTTGTGGCTGCCTGTTGCCGGTTGGGTCCGGGTAGTCTTACGCCACAACTCAGTATAACCTCGGGTCCTTATTGGCCTCCGTGTTTAACCACCCACATTGGATAGGTATTGTTGTGACTACTGGACAGCCGGGCGGTTCCGGGCAGGTTTACATCACAACTCAATCCAACCTCGGGTTAAACACATCGTATTTTCTACATTTACATACTTTTTCTCTTTTCTTTTTATATGTAAATATTTGCGGCCCATTATTAAAATTCATCTTTATTGATTAAGATTTATTTATGCCACTTAATTGTTTTTCAAGGTTGTTGGCATGTGTCAAACATGCCAACACATATGTTCTATATTTTAGCCCAAACGTCAATACCCCCGTTTTACACGTTCGCTCAAATGTAAGGTGTGTTGGGTTTAATACTTAAACCCAATTTAGCCATATGAAAAGGGGAGGCTTATAACATGGTGTTTATAAGGTAACATAAAAAGGGGAGTGTGAACGCATGAACATGCAACATAACGATTCAATTAACATAAGGTAGGCACATGTGAACTTGCAATTGTAACAACATATAATATAAGCAACACTTAAACATGAATCATTCTATTCACATAATCGTGGTATAAACAAAACATGAATCATTCTATTCGTGTAGTCATGGCATAAATGATACTTAAACATGAACCGTTCTAATCATATAATTATGGCATAATCATAATTGAACGTGAGTCCTTCTATTCATATAGTCATGGCATAAACATAATTGAACATGAATCCTACTATTCGTATAATCATGGTTTTTATCTTATCTATGTAACTTGTAAGTGGGATGTAATTCTAATTTAATTTCTAATGTAACTTATGTGCCAAATATATTATCATATGATTATGATAACAACATAAGCCTAGAAAACATGTTTTTAACTAGGCATAATAACAAACATAGTTTAGTCATGTTCATAAAATTTATACAAGCTTACAAAGACGCTTGCTTTTGTCACTATCACAAAATCATGATTTTTATACTTGAACTATGATGCCAATTCCAACATAACCTTCATATAAATCATAATACTTAAGTGGATCAAATTTCACTAAAGATGACTATAGAATTATACATCATGTTGGCATAAAAATAAATCATATACTTGCATGAATTTCAAATAAACTATTACAACATATAGTTGTTGTTTCAACATGAATCTTATACTTGCAATTATGAAATGGATGTTGTAAATAACTACCACAAACATGTAGTTTTCAATATGAATCATATGCTAGCATGAATTCCAATCAAAATTCTACAACATGTGGTTGCCAACATAAACCATACACTTGTATGAATCAAACCATAGCATTGCCAAATCGTTTAGAATCAAAATAACATACAAATATGAGTCATTATCGCCACAATTCCATTTCGTTTTCAACGCAAATCGCGTACTTGCAAATATCCAATCGTATACCATAATATTCCCAAATCGTTTCGCATCAAAGCAACATACAAATTATTATCGCCACAATTCCATTTCTTACATTACACAAATCAACACAATTATTTAATTCACATCGGAATAGCACTCTACTTACAGCGTATGACGAATCTTCAATTCAGGAATCTGAATTCTGGATTTGGAGATGCTATCCTTTGTTGTAGGCGTTGCTTTAATTTGATTAACGTTGCTTTAAGCTTTTGATTTATCTCCTAATTGTCTCTTTATTTTTCTGACGGCTATCCTCAGTCTCTCCTCAGCAGCATGACGGTCTCATCTCCATTTTAGTTTATGTGAATTAGGGTTAGTCTTAGGTCCTTTTTATAGAGTTTCTGAGTTGATTTAGACCGTCGATGGAGCTTGGTTTAATAATAGCCGTTCGTTCAAAGAAGAGACCAACCAGGAGCTGACACCTAGCCCTACTGACAAGGCAGGGCTCAGAAAATCGACCAAACACAGACTAGGCCAGGCAGGGTGGGTTGGGTTCGACCTGGCTTAGGGGCCAGGTCGACCCCCAGGTCGACTGGGGAGTTGACCTGCCTGGGCAGGTAGACACCCAGGTCGACTCCCAGGTCGACCCCCAGGTCGACCTGGTGGGTTTGGGCGGGAATTTTCCCGCCTACTCTGATTGGGCTGAATTTTAAATCTGTTTTCGAAATTTGAATTTTCTGAAACTTCGTCGGGCCATAATTTGGTCATACTGGCTCCGTTTTTTGAAAACTCGGACTCTATTTTGCATATTTTTCCGAGACTAACGCAATGGCGTATCCCGTTTCCCTTAATACTTTGTTTTGAAATTAGTTAAACTTTAATTTGTGAATTTCACAGTTATAGAATACACGGGGTGTTACATTCTCCCCCACTTAAAAGGATTTCGTCCCGAAATCTTCAAGTTCAGGAAGAATGTACATCCTAACATCCAAACATCCATCTATTCATCCATCAAACACGAGCATCCATTGTCCTTAAAAGACTTCTAATGCTACATGATAATATGCGAAGTGTGTGTGTACATGTACTTATCTAATGCAAAATCAGGCGGTCTACTGATTCAATTGATCTCCTTAATGCGAATTATGTAAGTGCTATGAATCCATTATGTATGCAAATCCTCCTATTCATGATTCTACATGAGTGCACAATCATTCATACAAATGCAACATCCATATGACAACACATTTAAAGTTCAACCATATACGAATGCAAACATATATGCATATGCAATATGAAGTGATTGAGCCGATCTAAAACCTAGATTGTGTGTGTATATGCAACCACGAGCAACCACTAGCAATCACTTGCAACCACTTGCAACCATCATCCATAACATGTTTCAATTACATGTTTTCATCCAAAGGGTTTCTTCCTAAAAGATAGGGTCGAGGAGATATACCTAAAAAAAGATAGATAAAAGCGCAACTTAAGGAAAAAGGAAAAGATCAAAGATATACCCTCGAAAAGAAAAGGGTAGGCTGCGCGTATTTTAGCTTCAGTTTCCCAAGTTGCATCTCCTTCGGCGTCGCTCCACTGAACTTTGACGAGCTTGACTTCGCGGTTGCGTAGCTTCTTCACTTCCGTTCCTAATATGCGGGTTGGAACTTTCCTTATGGTTGCTTCGCGTTCCACTTCAGCTTCTTCTAGGATATTTGGCTCTACCACTTCAGCAGACTCATGTAGACATTTTTGGAGATGTGAAACGTGAAAGACGTTGTGAACTCCGGCCAATTTTTCGGGTAGCTCCAATCTATAGGCCATTTTCCCAATTTTCTCAATGATAGGGAATGGCCCTACGAACCTTGGTGTTAGCTTTCCTGTGGTTCCAAAATGAACAACGTTCCTTAGCGGAGATACCTTAAGAAAAACTCTATCCCCAACCTCAAATTCAAGGTCGGTTCTCCTCTTGTCGGCGTAGGACTTTTGTCTGTCTTGGGCCGCCTTCATCCTTCTTCGTATTAAGTCTACTTTTTCTGAAGTCTCTCGGATCATATCAGGTCCAAGTATGAGCTTATCGGTAGACTCCCACCAACAAGTGGGCGATCGGCACGGTCTTCCATATAGAGCTACGAAGGGCGCCATTCCGATGGTTGCTTGATAGCTGTTGTTGTAGGCAAATTCTACCAAAGTAAGATGGTCTTCCCACATCCCTCCGAAGTCAAGGACGCACAGTCTTAAAAGGTCCTCTAAAACTCTATTCACTCTTTCTGTTTGGCCGTCGGTTTGGGGATGATAGGCTGTGCTCAAGCATAACTGTGTGCCTACCGCTTCTTGCAGACTCCGCCAAAACTCACTGGTGAAGATAGGGTCTCGGTCGCTAACAATGCTGGATGGTATTCCATGGAGTTGAACGATTTCCTTGAGGTAAAGAGATGCTAGAGATGAGGCAGTTCTTCTGCTTTTAACAGGTAAAAAGTGGGCGCTTTTAGTAAGCCTATCCACTATTACCCAAATGCTAGTGTTGCCTCTCCTAGACCTAGGCAGCCCATCGATGAAGTCCATTGAGATGTTATCCCACTTCCACTGCGGGACCTCTAGAGGATGTAGCAGACCGCCAGGCTTTTTCTGTTCCGCCTTAACCTGTTGGCACACCATACACTTAGAAACGAATTCTGCCACGTCCTTTTTCATGCCATTGCAGAAGAAAGTTCTTTTTATGTCCTTGTACATTTTATCTCCGCCTGGGTGTATCGTCATCTTGGAGTGATGTGCTTCATCGAGAACTTTCTTTACTAAATCCCTTGTCTGTGGGACGCATAGTCTTCCGTCTCGCCTTAGCCAACCCTTATCGTCGATGGAGTATCTGTTGAGGTGACTTGAAGTCTCACCCCTAATTAGCCTATCAATCTTCTCCACAAGCTGAGGGTCCTCGTGTTGTGTTGTCCCTATCGAGTCCACTAAAGTCGGGCGTACTTCGAGCGATGCTAGCAAGCCTGGTACAAAATCGGAGGAAGGCCTAAAGTCGAAGCTGGCTATAAACTCTAGGCTTTGTCTTTCAACAAACAGTGGGCTTAAGGTCAGTTTCTTTCGGCTCAACGCGTCTGCCACTACGTTGCCTTTGCCCGGAGTATAGGAGATCTCGAAATCATACGAGGCAAGAAACTCCATCCACCTCTGTTGCCTCAAGTTAAGATCTTTCTGCGAGAAAAGATATTTCAACGATTTATGGTCAGTGTAAAGTTCAAACTTCTCACCTAGGAGATAGTGTCGCCAAGACTTGAGTGCAAAGACTATGGCGGCTAATTCAAGATCGTGGGTCGGGTAGTTCTTTTCGTGCACTTTCAACTGCCTCCCGCCATAACCTACTACCCTTCCTTCTTGCATAAAGACGACGCCTAGCCCTGTCCCACATGCATCTGTATAAACAGTGAACATCTTGCTTCCATCTGGCAACGTCAAAACTGGGGCTGTTGTAAGAGCCCTTTTCAGTCGCTGGAAAGCAAACTCGCAATCCAAGTCCCAATTGAACACTAGATTCTTCTTGGTCAACTTCGTGAGCGGAGCTGAGATTTTCGCAAAATCCCTTATGAACTTTCGATAGAAACCTGCTAGTCCTAGAAAACTTCGGACCTCTGTTGCATTCCTTGGTGTCTTTCAATCCTGTATCGCCACTACCTTAGCAGGGTCCACTGCTAACCCTTGTTTGGATACTATGTGCCCAAGGATCCTCACTTCTTCTCTCCAAAAGTGGCATTTGGAGAATTTGGCTTTTAGCTGATGGACTCGCAGAGTTTCCATGATTGCCCTTAAGTGCTGAGCATGTTCCTCTTCATTCTTTGAGAAGATAAGGATATCGTCTACGAAGACCACTACGAACTTATTGAGGAAATCTCTAAATTCCCTACTCATCAGGTCCACGAAGTAAGCAGGTGCATTTGTCAAGCCGAAAGGCATGACAAGCCATTCAAAGAAGCCGTCTGGGGTTCTGAATGCCGTTTTATCGATACTATCTTCAGCCACCCTTAGCTGATGAAAACCGGTCGCGAAATCGAGTTGGGAGAAAACAGACGCTCCTACAAGCTGATCAAACAGATCGTCAATTCTGGGGAGAGGGTGCCTATTCTTTTTCGTTAGCTTGTTGAGCTCCCTATAGTCAACACATAGACGGAGTGAACCATCCGCCTTTGTAGCGAACACCACTGGAGCGCCTTATTCTGAGATACTCCTCCTAATGAACCCCTTTTCTAGAAGCTCCTTAATCTGTTTACTGAGCTCTTTCCTTTCCCGTGGAGCCATGTGTCTAACGGGCAACGCAACGGGCTTTGCATTATCTACAAGATATATACGGAAGTCTATCTCCCGCTTCGGAGGCAAGCCCTTCACCTCTTCAAAGACATCCGGATATTCCCGGACCACTCTAACCGATTACAAATTTTCAACGGAGGCATCTAGCGATTCAAGGTAACTAAGCATAACCGCATACGAGGGATTACAAGAAATTTTCAAAGTATTACCGAGCTGGGTTAGGAGCCCAACAACCCTTTTCTCACAATCAAGGATGGCCCCATTACTGGATAGCCAATCCATGCCCAAAATCAAACCATATCCCGAAAAGCCCAAAACAAAGGCACTACATTCAAATTCTACGCTTAGAATAGAAATTTTTAATCCCAAACATATCATAGACAAATTAGCTGGGGCCCCAATTGGGTTTGAAACAATTAAGGGGTCCTCTACCATACTAGTTTTTAGGTGTAGAGATTCTACTAAAGCAGACGAGATAAAGGAGTGTGATGCGCCAGAATCAAATAAAGTGCGAACGGGGTGATCATAAAGGTAAACTACACTTTCTACAGAAGTATTTATACCTCGCTGTTGCAGAGGTGGCGCTTCTAGCACATGAACTTGTGCCCCTGAGGTGGATCCAGCCCTCTGCCCCTATCCTCATTTCTTTGGGCAGTCCTTTGCCATGTGGCCTATCTCACCACAAGAAAAGCACCCACCATTCATCTTGGCCTTCTTTTTCCGGCAATCTTTCGCTAAGTGCCCCACTTTGCCACAGAAATTACACTTCCTCTTCTCTTTGTTGCCTTTCCCGCCCTTCTTAAAGCCTGTCTTCTTAGGCTGCAAACCCTCTTTCTTCCCTTGAGAGCTTTCTGCTTTTGTCTCCTTCTTGCCCTTATCTTCTTCGTTTAGCAACGCCATCTGTACCAACCTTTCATACGTGGCTCCCATGGGTATATGGGTCATGGCCAAACTGTGTAATGGCTCATTCAACCCTTTGACAAAACGGAGAGCCTTCTTGTGTGGGGTGTTGACTAGGTCCAGTCCGAACCTAGCCAGCTCATCAAACTGATTAACATACTCTTTGACTGTCTTGTTCCCTTGCTTAAGAAATAAGAATTTTTCCAACTGCAAACTCCTTTCCGCATCTGAGAGAAATTTAGCCTCAAACCTTGCCCTAAAGTCCTCCCATGTTTCCACTGGTCTTTCTGCATTAGTGACTTCCCACCAGTAGGAAGCCTCGCCCTTTAGTAGCCATACTGCCAGTTGTACTTTCTGTCTATCCTCTACCTCAAAGATGATGAATAAGTCCTCGGTTTCTTTCAGCCAATTTCTAGCTGCCACGAAGGACTCAGTTCCATGAAAATCCTTTCCTCCCATAGCTTTAAAATCTTTACATATCTTAGCAAAGGTGTTTCCCCGCGGAGGAGGAGGAGGAAGAGGTGTTGCTGCAGCTGGATGGTTTCCTGCAGCTGGGGGAGGAGGAACGGTAGGACCTGGCTGAGTGGCCCTTGCTTCTAAGAACTGTCTAAACCAACCAGGTATTGGTACGCCCTCTGGCAAGTTAAGTTCTTCGGACATGCTGAAACAAAAAGGATAGATTCAAAACGAAGGATAAGAGATAGTTCCTATGGCTTTGGGGGGACTTTGCCTTTTAAAATAATATAATATTTTATCTTTTAAAAATGCTTCTTTAAATTTCTTTTTGAAAAATAAATTTTCAAAACTTTTTATCTTATCCGGTAAACCTATGCTCTGATACCAAGTGAAACACCCCACCTCCGTTAGGGACACTCTCAAAGGGAATGCCCTAATTTTGGTGGAGGTTTATAAGTATAAATCACAGATGTACAAGACAGATATGATAACACATACTTTTGAACAGCGGAAAAACAACAACTTTTATTTCATTCAAATACGTGTTACACCAACCATAATTGTCTTACAACATTTCCAAAAAACATAACATCTTCATAACTGACTTGATTACATTATTTAAAGAAGCATAAAGAAAACATAAATAAACTGCAAAAGTCCCACGATTGTTGTCCAAAGCCATTGTCCAAAACGAAAAGCTCCAAGCAATACATTCTTTCTCTTCAAGCTGGATATGAAGGCTGGTCAAGCTGCGGTATTCCCTCCCTGTGGACCTGGGGGGGGAAACGGAAGAAAAGAAGACGAAAGAAAAGTAGAGTCAGACATAAAGCCTGAGTAAGTCTAGGACTATTCAGTCTATGAATAAAGAACTGGGTATGATAAGTATAAACTAGAAACGGGAAAGCACCATAAACCAAGTTAAGTTGTCTAGGGTCGAATATACTATCGTACCCCATATTAATCTCTGTACCCATATAAACTAGTTCCCAACAGGCACCCCATAATCAGGGTAAAGTGATCCATTTTATGATGATCGGCTCCTACTCGCATAGTTACATGTGTCTTACGGCCCCCGTTGTCGTAGTTACCTATGCTGGTCCCACCATGGGGTGTATGAAGTCCCATGGTGGCAGCCCGACACAACCCTAGAATGCACAAGTATGCTACTGGTGCCCAGTGCCTTATTTTTCTGCGCCGGAGTGTGTGCACGCCCGCACCCCGTTAGAACCTACACTGCCGCACCACCGCCGTCGATTTGACCTCTTACAGTCAGCCCAGTAATCGTGCCCCACCCTGCCTAGTTTCAGGGTATCATGATACGCCTTGTAGGGTTACTGCTGAAAAGGGTCCCCCGCTACTAGGTTTTCTATTTCTAGCCAACATGCTAAGTTGGTTAAGTGTTTTATGAACCTAACCCCCAATCAGTCTGTTTAGTTTAGCATGTTCTATTTTGATTAAGTCTTAATTCACTTAATCCTATCAATCCTGACTCAGCCTTAATTGTCTTATTAAAGCCTTGACCTCTCACATTAGACAGGTATTGTTGTGGCTGCCTGTTGCCGGTTAGGTCCGGGCAGTCTTACGCCACAACTCAGTCTAACCTCGGGTCCTTATTGGGCTCCGTGTTTAACCACCCACATTGGATAGGTATTGTTGTGACTACTGGACAGCCGGGCGGTTCCGGGCAGGTTTACATCACAACTCAATCCAACCTCGGGTTAAACACATCGTATTTTCTACATTTACATACTTTGTCTCTTTTCTTTTTATATGTAAATATTTGTGGCCCATTATTAAAATTCATCTTTATTGATTAAGATTTATTTATGCCACTTAATTGTTTTTCAAGGTTGTTGGCATGTGTCAAACATGCCAACACATATGTTCTATATTTTAGCCCAAACGTCAATACCCCCGTTTTACACGTTCGCTCAAATGTAAGGTGTGTTGGGTTTAATACTTAAACCCAATTTAGCCATATGAAAAGGGGAGGCTTATAACATGGTGTTTATAAGGTAACATAAAAAGGGGAGTGTGAACGCATGAACTTGCAACATAACGATTCAATTAACATAAGGTAGGCACATGTGAACTTGCAATTGTAACAACATATAATATAAGCAACACTTAAACATGAATCATTCTATTCACATAATCGTGGTATAAACAAAACATGAATCATTCTATTCGTGTAGTCATGGCATAAATGATACTTAAACATGAACCGTTCTAATCATATAATTATGGCATAATCATAATTGAACGTGAGTCCTTCTATTCATATAGTCATGGCATAAACATAATTGAACATGAATCCTACTATTCGTATAATCATGGTTTTTATCTTATCTATGTAACTTGTAAGTGGGATGTAATTCTAATTTAATTTCTAATGTAACTTATGTGCCAAATATATTATCATATGATTATGATAACAACATAAGCCTAGAAAACATGTTTTTAACTAGGCATTTCCAAATCGTTTAGAATCAAAATAACATACAAATATGAGTCATTATCGCCACAATTCCATTTCGTTTTCAACGCAAATCGCGTACTTGCAAATATCCAATCGTATACCATAATATTCCCAAATCGTTTCGCATCAAAGCAACATACAAATTATTATCGCCACAATTCCATTTCTTACATTACACAAATCAACACATTTATTTAATTCACATCGGAATAGCACTCTACTTACAGCGTATGACGAATCTTCAATTCAGGAATCTGAATTCTGGATTTGGAGATGCTATCCTTTGTTGTAGGCGTTGCTTTAATTTGATTAACGTTGCTTTAAGCTTTTGATTTATCTCCTAATTGTCTCTTTATTTTTCTGACGGCTATCCTCAGTCTCTCCTCAGCAGCATGACGGTCTCATCTCCATTTTAGTTTATGTGAATTAGGGTTAGTCTTAGGTCCTTTTTATAGAGTTTCTGAGTTGATTTAGACCGTCGATGGAGCTTGGTTTAATAATAGCCGTTCGTTCAAAGAAGAGACCAACCAGGAGCTGACACCTAGCCCTAGTGACAAGGCAGGGCTCAGAAAATCGACCAAACACAGACTAGGCCAGCCAGGGTGGGCTGGGTTCGACCTAGCTCAGGGGCCAGGTCGACTCCCAGGTCGACCCCCAGGTCGACTGGGGAGTCGACCTGCCTGGGCAGGTCGACACCCAGGTCGACTCCCAGGTCGACCTGGCCTGGCAGGTCGACCCTAGGGTCGACCCCCAGGTCGACCTGGTGGGTTTGGGCGGGAATTTTCCCGCCTACTCTGATTGGGCTGAATTTTAAATCTGTTTTCGAAATTTGAATTTTCTGAAACTTCGTCGGGCCATAATTTGGTCATACTGGCTCCGTTTTTTGAAAACTCGGACTCTATTTTGCGTATTTTTCCGAGACGAATGCAATGGCGTATCCCGTTTCCCTTAATACTTTGTTTTGAAATTAGTTATACTTTAATTTGTGAATTTCACAGTTATAGAATACACGGGGTGTTACATAGCCTCTTGCAGAAAGAACCCATCAGCTCCACACCTCCCTTGGGGAAAGCAGCAACGAGAGCATCCCGGTTTCTCAAAGCATGAATCAACTTCACTTTGTCATCCTCCAGAACTCTAATGTGCTCAAGATTCTCTCGTGGAGTCTTTGCGGATCCCAAGCCAATCTGTGCTAGTCCCGAAGCTTCTTGGCAGTCTAATCTTTAAGCATGTCCATCTGTCTCTCATACTGTTGCAGTGTATCCTCCATGCGACTGAACAATCTATACTTAGCGACAACTATGTCCCTGGATGTCACTTGACGATCAGAGCAAGGCACGTCCAAATTGAGGGAGACCCACTGTAAGTTCCAGCCCGAAAATCGTCTGGCAAATTTGGCATTGCTGGCTCTTGGAATGTAGTGAGGCATGTTCACAATCGTTTGAATCTCTGGATACGAAGGGCCGACGAGTGAAGGGGAATTCACTGAAGGTTGACCGGTTGCCTGGCTGTCCAAGTCAAAAAACCTCTTTATCCTGAATTCTTCGGAAGATGGATCCATCCTGCATAAGAAAGGGAAGTGCTCAAATATTTTTTTGTTAACTTCCTAAAATGAACAAGGAAAAGGGAAGTGGCTGGATGGCATCAAGAAGCAACCGATCCAAAGTGGATCAGTCATAACCAATCCATATTGGATCGAACAGAACCAATCCATATTGGATCGAACAGAACCGATCCATATTGGATTGGACAGAACCGATCCAAAATGGGTTGGTTATGACCGATTCACCTTGGACCAGATAGAACCGATCCAAAATGGGTTGGCTATGACCGATTCACTTTGGACCAGACAGAACTGATGCAAAATGAGTCATTCATAACCATCAAGCCAGATCGGCCCAGGTCAATTCAGTTTGAATCGGCCAAAACCGATTCGAACTGAATTAGTCAGACCAACACGAATCGGATCAAACACGGCTAATCCAAATTTAATCCACCGTGAAATTTGATTGATCAATTGTCTAAGCTACCTCCACCCAGTTGTTCACCTCCTAAGCACTTAATATACAAGTGGCGATGGTGTGCAACTTAAGACCTTTATTTTCTAGGAAATAAATGAACCTTGCGCTGCATATTAAGTGCCGATTTTACACAAAATTGGGGTTTCTCAAAAAAAATCTACCTACTAACGAATTTTGCAGATAAACAAACATGTAGAATCAAGTCTTTATCAAAGCTTTGGGAAAAACAAAAGGTTAGACATACAAGACTCGCCAGAATACAAAAGCAAATCAAAGCAAAATTTTAGCTTAGAAAGTAAATCATTCCCCTATGGCCCGAGTCTACACTAAATGGCAGTTCTACGATCGGGTGTTACAATTTTAAAATAGTGGAAACCTTTTAAGTTAAATTGACGAAGAATAAAACGAAAGTAAGAAAGAACCTGGCGGCTAAGAATTTAATGAAGAGTTTAAGGGAAAAAGCTTCGTTTTTGATTTTCTTTGATTAAATTTGGTCTGCTATGGATTTTCTCTTGAGAAAGAAAACAAAGCAATATGTAAATGATCTTTCAAAGGGCTGTAATATGTAATGGTGCATTGGGAAACTTAACATCCATGAGAGAGAAAAGTCACATCGGTCAAATCAATTTAGCCGATCCAGTTCGAATCGGCCAAGGCCTATCCACTTGAATCGGACATGACCAATTCAAGTTGAACCAGCCAAGACTAATCCATGATTAAATAGTCAAACCGACCTAGATTGATTTGAAAACAAGAATTAGGTAATTTGTTTTAGAAAGAGGCTATGATAAAGTACAAATGGAAGGGCGATAATTCAAGTGGGTTATGTAGCCTTCATGGGCCGAGTCAATCCAGGCACTATTAAGACTGATCCAAGCTACGAAAATAATGCATCCGATCCCAAGTCATGACTCACAATCCATTACTGTTAGCCAAACAAGATCTCATGGATTTAAAATATTTCGAAGCCCACATTTTTCATGAATAAAATTATGAACTCTGAGGGGCAAAATGTTATCCAAGAAATTTGGTACAATATGGATCCGTCAAGTTGCTCAAGGATGGATCGGCCTGCTTCGTCTAGATTGGATCAACCTAATCGGAAAAGATGGATTGGTCTGCTTGTGTAATAGTGGACTAGTCTACTTCGTGGTAGAGTGGATCGGCCTCAGTTGACTTGGATTGGACCGGACTGTTGCATTATGATCCGAATCGGCTCGAGATGATCTGGATTGGGTAGAAGTACATTACAATTGGCTCGGCATGTTCTGGATCGGAAAAGAATGTGTTGGATCGGCTCGAGATGATCTGGACCGGGTAGAAGTACATTACAATTGACTCGGCAGGTTCAAGATCAGGTAGGAGCATGTTGCATTGGCTCGAGAGGTTCTGGACCGGGTTGAAGCATAGTGAACTGGCTCGAGAGGTTCTAGATCAGATAGGAACATGTTGAATTGGCTCGAGGGGCTTTGGATCGGGCAGAAGATTGGAAATAGGCAATTAGCTGTAGTGGCATTCTCGTAAATACTCAACATCCCGGTCCAGATCCTGCAAAGCTATATTACACTCATTCCTCACTTCTATAAATAGAGGTACAACTCCACTTTAATGGAGGAGGCTTCTTGGTGATTCCGAAGGGCTGTTAAACTCTATTCTCAACTTCTTCTAAGCAATTTGATCATCTCAAACACTTCAATTCAAATATTCATTTCTGGATTCATTGTGAAGACGTGAAGATTCGTCAAGACTTGTGAGAGAGTTTGGATTAATTCTATTAGCATCCATACTTGGAGGATCTCATTTATTTCTCATAGGAACTTTACTAAGTCAAAGAGTTAGAAAAGTGAGCTGAATCATGAATGTATTGAGAGAATATGTTTGCTTTGTAATCCTAAATGCAATAATGGAATCGCTTGGCAAAGTGGATGTAGATCACACTTGATCGAACCACTATAAAAAATTTATGTCCCTCCTTACTTGCATTTTTCTGGTTTTTTGGCTCCATTTTTACTATTCTTGAGGATATTGTGAACTGCATCTTGCATCCTTGGTGTTGATTCAAATTTTGATATCAACATAGTAGATTTGGACTCTTTTCTTTGAGACTACACCCCTTGTTTTACTATCGTTTTTGCATTTTGGAGACTTCTACTTCTAGCAGGCTTCTGAGAAAGCATTTCATTCAGCAATGTCTTTAATTCACCGATTTCATTCTTCATCCATTTAGTTTCTTCAGTATTTTCTTCCTTTGATTCTATAATAGAAGGCTCTCCTTGTAAGGTATCAGCCTAGTCAAAGGATGATATTATATCTTCCTATAGCCAAGAGGTGTAGACTACATCCTCGCTGATTGGGTCTAATATTTTTGATTTGGTTTATGTTGTCTTCATTATTCCTACATTTGTCCAAAAAAAGGTTAGTTTGCATTAACTAGAAAGGGAAGGAGGTTTCACGGCCACTTTTTGGTGCCAAAAAAGTTAGCTATAAAAATGGTTAACACCCCGAAATAGTTTACAATAGATAAATTTTGAAAGTAAAGGATTCCTTATTTGTTGAGTGACCCAAAAGGTTATATGTTTTGACTTTCAATGCCTTTGAAAGCCTTTATTTGTTGTAAACAAAGATTTATGATTTTTGGGTTATAGATCATCGAGAGCACATTAAACCAAGGTTTTGTATGTCCACTTTGATCTAAAGTACATACGATACCGAAAGCTTGTTCCTTTCAGGAGATTACTGATTCTACTGGGTACGTAGGCTTTGTTTTGGACTTCAGTAAAATAAGAATCTAATATTACAAAACTCGGTAAAGGGGGGAGAAACTTAATTATATTTCCTCAAGGGAAACAAGCTCCTTCGGCAGTAATTCTTCTTATTCCTTTCAGATAAGAATTACTGCTTTCGTTCCTAGTTACACTATCCATTCTCATGTGCTTCGCAACATGGTTTCAGTTAGGAATAAGAAGATAGAAAGTAGAATCATGTTCAGTTGGCTACTAAATAAGTTAATCGCCAAAAATGATCGGACCCCTTTTCTCTTAAAATTAAACTCCATAAGTCAAGATCCTCTGTCCTCCTTCGTTTATTATGAATAGCCAAATAAGATTCAAAAGTAAGAGAAAATCCCCAATTCAGTTTAGAAATTAGGGTTACACTTTGCATTTTGTGATTACAATTTTTGGAATGAATCAATTGTCCCGATTCTGGACCATCGGGGTTGTTCTTGCTAGGCATCGTCTATATGCTTTTCCGAAGGCTACTCTAAGAGCCTCATAAAGGCGCCTCTGTTTATAAGTGACTAGTATTTGTTGTATCTCCATAGTATATCTTCCGGGAAGGAAGTTTAATTACTGTGGGAGGCATATGTTTATGCAAGCTATCGTCTTCCCAAAACAACTTATCTTTCTACGAACAGATTTTCGGCACAATAATCCTTCCCTCAATTATAAGGCTATTTCCTTGTGAATTTCTTCTGAATACCCTTTCTTTCGAGCTTCTTTGAAATCTATGCTTTGCTACCTTGATCTGAAATATGATTTCTCAAAGGTGTGCTATCCAATGATACCAAAAAGGGCTTTTTTACGTGGTGGAAGCCTATCTTCATTACCTTACTTGATGAAAGTAATACGTTTAGTGGTTGTACGAGGCTTTTGATTTATCTTTGAACCTTTTTTTTTTTTGAATACATTTTTAAGGTGCTTGATTCTTTGTTGCTTTTCCCAGATACTTTTTCTTCTACCTTAGCCTTCTTTGGCCATGTTTTCTTGACGGAATGAATTTTGTCTAACAGTCGTCTGCCAGATCAGAAAGGAATCCTAAGCAAAGAGGGCATGACTTGCCCTTACCTTAACCTAGTTAGAAGCTGCTAGCTAGATTCGAATACTGCTCTTCTCACACACTCATTGTTATCTAAACGAAGAAGCTGACTCTTTGACCAAGCTGGCTTGTTCATAGAATCCAGAGCAAATAATGTTGGCCCCAATTAAGACATTGGGCACCCCAAGCATAGATCAAATGGAAGTCGATTGAACACTGATTGTTGATCCGAGAGGGACTTCTAGAAGGCACCCATCAAGAACTTACTGCTACACAGAACGCTTTTTGAGTGGAAAAGTGAGTAGCATGTCCTATTACCTCAAGTCATGAGATACATTATTCAGGGAGACACATCGTACAGAAAAGGGTTCTTCCGTTCCTTTACTCTAGTGTATGGCCTACGAAGATGCCAAATGAGTACTACAAGAAGTGCATGAAGGTGAGTATTGTGACCACACTAGGGCAAACGTTGGCGAAGAAGATACTCATGTATGGTTATTTCTGGCCAACCGTCAATCGAGGTGCGGCCAGTTACTCATGACGCTGCGACATGTGCCAAAAGTTTGCCAAGATTCCAATAACTCTGCCCACTAGCTCACCCAAATGGTTAGTCCATGGCCTTTTGTGATATAGGAATACACATCATCAACAACATTCCAATTTCCAAAGGCGGAGCAAATTACGTGATTATGGCAGTTGACTATTTCACTAAATGGGCTAAAACTGAGCCACTGATCACAATCTCGACAAAGCGGGTGATTAACTTCATCTTCAACAACATTATATATCGATTCGGACTTCCTAAATCTATCATAACTGATGATGAAACCCAATTAGATAGCTCAGAATTCAAAGACTTATGTCGATGATATCGCATCGAGAAGAGATATATAACAGTCGCTCACTTGCAATTGAATAGACAGTTCGAAGCAGTAACAAAATCATAAAGTCCATTATGGAGAAGCTATTGGAGAAGGCTAGAGACCAGTGGGTCGATGAGAAACCATTAGCACTTTGGGCATAGCGAATGACCTGCAAATCATTCGTTGGTTGTACTCCATTTGTGTTAGCTTATGGCTTTGAAGCAGTTATACCAATCGAGATTCAAATCCCTTTCACCAAACTTCCTACTATGATCCTCTGACTAATAAGGAGCTCCTCCTGGAGTCTCTTGACATGATTGAAGAGAAAAGGAAGGCGGACGATTTACGAGCCGCTGCACATAGATATTGGGTTGCTCGATACTATAACATGAATGTTCAACCTAAAACCTTTGAACTCGGCGACCTAGTCCTAAAGAGCATCTTTCCTGGTCCATCCATATGGGTCTGAAGTGGGAAGGAACTTACGTCATTTAATAGAAACTTGAAAACGGGGCTTTTAGGTTAAAGACTGTTGTCGGCCGTCGACTCCCAGTAGCATGGAATGTCGAGCAACTACGACATTATTTTACTTAAGCTTTTATTTCCGGTTGTTTTTGTAAATAGGGCTTTACTTTCGAACAATGTAATAAGGGCGACTCGTTGATTTCCTCTGCACCATTAATAAAACCCCCTTCCATGCTCTGTGACTGTTTGTAATTACATGGCTAATTGCTGTGATTCGACCAACTTATGCCAAATTTGAACAAAAGATGCAACTAAGCACCTAATGATGTTCACTTTCTCACAATTCGATGATCGTACACCATTCTACGGTTAGTAGGGTAAGAGTCAACCAAATCCGAGAGTAACTCAAATGCTCATTTGGTATCCTCACCTTGAGACTGGGTGAAGGAAAGAAGCCAATGTGAATAATACACGACCATTCACATATTCAACTTTAACTCTCAGTGACTTGAGAATGAGTATCAAATAGAAGGTTAGCATAAATGGCTCATTAAGATTTAATACCGCTTTACCTATGACTAACTAGACTAATGACAAGAGAGTATAAAACTTAAGAACTAGGCATTTGATTACTTTAACTTAGCCTTACCAAAACTGGGGACATAAATATGGACTTAGAAATTAACTTCAAACACACCTCTGACACAACACGTGACTCAGAGTTAACTGGGAGCATATACACCACCTCCCGACTAACGCTTACCCTAAGTGAGATTACTTATGGGTTAAGTGAACTTAATAAACTCGTAAGTATATTGAATAAAAAGCGAAAACACTTAATGATTTACAGGCAAATAAGACTATTTTATTCATAACTACAGGTCTGTACAGACATCGAGACAAAAATGAGGACCGCATTCTCATAAACTTCGGCCAAAATAACAAAAAGGAATTTACAATTGTAGGCATGCTCATTTTTCCTTGGTCTTATCGTGGGTCTTCTATTTCTTCCATTTTTCCAAGTCAGATTACTTCATAAATTTGCGCTTAAAAAGTTTATCGCTCATAGACCCATCGCCATTCCTGGGCTTTTGCCAAAAGTCTTCTTGGTTCTTGGCTCTCTGCCACAATTTGAATTAACTCAGTCAGCATTCACATATGGTTTGTCTTTCTCTGAATTTTTACCACTAGCTAGGTAAGGAGAAATCACTTGTAAGGGATCTGAAGAGAAAACCTCTGACTTTACTTTTATGGCAAGAAGCTTACCTTGATGTAGTGCCTGCAGCTCCTCCATACTCGTTCCACTAGTCTTCTCGAACTCTCCTGTGTAGACTACATCTTCCTCACCCTCAAGATAGGACCTTTTGTCATCCATGTCTTTTAGAGCATTAATCATCCCTCTTCCTTTTTTGGATCATTGGCGGGGACACTGAGGCTAATCATAAGTATTTGACTGTGTCTAAGAGGCGTCTTAACTCTTGGGTACCTGTAGCAAAAAGAGCAATAATACTTGGCCACTTTAGATTTATGGGTGTCTTAAGTTCTTAACAGTCACCTTTATATCTCATCGACATGAGATAAGGACTTTCTCAAACTATGAAGAAAATAGAGATATACCTTCCATAGAAACATCAGTAGTGAGTATGGAAGTGTTAGGAACTTTAGTTATCAAAATTAGTGGCTTGAAAGTATTTAGAGTCGGAAAGTCAGGGTTATATTCTTCAAGTAGTAGAAGGTCGGAGCTCCCCGCAATCACAGCCTTGCCTTTAGCTTAAGGTCTCGTGGCATCTTCCTTCTTCTTTAAAAATCTCTTCCCTTCTTCCAGAATCTTGGTATCATTGTCCCTCAAAAAATGCTATATAAGTTCCTCTTCATTGGCAAACCCATCATCTGAGATACGCCTTCGTCTTCAACAAGTTCGCTCCAGGCATCGGCTAGAGTCTGGGGATAGTCCTCAACCCAAGATAAGTCATGATATCTGAGGACTCGAGCATAGAAACACAAAATTAGAGAGCTGAAGTACTCCTCCACCTTTTTAGTCTCTTTCTGTTGACCCCTCTTCTCCTTTAAGTCTATGTCATACTGAAATTTTGAGTTGGATGCCTACTCAATGGCCGTATATGCAATTTCCTCTGCTGTAACACCCCGTATTTTTCTATGAATATTAAAATTAACAAATCTAAGAACACTTAATTTTTAAAAGAAGAATTGGCTGAAACTGGTTACGCCATTGCGTTCGTCTTGGAATTCTGGTTGAGATAGAATCCGAGTTTATGTGAATCGGACTCTGTATGAAGAAGTTATGGAGTTCAGAAGATTTCATGTATAAGCAGAAAAGTCAAAAAACAGTTTGAAATTCGAAATTCAGTCAGAACAGCTGGGCAGGAAATTTCCCGCTCAGGGGTGTCGACCCCCCCCCCCCACCCCATAGGGGGAGTCGACATAGGTGTCGACCCCCCGTAAGGAGTCGACCCCTTTGAGATCCAATTCCTGTGACGAATTTTTATAGCCCTGAGCTGATGTGGTCTTCTCTGATTGGCCTGATGACCAATTTCTGAGGTATTAGGGCTTATGTGCCATGCTGTAGCCGGATGGATGACACATCTCTTTGGTTTGGATGGCTCTAATTACTCCTAGACTAGTCTAAAGGCTAGAATTAATCCTAGACTTCTATATAATCACCCCAAACCTCAACCCTAGGCTCATAACCCTATTCTATGAAGCCGTCATGTTGTCCATGTCTAAGCTAGCCTAGCCTCCATCTTCTCCAAACTAGAAATCTAGTTAGAAAGCTCCAAACCAAATCCAAACTAGAGAATCAAACGTCTACATCAAAGGATTAGCTTAACAAATTCAGAAATCAGATCCCAGAATATAAGATCCGTCCTTTTTCTGTAAGTTCAGTTATTATTCAGATTTAAACACCTAATAGAAATCATGACTGTAATAATCGGATCTAGAACTATTCCTAATTCTGATTCATGCCTATCCTTTTTGTCAAATCTGAATTGCCTATACCTGTGAGACTATTGTGATTGATGTAATGACACCTATCATGCCTATGAGACTGTTGTGACTAACATAATGAAACCTATCATTCCGATGAGACTGTTGTGATTGACATAATGGAACTTATCATGCCTATGAGACTATTGTGATTAGTGTGATGGAACCTATCATGTTGTACATCCTATGCCTATGAGACTAATGTGATTGATATAATGGGACTTGTCATGTTGTACATCAAAATTGGTGATTCTCTTAAGTCCAATTATATCTAATCTTTATACCTATGGTGTAAATTGCTTAGCTTGTCAACACTTATTGTTAATATGCAACATACCTATTGAAACATGATTCTTGAATTGGGTACACCTTTACATGCCTATTTTTCCTTATGTCAATTCTTATGCTCCTTCTCTATTTTTTCCCTTTTTACTTGCTTTTCTGAATACTAAGTTCATTCAGAACTTAAATTGAATCTCGTTGTATGTGCAATTATAACACGGGTAAAATTGGTATAATTTAATTGAGTAAATTTTGGGCATAGCATGTGAATGTGGCATAAAACTCATACTGACTACACTTGCGGAATATTGACATAAAAAGACCTAAACTTGGACACATATGAAAAATATGTAAATTGGCTAAAGATGAACATGCCTAACCCGAGGTTAGATTGAGTTGCGGTGTAAGACTGCCCGGAACCGCCCGACACATCCAACGACCTCAACAATACAGATCTAATGTGAGAGGTTAGCGCATTAAGCCCAAAAACCCGAGGTTAGATTGAGTTGTAGTGTAAGACTGCCCGAAACCGCCCGGCACATCTAGCAACCGCAACAATATAGATCTAATGTGAGAGGTTGGTGCTTTAATGAATAAATTAAAGCTAAGGGACAGACATGCTAAGAATGGTAGGGTTAAGTTAATTCAGGCAACACTTAACCAATACAACATGTTAATTAAACAGATGGGTGGGGTTAGGTTAATTTGAGAACACTTAACCGTTATAACATGTTGATTAGGAAACCCAAGTAACGGGGATCCATTTCAGCAGTAACCCACATAGATGTATCACGGTACCCTGAACTAGGCAGGGTGGGGCACGATTACTAGGCTGATTATAAGCGTTCTAAATAGCGGCGGGTGGTGCATCAGTGTAGGTACCGGCGAAGTAAGGGCGTGCACGTACTCTGGAGTGCAAAAAGCAGGCACTGGGCATCAGTAGTATACACTGTGCATCTTGAATTTGTGTCGGGTTACCACCATAGGAATTGATACACCCCATGGTGGGACCAGCACAGGTATCTATAACCAAGCGGGGCCAAATGACACAAGTAATAAATGCATACGAGTAGAAGCCGATCGGAAAAGGGATCACTTTGTTAAGATAGTTTAATGAGTGCGATATTATATTCAGTTTATCGTGCCTTATTTTATGCTATCTTATTTCTATGTATTGTCCTATATTCAGTTTATTCATGTCGTGATCCTTTTACTTGTTTACATGGTGAATAATCACTAAACTTACCAAGATTATGTCTGACCTGTTTTCTTTCGCCTTCTTTTCTTCCGGTCCCCCCCCCCCCACCCTAAGGTTCGCAGGGAGGGAATACTTTAGCTTAGTGCAGACCTTTTCCAGCTTGGAGAGAGTAGATGTATTGCTTGGATTCTCTTTTCTTAGGCTATGGCTGTGGTTACACTTTTATTGGGGATTTATGTTGTTTTACTACTGTTTTATGCTTCTTTATGTACTTGGAGTTTTAAATCAAGACAGATGTTTTATTGTAATAATTTAGAAGTTGGGTTTTGAAACAATACTTGTAATGTTTTGACTGAACCACACTATTTATGAAATGATTTCAGTTTTCCGCTGTTTATATGTCTGTCTTAAAAATTATCTGTGTCTTCTACCTAAAAAAGCTTCACCAAAGTTAATGCATTCCTTTGTGAGTGACCCTAACGGAGGTGGGGTGTTTCACTTGGTATCAGAGTAATAGTTTACCAAATCAGATAAAAAATGAAAATTATTTTTCAAAAAGAAGTTTAAAGAAGCATTTTCAAGAAAAGTGTTGTTTTATTTTAAAGGCATAATCCCCAAAGTCATCTGCACTATCTTTTTATCCTTTGTTTTTGAACCTTTTCTTTTCGTTTCAGCATGTCTGGGGATCTTAATCTTCCCGAGGGCGTACCGATACCTGGCTGGTTCACAAGGTATCTGGAGGCTAGGGTTAATGATGCAGGCCTAGCAGACTTTCCTCCTCCCCCAGCTGCAGTCGTTCCTCCTCCGCATGTGAATGCTTTTTCGAAGATATGTAGAGACTTTCGAGCTATGGGTGGAAAGAACTTTAATGGGACTGAGTCATTTGTGGAAGCAAGAAACTGGCTCAAGGAAACAGAAGATTTGTTTGTTATCTTCGAAGTGAAGATAGGCAGAAGATACAATTGGCTGTATGATTGCTTAAGGACGAAGCCTCTTACTGGTGGGAAGTTACTAATTTTGAGAGACCAGTTGAAACTTGGGAGGATTTTAGAATGATATTTGAAATGAAGTTCCTCTCGCAAGCTGAACGAAGCCTACAGATGGATAAGTTCTTAGCATGCAAACAGGGAAGCCTATTAGTTAAGGAATACATCAACCAATTCAACCAGCTGGGTAGATTCGGACTGGAATTAGAAAACACTTGTAACACCCCACATCCGTTAAGGTCACTCACAAAGGGAATGCCTTAACCTCAATGGAGCATTATGGGTACTGGAACAGAAATATTACAAGACAGACATATATAAAATAGCGAAACGTAAAGTAGAAGTACTTCAAATCATTTATTAAATATAATTGTTTACAATAAAAGCCCATCAACTTCCAATACCCAATTACATAACTAAAATATCTGTCTTGCTCAAAAACAAAGAAGCATGAAAATAAATCGTAGTATTCCCCAATAAAGCAGTAAAGCAAGCCATAGCCAAGAGAATTCCAAGTAGCACATGAAAGAGCCTTGGAGCTTGGTAAGATCTGAACTAAGCTGTATTCCTACCCTGTGAACATGGGGGGGGACGAAAGAAAAAGAGGCGAAACAAACTGGGTCAGTCATAAAGACTGAGTAAGTCCTAGTGGCTTTCAGCATAAAAACAGGTAAAGATAACATGGCATGAATAAACTGAAAGTAAACATAAGCATGACGACAAGATAAGCTACAGGCACGATAACTAAGAATAACATCATAGGATTTCTGTCATGTATAACATTGCAAGGTTCCCATTCAAGATGAACTAAGTATAGTTTCACAAGATTTCTATCAAGCATCGCAAGATTTCTCTGCTTTACCATTAAAATGATATCTATTTGCTCTGCACCACCTAACTAGTGTCCCAACTAGTAATCTATATAAAATGATAAAATCATAACGTGATCATGATCCTCGAAATTAAGGTTGTCTTCATGTGTACATCTATTATTTATTACCTAGATCTAATCTAGGGTTTTCCTATCGAACGCTTCCTAGATTCAACCAAGATTTATGCCACCTAGGTCCAACCTAGGGATTATGCTACCTATTGAACGCTTCTCGGATTTAGGGTTTATGCCACCTAGGTCCAACCTAGGGATTATGCTACCTACGTGTGTCATACGTCCCCCAATGATTATAGATACCTATGCTGGTCCCACCATGGGGTGTATCAAGACTCATGGTGGCGGCCCGACACAATTCTAGAAGGCATAGGTTATACTACTGGTGCCCCCAGTGCCCTGTTTGTCTGCTACGAAGTGTGTGCACGGCCGCACTCCATTAGAACCTACACTTTTGCACCCACTGCCGTCGCTTTGACCGCTTACAATCAGCCCAGTAATCGTGCCCCACCCTACCTAGTTTTAGGGTACCGTTGACACCTGATTTGGGTTACTGCTGAAATGGGTCCCCGTTACTAGGGTTTCCTACTGGTTAAGTGTGTGGGCCTATATATATATATAGATATTACCCACCTTCCCGTGATGTACTTAACCCACCGATTCAAGCGTGCTTATTAATGGTTAAGTTTGTGGGCCTATATTTGCTAATATTACCCACCAACCCGATATGTACTTAACCCTCTCCGTCCATCACGTTAAGTTGGTTAAGTGTTTTCTCTTGTTTTACTTAACTCTACCACACATCATGTTATATTGGTTAAGTGTTGTTCCTTGTGTTACTTAACCCTACCGCAAGCCTTGTTATACTGGCTAAGTGTTCTCCCTTGTGTTAACTTAACCCCACCGCATGTCATGTCATATTGGTTAAGTGCACATTGACTTGGCCCACCTACTTATCATGTTGTGACGGTTAAGTGTTACCCTCTGTTGTTTACTTAACCTTACCCCGCATCACGTTATATTGGTTAAGTGCATGTTAACTTAACCCCATCCACCAGTCATATTATAATGGTTAAGTGTTACCCTCATGTGTTTACTTAACCCTACCACGCATCAGGTTATATCGATTGGGTGTTATCAACCTATTCAAGTTAGCCCAACCCATACGCTAGTCATGTTATAACGGTTAAGTGTCATTAGCCTAGCCATGTTTTCTTAACCCACCCACCCATTCATATCATAATAGTTAAGTGTCATTAATCTAGTCATATTACTTAACCCACCTATTGGTCTGATTAACAATTATGTCGGTTGAGCCTACATTTATAAGTTTTACATGTTCTTAACTCATACCGGTTAGGTCCACATTTACATGTCAAATTTCCATGTCATCCCAACTAACCCTCTAACCATACCCACGTCTTATTATGGTTAGTATTCCTTAATTCATTCATTATGACGAACGAATCATGACCTCTCACATTAGACCGTGCATTTCGTGGCCACTGGATTTGCCGGGCGGTTCCGGGCAGATTTACACCACAAACTGGGTCTAACCTCGTGTCATAAATTGTTCGCCTACAATTTGGCGTTCGACCTCTCACATTAGACTGACACTTTGTGGCTACTGGATTTGTCGGGCGGTTCCGGGAAGATTTACACCACAAACTGAGTCTAACCTCGTGTCAAAGGTTCATTAATGGTCGTATTTCACCCAAAACCCCAATATCAGTTCATGTGTTTAACATATAGGAATGTTCACGGTTCACGTTTTTGCCCCAAAACGTATTCCCAAATTATTAACATAATTCACTATAAGGTTATGCCAAGTTATAGCCTTATATTTACAATACATGCCAATTACCCAAAACCCAACTTAGGCGCGTTCATATTAAACCTCTACTAAGTCATAAATTATCATAGATGTTTCAGCTCCAAATTTTACAAAATTAACATATGCCTAAGTTCTAGATTACACGTAAATTTTACATATGCATAATTCGTACCAAATTTACATATGTTCAATTTATGCCATTTTACATGTATGCCAATTTTTATGCCATTTTACCGTATCAAGTTCTAGCCAAAATTACATGTATCAAGTTTCATACCCAATAAACCCAAATCATGATTCATGATGTAGTTATCCCAAACTATAATCTTTTTATTACAGTACATGTCAATTGCCCAAGTTCATAATACATGTTTATGCCAAATTATTCACATGTTATATATACCAAATCTCATGTTACATTACATAGATCCTATTTGTGCCAAATTCCATGTATATAATATTTATGCAAATTTGTTCATAACAAGATTATACCAAAATTTACAGATCAAGCCCAAACTTGCAAATACAATGATAATATCCAATTTCATGTTGCCACTTATAACATCATATTCATATAGGCAATAATCCCATAATTCCCCCGTATACATATCGTACGCAAATTGTGATTTTAGGCCAAGGTCCGAAATTGACCAAGGTTCATGAAAGAAAATAAACTGGAGGAGATAGAAACTGAATAAAAATGAGATCAGAGGAAAACATCATCATAGGCATAAATATTACAACTTGATGATAACGTTATTACGAATCAAGAAAACTGCTGAATAGATCATAAACTTGTCATGAGCATAAAGATAGACAAGTCCCAAAACACAAGATTCAAGGAGCAACAGAAATAGATCAGAATCGATAAACATACTTAAATTCAATTCCACTTTATTCCATGGCCACATTATAATTAAATGTTTAAATCTAAAAACAAATAGAACTTACAGAGCATGGCTAGTGAATTAGGAACTAAATTTGTTGTAAAAATGTTGCGGCGTTGTTGATTTATTGTCTTGAATCATTGTTGAAGCTTTGTTCTTTGAATTGATGTGAGTTTGAATGTTTGTACTTTAATTTGGGGGCGGCAGCCATGGTTCAAGAGGGAGTTCAGCAGCACAATAGTGTAAGAATGATTTTATATGAATTAGGTTAGGTCTAAGGATGTTTTTACAGGTGTAGCAACTAGTTTAAGCCCTTAGATTAACCCTAGAATCAATCCGGACCGTCAAAACATGTCTCAGGCTTCAAAAATGAGTTCTGGGTCAAACCAGGCCGACCAGGTCGACCTGTAAGGGAGGGAGGTCGACACTATGGTTGACCTAGGGGCTAGGTCAACCCTATGGTCGACCTGGGGGGGTAGGTTGACCCTATGGTCGACCCCCTGGTCCAGTGCTGCCTGAAAACTACTTAAACTTGTACAGGCCATAAATTCTTCATCCGGACTCCGATTTTCAAAATCTCGGACTCTCCATTTCCCCTGATTCTGACTTAAAAATTTAATTCTGCCTTGATTTCTTGTTTTAACTTGTTATAAAAATACAGGTTGTTACATTCTCCCCTCCTTAAAGGATTTCGTCCCCGAAATCTTCAAGTTAATAAGAAAGTGTCCTACCATCCAATCATCCATCTACTCAATCATCAATCACAGGCATCCATTGTCCATAAGAGATTTCTAATGCTGTATGAACATATGTAGAAAGTGTGTGTATATGTTCCTTATCTAATGCAAATGATCAGGCTTGATTGATCTTCTCAATGCAAAATATGTTTAGTGCCATGAATCCAACATGTATGCAAATAGTCCTAGTCACATAAACGCTATATGTGCGCACAAACATCCATCCATATGCATCATCCATATGATAACTCATCCAATTTCATCCATAAACAAGTATAATCACTCATGCATATGCAATATGGAAATGAGTCTGAGCCGATCTAGTGCCTAATGTGTTATGCAATCACGAGCAACCACTAGCAGCCACTTGTAACCACTTGCAACCATCAATCATAACATGTCTTAAACACATGTTTACACCCAATTGTTCCTACCTAAAGGTATAGTCGAACGATAGAAGCAAGTAAAAACCTTGTGCCCATTAGGCAATGTCAAAACTGGAAATCTATGTCACATATATACTGATTTGGAGAAGAACTCCCTAAGCACCAGCCCCAAAGACCGAAATCAACATCAGGCTGAAACCCAAAGAATTACTCAACCCAACCAATATATATGATTCTTGGAAACTAAACATGATGGAATCCTTTTAGGTCATAAGGAAATCCCTTCCTAAAACCCAAAGAGTTTAGTCAACCCAACGGACACACTCAAGCCCCAACATGTATTACTAACAGATAAGTCATACTTCCTATGGGGTTTACAACAAAAATAGGATTGAGAATAGGACCGAGAGGTTATACTTAAAAGATAGCATACAAGTAAGCTCTACAGGAAAAGAGGGATCAAGGATATACTCTTAAGAAGAGATATGATGCGCGTGTCTAGTCGTCAATCTTCTAAGTCGCATTTCCTTGAGCTTAACTCCATTGTGTTTTGTCCGTCTTTAACTTCATAATTTCATAGCTTCTTAATTCTTGTTTCCAAAATATGAGTTGGAACTCATTTCATTGTTGTCTCTCGTTCCACTTTCATTTATTCTTTTTCTAGTATACTCGGCTCAAACATAACTACGTACTCATGGTTTCATGCAAGCTCTCCAAAATTCACTAGTGAATCTCGGATCTCGTTCACTTACTAGAAGGTATTCCACATAAATGAATTATCTCTTGAAAATAAAAAAATGCCAACCATGTTGCCAAATGTACTTACTAAGGTGATTTTCTATGACTCATGCACTCGAGCGGATCAATAAATATATTAAGAGATTCTAGTTAACTAAGCATGGCAGAACCCTAAGGGTTACTCTAGACTTCGAGGTCATTACCAAAGCAAGTCAAGAATCTAACTACCCTCTTTTCATACTCAAGAATGGCACCATTACTGGATAACCACTCCATCCCTAGAATCAACCCATAGCCCAAAAACGTAAGCATTACTTCTAAACTCAACACTTAGCATAGACATTCTCAAATCCAGACAAGTCATGAATAAATGAGCTGATTCCCCCAACAGGATTTGAGATAAAAATGGGATCCTATACTACGCTAGTACTAAGGTGCAGAGACTCAACTATCGAAGCAGAATTAAAAGGATGCGATGTACAAAAACAAAGTTCTAATGGGACGATAGAAAAGAAAAGCTAAACTTTTAACAGAAACGTTACCACCTCTCTTAGGTATGCTAGTAGTGAGAGCATACAATTGCCCTCTCGACGATCTTGTTCTTTGCCCTTGTCCTTGTCCTATAATACTTAATTACACGTCCCTTTTTACCATACTAAATATATTCTCTCTTGTCATGGGTTTTTATATTTTTTCACTTGGCCTCTTTCCTTTCACCTTTTTCCTCTTCGTGGATTAAGCTGTATCAACAAGTTTCTCATCCTTAGATTTGTGTTCTTTATCCTCGTTCCGACTATCCTTGTATAGCTTGTTGAAAAGTTTCTCGAAAGCTACTTCCATCGCACGACAACCCTACAAAGCTTGAGATAAGATTAGTCGCAAGTAAAACTACTGCGGCCACAGATGGAGGTTGGACACTACTTTGCCCTCCTACATGTGTTGCATGCCTACAAACTATGGTGAAAAAGAAAGAGAGAAGAGACTCAAGGAGAGAATCAAAAGATAGCGCATATGGCTTTGGGGAATATGCCTTTCGTAAAACAAAACTTTTCTTTAGAAAAATGCTTCTTTGTAAACGTTTTGAAAGTAATTTCAGAAGGTTTATAAAAGCTTTTGCCCAGTCTGATAACCTTCTGCTCTAATACCAAATGTAACACCCCACATCCGTTAGGGTCACTCACAAAGGGAATGCCTTAACCTCAATGGAGCATTATGGGTACTGGAACAGAAATGTTACAAGACAGACATATATAAAATAGCGGAAGGTAAAATAGAAGTACTTCAAATCATTTATTAAATATAATTGTTTACAATAAAAGCCCATCAACTTCCAATACCCAATTACATAGCTAAAATATCTGTCTTGCTCAAAAACAAAGAAGCATGAAAATAAATCGTAGTATTCCCCAATAAAGCAGTAAAGCAAGCCATAACCAAGAGAAATCCAAGCAGCACATGAAAGAGCCTTGGAGCTTGGTAAGTTCCGAACTAAGCTGTATTCCACCCTACGAACCTGGGGGGGACGAAAGAAAAAGAGGCGAAACAAACTGGGTCAGTCATAAAGACTGAGTAAGTCCTAGTGGCTTTCAGCATAAAAACAGGTAAATATAACATGGCATAAATAAACTGAAAGTAAACATAAGCATGACGACAAGATAAGCTACAGGCACGATAACTAAGAATAACATCATAGGATTTCTGTCATGTATAACATTGCAAGGTTCCCATTCAAGATGAACTAAGTATAGTTTCGCAAGATTTCTATCAAGCATTGCAAGATTTCTCTGCTTCACCATTAAAATGATATCTATTTGCTCCACACCACCTAACTAGTGTACCAACTAGTAATCTATATAAAATGATAAAATCTTAATGTGATCCTGATCCTCGAAATTAAGGTTGTTTTCACATGTACATCTATTATTTATTACCTAGATCTAATATAGGGTCTTCTTATCGAGCGCTTCCTAGATTCAACCAGGATTTATGCCACCTAGGTCCAACCTAGGGATTATGCTACCTATTGAATGCTTCTCGGATTTAAGGTTTATGCCACTAGGTCCAACCTGGGGATTATGCTACCTACGTGTGTCATACGGCCCCCAATGATTGTAGATACCTATGCTGGTCCCACCATGGGGTGTATCAAGACCCATGGTGGCGGCCCGACACAATTCTAGAAGGCATAGGTTATACTACTGGTGCCCCCAGTGCCCTGTTTGTCTGCTCCGAAGTGTGTGCACGCCCGCACTCCGTTAGAACCTACATTGTTGCACCCACCGCCGTCGCTTTGACCGCTTACAATCAGCCCAGTAATCGTGCCCCACCCTGCCTAGTTTCAGGGTACCGTTGATACCTGATTTGGGTTACTGCTGAAATGGGTCCCCGTTACTAGGGTTTCCTACTGGTTAAGTGTGTGGGCCTATATATACAGATATTACCCACCTTCCCGTGATGTACTTAACCCACCGATTCAAGCGTGCTTATTAATGGTTAAGTTTGTGGGCCTATATTTGCTAATATTACCCACCAACCCGATATGTACTTAACCCTCTTCGTCCATCACGTTAAGTTGGTTAAGTGTTTTCTCTTGTTTTACTTAACCCTACCACACATCATGTTATATCGGTTAAGTGTTGTTCCTTGTGTTACTTAACCCTACCGCAAGCCTTGTTATACTGGCTAAGTGTTCTCCCTTGTGTTAACTTAACCCCACCGCATGTCATGTCATATTGGTTAAGTGTACATTGACTTAGCCCACCTACTTATCATGTTGTGACGGTTAAGTGTTACCCTCTGTTGTTTACTTAACCTTACCCTGCATCACGTTATACTGGTTAAGTGCATGTTAACTTAACCCCATCCACCAATCATATTATAATGGTTAAGTGTTACCCTCGTGTGTTTACTTAACCCTACCACACATCAGGTTATATCGATTGGGTGTTATCAACCTATTCAAGTTAGCCCAACCCATACGCTAGTCATGTTATAATGGTTAAGTGTCATTAGCCTAGCCACGTTTTCTTAACCCACCCATTCATATCATATTGGTTAAGTGTCATTAGTCTAGTTATATTACTTAACCCACTAATTGGTCTAATTAACAATTATGACGGTTGAGCCTACATTTATAAGTTTTACATGTTCTTAACTCATACCGGTTAGGTCCACATTTACATGTCAAATTTCCATGTCATCCCACCTAACCCTCTAACCATACCCACGTCTTATTATGGTTAGTATTCCTTAATTCATTCATTATGACGAATGAATCATGACCTCTCACATTAGACAGTGCATTTTGTGGCCACTGGATTTGCCGGGCGGTTCCGGGCAGATTTACACCACAAACTGGGTCTAACCTCGTGTCATAAACCGTTCGCCTACAATTTGGCCTTCGACCTCTCACATTAGACTGACACTTTGTGGCTACTGGATTTGCCGGGCGGTTCCGGGCAGATTTACACCACAAACTGAGTCTAACCTCGTGTCAAAGGTTCATTAATGGTCGTATTTCACCCAAAACCCCAATATCAGTTCATGTGTTTAACATATAGGAATGTTCACGGTTCACGTTTTTGCCCCCAAAACGTATTCCCAAATTATTACCATAATTCACTATAAGGTTATGCCAAGTTATAGCCTTTTATTTACAGTACATGCCAATTACCCAAAACCCAACTTAGGCGCGTTCATATTAAACCACTACTAAGCCATAAATTATCATAGATGTTTCAACTCCAAATTTTACAAAATTAACATATGCCTAAGTTCTAGATTACATGTAAATTTTACATATGCCCAATTCATACCAAATTTACATATGTTCAATTTATGCCGTTTTACATGTATGCCAATTTTTATGCCATTTTACTGTATCAAGTTCTAGCCAAAATTACATGTATCAAGTTTCATACCCAATAAACCCAAATCATGATTCATGATGTAGTTATCCAAAACTATAATCTTTTTATTACAGTACATGTCAATTGCCCAAGTTCATAATACATGTTTATGCCAAATTATTTACATGTTATATATACCAAATCTCATGTTACATTACATAGATCCTATTTGTGCCAAATTCCATGTATATAATATTTATGCAAATTTGTTCATAACAAGATTATACCAAAATTTACAGATCAAGCCCAAACTTGCAAATACAATGATAATATCCAATTTCATGTTGCCAATTATTACGTCATATTCATATAGGCAATAATCCCATAATTCCCCCATATACATATCGTAGGCAAATCGCGATTTTAGGCCAAGGTCCGAAATTGACCAAGGTTCATGAAAGAAAATAAATTGGGGGAGATAGAAATTGAATAAAAATGAGATCAGAGGAAAACATCATCATAGGCATAAATATTACAACTTGAAGATAATGTCATTACGAATCAAGAAAACTGCTGAATAGATCATAAACTTGTCATGAGCATAAAGATAGACAAGTCCCAAAACACAAGATTCAAGGAGCAACAGAAATAGATTAGAATCGATAAACATACTTAAATTCAATTCCACTTTATTCCATGGCCACATTATAATTAAATGTTTAAATCTAAAAACAAATAGAACTTACAGAGCATGGCTAGTGAATTAGGAACTGAATTTGTTGTAAAATTGTTGCGGCGTTGTTGATTTATTGTCTTGAATCATTGTTGAAGCTTTGTTCTTTGAATTGATTTGAGTTTGAATGTTTGCACTTTAATTTGGGGGCGGCGACCATGGTTCAAGAGGGAGTTCAGCAGCATAATAGTGTAAGAATGATTTGATATGAATTAGGTTAGGTCTAAGGGTGTTTTTATAGGTGTAGCAACTAGTTTAGGCCCTTACATTAACCCTAGAATCAATCCAGACCGTCAAAACATGTCTCAGGCTTCAAAAATGAGTTATGGGTCAAACCAGGTCGACCTGTAAGGGGGGGAGGTCGACACCATGGTCGACCTGGGGGGTAGGTCGACCCTATGGTCGACCCCCTGGTCCAGTGCTGCCTGAAAACTGCTGAAACTTGTACAGGCCATAACTTCTTCATTCGGACTCCGATTTTCGAAAACTCAGACTCTATTTCATGTAAAATTTCGAGATGAACGCAATGGCGTAACCGTTTCCCCTGATTCTAACTTTAAAATTTAATTATTCCTTGATTTCTTGTTTTAACTTGTTATAAAAATACGGGTTGTTACAACACTCCACATAAAATGGCTCTCCGTTTCGTTAAAGGGTTAATGAGCCACTGCACAGCCTAGCTATGTCCCATATACCTATGGGTGCGACTTTTGAGAGAATGGTGGACATGGCACTGTTACAGAAGGAAGACAAGGATGGTAAGAAAAAGGAAAAGGTGGAAGAACCTCTAGACAAGAAAGTGGAGGGATCATAGAATAAGAAGACGGATTCCAAGAAAGGCGGGAAGAATAACAAACCCCGTGACAAGAGGAAGTGTAAATTTTGTGGCGTACCTGGACATCCGATTAAGGACTGCAGAAAGAAGAAAAGGAAGATGGTTGGTTGCTTTCAATGCGGCAAGATAGGACATATGGCTAAGGATTGCCCAAAAAGGAAAGGGAAAGGACAGAGGACTGGATCTACTTCCGGAGGGTAGATTCACGCTTTCATTGCACCTCCGCAAGAAAGAGGTAGAAATATTTTTGTTGAGAGTTTAGTTTATCTTTCTGATCATCCAGTTCGTACTCTTTTTGATTCTGGTGCATCGCACTTTTTTATGTCTACTTCTTTAGTTGAATCTCTACACCTAGATACCAGTATAGTAGAGGATCCCACGGTTGTTTCAAATCCAATTGGGGGTTCGGCTTATTTGTCAATAATTTGTTTAGATTTGGAAATTTCTATACTAAGCGTTGGGTTTAGATGTAATGCTTATGTTTTGGGTTTCACGGGCTATGGGTTAATTCTAGTCATGGATTGGTTATCCGGTAATGGTGCCATCCTCGATTGTGAAAGGAGAGTGGTTAGACTTATGACTCTCCTTGGTAGCACTCTCGAAATCTCTTGTAATCCCATGAATTCTGTTATGCTTAGCTATCTAGAATCTCTTGATGCGTCTGTTGAAAACTTGCAATCTGCTAGAGTAGCCCGTGAATACTCGGATGTCTTTGAGGAGGTGAAGGGTTTGCCTCCAAAGCGAGAGATAGACTTCTTCATGTAGCTTGTTGATAATGCAAAACCTGTTGCTTTACCCGTTAGACACATGGCTCCAAGGGAAAGGAAAGATCTCAACAAGTAAGTTAAAGAGTTGCTCGAAAAGGGGTTCATACTGTGGAGTATTTCTGAATGGGGTGCTCCAGTGGTGTTTGCAACCAAAGCGGATGGTTCACTTCACCTGTGCGTGGACTATAGGGAGCTAAACAAGCTGACCAAGAAGAATAGGCACCCACTTCCTAGAATAGATGACTTGTTCGACTAGCTCATAAGTGCCTTCGTTTTCTCCCAACTAGATCTGGCCACCGGAGTGACTGAAGACAGCATAGATAAGACCGCGTTCAAGACCCCGAATGGTTTCTTCGAATGGCTTGTCATGCCTTTCGGCTTGACAAACACACCCGCCTATTTCGTAGACTTAATGAGTAGGGTGTTCAGAGAGTTCCTTAATAAATTTGTAGTGGTCTCCATGGATGACATTTTGATTTTCTCAAAAATTGAGGAAGAACATGATTTGCATTTAAGGGAAGTCATGGATACTCTTCGTGCACATCAGCTGAAAGCAAAATTCTCCAAATGTCATTTTTGGAGAGATGAAGTAAGGTTTCTTGGACATGTGGTGTCCAAAGAAGAGATAGCTTTGGATCCCGCAAAAGTAGTTGCGGTGCAAGATTGGAAGATCCCATGGAATGCAACCGAAGTACGAAGTTTTCTTAGGGTAGTGGGCTTTTACAGAAAGTTCATTAAGGACTTTGAGAAGATCTCAGCCCCACTTACTAGGTTGACAAAGAAGAACCCAACTTTTGCCTAGGATTTGGATTGTGATGTTGCTTTCCAATGACTGAAAAGGGCTCTGACAACAGTCCCAGTTTTGACATTGCCTGATGGGGGTAAGATGTTTACGGTATACACAGACGCACGCGGTACCAGACTAGGCGCTGTCTTGATGCAAGAAGGCAAGGTAGTTTGTTATGGGGGAAGGCAATTAAAGGTACATGAGAAGAACTACCCAACTCATGATTTAGAACTAGCTGCATTGTTTTCGCTCTTAAGTCATGGCGTCATTATCTACTAGGAGAAAGGTTTGAATTGTTTACTGACCATAAATCGTTAAAGTACCTTTTCTCATAGAAAGATCTTAACTTAAGACAACAAAGGTGGATGGAATTTCTTGCCTCGTACCATTTTGAGATTGCTTATACCCCTAGCAAGGGCAATGTGGTAGCAAACGCCTTAAGTAGGAAAAACTGACCTTAAGTCCTCTCTTTGTAGAAAGGCAAAGCTTGGAGTACATAGCAAACTTTGACTTTAGACCCTCCTTTGAATTTGTACTAAGTTTGTTAGCATCGCTAATGGTGCGGCCTTCTCTTTTGGACTCAATAGGAACCGCGCAACGTGAGGACCCTCAGCTAGTTGATGTGATGGATAAGCTAATTAGAGGTGAGACTTCTAGTCACCTCAATGGATACTCCATCGATGATAAGGGTTGGTTGAGACGTGATGGAAGACTATGCATCCCACAAGCAAAGGATTTGGAGAAAACCATTCTCGAAGAGGCACACCATTCTAAGTTGACCATACACCCAGGTGGGGACAAGATGTATAAAGACATAAAAAGGGTTTTCTTTTGCAATGACATGAAGAAGGATGTAGCTGAGTTTGTCTCTAAATGCTTGATATGCCAGCAAGTCAAGGCAGAGTAGAAGAAGCCTGGTGGTCTGCTTCATCCCCTCGAGGTCCCACAGTGGAAATTGGATAGCATTTCGATGGACTTTATTGATGGGTTGCCTAGGTCAAGAAGGGGCAATACTAGTATTTGGGTAATAGTAGACAGGCTCACTAAAAGCGCTTACTTTATACCTGTTAAGAGTAGGAGGACTGCCTCGTCGTTAGCATCCATCTATCTTAAAGAAGTGGTTCGACTGCATGGAATACCGTCTAGCATAGTAAGTGATCGGGATCCTATCTTTACGAGCGAGTTTTGGAAGAGTTTGCAAGAGACTGTAGGCACACAGCTATGCTTAAGCATTGCCTATCACCCTCTAACCGATGGTCAGACGGAAAGGGTGAATAGAGTATTAGAAGATCTTTTGAGATTGTGCATTCTTGATTTTGGAGGAACATGGGAGGATCATCTTCCTTTGGTGGAGTCCGCCTACAACAATAGCTACCAAGCCACCATAGGCATGACACCCTTTGAGGCCTTGTATGGGAGACCATGCCGATCACCAATTTGTTGATGGGAGTCTACAGACAAGGTTGTACTTGGGCCTGACATGATCAGAGAAACCTCAAAGAAGGTGGATTTGATATGAAGACGAATGAAGGCCGAACAAGATAGACAGAAGTCCTACGCTGATAAAAGAAGGACCGGCCTTGAGTTTGAGGTTGGAGACAAAGTTTTTCTTAAAGTATCTCCCTTGAAGAATGTCGTTCGCTTTGGGTCCGTAGGAAAATTGGCTTATAAAGTAGAGCTGCCCGAAAGATTGGCCGGAGTACATAATGTCTTCCATGTCTCTCATCTACAAAAGTGCTTACATGAGTCTGCGGAAGTTGTGGAGCCAAACATATTAGAGGAAATAGAAGTGGAACGAGAAGCAACGGTGAGAAGAGTTCCAACTCGTATCTTCGGTACAGAAGTTAAAAGTCTACGCAATCGTAAGGTTAAGCTAGTTAAAGTATTATGGAGTGATGCTGAGGAAGATGCGACTTAGGAGACTGAGGACAAGATACGCGCAGCCTACCTTATCTTTTTGAGGATACATTCTTGATCTCTTTTTCCATAAGTTTATGCATGCTTGCCTCTATCTTTTAAGTATATTTCCTCAGCCCTATCCTTAGTCCTTAGGTAGAAACCATTGGACGTAAACATGTATTTGAAAACATGTTATGATTGACGGTTGTAATTGGTTGCAAGTGGTTGCTAGTGGTTGCTCGTGGAGGCATATACACACACTAGGTACTAGATCAACTCATTCACTTTCATATTGCATATATGTATTTATATATGGATTGAAACTTGTTGTGTTATCATGTGGACGCTGCATTTGTATGAATGATTGTGCATTCATGTAGAAGTTACAAAATACGATTAGGAATAATTGCATACATGATGGACTCATAGCACCGAATGATTCGCATCAAGGAGGTCAACTAAATCAGTAGACCGCCTGATTTTGAATTAAATTAGGACATATACACACACTATACATATGATCATGAAAGCATTAGAAATCTTTTTAAGGACAATGGATGCCTGTGATTGATGGTCGAGTAGATGGATGTTGGATGTTAGGATGCATTCTTCTTAACTTAGAGATTTCGGGATGAAATCCTTTAAGGAGGGAAGAATGTAATACCCCATATTTTTCTATGAATATTAAAATTAACAAATCTAAGAACACTTAAATTTTAAAAGAAGAATTGGGTGAAACGGGTTACGCCATTGCGTTCATCTCAGAATTCTGCTTGAGATAGAGTTCGAGTTTGCGTGAATCGGACTCCGTATGAAGAAGTTATAGAGTTCAGAAGATTTCATGTATAAACAGAATAGTCAGAAAATAGTTTGAAATTCGAAATTCGATCAAAACAGCTGGGCGGGAAATTTCCCGCTTAGGGGTGTCGACCCCCCCCCCCCTCCCAGGAGGAGTCAACATAGATGTCGACCCTCCTGTAGGGAGTCGACTCCTTTGAGATCCAGTTCCTATGACGAATTTTTGTAGCCCTGAGCTGATGTGGCCTTCTCTGATTGGCCTAATAACTAATTTCTGAGGTATTAGGCCTTATGTGTCGTGCAGTGGTTGGATGGATGACATATCTCTTTGGTTTGGATGGCTTTGATTATTCCTTGGCTAATCTAAAGGCTAGAATTAATCCTAGACTTTAATATAATCACCCACACCTCGACCGTAGGCCTCATAACCCTATTCTATGAAGCCGTCATGCTATCCATGTCTAAGCTAGCCTAGCCTCCATCTTCTCTAAACTAGAAATCAAGTTAGAAAGCTCCAAACCAAATCCAAACTAGAGAATCAAACATCTACATCAAAGGATTAGCTTAACAAATTCAAAAATCAGATCCCAAAATACAAGATCCGTCCTTTTTCTGTAAGTTCAGTTATTATTCAGATTTAAACACCTAATAGAAATCATGACTATAATAATCGGATCTAGAACTATGCCTAATTCTGATTCTTGTCTATCCTTTTTGTCAAATCTGAATTGCCTATGCCTATGAGACTATTGTGATTGATGTAATGACACTTATCATGCCTATGAGACTGTTGTGACTGACATAATGAAACCTATCATTCCTATGAGACTGTTGTGATTGACATAATGGAACTTATCATGCCTATGAGACTATTGTGATCGATGTAATGAAACCTATCATGTTGTACATCCTATGTCTATGAGACTATTGTGATTGATATAATGGGACTTGTCATGTTGTACATCAAAATTAGTGATTCTCTTAAGTCCAATTCTATCTAATATTTATACCTATGGTGTAAATTGCTTAGCTTGTCCACGCTTTTTATTAATATGCAACATGACTATTGAAACATGATTCTTGAATTGGGTACACCATTACATGCCTATTTTTCCTTATGTTAATTCTTATGCTCCTTCTCTATTTTTCCCCTTTTTACTTGCTTCTATGAATACTAAGTTCATTCGGAACTTAGATTGAATCTCGTTGTACGTGCGATTATAACACAGGGAAAATTGGGTATAATTTAATTGAGTAAATTTTGGGCATAGCATGTGAATGTGGCATAAAACTTGTACTGACTACACTTGGGGAATATTGACATAAAAAGACCTAATCTTGGACACATATGACAAATATGTAAATTGGCTAAAGATGAACATGCCTAACCCGAGGTTAGATTGAGTTGCAGTGTAAGACTGCCCGGAACCGCCCGGCACATCCAGCGACTGCAACAATATAGATCTAATGTGAGAGGTTAGCGCAATAAGCCCAAAAATCCGAGGTTAGATTGAGTTGCGGTGTAAGACTGGCCGGAACCGACCGACACATCCAGCGACCACAACAATATAGATCTAATGTGAGAGGTTGGTGCTTTAATGAATAAATTAAAGCTAAGGGACAGACAGGCTAAGAATGGTAGGGTTAAGTTAATTAAGGCAACACTTAACCAATACAACATGTTAATTAAACAGATGGGTGGGGTTAGGTTAATTTGAGAACACTTAACCGTTATAACATGTTGATTAGGAAACCCTAGTAACGGGGACCCATTCCAGCAGTAACCCACATAGATGTATCACGGTATCCTGAACTAGGCAAGGTGGGGCACGATTACTGGGCTGATTATAAGTGGTCAAAATAGCGGCGGGTGGTGCAACAGTGTAGGTTCCAGCGGAGTATGGGTGTGCACGTACTCCGGAGTGGAAAAAGAAGGCACTGGGCATCTGTAGTGTACACTGCTCATCTTGAATTTGTGTCGGGTTGCCACCATAGGAATTGATACACCCTACGGTGGGACCATCATAGGTATCTACAATTAAGCGGGGTCGAATGACACAAATAATAAATGCATACGAGTAGAAGCCGATCGGAAAAGGGATCACTTTGTTATGAACACATGATGGTAATTGAAACATTCGTTGGTAGGTGCAGAGAAATGGAATTGAGTGCGATATTATATTCAGTTTATCATGCCTTATCTTATGTTATCTTATTTATGTGGTGTTGTCCTATATTCAGTTTATTCATGTCATGATCCTTTTACCTGTTTACATGCTGAATAATCACTGGACTTACCAGGCTTATGTCTAACCTGTTTTCTTTCGCCTTTTTTCCTTCCGCTCCTCCCCCCCCCCCCCCCCGGGTCCGCAGGGAGGGAATACTTCAGCTTAGTGCAGACCTTTTCCAGCTTGGAGAAATTAGATGTATTGCTTGGATTCTCTTTTCTTGGACTATGGCTATGGTTACACTTTTATTGGGGATTTATGCTGCTTTACTACTATTTTATGCTTCTTTATGTACTTGGAGTTTTAAATCAAGACAGATGTTTTATTGTAATAATTTAGAAGTTGGTTTTGAGACAATACTTGTAATGTTTTGATTGAACCACGCAATTTATTAAATGATTTCAGTTTTCCGCTGTTTATATGTCTATCTTGAAAATTATCTGTGCCTTTTACCTAAAAATCCTTCACCAAAGTTAATGCATTCCCTTTGTGAGTGACCTTAATGGAGGTAGGGTGTTTCATCTGTGTAACACCCCACATCCGTTAGTGTCACTCACAAAGGGAATGCACTAAGTTCTGTGGAGCATTTAGGGTAAAAGGTGCAGATAAATTACAAGACAGACATAAATTAAACAGCGGAAAATAAATCTTTGTTTTATTGATAAAATAGTTTGTACAATGATTTCTTTACAATATCAGAGTATCATCTGTCTTACAAAATAAAGAAGCATAAAACAACATTTATGTTCCCCAATTTTTAGCAAGAGCCAGCCATAGCATCTGAAAAGAGAATCCAAGCAAAACTTCGACAAATCTTCAAGCTGGGAAAGAGTGACAGTCCAACTTAACCTGAGCTATACTATTCCCTCCTTTACTACCTGGGGGGAACGGAAGAAAAGAAGACGAAAGAAAAACAGAGTCAGACATAAAGCCTGAGTAAGTTCAGTAACTTCTAGCATGTGAACATGGAAAAACAAAACGACATGAATTAACTGAATACAAGATTACACCATGACGATAGGGTCAGCAAAAATAGACAAGATAATCACAAGATATGCTAAGCTAAGATAAACTGGATATGCTCTAATACATTCGTCGCTTCGCTATTTCCTTGTTATACTGGTTTCTATATCTCTGCACCACCTAACTAATGTCCCAACTAGTAACGATAACGTGATCCTAATCCCTGTATTTTCCATCGCCTTCAGGCATGCATTTATTATTTGTTACCTAGATTTAATCTAGGGTTTTCTACCACGTGGCTTCTAGATTTAACTAGAGTTTACGTTATCTGCTGAACGCTTCTCGGATTCAGGGTTTATGCCACCTAGTCCAACTAGTGCTACCTGTCGAACGATGCCCCCAAGTTTAGGACACACTACCTAGAGTGGTATATGTTCCTATACTTCCCCACGCATGTATCGCGAATCGTTATCGCTTGTCTAGATGCACATGTCCTGTAATGTGCGACCCGAGTCCTGTGGCAGGGCAAATCAAGAAATACATAACTCGGTCGGGAGCTTTCAGATATCTGTCGATGCAGATGCTAAGGTCTGTATTTGTTCCAGTGGCTATGGTCCCACTTGACCCCTCCCTCAACTAATGAAAGGCACACCTTGAAAAATGAGAACTATACGCAGGCCCCCGGTGCCCCACTATCCTATGGCCATCCTCACCCATAACTAGATAGCAAGTATATGGTCTTTTGGATTTCTCCGCCTTTCCGCTTCACGTATCTCAATTGACTCAAGAAGGATGGTAGACAATGAGTTGCTATCACAGGGCTACCGTTTTCTCGCCGAATCACGTCTGTCCATCCTAGTCTTTAGGTTGTCATATATTGCAACCAAAGCATACCCCTGGTTCTTCTACGCAGACCTTAACCTCTGTGAGCCCAGGAGGATCATCTGTAGCCTCACAGAGGGATACCAAGAGTACCCTCACGTCCCCTTGAAGCCTCGGGCTTCGTAACCCAACTCGTTGGAGCCTCCTTTTTACTCAGACGGACATTCGCTCCTTCCCGTGTTATACAAAGAATTACTACTTAGTTTTACTAACTAAGATTTACCACTTAGTTTCCAGAATCATTGTTTTCTTAACTAAGGTTTACTACTTAGTTCTCTTTCCCGTCAATTTGGATTAGTTAAGTGTCGTTAGACAATTCAAGCCAACTTAACCCTCTTCATTCATCCTGTTAAACTGGTTAAGTGTTATCAGTAATTCATGATGACTTAACCCTACCACAAACCAAGTTATATTGGTTAAGTATTTCTTATTACTTAACCCTACCCATTCATCCTGTATTGGTTAAGTGTTCCTTGCCCGTCTGTTTTAACTGACGTGTTATTATTAATGGTTAAGTATTATCCCTTCATGTTTTAGACTTAACCCTATTCCTTTATCATAATCCGATGGTTAAGTGTTCAAGCTTACTTAACCCTACGGTCTAGCCCAGCTAACATATCAGATTGGCTAAGTGTATTTACTTAACCCCAACCTCTAGTCTAGTTAACATGTTAATTTGGCTAAGTGTATTAACTTTACTTAACCCCACCTTCTAGTCTAGTTAACATGTTAATTTGTCTAAGTGTATTAACTTTACTTAACCCCACCTTCTGGTCTAGTTAACATGTTAATTTGGGTAAGTGTTTCCTTAGTTACTTAACCCCTACAAATCTTGTCTTGTTACCATGTGAAGTTGGTTAAGTGTCCCTATGGACTTTGCCTTCCCATCCTAGCTTAAATGTGTTAAGTTGGTTAAGTGTTCCTATGGACTTAACCCTCCCATTCTAGCTTAACTGTGTTAAGAACCTAACCCCACCCACCGGTCTAGTTATCATGTTGAATTGGTTAAGTGTCTTAGTTGACTTAAGCCTGCCATTCTTGTTCTAGCTTTAACTAAATAAATTAAAGCCGCTACCACTCACATTAGACAGATATTGTTGCGAATACTGGATATGCCGGTTGGTTCCGGGCAGGTTTACATCGTAACTCGGTCTAACCTCGGGTTAGACATATTCATGTTTTCTAAGTTCAAAGGGTTTTGATTAAATTCCAAATCAGGTTTTAAAAGTAACCATCCCGTCCGTCGGATCAGTTAGGGATAGCCAGGGAGAGCAGGAAACTTGTATTTTCCAAACCCAAGCCTAGACACTATCCTCTCTGTCACCCTAGAACTTTCTGGTGTATTATTAAAAGAGATGTCGTTAAGAAACCTTTAATTTGCCTAAATTTACATTTCTCATTTAGGACAAATTCTATAAGTAAATCATTCCTAGTTTACTTATTTCCTAATTCCTCTTTTAATGTAAATTGTCAACATTTATTCTTACGGCCCATATTCCCCTCTATATCATATTTATGCCTTTTGGTATGTGAACTATACCAAATTAAGTGTCACTAACCATGATTTTGCTATACGTGACAAATACTCACAATTATGGCCAATTTCAAATTTATGCCAATATACTTATTATGCCAAGTTAGCTAATCCAATTCTGATTTAACATTCTAATCACAGTTCATGTCAAACTAGACTTATTATTCTAGTTCACAATTCATGTAAATGCTAGATTTACACGTCAAAACTATATTCAAATTACACGTCCTATAATTCAAGTCAAATTTATCCAATTTGCATTTCTATGAACATGTCATAATACATGTACCCAATTTATGCCAATTTCCCAGTTTAAAACTATGTTTTTAGTAAATTTCATATTTTGCCCAAATCGTATTCCCATCGTTCGTATAATCGTGATTCAATCTAGATTATAGTTAAATCCATATTCGTAGAAAATAGGGAATGAACCAAAGATGCTGGCATAAAAAGGGTTGAATAACGACGTAGGTTCAAGAACATGGGTAGACCTAACTTAATAGGTAAATTCCCAAGGTCTAAAACCAAGAATAGACAGAATAGAGACGTAGGTTCAAGAACATGGGTAGACCTAACTTAATAGTTAAATTCCCAAGGTCTAAAACCAAAGAAAACCAAGAATAGACAGAATAGAAAATCAGGTTTATACCCAATTTCACAGTCAAAAAACTTAAACAACACTTTCCTAGTCATCAATCATAGGTGTTTAGTTACAATTTTCCTCGTTATGTCATAGGCAATAGTTTATGTTTTCTAATCAAAAGCATAGGCTTGTATTCATAGTCAAAGGAAATATTTCTCATAGTCACAGTCATAGGCAATGTCCATAGTCATAGGCAATGTTCATAGCCATAGGCAATGTTCATAGTCAAAGAGGCATATGGTTCTAAGGTCCATAGTTTCATAGTCACGGTCTTATTTGTCCTCGAATCATGACAGTTCTTAATTAGGTCCAAAGAAATAGGCACTAATTCGAATAGAAAGAATTGGCATACTCTTTTATTCATTTAATTTCATGTCACGAAAAGAGAAACGTTCAAATCTGAGAAGTAACTGACTTACAGAGAGTATATTAGAATAGAAGGATGGCGATGTTATGATTCGTGCGACGTTGCTCGAAATCGTTTGAGTTAGCCTTTGATTCTCATCCTGAAGCTTTAATCTTGATTCGAACCTCCTTTTGACAACTTGAGCAGCATCTCCTCATCTTGATTTATTTTATATATTATTTATTTATATATTTTCTCAGAGGCAGCATAAGGATAGAAAAGAATTGTGAATAGAGAAGGAGACTAGGGCTGTTTATATAGTGTAGAAGTCAACGAATCTGGTCAGAATGGCGTCTAGATACAGAAGAACGAACCAGGTTAAGAAAACTGGAAAAAGCGGGAGGGGTCGACCCCCAGGCCGACTACCCAGTCGACCTGGGTGCCTTGGGCGGGAAAATTCCCGCCCATCCCAATCTAGGTCCTATTTTTGAAATTTGAACCTGTTTCTGACCTGTTCGAATTTGAACTTCGCTGAATCTTCCGGAGGCCCTATCTTCCTCATATGGACTTCGATTTACGCAAACTCGGACTCGTTTTCATGCAGAATTCCAAGACGAACGCAATGGCGCAGCCCGTTTCCCTTGATTTTGACTTTAATATTCAATTCTGCCTTCATTTGTGAATCTTAGTATTACAGAATTACGGGGTGTTACATTCTCCCCCACTTAAAAGGATTTCGTCCCCGAAATCTTCAAGTTAGGAAGAATGTGTCCTACCATCCTATCACCCATCTACTCAACCATTCAGTCACAGGCATTCATTGTCCTTAAAAGATTTCTAATGCTTTCATGTTCATATGCATAGTGTGTGTATATGTCTTTATCTAATGCAAAATCAGGCGGTCTACTGATTCAGTTGACCTCCTTAATGCGAATCATGTCAGTGCCATGCGTCCAATCATGTATGCAAGCATCCCTAGTTATGTAAATACTACATGTGTGCATAGCCATTCATCCATATGATAACATATGGAGTTCAACTTATAAACAAATACATATCTGTAAATGCAATATGAAAGCGTCCGAACTGATCTAGTGTCTAATACGTATGCATATGCATTCACGAGCAACCATTTGCAACCACTTGCAACCATAAACCATAACATGTTTCAAATACACGTTTACATCCATTGGCTTCTACCTAAGGATCGAAGATACGACCTAGAGGATATACTTTGGAAAGAGAGAAACAATTATGCGTAAAGCTCCAACTAGAAAAAGAGATCAAGGATGCACCCTTAAGGAAAAGGGTATGATGCTAGTATCTAGCCTTCTTGAGCTTTACTCCACTGTATCTTAACTAATTTAACTTCACGATTGTGAAATTTCTGACCTCCATTTCCAAAATAAATAGATGTTAACTATGATACCAAGTGTACATACCAAGATGGTTTGAGGTCTCTCCTTTTAGCTTATCCATCACGCCATAACTATGAGGGTCAAAAGGTCACTACGTGTTTTTTAGAGTGCCTGTCACAACTATCCATCTCTCACGCAACCCATCCTAGTCGAACTCGACATTCCTCAAGTACAAGCCCCAAAGGCCTAAACCAATATCAGACAAGCACCCAAGGAATATCTCCTCTTAATTTAGACGATCTACGTGAGATGATATAAGCAAACTCGATAGTTATTCTCAAATCCCTACTAACCAAAAATAAACTGGTCGGACCACCAATTAGGTTTGAGACTCTAGTGGGATCTTTCTATTATACAAGTACTATGGTGCAGAGATTCAACTATGGAAGTGGATATGAACAAATGCGAAGTGCTGAAAACAAAGGAAAGAGTACGAACAACAAAACTAGACTCTTCCAACAGAACTTTACTACCTTTCTCCTAGGTACGCTTGGTGGTGAAAGTATGTACTAGCCCTTCTGAAAATCTTGTTCCTCGTTCTTGCCCTTGTCCTTAATTATATGCCCTATCATACCCTAGTAAAGATACTTCCTCTTTTATATTTTCTTCCTCCTTCGTGAGCTAAACCTACATCCATGAATTCCTCATCCTAGGGTTGTGCTCCTTTGCCAAACTCCTCATCCCCTTCCATGTGTAACTATGTTGACAAATATCTCTAAAGCTGCCTCCATCGTACGGGAAACCCTATAAGCTTTGAAAGAAAACTGCCCGTAGGTGAAACAACTACGGCTATGGATGGAAGCCGGGGCACTACTTCGCCCATCGATGAGGTTACCTCCCAGAAAGCCAGGAGCCCCAGAGACTCAATGAAGAAGGAGACAAGAATTCAAACAGAGGAAGAGAAGATAATGCGTATGGCTTTGGGGGAATTTGCCTTTAAAACAAATCTTTTCTCTTGAAAATGCTTCTTTTAAAACCGTTTTGAAAATAATTTTTCAAATACTTTATCTGATCCGGTAACCTTCAGCTCTGATACCACGTGTAACACCCCACATCCGTTAGTGTCACTCACAAAGGGAATGCACTAAGTTCTCTAGAGCATTTAGGGTAAAAGGTGCAGATAAATTACAAGACAGACAGAAATTAAACAACGGAAAATAAATCTTTGTTTTATTGATAAAATAGTTTGTACAATGATTTCTTTACAATATCAGAGTATCATCTGTCTTACAAAATAAAGAAGCATAAAACAACATTTATATTCCCCAATTTTTAGCAAGAGCCAGCCATAGCATCTGAAAAGAGAATCCAAGCAAAACTTCGACAAATCTTCAAGCTGGGAAAGAGTGACAGTCCAACTTAACCTGAGCTATACTATTCCCTCCTTTACTACCTGGGGGGGAAACAGAAGAAAAGAAGACGAAAGAAAAACAGAGTCAGACATAAAGCCTGAGTAAGTTCAGTAACTTCTAGCATGTGAACATGGAAAAACAAAACGACATGAATTAACTGAATACAAGATTACACCATGACGATAGGGTCAGCAAAAATAGACAAGATAATCACAAGATATGCTAAGCTAAGATAAACTGGATATGCTCTAATACATTTGTCGCTTCGCTATTTCCTTGTTATACTGGTTTCTATATCTCTGCACCACCTAACTAATGTCCCAACTAGTAACGATAACGTGATCCTAATCCCTGTATTTTCCATCTCCTTCAGGCATACATTTATTATTTGTTACCTAGATTTAATCTAGGGTTTTCTACCAAGTGCCTTCTAGATTTAACTAGAGTTTACGTTATCTGCTGAACGCTTCTCAGATTCAGGGTTTATGCCACCTAGTCCAACTAGTGCTACCTGTCAAACGATGCCCCCAAGTCTATGACACACTACCTAGAGTGGTATATGTTCCTATACTTCCCCACGCATGTATCGCGAATCGTTATCGCTTGTCTAGATGCACATGCCCTGTAATGTGCGGCCCGAGTCCTGTGGCAGGGCAAATCAAGAAATACAGAACTCGGTCGGGAGCTTTTAGATATCTGCCGATGCAGATGCTAAGGTCTATTTTTGTTCCAGTGGCTATGGTCCCACTTGACCCCTCCCTCAACTAATGAAAGGCACACCTTGAAAAATGAGAACTATACGCAGGCCCCCGGTGCCCCACTATCCTATGGCCATCCTCACCCATAACTAGATAGCAAGTATATGGTCTTTTAGAGTTCTCCACCTTTCCGCTTCACATATCTCGATTGACTCAAGATGGATGGTAGACGACGAGTTGCTATCACAGGGCTACCGTTTTCTCGCCAAATCACGCTGGTCCATCCTAGTCTTTAGGTTGCCTTATATTGCAACCAAGGCATACCCCTGGTTCTTCTACGCAGACCTTAACCTCTGTGAGCCCAGGAGGATCATTTGTAGCCTCACAGAGGGATACCAAGAGTACCCTCACGTCCCATCGAAGCCTCGGGCTTCGTAACCCAACTCGTTGGAGCCTCCTTTTTACTCAGACGGACATTCACTCCTTCCCGTGTTATACTAAGAATTACTACTTAGTTTTACTAACTAAGATTTACCACTTAGTTTCCAGAATCGTTGTTTTCTTAACTAAGGTTTACTACTTAGTTCTCTTTCCCATCAATTTGGATTGGTTAATTGTCATTAGTCAATTCAATCCAACTTAACCCTCTTCATTCATCCTGTTAAACTGGTTAAGTGTTATCAGTAATTCATGATGACTTAACCCTACCACAAACCAAGTTATATTGGTTAAGTATTTCTTATTACTTAACCCTACCCATTCATCCTGTATTAGTTAAGCGTTCCTTGCCCGTCTGTTTTAACTGACATGTTATTATTAATGGTTAGTTATTATCCCTTCATGTTTTAGACTTAACCCTATTCCTTTATCACAATCCGATGGTTAAGTGTTCAAGCTTACTTAACCCTACGGTCTAGCCCAGCTAACATATCAGATTGGCTAAGTGTATTTACTTAACCCCAACCCTAGTCTAGTAAACATGTTAATTTGGCTAAGTGTATTAACTTTACTTAACCCCACCTTCTAGTCTAGTTAACATGTTAATTTGTCTAAGTGTATTAACTTTACTTAACCCCACCTTCTGGTCTAGTTAACATGTTAATTTGGGTAAGTGTTTCCTTAGTTACTTAACCCCTACAAATCTTGTCTTGTTACCATGTGAAGTTGGTTAAGTGTCCCTATGGACTTAGCCTTCTCATCCTAGCTTAACTGTGTTAAGTTGGTTAAGTGTTCCTATGGACTTAACCCTCCGATTCTAGCTTAACTGTGTTAAGAACCTAACCCCACCCACCGGTCTGGTTATCATGTTGAATCGGTTAAGTGTCTTAGTTGACTTAAGCCTGCCATTCTTGTTCTAGCTTTAACTAAATAAATTAAAGCTGCTACCACTCACATTAGACAGATATTGTTGCGAATATTGGATATGCCGGTTGGTTCTGGGCAGGTTTACATCGCAACTCGGTCTAACCTCGGGTTAGGCATATTCATGTTTTCTAAGTTCAAAGGGTTTTGATTAATTTCCAAATCAGGTTTTAAAAGTAACCATCCCGTCCGTCGGATCAGTTAGGGATAGCCAGGGAGAGCAGGAAACTTGTATTTTCCAAACCCAAGCCTAGACACTATCCTCGCTGTCACCCTAGAACTTTCTGGTGTATTATTAAAAGAGATGTCGTTAAGAAACCTTTAATTTGCCTAAATTTACATTTCTCATTTAGGACAAATTCTATAAGTAAATCATTCCTAGTTTACTTATTTCCTAATTCCTCTTTTAATGTAAATTGTCAACATTTATTCTTACGGCCCATTTTCCCCTCTATATCATATTTATGCCTTTTGGTATGTGAACTATACCAAATTAAGTGTCACTAACCATGATTTTGCTAAACGTGACAAATACTCACAATTATGGCCAATTTCAAATTTATGCCAATATACTTATTATGCCAAGTTAGCTAATCCAATTCTGATTTAACATTCTAATTACAGTTCATGTCAAACTAGACTTATTATTCTAGTTCACAATTCATGTAAATGCTAGATTTACACGTCAATACTATATTCAAATTACACATTCTATAATTCATGTCAAATTTATCCAATTTGCATTTCTATGAACATGCCATAATACATGTTCCCAATTTATGCCAATTTCCAAGTTTAAAACTACGTTTTTAGTAAATTTCATATTTTGCCCAAATCGTATTCCCATCATTCGTATAATCGTGATTCAATCTAGATTATAGTTAAATCCATATTCGTAGAAAATAGGGAATGAACCAAAGATGCTGGCATAAAAAGGGTTGAATAACGACGTAGGTTCAAAAACATGGGTAGACCTAACTTAATAGGTAAATTCCCAAGGTCTAAAACCAAGAATAGACAGAATAGAGACGTAGGTTCAAGAACATGGGTAGACCTAACTTAATAGGTAAATTCCCAAGGTCTAAAACCAAAGAAAACCAAGAATAGACAGAATAGAAAATCAGGTTTATACCCAATTTCACAGTCACAAAACTTAAACAACACTTTCCTAGTCATGAATCATTGGTGTTTAGTTACAATTGTCCTCGTTATGTCATAGGCAATAGTTTATGTTTTCTAATCAAAGGCATAGGCTTGTATTCATAGTCAAAGGAAATAATTCTCATAGTCACAGTCACAGTCATAGGCAATGTCCATAGTCATAGGCAATGTTCATAGCCAAAGAGGCATATGGTTCTAAGGTCCATAGTTTCATAGTCACGGTCTTATTTGTCCTCGAATCATGACAGTTCTTAATTAGGTCCAAAGAAATAGGCACTGATTCGAATAGAAAGAATTGGCATACTCTATTATTCATTTAATTTCATGTCACGAAAAGAGAAACGTTCAAATCTGAGAATAACTGACTTACAGAGATTATATTAGAATAGAAGGATGGCGATGCAATGATTCGTGCAACGTTGCTCGAAATCGTTTGAGTTAGCCTTTGATTCTCATCCTGAAGCTTTAATCTTGATTCGAACCTCCTTTTGACAACTTGAGCAGCATCTCGTAGTCTTGATTTATTTTATATATTATTTATTTATATATTTTCTCAGAGATAGCATAAGGATAGAAAAGAATTGTGAATAGAGAAGGAGACTATGGCTGTTTATATAGTGTAGAAGTCAATGAATCTGGTCAAAATGGCGTCTAGATACAGAAGAACGAACCAGGTTCAGAAAACTGGAAAAAGCGGGGGGGGGGGTCGACCCCCAGGTCGACTACCCAGTCGACCTGGGTGCCTTGGGCGGGAAAATTCCCGTCCATCCCAATCTGGGTCCGATTTTTGAAATTTGAACCTGTTTCTAACCTGTTCGAATTTGAACTTCGCTGAATCTTCCGGAGGCCATATCTTCCTCATACGGACTTCGATTTACGCAAACTCGGACTCGTTTTCATGCAGAATTCCGAGTCGAATGCAATGGTGCAGCCCGTTTCCCTTGATTTTGATTTTAATATTCAATTCTACCTTGATTTGTGAATCTTAGTATTACAGAATTACGGGGTCTTACGTTCTGCCTTTTTTTCCCTTGCCTAGGCATCAGCCAACTTAGCCCTTAATTCCTCAATCTCTTTCTACATGGTGTTTTTTCTGCCCCTTAGGCTATTGGAATTGAGCATTAGTTCCAAGGTTTCCATTGTTACAGCCTTTAGATCATCCTCAATTATCAATATTTTCTTAGGCAAGCCGCATCAAGTTCTTTGAAAAAACGGTCTTTAAAATTGTTATATTGTTTCTTATAGGATTCATCGACCTTCTCAGCAATCTTCAACTTAGCCTAGTTATCTGCAGGCTCTTTGTCCATGTGGGCAAGGCCACCTTTATCACAACCTCACTCATGTTCCATGTTGGCAATGTCGAGTTCTAGGGGCCAAATGATCTCAGACAATTTCATTGCCTACTTGCATGTCTCTTTGTACTGCTCACATACATCTTCAATTTATTTCTTGAGCCACACTTCAATATTTTCTGGAATGGGATAGAGGAGGTAGAAAGTGCATTCTTCCAAAGTTGTATTGTGGGAATTGAGCCTCAAGCTCTTTCTTTAACTCTTGCACTGATGGTTATAGAATGATCGGCTCTATGATCGAGGCAGTTCTGGACTTATATTTGCTAGAGACCACAGTAGGCTTCTCTTTTCCTTTATCTTTGGGCTTTGTATGCTTCTTCGGATAAGGTTCACTGGAGGATCCCTTTTAAAGGATCCATGCCTTGAAGACTGACGTCTTGCTCTCGTGGTTGTCTTTGTGGTTGTTAGGCCTATCAGTGTTGTAGTGAACTGAAGAGTGAGAACGGGAGTTGTGTTCGTAGTATTAATGGCGCCTTTCCCTCTCCATTTCCTCTCTATCGTGGTTCTCTCTATGTTCCTACTCACAATAAAAAGAAAATTTTGGTGGGACTTGCTCATAGATATGTTATGGACGAGTCATTTGTAAACATAGACCATGACATTGTACCTACAAACTAGAATAAGCTCCTGTCACAATAAAGGTATTTGTAACGTCCCGTATTTATGGTGGTTATATATCTAATTAATTTATTATTTTACATATTGATTTGTAATTTACAAATGGATTTACAATATAGAATTTGTAATTTAATGAAGTTTGAGCATTGAATTTATATTTCATTATAAACGATCTCGTAATGTCGCAGTAGTTCATAATATTGAGTTTTTGAACTTCAGTTGAATATACATAAGCCATTCTAAGTTAGAATTCTTTATAACTAGAAACATTTGAATATGTTTGATTATAATTTTCTAATGAAAGAGAAAAACCAAAATTTTATTTTATAGATTGTAGTTATGTCAAAATTGGATATTCAAATAGTTGTTGTGGAATCATTTATAAACTATAACATTTATTTAATATAATATAAAAGGGATTTTATATAATTTGGATATCGTTTAACTCGAATTTTTTAATGTTGAGTTTAAAATCCATGTTGGTTTATATTTAAAGCTATATATAATTCCATTAGATATGTATGATAATAATAATTTATTATTATTTAATTGGATTGTTTTGGAATTCATTTATATTTTATCGATATTATATAACCCTTAAGAATAGCCATTTTGCAAACAGCCTTAGTTTTCGATGATATTAGTTTCATTGGATCCGTAACGTTAAATTATTGTATGAAACCAAATTTCATGGTAATTTGATGTCATATGTGACAACGTTAACCATAAATGCTTAGACATTTTGTATAGCATGTAATTAAATAAATTTAATTTAAATAGATCAGTATTTGTGCGTAACATGAGCAAACAATAGAATTAGGCTATGAGACTAATTCTATTGAATTCGTATCGACATTTAAAGTCAGGATAGGTAGGTAGTTCATTATTTTTGAAGATCAGGTATTTTGGTGTACAAAATAGCGTCGTTTTGCGTATAAATTATTATAGGTGCGTTTTTTAGAGGTCCCTATTAAGTTTCAAAATATAAAAAAAACCCGGTCATAAACTTATTGTAAATTAGGTCCCTATTTTCTGAAAAGTCATCAAAAAAATATTAAAAAAATATAAAAAAATCACGTAAATTCGTATTTAAATAAAACATGTGCTCGCCCAAAAATTCAGATCATAATAAAATCAAAACATGCATCAAAATCAAAAAAATACAGAAAACAGCGAAAAATGCAGTAATCTGCATCAAATCATGCACATATTTGGAATACTTGCATTCATCTGTGCAAGTATTTCTCTGTTATATTTTTACATGTAATACTTGCATACATGTGTGCAAGTATTTAAAATAGTTGCATACATGTATGCAGGTTTCTGCACATATTTTATTTTCACATGTAAATACTTGCATACATGTGTGCAAGTATTTCAAATAGTTGCACACATGTATGCAGGTTTCTGCATGCATTTTCAACTAAAACAGCTTCAGAAATACTTGCATACATGTATGCAACTATTGGCAAAAGTTGCATACATGTATGCAACTATTTGCAAGTTTTTAAATTCAAAATACATCCCTGTAATTAATGTTTTCTCTGTAAACCCGCCCCCTATTTTAGCTGCCGCCTGGAATCATCCGCCTGCCACTTTCCATACCTCCGCCTCTTTCGTTTTCTGTCCAAATTTTCAGGCGCTATCACTTAAAAAAAAAAAAAAAAAATTTCTAAAATCTGTAAACATTCTCGGAAGTCCACAGAAATTAAAAAAAAAAAGTTGCATAAATGTATGCAACTTTTACGAATAGTTGCATACATTTATGCAACTATTCGAATACACATGCATTTATTTATGCACGCCTGTTTGAAAAATTGCATACATGTATGCAGTTTTTCTATATAACTGCATACATGTGTGCATGTATGTCAAAATACATGCAAACGTGAATAAGTTGCACGTAGGTATGCGGTTTTTAAATAAATGCATCAGCAGATGCATGTTTTAACAATATGTGCATACATGTATGCATTTATACTGCAGTTTTGACGCAGATTTGAAATAAATGCATACATGTATGCAACTAATCGACTTATATGCATGTTTTGATGCAATTTACTGCATTTCGTTGATTTTCTGTATTTCGTGATTTCGACGTTGTTTTTGATGTTTTTTTGGTCTGATTTTTTTCACGATTATTTGATTTAATTAATTACGAATTTACATGATTTTTTTATATTTTTTTTGTATGTTTTTATATGTTTTTGAAAATAGGGACTAAATTTACAATAAGTTTATGACCGGGGGTGAGCCTAATTAAGTTTCGTTTTAGGGACCTGTGCCTAATATTCACAATTATTATTCCCCTGAAACAGTCTCTGAATACGACGAAACTTATTCCCTTGGATTCATATTAGTAAGTTATTATAGGATTTTGATTTTCGTATCGATCAGACTTACTGTTTGATCGTAAGAATAGCAAACACTTAGATTTTTATTTTATCATTTTATTGATTTAATATGTAATTATAGAATAATCGATTTTCTTACGAACTATGATTTCAATAAATTAATTTTATTAAATCCGCGATGAATAATATTTATAAGATTTCAAATTTCAAGTCAATTGGATTTATTATGTGATTGTGCGCAATATAAACCCGTGTCGATTCAAGTTGTGAGTTATAAAAGTATTTTTAAAAACGATCTCGAAATTCAACGAAACATATTCCATCGTGTCTGGAATACTGTTTTATGCTAGGATTTCAATTTTCATTGAAACTAAAAGTCGTATGTAGTTGTTTTAACGCGTTACTTTGCAATTAATTTTTTTTAATAATATAATTCTCATATGTGCCTATAAATAGGCCACACACCCTTAAAAAACAAGGTCAATACCCTAGTTTTTGGTCAACTCGTCTTCAGCCGCCATGTACATAAGGAACGGACTGAAAGCACCCATCTTCCTCCCCCATTTTCTATCAATCCATGCACTCATCCAGAAAACCTCCAATTGGGAAAATGACCAGCTAGGTGAGGGCTTCCAGACGACCGACGACGATCGATTTTTGATGCTTGTGGTGGTCGCAATTGAACTTGAAAGGCGCGGCGTTTATAGGAATTTTGGCGGCGAGGGGAGAGGCCAAGCGTGACGGGGTTCCACACTGAGATGCGTCTGGAGGTAGTCTCCGATCGACCTCAGGTAGACCAGTGAGGCGGCGACAACGATGTTTTGAAGGGGAAGCCTGGATTTTCATGGTGCAATGAAGTGGAAGAGAAGCAATAGTGATCGGCCCGCTTTTTCTCTAATGCAATGTAATTAGAAGTTAATTAGTTAGTGATTAGGAAGTTAATTTTCATTTAATATTAAAATGTTAATAACATTTTACTGTGTGATCAGAATTGGAAAAAATAAGTGGCGTTGGACTCGCATTGACGGGCACTACGTCATGAAACAAAATCGGACGCACTTGAAATCTACTGGGATTTTCAGATAAATTAAACGCTTGCTTAATTTAACTAAAATGAGCCGTTTTAACAACGAATGGGATCAAGGTGAGTTTACTCACTCAGTTTGTTCCACTTTTATTTTATGTAAGTCGGGTTTATTATTTGTGTGTTATGATTGTTTATTGTTAGATGATTAATGAATGTATTTGTATATATTGATTGAACTGATTAGATTAAACATTTGTTTAATTTGATTGAAATCGATCGTTAATTTTTAACAATTGTAACCAATTGAGGTAACTTACCTTGTTGGTCATGTGCATAATATAAACGTGTTTTATTTAATGAATTGTTTAAATTGTTATTGTTGGTTAAATAAAACGGATGTTATTAAATTGTTGTTATTGATTGTTATAAAAATTATCAGTTAAATTGAATTGAATGACTTTATTTGAGGTAATCTATTTGGATGCAGGAAATAACAGGTTGGAGGAATCCAACTGGATTCTTCACCAATAGTTAAATTATATATTATAACATATGTTGGAAATAAGAATTTGTGATGTGGAAATTGACAGGTTGGAGGAATCCAACATAATTCCTCATAATATTGATGATGTTTATCAATATACTTTGTCGTGTTTGCTTAAACAAGAAACTGGTTGACAGAACATTTTTCATGATTTGGTACCTTAGTAGACATTTGCATCTTTAGTACCGTTGATAAAATAAAAGATTCTTGAAATTGATGTAAAATCGATTCTGAACATTTTCAAAGTTATTCTTTTGTATTTAAAATACGATGTTTATTCTAAAAATAAATGCCAAAATTTTATTTATGTTTTTAAAATCATTTAAATTATAATTAATGGAAAGGATAAGTTTGTCTCAAGTCCAAAATAGGTTTCAAAATACACAAAAACTCCTTGTCTTAAAACTTTATAAATTAGGTCCCTATTTTTTGAAAATCATAAAAAAAAACACGAAAATTCAAAATTAAATTCAACACATAATAATTGTCGTTTACATGCATTCAAACTACAAAAAAAATAGCACGCTCCACTACATTGCAGCAAATAATGCAATCATTTGCAATTGTTGCTGATACATCGGGAACTTTTGCAAGTATTTGCATCAACTGCAAAAGCATTGTTGAATTATCAGCAATATATTGGAATAATTGCAGATTTTGCAGCAATTTTCATTTCGCTTTCAATTATTTCAGTTTTCATAAAGTTTTAAACACTTGCTGATATAATATGTGACACCTCACGTCCGTTAATGTCGCTCACAAAGGGGGTGCATTAAGTTTCGTGAAGCATTATAGGTAAACAGAAACAGAAATATTACAAGACAGACATAATTTAACAGCAGAATTAAAAAAACTTTATTTATCATAAAGCATCGTGGTTCAAAAATAGCACATGTCTGAAATACACATAAACCATTACATCATAAAAACTACTGTCTTGTACTTTAAAACATAAGAGTACATGAAAGAAGCAAAATTCCCCAAACAAAGTACAGCCATAGCAACAAGGATAGGAGCTTGAGCCATACATCTAAGCAGCTCCAGAAAAAATTAAGCAGAATCACAGTCAAGCCTGAATGTTTCCGCACTGGGAACCTGGGAAGGGGGGAGGAACGGAAGAAAGAAGAGTAAACAAAAAGGGTCAGACATAAAGTCTGGTGAGTCCAGTTACTTTTAGCAAGTAAATAAAGAAAAGTAGCATGACAGGCATATAAAGTGGATAAGAGAGATAACTACATAAAAGATAGGTATGATAACAAGGTAAACAGGATAGGGTGTATACTCTTCCTTAATGATTACTCTGAACTATTGCTAGTATAACCAGAATGAGATGATCCCTTCCACTATGAGATGGTAGACTTAGGCATATGTCTAGATGTACCCTAACTACTACCCTAATCGATTGGCTCCATAATCCACGTAAATACTCTGTGTTGGCCCTAACGTGGGACGTATCACGTCCTAAAGTGGCAACCCTTCGCTGATATGCACAGCCCCATATCTACAGGTGTCACGGTCGTCTTATCCCCCTCTGCCCAGCCCATGCATGCACATGACCCGGTCGATTTGCGTTGCCCACACCGTCTTACATGTTTGGATCTCTTACAATCAGATCAGTTAGCGTGCCCCTTCTCCAACCTAGTTCGGAGTACTTTGTTTGATACCTACTCCGGGTACTAACTGAAATGAGTCCCATACAATATGACACAAACTCTCCCCTTTGTCTTGTACCCCCCACTAGGTTTTCCACAGGTTATATTTACCCTAAAGGTGTCTTTAATTATATAACCCCAATCTTTCTATCGGTTATGCTTACCTTATAGGTGTCTTTAATACATAAGCACCAATTGGTTAAGTTTTGTGGCCCTATATTTAAATATTACCCACCTAACCCAGATATACTCAACTTAACCCTTCCATTGTTCAACCAAGTTTACTTAACCCCTATTCATATTCATGTTCACACAATCCCTATGGATTCAACTAGGTTAAGTATTACAATTCGTTATCATGTCATTTTATGGTTTATAATGGACTAGACCTCTCACATTAGGCCAACAGCTTGTGGATGTTGGATATGTCGGTCGGGTCTAGGCAGACTTCTTCCACAAGTTGGGCCTAACCTCATGTCTTAGCCCGTCTCGTATTTGTGCACTTAGACCCCTCACATTAGATTCAACATTTGCGGTTGCTGGATATGCCGGTCGGGTCCGGACAGACTTACACAACAATGCAATCTAACCTCGTGTCATAAATGCAGTTACAGTTTCTAATTACCGTAATCCTAGGCATTTTAATTATTAACCAATTAATTATACCTATGTTCATGACCATTTACCCAATTATATTCATAATGGATTATATGCCCAAATTCATGCTCATGAACATTATTCAAGTTATGCCAATTCTAATGTTTTCCCCGTTTCCTAACTAACGCATTCGCATATATTTGGCATCATGCCTAGGCTAGAAAGTAGACTAGACATAAACAATAAAAAGGAAAGGTGATGGGGAGATGATAATAGTGATTATTCTAACATAACTTGCATAAATATATATACTGGCATAGACATGTAATTGGCATAATAATAAGGTGGACATAAAAACAGATCTAGTGAACAGGTGATGGTAAAACTAGATCTAACATAATAAGGATGTCCTAATAGACATGAATAGATCTAAATAAGGATTTATATGTCCAGTTAATGACAAATCTAAATTAACCACCATATGATAGGTACAAGATGATCAAGATAGAGAATTAGATCTAAACAAGGTTTTTACTGTCCATATAATGACAGATCCAAATTAACCACAAACATAGATAAAGGTTAAGAACCACATATATGACATGATAAATTAACCAATAAAGGTAGATCTAGCGTGACAAAATTTAAGATCCAAGAATATCATAGATTCACAATTTATAATAAATCCAAAATCAAAGTCATATCACTTTTACTTTTAATCATTTGAATCTAAAAGTAAATAACTCACAGTGTTTGGATTTTAGAAGATAGAAGAGAAATAGTTGGTGTTGAATCTCGGATCTATACTCGAATCTCTAATTGATTAGCTCTAGTTGATAGTTGTAGAAGAAAAGGATTCGATTCAGTTTAGGCACTTCAGTGAAGAAAACAAGAGAAATGGACCTCTATATATAGCTGTCAGCCCCAGAAGTTCGACTGCCACCTCATCCCTAGGGGAATCGACACCCCCCTTGAGGGGTTAAGCCCGGGGTCGACACCCCCCTAAGGGTTCGACTCCCCTAGGACGGGAAAATTGCCGCCTCTTTATTTTCGAATTTCAAACTGTTTTCTTATTTTTCTAATTTATTATATATATGTATAATTCTTCTGCGTGTATACAAACTTCAACCCTTATAACTTCTTCATATGGTGTTCGTTTTACGTAAACCAATTGTCTATCTTGACCAGAATTTTAAGACAAACGCAATGACGCAGTCCGTTTCCCTTAATTTTGAATATTAAATTAATTACCCTTTAATTTGCTCTCTTTAGTGTTGTTAAAATTACAGGGTGTTACATAATATTAGCAATTGTACACTATTCTTGTTGATATATCAGTAAGAATTCATCAACTCTGCAATAATGTACAATAATTGCTGATATATCAACGATAATTCACACTACAATAATTTTTATCAGTGTTGATATATCAGCAATTATTGTTGATATATCAGCAATTATTCACTATAATTGTTGATTTTTTTTTCTTTCATATTACTCACTTGAATATTTGCAATTTTTTGATCATTTTTTTACAAAGCAACGCCAAAAATTTATGAAAAAACATGTAACAGCCAAAAAAAAGGATGTATGCCGCTTTACATGAAACTTAAGAGAGGGATGTCATTCAAAAGATCATCCATTTTAAGGATGTGTGCCTAATTTTCACTAATGGAAATTCCAAGATACTAGTAAATAAATGGTAAAGGGGTATATTCTAAATTGGAGTGTTGGAATGATTGCGAAAAAGGGCTTAATTGGTGTAAATGAAATTTAAAAAATAATAATTAAATGTTGAAATGGACTAACGAAATTTAAAGTGTATGGGGATTGATCTAAAAGAGTTGAAAGGTGATTTTTCATAATTAGTGAAAGTTTTTGTAAACGTTGTTTACAAATATTCGAAATATGATTAAATAGGTTTTCATGAAGGTGATTAGCGAATATACGAAATTAAAAATGGAACGTGAATATAGACATGTAAGTTTAAGATAAAACCAATATTTTATATTAGATCAAAAGCCTAGTATTTCTAATGATTTAGCAAATGGATATCAACTAGAGTTGAAAATTTATAACATTGGCTTATAAATGTTAAGAGAATTGTTTTGATAGGCAGGTAAGAAATTATTGCACCATTTTAAAATTAAAATAATAATTTGGTAAATAAGATTATAAATGAAGTTAAGTGAGTTTCTGAGAAGTAAACCTAAATGGCTAAGTTAGTGATAAACATAAATTTTAATAATAAAAATTATTGTTTTTGTATATAATAAGGAATTCATAGACCGTAACCTATTGTTATGAGAAATGATTTCCGAAGGAATATAATATGGTTTTTAAGAAATTTGGACATGTTATACGTTGGTTGAGTCGAGTAACTTTCGAGGTATCAATCTGATGTTGGTTTCGACCTTCGGGGTTGTATACTTAGAGATTTATTCACTTACCAATTTACAATAATGAGTTTGTAAGTAGAATGGAGGGATAATTAAATATTCTTATATTAAATAATAAAAAGTGAAATGTTTTCCTAACAGTGAAAGATTTAGAAGTTTTAATTAACGACTTGTTAATTAAAGAGGCTAAATGATGTTGGATATTGAATCGGTGAATTCATTTTCTTTTTAGTGGTTGTTTATTTGATAGTTAAATAACCAACTATCGAATCAGGCGTATATGATTGTAGGAGACTGGGATCGAATTTATATACGAAAACCATTCCGAACCAACGAATATGTAAGCATGGAAAATGCTAGTTGAAGATGAAGAATTTGAAGACCGTTGATCTTCATGGGCGGAAAAACTACTTGTTGAGTTTCTTTAGTTAACTCCTAGAGATATTTTCGCAGTGATTCTATCATGATTGAAATCTTCGGTTTTGCAAGGACTACTCGTTACTGATCCATAGGGTGATTCCTAAATAAGTGTGACAGCCCGCCCTGCACCAGCCGACATTTCCAATGAATGTGCGTTGTGCCAATGCCCGACTAGCACAGGACGGTCGCCAAAGAAAGGAAAAGAAAGGAATTTGAACTAACAAGGAACCTGTAGAATGTCTCACAGTGCATGGAATAAAATATAATAATAACATACTTGACATAAAACAGGCGAGACAGTGCATAAGCTGAGCGGAAATTCAAAATACAGCTTATGATCCATAACCATTATTACAACTTCAAAATACTGTCTTTATAGCAAAATAAAGGAGAGGTACACTACTAATGCCCAAATCAGTGACCATCAACAACACAGGGAGAATATATGTAGATAATACGTAGGAGCCTCCTGCTCGTCTCCGGATCAGCTACTCGTGCATAACCAGCTAACCTGTCTCTAGTCTGCCCGTTTAAGAGTACCCAGAGTAATAAGAAGAGACATAAAACTCTGGGTCAGACAAAAGTCTGGTATAAGCGATAAGCAGCAAAACAGAACAATAAAAGGTATACTAAACCATACCTGAACCTGGACCTGCAACCAAAGAGTTAGCACAACATACCGTACAATACTCTAAGGTGCCACTAACATATGGTGTAGAGGGTACGGGGGTGGGGTGTGCATGTCATAGCGATGTCAAACAATCAAGCATAGCAACCATCCTCGCAACTCTTACTCAGTGCGTAAAGCATACGATATCCACCACTTTGATCACCCAAATCCTTGTAATGATCACTCTGCCTATGGAGTCATGGCGACTCCACTGCGCTGATCCATAGCCACTAGTCCATGCTTTGTCCACTCTGCCCCATGAAGTCATGACGACTTCAGTGCACTGGCTCATAGCCATGCTACGATCACTCTTCCCCCATGGAGTAACATCTACCCCACTGCACTGATTCGTAGTCTAACATCCGTCTTGGTGGTGAATCAAAGTTATGGACGTCGATAACCCCTTAACAGACGTCCCGCAGCAAAGTCCAATCATGAAGTTAACTCGTTGGTTCCCATCTGGATCCTGAGTGCAAACTTCCCATTTGGACTACCTTTGCATCTCGGGTTTTGGTCATCATCTCCGGATCGATTCGGCATGCTCCTCTTCACTATGCTTCGGATCGTGCTCCTCGAAGTAGTCCTTCCTGCGATCATCCGCATCGGGTTGGGTCGGATTTCCCCACCCAAGTCGGTTCGGTTCGGTCCCACCCTGCTCGTGCTCAACATCTTGTTTCGTGAAAAGCCCTTCGGGTCAGATCAGAGGATACCCATTGGGTTCAGATCGTGATCAACCACCTGGTTCGGGTCGTGACACGCCTCCATGATCGGATCGACCTCCCTTTGGTTCGAGCTGAGCTTCGGTTCGTGGGACCCATTCGGATCGGGTCGAGTTCCTTCATTTGCTCGGATCGGCTCGTGGACTCCCTCTCATGGCAGTTCGGGTCGTGGAGCTCTCTAGGTGAGTGGATCGGTTCGGTGTCTCCGTTCACGAGCGGGTCCGGGTCGGGTAGGGCGATCCGATCCGGTCCGGTTTCTGCATATTTCCTGCACTTTGTCCAGCGAGCTACTTACGCCATTCGACGGCATTTTTGACCAAACTAACACTTCTAGACAATCACAAAGCATACCATACAGTCATAGCAACTTGTAGAATTGACCACAAACACCAAAACAAAAATTTTATAGGTTAAAACGGATCAAACATAGCCAAAACCCCATATTTTCCCTTAAGCGTCTTTAAGCTAAACTAATGATAGGATTAGTAAAACTTAACCAAATCAACCAAATTTTCTAATAGAGGCCTAAAACAATATTTCTAAATTTATGAATATTTTTCCAGAATTTAATCATGTTTAAATTCGCTAATTAACACTAATTACCCTTAATTAACCATAATTAGTGAGGAACTATGCAAATCACTCACCTTAGCCACAAACAAAATAACAAATCTGAAATTATCTTCTGTTTGGCGTTGTCCCCAAGGCTATACAGCAGTTACGACCTTGAGTTGGTGCTATTTCCCTTTGATTTGATGTTGCTAAGCTTAATCCTTGATTAAACGGTGATTAGAGATGATTCTAGATGTTGGGGGCCATTGTTAGCGTTCCTAGGAGGTAAATGGCAGCTAGAAAACTGAAATGAAATGAAAATCTAGCTCATTTTAGTCTCCCCACAACCCTAATCCCGAAATGGGTTATGGCCCTCATTCACTAATCGCCTCATTTGGCCCGATTAAGCAGTTTTTCACCTTCTAAACCCTATTTCAGCCATATCTCCCAAACGGTTAGTCCGTTTTTCACATATAACCACTCCAATCTATGGAAAGGTAAATCATCATCTGGATCTAATGGAAGAGGTCTCAGGTCAAAACTCCTTTCCAATCAAAAGTTATGGTCAAACAAGATCAGCTAGGGGCAAAGTGGTCATTTAAAAATCGGCAAAAATCATGAACACGGGAAATGACCCCAATACTCATTCCCCAAAGTTACATGACCATACGACTTCGTATGAGAAAGAAAGAAATATTTTACGATCCTTCGATGCATAGAATGCGGGACATTACATTCTTCCCCCCTTAAGAAATTTCGTCCTCGAAATTCCTTAACCCAAAACATACAAAGGATCCCACATGCCTACCAATCATTAACAAAACAATAAAGCATACAAAACAACACAACAAGCCTATCCTAGCATGCGGTTTACTAACAAGGGAGTACTATACCGATATAAAAACCTTACCGGGCAAAGAGTACTGGATACCTCCTCCTTATGTTCTCTTCTGTTTCCCAATTACAGTCTTCCTCATCATCACCCCACTGAACTTTGATTAGTCTCACTGCCTTCCTTCGAAGCTGCTTCGTATCGTTCCCTACAATACGCATAGGCCTGCGGTTCCCAACTGCCTCTGGTTCAACCTCGATATCGTCCAATGATCCGGTGAAATAGTCACATCGGGGTCATGCACAAATTTCCTTAACTGGGAAACATGAAATACGTCATGAACTCTCGCCATCTTCTCTGGTAACTCAACTTTATATGTCAATTTCCTAACTTGCTCGAGAACTGGGAAAGGACCAACAAATCTTGGTGTTAACTTGCCTCTCCTGCCAAATCGTATCACGCTCTTTAATGGAGAAATCTTGACAAACACCAAGTCGCCAATGGAGAACTTTAAATCTCTTCTCCTCTTATCAACATAACTCTTCTGTCTATCTTGGGCAGCCTTCATTCGCTGTTGAATGATCTTAATCTTATCTGAGGTTTCTCTTATCACATCTGGTCCAAGCACAAACTTCTCACCGGTTTCTAACCAACATGATGGTGAGTTACAAGGTCTTCCGTACAAGGCTTCAAACGGAGCCATACCAATACTGGATTGATAATTGTAATTATATGCAAACTCTACTAGTTGCAAATGGTCATCCCATGACCCACCAAAATCCAATATACAAGCTCTCAAGAGATTTCTAACACTCGATTCACCCTCTCTGTCTGTCAGTCGGTTTGAGGATGATACACGGTACTGAGATGTAATTCTGATCCTAACGCCTCTTGTAAGCTCTTCCAAAATCACTACTAAACAACGGGTCTTGGTCCCTCACAATGCTTTTAGGTACTCCATGAAATCTCACTACCCATTTCATATATAGCTCAGCCAACTTAGTTGTCGTTCTATTCGACTTGACGGGTATAAATCTTGCACTCTTGGTCAATCGGTCCACAATCACCCAAATGCTATCATGGCCCGACATAGTCCTTGGTAACCCATCAATGGAATCAACTGAGACTTGTTCCCATTTCCATTCTGGAACTTCTAATGGTTGCAACCAACCACTAGGCTTCTTTTGCTCAGCTTTAACTAGCTGGCAATTCATGCATTTGGATATAAACTTCCCAACGTCTCTTTTCATTCCTTCTCAATAGTAGGTCTGCTTCATGTCTCGATACATCTTGTTACCACCGGGGTGTATAGTCAGTTTTGAGTGATGACATTCTCTAAGCACTTCATCTCTCAATCCCTTGACATTAGGCACAACTAGTCTTCCATTCCTTCTAAGCCATCCATCTCGATCCAGCCCATACTTATTCATCTCCTCGTCGATACCCATCTCTAACTTGGAGATGATTTCCAATAGGTTAGGATCGTTCCCTCTAACTGGAACCAATCCGCTCAACCAAAGTGGGTCTGACCGTCAAACTTACTAATACTTCTGGATCCAATTCGCACTTTGGTCTGAAATCATACCCAGCGATGTACTCTGTTTGCTTCCACTCAAGAAATATAGCCCCTAAACTGGCATGTCTTCTACTCAATGCATCAACTACTGCAATGCCCTTTTCTGATGTATATGAGATATCGAAATCGTAAGAAGCCAAGAATTCTAACTGTCTTTGTTGTCGAAGATTTAGATCCTTCTGAGAGAAAAGATACTTTAGCGATTTATGATCGGTAAACAACTCGAATCTTTCTCCCAAGAGATAATGTCTCCACATCTTCAATGCGAACACGATCGCTGCCAATTCCAAATCGTGGGTAGGATACCTTTTCTCATGCGGTTTCAGTTGCCGACTTGCATAAGCTACAACCCTACCTCCTTGCATTAATACAGCACCTAGTCCGGTACCACATGCATCTGTGTATACTGCCATCTCTTCATTCCCCTTAGGAATGACTAACACTGGTGCACATGTCAACTTTTCCTTTAGACTCTTGAATGCATTCTCGCACTTTTCGTTCCAGACGAAAGCTTGATTTTTCTTAGTCAACTGAGTCAACGGTGCTGCTATCTTAGAGAAGTCTTGGATGAACTTCCAATAATACCCAGCTAATCCCAAGAAACTTGTCTGTTGCATTCTTGGGTGTAGACCAATCCTGTACTGTAGCCACCTTCGCAGGATCCACAACAATACCATTCTCTGAGACAACATGACCCAAGAATCTCACTTCCCTCCTCCAGAAGTGACACTTAGAAAACTTTTCTTTCAATTGGTGTTTTCTCAACACCTCCAACACTATCCTCAAATGTTCCTTGTGTTCTTCCTCTATCCTCGAATAAACCAAGATATCGTCTATGAACACAAGAACAAACTTATTTAATTGATCCCTGAATACCCTATTCATAAGATCCACAAAAAATGCTGGTGCATTGGTCAACCCGAATGGCATGACCAACCACTCATAGAATCCAGACGGCGTCAGAAATGTCGTTTTAGCTATACTCTCAGCTTCCACTCTAAGTTGATGAAAACCTGTCGCGAGATCCAACTGGGAGAACACTCTCGTGCCACTCAACTGATCAAACAAATCATCTATCCGCGGTATAGGATACTTATTCTTCTTGTCACCTTATTCAACTCGTGGTAGTCCACAAACGAAGGGAACCATCTACCTTGGTAGCAAACACAACTAGTGCTCGCCACTCAGAAACACTTCTTCTGATAAATACCTTCATCAAAAGATCGCTTACTTGCACCCGGAGATCTCGTTGCTCCCTTGGTGCCATACGACGAAGTGGCATCACTATAGGTCTGGCATCTTTCACTAAATCAATACGGAACTCAATCTCTCGGTGTGGTGGAAGTCCGGTCACTTCCTCGAAGACGTCCGGATACTGGCTAGCCACGGGCATATCTGACAACTCATCATGCGGGATGTCGAGGGAATTTAGAAAACTAGCCATTACCTCATCACTAGGTAGACCACCAAACACGACCCTCCTCCCATCATCCGCTATAACTATCACCAAAAAGCCCTCATGGTCTACCACCACCCGGTATCTTTGGAGCCAATCGACTCCTAAAATAATGCCAAACCCAGTAAAGCCCAAAACAAAGCAATCACAAACATGCATCCATGACTCGATAAGACAACATTACGACAAATCATTCAAAGGCTAGTCGAACCACCAATCGGGTTCGTCACCGCTAAAGGTCTATCGACTATCTCGGGTTCCAATCCCAACCTATCTACCAGATCACTAGATATGAAGGAACGGGAAGCTCCGGTATCAAACAATACTCGAACAGGAGCATCATAAATAGAAAGCATACCTTGAATGACGACATTCTTTCCCTTCTCCGCCGCAGTTGGGGCATTCGACGAAGAAGGAACAACATTGATAGCATATGCTTTCATAATATGCTTTTCTTTAGGGGGTTGCGGACACTTGTCCTTGTGATGTCCTACTTGGCCACAGTTGAAGCACTTTCTATCCGCTGGCTTGTCCCGACATTCTTTGGCATAGTGGCCCTTCTTGCCACACTTGAAGCACTCAACATCTTTCTTATTCTTTTTCTTCTGGCCATCCTTGGTCTGATTCTACTTTCTCTTATTCTGAGAACCATTCTTGCCTCCACCGCTTGCTTGCGGCTTTGACTCCTCTGCAGATGCAACCTCAGTCTTCGACTTAGGGTATAGACTCTCTGATCTCAAAGCTTCCCCCACAATCGATTCAAACGTCTCATCGACATGGTTTATAAGCCTTTCCCCTAAGTACTGATCTAAGCCTGTTATGAACTTTTCATTTTTCTTCTCGGCAGTATCAATAAGGGATAATCCATATTTCGATAAAGTATCGAACTATGCAATGTACTATGAGACTACCCTACCATTCTGCTTAAGCTCCAGAACTTTCCTAAACAACTCTGACTTCTAGGCAGCTGGGATGAACTTATCACTGAATCGGGCCTTAAACTGATCCCATGTAACTTGATCCTCTAGAGTAGCCGCCTTAATAGCATTCCAACAATTCATTGCCCGTACGTGCAGGTGACGGGATGCTAGCTTCCTCTTCGTCGCATCCGCGATACCCAAGTCATCGAAGATACGCTCACAGCTATCCAACCAATCATGAACTTCTATAGCCGATTCCATTCCGTAGAACGGCTTCCCGCTAAGGCTAGTGTAATCCTTGCATAGCTTGGCAAAATCGGCCCTAGACGCCTGCACCGCTGCACCACCACCATTTGCAGCATTAGGAGCTGCCCTCTAAACACCCCTAAGCATCTCTCTCATGAGGTCAGTGAACATCGTCCTCACATCAGGAGCATTCCCATTATTAGCTTCTCTACCAGTACCCCTAGTATATCGGCTCATCGTTCAATCTGTAAGGAGAAAATGGTTAACCATTTCTTCAGTGGTGCCAGTGCAATGCGACCTCATCCTTAAATATACTAATAATATATATATATATATATATATAACTTTTGAAAACCAAAATATAACAAATACGCGCTCTCATATACATACTATCTCTCCCTGGTGTCTTTCCCTAGGTTAACTACGCAACCGAGAGCTTTGATACCAAATGTGACGGCCCGCCCCGCACCAGCTGACATTTCCAATGAAAGTGCATTGTGCCAATGCCTGACTAGCATAGGACGATCGCCGAAGAAAGGAAAAGAAAGGAATTTGAACTAACAAGGAACCTGTAGAATGTCTCACAGTGCATGGAATAAAATATAATAATAGCATACTTGACATAAAAAAGGCGAGACAGTGCATAAGCTGAAAAATAAACCATAATCATCATAGCAGCGGAAATCCAAAATACAACTTATGATCCATAACCATTATTACAACTTCAAAATACTATCTCTAAAGCAAAAGAAAGGAGAGGTACACTACTAATGCCCAAAGCAGTGACCATCAACAACACAGGGAGAATATATGTAGATAATACGTTGGAGGCTCCTGCTCGTCTCCGGATCAGCTACTTGTGCATAGCCAACTAACCTGTCTCTAGTCTGCCTGTTTAAGAGCACCCAGAGTAATAAGAAGAGACATAAAACTCTGGGTCAGACAAAAGTCTGGTATGAGCGATAAGTAGCAAAACAGAACAATAACAGGTATACTAAACCATACCTGAACCTGGATCTGCAACCAAAGAGTTAGCACAACATACCGTACAATACTCTAAGGTGCCACTAACATATGGTGTAAAGGGTACGGGGGTGGGGTGTGCATGTCAAAGTGATGTCAAACAATCAAGCATAGCAACCATCCTCACAACTCTCACTCAGTGCGTAAAGCATACGATATCCACCGCTTTGATCACCCAAATCCTTGCTATGATCACTCTTCCCTATGGAGTCATGGCGACTCCACTTCACTGATCCATAGCCACTAGTCCTTGCTATGTCCACTCTGCCCCATGAAGTCACGACGACTTCACTGCACTGGCTCATAGCCATGCCACGATCACTCTGCCCCATGGAGTAACATCTACCGTAGTCTAACATCCGTCTTGGTGGTGAATCAAAGTTATGGACATTGATAACCCCTTAGCACATGTCCCGTAGCAAAGTCCAATCATGAAGTTAACTCGTTGGTTCCCATCTGGATCCTGAGTGCAAACTTCCCATTTGGACTACCATTGCATCTCGGGTTTTGGTCATCATCTCCGGATCGGTTCGGCATGATCCTCTTCAGTATGCTTCGGATCGTGCTCCTCGAAGTAGTCCTATCTGTGATCATCCACATCGGATCAGGTCGGATTTCCACACCCAAGTCGGTTCGATCCCTCCCTGCTCGTGCTCAACATCTTGTTTCGTGACAAGCCCTTCGGGTCGGATCGGAGGATACCCATTGGGTTCGGATCGTGATCAACCACCTGGTTCGGGTCGTGACGCGCCTCCCTGATCGGATCGGCCTCCATTTGGTTCGAGCTGAGCTTCAGTTCGTGGGACCCATTCGAATCGGGTCGAGTTCCTTCATTTGTTCGGATCGGCTCGTGGACTCCCTCTCATGGCGGTTCGAGTCGTGGAGCTCTCCAGGTGAGTGGATCGGTTCGGTGTCTCCGTTCACGAGCGGGTCGGGGTCGGGTAAGGCGATCCGATCCGGTCTGGTTCCTGCATATTTCCTGCACTTTGTCCAACGAGCTGTTTACGCCATTCGACGATGTTTTCGACCAATCTAACACTTCTAGACAATCACAAAGAATACCATACAGTCATAGCAACTTGTAGAATTGACCACAAACAACAAAACAAAATTTTTATAGGATAAAACGGTCAAACATAGCCAAAACCCCATATTTTCCCTTAAGCGTCTTTAAGCAAAACTAATGATAGGATTAGTAAAACTTAATCAAATTAACCAAATTTTCTAACAGAGGCCTAAAACAATATTTTGAAATTTATGAATATTTTTCCAGAATTTAATCATGTTTAAATTAGCTAATTAACACTAATTACCCTTAATTAACCATAATTAGTGAGGAACTATGCAAATCACTCACCTTAGCCACAAACAAAATACCAAATCTGAAATTATCTTCTGTTTGGCGCTGTCCCTAAGGCTATACAGCAGTTCCGACCTTGATTTGGTGTTATTTCCCTTTGATTTGATGTTGCTAAGCTTAATCCTTGATTAAACGGTGATTAGAGATGATTCTAGATGTTGGGGGCCATTGTTAGCGTTCCTAGGAGGTAAATGGAAGCTAGAAAACTGAAACGAAATGAAAACCTAGCTCATTTCAGCCTCCCCATAACCCTAACCCCGAAATGGGTTATATGCCCATTCACTAATCGCCTCATTTGGCTCGGTTAAGCAGTTTCTCACCTTCTAAACCCTATTTCAGCCATATCTCCCAAACGGTAAGTCCGTTTTTCACATATGATCACTCTACGGAAAGGTAAACCATCATCCGGATCTAATCTAAGTGGTCTCAGGTCAAAACTCCTTTCCAATCAAAAGTTATGGTTGAAACAAGATCAGCTAGGGGCAAAATTGTTATTTAAAAATCGGCAAAAATCATGAACATGGGGAATGACCCCAATAGTCGTTCCCCTAAGTTACATGACCATACGACTTCGTATGAGAAAGAAATAAATATTCTACGATCCTTCGATGTGTAGAATACGGGTCTTTACAATAAGGATGTGATAGGAAGGTGACTTTGGTTCATCCTGTTCCTGAATGACTTGCATGGACGAATATCTGACAGAGTATTTCCAAAGGATTATGTACATTGATTTCTACAAACGTACTTCTGTTGGTAGCGGAGGAATTTGTTTCTCTCAGCTTAAATACCCAGAGTATTTTTGTGGGCGTTAATTAGTGGTTTTATGGATCTGACTATGTGACATTCAAAGTGAATGGTGACATGATGTTCCAATAGGTAGTAGTAACCTCAAGCCTCATCAACCGGTAAATGACAAAAATCAGGCAGGCAACATGACTATATGGGTCGCATCTATTAGGGAATATTGTCACCATTTAAAGAAAATTTATTTGTTCTTCTTTCGTTTTCTATATCTCCGGGAATACGGTGGCTGCATCATTAGGGTGACAATATATTCGGAACACTCAAAGTAATGAATGGCCGGTCATGATTGGCCGAGTTGCAAGACGTTCTTGTTGAACTCCAGTGTATCCTCTATAGGGTACACTAATTGGAAGGTGGTTCCATACCTTGCCACGGTTGGAAATCTATTATCCAATTAGAGCCCGCGGTTTTTTATTATAGACTATACATGTAGAGCGTGAGATGCAAGCGTTCTGCTAGATGGTTATTTATTTGATTTAGTAACTTTTATAATATTAGAATAGATATGATTTCAAAATGTTTCGTTACCATAAGGTAAAAGCCATATGTGTTTACATGTGGATTGGTCTTATGATTATCCTTTTCTTTCAAAAAGGTTTTTACTTTAAAATCAAGTTGGACGATGCCTATAAACTTAGTGAGTTTTCTCATGCTGGTTCACCAGACTGATCTGTGGCGTTTGCAATGTTAGGGTCAGACCGAGTTCTATGGGTTCTGATTAGGGAGTTACGACTTCAAAAGATATGTTGGAGGAGTTCAGACGTATTAATGTTTATTCTGTTGCGTGTTGTATACGAGGATAGAATATTATAGCTGTCCAGATGCATTAGGTGTATGTTGTACTCTGATTATTATAAATGTTATTTCAGGTTTTCAATAAAGATTTATTTCTATATTACATTTTATTCCGCTATGATGTGAGACTCTATGTATTGTTGGTTAGTTGGTTCTTCTCCATATTTTTCTATTCTAATATTTCTTTCTTTCTTTTTTCACCCTCTAATTTGTTTGAGAATGTAGTTTTGATGACAACAACCTTATTTTAATATTAATTGACTATAAAATATATACTAACATCTCTATCTAGAATATATATATACACATATATACAGGATTTGTATATAGGAATTAATACTTAAGACTGTACGGTTTTAGAGTTTTAGAGATTCAAGAAATTCAGAATTCAATGAAGATTCAAGACTCATGAGTAATCAAAATTTCAAGAGTTCAAGATAAATATAGTAATAGAGTCTAGTTTATGTAAGACTCTGAATAGCACTCCAGGTTCAAATTCAAGTTCAAATTCTGTTTTTCAAATTCTGATTTTCAAATTTCTATTTCTCTTCAAATTCTAATTAAGTTTTTCTATTTTACTTTTGATTTTAAACTTGAGTTTTAAAGATTATATGTTTATATATATTTATATAGTTATATACTTTTATATTTATATAGTTTTAAACTTTATAATTTTATAAATATGTTTATATAATTTATAATTATATGTCATATGATTTTCTACTTTATAATACTTATTTATATCACTATGTTTTAATTCAAGAATTACTTATATATTAAAACACTTGAAAATGTTCAATTTTCAAATTTTCAAAGAACATATGTCGACATACATATGTGGCCATGTCGACATATAACCGTCATATTTTCAATTTAGAAAGGAAGCGCCTTTTCACTATTTGTAACGTTCCAAAGGCGTTGCAACCTTTCAAATCTTATAAATAGGGGTTGATTTCGAATTTTTTAACCATTCTTCTTCTTCATCTTCATCCCTTTTCATTCCTCTATTATTATTTTATATTTTTATGATTTTTACACTTATACTCTGTCAATTTCAATTCTATTTATATAAAACTTCTTCTCTTCTCACTCTCTACTCATAACTCTTTGAATCAAAGTGCTATTGAAGAGTTATAGGGCTATTGTAATCATTTGGGATTGTTTTGGGATAGTCTTGGAAATGGTGTGTACCTTGTAGCCGTGAAATCAAGGAAGGAAACCGTGTTAACCTTATAGCCGGGAAATCAAGGGTGGTGGAAATGGTGGTAACCTTGTAGCCATGAAATCAAGGGTGTTGTACTTGGATATTGATATAGTAATAAAACATTGCACAATCCAGTGTTGCATGGGACTGGACGTAGGAGTAATCTGAACCAGTATAAAATTCGATGTGTTCTTTCCTTTTCTGCATTTTATTTTTGTTTATTTCTGTGTTTATTTTTGATTCTATGTCTGTGATTATCTCTGTGGTGTGTGATTCATATATTAGATCATTATAGTTTTAGATTTTCTTAAATTCCATAAAAACACTATTCACCCCCCATCTAGTGTTAGTTTTGCCTTAACGTTCCATTCCGCATTCCCTGATAATTGGTATCGGAGCAAGGTCTTTCAAAAAGTTCATAATCTGATTTTTGAAAATATTAAATGGCAACCAACACTGGTAATAATAGTTCTTTTGTAGAGGGTCAGTCCACTGTTAGACCACCATTGTTCAATGGTAGTAGTTATTCATATTTGGCATGTAGAATGAAAATATATTTACAATCCGTAGGTTTAGACACATGGAATATCACACAGACTGAATATGTAGAACCCACAACTAATTTTGCACAATGGACAAATGAAGAAAAGGTTGTTGCACAAAAAAATTCTAAAGCCATGAATATGTTGTTTTGTTCATTAGATAGGAATGGATTTAATAGAGTGTTAATTTATAAAACTGCTTATGAAATTTGGAGAACTTTACAAGTTACTCATGAAGGAACTAGTAAAGTTAAACAAACAAAGATATCAATGTTAGTTAATCAGTTTGAGTTATTAAAAATGAACGAGAATGAATCTATTTTCGATATGTATTGCATATTACAAGAGATAGTGCATTCATTAACAGCACTTGGAAAAACTTATTCTGAAGAAGACCAAGTCAGAAAAATATTGAGTTCATTGACTTGAGAATAGGATCAGAAAACATTGGCGATTAAAGAAGCCCACAATGTCAGTAAAATGAGGATTGAGGAGTTAATCGGAAATCTGATGTATTTTGAAGTCTAATTACAGAAAAGAAAGGAAAACAAGCCAACTGAAAAGAAATCCACAGCATTTAAAGCAACAACAAATGATTCTGACTCAAGCAGTGAAGACGATGAAGAAACAACCATAATGGACATTTCAGAAAAAAATTGAGATACATAAAGAAAATTAATTTTCAAATTAATAACCAAGGAAGTTTAGGAAGAAATGATAATCGATGTTATAACTGCAATAAACCAGGCCATATGAAGAGAATGTGTCCATATCCAGATAATTCGATTCAACAGACGGACAATAACAATTCATCAAACAAAAGAAAGAGAGCATACATATTAACTCTAGACGATTCAGATTCATCATCAAGTGATGAAGAGCCAGAAACCAAAAAGACAAACCTGTGCTTCACAGCAATTCAGAATTCAGAAAATATCGAAGAAATGGGTCTAAAAACCGGATATGCCTTAATTAATTTTAAAATTTTCTTTTGGTTAAATGGATGCTTTGATTGCTTGCTTCGTTTTGATTTTGAAATTTGAACTTTAAAATTCAAAACTTAAAATTTAAAATTCAAATTTTAAATTTGAATAAATTCAAAATAATAATAATAATAAAATTAATAAAATACTAAAATAATAAAATAAATTTTGGATGATTGCTAGGATTAGTATTATTTCAGGAAATAATTAAACCTGAAATATAAATCGATAATTTAAAATCAAAAGTCACAAAAACCATATATCCCTTGAAATTGAACATATATGTCGACATACCTATGTCTATATGTCAACGTATCAGCCTGAGAATTGAAATTCGAATTTTGAATTTCAAAGGTTTAAACTTTCAAACTTCCCTCCAACTTTTCACCAACTCCCAAGGTTTGAAAAGGTGTCACTGAGTTCTAAAAAGTTGTGCCTATTCAATTCATATCCATTTAATTTCTATTTATACATCTATTCTCTCTACCTCTCGTTCACAATTCAAACTATATTCTTCATATCTATACTCTTCAAAACAAACATTCCAATGGCTTCATCAAGTTCAACTCAGAAATTGAAGTTAACCAAAACCATCAAAGGTTATCTTCACAATGATAGAGAAGCAATCAAAAACTATGTTGACTATTTAGCAAATGCAAAAGTCAATACGGGTGCTTTTTCCGTCTTTAGAGACTTTCCATCCTATGATCTTATCTCCCTCTTCAATCACAATGAAGTATTAAGCTTAATTGACTCTCGGGATAACGATGAAGTGTGTTTATCCATAGCTTGTCAAGATGTTCTATGCGAATCTTAATCGCGGATTTTTCGAAGGCAATGATAATAAAATTTGGAGTAGCGTCAAAGGCACTCAAATTGTTCTAGATTGCGAAATCTTGGGAAATATCTCGAATTGTAAAAGCACGGACTCAAATTTTTCAGATTTCAAAATTGATGAAACCAATTTAGAAATTTATCATGACATATTTGAAAGCGATGCTAACATGGAATTCAAAAAATCGCTTTTTTTGCCCAAAAACAAGAATCATAAATCTTCTCCTTCAACATACCATCACTCCTCATTTTGGAAATTTTAACAACCTAATTCTCAAGGTCCAAAAAGCACTCCTTGTTATTATTGGTGGATATAACATCAATTCGGCCGACATGATTTTAAGAGAATTCAACCGACATGATTTTAAGAGAATTCAACCCCATAGAAACATCATCAAGAGAAAACACTCCTTACTATGGAGTTTATCTCACTCACATTTTCAAGTATTTTGGAGTTGATCTCCACGGAGAAAAATTTGTGCCAAGAAAGGTGTTTGACTCCACAAACATACACCTTATGCGAATTCCACTCACTTTCAAACCTTATGAGACATTTGAAGACAAACAAGCTTGAATACAATAAGAACAAGAGCCTATGGAAATCGAAGAAGAAAAAGAAACTTCTTTGGAAAGTGTTGAGTGTCCAATCAACACTAAAACCATTTCCAAAGAGATGATTATTCAAAATCAAGTGAAGATGGTCAAAAATCAAAAGAAACTCAAAAAGAGTTTTCCAAAATGACTAAGTTCATGAGCAAGATAGGAAGAAAACTTGGAATTTCATCTTCCTCCTCATCATCCACTGAAAACTAACCTGTCTAGTTTAATTTATCTTTAGTATTTGCTTGTATTTGATTTCGAACTCGTATTTAAGTGTGTCTTAATTAGTTGGATGTATTTGCTTTTTAAGAAGTAATGAATGGAGTTTTATTTATGTTACATCATCTTTAAGTTGTTGCAAAAGCTTTAGAATTAAATATAATATAAAATAAGAATATACGGTTCAAAATTTGAAAATTTTCAAATTTTTTAAATAAGTATGTTGACATATAACTACCAGTTTTTCAAAAAAAATAAAATCAAAACTTAAAATTAAATAACTAACTCATGTCCATTCAAATCCAACGAATTCCAGACCCTATTTAAGCCTACTTCTTCCATAAAATTCATTATATTATTTCTTCTTCATCTCTATTTAATTCTTATCAAATCTATGGCATATCCAATTCATAACTTAAGAGAAAATCTTGAAGATAATTTGAATTCCTTCAAGAACATCCTTTCCATAATACTACGTAATCAACGTCATCTAGAATTAATTCAGATGAGAATGGTTGAATATCAAGAGAAGCACTTTGACGTAATTCGTTGGTTAATCTCTTCTCATTTCAGAAATGAAAAGAATAAAGCACCAAACACCAATGAAGAAGGCTGGATGGACATCAAGAGGAACCCAATCACTGGACAAAATAAATGGGTAAAAGTCCTAAGAAACGTTTGATTGTTTGATAAGATTTGATTGGTTTGATTTGTTTGGATTGCTTGATTTAAAAACATGTATATATTAAAACATATGTAAAATATTACTTGGATTGGTGTACTTGGATTAAATTATAAATATAACCTAAAACACATGTAACTATAATATTTGGATCGATTTGTTTATATACTTAGTATTGATTATTTTATAGCCATGAATTTAAGGGGAGTACTTTATGCTAGTATGATTATAGAATATGTTTAGATAGATATAGAATTTAGGGGGAGTATTTTACTTTAGTATATGAATTATACAAATAGATATAGGATTTAGGGGGAGTATTTTACTTTAGTATATGAATTATACAAATAGATATAGGATTTAGGGGGAGTATTTTTAGAATTTCTTTTTGAATATGCCAAGGGGGAGAAATTATAAAATATAAACTTAGTTTAAGTAGAATATATAGGATTCATATTGATAGGGGGAGTATTAGAAGAATCATCATCAACAAGTATGAATAATATTTTATAAACTAAGGTTGTCATCATCAAAAAGGGGAAGATTGATGGAGAATGGAGTTTTGATGACAACAACCCTATTTCAATATTAATTGATTATAAAATATATACTAACATCTCTATCTAATATATATATATATATGCAGGATTTGTATATAGGAATTGATACTGAAGACTATACAGTTTTAGAGATTCAAGAAATCCAGAATTCAGAGAAGATTCAAGGCTCATGAGTAATCAAGATTTCAAGAGTTCAAAATAAATATAGTAATAGAGTCTAGTTTATATAAGACTCTGGATATCACTCCAGGCTCAAATTCAAATTCAAATTCTGTTTTTCAAATTTTGATTTTCAAATTTCAATTTTCAAATTCTATTCAAATTCTAATTAAGTTTTTCAATTTTACTTTTGATTTTAAAATTGAGTTTTAAAGATTATAAGTTTATATATATATATAGTTATATACTTTCATATTTACATAGTTTAAAACTTTATAATTTTATAAATATGTTTATATAATTTATATTTATGATTTCATATGATTTTATACTTTATAATACTTATTATCACTATGTTTTAATTCAAGAATTTCCAGAATTATATATATATATATATTAATAACACTTGAAAATTTTCAATTTTCAAATTTTCAATGAACATATATCGACATACATATGTGGCCATGTCGACATATAACCATTATATTTTCAATTTTGAAAGGAAATGTTTTTTTCACCATTTGTAACATTCCAGAAGCGTTGCAACCTTTCAAATCTTATAAATAGGGGTTGATTTCGAATTTTTTAACCATTCTTCTTCTCCATCTTCATCCCTTTTCATTCCACCATTATTATTTCATATTTTTATGATTTCTACACTTATACTCTGCCGATTTCAATTCTATTTATATAAAACTTCTTCTCTTCTCACTCTCTACTCATTACTCTTTGAATCGAAGTGCTATTGAAGAGTTATATGGCTGTTGTAATCATTTGGGATTGTATTGGGATAGTTTTGGAAATAGTTTGTTCCTTGTAGCATGAAATCAAGGAAGGAAATGGTGTTAACCTTGTAGCTGGGAAATCAAGGGTGGTGGAAACGGTGGTAACTTTGTAGCCGTGAAATCAAGGGTGTTGTACTTGGGTATTGATATAGTAATAAAACTTTACGTAATCCAGCGTTGCGTAGGGCTGGACATAGGAGTAATTCAAACCAGTATAAAATCCGGTGTTTTCTTTCCTTTTCTGCATTTTATTCTATGTTTATTTCTGTGTTTATGTTTGATTCTGTGTCTGTGATTATCTCTGTGGTGTGTGATTCATACATTAGATCATTTTAGTTTTAGATTTTTTTTAAATTCCTTAAAATCACTATTCCCCCTCCATCTAGTGTTAGTTTTGCCTTAACGATCCATTTCGCATTCCCTAACATAATTTTTTCATATTAACTATCTAGTGTTTTCTTACTTGGGTTTTGGCAAGTAATACGACTTTATGTATTATTGTCGAAATTCAAACGTCGAATTTCGCCGGGTCGTTACATTAGTATCTGAGCCTAAGGTTTAGTAGTAACATTGGCCTTGTAGCGTAAGTCGATAGAGATGAGGTTAGTAATACCCTAGAGTGAGTTTGAGTGTATATACACGAGAGAGCGTATTTATAGATTTTATAAAAAAATGTTTTATATTGTGTTGTTTGATCGGTTCTAGTATTACATTTGAACTGGCAACCGACATAGTATCGTTTTGTAAAGAGGGTAAATGAAATACTTTTACCCAAATTATATTTTGTATAAAAAAGAAATAATTTTCTCAAATTATTGAGATATTGGTGTATTTAGTTGATTTGAATGTAATTCAAGTTGGATTATAAAATTTAAAATGATTTAATATAGTAGAAAGTGATTTCAATGTGAAATTAGTAAATGAGATTAAATAAAATCTAAATTTGGATTATGAAATGGAAGTGAACAAATTATTTGACTGAATATAGAAATGGAACTTTTCTTGGTTAAGTGGAGTTAAGAATGGATATTGGAATTAAATAAAAATAGATTTGGAAATGAAATGAATAATAATTGAATGGAAATTAATCAGATGTTGATCGGTTGATATTAAAATATGTTAAAACCCCAAATGAATTTAAATAAGAAAATATCAATATTGAATATTAATTGAAGTTAATAAAAATTGATTGATTTGGTTGTTTGTTGATCGTTTGTCAGATAGATTAAATAAAATTTATCAACTGATTTAATAGAAAGTTGAATGAATTGAAAACCAAGAGAAATGAACTCCAATACAATAAATTTGAATGAAAACGCATATGAATTGCAACTGAATGATTTAACCCAGTATTTGCATATACCTTCTAAAGTGAATAATGCTACATGTTTGATTTTGGGAATTGTTCAAGTTACACTGGTTGATTATTGAAGTATTACTGTAAAATTTCATGAAATTATTACTTACATGGTGAATTAACTTAAGTACAGGTACCGGAAAACTATGAGGACTGCTTTGGTTGCGTAAATCGCATATAAGTTGAGCAAGTATGCTTAATAGCGCTCGTATAAGGTATGCCTACGCAAAAATATAGATTTTTGTTTTTAAATTAGATTTTTCGACCGTATAGGTCGATGTATATATATATATATATATATATATATATATATTTATTATTTTTACGATATCAAGGAAATCCCCTTGTACATGGGAGATTTTGCTCATTTTTCTCGAGAATTTAAGATATTGGAAAATTTTCGATATTTTTGAAAAGATATTATTAACAATAATGAATTGGTTTCTGATTTAAAATAAACTGAGTTTTTGAAAGATAATGGGTTTGTAACATTTTTCCTACCTTAATAATTCCGAGGACGAAATTCCTTTAAGAGGGAGGAATGTAACCTCCCGTATTTTTGGTAGTCAAATATTTAATTTATTTTATTATTTTAAATATTGATTTGGAATTTATAAATGGGTTTATAATACAGAATTCGTTATTTAACGAAGTTTGAACGTTAAATTTATATTTAATTATAAACGAGCTCGTAACGTCGTGGTAGTTTGTATATGACTAAGTGAAAAATGTACTCATCTTCTTGACTCGATGAGATTTGAGTAGTTACCTAAAACCGTAAGGATTTTTAATCAGAAGACTTTGGTCCAACAAATACCATCAGGGACAATAAGAATTTCGTTTGGCTATTTATGCAGACAAAAAGGCTTAAGCATCATGACTATTCTACGACTGCTCCTCATTGCCATTTCTATGGAAATGGCTATACTATAGGAGTTATACTAATGAGAATATACAACTCAACTCATTCAAAGCACATCCTGTCTATGATATGATGTACTTTGTAGGGTAAAATATTGACCAACTTTTTTGACAAGACCAACATGTACTTAGTCCCTCATAGCCAGATTATTCATGACTCAAAAGCAATCGAACATAAGTCCCAGGTGGTCAAGAGTAAGTCGTCCCGGTTTGGCCTAACCTCGGATCGATAGAGATATATAACTCCAATTTCACCAAGATGCTTGGTCCCGGTCGATGCCTCCCGGGTCCGGCTCGGCGTAGCAGTGGTTAGAAACACTTCGAATCAATCCATCACATTATTGATTCGACCTCCTCCCTATTTGGTACTCCTTCAACTCGGCCTTCATAGCATAGCACATGGTATGTGGTTCAGTATAGACCCAGCTCGACATAGCGTGCGCCGAACCGAACATGGCCAAACCAAAGATATAAGTATAAGGCTGACATGGCCCACTTCTTTGCACCAGTTCACCCACTCACTCCATCACTCCTACTTTCCCACCAACTCGCTTGGCCAAACTAGATATGAACTACGTTTATAAATACCACATTGGATGACATTTGAAGGACTACTTCTTTAACTTTTTGCACTATTTTTTAACTCGGGATTATATCAATTCCAACCACTACAATTGTAACACCCCACCTCCGCTAGGGTCACTCGCAAAGGGAATGCACTAGCTTTGGTGGAGCATTATCTAGGTAAACATACACAGAAATATTACAAGATAGAACATATAAAACAACGGAAGAAGAACCAAATTTTATTTCTTTAAAAATCTAGAAAGGTCTGAAACCTTTTACATCAAAATGCTATTAAAAATCCATTACATCGAAATCTGTCTTGCAATTGTAAAGAAGCATAAGACCATAGTTATAAATCATTCCCCAATAAAGCAGCAAAGCAAGCCATAGCCAAGAGCAATCCAAACCTTCATGAAATAGCCTTGGAGCTTGGTAAGATCCGAACTAAGCTGTGTTCCCACCCTGTGAACATGGGGTGGGGGAAACGGAAGAAAAAGAGGCGAAACAAACTGGGTTAGTCATAAAGACTGAGTAAGTCCTAGTGATTTTCAGCATAAAAACAGGTAAAGATAACATGGCATGAATAAACTGAAAGTAAACATAAGCATGGTGACAAGATAAGCTATAGGCATGATAACTAAGAATAACATCATAGGATTTATATCATGTATAACATTGCAAGGTTCCCATTCAGGATGAACTAAGTATAGTTTCGCACGATTTCTACCAAGCATCGCAAGATTTCTCTGCTTCACCATTAAAACGATATCTATTTGCTCTGATTTCCTAAATTCTCTGCACCAACTGTACTAGTATTCCAACCCGTATCATCCTTTCCATGTATATGTACAGTCCCTTGCCGCGTATCGTACGGGTTTCATCACGTATTTCTATACTACTTCAACGTAGTGCCACCATTCTTGAAATCGTTTGGATTGCCACCCTTGTTCTGTCTAGGTTTCCTTATCATGAACTATCGCGTGTTCAACTAGGATTTATGCCACCTAGGGACACTAGGGATTATGCTACCTATTGAACATTATCTAGATTCGATTAGGATTTATGCCACCTAGGACCACTAGGGATTATGCTACCTAACGAATTCCACGTAACGATCTATTAATCGATCGGCTCCCTACAAGTCCTAGCTCGTTCATGTGTCTGTGTCATACGGCCCTATCCAGAAATGTAGTTACCTGTGCTAGGTCCACCATAGGGTGTATCAAGCCCTATGGTGCCAACCACCGACACGAATCAAACACGCATAGTGTAAATCTACGGGTGCCCAATGCTTGCTTTTTCAACTCCGGACTACGTGCATGACCATAGCCCGCCTGAACCTACAATGGCGCACCTACTCAACCGTCGTTCTGGTCACTTACAATCAGCCCAGTAATCGTGCCCCACCCTGCCTAGTTCCAGGGTACCATGATACATCTAGTGGGTTACTGCTGAAACGGACCGCGTAACTAAGGTTTCCGTCTAGTAGGTTAAGTGTTGTCATTTAAATTCGAGACTTAACCCCAGCGGTCTAGCATATCAAGTTGGTTAAGTGTTGTCATTCAAGTTCGTGACGTAACCCGTCTACGTGTCATGTCAAATTGGCTAAGTGTTGTCGTTTAAGTTCATGACTTAGCCGTATGAATCATGTCTCAAGTTGGTTAAGTATATTCAAGCGGTTCATGACTTAACCCTATCAAATCATCGTGTTAAATTGGTTAAGTATATTCAAGCAGTTCAGGACTTAACCTTATCATGTCAAATTGGTTAAGTATATTCAAGCGGTTCATGACTTAACCCTATCAAATCATCGTGTTAAATTGGTTAAGTATATTCAAGCGGTTCAGGACTTAACCCTATCAAATCATCGTGTTAAATTGGCTAAGGTATATTCAAGTGGTTCATGACTTAACCCTATCATGTGGCATTAATTCATTAATGCACTTCAACCTCTCACATTAGACTAACTGTTGTGGTTACTGGATTTGCCGGGCGGATCCGGGCAGATTTACACCACAACATAGTCTAACTTCGGGTTTTACGTGCGATATGACCAACTACCCACATTGGATCCTATTGTTTGCAGCCACTGGATTTGCCGGGCGGTTTCGGGCAGATTTACACTGCAAACTCAACCCAACCTCGAGTTGGCCATTTTCAAGTTTTTCTAATTGCCATGCCCATATTCAAGTTTTCATGTCAAAATTCATGTCGAGTATTCATGTCATGTTTCATGTCAAATCGTGTCAAGTTTTCAAGGCAAGTTTCATATCAAGTCGATGTCAGGTTCGTGTCCATATCTAGGTTCAAGTTATAACAGCGTTCATGTTTCAAGTTTTGCCTATTATCGTGTTCATAATTCATGTTCATAACCAATTCATGTTTTTGCCTATTATACCCAAATCGTATTCCCTTCGCACGTGAACCTGAATCGTTCTATACTACAAACAAATCCAAATCTCGAAATAGAGGGAATAGCATCAAAACTATGATAGGCAAAAGAGACGAGCATAAAGCGACAAAAAGGGGGTTACAAGACTAGCATGACATAACTTGAGATAATTGGTTACCACATCACTGGCATATAGGATTCCAAATCTAGCAAGATAAGGCGATGGTCATGATAAACACCGACATAAAAGAATAGGCGTGCAAAAGCAAGCCAAATACAAGAATAATGGATCCAGTGGTTTTGGTGTACATAATTGCGAATAAACTAAGCAAGTCACACCCTAGGTATATGATTCAACAAAATGTCAATTCGGTGCACAACATGGTTTTCAACTATGGTGTTATGTGCATGAGCAATCAACTATAATAGTCTTAGGCAATTAACCCCAACAGTCATAGGTACAGATCTCATAGCTATGAATCATAAGCGACTCATCACAATGATCATGGATAATTATCAAAAATAGTTCTAGGCAAATAGTCATGGACAATTAACAGTAATAGTTTCAAAGTCATGGTCATAGATAATGGTCTTATGTTCATAATCATAGGTAATAATCCTCATAGTCAAGAGTCATATGTGATTAACCACAATTGTCTTTGTCATAGTCATAGGCAACAGTCTTACGTTCACCGTCATAGGCATAGGCATAGTCTTATTAGTCATAGGCGGTCTTATATTCACCGTCATAGTCACAGGCATAGTCATATTAGTCATAGGCAGTCTTATGTTCTCAGTCGTAGTCCTTGTCCATTAATAATACATTCAACGTCATAGGCATGTTAAGGTTATAGACACGGGAGAGTTTGATTTACAACATGAATAGGTCTGAAAGTCAAGATCCAAGACGAACAAGAATAGATAAGAATCAATCACCATACATAGATCCAATTCCAATTTACAACATGGATATTAAGTTTACAGCTTTTATCTAAAAGTAACTTGAACTTACAGTGCGTGGATCGAGAATTAGGAAGCAAAATTTGACTGTTGAATCTCTATTTGATCGATCGTGTTCTAATTGAAATCCCCCCAATTTGCAAATCCCTAAGCGTAGTCTTGATGGAGAAGGAGCAGTCTTTTTTCTTCCTTCTTATCTTTTTATTTTGATTATCTTAGAAGCAGCATAAAGGTAGAAAGAAATGGTGTGGAGAAAATAAAACTAGGGGGGTTGTTTATATAGGGTTGGGCAGACGAATCTGGTCAGAAAACGAGTCTAAATACGTCAGGATGCATCTGGTTCAGAAATGTGGTTTGGGAGGCAGTTCGACTCCCAGGTCGACACTGTGGTCGACCTGGCCCCTGGGAGGTCGACACTATGGTCGACCCCCAGGTCGACCTGGTCCCTGGGCGGGAATTTTCCCGCCCAGCCTGTTCCGGGGTTTGAATTTGAATTTCGAATTCGAATTTCGAGCTGTTTTTTATTCTGAAAATTCCTAAAACTTCGGAGGGTCGTATCTCCCTCATACGGACTCCGATTTTTGAAAACTCGGAGTCTATTTCATGTAAAATTTCGAGACGAACGCAATGGCATAACCCGTTTCCCCTGATTCTGACTTTAAAATTTAATTATGCCTTGATTTCTTGTTTTAACATGTTATAAAAATACGGGTTGTTACATTCTCCCCTCCTTAATGGATTTTGTCCCCGAAATCTTCAAGTTAAGGAGAATGTGTTCTACCATCCAATCATCAATCACATGCATCCATTGTCCTTAAGAGATTTCTAATGCTGTATGAACATATGCAGAAAGTGTGTGTATATGTTCCTTATCTAATGCAAATGATCAGGCCTGATTGATCTTCTTAATGCAAAATATGTTTAGTGCCATGAGTCCAACATGTATGCAAATAGTCCTAGCCATATAAACACTATATGTGTGCACAAACATTCATCCATATGCAACATCCACATGATAACATATTCAATTTCATCCATGTACAAGTATAAACACTCATGCATATGCAATATGAAAATGTGTCTGAGCCGATCTAGTGCCTAATGTTTGTTATGCAACCACGAGCAACCACTAGCAGCCACTTGCAACCACTTGCAACCATCAATCATAACATGTCTCAAACACATGTTTACACCCAATTATTCCTATCTAAAGATATAATCGAACCACAGAAGCAAGTAAAACTTTGTGCCCATTAGGCAATGTCAAAGCTAAAAATCTACGTCACATATATATTGAATAGGAGAAGAACCCCCTCAGCACCAGTCCTAATCCTATAGAACCCAAAAGTTTAGTCAACCCAACGGACACCCTCAAGCCCCAACATGTATTACTAACATATAAGTCATACTCCCTATGGGGTTTGCAACAGAAATAGGATTGAGAATAGGACCGAGAGGTTATACTTGAAAGATAACATACAAGTAAGCTTTACAGGAAGAGAGGGATCAAGGATATACTCTTAAAAAGAGATATGATGCGCGTATCTAGTCTTCAATTTTCTAAGTTGTATTTCCTTGAGCTTAACTCCATTGTGCTTGACCGTCTTTAACTTCACAATTTCGTAGTTCCTTAATTCTTGTTTCCAAAATATGAGCTGGAGCTCATTCCACTGTCGCCTCTTGTTCCACTTTCGCTTATTCTCTTATAGTATACTCGGCTCAAACATAACTGCGTACTCATGGTTTCATGCAAGCTCTCCAAAATTCACTAGTGAATCTCGGATCTCGTTTACTTATTATAAGGTATTCCACGCAGAAGAAATGCATCTTGAAAACAAACAAATGCCAACCATGTTGTGAAATGTACTTACTAAAGTGATTTTCTATGACTCATGCATAAGCGAAATGAACCATTTGCCTTAGTGGCGAACACTACTCGAGCGGATCGATAAATGTATCATGAACGGATTGATAAATGTATCAAGAGGTTCTAGGTAACGAAACATGGCAGAACCTTAAGGGTTACCCTAGACTTCGAGGGCATTACCAAGGCAAGTCAAGCGTCTGACTACCCTCTTTTCATACTCGAGAATGGTACCATTTCTGGATAACCACTCCATCCCTAGAATCAACCCAAAGGCCAAAATACATAAGCTTTACTTCTAAACTCAACATTTAGCATAGACATCCTCAAATCCAAACAAGTCGTGAATAAACGAGTCGATTCCCCAACAGGATTTGAGACAAAAATGGGATCCTTTACTACGCTAGTACTAAGGTGCAGAGACTCAACGACCAAGGTAGAAAAGGATGCGATGTATAAAAACAAAGTTCTAACAGGTTGATAGAAAAGAAAAGCTAAACTTTTAACAGAAACGTTACCACCTTTCTTAGGTATGCTAGTAGTGAGAGCATACAATTGCCCTCTCAACGACCTTGTTCTTTGCCTTTGTCCTTGTCCTATGATACTTAACTACATGTCCCTTTTTACTATACCAACGATGTTCTTTCTTATTATTCTTTTACTTTGACCTCTTCCCTTTCACCTTTTTCTCCTTCGTGGATTACGCCTTATCAACAAGTTTCTCATCCTTAGGCTTGTGTTCTTTATCCTTGTTCTTACTATCCTTGCATAGCTTGTTGACAAGTTTCTCGAAAGCTACTTCCATCGCACGGAAACCCTACAAAGCTTGAAATAAGATTAGTTGCAAGTAAAACTACTGCAGCTACAGATGGAAGTTGGACACTACTTTGCCCTCTAACATGTGTCGCATGCCTACAAACTATGGTGAAAAAGAAAGAGAGAAGAGACTCAAGGAGAGAATCAAAAGATAGTGCATATGGCTTTGGGGAATGTGCCTTTCATAAAACAAAACTTTTCTTGAAAAATGCTTCTTTGTAAATGGTTTTGAAAATAATTTCTAAAGGTTTTAAAAACTTTTGCCCAATCTGGTAACCTTTTGCTCTGATACCAAATGTAACACCCCACCTCCGCTAGGGTCACTCGCAAAGGGAATGCACTAGCTTTGGTGGAGCATTATCTAGGTAAACATACACAGAAATATTACAAGACAGAACATATAAAACAACGGAAGAAGAATCAAATTTTATTTCTTTAAAAATCTAGAAAGGTCTGAAACCTTTTACATCAAAATGCTATTAAGAATCCATTACATCGAAATCTGTCATGCAATTGTAAAGAAGCATAAGACCATAGTTATAAACCATTCCCCAATAAAGCAGCAAAGCAAGCCATAGCCAAGAGCAATCCAAGCCTTCATGAAATAGCCTTGGAGCTTGGTAAGATCCGAACTAAGCTATGCTCCCACCCTATGAACCTGGGGAAAGGGGGGGAACGGAAGAAAAAGAGGCGAAACAAACTGGATCAGTCATAAAGACTGAGTAAGTCCTAGTGACTTTCAACATAAAAACAGGTAAAGATAACATGGCATGAATAAACTGAAAGTAAACATAAGCATGGTGACAAGGTAAGCTACAGGCATGATAACTAAGAATAACATCATAGGATTTCTATCATGTATAACATTGCAAGGTTCCCGTTCAGGATGAACTAAGTATAGTTTCGCACGATTTCTATCAAGCATCGCAATATTTCTCTACTTCACCATTAAAACGATATCTATTTGCTCTGATTTCCAAAATTCTCTGCACCAACTGTACTAGTATCCCAACCCGTATCATCCTTTCCATGTATATGTACGGTCCCTTGTCGCGTATCGTACGGGTTTCATCACGTATTTCTATACTACTTCAACGTAGTGCCACCATTCTTGAAATCGTTTGGACTTCCACCCTTGTTCTGTCAAGATTTCCTTATCATGAACTATCGCGTGTTCAACTAGGATTTATGCCACCTAGGGCCACTAGGGATTATGCTACCTATTGAACGTTTTCTAGATTCGATTAGGATTTATGCCACCTAGGACCACTAGGGATTATGCTACCTAACGAATTCCACGTAACAATCTATTAATCGATCGGTTCCCTAAAAGTCCTAGCTCGTTCATGTGTTTGTGTCATACGGCCCTATCCAGAAATGTAGTTACCTGTGCTAGGTCCACCATAGGGTGTATCAAGCCCTATGGTGCCAACCACCGACACGAATCAAGCACGCACAGTGTAAATCTACGGGTGCCCAATGCCTGCTTTTTCAACTCTGGACTACGTGCACGACCATAGCCCGCCTGAACCTACAATGGCGCACCTACTCAGCCGTCGTTCTGGTCGCTTACAATCAGCCCAGTAATCGTGCCCCACCCTGCCTAGTTCCAGGGTACCATGATACATCTAGTGGGTTACTGCTGAAACGGACCGCGTAACTGGGGTTTCCGTCTAGTAGGTTAAGTGTTGTCATTTAAATTCGAGACTTAACCCCATCGGTCTAGCATGTCAAGTTGGTTAAGTGTTGTCATTCAAGTTCGTGACTTAACCCGTCTACATGTCATGTCAAATTGGCTAAGTGTTGTCGTTTAAGTTCATGACTTAGCCCTACGAATCATGTGTCAAGTTGGTTAAGTATATTCAAGCGGTTCATGACTTAACCCTATCAAATCATCGGGTTAAATTGGTTAAGTATATTCAAGCGGTTCATGACTTAACCCTATCAAGTCATCATGTCAAATTGGTTAAGTATATTCAAGCGGTTCTTGACTTAACCCTATCAAATCATCGTGTTAAATTGGTTAAGTATATTCAAGCGGTTCAGGACTTAACCCTATCAAATCACCGTGTTAAATTGGCTAAGGTATATTCAAGTGGTTCATGACTTAACCTTATCATGTGACATTAATTCATTACTTCAACCTCTCACATTAGACTAACTGTTGTGGTTACTGGATTTGTCGGGCGGTTCCGGGCAGATTTACACCACAACATAGTCTAACCTCGGGTTTTACGTGCGATATGACCAACTACCCACATTGGATCCTATTGTTTGCAGCCACAGGATTTGCCGGGCGGTTCCGGGCAGATTTACACTGCAAACTCAACCCAACCTCGAGTTGGCCATTTTCAAGTTTTTCTAATTGTCATGCCCACATTCAAGTTTTCATGTCAAAAATCATGTCGAGTTTTCATGTCATGTTTCATGTCAAATCGTGTCAAGTTTTCAAGGCAAGTTTCATATCAAGTCGATGTCAGGTTCGTGTCCATATCTAGGTTCAAGTTATAACAGCGTTCATGTTTCAAGTTTTGCCTATTATCGAGTTCATAATTCATGTTCATAACCAATTCATGTTTTTGCCTATTCTACCCAAATCGTATTCCCATCGCACGTGAACGCGAATCGTTCTATACTACAAACAAATCCAAATCTCGAAATAGAGGGAATAACATCAAAACTATGATAGGCAAAAGAGACGAGCATAAAGAGATAAAAAGGGGGTTACAAGACTAGCATGACATAACTTGAGATAATTGGTTACCACATCACTGACATATAGGATTCCAAATCTAGCAAGATAAGGCGATGGTCATGATAAACACCGACATAAAAGAATAGGCGTGCAAAAGCAAGCCAAATACAAGAATAATGGATCCAATGGTTTTGGTGTACATAATTGCGAATAAACTAAGCAAGTCACACCCTAGGTATATGATACAACAAAATGTCAATTCGGTGCACAACATGCTTTTCAACTATGGTGTCATGGGCATGAGCAATCAACTATAATAGTCTTAGGCAATTAACCCCAACAGTCATAGGTACAGATCTCATAGCTATGAATCATAAGCGACTCATCACAATGATCATGGATAATTATCAAAAATAGTTCTAGACAAATAGTCATGGACAATTAACAGTAATAGTTTCAAAGTCATGGTCATAGATAATGGTCTTATGTTCATAATCATAGGTAATAATCCTCATAGTTAAGAGTCATAGGTGATTAACCACAATTGTCTTTGTCATAGTCATAGGCAACAGTCTTACGTTCACCGTCATAGGCATAGGCATAGTCTTATTAGTCATAGGCGGTCTTATATTCACCGTCATAGTCACAGGCATAGTCATATTAGTCATAGGCAGTCTTATGTTCTCAGTCATAGTCCTTGTCCATTAACAATACATTCATCGTCATAGGCATGTTAAGGTTATAGACACGAGAGAGTTTAATTTACAATATGAATAGGTCCGAAAGTCAAGATCCAAGACGAACAAGAATGGATAAGAATCAATCACCATACATAGATCCAATTCCAATTTACAACATGGATATTAAGTTTACAACTTTTATCTAAAAGTAACTTGAACTTACAGTGCGTGGATCGAGAATTAGAAAGCAAAATTTGACTGTTGAATCTCTATTTGATCGATCGTGTTCTAATTGAAATCCCCCCAATTTGCAAATCCCTAAGCGTAGTCTTGATGGAGAAGGAGCAGTCCTTTTCTTCCTTCTTATCTTTTTATTTTGATTATCTTAGAAGCAACATATGGGTAGAAAGAAATGGTGTGGAGAAAATGAGACTAGGGGGGCTGTTTATATAGGGTTGGGCAGACGAATCTAGTCAGAAAACAAGTCTAAATACGTCAGGATGCATCTGGTTCAGAAAAGTGGTTCGGGAGGCAGGTCGACCCCCAGGTCGACACTGTGGTCGACCTGGTCCCTGGGAGGTCGACACCATGGTCGACCCCCAGGTCGACCGGGTCCCTGGGCGGGAATTTCCCCGCCCAGCCTATTCCGGGGTTTGAATTCGAATTTCGAATTCGAATTTCGAGCTGTTTTTGATTCTGAAAATTCCTGAAACTTCGGAGGGTCATATCTCCCTCATACGGACTCTGATTTTCGAAAACTCGGACTCTATTTCATGTAAAATTTCGAGACAAACGCAATGGCATAACCCGTTTCCCCTGATTTTGAATTTAAAATTTAATTCTGCCTTGATTTCTTGTTTTAACATGTTATAAAAATACAGGTTGTTACAACAATCATTAAATTAGCGAAGAACTAGTAAGAACCACCAAGTGGATGTAGGCGTATTCAAGCCGAACCACTCTAAATTGTGTGTTAGTCTTGTTTTCATCTATTTTCTTCAATTTTTATTCTTTACTTTCCGATATTGGGGTGTTGAACCATTTTTTGTGTCAACAAACAAATTATTATATTGCCTTATGTCGTTCACCTTTCACACATTACATTATTTGACAGATTTAAGTTTGGTCAAAACATCGATGCCCTTTAATCGAAGAATGATGGCTACAATAGCCAAAAGATGGACACTCAAAGCGCCAAAAAAAATAAAAAAATTAAGGGTGAATATCATATGTGCAGAGTGTATAATAATTTATGAGGCATGATTTTCGGGTGTTTTTATCTTGTTTTACTTCGAGTGAAGCAGTATTACCACTCATGAAATGATAAAGTAGGGATTCTACAAACAAATTGTGTTCAATAGACATTTCGCATTATGATTCGATTATTTGAACATAGCCTAGTGACACAAAAGAATGGAACTACCATATCTTTTTTGGTTTTATATCGTAGAATGAAATTCAAACGAGAGAAATGCATTAGAGCATTCTTAATTCAGAGTTGGGTTGTGAAGCAACTTACTATTTAATGAGTTTTTATTTAACCGGTTAAAGGGCAGCTTTTTAAAAATCAGCTATGCCCCTATCGGGCCAATAATAAAAAAAAACGGTCGTTGTTTGTTAATCGGGTTTTTAACTCTGTTCCCAACCAACCCATGCGGACCGTCATCGGATAATTGATAAAATTGAACTTCTCTGTTGTAAACTAGGTAAAGTTGGGATGCTGCGTACAATATCCAATCAAATAATGGCACGTCACCAAATTCACAAGATCTGACGTATAGTAGCGTCTGTACAAACCCATGGTTTTTGTAATATTTGCAAAAAATAATATAAATAGAATTTCGAAGTGAAATTAGTAGGAATTTCACTAACTTTTTGGTTGCAATCAAATGAAGTTAGTATTCCCAAATCGACTTGTATTGCTGTCTACTATCCTTTTCGCGCACTCACTCTTTGGACAAGGTAATTGATTTTATTCAATTGGGGTGGGTTTTATGAAATGTTCTTGTTTACGAATAATGTTTACTGGTGGTTTGCACTGTCTGTTTATTATGCATTGAGATCATTGCATTAGAAGCTAAGTTTTACTAGTTCAATATTTGACTTATTACTCGATTTTTTACATTGAATGTTCTAAGACACAGCAACCTCCTGTAAACGTAATAATGGATATGATTTGATGCATTGTAATTGGAGCAAACTCAACAAAACGATGAGATTTTTGTTTTGTTTTTTTGTTTGTTTTGGATATTTGGAGGCTACTCAGCATTTGAATTGGTTGGAATAGAATTTGCCTATCTTGTTCGAAAACATGGTATTTTGGGGGTGTTAATATTACTTATTGGATATGATTTGATGCATTGTATAAATTAATATAGTTGGTTTAGAAGAGCTAAGACCATTATGACAAATTTTGTGTTCGAGCCAAACAAATTTAGGAATCAAAATATTTAGGTTAATTTAAGAGATAGCAGGTTATCAAGGCATTCGCCTGAGTCGCCTTGGACCCCAAAAACCGCTGGGAGTAAGATTGGTTTCCCCCCTCATTGATGCACTGCTCGTACTTGAGGCACCATAAGGGCAAGGAAGGCGCTGCATTTTGCCGAACGCGCTGAAAAAGTATTTTTGGGGTTTCAGCCAAAATTGAGCCCAGATTCAACCCATTAACCTAAACCCTGTGTCGATTCCTATCTCAGTCTTGTGCTGGGCAAAAAAATATAACAAAAGTTCATAGGTTTTGGTTTCAACTCTCGAACTGCTGCCAACTGCCGTCGTCTGCTGATTTCAGTTCTCCATAATCCAGTTTTAGTACTAGTTTTAAAGTGCAGTTTTTATGTGTTGAAAACACATAGAGACATGCTTAGGACGTCCCAAAGAACACTAGGTGCTGGCCTTGTGCTTTTTAGGGCCTTTTCGCCTTGTCGACCTTGGGAGATAGCGATAAATATGTCATTGCATGGGATTTGCAATAATTTTTGTTGTTGAATTTCGCAAATTGTTTTGAAGATAATTCTACTAATTATCTATCCCTCATGTTTTGAATATCTAGCTGAATCTTACCCAGGCTAGAAATAATGTATCATCCCAATAAGTATTTGAGTGCAATATTAACAACTTTGTTTTAGATTTCAGCCATGCAATATCATGTTATGACTATGAAATTTATCTTGTGTGCTTGGCTTATACGACAAACTCTCTTGTACGGGAATTTAACATGCTCGTACCTAAATACTCTGCCACATTCTGATTATGGATATCATGTTCAGGATCCATGCTTGTTTTTCCTAACCAAACTTGTTTTGGAATTTACCAGTTTCTTCGACATGTATGTTGGTATACCTTTAAGGGGATCAGTTTTGGCTAATGGGATATCACTACTAGTATGCTGTAATGGAGCTGTGGGCATACCAAACGAGATCGAATTAGAAATAATGATATTCGGGACAAACTTGAAGTTGCGCCTGTTGAAGAGAAGTCAATCCAACATTGCTTAAGATGGTTTGGACATCTCCAACGAAGGCCGCACGATGCACCTGTGCGTGATAAATTATAGGCCGCACCGAAGGCTCATAGAGAGGTAGATGTCGACCAAGAATGACATGGGAGGAGATAGTAAAAAAGACTTGAGAAATTGTAGTCTATCCGAAGAGCTGGTGTCAAACAAGAGTGCATGAAAGTTAGCGATGCATGTACTAGAACCTTGAGCTTTTTGGTAGTTTGAAGAGAGCGTTTTTAGTTTTAGATGATAGGACTAGTGTATTAGGGGAATAAGGCGTAGTGCTTGTCTTTAGTATCTATTACTAGTATTTATTATTATTATCTTCATCGCCACATTACTACCACTATTATTATGTGTTTAATTATTTTAAATTTTATTTTACCTTTATTTGTGCTTTCAACTTTAAATCTCTTGCTATTATAACTATTACATTTGATTTTTGATTTTTTTTTTTTTTTGGTTTCCATCTCTAGCCAACCCCAACTTATTTGAGATTTATGGCTTAGTTGTTGTTGGATATTACTATAAAACACCATAAAACTTCCATGTGGCAGTTAAGGATCGTAAAAACAATTAAATGACAAAATTAATAATTTATATCATTACTGTTCTATGATATTTGTCTAGTTATTAACGTAAAATTAGTTTGAGAACGATATGGACTACGACCTAAAATAATAATTTTTTAAAAAAGTATTTTTAGAAACATTGCACTGGAATATTTGATAGTGATTTGAATTCTATATTCCTGATTTCTAGTTCTATATAATATATATTTTCAGGCAATAATTCAACCCACAGTGTACATGCTAGTTACTGAATTATTGACTTTCAAAGGAGATGTTTAACAGTGTTACCAAATTCAAGGTTTATACTCTCTTGAATCAACCAATAGCACCTTATATTTTCAGAGGAAGATGGCGCGGAAGTGGATATCAGAAATGAAGAAGAAGAAGAAAGGCTAATGATCAGAATGATTTTCGTATGCCTTTATATAGGTAGTGAAGGGATGCTGTCAATGGATGTGTCCGTTCATCTCATCTGCAAGGGTCACATCTGTTCAGGATTTCTGCATTCAAAAATGTGTTTCCGCGTCTAGTTTCCCGCCCTATTCAATTGTTTTTAAAATTCCGGGCTTTTAGAATATTAAAATGGTCCGTCAGAAATTTGTCCAAAAATACCTGGCCTGGTCTGTTGCACAACAGCACACGCTTACACGCATGGCCTCCCTCATCTATCAAGAGGAAATATTTGGATGTCCAAATAACCCAAACATCTCCTGAAAATACATATATAAACAAAGTTATTTATGTTATCTCAAGATGTGGGGCTAAGTCTCTACATCTCTTCTTCATTCTTCCAGATCATACCCCAAACCCGAATCTATTTTGAAAATTCCCAACACGATGTATTTAAGCGCATAAGTTCAGTATAGCGAGGGAAATAAATCTGTATAATAGAAAACGAATATACAAGTTTAAGTTTAAACTTCATTCTAACCTTTTATATTTTTGAAGGATCAATTTGTAATGAAATGCATGTGCTTATTTCTCAAATTATGTACAGTTCATCATGATCTTTTCTGAAGATAATGTATTTTTTACCACATTGAGTGTCAATTTACCATCTATTTAAAATAAAGTTATCCAGATTCTTTTTATCTAACATGCGGATATGCTTATTACAGATTGTTCAGATACTCAATCTGACGATGCTGTTACATTGTTGAAAAGAGCATCCGATACGATCACTCTGAAACGATACGACAAAGCGCTTGATCTTCTTAATTGTGTTATACAGATAGATGCAGACCTCGCAGAGGCCTATTGGCATCGAGGATTTGTTCTACGTCAGCTATGCAGGTCCTATGGGAACCTTATTTTATATAGGATAAAGATAAATATGATTTCCATTTAGATTTTTTTTTTTTTCATTTGCTAAATCATAGATATCTTGGAGTAAAAAATTTGATTGCTATTACTTTTAGAGTTCTTCAAACATATTTCATGTAAATCTAATCAGAGTCTAAATCATGATATATGTGGTGTATTAATTGCAAAAAGAGTAAGAAAAACTACATATTTGCAATTTTGAAGATGTGTACTTTGAAATTAATATGCGTGTTATATACCAATGTTGATAGCTATTGTATAGTGAATTGTGATCTAAAATGCACTAGTTTCACTAAAATACTATAATTTATTAAGTTATTAGCTAATTCAGGTTTGTTAAAATCTTCGCACCGTTTCAAATCTCTTTCATCTCACTCAAAATTTCACTTGAGATCTCATTTTCAAATTTGAACAAGATGAGATTTAGCAAAACGAGATATCAAATTTTATCTTAATCTTATTTGACACTCATTTCGTTTAAATATGAAGCTTTCAAGCCGAATTTGAGTAAAGGTCTCAATGTAAGCTTTCATATGATTTTTTTTTTTTTTTTTTTTTCATTTGCATATTTTTTTTCTTATATGCATCCAAATATAATTGTACTCTAATGACATTCTACTACCTCTCTGATTCTGTTTTTCTATGGTTAAACAAGTAAGCCAAAATAAATTTTGTTTTATATTTTTCTGTTTTTAACATTCAGATTTATTGACTAAAACGTGCTATAATCAATACTTGATATGTGGAATATAAACGAATCATAGTTACTACTTTCAAGTTAAGCAATTGTTACTACTAAATGGATCTGAATCCAGTTCTCCGACCATATAACAATTTCAGGTAACTCAGGTAATTACATATTATCTTTTCAAATCTATGATTTGAGACTCCGTTATGACAATTCAGTATCATTCATCATATTACTAAGTGAATTGACGTGAAACACATCAACATCTTGATTAAAGCCTAAAATAGGAATTATAATTTTTATCTGTTTTTAGAATTAAACGATGATAAATATGTTCATTATTTGATATGCTATTTATAAAGAATAATTAGAGAATTATTTCTGTAATTTGAAGAGTAAGAAATGGAAATCTCGAATTATCGATTAATTTTTATGGTGGTTACAGGTACTTTTAATGATTTCAAAATAAATTACGTAGGGAAGCGGAATGTGATTTTGTTGCAGCAGCGAATCAAAGAAAATGAATGTTAGGTCTAGAAACTGAATTGGATGGCGCATTACAGGTGGTTTAGTCAGGAAAGAGAAAATAATAATGATCCATAAAATGCTATGATCTGAATAAAAATAGCCAGATGGATGCTTAACTGAGTTATTAAAGTAATTGATCAAGATGGGTGTCAGATGAGATATGTTTAGATTTTTTTTTTTTTTTTTTTTTTTACATTTAATGGTCATGTTAAACGGGATATCTGTCAAATCCTCAATTGAGATCATCAAGGTTTGGAATATCGAGGAGCCTAGTGTAATGCTAATCTTTGAGTACATCATCTGTTGCTTGTGATAACATATAATCAAACACAACACGTCACATTTAAGGTGTTAGTTAAATGATTAATATATAAGGGACGCTTCAAACTTTGTTAGTAACACATATCTCTTGGATTGCTTTATGTGTTTGGGATCAGACATATCTTTTGGAATTTACAAAAGAAGCTTGGTCTGTATAAATTTAAAAGGATAAATAATAAGAAAAATTTGTAGAATAAAATATCATATTTGACTTTTGTGTATTATTTTTTCTGGAGAAAATATCTTTGCACACAATATGTGAATTCTTTCTCTACGTGTATAATGTGAAACATGATTGTTGGCATTAGCTTTTAGCAATTAGCTGAATATTAATGGCTTTTTGTTGTTAAAGATGTCGTCGAATGTTGTTCAATAATGTCGGTGCGATGATTATTCGTAAACACATTAAATATTTAGTAGTGCTTCTAAGCAACCAAATGATTGTGGTGCTATCCGGTTTGGATGCAGGAGCAAGGGATGTTATGCACTTGGTTTATACTTTTTTCCGTTGAACATGTAAAAATTATAATATTATGCGCTTGGTTTATACTTTTTTCCGTTGAACATGTAAAAATTATAATATTATGCCTGTTTATACGCTTCTATTTTTTCGGACATATTTTTATTTTGTTACATATGTAGGCTAACGATTGTTGGATATGTTCTATTTTTAAGAAATAGTATGTAATGTTATTAGTTGAATTTGAAGTCAAAATTTCAGCATTCTTGGTAGTGATCTAGTGCAAAATATTTAATAGATATTTCATAGAATGATGGAGGAATGATCTGAGCTCTGTCTTAGCAACAACGGAAAGTCTTTTTTGACATAGAGTTCTCAATCTTTCCCGAGCAACATAAGTTTTGGCAGTTACTATTTTTTGCCCTTCTCTCAGAGTAAGACAACGATTTTCCGAACAATTCTATCCATTCCGTTTTATGATTCCATAGATTATAATATAATAATAATCAGTATAACTTGACTTCCTGAATTTGGCACGAGTAAATGAATGGGCAACTTGGGAGCATAGACAAAACATGAATATGTTCTAAAAGCCTGGCTAGGACTTACAGGTTTTGATGTAAACTTTGTTCAGAAGAGCTAATAAAATGGCTTCTTATTATTTACTTCAGGGTAATATTCATCCTTTATCAGCATGAAAGCAGTATTATGATGTCATTTCTAAGTATCAGTTAAATTTCCGAGAAATAATTGGATTTTCTATGTGTATTCCCAGGTCAGTGAAACTTTGTCTAATTTGAATGAAATAATTTGAAAAATAAGTTTCCTGGAACATATATTTTATCATTTTCGATTTTCGAAGAGAGTAAATTGTGAGAGGCACTGGGTCTGGCTTATGCAATTGTATTGTTCTGATCTGCAGTAGGTTGGGTTCTTAAGCAAATTGAACTGCTATGCATATGCAATGATTCGTTCTGTATGCTTAATTGCTTATTGATAATTGAATTACTTTGCGGAACAAGTGAAAAAAAAAAAAACTGGTAATAAATTATGGTCTATATGTAAAGTAGAAGCACACAGTCTGCTACATGCAGATTATTAGTCTAGTAGATTTTTGAAAATTTTGATTGATGTAGATATGTTGAATCTGAAAAAGAATACAACAAATTTCTGGAGCTAAAACCTGGAACTGCTTCAGCGGAGAAAGAACTCTCTCAGTTATTGCAGGCAAAAGCTGCATTAGACTCGGCATTTGATCTGCACGATTCAGGAGATTTTACAAAAGCACTGAGTTATATATCCAAAGTTGTACTTGTTTTTTCTCCTGACTGCTTGAAGGTAACCTTTTTGACAGCTGATTTATTCAGGTGCAAGACTGCATAGATCTGCTATGTATATGTTACCCTTCATGGCTTCTTTTACCTGTTTACAGGCGAAAATTCTCAAGGTTAAATTGTTATTAGCTCTAAAGGACTATTCAGCCACCATATCAGAAACTGGCATCATTCTTAAAGAGGATGAAAATAACTTGGAGGCATTACTAATTCGTGGACGTGCCTACTATTATCTTGCTGATCATGATGTTGCATCAAGGTGAGTTTTGAACCATTGTACTGTGGAATTATAAGCAAACAAAGTAATGGTCTGCTTGTTACTTGATAGGCACTACCAGAAAGGACTTCGTCTAGACCCAGAGCACAGTGAACTGAAAAAGGCTTACTTTGGGTTGAAGAATCTCTTAAAGAAGACCAAAAGCGTACGATACCCAATAGGATCTAAACTTGTACAATTTTTACTAATGGAAGTCACATAAATAAATAACATCAAACATGATGCTTTTAGGCAGAAGATAATGCTTCAAAGGGCAAACTACGTGTTTCTGTAGAGGACTTCAGGTCTGCTCTGGCTTTGGATCCTAATCATACTGCACATAATGTACACCTTCATCTTGGTTTATGCAAAGTGCTAGTGAAACTTGGTAGAGGAAAGGATGCCATTACCAGCTGTACGGAAGCACTTGATATTGATGGAGAGCTTGATGAAGCATTGGTTCAGGTTTGTCACAAGTCCCCTTTGTTTTTTAATCCTTTAATATGAAATTTGTTATTTCTATGGTTTATTGCTCATCACCCTTTTAGTTTGAGGCGACTAAAATTCTAGAATAAAGGAGAATGCTGCTCTTGAATTCGGTCACTCACTGAACCATCTTATGGTTATTTTCTTGTAGGGGTCATAAGTTGTTCTATCTTGAGTTTCCATCATCCCCTTTGGGAATCAGACACAGCGAAGGAAGGACAATTTATGATCTTATGCATATCCGAAATCTATAGTTCTTTTTTTGTAGAGGTCATAAATTGCTCCATCTTTGATATTCCATGGACCCCCTTGTTGATTACTGGAGTATGACAAAGTGAAGGAAGAACAATTTACGATCTTTTGGATAACCGAAATATTGAATATATATATATATATATATGTATATATATTATATAAGAGCGGTTATTTGAACACAAGATGGTGACACGAAATTTAAAAACAAGTTGTAGATCGTTGGATTTGTTTGTTATTATATGAAAATGAAATTCAGGGGAGATCTAATGGTCCACAATTTGTCTTTAATTTTGTGTTCATATAGACTTTATATATATATATAGGGGCGTTCAATGGCACCAAAATAGTGAGCACCCCATTTGCCCCCCTCTCACATCCTCTCATTTAATATAAATTAAGCTAGTGGAAGGAGAGAGAAGTAGTGGAGGGAGAGAGAAACGGAATGTGCGATGGAAATCATGGGGCATTTATGGGTGCCGCATTGTTTCGGGTGCCATTGAACGCTTCTCATATATATATATATATATATATATATATATATGGTGTGTGTGTGTGTATATATCTATATATGGTGGCGGTATTTAAACACAAACTTAGAGACACAAAGCCTCAACCGTTGGATCTTTTTGTCTTTATGTGGAGAGGTGTAATTCATGGGGTGATCCAATGATAGAGATTAATTGTGTCTAACTTTTGTGTCTAAATAGACTTTTCCCATATATATATATATATATATATATATATGGAAATATATATATATATATATATATATATATGGAAATGCTATTTAAACACAAAATGGTGACACAAACAATCTCAACCCGATCTTCCCTGAATTTCACCTTTCGTAAAAAGACACAAATCCAGTGGTTCATAATTTGTGTATCTTATCTTGTGTCAAATTATGTGTCCCAATAGCGGCTTCATATCTATATATATATATATATATATATATATATATATATATAGAGAGAGAGAGAGAGAGAGAGAGAGAGAGAGAAAGAGAGAGAGAGAGAGACTTTATCCAAATAGAAACTCATTGTAATTTCTCGGAGGTTCGAACCCATTGACTTTACAACCTTTGTCTAAGGCGCCATTGTAAAAACCCTTCTAGGCTTCCGTCTAGGCACTAGGAAGCCTTACCGTCTAATTATTTGACTATTGTCTAGTTGAGATTTATTGCATTATCTAAGCATATAAACGGGTTATATGAATCGCTTATGCACTAATTTATGGTTGATTTTTTTTATAATTTTAAGTTATTTGATTTAAGCGGTTTTATCCTTTATGGTTGCTTCCAAAAATATCGAAAGCCTATAAATCTCATTACGGATTAGTAAATATTAAACAAAATACTAACATTTTATCTAAATTCTCGTGTTTATCGAAAACACATAGTTTCAATTAACTCTTGATTAAACCTCATTTAGACGATTAATCCCTAGTTCTCGCTTTCCACCTAGTATACGCCTAACGATTTTTCCAACCTTGATTTAAAGTGTCATACCTCTAATCATTTGAGCGCAGATCTTAAATTATTGACATGGTCAAATTAATGGGTATAAGAGACTGTTATGATATTTTTTTCTTTTAAAAAAGGTGGGAATATCGAGTGGATTCAAAATATCAGCACAAAGTTAAAAGGGGCGACCAACACAATTGTCCCAGTGTTTAGGCTCTCAGACTTCAGTGCGAAATGCCACAGGTTTGAAGATTATGTAGCGTGATTCAAACCTTAGACATACATTGGCATGTAGTATGTGTGACATATTTGCTAAGACTTGTAGTATCAATACGTATGACTAAGTACTCAGTTTCCAAAAAAAAAGTCCGAATGACGATAAATCAAGACAATCATGAGCTTTGGAAGTTTTTTTTTTTTTTGAAAACCCAGGAGAACCCGGCGGGCCGGTAAACTCCTGAGGAGGGTATAGTAAAGCCGTCCGCTAATCCAAGCCCCCATACCCTCGGGTAAATTTATGTAGGATGGGAAAGCGAGCTTTGGAAGTTGATGTTAATCAACCATGATCGAAGAAGCACATTCTGAAACTTTATTTTACGAAGCTTTGGAAGTTGATACAACGATTTATGACCTTTGTTGATAATTAATATCTATGAAATTATACATTGGTAACTTTGGCTAATCGTTTAATATCCACTAGTGACTTTTGTTGATTGTTAATAATCAATGGATACAAAAACAATGACAATATTTTATTAGAAATGATTGTCATTGGTTGTATTATTTCGATGGAGTATTAAGACGCTAATGGTGTGCTATATATTTAATAAAGCTACTAAATCCATAATACCTAGTTTCAATCTTTTTTTTTTTTTTTTTTTTTTTTTTTTTTTGAAAATTTCTGTCAAATTAGTTTTCAATTTCCGTTAATGCAAATTATTCAAGTTAAACTTAAAATAAAACCTTGCTTCAAATCTGCCTAAGCTAACTTAAATTTAAACAAGGATTTAAAATTGATCATAAGTAGCCGAAAGCAAACCAGCTAGAAGGATGATTAATTGATTACTTTTTATCCAACCCGAAAAACCCAAACCCTATCAAACCCGACCTACTTCATAACCTGGTTCCTTATTTCCCACCTCTAGTTTCTAACCTTATCAAATGTAATCAAAAAAAAGCTCGAGGTAATAAATCCATTCTCGCCGCTGTTTGATTAGGGAGGTATGATCAAATGTGATGCTTGATTCAAGGAGAAAACCTGATGGAAGATTGATGCTCAATTTGGAATACTTAAGCTTGGGACAAGATTAGCTATTAGTTTTCTTCTGTTTAAACGTGTTAAATAACAATTTCAAGGTAGTTACCATTTCTAATTCTTGTAAATTATAGTTGACTGATTTGAAAAGTTCTCAATATTTAGCATTGGATGTTGATTTTGTTGTTTTTTGTTTGAATTTTGCATCTTTTAACCTAATCCATCATCAAAGAAAATTAATTTTCGTTTTTTTTTCCTTTTGTTTTGCACACTTCTACCATTGGGACGAATTTTTGATCTAATCGAGTTCGATCAACGGTTAGAAACGAAATGAGATGGTCAAAATCTCGATGTCCCGATCGAAATCTCTTACCCTGATGTATAACACACACATGTATTTATTTATTTATGTATACGAACGGAGATCCATTACACTTCATCATGGTTAAATCTCGGTCGAGATCTCAATCAATGTTTTAAAATGCCAAAGGCGTACGAGAGGCGTTTTCGGATCCGTGAGGTGAGGCGTAAGTCTCGAAGCGTTGAGACGTAAGCCTTTCGGGTATAAAAAAAGTGCAATACATATACTTAATTTTTAACCACTTTCATGCAACATTCCGTTTCTTCGTTTTAAATTAACTTAGCCAACAATAAATATTAGGAACCAACTAAACAAGGGCTTTTCGGGTATGCCTACATTAATTCAAAATGTTTGTCTACACATGTTATACAATCTTTTTTATTTCCATAAAATAATTAAAGTTTGATGACATTTATCTGTGTCAATATATGCAACTAAAGATAAACAGGTTTTTAAGTCATATGCCTCAACTGCTTGAGGCGTGCGAATCGCGTAAGCCTTATGCGCTTTGTATGCCTCAAATTTTTGAGGCATAAGCTTTAGAGGTAAAAAGCTTTTTGGAATAAGCCTCAAGGCGTTTTATCTTTTATTTCTTCGAGGTGAGCCTCGAGGCGGGTTTTTTAAAACAATGATCTCAGTCGAGATCTCGTTTTCAGGGTTGGGTGATTATAACCAAGAAAAATAAGATATGTCTCGCCTCAATCAAAAACTCGAGCGAGATATTCAAATCTCAGTTGATATCTCGATCGAGATCAATTTGCGAGATCTCGGCCGAAATGATGTATTTTTTATTTTTCTAATGGGCTAGTCTTGGAATATATGCTTTGTTGTCTAGGCCTAAAATTTATGTTTTGTTCTGATAAACAAGTTGGACTATCAATTTCAATTTTAACCATATATTTTCTTCTATTCTCAAGTCCTCGCGCTTGAGTACGGTAGCCTTTGGCACTGGGTATCCACCATCATATTTTAAAATAAATTCATTACTGTTAACTTCTAATTTCATAGCAAAATTTGATATTTTATACTTAATTCAATATTTTGTGTTCGCCTTGGTATTTCTATTTTATTCAATGTTTTTAATTGTGAATTAGTTTTTTTTTTTTCCTTTTTTACAATTAACTTGAAATGCCAACGCCACTTGCTAGTTCAAGTCATTCATTTTTTGGAGACGTCGAAAGGTCTTGCTGTAAGTTATTTTCCATTCATTTTCAATATAGTTTGTGAGCAAATATATTATACATTTGATGAAATATATATTCTTGTCTAAAAGAATGATATTAGTGATGTTAGTCTGGTTAATATGATTTACTAATTTACATATTTCTATCAGAAGAAATTGGGTAATGCATGCAACATTTCAGTTATACTTTTTATTAAAGAGTGTGCTCGCTTGCTAAATGTAAACTAATATTGAAAACGCTAAATGACCGAGATTGAAAATCAAATAAGTTAAATCATTTTCCTAGTTAGTAATTTTTACTTTAGTTTCATACTTAATGTGATCCAATATTGGAAATATTAAATAGTATGAGATCGTTCCGAGATGTACTTTGGCGTCTAGATGTAATTCCAAGATAAAAACCCGATGTACATTCATCTCATTCGGGATCTCAGTCGATACAAATTGGTATCCTTATATCTCCAAGACCAAACGTGATCGAAATCCAGGATTTGAGACCTTGCACTTTATATGGTACTATATACACTGCGCCTTCGATGTTTTGGAGTTATATAATTAAAAATGAAATAAAATTCATAGGCTTTTATTTTCTTATATAATTCCAGACCATCTTCACAACTGTTTGATTTGTTCGGGCAATCCTAACTTTTTCAATAATATTTCAATTTGGTGATTGGATTCAACAATTGCAATTTATTTAACATTACGACCGACTGAAAATTCCTAATGATCTTAATTTTGATAAATATGATCTTAAATGATATGCAGTATGAGCAAAATTTGGTTTAGCTTCAAACATGTATGACTCTATAAAACATTTAGGTGTAGCGAAATGTTGCAGCACATAGACGCAATCGATTTATCATATTATAAGTGTACGCGCACACACATATGTGTGTATTTATGGAAAATGATTAGCACCCTCTCTTATTTATCCTTTGAAAGCCTCCTTCCTCCTCTTGCGCACAAATATTTGAAAATGATTTTGTTTTTTGTTTTTTGTGGATTTGATTTTATTACCATGGAGATCATACTATCAAAATTTCGTATCTTTTTGGTACTTCTAATTCAATTGAATCTATGTTTCAAACCGAGTAATCGACCGTTAAAATAAATATCTTTGTGGTTCACATTGAGTTATAGTTTCGAATAAGACCAACGTTTTGGGATATCTTTAGAACTTATGTGATAACATTGGTGGTAATAAGGTCATATCGAATAACAAGAAGATAGTGTGAAAGACAAAATTAGTGAAACTTTAGACATAAGGACAAAATGCCAACAATTTTGTCACAAGGACACTTTTTAGTGTAAAATAGGAAATGATGGTGGACCCTTGAATTCAATGATTTACACTAAAAAGTGTTTTTGTGGCTAAATTTTTGGCCTCTTGTCCTTATGTCTAAAATTTTCACTAATTTTGTCCTTGTGCCTAAAAGCCCCATAAATCCCTAGTTAAAAAATTATGCGCCAAATAGAAAGAAGGGATTTATAATCAAGGTGATATAGAATTCTCTCATATGTGTATGTGTGTATCTCCAAGGTGATATGCAAAGATTTATTAAAAGGCTAGTATATGATGTACTTACATCTAGTGTAGCTATACTTGCATCTAACACACAATATGTGTACATATGATACTGTTAGCAAAAGGAAAAAAGCAGTTGAAGTTGTTTGGTATTAGATTATTGATTGGGTATGCATAAAAACTGTATTTTTTTAATCGGTAATTACATGTCCAAATCAACTAACATTATATAAGGACAAAGTGAAGTATCGTTTGGATAGTGAAAAAGGAAAATGCAAGAGTTAAATGGTTAGAAGTGATGCACGATTAAAATGAATTAGCAGACATGTCCTCCTTTATGAATTAACACACCTTTTACAAGGTCGTTATTATATTAGAAAAGCTTTTCGTTGTAAGTAAACTTTTTCAAGTACGTTATCTCAATATGCTTGTAGTTCTTAAATTTTTTTAAACCTAGGTTCTGACACCAAATGTGACAACTCACAGACATCAACACATTGATCAAAAGCCTAGGACGGCTTTAGGACTCGCATTGTTGCCAAGAAGTACACACTATTTTTTTTAATAGAATTACATAGATTAAGTATAAATAGACATAATTTAAGATATACTACCCTTTCAGAACTCGCAACAGAATGAAAAAAATATAAATGTGAAAAAATTACCATCTTAGAAAATATCTTAACTCATAGGCTCAGAAAACAGTACTTAGTCAAATACACTGTATTACCACACATAATCTGATAGAAATGCTGGGTACTGATAAGATATACAGTTACATGGAGAATAAATAAAATGGTAAGCAACTCCTTTGATGAGCTTGCCTCTCTAAAAATCATTGTTTAAAAAAAACCCGCCTCGATACTCGCCTCAAGGCTCGCCTAGACGAAATAAGGGATAAAACGCCTTGAGGCTTATTCCAAATGTTTTTTTTTACCTCTAAAGCTTACGCCTTAAAATTTTGAGGCATACAAAGCGCATAAAGCTTACGACTCGCATGCCTCAAGCAGTTGAGGCATATGACTTAAAAATCTGCTTATCTTTAGTTGCAGATATTGACACAGATAAATTACTTTAATTATTTAATGGAAATTAAAAAGATTATATAATATGGTAGACAGACATTTTGAATTAATGTAGGCTTACCCGAAAAGCCCTTGCTTAGTTGGTTCCTAATTTCTATTGTTGGTTAGGTTAATTTAAAATGAACAAACGGCATGTTGCATGGAAGTGGTTAACAATTAAGTATATGTATTGCGCTTTTTCTCTATCTGAAAGGCTTACGCCTCAATGCTTCGCCTCACGGACCTGAAAATGCCTCACGTACGCCTTTTGCGTTTTAAAACATTGCTAAAAATGGATCAATCGCCTGCTGTCACGTCCTTTTGTGGTGAGAAAAAGAAAGGAAAAATGATGAATCATACAGAAGTCCGGTGAATGAGTACGTGTTTAATATAACGGTTAACTTTAATTCATACCCATGGTAACTTAGGGTGTTAACAAGTATCCGTGTATTTCTAATACTCAAGGTTTCCACTGTATACATAACTACATCAACATGTGAAGGCACCTATGAGGATCAAACCGCGGATCGAACCTCAGTAACCTAGACTAACATGCGTGTACTGCTATTAGAGGTACATGCATAGGATCATCCTACAACTTACTCCATGAGATTACATCTCACTTGTTATGATGACGCATAACAACCTCACATAGGTTTTCCTACAATTTCCGTATAGAAATAAATTTCACACACTGACTACGCGTACCCTATTACGCATCGAGGAGCCTGCAATGTCGACTCACCTAGTGTGTCCCATCGTCCGCATCCGTGTTCATCTCTCAATGATAGTCTTCTTATTTACAGAGAACATTTACCCAACACCGCAACGTCCTAACGACAACTCATAAGGAACTAGCTTCCCTACATTCTCTAGCATACTCACACCCCCATACACACACACACACACACACACACACACACACAAATACTTAGTTTAATTGTATTATAACCTGTGTGAAGGTTGAGGTTTAGATTATGCATTTTGGTTGTTTATCGATCGATCAATAAACCGTACAGGTCACAATGTAACCAAACCCAACTTGTTTAAGATTCATGACTTAGTTGTTGTTTTGTGCTTTTGTGGTATAATGGCGTGATATGGTTTCAATCCCCGTGAATTTGATTTGGATCCTGTCTTTGTTATCATTTGAACATTCATAATTGCTTAAAGCTTTTGTATAGAGAATCTAATTTGTTATTTATAACTGTACTTTGAAAGATTTGTAGAACACTGAGTTCTGACTTATGCTTTTCAATAGCGAGCTGAGGCCAAACTTTTGTTAGAGGACTGGGCGGGTGCAGTGGAGGATCTGAAAACAGCTGCTCAGAAATCACCTCAGGTCTGTTATATATTTTTAGTTCCATCTACTTATATTTTCCCCCCTTCCTTGTTTTTATATTTTGTGACACTTCTCTTGCGGGTTCTTTTGTTTCTTTTTGTCTTCTATATGTGCATATCATTATATATCCATGGTTTAATGTCTCACTGATCGTGTATGCAATTTTTTACTAGTTATGGGTTTCCAGCTATAATTTTTTTTATGAAACAGGATATGCATATCCGAGAATTATTAATGAGAGCCGAAAAAGGATTGAAGATGAGTAAAAGAAAAGACTTGTACAAGATCCTCGGGGTTTCAAAAACTGCATCGATGGCCGAAATTAAACGTTCGTATAAAAAACTTGCTTTACAGTGGCACCCAGATAAAAATGTTGAGAATAGAGAGGAAGCTGAGGCTATGTTCAGAGAAATTGCTGCTGCATATGAGGTACATCTACCCATAACAAACTTTGATTGTGTAACTATAGTAAGCATTTTCATTTGTTATTTTTTCATTCTCTTTTTGAAAACTACAATTGCCAATGAACATATAGCCCTGGGTTTCTCTTTTTGGTAATACTGATAAGGTTGGTAGTTATTTAGCTGAAGGTTTTAGTTCAGTTTTCACTCACTAACACACACACACACAAATATATATATATATATATATATATATATATATATATATAGTAGCCAAGTTAAAAAAATTTGCATATCTTTTCAGTATCAAAGTTGCAAAAATACCATATCAAACTCCAATTCTATTCTAAATAAGTGTATATTCGTTCCAAACTCCAATAAAATTCTAAACAGGCAGTGTATATTCAATTTTCACCTACGCATGATACCCAAGTTAAAAAAATTGCTGAATTTTTCAGCATCAAAGCTGCATAAATAAAACAGCTAATTCCAATTTTATTCTAACTGTATATTCGTACAAAACTCCAATTAAATTCTAAACAAGTAGCGTACATGACTGTATAACACTTATTTAAAGTACTTACTTAGAATTACATTCTAATGAACTAAATTGTAAACATGTAATTGATTGGAATGTATGCTACTACTGCAGAATTTAATTGCCCTTTGTTATGAACATAGGTCAATTGATATGAATGGAACTAGAGTTTTTTATTTTATTTGTGCAACTTTTATGTGAAATGCATTGCAATTTTATAAACTTGGTCAGTATAAATGTCGCTGTAAGTGTAACTCATCTATGTAACACACACACACGCACATGCATGCACACGCGCACGGACACACACGGACACGCACACACATACGTACGTACATACATACATACATACATACATACATATATATATATATACACACACATATATGTATATGTATACTATGTATACATATATGTATATGTGTGTGTGTATATATATATATATATATATATATATATATATATATACACACGCACACATGAAATATCCACAACCTATGCTTATGCTAAAAAATTTCTTAAAATTTTTGCTAGAAGTTTCCAATGTAAAATAATTTATCGTAGATACAGTTTCATCACTAGCAAGATTGCTTCACAAAATTTTATAACTTTTCAAATTTCTGAAATGTTCAGAACTATGTTTGAAATCAATGGTTGAAATAAATATTTTTGATGACCCATATCGAGTTATAATTTTTAACAAGTTAGAAGCTTCATATTGTCTTAAATTTTTCGTATATGATCTTTATTATAATAAGATTATATTTACTAGAATTTGGCTCATTTTAAAACCGTGACACATGTTTAATAAATGCGGGCTCTAGAGAGATTCATAATGATGGAAATCTGGAACCCTTTCAAAATATATGCATGTAGCCTCTACTGAGTCCAGTTGGTCAAAACATTGAGAAATCATAAGGAGAGATGCTTGATCCGTTCCCAATGACCGTAATGAATCTCTTTTGATAATGATACAGAGATGTTTTATGGGGTCTATGTGTATTCCTCTAGATTTTGGACTGTTTGGTGGCGTGGTTATGTATATGGATATGCATAATTGCATATGCATGCATGTGTCTCAACCCGTGTATCCAAAGTGTTTGACTCTCAATTGGCATAACTTGCTTGAATGTGGTACACATAAGAACAAGGTTTTCAAAATGAGATTCAAAATGCAAATCGTAAATTCCGACTTTAAATCGGAATGGGATTTAATTGTGAATTCAAAGTACCTATATTTTAAATTTTGCACACCTTGAAATTGATCGTGATGTTTGAACTTCTACATCTAAATCTAAAACATTATTTTCTCTTTTGTTCCAATTTTATTTTGTTTGGAAATGATTAGAATTGAAATTGTAAATCCATGGAAGTATGTTGAATATATTAAGTTGGATTGAATGCTTTTTGTAAGGTGTGGTATTAGCCGAATTTGAATCGAAATATAAATCAAATCGTAAACAAATAGTATCTTAGAATTATAGGTGCCACGAGTTGAAATGGACATGCACGACTTAATTCCCGTATGGAATTTACCGGTCTGTCGGGTTCTCCTAGAGCATGTTAAAACAACAGTAATAATAATAAGGGAGAGATTCGATTTGAAACGAGATTCAGATTGTAGGATTTTATGATCTTGGCAACAATGCATGAAAACATATACTTTAATTCCTCAGCTATTATCTTTGACCTAGTCCAATATATTCTTTTAAAGGTATTAGGAGATGATGAAAAAAGAGTGAAATATGACAGAGGTGAAGATATAGAAGAATCAGGAATGGGTGCTGGAGGCGGTAATCCTTTTGGAGGTTATGGTGGAGGTCAACAGTTCACTTTTCATTTTGAAGGTGGATTTCCAGGTGGCGGTGGAGGATTTCCTGGAGGTGGCTTTGGATTTGGATTTTGATGAATAAAGCCCAACCTATTTCTTTTCATCACAACCTATTTCACTTACTGGGTTAGTAAAATCTCATGGAATGTAATTAAAGCTGGGAAATTTGCTTCCCTTTTCAAATTATACGTTTTGTTGCTTTTACAGTGACAATCCGGAGTGGAAATTGCATTGATATGATGAAGAGGGATTTTTGATTATATAAATTAATGATGCCATCAGATTTTTTTTTCTTTTCTAGTGTGAAAGCTTCGGAATTTAACTTTATTTAGGTTTGTTACTGAACAGTCATTTATTTGTAACTGGTTGATTTAAATAAATATATAAATTAATTTTCAGTCGTATTAAGTTGGTGGTATTTCTTGCAATGCTATCGTAAGTTTGAAGTTGGCAAATGATACTGTGGTATTTGTACTTGAATACATACAAATTTTCCGTACAACAGACGTTTCTCTCCAAGATAGACGTCTGGGTTGCAAAACTTGCAAACCGGACTACTTGCGAATGCTTGTGGAATTGGTAGTGGCCACTGGCCATCGTGTGGAGTACGGTCTCCAAAGGCATTCAGACAGAAACCAAAATTTAAGTACAGGTTCGCTTTTAAGCCAAAAATTGATCTCCAATAGTTGTGCAATACCACCGAATTCCAGCGTAATATCTGGGTTACTTTAGGCCAAAACTGCCGTTCAGGTTCAGTTTTCCAAAGAAATTATCCCGACAATTGATTTAACCGCTCAGGTGAAGCGTGATTCCAAAGTTGAGGAAGAAACTTAATAATGAGTGTGGATATCTGTTTTAATATATGTATGGTGTTAGATGTATATTCAACAGGTTAAGGGTCCGTTTAATTTGAAGGGGTTTTTGAAGGGGAATTATTACGAATGAGAAATGTGTTTTTTTTTTCTTTTCGAAAAGGGGCATTTTGGAAGGGACAGAGGTATTATTTTATTATTTGTGTATATATTATTTTTAATTGTTTGTGCTTGTGTGTGTTTTTTATTGAACAGAATAATAGAATGCAGAATACAAATTGTAGAATTAAAATTGCAGAATTAAAATTACATAATTGCGGAATATAATTGCAGAATTTAAAATGCTAATATAAAATACATAATACAATAAAACTTTTTAATGCATTCCCACGGTAACTAGTTCGTTTCGTATATTGTCTCGTACAACCGTCGTGGTGGATGTTGTTCTGGTTCTTTGAACGGGTTCTCGATCTCTGTTTTCGCGATTTGATATACTGTAATATTCTTCGAGATATTCGTCTGGTACCAAATCAGGGTCGTCATCATACGACATAAAATCTGGATCGCTAGCATTGTATTTTCTGATGTAGTTGTTAATAGCCAATGTAGCAGTAACAATTTGTACTTGAACATGGTATGGATACGTCTGCATTTTATGTAAGATGGCAAATTTTTTCTTCCAAATACCAAATATTCTTTTAATTGCCATACGCAAACTAGAGTGATAGTAGTTGAAAATTTCATTTTCCGACTTCGGTTCATTCTGTGTGTCATTAAAGTCTGGTATATGATATCTCACAGATCGATAAGAAGTTTTATATCCTTCCAATAGTGGATATCCTGAATCCACTAAATAATACTGCCCGGCAGGAGGATGAGGGAAATTAAGATCCGGATTATTTATAGCTTTCCGAAATACTTTAGCATCGTGCGCAGTTCCTTCCCATCCCGCTCTTACAAACGTAAAAGTTAAATTAAACGCACAAACAATCATAATATTTTGTGTAGCAGATCCTTTCCGCCCTATAAAATGTTGCATGTCTTCTTGACCCACGTGAGCCATCCCATGTGTCCCATCAATAGTCCCAATACAGTTTTCAAAGAAAGGATAATATCGGTTTGAAGAACGAATTTATTCTGGGATTCAGTTAAATTAGGTATCGACCGGTCTAATAATATCGACTGTCAATAAGAGAACTGGATCCAAAACTTTATGAAAAATGACATTAATCGTACCATTTGATCGTTGAAACCGCTCAACAACCTACCTTGTAGGGAGGGCCAATGCAATAGTATATAGGAATACAACCACCGTTTCTTGACTGTTATGTGCATTGAGTCTTTCAATCCGTAATTTGCTAACCGTTCACACAAGGATCTGAAACATAATCGCTTCATTCGAAAATTGCTATGACAACGATCTGCGTGTTCTGATAGTATTTCATGAATCCAAGCAAGGTCGGAACTAAATGAATTGTGTATTCTGCTCCTTTCTCGTGTTTGAGTAGCCATAATTTCTTGAACGTCTAACAAATCTTGCAAATCCTCACAATCAGATTCATCACTAGCTGCCATAATTTATTGAAGAATAGGAGGTAAATGAAAAGTGGATATGGTGATGTAGTGTTGAAATTGGTGGAATATATATAGGGAGAGGGAAAAGAGAAGGGCAAAAAAATATCTGTCGCGTCGAACGTGCGTCGAACGCGTCCGAAGCGTCAAACGTGAAAGCTAACTTTTGAGCCGTTCAACTTAAAGGGGAAAATATGTGTGTCCTACTGTTGACGCGTCAGATGCGTCCGACGCAGACGCGAACATAAACTGCCCAGTCAGAAAATCAAACGGTACCTAAGAAGTGCTTGAAAGAAAAGGTATGTTGCTAAATACACAAAATTGAGCATTGTTTGATAAATAAAAATAGGGTGCTCCTATTCACACCCCGGTTTACACTTCCGGCTACCAAAACTAAAAGCACTCCAAATATTTCAAATATCATCTTCTGGCCACCTTGTAAGTTAAAAACCTAAAAATGGAGAGGCCACCAGTAGCCACCTCTACACGAACACTTCCTTCCTCACTTAGAGCTGTTCCACTGCGAATCAAATACTCAAAGTCAAATAGTTCAAGAAAAAATTAATATAATCCATTTTCATAACCATATTAGCAATTTTAATTTTAATAAACGAGTACTTACTTCGTCGGTTGTGAAATGATTTGTCATAAATCAACATTTATGTTTTTTGAGTCATTTGATCGAACATTTTACTTCATATTATCACAACCATCATGCTTATCATCCAATTTATCATCATTCAAATACTCCATCTATCAAACGACAAAAAAAAGTATCAATTCGTAAAAGACATTATGTAAGTTATATAGATAAAAATCCTGCAAATCAAAACTTACATTGTCATTCTCTATTATAACGTCATCAAATTTAATGTCCTTCAAACATGAAATATCCAACGTAGTGGATTTTTTTTCCTAAAACACAATGGAAAACCCTAACTGTTAAAAAAATCATAACATTTTTTATATCATAATAAAAAACAATAAAAATCAAGCAATTCTACCTCTTTTTTATTTTTATCTTTCATCTCTAAGAGGCACAGAAGAATATTGGCTTCGTTAGGGTTTATGATGTGAAATTGTAGAGAAAGATGTGTTTTTTAGGAGAAGTACGGTGGTGAATGACTGGGTGAAGGAATAACATATGGTGGCCAGAAGAATAGAAAAAATAATCATATGTATTAAATTTATATAGGTGGCCGGAAGTGTAAACCGGGGTGTGAATAGTAGCACCCTTTAAATAATATAGCTTTTTTTCCTGAACTTGAAATTATCGCCATTTTTAGCAATCTAAACCATTACATCCCCTTTCATTAACAAAAGCATAGATAATTCACTCTATCAAATTCATAAGGTTAAAATTGATTAAACACAATCAAATGTTTACTTAACAATGGATTTCGGATTTTCTCGCGAATTTCAGGGATTGCTTAGTTTTGTTTTGTTTTCCTTTTAAATTTCGTCATTATTTAAAACTTTATCAGGTTTGAGTTTTCAAAAACTTAAATGTCCCGTAATTGTTTTTATTATTCGAATTTAACTATACAACAAAAAAATTAAATAATTTTTGCGATTTTTTTTTGATAATTTAAAGATTATGACTTTTTTAGACACATATTTGATTTTCTTTGTTACAACCTCGCGATAATATTCTTGGTTTCTTCTTCCTTTTTTGAATTAGAGTTAATAAAGATTGCGGTGTATATAGGACATTAATAAGGGATATTCAAAAAGATGTGGTATTTTCATGATATGATTAAAAAATGGTGTATTTCCGATGTATTTAGCGACACTCTAGAAAAGGATTATTATTAGTGCACTGCTAAGGATATCGCTCTTTTGATCTAACGTCGTCATCATTTTTTATCTAGGGGCATATCGGTCAACAATTGATGGTAAACCATCGCTCTAAGCCACCACAACAATGCTCTGGGGTATCACGACCAACGGTCCACCGCGAAGTTGCAGAAGTAGCTACTAAACACCATTGGATGCTCTAGAGTACTGCTCTAGGATGACACTAAACACACATCGAACAGAAAAAAAATAATCCTCTTCAACAGAAAGCTAATTATCAGCATCCAATACACACTCTGGCTGCTGTTGGATCCTTATACTCAACTAGTCACACAGAGGTTTATCCACCTTCACATATATTTTGATACTACAGGTCTGGCTGAGAAATCTTTATTTTACTACCTTCATCAACAACATAAATTCACATAAACGTTAACACACAAACATGATAGGAACAAAATAATATCTATCGTAGGTCCTCAGATGGTTACCTCGATAAGCATTGTATACTCCTACTATCCCTTTAGTGTATGATGACTACTAAACACACCCAAGGGGAAAGGGACTCCAAGTCTCGTTAAAGTCAAGACTCATGTCTCATGTATATAATGTATTGTTTTAGAACTACTATGGTACCAAACGTAAATGCTGTCTTTCACGGGCACGGTGTAACAACCCGAATTCCGACAGACCGATTTTTTTTCCTTTCAAAATTCTAATCAATTGAAACTCGTGTTGGTTGCTCTGGTATCCTACAGAAAAGACAGAGATATAAAATATATCAAAGCTCAGAAAATATCTCACAGCGGAATGGATGAAATATAATATAATCAAAATATATTCTTACCCAAATTATAATACTGTCTAACCAGTATCCAAAGCTATCATATCTCTACCATAAGTCTAACCTACGAGTATGTGATGAGGAGAGGGTTAGAACACAGGTTCTGGTGACTGGATTTAAACTATACATTTTGGATAATCCTACATATACCGTTCAATCACATTTTCTTATTTATTAGGTTAGTTGGATTAACAACACTCAAGGCTTACACACTTCATACCCATTTACTCCCCAGTGGATTAGCCTAATGAAGTATTTATGTAGCTACCCCGAATATCAAGGTACACCCCATGGTACCCCACAAGCACGGTCTCTGCCGTAACACAAAGAAATATATGTAGTCTCTCATCCTACGCCGGAGTGACATACGGACCTCTATATAACAACGCTACGTTCCGCATAGAACCGTCATCGCCATGCTACGTAAGCGTACAAACTGCCACCTTTGATCGAATCAGATCGCAGAGTAATGCTCTCGAGCCTACGATACACCACCCAGAGTGGACATGCATGTATGTAGACTTTCCCATGTGTGTATCGTCAATCATACTCGATGTCTTAACCGCGCATAACCTCTAATGTGCACCGAGTTCCGTGGCAGGGCTGTACAAGAAACACAGAACTCGGTCGGGAGCTTTACCATATCTGTACATGCCCGCCTTTAAGAGCCTCAAAATACAGATATCCTTCAGGTCTGTTTTTCATGGTGGTTATGACTCCACCTCGGCCCCTCCCTCAACTAGTAAAGACTTCAGGAGCTAAGTGACTTGCCCCTAACAAACAATCTAAACATCCAGTTGACGTCTTTCTTCAACCACCGTGCCTCGACAGTGAAAGGTGGATGGTGTCTTGGGTTTAGCTCTTGTCTTTTCGCATTCCATTGGCTGCCGATAATGGGTACCCGACGATCTACTATCCTTGTTGGTCGTGACCCTACCTCCCTGTTGAGGCGATCATCGAATCACCCTTGAGTCACCTCGTCACAGCTTTCTGACTGGAAAGCTACTTTTATAGTCAAGGCTACTCACGGGTAGTTACGCCCAGACCCAACCTCTGTAAGCACACTCCGAACACTGCACCACCACAGAGGACTACCAGGGGAAACTTCCACGTCTCAAGAAGCCACGTGCTTCCCCTTCTAGTCCTTCGGAGCAGACAAAATATTCAAATGAACGTACGCTCCCCTCGTGCCTAATGGCATCACGATGATCTACCCCATTGGGTTATTCACCCTCAAACGTGCGGACTGGTCCAAGTGCCTCATTTTAATATGTTATTTGACCCTATGTCTAAACATTCTTTTATGCACTTGCTTTATCTCATCAGGTTTCCATTTAACTTGGTTATTCTCATTCACATTGACTCCTTATTCAAGCTACCAAGTTCCTTTTGTTTATTAATTTCAGTCATATAACTTAATCCATTTAAGCCTATTAATAAGCCCACAACAAGTTTTCTCTAGATTGTGATTCAAGGTCTGTAATCCACAATCCCTTTATATTCTTGTTTGATTTCATAATTACAATAGCATGTTCTACTTAATATGTAATTAAGTATATCTCAATTCACACGTTTTCTATTTAACATGTCACTTATTATTTATGATTAAATATAACATTTCATAAGTTTGCCTCATTCTTTCTTATTTAATCATAATTCCATCACTACCACTTATCGTTGTTTACTTATTAACTTAGTTCTCTTAACTAAGGTTTACTAATAAGTTTCCTTTCCATGAATATAATTTATGTTGTCCTCATCCGTAGATTTTAGATTCTCGTTCGTATGAATAATTTTTTTACAATTAAGTAAAACTTATCTCATTACATAAGTTATTCCAATTTCCTTATTGTTTATTATAACCTAAGTTATAATACCCACTCGTCCCTAGGACAAGCCTACCTATTATATAACATTCTCATTAATGTAATTTATTTATAATAGGTTATTATCATTCCCCGTTCAGTCCAATCCTTTTACTGTTGTAACTTTCATTCAATTCCATCCATTTCCATTAATTACAATTAATGCCATTTATTTCTATCCTTTTATATACATATATTTATATATATGCTTATGTACTGGACCTCTCACATTAAGCCTACCACTTGTAGACGTTGGATTTGTCGGGCGGTTCCAGGCAGACTTCTTCCACAAGTTGACTTAACCTCATGTCTTAGCACCGTTACATGTTTTATTTACGCACTAGACCCCTCATATTAAATTAACAACTTGTGGATGCTGGATTTGCCGGGCGGTTCCGGGTAGACTTCTACCACAAGTTGAATTTAACCTCGTGTGTAGGTGCGTTACAGTTTTCTATTTACTGTAAATTTTCTATATAATTTAGGTGTGTCCATTCTTCCAAATTTTTACCGTAATCTATCATATTAAGCCCATTTCATGTCGCAAATTCTTCCTAACATGTAATTAATTTCATCTCAAAATGACATGTGATCGTCAAATCATGTTATTTTTCTAATTTAACATGTAACTATTCCAATTTCTACAATTAAGGGTTCAAGATGTCACAATTAACATGAAATTATAACAACAGTAATCGCTACACATATTTTAACAAGTTTACTTTTCAGCATGCGAACATTTCAGCACATTAAACGTTTCTGTAACAACCCGGAATTTTAGAACCAATTTAAATTTTTTGTTTTAGCTACTTTAATGGATTTTGAGAATTGAAAATGATTTATTCTAAATAATAACGATTAAAAATTTACTTAAAACGAATTTAGAACGAATAAATTTAAAACGAGCCTGAAACGGCTTGGTAGTTTGAAAATTCGATTTCTAATTTCAATTGAGTATACAAAATTCATTTTAAATTAGAATTGGACAAAACAAGAAATATTTGCATCTGTTTAATAATATCTTTCTAATTAATGTGAAAAATCTAGATTTCATAGCGAAAATTGAAAGTTATGTCCAGTTTAAAATTTAAAATAGTCGCTATGGAATTTATATATATTTTAATATAATATATAGCCCTTAAAAATCGCCATTTTGCAAACGACCTCCATTTTCAATGAAAGCACTTTTGTTGGATTCAGAATGTCAAATTATTGCTAGATTCCAATTTTCACAATTTTTGGAATTAATATGTGAGCGCAGTAAATTTAAATGCGTTCGGTACTTTCAGTTTGAATTTAATCGATTGGAAAATGACCATTTTTCAAACAGTCTCCAAATTCGACGAAATTAGTTTTGTTAGGACCGTATTGTCAAAACATAACTAGATCTATTTTTTTGGAATTTTTGGAGTTAGTATGTGGCCCCGGTAAATTAAAATGTACATTCAAATTTAATATGTATTGATTAATATTTTAATTTTTATAAAAAATGATTCAAACAGTCAAATTGACTTACAAAACATATCTCATTGCGTCCGGAATGGGGTATTTAGTTAGGAGCGACAATCATTGGGCTTGATTTGGAGTTCGGATCTGAAATTCAGTACGAAATAATTAATAGAATTAAATAATAATAAAAATACCCCCAATGAAAACCCTAGCCCCATTTATTCTGAAGCCGCCGCCAATTCATTATCTAGGGCTGAAATCGTCCCCAATTGAATCGCAATTTTCTCCAACATGGATAATCGAAATCCAAAACATATTAAAGAAATATTGTAGAGATTTCCAGCGGTTTAATTTTGTACGGGTTTGATGAAGTTTAATGGTGTGAGTTGCTCAAAATCGTGCCTCAAAGTGGAGTTATTCAGGTGGAATTTCTGGACAAGGGAGGGTGGCGAGCGGAACGCAGTGCCAGGCGATGGAGGAGGGAGGTCGGGGCCTTAACGTGGTGGTGCGCGATTGTTGAATAGTGGACCGTGGAGGAGGCGCGACGATGAAGAAGGTTGCGAGCTTTTTCCACAACCTGGAATTGGTGATCGGGGAAGAACGATAATTAGGGAAGGGGATTAAAGATTTAACTAAAAGTTAAGTATATTTTATTATTTAAATTGTGTAATTAACATATAAAATGTCATAACTATATCATACTACCTCCGAATTCGATGATTTCAGGTTCGTTGGGCTCGTCTTGACAAATACTACTCAATGGAACTGACTAGAACAAAATTTGAAGCAGTTGGAAATTTTAATTAAATTAAACATTGGGTTTAATTTAATTAAAATAATCATTTTTAATGATTTCAAAATCGATCAATGTGAGAACTTTTTCTTACTCAAATTATTTTACAGTTAAATATATAATAGGATGCAGACGGGGCTCAGAAGCCCCGACACCATTTATTGTACAAACCATGATTGTTTGTTTGGATTGTGATTGAGATTGTTATTGATCGATATTGTTGTATGCATAAAATTATTTATATAAAATATATATATATAAATTATCATGAAAATAAAATAAATATTCATTTACAAATCAGACGGTTTGTTTATGTACACCCATTTATCTGATATTGATTGGGACGATAAATTTTACATATCGCCCAACTGTAAAAATAATAATCAGTATTTTTTGTTTGAAAACCCCACATGCATATTGGGGTGATATTTGACATACACTGATCCTAATAATTAGTGGCATGTCAATCGATGGGTTGACAGGCTGTGATGAGCATTTATCATTTATTTTTAATGCTTATACAGTTGTAAATTGCACTTTGGATGATGGTTGATTGTGTATCATTATTGTTATGTACATGTGTTGTATGAAATCCGTATAAATAACATTATATGGTAATTGACTGTGTCTGATTCCAATTCAGAAATAACGAATATTTTTAAAGAACGAATATTTTAAAATAAACAAATATTTTAAAATAACGAGTATTTTGAAATAATATTCTGTAAAGGATTAAAATGAGAATTTGATGTCCGATTTTGGATGGACACAAAATTATTGAAATGTGTGAAGTGTGTTGATTAAATTTGCGCCATTTTAACGCGAACGATATTTATATCGATTTTACTCATTTTTATAATGAATATCGAAAAGGAAATGATTTCAAAATCTAATATTTTGAAAATATTATTATTTATATATTATAATGATATATAATATTCAGTTTTGATTTAAAATTGAAAATGAAGTTGGAATCGTTTTTCAAAACGAATTTAAAGCGATTTATAAAATACGTTTTAAATGGAAATCGACGAAATATATATAATGTATATATTATATATATTTAATTGCCTGAATAGAACGCGCAGCGAAGCGACCGTTCGCGAATTTCGACCGTTGACTTCGAGTTGACATTACGGGAGATCCGATCGTCGGATTCTCCTAAAACTTGAACCGTTGAGTTTGTATCGAACAGAGCTTTCCTATGAATATAAGATATTTGAAATCTAATGGTTGGATTTTAAAATATGCCCAAAACAATTTTGGAAAAGGTCGTTGTGAATGCAGTTCGATGATCGTTTATGGAAATCGACTGTACGGGCCTTGATAAAATTATTAAAAATATGAAAAAGTTATGTAAAATAATAATAAATGATTTGGAAAGAATTTGGATGAAAAATTTCGCGTTTGTAAAGATAAGAACTAGTTATTAACTTGAAATGATAATCCAATATTTTTAAATAAATAATTTGGAATGGATTTGAATGGAAATAATCTTCGGAATATTTCGATATTGGATTCCGTGATTATACAGATATTATGGAGGAATTTGGAGGATATATATATCATTATTCCTAATACGATATTTGTTGATTTCAGAATTTGATATTGAATATAAGCCGATATAATTTCTGTTTAGGGCCTTGTATTTAATATCGAATTGGATTTTGGGTTTGTCGTGCATGGTGTCTTTATTAACACTATTCTTAAACCCCGATGAGAAAAGAGTAAATATTTCAAATAAGATTTAGTGAAGTTTACCAATTAATTAATATTTATTTGGAATTGAATTAAAATTGTATTTTTGGGTTTATCGTGAACGATGTTTTAAATAACACTTGTTCTTTTACCCAATTAACAGTGAAATGTGATTTGGAATTTATAAATCTTTTTATTAAGATTTAGTGGAAATTTTCCAAAGTAAAGTTTTTCAATTTAATAAAATAAATTGGAATGAAATGGAATTCGATTTGATAATAATCGAAGTGAGCTTCTGTGGAGGAAGACTGTTAATATATATGGAATTTAAAGGGCTTTGCCATTATTCCATTTATATTATTAGTCGGTTACGGAAATTGATATCGATTATATATTGATCTGTTTTTCATGAAGATTCCATGGTTAATGGAATGTGATTTTGGGTTTATCGTGAAATGTGTTTTAAATGACATTAGTTCTTTAACTCAGTTAAAGACAGGATTACATGGCTAACATTGTATTTCGAACTGTATTCATTGATCTCTGCTAAATATATATCTGTTTGATGGCGGAGAATTTATTCTCTTTCTTAACACCCTTCTCTGAGACGTACGGGCTTAGAGGTTATAGATTGGCAGAAATCAATGGTACGGTAGGGATTATCGATGTGGCATGTTTGGCTTTCCAAAGTTAAATAATGATTAATAATGATTTTTGAGAAGCTTAAAACTAAGTGTAGTTTTAATGAATCTTTAATTAGATTGAAATGTGAATGTGATAATTTAAATTATCAAATTTGGGAAATGATCGAGAATGGAGTATCATCAGTTTTGCTCCAACCGATAGTTAAATCTTTAATCAGATTTAAACGGGAAATGGTAATTAATTTTTACCGATAACACAGTGGTGTTAGATATGGAGTATCACCAGTTTTTCTCTATGGGATGAATAGGTTGGATTGGGATAATAAAAGAAATGATTACTTCGGTATGGCTCGTTAATCCCGACTAGATAGATAAACCTTAGTTTGGTTTAGAATTGAAAAGATAATGAAATCTTTTGAAATGATATCCAAAGGAAGATTAAAAGATAAATTTAAAAGAATTTATCTTTGATAAAATTAATGGGAACCTTTCCCTAAAGATAAGAATATTTGAATAAAATAATATTCTGGATTGGAATGTGGCGTATGTTGTGTTTTTAAGCACTTGATAATAAAATACGCGAGTTATTCGGAATGATTGGGTTTATCCCATTATGAATAACTGATTTGACGATAAGTCGACGATGAAGACGGTAGTTGAAGACCGGACATCTTCACATCATTTGGATGATTACTGATGTCTTGATTGGGCTGTACACCCAAGACGAGGTAATAAGTGGTGATCGTCTAGACGTACTTGGAGATCGACTGGATATGCGAGGACTCTCTATAGTATTGGACATATAGGACGAGGAATAAGGTGCCTCCGATCTCGTTCAGACTCAGAACGAACTTGTAAATGGATGTGTTTATGACATTGGATTTTATTCTGTGTTGATTGATCTCTATTAAATATATATCTGTTTGGCGGCGGAGAATTTATTCTCTTGCTTAACACCCTTCTCTGAGATGTACGAGCTCAGAGGTTATATATCGATAGACATCAGTTGCATGTCATGAATTGTCAGTGTAGCATCCTAAAATGCAAATGATCAAGGCTTCTGTTGAAAAGCGGAGTCTTGTGGTTGATGATCAAAGCACGACTTTAAATAGCATAACTTTGTGTATAGCGTTAATTCGCGAGCCTCACACCCCGGTATGAACCAGAAACAAGAGAAGACTACAAGGAGAACATGCGTTTCTTTCTAGCTAGGAGTGGTGTCATGGTATGGAGCCTAGACATTTTTACTTATGTGGATGATGGAAAGCAAGACACCTCAGATATATCGATCACTACGGGGCCGATGGATGGATATGGTCAACATACTGACCTGATTTACGCACCATAGGACGGGAAAACGTATTGTTTAGGAATTACCAATCCTCAAACGTAAGAGAGAACCGGCCCTGAAGATCCAAGGTGCAGTTGCGGCAGATCCCGAGACATAGGCTAGATTATCTCGAATTCAGTAAGGATGATCCCTTGCCTTGGTTCATGATGGAAATCCAATTTCCAATACAACATTTCGGTTTTAGTTGTATAACTATTATGGCGACATAGTAGCATGAGATACTATGCCATCTATGATTGATACATTTATATTTGAAGTTGTTTTTGACACTATACACTTATTATAGTATCAAATGATTTGTTTTAAAATGTATCAAGCATTATTTGGCTATTATAAGGTAAAATTCTATCCTCCGGCTTGTATTGCATTGTGTGATGAGACCTGTGTCTTATAATAGCTTCATTTTCTAAAATTAGCATTGCGCTATTTGTTTTATGCACTAGTATTCTTGGGAGAAAACCCGTTCCGTGTTATACGGCGTGGTCCCTTGATTTGTCAAATTTTAAAGTAAAAGTTTTTAAATAACTATTTTAGTTCTCACACCAGTCACATGGCTGACCTGGAGTTTATTATTTTAACCTAAACTCTGGATTCCCCTATTGTCCACACGGTAGCTAGTAGTTTTAATTTTGCAGATATTATATTCATAGGATCCTGGTTTACAGCTGGAGCGATAATCAGAAAGCTCTATATCCATATATTTCTTTCAGTTGTGTTATGTATTATTTTTCCGCTGTTTTGTAATTTGAATCTCTGATATTTATCAAATTTATATTATTTATTCATACTCCGTTATATTCTTGTACTCTGATGTAATTGTGGTAATAAGCAATGAAATGTTCTTCCGTTTGTGTTCTGATTTGTCGTGCTCTCAACTCAATCCGGGCTGTCCCGTACGGGCGAGTTTGGGTCGATTCATCGCCCAGACACCTTGTTTTACGGCCAGCCTATCAACGGTTATAGCCTTAAATGGCTTTGGGCAGTGTATGCTTCTATGCATGGGAGGTGCATCGTCAGTGTAGCCTGCTCATAGTGGGAGGTGCACGCACACACACACACACACACATATATATATATAGTTGGAGGGGCACGTACAGCCTGGTCTGTGGGTCGTGCACGATATTTGGTTGCATACTTGTTTGTATGCATTGTTATATTTTGGAATTCATATTTCTAAAGATTTTGGTTTGAGATCCCAAAGTGAAATCTACTTTGATATGAAGGTTAGATATGTATTTCAAATGATTTGAAATAAGAATCAGGAAATAAAGTCCAAAGAAATAATTTCTGTAAAGTGAATTGGATTTGGAAAATCAAAGTGTGGTGATTAATTGTAACACCCCGAATTTCAATTAACACTAATGGTTAGTAATTAAAGTATAATTAACCTCAGATATGAGAATCGGGGGAAACGGGCTGCGTCATTGCGTTCGTCTCGGAAAAATACGCAGAATAGAGTCCGAAATTTTGTAAATCGGAGTCCGTATGGCCCAGTTATGGCCCAAAGAAGTTTTCAGAAAATTCAAAGTTAAAAACAGATTTAAAATTCAGTTCTAAAACAAGTTTGGAGCCAAAAGCGGAAAGGGCGGGAAAGTTCCCGCCTAGCCCCGTGTCGACAGGCATGTCGACAGGGGTGTCGACAGCCCTGTCGACAGGGGTGTCGACACAGGGTGTCGGCCCTGTTGATCTGGGTGCACCAGATCTGGTTTTTGGGTTAGTCTTGGGCTGTGTTCTAGAGATTTCCGAAATCTAAGGGTCCTAATCTAATCTAGGGTTAATCTAAGGGCCTAAAACACTCACCTAATCTATAAATACACCCTAAACCTACCCTAATCCATACTAAAAATAGAATTGAGGGCTACATGCCGCCAAATTAAATCTTAGAAGGAGCCTCCACTAATTTATGAAGAGGGTTGCAAGCTAATCACTCTCTAATCAACCTCTAATCCATTCTAAGCATCTTAATCTTCTTCATTTGGAGTGCAAATTTGCTAGTTGTGAGTTTCTATCACTTTAATGATCAATTACTAAACTAAGTAGATGAGATATGATGAGATCATATGGTTTTGTTTGGGGATTAATGGATTTTAAGTCATATGACATAATGTTAGTTTGCTAATGTATGTGGGTTATGCAAGTTTTGTGTTTTGTGATCATATGATTAATATGCAAGTTACATGTATGATAAAATGCAAGTTACATGTATGATAATTATGCAAGTTGTATGTTTCTTCATATGCAAGTATGTTATGCAAGTTCATATGCAAGTTGTATGTTTCTTCATATGCAAGTATGTTATGCAAGTTCATATGCAAGTTTATGAGTTTATATGCAAGTATGTTATGCAAGTTCATATGCAAGTTTACGAGTTTATATGCAAGTATGTTATGCAAGTTCATATGCAAGTTTATGAGTTCATATGCAAGTATGTTATGCAAGTTCATATGCTAGTTTATGAGTTTATATGCAAGTATGTTATGCAAGTTCATATGCAAGTTTATGAGTTTATATGCAAGTATGTTATGCAAGTTCATATGCAAGTTTATGAGTTTATATGCAAGTATGTTATGCAAGTTCATATGCAAGTTATGTGACATATTATATGCAAGTCATGTATTTGTTAATATGTAAGTTTATGTGACATGTTATACAACATTATATGCAAGTTATGTGACATGTTGTGCAAGTTCATATGCAAGTTATGTGGTTGTTAATATGCAAGATGGCACCTTTGAAACATGTTCATACATATGCAAGTTGACACCTTTTATATGTGTTATGTCATGAGAACGAAATCACGTGGGAACGATGGGGTTAATTCAATGCATAAGTTAATAAGATTGTGTGAAATTAATATAATTATGCATAACATAAAATAAATGAACATAGTATGGGAATTTGCCTATTAAGTTAGGTGTACCCACACTTTGGAGTTGGGAATTTGCCTATTAAGTTAGGTGTACCCATATTCCTAAAATAAACATGATAATTAACACAAATTATGGGGGTGATTAATTAGGAGTAATTAATCGATTAAGACACGAGGTTGGACCCGTTTGTAGTGTAAGACTGCCCGGAGTTTACCGGCTTAACCAGGCATCTACAAATGACGGTCCAATGTGAGGGGTCTTAATCATAAATTAAATACGTAACAAGGGTAAATGACACGAGGTTGGACCCGTTTGTAGTGTAAGACTGCCCGGAACCTACCGGCTTAACCAGGCATCTACAAATAACGGTCCAATGTGAGGGGTCCTTTACACGGTTACGGTGTTAATCAATTAAGAAACACTTAACCAGATAATCATGTAGTGGGGCATGGGGGTTAAGTGGGTACCTTGGGTGGTATGTGGAAATTGCTAGTGGTTGCCAATAGAAAATATGATTAAATACTTAACCAAGAGGAAACATGTAATTAAACATGATTAAAGGGTTAAGTGGGAAACACTAGTGTGTGGGCCAAGCTTAGGGGGATGGCTTGTGCTGGGGGCCCATTTCAACCAATATCCCAAACGTATCTTAGTGGGCTCGACTCTAGTCGAGTGACGGGACACGCATATTGGGCTTGACTATAAGAGGCCAAAATGGGTTAGCGGTGGCAACGCATGACCAACGGGTTTCATATGCGTGTGTGGACCCGGGCTGGTAAATAAGACGTTGTTGCATCGTGTAGATATAAGCCGTGCACCGTTAATTTTATCAGGTTGCCACGTTGGGGAATGGTACACCCCACGGTGGGGCCAGCACGGGTATCTACGTTAGGGAGCCGATCGAATGGGGAGTAGTGTGTACACCTAGTGGATTGTAGGGCCCTGTGGCGTCTACTCCGTCACCTAGGGGTACGCGAGAACTATTAAGTTAATTTTATAAGCCCAGGGGTGGGATCAACCTTTAAGTTAGGAACGACTGGTGTGGTGCATTTTAGTAATTTACCTTTGGAAGGGTAGATGCGTCTTTATCGTTTATCTTAGTTTAGTTGACTGCTTAGTGTAGCCATTCATCCCCATTAGTTACCGTATATCAGTTTATGTCTTCTCTGGTTACTTTAACGATTGTATTGTTAAAGTTATAGGACTCGCTCAGACTTATGTCTGACCCCGTTGTTTTTATCTTTTTTCCCAACCCTCAGGTCCTACGGTGGATCCTAGCAGTAGTGGAGCTTGATCGGATTGCTGTTCCAGTCTTTAGGAGCTCGGATAGATGTAAAGCTCCAGTTACCCAGTTATCTTTTCTTTTGTTTTGGCTATTGTATGAGAGTGGGATTATGTACTTCTTTATTTTGATGGATATTGTACTTGACTTTTATTGTGGTTTTATGATGTAACCAGACATGTTTTACTTCCGCTGTTATGAGATGATGTTTTAAAATTTCAAGTACTATTTATATCTGTCTTGTTGTAATTTTTCTGTTCTATATTCACTAAAATACTCCACCGATGCTATGGCATTCCCTTAGTGAGTGATCATAGCGGGAGTGGGGTGTTACACGTGGTATCAGAGCTTAAGGTTACCGGAACAGATAAATTTTTGAGAAAAATACATTTTTTTTTAGAAAATAGTAAAGGTATTTTTTTTGGAAAAAGTATTTTCAAAAACATGTCTTTTAAGAGAAAAGTTTTTGAAAAAGAAAAGCATAATCCCCAATAGCCATATCTTTATCTTTCGGAATCTCCTTTTTGAATCTTTCCTCTTTCGTTTCAGCATGGCTGAAGATCTTAACATCCCGGAGGGCTTAGTTATACCCCTATGGTATAGGAGGTTACAAGAGGCTAGGGCCGCGGCTGCGGGTCCAGCCAATGCTACTACACCAGAGGCAACCGCTCCTCCTCCTCAGCCTAGAGTGGATAATTTTGCTAAGATTTGCAAGGAGTTCAAAGCTATAGGAGGAAAACCTTTTCTAGGTTCAGAGACTTTCGTAGAGGCTAGAGATTGGCTTAAGGAAGTGGAAGAGTTGCTAGATATCTTTGAAGTGGAAGAGGGAAAGAAAGTCAAGTTGGCGGCTTGGTTAATGAAGGGAGAGGCCTCATTCTGGTGGGAGGTCACTAATGGAGAACGCCCTGTTGACTCTTGGGCAGATTTCAAGCAAAGGTTTGGGGCTAAGTTTTTCTCAATGACGGAAGAGAATCTGTTTATGGAGAAGTTCTTGAATTTGAAGCAAGGGAGTCTCACGGTGAAAGAATATGTCAACAAATTCAATCAATTAGCAAGGTTTGGCATAGAGTTGGTGAATACACCGGAGAAGAAGGCTTTGAGGTTCGTTAGAGGCTTGAACGAACCATTGCAAGGAATAGCTATGACTCACATTCCTATGGGGGCCACCTTTGAGAAGCTTGTCTACATGGCACTTATGCATGAGGATGATAAGAGTTCTAAGACACCAGAGAAGAAGGGGGATCAGAAGAAACCGCAATAACAACAACAAGGCAAGGGTGGAAAAGGCAATGGTGACAAGGGGAAGAAGAAGAAGTGCTTCAATTGTGGGACCCCAGGCCACCTCAGCAAGGATTGTCGCAAAAAGAAGAAGACCGGTTGCTTTCATTGTGGTGAAGCAGGACATCTTGTGAAGGACTGCCCAAAGAAGGGGCAGAAGACGAGGTCTACCTCGGGAGGTTAGGTGCAAGCTCTTATGGCACCACCTCAGGCAGGGGGCAAGTTCAGGCTCTCTCAGTTCCACCGATTCAGCAGAGAGGTAGAACTATTTCCGTTGAAAGTCTGGTTTTTCTGTTTGATCATCCAGTTCGTACTTTGTTTGACTCTGGCGCATCGCATTCTTTTATCTCATCATCGTTAGTTGAGTCACTGCACTTAGACACCAGTCTAGTTGATGATCCCTTGGTTGTTTCAAACCCAATTGGGGGCTCCATATATCTGTCTATGATATGTTTGGGTTTGAAGATTTCTATACTTAGCGTTGAGTTTGGATGTGATGCTTTTGTATTGGGCTTCACGGGCTATGGGTTGATTTTGGGCATGGACTGGTTATCCAGTAATGGTGCCGTTCTTGATTGTGAAAGGAGAGTTGTCAGGCTTATGACCCGTTGGGTAATACTCTCGAGATCTCTTGTAATCCCATGGAATCTGTTTTGCTAAGTTATCTTGAATCGCTCGATGCTTCGGTCGAGAGTTTGCATTCTGTCAGAGTGGTCCGGGAATATCCGGATGTGTTTGAAGAGGTGAAGGGTTTGCCTTCGAAGCGGGAGATAGATTTCCGAATTTATTTGGTGGATAATGCCAAACCAGTGTCTTTGCCAATGCGCCACATGGCTCCTCGTGAGAGAAGAGAACTTCATAAGCAAGTAGGGGAGTTGCTTGAGAAGGGGTTCATAAGGCAAAGTATATCGGAGTGGGGAGCTCCAGTAGTGTTTGCCACGAAGGCGGATGGGTCCCTCAGACTTTGTGTGGATTATAGAGAACTTAATAAGCTCACGAAGAAGAATAGACACCCATTACCGAGGATAGATGATCTCTTTGATCAGTTGGTTGGCGCCTCAGTGTTTTCGCAGATGGACTTAGCTACAGGGTTTCATCAGTTAAGAGTGGCGGAGGACAGTATAGAGAAGACTGCTTTCCGGACTCCGGATGGTTTTTATGAGTGGCTTGTGATGCCATTTGGGTTGACAAACGCCCCTGCATACTTTGTTGATCTAATGAGTAGAGTGTTCAGAGAGTATCTGAATAAGTTTGTAGTAGTCTTTGTGGATGACATCTTGGTCTTTTCCAAGAGTGAAGAAGAGCATGCCTTACATCTCAGAGAAGTGTTGGAGACTCTTCGAGCACATAGTCTTAAAGCTAAATTCTCTAAATGTCATTTTTGGAGAAGAGAAGTGCGATTCTTAGGGCATGTGGTCTCTAAGGAAGGGATAGCTGTGGATCCCGCAAAGATAGTATTTATCCAGGATTGGAAAGTTCCTAGAAATGCTACCGAATTAAGAAGTTTCTTGGGGTTGGCAGGATATTATAGAAAGTTCATCAAGGACTTCGCGAAGATATCAGCCCCATTAACCCGCTTGACGAAGAAGAATCTGGTTTTCTCATGGGACGTAGATTGTGATGATGCTTTCCGACGGTTAAAGAGAGCTTTGACCACCGCTCCAGTTTTAGTGCTTCCAGATGGGAGTAAGCCGTTTGTTGTTTATACCGATGCTTGTGGGACAGGATTAGGCGCAGTCTTGATGCAGGAGGGAAGGGTAATAGCCTATGGAGGGAGGCAATTGAGAGTGCATGAGAAGAATTACCCTACCCATGATCTAGAGTTGGCCGCGATTGTTTTCGCACTTAAGTCTTGGCGCCATTATCTTCTTGGTGAGAGATTCGAGTTGTTCACTGACCATAAATCATTGAAGTACTTATTCTCTCAGAAGGATTTAAACTTAAGACAGCAAAGGTGGATGGAGTTCTAAGCATCCTATGATTTCGAGATAGCGTATACCCCTGGCAAGGGTAACGTAGTGGCGGACGCCTTGAGTAGAAAAAGGCTATCTTTGAGTCCATTGTTCGTGGAACGGCGAAGCTTGGAGTTTCTTTCTTTGTTCAACTTCAGACCTTCTGTTGACTTTGTACCTGGTTTGTTAGCATCCTTGGAGGTTAGACCTACTCTTTTGGGACGGATTGACGAGGCTCAGCGAGACGACCCACAGTTGGTTGAGTTGGTAGAGAAGCTTATAAGGGGGGAGTCATCCAGCCATTTAGGTAGATACACCATAGATGATAGGGGATGGTTGCATAGAGACGGTAGACTTTGTGTACCGCAAGATGAGGGTTTGAAGAAGGTTATTTTGGATGATGCACATCGTTCAAGGATGACTATTCATCCCGGTGGAGACAAAATGTACCAAGACATGAAGAGAGTTTTCTTCTGGGCCGGTATGAAGAAAGATGTGGCCGAGTATGTGGCTAGATGCTTAGTGTGCCAACAAGTTAAAGCGGAGCAAAGGAAACCCGGTGGGTTGCTACACCCATTGGAAGTTCCGCAATGGAAGTGGGATAGTGTCTCGATGGATTTCATCGATGGGTTACCGAGATCGAGGAAGGGCAATACGAGAATTTGGGTTGTGGTAGACAGACTTACCAAGAGTGCCCATTTTATACCCGTGAAGAGTAAGAGGACCGCTCCATGGCTTGCTTCAGTCTATGTTAGAGAGATTGTTAGATTGCATGGCGTACCATCCAGCATTGTGAGTGATCGAGATCCTATCTTCACTAGTGAGTTTTGGAGAAGTTTGCAAGAGGCGGTAGGGACTCAGTTGTGTTTGAGCACCGCATATCATCCTCAGACGGACGGTCAGACCGAGAGGGTGAACCGTATCTTAGAAGATCTCTTGAGGCTTTGTATCTTGGATTTTGGAGGTACATGGGAAGAACATCTTCCTTTGGTGGAGTTCGCATACAATAACAGCTTTCAGTCTAGTATTGGCATGGCACCTTTCGAAGCTCTTTATGGAAGGCCTTGTCGATCTCCTACATGTTGGTGGGAATCTACGGATAAGATTTTGCTTGGGCCAGATATGGTTAGAGAGACTTCAGAGAAGATTGATTTGATTCGAAGAAGGATGAAAGCAGCGCAAGATAGACAGAAATCTTATGCGAATCGGAGAAGGACGGATCTTGAGTTTGAGGTTGGGGACATGGTTTTTGTCAAAGTATCTCCGTTGAGAAATGTTGCTCGCTCTGGGTCCGTTGGGAAGTTAGCACCGAGGTTTGTTGGGCCGTTTCCTATTAAGGAAAGGATTGGACGGATGGCATATAAGGTGGAGTTGCCCGACAGACTTAGTGGTGTTCATGATGTATTCCATGTATCACATCTGAGGAAGTGCTTACATGAGACCGCAGAGGTGGTAGAGCCGAGCTTGCTTAGAGATGTAGAGGTAGAGCGTGATGCGACGATTCGACGAGCTCCTACTCGCATCCTTGGGTCAGAAACTAGGAAGTTGAGGAACAGAGAAGTTCAGCTATTTAAAGTGCAATGGGGAGATGACGGAAGCAATGCTACTTGGGAGACGGAAGCGAAGATGCGTTCTTTGTATCCATTTCTTTTTGAGAGTATGTCTTTTAACTTCTCCTTTATCGCTTGCCTAGTACTTATCTTATCTTTAGTATGTCCTCTCGTTAGTACTGTTTGACCTTTAGATAAGGTAAACCTATGGTTGAAACATGTGTTTGAGACATGTTATGGTTGATGGATGCACGTGGATGCAAGTGTTTGCTAGTGGTTGCTCGTGGATGCATATACACACACATTAGGCACTAGATCGGCTCAGTCACTTCATGTTGTATATCGCATAAATGGATGTGGTAGTTAGATTGATGGATGTATCATGGCTGTGTTATCATGTGGATGATGCATTTTTGTGTATGGTTGTGCACTCATATAGAAATTGTATGTGTCAATAGGGTTTCGCATACATATTGGATGCATGGCACTATCATGGTTTGCATTAAGGAGGTCGACTGAATCAGTAGACCGCCTGATTTTGCATTAGTATACGGACATATACACACACTTTCTGCATATGTTCATACATCATTAGAAGTTTCTAAGGATAATGGTTGCTTGTGGTTGATGGTTTAGTAGATGGTTGTTTGGTTGGTAGGATACGTTCTTCTTGACTTAGAGATTTCGAGGACGAAATCCTTTAAGTAGGGGAGAATGTAACACCCCGAATTTCAATTAACACTAATGGTTAGTAATTAAAGTATAATTAATCTCAGATATGAGAATCGGGGGAAACGGGCTGCGTCATTGCGTTCGTCTCGGAAAAATACGCAGAATAGAGTCCGAAATTTTGTAAATCGGAGTCCGTATGGCCCAGTTGTGGCCCAAAGAAGTTTTCAGAAAATTCAAAGTTAAAAACAGATTTAAAATTCAGTTCTAAAACAAGTTTGGAGCCAAAAGAGGAAAGGGCGGGAAAGTTCCCGCCTAGCCCCGTGTCGACAGGCATGTCGACAGGGGTGTCGACAGCCCTGTCGACAGGGGTGTCGACACAGGGTGTCAGCCCTGTTGATCTGGGTGCACCAGATCTGGTTTTTGGGTTAGTCTTGGGCTGTGTTCTAGAGATTTCCGAAATCTAAGGGTCCTAATCTAATCTAGGGTTAATCTAAGGGCCTAAAACACTCACCTAATCTATAAATACACCCTAAACCTACCCTAATCCATACTAAAAATAGAATTGAGGGCTACATGCCGCCAAATTAAATCTTAGAAGGAGCCTCCACTAATTTATGAAGAGGGTTGCAAGCTAATCACTCTCTAATCAACCTCTAATCCATTCTAAGCATCTTAATCTTCTTCATTTGGAGTGCAAATTTGCTAGTTGTGAGTTTCTATCACTTTAATGATCAATTACTAAACTAAGTAGATGAGATATGATGAGATCATATGGTTTTGTTTGGGGATTAATGGATTTTAAGTCATATGACATGATGTTAGTTTGCTAATGTATGTGGGTTATGCAAGTTTTGTGTTTTGTGATCATATGATTAATATGCAAGTTACATGTATGATAAAATGCAAGTTACATGTATGATAATTATGCAAGTTGTATGTTTCTTCATATGCAAGTATGTTATGCAAGTTCATATGCAAGTTTATGAGTTTATATGCAAGTATGTTATGCAAGTTCATATGCAAGTTTATGAGTTTATATGCAAGTATGTTATGCAAGTTCATATGCAAGTTTATGAGTTCATATGCAAGTATGTTATGCAAGTTCATATGCAAGTTTATGAGTTTATATGCAAGTATGTTATGCAAGTTCATATGCAAGTTTATGAGTTTATATGCAAGTGTGTTATGCAAGTTCATATGCAAGTTTATGAGTTTATATGCAAGTATGTTATGCAAGTTCATATGCAAGTTATGTGACATATTATATGCAAGTCATGTATTTGTTAATATGTAAGTTTATATGACATGTTATACAAGATTATATGCAAGTTATGTGACATGTTGTGCAAGTTCATATGCAAGTTATGTGGTTGTTAATATGCAAGATGGCACCTTTGAAACATGTTCATACATATGCAAGTTGACACCTTTTATATGTGTTATGTCATGAGAACGAAATCACGTGGGAACGATGGGGTTAATTCAATGCATAAGTTAATAAGATTGTGTGAAATTAATATAATTATGCATAACATAAAATAAATGAACATAGTATGGGAATTTGCCTATTAAGTTAGGTGTACCCATACTATGTGTTGGGAATTTGCCTATTAAGTTAGGTGTACCCACACTTTGGAGTTGGGAATTTGCCTATTAAGTTAGGTGTACCCATATTCCTAAAATAAACATGATAATTAACACAAATTATGGGGGTGATTAATTAGGAGTAATTAATCGATTAAGACACGAGGTTGGACCCGGGCATCTACAAATAACGGTCCAATGTGAGGGGTCCTTTACACGGTTACGGTGTTAATCAATTAAGAAACACTTAACCAGATAATCATGTAGTGGGGCATGGGGGTTAAGTGGGTACCTTGGGTGGTATGTGGAAATTGCTAGTGGTTGCCAATAGAAAATATGATTAAATACTTAACCAAGAGGAAACATGTAATTAAACATGATTAAAGGGTTAAGTGGGAAACACTAGTGTGTGGGCCAAGCTTAGGGGGATGGCTTGTGCTGGGGGCCCATTTCAACCAATATCCCAAACGTATCTTAGTGGGCTCGACTCTAGTCGAGTGACGGGACACGCATATTGGGCTTGACTATAAGAGGCCAAAATGGGTTAGCGGTGGCAACGCATGACCAACGGGTTTCATATGCGTGTGTGGACCCGGGCTGGTAAATAAGACGTTGTTGCATCGTGTAGATATAAGCCGTGCACCGTTAATTTTATCAGGTTGCCACGTTGGGGAATGGTACACCCCACGGTGGGGCCAGCACGGGTATCTACGTTAGGGAGCCGATTGAATGGGGAGTAGTGTGTACACCTAGTGGATTGTAGGGCCCTGTGGCGTCTACTCAGTCACCTAGGGGTACGCGAGAACTATTAAGTTAATTTTATAAGCCCAGGGGTGGGATCAACCTTTAAGTTAGGAACGACTGGTGTGGTGCAGTTTAGTAATTTACCTTTGGAAGGGTAGATGCGTCTTTATCGTTTATCTTAGTTTAGTTGACTGCTTAGTGTAGCCATTCATCCCCATTAGTTACCGTATATCAGTTTATGTCTTCTTTGGTTACTTTAACGATTGTATTGTTAAAGTTATAGGACTCGCTCAGACTTATGTCTGACCCCGTTGTTTTTATCTTTTTTCCCAACCCTCAGGTCCTACGGTGGATCCTAGCAGTAGTGGAGCTTGATCGGATTGCTGTTCCAGTCTTTAGGAGCTCGGATAGATGTAAAGCTCCAGTTACCCGGTTATCTTTTCTTTTGTTTTGGCTATTGTATGAGAGTGGGATTATGTACTTCTTTATTTTGATGGATATTGTACTTGACTTTTATTGTGGTTTTATGATGTAACCAGACATGTTTTACTTCCGCTGTTATGAGATGATGTTTTAAAATTTCAAGTACTATTTATATCTGTCTTGTTGTAATTTTTCTGTTCTATATTCACTAAAATACTCCACCGATGCTATGGCATTCCCTTAGTGAGTGATCATAGCGGGAGTGGGGTGTTACATTAATCTTAATGGGTAGATTGGGATATTGCATGTTGATTGATTCATAATAGATCCATATTTCTATTATTGGTAGTTGTGTATTCACTAATATTCATGGGAGGAAACCCATTTCGTGACATGCGACGTGGTCCCGTGATTTACCTTATTTTAAAGTAAAGTTTAATAACTATTTTAGTTCTCATACCAGTCACATGACTGACCTGGAGTTTATTGGTTTAACCTAAACTCTGTTATGTATTTAAAAGTAATTTAAATCTCTGATATTTTCTGATGTATATTATTTACTCATACTCTGTTGTATTCTTTTACTCTGATGTAATTGTTGTAATAAGCAATGAAATGTTCTATTGTTTGAGTCCCGCATTGTCGTGTTCTCAACTCAATCCGGGCTTTCCCGTAAGGGCGAGCTTGGGTCGCTTCACCAATCTTCAGCATATGAATTTCCAACATATTAATATTTTAGCATATTAATATCTCAACATGTCATATTAGCATTTGAACACCTTTAATCATTCTAACAGATTTACATTACAGATTAACAAGGAATGTCAAACGATAATATATCATTATCAAAAATGATATAACTTAAATCCACTCACCTGATTTGCTTTCCAAATTGTGATGCCCCACGTTCGTTAATGTCACTCACTAAGGGAATGCATTAAGTTTCGTGAATCGTTATTGTAACGTCCTGCCTTTTTGACCGTTTCAAATCGATAATTAAACCAATTTAAAACGTTCAAATTGACGGACCGTTATTTAGCTTATCTAGTTTAAAGACAGAACCAACACACAGAATAAATAAATAACATGGTATTGAAGAGCGAAATAATCTTTTATCTATAATCAAATTTTTTGATAAAAGAATTTCTGTACATCGGAATGAAATATACAGTTTAAATACAAAAGAATTATTTACTATTTAAAATCTTCAGAGTGTGCATCTTTGGAATCCCCAGCTTCGCCAATATTCGAATCCTAAGCCGTAATCTTTAAATCTGAAATGATCAGGTCTGACCCGAGCGTTCCATGCAAAAACACAAAACACTCCAGTCAGGATTAATCATTTGTTCAAGTAAATTATCTTCAATATAAACTGAAGTATAATAGTTAATCCTAGCACATTGTTAACTCTAAGTATATTCAATATTTACTTAGCATAGCATAAACACAACAACAGGTAAATGGGATGAATCTTTAAGTGACATGTGCATGTATATAAATAGCATCATGTATTCACTCATAGGCATGTGCACAACAGCATGCAATGAGATGGCTTTTTAAGTGGTATGTGAATGTATATTTTAATTTTCAATTCAAATACAAGTAAGAACTAGACAAGGAGGAAGACGTGAACAACAATTGAGAAGAGTATAAATAAATTTCCTAGTTATGTATATTTCATCTCATGTCAGGCTTTGATGTTCCAGTTTGGTTTGTGACATCGTGCACCACAAGCGCTCATATAACATCATGTAAAGAACAGAACCAAATGCTCTCATATAGGTCAGTGCAAACAAATATTAAGTTACCAACATATCCAAATGCAAAAGCAGTATAGGTCTTAAAACATGTTGGCACACAAAGACTACTGGAATGCAATGAAGTAATTGAAGTACTGTAGCTTTTACACTAAACCATCTGCCTTAACGTTTTCAAATTTTAAAATCAAACCGGCATGTATACTAGTGGTGATTTCCTAAACAAATATGAGTTTAAAATTTTAAGCCAACCATGACTCAAGTAGCAATAGTATTAACAAAGCTCAGGTGCATGAACATAGTTATGCATTTCGGCTTTACAAAGATATAGATAGACCGGGACTGAAACTCCTTTTCATATGTAGGTATATTAAATATATGGAAGCACACCAGTATGAAGAATATGGGCTTATAATCCTAATCACAAATATCTTTTCTTTCTATTTCACTTATATTGTTAAGTTTACCTTTCACCCATATTTTCTTTTACTGTCTACAAAATGAAGTAAATCCAAAATTAAAATGATGCCACTGAATGTATACTGCAAATCAAGGTCAAAGTTTATAATCAAAACACCAATAATAACTACTAAAGGACATAGTCAGTAACAACTAAAACGGATATTCACAAACAACCTTTTTTTATACACATATTGGTGACAATACATGTTGAAACGCATCTGGAAAGCCCATTTTGATTTGAACTTAAAAGATTAAAACATTAAATATATGCGTCCTCATCTTACCGAATTTTGTTCTTTGCAATTATATGTAGAAAAACATTCTAGAAAGAGAAAAGGAGACATGAAGCCCTTAGCCAAAAAATGGAACCACACTTCCACATTTGTGCAATAATAATTTATTAGGCTTAATTTTTGTATAATGAGAATACAAACGTTTGTTGGGACAAATGGAATCTCCCGATAGAGCTACTCAACCCAAAAAAGCTAATCGTTAAAGTTGATGCATGGTACAACCAACAACTTGATGAGATTAAACATGTCTGTGTGTCTCCCTCACATATTATCGTATGTGAGTAATTGTCCACAATTTTCTGTTATATATATATATTTCTTTTCTTTTATATTTTTTTCCTTCTAAACCCAGTTACCTATTCCCATGAATAAACGAAATGATATGGACGTCGTGATTAAAACAATTCAAGAGCATCTTAACATTTACATGCGGCCTTATACATATGCACAGTAATACAGGCTGGCTAATCAATAATCGGCAGAGAAAAAAATGAACAGAGCATCAATTAAACAGTGTGTAGCAGCTTCACATATCTTGACTGAATCTTGTTATCGTAATATTTCTCCTATGCATGAGTGCTGTTGTGAACTCGGTTTAATGTAAGTGTTAACATCATCAAAATAACTATCATAGGAATTATGAGTTCCACCTAAACTTTGAACTAACATTTACAAGGATAGTTACCCAAACTTGTATGATCAACATGCCATTTAAAACATAGAATGGCAAGGGTACCAGGGTACCAATACTTATATATTATTACAAGATTCTGTTATCCATTAAACTTTATTTAAACGGCAAACCAGTAATATATCCTAACACAACATGCACTTCAACCTATGTGTGAGTTACGGTCATGGAATTGTAACTATGGGGAATATACAAGCAAGGCTACAACAAGTACTTAAACAAGTTTGCATATGTTAAGGGAGCCCATATATATGTTTAACGCAACAAATCATCTAACAGGAAGTTAAGGGGACCAAGACGGTAAATTCAAGTGATACTCAAATGGCAACAGCACAACACCTAGGCCAAGAAAAACTGAAGATAAATCACTTGAAACAAGAATTAATCGTGAGTCGAAACTCACCTATAATACCGAAGAACAAACGACAGACGATGGTTTCAATTGAAAGGCGATAACTTGTGGTGCTTTAAACGACCTCGACCGATAATTAGGCGATTGCGGTGAGGTTGTGGGTGATCGAGCTTCGGTTTGGTGGGTTTTAAACACGAGAAGGGCTTCGACGATGGCGAGTGTTGTGTGTGGCACCGCGACTTTGGAAGTGATGCAGATCTGGTTTTTGACAAGGCGACAAGCTGGGTCGATGGCTCACCAGTCGATGTAGGGAGGAATGAAGACGATGGTTGCCATCGTTTCAATTTAGGGATTAGCAGAATTTGTGCTTCGACCATTTAATTAAAAGGGAAAGATTTTGCTGAAGAATTTGAGGGACTGACTTGGGGAGAACAAATTTCCTTTTGCTGATGGAAAAATGGACGAGGGCTCGATTTTTATAGAAGGAGAATTGTGAAGATAAGAACGATGTTCCATCATAGATTATAGGGTTGCAGTGTGCTTTTCAGACATAGGTAAGGTTGGTATATGCGAGTTTATCTGAGGGAGGTAATATTTGGGTAAAATTAAATATTGATTCCTACCGCAAACTAACACGAAGCGCTCTAAATTCGTACCGTAAATTCTTCTTGAACGCTTAATATTCTTACTACCAACACAACAAAAATTATACCTATCTCTTCGTTTTCGTGCTCTGAATTCAATAAAATTGTTCTGCTCGTACTTTGACTCCATCCGTATACAACGTTATTTTTATTTCTAAATTATTTATCAGTTCGCTGATTTAATTCCGTTCATTCACCAACCATTCCGTTTCGTTCCAAATTTGAAACTTTAAATTAATATACATATATCTAAGCTGATTTTCCACATATTTTGACAATTAAAATTTCCAAATTTATCTAACGTTATTCATTAATAACGTATATTTTAATTCTAACCGTTCATATTTTTCCCATTGAATTTTAAATCCGTTTCAAATATCCGATCACAAATATTAACAATAAATATTTGATCCTCAACCAACCATTCTGAATTCAATTCAGACTCAACACAATATATCTGATTTTTATTTCTAAACCAAATATCGATATCAAATTGATTATTCATAGTTAAATCTTTTAATTAATTCCATTTATTAGTTGTCGAAATTTCTGGGATGTTAGAATCTCTCCCCCTTAAAAATCTTTTCGTCCCCGAAAAGGAGAGATTATTAGAGTTATATCACTGTATACTTTAAATTTTCATATTCATATTCATATGAAATTTCCCATAACTTCTTTAAATATCGATTGTTAAGTCATCGATCCCCTTTGTTCATCCATTTTTCCGCCTTTTTAAACTATTAAATTTTTCGTAGACTAATTTCTATCTCAAATTATCTTGAGTTATTTCCCAATTTTCATTATACCTAGATTTTCTCAAAGGTTCGAAATCATATAACTTTCTTTCAAAATCCATCTCCTTTTCAAATTTCAATTTAAGCATAAGTTGGATTTTGTGCATCTCAATTTCTTAACAAACCTCATCGGTCAACATTTACTTACTCATTGTGGTACTTATTCCAAGTTCAACTCAAAATACCTTCATTCAATTCATTTTATCTTTCCCAACGCTCATTAAGAAGTGTGAATAATACCTCGTCTTCAAATTACCAATTTTCGACTTGAAAATTTTCAAAATATGAAATCTTTTATATATTACACGAAATTCATGCAGAAAATACGTGTATTATTACTCTAAAACTATGGGCTTAAAAATACTCTGAAACCTCTTTTTTTGACTTATTAAATTGTGTATATTTTAATTTTAAATTATTTATTCAAAAATATTTGATAACTCGAAATTTGACAAGTCTATTGTCGTTCTCATAGATGTTAGGCATACGCTGGCCAAGCGCACGACTAAAATCTCCAAGCACTAAATATCCTTGTTTCAACTCCTAGTGAAAAAATATTTCAAAAAATCATTTAAAAACAGATACGGAAAGTACCAATGTGATATTGAAATGTTGATTGTTCATGGATCACAGATACACAATGGTTGCAACTGGATTCCCCAGAAAACATCCATATCCGTAGGAATTCACTTCCCTACGAATTTCATTATGGATAGTTCAATGAAAAATATTTAAGAATCAAGAGAAAAACTGAGGTCACTAAGCGTTGACTGCTCTATCTCAGGGTCACGAAAACAATTATCAAGTTATGAAGATAAACCATGTCACGAGGACATATCAAATCATGAGGACAAATCATGTCACGAAGACACATCAAGTCACGAAGATACGGTGCTGCAACAAACACGTGACTCCATATCACTAAGATATTTCAAATATTTCATGGATCCATTCTACCTTTAGTGACTCTAGTGGTTACATCTCTTTCACTTGTAGATATGCCATGTGGACCGCAGGTATACAATGGTTACGCCTGATTCCCTCAGGAAACATCCATACCCGTAAGCTTTCACAACTCTGCGGATTACGCCTTTATCACGACTGAAGAACGCAACAGATTCAATGGTTATACTTGGTTCCCCTAAGAAACATCCATCCGCCGTAGGCCATCTACAGCCCTGCGAATTACGCTACACAATCGTGTTCTTTAAGACAACTCGAGTTTTATGTCCAGACAACCTACTACCACCAATACCACATCTTACTCAGCTCGAAATTCAAAGGAGAAGGATGGTACTTCCCTTATCTTGACTTAAAAATATACAGTACTTTATTTCATAAATCATACTTATGTCAATTTACATAAGAGTCTCTTTCCAAACCATATATTCAAACATCTCATTTTTGTTAAAATCCTTTGTACATGATTTTATCTCGGACCGATTACTTTTCAAATCTCTAGTTTTCTGATTCACTGCATTCTTATATATTTTTCCACATATATTTCGAAAACTTTTGCATCCAATATCCAAACTCGAATATTCTCAAATTTCATTTTGATTTCAAAATTTTAGTTTTGATCTTTTTAATTAACTCAGATTTATGCCTCTATTGGTTATGAACCAAATTTTCTTCCAAATCCCTAATTACTTAATTCATCACTTCATTCACATCGTTACTCTCTCAAAATTCAAGAATTTTCTTCTTATCACAAATTTTCATTAGTTGGGATATACAATCATTTGATGACCATCTTCTTGCACAACCGTCTCCATGGTATTCATCATCCTCATTTATCATAATTTCCGAAATTTTACGATCTTCCAAAAATCTGCTTACACCATTATTATTATTTTCTCAGTTATTTTCATATTATTTTCATTGCTTGAAAACATCACTATATATACTTAACCACACATTTTTATCCTTCCATATTCATCATTCTCTGACCGCAAATTAGAGTGAACGACTCTTTGAGTATTAATCCCGAAGGCCGAAACTAACGTCAGATCAACACTCAAAAAGCCATCTAACTTGACCAATCTCCCGTCAATTTCCATATTCCTTAACTCCATTTCTTAATTTTTTTCCCCAGATAATTTCTTACACAACTTCCAAATTTAGTTTGCGAATTCATTTCTCTTACGCTCTGCCGCCCTTCGTTTTTTACGTGCAGCTCTTTTTTCTTCAATCATTGCCATTCTGATTTATCCAGACTCGTAAGCCTCTCACGATCTTTTGAAAAGTATTTCCAATTATAATTCTAGAAAATCTCTTATTACCATTGGAAAGCATTTCCATTTATACGCAAATCTTTATTTTCCACAGGAAATATGCTATATTTTCATGGGAAACATTTCTAAATTCGTTATTTGGATTGAAATAAATGTTATATAAAGCATTGCTATTCCCACTCAACTGTTGACACTAATTAACTTACTGCACTTAATCAATTCTTGCTATCGAACCTTAATCATTTCTTAGTCAATAATGTAGTCAATCAAGTTGGGGTATATTTACCTCTCAGACCTTAACTGAACAACATTATTAACTTTGAAATAGATCAAGTTTACAGCTTTGAATACTAACATAAAATTTTCGATTTCAAGTTAAGAATTTATTTCCTCCACAATAATTCACGCCTTTGAAATATTTAACTCTAAAATATACTTTATTACATAAACAACTAATTTATAATATATTAAAGTTTAATTTAAAAATGGAAAGTAAGAAATATTTTCCTGAAATTTGACATAATAGACTCTCATAAATAACTTCCTTTCGAATATTCTGTTATTCGATAATTCATTCCGAACTTCGGAAAATATTCTGAACTTCAGAATAATCTCACCGTACAGGTTAACTCCATCGCCTCTATCTCCAATTTGACTGCGATATTTTTGCTTCCAAACGTTATTTACTTCCAAAAATTAAATATTTTCCCCTTCATCGAAATCTGAACTCATCACATCAAATTTTGTTTCGATTTCATTTAAATACAAGTTCAAAATTTTCCCAAATCTTTAGTCATATTCCGCTTCATTTATAGTCCACGCCTACAATTCACTTCTTGTTAATTATTAATAAGTTTGTACTTCACCATCAAATTCATATATTCGATTATACATTATTGGTTCGAAACCAAATATAATTTATCTTGCCAAGTTCAGAATAATTCTAATAAATTAGTAATACAATTTGATCCAATCGAATTCCAATTATACCCTTTTCGACTTTTATTTCATTAATTTATATTTCGAATATCGATATAAAATTCATTGTTCTATTTTTGAAACGATTTCGAATTTCCTCTTCCATTCACATTCCCATCAGAATTCTCATTTCCACTAAGTTTTAGTCGTCTTTGATTGCTAAATTACACGATTAGATAAAATGATTTGTTAATCCACTTGTACTTATCTTCCTTAGGTATCATCCCATGATGGATTCGAGATTCAACGTTAAGAGAACATATCGAAGAAAAGTTCTGGCAAATCCGGATTCGAAGACTGGGGATTCGGAAAAAAATTCAAATCTAAAAACATTTTTCTCCTACTGTATTAGTTTCAAAGATGAATTTTTAAAATAATAGTTTTTAAAAGATTATTTTCCTTTCCAAATAAATTTCCACTTTTATATTTCAAAACCTTTTTATTTTCAAAATTCGTTTTTCTAGTGTCGTTCCTATTCATTTAAACCCGATAAGCGAGGCTTTGAATAAACTAAAGCTCTGATACCACTTGTAACGTCCCGCCTTTTTGACTGTTTCAAATCGATAATTAAACCAATCTAATTCGTTCAAATTGACAGACCATTATTTAGCTTATAGAGTTTAAAGACAGAACCAACACACAGAATAAACAAATAACACGGTATTAAATAGCAAAATAATCTTTTATATATAATCAGAATTTTTGATACAAGAATTTCTGTACATCGGAATAAAATATACAGTTTAAATACAAAAGAAATATTTACTGTTTAAAATCTTCAGTGTGTACGCCTTTGGAATCCCCAGCTTCGCCAATCTTCAAAACCTAAGTTGTAATCTTTAATTCTGAAATGTCGGGTCTGACCCGAGCGTTCCATGCAAAAACATGAAACATTTGAGTCAGGATTAATCATTTGTTCAAGTAAATTATCTTCAATATAAATTGAAGTATAATAGTTAATCTTAGCACATTATTAACTCCGATTATATTCAATATTTACTTAGCATAGCATAAACACAAAAACAGGTAAATGGGATGACTCTTTAAGTGACATGTGCATGTATATAAATAGCATCATGTATTCACTCGCAGGCATGTACACAACAACATGCAATGGGATGGCTTTTTAAGTGGTATGTGAATGTATATTGTAATTTTCAATTCAAATACAAGTAAGAACTAGACAAGGAAGAAGACGTGAAAAACAATGAAGAAGAGTACAAATAAATTTCCCAGTTATGTGTATTTCTTCTCTTGTCAAGCTTTGATATTCCAGTTTGGTTTGTGACATCGTGCACCACAAGCGCTCATATAACATCACGTAAAGAACAGAACCAAATGCTCTCATATAGGTCAGTGCAAACAAATATTAAGTTACCAACATATCCAAATGCGAAAGCAATACAGGTCTTAAAACATGTTGGCACACAAAGACCACTGGAATGCAATGAAGTAATTGAAGTACTGTTGCTTATACACGAAAAAATCTGCCTTAACATTTTCAAGTTTTAAAATCAAACCGGCGTTTATACTAGTGGTGATTTCCTAAACAAATGTGAGTTTAAAATTTTAAGCCAACCATGACTCAAGTAGCAATAGTATTAACAAAACTCAGGTGCATGAACATAGTTATGCATTTCGCCTTTACAAAGATATAGATAGGCTGGGACTAAAACTCTTTTCATATGTAGGTATATTAAATATATGGAAGCACACCAGTATGAAGAATATAGGCTTATATTCTTAATTACAAATGTCTTTTTTTTCTCTATTTCACTTATATTATTAAGTTTTACCTCTCACCCATATTTTCTTTTACTGTCTACAAAATGAAGTAAATCCAAAATTAAAATGATGCCACTAAATGTATACTGCATATCAAGGTCAAAGTTTATAATCAAAACACCAACAATAACTTCTAAAAGACATTGCCAGTAACAACTAAAATGGATATTCACAAACCTACCTTTTTTTTACATATATTAGTGAGCATACATGTTGAAACGCATCTGGAAAGCCCATTTTGATTTGAACTTAGAAGATTAGAACATTAAATATATGCATCCTCATCTTACAGAATTGTGTTCTTTGCAATTATATATAGAAAAACATTCCAGAAAGTAAAAAGGAGGCATGGAGCCCTCAGACAAAAACTGGAACCATACTTCCACGTTTGTGCAGTAATAATTTATTAGGCTTAATTTGTGTATAATGACAATACAAACGTTTGTTGGGACAAATAGAATCTCCTGATAGAGCTACTCAACCCAAAAAAAGCTAATCGTTAAAGTTGATGCATGGTACAACCAACAACTTAATGAGATTAAACATGTCTGTGTGTCTCCCTCACATATTATCATATGTGAGTAATTTTCCACAATTTTATGTTATATATATGTTTCTTTTCTTTTATATATTTTTCTTTCTAAACCCAGTTACCTATTCCCATGAATAAACAAAATGATATGGACGTCGTGATTAAAACAATTCAAGAGCAGCTTAACATTTACATGAGGCCTTATACATATGCACAGTAATACAGGCTGGCTAATCAATAATCGGCGGAGAAAAAAATGAACAGAGCATCAATTAAACAGTGTGTAGCAGCTTCACATATCTTGACTGAATCTTGTTATCGTAATAATTCTCCTATGCATGAGTGCTGTTGTGAGCTCGGTTTAATGTAAGTGTTGACATCATCAAAATAACTATCATAGGAATTATGAGTTCCACCTAAACTTTGAACTAACATTTACAAGGATAGTTTCCCAAACTTGTATGATCAACATGCCATTTAAAACATAGAATGCAAGTGTACCGGGGTACCAATACTTATATATTATTACAAGAATTTGTTATCCATTAATAACTTTATCTAAAGAGCAAACTAGTAATATATCCTAACACAACATGCACTTCAACCTGTGCGTGAGTTATGGTCATGGACTAATAACTACGGGGAATATACAAACAAGGCTACAACAAGTACTTAAACAAGTTTGCATATGTTAAGGGAGCCCATACATATGTTTAACACAACAAATCATCTAACAGGAAGTCAAGGGGACCAAGATGGTAAATTCAAATGATACTCAAATGGCAACGACACAACACCCAAGCCAAGACAAACTGACGATAAACCACTTGAAACAAGAAATAATCGTGAGCCGAAAACTCACCTGTAATAATGAAGAACAAACGAAAGACGATGGTTTTTATTGAAAGGCGACAACTTGTGGTGCTTTAAACGACCTCGGCCGAGAAGGAGGCGATTGCGGTGGAGTTGAGGGTGAATAAGCTTCAGTTTGGTTGGTTTTAAATACGAGAAGGACTTCGACGATGGCGGGGGTTGTGTGTGGCATCGCGAATTTGGAGGTGACGCAGGTCTAGTTTTTGACAAGATGGCAAGCTGGGTTGATGGCTCACCAGTCGATGTAGGGAGGAATGAAGACGATGGTTGCCATCGTTTCAATTTAGGGATTAGCAGAATTTGGGCTTCGGCCATTTAATTAAAAAGGAAAGATTTTGCTAAAGAATTTGGGGGAAAACTGATTTGGGGAGAACAAAATTCCTTTTGTTGATGGAAAAAGGGACAAGGGCTCGATTTTTATAGAAGGAGAATTTTGGAGATATGTACGATGTTCAATTGTAGATTATAAGGTTGCAGTGTGTTTTTCAGACATAGGTAAGGTAGGTATGGGCAATTTTATCTGAGGGAGGTAATATTTGGGTAAAATTAAATATTGATTCCTACCATAAACTAACATGAAGTGCTCTAAATTCGTATCGTAAATTCTTCTTGAACGCTTAATATTCGTACTACCAACACAACAAAAATAATACCTATCGCTTCATTTTCGTGCTCTGAATTCAATAAGACTATTCTGGTCGTACTCTGACTCCATCCGTATACAACGTTATTTTTATTTCTAAATTATTTATCAGTTCGCTGATAAAATTCCGTTCGTTTACCAACCATTCCGTTTCATTCCAAATTTGAAACGTTAAATTAATACACATATATCTAAGCTAATTTTCCACATATTTTGACAAATAAAATTTACAAATTTATCTAATGTTATTCGTTAATAATGTATATTTTAATTCTAACTGTTCATATTTTTCCAGTCGAATTTTAAATCCGTTTCAAATATTCAATCACAAATATTAACAATAAATACTTGATCCTTAACCAACCATTCTGAATTCTATTCAGACTCAAAACCATATATCTAATTTTAATTTCTAAACCAAATATCGATATAAAATTGATTATTCATAGTTAAATCTTTTAACTAATCCCGTATATCAGTTGTCGAAATTTCTAGGACATTACAGTTATAGGTAAATAGAAACAGAAATATTACAAGACAAATATAAAAGCAACATCGAAATTTATATTTTATTTCAAACATAAGTCATAACATCGTGGTTCAAAAATACCATAAGTCTGAAACTACATAAAACCCATTACAATAATGTGAAACTTATGTCTTGTACCATCAGAGCACAGAAAACACATAAAAAGCATAATTCCCCAAAAGAGACATAGCCATTGTAGCGAAGATGGAAACTGAGCAATACTTCAAAAGCTGCTTCAAGCAAGATGATAACCGAGTCCTGACTAAGTCTGAGAATTCCCACCCTACGAACGGGGGGGGGGGGGTGGATGGAAGATAGAAGAGGAAACAAAAAGGATCATACATAAAGTTTGGCGAGTTCGGTTACTTTTAGCATATAAATAAGTAAATGTATCGTGACAGGCGTATAAATTGGAGGGATAAATAACAGAAATAATACAGGTATAACAGACAGAGCAATATAAGCAGAATGAACAAAACAGAATAGGTTACGCTTCTCTAATACTTTTCTCTGCACCAATACTAGTATAACAGATATGTAACGGGATTACATACTCCCTAATTACTCAACATAAACAGGATGATCCCAACAGAATCGTAATGGTAGTTTTAGGTGTACTCTAGTAATGGGTTTTACCCCAAACAGAATTAACCGGTACCTAAACAGAAATACGGGTGGTAACCCCGACAGAAATACAGGTACTCTACAGAAACAAACAGGACTAGATGTACCCTAATTACTACCACCCCAATCGATCGGCTCCATATTCCGTAAATACCCTGTGTCGACCCCACAGTAGGGTGTATTACTTCCTAAAGTGGCAACCTACAGAAGGACACAGACCTATTTACTGATGGTACAGCGTCTTGTTTTCCTAGAGCAAGTCGTACTCATGCACGCACATGAGTCCGTTGGAACGCGCCATCAGAACACCTCCTCCTAGATGAGCCTCTTACAATCAACTTAGTAAGCGTGTCCTAACCCCTACCTAGTGCAGGGTCTCCCTTTTAATACTAGAATGGGTTCGGACTAATATGGGTCTCACATAACAGATGACACAAGCCAACCCCCATAGATCTTGTGTCCCCAGTTAACTAGGATTTTGACGGATTATGCCTAACTGACTTAACAGATTCGCATGACCCTCTATAGATTTACGGGTTAAACTTCACAAGTTAACGGGTCCCTATAACGCCAAAAGATGTAACAAGTTAAGTATTTTTAACAGGTTCGTATAACCCCCACAAATTTAATGGGTTTATTTAACCCCACACATTTAATAGGTTTACTTAACCCCACAGAATCTTAACAGGTTTACTTAACCCCACATATTTCATATTTACTTAACCCCATCAATTCATATAAATTTACTTAACCCTTTATTCAATTTGTTGGGTTCGTATATATCCCCTTTTCACAGTCAAACCTATTAAGTATTTCAATTTAAAATGTTGTCATTACCTTTACATTTATACATGTTAACACACCAGACCTCTCACATTAAGTCAATCACTTATGGCTGCTGAATATGCCAGGCGGCTCCGAGAAGACTTAAACCACAAGTTTATACTTATCCTTGTGTTGTGGTGTCATTCGCATTAGACTTCTCACATTAGATTAGCCACTTGTGGTTGCTGGATATGCCGGTCGGCTCTGGGCAGACTTATACCAGAAGCGCAATCTAACCTTGTGTCTAAGCGTTATTACCATTCCAAAATTTTAGGCATACTCATATTAGCAATTATCATATTTCAATTATAGGTTTTCCCATGCTGCATTTCAATTCACATATCATTAAACCGAATATGCCCTTTTCCTAAGTCATAAATCAATATACAATTTATGCCCAATTTCAATATTCACATATGTTCCAATTTATGCCCCAATTCAATGTTCACATATGTTCCAATTTATGCCCTAATTCAATATTCACGTATGTTCAAATTTATGCATAAACATTATTCAAGTTATGCCAATTTCAATATTTTCCCCCGTTCCCTGACTAATACATTCATGTGTGTGTATATATATATATATTATAGCAACATGCCTAGGCTAGAAAGCAGCCTAACCATAAGAAATAAAAAAGGAAAAGATGATGGGAAGATGACAAAAGTGATTGTTCTAACTTAACTGGCATAACATATACTGGCATAGTGATAAGGTGGACATATAAGCATAGATCAAGTGAACTTGTAATATTTAAGCTAGTTCCATCATAACAAGAATGATATAATAAGCATGATAGGATCTAAATTAATAATTTAGATGTCCAACTAGTTCAGATCTAATATGATAGGCACAAGGTGATCTCAATAGTAAGGTAGATCTAAAATCAAAAGTATATCTAACATAATAAAGGTTAAGATCCACATCATAGATATATCAGAATGACATAGATTCACAAATTTCAATAGATCCGATATGATAAAGATTGAGATCCAAGTTATAACTAATTCGGATGGTCATAGATTCACAATTTACAATAGATCTAGTATAATTCAATCATAGAAACAAATCCAAACTATAGTCATATCATGTTTACTTTTAATCATTTAAATCTAAAAGTAATGTGAAATTCACAGTGTTTGGATTAGAAAATAGAAGAAGAACAGATCTACACTTGAATCTCAAATCTTTAATTGCAGAAGAAGAAAAGGGTCTGATTCAGTCTGGGCATTGACAGCATTTGGCCTCCATTAATTTTCAATGAAGAAAACAAGAGAAATGAGCCTGTATATATAACTGCTAGCCTTAGAAATTCGACTACCACCTCAACCCTAAGGGGGTCGACCCTGGTATCGACACCCCATTTTGGGGAGTCGACCCCGGGGTCGACACCCCTCTTGAGGGGTCGACTCCTTAGAGCGGGAATTCTTCCACCTCTTTTTTGTTCGAAATTTTGAACTGTTTTCATAGTTCTAAATATTAAATTAAATATTCTTTAATTTGTCTTCTTTAGTGTTAAAATTACGGGGTGTTACGCAGATCCTGATTTGGTCCAGATCTAGTATCCCATGGTCTTCCTAACAGAATTCAGAACCTAGCAACCATGGATCCACAATTCTTACTAAAAAAAGGAAAAAAGAGGAGAAAATTGAAATAGACCAGATCTAAGATATTACCTTATTTTGAATATGATTCTGAACACCTTCTCGTTGATATTCATTCTTTTCCTCCAGATCTTGATCCATAATTTTCCTAAACTAATTATTCTATTTTTTTCTGAAGAGATTTGAGGAGGAGGAAGAATGGCAGAGTTTAGACACTATCTCAGAGAATATGAGATTTAGGCTAGGCTCTAATAGCCAATTTATATGTGTTCAGGATCTTATCGTAGACGCATCGCTGAGTCAGCATTGAACCCAGTTAAGAAATAGTTCAGGTTCGCAAATGAATCTAGTCGGATCTGGTAGGTGTCGACCCCCCTACAGGGGTGTCGACCCCAGTATCGACCCCCCCAACAGGGGTGTCGACCCCCTATGGGTCCCACAAGCTATTTTGGCACAGAAATTTGATTTTCGAATGTTTGAATTTCTGGAATTTATTTAACTATTATATTCACATGTAATCTTCTTATGCTTATACAAATCTTCTGATGACCATTTTACGCATATATACATACGCATGACTTTTGTTTCGTTTTCAAAATTCAAACGGTGTTGCACCATTATTTGATTCTCACCATATTTCTTTGATTGTAGCCTTATCTTGTATTCTATCTCTTGTATATATATTGTAGTGACCTGGCATTTTGACCGCCTCAAGTTGGTAATTAAACCAGCTCCAAACGTTCAAAACGACAGACTGTTATTTTGCTTGCACGGTTTAAATAGAATCAATACAGAACCACATAGTACAAAAATTCCAATGGAATGAAATTTCAATATAAATATCAGAGTTGTATACAATAATTTGTACAGTGGAAAAATAATGTAAATGTTATACATAAGTTTCTTTAAACCGATTTACTGTTTTGTCGAGCTTAGCCCGCGCATGTGCCTTCACGTCTCCTGGTCCTCTCCAGTTTGTGAGCTAATATCTTTAAACCTGGAACACTAAGGGTCTGACCCAAGTATCCTATGAAAAACACAAAACATCTGAGTCAGGATTAAACTTGTTTCATGTAAACACACTTTGATAATCACATAAATATAATTAGTTTAATACCAATAATTTATTATTTACTTCAAATATCATAATTCAGTGACTGCTGAAATGGGGCATAACAAAGCAAGAGCTTCCAGATGCGATGGCGTGCGTGAGAAATACAGTTCAGTACCAAGGAAAATCATGTGCACGACAAAATACAACAATTATTGCTAGGTGATGTACACCGGACGACAACCAACATTTCAATTTATGGTACAGCGTGTAAGGGTACTTGATTCCATGCGTGAAACAATATAAAATGCACAACAAGGTCAGGCTTTTTTTCTTTTTCTTTTTTCTTCCTTTTTTACACTTATAGATTGCATGCATCATGACAATAATGTAAAGGAATTTAAAAGACAAGGGAAGGACCAGTAAGCAGACGTGGCAAGTTCCAGGGGTACAAGTTAATGTAAATCTTTATATCTATTCCCAACAAGCCTATAAAATTCATTTTCTCTTTTATATGATGTGTATGGTTACCTCCTTGCAATCTGAAATCATTTATACATGCATTGCCATCAATCCACAGTTTGGACAGAAGTAAGATGACACAAAATACAGGAGTAGGGAACCGCAAAACAGTGGATTGAGCAACACACACACCGCATAAAAGATAGTGACACATCATAGTATTTATAATATATGTTAACACTTAAATAAGGACACCAAATTTTTATTTTCACCTTGGCATGTTTACATATACATGCATGCTTATCTAAAGGTCAAAAATGTGGTTTTACAGACATGCGTTCAGGGTGACTGTATATGCATGGTTCAGCATACCAATATTTAGCATATAGTTAAACACATATACACTTATGTATTTAGACTCATGTATTTGCATGTGACCATACATAACATGCAACTCCTGTGTATGGAAGCCGTTGATAAAATGAACTGAAATAGTCCCAATGTTTACATTATTTCTAGCTACAGATACTCATGGGTTGCAAATTTATTTAAAATACGATATCTATACACGGTTTTCATCGCATGTAGCAGTGTAAGAAGCTCAAGAGCGGCGAAGGTATCGAAACAAGTTCCATGGTTAGCTAAAAAAAACATAAATGTGTAAAATCAGTTCATATGATATTCAGCTCGGGTCTGGTCATACATGCACGTGATGTAGATGCATGAATCGAATAAAGAAAGGGTGATAACATGGAATACCATACGGCATGGTCCAACACAGGTTCGGCTCAAATGCAATAGTGTATGTAAAACAAGACAGCATAGCAGCTAAACTTCAATCGCATGATAGGTGGATGGTATAGGAATTAAAGCTCCAATATCGCTAGTATATACGTCTAAATAGACCGTGTGTGCATAACAACCAAAGATGAATATTTAGCTAGACAAAACAAAGCAGCTAACACAAAGAAGTAACCACAGCAGGCTTCAACTAATCATACTTGGTGAAACTGAAGTAAAGAATCTTGAAATTAGCTCAATGGTAAGGTATACTTACATTTCGTTTTGACAATAGAGGGTCAGGGTCTCGAGCGTTATTGGAACAGGGGTTGTCGAAGGTCTGACTCAAGGGAAGAGCAAACAGTGGTGCTCCGGTTCAAAGCAGCAGCTTGCACGAGCCTAGACTCTGCAAGCGGTCGGTGGCTGGTTTATGTCATGGCAGCGCGGAGCCGAACGCAAACAGCCCCGATCAGGAAGAGGAGGTTTTGGCGCTGGGACGGAGAATCGGCTTCAGATTGGAGTGGCGCGCTGTCTAATGGTGGATGTAGAAAGGAGGGGGCGCTATTCAAGAAGATAGGGAGGAGTGGGCATCGTCTGAAGTGGCGGTTTCAAGGTTCAATGACGGAGGAAGGACAGGAGGGAGTTGCCATCGATTTGGGGATTTAATTTAGGGAAATGAAATCATTTTTGGCTGTTAAAAGGAACGAGACAGAGGAGTTGTTTTAGTGAACGGGGTAAAGGGGCACACACTATTTTATAACGTAAACCAGGAGACCATGCACATGTAAATGAAAACAGAGTGGCAAGGTCAAGTGGTAAAGAATTTCAGCATAAAATTTCTAAGGGTTGCAACCAAATATTCAGCAAAAATTTTGGTCAGATATGGTTGAATTTCAAATGTTCGGTTGAATGGTGAGCGGTAAGTGGTTTGAACGAACATTACAAGTGAACGGTGCACAACATTGAATGAAAGGTGCCATCGATTGATATACGCTAAGTTGAACAACGGTGTTTATTGGTTTTAACGCGTTACAAGTTTTAACAAATATTAAACGATAAGTTAAACATAAAATACACTAGTTTTATTTTCCATAATTTATTACTGTTCATTTATTACATTTACTATATATTCAACTATTACTGTTTAAAATAAATTTTCACTTTGGTTTATACATCAATTAAACGTTTAAATTAAAATATTCAAAATAAATTAAGTTCAGTTCTCAAATTACAATGGTTTAAAGTAAATTTTTACATAAAATTGGATTTTTCTTTTTAGTTTAAACTACACCGTTATATTCTAAACTTCGTTCTTTGCTTTTTTTTAGTTACCTTACAATACAAATAGCACCACTTAAAATTTAAACTTAGTGGTTTATTCAAAACTAATTAACTTCTTGAATTAGAACATCAACTTACACTTTGAAATCAAATTTGTCGACGATAAATTATATCTTATTTGAATTACAACCTTAAAATTAAAAGTTAAAATTTGAATGCATCAATATATTTAGATCAGCTGAATTATGTTATAACATTCATACTTCGGCAAATGTTTTAAATTAGTATTATATTTACAAAGCACCTCCAAAGTAAATACTATGTTTAAAACAAATAAAAGTCCCATTTCTATGTTGGAAACCAAATCTAAATATTTATTTTGACCTGAAATCTTGATTTAATTTATATTTTAAATGTCAAAAATTCCTGGATCGTTATAGCCTCCCTCACTTAAAACTTTTCGTCTTCGAAAAGGAGAGCTGTAAAATTCATACATAAGTAAACAAATTTTAATTATACATTTATTAAAACTAAATATATAAATAAACTTATTAAGTCAAATACTTACTGAATTTTTTATAAGTCTGAAAATTTAGAAAAAGGTTCTTAATAGATTAACACAAATGTATCATACAACTAAATTGGTAAACTTCTCATATCAAAATTATTATTTTAACAAACTTAAATTATTGTACAAAACTAAATAAGGAAATTTGCTATATAATGCGAAAGAAAGCTACGTACAAAATAATTTAAGGGAAATTAGTTTAAAATGGTAAAGTTATTATGATATAAAAGTAGGTTTAATAAAATTCAAGCAGTTTGATATCAGACAGCCTTAAAATTTACAATAAAACGATTAAATATAAGTAATTTAGAAAACTTGGTAGAAAATAGATAATACAAATAAAGTAGTAAAATAATATAAGTAAAGAACTTGAAATTGATAAATCATTGGTACAACCTCAAAATATACTAGTTTAGTAAGATGATAAGTTTATAAAAATGAATAAATTAGATAAGTTAAATTAAAATACTATATAAATTTCTCTTTTTATAGACTTCAAAACATTTGAAAGCCTCAAAATGATTTCTCCGAACATAGAATCCCATTTTTATTTCAAATCATTGAAGTACTATACATTTTCTTTCATATAGGAATCGTACTTCACCTAAGGGTTTCGAAACCAAAATCGCTTCCAAACATTCTATAATGAATTCGAATCAACTTATATATCATTAGGGCGAGAACTTCTTCTACATGACAGAGCCCCTGAGTACCACCCATCGCACGCAATCCAATCACCACTCATTTTTTGTCATAGGTTACTCGAACAAATCATTTCATGTCCCGAAGTTGTTAATAATTTCTTAATCCATAACTCACAAATACTTTAACTATAATTGAGTTGTTTCCAAATATTTCAAGGTATCGGGATTCAAGTCGTTGAAATTCCTTTTTATTTACCACTACATAAACTATTCATCATATCCAAAATACTTGGAAGATTACTTCGATCAATTGAAAATATAATTTAAATTTTCAAATATACAACTTATGAAAATAGTGATCTTATTTGAACATTTTTAGCCTTTCAAAAATTGGAAATCAAATTTGATCAATACGGTTTCCTTATCATCGTTTAACTCAGTAAGCTTCTCAAATTTCATACGCTTCAGAAAATCGTTGATGGTCTATATAAGTCATATCAAATTCCTTTAGATCAATTTCCATTGTTTCAAGCCTTGCAAGATTTCCAATTAAATTCCATATTCTCAATATGAATAGTCAAATTCTTTTCTTTCAAAACAATATGGGACCCCTTTTCTTTTTCTTCTTTCAAAGATCAAATCGTGTTTGAAAAGGTTACATTATTCAACTAGTTGAAAAACATATTGAAGCATTTCTGTTCAAAATACCATCATGCTTCCGCTGCGCACTCTGATTTAGCACGTGCATGTTTCAACTAGTATTGTTCCAAATATTAATTTCAAAACATTGATTTCAAAATTTTCGAAACCAAATCCTCTATTTCAAAAATCCAGTTTCCTTGCATATTTTATATTTCAAACATTTCATGTGCTTAGGCCAAAATAAATGTTCAATGAGTATCCAAAGGTATAATCGTTCGAATCATAACGCTTGACCAAGTTCGTAAGATACAAAGGTATGATTGACATTACTCAAGAACAATGGTTTAAATTTAAATGATTTGTCTAGGCCAAGATAGGAAAGTTATAGATAAAAATATCGGCAGTTTAGTCATGTGATACTCGAATGAAATTTTAATCCAAAATTTATTTTCAATGCACTATAACTGATTATACGTTCAGAAATTCTTATTTGGTTCATGCTATTTCAAGTCGCAAAAATCAGCCTTCTCCCCCACATGAATATTCGTTATAATTCAAATTACCTTCTATACAATTTCTTAACAAGTTAGTATTATTGAAATTATCTTCTAATTTCTTAAGGGAACTTTGATTTTTATCCATGTTTAACATATACTCAAGTCGATTATTTATTTTAATTTATTTAACACTCAACGACGGGTTTAGGTATAATATCCTCCTTGGTTAGATTACAAAATCCATATACAACTTGATTAATTTCAAAACTTTGATTTTCAATATTAGTCATAGTAAAGCTAAAAAATTTGCATATAATTTCAAAGCTGTGGACTTGGAAACCATTTAAAAAAAAATTCCCTTCCTTAATTCATTAAGTTGAGGACGTACAAGTTCTAATTTCGAGTTGTTGATTTGTTATTTAGAGTTTGAAAATACTTGATAACTCGAAGTCTAACAAGTCTACCTCTGTTCTTAAAGAAATTTAGCCATACATGGTACCGATGCATGTCTAAAAATTCCTAAGTACTAAATATATACTTGTTCCAACTCCCAGTGAAAATACTTAAAATTCTTAAGAACAGATATTGGAAGTTCCAACCGATGCCAATTGTCAGAACTACTCATGAATCGTAGATACACAATGATTATGCCTGGATCCCCCAGGAAACTTCCGCACCCGTAGGAAGTCGCTTTCCTGCAAATTTTGTCATGAGCAAATCAACAGAAGTCATCTAATAAAAGAAAAACCTGAGATACTCATAGAACGCAACTAGGCTAAGGAATCACTGCCACCTTACGCACTTATATCTCAAGTTGGACCGCAGATACATAATGGTTGCACCTGGACCCCCAGGAAACATCCGTACCCGTAGGCACTCCCAGCCCTATGGATTACTCCATCACAAATTGACGACAAATCGCAGCAAACACAATGGTTTCGTCTGGATCCCACAGGAAACATCTGTCGCCATAGGCACTCCCAATCCTGTGAATTTCGTTATGCAGTAGAAGGGAACATACAAATTTTTACGTCCGGACAACCCAATCATCACATGAAATACCTACCAAATAGATTTATTATTCTCAAGAAGGTACTTCCTGTATCTTAATTTGAAAACATAGGAGACAATATACATAGTACTCCAATTCACATTGTGATATATCGTACTTACATAAGTGTCTATTTTCATATGATTTCCAAATAATATTTTCAAACACATTATTCTTGTACACCTTCCTTTGTATAAGATTCCATGTTCATATCAATTCCCTTCCAACAATAGTTTTCGAATTAATCGCTGTTCATATAAATTGATATATACATGTTTCAAAAACTTTCATTCACTTATCTTGGAATCTCGAATTAAACCTCAAAATCATCTTTCTTCTAAGTTGATTCGATGTTCAATGTCATTTCAAAATCCAAAATTTTCCCTGTTCAATTCATTCTCAAAACAGCAAGTTTGATTTGGATTTTTTTCTAAATCGATTCGATATTTACTACCATTTCAAGAATTCAAATTCATAACCTTACGTCAACTTGTTATCGAAACATTGACCTTTGATTTGGATTTCCACGTCACACATATCGATGATTAACCGAATCTTCATAGTTAATCTATACGAACTAAAATTTCTCAGATCAAAACACATACTTTTTTAAGTAGTCGATTAAGACTTTAGGTAGGAAAATAGGATAGAAAACTTTAATATTATAGTTCAAAAATAGTTAAATAAAAGATAAATTGGGTAAAATAGTTCAAAAAAAAAAATAGTAGAAAAATTTATTCGAATAAAAATGAGTGTTATTGGTATAAAATAGGTAAATCGAAATATGTTTAGTATAAATATAATAAGTATATAAGATTGATGTAACACCCCACGTCCATTAATGTCACTCACTAAGGGAGTGCATTAATTTTCATGGAGTATTATAAGAGTATAGAACAGAATATCACAAGACATATATATAAAATGGTACTTAAGAAAATTCAAATTTTATTCATTGCAGCGGAAAAGCAAAACATGTTTGGTTACAACATCAAAAACACATACTAGAGTCAAGTACACAAATATCCATCTTGTACAAAAATTTTATCAGAGTACATAAAAGTAAAACCATAATCCCACTCCAAATATCCATAATGAAAAAGAGATAAAGCTAAGCATTACTTTCAACACTTCCAAGCACGTCAAGAAGAAAGGAATCCAAGTCAAGCTTCACTATTCCCACCCTGAGGACCTGGAGGGGGGGGGGGAGCAAGAAAAGAGGCAAAACAAAAAGGGGTCAGACATACGTCTGGCGAGTCTAGTGACTTTAACAATATAATCAGTAAAGTAGCAGGATAAAAACATAAACTGGATATAAGAGATGTCTGTAACATAAGCAGATATGACAAGGCAAATAAGATAAATAAGATGTAACGTTGATTGCACTTCTAATCACTATAAGATAATTCCTACACCAAACCAATGCTACTTACACCGCACCATTACTAGTCCCATACTGAAAGTTGATCCCTCTTACCAATAATAATAATAATAATGGAAGTTTTGTGTACTCCTAGCTGCTATCATAGGTGCCGCCTGCTCCTATCTCCACTAATTATACCCACTACCCCCCATTCGATCGACTTCCTAACTCGTAGATATCCGTGTTGGTCCCACAGTAGTGTGTATCACTCCCTAAAGTGGAAACAAGATACTACTAAAAAGGCACGACTTATACCTACACGATGTAACAACGTCTTACCTACCAGCCTGGACCCATGCACGCACATGACTCCGTTGAACTTGCGTTGCCACCGCTAACTCTTTTGACCTCTTACAATCAAACACATCCCGCCCTCGACCTAGTTCGAGCTCACATAGATACAGAATGGGTTACTGGTTAAAAAGGATCCACATACTTGACACAAGCTTCCCTTCTAATATTGGTCTCCACTAAGAATTCCCACTTAACCCCTCCTTATTCCCGTGTCTTCTTACATGTTTCACCATGGTTAAGTGCTTCAAATTATATTTCACATGTCACCCATGTCACCCACTTAACCCTAATATCTTACTACATGTCTTATCTTGGTTAAGTGTTTATTAATTCATTATAACCGTAATCTTGTAAGACCTCCCACATTAGATTGCGTTTTGCGGTTGCTGGATATACCGGCGGTTCCGGGCAGTCTTATACCACAATCTGAATCTAACCTCGTGTCATTACATTGTTACATATCTAATTTATGCCATTGACCTCTCACATTAGATTACAAAATTGCGGTTGCTGGATGTGCCGGGCGGTTCCGGGCAGTCATATACCACAATTCGAATCTAACCTCGTGTCTTAGGCGTTCATTATCACTTTCTCAATTCATGTCCCTAATTTCAAAATTTTGGATTATAATAAATACCCATAATTTCCAATCTAAATTATGTTCATCATTTTTATCCAAATTAGGTCTATAATCTTATGTATACATGTTATGCCAATTTACGCTCAAATCAAATTGCATTCAATGTTATTAACAATTTATATCAAACTTCATGTATACAAATTATATCCAATTATGCCCACATCCAACTTATGCCAAATCTCATGTATACCAGTTATACATGATTATGCCCCAAATCAACTACGTGATTACAAATCAATTTATGCCCAATCACATATTATTCAATATTTTTCCCAAACTTTTTCCCAACGTTCCCATGTCATTCGTACGTATAATTCAACGTAATATGTTAGGCTCGAAGTTAGCCTAATCTTATAAAATAAAATGGAAGAGAGGCGGGGAAGAGAATCAAAGCATCAAGACTGGCTTAAACATAGGCATATGAAATATGAACTAGCAAAGAACAATAAAATAGATCCAATTAGGCATATGATAACAGTACTTTGGGTATGAATCTGAAAGATAAGAATTTACAAATTTGATATGATTCATCTTACAGGCATGTTCATATAATCCAATTTACAATCCTATCATAATCACTTTTAAATTAATTATATTTGAAAGTAACTTAGACTCACAACGACAGGATTAAGAAGAGAGAATAGATGTAAATCTGATTTCTGAATTTGATTAGCTAAACCGTTGTTGTAGAATTTGATTCTTATCTTCCAATATGAATACTCTAATTCAGATTTGTTTTGGGGAAGAGAAGAGAGCCTAGTTTTGATTTAGGTTACGGCAGCATGGAGGCGTATGAATTAGTGTAATGAAATTATGGTTAGGTTTAGGTGTGTTTTTACTAGGGGTGGGCATAAACCGCACCGCAATGTGGAAATCGCCCAGACCGAACCACAAAAATGGTGCGGAAAACCGCACCGGATTCTCTCTCTAGAGCAAACAACCCAAACCGAACCGACTCGCATGATACGGTTCGGTTGCGGTTTGAACTTTTACCAAACTGAACCGCATAGCTACACCGACAATATTATGATAAAATTTTTAATAAATTCCTATCTAACTTTTAATTTAACGCTATGTATTCTATTTTCAACATATGATGTAGTTATATTAATTAAAGATAACATTATGTGTTTTAAACTTCAGATGATACAACGTTATAAAATCGTAAATTGGTTGTCGATAAAAGTATTTTTCTTGTTTCATATTTAATACGGGTTCAAACCGGACCAAACCAAAACCGACCTGTATTGCATTAAAATCGAACCGAAATTGAACCATTTAAGTGGTTAGTATAATGGTTTGTATTTTTGATCAACCGTTTGATGCGGTGCGGAAGCGGTTTGAGCTACAAACCACACCGAATCGAACCGCGCCCACCCCTAGTTTTTACAGGTGCATTAGGTGAATTAGGGCCTTTAGATTAGATTAGAGATCATCAGAACCACACAGCTCAAAAGACACTTCATCCATCCAATCCCAGCAAGACACGTCATCAAAGAACTCTCTAGAATTCTATATAGATTCAGCCTCGGCATGGGCGCACTGTGCGCCAGTGCATTTTTGTTCTGGAGCACTTCACAAGTGCGCCAGTTATCCCAGCCTATTTTCTGATTTTTCTTCCCAACTTCTTTCGTCCATAACTTCTTCATACGATATCCGTTTTATGCAAACTCGGACTCTATCTCAAGCAGAATTCCGAGACGAACACAATGGCGTAATCCTTTCACCTAATTCTTCTATTATAAATTAATTATTCTTTAGTTATCTCTTATGTCATGTTTAAAATTACGAGGTGTAACATTCTCCCCTCCTTAAAGGATTTCGTCCCCGAAATCTCCAAGTTAAGAAGAATGTATCCTACCATCCAATCATCCATCTACTCATCCATCATCCACAAGCATCCATTGTCCTTAAAAGATTTCTAATGCTATATGAACATATGAAAAAGTGTGTGTATATGTTCCTTATCTAATGCAAAGATCAGGCGATCTACTGATTCAGTTGACTTCCTTAATGCAAAACATGATAGTGCCATGCGTCCATTATGTATGCAAAAGAATCCTAATGATACATATCATTTCTATATGAGTGCACATCCATTCATTCAAATGCAGCATCCATATGATAACACATTCAAGATACATCCATTAACTTAAATATGCACACTCATTCATATACAATATGAAAGTGATTGAGCCGATCTAGTGCCTAATGTGTGTGTAAATGCATCCACGAGCAACCACTAGCAAACACTTACATCCACTTGCATCCACCAAACATAACATGTCTCAAACACATGTTTATAACCATAGGATTTTCTACCTAAGGGTCGAAGATATAATCGAGAGGATACACTAAACGATAGAACAAGTATAAACAAAGTGGTAGAAAAAGGAGAAGTTAAGAACATACCCTCAAAAAGGAAAGGTTATGATACACGTCTGTTGTCTTCAGTCTCCCAAGTCGCGTCTCCTTGATCATCTCCCCACTGGACTTTAACCAACTTGACATCTCGGTTGCATAATTTCTTGACCTCTGATCCAAGGATGCATGTAGGAGCTCGTCTAATCGTGGCATCTCGCTCTACTTCCACTTCTCTAAGCATGCTCGACTCTACTACTTCCGCGGTATCATGTAAACACTTCCACAAATGCGACACATGAAATATGTCATGAACACCACTGAGCTTCTCGGGCAACTTCACTCTGTAGGCCATCTGTCCAATTCGCTCTGTAATGGGGATGGCCCTACGAACCTTGATGCCCATTTCCCTACAGATCCAAAACGAACTACATTCCTCAACAGTGATACTTTAATAAAGACAATGTCCCTTCACTTAACTCAAGATCGGTCCTTCTCTTATCAGCATATGACTTTTGCCGGTCCTGTATCGTCTTCATGCGTCTTCAAATCAAGTCTATCTTCTCTGAAGTTTCCCTAATCATCTCGGGCCTAAGCAAAATCTTATCCATAGATTCCCACCAACAAGTCGGTGATCGGCAAGGTCGTCCATATAGAGCTTCAAAAGGTGCCATGCCAATACTAGTCTAATAGCTATTGTTGTAGGCGAATAGAAGATGTTCCTCCCACGTCCCTCCAAAGACCAAGATGCATAACCTCAAAAGATCTTCTAGAATCTGATTCACTCTTTCTATTTGGTCGTCCGTTTGAGGGTGATAACCGGTACTCAAACACAATTGCATTCCTACCGCCTCTTGCAAGATCTTCCAAAACTCACTGGTGAAAACGGGATCTCGGTCGCTTACGATACTAGAAGGTATGCCGTGTAGACGAACCATCTCTCGGAGATAAACAGATGCTAACCATGCCGCTGTTCTTCTACTCTTAACGGGAATGAAATGGGCGCTCTTGGTAAGTCTGTCTACTACTAACCAAATCCCAGTGTTACCCTTCCTTGACCTCGGCAACCCGTCGAAGAAATCCATGGAAACACTTTCCCATTTCCATTGTGGGACCTCTAAAGGGTGAAGCAAACCACCAGGCTTCTTTTGCTCAGCCTTGACTTGCTGGCACACTAAGCTTCTAGAAACGAACTCAGTTACATCCTTCTTCATTCCGGCCCAAAAGAAAACTCGCTTCATGTCCCTATACATCTTGTCACCACCGGGATGTACGGTCATCTTAGAACGATGTGCTTCTTCAAGGATCGTCTTTCTCAAGCTATCATCTCGAGATATGCAAAGTCTCCCATCTCTACGCAACCAACCCTTGTCATCTATAGTGTACCTACTAAGATGGCTCGAAGACTCCCCTCTTACGAGCTTGTCTGCTATCTCTATCAACTGTGGGTCCTCTCGCTGTGCCGCATCTATCTGCCCCAAAAGCGTAGGTCACACCTCTAATGATGTCAACAAACCGGGTACATAATCAATGGAGGGTCTAAAGTCAAAGGTAGAGATATACTCTAAACTCTGCCGCTCGACAAACAAAGGACTCAAAGTCAACTTCTTTCTACTCAAGATGTCAGCTACAACGTTACCCTTGCCAGGGATATATGCATTCTCAAAATCGTAGGATGTTAAGAACTCCATCCACCTTTGTTACCTTAAGTTTAAATATTTTTGGGAGAATAAGTACTTTAGTGACTTATGGTCCGTATACAACACAAACCTCTCACCAAGAAAATAGTTACGCCAAGACTTAAGCGCAAAAACTGTGATAGCTAACTCTAAGTTGTGGGTAGGGTAATTCTTCTCATGGACCTTTAACTGCCTTCCACCATAGCATATCACCCATCCTTCTTACATCAAAACTGCGCCAAGCCTATCCCGCAAGCATCGGTATACATTGTGAACGGTTTACTCCCATCAGGAAAAACTAAAACTGGAGCTATCATCAATACCCTCTTCAAAAGTTGGAAAGCATCGTCACAGTCAACATCCCAAGAAAAGGTCAAATTCTTTTTCGTCAACCGTGTAAGTGGGGCTGATATCTTAGCAAAGTCCTTGATGAACTTTCTGTAATAGCCCGACAAACCAAGGAAACTTCTTACTTCTGTTGCATTCTTAGGAACCTTCCAATCTTGGATTGCTACCACCTTCGCGGGATCCACAGCTATCCCTTGCTTGGAGACCAGGTGTCCAAAGAACCTCACCTCCTTCCTCCAAAAATGACATTTGGAGAACTTAGCTTTGAGTTGATGTGCTCGAAGGGTCTCTAAGACTTCCCTAAGATGTAGATCATGCTCTTCCTCGCTTCTAGAAAATATCAAGATATCATCCACAAAGACCACCACGAACTTGTTTAGAAACTCCCTAAACACCCTACTCGTCAAGTCTACGAAATATGCGGGTGCATTCGTCAGACCAAAATGCATGACGAGCCATTCAAAGAAACCGTCGGGAGTCCTAATTGCAGTCTTGTCTATACTATCCTCAGCTACCCTCAACTGATGAAATCCTGTAGCTAAGTCCAACTACAAGAAAGCCGAAGCACCCACCAACTGATCGAACAAATCATCTATCCTCAGTAATGGGTGTCTGTTCTTCTTCGTGAGCTTATTCAGCTCCCTATAGTCCATGCACAATCTAAGTGAACCATCAGCCTTCGTAGAAAAAACAAATGGAGCACCCCACTCCGAGATACTACTTCTTATGAACCCTTTTTCTAGCAACTCTTTCACTTGTTTACTAAGCTCCCTCCTTTCTCTTGGAGCCATGTGGCACACAGGCAATGCGACTGACTTTGCATTGTCCACCAAGTATATACGAAAATCTATCTCACGTTTTGGAGGTAAGCCCCTAACCTTCTCAAAGACATCTGCATACTCATAGACTACTCGAACAGATTGCAATTCATCAATAGATGTGTCAAGAGATTCTAGGTAGCTAAGCATAACAGAACCCTTAGGGTTGTACGAGATATCGAAAGTATTCCCCAAACTAGTCAACAATCTAATTACCCTCCTTTCACAGTCGAGAATGGCACCATACTTGGCTAGCGAATTCATTCCTAGAATCAACCCATAGGCCATGAAACCAAGCTTATAAGCATTGCATTCGAACTCAACTTCATACACATATATTCTCAAATCCCGACATAACATAGAAAGATGAACCGTACGCCCAATAGGATTTGAGATAACTACAGGATCCATAACTAGACTAGCATTTAGGTGCAGTGTTTCAACTAACGAAGCAAATATAAATGAATGTGAAGTGCTAAAATCAAACAAAGTACGAACCTGATGATCAAAAAGGAAAATCAAACTTTCAATAGAAATGTTTCTACCTCTCTCTTGCGTAGCTGCCATGAGAGTTTGAACCTGCCCTCCAGAAGTAGATCCTGTCCTCTTTCCTTGTCCTTGTGTAACACCCCGTAATTCTGTTAATATTAATATCCACAAATTAAAGAATAACTAATCTTAGACGTGAGAATTGTGGGAAACGGGTTGCGCCATTGTGTTCGTCTCGGAATTTTGGCTGAAATAGAGTCCAAATTTGCGTAAATTGGACTTCGTATGAAGAAGTTATGGCCATCGGAAGTTTCAGAAAATTCAAATTTCGAAAATTCAGCCCAAACAGGCTGGGCGGGAAAAATTCCCGCCCAGACCAGGTCGACCTGGGGGTCGACCTACCCACCAGGTCGACAAGGGTGTCGACCTGCCCACCAGGTCGACATGGGTGTCGACCCTAGGGTCGACCTGGGGGTCGACCTCCCTGGTCGAGCCCAGGCGACCTGGGTGCACCTGAATGGGTTTTTGGGCTGGGTTTTGGGGGCTGTGACGAAATCTGACGGCTCTAATCTATCCTAGGGTTTATCTAAAGGCCTAAACTAACTAACTACACCTATAAATACACCCTAATACTACCCCTAAACATCATTAAAAATAGAAGAGCTTCCGTCATGCCGTCGCCATGGAATTCAGCATAGCCACCGCCAACTAAGAAGGAAGAAAAGCTAATTCAATTCTAATTCTCTCAACCCTAAAGCAAAGCAAAACTCTCTTTTCTTCTCTAATTGTGAGTATGATTGTCTTAACAAGATTATTATCATTTTAATTAGGTTAAATCATGAATGGATTGTGAGTAGATGACGTGAATTTTCATATGCTATCATGTATGTTATTAGTCCTATGCTATGTGGTGATGATATACTATATGTTGTAAATCATGCTACGATGATGTTATGTATGTTGAAAGTTTCTATTCTAAGTTGCGATGAATCATACATATAAAAACCGTGATGTTACTATCTATGCTAGCTAGTTCATATTAATTAAATCATCATGTTTGGGCTATGTTGATCTATATGACAAGTTACATATGCAAGTTAGATTGATTAAAAAAGTTATGAACATATGCCATGACATCTATTATGATATCTAGAATTATGCTATGACATATGTGATATCCTATGCTAGTTCACACCATCATTATGTTGCCTAAAAACCCCATATGCAAGTTTATGTATAGATTTGGGCTATGATCATATCATGTAGATTGTGACATTTAACAAGTTGAAACCTTTTGATCCTTAACATGAGTAGTTTATGCAAGTTTCACCCCTATTATGATTAGACTTATTTTTATTGTCTATATGTTGTGGTAATTTGTCCTTGTGCTATGTGTTAGACTATTCAAGTCTAGCCTATATTATGCGTTGAATAAGCGAACGTATAAATGTGGGGTAGGGGTAATATTAAGGATTTAATAATAAGATGTTGGGGTGCAATTGATATGATTTTGCATACCATGAGTCGATGACCATAATTGAGTCAATTATGGACATCGATAAAAGTGGACTTAATTAATAATTTGGATAGGGAATTATTAAAATTGGGGTGAAAGATTGAAAGTTGTCAATCAATGCTTAGGACACGAGGTTGGACTCGTTTGTGACGTAAACCTGCCCGGAACCGCACGGCAAATCCAGTGGTCACAAATGTCAGCCCAATGTGAGAGGTTCTAGGCCTAAACTAAAGCATAAAAGTTGTAAAGACACGAGGTTAGACTCTTTTATGGGTAAGACTGCCCGGAACCGCCCGACAAATCCAGCTACCATAAAAGTCAGTCTAATGTGAGAGGTCTTTATGAGGTTATGGACTGAACGAATTAAGAAATACTTAGCCAGATAAACATGTAAAGTGGGACATGAGGGTTAAGTAGGTGCCTTGGGTGGCATGTGGAATCTAGTGGGTGCCCTTAGCGGCTTGTGAAATACGATTAGTAAGACTTAACCAAACACACATGTAAATGAACATGACTAAGAGGGTTAAGTGGGATATATTAATGACAAGCTTAGGTGGGTAGCTTGTGGGGGCCCATTTCAACCAGTATCCCAAACGTATCTTTGTGGGCTCGACCCAAGTCGAGGACGGGACACGCATACTGAGTTTGACTATAAGAGGCCAAAACGGGGAGCGGTGGCAACGCAAGTCCAACGGGTTTCATATGCGTGTATGGACCCGGGCCGGTAGGTAAGACGTTGTTGCATCGTGTAGGTATAAGCCGTGCATTCTCAAGTTGTATCGGGTTGCCACTTTAGGGGAGTGATACACCCCACTGTGGGGCCAGCACGGGTATCTACGAGTAGGGAGCCGATCGAAAATGGGTAGTGGGGTACACCTAGTGGAGATAGGGGCAGACGACACCTATGTAGTCAGCTAGGGGTACGTAAGGCTATTTATATGTTTTTGTGTGAAGCAAGTGGGATCAACCTTTAGGGTGACTGGTGCGGTGCAGTGTAGTAATGTGCGGTGCAGTGTAGTAATTATTCGTTAGTAATTAGGTGTGCCTTTACCGTTATCTTTAATGTTATCTTAAACGCTATCTTTGTCTTCCTAATAGTTCATAGACATTTACTTGTCTTCCATCTTATGCCTTAGTCTAGTTATTTTGATAATAGTATTGTTAGAATTATCATACTCGCCAGACTTTATGTCTGACCCCCTCCATTTCTATCCTTTTTCCCCCTCCAGGTCCTCAGGTTGGACCCAGCTCTAGTGGAGTTTGATTGGATTGCTTCATCTCTTTGGAAATCTTGGACCGTTGAAGTAAAGTCCAGCTTGTTATCTTTTTAATGGCTATTTATGTAATGGGATTATGTATTTTGTTTTATGAAGATGGATAATGTACTTGACTCTGATTAATGGTTTTGTGATGTAATAAACATGTTTCCGCTGCAATAAAATGAAGTTTTAGATTTCCAAGTACTATTTATTATCTGTCTTGTTGTAATTTTTCTGTTTTATATTCACTTATAACCTCCATGGAAGTTAATGCATTCCCTTTGTGAGTGACATTAATGGACGTGGGGTGTTACACATGGTATCAGAGCTTAAGGTTACCAGAACAGATAAAAATACTTTAGAAAAATAGTTATTTTTGGAAGAAATGTTTTCAAAAACATGTTTTAATGAGAAATTTAAAGAGGAAAGTTTTTAAGAAAAACATAATCCCCAATAGCCATATATCTTTATCTTTCGAATTCTCCATTTTGAATCTTTCCTTTTTCGTTCCAACATGGCTGGAGATCTTAACCTACCTGATGGTGTAACGATGCCAGGATGGTATAGGAGGCTGTTAGAGGCTAGGGCCACCGCAGGTCCGGCCAATGTTCCTCCACCACCAGTTGCACCCATTCCTCCTCCTCCTCCTCGCGTAGATACTTTTGCAAAGACGTGCAAGGAATTTAAAGCTATGGGTGGAAAACCCTTTCAAGGGCCAGAAACGTTTGTGGAAGCTAGAGATTGGCTTAAGGAGGTGGAAGAATTGCTGGAAATCTTTGAAGTGGAAGAAGGGAGGAGAGTTAGATTAGCAGCTTGGTTGATGAAGGGAGAGGCCTCGTTTTGGTGGGAGGTCACTAATGGGGAGCGTCCTGTTGACTCTTGGGCGGATTTTAGACGGAGGTTCGAGGCGAAGTTTTTCTCCAGGGCGGAAGAAAATCTATATATGGAAAGGTTCTTGACATTGAAGCAAGGAAGCTCGTCAGTGAAAGAATATGTCAACAAATTTAATCAGCTAGCAAGGTTTGGTTTGGACTTAGTAAACACGCCGGAGAAGAAGGCTCTAAGATGCTTGAATGGCTTGAATGAACCGTTGCAAGGGTTGGCTATGATCCACATCCCTATGGGGGCCACCTTTGGGAAGCTAGTAGAAATTGCGCTCATGCACGGGGAGAAAAGCGCTAAAGCTGATAAGGCACCCGAGAAGAAAGGGGATCAGAAGAAACCACAACAGCAAAACAAGAAGGGTGGTAAAGACAATAATGGCAAGGGAAAGAATAAATGTTTTAACTGTGGGACCCCAGGCCATCTCAGTAAGGACTGCCGAAAGAAAAAGAAGACTGGCTGTTTTCATTGTGGCGATGCGGGACATTTAGTGAAGGACTGCCCAAGGAAGGGGCAGAGGGCAGGGGCTACCTCGGGAGGACAGGTGCAGGCTCTTATGGCACCAGGGCAGGCAAGGGGACAAGTTCAGGCTCTCGCGGTCCCACCACTGCAAGAACGAGGTAGAACCATTTCTGTTGAAAGCTTAGTTTTTCTGTTTGATCGTCCTATCTGTACCTTATTCGATTCGGGCGCATCGCATTCGTTTATCTCTACATCATTAGTTGAATCACTGCACTTAAACACCAGTTTAGTAGAGGATCCCTTAGTTGTTTCGAATCCAATTGGGGGCTCAGCTCATTTGTCCATGATGTGTTTGGATTTGAAAATTTCTATACTTAGCTTTGAGTTTAGATGTGATGCTTATGTGTTGGGCTTCACGGGCTATGGGCTAATTTTAGGAATGGATTGGTTATCCAGAAATGGGGCCGTTCTTGATTGTGAAAGGAGAGTAGTTAGGCTCGTGAGTCGGCTTGGCAACACTCTCGAAATCTTTTGTAATCCCATAGATTCTATTATGCTAAGTTATCTAGAATCGCTTCACGCGTCTGAGAAAATCTACGATCTGTTAGAGTGGTCCGAGAGTATTCGGATGTGTTTGAGGAGGTGAAGGGTTTACCTCCGAAGCGGGAGATAGATTTTCGAATATATCTTGTGGATAATGCGAAACCAGTATCTTTGCCAGTACGCCACATGGCTCCTCGTGAAAGGAGGGAACTCGATAAGCAAGTGAAGGAGTTGCTTGAAAAGGGGTTCATAAGACGTAGTATATCGGAGTGGGGTGCTCCAGTAGTATTTGCCATGAAGGCGGATGGGTCCCTTAGACTTTGTGTGGACTATAGAGAACTTAATAAACTTACTAAGAAGAACAGACACCCACAGCCGAGGATTGACGATCTCTTCGATCAGTTAGTTGGCGCCTCAATGTTTTCGCAGTTGGACTTAGCCACTGGTTTACATCAGTTGAGAGTGGCTGAGGATAGCATTGACAAGACTGCGTTTAGGACTCCAGACGGTGTTTATGAATGGCTAGTGATGCCCTTCGGTTTGACAAACGCCCCCGCATACTTTGTTGATTTGATGAGTAGGGTGTTTAGGGAGTACCTTAACAAATTCATGGTAGTCTTTGTAGACGACATCTTGATCTTTTCTAAGGATGAAGAAGAGCATGCCCTACATCTTAGGGAAGTGTTGGAGACTCTTCGAGCGCATAGCCTTAAGGCTAAATTTTCTAAGTGTCACTTCTGGAGGAAGGAAGTACGGTTCTTGGGGCACGTGGTTTCCAAAGAAGGGATAGCCGTGGATCCCACGAAGGTGGTGGCCATCCAAGATAGGAAGGTTCCTAAAAATGCTACCAAAGTAAGAAGTTTCTTGGGGTTGGCTGGCTACTATAGGAAGTTTATCAAAGACTTCGCAAAGATATCAGCTCCATTGACACGCTTGACGAAGAAGAACCTAGTTTTCACATGGGACGTAGATTGTGATGATGCGTTCCAACATTTGAAGAGAGCTTTGACCTCAGCCCCAGTCTTAGTGCTGCCAGACGGGAGTAAGCAATTTACCGTATATACTGACGCTTGTGGGACAGGACTAGGCGCAGTCTTAATGCAAGAAGGTAGGGAAATAGCCTATGGTGGAAGGCAGTTGAGAGCACATGAGAAGAATTACCCCACGCATGATCTAGATTTGGCCGCTATTGTTTTCGCGCTTAAGTCTTGGCGTCATTATCTTCTTGGCGAGAAATTCGAATTATTCACTGACCACAAATCGCTAAAATACTTATTTTCTCTAAAGGACTTGAACTTAAGGCAACAAAGGTGGATGGAGTTCTTAGCATCCTACGACTTCGAGATAGCATATATCCCTGGCAAGGGCAACGTGGTGGCGGACGCCTTAAGTAGAAAAAGATTATCCTTAAGTCCTTTGTTTGTTGAGCAGCGAAGTTTAGAGTTCATCTCTATGTTTGATTTTAGACCTTCCATTGACTTCGTACCCGGTTTGCTAGCATCCTTGGAGGTTAGACCTACGCTTTTGGGATGGATTGGCGAGGCACAGCGAGACGACCCACAGTTGGTTGAGTTAGTAGAAAATCTCAAAGGAGGGGAGTCATCAAGCCATCTCCGTAGGTATACCCTATATGATAAGGGTTGGTTACGTAGGGACGGTAGACTATGTGTACCAAAAGACGATGACCTAAGGAAGACTATTCTTGACGAAGCACATCGTTCGAAGATGACCATTCATCCCGGCGGGGACAAGATGTACAAAGACATGAAGCGAGTTTTCTTTAGGGCCGGTATGAAGAGGGACGTAGCCGAGTATGTCGCTAGATGCTTGGTGTGCCAACAAGTAAAAGAGGAGCAAAAGAAACCCGGTGGGTTACTTCACCCATTGGAGGTTCCACTATGGAAGTGGGAAAGCGTCTCGATGGACTTTATTGATGGATTACCGAGATCGAGAAAGGGTAATACGGGGATTTGGGTTATAGTAATAGACTTACTAAGAGCGCCCATTTCATTCCCGTGAAGAGTAAGAGGACTGCTCCATGGTTAGCTTCTGTATACGTCCGAGAAATAGTTCGTTTGCACGGTGTTCCTTCTAGCATAGTGAGCGACCGCGATCCTATTTTCACTAGCGAATTTTGGAGAAGCTTACAAGAGGCGGTAGGGACTTAGTTATGTTTGAGCACCGCATATCATCCTCAGACGGACGACCAGACTGAGAGGGTGAATCGCATTCTAGAGGATCTTTTGAGGCTATGTATCCTAGACTTTGGGGGTACATGGGAAGAGCATCTTCCGTTAGTGGAGTTCGCATATAATAACAGCTTTCAGTCTAGCATTGGCATGGCACCTTTCGAAGCTCTTTATGGACGACCTTGTCGTTCACCTACATGTTGGTGGGAATCTACGGATAAGATCTTACTTGGGCCCGATATGATTAGGGAAACTTCGGAGAAGGTCGACTTGATTCGAAGGAGGATGAAAGCAGCGCAAGATAGGCAGAAATCTTATACGGATAAGAGGAGGACAGATCTCGAGTTTGAAGTTGGGGACATGGTCTTTATCAAAGTATCTCCATTACGAAACGTTGTTCGCTTTGGGTCTGTTGGGAAGTTAGCACCAAGGTTCGTAGGACCGTTTCCTATTAAGGAGAAGATTGGACAGATGGCGTATAGAGTGGAGTTGCCCGAGAGACTTAGTGGTGTACACGACGTATTCCATGTGTCACATTTAAGGAAGTGCTTACACGAGACCGCGGAAGTGGTAGAGCCGAGCTTGCTTAGAGAGGTGGAGATCGAGCGTGACGCGACGATTCGACGAGCTCCAACATGCATTCTTGGGTCGGAGATTAAGAAGCTGAGAAATCGAGAGGTCAGACTAGTCAAAGTACAATGGGGAGACAACGAGAGCAACGCTACTTGGGAGACAGAAGAGAAGATGCGTTCACGATACCCTTTTCTTTTTTAGGGTATGTCTTTTAATTTCTCCTTTATCGCTTATCTTGTACTTATCTTATCTTTAGTGTATCCTCTCGCTAGTATTCTTGACCTTTAGTTAGGATCATCCTATGGTTGAAACATGTGTTTGAGACATGTTATGTATGATGAATGCAAAGTGGATGCAAGTGTTTTCTAGTGGTTGCTCGTGGACGCATATACACACACTATTAGGCACTAGATCAGCTCAGTCACTTCATACTGCATATTGCATATAAATGGATGTATTTAGTAAAATGTATGTATAATGGTTGTACTATCATATGGATACCGCATTTTGGTGAATGGTTGTGCACGCATGTAGAAATAATATGTAGCATTAGGGAACTTTTGCATACATAATGGACGCATGGCACTATCATGGTTTGCATTAAAGGAGGTCAACTGAATCAGTGGACCGCCTGATTTTGCATTAGATAAGGACATATACACACACTGTGCATTTAAACATGAAAGCATTAGAAGTCTATAAGGACAGTGGATGCCTGTGTTTGATGGTTAAGTAGACGGTTGTTTGGATGTTAGGATATACATTCTTCTTGACTTGAAGATTTCGGGGACGAAATCCTTTAAGGAGGGGAGAATGTAACACCCCGTAATTCTGTTAATATTAATATCCACAAATTAAAGAATAACTAATCTTAGACGTGAGAATTATGGGAAACGGATTGCGCCATTGTGTTCGTCTCGGAATTCTGGTTGAAATAGAGTTCGAGTTTGCGTAAATTGGACTTCGTATGAAGAAGTTATGGCCATCAGAAGTTTCAGAAAATTCAAAACAGATTCAGAAAATTCAAATTTCGAAAATTCAGCCCAAACAGGCTGGGCGAGAAAAATTCCTGCCCAGACCAGGTCGACTTGGGGGTCGACCTGCCCACCAGGTCGACAAGGGTGTCGACCTGGGGGTCGACCTGCCCACCAGGTCGACATGGGTATCGACCCTAGGGTCGACCTGGGGGTCGACCTCCCTGGTCGAGCCCAGGCGACCTGGGTGCACCTGAATGGGTTTTTGGGCTGGGTTTTGGGGGCTGTGACGAAATCTGATGGCTCTAATCTATCCTGGGGTTTATCTAAAGGCCTAAACCAACTAACTACACCTATAAATACACCCTAATACTACCCCTAAACATCATTAAAAATAGAAGAGCTTCCGTCATGCCGTCGCCATGGAATTCAGCATAGCCGCCGCCAACTAAGAAGGAAGAAAAGCTAATTCAATTCTAATTCTCTCAACCCTAAAGCAAAACAAAACTCTCTTTTCTTCTCTAATTGTGAGTATGATAGTCTTAACAAGATTATTATCATTTTAATTAGGTTAAGTCATGAATGGATTGTGAGTAGATGATATGAATTGTCATATGCTATCATGTATGTTATTAATCCTATGCTATGTGGTGATGATATACTATATGTTGTAAATCATGCTATGATGATGTTATGTATGTTGAAAGTTTCTATGCTAAGTTGAGATGAATCATACATATAAAAAGCCGTGATGTTACTATCTATGCTAGCTAGTTCATATTAATTAAATCATCATGTTTGGGCTATGTTAATCTATATGACAAGTTACATATGCAAGTTAGATTGATTAAAAAAGTTATGAACATATGCCATGACATCTATTATGACATCTAGAATTATGCTATGACATATGTGATATCCTATGCTAGTTCACACCATCATTATGTTGCCTAAAAACCCCATATGCAAGTTTATGTATAGATTTGGGCTATAATCATATCATGTAAATTGTGACATTTAACAAGTTGACACCTTTTGATCCTTAACATGAGTAGTTTATGCAAGTTTCACCCCTATTATGATTAGACTTATTTTTATTGTCTATATGTTGTGGTAATTTGTCCTTGTGCTATGTGTTAGACTATTCAAGTCTAGCCTATATTATGCGTTGAATAAGCGAACGTATAAACGTGGGGTAGGGGTAATATTAAGGATTTAATAATAAGATGCTGAGGTGCAATTGATATGATTTTGCATACCATGAGTGGATGACCATAATTGAGTCAATTATGGACATCGATAAAAGTGGACTTAATTAATAATTTGGATAGGGAATTATTAAAATTGGGGTAAAAGATTGAAAGTTGTCAATCAATGCTTAGGACACGAGGTTGGACTCGTTTGTGACGTAAACCTGCCCGGAACCGCCCGGCAAATCCAGTGGTCACAAATGTCAGCCCAATGTGAGAGGTTCTAGGCCTGAACTAAAGCATTAAAGTTGTAAAGACACGAGGTTAGACTCTTTTATGGTGTAAGACTGCCCGGAACCGCCCGGCAAATCCAGCTGCCATAAAAGTCAGTCTAATGTGAGAGGTCTTTATGAGGTTATGGCCTGAACGAATTAAGAAATACTTAGCCAGATAAACATGTAAAGTGGGACATGGGAGTTAAGTAGGTGCCTTGGATGGCATGAGGAATCTAGTGGGTGCCCTTAGCGGCATGTGAAATACGATTAGTAAGACTTAACCAAACACACATGTAAATGAACATGACTAAGAGGGTTAAGTGGGATATATTAATGACAAGCTTAGGTGGGTAGCTTGTGGGGGCCCATTTCAACCAGTATCCCAAACGTATCTTTGTGAGCTCGACCCAAGTCGAGGACGGGACACGCATAATGAGTTTGACTATAAGAGGCCAAAGCGGGGAGCGGTGGCAACGCAAGTCCAACGGGTTTCATATGCGTGTGTGGACCCGGGCTGGTAGGTAAGACGTTGTTGCATCGTGTAGGTATAAGCCGTGCATTCTCAAGTTGTATCGGGTTGCCACTTTAGGGGAGTGATACACCCCACTGTGGGGCCAGCACGGGTATCTACGAGTAGGGAGCCGATCGAAAATGGGTAGTGGGGTACACCTAGTGGAGATAGGAGCAGATGGCACCTATGTAGTCAGCTAGTGGTACGTAAGGCTATTTATATGTTTCTGTGTGAAGCAAGTGGGATCAACCTTTAGGGTGACTGGTGCGGTGCAGTGTAGTAATGTGCGGTGCAGTGTAGTAATTATTCGTTAGTAATTAGGTGTGCCTTTACCGTTATCTTTAATGTTATCTTAAACGCTATCTTTATCTTCCTAATAGTTCATAGACATTTACTTGTCTTCCATCTTATGCCTTAGTCTAGTTATTTTGATAATAGTATTGTTAGAATTATCATACTCGCCAGACTTTATGTCTGACCCCCTCCATTTCTATCCTTTTTCCCCCTCCAGGTCCTCAGGTTGGACCCAGCTCTAGTGGAGTTTGATTGGATTGCTTCATCTCTTTGGAAAGCTTGGACCGTTGAAGTAAAGTCCAGCTTGTTATCTTTTTAATGGCTATTTATGTAATGGGATTATGTATTTTGTTTTATGAAGATGGATAATGTACTTGACTCTGATTAATGGTTTTGTGATGTAATAAACATGTTTCCGCTGCAATAAAATGAAGTTTTAGATTTCCAAGTACTATTTATTATCTGTCTTGTTGTAATTTTTCTGTTCTATATTCACTTATAACCTCCATGGAAGTTAATGCATTCCCTTTGTGAGTGACATTAATGGACGTGGGGTGTTACACCTTGTCCTTACCTCCTTGGGCAGTCTTTAATCATATGTCCTGCCTCATCACATTGGAAGCAACCCGTCTTCTTCTTCTTCCTACAGTCCTTGCATAAGTGGCCTGGTGTTCCACAATTAAAACACCTTTTCTTCCCTTTTCCATTGTTATCCTTACCACCTTTCTTTTGTTGTTGTTGTGCCTTCTTTGGATCCCCTTTCTTATCATGTGCCTTATCTATATTAGCGCCTTTCTCCTCTTCATTCATCAACGCCATGTCAACAAGTTTCTCGAAAGTAGCCTCCATAGGAATGTGGGACATAGCCAACCCGTGTAATGGTTCATTCAGATCCTTGGCAAATCTTATGGCCTTCTTATGCGGTGTATTAACTAATTCCATACCAAATCTTGCTAACTGGTTAAACTTATTAACGTACTCCTTCACAGATAAATTCCCTTGTTTCAAAGCCAAGAACCTCTCCTTGTATAAACTCTCCTCCGCTTGTGAAAAAAATTTCAACTCGAACCTTTATCTAAAGTCTATCTATGTCTCCACTGCATGTCCTCCATTAGTTACTTCCCACCAAAAGGAAGCTTTGTCTTTCATCAACCAAGCAGCTAGCTGAACCTTCCTTCCATCGTCTATCTTAAAGATACCAAACAAGTCCTCCACTTCCTTGAGCCAATTCCGAGCCTTAACAAATGTCTCAGTCCCATAAAACGGTTTTCCGTCCATCGCGCGGAAGTCGTTGCATATCTTAGAAAAAACGTCTACACGGGGAGGAGGAGCTATAGCTGGGGGAGGAGGAACGTTGGCTGGGCCTGCGGCAGTAGCCCTAGCCTCTAGATACCTTCTGAACCAGCCTGGTATTGGTACGTCCACGGGTATATCGGGTTCCCCAGACATGCTGAAAGGAGAAAGGAAGAGATTCAAAACAGAGAATCGAAAGATAGATATATGGCTTTTAGGGATTATGTTTTTCATAATAAACCTTTCTCTTGAAAATACCCTCTTCAAAACATGTTTTCGAAAATACTTCTTTCTAAAAATGCTTTTGAAAATGGTTTTCAAAATCTTTTATCTATTTTGGTAACCTTCAGCTCTGATACCACGTGTAACACCCCACGTCCATTAATGTCACTCACTAAGGGAATGCATTAATTTTCATGGAGTATTATAGGAGTATAGAATAGAGTATCACAAGAAAGATATATAAAATGGTACTTAGGAAAATTCAAATTTTATTCATTGCAGCGGAAAAGCAAAACATGTTTGGTTACAACATCAAAACCACATACTAGAGTCAAGTACACAAATATCTATCTTGTACAAAATTATTATCAGAGTACATAAAAGTAAAACCATAATCCCACTCCAAATAGCCATAATGAAAATAGATGAAGCTAAGCATTACTTTCAACACTTCCAAGCACTTCAAGAAGAAAGGAATCCAAGTCAAGCTTCACTATTCCCACCCTGAGGAACTAGGGGGGGGGGGGGGGGAAGAAAAGAGGCGAAACAAAATGGGGTCAGACATACATCTGGCGAGTCTAGTGACTTTAGCAATATAATCAGTAAAGTAACAGGATAAGAACATAAACTGTATATAAGAGATGACAGTAACATAAACCGATATGACAAGGCAAACAAAATGAATAAGGTGTAACGTTGATTGCGCTTCTAATCACTATAAGATAATTATCATACCACACCAATGCTAATTACATCGCACCATTACTAGTCCCATACTGAAAGTCGATCCCTCTTACCAATAATAATAATAATAATAATAATAATAATAATGGTAGTTTCGTGTACTCCTAGCTGCTGTCATAGGTGCCGCCTGCTCCTATCTGCACTTGTTGTACCCACTACCCGCCCATTCGATTAGCTCCCTAACTCGTAGATACCCATGCTGGTCCTATAGTAGGGTGTATCACTCCCTAAAGTGGCCACCTAATACTACTAAAAAGGCATGGCTTATACCTACATGATGCAACAACGTCTTACCTACCAACCCATGAAAAATGCTATGCAATGGTATAAGATCATGTAGTATGGAGAATAGGATGTAGTGTATATAGCAGAGTAGTAAGTAAATATCACACAACATATTTATACTGGTTCGGACCACTGTCCGACGTCCAGTCCCAGATTCACTTCTGGTATTTCACTAACACTAATACCCTCACTTTACCCGGATGAATAGGTTCACAATTTCCCGAACACACAAACGGGTTTTCTTGCCTCAACCACTGAAGAGGTCTTCACTAATTCAGAATAATTGTCGACTCTTTTGTGTTCTTGATAACACGGATTGTCTAATATTAAGTACACCCTCCCTATAACCTTTTCTTGATGATAATAGTGAAGTACGTGAAGGAATATGGAAGTTTAAAAGTCTGAAGTATGAAAATAGATCGCTTTTTAGAATTTAGAGAGCTTTGAATAAGATAGAGAGAATTAGAATAAAATTCGGTGATTAGATCAATTAATCAACTCCCTATTTATAATATATAAAAAGATACAACTGATCACGAAAGGTTTTGATGAAGAGTTATGGATAAAATAGTTGTGTCTCTTCATAGAAGATGCAACCTTTCAGAATCAGATGTCTGAAAATTATTTTTAGATGTCTGTTTATATGTAAAGGAATAGTCTGCAAGGAAATAGTACAATTTGGGGTAAAATCAGACGTCTGAAATATTTTAAACAGGCATCTGAATATTGTAGTGAAGAACAATCTGTTTCAGCAAATAGACGTCTGAAATTTTCAGACCAAACGTCTGTTTTCTGTAATCAGCCTATTCCTTGCCTATTTTATAATGAAAATCTATATATATAAAACATGCGTGTGTGTGTAATCATCAAGGAAGACTTTAACATAAAATTCTAGGACTAGCATATTCTTACAATATATATGATCTATAATTTCTTGAATCTGATTGTCGAAAATATCTTCCTGCAAAACAGAGTTAGTTAATAATATATATTAATGAGCTCATATAGTTGTCATAGTCAAAATACTATATAGCGAGATTCAACATTCTCCCCCTTTTTGACTAATGACAACTATATAAGCTCCCCCTGTCAATATGCATATAATGTCACTTATTTCTCCCCCTTTGTCATTTGAAAAAAAGGAATACTTATTGAAGAATTCAAGGATAGATGTAATACACACAAACATAATAAACATAGATAAAGTACGACAATTCCAAACATCACACAGTTATGCACATAGTAGAGTTTTGTACACAAATAGGACATGTAGCAAAATATTACACATTATGAACTTAAATAAAAGCGTCATAGTCAAAATAGTTAACCATACCATCTTCAATACTCATATATCCTTGAAAGTAGATCCTAGAGGAGATGTGCCTTCGTCCCTTGGTGAGCTTTGTGCAGAATCCGGAGCTTCTTCGTGAGAACTAGACGACCATTGAAATGATGCAGGAGCTTGAGCTTGAGTCGAAGAAGTGCCGGTGCAAGAAGAAACATCCCAAATTTTATTTAAAAAGCCTTTGATCGAGTTAAACTTTTTGTTCATTTGCTTTTCAAAACGCTTTAGGTCGTTATGAAGTTTTGATTGATTGCGGGAAAGCGTAACCAAAGCTTGTTTAGAGGAAGTATCGGGAGAAATGATTTGAATGTCTTGCGTGTTAATTAGATCATCGGACAAAAATTGATGTGATATCTCATCTCGTGTATCCATATCTACTTCTATTGTGTCTATATCCAAATCTTACCATGAAGATTCTAGAATTTGGCCTAAGCATTGCATAGTTATAAGCAGACGCTTTCCACATACCCATGACCAAATCGTATCCTTTTTAACTTGAAGCTTAGTATGATCAAGGTTTAGATTTGCTAGAAACAACTTGATTAAAAGAGGGTAGATTTTGACATTATTTTTGTTATAATCAACAAGCGATTCAAAGTGAAAGTATCTAGCATAGTGCAGTAGACGATAATTTTGAAAAAGCATTAAATTTCACGAATGCACCTTCGAAGAATTTTGAATCCTTTATTGCCTTATATCTAGCTTTTGCAGTATCATCCCAAAGCCACCTTTGAATCAATAATTCGGAGGGAGGGAGTGCTTCTTCTTCTCTTGTTCTTTTACCATGATTTTCCATTAATTGATTTTGATTTGATGAAGTGTTGTGGTAAAATTTTTATTTGGGGGCTACGGTTTTTATTGAGAGTGAATGGGCAAAAGTAAAAGTGAAGAGATGAATGGTAAAAAGGTGAATAGGTGAGGAGTTATTATAGGAAATCGACATGTCTTTTTATTTAAAATAACATTTCTGCTTGGATTCAGACATTTGAAATTTAAGGGCAGACGTCTGAATTGAATAGAATGCTAACCCACAAAGAACTAGCTCATTTTCGAACTAAAACAGACATCTGTTTTATATTAATCAGACGTCTGATTATTAAGGTAGGGAGTTATAAATTTCAGATTTTAGACATCTGAAATTTATTAGCAGACGTCTGTTTAGGAAAAAAATCAACCCGTAAGAAACTAGTGTATTTTATGATCATTTCAGACGTCTGATGTATTTAGAACAGATGTCTGTTTTAGTGGGAAAATTTGATTTTCTGGTGCAGTCAGACGTTTGTTTTGTTTTATTCAAATGTCTGATGTGGAAGATAAAATAAAATTTTCTTTTATATATAAGAATTAAATAACATGTTTAGAAAAATATATAACACATTCAATTCTTAGAAGGTGGAGTATTCTTTGGTGTGGATGAACTCTTTCCTTCGTTAGCCTGGTGATTTCTATCCCATGAATTTGGATCATATGATGGTCGTGGAGTCGAGAAAGTGTAATACTTCATCGTTGGATTTACTGGATCATTTTTAGTTTGGTAAGAAGAAGATGGATCAATAGGATTTGGCGGAGTTGGTAAAGGTGGAACAACATCTTTTTCTTTTGAACCACAAAACTTATATATCATCTTTTCGAGATGACTCAAGCGAGTCGATGTCACTTTCTATTCGAAATATAACTCCTTCTATAGCGCTATTTGTTCTGTCTGGTAGTGATGAAGATCATCAATTTTACATTTGGTATCCGGAGATGAGAATAAGACTCGTTTAGCTTTTTTTGCTTCTGGTGTACATCGAGTGTGATAATTACCCTATCGATATTGAGGTTCATTTCTAGGTGTAGGTGTTAGAAGATGAGGAGAATCGGAGGAGCTGTTTGATGTGAAGGTTATACCGATAGAGGAGTTGGAATTACTTGATGACATAGTTTTGAGTTGAATTTAGTGTTTAGTGTAAAATTTTGTTTGTGAGTTTGTAGGAATTCATAGGTTTATATACAAAAGGTAAGTAACGAATTTGTGGTTCAGAAATCTATAGCCAAAAAGAATTTGAATGATAAGAGGAATTTTAGGAAATGCTAAAAATAGATAGAAGTTTTGTGGTAAACATAAAAACGTTTTTTAGTTTTTAAGAGAAAGGATTATCAAATGTTGAGTTATATGTCTGTTACAGAAACAATTCCAAGTTCTCGTCGTAATTTTATAAACGAATTTTCTAATAAAGGTTTAGTAAAAATATCTGCAATTTGGTTTTCGGTTTAAACATATTCTAAGTTAATAATATCTTTTTCGATATTGTCACGTAAGAAATGATGTCGAATATCTATATGCTTTGTTCTAGAGTGATTTATCGGATTCATAGATAAATTTATAGCGCTAGTATTATCACAATATATTATTGATTTTGATAATTTTATTCCAAAATCTCTAATTGTTTGTTGCATGTAAATTACTTGAGCACATGCTAAAGCAGCAGATATGTATTTTGCTTCATATGTAGAAAGTGATACACAATTTTATTTTTTACTAAACCAGGACACAAGTGATTTTCCAATGAAATGGCACGTACACTTGTACTTTTTCTATCCGTTTGGGATCCACCATAATCAACATCACTGTAAGAAACTAATTCGAATGGACATCTTTCGGATAAAAAAAACCCAAAGTCCTTAGCATTATTTAGATATCGTAGAATACGTTTTACTGCTCTTAAATGAGATTCCTTTGGGTTTGATTGAAATCGTGCACACAAACATAAACTCATCATTATGTCAGGTCGACTGGCTGTTAGGTAAAGTAGCGAACCGATCATACTTCTATACAAATTTTGATCAACACTTTTTCCTTTTTCATCTTTATCAAGATGAATTGTAGTGCTCACTAGAGTTGGTTTACCGGAAGTGTTGTCTAACCCAAAACGTTTAATTAAATTATTACAGTATTTTTCTTGATTAATAAAAACACCATTTAAAATTTGTTTAATTTGTAAGGCTAGAAAATAAGATAGTTCACCCATATGTGACATTTCAATTTCATTTGTCATTATAGAAGAAAATTCTTTACATAAGTTATCATTAGTTAACCCGAAAATTATGTCATTTACATAAATTTGAATAATCAAGATATCTTTATTTGAATAATCAAGATATCTTTATTTGAATTTTTAATAAATAAAGTCTAATCTGCTTTTCCTATTCGAAAACCAGAATTTATTAAATAGCTTTTAAGTCGTTCATACCAAGCACGAGGTGCTTGTTTTAGACCATATAAAGCTTTCTTAAGTTTATATACATGGTATGGAAATTTCTCATGTACGAATAATGGTGGTTGTTCTATGTAAACATTTTCCTTAATAAAACCATTTAAAAAGGCGCTTTTAACGTCCATTTGATAAAGTTTAAAATTATGAAAACTTACGTATGCTAATAAAATACGTATGGCTTCTAGTCTTGCTACGGGTGCAAAAGTTTCTTCATAATCGATACCTTCTTCCTGATTGTACCCTTGAGCAACTAATCTGGCTTTATTTCGTGTAATATTTCCGAGTTCATTTGCCTTGTTCTTATATACCCATTATGTACTGATAACAGATTGGTCGTTTGGTCTAGGTACGAGTTCCCACACTTCATTGCGTTCGAATTGGTTTAGTTCCTCTTGCATTGCAATAACCCAGTAATCATATGTAGAGGCTTCTTTCGGATTTTTGGGTTCAATGGTTGAAAGGAATGCTACATGACCCATTTTATTTAATTGACTTCTAGTTCAGACGTGTGTGTCAATTTCACCAATAATATTTTGTGTAGGATGATCTCTTAATATTCTGGGAGGTAATCGAATATGTTTTATACGATTATTTTTCGTATTTTCAAGACCCATATTTTCAGTAATTTCATCATCTTTTTTATTTATGTGTTTATTAAAATTTTCATCAAAAGATACATGTATAGATTCTTCTATGATATTAGTACATTTGTGAAAAATGCTATAAGCTTTACTACGTTCTGAGTACCCAACGAAAATTCCGTGATCCGCTTTTGCGTTAAATTTTCCAAGTTGATCTTTAGTGTTAAGGATAAAACATTTAGAACCAAAACCTTTAAAATAAGAGATATTTGGTTTCTTTTCATTAAAAAGTTCATAAGGAGTATTTTTAGTTAAAGGTCGAATAGAAATACGATTTAATACGTAACAAGCAGTTGCTACAGCTTCTGCCCAAAATTTCTTAGATAAAGAACTTCCATTAAGTAGAGTTCTAGCATATTCTTGTAAAGTTTTATTCTTTCTTTCTACAACTCCATTTTTGTGGAGCTCTAGGACAAGAAAAATTATGATTTATTCCTTTCTTTTTACAAAAATGTTAAAAGATTCATCTTCGAACTCTCCACCGTGATCACTTCGAATATTTTTGACTTTTAAATATTTAGAATTTTGAATTCTTTTAATAAAAATTTTAAAGTGTTCGAAAGTATCACTTTTATTTTTCATAAATATAGTCCATGTATAACTTGATAAATCATCAATTATCACAAAAACATAACGATTGTGATTAATTGATTGAACTTGAGTAGGACCAAACAAGTCCATATGTAATAGTTCTAATGGTTGTAAAGTTGAAATAACCCTTTTTGATTTAAAAGTAGACTTGGTTAATTTTCCTTTTTGACAGTCTTCACAAAGATTGTTTATTTTAAAATTTATTTTTGGTAAACCTTTAACTAATTCATGTTTCGAAAGTTTTTTATTAGTTTTAAAGTTTATGTGACATAAACGCTTGTACCATGACCAAGAATCATTATTATTTGCAATCCAACACACTTCCTTATTAATATTAACTTTCATATTTAAAACATAAATATTTCTATCTCGATTTTCATCAAAAATAAGGTTTTGTTCTTTATAAAAAATACTACATTTATTTTCAAAAAAAGTTATCTTAAAACCTTTGTCACATAATTGACTGATACTTGTTAAATTATGTTTTAAATTTTTAACTAAAGAAACATTAGTAATAAGAGGTAAATTTGAAATACCGTAGTTGCACACATCTCCTTTGCCAATGATAAAACCTTTTGACTTATCTCCGAAGGTAACTGAGCCACCGTCAAAGTATGAAATATTGGTTAGCATATCTTTATCTACAGTCATGTGTTTTGAGTAACCACTGTCTAAGATCCATTTTCTCTTTTTGAGTGGGACCTGGAAAAAATATTAATAAGCATATTGGTACCCACTTTTTGATAAGGTCCTAAGAGTTAGGTCTTAGGAAGCCAAACCCAAGTGGGTTTAGTATCCTTTTTATATAAATAATTTTCATTATTATGTACAAATTTCATAAATGAATTAATGTGTTTGTTCCTAATCAGATTATTGTTAGTTTTCGGAACCCATATCTTAATTCATTAATCCTTATTTATAGATTTTGAATCAATTTTCCTTTCTAGCTTTGTAATTTTCTTTGGAGGAAATTTTGATTCCTTTTTAAATCCTAAACCATTTTTGTTCGAAGAAGGTCAAGAGTTTTCTATGATTCTTGATAAATTTTTTCTTCCCTTATTAAAATTTGAAACATTTTTAGAAATGTTTTCAAACTTAGCTTGATTACTTCTATTTTCTAGCTCTAGTTCTTTTACTTTATTTTTCAACATGTGATTTTCAGAACTAATTTCATCATTTTTTAACTTTTGAGTTTCAATTTCTTTACTTAAAAGAGAAATCTGACTATCTGAATTTGTAAGAGTCTCTTTAACTTTTTCAAGTTCTTCTTTTAGAATTATCTTTTCATCTTTCAAAATATCTCTTTCAAATTTAGCTTTGTTACGATTTTCACGGGTTTCTTTAAGCTTTTTATGATGTTTAAAAACTCAAAATTAACTTCTATTAAATCTTCATAAGATAAGTCACTTACATCAGATTCTTGAGCCATGAAGCACACATTTGCTTGTTCATTGTCGCTTTCATTATCATTGTCACTTTCTGAAGATTCTGAATCTGAGCTGTCGCATGTAACAGAAAAAGCTTTCTTTTTGAATTTTTCTTTCTTATTCTTGTTATTGAAGTTCTTCTGATTTTCTTTCATCTCTGGACAATTTTTTTTACCATATGACCCTTCTTATGACAATTGAAACATTCCAATTTTGAGGATGAAGGTTTGTTTGAGGTATTCTTTTTGAAATTTCCTTTTCTATATTTTAGAAATTTCTTAAAATTCTTGGCAATAAAGGCTAAATCTTCGTCCTCTGATTCAGAATCTTCTTTATCCGCATGAAATGCCACATTCTTTTTCTCTTGAGCTAATTCTCTTTTTGCTTGAAGATTAACTTCATAAGACATGAGATTTCCTATGAGTTCTTCACGTTTCATAGTTGACAAATCATTAGCTTCCTCAATAGCCAATACTTTTCATTCCCAATCTTCGGTTAAAGAATTTAACATTTTTGACACAATATCAAAGTCACTATATTTTTCTCCCAATCCTATCATTGCATGTAAGATGTCTTGAAATCTCAAATACATTCCATTGATGGTTTCATTTTGCTTCATCTTGAAGTTTTGGAATTGATTCTTCAGTATTGAAATTTTTGTTTGCTTAACTTTGTTTGTTCCTTCATGAATAGTTTTGAGTGTCTCCCATATCTGGTATGCCGATGTACAGATGCTAACACGATTGAATTCATTTCTGTCGAGAGAACAATATAGCATGTTCATAGCTTTTGCATTTGCATTGGCTTCTTCTTTTTGAGTTATTGTCCAAGTTGAATATTCAGTTGTAGGTGCCGTGAACTCTTTTTGAGTAGCATGCCATGCACTAAAGCCACTTGCTTGCATATAAATTCTCATTCTTGTAGCCCAATAATTGTAATGTATTCCATTGAATAGTGGAGGTCTTTGAGTAGATTGTCCTTTGGCAAAAGTAGTTGAGCAGTATTTGGGTTATTCTCCATTATACCAAAATATCGAATAATGGTGTTACGGTTATAGGATGGCCTTACTCCGATACCAATTGAAAAATGCTATGCAACGGTATAGGATCGTGTGGTATGGAGAATAGGATGTAGTGAATATAGCAGAGTAGTAAGTAAATATCATGCAGCAGATTTATATCGATTCGGACCACTGTCCTACGTCCAGTCCCAGATTCACTTCTGGTACTTCACTAACACTAAAACCCTCACTTTACCCATAGGAATAGGTTCACAATTTCCCGAACACACGAACGGGATTTCTTGCCTCAACCACTGAAGATGTCTTCACTAATTCAAAATAATTATTGACTCTTTTGTGTTCTTGATAACACGGATTGTCTAATATTAAGTACACCCTTCCTGTAGCCTTTCCTTGATGATAATCATGAAGTACGTGAAGGAATATGGAAGTTTAAAAGTTTCAAGTATGAAAATAGATAGCTTTTGAGAGATTAGAGAGCTTTGAATAAGATAGAGAGAATTAGAATAAAATTCGGTGATTAGATCAATTAATCAACTCCGTATTTATAATATATAAAAAGATACAACTGATCAAGAAAGGTTTTGATGAAGAGTTATGGATAAAATAGTTGAGTCTGTTCATAAAAGATGCAACCTTTTAGAATTAGATGTCTGAAAATTATTTTCAGATGTCTGTTTATATGTAAAGGTATGGTCAGCAAGGAAATAGTGCAATTCGGTGTGAAATCAGACGTCTGAAATATTTGAAACAGACATCTGAATATTGTAGTAAACAACAATCTGTTTCAGCAAACAGACGTCTGAAATTTTCAGACCAGACATCTATTTTTTGTAATCAGCCTATTCCTTGCCTATTTTATAATGAATATATATATATATATAACATTTGTGTGTGTAATCATCAAGGAAGACTTTAACATAAAATTCTAGGACTAGCCGATTCTTACAATATATATGATCTACAATTTCTTGAATCTGATTGTCAAAAATATCTTCCTGCAAAACAGAGTTAGTCAATGATATATATTAATGAGCTCGTATAGTTGTCATAGTCAAAATACTATATAGTGGGATTCAACAGCCCGGACCCATGCACGCACATGACTCCATTGGACTTGCGTTGCCACCGCTAACCCTTTTGACCTCTTACAATCAAACCCAGCAAGCGTGTCCCGTCCTCGACCTAGTTCGAGATCATACAGATACAGAATGGGTTAGTAGTTGAAAAGGGTCGACACACTTGACACAAGCTTCCCTCCTAAGCTTGGTCCCCACTAGGAATTCCCACTTAACCCCTTCTTATTCCCATGTCTTCTTACATGTTTCACCATGGTTAAGTGCTTCAAATTATATTCCATGTTTCATCCATGTCACCCACTTAACTCCCATGTCTTACTACATGTCTTATCTTGGTCAAGTGTTTATTAATTCATTATAACCGTAATCTTGCAAGATCTCCCATATTAGATTGCCGTTTTGTGGTTGCTGGATATGCTGGGCGGTTCCGGGCAGTCTTATACCGCAATACGAATTTAACCTTGTGTCTTTACATTATTACGTATCTAATTTTTACCTTTGACCTCTCACATTAGATTACAAAATTGCGGTTGTTGGATGTGTCGGGCGGTTCCGGGCTGTCTTATACCGCAATTCAAATCTAACCTCGTGTCTGGTGTTCATTATCACTTTCTCAATTCATGTCCCTAATTTCAAATTTTTGGATTATAATATATACCCATAATTTCCAATCTAAATTATGTTCATCATTTTAATCCAAATTAGGTTTATAATCTTATATATACATGTTATGCCAATTTACGCCCAAATCAAATTGCATTCATTGTTATTAACAATTTATATCAAACTTCATGTATAAAAATTATATCCGATTATGCCCACATCTAACTTATGCCAAATCTCATGTATACCAATTATACATGATTATGCCCCAAATCAACTACGTGATTACAAATCAATTTATGCCCAATCACGTATTATTCAATATTTTCCTAAACTTTTTCCTAACGTTTCGACGTCATTCATATGTATAATTCAACGTAATATGTTAGGCTCGAAGTTAGCCTAATCTCATAAAATAAAAGGAAGAGAGGTGGGAAAGAGAATCAAAGCATCAAGACTGGCACAAACATAGGCATATGAAATATGAATTGGCATAGAACAATAAAATAGATCCAATTAGGCATATGATAACAGTATTTTGGGTATGAATCTGAAAGATAAGAATTTACAAACTTGATATGATTCATCTTACAGGCATGTTCATAAAATCCAATTTGCAATCCTACCACAATCACTTTTAAAGTAATTATACGTGAAAGTAAATTAGACTCACAGCGACAAGATTAAGAAGAGAGAATAGATCTGAATTTGATTAGCTAAACCATTGTTGTAGAATTTGATTCTTATCTTCCAGTATGAATACTCTAATTAAGATTTGCTTTTGAGAAGAGAAGTGAGGCTAGTTTTGATTTAGGTTAGGGCAGCATGGAGGCGAATGAATTAGTGTAATGAAATTAGGGTTAGGTCAAGGTGTGTTTTTATAGGTGTATTAGGTGAATTAGGGAATTTAGATTAGATTAGAGATCATCAGAACCACACAGCTCAAAAAACACGTCATCCAGCCAAGCCCAGCAAGACACGTCATCAAAGAACTCTCCAGAATTCTATACATATTCAGCATCGGCATGGGCGCACTTCCCAAGTGCGTCAGTGCAGCTGTGATGCTCCCAAAACCCCGTGCTACGGTGTTAAGGATAATCATTGGAATATAACACATTAATCATCATTAGCAGAGTACAGATAATTGCATAAACAAGAAATAAAATAATTTACACAAATATGACAGCGGAATCATATATATCACCACATCAGAGAGCACAGTGCAGGATACTACTTAGTGCATAATAATACATAATCATTCAGGTCCCATTACACAATGCAACGCAAGCCGGAGGATAGAGTTTTACCTTATAATGGCCAAAAATGCTTCATACGTATAAAACAAAAGTGTCTGATATTATTACTAGTGTATATATGTTTCCAAAAGCAAATTCAATCATAAATATCAATCCTTGGCGGCATAGCAACCATCCACTATGTCACCATACTAGTAATACAATCACATCCGCAATTTCGTATTGGAAATTGGATTCCATCATGAGTCGAGGCAAGGGGCAAGCTCCTCTCCATTCGAGACACTCTAGCAAATGCCTCAGGATCGCACACAGCGGTTCTTGGAATCGGCTGGGCCGGTCCTCTCTTACTTTTGAGGATTGGCAATTCCTAAACACACGTTTCCCGGTCCTTAAAGACCTATAATCGAGGTGCCTCACATTCCTACAACCACACAGGTGAAAAGTATATATAAATGTCCGGGCTGGTAGGTCACTGACACCACCGTAGCTAGAAAGAAACATCATGTTCTCCCAGCGGTCGTTCTCCCGTTTTTGACTTATACCGAGGTATGAGGCTCGCGGATCAACGTTATACACAAAGCTACGCCACACAGACCATGCTTTGATCATCAATCACAAGACTTTGCTTTGCAGCAGAAGCCTTGATCATATGCCACTTAGGCGTGCCACACAGGCAATTCACTCCACGCGACTGATTTCTATCGATATATAACCTCTGAGCTCGTACTCTTAGAGAAGGGCGTTAAGCAAGAGAATAAATTCTCTACCGCCAAACAGATATATATTTAACAGAGATCAATCAACACAGAACAAAATCCAATGTCAGACACACAGTCCATTTACAAGTTCATTCTGGGTTTGAACGAAGCCGGATGCACCTAATTCCTCGCTTATCCGCACCATCAACAATACGTTTGAACGGCTACTACTTCTGCTCCTTCAAGGTAGCTACTCCAATCAGGAGCATCAGTAGCGCCCATCCATCCAATGTGAAGATCGTCGGTCTTGAACCGTCTTCATCTCTTCGACTTCTCACCGTCGATCGATTATTTGAAATGAGAATTAACTCGGCCTTTTCAAATAATCCACGTATATTTAGATTTTCGAATCAGTTCTCCACATGGTTAAATTACTCAACATTCACATTTCAGTTCCTTAGTATAATTTTCATGTTAAATACATTCAACCATCACATATCAAGCAAACCCAACAAAATCGGTTTATTTCCATTCTATATCGCTTATAATATTTTGTAACGATATATCGCCATTTTTATTTATTTAAAAACGACCATATTTAATTAAATGACGTTTCAGGTCGTGCCGAGGCACTGGCGCTGTTTTCCACTAAATTTGTTTTATACATATCTGAAAATCTAACCATTGGATCATCACAAATTTTATTTCATTAGAAAGATCCTTTCAAAACGAATCCAACGTTTTCAGTTTTGGGAAAATCCGACGGTCGGATTTCCCATACTAGTCGTTTGATGTTACGATTTCAAAATACGAACTGCAGCGTCGTTATTCGATTTAATTTAATTATATTTATACTTATATATAAATATAATCGATTCTGGCGCTGTTTTTCTACAGATTTGATTTAAACATTCCAGAGAATCCAATCGTCGGATCTTTACAAATTTAGTGCCGTTGGAAAGATATTTCCAAGGCGAACCCCATGGTTGTGGTTTCGGGAAAATCCGATGGTCGGATTTCCCGCACTAGTCGTTTGAAATCACAATTTCAAAACACGAACTGCACGGCCATGATTCGTTTTAATTTTATTTATATTTATATATTTAAATATAGTTCATTCGACGATTTCTATATCGTTTTCACTTCAAATATTTCACTAACGCCTTTAAATTTTGGAAATTTTTGCCTTAACCTCCTTTGTACGGGAGGGGCTGGGAAAATTCCCAAATAGCCACACGGGCGTTCATCTCAAAAAGAAAAAGAAAAAGCCAAGCGGCTAGCCAATAGGCTCATAAAATCATCACACAAGCAAAACAGTAAACATGTACCTATTTGTCGGGCATACAATTTTATTCCTCTTCTCTAGCCTCTTTGCTATAACCTACTCAATAAATATGCATGTACATATGTGCAATTCTTATCACTTAACATTTTTCATTCAACTTCATATTTGATTTAATTTGGTTAAAGTCCCCATTCATTCTAATGTTGCATACACAAGCAAAATTCATATCATTAGCTAATTAATGAATATTTCAACTCATGCATATTTATTTGAACAAGTGGTTATTTTTAACACTTCACATTTCAAAAATGATATTTTTGGTGAACTAAAATATATTTCAACACATGACTATTTCATTTAGTTCCTATATATGTTAAAAATAATATTCATAGCAAACAAATATTTATTTCAACACTCATATATTTTTAGCGAATCATATACATGAAAAAAATGGTATTTTTATCATCTAAAATATTTATTCAACACATGAATGTTTTTAACACTTCATAATTTCAATAAAAGGTAATTTTTATTGCTCGATCTTTTTATTCAACACATGAACCTTTTCAACACACGCACTTCTCAACACATGAGCATTTCCACACATGGATATTTTATATAGTTTATTCATACAAGAAAGATGTAATTTTTATTGTTGAAACAATTTATTTATAACGCGAATATTTCACATACTTCATATGTATTATAAATATGTGATTTTTATTGTTTAAACACTTTATTCATTCAACACATGAATTTAATTTTCAACACATGACTTCTCAACACATGAGCATTTTCCACACATGGATATTTTCAACACATGACTTTGGTTTCAACACATGAAAATAATTTCAACATATGAAAATAATTCTAACACATGGATATTATTCAAAATTTCGGCAGCATAACGGCATGGTAGTTAAAACCGGCACCGTCCCGAGTACGACTCCTCGCCCTACCTTAAAACCTCGCGGTTTTTGACAATGGGGATTCCATACATCTAATTCGCATGTATGCGAGTATGATTTTCTTTTCCACAATTATTTCAAATTTGTTTCAATCACTAATGGGTATTTTTCAACCACAACCAAACAATACCAACCACAAACAATTCTACTAACCATTCGCATTATTCACCAAATTTTTCACACCAATTCACAAACAATAAATATCGTCCATGGTTTGTGGACGAGGGGAGTATATATATATTATTACCATTCCAACACACATATCATTTAAACAATGCATGTATAATTCATACTTCGCTCATATGGGTTACACAACGCATGTACATGAGGTATACGACACATGTATAATTTATATTTCGCTTACGTAATTTATACATGATATTTCCATTCACATTTCAGTTAGAAATCTCACATTGGTTTTTGTGATGCTAAAAATCGTAGATAGTTCAGAAAAATCCGCGGTCTCTTCTAGAATGTAGAGAGCCTCCTTGCGGTCACGATGTTTCCTGTTTCATCGAATTTCGTTAACACACCATAAAGATATGATTTTTATACGAAAATCATCGTTAGCAACACTTAGAAGTGTTATAAATCAGTTCTGAAATCAAAGGTCGTACCTTTAACGAAGGGTTTAAACTTAGGGTTCGAGATTACTGCAAATCCGAAGCACGATGTTGTAATCGGGTTACACCACGTCGAAGAGGCCGGAGAAGCGCTTAAAACGAGGTAGGGATGGTCCACCTCGGTGGCCTTAATCGGAGATGGCGGCGGCGAAAAGTTCGGGAGTTTGAGGGCATGGTTCTCGAAGCACATACGACGAGGGGGAACGAATCGGGTATGATTTAAAGAGGAGAGGGAGACGAACAAAAAACCCAACCGGAGACGGGTCTAAAGATCGACGTGGCTGCGGCGATTTGGTCTGGAAGATTTGAGTGACTTTCGTTGTTCGTGGGAGGGGGGTAATCGGGGGTTTTCTGATATTTTTTTAATTATGAATGGAGAATTCTAATTGGTCGATGGTTTTATTAAATTTTAAAATAGTGTTTCTCCACACGGATCCCAATTCAAACCCAACGAATATCACCTCTTGCTAAAAACCCCCATCCCGGACACAATGGGATATGTTTCGTAGGCCAATTCGATTGTTACAGTCAGTTATTTTTCAAATTAAAGTATATAACATTAAATATTTAATTTGAAAATACATTTCAATTTGCCAGGGCCATAAACTGATTCAAAAAATTCCAAAAAAATAAATCTAGCTATGTTTTGACGCTACGGTCCCAACAAAACTAGTTTCGTCGAATTCTGAGACCGTTTGAAAAATGGCCATTTTCTGGCGATCCAATTTAACAGAAATTGACCAAACACATTTTCTTTTGCCACGCTCACATACTAGCTTCAAAAATTGTGAAATTTGAAACCTAGCAATAGTTTGACATCCCGGACCCAACAAAAGTGGTTTCGTCGAATTCCGAGGTCGTTTGCAAAATGTCTATTTTCAAGGGCTATATATTCTCTATATCAACCTTTATGAAAATTCATTTGGCCATAACTTTTGATTCCCGCTATGAAACTTCAATTTTTCAGATTCGTTAGAAAGATATTCATAAACAGATTTAAATATTTTTGGTTTCACCAAAATCCGTTATATTTTCCACCGGTTACAGTCAGTCAAAGTTTGAATTCAAATTTCAAATTGCCACACTATTTCTAATTCCCTATTTTATTGAAATCTTCTATTTCAATTGTTTAAATTCCTTTGAAATAACCAATTTAAAATCTTTAAATTGGCTCGTATTTTCCGGGTTGTTACAATCTCCCCCATTTAAAACTTTTCGTCCCCGAAAAGGAAACAACAGTATAGTAGGAAACAAAAATGTAAATGCAAAGTATTGTGAAGTTACCTTGCACCGGAGTTAGCCAGAGATGTCCACTCTGCATTTGGGGTAAGCTTGCTTAATGCTTTCCTCAGTCTCCCAAGTACAGTCTCTAGGATCACTACTCCACTGCACTTTAACTAAATGAACATTCTTGCTCCTTAGCTCTTTAGTTTCTTTGCCAACAATTTTTAATGGCTCTCTTCTGACTGCTAATTCTGGAGTAATTTCCAAGTCCTGTTGCGCCGTTTCCTCTACAACAAGATCCAGATCATGCACATGTCTTCTAAGTTGAGATACGTGAAATACATTATGCACTCCAGGCAACCAATCTGGTAATTGAACCCTATAAGCAAGAGTTCCAACTCGTTCAAGTATAGGAAAGGGACCAATAAATCTGGGTGCTAACTTCCCAGTTTTATCGAATCAGATCACTCCTCTCATCGGAGAAACTTTCAAATAAACATGATCACCAACCGCAAATGTCTAATCTCTTCTTCTAGAATCTACATAACTTTTCTGTCGGCTTTGTGCGGTTTTCAATCGCTTTTTGATGAAATCGACTTTATCAGATGCTTCTCGAATCATATCGAGTCCTAACACAAGTCTGTTGCCAGGTTCTACCCAACATGCTGGAGATCTGCATGGTCTACCGTATAATGCCTCAAATGGCGACATTCCCAAACTTGCTTGATAGCTATTGTTATATGAGAATTCTGCCAAATGCAAGTGATCTTCCCATGACCCACCAAAATCAATAATACAAGCCCGTAGTAAATTTCCAGAATTCTGTTCACTCGCTCAGTTTGGCCATCTGTCTGAAGGTGATAAGCGGTGCTCATGTTCAGTTTCGTTCCCAATTCTGTCTGGAATGCCTCCCAGAATTTGCTAGCAAATATTGGGTCTCTATCACTGACTATGCTGATGGGGACTCCATGCAGCTTAACAATTTCTTTGAAATATATCTGTGCTAGACTTTGAGCGGTTCTATTGGATCTGACAGGTATGAAATGGGCAGTCTTCGTGAAGCGATCTACGATCACCCAAATACTGTCATTACCTTTCTTGGTTCTGGGCAAACCATCTATGGAATCCATGGAAATCTATTCCCATTTCCTACCTGGGACTTCCAACGGTTGCAACAATCCGGCTAGCTTTTGTTGGTCACTCTTGACTAATTGACAAGTAGGGCATCTGCTAACATATAAAGAAATATCCCTCTTCATTGCCCTCCACCAGAAGGTGCGCTTAATATCATTATACATTTTGCTCACACCGGGATGGATACAAAGTTTGGACTTATGGCATTCATCCATGACTTCTCTTCGATGCTCTGGAATATTCGGGATGCAAATCCTGTCATTTAATCTGAGAACTCCCTTATCATCAATACGGAAACTTGTGGTTTCACCTTCCTTGATCCTCTGACTGATTCTCTGAATAAATTCATCGTCTTTTTGAAGGACTGAAATATTATCAATCAATGAAGATGTAACAGTTATGCTAGCAATGATTTCATTCTTTCTACTGAGTGCATCAGCCACTACATTAGCCTTTCCTGGCGTATACAAAATATCTAGATCATATGCTGCAAGAAATTCTAGCCAACGCCGCTGCCTCAAGTTCAGATCTTTCTGGGTGAACAAATATTTCAATGATTGATGATCTGTATACAGTTCAAATTTCTCACCCAATAATAATGCTTCCAGATTTTCAGAGCAAAAACGATGGCCAGCAACTCAAGATCATGAGTTACATAATTCTTCTCATGCGGTTTCAGTTGGCGGCTTGCATAAGCGACTACTTGGCCTCTTTGCATTAACACTGCACCACACCTCTAATAGAAGCATCTGTCCAAACCGTCAAATCCTGATTGCCATCGATAATAGTTAACACTGGAGCAGTTGTCGGTTTTGATTTCAATTCCTGGAAAGCTTCCTCACAGTCGGAAGTCCACTTAAACTTCTCATGCTTCTTCGTAAGTTTTGTCAATGGACCGGATATCTTCGAAAAATCCTTAACGAACTTTCGATAATAACTAGCCAACCCCATAAAACTTCTAACCTCTATGTGTGTAGTAGGCTGTTTCCAGTCTTTAATTGCTGTAATTTTGCTCGGATCTACAGAAATCCCTTCCTTTGACACGACATGGACAAGGAACTTCACTTCTTCTTGCCAGAAGACACATTTAGAGAATTTGGCTTTGAAGACGTTCTTTCTTAGAATCTCCAATACTTGTTCTAAATGTTTTTCATGCTCAGGTTTTGATTTGGAGTAGATTGAAATATCATCGATGAATACGAGGACAAATTTATTCAGAACTCCCCTGAACACTCTATTCATTAGATCGACAAAGTATACTGGAGCATTGCATAGGCCGAACGACATTACTAACCATTCATAAAATATGTCTGGACCTCTGAAAGATGTCAAAGGAACACACTCTTCGGCAATTCTCAGTTGATGAAAACCTATAGCTAGGTCCATTCTAGAAAATACTCTCGCCCCATTTAATTGGTCTAGCAGATCATCGATGCGGGGTAATGGGTATTTGTTTTTGAGCGTCTGTTTGTTGAGGCCTCGGTAATCAAGACACAATCGAAGAGTACCGTCTGACTTTGGGACAAACACTACAGCTGCACCCCAACTAGAAAAGCTAGGTCTGATCAGACCCTTCCATAGTAGTTGACGAGTTTGATCGCCTAATTCTTCCTTTTCCTTTGGATTCATTCTTCTAATTGGATGTACCACTGGCCTGGCATTGGGAATTAGATCGATTCTGAATTCTATTTCTCTTTGTGGAGGTAAGTTTTCGACTTCTTCAAACATATCCGCATAGTTTCTAACAACATGAATCTTTTCTAAGGAAGTGGGGGTAACTTCTAATGCATACCAGAATTCCTTTCTATTTGGATTCGAACCGTGGCATGGTACAGTAATGTATCCAAGCTTCGTTCTAATTTTTACTATCCTTTCTGCACATTTTACTTCAGCTTCGTATTTCGTTAACCAATCAAGCCCGAGAATCATTTTGAACTCTGGAAAATCCATAACGACTAGGTCAAAAGGAAACCGGTATCGAAAAAAAGAATCAGGTACTTTACAATATAAACTGAGAATAATCGAACCCCCTATTGGATTATGAACTTTAACCGATTCTTTGAGCTTTCTTTTTTTAACTTTAATTTGTGAACTGTGTTACTAGCAATAAAACTACGTGATGCACCCATGTCAAATAATACAGAAACAGGAATATTCTTAATTGTAAGGGTACCTCCCAAAACATCGGGTTTACCTGCTCCATTGGAAGCAGCCGGCGGCTTCGTCCCGTCATATACGTGAGCAACCTCAGCCTTCTTAAGCAAGGGACAGTCTCTGACAAGATGACCTGTCCTGCGGTAGTTAAAGCATGAACGAGGGTTCTGAGAGCCCTGGCTTGAACCTTGAGAGTCGGTCTTCTGCCGTTTCGGGGCTGTGCAAACATTTGAGTAGTGCCCCACCTTGCCACAATTGTAGCAGCTTCCCTTTGGCGGCCTGCTAGTCTGCTGATTCGAGGACGCCGCGTTGCTTGATTCTGGCTTGTTTGTAGACGGCTTGCGTTTATTCCCGGCTTGGCTCTTAGAACGGTCCAGGTCGAGGTGCCTTCGATCCAGGTCCTCATAGTTGCACGCCATCTTCACTAATTCATTAAACGCCAACTTGATGTAGTCCATTGCCCTGTCTTGGTACTTGCGCTTTAGCCCGAGGATGAACCTCTTATTCTTGGACTTAGCGGTGGCGGTGAGTTCGGGAGCATAGCGGGATAAATATGTAAACTTGTTCAGATAGTCTTGCACCGAGAGATCCCCCTGCTGGAGGTTTGCGAATTCGTCGTGCATGCGCTCAAGGGCTTGCTCTGGGACATACTTCTCTTTGAATAATTCTTTGAATTCATCCCACGTCCTACCAGCATTTCTGTTTGCTGCAGTAAGAGCTTCCCACCATAATTCGGCTTCTTCTTGCAGAAGCCAAGCGCCCATGAAAGCTTTATCTTGATCACCCAGCCTCAGGCCTCCTAATATCTTCTCGCATGTTTTCAGCCATGCCAGGGCCTCAATTACAGTGCCCGTTCCAGAGAAGGTTTTGCCTCCTAGGTTCTTGTACCTTTTAGCCACGCGGTCAAGCTCCAATGGTTGAGCGGTTGGGGGTTGTATTAAGGGTCCATCTTCGGCTGGGACTTCTTCTCGTCCTCTGCCACGGCCAGCTCGACCTCCTCTACCAGGGGCTGCTCGGATAGCCATTGTTCAAGTTCTGTAGAAACAAGAAAAGAGTCAGCCTACAGAAACGATAATTTTATTGTATGGTAAAGCAGAAGAACTTAAGGAAAGACAACGATGTACTGATCAAACTATTTTTCTATTCTGCTTAGCTCATTCTAGGACATTACTAGCCCTGTCTCTAATGAGCTACTCGCCTTGGAATACTACTGATTCTATTCTGACAAAGTGTTTAATGTGTTAAATTCCAGAACTAAGGTTAACCAAAGCTCCGATACCAGCTGTGACGCTCCCAAAACCCCGTGCTACGGTGTTAAGGATAATCATTGGGATGTAACACATTAATCATCATTAGTAGAGTACATATAATAGCATAAACAAGAAATAGAATAATTTACACAAATATGACAGCGGAATCATATATATCACCACATCAGAGAGCACGGTGCGGGATACTACTTAGTGCATAATAATACATAATCAGTCTACATCGCCTGTGGCGGAATCATATACATAGAGAATACATAAACGAAACATCAATCTACATCGCCTGTGGCGGAATCATATACATATATAGTCATGGCGGAAAGAATCATAGTCATCACAATGTAGTCAAGCCTCGCCATGAGCCCAAAAGTGCACCTCTACTGCGGTGCCAAGCCAAAATATGTCTGCTACCTGTAACTAGGCTGCCCGTGTGAAAATGAGGGCACCTGAGTTTGCAAGGTGAAACAAACTATGAGTCAGTCATGGGACTGGTATGAGAAAACTACTTAACTGATTAAATCACAATTAAAGGCAAATCAAAGGACCATGCTACTTTCGCGGAATGGGTTTACTCCAATGAGTGCTAGTGCATGAAATAAAGTAAATGATTAAATCATCGCAATGCTTTTTATAAAAATGAAGTCGTTATAAGACTCAGGTCCCATCACACAATGCAACGCAAGCCGGAGGATAGAGTTTTACCTTATAATGGCCAAAAATGCTTCATACGTATAAAACAAAAGTGTTTGATATTATTACTAGTGTATATATGTTTCCAAAAGAAAATTCAATCATAAATATCAATCCTAGGCAGCATAGCTACCATCTGCTATGTCACCATACTAGTAATATAATCACATCCGCAATTTCGTATTGGAAATTGGATTCCATCATGAGTCGAGGCAAGGGGATAGCTCCTCTCCGTTCGAGACACTCTAGCAAATGCCTCAGGATCGCACACAGTGGTCCTTGGAATCGGCTGGGCCGGTCCTCTCTTACTTTTGAGGATTGGCAATTCCTAAACACACGTTTCCCGATCCTTACAGACCTATAATCGAGGCGCCTCGCATTCCAACAACCACACAAGTGAAAATTATATATAAATGTCAGGGATGGTAGGTCACTGACACCGCCGTAGCTAGAAAGAAACATCGTGGTCTCCAAGCAGTCCTTCTCCCATTTTTGACTCATACCGAGGTGTGAGGCTCGCGAATCCACGTTATACACAAAGCTACGCCACACAGACCATGCTTTGATCATCAACCACAAGACTTTGCTTTGCAACAGAAGCCTTGATCATATGCCACTTAGGCGTGCCACACAGGCAATTCACTCCACGCGACTGATTTCTATCGATATATAACCACTGAGCTCGTACATCTTAGAGAAGGGCGTTAAGCAAGAGAATAAATTCTCCACTGCCAAACAGATATATATTTAATAGAGATCAATCAGCACAGAACAAAATCCAATGTTAGACACACAGTCCATTTACAAGTTCATTCTGGGTTTGAACGAAGCCGGAGGCACCAAATTCCTCTCTTATCCACACCATCAACAATACGTTCGGACAACTACTACTTTAGCTCCATCAAGGTAGCTACTCCAATCTCGAGCATCAATAGCGCCCATCCATCATGTGTGAAGATCGTCGGTCTTGAACCGTCTTCATCTCTTCGACTTCTCACTATCGATCGATTATTTGAAATGAGAATTAACTCGGCCTTTTAAAATAATCCACGTATATTTAGATTTACAAATCAATTCTTCACATGGTTAAATTACTCAACATTCACATTTTAGTTCCTTAGTATAATTTTCATGTTAAATACATTCAACCATCACATATCAAGCAAACCCAGCATAATCGGTTTATTTCCATTCTATATCGCTTATAATATTTTATAACAATATATCACCTTTTTTATTTATTTAAAAACAGCCATATTTAATTAAACGACGTTTCAGGTCGTGCCGAGGCACTGGCGCTGTTTTCCACTAAATTTGTTTTATACATATCTCAAAATCTAACCGTTGGATCTTCACAAATTTTATTTCATTAGAAAGATCCTTTCAAAACGAATCCAACGGTTTCAGTTTTGGGAAAATCCGACGGTCGGATTTCCCATACTAGTCGTTTGAAGTTACGATTTCAAAATACGAAATACAGCGTCGTTATTCGATTTAATTTAATTATATTTATTTATAAATATAATCGATTCTGGCGCTGTTTTTCTTCAGATTTGAATTAAACATTCCAGAGAATCCAACCGTCGGATCTTTACAAATTTGGTGCCATTGGAAAGATATTTCCAAGGCGAACCCCACAGTTGCGGTTTTGGGAAAATCCGATGGTCGGATTTCCCGCACTAGTCGTTTGAAATCACGGTTTCAAAACACGAACTGCACGGCTATGATTCGTTTTAATTTTATTTATATTTATATATATATATATATATAGTTCATTCGACGATTTCTATATCGTTTTCACCTCAAATATTTCACTAACGGCTTTAAATTTTGGAAAATTCGCCGTAACCTCCTTTGTATGGGAGGGGCTGGGAAAATTCCCAAATAGCCACACGGGCGTCTCATCTCAAAAAGAAAAAGAAAAAGCCAAGCGGCTGGCCAATAGGCTCATAAAATCATCACCCAAGCAAAACAGTAAACATGTACCTATTTGTCGGGCACACAATTTTATATCTCTTCTCTAGCCTCTTTGCTATAACCTGTTCAATAAATATGCATGTACATATGTGCAATTCTTATCACTTATCATTTTTCATTCAACTTCATATTTGATTCAATTTGGTTTAAAGTCACCATTCATTCTAATGTTGCATACACAAGCAAAAATCATATCATTAGCTAATTAATGAATATTTCAACTCATGCATATTTATTTGAACAAGTGGTTATTTTTAACACTTCACATTTCAAAAATGATATTTTTGGCGAACTAAAATATATTTCAACACATGACTATTTCATTTAGTTCCTATACATGTTAAAAATAATATTCATAGCAAACAAATATTTATTTCAACACTCGTATATTTTTAGCGAATCACATACATGATAAAAATGGTATTTTAATCATCTAAAATATTTATTCAACACATGAATGTTTTTAACACTTCATAATTTCAATAAAAGGTAATTTTTATTGCTCGATCTTTTTATTCAACACATGAACCTTTTCAACACACGCACTTCTCAACACATGAGCATTTCCACTAATGGATATTTTATATAGTTTGTTCATATTAGAAAGATGTAATTTTTATTGTTGAAATAATTTATTTATAACGCGAATATTTCACATACTTCATATATATTATAAAAATGTGATTTTTATTGTTTAAACACTTTATTCATTCAACACATGATTTTAATTTTCAACACATGACTACTCAACACATGAGCATTTTCCACACATGGATATTTTCAACACATGACTTTGGTTTCAACACATAAAAATAATTTCAACATATGAAAATAATTCTAACACATGGATATTATTCAAAATTTCGGCAGCATAACGGCAGGGTAGTTAAAACCGGCACCGTCCCGAGTACGGCTCCTCGTTCTACCTTAAAACCTCGTGGTTTTTGACAATGGGGATTTCATACATCTAATTCGCACGTAGGCGAGTATGATTTTCTTTTCCACAATTATTTCAAATTTTTTTCAATCACCAATGGGTATTTTTCAACCACAATCAAACAATACCAACCACAAACAATTCTATCAACCATTCGCATTAGTCACCAAATTTTTCACACCAATTCACAAATAATAAATATCGTCCATGGTTTGTGGACGAGGGGAGTATATATATATATATATTATTACCATTCCAAAACACATATCATTTGAACAATGCATGTATAATTCATACTTCGCTCATATGGCTTACACAACGCATGTACATGAGGTATACGACACGTGTATAATTCATATTTCGCTTATATAATTTATACATGACATTTCCATTCACATTTCAGTTATAAATCTCACATTGGTTTTTGTGATGCTAAAAATCGTAGATAGTTCAGAAAAATCCGTGGTCTCTTCTAGAATGTAGAGAGCCTCCTTGCGGTCACGATGTTTCCTATTTCATCGAATTTCGTTAACACACCATAAAGATATGATTTTTATACGAAAATCATCATTAGCAACACTTAGAAGTGTTATAAATCAGTTCTGAAATCAAAGGTCGTACCTTTCACGAAGGGTTTAAACTTAGGGTTCGAGATTACTGCAAATCCGTAGCACGATGTTGTAATCGGGTTACACCACGTCGAAGAGGCCGTAGAGGCGCTCAGAACGAGGTAGGGGTGGTCCACTCGGTGGCCTTAATCGGAGGTGGCCGCGGCGAAAAGTTCGGGTGTTTGAGGGTGTGGTTCTCGAAGCACAGACGACGAGGGGGAACGAATCGGGTATGGATTTAAAGAGGGGAGGGAGACGAACAAAAAATCCAACTGGAGGCGGGGCTAAAGATCGACGTGGCGACGGCGATTTGGTCGGGAAGATTTGAGTGACTTCCGTCATTCGGGGGGGGGGGGGTAATCGGGTGTTTTCTGATATTTTTTTATTATGAATGGAGAATTCTAATTGGCTGATGGTTTTATTAAATTTTAAAATAGTGTTTCTCCACACGGATCCCAATTCAAACCCAATGACTGTCGCCCTAGCTAAATACCCTCATCTCGGATACAATGGGATATGTTTCGTAGGCCAATTCGATTGTTACAGTCAGTTATTTTTCAAATTAAAGTATATAACATTAAATATTTAATTTGAACGTACATTTCAATTTGCCAGAGCCACAAACTGATTCGAAAAATTACAGAAAAATAAATCTAGGTATGTTTTGACGCTACGGTCCCAACAAAACTAGTTTCGTCGAAAGACCATTTGAAAAATGGCCATTTTCTGGTCGATCCAATTTAACAGAAATTAACCAAACACATTTTCTTTTGCCACACTCACATACGAGCTTCAAAAATTATGAAATTCGAAACCTAGCAATAGTTTGACATCCCGGACCCAACAAAAGTGGTTTCATCGAATTCCGAGGTCGTTTGCAAAATGTCTATTTTCAAGGGCTATATATTCTCTATATCGACCTTTCTGAAAATTCATTTGGCCATAACTTTTGATTCCCGCTATGAAACTTCAATTTTTCAAATTCTTTAGAAAGATATTCATAAACAGATTTAAATATTTTTGGTTTCACCAAAATCCATTATATTTTCCACCCAGTACAGTCAGTCAAAGTTTGAATTCAAATTTCAAACTGCCACATTATTTCTAATTCCCTATTTTATTGAAATCTTCTATTTCAATTGTTTAAATTCCTTTGAAATAACCAATTTAAATTTTTTAAATTGGCTCGTATTTTCCGGGTTGTTACAGCATTTTTGTTCTGGTGCACTTCACAAGTGCGTCAGTTATCCCAGCCTGTTTTCTGTTTTTTCTGCCCAATTTCTTTCGTCTATAACTTCTTCATACGATATCCATTTTACGCAAACTCAGACTCTATCTCAAGAAGAATCCCGAGATGAACGCAATGGCTTAACCCATTTCACCTAGTTCTTCTTTTAAAAATTAATTATTCTTTAATTATCTATTATGTCATGTTTAAAATTATGGGGTGTTACACTTGATAAAACAGGTTAAAATAGAAAGTTAAAATATTGTAACCACCATACATAAATAATTAAATCAAAATAGAATGTTACAAATACTAAAATGCTTTACACAACAAAGGATATACTATATATAAAAGCTGAATACAAACCGTTTAGTAAATGATAAATAAATTGATTAAAGAATTTAGAAAAGTAGAAAGCTTGGTACAAGTTCAAAAAGATAATAGCTAGATACAATAAACAGTAAACGATTAATTAAAGTGAATAATAGATAAACCATTTGTGACCAATCATATAAGATACAAATAGTTTCAGCAAAATAATGGATAAAGTGAATAGTTAAGTGTAAACGGTATAGGTTGGTAAAAAAAATTCAATTGAAAATTATGTTTAACAAAATAGTTTAAATAAAGATCGAATATGCTAATTTCGATCAAATCCGAGTCCATTTCAGTTCCATTTTAACTCACGTTTCTAAATCGTCACATTTCCAACTTATCAAGTACTTTTCACAATTTACACTTAGTATTGTCTTGATTGTTTTTCAATAAACTCCGACTAATATGGAAGATTTCAAAACACTTGGAAAAACCTATACCTTCTTCGCCTTTGTTCTCTTTGGTAATTCCAGACATTCGACGATTGATCTCGAATCTATTTACTGCAACGAGCCTTATTTTTCAAAATCCGCCGATTCTAGCATCAATTCCGCTCATTCTAAGGCAATTTTAACTTATCTCTAATGAGTTTTAAACCAAGTAAGCCAAGCTTTGTACAAACCAAAGCTCTGATACCAGCTGTAACAAACTGGAATTTTGACCGCCTCAAGTCGGTAACTAAACCAGCTCGAAACGTTCAAAACGACAGACTGTTATTTGGCTTACATGGTTTAAACAGAATCAATACAGAATCACATAGTACAAAAATTGCAGTGGTATAAAATTTCTATATAAATATCAGAGTTGTATACAATAATTTGTATAGCGGAAAAGATAATGTAAATGTTATACATAAGTTTCTTTAAACCGATTTACTGTTTTGTCGAGCTTAGCGCGTGCATGCGTCTTCACACATTCACGTCCTCTCCAGTTTCTGAGATGATATCTTTAAAACTGGAACACTTAGGGCCTGATCTGAGTGTCCCATGCAAAACACAAAACACCCAAGTCAGGATTAAACTTATTTCAAGTAAGCACACTTCGATAATCACATAAATATAATTAGTTTAATCCATATTATTTATTAATTACTTCAAATATCATAATTCAATGATTGCTGAAATGGGGCATAACAAAGCAAGAGCTTACGGATGCGGCAGCGTGCGTGAGAAATACAGTTAAGTACCTAGGAAATTCATGTGCACGGCAAACTACAACAATTATTACTAGGTGATGTACACCGGATGGCAGCCAACATTTCAATTTAAGGTACAGCGTGTAAGGGTACTTGATTCCATCTGTGAAACAATATATAATGCACAACAAGCTCAGGCTTTTTTTATACACTAATAGAAAGCATGCATCATGACAATAATGTAAAGGAATTTAGAAGACAAGGGAAGGACCAGTAAGCAGACGTGGTAAGTTCCAGGGTTATAAGTTAATGTAAATATTTATATCTATTCCCAACAAGCCTATAAAATTCATTTTCTCCTTTGTATGATGTGTGTGGTTACCTCCTATGATATCATTTATACATGCATTGCCATCAATCCTCAGTTTGGACAGAGGTAAGATGACACAAAATACAGGAGCAGGGAACCGCAAAACAGTGGACTGAGCAACACACAAACCGCATAAAATATAGTGACATAACATGGTGTTTACTATTATATATTAACACTTAAATAAGGAGACCGAATTTTTATTCTCACCTTGGCATGTTTATATATATATATATATATATATATATATATATATATGCATGCTTATCTAAAGGTCAAAATGTGGTTTTACAGACATGCATTCAGGGTGACTTTATATGCATGGTTCAGCATACCAATATTTAGCATATAGTTAAACACATATACACTTATGTATTTAGACTCATGTATTTGCTTGTGACCATACATAACATGCAACTCTTGTGTATGGAAGCCGCTGATAAAATGAACTGAAATAGTCCCAATGTTTACATTATTTCCAGCTACAGATACTTATGGGTTGCAAATTTAGTTAAACTACGATATATATACATGGTTTTCATCGCATGTAGCAGTATAAGAAGCTCAAGAGCAGTGACGGTATCGAAACAAGTTCCATGGTCAGTAAAAAAACACGTAAACATGTATAATCAGTTCATATGATATTCAGCTCGGGTCTGGTCATACATGCACGTGATGTAGATGCATGAATCGAATAATGAAAGGGTGACAACATGGAATAACATATGGCTGGTCCAACACAGGTTCAACTCAAATGCAACAGTGTATGTAAAACAAGACAGTATAACAGTTGGACTTCAATCGCATGATAGGTGGATGGTATAGGAATTAAAGCTCCAATATCGCCAACATATACGTCTAAATAGACAGTGTGTGTATAACGACCAAAAATGAATATTTAGCTAGACAAAACAAGGCAGTTAACACAAAGCAGTAGCCACAACAGGCTTCAACTAATCATCCCATGTGAAACCGAAGTAATGAATCTTGAAATTAGTTTAATCGTAAGGTATACTTACATTTCCTTTTGACAGTAGAGGGTCAGGAGCTTGTGTGTGGTTGGAATTGGGGTTGTCAAAGGTTTGACTCAAGGGAAGAGCAAACAGTGGTGCTCTGGTTCAAAGCAGCAGCTTGCACGAGCCTAGATACCGCATACGGTCGGTGGTTGGTTGATGTCATGGCAGCATGGAGCAAAAAGCAAACAACCCCAATTAGGAATAGGAGGTTTTGGCGTTGCGCCAGAGGAGCAATTTCAGATTGGAGCGGCTCGCTGTCTAATGGTGGATGGAGAAAGGAGCGGAGGCTATTCAAGAAGAGAGGGAAGGGCGGGCATCATCTGAAGTGGCGGTTTCAAGGTCGAATGACGGAGGAAGGACATGAGGGAGTTGCCATCGATTTGGGGATTTAATTTGGGGAAACGAAATCATTTTTGGTTGTTAAAAGAAAAGAGGCAGAGGGGTTGTTTTGATGAACGGGGTAAAGGGGTACACACTATTTTATAACATAAACCAGGAGACCAGGCACAAGAAAAAGACAACACGTGTAAATCAAAACAAAGTGGCAAGGCCAAGTGGTAAATAATTTCAGAATAAAATTTCTAGGGGTTGCAACCAAATATTCGTTAAGAATTTTGGTCAGATATGGTTGAATTTCAAATGTTGGGTTGAATGGTGAGCGGTAAGCAGTTAGAACGAACATTACAAGTGAACGATGCACAACACTGAACGAACGGTGCCATCGATCGATATACGCTAAATTGAACAACGGTGTTTACTGATTTAAATGTGTTACAAGTTTTAACAAATATTAAACGATAATTTAAACATAAAATACATTAGTTTTATTTTCCATAATTTATTACCGTCCGTTTATTACATTTACTATATATTTAACTATCACTGTTTAAAATAAAATTTCACTTCAGTTTATACAAAACAAATTCAATTAACCATTTAAATTAAAATATTCAAAATAAATTAATTTCAGTTCTCAAATTACAATAGTTTAAAGTAATTTTTCACATAAAATTGGAATTTTCTTTTTAGTTCAAACTATACCGTTATATTCCAAACTTCATTCTTTGCTTCTTTTTTTAGTTACATTACAATACAAATAGCGCCAATTAAAATGAATTTAAACTTAGTGGTTTATTCAAAACTAATCAACTACTTAAATTAGAATGTTAACTTATACTTTGAAATCAAATTTGCCGACGATAAATTATATCTTATTAAAATTACAATCTTAAAATTCAAAGTTAAATTTTGAATGCATCAATATATTTAGATCAGCCAAATTATGTTAATAACGTTCATACTTTAAAGTAAACACAAATTTGTAGTAAAAAATAAATTTGGCAAATGTTTTAAATTGGTATTATATTTACAAAGCATCTACAAAGTAAATACTATGTTTAAAACAAATAAAAGTCCCATTTCTATGCCTGAAACCAAATCTAAATATTTATTTTAACCTTAAATCTTGATTTAATTTGTATTTTAAACGTCAAAAATGCCTTGTGGGGGTCAAACTATGTACCTCTTGTATGCAAGCCACATGCTCTAACCAATAGGACTACTAAGGCTATTATTAACAAGGCTTAGAACAATGGTAATTATTGTTCTCTTCTTATTCCTCTTTTTCATGTTTGTTACAATATTTCATTTAACCCATTGTTTGAATCTTTTTCTTTTATTTCTCTTTTATTATTATTGCATAATCAGTGAATGCAACATATTTACGCCGCATGCAACCAATCCTATCTTTCTTTTAATGCATGCATTACATTTTTATTTGCATTAATTTTTTTTCAGTGCATGTATTTGTTACATGTAATCACATATTATCTTTATTTTATTCTTCATATATATATTTATGTCTATGCATATATATATATATACATATGCATTATTTAATTATTAAATTGTCATAAAATGCGAGGTGTTACACATGGGCTCCTCTATGGCCACCTGATACCTTTGACACTATTTTTATGGCTAATCTCTCGACTGTCCTCGGACACAAAGATAATCAAGCCATCAAAACTTAACCTGTGAGTGTAAGAGTCAAAGCTTCACCATTGATCATATGGAGATAGACCCTAATCATGTGTTCTCTGATAGCAACCAACTTTGATACCAAATGAGAACACCTCCCCTCTATATTAATACTATCAAAGAGTATTACTGAGTAAGTTTGTTAGATAATACATAGAATGGACATATGGGTATACACATGATTATTCCCTTAAACTAACTCTAGTACATATTTAAACATCGAATAAATAACTCACATATATGTAACATCCCAGAATTTTTTAGCGATTTAATAGTCAATTAATTTAATTATTTTAATATATTGGTTTGATAATTTAAATGGTTTGAATTTAAATAATCTTCATTGTTTAATTAATTTAAATAATGAGATAATATAATTATTTCTGAAATAGTCAGAGATGACTGGATTTACAATATTGTGTAATTTAGATAATATATGATATTTAATAAAGTTATATTTGAGTTATAATAACAAATATATTATTTAAACGAAGATTGAACGTATAAATTATAATATAATTATAGTCGAGTTCGTAACGTCATGGTAGTTCATAATATTGAGTTTTGAACTTCAACTGATTATACAGAATCAGTTTTAAGTCGGAATTCTATGAAAGAAATATTCAGATCTAATTAATTATGCATTTCTAATGGAAGTGAAAAATCGAGATTTTGTCTTGTAGATTGTGAGTTATGTCCAAACCAAATTTTCAAATAGTCGCTATGGAATCATTTATAAACCATAACGATTTATTTAATATAATTAAATAATGCTTTCGAATTAGGATAAGATTTTTAAGATGTATTCTTATTTTAATTTGTAGAATTTTTCTATAATTTTTTTTGGAAAATAAGCAACTTTTTATTTGAAGTATTTTGCACCCCAAATCAACATTTTTGGGATTTCACAGAATAAGTCAACTTGTCTATTTTATTATATTTTTTGGATCATAGCACATTGCTCGACATAGTATTATCTTTATTTTTGTTGATATCGATCCGTAACCGAACAGATTTATTATCTCACTATCACCAAATGTTGCTGCTACCCCAGCAGCTCCTATAAAGAAAGTGTTGCCTGGGTTACTTATTATCCGGTGAGTCTTATTTTAATCATAATATACCATTGCTTAGATGACTTGAAAATTGATTATGAAATTACGTGCTAAAAATTTAAATAGTGTTCTAATTAACACCCTATACACTAACCTTAATTTAGAAAACAGTCCATTTTTCCGCCAATGTCAGTACAGTATCTTTGTTCACGAAAATCATGATGGCTCACGTTTAAGGTTTCCTAGAAATGAAGTGTCTAACCTATAAAAATATATTTACTCTATCACATAATTGTGTAGCAGTTTTGAGTGTAAATTCAGAGCAACCTACCCTAATAATCTAAGCCTATGTTTCTAAAACTTGCCGAAAAAGTAATAAAACACTGTCAACCTACCTTGTAACTATAAATCGTCCATGTCAGGGCTTATCACAACGTACAAAGCTGCAAGCCTAAATGGGTAGGAGATATAGGTGTTATACTATACAACTCCTTGGCCATCACGCAAATCCCAATCTATAAATATGCAAAAAAACCTCGCTAGTTCTTCTGTAATGAACTCGAAATTTTTAAAAGAACGACGTAATAATTTTAAACTCAAAGAGAAGAAGAATAATGAATTAATAGTTTTATTTCTGAAAACAATTTTTTATTTTAATTAAATTTCTAAACTTTAACGACGAACAAGTTCAATGTTTTCGTTAATAAAATTCAGTGTTGTTTAGACATATGCGGGTTCATAGAATATATATGAAAATGTACATAAAATGGTTTAATGTTCATTAGTGCGTTTGTTGTGTTTTTCGTGCATGTCCATATAAATAAATAATGAATAAAAGAAAAAGAAAAAAAAATCCTTAACCGTGTTAACAAACAAGGAAGGAAATAAATGGTGTAAACACCAATTTGAATTTCAAAAGCTTTGTAACACATGTAAATAAGTTCTCAACCAACTTTAAACCTTATCTCTATTAACAAGGTTCCATTCTCTCTTTGAAATATTCTTCACGTTGCCTCTTTGATTTGAGATTTCACCTCTCCCTAAAAATATGGTAACAGCTCAAATATCTTTCCCTTTCAGTTGCAAATATTTTGAAACCACTATTCAAGATTTTGAAATCTCCTTCTGTCTGTAGCAAATATTTAGAAACAGTACACCAAGATTTAGAAATATATGGGTGTAGAGAATCCAGCGCTTTCTCTAATAAAATATTCGAACGGTAGAAATAAAAGCATATCACTTCTTCTTCGCGTGGACATCTTCTTCCTCCTGCTCATTTCTTTTTCATGCAAATATTCTCTTTCCTCTACCCCGTTTTTCTTTAATCCCATCTCCACTTTCAATTCTAAAAAAAGCTTTCGAATGGCAAAATCCCACTTTGCTTCCATGAACTCTTCTCAGCTCCAACCTTCCTTCATGTGAGAAATCCTGCGAGCACCTATCCACTTCCTTTCATTTTCTCAGTACCCATTTCCTCTTCTCCATACTAATAATAGTCCTCCTACCCCAAACTTCACAGCTCCAGTTTTCCCAAAAGTATAAAACCGCGTATCTACACTCTGAAAGCCAACACCGTACTTCACCCATTCAATCCACAAAGTGTCTGCACCTTCACGCCTCCGACCTAGTCCTTCGTTGTCGATCCCGAAGCCTCTCTCTCTCACAGAACCCAGAACTAGCGAGAGGACCTAAATCGTGAAGAGCAGCAGCTCCTTGCTCCCTGCCCAGTTCCGACACCAAGCCCAGCACCATTTCTAGCGAGACAAGCCAAGTAGCGTGAGTCTCCTTTTTCCTCCATTCTTCTATTGCGTGAGTTATGCCCACTGACAGTATATATATATATACTTAAGCTTTTTACGTGAATAACTTGTTGAAATGACCCGAATTTCCCGGCCGGCCTAAACCGAACACGAAGACGGATTGCTTTGAGAACACGACACATCACAACACAACATTTCATTGCTATTACAACAATTTACAGTAAAGTACATGATATCTAGAGTTCAAATAAATAATATACAGCGGAAAATATCAGAGATTTAAATAACAAAACATCGGAAATATATATACATAAATATAATGTGCAGCGGAAACATCAACTACCACAACTGAAAGAAATATACGGACACAAAGCACTCTGAATATAACTCTAGCCGTAATCCAGGATCTTATGAAAAGAAATATCTGCAAAAACCAAAACTACAAGTTGCCCGTGTGAAAAATATGGGTACCCAGAGTTTAGGTGGAAACAATAAACTCCGGCTTAGTCATGGGACTGGTGTGAGAACTAAAACAGTTGTTAACTTTTAATTTAATCTTGGGTAAATCAAGGGACCACGCTGTATAACACGGAACGGGTTTTCTCCCAAGAATACCATAAAACAAACAACGCAATGCTAAAAGGAAAAATGAAGTCATTATAAGACTTAGGTCCCATCACACAATGTAAACACAAACCAGAGGATAGAGTTTTACCTTATAATGGCCAAATATTCTTGATACACGAAATTTATCTTTTATTATTAGTGCATAGTGAATAAATCAACTTCAAATATAAATGTATAATCATAGGCGACATAGGAACCATTATATTATGTTGCCATATAGGTTTGCAACTAAAATCGTAAAATCACGTATTGGAAATTGGGTTTCCATCTATGAACCGAGGCAAGGGGTTTTCCTCACCGATTTCGAGACATTCTAGTACATGCCTTAAGATCAGACTCTGGTGAGCCCTTGGATCTTCAGGGTCGGTCACCTGTCACTGATTAGTTATACAATAACTATATGTTAGCTGGTTTTTTTGAACCTTTAAAATGGTCAGTCACGTCAACCATCTAGGACATTTTAGTTGGTCCTGATATCAAATCCGAGGTGCCTTGCCTTCCTATCAAATAATATGCAACATCCACATAAGTAAAATGTCTAGGATCCATACCATGACATCACTTCTAGTTAGAAGCTAACGTATGTCCATTTCCCTGCAGTCTCTATCCCATTTTTGGTTCACACCGGGATGTGATGTTCGCGAATTAACCCTACACAAAGCTGCGCTACTTAAAGCTATGCTTTGATCTTCATCCACAAGACCCTCCTTTCAACAAAAGCCTTGATCATTTGCATCTTAACATGCCACATTGTCAGTTCATGCCATACAACTGATATCTATCAATATATAACCTCAGAGAAGGGTGTTAAGCAAGAGAATAAATTCTCCACCACCAAACAGATAAATATTTTATAGAAATCAATCAATACAAAATGAAATACAATGTCAGACATAATCCATTTACAAGTTCGTTCTGGGTCTGAACGAAACCGGAGGCATCTTATTCCTCGTCCCATATGTCCAATACAGGAGAGAGGCCCTCGCATATCCGGTCAATTTCCAAGTACGTCTAGACGATCACCACTTATTACCTCTTCATGGGTGTACAGCCCAATCAAGACATCAGTAATCATCCAAACGATATGAAGATCTCCAGTCTTCAACCATCGTCTTCAAATCTTCGACTTTTAGTCGTCGTATAAGTTATTCAGAATGGGTTAAATCAGATCTTTTCGAATAACTCGCGTATCTTATAATCAAGTGATATAAAAACACATCATACGCCTCATTCCAATCCAAATATTATTTTATTCCAATAAGTCAATTTAGACCTATGAATTGCAGAAAACAGATTTAAAATGAAAGAGATATGTTTCAATGAAATATTGTAACAAACATGAAAAGAAGGTAAAAAAAAAAGGAACAGTGACCACTATTGTTTTTAATCTTGTTAAAAAAGCCTATGTAGTCTAGTTGGTAAGAGCATGTGACTTTCAAGATAGTGGCGTGAGTTCGATCCCCGCCGGCGCCACATTTTTATTTTAGGGGAACAACTAAAGCAATACATGTTCTAAGAAAAAAATAGGTATATATGCACATATAAGGAAAATTTTACATATAAGGAAGAAAAAAAATTATACATGGATAGTTAAGTATATGCATATATACACACACACACGAGTGAGAAGTTCAAAATAAGGCTGCAATCAAAGAAATATGGTAAGAATTAAGTAATGGCATAACACCGTTTGAATTTTGAAAATGAAATAAAAGTTGTACGTATATATATACATCTAAAGTGGGAATTAGAAGTTTGTATACATACAAGGAGTTTATATGTAAATAAATTAAGGAAGGTATATTGAGAAATTAATCAATGTTTAATCAATAAACGTTAACATATAAAAACCACACCCCATTTCTGCTCGTTGGACCCAAGTGGGTTGACCCACGCTTGCTTGGGTCGACCCAAGGGGGTGGGTCGACCCTAGTGTCGACTTGGGGGGTATATGGGTCGACCCACCCTTGATCCGGGAAGATTCATTTGATGAATTTGGACTATTTTTCTAACCACGTTCGTTGTTGACTCAGCGCTGCGTGTACGATAAGATCCTAAACACCTATAAATAGGCTAGTAGAGCCTAGCCTAAATCTAATATTTTCTAAGAGGATGTATAGACTCTTCCATTCTTCTTCCTCCTCAAACCTCTTAACAAAACAGAATAATTAGTATTAAAAGATTCTAATACCAGATCTGGAGGAAAAGAATGTATATTTACAAAAAGGGTGTTCAAAATTCTGCTAGAAGTAAGGTAAAATTCTTGGATCTGGTCAATTTAAATTTCTCCTCTTTCTTCCCTTTTTTCTTTTAGTTGAGAATTTTGGATCCACGGTTATTTAGGTTCTAGATCCAGTTAGGAGAGCCATGGAATGCTAGCTCTAGACCAAATTCATGGATTGGAAAGCAATTAGATGAGTGGATTTAAGTTATGACTTTTTTATAATGGTATATTTACCATTGGCATCCCCCGTTAATATGTATAATAAATCTGCTGAAATGTTTAACTTGCTGTAATCTGTTGAAATAATTAATCTGCTGAACTGTAAACCTGCTGAAATCTATTGAATTTAGTACTGTGGAATATGATTGGAAATTTCGGGTTGTATAAACTTGTAAATCTGTAGGCTTAATTCAAGATTAAGTGAAACATGTTAATGAAACTATAAGTTACCTATGGAATCTGTTAAATATGTGGGGTTAAGTAAACCTATTGAATTTTTGGGATTAATTAAATACGTTTAATCTGTTGGGGTTATATGAACTTGTTATCCTGTAACACCCCGTGTATTCTATAACCGTGAAATTCATAAATTAAAGTATAATTAATTTCAAATCAAAGAAATAAGGGAAACGAGATACGCCATTGCGTTCGACTCGGAAAAATACGCAAAATAGAGTCCGAGTTTTCGAAAATCGGAGTCCGTATGACCAAGATATGGCTTCCGGAAGTTTCAGAATTAGGTTTAAAATTCGAACAGACGAAAACAGCTCAGAAAAACTAATTCAAAATTCAAAATCGGGCCCAATTGGCCAAGGCTGGAAAATTCCCGCCCAAAGCACCCAGGTCGACTTGGCAGTCGACCTGGGGCTAGCCAGGTCGACTGGGCAGTCGACCTGGGTAACCCGTGCCGACTGCCAAGTCGACACGGTGTCGACTGGGGTGTCGACCTGGCCCCTGAGCCAGGTCGAACCCAGCCCACCCTGGCTGGCCAGGTATGTGTTTGGTCGATTTTCTGAGCCTTGCCTTGTCACTAGGGCTAGGTGTCAGCTCCTGGTTGGTCCCTCCTTTGAACGAACGGCTATTATTAAACCAAGCTTCATCGACGGTCTAAATCAACTCACAAACTCTATAAAAAGGACCTAAGACTAACCCTAATTCACATAAACTAAAATGGAGATGAGACCGTCATGTTGCTGAGGAGAGACTAAGTATAGCCGTCAGAAATTGAGAGGCAACTAGGAGATAATTCAAAGCTTAAAGCAACGTTAATCAAATCAAAGCAACGCCTACAACAAAGGATAGCATCTCTAGATTCAGAATTCAGATTTCTGAATTGAAGATTCGCCAAACGCTGTAAGTAGAGTGCTATTCCGATATGAATTAAATAATTGTGTTGATTTGTGTAATGTAAGGAATGGAATTGTGGCGATAATAATCTATATTTGTATGTTGCTTTGATGCAAAACGATTTGGGAATATTATGGTATACGATTGGATATTTGCAAGTACGCGATTTGCGTTGGAAACGAAATGGAATTTTGGCGATAATGACTTATATTTTTATGTTATTTTGATTCAAAACGATTTGGCAATACTATGGTGTACGATTGGATTTATACAAGTATATGATTTATGTTGACAACCACATGTTGTGTAATTTTAATTGGGATTCATGCAAGCATATGATTCATATTGAAAACTACATGTTTGTGGTAATTATTTACAACACCCATTTGATCATTGCGAGTATATGATTCATGTTGAAAGTAACAACTATATGTTGTAATAGTTTATTAAAGATTCATGCAAGTATATGATTCATGTTAACAACAATATGTTATGATATTTTAATTGGAATTCATGCAAGTATATGATTCGTTATTATGCTAATATGATGTACATACTTTTATGACCACTTTTAGTGTGTAATTGAACCGACTAAGTACTATGATTTATATGAATCTATGTTGAAAATTGGCAAATCATACTTTTGTGTTAGAAACAAAAGTAAGCACCTTTATGAACATGACTAAACTATGTTCGTTATTATGCCCAATTGAAAAACATGTTTTTAGGCTCATGTTGTTATCATAAGTTACATTAGAATTACATTAGAATTACATTCCTCTTGCAAGTTTACATAGATAAAAATGAAAACCATGATGTAAGTTTAGATATGTTTATGCTATAATTTTATAAATGGATTAAAAACCATGATTCATATAAGAATTAGGTTGGGATAATTCTAGTTGAACCATACTTTTGTATTAGTTACAAAAGTAAGTACCTTTTGTTAACATATAGTGATTTTATGAACATGATTAGTTTATATTATGCCTAAATAAAAATATAGACTTATATTTCTAGTCAAGACCCCGTGCCAATAATAATGATATCTAATTTAGTTAGATTCTTAATTTCAAGTTTACATGGTTAGTTGAACCTATGATTCATGTTTAAGTTTATGCCATTATCATATGACTAGAATAATCCATGTTTAAGTACTGCTTATGCCATAATCATATGAGTAAAATAATTCATGATTAAGTATTGTCTATGCATTAACCATATGAATAGAATGATTTATGTTTAAGTATTGTTTATGCTATGATTATATGGATAAAATGATTAATGTTATGCCATGATTATATGATGTTACAATTACAAGTTCACATGTGCCTATTTTATGTTAATTGAATCGTTCGTTGCAAGTTCATGCGTTCACACTCCCCTTTTTCATGTTATCTCATAAACATCATGTTATAAGCCTCCCCTTTTCATTTGGCTAAATTGGGTTTAAGTATTAAACCCAACACACCTTACGTTGGAGCGAACGTATAATACGGGGGTAATGACGTTTGGGCTAAATTATAGAACATATGTGGTGGCATGTTTAACGCATGCCAACAACCTTGAAAGAACAATTAAGTGGCATAAATGAAATTTAACCAATAAAGATGAATTTGAATAATGGGCCGCAAATATTTACATATAAAAAGAAAAGAGACAAAATATGTAAATGTAGAAAAATACGATGTGTTTAACCCGAGGTTGGATTGAGTTGTGATGTAAACCTGCCCGGAACCGCCCGGCTGTCCAGTAGTCACAACAATACCTATCCAATGTGGGTGGTTAAACACAGAGCCCAATAAGGACCCGAGGTTAGACTGAGTTGTGGCGTAAGACTGCCCGGACCCAACCGGCAACAGGCAGCCACAACAATACCTGTCTAATGTGAGAGGTCAAGGCTTTAATAAGACAATTAAGGCTGAGTCAGGATTGATAGGATTAAGTAAATTATATTAATACTTAATCAAGATGGAACATGCTAAACTAAACAGACTGATTGGGGGTTAGGTTTATAACACACTTAACCAACTTAGCATGTTGGCTAGAAATAGAAAAACCTAGTAGCGGGGGACCCTTTTCAGCAGTAACCCTATAAGGTATCATGATACCCTGAAACTAGGCAGGGTGGGGCACGATTACTGGGCTGACTGTAAGAGGTCAAATCGACGGCGGTGGTGCAGCAGTGTAGGTTCTAACGGGGTGCGGGCGTGCACACACTCCGGCGCAGAAAAATAAGGCATTGGGCACCAGTAGCATACCTGTGCATTCTAGGATTGTGTCGGGCCGCCACCATGGGACTTGATACACCCCATGGTGGGACCAGCATAGGTAACTACAACATCGGGGGCCGTAAGACACATGTAACTATGCGAGTAGGAGCCGATCATCATAAAATGGATCACTTTACCCTGATTATGGGGTGCCCGTTGGGAACTAGTTTATATGGGTACAGAGATTAATATGGGGTACGATAATATATTCGACCCTAGACAACTTAACTAAGTTTATGGTGCTTTCCCATTTCTAGTTTATACTTATCATACCCAGTTCTTTATTCATAGACTGAATAGTCCTAGACTTACTCAGGCTTTATGTCTGACTCTACTTTTCTTTCGTCTTCTTTTCTTCCGTTTCCTCCCCCCCCCCCCCCAGGTCCACAGGGAGGGAATACCGCAGCTTGACCAGCCTTCATATCCATCTTGAAGAGAAAGAATGTATTGCTTGGATCTTTTCGTTTTGGACTATGGCTTTGGACAACAATTATGGGACTTTTGCAGTTTATTTATGTTTTCTTTATGCTTCTTTAAATAATGTAATCAAGACAGTTATGAAGATGTTATGTTTTTGGAAGTATTGTAAAACAAATTATGGCATGAATTGTGTAACACATATTTTAATGAAATAAAAGTTGTTGTTTTCCGCTGTTCAAAAATATGTGTTCTTATATCTGTCTTGTATATCTGTGACTTATACTTATAAACCTCCACCAAAATTAGGGCATTCCCTTTTGAGAGTGACCCTAACGGAGGTGGGGTGTTTCACTTGGTATCAGAGCATTGGTTTACCAGATAAGATAAAAAGTTTTGAAAATTTATTTTCAAAAAGAAATTTAAAGAAGCATTTTTAAAAGTTAAAATATTATTTTATTTTAAAAGGCAAAGTCCTCCCAAAACCATAAGTACTATCTCTTATCCTTCGCTTTGAATCTATCCTTTCTGTTTCAGCATGTCTGGAGACCTTACTCCCCAGCTGCAGATGCTTTCACTCCTCCTCCTCCACGTGAACCAGCAGGCGGAAGAGTCCTAGAGTAGGAAGACGAATAATAGTCAAACAAGAAAGGATCGTAACAGTAATAATAAGAAACGAGAAAAAAGGAAATGCAATTTTTGTGGTATGGAAGGGCACATAGCTAAGGATTGTTGAAAAAGGAAAAGAAAGCAAGGAGAATGTTTTCATTGTGGGGAGACTGGACACATCAGCAAAGACTGCCCTGAGAAGACAAACTCTAAGAAGGGCGGGAAAGACAGCAAGTCCCAAGAGAAGAGGAAGTGTAAATTCTGTGGCAGAGTGGGGCACTTAGTGAAAGATTGCCGGAAAAAGAAGGCCAAGATGAATGGTGGGTGCTTTTCTTGCGGTGAGACAGGCCACATGGCTAAGGACTGCCCAAAGAAACGAGGACAGGGGCAGAGGGTTGGATCCACCACAGGGGTACAGGTTCATGTGCTAGAGGCGCCACCTCTGCAACAGCGAGGTATAAATACTTCTGTAGAAAGTGTAGTTTATCTTTATGATCACCCCGTTCGCACTTTAATTTGATTCCAGCGCGTCACACTCCTTTATCTCGTCTGCTTTTGTTAAAATCTCTGCACCTAAGAACTAGTATGGTAGAGGACCCCTTAATTGTTTCAAACCCAATTGGGGGCCCAGCTCATTTGTCTATGATCTGTTTGGGATTGAAAATTTCTATTCTAAGCGTAGAATTTAAATGTAGTGCCTTTGTTTTGGGCTTTTTGGGATATGGTTTGATTTTGGGCATAGATTGGCTATCCAGTAATGGGGCCATCCTTGATTGTGAGAAAAGGGTTGTTAGGCTCCTAACCCAGCTCGGTAATACATTGGAAATTTCTTGTAATCCCTCGTATGCGGTTATGCTTAGTTATCTTGAATCGCTAGATGCCTCCGTTGAAAATTTACAATCGATTAGAGTGGTCCGGGAATATCCGGATGTCTTCGAAGAGGTGAAGGGCTTGCCTCCGAAGCGGGAGATAGACTTCCGTATATATCTTGTAGATAATGCAAAGCCCGTTGCGTTGCCCGTTAGACACATGGCTCCACGGGAAAGGAAAGAGCTCAGTAAACATATTAAAGAGCTTCTAGAGAAGGGATTCATTAGAAGGAGCATTTCAGAATGGGGCGCTCCAGTAGTATTCTCCACTAAGGCAGAAGGTTCATTTCGCTTATGCATAAGTCGTAAAGAATCACCTTAGTAAGTACATTTGGCAACATAGTTGACATTTGTTTATTTTCAAGAGATAATTCATCTATGTGGAATACCTTCTAGTAAGTGAACAAGATCCAAGATTCACTAGTGAATTTTGGAAAGCTTGCATGGAACCATGAGTACGCAGTTATGCTTGAGCCAAGTATACTAGAAGGAGAATAAGTGAAAGTGGAACGAGATGCAACAGTGAAATAGGTTCCAACTCATATTTTGGAAACAAGAATTAAGAAGCTACGAAATTGTGAAGTTAAAGACGGACAAAGCATAATGGAGTTAAGCTCAAGGAAATGCGACTTAGAAGATTGAAGACTAGATTCGTGCATCATATCTCTTCTTAAGAGTATATCTTTGATCCCTCTCTTCCTGTAGAGCTTACTTGCGTGCTATCTTTTGTGTATATCCTCTCGGTCCCCTTCTCAATCCACTTTCTGTTGCAAACCCCATAGGGAGTATGACTCATCTGTTAGTAACACATGTTGGGGCTTGCGGGTGTTCGTTGGTTTGACAAAACTTTTTGGGTTTTATAGGATACGGGTTAGTCTTAGGGAGGGACTTCCTTGTGACCTAAAAGGAGTCCATCATGCTTAGTTTCCTAGAATCATATATAATGGTTGGGTTGAGTAATTCTTTGGGTGTCAGTCTGATGTTGATTTCGGTCTTCGGGGCTGATGCTTAGAGAGTTCTTCTCCTAATCAATATATATGTGGCATAGATTTCCAGTTTTGACATTGCCTAATGGGCACAAAGTTTTTACTTGCTTCTATCATTCGACTATACCTTTAGATAGGAACAATTGGGAAAATGGCCTATAGATTAGAGCTACCCGAAAGATTGGCCGGAGTTCACAACGTCTTTCACGTTTCACATCTCCGAAAATGTCTACATGAGTCTGCTGAAGTGGTAGAGCCAAATATCCTAGAAGAAGCTGAAGTGGAACGCAAAGCAACCGTGAGGAAAGTTCCAACCCGCATATTAGGAACGGAAGTGAAGAAGCTACGCAACCGCGAAGTCAAGCTCGTCAAAGTTCAGTGGAGCGACGCTGAAGGAGATGCAACTTGGGAGACTAAAGCTAGAATACGCACTGCCTACCCTTTTCTTTTCGAGGGTACATCTTTGATCCTTCCTTTTCCTTAAGTTGCGCTTTTATCTATCTTTTTTTTAGGTATATCTCCTCGACCCTATCTTTTAGGTAGAAACTCTTTGGATGAAAACATGTAGTTGAAACATGTTATGGATGATGGTTGCAAGTGGTTGCAAGTGATTGCTAGTGGTTGCTCGTGGTTGCATATACACACACAATCTAGGTTTTAGATCGGCTCAGTCACTTCATATTGCATATGCATATATGTTTGCATTCGTATATGGTTGAACTTTAATGTGTTGTCATATGGATGTTGCATTTATATGAATGATTGTGCACTCATGTAGAATCATGAATAGGAGGATTTTCATACATAATGGATTCATAGCACTTACATAATTCGCATTAAGGAGGTCAACTGAATCAGTAGACCACCTGATTTTGCATTAGATAAGTACATGTACACACACACTTCGCATATGATCATGAAGCATTAAAAGTCTTTTAAGGACAATGGATGCTCGTGTTTGATGGATGAGTAGATGGATGTTTGGATGTTAGGATATACATTCTTCCTAACTTGAAGATTTCGGGGACGAAATCCTTTTAAGTGGGGGAGAATGTAACACCCCGTGTATTCTATAACCGTGAAATTCATAAATTAAAGTATAATTAATTTCAAATCAAAGAATTAAGGGAAACGGGATACGCCATTGCGTTCGTCTCGGAAAAATACGCGAAATAGAGTCCGAGTTTTTGAAAATCGGAGTCCGTATGACCAAGATATGGCCTCCGGAAGTTTCAGAATTAGGTTTAAAATTCGAACAGACGAAAACAGCTCAGAAAAACTAATTCAAAATTCAAAATCGGGCCCAATTGGCCAAGGCGGGAAAATTCCCGCCCAAAGCACCCAGGTCAACTTGGCAGTCGACCTGGGGCTAGCCAGGTCGACTGGGCAGTCGACCTGGGTAACCCGTGCCGACAGCCAAGTCGACACGGTGTCGACTGGGGTGTCGACCTGGCCCCTGAGCCAGGTCGAACCCAGCCCACCCTGGCTGGCCAGGTCTGTGTTTGGTCGATTTTTTGAGCCTTGCCTTGTCACTAGGGCTAGGTGTCAGCTCCTGGTTGGTCCCTCCTTTGAACGAACGGCTATTATTAAACCAAGCTTCATCGACGGTCTAAATCAACTCACAAACTCTATAAAAAGGACCTAAGACTAACCCTAATTCACATAAACTAAAATGGAGATGAGACCGTCATGTTGCTGAGGAGAGACTAAGTATAGCTGTCAGAAATTGAGAGGCAACTAGGAGATAATTCAAAGCTTAAAGCAACGTTAATCAAATCAAAGCAACGCCTACAACAAAGGATAGCATCTTCAGATTCAGAATTCAGATTTCTGAATTGAAGATTCGCCATACGCTGTAAGTAGAGTGCTATTCCGATATGAATTAAATAATTGTGTTGATTTGTGTAATGTAAGGAATGGAATTGTGGCGATAATAATCTATATTTGTATGTTGCTTTGATGCAAAACGATTTGGGAATATTATGGTATACGATTGGATATTTGCAAGTACGCGATTTGCGTTGGAAACGAAATGGAATTGTGGCGATAATGACTTATATTTGTATGTTATTTTGATTCTAAACGATTTGGCAATACTATGGTGTACGATTGGATTTATACAAGTATATGATTTATGTTGACAACCACATGTTGTGGAATTTTAATTGGGATTCATGCATGCATATGATTCATATTGAAAACTACATGTTTGTGGTAGTTATTTACAACACCCATTTGATCATTGCAAGTATATGATTCATGTTGAAAGTAACAACTACATGTTGTAATAGTTTATTTAGGATTCATGCAAGTATATGATTCATGTTAACAACTATATGTTATGATATTTTAATTGGAATTCATGCAAGTATATGATTCGTTATTATGCTAATATGATGTACATACTTTTATGACCACTTTTAGTGTGTAATTGAACCGACTAAGTACTATGATTTATATGAATCTATGTAGAAAATTGGCAAATCATACTTTTGTGTTAGAAACAAAAGTAAGCACCTTTATGAACATGACTAAACTATGTTTGTTATTATGCCCAATTGAAAAACATGTTTTTAGGCTCATGTTGTTATCATAAGTTACATTAGAATTACATTAGAATTACATTCCTCTTGCAAGTTTACATAGATAAAAATGAAAACCATGATGTAAGTTTAGATATGTTTATGCTATAACTTTATAAATGGATTAAAAACCATGATTCATATAAGAATTAGGTTGGGATAATTCTAGTTGAACCATACTTTTGTATTACTTACAAAAGTAAGTACCTTTTGTTAACATATAGTGATTTTATGAACATGATTAGTTTATATTATGCCTAAATAAAAATATAGACTTATATTTCTAGTCAAGACCCCGTGCCAATAATAATGATATCTAATTTAGTTAGATTCTTAATTTCAAGTTTACATGGTTAGTTGAACCTATGATTCATGTTTAAGTTTATGCCATTATCATATGACTAGAATAATCCATGTTTAAGTACTGCTTATGCCATAATCATATGAGTAAAATAATTCATGATTAAGTATTGTCTATGCATTAACCATATGAATAGAATGATTTATGTTTAAGTATTGTTTATGCTATGATTATATTGATAAAATGATTCATGTTATGCCATGATTATATGATGTTACAATTGCAAGTTCACATGTGCCTATTTTATGTTAATTGAATCGTTCGTTGCAAGTTCATGCGTTCACACTCCCCTTTTTCATGTTATCTTATAAACATCATGTTATAAGCCTCCCCTTTTCATTTGGCTAAATTGGGTTTAAGTATTAAACCCAACACACCTTACGTTGGAGCGAACGTATAATACGGGGGTAATGACGTTTGGGCTAAAATATAGAACATATGTGTTGGCATGTTTAACGCATGCCAACAACCTTGAAAGAACAATTAAGTGGAATAAATGAAATTTAACCAATAAAGATGAATTTGAATAATGGGCCGCAAATATTTACATATAAAAAGAAAAGAGACAAAATATGTAAATGTAGAAAAATACGATGTGTTTAACCCGAGGTTGGATTGAGTTGTGATGTAAACCTGCCCGGAACCGCCCGGCTGTCCAGTAGTCACAACAATACCTATCCAATGTGGGTGGTTAAACACGGAGCCCAATAAGGACCCGAGGTTAGACTGAGTTGTGGCGTAAGACTGCCCGGACCCAACCGGCAACAGGCAGCCACAACAATACCTGTCTAATGTGAGAGGTCAAGGCTTTGATAAGACAATTAAGGCTGAGTCAGGATTGACAGGATTAAGTAAATTATATTAATACTTAATCAAGATGGAACATGCTAAACTAAAAAGACTGATTGGGGGTTAGGTTTATAACACACTTAACCAACTTAGCATGTTGGCTAGAAATAGAAAAACCTAGTAGCGGGGGACCCTTTTCAGCAGTAACCCTATAAGGTATCATGATACCCTGAAACTAGGCAGGGTGGGGCACGATTACTGGGCTGACTGTAAGAGGTCAAATCGACGGCGGTGGTGCAGCAGTGTAGGTTCTAACGGGGTGCGGGCATGCACACACTCCGGCGTAGAAAAATAAGGCACTGGGCACCAGTAGCATACCTGTGCATTCTAGGATTGTGTCGGGCCGCCACCATGGGACTTGATACACCCCATGGTGGGACCAGCATAGGTAACTACAACATCGGGGGCCGTAAGACACATGTAACTATGCGAGTAGGAGCCGATCATCATAAAATGGATCACTTTACCCTGATTATGGGGTGCCCGTTGGGAACTAGTTTATATGGGTACAGAGATTAATATGGGGTACGATAGTATATTCGACCCTAGACAACTTAACTAAGTTTATGGTGCTTTCCCATTTCTAGTTTATACTTATCATACCCAGTTCTTTATTCATAGACTGAATAGTCCTAGACTTACTCATGCTTTATGTCTAACTCTACTTTTCTTTCGTCTTCTTTTCTTCCGTTTCCTCCCTCCAGGTCCACAGGGAGGGAATACCGCAGCTTGACCAGCCTTCATATCCAGCTTGAAGAGAAAGAATGTATTGCTTGGATCTTTTCGTTTTGGATTATGGCTTTGGACAGCAATTATGGGACTTTTGCAATTATGGGATTATAGCAGTCGTCTGGTACCAACCATCGACCGCTGGAATGATGCGTGATGCAGAGAGACGTAGAGCAAAACCTACAGATCATCGACCTTTTGCTATCAAGGCTTTGGTTGCGGGACGGACCAGTTATGACGTTGTTTGTTGTTTTTTGGACCACGTCACTAGCTCTCAATCCTGTTTTTCCTTCACTAGTTGAGGAAAGGTTAGGGTGGGACCATAGCCACTTAAAATGCAGACCATAGCATCTGTGTACATAGACATCTGAAAAAACTCCCGACTGAGTTCCGTGTTTCTGATACAGCCCTGTTACAAAACTCGGTGCATAGTAGATAATACGTGTGGATACATGCATACCGTTCTCGGATGTTGTATCGTAAAGGCTACAACATCGAGTACGATTGACGATACATACGTGAGAAAGTCTAGTTACATGCATGTCTGCTCTGGGTGGTGTATCATAGACTCTAGGGCGTTACTCTGTGATGGAATTTGATTCGATCAAAGGTGGCAGTCCGTTTTATTACGTAGCATGGCGATGGACATTCTATGCGTTACGTAGTGTTGTTATACAGAGATTCGTACATCATTCCGGTGTAGGATGATGGACTGTGTTTATCTCTGTGGCGTTATGGCGGAGACCGTGCGAGTGGGGTACCATGGGATGTATCTGAATGTTGGGGGTTGCTACATATATACTATATTAGGTTAATCCAGCGGGAAGTAGACGTTATAATGTGTGTGTAAGCCTTTAGTGAGGTTAACCGAAGTAAACTAACAAATAAGAAAATATAACTGAATGGTATATGTTGCGTTATCCAAAATGTGTAGTTTAAATCCAGTCACCAGAACTTATGTCCTGACCCCCTCCTCATAACATACTCGTTGGTTAGATTTGTGGCAGTTATGATAGCATTGGATACTGGTTAGTCAGTATTATTATCTGGGTATGGCTATATTTTATTATATCATGTTTTATTCCATTACATTATGAGGTATTTTCTGAGCTCTGATATGTTTATTATCTCTGTCTTTTCTGTAGGATACCAGACAAACCATCACGGGTTTCGACAGATTAAAATGTTGAAAAAAAAATCGGTCTGTCGGAACTCGGGTTGTTACATCTAGTATCAGAGCCTAGGTTTAGGATTCCTGTAAAGATAGTGAGTGAACGTACCTGTATTTTTAGAATATATATAACGACCCTAACTTCCCCGTGAAGGAAAGCGCAGATTTCTTTGAGAACAACACACATCGGAACGCAAACAGAAGAACATTTCATTGTTTATTACAACAATTCCATCAGAATACAAGAATATACAGAGTATGAATAAATAAAATACATTCGATAAATACCAGAGATTACAATAAATTACATAGCAGCGGAAAAACAATACAAAACACAACTGAAAGTAATACACGGAGACAGAGCTTTCCAAGATCGTTCCAGTTGTAAATCAGGATTCTGTGAATATAAATCTGCAAAACCAAAACTACTAGCTGCCCGTGTGGAAAATAAGGGCACCCAGAGTTTAGGTTAAAACAATAAAGTCCAGGTCATCCATGTGACTGGTGTGAGAACTAAAACAGTTATTAATCTTTATTTTCGAAGTTAGGTAAATCAAGGGACCACGCCGTATAACATAGAACAGGTTTCCTCCTAAGAATACCAGTGCATAAAACAAACAACGCAATGCTAAATAAAGAAAAATGAAGCTATTATAAGACCAAGGTCCCATCACACAATGCAAGCAAGCCGGAGGATAGGGTTTTACCTTATACTAGCCAATGAATGCTTGATACGTTTAAAAACAGATTATTTTGATATTACTATAAGTGTATAGTGTCAAAACAATTTTAATCATAAGTATCAACCATATACGCCATAACTACCATCTACTATGTCTCTATACTAGGCTTTACAAATAAAACCGAAAAGGTCGTATTGGAAATTGGATTCCTGTCGTGAGTCGAGGCAAGGGGCAAGCTCCTCTCTTTTCGAGACACTCTAGGAAATGTCTCAGGACCACACACAGCGATCCTGGATCTTCAGGGCCAGTCCTCTCTTACTTTTGAGGATTAATTTTTCCTAAACACACATTTCACGGTCCTAACAGACCTATATCTGAGGCGCCTCGCATCCCAACAACCACACAGGTAAAAAGTATATAAATGTTAGGGCTGGTAGGTCACTGACATCACCCATAACTAGAAAGAAACGTCATGCTCTCCCTGCAGTCACTATCCCGTTTTTGACTCATACCGAGGTGTGAGGCTTGCGAATTAATGCTATACACAAAGCTATGCCACACAGGCCGTGCTTTGATCATCAACCACAAGACTTTGCTTTTCAACAGAAGCCTTGATCATTTGCCACTTAGGCATGCCACACAGGCAATCCATGCCATGCGATTGATATCCATCAATATATAATCTCTAAGCTCGTACGTCTCAGAGAAGAGCGTTAAGAAAGAGAATAAATTCTCCGCCGCCAAACAGATATATATTTAATAGAAATCAATCACGTAGAATAAAATCCCATGTCAAATACACAGTCCATTTACAAGTTCGTTCTATGTCTGAACGAAACCGGAGGAACCTTATTCCTCGCATATCCATCGATCTCCAAGTACGTCTGGACGATCACCAACTGATTCCCTCCTCTTGGGTGTACAACCCATTTAAGATCATCAATAATCATCCAAACTATGTGAAGACCTCCGGTCTTCAACCACCATCTTCATGTTCGACTTATCGTCGAATCGGTTATTCAGAATGGGTATAAACCCGGCCTTTCCGAATAACTCGCGTATATAATAAACAAGTGTTATACAAACACAAAATACGCCTCATTCCAATTCAGAATATTCTTTTATTCAAATATTCATATTCTAAGGGGAAGGTTCCCATTAATTTTATCAAAGATAAATTCTTCTAAATTTATTCTTTAATCTTCCTTTGGATATCATTTCAAACCATGTTAAGATTTTCCAAACTAGTCGAGATTAGCGAATCACACCGAAGTAATTATTTATTTTATTTCCCAATCCCTACCTATTCATCCCATGGAGCAAAACTGGTGATACTCCATTCTCGATCACTTTATTCTAATTAAAGATTCGTTAAAACTCCACTTAGTTTTAATCTTCCCACAAATCAATATCCTGTCTTTAACTGGGTTAAAGAACCAATGTCATCTAAAACACGGTTTACGATAAACCCAAAATCACATTCCATTGTTTCGGGTTAAAGAACATGTGTTATTCAAAACACCACTCAAGATAAACCCCAAGAACCAATTTAAATTCAATTCCAATTAAATACTAATTAACTAGACAATTTCACTAAATCTTAATTAAAAGATTTATCCTTTTCTAAACTGGGTTCAAGAACAGTGTTATTTAAGACACCATTCATGAAGAACCCAAAATCCCATTTGATATTAAATACAAGGCTCTGAATAGAAAATATATCAGCTTATATTCAATATCAAATTCCGAAACAAACAAATATCGTATTGGAAATAACGATATAAATATATCTTTCAAATCTCCACAACCAAATCTGTATAATCACGAAATCCGACATCAAAATATTCCGAAGATAATTTCGATTCAAATCCATTCCATAGTTGGAAATTCTGATTATTTCAAAACCACTTCAAATCCAATTTATTTATTCAAAAACATTGGATTATAATTCTAGCTCATAACTAGTACATTTCGATAAAAATATATTTTTATCCTTACAAATATGGATTTTTTTTCATCCCAGTTCTTTCCAATTCATATATTATGATTTTACACAAATTATTAATATTTTTAATAATTTTATCAAGGCCAGTACAGTCGATTTCCAATAACGATCGTCGAACTGCACTTACAGCAACCATTTCCAAATTTGATTTGGACATAATTCCAAATCCAACCGTTAGATTTCAAATTTTTAATATTCATTGGAAAAATCTTTTCTATACGAACCCAACGGTTATGGTTTCAGGAGAATCCGACGGTCGGATCTCCCGTAACGTCAATTCGAAGTCAATGGTTGAAATTCGCTAACTGCCGCGGCGCGGCGCGTTTTATTCAGGCCATTAATATATATAATATATATTTCGTCAATTTCAATTCAAAACATATTTTATAAATCGTTTAAAATTCGTTTTCAAAACAATTTTAACTTCATATTCAATTTTAAATCAAAATTGAATATTCCCTATCATTAATGTACAAATGATAATATTTTCAAAATATAATATTTTGTAATCACTTTTTTCCAATATTCATTATAAAAACGAATATAATCGATATAAATATCGTTCGCGTCAAAATGGCGCACATCTAATCAACACGGCTTTATGTATTTCAATAACTTCGTTATTCTATTCAACAATTGAATATTTTCTTCAACACATGAATATATATTTTATTCAACACATGAATATATATTAATTCTTACTTACAATAAAAATGTGAATTTTATTATATAAATATTTTATTCAACACATGAATGTTTTCAACACATGAATATTCTCAACACATGAGTATTGTCAACACATGAATACTTATGTTATTTTATATGTTTGATAAAATTATGATTTCTATCGTTTAATTCTTAATCAGACTCCAACCATAAATTAGCAAGAGAACAATTCCCTAAGTATTAACCCCGAAGGCCGAAACCAACATCAGATCAATACCCAGGAAACCACTTATCTTAACTAGTTTCCAGTTAGTTTCTAATTTTATACATGATAAAGATGTGAATTTTATTGTTAAAATACTTCGTTCAACACATGATAAGTTTCAACACATGAATATTATCAACACATGAGTATCGTCAACACATGACTATTTATTCTATTCAACACATGAATCTTTATTTTATAACATTCTTTATTTTCCCAATTGGAATGAGGCCCACTTACCATATAATGTTAATTATATGGATTCCATACAACACATGCATATAATAGCAACGATAAATAATCAACCATCATCCAAGTGCACCACACAACTGCATAAGCATTAAATATATCTAATTAACGCTTACATAGTCTGTCAACCTATCGATTGACATACAATTAAACAATTTGGATTAATGTACGCCAAATATCATCCCAACACCCATGTGGGGTTTCAAATCAACAAACACTGAATATTATTTGTGCAGTTGGGCGATGTGTAAAATTTATCGTCCCAATCAATATCAGTGAAATCAGTGTACATAAACAAATCGTTCGATTTGTAAATGAATATTTATTTATTCATTCACATTCATGTTAAGTCTATATTTTTAACGATAAATAATTTATTTCAGCACATGAATATTTATTTTAAGTCATTCCACATCACAATCAATTTTCACCACACAACAAAATCAAACAAGTCGTCCATGGCCTGTGGACAATGGGTGTCGGGTGCTGCTAAGAACCGTCTGCATCCTAGTATATATTTTTAACTAGAAAACAAGATTTAAAGTGAGAAGTTCTCACTGAGAAGCTAAACCAAATGCCACGACTCTTCATATGTAGGAAATCTTCATCGTTCTCGCCTTTTGTCACTTTCGTTGTCCGTATCCACTACATACATAAAAATCGCATCTTTATAATCTCTAGTATATAAAATCATATTTTTATAACGCTACTATATATATAAAGATTATATTTCTAGTTCAACTCCACCAGGATAAAAATCATATTTTTATCATTTCTTCTGTAACAACCCGGAATTTTGGGGCCAATTTAAAATTTTTATTTTAGAAATTTTAATGGATTTTTAATATTTAAAATAATTTATTTTAAATAATAACGATGAAAAATTTATTTTAAAACGAATAAATTTAATTTAATTATAAAAGGAGTTTAAAACAGCGCTGCAGTTTGAAAATTTGAATTTGAACTTTGACTGACTGTACCGGATTCAAAATAAATCAGAATTGAGCGAAACCAGAAATATTTAAATATGTTTAATTATATCTTTCCAACGAATCTGAAAAATCTAAATTTCACTTTAAAAATCAAAAGTTATGCCTAGTTTAAAATTTAGAAAATCGCTGTAGAATTTACATATATTTTAATTAAATATATTGGCCTTAAAAATAGCCATTTTTCAAACGACCTCGGTTTTCGACGAAACCACTTTTGTTGGAACCGGAATGTCAAATTATTGCTAGGTTTCAATTTTCATATTTGTTCGAATTAATATGTGAGCGTGGCAGAGGAAAATGTGTTTTGTCAGTTTCGGTAAGATTTAATCGACTTGAAAAAGGCCATTTTTCAAATAGTCTCAGAATTCGACGAAATTAGTCTTATTAGAACCGTATCGTCAAACCATAACTAGAAATAATTTTCCTGTAATTTTTATAGTTCGTATGTGGCCCTGGTAATTTAAAATGTACGTTCAAAATTTAATATAAATTGATTTAGATTTAAATTTTGTGAAAAACTTATCGTAACAGCCGAACTGGGTTACGAAACACATTCCATTGTGTCCAGAACGGGGGTATTTAGCTAGGGGCGACACTTGCTGGGTTTGATTTGGAGTTCTGAACGATATACGAATTATATTTGAATTTAAAGGAATTAAATGAATAAAATTATAAAATACACGTGTAAATACTGTCAAGAATATGTATACTCAAAACCCTAATTCTCTAACACAGCCGCCTTCTACAAATCAATGGCCTTGACACTCCTATCTTCTCCCCCCATTTTCTTCAAAACCACACCACGAATTCAAGGACTTCCAAAGGGAAATCTAAGGAGTCTTCAAGCTCAGGAAGTTCAACGGGTATGATCGAAAACCGTCGCCTGAGGAGGCCGTAATTTCATCTCAAAGTCACGCAGTTTGGAGCCGGTTTCACGGCGGATGGAGGGGTCGAGCTGGCCGTCGTTCGGCGCATGGGGGGTCTGGATAAGGCCGAGGGTGTGGTCAGGTCTGATCGGGTCCTGGGCGCCTCGGTGGACGTGCATGGGTGGAAGAATGGTGCGATTTATGGGTTCAGGCGGCTTCAATAAATTCAGAAGAAGAGGAACTTAAAAATGTAATTAGTTTAATTGTAAATTAATTAATTATTAATCCAAATTGTATAAACTTTATAACATCATAACTCTCGCATACAGAAATGAAACTGAACGATTTTCGTTGCGTTGGACTCGTGTTGACCTGATCTACACAATGAAACAAACCAGATCTGAAACGGGGTAAATCAAAATTTGGTGAAATTTCAAATCTGAACTGTACCGAATATAAGCCATCGGTGAGATTTCTCTTTTAAATATTAATTAAATTATCATTTTCTTTCCATTTGAAATCGATATATATATGTGATAAAATCAGATCTGTGATTTGTGGATTGTAATTTGTTTGTTGTTGTGATTGATTTGCAATGCTCATATTTTGTTTGATTAAGTAATGTTGACATGGAAATATCATAACTGGTTAGATCAATAATATTAACATAGGAATATGATTTTTAGTGTTTTGTCGAAATAGAATTATCGACAAAACAAGATTATCATTTTGATCAAGTATATTAACAATAAGATAACATTTTTTTTGCTGAATATACATTCGAATTGGGATTATTCATTTTGGTTAAACATGTTAGCTAAATATAATACCATTTGTGTTAAATTTGATTAGTGAAGAGAACAACATTTTTGTCAAAATTTGATTAGTGAAATAAAATGACATTTTTGTTGAAATATGATTATAGAGATAAAAATCACATTTTGGTCAAAACATGATTATTGAAATAAGAATAACATGTAAAAAAAAAGGGATCAAACCATAATTAACATTTCTTGTTAATTAGATTTTAGTTAAACAAAATTAACATTTTATGTGTTAATTTATAATGACATGAAAAGTTTTACTTTTTAATTAACATTTTATTTGTTAATTAAAAAAGGTATGGTAAGGAATAAAAAGAACAAATTGTGTAGAACTCTTTATTTACATCTTTCGTTTGTAAATAAAAAGTACAAATATGTGAATTGATTTTATTTTACATTTTCACTGTAAATAAAAAGACAATTATGTGAATCGCTTTTATTTACATTTTCCATTGTAAATAAAAGTGCAAGTTGTGTGAATCGCTTTATTTTACATTGTAATCAAAAGCACATGATAGAAATTACATTTTTATTAACCTTTTATATGTTAATAAAAAAACATGATTTGAATTACATTTCTATTAATATTTTATATGTTAATAAAAAGCACATGGTAGGAGCTACATTTTTATGATAAATAAAAAGGACATGATTATAAAAACACTTTTATTTACATTGTATCTGTTGAATAAAAGGATAAGATTGGAAATACACATTTATTTACATTTTATTGGTTGAATAAAAGGATAAGATTGGAAATACACATTTATTTACATTTTATTGGTTGAATAAAAGGATAAGATTAAAAAGACACTTTTTATTTGCATTGTTTGATTAAAGAAATAACATTTTTTGTTATAAAATGTTGCATTAAAATAAGAATATATTTTGTCATAGAATGTCATGTTAGAATAAAACAATCATCTTTATTAAAAATGAAACAAAAGATTTCATTTTTTTATTTTCAATTAGTTACAAAGATTTGTATTGAAATAAAAGATTTCATTTCTATCTTCCATTAGATACAATGAAATAGAGTTGAGGATAAAAATGTTACATTTTTATTTGCATTCCTTGTTGTAAATAAAACATGAAATGAAAAATATGCATTTGTGTTCAAAGAATAAGATTAGACCAAATGATCATATTTTGTACATTGAAAAGAACTTGACAAAATTATCATATTTTTGCATATTAAAAGGAAACAGACAAAATTACAAATTTTTGACATTTTAAAAAGAATGAATTGGAAATGAATATTTTTGTAAATTAAAAGGAATTATACAAAAATGAATATTTTTGTACTTTGGAAAGAATGAGATAAAAAGAGAGATTTTTGTCACATTAAAAGAATGAATTAGAAATGGACATTTTGCCGTTTATAAGGAATGAAACAAAAACATTTACTTTTGGTCATTTAAAGGAATGAAGTAAAAATATTCATTTTGTCATTTAGAAAGAATTAAACCAAAATATACATTTTTGTTTATTAAAAATGATTAAACCAAAAATATCCATTTTTGGTCATTGAAAAGAATTGGATCAAATTTATCATTTTGTTCAGAATTGTTAAGTAGGATTAAAAGGACATTTTTGTTTAGAAATGTTTAATGTGATAAAAAAGTACATCTTTGTTTAGAAATGTTTAATATGATTAAAGGAACATTTTTGTTAGGTAATGTTTTCTTAGGATTAAAAATATCATTAAGAGAATAGAATAAGAAGATTACATTTACATGTAATATTGACATCACTAAAGAGAATAGAATTAGAAGGCTACATTTACATGTAATATTGATATCATTAAAGGGAATAGAGTTAGAAGATTTCATTCTCATGTAATATTGTTTTTAATTGAAATAATAGATTTTATTTGTCATTTGTTTACAATAACAAGGGTTGGAATAAAAGATAGATTTTTATTGATATTTTATATTCAATAAAAAGACTGGATTTATAAAGTTAAGATTTCTTTTTTATTGTTGCTTGTTAACAATACAAAGATTAGAAATAAAAGTAAATATTTTTGTTGTTGATTAGCTACAATAAAAAGATCCTATGTAAAAAATATGATATTAGCTATGGCTTGAAATATATGTCTATGATGTTGTAATGTTTGATGTATTAAATATAATGTTTAGTATATTCAAGTTTGAATATTACACTCCCGTTTACAAGTTATCCGACTTGTTTATGTGATTGGGACGATTATTTTCACACATCGCCTAAGTGCACAGATAATTTATTATTTGGTTGATGGATGAAACCCCTCACGGGTATTGGGATGATACTGGACACACACTAATCCCAATATTTCATTATCTGTCAATCGATGGATTGACAGTCTGTGATGAGCGTTATTTATGTACTTTAATGCTCACACAGTTATAGATTCCACTCTGGTCGTCTTTTGGATGTCTGATAATAATTTATCATGATTGTTGATTACATACAATATATGGTTGTTGATTGAGTCACATTCCAATAAAGAATATTCTAAAAAAAGAATATTTTAGAAAATGTTTTAGAAAAATATATTTTATTGAAATGAACTAGTTATTAACTAGAATGAGTCATTAAATTAAGATTTAATGAAGTTTTTCCAATTATTTAATATTTAATTGAAAATTAAATCGAATAAATTGGATTTTTGGTTTGTCGTGAATGGTATCTTAAATAACACTGTTCTTAAAACCCCATATGAAAAGAATAATCTTTTAATTTAGTTTATTAAAGTTTTCAATTATATTTAGTAATTGGAATAAAATGAAATGTGAGTTGGGTTTATTGTGAACTGTGTTTCTAAGCGACATTTGTTCTTTAACCCAACTGACAATGAAAATATGATTTGGAATTTATAAGTCTTGTATCAAGATTTAAATGGGAATTTTCCAAAAGTAAGGTTTTCCAATTTAATATATTAAATTGGAATTGAAAGGAATTCGAATTAATAATAACCGAGATCAGTTCCTGCAAAAAAAGACCGATACTACATATGGAATTTAAAAGGCTTTGCCGTTATTCCATTTATATTATTGGTCGGATACAGAAATTTATAACGATTATATATTGATTTGATTTCTGTGAAGATTCCGTATTTTATGAAAGTCGATTTTGGGTTTATCGTGAATGGTGTTTTAAATGACATTAGTTCTTTAACCCAGTTAAGAAGAAGATTAATTTCTTAAATTTGAACAATCTTTGAATAATGATTTTAGGTATTTAAAACCCAATTGAAGTTTTGATAAATCTTTAGAGAAGAGATTTAAGGATAGTTTAAAGAGTTTATCTTTGATAAAATAATGCGAATATTTTATTAGAAGAATATTCTGAATTGGAATGAGACGTTGGGTGTGCTTTTATAGTACTTGATTTTTTTTAATTATAAAATACGTGAGTTATTCGGGAAGACCGGGTTTAACCCATTCCGAATAATTACTACGACGATGAAGAGTCGAAGATGAAGACAGTGGTTGAAGACCGACGATCTTCACATCAAATGGAAGTGCTGCTACAGAGACCCTTGATGGGAGTAGCTACCTTGAAGGGGCTTCAGTGGTGGCCGTCCGGACTATTGTTGATTTTTCGGATTTGGTTTTCGCTCAGACCCAGAGCATAAGCTAATAAATGGATGCGTGTCTGACATTGGATTTCGTTCCATGTGAATTAAATCGATTTCTGCTAATGTATGTCTGTTTGGTGGTGGAGGATTTATTCTCTACTTAACACCCTGGTATATATTAATAGTGATTGATCGCATAGCGTGAATTGTCAATGTGGCACGCCAAGATGCAAATGATCAAGGCTTTTGTTGAAAAGTAGGGCCTTGTGGGATGATCAAAGTATAGCCTATTACAGCATAACTTTGTGTATATCGTGACTTCGCGAGCCTCACACCCCGGTATGAGTCAAAAACGGGATTAGGACTGCAGGTAGTGCACACGTTTCTTTCTAGCTGGGAGTGGTGTCGGTGCTTAAACTGGCTGACATTTTACTTATGTGGATGATGGATTTTGAGGCGCCTCAGATTTTATAGGCCGTTAGTGGTCATACTATAGGTCCAAAGGGACCGGGAAGCGTGTGTTCAGGCATAACCAATCCATTGCCGATAGGCGGGGACCGGCCCTAAAGATCCAAGGGTTCACTGCGGGGGATCTTGAGGCATTTGCTAGAGTGTCTCGAATCGGAGAGGAGCTTGCCCCTAGCCTCAACTCATGATGGAAATCCAATTTCCAATACGACCTTGCGGTTTTGATTGTAGAACTAGTATGGCGACATAGTAGGATGGGGTACTATGCTGTCTATGATTAATACATTATGATTGAAATTGTTTTTGATATATATACCCATAGATATACACACTAATACTAAATCCGTTTTATCGTATCAAGCATCTTTTGATCATTATAAGAGAAAACCCTATCCTCTGGTTTGCGTTGCATTGTGTGATGGGACTTGGGTCTTATAATGGTTTCATTTTTCTAAAAAGCATTGCGTTGTTTAACGTTTTACTTTATTTTATGCACTGGTAATCCAATGGTGTAAACCCATTCCGCGTTAGCGGCGTGGTCCTGCGATTAGCCTCATTATTAGATAAGTTAAGTTAGATTTCTCATATCAGTCCCATGACTGACCTGTAGTTTGTTTCACTGGCAAACTTGGGTGCCCATATTTTCCACACGGGCAATCGAGTAGCTTTTTGCAGATATATTTACAGGATCCTGGCTTACAGCTGAAGCGGTATTCGGAAAGCTCTGTATCCGTGTAGTTCTTCCAGTTGTATATTTGTATTATTTTCAGTTGCTATTTAAATGTAATTTAAAACTCTGATATTAATGTATTTTTTTTGTGTAAAAAGTATTCTCTTTTATATTCTTGTACTCTGATGTAATTGTTGTAATCAACAATAAAATGTTCTTCAGTTTGTGTTCTGATGTGTGTTGTTCTCAAGACAATCTAGACTTTCCTTTATAGGGAAGTTTGGGTCGTCACATCTTCACATAGATAAAAATCGTATTTTTATTTCATTAGCTATATAAAAATTATATTTTTATTCTCTGCATCATATAAATTTATATTTTTATTCTCTACATTATATAAAAATTATATTTTTATAACGCTCTATATAAATAAAAATCCCATCTTTTCTATGTGATTAACTATATAAAAATCCGATCTTTTCTATGTGATTAACTACATAAAAATGAGATCTTTTCTATGTGATTAACTATATAAAAATGAGATCTTTTCTATGTGATTAACTATATAAAAATTCGATCTTTTCTATGAATAAAATTATATCTTTTCATTAAAAAAAATCCGATGTTTTCATATCAAAGAAATCATATATTGTTAAACAAACTAAAACCAAACAGAAAAAAAAATATTTTTCTTAAATACTAAACTAATTTAAATCAAAATACTTACCGGTGTTTTTAGGGTTTCAATCGATGGAGGGGGAAGCAGTCGCCGGAGCAGTGGGAGGGGAAGGCGGCGCCTTGGTCTAGGGGGGGTGCAGTGGCTCGGTGCTTCTCACGGTGGCTTTGAGGATGAGGGATTTTCAATCGATCGAGGGGGGCAAAGAAAAGAGAGGGGCGACGGATCCTTCGGCGGATGGTGGTGGCTGGGTGGCGAGAGCGACTGTGGTGGGCATCATCGACGACGGTGGCGTGGGCTGGGACATCACGGTTTTCCACGTGTTCCTTTTTTTCTTTTGAAACTGATGGTAAAGAGAAAGAGGAAAGAGGGAGGGAGTGTTGACCAAATTTATATTAATATATATAATTTAATTTAATTAATTTCAAAAAGCAACTTTTTACTTCAAACTTAGATCCAACCGCAACCCTAGCTAATTACCCACATTCCGAACACAATGGGATATGTATCGTAGGCTGATTCGACTGTTTCGATCAGTTTCCGTCAAAATCAACATATAAATCTATATATTGAATTTGAACGCGCATTTCAATTTACCACGACCACATACAGACTCTAAAAATTCCAGAAAAATATTTTCTAGCTTCGTATTGACGATACAGTTCTAATAAAACTAATTTCATCAAATTCTGAGATCGTTAGAAAAATGGCCATTTTCTGGTCGATCAGAATTGAATGAAACTATTAAAACACGTTTTCCTTCGCCACGCTCACATATTGATTCGAAAAATTATGAATTTTGGAATCTAGCAATAACTTGTCATCCCGGATCCAACAAAAGTGGTTTCGTCGAAAACCAAGGTCGTTTGCAAAATTTCCATTTTTAAGGGCTTGAATTCCATAGCGACTATTCTGAAATTTCAACTGGGCAAAACTTTTTATCCCCGTTATGAAATTTCAATTTTTTGGATTCGTTGGAAAGATATTTTTAATTAGATCCTAATATTTTTGGTTTCGCTAAAATCCAGTTTATTTTGAATCCATTACATTCATTTGAAATTTGAAATCGAATTTTCAAACTACCGCGCCATTTCCGATTCCTTTTGTAATTTAAAATAAATCTTTATATTCTAACGACGATTCAAATAAATATATACGTTCTAATTCCATTCAAAATAAATTTCTTATTGTTATTGTTTAAAATAATTCATTTTAAATATTCAGAATTCATCAAAATTGCCAAAATAAATTTTTTAAATTGGTTCAGATTTCCGGGTTGTTACAATCTCCCCCACTTAAAACTTTTCGTCCTCGAAAAGGAACGAAGCCGAAAGTTGTTTTACAAACCAACTCCACTTTCATTATTTTCTTTACGGCTTAAGTTCTTCAACTTCTCAGTTTCTAAGAACTTTTCAAATTTTTCAAAAATTTGGCTAACACCCTAAATTTTCGAAAAATTTCGCCATAACCTCCCTTGCACCGGGAGCTTCGGGATATTTCAAATAGCCTCCAATGGCCCTCACCAATCCAAAAGAAAAAGAAAAAGAAAAAGCCAAGCGGCTAGCCAATCAGCTCATGAAATCATCCAAACTCAATAAATTTGTAAACATGTACCTATTTGTCGGGCAAACAATTTTATTCTTCTGCTCTAGCCTCCTTGCTATGACCTGTTCAATGGATATACATGTATATGCATGCAATTGTAATCAATTTTCAATTTAGTTCTAAATTTGGTTCCATTAGGCTAAATGGTTCAAAACATTAATAAATGAAACCAACAATCAAACAACACAACCAACAATCAATTAGTGGATTATCGTTTCAAATTCATAATTTGTTATATATACAGAAAATCATGTTTTTGATGCCAAATCACAACAATATATCCTATCTAGTTTTGGTTCTCACACCAGTCTAATGGAAATATATAGATATCACACCTTCGGCACTCGAACATCAACTCTGATGACGATTCATAAATCATCAGAATCATCTCCGGGCGACTAGAGTGTGATCCTATATCTATCCAGTATATTAAAACTTCGAATATACGTTCATGACACTTATATGCAAAATCTCTCAATATACTTGATTGTCCAAATTTAATACAAATAAAATATTCAAATACATATACTTGAATTTAACTTTCAAAACAAAGTTGGTTTTCGTTTTTATTTCAAAAATATACTCTTCACACTCGTTCTAGGATACTACTGATCCCATCTCTAACGAGTAATTCTTATTGGATATTGCTAATCCAATCTCTGATGAATTCTTTCGTATGTTTCTAATGTGTCTTGTTCTCGAGCTTTGTAAACCAAAGCTCTGATACCACTTTATAACGACCCGAACTTCCCCGTGAAGGAAAGCGCGGATTGCTTTGAGAACAACACACATCGGAACGCAAAAAGAAGAACATTTCATTGTTTACAACAATTCCATCAGAATACAAGAATATACAGAGTATGAATAAATAAAATACATTAGATAAATATAAGAGATTACAATAAATTACATAGCAGCGGAAAAACAATACAAAACACAACTGAAAGTAATACACGGACACAGAGCTTTCCAAGCATCGTTCCAGTTGTAAATCAGGATCCTATGAATATAAATCTGCAAAACCAAAACTACTAGCTGCCCGTGTGGAAAATGGGGGCACCCAAAGTTTAGGTTGAAACAATAAAGTCCAGGTCAGTCATGTGTGTGAGAACTAAAATAGTTATTAATCTTTATTTTTGAAGTTAGGTAAATCAAGGGACCACGCCGTATAACATGGAACGGGTTTCCTCCCAAGAATATCAGTGCATAAAACAAATAGCGCAATGCTAAATAAAGAAAAAGGTCCCATCACACAATGCAACGCAAGCCGGAGGATTGGGTTTTACCTTATAATAGCCAAAGAATGCTTGATACGTTTAAAAACAGATTATTTTGATATTACTATAAGTGTACAGTGTCAAAACAATTTCAATCATAAGTATCAATCATAGATGGCATAGTAACCATCTACTATGTCACCATACTAGGCTCTACAAATAAAACCGAAAAGGTCGTATTAGAAATTGGATTTCCGTCATGAGTCGAGGCAAGGGGCAAGCTCCTCTCCGTTCGAGACACTCTAGCAAATGTCTCAGGACCACACACAGCGATCCTGGATCTTCAGGGCCAGTTCTCTTTTACTTTTAAGGATTAGTTATTCCTAAACACACGTTTCCCGGTCCTAACAGGCCTATATCCGAGGCGCCTCGTATCCCAACAACCACACTGGTAAAAAGTATATAAATGTCAGGGCTGGTAGGTCACTGACATCACCCATAGCTAGAAAGAAACGTCGTGCTCTCCCTGTAATCACTATCCCGTTTTTGACTCATACCGAGGTGTGAGGCTCGCAAATTAGTGCTATACACAAAGTTATGCGAAACAGGTCGTGCTTTGATCATCAACTACAAGACTTTGCTTTTCAACAGAAGCCTTGATCATTTGCCACTTAGGCATTCCACACAGGCAATCCATACCATGCGATTGATATCCATCAATATATAACCTCTGAGCTCGTACGTCTCAGGGAAGAGCGTTAAGCAAGAGAATAAATTCTCCACCGCTAAATAAATATATATTTAATAGAAATCAATCACACAGAATAAAATCCCATGTCAGACACACAGTCCATTTACAAGTTCGTTCCGGGTCTGAACGAAACCGGAGGAACCTTATTCCTCGCATATCCATCGATCTCCAAGTACGTCTGGACGATCACCAACTGATTCCCTCCTCTTGGGTGTACAACCCAATCAAAATCATCGATAATCATCCAAACGATGTGAAGACCTCCGGTCTTCAACCACCGTCTTCATCTTCGACTTATCGTCGAATTGGTTATTCAAAATGGGTATAAACCCGGCCTTTCCGAATAACTTGCGTATATAATAAACAAGTGTTAAACAAACACAACATACGCTTCATTCCAATTCAGAATATTCTTTTATTCAAATATTCACATTCTTAGGGAAAGGTTCCCATTAATTTTATCAAAGATAAATTCTTCTAAATTTATTCTTTAATCTTCCTTTGGATATCATTTCAAACCATGTTAAGGTTTTCCAAACTAGTCGGGATTAGCGAATCATATCGAAGTAATTATTTATTTTATTTCCCAATCCCTACCTATTCATCCCATGGAGCAAAACTGGCAATACTCCATATCTAACACCACGGTGTTATCGGTAAATATTAATTACCATTTCACGTTCAAATCTAATTAAAGAATTGACTATCGCTTTGGAACAAAACTGGCGATACTCCATTCTCGATCACTTTAATCTAATTAAAGATTCGTTAAAACTCCCCTTAGTTTCAATCTTCCCACAAATCAATATCCTGTCTTTAATTAGGTTAAAGAACCAATGTCGTCTAAAACACGATTCACGATAAACCCAAAATCACATTCCATTGTTAATCGGGTTAAAGAACATGTGTTATTCAAAACACCACTCACGATAAACCCCAAGAACCAATTTAAATTCAATTCCAATTAAATACTAACTAACTAGACAATTTCACTAAATCTTAATTAAAAGATTTATTCTTTTCTAAACTGGGTTCAAGAATAGTGTTATTTAAGACACCATTCACGACGAACCCAAAATCCCATTTGATATTAAATACAAGGCTCTGAATAGAAAATATATCGGCTTATATTAAATATCAAATTCTGGAACAAACAAATATCATATTGGAAATAACGATATAAATATTTCTTTTAAATCTCCACAACCATATCTGTATAATCACGAAATCCAACATCGAAATATTCTGAAGATAATTTCGATTCAAATCCATTCCATAATTGGAAATTCTGATTATTTCAAAACCCCTTCAAATCCAATTTATTTATTCAAAAACATTGCATTATAATTCTGGCTCATAACTAGTTCATTTCAATAAAAATATATTTTTATCCTTACAAATATGGATTTTTTTCATCCCAGTTCTTTCCAATTCATATATTATGATTTTACACAAATTATTAATATTTTTATCAAGGCCCGTACAATCAATTTCCAATAACGGTCGTCGAACTGCACTTACAACGACCTTTTCCAAATTTGATTTGGACATAATTCCAAGTCCAACCGCAATTTTCTAATATTCATTGAAAATCCCTTTTCGATATGAACCCAACGATTCTGGTTTCAGGAGAATCCGACGGTCGGATCTCCTGTAATGTCAATTCGAAGTCAATGGTCGAAATTCGCGAACTGCCGCGGCGCGTTCTATTCAGGCCATAAATATATATAATATATATATTATATATATTTCGTCGATTTCAATTCAAAACGTATTTTATAAATCGTGTAAAATTCGTTTTCAAAACAATTTTAACTCCATATTCAATTTTAAATCAAAATTGAATATTCCCTATCATTGATGTATAAATGATAATATTTTCAAAATATTATATTTTGTAACCACTTCTTTTTCTATATTTATTATAAAAACGAATATAATCGATATAAATATCGTTCGCGTCAAAATGGCGCACATCTAATCAACACGGCTTTATGTATTTCAATAACTTCATTATTCTATTCAACAATTGAATATTTTCTTCAACACATGAATATATATTTTATTCAACACATGAATATATATTAATTCTTACTTACAATAAAAATGTGAATTTTATTGTATAAATATTTTATTCAACACATGAATGTTTTCAACACATGAATATTCTCAACACATGAGTATTGTCAACACATGACTATTTATGTTATTTTATATGTTTGATAAAATTATGATTTCTATCGTTTAATTCTTAATCAGACTCTAACCATAAATTAGCAAGAGAACAATTCCCTAAGTATTAACCCCGAAGGCCGAAACCAACATCAGATCAATACCCAGGAAACCACTCATCTTAACTAGTTTCCAGTTAGTTTCTAATTTTATACATGATAAAGATGTGAATTTTATTGTTAAAATACTTCGTTCAACACATGATAAGTTTCAACATATGAATATTCTCAACACATGAGTATCGTCAACACATGACTATTTATTCTATTCAACACATGAATCTTTATTTTATAATATTCTTTATTTTCCCAATTAGAATGAGGCCCAATCAATTACCATATAATGTTAATTATATGGATTCCATACAATACATGCATATAATAGCAACGATAAATATTCAACCATCATCCAAAGTGCACCACACAACTGCATAAGCAATAAATATATCTAATTAATGCTTACACAGTATGTCAACCTATTGAAACGACCCGAACTTCCCCGGTGAGGAAAGCCCGGCTTGAGTCGAGAACAAGCCACATCAGGACGCAGGCGGAAGAACATTTCATTGTATATTACAACAATTCATGAGAATACAAGAATATACAGAGTATAAACAAATAATATACATTCGATAAATATCAGAGATTACAATACATTATATGGCAGCGGAAAATAATACAAAATACAACTGAAGAAGATATACGGATACAAAGCTTTCCAGATATCGTTCCAGCTGTAAACCAGGATCCTGTGAATACAAATCTGCAAAACCAAAACTGCTAGCTGCCCGTGTCAAAATAAGGGCACCCAGAGTTTAGGTTAAAACAATAAACTCCAGGTCAGTCATGGGACTGGTGTGAGAACTAAAACAGTTATTTAAAACTTTACTTTAAATCAGATATATCAAGGGACCATGCCGTATGACACGGAACAAGTTTCCTCCCAAGAATACCAGTGCATATAACAAAACAGCGCAATTCTTTTTGAAAAAATGAAGCTATTATAAGACCCAGGTCCTATCACACAATGCAACGCAAGCCGGGGGATAAGGTTTTCCCTTATAATAGCCAAACATGCTTAGTACGTTTAAAACAAATCATTTGATACTATTATAAGTGTATAGTGTCAAAACAATTTCAAATCATAACTATCAATCATAGACGACATGAGCGTCCCATGCCACTATGTCGCCAAATATAGGTATACAATCAAACCGCACAGTCACGTATTTGGAAATTGGATTTCCGTCATGAACCAAGGCAAAAGATATTCCTTACCGACTTCGAGACAATCTAGCCCATGTCTCAGGGTCAGAGCGCATCGACCCTTGGAACGACAGGGCCGGTCTGGATTATAATGCCTGAACACTATGTTTCTCCGCCCTTTGGGGCGTAAATGAGCTAACGAATGACTCTATCGGACCCGGATCGTCCGATTTAATTGAGGCGCCTCGCAACAGTAACAACCACATAAGTCAAACTCGTCAGAGCGTGTAAAACCACTGACGCCACTTCTAGCTAGAAAGAAACACATGTCCTCCCTGAGATCCTCTCACATTTCTGGTTCATACCGGGGTGTGAGGCTCGCGAATTCATGTTATACACAATGCTACGCCACACAGGCGGTGCTTTGATCATCACCACAAGACTTTGCTTTTCAACAGAAGTCCTGATCATTGCGTCTTAGCATGCCACACAGGCAATTCACACCGTGCAACTGATGGCTATCAATCACACAGAATGAATCCCAAAGTCAGACACACATTCCATTTGCAAGTCCGTTCTGGGTCTGAACGAAACCGGAGGCACTATACACCTCGCAAACCCATCGATCTCCATGTACGTCTGGACGATCACCACTCATTATCCATATTTCAGGATGCCTCCCAATCAGGACATCAGTTACCATCCAGACGAGGTGAAGATCTCCGGTCTTCGACCACCGTCTTCATCTTCGATTTATTATCGTCGATTCAGTTGTTCAGAATGGGATAAACCCGGTCTTTCTGAGCAACTCGCATATATAATAAAAAAGTGTTACACAAACACAACATACGCCTCATTCCAATTCATCAGTCACTAACCGTAAATTAACAAGAGAATAATTCCCCAAATATTAACCCCGAAGGCCGAAACCAACACAGATCAGTACCCAGGAAACCGTTCTGCTTAGCTAACCTACAGTTAGTTTCTAAATTTCACATTCTTAGGGAAAGGTTCCCATTAAATTTATCAAAGATAAATTCCTTTAAATTTATTCTTTAATCTTCCTTTGAATATCAATTCAAACTAGTCGGGATTAACGAACCTTACCGAAGTAATCATTTGTTTTAATTTCCCAATCCCAACCTATTCATCCCATGAAGTAATACTGGTAATACTTCATATCTAACACCACAGTGTTATCGGTAAATTCAATTACCATTTCACGTTCAAATCTAACTAAAGATTTAACTACCGCCTGAAGTAAAACCGGTGATACTCCATTCTCGATCTTTTCAATCTAATTAAAGATTCATTAAAACTCCACTTAGTTTATTCTTTGACAGGGTTAAAGAATCAGTGTCATTTAAAACATGGTTCACGATAAACCCCAAAATCACATCACATTTCAATCAGTCCCTAACCGTAAATTAGCAAGTGAGCTATTCCCTAAGTATTAACCCCGAAGGCCGAAACCAACATCAGATCAATACCCTAGAAACCATTCAACTTAACTAATCTCCAATTAGTTTCTGATTTTCTTAACTCCTTTGGGTCTAAAAACAGTATTATTGAAGATACCGTTCATGACAACCCAAAATCGCATTCCATCAATTTTCGGGTTAAGGAACAAGTGTTATTTAAAACACTGTTCACGATAAACCCAAAAATCAATTCAAATTCAATTCCAATTAAATATTATTTAATTGGTACACTTCATTAAATCTAAATAAAAAGATTTAATCCTTTTCTCAACTGGGCTTAAGAATAGTGTTAATGAAGACACCATTCACGACAAACAAAAATCACATTTGATATTAAATACAAGGCTCTGAATAGAAAATATATTGGCTTATATTCCATATCAAATTCTACAACCAACAAATATCGTATTGGAAATAACGATATATATATATATATATCTTTCAAATTTCCATAACAATATCTATATAATCACGAAATCCAACATCAAAATAATCCAAAGACAATTTCGATTCAAATCCATTCCAATTCAATTATTGGAAATTCTGGTTACTTTTAAAACCCTTTTCAAATTCAATTTATTTATTTAAAAATAAATAGAATTATAATTCTAGTTCAAAACTAGTTCATTTCGATAAAAATCTATTTTTATCTTTTTAAATATGGAGTTTTTCATCCCAAATCTTCACAAATCATTTCTTATGATTTTACACAAATTATTACTATTTTTAATAATTTTATCAAGGCACACACAGTCGATTTCCACCAACGGCCATCGAACTGCACTTACATCGACCTTTTCCAAATTTGATTTGGACATAATTCCAAATCCAACCATTAGATTTCAAATTTCTAATATTCGTTAGAAAGCTCTTTTCGATACGAACCCAAGGTTCTGGTTTCAGGGGAATTCGACGGTCGGATCTCCCGTAATATCCGTTCGAAGTCAATGGTCGAAATTCGCGAACTGCACCGGCGCATTCTATTCAGGCCATTATATTATATACATAATATATATAATATATACTTCGTCGATTTCCTTTTAAAACGTATTTTATAAATCGTTTTAAATTCGTTTTCAAAACGTTTTCAACTTCCTTTCAAATTCAAATCAAAATCGAATTTTTCAACATAAATTCATTTTAAATCCATTTCAAATTGATTTCAATTCAAATTGGTTTTCAGTTCAATTCCAATACGTTTTAAACTCAATTCAAAACGATTTCAGTTCTATTTCAATCTAATTCGAATTTCAATTCTATTCAGTTTAATTCGAATTTCAATTCTTTTCAATTTAATTCGAATTTCTATTCTTTTCAATATAATTCGAATTTCATTTCAAAATATTCGATTTTGAAATCACTTTTCAATATTCATTATAAAAATGAATATAATCGATATAAATATCGTTCACGTCAAAATGGCGTCAATCTAATTAACACGGCTTCATATATCCTATTTTCAGATATTCTATTTCAAATATTTCTTTTTTTCAAATATTTCTATTCAAATATTTCTTTTTCAAAACTAGAATGAGGCCCAATCAATTACCATATAATGTTAATTATATGGATCTTCTACAACACATGTATAATAACAACGATGAATAATCAACCATCATCCAAAGTGCATTCTACACTGTATAAGCATCAAATATAAATATTTAACGCTCATAACAGTCTGTCCATCAACCGATCGACATACAACTAATTATTGGGACTAGTGTATGTCATATATCATCCCAATACCCATGTGGGGTTTTCAAACAATCAAACACAGATTTTATTTGTGTAGTTGGGCGATGTGTAAAATTTATCGTCCCAATCAATCTCAGTCAAATGTGTGTATATAAACAAATCGTTCGATTTGTTTATATTAATTTATTTTATTTCATATACACGTTAAAAATTCTATTTTCAACTATAAAATATTTTATTTCATTTCACATCACAACACACAATCAACTACACATCAAAATCAAACAATCAAACAAACAAGCCGTCCATGGTCTGTGGACGACGGTTGTTGGGTGCTACTAAACACCGTCTGCATCCTAGTATATATTTCAACTAGAAATAAAATAAATTAAAAGTGAGGAGTTCTCACCGATATGCTAAACCAGACGCCTCGGCTCTTCTTATGTAGAAAATCTTCGCCGGGTTTGCCTTTTCTCACTTTCGTCATCCGTATTCACTACATATATTGAAACCGAATTTTTACTTCGTTATTCAATATATATAAATCAAATTTTTACTTCGCTGTTCAATATATAAAAATCGAATTTTTTCTTGATTATTCAATATATAAAAATCGAATTTTTACTTCGCTATTCAATATTTAAAAATCGAATTTTTACTTCGCTATTCAATATATAAAAATCGAATTTTTACTTCGCTATTCAATTATAACTTCAGATTTTAAAGCTATGATATTTATAAATAATTTCAGATTTTAAAGCTATGTTTTATTTTATTTTCAGATTTTTAATACACTAAAGAAAACAGTTTTAATTGACTAAAGAAATCAGTTTTATTAAAAAGAAAAATTAGTTTTATACTAACATTAATCTTTGAAATTAAAATACTTACATTCTCGTTTGTCGGAGACAAGAGGGGGGGATTCCCTTCGCTGTCGGAAGTAGGGGGTTGGAAGGTGGGGCGCGACTGTTGGCGGGCTCAAATGGTGGGCGGCTTGGGGTTTCAGGTGGTGGCGCTCCATCGCGGTTTGGGGGAAGGGAGGCTAGCGGGATTCGAGAGGAAGGGGGGTCGTCGACGTGGGGCCTGGCGGATGTCAGAGGGGGTGGGCGGCGCTCCGGTGGTGGGCGAATCGGAGGGAGCGATTGGCAAACGGGCTAGCGGGGTTTTTATTATTATTTAGATTTGAGAAAAAAAGACGTGGGGTGGGGGGGGTAAAGGAGTTAAAGGGGGAGAGAGTTGACTAAAAGGGGTTTATATTTATTAATATTTTATTATTTAATTTATTCCAAAAAATTGCTCTTCTATTCGAACACCTAACGAGGCCCAACGACTGTCGTCCCTAGCTAATACCCCTATTCCGAGCACAATGGGATATGTCCCGTAAGCTGATTCGACCGTTTCGATTAGTTTTCGTCAAAATCAAAATATAACGCTATATATTGAATTTGAACGCGCATTTCAATTTACCGGGGCCACACACGAGCTCGAAAAATTCCCAAAAAATATTTTCTAGCTTCGTATTGACGATATGGTCCTAACAAAACTAGTTTCGTCAAATTCTGAGACCGTTTGAAAAATGGCCATTTTCCAGTCGATTAAAATCAACTAAGACTGCTCAAATGTGTTTTCCTTTGTCACGCTCACATATTGATTCGAAAAATTACGAAATTTGAAACCTAGCAATAATTTGACATCACAGATCCAACAAAAGTGGTTTCGTCGAAATCCGAGGTCGTTTGCAAAATTTCCATTTTTAAGGGCCTGAATTCCATAGCGACTATTCTGAAATTTCAACTGCATATATCTTTAGATTCCCGCTATGAAATTTCAATTTTCCTGATTCGTTGGAAAGATATTCTCAATTAGATTCTAATATTTTTGGTTTCACTAAAATCTGGTTTATTCTGAATCCTGTACATTCATTTGAACTTTGAAATCGAATTATCGAACTACCGCGCCATTTTCGATTCCTTTTATATATATAAATAAATATTTATATTCCAACGACGATTCGAATAAATATATACATTCAAATTCAATTCAAAATAAATTTCTCGTCGTTATTATTTAAAATAATTCATTTTAAATAATCAAAATTTGCTAAAATTGCCAAAATAAATTTTTTAAATTGGCTCAGATTTCCGGGTTATTACACATATCGATTGACATACAACTAAACAATTGGGATTAGTGTACGCCAAATATCATCCCAACACCCGTGTGGGGTTTCAAATCAACAAACACTGAATATTATTTGTGCAGTTGGGTGACGTGTAAAATTTATCGTCCCAATAAATATCAGTCAAATTAGTGTACATAAACAAATCGTTCGATTTGTAAATGAATATTTATTTAATCACATTCACGTTAAGTTTAAATTTTTAACGATAAATAATTTATTTCAACACATGAATATTTATTTTCATTCATTCCACATCACAATCAATTTTCACCACACAACAAAATCAAACAAGTCGTCCATGGTCTGTAAACAATGGGTGTCGGGTGCTGCTAAGCACCGTCTGCATCCTAGTATATATTTTTAACTAGAAAACAAGATTTAAAGTGAGAAGTTCTCACCGAGAAGCTAAACCAAACGCCACGACTCTTCATATGTAGGAAATCTTCGCCATGCTCGCATTTTGTCACTTTCGTTGTCCGTATCCACTACATATATAAAAATCGCATCTTTTTATTCTCTAGTATATAAAAATCATATTTTTATAATGCTACTATATATATGAAGATTTTTAGTTCAACTCCACCTAGATAAAAATCATATTTTTATCATTTCTTCACATAGATAAAAATCGTATTTTTATTTCATTAGTTATATAAAAATTATATTTTTATTCTCTACATCATATAAAAATTATATTTTTATTCTCTACAACATATAAAAATTATATTTTTATAACGCTTTATATGAATAAAAACCCATCTTTTCTACGTGATTAACTATATAAAAATCCGATTTTTTCTATGTGATTAACTGTATAAAATTGAGATGTTTTCTACGTGATTAACTATATAAAAATGAGATCTTTTCTATGTGATTAACTATATAAAAATCCGATCTTTTCTATGAATAAAATTATATCTTTTCATACGAAAAAACTCCGATGTTTTCATATCAAAGAAATCATATATTGCTAAACAAACTAGAACCAAACAGAAAAAATGTATTTTTCTTAAATACTAAACTAATTTAAATCAGAAAACTTACCGGAGTTTGTAGGGTTTCGATCGATGGTGGGGGAAGCAGTCGCTGGAGCAGTGGGAGGGGAAGGCGGCGCCCTGGTCTGAGGGGGGTGCGGTGGCTCGGTGCTTCTCACGGTGGCTTCGGGGATGAGAGATTTTCAATTGATTTAGGGGGGCAAAGAAAAGAGAGGGGCGGCGGATCCTTCGGCGGATGGCAGTGGCTGGGTGGCGAGAGCGACGGAGGTGGGCGTCGTCGACGACGGTGGCGTGGGCTGGGGCATCGCGGTTTTCCATGTGTTCCTTTTTTTTCTTTTGAAACCGACGGTAAAGAGAAAGAGGAAAGGGGGAGGGAGTGTTGACAAAATTTATATTAATATATATAATTTAATTTATTTAATTTCAAAAAGCAACTTTTTTACTTCGAACTTAGATTCAACCCCAATGACTGTCGTCCGTAGCTAATTACCCCCATTCTGAACACAATGGGATATGCATCGTAGGCTGATTCGACTATTTTGATCAGTTTCCATCAAAATCAACATATAAATCTATATATTGAATTTGAATTCACATTTCAATTTACCGAGGCCACATACAGACTCTAAAAATTCCAAAAAAATATTTTCTAGCTTTGTATTGACGATACAGTTCTAATAAAACTAGTTTCATCTAATTCTGAGACCGGTTGAAAAATGGCCATTTTCTGGTCGATTAGAATTGACTAAAACTATTAAAACACGTTTTCCTTCGCCACGTTCACATATTTATTTGAAAAATACGAATTTTGGAATCTAGAACTATCTTGGCATCCTAGATCCAACAAAAGTGGTTTCGTCGAAAACTGAGGTCGTTAGCAAAATTTCCATTTTTAAGGGCCAGAATTCCATAGCGACTATTCTGAAATTTCAATTGGGCATAACTTTTTATCCCCGCTATGAAATTTCAATTTTTCAGATTCGTTGGAAAGATATTTTCAATTAGATTCTAATATTTTTGTTTTCACTAAAATCCGGTTTATTTTGAATCCAGTACATTCATTTGAAATTTGAAATTGAATTTTCAAACTACCGCGCCATTTCCAATTCCTTTTATAATTTAAAATAAATATTTATATTCTAACAACGATTCAAATAAATATATACGTTCTAATTCCATTCAAAATAAATTTCTAATTGTTATTATTTAAAATAATTCATTTTAAATATTCAAAATTCATCAAAATTGCCAAAATAAAATTTTTTAAATTGGCTTAGATTTCTGGGTTGTTACAATATAAATATATTTTATATGTACCTCCCGGATTTTTTGCAATTTAGTAATTAATTTATTTAATTATGGTTTGGTAATTTAATTGCTTTAAATTAAATAATTCTGATTTATGTTTGTTAATATAAATAATAGTATAATAATTTATTTTCGAAATAGTCGGAAATAGCTGAATCTGGCAACGTTGTGTAAACCGGATAATTTAAAATATTTATTTCAGTCCAGAATTGAATTATAATAATGAATATACTTTATAAACGACAGTTGAACGTATAAATTGTAATTTAATTATAATCGAGCTCGTAATGTCGCGACAGTTCATAATACTTTGTTTTGAAATTCAACTAAGTCCACAAAATCCGTAATAAGTCTGATTTCTTCGAAATAAGAAACGTTGGAATCCAGTTAACTGTATTTTTCTAATGGAATGAAAAAGCGAGATTTAAGCTTATAATTGTAAGTTATGTCCAAATCAAATTTTAAAATAGTCGCTATGGATTCGTCTATAAGCCATATTGATTATTTAATTATAATAAAATATTTGTTCAATATTTGGCAGGATATTTAAGATGTAGTTATAATTTAATTTTTAGAATTTTACTGTAATTTTTAATTGGGAAAATAAGCCACTTTTTATTTGGAGTATTTTACACCCTATATCAACAATTTGGGATTTCATGAAATGAGTTAACTAGTCTATGATATTTTTGGAATCGTGGCACATTACTCGTCACAATGGTATTTTTATTTCTGTCTATAGCGGTCCGTAAACAACTAAAATTTTGTGTGGTGAAAACGAATAACTTCACATTGAAAACTAAACGACATGTATACACTTCGCGCCTGAACATAAAATGGACGCACGTATCATTTATATTTTCCAGCTCTTTCTTTCCATGGTGAATAAAGTGAATAAAACAAATAAAAGAAAACATTATGCCTAAGTTACAATATATATATATATATAAATGTTCCTTCTTGCCAAGTTTCAGACTATCGAACTGAGTAATGGGAAAACTTAACCCCTATGCCTTAAGTCTTCATGCCAAAGTAATAAAAAGCTACCCTAGTTGTTCTTACATGCCTTTTGCCTACCAGTACGATCGATTCCTTAAGCACTAAGTCCTATATATCTATAAACTAAAACTTGCTGCCATTCATTCCTCCTTTCAAAGAAAATTTCGAAACCTTATAATGATAAAAGAAATCAAAATGAATTCTACCTTACACTTAAGTTCTTAACAATCAATATATACAATTCACAATAGCATGTGTTTGCCGAGGGTCAGCGTTTAAGGGTGAGTTGAGAGCAGATGCCATGGGTCCTGATGTATGCGGGTTCAGGGCTGTGTGACTGGAAGGGAATGCAACTCGCGATGACAAGGAATATGGGGACTTGTGCATGCAATAGTTCAGTTTACGTTTGTGGATTTGCAGACTAGTGGTTGATGTCCAACTTGTGGGTTGCTTGTGTATTGGAGCAAGGAAGAGAAACCTAACTTGTGCCAACGTTTGGGAAGCCTGGTGATTTTCTGGTTCGCTCGTTTACAGAGGTGTCGCGAATTTGATAGTCAGTTTGATGGGGGAGTCGTGCATTAATATGAAGGAGAAGGAGGGTGTTGCGCCAAAAAGAGTTGTGGCCGGAGAGGTGATTAATGGTGCTGTCGGATGTGACCTAAAGGGGTTGGCTTGGTTGCGGGGACTAATGGACGTGAAGTTGAAGGATATGTGCGAATAAGGAGTTGGAAACGAATGGTGGGATGGAGAGTTGATTTATATGGTGGATATTATATACTGGAGCTGAGGAGTATATTTGGAGGAAACGCACTGTACTGTGCGTGTGGTAATGAAGCGGAAGGGGAGGAGTAGCAGGGTTTTTCAGTGAAGTCGGTGGCAAGTTCAAGAAGGTAGAGGTGTACAGGTGGCTGACGTGGATGGAAGGGATGAAATGGAAGGTTGCGTAAGGGTAGAGAATTGGAAGTAGAGTGTGTCAGTGGTATTTGGTGAAGGCGGTCGTTAAATTCACAAACAAATGAAGGTCGAATCAGGAATGGATTTAAGAAGATGCGATGGCGTTGCTATATGTGGGCTGGAGTTTTATTTTCGGTGGACGAAGCGACTGTTGAAGTCGGTTTCGGGTGCAGGCATGGTAATAAAGGAGTTTTGGGCCGATATATTATTAAGCCCAATGTTTACAAACAAAAATAGAAAATAAAATAAAAATAAACAACATAACGTTGGCAGACAAGGGCCAAGCCAAGGCCGCGTGAAATAAGAAATTATTGTAGTGGAGCGTGCCCTTTTCCTAAAGCAACCGCTATGGGTTTTAAGTGGATGGTGGGCCAAGAAATTTGGGAGGTAAGGCCCTATTTCAATAAAAATACAAGTTAAGTTTATTTTAATTTAAATTTGTATGTATACTCACAAAACTCACCTCTTGTACACACGTTACCAGAATTTAGCGTGGTTTGTCCCGTTTAAATCGTGGGAGCACGGGCTACGTTAAGGTGCTGATTCAGGACTATTTGGAGGTAGTTTAAATTTATGGCGAATTTAAATGTCGGATATAAACAAGCGTTTATCATTATTCGACGATTTATGAATAAGGTGAGTAAACTCACTAACTCTATCCAATTTTATAATTTTATAAACGTTATTTAATATTGATAAAAATGATTGGATGTTGTGTGTGATGGTTGTTTATATGATTTAATAATTAATTAGTTAGAATAATATATAGTTATATATATAAATAGTTGATTTAATACTGATTTTATTTATCTCACATTGATATGAATTAAAGCTATTTGTGTTTATTAACGTCTGTGGATGCAGGGAAACAAGTTGGAGGGATCCAAATGGATTCCTGAATAATTATTGTTATTTTTCATATATTGCATTATATGATGTGACGAATAATCCATGGTTGATTATTGTGTGGTTGGGATGTTTGAACAACATTGTCCCGAAATAATTGGTATTTAAATACCGTAAAATATATTCGAATATACTAGAAAAGAAATTTGGGTTTTAAAAAGGAAATTATATTTTTTAAATTGAAATCGAATTTCAAGTGGACTAGAGTATAATAAGTTATTTTATTTATATTAAAACAAGTAGATGGATTTTTAATGATATTATAAATGAAATAAAAGAAAATATTATTAAATTATTTAGGAATGTAAATTCAGGAATGGATATTAAGGGGAAATGGAATTTTGTTTTCAAAAGAAAACAATAAAAATATTCTGAGGTTCGAAATGTAAATAGAATGGAAACAAGTCCATAAAAATTTATTATGAGAATTCGACTTTGTCGAATATTTGGAAGATAAATTATTTTTAGAAATTATATATTTTATAGTTTAGAAATCGAAAAGGTAGTCAATATTTGATTTGAAATCAAAAATTTATAATCGATTATATAATCAAGATTAAGTATAAACTTGTTATAAAATTTACAAGAAGTTGACTTTGTAAATGGAGTTGAATATGTGTATGAATTTGAAAAATAACTCGGTAAACAGTATTAATATATACAAATCAAGATTTGATTTGATAAAACGAGTCCAATTCTTGTAAAGGAATATTATTCATGTTTTAAAGTGAATAACGATTTAAAAGCAAACACTTTGAAGATTAAATGGGTTAGAAAAGGAAATTGATGAATATTTGAAGTAATAAATTCAAACGTGAATATAAAAATCAAGTTAACCTAAAACGGCGAGTTTATTCCAATGTTCGGAACGTTGTTTGAATAGAGAGTGTTCAAAAGAGTGATATGTTGGAATTCGATTCTATCGAATTTAGGAAAGTACCATTTACTTCCTAGTTATAATCAAGTTTTATTTATTTACCTAATTAATTTATTATTTGGTTATTTATTTAAATAAAAGTTATATTGAAATTAAATATTTCAAAAGCAGAGATTATAACGTTATCGTTATAATCAAAGATTTCCATAAAGAAGTGGATTCGTAAACGGAATAGAGTTTTGGGTAAACAGTTTTGTAAATAAGAAACTAATAAATGGAGTTAAGAACATTAGAAACAAACTGGAAATTAGTTATGTTGAATAATTGTTTGATTATCGATTGATGTTGGTTTTGGCCTTCGGGGTTTATGTTTAGGCAATTGTTCTATTACTAGTCTACAGTTAGGGACTGATGAATGTGAAATAATAACGATGCGTGAATGAGATATTGTAACGACCCAGAAAATCTGAACCAATTTAAAAATTTTAAATTGGCTAAAATAATAGATTTTAAATATTTAAAATAAATATTTTAAACAATGGCGATGAAAACTAGTTTGAATCGACATTTGAAAACCAATATAATTAATTATAATTATATATAGAATTGAAAATGGCGCGGTAGTTCGATAATTCGATTTCAAACTTCAATTGAATATACCGGGTGCAAAACAATCCGGATTTTAGTGAGACCAAAAACATTAGTATCTAATTGATGATATCCTTCTAACGAATCTAACCAATCGAAATTTGATAGCGGGAATCAAAAGATATGTCCAGTTGAAAATTCTGAATAGTCGCTATGGAATTCAGGCCCTTAAAAATGAACATTTTGCATACGACCTCGGATTTCGACGGAACCACTTTTGTTAGATCCGCAGTGTCAGGTTATTGCTAGGTTTCAAAATTCATAATTTTTCGAATCAATATGTGAGCGTGGCAAAGGAAAACGCGTTTGACCAGTTTCAGTTGATTTTAATCGACTGGAAATTGGCCATTTTTCAAACGGTCTCAGAATTCGACGAAACTAGTTTTGTTAGGACCGTATCGTCAATACGAAGCTAGAAAATATTTTTCTGGAATTTTTCTAGTTAGTATGTGACCCCGGTAATTTGAAATGTGCGTTTAAAATTCAATATAGTGATTTAAATGTAAATTCAAAAGGAAACCGATTGTAATGATCAAACCAGCTTGCGATACATATCCCATTGTGTTCGGAATGGGGGTAAAACGCTATGGACGACAGGCGGTGGGCCTCGTTTCGAGGTCGTAAGTAAAAGTCAACTTTTTGAATAATTAAAAAAAAAAAAAAAATATATATAATATTTTAAATTTCCCTCTCCCCTTATCTTCTGACTGGCCCCCCCCCCCCCCCCCCGTTCGTTAAAACATAACAGAAAGAAAAAAAAAAGAAAAAAAAAACAACCTAAACCCTAAATCGATCGAGCGCCGCCCCTCGAGACCTTCGCCGACGAAGAACTCCGAGCCGCCCTTACCCTCGAAGCGCCTCCTCCTCCCAGCGCCCTTACCCCGAAGTCGCCCCTCTGATCGTCTTCCCTCCTCCCCCTGAACCAATCGCGAGCGCCGAAGCCCCCCTGAAGCGAAGCCGCCGCCTTCGAGGAGTCGCAGACGAACTGCGAGGAAGTCCCCCCCCCTGTAAGTATTTCCTTTTATTTTTATTATTTTATTTTTATTTTATGTAAACGTGAATAAAAACTGAATTTTTAAGTAAAAGAAAAACTGATTTTTAAGTAAAAGAAAAACTGATTTTTAAGTAAAAGAATAAATTGATTTTATTTTAGCCTATTCAAAACTGTTTTTTTTTAATAAAAAGTAAAAACTGATTTGAAAAGATTTTTTTTTAAAAACTGATTTCGGTTTTAGAAATTAAAAACTGAAATTTAAAAAAAAAAAAAAAAAGTATAAAACTGATTTAATTTTAGAAGTGAAAACTGGATTTTATAAAAAGAAAAAAAACTGTTTTAAAAATAAAGAAATAAAACTGATTTATTAATAAAGATAAAACTGAAACTGATTTTTTTTAAAATATTTTAAAACTGGTTTCTTTAAAGAAAGCAAAAATAGAAAACATATTTTTATATGTGAAAGCAAAAATAAAAATCATGTTTTTATATGTGAAAGCAAAAATAAAAATCATGTTTTTATATGTGAAAGCAAAAATAAAAATCATGTTTTTATATGTGAAAGCAAAAGTAAAAATCATATTTTTATATGTTGAAACCAAAAGGAAAAATCGTATTTTTATATGTTGAAACCAAAAGGAAAAATCGTATTTTTATATGTTGAAACCAAAAGGAAAAAATCATATTTTTATATGTTGAAACCAAAAGGAAAAATCGTATTTTTATATGTTGAAACCAAAAGGAAAAAATCATATTTTTATATGTTGAAAGCAAAAGGAAAAATTCGATTTTTATATATTGAATAGCATAGTAAAAATTCTATTTTTACATATGCAGAGAATACGGGTGAAAGCGACAAATAGGCGAAGATTTCTATTAGGAAGTGTCGTGCAGTTGGATAGCTATTGGTGAGATTTCTGATTTAAAAATTATATATATATATGTGTTGAAATTGAATGTGAGTAGCTATATATAAATATATATATATATATATATATATATATATATATACGCCCCCTCGTCCACAAACCATGGACATATTTATTGGTTGAAATTGTGGTGAAAATTGAATGATTGTTTGGGATTGGTTGTGATTGATATTGGTTGATTGTGGTTGAAAAATACCCATTTGTGGTTGAGAAATATTTGGTTGAAACCACATAGGATTAGTTGGTGGAAATGAATAAATATATATACATGCCGCCTGCGTGCGAACTAGATGCATGTTTCCCATTGTCAAAAACCGCGAGGTTTTAAGGTAGAGCGAGGAGCCGTACTAGGGACGGTGCCGGTGTAACTACCCTGCCGTTATGCTGCCGAAATTTTGAATAATATTTGTGTGTTTGAATTATTTTCATATGCTTAAACTATATTTATTCCTTATATTGAAAACATTCATGTGTTGAATTGATATTCATTCGTTGTTTAGAAATTCATGTGTTGAATGGTATTCATATTTTGAAATAAATAGTTCGATAATAAAAATCACATTTTTATCGATATCTAAAAACTATAGAAAACATTCATGGGTTGAATTGATATTCATTCGTTGTTTAGAAATTCATGTGTTGAATGGTATTCATATTTTGAAATAAATAGTTCGATAATAAAAATCACATTTTTATCGATATCTAAAAACTATAGAAAACATTCATGGGTTGAATTGATATTCATTCGTTGTTTAGAAATTCATGTGTTGAATGGTATTCATATTTTGAAATAAATAGTTCGATAATAAAAATCACATTTTTATCGATATCTAAAAACTATTGAAAACATTCATGTGTTGAATTGATATTCATTCGTTGTTTAGAAATTCATGTGTTGAATGGTATTCATATTTTGAAATAAATTGTTAGATAATAAAAATCACATTTTTATCTATATATAAAAACTATTGAAAACATTCATGTGTTGAATTGATATTCATTCGTTGTTTAGAAATTCATGTGTTGAATGGTATTCATATTTTGAAATAAATTGTTTGAAAATAAAAATCACCTTTTATCGACTATATGAACTATATAGAAAAATAGTGTTTTGAAATAAATCGTTTTACAATAAAAATTGCATTTTTATTGTATGCATAAATCGTTGAAATGTGAAGTGTTAAAAATAGCCACTTGTTCAAAATAAACATATATGAGTTGAAATATTCATTAAGTAGCTAATGAAATGATTTGCACCTATTTATGTAACGTTAGAATGAATGGAGTTTTTAAACCAAATAGAAATCAAATATGAAGTTGAATAGAAAATGAAAAATGATATGAACTATATATATATGTACATGCATATTCATTGAACAGGTTATAGCAAAGGGGCTAGAGAAGAGGAATAAAATTTTGTGCCCGACAAATAGGTACACATTTACTGATTTGTTTGGGTGATGATTTTGAGCCTGATTGGCTAGCCGCTTGGCTTTTCCTTTTTCTTTTTGAGATTAGAAGGACCGGGACGCTATTTGCGATTTCCCGACGCTCCCGGTACAGGGGAGGTTATGGCGAAATTTTTCCAAAATTTAAGGAGTTAGAAAAATTTTTGAAGTTAAAACGATATTGAAATAGTTGAATGAACTATATTCATATAACTATATAAATATAAATAAAATTAAAACGAAACGAAGCCGTGCAGTTCGTATTTTGAAACCGTGATTTCAAACGACTAGTACGGGAAATCCGACCATTGGATTTTCCCGAAACCTCAACCGTCGGGTTCGCCTTGGAATAATCTTTCCAACGGCACCAACCTTGTAGAAATCCAACGGTTGGATTGTCTGGAATGTTTAATTCAAATCTGAAGAAAAACAGCGCCAGAAACGATTATATTTATTTATATATATAAATATAATTATATTTAATCGAATAACGACGCTGCAGTTCGTATTTTGAAATCGAAAATTCAAACGATTGTACCGGGAGATCCGACCGTCGGATTTTCCCGAAACTGGAACCGTTGGATTCGTTTTGAAAAGACCTTTCTAATGATGTAAATTTTGTGAAGATCCAACGGTTAGATTTTCAGATATGTGTAAATCAAATCTGAAGAAAAACAGCGCCACGGCCACGTTATGGCCCGAAACGTCGTTTTGAATATATTAGCTATTTTAAAATAAATAAAAATAGCGATAAATAGTTATAAAATATCGTAAGCGATATGGAATGGAAATGAACTGAATTTGCTTGATTTATGTGATGTTTGATGGTTGAATGTGTTTGGTGTGAAAACTATATTAAAGAACACAATTGGTGTTGTCGAATAATTTAACCATTGAAATTAATCGATTTGAAATTCTAAATATACGTGAATTATTTGAAAAGGCCGAGTTAATTCTCATTTCGAATAATCGACCGACGATTGAAATTCGAAGATGAAGACGATGGTCGAAGACCGGAGATCTTCACCTCGTTTGGATGGTAACCGAGGTCCTGATTGGGAGGCATCCCGAAATATGGATAATGAGTGGTGATCGTTCAGACGTACGTGTTGATCGATGGGTTTGCGAGGTATTTAGTGCCTCCGGTTTCGTTCAGACCCAGAACGGACTTGTAAATGGACTGTGTGTCCGACATGGGAATTTGTTCTGTGTGATTGATAGCCATCAGTTGCACGGTGTGAATTGCCTGTGTGGCATGCTAAGATGCAGTGATCAGGGCTTCTGTTGAAAAGCAAAGTCTTGTGGTGATGATCAAAGCACCGCCTGTGTGGCGTAGCTTTGTGTATAACGTAAATTCGCGAGCCTCACACCCCGGTATGAACCTAAAACGGGAGAAGGACCTCAGGGAGGGCATGCGTTTCTTCCTAGCTAGGGTGGTGTCAGTGACCTACCAGCCCTGACATTTATATACTTTTCACCTATGTGGTTGTTGCTGTTGCGAGGCGCCTCGGTTTGATCGGACGATCCGGGTCCGATGGAGTCATTCGTTGGCTCGTTTACGCCCCAAAGGGCGGGGAAACGTATTGTTCAGGCATAATAATCCACATCGGTGGACCGGCCCTGACGATCCAAGGGGCAGTTGCGGCTGTTCCTGAGGCTCGGGCTAGGCAGTCTCGAATTCGGTAAGGACTATCTTTTGCCTTGGTTCATGACGGAAATCCAATTTCCAAATACGTGACGATGCGGTTTCGATTGTATACATACATTTGGCGACATAGTGGCATGGGACGCTCATGTCGTCTATGATTGATAGTTATGATTTGAAATTGTTTTCAAAACATATAAACACTAGCAATAATATCAAATGCCTTTGTTTTATTCGTATCAAGCATATTTTGGCCGTTATAAGGTAAAAACTCTATCCTCCGGTTTGCGTTGCATTGTGTGATGGGAACTGAGTCTTATAACGGCTTCATTTTTATAAAAAGCATAGCGATGTTTAAAAGAAAGATTTGTTTTAAAGCACTGGCAATCCAATGGAGTAAACCCGTTCCACGAAAGTGGCGTGGTCCTGTGATTAGCCAATTATATATGTGTTGAGTAGATTTCTCATACCAGTCCCATGACTGACTCGTAGTTTGTTTCACTCTCAAACTCGGGTGCCCCTTTTTTCTACACGGGCAGCCTTGTATTCAGGTTTAGCTGGTTCTTTCTGGATAGCTGGAGCTGAAGATGGATTCTATCATTTATTTCTTTTTATGCTGTTCAGCTCCTATTGTACATATTTTGTTTATTTCCGCTGTAGACATTTATGTATAGCTGAACTGTATTTGTACTAAGTATACTGTGTAACTCTGATGATTACTTTTATCCAGTATATTTTGTTGTTCATTCTGGTGTATTTATTTAATTCTGTTCTACTATTATATGTTTCTGTGTTATATTCCAAAAGATAACCTTGTTTCCGTGAAAACGGGAAATCGGGTCGTCTCAACGTGGTATCAGAGCTTTGGTTAAGCTTAATTCTGGAATATAACATTTGAATGAACTCGTCAGAAATAGAACCAGTAGTGTTCTAGGACGGGCAACTCAATACAGATAGGATCAGTAATATCCTAGTATGAGTAAAGCAGAAGGAAATTACACCTCGATAGACACATTTACATTCAAGTATTTGTTTCTATATTTAAAATACCTTTTCTGTGACCTGACACTTGATCTGCTATTTGCAGAAGAACTAGAAAATGAGTGCCAGAAACAGAAGAAGTAATACTGACCCGGATATAGAAGCTCTATTCAAGAAGTATAGAAATCTGGGTGGAAAGCCGTTCTCGGGCGAAGAATCTATTATGAGAACACAAGCTTGGATTCGTTCGGCTGAGAAAATCTTCGAAGCCTTAAAACTTAGGGATGACCAGAAAAGATTACTGGCCTCCTGGGCACTCGAAGACGAAGCTTTGTTTTGGTGGGATTCAGTTATTAAAGATAATCCAGAAGGTGATATCACCTGGGATAGATTCAAAGTGATTTTCTTAGAAAGATTTACTCCTCCCGAAGCGACCGAACGATTATGTGATGAATTTTCTTATCTAATACAAGGTGACATGACCATTCCCGAATATCATAAGAAATTCAACGAACTTGCTCACTTTGCTCCTCATCTAATTCAAAATCCGAAGAGTAAAGTTTCTGGGTCATGTAGTATCGAAAGATGGAATCGCTGTGGATCCAAGCAAAATCACAGCTATTCAGAATTGGAAACAGCCCAGTACTCCCACTGAAGTCCGCAGTTTTCTCGGATTGGCTAGCTATTACCGAAAGTTCGTTAAAGACTTTTCGAAGATATCTGGTCACTTAACTAAGCTTACAAAGAAGCATTCTAAATTCAAATGGACTCCAGAAAGTGAGGAGGCCTTTGAGGAGCTAAAGTTAAGATTGACGACAGCTCCAGTGTTAACCATCATCGATGGCAACCAAGATCTAAAAGTCTGGACTGATGCGTCTAGAGAAGGCCTTGGAGCAGTGTTAATGCAAAGAGGCCAAGTAATTGCTTATGCTAGCCGTCAACTGAAGCCGCACGAGAAAAACTATGTAACTCATGATCTTGAGTTATTGGTTATCATATTCTCTCTGAAAATCTGGAGACACTATCTTCTGGGCGAGAGGTTTGAACTGTTTACAGATCACCAGTCATTAAAGTATCTGTTCACTCAGAAGGACTTAAATCTGAGACAGCAACGTTGGCTGGAGTTTCTTGCAGCATATGACTTCGAAATTATATATACTCCAGGGAAAGCCAACGTCGTGGCCGATGCTCTAAGCAGAAAGAATGTAATGATCGCCAGTTTCATCATTGCGACTTCATTGATTGATAAGATATCGGCTCTCCAAAAGGACGACCAATTTATCAAAGGAATAAGTCAGCGAATTCGTGAAGGCAATGCTTCGGATTTCCAGTTAGACAGCGAAGGGATTCTGAGGTTAGAAGGGCGAATTTGCGTTCCAGATATTCCTGAACTCAGAAGAGAGGTGCTTGATGAATGTCACAAATCTAAGCTCAGTATCCATCCAGGGGTGAATAAAATGTATAACGACATTAAACGCACATTCTGGTGGAAGTCGTTAAAAAGAGACATCTCAATATATGTTAGTCGATGCCCTACTTGCCAGCTAGTTAAAAGCGACCAACAGAAATTGGCTGGATTATTACAACCGTTGGAAGTTCCTGGCTGGAAGTGGGAACATATTTCTATGGATTTTATTGATGGTTTGCCCAGAACCAGAAAGGGGAATGACAGTATTTGGGTGATCGTAGATCGCTTCACGAAGACCGCCCATTTCATACCTGTCAGATCAAACAGAACCGCTCAGAGTCTGGCGCAGATGTACTTCAGGGAAATAGTTAGACTACATGGAGTGCCGCTCAGTATAGTCAGTGATAGAGATACGATATTCACTAGCAAATTCTGGGAAGCATTTCAAGTAGAACTCGGAACGAAGTTAAACCTAAGCACCGCTTATCATCCTCAGACAGACGGTCAGACTGAGAGGGTGAATCGTATTTTAGAAGATCTATTGCGGGCTTGTGTTATAGATTTCGGTGGATCATGGGAAGACAATCTACATTTGGCTGAGTTCTCTTATAACAACAGCTACCAGGCGAGTCTGACAATGTCGCCATTCGAAGCATTGTATGGTAGACCGTGCCGATCTCCTGCTTGTTGGGTCGAGCCTGGAAATAGACTTGTGTTGGGTCCTGATATGATTCGAGAAGCTGCCGACAAAGTCGATTTTATTAAGAAACGATTGCTCGCCGCTCAAAGCCGACAAAAGAGCTATGCCGATAAAAGAAGAAGAGAGATATCCTTTGAGGTTGGCGACTATGTATATTTGAAAGTATCGCCGATGAGAGGAGTTATCAGGTTCGGTAAAACTGGGAAGTTAGCACCCAAATTCATTGGTCCGTTTCCTATTCTGGAACGGATTGGAACTCTCGCTTATAGGGTCAAACTTCCTGACTGGTTGCCTGGTGTGCATGATGTATTTCACATATCTCAACTTCGAAAGCACGTTCATGATCCAGACTTGATCGTGGAAGAAGCAGCTCAGCAGGATATTGAAATTACTCCAGAATTAGCTGTGAGGCGTGAGCCGCTAAAGATTATCGGCAAAGAAACCAAAGAGCTGAGGAACAAGAAGGTTCACTTAGTCAAAGTGCAATGGAGTGGAGATCCGCGAGATTGTACTTGGGAAACTGAGGAGAGCATTCAGAAAGCTTATCCTAGATGCCGAGTAGATATCTCTGATTGACTCTGGTGCAAGGTACATTTACCCTACTTCGCATTACCATTTAATTCTCTATTCTGTTGCTATTTTCTTCCCATGGATGTGCATTGTTTATTCTATACTCTGAATATTAAAAACAAATTGGTTGTTGTATTGTGGGATTGTAGATTTATCAAACCACTTTCGACTTAATTCCTTTTCGGGGACGAAAAGTTTTAAGTGGGGGAGATTGTAACGACCCAGAAAATCTGAACCAATTTAAAAATTTTAAATTGGCTAAAATAATAGATTTTAAATATTTAAAATAAATATTTTAAACAATGGCGATGAAAACTAGTTTGAATCGACATTTGAAAACCAATATAATTAATTATAATTATATATAGAATTGAAAATGGCGCGGTAGTTCGATAATTCGATTTCAAACTTCAATTGAATATACCGGGTGCAAAACAATCCGGATTTTAGTGAGACCAAAAACATTAGTATCTAATTGATGATATCCTTCTAACGAATCTAACCAATCGAAATTTGATAGCGGGAATCAAAAGATATGTCCAGTTGAAAATTCTGAATAGTCGCTATGGAATTCAGGCCCTTAAAAATGAACATTTTGCATACGACCTCGGATTTCGACGGAACCACTTTTGTTAGATCCGCAGTGTCAGGTTATTGCTAGGTTTCAAAATTCATAATTTTTCGAATCAATATGTGAGCGTGGCAAAGGAAAACGCGTTTGACCAGTTTCAGTTGATTTTAATCGACTGGAAATTGGCCATTTTTCAAACGGTCTCAGAATTCGACGAAACTAGTTTTGTTAGGACCGTATCGTCAATACGAAGCTAGAAAATATTTTTCTGGAATTTTTCTAGTTAGTATGTGACCCCGGTAATTTGAAATGTGCGTTTAAAATTCAATATAGTGATTTAAATGTAAATTCAAAAGGAAACCGATTGTAATGATCAAACCAGCTTGCGATACATATCCCATTGTGTTCGGAATGGGGGTAAAACGCTATGGACGACAGGCGGTGGGCCTCGTTTCGAGGTCGTAAGTAAAAGTCAACTTTTTGAATAATTAAAAAAAAAAAAAAAAAAAATATAATATTTTAAATTTCCCTCTCCCCTTATCTTCTGACTGCCCCCCCCCCCCCCCCCCCCCGTTCGTTAAAACATAACAGAAAGAAAAAAAAAAGAAAAAAAAAAACAACCTAAACCCTAAATCGATCGAGCGCCGCCCCTCGAGACCTTCGCCGACGAAGAACTCCGAGCCGCCCTTACCCTCGAAGCGCCTCCTCCTCCCAGCGCCCTTACCCCGAAGTCGCCCCTCTGATCGTCTTCCCTCCTCCCCCTGAACCAATCGCGAGCGCCGAAGCCCCCCTGAAGCGAAGCCGCCGCCTTCGAGGAGTCGCAGACGAACTGCGAGGAAGTCCCCCCCCCCCTGTAAGTATTTCCTTTTATTTTTATTATTTTATTTTTATTTTATGTAAACGTGAATAAAAACTGAATTTTTAAGTAAAAGAAAAACTGATTTTTAAGTAAAAGAAAAACTGATTTTTAAGTAAAAGAATAAATTGATTTTATTTTAGCCTATTCAAAACTGTTTTTTTTTAATAAAAAGTAAAAACTGATTTGAAAAGATTTTTTTTTAAAAACTGATTTCGGTTTTAGAAATTAAAAACTGAAATTTAAAAAAAAAAAAAAAAAAAGTATAAAACTGATTTAATTTTAGAAGTGAAAACTGGATTTTATAAAAAGAAAAAAAACTGTTTTAAAAATAAAGAAATAAAACTGATTTATTAATAAAGATAAAACTGAAACTGATTTTTTTTAAAATATTTTAAAACTGGTTTCTTTAAAGAAAGCAAAAATAGAAAACATATTTTTATATGTGAAAGCAAAAATAAAAATCATGTTTTTATATGTGAAAGCAAAAATAAAAATCATGTTTTTATATGTGAAAGCAAAAATAAAAATCATGTTTTTATATGTGAAAGCAAAAGTAAAAATCATATTTTTATATGTTGAAACCAAAAGGAAAAATCGTATTTTTATATGTTGAAACCAAAAGGAAAAATCGTATTTTTATATGTTGAAACCAAAAGGAAAAAATCATATTTTTATATGTTGAAACCAAAAGGAAAAATCGTATTTTTATATGTTGAAACCAAAAGGAAAAAATCATATTTTTATATGTTGAAAGCAAAAGGAAAAATTCGATTTTTATATATTGAATAGCATAGTAAAAATTCTATTTTTACATATGCAGAGAATACGGGTGAAAGCGACAAATAGGCGAAGATTTCTATTAGGAAGTGTCGTGCAGTTGGATAGCTATTGGTGAGATTTCTGATTTAAAAATTATATATATATATATGTGTTGAAATTGAATGTGAGTAGCTATATATAAATATATATATATATATATATATACGCCCCCTCGTCCACAAACCATGGACATATTTATTGGTTGAAATTGTGGTGAAAATTGAATGATTGTTTGGGATTGGTTGTGATTGATATTGGTTGATTGTGGTTGAAAAATACCCATTTGTGGTTGAGAAATATTTGGTTGAAACCACATAGGATTAGTTGGTGGAAATGAATAAATATATATACATGCCGCCTGCGTGCGAACTAGATGCATGTTTCCCATTGTCAAAAACCGCGAGGTTTTAAGGTAGAGCGAGGAGCCGTACTAGGGACGGTGCCGGTGTAACTACCCTGCCGTTATGCTGCCGAAATTTTGAATAATATTTGTGTGTTTGAATTATTTTCATATGCTTAAACTATATTTATTCCTTATATTGAAAACATTCATGTGTTGAATTGATATTCATTCGTTGTTTAGAAATTCATGTGTTGAATGGTATTCATATTTTGAAATAAATAGTTCGATAATAAAAATCACATTTTTATCGATATCTAAAAACTATAGAAAACATTCATGGGTTGAATTGATATTCATTCGTTGTTTAGAAATTCATGTGTTGAATGGTATTCATATTTTGAAATAAATAGTTCGATAATAAAAATCACATTTTTATCGATATCTAAAAACTATAGAAAACATTCATGGGTTGAATTGATATTCATTCGTTGTTTAGAAATTCATGTGTTGAATGGTATTCATATTTTGAAATAAATAGTTCGATAATAAAAATCACATTTTTATCGATATCTAAAAACTATTGAAAACATTCATGTGTTGAATTGATATTCATTCGTTGTTTAGAAATTCATGTGTTGAATGGTATTCATATTTTGAAATAAATTGTTAGATAATAAAAATCACATTTTTATCTATATATAAAAACTATTGAAAACATTCATGTGTTGAATTGATATTCATTCGTTGTTTAGAAATTCATGTGTTGAATGGTATTCATATTTTGAAATAAATTGTTTGAAAATAAAAATCACCTTTTATCGACTATATGAACTATATAGAAAAATAGTGTTTTGAAATAAATCGTTTTACAATAAAAATTGCATTTTTATTGTATGCATAAATCGTTGAAATGTGAAGTGTTAAAAATAGCCACTTGTTCAAAATAAACATATATGAGTTGAAATATTCATTAAGTAGCTAATGAAATGATTTGCACCTATTTATGTAACGTTAGAATGAATGGAGTTTTTAAACCAAATAGAAATCAAATATGAAGTTGAATAGAAAATGAAAAATGATATGAACTATATATATATGTACATGCATATTCATTGAACAGGTTATAGCAAAGGGGCTAGAGAAGAGGAATAAAATTTTGTGCCCGACAAATAGGTACACATTTACTGATTTGTTTGGGTGATGATTTTGAGCCTGATTGGCTAGCCGCTTGGCTTTTCCTTTTTCTTTTTGAGATTAGAAGGACCGGGACGCTATTTGCGATTTCCCGACGCTCCCGGTACAGGGGAGGTTATGGCGAAATTTTTCCAAAATTTAAGGAGTTAGAAAAATTTTTGAAGTTAAAACGATATTGAAATAGTTGAATGAACTATATTCATATAACTATATAAATATAAATAAAATTAAAACGAAACGAAGCCGTGCAGTTCGTATTTTGAAACCGTGATTTCAAACGACTAGTACGGGAAATCCGACCATTGGATTTTCCCGAAACCTCAACCGTCGGGTTCGCCTTGGAATAATCTTTCCAACGGCACCAACCTTGTAGAAATCCAACGGTTGGATTGTCTGGAATGTTTAATTCAAATCTGAAGAAAAACAGCGCCAGAAACGATTATATTTATTTATATATATAAATATAATTATATTTAATCGAATAACGACGCTGCAGTTCGTATTTTGAAATCGAAAATTCAAACGATTGTACCGGGAGATCCGACCGTCGGATTTTCCCGAAACTGGAACCGTTGGATTCGTTTTGAAAAGACCTTTCTAATGATGTAAATTTTGTGAAGATCCAACGGTTAGATTTTCAGATATGTGTAAATCAAATCTGAAGAAAAACAGCGCCACGGCCACGTTATGGCCCGAAACGTCGTTTTGAATATATTAGCTATTTTAAAATAAATAAAAATAGCGATAAATAGTTATAAAATATCGTAAGCGATATGGAATGGAAATGAACTGAATTTGCTTGATTTATGTGATGTTTGATGGTTGAATGTGTTTGGTGTGAAAACTATATTAAAGAACACAATTGTGTTGTCGAATAATTTAACCATTGAAATTAATCGATTTGAAATTCTAAATATACGTGAATTATTTGAAAAGGCCGAGTTAATTCTCATTTCGAATAATCGACCGACGATTGAAATTCGAAGATGAAGACGATGGTCGAAGACCGGAGATCTTCACCTCGTTTGGATGGTAACCGAGGTCCTGATTGGGAGGCATCCCGAAATATGGATAATGAGTGGTGATCGTTCAGACGTACGTGTTGATCGATGGGTTTGCGAGGTATTTAGTGCCTCCGGTTTCGTTCAGACCCAGAACGGACTTGTAAATGGACTGTGTGTCCGACATGGGAATTTGTTCTGTGTGATTGATAGCCATCAGTTGCACGGTGTGAATTGCCTGTGTGGCATGCTAAGATGCAGTGATCAGGGCTTCTGTTGAAAAGCAAAGTCTTGTGGTGATGATCAAAGCACCGCCTGTGTGGCGTAGCTTTGTGTATAACGTAAATTCGCGAGCCTCACACCCCGGTATGAACCTAAAACGGGAGAAGGACCTCAGGGAGGGCATGCGTTTCTTCCTAGCTAGGGTGGTGTCAGTGACCTACCAGCCCTGACATTTATATACTTTTCACCTATGTGGTTGTTGCTGTTGCGAGGCGCCTCGGTTTGATCGGACGATCCGGGTCCGATGGAGTCATTCGTTGGCTCGTTTACGCCCCAAAGGGCGGGGAAACGTATTGTTCAGGCATAATAATCCACATCGGTGGACCGGCCCTGACGATCCAAGGGGCAGTTGCGGCTGTTCCTGAGGCTCGGGCTAGGCAGTCTCGAATTCGGTAAGGACTATCTTTTGCCTTGGTTCATGACGGAAATCCAATTTCCAAATACGTGACGATGCGGTTTCGATTGTATACATACATTTGGCGACATAGTGGCATGGGACGCTCATGTCGTCTATGATTGATAGTTATGATTTGAAATTGTTTTCAAAACATATAAACACTAGCAATAATATCAAATGCCTTTGTTTTATTCGTATCAAGCATATTTTGGCCGTTATAAGGTAAAAACTCTATCCTCCGGTTTGCGTTGCATTGTGTGATGGGAACTGAGTCTTATAACGGCTTCATTTTTATAAAAAGCATAGCGATGTTTAAAAGAAAGATTTGTTTTAAAGCACTGGCAATCCAATGGAGTAAACCCGTTCCACGAAAGTGGCGTGGTCCTGTGATTAGCCAATTATATATGTGTTGAGTAGATTTCTCATACCAGTCCCATGACTGACTCGTAGTTTGTTTCACTCTCAAACTCGGGTGCCCCTTTTTTCTACACGGGCAGCCTTGTATTCAGGTTTAGCTGGTTCTTTCTGGATAGCTGGAGCTGAAGATGGATTCTATCATTTATTTCTTTTTATGCTGTTCAGCTCCTATTGTACATATTTTGTTTATTTCCGCTGTAGACATTTATGTATAGCTGAACTGTATTTATACTAAGTATACTGTGTAACTCTGATGATTACTTTTATCCAGTATATTTTGTTGTTCATTCTGGTGTATTTATTTAATTCTGTTCTACTATTATATGTTTCTGTGTTATATTCCAAAAGATAACCTTGTTTCCGTGAAAACGGGAAATCGGGTCGTCTCAGATATGGAAATGTTTTCCAATGTTAATAACATATATTTTCGAGGTACGGGAAATTTTGAATTAATGATAAATTAATTTAAGGGTCTGAACGTGGATTAATGATTGATCGGGGTAATTTCCATTTTGAAATACGACCGTTGTTTGTATGCATGTTTCCTTTGATAGTTAAATAACTGGCTATCAAAGTTTTTATCCTTTTTCCGTTGTTAATACGGAGTGGCCGGAATCAGATTTATTATCTAAAAACCACTCTGTATGGACATAAGCGTTGCAAATCAAATATGATGAAGATAATCGAAGACATAGTTTGTGCAAGGGCTGTTTTGGTGATCCTAGGTTGAAATTGCCTAAGATGGATTTACAAAATAGTGCCTTCGGCTTGTCCAGTCCTGGGACAACGTGTATGGATGAATGTCTGACGGAGTATATCTAATAGATCACACAAGTTGATCACTTCAAACATATTTACGTTTGGTGGTAGAGAAACTCATTTCTCTTAGCTTTATACCCGCGGTATTTTTAGAGAAATCAATTTGTGATTTGGTGGGTATGATGATGCGGCATTCAAAGTAGATGAAGCGTAAAAAGATATGTTATAATCTCAAGCCTCAACAACTTGTAAATGACAAAAATCGGGCAAGCAACATGGCTAAGTGGATCACACCGAATCAGGGTATATTGTCACCATCTAGAGAATATTCATATTTGTTACTTCTTTTCATTTCTGTATCTCCCGAGTACGGTTATGTTGGTATACCGACCATAAGGTGACAATATATTCGGAACATTCAAGCGAAATGAATGACCGGTCATGTATGGCCGAGTTACAAGATGTTCTTGTTGAACTCCAGTGTATCGCTTCTAGAGTACACTGATCGGAAGGTGGTTCCATACCTTGTCATAGTAGGAAATCCATTGCCCAATAATATCCCATGGTTTTTGAATGTATATTATATATGTAGAGTGTGAGATGGAAGCGTTCTGCTATATTGCTATTTACGTGATTTAGACATTATTATAATATTAGAAAATATTGATCTTAAGAAATATTTTGGGTTATTGTAAGGTAAAAACAATCCATGCTTATATGTGGAATGGTCTTACGATTATCATTCCTTTGAAAAGAATTTTGAAAAAGTTAAACCGAAATGATTGAAGTTTACTCACATCAGTCACATGACTGACCCAGAGTTTATTTTCTTATGTTTCCCTAAACTCTTAGGTGCCCAAATTTGTATAGGCAGATTTTTCAGATATACTTGGAGGAGCTCAAAGCAGGAGGCTTCAGAGTTAGATATATATATAGAGTTTATTTCCGCTGTCATGTTGTTTGATAATGGTATGTATATACAGTTACTAGTTTGTATTTCCAAAGTCGTTATATAATATATTTTATTTGTTCCGCTGTGAGATTCGTGTTACTCTGATTTTGTTCTGTGGTGATCTTCTTCTTCTATTCTAATTTTATTTCTTTCTATTTCTCACCCTCTAACTTCTTTCTATTAATGATCTGGTATTTACGATGCTTGGATAGTCAACATGGGTTTGTGTTGATTTTCAGGGTCGAAAATCCCTGGGTCATTACTATAACAACCCAGAAAATCTAAGCCAATTTAAAATTTTTAATTTGGCTATTTTAGTGAATTTTAAATATTTGAAATAAATATTTTAAATAATAGGGACGAAAAGTATGTTTGAAACGATGTTTGAAAATGAATATAATTATTCTAATTATAAACAAGGCCTAAAATGGCGCGACAGTTTCAAAATTTCAATTCAAACTTTTACTGACTGTACCGGGTGCAAAATAAAACGGATTTTAGTGAAACCAAAAATATTTAAATCTGTTAGTGAATATCTTTCTAACGAATTTGAAAAATCGAAGTTTTATAGCGGGAAGCAAAAGTTATGGCCAAATGAATTTTCAGAAGGGTCGCTATAGAGTTTATATAGCCCGTGAAAATGGCCATTTTGCAAACGACCTCAGAATTCGTCAAAACCACTTTTGTTGGATCTGGGATGTGAAATTATTGCTATGTTTCAAATTTCATAATTTTTGAAGTTAGTAGGTGAGCATGGCAAAGGAAAATGTGTTTGGTCGATTTCTATTAAATCGGATCTACCAGAAAATGGCCATTTTTCAAACGGTCTCAGAAATCGACGAAACTAGATTTGTTGGGACCGTATCATCAAAACATAGCTAGATTTATTTTTTGGGAATTTTTAGAATTAGTATGTGGCCCCGGCAAATTGAAATGTATGTTCAAATTAAATATTGAATGTTTTATATTTTAATTCGAAGGAGAACAGACTGAAACAGTCGAATGGGCCTAAGAAACATATCCCATTGTGTTTGGAATGGGGGTATTTGGCTAGGGACGACAGTCGTTGGGTTTGGATTGGAGTTCGTATGAGATAAGGGGTATTCTAAAATTTTAAAAATATATAAAAAAAATAAAAAAAATCTGATTGGCCGTTCATTTCTCTCTCTCTCTGTTTTCTCTCTCCTCGACATCCGATTAAAGGTGGAAACCCCTTCAATCCTTCCCATCCATTTTCTGGCCAAAACACTTCGATTCAGACCTCCATCCTGTTGGGGATTTTGTAGAGCTCGTCAAGATCTTCAAATCCATACCAAGTTTGGATTTTTTTCATTGAGTAATTTATGAGAACCGACGTCACGAAGTCGGAATGTTCATCGCGCCGCCGCCGCCGCCTGGTCAGCTCGAGTTCGCCGCCTCACTCATCGATCCACGCGCCTCTCCTTCCTCTTCCTCGTGGCGAAGACCGATCGACGAATCACTGCACGGATTTGCTGAAAATCGAAAACCTAGTTTTGAACAACATCAGAAAGGTACCACCTTTATTTATTTAAAACAGTTTTAACACTTTAAAACCGTTGCAAACTTCTAAAAATCATATCTTTTTCGTTTTTGACGAAATTCAGTGAAACAAGAGACGATGGACTCGTGTGGACGCCTTCTACATTCTAGAAGAGACCGGATATTTTTCCAAGCCTTCTGCAATTTTTGGTGGAGTGGAACCCAATGTGAGATTTCTGAATTATAAACGATATGGAATCAACAATGTATAAATTATATAGTCGAAGTATGAGTTATATAAGCATTGTACACCACATGTATAAGCATTGTATAAGTTGTATGTTCAACGTATAAGTTATATATGCGTTGTAAAAATGATATATGCGTTGAAATAAATTGAAGTGATATTGAAATGAAATCGAAATATAGTTATACACGTATATCTATATCTATATATATATACTCCCCTGGTCCACAGACCATGGACGATATATATTGGTTGTGATATTGTTTGGATTATTGGTTGATGTGAAAATTTTGTGAATATCATGAATGGTTGATTTGAAATGATTGATTGTGGTTGAAATCCCAATAGGATTAGTATATAGGAAAATTCGTCTGCGTACGAACTAGATATTGAAAATCCCCATTGTCAAAAGCTACGAGGATTTAAGGTGGAGCGAGGAGCCGTACTAGGGACGGTCCCGGTTTTAACTACCCTGCCATTATGCTGCTGAAATTTTCTGAAATATTTCTATGTTTGATTTATATTCATGTGTTGAATGTTGAGATTAAAGTCATGTGTTGAATGTTGAAATAAAATTCATGTGTTGAATAGAAATTCATGTGTTGAAATAAATTCATGTGTTGAATGGAGTTCGTGTATTGAATAAATTCTTTGAAAGATAAAAATAACATTTTTACCTTATATATAAACTATATACGATAATCGTGTTTTGAAATAAATTGTTTTGCAATAAAAATCACATTTTTATTATATATATAAACTATATAAAATAATAGTATTTTGAAATAAATTATTTTGCAATAAAAATCACATTTTTATTATATATAAACTATAGAAAATATTCATGTGTTGAATGTTGAAATAAAATTCATGTGTTGAATAGAAATTCCTGTGTGGAAATAAAATAAATAAAATTCATGAATTGAATAGAAATTCATATGTTGAATAGAAATTCCTGTGTGGAAATAAAATAAAAAAAATTCATATGTTGAAATAAATATCTATTGGATAAAAATATCGTTTTTATCAAATATGTGAAGTAAAAATGGTTTTGAAGTCGAAGAATCGATTATATTTATATATATATATGTATAATTAAAATATATCGAATAACGAAGCTGCAGTTCGTGTTTTGAAACCGTGATTTCAAACGATTAGTGCGGGAGATCCGACCATCGGATTTTCCCAAAACCGAAACCGTTGGGTTCGCTTTGGAAATATCTTTCCAACGATACCCACTTTGTGAAAATCCAACGGTTGGATTGTCCGGAATGTTTAATTCAAATATGAAGAAAAACAGCGGCAGAATCGATTATATTTATATCTCTACTAATAAAGGAAATCTTTTAGAATGGTGAAGCTTTTTCACACTACCAATTCTATCCATTGCCACGTATACAACAGACTACAAAGATGGCGGGTATACCTGTCTTTTGCAAAACCCACGTTCACATTTTTTGCGGTTAGTCATGGCAGCCTCTCCACGTTTTCTTTTTCTTCCGTTTTTTACTTCTTTCTGTCATATGTCTTCTTCCCCAATTCTTACCTCTTATCCAAATCAACAAATAAATTCTTCTTCCAATTTTTTTCACCATCAACAGCTTCCACCTTTATTCTTCCTTTACCTCCTGTAACTGCCATTGTGCCTTCTTTCTCCAACTGGATGATTTCGCTACTAGAATGAGGGACAAAAGCTCGCGTGCTTTTCAGATCTACCACGGACTTTGGATTCCGCAGCTTGCCTTCTTCCTCCAACTGGACGATTTTTCTGCCAGAATAAGGGACTAAAGGTCACGTGCTTTTTCAGATCTATCAGTAAATACCTTCTTAACTGCGATTACTATCATTGATAAGCTTGCAAACGTTGCAGCGTCGGCTAAGACGAGCAGAAATGGGTCGCACTTGAGTCATTCTCAATACACAGATGATGTTGTCTGTATAACAATAGGGAGACTGGACTACACAAATTTCAGTTAGTCCTATGTTTCTAAAGCATATTTTTTTCCTTATTATAAGAAATATGTATCTTTTTTCTAAATTTTTGTTCAATTATTATGTGTAGGAATTGCGGAAAGAAAGTCTATTTTGATACTTTAAATCTTTTATGCATTTATAGACATTGGTCTTCCTTAACTTTTGTATATGTAAAATTTCAAATTATGTTTAGCAGGTTTCTTCTCTCTATTTGATGCAAGAATGTTAGTCTCTGTAGCTGCTGAGAAATTATGCTCTCTAAACTTCAACACGCCATTTGCATGACCAACGGAAAAAAGCATGTCAGATATGCATTTCAACCCTGCAATTTTTGGCCAATCCTTCTAAGTTACCGTGATTTCAGTATACCATGCTCCAATATGATGTTCTGCTTGGATGACGATGACAGTGGTAAAATCGCTTTCAATTTCAGTCATTGCTACTTAGTCTTATAATAATTTCATGATAATTAGGTTAGTTGATACTGCTCAATATATTAACTTATTCCCATTTTTTCCCTTCTAACCACATATTTTTACCCAATGCTCTAATATTTTGTAACCATTTTCCCATGCTCAATTGTTAAAACCCCCTTTCAATGATTTTTAGATCCCTACTTCAACTTGACCAGTGGAAGAAAAGGTGCAAAGAAAGGGTCTTTCTTCATATATGTATAACAAAAATATGCTCAAGCCTTGAGCAAGCTATGATGCTTAATTACTGTGATTTCAATATACTGCGGTTGAAGATGGCATTTTGCTTGGACAATGAAGATAGTGGTAAAATCATTTTCATTTGCAATCAATGCTACTTAATGGTATAATTATTTCATGACGATTTTTCTTGGTATATTATCTATATGATATAACTAACTCTTAAAATATTTTTGTATTGGGTATTTTCAGGACCGAATATTGTTTATGTGTTTAAATGTGGTAGGATTATTTGAATTTTCCACTACAAGGATGCGCGTGCATGATGGAGAGTTCGGAACTTTATTCTAGATTCATAAACAAGTGTTTGTTTCTGAAGACTGAAGGACAAATGTGCAGTTAAGTCGAGACTTGAGCAGGCACGCATAAGTGAGCACTTCCGCACGGTTATGTTCATACGCATTTTTTTTGTAGATAATATGATCATTCATATTGATATACCAATGCAAATTTGTAACATTTGACTAGATGAATGCAAGCTGATGGGTGTATCCCAGAATTGTCAAGATTTGGATTACAATTAAAATATGGGTATATCTCAGAACTGTCAAGATTTGAAGCCAAAACCTGGAATCGATCACAAATTAAATGATGGAAGAAAGGACCTCAATTGTTCCCATAGAGAAGCCACGCAATTGGGATTCAGACATAATCCTTATTCCTTCTGTTACCATGGACGTTGAAAGTAGAAGAGCAAAAGATGTTGAGAATTAGCAGGTAATAGTCATCGAGCATCAAATTTGTTGTGGCAATAGAAATAAAAAGTAACAAGGGTATCGCTTAACAGTTAAGTTGCAAATTTATGCAATATGCCAACCATTTCTATATCCATAACATATAGCTTTGCAAAATTGTGGTAATGTTTTTTGTTTACTTAACCTCATATTAATTGCAACTCGATCTATCAATTCGTTACACTGTTGGTATAATTTAATACTATAGATATATAGGGTTCAATTCGTATTGACATTCATCCTTTTCGCCTCTCAGTCTTGACAGCTATTTGAGTATACCAATGTATAGATATTCCTTTAGGTTTTGAATTTGTTATCATAAACTTACCATATGTATACCAATGTGTAGATAGTGTATCAGCCACTATTTAACTTACCCATTGTACTCGATAACATCATATCTTACAAACGGCAATATGTGATTAATGTGTATTGTCTCCAGACTATATAAATCCCTCGATAAACTTTTACATCCACAAAATTCAGATTTTTTTGGGGTATGTGTAACACATTGATATTAATAGTACCAACCATGTGTAAATCCAGTAATAATAATTATTTATAAGTGTAGTTTTCTCTTGACTTGAAGTTTACATGCGAAATTTACCTATATTATTATGAGTTATCGCATTAAGTTTATATCCTTGACTTTAGATATAAAGATAAAGACTGTATTCATGACCCCGGAGGTATGCATAAAAACATTATAATAAAATAACTATATTTTTGAAGAATCATCTATAACTTGTGTGATAACTTAACTCAGTTGATCTTTTTCCTCTTTTCCATTATCGAAACTTCAATTTGAAGAGCACTTCAGCAAAAGTATATAAAAAAATCTTTCCATTTGTCACGGCTAATTATATTTTTGGAATTTACAAATTAAGTGACCTTTGATGGTTAACGTACAAGAACATGAAGCGTATTATTTTAGTCCAATGGAGCAGAGAACATGTCATATTTGGTGTTCTTGCATCTCTTCAATGGTGGGCTGAGGAGAACAGCAACTTTGACAGTTTTATTTTCATAATGTACTCTGATAAAAAGCTATTTAAGTAGAAAAATTTGTCTTCTAAATTTTCTATTTGGAAGATATTACCAACCTTTTGAACTTAACTAAGCCTTACTTCTTGGGATTCATGTAGGAATTGGTAGTCGTATGACATCTAAAAAGGAGTTGTTAATTAGTTTGATGGTTCTGTCCACTTTTATTCTAATCGTCTGTCATTTCAGTTTTTCTTCTATGTAGGCCTAATGATTACATATAATACGAGTGAAAAACCTGGAACTTCCATTCCACCCTTTTAAAGCAATAAAAATAACACCTTAACGTTGATTCAATTTCAGGCGAAGTTGGTCTTCTGTCTGTTTTTCTATGTGGTTTTGGAATATCTGTGTAGGGAAATAATCTGGCGTTATGAAGGAAGAGTGGATGCTCAGAGAGCATTCATTTTGTTCACAATTGCACGAAAATTTATTTTATTTACTATGTAAATGGGTTAAAATCCTGGAAATACCATTATAATTTGTGCGACATCGAGTGAAATTTACAACGGTTCAAACTTTTCAAGCACATTGGTTATTCGTGCAGCATGAAATAAATATTCAATATCTATTTATTTGTTTATTTCGTAATTTGCTAACCAAAGGATTGTTGTTAAAGTAGTGACATCTCCGCTTCAAGCTGCTGCGTGTTGGGTGGATGCTGCTACATTGGCTACTACACATTTGCATGCAACAGACTATGCAAGGCTGTTGCATAGATGGACAATTCCCGAGGAAATTAGTGCGTTTATGCATGGATGTCATTCCACTACTTGCCTGTTTCTTCCAAAAGGTTTGGTTGGGTCGTTTGAAGAGAATGTTTGATTTGTGAAAATGAGATTTTGTTTTTGTTTCTTAATGTGTTTAGGTACCAATGTAAATTCTAATGAGTGAGGACAAAAGAGAAAGACATATTATTTTACACTGAATGTTTTCAGAAAAGAACAATGCACTGTGTTAGCTGCGTTTCAAGCAACTTCTCTTGACATTATTATTTTTATTCTTCTCAGGTAGACTACTTTATAATGTTGTTTTCCAACATTACTTCACGCATATGTCAGTATAATATCCCCATAAACTATAATCAATATTTTCTATGCACACGTCCAATGGACGTGCCTTCGTATTGGTATATATATAAATATAATTAAATTAAATCGAATAACGATGCTGCAGTTCATATTTTGAAATCGAAACTTCAAACGAGTGTACCGGGAGATCCGACCATCGGATTTTGCCAAAACTGAAACCGTTGGATTTGTTTTGAAAAGATCTTTCTAATGATATAAAATTTGTGAAGATCCAACGGTTAGATTTTTAGATATGTGTAAATCAAATCTGAAGAAAAACAGTGCCACGGCCACGTTATGGCCTGAAGCGTCGTTTGAATAAATTGGCTATTTTTAAATAAATAAAAATAGTGATGAATCATTATAAAATATTATAAACAATACGGAAAACCGAATTTACCCGGTTTAGTGGATATTTGATGGTTGAATGTGTTTTGGCGCGAGTTATTGTCGAATAATTTAACCATTGAAATGAATTGATTTAAATTCTAAATATACGTGAATTATTTGAAAAGGCCGAGTTAAATCTCATTTCAAATAATTGATCGGCGATAAGAAGTCGATGCTGAAGACGGTGGTTGAAGACCGGAGATCTTCACCTCGGTTGGATGGTAACTGATGTCTTGATTGGGAGGCATCCCGAAATATAGATAATAAGTGGTGATCGTCCAGACGTACGTGGAGATCGATGGGTATGCGAGGTATATAGTGCCTCCGGTTTCGTTCAGACCCAGAACGAACTTGCAAATGGACTGTGTGTCTGACATTGGATTTTGTTCTGTGCTGATTGATCTCTATTAAATATATATCTGTTTGGCAGCGGAGAATTTATTCTCTTGCTTAACGCCCTTCTCTGAGACGTACAAGCTCAGAGGTTATATCGATAGAAATCAGTCGCATAGCGTGAATTGCCTGCGTGGCACGCCTAAGTGGCATATGATCAAGGCTTCTGTTGAAAAGAAAAGTCTTGTGGTTGATGATCAAAGCACGGCCTGTGTGGCATAGCATTGTGTATAACGTGAATTCGCGTGTCTCACACCCTGGTATGAGCCGGAAATGGGAGAGGACCTCAGGGAGGACAAGCGTTTCTTTCTAGCTAGAGGTGGTGTCAATGCTTAAACTGGCTGACATATATATTATTTTCACCTGTGTGGTTGTTGCAGTTGCGAGGCGCCTCGGATATATCGGTGACTATGTGGAGCCGATGGAGTCATTCGTTGGCTCATTTACGCCCCAAAGGTCGGGGAAACGTAGTGTTCAGGCATTTTAATCCACATCGGTGGACCGGCCCTGACGATCCAAGGGTCACTCGAGCTCTGATCCTGAGGCTCGGGCTAGACAGTCTCGAATTCAGTAAGGACTATCTTTTGCCTTGGTTCATGACGGTAATCCAATTTCCAAATACGACACCTTGCGGTTTTGATTGTGTATATATATATGGCAACATGATATATGGTACCCATGCCATCTATGATTGATACTTATGATTTGAAATTGTTTTTGAAACATATGAACACTAGTAATAATATCAAATGCTTTTGTTTTATTCGTATCAAGCATATTTTGGCCATTATAAGGTAAAACTCTATCCTCCGGTTTGCGCTGCATTGTGTGATGGGAACTGAGTCTTATAATGGCTTCATTTTTATAAAAAGCATTGCGATGTTTAAAAGATTTACTTGTTTTAAAGCACTGGCAATCCAATGGAGTAAACCCATTCTGAGAAAGTGGCGTGGTCCTGTGATTAGCCATATTACAAAATGTGTTAAGTAGATTTCTCATACCAGTCCGCTGACTGACTCGTAGTTTGTTTCACTTGCAAACTCGGGTGCCCCTCTTTCTACACGGGTAGCCTTGTATTCAGGTTTTAGCAGGCTCTTTCTGGATAGCCGGAGCTGAAGACGGATTCTATCATTTATCTCTTTTTATGCTGTTCAGCTTCTGTTGTACATATTATGTTTGTTTTCCGCTGTAGACATTTATGTATAACTGAACTGTATTTTGTACTAAGTATGATCCTGTATACTGTGTAACTCTGATGATTATGTTTATCCTGTATATTCTATTGTACATTATTTGTTTTATTTATTTAATTATGTTCTGTTATTATCTGTTTATGTGTTATATTCCAAAGATTACCCTTGCCACTGTCGTACGGGGTTTTGGGGTCGTCACAACGTGGTATCAGAGCTTTGGTTAAGCTTAGTTCCGGAATATAACATATTAACGAATTCGTCAAAAATAGAACCAATAGTGTTCTAAGACGAATAACTCATTACAAATAGGATCAGTAATATCCTAGTATGAGTATAGCAGAATGAAATACACCTCGATAGACACATTTACATTCAAGTATATGTCTCTATTTTTTAAAATTACATTTTTCTGTTGGCCTAACACTTTGTCTGCTATTTGCAGACATTGAAAAAAGAGTGGCAGAAGTAGAAGAGGAAGGGCTGAACCAGATATTGAGGCTCTATTAATTAAGTATCGAAATATGGGTGGAGTACCGTTCTCGTGCAATGAATGTATTCTTCAAACTCAAGCCTGGATACGCTCTGCTGAGAAAATTTTTGAGGGTTCAAAGCTGAGAGATGACCATAAAAGATTACTGGCATCTTGGGCACTCAATTACGAAGCCTTGTTCTAGTGGGATTCGATTATTAAGGATAATCCAGAAGGTGATATCACTTGGGATAGATTAAAAGAGGTTTTCAGTGAAAGATTTATTCCTCCAGAAGCAACTTAGCGGTTATGTGATGAATTCTCTTAGATACAAGGAGATATGACCATTCCAGAATATCATAAGAAATTTAATGAACTTTCTCATTTTTCCCCGCATCTAATTCAAGATCCAAAGAGGAAGAATTTGAGGTTTATTTATGGTCTTCGAAGAAGATACCAGAATAGTGTAATGGGTCATGTGAAGCTTCCTTTTCTGAAATGATATACATGGCTTACCAGTATGGGGATCTCGACAAGAAAGGTATATTGCGCGACGAAGAGGAAGTCAGTTCTAGTAACAAAGAAGAGTCTGAGACCAATAGTGCTGAGGCCAGTACGATGTTTGAGGTCAGTGAGAAGTCCAAAGCCAAGAGAAAAAGGGGTAAATCTGGTAAAGAACCCATGATGACGGGCACCTGCTCTAACTGCAATAAGCAAGGGCATTTAACCAGGAATTGTAAATCCTCGAAGAAATGAAAGAAGGATGAATCTAAATCCGGTAAGAAGTTCCAAGAGAATAGAATATGCGATGGATGTCATCAGACTGGTCATCTATTAAAGGCCTGCCCGCTATTCAGAAAACCTGAAGCAGTACATGTAAATGAAGTGGCAGAAGTGCCTGCATCGTCATCTGGTCGGGAAAGGTCTGATGTTTTGGAAGGCACGCTTACTGTCAAAAACATTCCAATTAAAGTATTGTTTGATACAGGCACATCACGAAGCTTTATTGCAAAGAATGCAGTTTAAAAGTTGAATTTGAAATTGAAAAAGCTCAAAGAACCCATCACTGTCTATAATCCGGTTGGGGTTTCCCTCGATCTTAGTTGGGTATGTGGGGGTGCCTGTCTCTTTTTCCCGGTATCGGTTTCCTACCATCTCGATCGTCATGAATTTTACAGAGTTTGATCTTATCCCGGGATTAGACTGGTTAACCCAATATGAAGCAAAGGTTAAATGCACCGAGAGAGTTGTTAGGGAAAAGATTAAATAAGGGGAATATATCACCATACCATGTGAAGGTCCGAATTCAGATAGAAAAGACTTTTGGTCAGCTCTAGATGTTTCTCCTGCTCAAATAGAAAATATCCCTGTAGTCACAGAGAATATTCCAGACCTCATAAATGATATTCCTGTCATAAAGAATTATGCAAATGTGTTCGAAGAAGTTGTTAGCTTACCTCCGAAGAGAGAAATTGATTTCAAGATCGCTTTAATTCCGAATTCAAGGCCAGTAGTGCACGCTATTCGGAGGATGACTCTAAAGGAGAAAGACGAACTAGACAATCAAACTCGACAGCTTGTATGGAAGGGTCTGATCAGGCCTAGTTTCTCTGATTAGGGAGCAGCAGTGGTGTTTGTCCCAAAGTCAGACAGTACTCTTCGACTATGTATGGATTATCATGACTTGAATAAACAAACACTGAAAAATAAATATCCATTGCCGCGGATTGATGATTTGCTGGATCGATTTAATGGTGCGCAAGTATTCTCAAGGATGGACCTAGCTACAGGCTTCCATCAGCTTCGTATTGCCGAAGAGTGTGTTCCTATGACTGCATTCAAAGGTCCCGATTTATTCTATGAGTGGTTAGTAATGTCGTTCGGCTTATGTAACGCTCCTGCCTATTTTGTGGATTTGATGAATCGAGTATTCCGCGATGTCTTGAATAAATTTGTTCTGGTTTTCATTGATGACATATTGATCTTCTCTAAGTCAGAGAGCGAGCACGCGGAACATTTGGAACTAGTATTGGAAATTCTCATAAAGAATGTCTTGAAGGCCAAACTTTCCAAATGTATATTCTGGCAAGAAGAAGTCAAGTTTCTGGGCCATGTCGTATCGAAAGAAGGAATTTTTGTGGATCCCGGTAAAATCACAGTTACTCAAAATTGGAAGCAGCCTAGTACTCCGACAAAAGTTCGAAGTTTTCTTGGGTTAGCTAGTTATTATCGGAAGTTCGTCAAAGATTTTTCGAAGATATCTAGTTCCTTAATGAAGCTTACGAAGAAGCACGAAAAATTCAAGTGGACTCCTGAATGTGAGGAGGCTTTTCAGAAGCTAAAATTGAGATTAACAACTGCTCCAGTGTTAACGAAAATCGATGGCAATCAAGACTTGAAAGTCTGGACAGATGCCTCTAGAGAAGGCCTTGGTGCAATATTAATGCAAAGAGGTCAGGTGGTTGCTTATGCTAGCCGTCAGCTGAAACCGCATGAGAAAAATTACGTCACTCATGACCTTGAGTTTTTGGACATTGTATTTGCTTTGAAAATCTGAAGGCACTATCTTTTGGGTGAGAAATTCGAACTGTTTACATATCATCAGTCGCTAAAGTATCTGTTCACCCAAAAAGACTTGAATCTGAGGCAACAACGTTGGCTAGAATTTCTGGCAGCATACGTTTTCGAGATGTTGTACACTTCAGGGAAAGCCAATGTTGTGGCCAATGCACTAAGTAGAAAGAATGTAATGATTTCCAGTTTTATTATTATGACTTCATTGATGGATAAAATATCTGCTCTTCAGAAGGACGATCACTTCATTCAGAGGATCAGAGAAAGAATACAAAAAGGCGAACACTTGAGTTTCCAGATTGATAACCAAGGGATTCTAAGGCTAACGGGTTGAATTTGTGTTACTAACATTTCTGAGCTCCGAAAGGAAGTGCTGGATGAATGCCACAAGTCAAAACTTAGTATCCATCCAAGAGTGAGCAAAATGTATAATGACATCAAACGCACTTTTTGGTGGAGGTTGATGAAGAGAGACGTTTCTTTATATGTTAGCAGATGCTCTACTTGCCAACTAGTCAAAAGCGACCAGCAGAAACTGGCTGGATTGTTGCAACCGCTGGACATTCCAGGTTGGAAGTGGGAACATATTTCCATGAACTTCATTGATGGTTTCCCCAGAACCAGGAAAGGAAATGATAGTATTTGGCTGATCGTAGATCGCTTCACGAAGATCGCCCATTTTATACCTGTCAGATCTAATAGAACCGCCCAAAGTCCAGAACAGATTTATTTCAGAGAAATTGTTAGGCTACATGGAGTGCCGATCAGTATAGTTAGTGATAGAGATCCAATATTTACTAGCAAATTATGGGAGGCATTTCAAGTAGAACTGGGAACGAAGCTGAATTTAAGCACCGCCTATCATCCTCAGACAGATGGTCAGACTGAGAGGGTGAATCGTATACTAGAAGATTTATTGCGGGCTTGTGTTCTCGATTTTGGTGGATCATGGGAAGACCATTTAAATTTGGCTGAGTTATCATACAACAACAGCTACCAAGCGATCCTGACAATGTCACTATTCGAAGCATTGTATGGTAGACCGTGCCGATCTCCTGCTTGTTGGGTTGAACCTGGTAATAGACTTGTATTGGGACCTGATATGATCCGTGAAGCTGCAGACAAAGTCGATTTCGTTAAGAAATGATTACTCACCGCTCAAAGCCGACAGAAGAGCTATGCTGATTCGAGAAGAAGAGATTTGGCTTTTTCTGTTGGTGATTATGTGTATCTAAGGGTTTCTCCGATGAGATGAGTGATTCGATTTGGCAAAACTGGGAAGTTGGCGCCCAGATTTATTGGTCCATTCCCTATTATTGAACGGGTTGGAACTCTCGCTTATAGAGTTCAATTACTTGATTGGTTGCCTGGAGTGCATGATGTATTTCACATATCTCAACTTCGAAAGCATATTCATGATCCAGACTTGGTTGTTGAAGAAGCCGCACAAAAGGATATAGAAATTACTCCAGAATTAGCTGTGAGGAGAGAGCCGATAAAGATTATTGGCAAAGAAACCAAAGAGCTGAGGAACAAGAAGGTTCACTTAGTCAAAGTGCAATGGAGTGGAGATCCGCGAGATTGTGCTTGGGAAACAGAGGAAAGCATTAAGAAAGCCTATCCTAAGTGCAGGGTGGATATCTCTGATTGACTCTGGTGCAAGGTACACTTACCATATTTCAAAATTTCCATTATGTTCTCTACTTTGTTGTTATATCCTTTTCATGGATGTAAACTTTTAATTCTATAGTCTGATTATTTTAAAAGAGCATATGAATCGATTAGTATATTTTTGAAAGGTTAAAAACAAATAGGTTGTTGTTTGTGTTGTGTGATAGTGGATTTGGTTAATTAAATTATTAGAATGATAGTTAATTTAATCAATGAATGAAGGGTAAACCTATGAAATTAATTCAAGTATTAAACTGATTTAAAAATAGATAGAAGTATATACATGTGCATTATATATGTTTGAACATGTAAAGGATTAGCTGTTGAGTAAAGAATTTATTTGCGTGCCCGACAAATAGGTAAACCTAATTAATGAGTTGGATGCGCGATTTTATTATTATATCAACTCCTGTGAATGTCATTGGATGCGGAGTGCTGGTTGTACTGTGTGTAATAATAAACGTCGTCATAGGATTGTAACAATTAATTTTGAACTACACTACATGACATACTTCTTGAAGATAGGCATACTTCATCATATACCACATGAGCATTTGGGGCTTGTGTGACGAGGTTGAAGATTTACCATACGAGCGAGAGGCTTATATGGCGATGACTATGTTTTACAGGTTGAACCGATGACTGATATGGACAATGTAAAATATAATGGTAAAATTGCCAGATTAATAAAAACCCCACACGGGTCTAGGTATGACAATAAACACGTCTCTCTGGTCATTAAGGCACAAAAACCATTTATAGGGTGACAAAAATTTATTCTTTGGAGTTATGATCTATACACACTCCCCTGTGGACACCGGAATATGTCACTATAAATATGTGCATGCTTATTAGGATTTATTGGGTACCTAATACGACCCAATAAATTTCCAAACCCCTCCCCGTACAAAGGAGGTTATGGCGATTTTTTTTGAAAATTTAGGGTGTTAGCCAAATTTTTGAAGAATTTAAAATTCTTAGAAACTGAAAAGTTGAAGAATGGAAGCCAGATTGAAAGTAGAGTTGATTAATCAAACCACTTTCGACTTTGTTCCTTTTCGGGGACGAAAAGTTTTAAGTGGGGGAGATTGTAACAACCCGGAAAATCTGAGCCAATTTAAAATTTTTAATTTGGCTACTTTAATGAATTTTAAATATTTTAAATAAGTATTTTAAAAAATAGCAATGAAAAGTACGTTTGAATCGATGTTTGAAAATGAATATAATTATTCTAATTATAAACAAGGCCTGAAATGGTGCGGTAGTTTCAAAATTTCAATTCAAACTTTGACTGACTGTACCGTGTGCAAAATAAAACGGATTTTAGTGAAACCAAAAATATTAAAATCTATTAGTGAATATCTTTCTAACGAATCTGAAAAATCGAAGTTTCATAGCGGGAAGCAAAAGTTATGGCCAAATGAATTTTCAGAAGGGTCGCTATAGATATTATATAGCCCGCGAAAATGGCCATTTTGCAAACGACCTCAGAATTCAATGAAACTAGTTTTGTTGGATCCGGGATGTGAAATTATTGCTATGTTTCAAATTTCATAATTTTTGAAGTTAGTAGGTGAGCGTGGCAAAGGAAAATGTGTTTGTTCGATTTATGTTAAATCGGATCGACCAGAAAATGACCATTTTTCAAACGGTCTCAGAATTCGACAAAACTAGTTTTGTTGGGACCGTATCGTCAAAATATAGCTAGATTTATTTTTCGGGAATTTTTAAAATCAGTCTGGTGCCCCGGCAAATTAAAATGTACGTTTAAATAAAATATTGAATGTTTTATATTTTAATTCCAAGGAGAACATACTGAAACAGTCAAATGGGCTTACAAAACATATCCCATTGTGTTCGAAATGGGGGTATTTGGCTAGGGACGACAGTCATTGGGATTAGACTGGAGTTCGTATGAGACAAGGGGTATTTTAAAATTTTAAAAATATATAAAAAAATAAAAAAATCTGATTGGCCGTTCATTTCTCTCTCCCCGACATCCGATTAAAGGCGGAAACCCCTTCAATCCCTCCTATCCATTTTCTGGCCAAACCACTTCGATTCATACCTCCATCCTGTTGGGGATTTTGTAGAGCTCGTCAAGATCTTCAAATCCATACCAAGTTTGGATTTTTTCATTGAGTAATTTGTGAGAACCGACGTCACAAAGTCGCAGTGTTCATCGCGCCGCCGCCGCCTGGTCAGCTCGAGTTCGCCGCCTCCCCCATCGACCCACGTGCCTCTCCTCCCTCTTCCTCGTGGTGAAGACTGATCGACGAATCGCTGCATGGATTTTGTAACAACCCGGAAAATCTAAACCAGTTTGAAAATTTTTAATTTGGCTATTTTAGTGGATTTGAAATATTTAAAATAAATATTTTAAATAATAACGACGAAAAGTGTGCTTAAATCAATGTTTGAGAATAAATATAATTATTTCTAATTATAAACCAGGCCTGAAATGGCGTGGTAGTTTCAAAATTTGAATTCGAACTTTGACTGACTGTACCAGGTGCAAAACAAAACGGATTTTAGTGAAACCAAAAATATGTAAATCTGCTAGTGAATATATTTCTAACGGATCTGAAAAATCAAAGTTTCGTAATTGGAAGCAAAAGTTATGGCCAAATGAATTTTCATAAAGGTCGCTATAGAGTTTATATAGCCCGTGAAAATGGCCATTTTGCAAACGACCTCAGAATTCGACGAAACCACTTTTGTCGGATTCGAGATGTCAAATTATTGCTAGGCTTTAAGTTTCATAATTTTTGAAGCTAGTATGTGAGCGTGGCAAAGGTAAATGTGTTTGGTCGATTTCTATTAAATTGGATCGACCAGAAAGGGCCCATTTATCAAACGGTCTCAGAATTCGACGAAACTAGTTTTGTTGGGACCGTATCATCAAAACATAGCTAGATTTATTTTCCGTGAATTTTTAGAATCAGTATGTGGCCCCAGCAAATTGAAATGTACGTTTAAATTAAATATTGAATGTTTTATATTTTAATTTGAAGGAAAACTGACTGAAACAGTCGAATGGGCCTATGAAACATATCCCATTGTGTTCAGAATGGGGGTATTTGGTTGGGGACGACAGTCATTGGGTTTGGATTGGAGTTAGTATGTGGAGAAGGGTATTTTCGAATTTTTAAAAATATATAAATATAAAAAATATCATTGGTCGGTTATGTTTCTCTCTCCCCGTAATTGAAGTCGACGCACAACGGAAATTCACTCTTTCCTTCCTCCCTCGATTGCGCCTCCTACAAGCAAAATCAGTCCCTCCTCCAGTTGAAGATTTTGAAGAGCTCGAGATGAGCTTCAAATCCATGTAGGGATTGGATTTTTTCGTTCAACATTCAAGGAGAATCGAGCTCGGGAAGTTTGGACGTTCAACACGCCGCCGCACCCTCCTCCGACCGTCGAACTGACTTACTCCCCCCGGCGGCTGAGCGCCCTCCATCCCCCTTCGACACTGCATAGCCCAATCGTCTTCAAGCTTCACGGATTTCTAGTAAAATCGAAATCTGGTTTTGAACCTTTCAGTTGAGGTACGGACAAATATAATTAAACTATATTATAGCACTTTAAAGCGCTACGGTTTTTGATTTCACTGTAAAAATCATATCTTTTTCGTTTGTTGACGAAATTCAGTGAAACAAGAGACAGTGGACTAGTGTGGACGTCTTCTACAATCTAACGCTATTTTTCCGAGCCTCCCGCTATTTTTGGTGGAGTGGAAACCAATGTGAGATTTCTGAATTATAAACGATATGGAAAACGACGATGTATAAAGTATATAGTCGATGTATGAGTTATATAAGCATTGTACACCTTATGTATAAGCGTTGTATAAGTTGTACGTTCGATGTATAAGTTATATATGCGTTGTAAAAATTATATATGTGTTGAAGTGAAGTGGAATATACTTATATATATATACGCCCCTCGTCCACAAACCATGGACGATATTTATTGGTTGTGATTGGTGTGAAAATTAGTTGATAGCGAATGGTTGATTAGAATTGTTTGTGGTTGAGATTGATTGATTGTGGTTGAAAAATACCCGTTTGTGGTTGAGAATTATTTGGTTGAAACCATATACGATTAGTTTGTGGAAAAGAAAAAAATATACATGCAGCCTGCGTAAGAACTAGATGCATGAAATCCCCATTGTTAAAAGCTGCGAGGCTTTAAGGTAGAGCGAGGAGCCGTACTAAGGACGACCCCGGTTTTAACTACCCTGCCATTATGCTGTCAAAATTTTGAATAATATTCACGTGTTAGAATTATTTTCATGTATTAAAACTATATTCGTGTGTTGAATAGAAATTCATGAGTTGAATAGAAATTCATGTGTTGAACGACATTCATGTTTTGAAATCAATTGTTTTATAATAAAAATCATATTTTTATCATCTATATGAAATATATAAAATAGTCGTATTTTGAAATAAATTGTTTTATAATAAAAATCATATTTTTATCATCTATATGAACTATATAAAATAGTCGTGTTTTGAAATAAATTGTTTTATAATAAAAATCATATTTTTATCATCTATATGAACTATATAAAATAGTCGTGTTTTGAAATAAATTGTTTTATAATAAAAATCATATTTTTATCATATATATGAACTATATAAAATAATCGTGTTTTGAAATAAATTGTTTTACATTAAAAATCACATTTTTATTATATACATGAATTATTAAAAATAGTGAAGTGTCGAAATAAATGTCTGTTGGATAAAAATATCATTTTTATCAAATGTATGAAAAGAATATGGTTTTGAAATCGAAGAATCGATTATATATATATATATATATATATAACTAAAATATATCAAATAACGAAGCTGTAGTTCGTGTTTTGAAACCGTGATTTCAAACGATTAGTGCGGGAGATCCGACCATCTGATCTTCCCGAAACCAAAACTGTTGGGTTCGCTTTGGAAATATCTTTCCAACGACACCAACTTTGTGAAGATCCAACGGTTGGATTTTATGGAATGTTTGATTCAAATCTGAAGAAAAACAATGCCAGAATCGATTATATATATATATATATAAAATTAAATTAAATCGAATAACGACGCTGCAGTTTGTATTTTGAAATCGAAACTTCAAATGAGTGTACCAGGCGATCCGACTGTCGGATTTTCCCAAAACTGGAACGATTGGATTCGTTTTGAAAAGATCATTCTAATGATATAAAATTTGTGAAGATCCAAAGGTTAGATTTTCAGATATGTGTAAATCAAATCTGAAGAAAAACAGCGCCACGACCGCGTTATGGCCTGAAGCATCGTTTGAATAAATTGGCTACTTTTAAATAAATAAAAATAGCGATAAATCATTATAAAATATTATAAACGATATGGAATGTGAAATTTAGAAACTAACTGAAGGTTAGCTAAGTCGAATGATTTCCTTGGTTTTGATCTGATGTTGGTTTCATCCTTTGGGGTTAATATTTGGGAAATTGTTCTCTTACTAATTTACGGTTAGTGACCAATGAAATGGAATAAGGCGTATGTTGTGTTTGTGTAGCACTTGTTAATTATATACGCGAGTTGCTCAGAAAGACCGGGTTTATCCCATTCTGAATAACTGAATCGACGATAAGAAGTCGATGATGAAGAAGGTGGTTGAAGACCGAAGATATTCACCTCAGTTGGATGATAACTGATGTACTGATTGGGAGGCATCCTGAAATATGGATAATAAGTGGTGATCGTCCAGATGTACGTGGAGATCGTTGGATATGCGAGGTATATAGTGCCTCCGGTTTCGTTCAAACCCAGAATGGACTTGTAAATGGACTGTGTGTCTGACATTGGAATTCATTCTGTGTGATTGATAGCCATCAGTTGCATGGTGTGAATTGCCTGTGTGGCATGCTAAGATGCAGTGATCAAGGCTTCTGTTGAAAAGCAAAGTCTTGTGGTGGATGATCAAAGCACCGCCTTTGTGGCGTAGCTTTGTGTATAACGTGAATTCGCGAGCCTCACACCCCTGTATGAACAAAAAACGGGAGAGGACCTCAGGGAGGGCATGCGTTTCCTTCTAGCTAGAGGTGGTGTCAGTGCTTAAAACCGGCTGACAATTATACTATTTTTTCACCTATGTGGTTTTTGTTGTTGCGAGGCGCCTCAGATATATCGGTGACTATGTGAAGCCGATGGAGTCATTCTGTGAAGACCCGCAACTTCCCCGTAAAGGAAAGCGTCGGATAGTTCGAGAACAAACCACAGCAGAACGCATACAGAAGAACGTTTCATTGTATATATAACAACAATGCATCAGATTACAAGAATATACAGAGTAAAAATGAATATTACACAGAAATATCAGAGATTTAAATTACATTTAAATACATAGCAGCGGAAAATAATACAATACACAACTAGAAGAGATATACGGATACAAAGCTTTCCGGATATCATTCCAGCTGTAAACCAGGATCCTGTGAATATAAATCTGCAAAACCAAAACTACTAGCTGCCCGTGTCAAAATAAGGGCACCCAGAGTTTAGGTTAAAACAATAAACTCCAGGTCAGTCATGTGACTGGTGTGAGAACTAAAACAGTTATTAATTCTTTATTTTAAATCATTAGGTAAATCAAGGGACCACGCCGTATAACACGGAACGGGTTTCCTCCCAAGAATACCAGTGCATAAAACAACAGCGCAATGCTAAATAAAGAAGAATGAAGCTGTTATAAGACCCAGGTCCCATCACACAATGCAACGCAGCCGAGGATAGGGTTTTCCCTTATAACAGCCAAAGAATGCTTGATACGTTTAAAACAAATCTTTTGATACTATTATAAGTGCATAGTGTATAAAACACTTCAAATCATAAGTATCAATCATAGGCGGCATGAATGCCCCATACCACTATGTCGCCATATATAGGTTATACAATCAAAATCGCAAAGTCACGTATTTGGAAATTGGATTTCCGTCTATGAACCGAGGCTAGGGTCAAGATCCTTAACCGATTCGAGACTGCCTAACCCGAGTCTCAGGCAAGCGCGCAGGCAAGCCTTGGATCGTCAGGGCCGGTCCACACGGAGTGGATTAAAATGCCTGAGCACTACGTTTCGCCGCCCTTTGGGGCGTAAGCGAGCCAACTAAATGACTCCATCGGTTCGAGAACGACCGATCAATCCGAGGCGCCTCGCAACAGCAACAACAACATAAGTCAAACTCGTCAGGGCGTGTAAAACCACTGACGCCACTTCTAGCTAGGAGGAAACGCAGGCCCTCCCTGAGGTCCGTCTCCCGTTTTTGGTTCATACCTGGTGTGAAACACGCGAGGTAAACGTTACACAAAGCTACGCCACAAAGGCCGTGCTTTGATCATCAACCACAAGACTTTGCTTTTCAACAGAAGCCTTGATCATTTGCATCTTAGCATGCCACACAGGCAAACCATCCTATGCAACCGATATCAGTCACACAGAATGAAATCCGATGTCAGACACACAGTCCATTTACAAGTCCGTCCTGGGTCTGAACGAAACCGGAGGCACCTAGTACCCCGCATATCCATCGATCTCCAAGTACGTCTGGACGATCACTAACTGTTTCCATCTTCTTGGGTGTACAGCCCAATCAAGATCATCAGTTATCACCCAAACGACGTGAAGACCTCCGGTCTTCGACCATCGTCTTCATCTTCGACTTATCGTCGTCTCAGTTATTCAGAATGGGATAAACCCGGTCTTTCCGAATAACTCGCGTATATGTTTTAAATAAGTGTTACACAAACACAACATACGCCTCATTCCAATTCATTAGTCACTAACCGTAAATTAATCAAGAGAATAATTCCCCAAATATTAACCCCGAAGGCCGAAACCAACATCAGATCAATATCCAGAAAACCATTCTGCTTGGCTAACCGCCAGTTAGTTTCTAAATTTCACATTCAAATCTAATTAAAGATTCATTAAAACTCCACTTAGTTTTAATCTGTGACTGGGTTAAAGAATCAGTGTCATTTAAAACACGGTTCACGATAAACCCAAAGTCACATCCCATTAATTATCGGGTTAAAGAACAAGTGTTATTTAAAACACTGTTCACGATAAACCCAAAAATCAATATCCATTCAATTCCAATTAAATATTATTTAATTGGTACACTTCATTAAATCTAAATCAAAAGATTTAATCTTTTCTCAACTGGGTTCAAGAACAGTGTTAGTGAAGACACCATTCACGACAAACCCAAATCACATTCATTAATTATCGGGTTAAAGAACAAGTGTTATTTAAAACACTGTTCACGACAAACCCAAAAATCAATACCAATTCAATTCCAATTAAATATCATTTAATTGGTACACTTCATTAAATCTAAATAAAAAGATTTAATCTTTTCTCAACTGGGTTCAAGAACAGTGTTAGTGAAGACACCATTCACGACAAACCCAAATCACATTCGATATTCAATTCCAATTAAATATTATTTAATTGGTACACTTCATTAAATCTAAATAAAAAGATTTAATCTTTTCTCAACTGGGTTCAAGAACAGTGTTAGTGAAGACACCATTCACGACAAACCCAAATCACATTCGATATACAATACAAGGCTCTGAATAGAAAATATATCAGCTTATATTCAATATCGAATTCTACGACTAACAAATGTCGTATTGGAAATAACGATATCAATATATATCTTTCAAATTTCCATAACAACACCTGTATAATCACGAATTCCAACATCGAAATATTCCGAAGACAATTTCGATTCAAATCCACTCCAATGCAATCATTGGAAATTTTGGTTATTTTCAAAACCATTTCAAATTCAATTTATTTATTTAAAAATAAATAGAATTATAATTCTAGTTCAAAACTAGTTCATTTCGATAAAAATCTATTTTTATCTTTTCAAATATGGAGTTTTTCATCCCGAATCTTCACAAATCATTTCTTATGATTTTACACAAATTATTACTATTTTTAATAATTTTATCAAGGCCTGTACAGTCGATTTCCATCAATGGCCATCGAACTGCACTTACAGCGACCTTTTTCGAATTTGATTTGGACATAATTCCAAATCCAACCGTTAGATTTCAAATTTCTAATATTCATTAGAAAGCTCTTTTCGATACGAACCCAACGGTTCCGGTTTTAGGAGAATCCGACGGTCGGATCTCCCGTAATGTCCGTTTGAAATAAATGGTCGAAATTCGCGAACTGCCGCGGCGCGGCGCGTTCTATTCAGGCCATTATATTATATATATAATATATATAATATATATTTCGTCGATTTCTATTTAAAATGAATTATATAAATAGTTTTAAATTCGTTTCAAAAGCAATTTCAACTTCCTTTTCAATTCAAATCAAAATTGAATTCTTCTTTATAAATTCGTTTCAAAATTCATTTCTATTCAATTCAAATTTCAATTCAATTTGAATTCATTTCAATTCGTTTTCAATTCAATTTGAATTCGTTTTCAATTCAATTCGAAATCGTTTTCAATTCAATTCATTTCGAAATCGTTTTCAATTCAATTCATTTCGAAATCGTTTTCAATTCAATTCATTTCGAAATCGTTTTCAATTCAATTCATTTCGAAATCGTTTTCAATTCAATTCATTTCGAAATCGTTTTCAATTCAATTCATTTCGAAATCGTTTTCAATTCAATTCATTTCAAAATATTTCAATTCAATTCATTTCGAAATCGTTTTCAATTCAATTCATTTCGAAATCGTTTTCAATTCAATTCATTTCGAAATCGTTTTCAATTCAATTCATTTCGAAATCGTTTTCAATTCAATTCATTTCGAAATCGTTTTCGAGATTACTTTTCAATATTCATTTTAAAATGAATAAAATCGATATAAATATCGTTTACGTCAAAATGGCGTCAATCTAATCAACACGGCTTCATAAATTTCTATTTTCAAATATTCTATTTCAAATATTTCTATTATCAAAATATTTGTTATCATCAAAATATTCTTTATTTTCACGATTGGAATGAGGCCCAATCAATTACCATATAAAATTAATTATATGGATTTTCATACAACACATGAATATAATAACATTGAAAATAATCAACCATCAACCAAAGTGCACTACACTGTATAAGCATCCAATATAGACATTTAACGCTTATAGCAGCTTGTCAATCAATCGATCGACATATTTAATCAATCAGGATGAGTGAACTTCAAATTTCATCCTAACACCCGTGTGGGGTTTCAAACAATCAAACACATATTTTATTTGTGCAGTTAGGCGATGTGTAAAATTTATCGACCCAATCAACGTCATTCAAATAGGTGTACATAAACAAACCGTCTGGTTTGTAAATGAATATTTATTTATTCACATTCACGTTAAAAATTATATTTTTAACGATAACACATTTTATTTTAACATATGAATTTCTATTCAGTTCATTCGTTAAATAAAACGCTATTTTTATTTTTCTAACTTATTTTAGAAAATTTCGGCGGCATAACGGCACGATACTAGAAACGGGACAAGGCCTAGCCTTATCCCCGGTCTAGTGAAGGCCCACGCCATTCACTCATCAATCAAATCAATTTCATTTTGCAAACCACAAAATTTGGAGTAAGGGTCTAACCTAGCCTTACTCCTACGCCTTATAACGGCGCACGTCTAATCCTAACCAATTTATCGATTCGATTTTTCACACCACAAACCACATTCAAACCAATATCGCAATCAATCACCAAACAGTCAAACAAACAAGTCCATGGTCTGTGGACGGTTGTGTCGGGTGCTACTAAGCACCGTCTGCATCCTAGTATAAATATATATCTAGAAAAGAAATAGAAAGGTGAGAAATCCTCACTTATAGCTATCCTAGCTCCACGGCTCTTCCTTTGCAGAAGTCTTCGTCGTTTCGCCTTATTGTCACCTTCGTTGTCCGCTTTCACTACATATGTAAAAATCCCATTTTTACTTCGCTATTCAATATATAAAAATCGAATTTTTATTTCAAAGTTCAATATATAAAAATCGAATTTTTATTTCAAAGTTCAATATATAAAAATCGAATTTTTATTTCAAAGTTCAATATATAAAAATCGAATTTTTATTTCAAAGTTCAATATATAAAAATCGAATTTTTATTTCAAAGTTCAATATATAAAAATCGAATTTTTATTTCAAAGTTCAATATATAAAAATCGAATTTTTATTTCAAAGTTCAATATATAAAAATCGAATTTTTATTTCAAAGTTCAATATATAAAAATCGAATTTTTATTTCAAAGTTGAATTCATTTTTAAAGTTCAAACCTTTTTTCTAAAAAAAACAGTTTTTACTTTTAAAATCAGTTTTACTTTTGTTAAAAATCAGTTTTTTATATCTAACATAAAATCAGTTTTTACTAACATAACAAAATCAGTATTTATAATTAACATAAAATCAGTTTTTATTAACATAACAAAATCAGTATTTTAACAGAACATAAATCAGTTTTTACTAACATAACAAAATCAGTATTTATAATTAACATAAAATCAGTTTTTATTAACATAACAAAATCAGTATTTTAACAGAACATAAATCAGTTTTGATTGCTTATAAAATCAGTTTTAAATCTATAAAATAAAAACAGAAATAAAATAGTAAATAAATAATAATAAAAAAAAAGAAAAAGAAAATGGACTTACAGAGAGAGAGGGGGGGGGGTTCGTCGGCGGTTTCGAATCTGGGGGGGGGGTCTCGTCTGCGTCGAACTGAGCAGCAGGGGGGGTTTTCACCTTCGTCGGAGCAGCTGGGGGGGGGTTTCCGTCATCGGTGGGGGATGCGGCGGCGGTGGGGGATGCGGCGGCGGTGGGCGGTCGATCTCCGAGCTCGATTGATTTTTTTTTTTTTCTTTCTTTTTCGATCCTACTGAAGTGAACAAAAAGGGGGGGCCAGCGGTTTATAAGGAGAGGGAGATTTTTTTTTTTTTTATTAATTAATTTATTTATTTTATCCTAAAGAGTTGACTTTCACATACGACCTCGAAACGAGGCCCACCGCCTATCGTCCATAGCGTTTTACCCCCATTCCGAACACAATGGGATATGTATCGCAAGCTGATTTGATTGTTACAATCAGTTTCCGTTAAATTTACATTTAAATCATTATATTGAATTTTAAACGCACATTTCAAATTACCGGGGTCACATACTAACTAGAAAAATTCTAGAAAAATACTTTCTAGCTTCGTATTGACGATACGGTCCTAACAAAACTAGTTTCGTCGAATTCTGAGACCGTTAGAAAAATGGCCAATTTCCAGTCGATTAAAATCAACTGAAACTGGTCAAACGCGTTTTCCTTTGCCACGCTCACATATTGATTCGAAAAATTATGAAATTTGGAATCTAGCAATAACTTAACATCACGGACCCAACAAAACTGGTTTCGTCGAAATCCGAGGTCGTTTGCAAAATGTCCATTTTTAAGGGCCTGAATTCCATAGCGACTATTCAGAATTTTCAACTGGACATATCTTTTGATTCCCGCTACGAACTTTTAATTTTTCGGATTCGTTGGAAACATATTCACTATTAGATTCCATTATTTTTGGTTTCACTAAAATCCGGATTGTTTTGCACCCGGTACATTCAATTGAAGTTTGAAATCGAATTATCGAACTACCGCGCCATTTTCAATTCTATTTATAATTATATATAAATATTTATATTCTAACGACGTCGCGTATAATATATACGTTTGAATTATATTCAAAATAAATTTCTCGTCGATATTATTTAAAATAATCTATTTTAAATATCAAAATTCGCTAAAATTGCCAAAATAAAAATTTTAAACTGGCCCAGAATTTACGGGTTGTTACAATCTCCCCCACTTAAAACTTTTCGTCCCCGAAAAGGAACAAAGTCGAAAGTGGTTTGATTAATCAACTCTACGTTCGATCTGGCTTCCATTCTCTAACCTTTCAGTTTCTGAGAATTTTCAAAATTTCAAAAATTTGGCTAACACCCTAAATTTTCGAAAATTTTTGCCATAACCTCCCCTGCACCGGGAGCATCGGGGAATTTCAAATAGCTTCCCCGGTCCTTCAGATCTCAAAAAGAAAAAGAAAAAGCCAAGCGGCTAGCCAATAGGCTCACAAAATCATCATCACCCAAACAAAACAGGAAATTATGTAATAAACATGTACCTATTTGTCGGGCAAACAAATTTTATTCTCTGCTCTAGCCTCCTTGCTATGACCTGTTCAATGTAAGTACAAGTATATGCAAGCAAATGCGACCAATTTCAATACAGTTCAATATTCGGTTCAATTAGGCTAAATGGCTAAAAATTAGCAAACAAATAAACAAACAACACAAACATCAATCAATTAGTGAATTAGAGTTTCAAATTCATAATTTGATATATATACAAAAAAACATGTTTTGATGCCAAATCACAACAATGTATTCTAGCTATATATAAGTTTTGGTTCTCACACCAGCCTAATGGAAATATATAGAAAATCACACCTTCGAAACTCGAACATGAATACTGATGATGTCATGACAATCATCAGTACCATCTCCGGGCGACTAGAATGTGATTCCATATCTATCCAGTATATTAAAAATTTGAATATACGTTTGCAAGGCGTATATGCAAATTCTTTATATACTGAATTGTCCACATTCAAATAAATAAATAATCAAATACGTAGAAGTGATTTAAATTTTCAAAATAAAAATTGTTTTCATTTGAAAAATATACTCTTCACACTCGTTCTAGGATACTACTGATCCCATCTCTAACGAGTCATTCTAATTGGATATTACTAACCCAATATCTGATGAATTCTTTCGTATGGTTCTAATGTGTCTTGTTCTCTGAGCTTTGTAAACCAAAGCTCTGATACCACGTGTGAAGACCCAAATCACATTCGATATACAATACAAGGCTCTGAATAGAAAATATATCAGCTTATATTCAATATCGAATTCTACGACTAACAAATGTCGTATTGGAAATAACGATATCAATATATATCTTTCAAATTTCCATAACAACACCTGTATAATCACGAATTCCAACATCGAAATATTCCGAAGACAATTTCGATTCAAATCCACTCCAATGCAATCATTGGAAATTTTGGTTATTTTCAAAACCATTTCAAATTCAATTTATTTATTTAAAAATAAATAGAATTATAATTCTAGTTCAAAACTAGTTCATTTCGATAAAAATCTATTTTTATCTTTTCAAATATGGAGTTTTTCATCCCGAATCTTCACAAATCATTTCTTATGATTTTACACAAATTATTACTATTTTTAATAATTTTATCAAGGCCTGTACAGTCGATTTCCATCAATGGCCATCGAACTGCACTTACAGCGACCTTTTTCGAATTTGATTTGGACATAATTCCAAATCCAACCGTTAGATTTCAAATTTCTAATATTCATTAGAAAGCTCTTTTCGATACGAACCCAACGGTTCCGGTTTTAGGAGAATCCGACGGTCGGATCTCCCGTAATGTCCGTTTGAAATAAATGGTCGAAATTCGCGAACTGCCGCGGCGCGGCGCGTTCTATTCAGGCCATTATATTATATATATAATATATATAATATATATTTCGTCGATTTCTATTTAAAACGAATTATATAAATAGTTTTAAATTCGTTTCAAAAGCAATTTCAACTTCCTTTTCAATTCAAATCAAAATTGAATTCTTCTTTATAAATTCGTTTCAAAATTCATTTCTATTCAATTCAAATTTCAATTCAATTTGAATTCATTTCAATTCGTTTTCAATTCAATTTGAATTCGTTTTCAATTCAATTCGAAATCGTTTTCAATTCAATTCATTTCGAAATCGTTTTCAATTCAATTCATTTCGAAATCGTTTTCAATTCAATTCATTTCGAAATCGTTTTCAATTCAATTCATTTCGAAATCGTTTTCAATTCAATTCATTTCGAAATCGTTTTCAATTCAATTCATTTCAAAATATTTCAATTCAATTCATTTCGAAATCGTTTTCAATTCAATTCATTTCGAAATCGTTTTCAATTCAATTCATTTCGAAATCGTTTTCAATTCAATTCATTTCGAAATCGTTTTCAATTCAATTCATTTCGAAATCGTTTTCGAGATTACTTTTCAATATTCATTTTAAAATGAATAAAATCGATATAAATATCGTTTACGTCAAAATGGCGTCAATCTAATCAACACGGCTTCATAAATTTCTATTTTCAAATATTCTATTTCAAATATTTCTATTATCAAAATATTTGTTATCATCAAAATATTCTTTATTTTCACGATTGGAATGAGGCCCAATCAATTACCATATAAAATTAATTATATGGATTTTCATACAACACATGAATATAATAACATTGAAAATAATCAACCATCAACCAAAGTGCACTACACTGTATAAGCATCCAATATAGACATTTAACGCTTATAGCAGCTTGTCAATCAATCGATCGACATATTTAATCAATCAGGATGAGTGAACTTCAAATTTCATCCTAACACCCGTGTGGGGTTTCAAACAATCAAACACATATTTTATTTGTGCAGTTAGGCGATGTGTAAAATTTATCGACCCAATCAACGTCATTCAAATAGGTGTACATAAACAAACCGTCTGGTTTGTAAATGAATATTTATTTATTCACATTCACGTTAAAAATTATATTTTTAACGATAACACATTTTATTTTAACATATGAATTTCTATTCAGTTCATTCGTTAAATAAAACGCTATTTTTATTTTTCTAACTTATTTTAGAAAATTTCGGCGGCATAACGGCACGATACTAGAAACGGGACAAGGCCTAGCCTTATCCCCGGTCTAGTGAAGGCCCACGCCATTCACTCATCAATCAAATCAATTTCATTTTGCAAACCACAAAATTTGGAGTAAGGGTCTAACCTAGCCTTACTCCTACGCCTTATAACGGCGCACGTCTAATCCTAACCAATTTATCGATTCGATTTTTCACACCACAAACCACATTCAAACCAATATCGCAATCAATCACCAAACAGTCAAACAAACAAGTCCATGGTCTGTGGACGGTTGTGTCGGGTGCTACTAAGCACCGTCTGCATCCTAGTATAAATATATATCTAGAAAAGAAATAGAAAGGTGAGAAATCCTCACTTATAGCTATCCTAGCTCCACGGCTCTTCCTTTGCAGAAGTCTTCGTCGTTTCGCCTTATTGTCACCTTCGTTGTCCGCTTTCACTACATATGTAAAAATCCCATTTTTACTTCGCTATTCAATATATAAAAATCGAATTTTTATTTCAAAGTTCAATATATAAAAATCGAATTTTTATTTCAAAGTTCAATATATAAAAATCGAATTTTTATTTCAAAGTTCAATATATAAAAATCGAATTTTTATTTCAAAGTTCAATATATAAAAATCGAATTTTTATTTCAAAGTTCAATATATAAAAATCGAATTTTTATTTCAAAGTTCAATATATAAAAATCGAATTTTTATTTCAAAGTTCAATATATAAAAATCGAATTTTTATTTCAAAGTTCAATATATAAAAATCGAATTTTTATTTCAAAGTTGAATTCATTTTTAAAGTTCAAACCTTTTTTCTAAAAAAAACAGTTTTTACTTTTAAAATCAGTTTTACTTTTGTTAAAAATCAGTTTTTTATATCTAACATAAAATCAGTTTTTACTAACATAACAAAATCAGTATTTATAATTAACATAAAATCAGTTTTTATTAACATAACAAAATCAGTATTTTAACAGAACATAAATCAGTTTTTACTAACATAACAAAATCAGTATTTATAATTAACATAAAATCAGTTTTTATTAACATAACAAAATCAGTATTTTAACAGAACATAAATCAGTTTTGATTGCTTATAAAATCAGTTTTAAATCTATAAAATAAAAACAGAAATAAAATAGTAAATAAATAATAATAAAAAAAAAGAAAAAGAAAATGGACTTACAGAGAGAGGGGGGGGGGTTCGTCGGCGGTTTCGAATCTGGGGGGGGGGGGGGTCTCGTCTGCGTCGAACTGAGCAGCAGGGGGGGTTTTCACCTTCGTCGGAGCAGCTGGGGGGGGGGGGTTTCCGTCATCGGTGGGGGATGCGGCGGCGGTGGGGGATGCGGTGGGCGGTCGATCTCCGAGCTCGATTGATTTTTTTTTTTTTTTCTTTCTTTTTCGATCCTACTGAAGTGAACAAAAAGGGGGGGCCAGCGGTTTATAAGGAGAGGGAGATTATTTTTTTTTTTTATTAATTAATTTATTTTATCCTAAAGAGTTGACTTTCACATACGACCTCGAAACGAGGCCCACCGCCTATCGTCCATAGCGTTTTACCCCCATTCCGAACACAATGGGATATGTATCGCAAGCTGATTTGATTGTTACAATCAGTTTCCGTTAAATTTACATTTAAATCATTATATTGAATTTTAAACGCACATTTCAAATTACCGGGGTCACATACTAACTAGAAAAATTCTAGAAAAATACTTTCTAGCTTCGTATTGACGATACGGTCCTAACAAAACTAGTTTCGTCGAATTCTGAGACCGTTAGAAAAATGGCCAATTTCCAGTCGATTAAAATCAACTGAAACTGGTCAAACGCGTTTTCCTTTGCCACGCTCACATATTGATTCGAAAAATTATGAAATTTGGAATCTAGCAATAACTTAACATCACGGACCCAACAAAACTGGTTTCGTCGAAATCCGAGGTCGTTTGCAAAATGTCCATTTTTAAGGGCCTGAATTCCATAGCGACTATTCAGAATTTTCAACTGGACATATCTTTTGATTCCCGCTACGAACTTTTAATTTTTCGGATTCGTTGGAAACATATTCACTATTAGATTCCATTATTTTTGGTTTCACTAAAATCCGGATTGTTTTGCACCCGGTACATTCAATTGAAGTTTGAAATCGAATTATCGAACTACCGCGCCATTTTCAATTCTATTTATAATTATATATAAATATTTATATTCTAACGACGTCGCGTATAATATATACGTTTGAATTATATTCAAAATAAATTTCTCGTCGATATTATTTAAAATAATCTATTTTAAATATCAAAATTCGCTAAAATTGCCAAAATAAAAATTTTAAACTGGCCCAGAATTTACGGGTTGTTACACATTCGTTGGCTCATTTACACCCCAAAGGGTGGGAAAACGCAGTGTTCAGGCATTTTAATCCACATCGGTGGACCGGCCCTATCGCTCCAAGGGTCACTTGAACTTTGATCCTGAGGCTCGGGCTAGAGAGTCTCGAAGTCGGTAAGGACTATCTTTTGCCTTGTTTCATGATGGAAATCCAATTTCCAAATACGTGACTGTGCGGTTTTGATTGTATACCTATATATGGCGACATGATATATGATACCCATGCCGTCTATAATTGATAGTTATGTTTGAAATTGTTTTTTAAACCTACAAACACTAGTAATAATATCAAATTCTTTTGTTTTATTCGTCTCAAGCATATTTTGGCCATTATAAGGTAAAAACTCTATCCTCCGGTTTGCGTTGCATTGTGTGATGAGAACTGAGTCTTATAATGGCTTCATTTTTATAAAAAGCATTGCGATGTTTAAAAGATTGACTTGTTTCATGGCACTGGCAATCCAATGGAGTAAACCCGTTCCACGAAAGTGGCGTGGTCCTGTGATTAGCCATATTATAAAATGTGATAAGTAGATTTCTCATACCAGTCCCATGACTGACTCGTAGTTTGTTTCACTTGCAAACTCGGGTGCCCCGTTTTTTACACGGGCAGCCTTGTATTCAGGTTTTAGCAGGCTCTTTCTGGATAGCTGGAGCTGAAGATGGATTCTATCATTTATCTCTTTTTATGCTATTCAGCTCCTATTGTACATATTATGTTTTGTTTTCCACTGTAGAGATTTATGTATAGCTGAACTGTGTTTGTACTAAGTATGATCCTGTATACTGTGTAACTCTGATGATTATGTTTACCCAATGTATTATTTGTGCATTATATTGTGTATTTATTTGTTTCTGTTCTGCTATTATCTATTTATGTGTTATATTCCAAAGATTACCCTTGCCACCGTCAGTACGGGGTTTTGGGTCGTCACAACGTGGTATCAGAGCTTTGGTTAAGCTTAGTGCTGGAATATAACATATGAACGAACTCGTCAGAAATAGAACCAGTAGTGTTCTAGGACGAATAACTCATTACAGATAGGATCAGTAATATCCTAGTATGAGCATATCAGAATGGAATACACCCCGATAGACACATTAACATTCAAGTATATGTTTCTATGTCTTAAAATATCTTTTCTGTTGACCTGACACTTGATCTACTATTTGCAGAAGTACTAAAAAATGAGTGTTAGAAACAGAAGGAATGCAAAACCAGATATCGGGGACCTATTAATTAAGTATCGAAATATGGGTGGAATACCGTTCTCGGGCGAAGAATCTATTATGAAAACACAAGCTTGGATTCGTTCTGCTGAGAAAATCTTCGACGGTTTAAAGCTGAGAAATGACCAGAAAAGATTACTGACATATTGGGCACTCAAAGAAGAAGCCTTGTTCTGGTGGGATTCGATTATTAAGGATAGTCCAGAAGGTGATATCACCTGGGATAGATTCAAAGTGATTTTCCTGGAAAGATTTACTCCTCCTGAAGCAACTAAGTTGTTATGTGATGAATTCTCTTATCTGATACAAGAAGATATAAATATCGCAGAATATCATAAGAAATTCAATGAACTTTCTCACTTTGCCCCTCATCTAATTCAAAATCCGAAGAGGAAGAATCTGAGATTTATCAACGGGCTTCAAAGAAAGTACCAAAGTAAAGTTATGGGGCATGTGAAGCTTCCTTTTTCAGAAATGATATACATGGCTTACCAGTATGAGGATCTCGACAAGAAAGGTATGTTGCGCTACGAAGAGGAAGCCTGTTCTAGTGATAAAGGGGAGTCTGAAACTGATATTCCTGAGGCCAGTACGATGTCTGTGGTCAGTAAGAAGCCCAGTGCCAAGAGGAAAAGGGCTAAATCTGAGAAGGAACCAGTAACGACAGCTGTATGCTCTAACTGCAATAAGCAAGGACATTTCTCGATAAGATGCAGAGCTTTAAAGAAACAAGAGAAGTTTCAAGAAAACATAAAGTGTAATCGATGCCATCAGTCGGGTCATCTTTCAAAGGCCTGCCCACTATTCAGAAAACCTGAAGCAGTACATGTAAATGAAGTGGCAGAAGTGCCTGCATCTTCGTCTGGTGAGGAAAGGTCTGATGTTTTGGAAGGCACGCTTAATGTCAAAAATATTCCAGTTAAAGTACTGTTTGATGCAGGTACGTCGCGAAGCTTTATTGCAAAGAATGCAGTTAAGAAGTTGGATTTAAATCTGAAAAACCTCAAAGAACCCATCACTGTCCATAATCCGGTTGGGAGTTCCCTTGGTCTTTCTTGGATTTATGGGGTGCCTGTCTCTTTTTCCTGTTATAAGTTCCCTACCATCTCGATCGTCATGAATTTTACTGAATTTGATCTTATTTTGGGATTAGATCGATTAACCAAATACGAGGCTGAGGTTAAATGCACCGAGAGAGTTGTTAAGGCAAAGGCCCAATCAGGGAATTATATAACCATACCATGTGAAGGTCCGAATTCAAATAGAAAAGACTTCTGGGCAGCTTTGGATGTTTCTCCTGCTCAAATAGAAAATATCCCAGTAGTCACAGAGAATGTTCCCGACCTCATAAAAGATATACCTGTCGTCAAGAATTATGCGGATGTGTTCGAAGAAGTTGTTAGCTTACCTCCGCAGAGGGAAATTGATTTCAAAATTGCTTTAATCCCGAATGCAAGGCCAGTAGTTCACACTATTCGAAGAATGACCTTGAAAGAGAAAGAGGAATTAGACAATCAAACTCGATAGCTTGTATGGAAGGGTCTGACCAGTCCTAGTTTCTCTGATTGGGGAGCAGCAGTGGTGTTTGTCCCAAAGTCTGACGGTACTCTACGACTATGTGTGCATTATCGTGACTTAAATAAGCAGACAATAAAGAATAAATATCCATTGTCGCGAATCGATGATTTATTAGATCGTCTGAATGGAGCACAAGTATTTTAAAGGATGGACCTAGCTACACGTTTCCATCTGCTTCGTAATGCCGAAGAGTGTGTTCCTATGACAACATTCAAAGGTCCAGACTTATTCTATGAGTGGTTAGTAATGTCGTTCAGCTTATGTAACGCTCCAGCTTACTTCGTCGATTTAATGAATAGAGTGTTCAGAGGGGTCCTGAATAAGTTTGTTCTGGTTTTTATTGATGATATTCTAATCTTCTCTAAGTCAAAAGCCGAACATGAAAAACATTTGGAGCAAGTTCTATAAATTCTGAGGAATGTATTGAAAGCCAAACTGTCCAAATGTATATTCTGGCAAGATGAAGTAAAGTTTCTTGGCCATGTCGTATCAAAAGAGGGAATTGCTGTGGATCCAAGCAAAATCACCGCTATTCAAAATTGGAAATAGCTTAGTACTCCCACAGAAGTCCGAAGTTTTCATGGATTGGCTAGTTCTTACCGGAAGTTCATTAAAGATTTTTCGAAGATATCTAGTCAATTAACAAAGCTTACAAAGAAGCACTCAAAATTCAAGTGGACTCCAGAATGTGAGGAGGCTTTTGAGAAGCTAAAGTTAAGATTAACAACGGCTCTAGTGTTAACGATTACCGACGGCAATCAGGACTTGAAAGTCTGGACAGATACCTCTAGAGAAGGCCTTGGTGCAATATTAATGCAAAGAGGTCAAGTGGTTGCTTATGCTAGACGTCAGCTGAAACCGCACGAGAAAAACTACGTCACTCATGATCTTGAGTTATTGGCTATCGTAATTACTTTGAAAATCTGGAGACATTATCTTTTGGGTGAGAAATTTGAACTGTTTACAGATCACCAGTCGCTAAAATATCTGTTCAACCAGAAAGACTTGAATCTGAGGCAGCAACGTTGGCTAGAGTTCCTTGCAGCATACGATTTTGAGATTCTGTACACTACAGGGAAAGCCAATGTCGTGGCCGATGCGTTAAGTCGAAAGAATGTAATGATCGCCAGTTTTATTATTGCGACTTCATTGATTGATAAAATATCTGCTCTTCAGAAGGATGATAACTTCATTCAAAGGATCAGAGAAAGAATACAGAAAGGCGAACGCTTGAGTTTCTAGATTGATAACCAAGGGATTCTAAGGCTAAAGGGTCGAATTTGTGTTCCTAACATCCCTGAGCTCCGAAAGGAAGTGCTGGATGAATGCCACAAGTCAAAACTTAGTATCCATCCGGAAGTGAGCAAAATGTATAATGACATCAAATGCACTTTCTGGTGGAGGTCGATGAAGAGAGACATTTCTTTATATGTTAGCCGATGCTCTACTTGCCAACTAGTCAAAAGCGACCAACAGAAGCTAGCGGATTGTTGCAACCGCTGAACGTTCCAGGTTGGAAGTGGGAACATATTTCCATGGACTTCATAGATGGTTTGCCCAGAACCAGGAAAGGAAATGACAGTATTTGGGTGATTGTAAACCGCTTCACGAAGACCTCTTCACGAAGACCGCCCATTTCATACCTGTCAAATCTAACAGAACTGCTCAGAGTCTAGCGCAGATTTATTTCAAGGAAATTGTTAGGCAGCACAGAGTGCCGATCAGTATAGTTAGTGATAGAGATCCAATATTCATTAGCAAATTCTGGGAGGCATTTCAAGTAGAACTGGGAACGAAGTTGAACTTGAGCATCGCTTATTATCCTCAAACAGATGGTCAGACTGAGAGGGTGAATCGTATTTTAGAAGATCTATTGCGGGCTTGTGTACTTGACTTTGGTGGATCATGGGAAGACCATTTACATTTGGCTGAGTTCTCATTTAACAACAGCAACCAAGCGAGCCTGACCATGTCACCATTCGAAGCATTGTATGGTAGACCATGCCGATTTCCTGCTTGTTGGGTCGAACCTGGCAATATGCTTGTATTGGGACCTAATATGATCCGCAAAGCTGCCGACAAAGTCGATTTCGTTAAGAAACGATTACTCGCCACTCAAAGCCGACAGAAGAGCTATGTTGATTCGAGAAGAAGGGATTTGGCTTTTCATGTTGGTGATTATGTGTATCTAAGTGTTTATCCGATGAGAGGAGTGATTCGATTTGGCAAAACTGGGAAATTGGCGCCCAGATTTATTGGTCCATTCCCTATTCTTGAAAGGATTGGAACCCTCGCTTATAGAATTCAATTGCTGATTGGTTGCCTGGAGTGCATGATGTATTTCATGTATCTCAACTTCGAAAGCATGTTCATGACCCAAACTTGGTTGTGGAAGAGGCCGCACAACAGGATATTGAAATTACTCCAGAATTGGCTATGAGAAGAGAGCCGCTAAAGATTATCAGCAAAGAAACCAAGGAACTGAGGAACAAGAAGGTTCACTTAGTCAAAGTGCAATGGAGTGGTGATCCGCGAGATTGTACTTGGGAAATAGAGGAAAGCATTAAGAAAGCCTATCCTAAGTGCAGGGTGGATATCTCTGATTGACTCTGGGGCAAGGTACGTTTACCATACTTTGCATTACCATTTTGTTCTCTACTTTGTTGTTATTTTCTTTTCATGGATGTGAACTTTTAATTCTATAGTCTGATTATTTTAAAAAAGAGTGTTTGAATCAATTTGTATGTTTTTGAAAAGTTAAAAACAAATTGCTTGTTGTTTGTGTTGTGTGATAGTGGATTTGATTTGTTAAATTATTAGAATGATAGTTAATTAAATCACGTATTGAACTGATTTAAAAGTAGATAGAAATATATATATGTGTGCATTATGTATGTTTGAACAGGTAAATGGATTAGCTGTTGAGTAAAGAATTTATTTGCTTGCCCGACAAATAGGCAAACCTTAATGAGTTGGATGCGAAATATTATTATATCAACTCCTGTGAATGTCATTGGATGCAGAGTGCTGGTTGTTCTGTGTGTAATAATAAATGTCTCCATAGGATAGTAACAATTAATTTTGAACTACACTACATGGCATACTTCTTGAAGATAGCCATACTTCATCATATACCACATAACCATTTGAAGCTTGTGTGATGAGGTTGAAGATTAACCATACGAGCGAGAGGCTTGTATGGCGATGACTATGTATTACAGGTTGAACTGATGACTAATATGGAACATATAAAATGTAATGGTAAATTGTCAGATTAATAAAAAAAACCCCACATGGGTCTAGGGATGACAATAAACACGTCTATCTGGTCATCAAGGCACAAAAACTATTTATAGGGTGACGAAAATTTATTCTCTGGAGTTATGATCTATATACACTCCCCTGTGGACACCGGAATATATCACTATAAATATGTGCATGCTTATAAGGATTTATTGGGTACCTAATACGGCCCAATAAATTTCCAAACCCCTCCCCATACAAAGGAGGTTATGGCGAAATTTTTCGAAAATTTAGGGTGTTTGCCAAATTTTTGAAGAATTAGAAAATTCTCAGAAATTGAAAAGTTGGAGAATGGAAGCTAGTTTGAAAGTAGAGTTGATTAATCAAACCACTTTCGACTTTGCTCCTTTTCAGGGATGAAAAGTTTTAAGTGGGGGAGATTGTAACAACCCGGAAAATCTGAACCAATTTGAAATTTTTTAATTTGTCTATTTTAGTGGATTTTAAATATTTAAAATAAATATTTTAAATAATAATGATGAAAAGTGTGCTTAAATCGATGTTTGAGAATAAATATAATTATTTCTAATTATAAACAGGGCCTGAAATGGCGCGGTAGTTTCAAAATTTGAATTTGAACTTTGACTGACTGTACCGGGTGCAAAACAAAATGGATTTTAGTGAAACCAAAAATATTTAAATCTGTTAGTGAATATCTTTCTAAAGAATCTGAAAAATCGAAGTTTCGTAGTGGGAAGCAAAAGTTATGGCAAATGAATTTTCAGAAAGGTCGTTTTGGAGTTTATATAGCCCGTGAAAATGGCCATTTTGCAAACGACCTCAGAATTCGACGAAACCACTTTTGTTGGATCCGGGATGTCAAATTATTGCTAGGTTTGAAATTTCATAATTTTTGAAGCTAGTATGTGAGCGCGGAAAAGGAAAATGTGTTTGGTCGATTTCTATAAAATTGGATCGTTTGGTCGATTTCTATTAAATTGGATCGACCAGAAAGGGGCCATTTTTCAAATGGTCTCAGAATTCGATGAAACTAGTTTTGTTGGGACCGTATGGTCAAAACATAGCTAGATTTATTTTTCAGGAATTTTTAGAATCAGTATGTGGCCCCAGCAAATTGAAATGTACGTTCAAATTAAATATTGAATGTTTTATATTTTAATTTGAAGGAAAACTGACTGAAAAAGTCGAATGGGCCTACGAAACATATCCCATTGTGTTCAGAATGGGGGTATTTGGCTAGGGACGACATTCATTGGGTTTGGATTGGAATTAGTGTGTGGAGAGGGGTATTTTCGAATTTTAAAAAATATATAAATATAAAAATATATCATTGGTCGGTTATGTTTCTCTCTCCCTATAATCGAAGTCGACGAACGGCGGAAATACACTCTTTCCTTCGTCCCTCGATTACGCCTCCTACAAGTAAAATCAGTCCCTCCTCCAATTGAAGATTTTGAAGAGCTCGAGATGAGCTTCAAATCCATGTAGGGATTGGATTTTTTTCGTTCAGCATTCAAGGAGAATCGAGCTTGGGAAATTTGGACATTCAACCCGCCGCCGCACCCTCCTCCGATCGTCGAACTGACCAACTCCCCCCGGCGCCTGAGCGCCCTCCGTCCCCCTTCGACACTACATAGCCCGATCGTCTTCAAGCTTCACGTATTTGGAGTAAAATCGAAACCTAGTTTCGAACCTTTCTGCTGAGGTACGACCAAATATAATTAAACTATATTATAACACTTTAAAATGCTACGGTTTTTGATTTCACTGTAAAAATCATATCTTTTTCGTTTGTTGACGAAATTCAGTGAAACAAGAGGCAGTGGACTAGTGTGGACGTCTTCTACATTCTAGAAGAGGCAGGAGATTTTTCTGAGCCTCCCGCTATTTTTGGTGGAGTGGAACCCAATGTGAGATTTCTGAATTATAAACGATATGGAAAACGACGATGTATAAATTATATAGTCGATGTATGAGTTATATAAGCGTTGTACACCTCATGTATAAGCGTTGTATAAGTTGTACGTTCGATATATAAGTTATATATGCGTTGCAAAAATTATATATGTGTTGAAGTGAAGTGGAATATACTTATATATATATATATATACGCCCCTCGTCCACGAACCATGGACGATATATATTGGTTGTGATTGGTGTGAAAATTGGTTGATAGCGAATGGTTGATTAGAATTGTTTGTGGTTGAAAAATACCCGTTTATGGTTGAGAATTATTTGGTTGAAACCACATAGGATTATTCAGTGGAAAAGAAAAAGAATATACATGCCGCCTGCGTGCGAACTAGATGCATGAAATCCCCATTGTCAAAAGCTGCGAGGCTTTAAGGTAGAGCGAGGAGCCGTACTAGGGACGACCCCGGTTTTAACTACCCTGCCGTTATGCTGCCGAAATTTTGAATATTATTCATGTGTTAGAATTATTTTCATGTGTTGAAACTATATTCGTGTGTTAAATAGAAATTCATGTGTTGAATAGAAATTCATGCATTGAACGACATTCATGTTTTGAAATAAATTGTTTTATAATAAAAATCATAATTTTATCATCTATATGAACTATGTAAAATAGTCATGTTTTGAAATAAATTGTTTTATAATAAAAATCATATTTTTATCACCTATATGAACTATATAAAATAGTCATGTTATGAAATAAATTGTTTTATAATAAAAACCATATTTTTATCATCTATATGAACTATATAAAAAAGTCGTGTTTTGAAATAAATTGTTTTGTAATAAAAATCATATTTTTATCATCTATATGAACTATATAAAATAGTCGTGTTTTGAAATATTTTTTTTTACGTTAAAAATCACATTTTTATTATATACATGAATTGTTAAAAATAGTGAAGTGTCGAAATAAATGTCTGTTGGATAAAAATATCATTTTTATCAAATGTATGAAAAGAATATGGTTTTGAAATCGAAGAATCGATTATATTTATATATATATATATAAATATAAATATAATTAAAATATATCGAATAACGAAGCTGTAGTTCATGTTTTGAAACCGTGATTTCAAACGATTAGTGCGGGAGATTTGACCATCTGATTTTCCCGAAACCAAAACCGTTGGGTTCGCCTTGGAAATATCTTTCCAACGACACCATCTTTGTGAAGATCCAACAGTTGGATTGTCTGGAATGTTTAATTCAAATCTAAAGAAAAATAGCATCAGAATCGATTATATATATATATATATAATTAAATTAAATCGAATAAGGACGCTACAGTTCATATTTTGAAATCGAAACTTCAAACGAGTGTACCGGGAGATCCGTCCGTCGGATTTTCCCAAAACTGGAACCGTTGGATTCATTTTGAAAAGATCTTTCTAATAATATAAAATTTGTGAAGATCCAACAGTTAGATTTTCAGATATGTGTAAATCAAATATGAAGAAAAATAGTGCCACGGCCGCGTTATGGCCTGAAGCGTCGTTTGAATAAATGGGCTATTTTTAAATAAATAAAAACAACGATAAATCATTATAAAATATTATAAACAATATGGAATGTGAAATTTAGAAACTAACTGAAGGTTAGCTAAGTCGAATGGTTTCCTGGGTTTTGATCTGATGTTGGTTTCGGCCTTCGGGGTTAATATTTGGGAAATCGTTCTCTTACTAATTTACGGTTAGTGAATAATGAATTGGAATAAGGTGTATGTTGTGTTTGTGTAGCACTTGTTAATTATATATGCGAGTTGCTCAGAAAGACCGGGTTTATCCCATTCTGAATAACTAAATCGACGATAAGAAGTCGATGATGAAGACGGTGGTTGAAGACCGGAGATCTTCAACTTGGTTGGATGATAACTGATGTCTTGATTGGGAGGCATCCCGAAATATGGATAATGAGTGGTGATCGTCCAGATGTACATGGAGATCGATGGATATGCGAGGTATATAGTGCCTCCAGTTTCGTTCAGACCCAGAACGGACTTGTAAATGGGCTGTGTGTCTGACATTGGAATTCATTCTATGTGATTGATAGCCATCAGTTGCATGGTGTGAATTGCCTGTGTGGCATGCTAAGATGCAGTGATCAAGGCTTCTGTTGAAAAGCAAAGTCTTGTGGTGGATGATCAAAGCACCGCCTGTGTGGCATAGCTTTGTGTATAACGTGAATTCACGAGCCTCACACCCCGGTATGAACCAGAAACGAGAGAGGACCTTAGGGAGGGCATGCGTTTCCTTCTAGCTAGAGGTGGTGTCAGTGCTTAAAACCGGCTGACATTTATACTAATTTTCACCTATGTGGTTGTTGCTGTTGCGAGGCGCCTCAGATATATCAGTGACTACGTGAAGCCGATGGAGTCATTCGTTGGCTCATTTACGCCCCAAAGGGTGGGTAAACGCAGTGTTCAGGCATTTTAATCCACATCGGTGGACCGACCCTGTCGCTCCAAGGGTCACTCGAGCTCTGATCCTGAGGCTCGGGCTAGAGAGTCTCGAAGTCGGTACTTTTGCCTTGGTTCATGACGGAAATCCAATTTCCAAATACGTGACTGTGCGGTTTTGATTGTATACTTATATATGGCGACATGATATATGGTACCCTTGCCGTCTATAATTGATAGTTATGATTGAAATTGTTTTTGAAACCTATAAACACTAGTAATAATATCAAATTCTTTTGTTTTATTCGTATCAAGCATATTTTGGCCATTATAAGGTAAAAACTCTATCCTCCAGTTTGCGTTGCATTGTGTGATGGGAACTGAGTCTTATAATGGCTTCATTTTTATAAAAAGCATTGCGATGTTTAAAAGATTAACTTGTTTTAAAGCACTGGCAATCCAATGGAGTAAACCCGTTCCGTGAAAGTGGCGTGGTCCTGTGATTAGCCATATTATAAAATGTGATAAGTAGATTTCTCATACCAGTTCCATGACTGACTCGTAGTTTGTTTCACTTGCAAACTCGGGTGCCCCTTTTTCTACACGGGCAGCCTTGTATTCAGGTTTTAGCAGGCTCTTTCTGGATAGATGGAGCTGAAAATGGATTCTATCATTTATCTCTTTTTATGATGTTCATCTCTTATTGTACATATTATGTTTTGTTTTCCGCTGTAGACATTTATGTATAGCTGAACTGTATTTGTACTAAGTATTATCCTGTATACTATGTAACTCTGATGATTATGTTTATCCAGTGTATTATTTGTGCATTATTTGGAGTATTTATTTAATTCTGTTCTGCTATTATCTGTTTATGTGTTATATTCCAAAGATTACCCTTGCCACCTTCAGTTATTTGTGCATTATTTGGAATATTTATTTATTTCTGTTCTGCTATTACCTGTTTATGTGTTATATTCCAAAGATTACCCTTGCCACCTTTAGTACGGGGTTTGAGGTCGTCACAGATTTGCTGAAAATCGAAAACCTAGTTTTGAACAACATTAGAAAGGTACGACCTTTATTTATTTAAAACAGTTTTAACACTTTAAAACCGTAACTTCTAAAAATCATATCTTTTTCATTTGTTGACGAAATTCAGTGAAACAAGAGACAGTGGACTCGTGTGGATGCCTTCTACATTCTAGAAGAGACCGGATATTTTTCTGAGCCTTCTGCAATTTTTATTGGAGTGGAACCCAATTTGAGATTTCTGAATTATAAACGATATGGTATCAACGATGAATAAATTATATAGTCGAAGTATGAGTTATATAAGCGTTGTACACCACATGTATAAGCGTTGTATAAGTTGTATGTTCGATGTATAAGTTATATATGCGTTGTAAAAATGATATATGCGTTGAAATAAATTGAAGTGATATTGAAATGAAATCGAAATATAGTTATATACGTATATATATATATATATATATACACTCCCCTCGTCCACAGACCATGGACGATAAATGTAGGTTGTGATATTGTTTGGATTATTGGTTGATGTGAAAATTTGGTGAATATCATGAATGGTTGATTTGAAATGATTGATTGTGGTTGAAATCCCAATAGGATTTGTATATGGGAAAATTCATCTGCGTATGAACTAGATATTGAAAATCCCCATTGTCAAAAGCTGCGAGGCTTTAAGGTAGAGCGAGGAGCTGTACTAGGGACGGTCCCGGTTTTAACTACCCTGTCGTTATGCTGCCGAAATTTTCTGAAATATTTTTGTGTTTGATTTATATTCATGTGTTGAATGTTGAGATTAAAGTCATGTGTTGAGTGTTGAAATAAAATTCATGTGTTGAATAAAAATTCATGTGTTGAAATAAATTCATGTGTTGAATGGAGTTCGTGTATTGAATAAATTCTTTGAAAGATAAAAATAACATTTTTACCTTATATATAAACTATATAAAATAATCGTGTTTTGAAATAAATTGTTTTGCAATAAAAATAACATTTTTATTATATATAAAAACTATATAAAATAATCGTGTTTTGAAATAAATTGTCTTGCAATTAAAATCACATTTTTATTATATATATATAAACTACAGAAAATATTCATGTGTTGAATGTTGAAATAAAATTCATGTGTTGAATAGAAATTCCTGTGTGGGAATAAAATAAATAAAATTCATGTGTTGAATAGAAATTCCTTTGTGGAAATAAAATAAACGAAATTCATGTGTTGAAATAAATATCTGTTGGATAAAAATATCATTTTATCAAATATGTGAAGTATAAATGGTTTTGAAGTCGAAGAATCGATTATATATATATATATATATATAATTAAAATATATCGAATAATGAAGATGCAGTTCGTGTTTTGAAACCGTGATTTCAAACGATTAGTGCGGGAGATCCGACCATCGGATTTCCCCGAAAACCGAAACCGTTGGGTTCGCTTTGGAAATATCTTTCCAACGATACCCATTTTGTGAAAATCCAACGGTTGGATTGTCTGGAATGTTTAATTCAAATCTGAAGAAAAACAGCGCCAGAATCGATTATATATATATAATTAAATTAAATCGAATAACGACGCTGCAGTTCGTATTTTGAAATCGAAACTTCAAACGAGTGTACCGGGTGATCCGACCGTCGGATTTTCCCAAAACTGAAACCGTTGGATTCGTTTTGAAAAGATCTTTCTAATGATATAAAATTTGTGAAGATCCAACGGTTAGATTTTCAGATATGTGTAAATCAAATCTGAAGAAAAACAGCGCCACAGCCGCGTTATGGCCTGAAGCGTCGTTTGAATAAATTTGCTACTTTTAAATAAATAAAAATAGCGATAAATCGTTATAAAATATTATAAACGATATGGAATGGAAATAAACTGAATTTACCCGGTTTAGTGTATATTTGATGGTTGAATGTGTTTTGGCATGAGTTGTTGTCGAATAATTTAACCATTGAAATGAATTGATTTAAATTCTAAATATACGTGAATTATTTGAAAAGGCCGAGTTAAATCTCATTTCAAATAATTGATCGGCGATAAGAAGTCGATGATGAAGACGGTGGTTGAAGAATGGATATCTTTACCTCGGTTGGATGGTAACTGATGTGTTGATTGGGAGGCATCCCGAAATATAGATAATAAGTGGTGATCGTCCAGACGTACGTGGAGATCGATGGGTATGCGAGGTATATAGTGCCTCTGGTTTCGCTCAGACCTAGAACGAACTTGCAAATGGACTGTGTGTCCGACATTGGATTTTGTTCAGTGCTGATTGATCTCTATTAAATATATATCTGTTTGGTGGCGGAGAATTTATTCTCTTGCTTAACGCCCTTCTCTGAGACGTACGAGCTCAGAGGTTATATATCGACAAAAATTAGTCGCATAGCGTGAATTGCCTGTGTGGCATGCCTAAGTGGCAGATGATCCAGGCTTCTGTTGAAAAGCAAAGTCTTGTGGTTGATGATCAAAGCACGGCCTGTGTGGCATAGCTTTGTGTATAACATGAATTCGCGAGCCTCACACCCCGGAATGAGCCAGAAACGGGAGAGGACCTCAGGGAGGACATGCGTTTCTTTCTAGCTAGCGGTGGTACCCATGTCGTCTATGATTGGTACTTATGATTTGAAATTGTTTTTGAAACATATGAACACTAGTAATAATATCAAATGCTTTTGTTTTATTCGTATCAAGCATATTTTGGCCATTATAAGGTAAAACTCTATCCTCCAGTTTGCGTTGCATTGTGTGATGGGAACTGAGTCTTATAATGGCTTCATTTTTATAAAAAGCATTGTGATGTTTGAAAGATTTACTTGTTTTACAGCACTGGCAATCCAATGGAGTAAACCCGTTCCACGAAAGTGGAGTGGTCCTGTGATTAGCTATATTATAAAATGTGTTAAATAGATTTCTCATACCAGTCCCATGACTGACTTGTAGTTTGTTTCACTTGCAAACTCGGGTGCCCCTCTTTCTACATGGGCAACCTTGCATTCAGGTTTTAGCAGGCTCTTTCTGGATAGCTGGAGCTGAAGACGGATTCTATCATTTATCTCTTTTTATGCTGTTCAGCTCCTGTTGTACATATTATGTTTGTTTTCCGCTGTAGACATTTATGTATAGCTGAACTATATTTTGTACTAAGTATGATCCTGTATACTGTGTAACGCTGATGATTATGTTTATCCAGTATATTCTATTGTACATTATCTGGTGTATTTTTTTAATTCTGTTCTGCTATTATCTGTTTATGTGTTATATTCCAAAGATTACCCTTGCCACCATCGTACGGGGTTTTGGGGTCGTCACAGTTACGGTGGTATTAGAGCTAAAGGTTAAGTGATTACCTTGGCTCTGTGGCGTAACTCAATAGAGATGGGATCAGTAATATCCTAGACTGAGTTTGAGTGTATATATACGAGAGAGCATATTTTTAGATTGATTAAAAGTGTTTTATATTGTGGAGTTTTATTGGTTGAGTGGCTTACGAGTTCTGGTCGATAGTGGGGCACCACAAAGTCGATAGGGATTTCTAAACACTTGAATACGATGAACCAACATAGTATGTTTTAAAAAGTGGGTAAATGAAATAATTTTACCTAAATTATATTTTGACATAAAAATATATATTAGAATTATTATATTTGATATGTTGGTTATTATTATAATCGAATATGATTATAATTGCAATGGTTATACATATAACCAATTAGAATTCATGTAAGTGAAATATATCAAATCAGATGGGTTAAATCTGGAATTAAGTCAGAATTTGGAATTAAAATTGCTGAAAATTAGAGAAGTGTTGCAAATGAATTTTGGATTAAATATAAGGAATTTTAAGTTCCTGGGAAAATTTGAAAATGTTTTTCAAGCATGGTGTAGAATATTTTGAAGTGATTTCAAAATGGAGTGTTTTAAAATGGTTTTGAAAAGTGATATAGCATTGAAATCACTTTGGTCGCTGGAAAATAATTTCGATGATGATCCGGACATCATCGGTGTTCATTTTTGTGTTTCTAAGTGACGGATTACTACCAAAGATTTTGTTTTTGAATTATTTTGAGAAAAACAAGTTGTTTGAAATTCAGAAAGGAATATTTGAATTTGAGAAAAGTGAAGTTGTTTAAAAACCCCAGGAAGAGATAGTTTTAAAAACAAGTAAATAGGATGAAGTTGCAATGATGGAAATTAGAATTTAACTAAACTAAATAAGATTGAATTGGATTAGATATAATCTGGAATGGTATCAGATTGTTGAGTAAGAATTTGGAATTGAGGTTTGAACTTGAGTTGAAAAGGATTTGGCTAGGGTATAAGCAAAAGATTAGAATTTGAGGATAAACTGAGCGGAGATCAATTCAGAATACATTTGTATTTGCTGAAGTGATAGCAAATAAAAGAGATAGAGTTGAATGCCCGACAAATAGGTACAAGTTTATATTATATACGAGTTTGAGATTTATTGTAATGTCCCATATTTTTGGTATTTAATATTTACTTTACTTTAGTTTATTATTTTAAATATTTTATTTGGAATATTAATTGATTTTAATATTAAATCCGTTTATTAAAAACGAAGTATGAACATTATATATTTATATAATTATAATTCAAGCTCGAAATGGAGCGGTAGTTCGTAATATTTAGTTTTGAACTTCAACCGAATATACAGAATCCGTTTTAAGCTGGATTTCTATGAAATAAGAAACGTTGGAATCTTGTTTATAATAATTTTCTAATGAAAGAGAAAAATCCAGATTTTGTGTTATAGATTGTTAGTTATGACTAAATTAAATTTTAAAATAGTCGCTATGGAAATCGTTATTAAAATATAACGTTTATTTCACTACAAGAAAAACTACAATTAGTTACATTTATTAGTAGCGTTTGTTTTGTGAATGCATCCAATATTGTTTTTACTTTTGTTTTCTACTGGGGCTTAGTTACATTTTATTCTAATTTTCCTGAAATATTGGCGCTCGGGCTTGTAACTTTTATTTTTCAACCTGTTCCCTCCATACTTACATTTTCCGCCTTCCGTAAAATTTTCTTCCCTCACTTCAACTTCCTTCTCCTTCTCGATTTCCGCCATTGTACGTTTTCCTTAACAAAATTTCCTCCTTCAAATCAGATCCACAGCTCTGCACGTTTTTCCTTCGATAATATCATTTTGTTTCCTTTTATCGTAGTCCATCCCCTTTGCTCTCAGGATTTTCTTTTGAACGGCTGATTCAAGGTACGTAAATTGTTTTTTGATTTTCAATTTGAAATAGTGCATTCATGACATCTTTAATTTGAAATAGTTTACAAAGCTTACTTATGTGGTTTTTTAGGTTAAAATTAGTTGAGGCTTTTTGCAATAATAAATCGTGTTTTTCAGTAACAATGATGGGTGAATAGGGAAATTTTCTTCTGATTTTTGTGCGTGTTTTAGTGTTGCAGCAATTTGAAAGGAGATATTGCTATTTTTGTTTAAGGCAAAGTAAGAATTGATCCCAATTTAAACTTGATTAACAAAACAATGACAAATTCTACAGCCAACAAATATTGATGTTTCGAAATCAAGAGGCTACATCATGCACAAGAATTGGAATTAGCTATATGCAACGATTCGTTAGCTAAAAGATTATTACAGCAACAAATCATCAATTTATAAAATAAACATGTGGCAACGGGGCTTTGGTGATGTTGGTTACAAACATAACGCCACCAGCATCTATATTGGATTGCGAATTCAGTTTAGCTGATTTTGGGAGGTACAAGAGAAACTTTTTTGATTCTCCTTACTACATTACCAGCTTTCTTTGTTTGTAATCCCCTGCCGAACACAAAAACTTTAGTTTAATAAAAAAATGAAGAGAGAACCATTAAAAAATGTAAGGATGTTGACAAAAGCAGCATCCGATAAGGAAATGGTGCTGCTCTGGTATAGATCCATTATTAACAGACTTTTGTAGCTAGTTGCAAGAAGCGATCAACAATGGTGAGATCTCGACCATGCCTTTGCTTTTCCTACAAACATTTCAGTGCTCCAAAAAATAGAGATTAATTTTTACCATGATCGAACTTGGATCCAAAGCGCAAAAGGAGAAAAGGCAACCAGAAAACAATGGAAGGAGATATAGCGTACAGGAGATCCTCGACCATTTCCGTAACTTTCGTTTGGTCTCCTTCATCATCACAGCTTTCGGGCATTCAATGTTAGAATGTAACAATCCGCTACTTTTAACAGCTTCATCGGTTATTTTAGATAAAAATTCAGTAAGTTTATCTTCTTGAATTATATTTTCAGATTAACTGTCCAAATTTGCTTGAATTTTTGTTAATGGTGATGATAATGCATCTTGAGGTAGATTTGGTTCCTTTTTTACATCTATATACTTATGCATACAATACCGTGTAACACCCCTAAGTCCCACATCGTAGAAGCCTGTGTGAAGTGGGTACTTATATAGTAGATCCCATCTCTTACTAACACCGAGACCTAGTGATGGAAAACCCTACACCTGAGAGGTGGCAAAGTAGGGGCAATATCGGTGTAAGTAGGGAGGTTGGCTCAGCCTGTGTGGCAACGCTATGTGTTGGCAGATCTCGAAACTTAGCCGAGGCTTTTTGAGGAACAAAACCCCACACCTATACGGTGGCTAAGTTGGGGACAATATCTTGCATCAACGGAGGTGTGAGCTGTTACAGTGGTATCAGAGCCAATACCCAGCCGGAATTGTGGCTCCTGTGTGGACCGCAGCGCCTGGGTGAGGTGTTTGTGAGCCAACGGGGACGTTGGGCTCTGTAGGAGGGGAGAATGTAACACCCCTAAGTCCCACATCGTGGAAGCCTGTGTGAACTGGGTACTTATATAGTAGATCCCATCTCTTACTAACACCGAGGCCTAGTGATGGAAAACCCTACACCTGAGAGGTGGCAAAGTAAGGACAATATCGGTGTTAGTAGGGAGGTTGGCTCAGCCTGTGTGGCAATGCTATGTGTTGGCAGATCTCGAAACTTAGCCGAGGCCTTTTGAGGAACAAAACCCCACACCTATACGGTGGCTAAGTTGGGGACAATATCTTGCGTCAACGGAGGTGTGGGCTGTTGCATACCGTGTTAGTATTATACAAAAAAACAAGAAACATGAAAATGCAAAACAGTCCTGGTACGATAAACAACTAATAATATTACTTTTGATAGTAAATTGTTTGTTATAATTTTATCGTTCGAAATATTATCTCATGCCATGGTACCGATTACATTTTGTCTACAGAGTGTATAATGGAATATCACCATGTCTTACAGTTTTTAGTGGTAGAATGTAATTATCATTTTTTAAATTATTATTTGAATATATGTATTTTAAACGATTGTAGGTTTTGTGTGTCATTTGGGCTAAAGCGTATAAAAAGTATTTCTTCCTTTTTTAACTGTAAACATGTAAAATGTATATTTATCAAATAAATGTTCGTGGGAGTCCGAGATGCCTAAACAAAGACTTTGATAGAGGCCTCAAGACAAATTATAATATAACGAGTTCGTTAATCATATCTAATTGACATATTTATCAATAGAGGATATGTACATTTCATTAAAATTTAACTCGCTCTAAATACATTTATTCGAATTTATAATATAACGAGTAGAAGAAATTCTATGTGCTTGTAAAGTTGAATTTTCCAAAACGGATTAAAATACCATCATAATTTTTTTTTGCTATGATGAACATTACACAACTTTCTTGTTTAGCTTTGGATGTTATAGTTTGACCAATGATTTCCTGTTCATTTGACGTTCTTTTTGAAATTGTAGATTTATCTGACCAAGTGAACAGTGTTGTGGAAAATACGCTTAAAGTAACCAGGTAAGTTTCACCAGTTATTACCGTATCTAATTGATATAAACCATTTAGTTGATATGTTTATGCTATGATTAAAAAATAATCATGAGTGTTGCCATTAAATCATGTTAGCAAGTCCTAGTATCGATTATAGTTAGCATCTGTAAAAGTGAACCATTTTCTTTACATTATGCAGTGAAATTAGCCAAAATGGAGTAGAGATATGCGAAGAGATATAGGGATGCTGGCAGTCTGAGTGTTCAAAAAGCCAAATGCTTAGTTAAGAAAAGCAGCGTTTTCAAAAGGCTGGATTGTCTGCTTTAGAGATGTTCATCACTACTGATTGATTCCAAAGCCACAGTTCTTTGATCAAACTTTACTTTTCTAAGATAGGTAGTTCCTCAGATATTTGAATCGATTTTATAGTAATTTATTAATCCATTCCATGCTCAAACTGTAAGTTTCATATTAACTACTTTATCATGTGGATGCTCTTATGTAGGAGTAAGAAACTGAGTCACTGCTCTGAGTTTAATTTAGTCTGATGCTATTTGCATTTAGGAGTTACAAGAACAGAGGCTGATGCAAGAAATTGAGTAGGGAACACAATTTGATCCATTTTGGTGTTGTTATTAGATAGGTTTGCATTCTTCTGATAATTTAATTTATCAACTTGAAATATATACGCACACGCATACATATATGTGTGTGTGTATGCATGTATGTATCCAAGTGTTCATATAACATATATATAATTAATAGATTTGTTTTATTAATTAATCAAGGCTGACATTGGATATAAGATTGGAAAGTTATATATAATTTTTCATTGCCACTTATTTGATGACACAAGTTTCTCAAATTATGCATTGAGCATTATACAATATTTACAATTGATAAGTAGTTAGCTTACATGTTTTGACAGTACTTAGTTCAATGGTAACCTGCAAACTTATTTTAATAATCAATTAAAAGTAGTTTCAAAATTGCTTCAAATATTTCTCTGATCGTTATTTTTGCGGCATTAGGTAGTTCTTTTAGTCAATATCTGAACACGTGTATGCACAGTTAATTTTGTCAATGCTCGATTTTAGTTAAAGTTTAGCCGTGGCATAACTCTTAAGTGTATATCCAATAACTCTTGGATTAAATTTGCTTAAATAAGAAACTAGTGTAATTGATTTGTATCTTAACCCAGGAGTTCCGGTCTATCAGCATTTGGTGATGTTTATAAATTCAAAATTTTTTTGGGAAAAGAAAGCCCCCCAAATAGTGTTGCATTGAAATATGAATTCCGTATGCCTAATTTGTATCAGTTGGCATAGTTACAGGTTAGTATACTTTAATTTTTGATAGGTGTGACTGCTCTATCCATTCAAATAACGGATTATGTATGACTACAGAGGTCCTCACTAAAAGTTAATAAAACATATTAGCTTTTGATTTGTGAATTCAGTAAATACAAAAAAAAATTAGACTATTTGAACCTCATTCGGTCCTTTGGTGTCTTTTCTAGCTTCATGCAGAAGTCATGGTCATGTTAAATTATGCGAGTGGGCAACTGAAAATCAATCTGAGAGTGGTTACGAGAACTCAGGGTTTTATGTTTTATTATCTAATATGCATGCAGAGAAAGGGAGATGGAAAGATGTCATGAAAACGAGGATGATGATGAAGCAGAGAGGCATTGTCAAACAGCCTAGGTTTAGCTGGATTGAGATCGATAGGAAAACGAATGTTTTTTTGGTAAAAGATAATAGACATGCTGAGATAAAGTGAAATTTATTATACATTGAATATTCTGAAAATGCAAATGGAGAGTCTTGTTGGTGAGTTTGATGTTTGCTTTGATGACATAGATTTGCCTTATACTTGCAGTTTCTCCTAATTTGTACTCTTGGGTTATTCTATAAGGAATTTTGAATTTACTTTTAGGCCGTCAAGCAGTTCAATGGGTGAAAAATGTAAGTCACATGCTAATTTTATTCATAGTTAAAAGATAATCAGTTGCATGTTGCACTAGATAATCAGATGCGTGAGCCAGGGAGTGGGAAGCGATGATGAGCAGGCTTGGAAGGCTCTAGATAGCTAAGACCAGGACAGGGTGGTAGGCATGACTGACAGAGTGGAGCACACTGACTGTCATAAAAATCCAGCTAGCATCAATGAGTGCCAATTGCTGAGGATAAGTGAAAAGCGTCTACAAGTTGTGATTGGCGGATGCCAACTGAAAAGTTTGTACAGGTCTGTTCTCTTACTGGCAGCTGGATGTGTTATAGTAACTAAATGCTGAAACTTTGAATTGATTTTGGTGTCATACTTATTTATCTTACAAGAGTATTGTTTCAAGCTTGCAAACTTCTCTAGAAGTTTCATGCAAAAGATTTATCATGTAATTATCAAAGACATAATAGCATATGCAAACTTTATCAGTCAATACATGGTTTATCTTATTAATCAATTATTCTTGCTATTGTTTTCATTTTCTTCTTCTTTGGTTTCAATATGTGGTTTTGATTATTTATATATTGAATATGTTAGGATTGGCAGACATGAAGACTGTTATCATTCAAACAGCAAGCAAGGGCTTATCGGTCGTTATTGCAACGACATAGACCAGGAAGCAGAGGAAGCTTGCTTACCCTCATCAGCCTGGTTACTCTTATCATAAGTCAGTTATGAAAAATGATCTTCCTGCAATGGCCAAGACTGTTGTTAACCCGGTAAATCATTTTCGACTTTTCATACTTAAATCCTTATTATGGTCAAACAATGAGGCACTGCAAGTAATCAACTAGTTCTTCAAACTACTATGGATGGTCATATGTCAAAGTTCATGGAGAAAAATTTATGCTATGTTATTATGTCATGTTGTGTAATTCAAGTAGATGAGAAGCTGCTGCTTCGGTTCTCATTTTGATGTTAAAATAACAAGTAAATCTCAACATTCAGATTTTGCTTCTAATGTGAGATTGCGACTGCTATAACTGTCGGCACCAATAATCACAACCGTCCGACCTCTCTTTGTCTTCCCCTCGCTCCCCCTCTTCCTCTCGCTACCTGTTGAGAGTAATTTTCTGCACTTGTTTTAATTAACTTCTTTGTTCTCAAATTATCATTACTGTATGTTCTTTTTGTCTTCCTCTCGCTCTCCACCTTCCTCTCGCTACCTTTTGAGAGTAATTTTCTGCATCTGCTTTCATTAACTTCTTTGTTCTCGAATTATCATTACTGTATGCTCTCTCCATGGGACTTAAATTTATAATCTGTTCAGTATTTAGATGATTTTAACAAAAAATACCTTTGTGCTACAAAATTGTTTGCTTGCTCCATGCAAGATTCTTTGCCCATTTAGGTTCGAATATAATTATGTTTTGAAAATTACCTCTATCCCCCTTAGTCATAATTATGCATTATTAAGACTAAGATATGGTACTTCTGACCATTAACTTTATTTTATAATTTGGACAACGTAAGTATCTTTTAAACATATTAAGTGGGTATCCTGTCCTGTTGAAATGGACCAAACAATGCTTGATTGGGTCGAATAATATTTTGTTTGTCAAGATATTTCCTTTTTTTAAATTATTTGTCTCATTGAACACTTTTGGAAGCTACACATATTGCTAAATTATGAATTTATTTACAACAACAATTGGACAAATGGGGTGGGCTTGATGAGGTTTCCGAGCCCATTGACAGCCAGATTGAGTTAAAATACCAATACAACGTTGACAAAGGTCTTATTTGCTAGCTTGAACTTGACGCCATGAAGGTGGAGGAGTTTATAAATGCGATCGAGGGATCCTATTGGTTTGAGTTGTTCATAGATGACTTTCCATTGTGGGTTATGTTGGAGGGACAAACAAAAATAATGAAAACAAGCATATCTTTTCACGCATAAGAATATTGTTGTCAAGTATAACGGCGAAAAGGTATTTTGTTCATTAAGACAATTTCAATTTTCGTACGTTAAATGGAACATTCATAATAACGTAGTTCAGAACTGGTCTGGCACTGGCCTAAGTTGCTAACAACAAAGTCAGTGGTCTACAGAATATACGGGTCCACCGTATTTCAAACTGCTTCGCTATGTTTACTATTGGAATTTTTATTGTATTACTATTAATCAGTTAGGTATTTTTGACTTTATTCAGTTTTATTTATATGGGCTCAATGTATTAGAAGTGCATTGTAATGTAATCTAAGGACTGAGGTCATGAGTCCCTGATTTGTCTATGAGGAACCAATTTAATTGTATAAGTTCATGTAATGATTTCTTCTGTATGATAGGGCCTTGCGGCCCTTTCTGATGAATGTTAATAAACTTTCCATTGGAAAAAAAATGTTACATAATTTACCAGGAATAAAGTTCTTATTATAGCCGAAGAGCTTATACCTTTTATTATATCGTGTGATTTAACATTAGTGGTTTTCTTGATGTTGAAGTGCCAAGGGAGAATGGAGGAGTTTCTTTGAATAAAAAAGTCAATAAATTGCTAGAGCAGGTGACGATATAAAAGGGAGGAGCATGTGAATAAATGCTAACTGAAGCAAACTCACAAAGAAAAGAGCTAGTAAGGAAAATCTGACTGTGTTATTTCAATTTTCAAATATCAATAGCTTACAAGCATTTTGATCCTTTATGCAGCCATCACATTTACAAATCATCCTAGGTTACATGTAATGACGCGGAATTTTCGACCCAGAAAATCAACATAAATACACTGTCAATTTCTCGAGCATCAAAAATACCGGAACATTAATAGAAAGAATTTAGAGGGTGAGAAAGAAAAGATTGAACTAATAGAATAGAAGAAGAAGAAGAACACACTGAACAGAATCAGAGTAAAACACGAAACTCACAGCGGAACAAATCAAATGTATTATATAGCATAACTTTGAATACAAAACTGTATTGTATATACATACCATTATCAGAGTACAATACATCTTATCACAGCGGAAATAATCTCTAAATACTAAGGGTGGAGCCTTCTGCTTCGTGCTCCTCCAAGTGAAATCTGCAAAGCCTGAAACACTTGACTGCCCGTACAAATTTGGGCACCCAAGAGTTTAGGGAAAACAAAACAAAATAAACTCTGGGTCAGTCATGGGACTGGTGTGAGTAAATTCTAACCATACGGTTTTACTTTGAAGAAAATCCTTTTGAAACAAAAGGATAATAGTAAGACCAGCCCACACATAAACATGGACGGTTTTTACCTTACTATGACCCAAATTACTTTGATATCAAAAACAGTGATATTATGATAATGTCTAACCAAATAATTTTCCAAGTAGCAGAACGCTTGCATCTCACATTCCACATATATATAGTATAAAATCATAAACCGCAGGGCGCTTATTGGAGAATGGATTCCAACAGACAAGATATGGGAGCACCTTCTGAATAGTGTACTCTAGAGGGGATACACTCAGGGTTCAACAAGAACGTCTTGCAACCCGGCCACACATGACCGCCCACTCATTTAGCTTGAGTGTCGCGAATATATTATCACCACGGTTGTAGGCCATCCAACCGTCATCCGAAGATACAGAATCGAAAAGAAGTATAAATATGAATTTTCTCTAGATCGGTGACAATACACCCTGCTTGGGGATGACCCAACTAGCCATGCTGCCTAGCCCAACTTCTGTCATTCTTGGTTGTGAGGCTAGAGGCTACGTCTATCTTCAGAACATCCGATCACCATTCACTTTGAATGTCACATCGTCAAATCCGTAATCACACATCGAGTACACAAATGCACACTGGGTGTAGAATAAAAAGAAGTTATCTTCTCCCCACCAACTTGGTTTATTCGTAAAATCAACGGCATGACCGTTGGAAATACTCTGTCAGACACTCGTCCATACAAGTTGTCCTGGGACTGGACAAACAAAAACACACCATTCTATAACTGGATGATCCTTGCATTTAACACCGTCTTCAATTATCTTCAGCATATCTAATTCGCAACGATTATGCCTATATGGAGTGGTTTTCGGGTAATAACCCAACCGGTCTCTCCGTATTGACAACGATGGTCAAAACACTTCGATAGTCGGTTATTTAACTATCGGAGTTAAAACAAACATTCATTCAAATGAACAACTAAACGCACACAACCATGGGCACCTTTTATTTAAAATTCGTTTTTATTATTCGAATTCCCATATCTTACCGGATATTTCTCTAATCCCGTTTTACCCTTTTCACATTCTTTGAAAACATTCCCAGTTATTTTAAACTCTTATTCTCCTATGTCCCAGAAAATATACGTTATCAACGTTCGATCCATTATTTTCACATTCTTTATTTCTATACTTGGATAATCTACTCTATTTACATTGGAAAATATTTCCAATTTCATTTTAACCTTTTAATTGGCCCCATGTTCACTTTTAAAACATTATTCCCTTTGAAATGGGAATACTATCCCTTCTTATTGAAATCTAAACACCTTGATCATATAAATCTTTATTCACGTAATAATCTCCCTTATCTTGTTTACCGAAATCTCTTTCATACTTTTCACTCCTATTCCACTTTATAAACTCTGTCTCTAAGTCAACTTCTTATCAAATCGATATCTAGTTTATAACTAAATACTGACTGCTATCCTATCAACATTTATTTGTTTCAAACTAAATGTTCATTATTCTATCAGATTATAATCCCTAAAAATAATTTATTTTTAATACTTTTGACATCGTCGAATTCTAGTTCCAAATCCTAACGGTTTAAATTCTAATCACATTTCGAACATCGAAATGCTGTCATTGTTTTCTAACATGATTCTCCAATTTCTCTTTTTAAAACTGATTCTTATATTTTCTTACGACATCGTTATTTCTCACTTTCGAATAAGTGGATTTCAACTAAACTGCTTCATTTCCTAGGAAGTGCTGCTATATATAAAAGTCATGCTTAAGTCTAATCAACAGCAGTTAATTTGTTGCTATAGTTCTAAACTTGTCATACGCTGTAATATTCCCTTTATAACTAGTCTCAACATTACACTTTATAAACTCTGTCTCTAAGTCAACTTCTTATCAAATCGATATCTAGTTTATAACTAAATACTGATTGCTATCCTATCAACATTTATTTGTTTCAAACTAAATGTTCATTATTCTATCAGATTATAATCCCTAAAAATAATTTATTTTTAATACTTTTGACATCGTCGAATTCTAGTTCCAAATCCTAACGGTTTAAATTCTAATCACATTTCGAACATCGAAATGCTGTCATTGTTTTCTAACATGATTCTCCAATTTCTCTTTCTAAAACTGATTCTTATATTTTCTTACGACATCGTTATTTCTCACTTTCGAATAAGTGGATTTCAACTAAACTGCTTCATTTCCTAGGAAGTGCTGCTATATATAAAAGTCATGCTTAAGTCTAATCAACAGCAGTTAATTTGTTGCTATAGTTCTAAACTTGTCATACGCTGTAATATTCCCTTTATAACTAGTCTCAACATTACAGTCACCCTTACCTTATCAACAGCGTTATTTTATCGCTATAGTTCAAACTTGTCATACGCTGTAATATTCTGTGTTATAACTAGTCTCGACATAACAGTTACGCTTAAGCCTAATCAACAGCGTTTATTTTATCGCTATAGTTCAAACTTGTCATACGCTGTAATATTCTATGTTATAACTAGTCTCGACATAACAGTTACGCTTAAGCCTAATCAACAGCAGTTATTTTATCGCTATAGTTCTAAACTTGCATATGCTGCCATATTCCTTTTCTACTAATCTTAACATCTATCTCCGTCACAAACTGATATCATTCCTCGATAATAGTGAAGCCGTTCAAGTTGGGGTATTCTATTTACCTCTCAGACCTTGATCGACAACGTTCTTACCTTAGAACAGATATACGTTCGTAACTCTAAACTCCTTATTACTTATAATATACATCAAATTGTATTTCCTTGTTTTATTTTGGAATATGGTTTTATAATACCACATCTATATTTTGAACTCGGTTGTTTTACGATTATTTATATTCCACATTAACTTTTCGCTTTCTCTATTCCACAGTTCTGTTGATAACTTCTTAAATAAAAAGGTAATTAAATCTCATTTATTTCTAGACTGTTTTCATTAGGTTAATTAAAGGCCAATTAATCTAACAATCATTTTCCAAATAACAGTTGATTAAATCAACTTCATTTCATCAGTAAATTCGTTAACTGATCTTAATTACTCCTCATTAGATTAATATAATTAATCTAATAATATTTCTAAAATTTTTTAACTTAAATATAATTATCCAAATACTTAATCATCGGATAATTTCTGCTTTATAAACTTATTTAAATATCAACAATCGTTTTTATTTATTTTATAAAAACGAACTCTAAAATACTGGTTTATAATAGAACTTCTATTATAAATTTAAATCTTCTTTTTAATTATAAAAATAAATTTTTAATAATTAACCTCGTTGATTTGCCTGACGGCCAATCAACTCCTTAACAAAACGATGGTTTTACGGTCGACTGTTATCACTTTCTAAATTGATATCGTTTATTGATTTATCGAAACAGATGTTGAATTTCCATTCAACATCAATATTCACATGGGGTTTTAAATATAATTCGGGTTCATACAAAACAAACAGTACATATAATTATCAAGGAATCCGGTTGGATTCCTCCAACCGGTTTCCGCATCCACAGATGTCAGTCAACACAATTTACACTAACTCTATACTAGGGAGTATTTTAAAAGATGGAATTAGTGTCCAACCGATGATGTGTGCATATGTAACGGCATATAATATTCAATCAAATTAATTGTAATCTTCCTAATCGACCATCATACAACATTCAAACAATATTAAAACATAATTAAATAATGTAAAATAGATCAGAGTTAGTGATTTTACTCACCTTGGCGCGTTATCCGTTAAATAACGATTTGCGTCACTTTCGGTCTCACCAAATTATCCCTCAGTGTAGTGCTTTACTAATACGAACCCGTCGTCGCCTGTTTCACTTTGATTGTATAAACCAGTCCACTGGTTCTCCATCCAACTATGTATACATGTGTGCCATCCCCTTCTTCGCTTAAGCGCATATTGGTACCCATGCTCCTATTTCGCAGTTTATCTTTAATTTCCTTCATTCTTTTGAACGCATGCAATTTGTCCCAACTCACCAACTTAGTAACACTTCCTTTTTCCTTTCGAATATATAAATTTACCCATTTTCTTTTTACTGGGCCTCCATTTCAAAACAAGGCCCAACGTCTACTGTTTAAACTCACCCGCCTAACGCAGTGCATTCTTCTTCACGAATAGGAAGGCCGCCACTCCCTGAATTCGAATGCCATTTCCATACTTAAATAAAATGACACGCCTCCAAACAACCGTTCTTCCTCATCGAAGATAACAGCTCATCTCACTCTTCCATGCTTTTGTATACCACCGAACCAAACTACTCAAATGTGCACCTTCCCTTGTTCATGAATACACGTGCACACTCCAGATTGACACGTTATTTGTACTGTTGGCTCCCCTTCCATTATCTTAAACAAGCTCCACTTCCAACATAGCACCGTCCCTTATATATGTTTCTCTCCATGCAGTATATACCTCACGCCAAAACATTATGGCCGCACTGTCCCCTCTTCAACTCAGATCCAACCACTCCTAATTCAAAACGTTACATTGCCTGACTCCTAAAATTTGCCACCTCATCATTTCATGCGCACGCATCTCAGCTCGCATCCCAGTACAAATGTTTGCTCTTATGCAAACATCCCCCCTACACCCATACACATAATTAGCTGCTCCACTTGATTTCCTAGCTAGTGCCATGCAAACTTCATACTGACGCCCCCTTTTCATATATTTACGTCCACTACAGCTTCACCACCATTTTCCGAGCTTTTGAACCACTCCTCCTTTCGCATTTACCATGCAGAACATAACAGAAACCATTTTCGAACTTTGCTCGTTTTCTCTGCATACCCTTCCTTTCCTGTTACCATGCACTACACAGTGCCTTCTCTTACTTCATTGAATCACTATCCGCAGGCAACTATAACGCCCCTATCAACTCCGGTTTCCGATAGTAAATATACCCAACTATAACGCTACTATCAACTATAACGTCATTATCAACTTTATGTACTTCAAATACGTACCCACCATGTAGATCCTTACCCAAACCGGAAAGCAGGCTCCCCTCTTGCACACGTTTCCACCACTGCACCGCTTCTCCAGATCGACACAGCACCAAAAACACACATCATTTTTGTTTGATTTTTATTAATCATCGGGACCCGTGGCCATTTGCTCTTCACAGCCATGGATTCCCTGAAGCAAATGAAAGATGTTGTTGGCTATTTATAGAACCTGATCCTTGCCAATGAAGGAATAGGACGTAGGGTAGTTTATATTTCCAAGGAATAGCTGCATGGGTTGAACGTATAGGGATGTGCATATATATACTATTTCAATACTTAATGGCTAAGTATAAGCTCATATAGGTTTGTAGAGTAGCAGCTACTCCTTCGCAGTTAAGTAATAGGGAGCATATGTTTAGTACACTTTTATTTAATGGGTATGGTATTATTAAATGAAGGCGTGATTGGCGGAAGGTAAGGTTACATAGAAAAAGAAATCATCTGAAGTACTTGTTTAATATATATAACTTTGATTTTTGTCCCATTACATTAGGTTTGGAATTCATGATAGAGACATATCTTATTACAGAAAATACCATTTACGTACGAACAGAAGTAAGAGTACAGTCGTGCTCAACGAGGTGTCACGATCCCAAAAATATAATAATACCGGTAGTTTGACTTATATTGTGAAATCCCGAAATACCGATACAGAGTGCGAAATACTCCAAATAAAAAGTTGCATATTTAATTAATTAAAAATTATAGTAAAATTCTAAAAATTAAATTATCGCTGCCCCTCAAAAGAACCTTGTCCCGATTTTGCACCCGATATCAAGTTATATTCAAATAACTGTTACGGTCGATATATGATTTCATAGCGACTTTTTGAATATTTGATTTGGACATATCTTGCAATCTATACGACGAAATCTGGGTTTTTCACTTCTGTTAGAAAGATATAGCTCAACAGATTCCAACGCTTCTTGTTTCGAAGAAATCCGATTCAAAACGAGTCCGGTACACTCAGTTGAAGTTCAGAACGTTAAATTACGAACTGCATGGTCGTTTTGAGCTCGATTATAATTTATATATATTTATATACGTTCAACTTCATTTTAATTAATATATAAATCCATTTATATTACGAATTCAATATTTAAACTGTTTTAAATATTCAAATTTAAACCGTTCAAAATGCGGGAAGTTACAGTCATTCCCCCTTAAAAATAATTTCGTCCTCGAAATTGCTAAGACAGGGAAAATGCTACAATCACTGTTATAAACAGGTTAAAAATCTTTTCGGTTTTACTTCATAATTTCAGTTTCAACTGAACTGATTATTTCCAATTAAATATTAATTCCTTCTTATTTCGAATATTTTCGAAAATTCTCAAAATTTCCTAACAGCTTAAAATTTCAGAGAATCTCGCCAGCATCTCCTCTGCATGGCTCACTCGGTACTACAAGCACTTGCCACCCTGGGCCTTCTTCAATCCAAAAGAAAATCAATAACTAAGCATCTTGCCAACGGAATGATAAATCTCATATTCAATTAAAATATAAACGTGTACCTTTTTGGTCGGGCACTCAACTCTATCGTTCCCATATGTAAATCCATTCAGCATACGTAAGCGAATTTCAAACTGATCTCTAGTCAATTTATTCTTCAATCCAATCATTTGTTTTTACCAAGCCAAATTTCTATTTCAACTCCAATTCTATTTATTGATTTATTTCTCAAATCAGTTATCTTCATCTCCAATTCAAAATTCGATTCTTATTCTCCAAGAATCAACTCGAATTTCCAATATTTCTCTTTTACAATTTCCATTCTGGATCATCCCAAATTCAGTCCGATTTTTGTTATTTTAAATCCCACTTTTACTATTTTAACTCCATAAGTTAAATTTTTATTTCAGAATTCAAATTCCTGGGATTTATTTCAAATCAGTTTGAAATCATATTTATTCAAAACATTTGAATTTCTGAACAATTTGTTTCCTCACAATAATTCAAAAATAAAATCTTTTGGTAGTAATCCGTCACTCTGAAACTCGAAAATGACACTGATGATGTGGCCAGCATCATCAGAATTACTTTCCAGTGGTCGAAGTGAGTTCAATACTATATCACTTTCAAAATTCATTTTTACAACACTTTCATTTTGAATTTGACTTCAAAATATCTTTCACAGCACTTGGAAAACAATTTCAAACATTTTCATTTTGAAATCCCTACAAAATATACAACGTTTAGAAAACATTTCTAAATTCACCCAGGATCTTAAAATTTCCATATATTTAATCCAATATTATTTCCAACTCTTTTCCAAATTTTTAGAGTTTTATTTCAATTCTGGTTTTAACTTCAGATTCAGTTCATCTGATTTTTCATATTATACTAATATAATATTTCGATCGGTTATTTATATAACCAACTCAATTATATATCTTATTTGATCATAACAACGATCAATACTATAATAATCTCAAGATATATATTTCTTTTATATAAAATATATTTTTCGGGCAAAATATTTTTATTTACTCCTTTTCAAAACATACTGTGTCGAATTACTCTATTCAAGAGTTTAGAAACACCTATCGACGCAGTTTGCATTACTGTTTCGACCAGAATTTATAAACCACTCGACTGACCAGTCAACACAATATAAAACAGTTTTTATATTAATTTACACATACGCGCTCATATGTATACACTCATACTCAACCTAGGGCATTACTAACCCCATCTCTGTTGAGTTACGCCACAGAGCCAAGGTAATTACTTAACCTTCAGCTCTGATACCAACTGTAATGGCGCGGAATTTTCAACCCAGAAAATCAACTTAAATACACTGTCAATTTCTCGAGCATCGAAAATACTGGAACATTAATAGAAAGAATTTAGAGGGTGAGAAAGAAAAGATTGAACTAATAGAATAGAAGAAGAAGAAGAACACATTGAACAGAATCAGAGTAAAACACGAAACTTACAGCGGAACAAATCAAATGTATTATATAGCATAACTTTGAATACAAAACTGTATTGTATATACATACCATTATCAGAGTACAATACATCTTATCACAGCGGAAATAATCTCTAAATGCTAAGGGTGGAGCCTTCTGCTTCGAGCTCCTCCAAGTGAAATCTGCAAAGCCTGAAACACTTGACTGCCCGTACAAATTTGGGCACCCAAGAGTTTAGGGAAAACAAAACAAAATAAACTCTGGGTCAGTCATGGGACTGGTGTGAGTAAATTCTAACCATACGGTTTTACTTTAAAGAAAATCCTTTTGAAACAAAAGGATAATAGTAAGACCAGCCCACACATAAACATGGACGGTTTTTACCTTACTATGACCCAAATTACTTTGATATCAAAAACAGTGATATTATGATAATGTCTAAACAAATAATTTTCCAAGTAGCAGAACGCTTGCATCTCACGTTCCATATATATATAGTATAAAATCATAAACCGCAGGGCGCTTATTGGAGAATGGATTCCAACAGACAAGGTATGGGAGCACCTTCTGAATAGTGTACTCTAGAGGGGATACACTCAGGGTTCAACAAGAACGTCTTGCAACCCGGCCACACATGACCGCCCACTCATTTAGCTTGAGTGTCGCGAATATATTATCACCACAGTTGTAGGCCATCCAACCATCATCCGAAGATACAGAATCGAAAAGAAGTATAAATATGAATTTTCTCTAGATCGGTGACAATACACCCTGCTTGGGGATGACCCAACTAGCCATGCTGCCTAGCCCAACTTCTGTCATTCTTGGTTGTGAGGCTAGAGGCTACGTCTATCTTCACAACATCTGATCACCATTCACTTTGAATGTCACATCGTCAAATCCGTAATCACACATCGATAAGACAAATGCACACTGGGTGTAGAATAAAAAGAAGTTATCTTCTCCCCACCAACTTGGTATATTCGTAAAATCAAAGGCATGACCGTTGGAAATACTCTGTCAGACACTCGTCCATACAAGTTGTCCTGGGACTGGACAAACAAAAACACACCATTCTATAACTGGATTATCCTTGCATTTAACTCCGTCTTCAATTATCTTCAGCATATCTAATTCGCAACGATTATGCCTATACGGAGTGGTTTTCGGGTAATAACCCAACCGGTCTCTCCGTATTGATAACGATGGTCAAAACACTTCAATAGTCGGTTATTTAACTATCGGAGTTAAAACAAACATTCATTCAAATGAACAACTAAACGCACACAACCATGGGCACCTTTTATTTAACATTCGTTTTTATTATTCGAAATCCCATATCTTACCGGATATTTCTCTAATCCCATTTTACCCTTTTCACATTCTTGGAAAACATTCCCAGTTATTTTAAACTCTTATTCTCCCATGTCCCAGAAAATATACGTTATCAACGTTCGATCCATTATTTTCACATTCTTTATTTCTATACTTGGATAATCTACTCTATTTACATTGGAAAATATTTCCAATTTCATTTTAACCTTTTAATCAGCCCCATGTTCACTTTTAAAACATTATTCCCTTTGAAATGGGAATACTATCCCTTCTTATTGAAATCTAAACACCTTGATCATATAAATCTTTATTCACGTAATAATCTCCCTTATCTTGTTTACCGAAATCTCTTTCATACTTTTCACTCCTATTCCACTTTATAAACTCTATCCCTAAGTCAACTTCTTATCAAATCGATATCAAGTTTATAACAAAATACAGATTGCTATCCTATCAACATTTATTTGTTTCAAACTAAATGTTCATTATTCTATCAGATTATAATCCCTAAAAATAATTTATTTTTAATACTTTCGACATCGTCGAATTCTAGTTCCAAATCCTAACGGTTTAAATTCTAATCACATTTCGAACATCGAAATGCTGTCATTGTTTTCTAACACGATTCTCCAATTTCTCTTTCTAAAACTGATTCTTATATTTTCTTACGACATCGTTATTTCTCACTTTCGAATAAGTGGATTTCAACTAAACTGCTTCATTTCCTAGGAAGTGCTGCTATATATAAAAGTCACGCTTAAGTCTAATCAACAGCAGTTAATTTGTTGCTATAGTTCTAAACTTGTCATACGCTGTAATATTCCCTTTATAACTAATCTCAACATTACAGCCACCCTTACCTTATCAACAGCGTTATTTTATCGCTATAGTTCAAACTTGTCATACGCTGTAATATTCTATGTTATAACAAGTCTCGACATAACAGTTACGCTTAAGCCTAATCAACAGCGTTTATTTTATCGCTATAGTTCAAACTTGTCATACGCTGTAATATTCTATGTTATAACTAGTCTCGACATAACAGTTACGCTTAAGCCTAATCAACAGCAGTTATTTTATCGCTATAGTTCTAAACATGCATATGCTGCCATATTCCTTTTCTACTAATCTTAACATCTATCTCCGTCACAAACTGATATCATTCCTCGATAATAGTGAAGCCGTTCAAGTTGGGGTATTCTATTTACCTCTCAGACCTTGATCGACAACGTTCTTACCTTAGAACAGATATACGTTCGTAACTCTAAACTCCTTATTACTTATAATATACATCAAATTGTATATCCTTGTTTTATTTTGGAATATGGTTTTATAATACCACATCTATATTTTGAACTCGGTTGTTTTACGATTATTTATATTCCACATTAACTTTTAGCTTTCTCTATTCCACAGTTCTGTTGATAACTTCTTAAATAAAAAGGTAATTAAATCTCATTTATTTCTAGACTGTTTTCATTAGGTTAATTAAAGGCCAATTAATCTAATAATCATTTTCCAAATAACAGTTGATTAAATCAACTTCATTTCATCAGTAAATTCGTTAACTGATCTTAATTACTCCTCATTAGATTAATATAATTAATCTAATAATATTTCTAAAATTGTTTAACTTAAATATAATTATCCAAATACTTAATCATCGGATAATTTCTGCTTTATAAACTTATTTAAATATCAACAATCGTTTTTATTTATTTTATAAAAACGAACTCTAAAATACTGGTTTATAATAGAACTTCTATTATAAATTTAAATCTTCTTTTTAATTATAAAAATAAAATTTTAATAATTAACCTCGTTGATTTGCCTTACGGCCAATCAACTCCTTAACAAAACGATGGTTTTACGGTCGACTGTTATCACTTTCTAAATTGATATCGTTTATTGATTTATCGAAACAGATGTTGAATTTCCATTCAACATCAATATTCACATGGGGTTTTAAATATAATTCTGGTTCGTACAAAACAAACAGTACATATAATTATCAAGGAATCCGGTCGGATTCCTCCAACCGGTTTCCGCATCCACAGATGTCAGTCAACACGATTTACACTAACTCTATACTAGGGAATATTTTAATAGATGGGATCAGTGTCCAACCGATGATGTGTGCATATGTAACGGCATATAATATTCAATCAAATTAATTGTAATCTTCCTAATCGACCATCATACAACATTCAAACAATATTAAAACATAATTCAATAATGTAAAATAGATCAGAGTTAGTGATTTTACCCACCTTGGCGCGTTATCCGTTAAATAACGATTTGCGTCACTTTCGGTCTCACCAAATTATCCCTCAGTGTAGTGCTTTACTAATACGAACCCGTCGTCGCCTATTTCACTTTGATTGTATAAACCAGTCCACTGGTTCTCCATCCAACTATGTATACATGTGTGCCATCCCCTTCTTCGCTTAAGCGCATATTGGTACCCATGCTCCTATTTCGCAGTTTATCTTTAATTTCCTTCATTCTTTTGAACGCATGCAATTTGTCCCAACTCACCAACTTAGTAACACTTCCTTTTTCCTTTCGAATATATAAATTTACCCATTTTCTTTTTACTGGGCCTCCATTTCAAAACAAGGCCCAACGTCTACTGTTTAAACTCACCCGCCTAACGCAGTGCATTCTTCTTCACGAATAGGAAGGCCGCCACTCCCTGAATTCGAATGCCATTTCCATACTTAAATAAAATGACACGCCTCCAAACAACCGTTCTTCCTCATCGAAGAAAATAGCTCATCTCACTCTTCCATGCTTTTGTATACCACCGAACCAAACTACTCAAATGTGCACCTTCCCTTGTTCATGAATACACGTGCACACTCAAGATTGACACGTTATTTGTACTGTTGGCTCCCCTTCCATCATCTTAAACAAGCTCCACTTCCAACATAGCACCGTCCCTTATATATGTTTCTCTCCATGCAGTATATACCTCACGCCAAAACATAATGGCCGCACTGTCCCCTCTTCAACTCAGATCCAACCACTCCTTCTAATTCAAAACGTTACATTGCCTGACTCCTAAAATTTGCCACCTCATCATTTCATGCGCACGCATCTCAGCTCGCATCCCAGTACAAATGTTTGCTCTTATGCAAACGTCCCCCCTACACCCATACACATAATTAGCTACTCCACTTGATTTCCTATCTAGTGCCAGGCAAACTTCATACTGACGCCCCCTTTTCATATATTTACGTCCACTACAGCTTCACCACCATTTTCCGAGCTTTTGAACCACTCCTCCTTTCGCATTTACCATGCAGAACATAACAGAAACCATTTTCGAACTTTGCTCGTTTTCTCTGCATACCCTTCCTTTCCTGTTACCATGCACTACACAGTGCCTTCTCTTACTTCATTGAATCACTATCCGTAGGCAACTATAACGCCCCTATCAGCTCCGGTTTCCGATAGTAAATATACCCAACTATAACGCTACTATCAACTATAACGTCATTATCAACTTTATGTACTTCAAATACGTACCCACCGTGTAGATCCTTACCCAAACCGGAAAGCAGGCTCCCCTCTTGCACACGTTTCCACCACTGCACCGCTTCTCCAGATCGACACAACACCGAAAACACACATCATTTTTGTTTGATTTTTATTAATCATCGGGACCCGTGGCCATTTGCTCTTCACAGCCATGGATTCCCTGAAGCAAATGAAAGATGTTGTTGGCTATTTATAGAACCTGATCCTTGCCAATGAAGGAATAGGACGTAGGGTAGTTTATATTTCCAAGGAATAGCTGCATGGGTTGAACGTATAGGCATGTGCATATATATACTATTTCAATACTTAATGGCTAAGTATAAGCTCATATAGGTTTGTAGAGTAGCAGCTACTCCTTCGCAGTTAAGTAATAGGGAGCATAGGTTTAGTACACTTCTATTTAATGGGTATGGTACTATTAAATGAAGGCGTGATTGGCGGAAGGTAAGGTTACATAGAAAAAGAAATCATCTGAAGTACTTGTTTAATATATATAACTTTGATTTTTGTCCCATTACGTTAGGTTTGGAATTCATGATAGAGACGTATCTTATTACAGAAAATACCATTTACGTACGGACAGAAGTGAGAGTACAGTCGTGCTCAACGAGGTGTCACGACCCCAAAAATATAATAATACCGGTAGTTTGACTTATATTGTGAAATCCCGAAATACCGATACAGAGTGCGAAATACTCCAAATAAAAAGTTGCATATTTAATTAATTAAAAATTATAGTAAAATTCTAAAAATTAAATTATCGCTGCGCCTCAAAAGAACCTTGTCCCGATTTTGCACCCGATATCAAGTTATATTCAAATAACTGTTACGGTCGATATATGATTTCATAACGACTTTTTGAATATTTGATTTGGACATATCATGCAATCTATATGACGAAATCTGGGTTTTTCACTTCTGTTAGAAAGATATAGCTCAACAGATTCCAACGCTTCTTGTTTTGAAGAAATCCGACTCAAAACGAGTCCGGTACACTCAGTTGAAGTTCAGAACGTTAAATTACGAACTGCATGGTCGTTCTGAGCTCGATTATAATTTATATATATTTACATACGTTCAACTTCATTTTAATTAATATATAAATCCATTTATATTACGAATTCAATATTTAAACTGTTTTAAATATTCAAATTTAAACCGTTCAAAATGCGGGACGTTACATTACATATTTAAGTAATTAAGAAAAATGACTAAATTAGTAAACGGTCCGTTCACACCATTATATGGTTATGCTAGTTTATACTATATAGACTTACTATAATGTCAGACAATGAAGAATAAATAAGCAGCAAAATAATACTACTAAACGGTCAGTTCACAACATTATATGGTTATGCTAGTATAACCATTATATGGTTATGCTGGTATTTAAGCCATTATATTAGTAAATGGTCAGTTTACACCATTAGTGATTTACGTATTTAAGCCACTATGTGGTTATGCTAGTATAAGCAGGAAAGTGGTTACATTAGTAAATGGTCTGTTCACACCATTATATGGTTATGCTAGTTTATACTATATAGAATTGTTGTAGTCTTCAAGGAATTTAACTGATCTCTACTGCTTATACGAATAATTACAAACAACGAAGAATAAATAAATATGAAAAGACCACATATAGCATTATATTGCCAAAAGAATACAAGATAATAGTCAAGTACTATCTTTGAAGTGCAACATTATATTGTGCAGCATTATAATAGTCAAGCAGTAGACATTTATTAATTTGTTTGATCCGGTATACTGGGTGATGAATTACTTCCTAATTGTCTGTTTTTCTCAATATTCATTAATGACAAAATAAAACAGCCTATCAATATGTTTTCTTCAATTTATGCATGCAAATAAAACCTATCTGACCGCCTGTCAGCATGTAAACTTTATGCATTTTACATATTTATGTAATTCTAACTGTTGACTGTTATTCTTGTATATAATTCTTACCGTTGATCGTTATACTTACGTACAGGTAATTAGATTTCAAAAGTGAAGAACACCCACATCAAAGAACTGATGGTTATTAAGATATGAAGAAGACTTCAACAATTATTTTGTTTGTATTAGTCATGTAGACTTGTTTGTAAGCAATTGTGGTATGTGGATTCATTTATTTTGTCGAAATACTACTATTGAGATGATTATGGGTGTTATATTTGATATTGGGAGTAATGTGTTTTTTAAGTATTTAAATATGGCGATTATTGATTTTAGTTTGAAAATGATAGTCATATAATTATTTGTTTTAATATTTCTATTATATATAAGTGAATGATGGAAATGTTACAAGCCATTAGCAGTAAATAACCGCAATCAAAATGTGGTGTACATCAGTAAGTTTTAGTAGCACTGAAAAAGTGCCACAAATGTAATTTTCAAAAGATATTGCAGCTACAATGAAACGCAACAAAAAACATACAGTAGGACTGAAAAACCGCTACAAAAAACTTTTTGTAGGGCTTCAGAAACGCTACAATATTTTCATTTTCGGTTACATTTATTAAAACGCAACAAAAACTTTTAGATTTTTAGTTGCATGTCGTATAGCAGCGTTTATCGGAACGCTGCTAAAAGCATTTTCTGGCGTAGTGTTTATTAATATAATAGGGTTTAAATATAATTTAGACACCGTTTATGTAACAACCCAGAAAATCAGAACCAATTTAATTTTTTTTAATTTGCCTATCTTAATGAATTTGGAATATTTAAAATGATTAATTTTAAATAATAACAACTAAAAATTTATTTAAATCAAAGTTAGAATGAATAAATTTATTTTAATTATATAACAAGCCTGAAATGGCGCGGTAGTTTGAAAATTTGATTTTGAACTTTAACTGAATGTACACGATTCAAAATAAATCGGATTTCAGCAAAATAAGAAATATTTAAATCTGTTCAATTATATCTTTCTAACGGATGTGAAAAATTGAAATTTTGTAGCGGGAATAAAAATTTATGGCCAGTTAAATATTCAGAATAGTCGCTATGGAATTTAATATAAATATAGCCCTTAAAAATAGACATTTTGCAAACGTCCTCCGTTTTCAACGAAATCACTTTGGTTGGATCTGGAATGTCAAATTATTACTGGGTTTAAAATTCCATATTTTTTGGAATTAATATGTGAGCGTGGCAAAGGAAAACGCGTTTGGTAATTTCAGTTTGAATTAGATCGACCAGAAAATGACCATTTTTCAAACGGTCTCCAAAATTGACGAAATTAATTTTGTTAGGATCGTATCGTCCAAACATAGCTAGATTTATTTTTCGGGAATTTTTGAAATCAGTATACGGCCCTGGCAAATTAAAATGTACGTTCAAATCCAAATTTAAATGTTTTATATTTTAAATTGAAAGCTGACTGAAACAGTCGAATGGGCTTACGAAACATATTCCACTGTGTTGGAATCAGGGTATTTAGCTGGGGGAGAAACTTGTTTAGTCTGATTTGAAGTCCAGATAAGAAAACACTATTTTTGGAATAAATATATATATATATGGACCAATCATAATTTTCTACTCATTTATTATATTTTCCCAAAAAAATTAAAAACCCCGGTAACCTATCAGTATAGATGACGGAAAGGAGTTCTTCCCTTCTCTCCTCGATTACAGCCAAACCACACTATAAAATTGAAAGCTCCAATTGGGGATTTTGTAGATCTCCTCATCCTCTTCAAATCCATACCAACTACACCCCTCATCATTTAGTAAATCTCGAGATCTATCGCTCCAAAGACGCGACGTTCATCGCGCCGCCATGAGAAGGATCCGCCACCGAACTGAATGCCTTCGCCATTGATCTGCGCGCCTTTCGACCCTCTTCGACGTGGTACCACCTGATCTTCATCTTGTGCAATGGATTTGGAGAAAACCGCGACCCTAGTTTTGAACGTTTGCTGAAGGTAATGGCAGTGGTTTTTTTAAATGGGTTTTAACACTTAAAAGCATTGCGAAGTTCGATTTATTTATAAAAATCATATCTTTTCCATAAGTTATCGAAATCCAGTGAAACAATAGACATCAGACTCGTGGCAACGTCTTCTACCTTCTAGAAGAGACTGGAATGTATTTGGAGCTCTATATTATTTTTGAAGGAGTGGAACCCAATGTGAGATTTCTAATTCAAATTGGAATGGAATAGCGATGTATAAATTATATAATCGATGTATAAATTATATAAGCGTTGTATATCTCACATACAAGCGTTGTATAAATTATATATACGATGTATAATTTATACATACGTTGTATAAATCATATGTGCATTGAATGAAATTGAAATGAAATTGAATTGGAAATAAATATATTTATATACATATACATACATACACACACACACACACACACACACATATATATATATATATACACACACACACACACTCCACTTGTCCACAGACCATAGATGATATAAATTGATTATGTTATGGAAATGGATTGTGGTGGTGAATGATTGATTGTGGTTGCAACAAAATTGGTTGTGTTTGTGGTAATTGTGCAAATTATGAAACCCTTTGTATTGCCGTAAGGCCTAGGATAACAAAGGAGCTGTTCTAGACATGGTGCTGGTTTTAATTACCTTGCCATTATAATGCCGAAATTTTCAGAACTATTCATGTGTTGTTAAATATTCATGTTTGAAATAAATTGTTTAAATAATAAAAATCACATTTTTATTGTATATATGAATCACTAAAAATATTCATGTTTGAAATAAATTGTTTGAACAATGAAAATCACATTTTTATTATATATATGAATCACTAAAAATGTTCATGTCTGAAATAAATTGTTTTGAACAATGAAAATCACTTTTTATTGTATATATGAATCACTAAAAATATTCATGTTTGAAATAAATTGTTTGAAGAATAAAAATCACATTTTTATTGTATATATGAATCACTAAAAATATTCACGTTTGAAAAAAATTGTCTGAACAATAAAAATCACATTTTTATTGTATGTATGAACCTTTAAAATATTCAAAGGTTGAAATAAATGTTTGTTGATTGAAAATAATATTTTTAACATGTATATGAAGTGCTAAAAATAACCACAGGTTGAAACAAATATTTATTGATTGAAAATAATATTTTTAACATGTATATGAAGTGTTATAAATAACCATAGGTCGAAATAAATATTTGTTGATTGAAAATAATATTTTTAACATGTATATGAATTGTTAAAAATAACCATGTGTTGAAATATATATATTTGTTCATTGAAAATATTATTTTTAACATGTATACAAAGGGTTAAAAATAGTCATGTATGGAAATAAATATTTGTTTGCTCAAAATATTATTTTTAGCGTAGATATGCATATATACACACATGTTGAACAGGTAAATGGATTTGTTGTTGAGTAAAGAATTTATTTGCGTGCCTGACAAATAGGTAAACCTTAATGAGTTGGCTACGCAATTTTATTTATATATCAACTCCTATGAATGCCATTGGATGCGATGTGCTAGTTGTTCTATGTGAGATTATAAACGTCGCCATAGGATAGCAACAATTAATTTTGAACTACATTACATGGCATACTTCTTGAAGATAACATACTCTATCATATATTACATAAGCATTTCCAGCTTATGTGACGAGGTTGGAATTACCGTACAAACGACATGCTTGTATGGCGATGACTGCATTTCAGGTTGAACCGAAGATGAACTATTGATGTCATAGCATATCATATTCCATATAAGCATTTGGAGCTTGTATGACGAGGTTGAGATTACCATACGAGCGAGACGCTCATATGGTGATGATTGAATTACAGGTTGAACCGAGGACTGATATGAACAAAATAAATATAACGGTAAATTGCCAGATTAAATAAAAAACTCCTACATGGGTGTAGAGTTGACAATAATCACGTCTCTTTAGTTATTAAATACGACACGTGGATTGTTTATTTTCCAACACTGGACAAGGTGACGAGATTTATCTCCAGAGTAATTTTACCCACTCCCTTGGGCATAGAATAGGACACTAAAAATTGTATATGCTTATACTGGATTTATTGGGTGCCTAATACGGCTCAATAAATTTCCAAATCCCTTTCCGTACAAAGGAGGTTATGGTGAAATTTTTCGAAATTTAAAGGCATTAACCAAAATTTTGAAGTGAAAACGGTTTGGAAATCATCGAATAAATTATATTTATATATATAAAAATATAAATTAAAATAAAATGAATCGTGCAACTGTAGTTCGCGTTTTGGAATCGTGATTTTAAACGATTATACCAAAAAATCCAACCATCGGGTTTCCCCGAAACTGAAACTGTTTGGTTCACTTCGGAAAGATCTTTCCAATGATATAAAATTTGTTGAGATCCAACGGTTAGATTGTGTAAAATGATTAATTCAAATCTGAATGAAAACAGTGCTAGAATGAATTATATATATATATTAAAATTAAAGGAATCACGCGCGGTAGTTTGCGTTTTGAAATCGTAACTTTAAACGATTATACTGTGAGATCCGACCGCTGGATTTTCCTGAAACTGGAACCTCGGGTTCGCTTTGGAAAGATCTTTCCAATGGTATTAACTTTGTTAAGATCCAACGGTTATATTTTGAGAAATGTGTAAATCAAATCTGGAGAAAAACAGCGCTAGGGCCATGTTATGACCCGAAGCATCGTTTATTTAAAATAACTATTTTTATATAAATAAAAATAATGATAAATCATTACAAAATATTATAAATGATATGGAATGGAAATAAACCGATTTTACATGATTTATTGGATATTCGGATGGTTAGATGTATTTGACATGAAATCATTATATTGAACTGAACATAAGTGTCAAATAATTTAATTATGAAAAGAATTGATTTGAATTCTATATATATACATGAATTATTTGAAAAGGCCGAGTTAATTCTCATTTCAAATAGTTGATCGACGATTAAAAGTCAAAGATATGAAGATGGTGCAAGACCGGTGATCTTCACATTGTATGGATTGCTACTGATGCCTTAGATATGGGTAGCTCCCTTGACGAGGTTACAGTGGTAGTGACCTGGACGTACTTGTTGATCGTCCAGATGAGCAAGGGCCTCTGTTTCGTATTGGACATATGGAACAAGGAATAAGGTGCCTTCGGTTTCGTTCAGACCCAGAACGAACTAGTAAATGGATGTGTGTTTGACATTGGATTTCGTTCTGTGTTGATTGATCTCTATTAAATATATATCTATTTGGTGGCGGAGAATTTATTTTGTTGCTTAACACCTTTCTCTGAGACATACGAGCTCAGAGGTTATATATCGATAGACATCAGTCGCATGGCGTGAATTGTCAGTGTGGCATGCAAAGATGCAAATGATCAAGGCTTTTGTTGAAAAGCAAAGTCTTGTGGTTGATGATCAAAGCACGACTTTAATATAGCATAGCTTTGTGTACAACACTAATTCGCGAGCCTCATACCTTGTTATGAGTCAAAAACGGGATAACGAGCGCAGGGAGGACATGACGTTTCCTTCTAGCTACAAGTGGTGTCATGGTATGGAGCCCAGACAATTATTTATTTTTACCTATGTGGATGTTGGATTGCGAGGCACCTTGGATATATCGGTTACTATGGAGCCGATGGATAGGTCCGATAGGACCAGGAAACGTGTGTTCAGGAATAACTAACCCTCAAACGTAAGGGAGGACCGGCCCTGCAGGATCCAGGGTTCTCTGCGGAGAATCCTGAGGCATTTGCTAGAGTGTCTAGAAGCGGTGAGGAGCCATCCATGTCCTCGACTCATGATGGAAATCCAATTCCCAATACGACATTGCGGTTTTGATTGTAAACCTATATATGGCGGCATAGTGGCATGGGATGCTCATGTCGTCTATGATTGATACATTATGATAGAAACTGCTTTTGGAACATATATGCACTAGTGATAATATCAAATGATTTTGTTTTATATGTATCAAATATATTTTGGCCATTATAAGGTAAAACTCTATCCTGCGGCTTGCGTTGCATTGTGTGATGGGACATGAGTCTTATAATGGCTTCATTTTCATAAAAAGAATTACAATGTTCAAAAGATTTACTTTACTTCATGCACTGACAATCAATAGAGAAAACATGTTCCGCGTTAGCGGCGTGGTCCTATGATTTGCCTTATTATTATTATTTTTAAATCAGTTAAGTTGATTTCTCATACCAGTCCCATGACTGACTCATAGTTTGTTTCCACTTGAAAACTCGGGTGACCTTATTTTTATATGGGTAGCCCAATGACAGGTTACAGGATGTATTTTGGCTTTACACTATAGCATGGAGTACACTTTTGGCTTATGGCGAAGACTAGCTTTCATCTATATTTTGGAATATTGACATTTCCACCTGTATTCTCTTATGTATATGTACAGATGATCGCGATGACTGATTTATCTCTATTAGGTATTATCTGATTTATATAGTCTAGTGATCTTGATGTAGACTGATCATTTCCTTATGCACTAAGTTGTATCCTATGACTGTGCCACTCTGATGTTTATTACATTTTATGATTCCGATGTCATATTGATGTAAATTATTCTATTTCCTGTATATGCTATTATCTGTAATCTGCTAGTGTTGATTAATGTGTTATATTCCGAATGATTATCCTTACTTCCATGACACGGGGGTTTGGGGTTATCACAATTTAACTCTAAAATGATAATACTGAGTTGTATATTTTATATTTGAAGCTATAAATATGTCCTGTTTGAATAAATACGATAATAGTAATTTATTGTTATTTTATTTGATTATTCTGGGATTTAATTAATATTTTATTAATATTATATGAGCGTTAAAAATAGTCATTTTTGCAAACGATCTCAGTTTTCGATGAAATTAATTTCATAAGAACCGTATCGTTAAATTATTGTAAGAAAATCAAATTTCATGGCAAATGGATGTCGTATGTGAATTCAATAACGTCTCCGTTTCTATTTAACCATTTATATTATTTAGACAGGGGTAACTTTTAACGAATAAACGACTGGCCAAACAAACTCCAAATTTGACGAAACAAAATTTATTGGATCCGTAAGGAAGAGGTCTAGTGAAATGTCAAGGCCTCAAAGTTATTGGATTTTTTTTGTAATTATAGGAGTTTTAAATGCTTGATTTTTCATCGATATTTATAATGGACTTTTTACAAACGACCTCGGAATTCAACAAAACCTATCCCATCGGGTCCGGAATATTTTTTTATGCTAGGATTAGCATTTTTATCGAAAAACTGAAATTGTATGTGATAGTTTAAAATGTTAATTCATCGTTAAGTTTCCTATGTAATATAATAATATTATATCAATCCCACACTATATATAGTACCATACGGTTGGTCAAATGCCCTAAGTTTTGATCTGCGTTATCAACCTTAATCTGCCAGCCGCCTCTAACAAAAATCGATGGCCAGTGTTTCACGATAATCTTCCCCATTTTCTCGAAAAATCGGTCATCTATACTAATATTTTTTTTCTACAAAACTATTGAGTTTCGAGTGGGCTATCATTTGTATAGTGGTGATCACCTCTTGCGAACTGTAATGGCCGGAATTAGAGCCGAAGCTCGCAGGGTTTAAGATGGATTAGCCGGTGAAGGACAACAGCTGGGCAGGCGAGGTTCCAGTCGATGACGGAGTGGGTTGGGCTGCTTCTTTTGGCAGTGTTCGATCGATCTCAAGTAGATAGAAAAAGATGTGGCGGTCTAATGTAGTTTCCTACCTGAAGGAGTAGCAGACGAGGTTGCTGAATCAAAACAAAAGGAGTGGAAACGAACTAAGAGAAATTATCGGCTGTTGTTCACACAGTAATTAAGTTTATAGATTTATAATTTAAAGATTTGTTAATTTTAGTATTAATCATATAATTACAAATGTTAATTGGTGTGTTTTCTTTCAGCAAGAAGGAAGCGGGATGCTGAAATAACGGGATAGAAGGTGAAACCTGGAAGCAACATTTTAAGTCATGTGATTTGTTATCTTAAAAAATAATTAGAAAATAAATGATTATAATTTCAGGTTTGGGAAGCAAAAGTCTTGGATAGGGCCAGAATGGTAGCAGCTGAAACAAACGACGGAACAAAGCAGTAGGATAGAATAGAATATCGGGCCTACTTGGGTTAACCAATGTAAACAATAAATTTTCAGTATTAATTAATCATAATTAATGGCAGTTTAGATATTTTGTACTGACATCAATTTGTCTACAGGAACGCACGGCATGGAGTCTATCTTGGTGTCGTGAGAGTCTGGGGAAGGAAATTTTAAACTTGCTTATCATAACATAAGTAATTAAATCAGTTAACTATAAATTTTTGGTTAAGGAATTAAATTAAAATTCTACTGAAACCTGTATTATATTTTATGCCGTGAACATGAACTGTATATCGGGAAAACAATGAGGAATGGCTTACAACAATATCGATCTATTATTTTAATTTGAACGGTAACAAGTAATTAATGCTAATTTATATGATTAGGGAGTTTAATTATTTAAGTAAAATCGTATTAATTAAAATATTATAACTGGTGTAGCAGTGGAATTGTGGGGGTTGAGGCCGAGGAAATATCGGGGACTGGAGCTAAAGATGGAAAGGAGTAACCGGTGGTTATGGTTAAATAAAAATAATTAAACCTTAATTTAATTATAATTAAGAAAATAGTGTATTAATAAAATGGATGTTATAATTTTATGACTCATGCATTTGTGATTAGAATTAGATGAAACAAAGAGCGTTGGGATCGCAGTGACGAGATCTGCATTATGGAATCGTTTTGGACAGTACAAGACACAGCTGGAATTTATAGTTAATTAAAACGACTATTTAATTTAACTATAGCCGAACCATTTCAACGAATCAAGTCAAGGTTAGTTAAACTCACTTAGTTCTTCCCACTTATATTTTATATAAGTTGGGTTTCTATTTTGTGTGTTATGACTGTTAATAGTTGACTGTTTGTTTGTTTGTTAGCTATATATTCATATATTGATTGTACAATGAAATTAACAGTGTTTAATTTCAATGAAAATACCAAATCGTTATTTTAACGATTGGATGCAACAAAGGTAACTTACCTTGTTGGTCACGTTTATAAAATAAACATGTTTAATTGTTTGAATTGTTTTGTTAATTGGTTAATGTTAAATAGTCATTATTTACTGTTATAGAAATTATCAGGTAAATGGAATTGAATGATCTGATTTGAGATAATCAATTTGAATACAGGGGTGAATAGGTTGGAGGGATCCAACGGGATTCCTCAAATATATTAAATATTATTTATTTTCATATTATCATTATATGAATTGTCCTGATTGCGCGATTGATTTTATTGTTGACCGTTGAACTGAAATTCAACATTTATTTTATTTAACCAATAGGCAGTATTAGTTGAGTATTAGGCGGCATATTGCCTATAAATCAATCGTTTTGTAAATGGTGATTTACAATCAAGTGAATCAACCAAATGAAGTTATAATTTTATTTTATAACCGAAGATAGATTTTTAATCTGTATTTGAATAAAAAGGTGTTTAAAGAAAATAAATATTTATTATTTAAGTTTACAATTAATTATTAATTAAATTATAAAGTAAATTCTGATGTTGATCAGATTTATAAACAAGTTAATTGAAATTTACCTAACGGTTAAGTTTGGATAATTGTTTTGTTAAGAAATAATTAAACAGAATTATTTAAATTAATTATATTATTAATTAATTTAAAGTGAGAACTAATTGGAATCGGTTAACGAGATAACCGTGTTTTTGGGTTGACTAAGTCAACTGTTTCAACTAAAATTGATGATTAAATTAGTTTGTTTGGGATTTATTTAATAAATTAATTTAATGAATATTTTTTTTAATTTTAAAAATATTTAAAAATATTATACTTTTTATTTTGGTTAATAAAGGAATTAACTACTATTACAATAGTTAATGATCGAAGTAAATTATTATTTTAATTAATAATAATTTAGGAGATTTCTTTTTAATTTAAATTCATTTTAAAAAGTAATCAAAGTTGAAATGAAATCTAATTGAATTGTGAAAGGAGTTTATGAATAGGTTTTATTTTAAAACCTGAGTTTTTATAACAAGTTATAAAAGGAATGTTTAACCAAATACGATGGCTTAAATTAAATATTTACTTAATATTTGAATTAAGTAAAAGGAAATTAAGATAAAAATGTTTTATATTAAACCAAAGTTATATAAATGAGGTTTAAAGTGTTAAAGCGTTAATTTTAAATTAACGTTACTTAATAATGGAATTAAGTAAAAAGGGGGAAATTGAAATAAGATTTCCAAAGTGGGAAATGATTAAATGAATTAGAAAAAGAAATTGGTAAAACTGAAATTGGTAAAAGAAGTGAGTCATGGGATTTTGTAAGCAAATCCGAATTATAAATTGAATTTGTTTAAAGAGATAGAGGTTAGAAGATGGTGTTTTATAAGAACTTACTTAATTATTGAATAAGAAATAATGGTTATATTCAAGAAAAAGATTTTTAGAAGATAAGAAGGTTTTATGAAACCGTATTTTGAATAAATTAGTTAGATGGAATTTTTTTTGAGACTAAAAGAAAATATCGAATTTCGGATTACAACTCGTATCTATCTTAAGATAAGAACGTTGTTGATCAAGGTCTGAGAGGTAATTAAAATACCCCAACTTGAACGACTGCAGGATTATCTGAGGATGTTATTAGTTTGTATTGGTAAAAAGGTTAGTAATAAATTATTATTTCATTTGAGAAATAATAATGCAACATTATTAGTGAAAATCTGAAGAATATATATATATATTGAGGGTTCCGAAGTAAAGGAAATTTAAAAAGATATGGGTATATATAAGAAGGTTCCAAAGTAAAGGAAAAATAGAAAAAAGATTACGTGAAAATATAAAGATGTGTTCAAGTTAAAAGGAAATGTAAAGTTGAATATTGAAAAAGATTAATTCTACAAGAATAAGCACTACGTGCTGTCAAGTAATAAACAAAGGAGATTTCATAATGTTATTTTACGAGAGATAAGTGAACTAATCTCCGAGTTATAGATAATGAAGTAGCAAATGTTCTGAAAGAAGGGTAAATGGAAATTGAATGTATTATAAGATATTTTTCTAAATATAATAATGAATTGGTTTTGAGAACATTGTATATAAAAATTAGAAGTAAATACCATGTTTTAAATTATTGAAAGATTTAGAACTTTAATAAACCATTCATTAATTGATTTTAATTTAAAAGGCCAAGTGATGCTGAATACTGAACCAGTGAACTCATTTTATTTTCATGATTGAATAACAATTTATTTTGATTGTTAAATAACCGACTATCAAAATCTGGCCAATGCATTGTTGGTACGGAAAGACCGGGATCGAATTTATATTCGAAAACCATTCCGACCAACATATACGTGAAGAAGAGAATTGAAGATGGAGCATTGAAGACCGTAAATCTTCATAAATGGTAGAACTGCTAATAATCTCCGGTCTACAGCCTAGGATATACTCCGGTTCTATCGTGGTCGGAATCCATGGATTGTAAGGACTTCTCGCTAATGATCCTTGGGGTGATACCTATATAGGATATGGTAGGAGAGTACCTTCGGTTCATCCTATTCCTGGATGATTTGTATGGACGAATGTCTAACAGAGTAATTCCTAAAAACCACGTACATTGATTTTTACAAATATACCGAGCTGGTGGCAAAAAGTGGCACTTCTTTTATACCCAGTGTATTTTTGTAGACGTCAATTAGTGATTTGACGGATCTGATGATGTGGCATACAGAGTGAACGGTGGCCAGGTGTTTAATAATAATGATGATTAATTAATAAATTTTGACCTCAAGCCTCATCAACCAGGAAATGGTTAAAATCGTGGAGGTCACATGGCTATGTGGGTCACACAAATCAAAAGGGTATATCATTACCTGATTTGGAGAAATCAGATGCCTTCGATTGTCTGTTTATTTTTGTATGTATGCTATCGGTTCGGTTGGCTGGCCCCCAACCGTGGTAATGATATATTCGGTACTCTCAAGTGAAGTGAGTGGTCGATCATGTTTAGCCTGGGTTGCAAGATGTTCTTGTTGAACTCCGATGTATTCATCTCTGGAGATACATTGTCAGAAAGGTGGTTGCCTATACCTTGCCGTGGAAATGCATTCTCCAATAAGCGCCCGCGGTTTTGATTGTATATTGTATATATGTAGAGCGTGAGATGCAAGCGTTCTGCTAGATTGATATTTATTTGTATATAGACACTATTATAATATCAGAAAAGATATTGATTTCAAAAATGTTTTGGGTTATCGTAAGGTAAAAACCATCCGTATTTATGTGTGGATTTGGTCTTATGATTATCCTTTTCTTTCAAATAGATTTTGACGTTAAAATCAAGTTGTGTGATGCTTTAAACTTAGTGTGTTTTTCTCACTTTGGTTCACCAGACTGACCCGGTGTTTGAAATACTCGGGTTAGACAGGGTTGTACAGGTCCAGGTCATGGGATGATGCGAAATCCTAAGACGAGCTAGAGGTGTTCAAACGTATGGTATCTAGAATTTATTCCGCTGTGTATTGTATACAATATGAGAACAGATAAATATGACTGTCCAAATGTGTTGATGTAATCTTATGATTGTAAGTTTTTATTTAAAAGCTCTCTATAAAAATTTATTTCTATATTATATTTTGTTCTACTGCGACTTGTGGCTCTGATTATGTGGTGTTTCTTCTTCTTTTCATCTATTCTAACTTTCTTTCTTATCTTACCCTCTAACTTTTTTCTAATAACGTTCATGTGTTTTCGGTGCTTGGAAGGTTAACATGTTAAACAGTAAATGTATTTATGTTGATTTTTGGGGTCGAAAATCTGATAGGCCGTTACATTTTTGAGCCAATTTGGCAAGCCGTATAGTTGTTTGGTTTTCTTTTGGGTTAGAGAAGCCCTAGTGAGGCGAGAGGTACCGATTGAGCCGTGCAAAGGAGATGCTTGTGAAACTTTTCTAAAATTTAAGATGTTAGAAAATTTTCACAAATTATGAAAATTTTCGTTAATAAGAATAAATTAATATTTTAATTAATTGGTTTAGTTAAAAATTAAATTAAGAGGTAAACTTTAATATTTTTAACCTATTAGTTAATATGGTTGGTAACATTTTTCCGGCTTAGTAATTTCAGGGACGAAATTCTTTTAAGGGGAAAAGAATGTAACATCTCGGACTTTTCACGATTTAATAAGAAATTTATTTAATTATGGTTTGGTAATTTAATTGGTTCAAATTAAATAATTTTGATTTACGTTTGTTAATACAAATAATAGGATAATAATTTATTTCCGAAATAGTCGGAAATAACTGAATTTGGCGATGTTGTGTAAATCGGATAATTTAACATATTTAATTCAATCCAGAATTGAATTATAATAACGAATATACTATATAAATGATAATTGAATATACAAATAATAATTTAATTATAATCGAGCTTGTAATGTCGCGGTAGTTCGTAATACTGAGTTTTGAACTTCAATTGAGTATACATAATCCGTTATAAGTCGGATTTCTTGAAAACAAGAAACGTTTGAATCTAATTAACTGTATTTTTCTAATGGAAGTGAAAAAAAATGAGATTTCAGCTTATAAATTGTAAGTTATGTCCAAATCAAATTTTAAAATAGTCGTTATGGATTCGTTTATAAACCATAATGGTTATTTAATTATAATAATATATTGGTTCCATATTTGGACAAGATATTTGAGACGTAGTTATAATTTCATTTTTAGAATTTTATTGTAATTTTTAATTGGGAAAATAAGCCACTTTTTATTTGGAGTATTTTATACCCTATATCAGCATTTTGGGGTTTACCGAAATGAGTTAACTAGTATATATTATTATATTTTTGGAATTGTGGCACATTGCTCATCACAATGGTATTTTTATTTCCGTCTATAACGTTCTGTAAACAAGTGAAATTTTGTGTGGTGGAAACCAAATAACTTCACATTGAAAACTAAACAATATGTATACACTTCGCGCATAAACATAAAATGGACACACATATCATTTATATTTTCTAGCTCTTCCTTTCCAAGGCGAATAAAGCGAATAAAAGAGAACTTTAGCCTAAGTTAGAATATATATAAATGTTCTTACTTGCTAAGTTTCAGACTGTCGAGTTTAAGTGATGGGAAAACTTAACCCCTGTGCCTTAAGACTTCATGCCGAAGTAATAAAAAGCTACCCTAGTTGTTCTTACATGCCTATAGCCTACCTGTACGATGGATTCCTTAAGAACTAAGTTTTCTATATCTATAAATTAAAACATGCTACCATTCATTTCTCCTTTCAGAGAAAAATTCGAAACGTTATAATGGATAAAAGAAATCAAAACAAATTCTACCTTCCACTTAAATTCTTAACAATGTATATATACAATTCACAGTAGCATGCATTGCCGAGGGTCAGTGTTTAAGTGTGAGTTGAGAGAGGATGCCTTGTGTCTTGAAGTGTGCGGGTTTAGGGTTGTACGACTGGAAGGGAATGCAGCTCGCGAAGACAAGGAAGATGGGGACTTGCGCATGTAATAGTTCAATTTATGTTTGTGGATTTACATACTAGTGGTTGATGTTTAACTTGTGGGTTGCTTGTGTATTGGAGCAAGGAAGATAAACCGAGCTTGGGGCAACGTTTGGGATATATGGTGATTTTATGGTTCGCTCGTTTCCTGAGGTGCTGCGAAGTTGACAGTCAGTTTGATGGGGGAGTTGTGCATAAATATCAAGGAGAATGAGGGTATTGCGTCAAAAAGAGTGGTAGCCGGAGAGGTGATTAATGGTGTTATCGGATGTGACCTGAAGGGGTTGGCATGGTTGCGGGGACTAATGGACGTGAAGGTGAAGGACATGTGCGTATAAGGAGTTGGAAACGATTGGTGGGATGGAGAGTTGCTTTATATGGTGGATATTATATACTGGGGTTGAGGAGTATATTTGGAGGAAAAGCACTGTACTGTGCGTGTGGTAGTAAAGCGGACGGGGAGGAGAAGCAGGGTTGTTTGGTGAATTTGGTGGCATGTTCGAGCATGTAGAGGTGTACAGGTGGCCGACGTGAATGGAAGGGATGAGATGGAAGGTTGCGTAAGGGTAGAGAATTGGAAGTAGAGTGTGTGAGCAGGATTTGGTGAAGACAGTCGTTAAATTCACAAACTAATGAAGGTGAAATTAGAAATGGATTTAAGAAGATGCGATGGCATTGCTATATGTATGCTGGAGTTTTATTTTCGGTGGAAGACAGGACTGTTGAAGTTGGTTTCAGGTGCAGGCATGGTAATAAAGAGGTTTTGGGCCAATAAATTCATTAAGCCCAATGTTTACAAATAAAAATAGAAAAACAACAACAACATAATGTTGGTAGACAAGGGCCAAGCCAAGGCCGCATGAAATGAGGAATTATTGTAGTGGAGCATGCCCTTTTTCCTGAAGTAACCACAATGGGTTTTAAGTCGATGGTGGGCCAAGAAATTTGGGAGGTGAGGCCCGATTTCAATAAAAATATAAGTTAAGTTTATTTTTAATCTAAATTTGTACGTATACTTGTAAAACTCACCCCTTGTACACACGTTATCAGAATTTAGCATAGTTTGTCGCGTTGAAATCATGGGTCACAAGCTACGTTATGGAGCTGATTCAGGACCATTTGGAGGTAGTTTAAATTTATGGAAAATTTAAACGCCTAATATTATTGACAAGCGTTTATCGTTATACGACGATTTACAAATAAGGTGAGTAAACTCACTAACTCTTCCTAGTTTTATAATTTTATAAACGTTATTTAATATATATATATATAAATAACTGGATGTTGTGTCTGATGGTTGTTTGGATGATTTACTAATTAATTAGTTAGAATAATATATAGTTATGTATATAAATAGTTGATTTAATACTGATTTTATTTATCTCACATTGATATGAATTAATGCTATTTGTGTTGATTAACGTCTATGGTTGCAGATGCAGGTTGGAGGGATCCAACTGGATTCCTCATTAATTATTGTTATTTTACATATATTGCATTATATGATGTGACGAATAATCCGTGGTTGATTATTGTGTGTTTAGGATGTTTGAACAACATTGTCCTAAAATAATTGGTATTTAAATACCATAAAATTTATTCAAATAGATTAGGAAAGAAATTTGGGTTTTAAAAAGGAAATTATATTTCTAAATAGATATCGAATTTCAAATACACTAGAGTATAATAACTTGTTTTATTTATATTAAAACAAGTAGTTGGATTTATAAATGATATTTATAAATGAAGTAAAAGAAAATATTATTAAATTATTTGGGATCTTTAATTCAGGAATGGATATTAAGGGCAAATGGAACTTTGTTTTCAAAAGAAAACAATGAAAATATTCTGAGGTTCGAAATGTAAATAAAATGGAAATAAGTCCATAAAAATTTGTAATGAGAATTCGCTCGAATATTTCGAAGATAAATTATTTTTAGAAATTATATATTTTATAGTTTAGAATTCAAAAAGGTAGTATAAATTTTGATTTGAAATCAATAATTTATAACCGATTATGTAATCAAGATTAAGTATAAACTTGTTATAAAATTTGCAAGAAGTTGACTTTGTAAATTCAACAGATTATGTGTATGAATTTATAAAATAACTTGGTAAAGAGTATGTGAACCTGTAATAGAATTAATAAATGCAAATCAAGATTTGATTTGATAAAACAAGTTTAGTTCTGTAAAGAAATATTATTTATGTTTTAAAGTGCATAACGATTTAAAAGCAAAAACTTTGCTGATTAAATGGGTTAGAAAATGAAATTGATGAATATTTGAAGTGATAAATTCAAACATGAATATAGAAATCAAGTTAACCTGAAATGGTGAGTTTATTCTGATGTTCAGAACGTTGTTTGAATAGAGAGTATTCAAAATAGAGATATGTTGGAATTCGATTCTATCGAATTTAGGAAAGTACCATTTACTTCCCGGTCATAATCAAGATTTAGTTATTTATCTAATTAATTAATTATTTGGTTTTTTATATAAATAAAAGTTATATTTTGAAATTAAATATTGAAAATTCGGTGTGTACGATTTAAGCAGGATCTATATGGAGATAGCCGAAATGTAGATGATATACTAACAAGCTAATACAGGAACATATATGATGTATCACAAGTAAATAAAAGCAATAAATAAAGTAAAGTGACACCAGGAATTTTATACTGGTTCAGACTTCTCGCCTTACGTCCAGTCCCGAAGGTCCTCTTCGGAATTCACTATCACACCCTCTCTTAACCCGGAGGAATAGGTCAGTTGTAACACCCCACCTCCATTAAGGTCACTCACAAAGGGAATGCCTTAACTTTGATGGAGCGTTTTAGTAGACAGAACAGGAATTTACAAGACAGATAAAATAGCACTTGAAAATTTTATAACTTTATTACAACAGAAACCGAAGTAAGTTTGGTTACATCTTTTCAAAATCACAATATCAGAATTCAATTACGAAATATCGGTCTTGTACAAAAGCCTTCAGAATGCATCGTTTTTAAAATCATAATCCCACAAGAGATGCCAAAAAGAGTCAAGCCATACTTTAAGCACTTCAAGTACTTCAAGCAGAAGAAATCCGGATCAAGCTGAAGTATTCCCTCCTTGGAAACCTGGGGGGGGGGGGGGAACGGAAAGAAAAGGGGCGAAAACAAGCAAGGTCAGACATAAAGTCTGGCGAGTCCAGTGATTTCCGGCATATGAACAGATAATAATAATCATGGCATGCAAATAAAACTGGATGCGAGATAACAGTAACAGGAGTACCAGATGTACTTAGGTTAAACAGAAGAAACAGAATGATGTAAGCTATTACTTTTCACTTCTCTGCACTAATACTAGTATAACAGGATTAGGTGTTACCCTAATGTCTAAACAGAAACAGAAACGGGAACAGAATAATATCCACAGAAGAGAATGCTAGTAATGGACCTTTACCACCCCAACTGAAAGTATAGAAACAGAATGTTAATAATGGGCCTTTACCATCCGAACAAAAGGTACAGAAACAGATTTATTCCTATGGAAACAAAATGTAGAATTAGGTGTACACTAGTAAATGGGCCTTTACCACCCGAACAGACGGTACCACGCAGAAACAGACAGGTGTTACCACCCAACAGAAATAGACGATACCAATAGAAACAGACAGAACTAAGTGTACCCTAAAACCCTACCCCAAGCGATCGGCTCCCTAATACATAAATACCCAGTGCCGGCCCCACAGTAGGGTGTATCACTCCCTAAAGTAACAACCAATTGGCACAGACCTATTTACAGATGTCACGACGTCTTACATCCTCAGAGGCAGACCGGGATCCATGCACACACATGACCCGATTGAAAAGCACCATCAACACCCCTCGCCATTATCAGAATGAACTGCTTATAATTAGTTCAGTAAGCATGCCCGGACCCTACCTAATGTTGGGTCATAGTTTTGATACCAGAAAGGGTTACTGACTAATATGGGTGTAATGACCCGAAAATCCGGACCAATTTGAGCTGACTAAATAACACAAGTCCAACCCCAAATTGCATTGGAAATTCAAGAAATTAATAGAAAGAAGACAAAGGGTGAGGATAGATAAGAAAGAACTAATACAATAGCAGAAGAAGAAGAAGAACATCATCATCAGAGTAACCACGAATCTCACAGCGAAACGAATAAAATATAACATAACTTTTGAAATACAAAACATTTATGTATACAATAACACTTATCAGAGTACAACACTTACAACAACAGCGGAAAAACAATAGCTATAAAATCTTGAAGCCTCCTGCTCCAGCTCTTCAGATATATCTGTAAATCCCGACTACTTGACTGCTCGTACAAATTTAGGCACCCAAGAGTTTAGGGAAAACAACAAAATAAACTCCAGGTCAGTCATGGGACTGGTATGAGTAAAACAGTTCAAAACAGTTATATGATATCTCATAAGACCACGCTGTGAATTCGGAACGGGTTTTCCCTTATGAGAATCCAACATCTTTGACAAGTAATATCATTCTGATATTATAATAATGTCTAAACACAAATAGATATCAATCTAGCAGAAACGCTTCCATCTCACGTTCTACATAAATAATATACAATCAAAATCGCAAGCACATATTGGGTAATGGATTTCCAACTATGACAAGGTATGGAACCACCTTCCGATCAGTGTACTCTAGGAACGATACACTGGAGTTCAACAAGAACACCTTGCAACTCAGCCACACATGACCGATCACTCATTTCGCTTGAGTGTATCAAATGTACATCACCAACGGTTGGGATCAGCAACCGTTCCCGTATATATATATATGGGACAGCATTGATAGATTAAAGAAGCAAATGAATATTCTCTAGATAGGTGATTATACACCCTACTTTGGTGCGACCGACTTAGCCATGCTGCCTGCCTGACTTCAGTCATTTACAGGATGTGAGGCTAAAAGCTACGCATATCTTTTACATGTCACATCTTCATTCACTTTGAATGTCACATCGTCATACCCGCCAAATCACAAATTGATTTTCCCAAAAATACCACGGGTATAAGCTAAGAGAAACGAATTCGTCGGCCACCAACATAAATACGTTTGAAACGATCAACTTACATGATCTACCAGATATACTCTGTCAGACCTTCGTCCATACAAGTTGTCCTGGAACTGAACAAACCGAAGGCACTATTCAGTATATCCATCTTAGTCACTGTTATCTAAGATTTATACAACAGCCCTTGCACTTTACTCCGTCTTCAATTATCTTTGGCATATATGATTCGCAACGCTTATGCCAATACAGAGTGGTTCTCTGGATAATAATCCAACCGGTCTCTCCATATTAACAACGTTAAACGGTCAAAAACTTCGATAGTCGGTGAGTTAACTATTGAAGAAAAACAGGTGTGCAAAAAACGATATTATTTCCAGATGGAAATTCTATCAATCAATCATCAATCACTATCATTCCACAACTATCAGACTCTAACTGTAAACTAATAAGAGAACAACTTCCCAAGTATAAACCCCGAAGGCCGAAACCAACATCAGATCGATACTCCGAAAACTATTTGTAATAACCCGGAAAATCTGGGCCAGTTTAAAATTTTTATTTTGGCAATTTTGGCAAATTTTGATTATTTAAAATGAATTATTTTAAATAATATCGACGAGAAATTTATTTTTAATAGAATTAGAACGTATATATTATATACGTCGTCGTTAGAATATAAATATTTATATATAATTATAAATAGAATTGAAAATGGCGCGGTAGTTCGATAATTCGATTTCAAACTTCAATTGAATGTACCGGGTGCAAAACAATCCGGATTTTAGTGAAACCAAAAACATTAGGATCTAGTTGATAATATCTTTCCAGCGAATCCGGGAAATCAAAATTTCATAGCGGGAATCAAAAGATATGTCCAGTTGAAAATTCTGAATAGTCGCTATGGAATTCAGGCCCTTAAAAATGGACATTTTGCAAATGACCTCGGATCACGACGAAACAAGTTTTGTTGGGTCCGCAGTGTCAAATTATTGCTAGTTTCCAAATTTCATAATTTTCTGAATCAATATGTGAGCGTGGCATAGGAAAACGCATTTGACCAGTTTCAATTGATTTTAATCGACTGGAAATTGGCCATTTTTCATGAGGTCTCAGAATTCGACGAAATTAGTTTTGTTAGGACCGTATCGTCAGTGCGAAGCTAGAAAATATTTTTCTGGAATTTTTAGAGACAGTATCTGACCCTGGTAATTTGAAATGTACGTTTAAAATTCAATATAGTGATTTAAATGTAAATTCAATGGAAACTGATTCAAACGATCGAATCAACCTACGAAACATGTCCCATTGTGTTCGGAATGGGGGTAAAACGCTATGGACGACAGGCGGTGGACCTCGTTTAGAGGTCGTATGAAAAAGTCAACTTTAATTGAATAATAAAATAAAATAAATTATTATATATTCCTACCCTCCACTCTCTCTCTCCTCTCATTCTTCGTATCGAATTAAAACAAAAACAAAAAAAAAAACACGAAACCCCGTCGCCCCCCCACGTCGCAGCCGCCACCTCCTTCCCCCCCTGGCGCGCCGCCGCAAGCAGAAGCCCCCAGCCTAGAGCCCGACGCGGAAACACCCCCCCTTCTCTCGAGCTCACGCCGCCATCCTCCGCGAAGGAACCCCAAACCCGCGACGTCGACACCCCTGCCGCCGCCTATTCCACCCCAACCCTCCCCAAACTAATGTAAGTTTTAATTACTTTACTTTTTAGCCTAACTTATTTATTTACAGTTAGGATTCTTCAAAATCTAAAAGCTATGATTTTTAGTTTAGGGAAATACGATCTTTATGTTAGTAAAGATGCATTTTTATTTACTTAGGTAAAGTAAAATCAGTTTTTGTAAGATTAGTGAAGGAAAGATCGGGATTTTCTAAGTAGAAAAGGTCGAATTTTTGTGTAGGAAAGTCAGGATTTTTAACAAGATCTAGGGATTTTTAATTTGATAAAGATTGAATTTTTAAAAATAAAAAAGATCGTATTTTTCAAAGCAAAATGATTGTATTTCTCGAAGTAAAAATATGATTTTTATATATTGAACATCGTAGTAAAAATTCGATTTTTATATATTGAATAGCATAGTAAAAATATGATTTTTATATATTGAACATCGAAGTAAAAATATGATTTTTATATATTGAACATCGTAGTAAAAATATGATTTTTATATATTGAACATCGAAGTAAAAATATGATTTTTTTTTATTGAATAGCATAGTAAAAATATGATTTTTTTATTGAATAGCATAGTAAAAATATGATTTTTATATATTGAACATCGAAGTAAAAATTCGGTTTTTATATATGTAGTGGCTACGGGCAACGAAGATGACAAAGATGCGATAACGGTGAAGATTTCTATTAATGAAGTGTCGTGGAGTTGGGATAGCTATCGGTGAGAAGTTCTCACCTTTCAGTTTAATTTTTCTAGTTATAAATATATACTAGGATGCAGACGTTGTTTAGTAGCACCCGACACCCGTCATCCACAGACCATGGATGGCTTGTTTGTTAAATTGTTTGGTTGTGTAGTTGGTTAGATTATTTGGTCTGAATTGAATTGTTTGGTGAAATGAAATTGATTTGATTGATGTGTGAGTGGCGTGGGCCTTCACTAGACCGGGGATAAGGCTAGGCCTCGTCCCGTTTCTAGTATCGTGCCGTTATGCCGCCGAAATTTTCTAAAATATGTTAGAAAAAAATATATCATTTTATTGAATAAATGAACCGAATAGAATACTCATAGTTTGAATAAAATATTTTGGTCGTTAAAAATATAATTTTTGACGTGAATGTGAATAAATAAATATTCATTTACAAACCTGACGGTTTGTTTATGTACACCTATTTGAACGACATTTATTGGGACGATAAATTTTACACATCGCCCAACTGCACAAATAAAATCTGTATTTGATTGTTTGAAACCCCACACGGGTATTGGGATGATATTTGACGTACACTAATCCCAATAATTAGTTGTATGTCGATCGATTGATTGACAGACTGCTATAAGCGTTGAATATTTAGATTCGATGCTTATACAGTGTAGAATGCACTTTGGATGATGGTTGATTATTCATCGTTGTTATTGTATACATGTGTTGTAGAAAATCCATATAATCAACATTATATGGTAATTGATTGGGCCTCATTCCAGTTTCGAAATAGAAATATTTGAATTAGAAATATTTGAAATAGAATATTTGAAAATCGAAATATATGATGCCGCGTTGATAGATTGACGCCATTTTGACGTGAACGATATTTATATCGATTTTATTCATTTTATAATGAATATCGAAAGTGATTTCAAAATCTAATACTTTGAAAAGAATTGAAATTCGAATTATATTTAAAGTGAATTGAAATTCGAATTAAACTGAATTGATTTGAAATTTGAAATACACTGAAATGATTTGAAATAAGAATAGGAACGAATTCGAATTGAATTAGAATAGAAATGAATTCGAATTGAAATTTAATATAAATGGATTCGAATTGAAATTGAATTGAATAGAAAACGAACTGAAAATGAATTCAAAATCGATTTGAATTGAAATCAATTTGAAATGAATTTAAAACGAATTTCTATTGGAATATTCAATTTTGATTTGAAATTGAACATGAAGTTGAAACCGTTTTGAAAATGAATTTAAATTGGTTTATAAAGCACATTTTAAAAGGAAATCGACGAAGTATATATTATATATATTATATATATAATATAATGGCCTGAATAGAACGCGCCGCGCCGCGGCAGTTTTGCGAATTTCGACCATTGACTTCGAACGGACATTACGGGAGATCCGACCGTCGGATTCTCTTAAAAACAGAACCGTTGGGTTCATATCGAAAAGAGCTTTCTAACGAATATTAGAAATTTGAAATCTAACGGTTGGATTTGGAGATACGTCCAAATCAAATTTGAAAAAGGTCGCTGTAAGTGCAGTTCGATGGCCATTGATGGAAATCGACTGTACGGGCCTTGATAAAATTATTAATAATAATAATAAATTGTGTAAAATCATAAGTAATGATTTAGAAAGAATTGGGATGAAAAACTCTATATTTGAAAAGATAAAAATAGATTTTTATCGAAATGAACTAGTTTTGAACTAGAATTATAATTCTATTTATTTTTAAATAAGTAAATTGAATTTGAAAGGGTTTTAGAAATAACCAGAATTTCCAACGATTATATTGGAATGGATCTGAATCGAAATTGTCTTTGGATTATTTCGATGTTGGATTTCGGGATGATACAGATATTGTTATGGGAATTTGAAAGATATAGATATATATCGTTATTTCCAATATGATATTTGTTAGTCGTGGAATTTGATATTGAATACAAGCCGGTATATTTTCTATTCAGAGCCTTGTGTTTAATATCAAGTTGATTTGGGTTTGTCGTGAATGGTGTCTTCATTAACACTGTTCTTGAACCGAGTTGAGAAAGGATTAAATCTTTTTATTTAGATTTATTGAAGTGTACCAATTAAATAATATTTAATTGGAATTGAATTGATATTGATTTTTGGGTTTATCGTGGACAGTGTTTTAAATAACACTCGTTCTTTAACCCAATAATTAATGAATGTGATTTTGGGTTTATCGTGAACTGTGTTTTAAATGACACTGATTCTTTAACCCAGTTAAAGATTAAAACTAAGTGGAGTTTTAATGAATCTTTAATTAGATTGAAATAATCGAGAATGGAGTATTACCAGTTTTGTTCCAGGCGGTAGTTAAATCTTTAATTAGATTTGAACGTGAAATGGTAATTGAATTTACCGATAACACTGTGGTGTTAGATATGAAGTATTACCAGTTTTACTTCATGGGATGAATAGGATGGGATTGGGGAATTAAAACAAATGATTACTTCAGTAAGGTTCGTTAATCCCGACTAGTTGAATCGAAATACAAAAGATAATTAAAGAATAAATTCAAGGAATTTATCTTGGATAAAATTAATGGGAACCTTTCCCTATAAATGTGAAATTTAGAAACTAACTGTCGGTTAGCCAAGCAGAAGGGTTTTCTGGATATTGATCTGATGTTGGTTTCGACCTTCGTGGTTAATATTTGGGGAATTATTCTCTTGATTAATTTACGGTTAGTGATTAATGAATTGGAATGAGGCGTACGTTGTGTTTGTGTAACACTTACTTAAAATATACGCGAGTTATTCGGAAAGACCGGGTTTATCCCATTCTGAATAACTGATACGACGATAAATCGAAGATGAAGACGATGGTCGAAGACCAGAGGTCTTCACGTCGTTTGGGTGATTAATGATGAACTTGATTGGGGTGTACACCCAAGAAGATGGAAACGGTTGGTGATCGTCCAGACGTACTTGGAAATCGATGGATATGCGGGGTACTAGGTGCCTCCGGTTTCGTTCAGACCCAGAGCGGACTTGTAAATGGACTGTGTGTCTGACATTGGATTTTAGTCCGTGTGATTGATCTCTATTAAATATATATCTGTTTGGCGGCGGAGAATTTATTCTCTTGCTTAACGCTCTTCTCTGAGACGTACGAGCTCAGGGGTTATATATTGATGGATATCAAACGCATGGAGTGAATTGCCTGTGTGGCATGCCTAAGTGGCAATTGATCGAGGCTTCTGTTGAAAAGCAAAGTCTTGTGGTGATGATCAAAGCACGGCCTTTGTGGCGTAGCTTTGTGTAACGTTTACTTCGCGAGTTTCGCACCCCGGTTGTGAACCAAAAACGGGAGAGGACCTCAGGGAGGGCATGCGTTTCTTTCTAGCTAGGGTGGTGTCAGTGACCTACCAGCCCTGACATTTATATACTTTTCACCTATGTGGTTGTTGCTGTTGCGAGGCGCCTCGGTTTGATCGGACGATCCGGGTCCGATGGAGTCATTCGTTGGCTAATTTACGCCCCAAAGGGCGGGAAAACGTAGTGTTCATGAATTTTAATCCACATCGGTGGACCGGCCCTGTCGCTCCAAGGGTCACTCGAGCTCTGATCCTGAGACATGGGCTAGATTGTCTCGAATCGGTTGAGGACAATCCCTGGCCTCGGTTCATAGATGGAAACCCAATTTCCAAATACGTGACTTTGCGATTTTAATTGTAGAACTAGTATGGCGACATGATATATGGTACCTATGCCGCCTATGATTGATACTTATGATTTGAAGTTGTTTTTATACACTATACACTTATAATAGTATCAAATGATTTCTTTTAAACGTATCAAGCATTCTTGGCTATTATAAGGTAAAAACCCTATCCTCCGGCTTGCGTTGCATTGTGTGATGGGACCTGGGTCTTATAATAGCCTCATTTTTCCTTATTTAGCATTGCGCTGTTTGTTTTATGCACTGGTATTCTTGGGAGGAAACCCGTTCCGTGTTATACGGCGTGGTCCCTTGATTTACCTAACTTTAAAAATAAAGATTAATAACTGTTTTAGTTCTCACACCAGTCCCATGACTGACCTGGAGTTTATTGTTTTAACCTAAACTCTGGGTGCCCTTATTTTGACCCGGGCAGCTAGTACTTTTGGTTTTGCAGATTTATATTCACAGGATCCTGGTTTACAGCTGGAACGATATCTGGAAAGCTTTGTATCCGTATATCTCCTTCTAGTTGTGTATTGTATTATTTTCCGCTGCTATGTATTTAAATGTAATTTAAATCTCTGATATTTCTGTGTAATATTCATTTATACTCTGCATATTCTTGTAATCTGATGCATTGTTGTAATATACAATGAAACGTTCTTCCGTCTGTGTTCTGTTGTGGCTTGTTCTCGAACTATCCGACGCTTTCCTTTATGGGGAAGTTACGGGTTTTTACACTATTCAACTTACTAATCTCCAGTCAGTTTCTAATTTTGCTTAACTCTATTTCTTTAACTCTATTTGATTAACTCTAGTTCGTTTTTAACTCTAATCGATTAACTCTATTTGATTAACTCTAACTGGTTAACTCTAACTGATTAACTCCTTTCGAATAAACTATATTCGATTTACTCCTTTAACTCTAACTGATTAATTCCAACTCCTTTTATAATATCGTATTTATTTTCTAAATAAATATTTACTTTATTCTATTTATTCTAACAAATAAATATCTCTTTTATTCTATTTATTCTAACAAATAAATAATCCTTTATCCTATTTATAAATGGTTTACAAATATTTCTCTTCCTATTTGTTTGACAATATTTTCTTTTATATATATTGTTTTACAAATATTTTCCCTTATTATTTGATTTCACATATATCTCCTCTATATTTGTTTTATAAATAAATCCCTTTATATTTGTTTAACAAATATAATTCCTTTATATTTGATTAACAAATAATTCCTTTATATTCAAAATCCTTTTTCTTTTATAATATAAAATCCATTGATTTTATATAAATAAATTATTTTCAAAATATACTTTGAAAATCCCTTTTCCACATTCTGGTATTTCCTATGGTTCTTAACACACGATATAACAACGATAAATATCGTTCAAACACACATCATCAATGTCAGATTATATATCACATTATATAACACAATATATAAATCACAGTAAAAATAAATGTTGAGGAATCCAACTGGATTCCTCCAACCTGTTTCCCTGCAACCACAGATGTTAGACAATATAATTAACATCACTTTCAGTTCCATATGATATATTCTGTTAAATAGAATCAATATAGAAATTCAACTAACTGACTAGCAGTTCAATCAAACAATCAACACACAGTAAATCAGACAATTTCTAACAGTTCTAAAAATACAACATGAAATTATAAATTGTTTAGAGTTGGTGAGATTTACTCACATTTGCGCATTAACCGTTTTAAATAACGGTTTGCGTTATTTGATTCAGTCGGACAATTTATTTCGCCATAAATTGTAACGAGCTCCAATTGACTCGGGTCAGTTCCATTGTGTAGTGCCCGTCCATACGATCCCAACGCAACTTACGGTTCGTTAATCTGATATCGTATGATCAAGTTATACGCTTTCTAAGTTAATACTATTTTAAAACAAAAAATTAAGCTAATTTCTAATATAAAAACTTGGGCCTCACAAGAAAAAAATACCCGGCCCATCGTGTTACCAACCCGACCCGCGTTTGGACCCTTCGTCCCCAAAGTATCGGCCGTAAGCTTCCAGGAAAAACTCCTCCATTTACTTTACTTCACGCATCTTGTTCTTCTCCATTCCTTACTGAAAATTCAAACTAAAATCACGGTAATCCTTCTCTCCACATCCTCAACCACCCCATACCCTCAACCTCCACCGCGCCAACGGGAATCGACTTCCGTCGTCGAACACGCCTGTAGCATATGCTACAGGTATCGACAGTTTTATTTTCGTAAAATCCCCAAAAAAACACAGATGAAGCTATTCAGTACGACGAACATGAATACGAACTTAGATTTTTAAATCGAGGTAAAAATTTGTCGAGCTTCTCAACCCTAGCTCTCTGCAGTCAAACTTCGAGGTCGGTTAACACATTCGAACTGAATGAAATGGGTACCACGCTGAAGTAAACCACTCCAGGAATCAAAGTATATAGGTTTTATAATTTATGGAATTTTGTGAGGATTCCTTTTGATTTTTGAACTTGGATATTTCACATTTTCCATTTTCTTTTTACTGAGGAAATAAACCGCGGCCTGTTTTGGTTTTGAGGTATACGGTATAGGTGTAGAAAAGTTGTTAAGGGTTTATTTATAGGGTTCCAAAAATCTAGATATTTTCTTTTAATATTTTATTTAATCCTTTATATTCGTTTCAGCACTCTAGAAATCCCTACGAACACCCATGATACCTAAAAATCACGAAACTGGACATGATGCTACAGTTCGACATTACGGTCCCAACGAAACAGGTTTCGTCGAATTCCGACTCCGTATGTTCACACAGCGTATTTTTAACCGTCGAAATACTGACTGTTTCTCACTCTAAAAATCCATAAGGCCACATACTGACTCTAAAAATCACGAAACTTGACATCTAGCAACTATTTGACATTGCATATCCAACAAAATTAGTTTCGTCGAATTCCGACTTCGTTTGCAAAAGTGGCTATTTTTAAAGCTCTAAATAGCCTATTTAAATATATAAATATATCTAAATATAATTGAATTTAATATTTAAAATTAAATATTATCGTCTATATTCACAGTGGAATACCATACAGCTCAGGATAAATCGTATATGAATTTCTAGTTCGATATTACATCGTCAGAGTTATATCGATGTTCGATTTCTATTTAAAATCCTTATATAAAATATAATTAAATCATTATGGTCAGGGCGCTGCATTTCTGAGAATTTGATTTGGACATAACTCAAAATCTACACGACGAAATCCCCATTTTTCTCTTCCACTAGAAAGATATACTCCACCAGCTCCACACGTTTCTTGTTTCACAAGAATCCGATTTAAAACGAACCCTGTATACTCAGTTGAAGTTCAAATCGCCTAATAGCGAACTGCCACGCCATTTCAAGCTCTATTTTAATTATATTATAAATTATACGCTTGACCATCGTTAATTAAATATGTTCGTTGATATAAGTCAACTCCAAACTGAATTATATATTTTGAATTTCCCAACTCGCACCATATCGCCTTTTCAGCCAATTCTGATTATTTCAGAACCAAATATATTATTTAATTATTATTTTAATTAAATATTCATTATATTTTAATTAAACGACCATTTAACTCTCTAAATCGCTAATTATTATCTCGCTAAAATACGGGTCATTACAATGGGTCCCAAACAACAGATGACACAAGTAAATTTCCCTCCTAACCTTGTGTCCCCAAACTAACAGATTTCAGATTAACTTGTTTACAAGTCCAGACATACAGAGTTCAAATCAACTAGTTCATAGATCAGACAAGTTTTCAGACTAACGGATCAGATATACGGATTTAACAGATTTACCGATTTGTCTAACTTTGTAATTAGGCCTACAGATTCACGAAACGGGTTTGTTAAATTCATTAGTCCAATTTGTTTAACCCTATCCACCCAACACGTTTTAGACATCATATTTATCCCCAATTTACATTAATTAAATATTAATGCACAGACCTCTCACATTAGGTCGGTAGCTTGTGGCCGCTGGATATGTCGGGTGGTTCCGGGCAGACTTCTTCCACAAGCCAGACCTAACCTCGTGTCTAAGCATATTTTAGTTATGCCTACGATCTCTCACATTAGAATGACAGTTTGCGGTCGCTGGTTAAGCCGGTTGGTTCCGGGCAGGCTTCTACCACAAACAGAGTCTAACCTCGTGTCATAGCCAATTCATTCCAATACAGATTTTTCAGATATCAGACTAATTCTGTTTATTTAACAGATTAAACTTCTTCATAGGATACAACAGATTAATCAAATTTCCATGTTTTACTAAATCTTAGGTCGAGCCTACAGATTTCCATACCTAGATTACCATTATCTAGTTTTCAACAGATCAGACAATTCAACAGGTAGCAGATCTAGCTGTTTAAGTGATTCAACAGATTTAGCAGATAACAGATTTAGCAGTTTAGGCAATTCAACAGATTTAGCAGATAACAAATTAGGAAACTTAATGAATTTAGCAGATAACAGATTTAGCAGATTATATATATCTAAAACTCTATTTACATATCTTGCCTAATCATAAATTTAGCCTAGACTTACATGCCCAAATCAAGGTCATAATTCATAATACAAAATATGCCCCAAATTTTAGTCTTAATATTCCCATTTACAGTTCATGTCAAAACTATATTTAATATTCTAGTTCACCATTTATGTCCAAGACTAATACGCATGTAAATCATTCTCTATTATAGCCAATTCAGATTATGCCAACATATTTGCTATGCCCGATTTACTTAATTAAGCTACGCCCAATCCCCGTATAACATGTTTCCACAAGTTCTCTAAATACTCATGAAATGGCCCTAACAAAAGGAATAGGGGATAAGCACAAGAATTGATATAAAAGGATAGGCATGCAATAATGAACCAAATACAATAATAATGGCCCAATAGGCTCGATGTACACAACAGTGAATGGGAATAAACTAGCAAAGTTACATACTAAATATGAGATCTAACGTCATTAAGGGAATAGGCATAAGAAACTAACTACAATAGTTATAGGCAACTAACCACAATAGTCATGGGCGACTAAGCACAATAGTTTCTTATTCAATGTCATAGGCAAAAGTCTCATAGGCGTGAATCATAGTCATAGGCAATAGTCTCATAGGAGTGAATCATAGTCATAGGCAATAGTCTCATAGGCGTGAATCATAGTCATAGGCAATAGTCTCATAGGCGTGAATCATAGTCATAGGCAATAGTCTCATGTCCAATTATGCATTATTCATTATTTGTCCCAAAATTTAGCGTTCGTGTGTTAATCTCTTATGAGATTCGGCGCAGGCTCATAGTAGCCTGGCTATAGAACAGAAAGAAGAAAGAGGTACAGAATAGTCACAGAAAAATAGATCTGACAGATAAGAATATACATAACCTCAGATTCAGATTTATAACCACGTCAAGATCATAATTAAAGTTCATATCTGAAAATAACGGTACTCACAATCAAAAAGGAAAGTCTTGATTTCCGGTTTCTTAGTTCTGACACTGAATAACGTTCCTTTGGCGTAGACTATCGATTAGATTAGAAAATAGTTGTTCCCTTTTTAATTTTATTCAGATTGGAAGAAGATCCTAGTTTTGATTCCAGAAGAGTAACGATGCCATTATTTTATTTAATAAGAACGGAGGCCGAGTATAGGAATGAAATTGTGAAGCCTAAGGTTAGAGAAGAATGGTGTAAAGAGAATGGGGCTAGGGGGCTGTTTATATAGGGTTTCAAACTAACTAGAGCCATCGATGAAGCTAGAGTTAATCAAGGCCATCCATCCTAAGAGAAGTCAATCAGAAAGTGATAAGTTAGCCGTAGTGACACAGCAGAGCTCAGAAATTCGACCAGAACCCGACCAGGCCAGCCAGGGTCAAACCAGAAAGTTGTGCAGGCCTGCTGCTCGGCCTGGGCGCACCTGCCAAGTGCGCCAATGCAAAATTTCATGGGCGCACTTCCCAAGTGCGCCAGTGCAATTTTGCCCTGGCGCACTTCCCAAGTGCGCCAGTGCATTCTGGTCGGTTTCTGGTTTTTCTGCCTAACTTCGTTCATCCATATCTTCTTCGTATGGTATCCGTTTTATGCAAACTAGGACTCTATTTCAAGAAGAATTCCAAGACGAACGCAATGGCATAACCCGTTTCCCTTGACTCTTATTTTTATAATTAATTATTCTCTGATTTGTTACTTATACATTCATAGAAAATATGGGGTGTTACATTCTCCCCTCCTTAAAGGATTTCGTCCCCGAAATCTTCAAGTTAAGAAGAATGTGTCCTACCACCCAGTCATCCATCTACTCAACCATCATCCACAAGCATCCATTGTCCTTAGAAAACTTCTAATGTTGTATGAACATATGCAAAAGTGTGTGTACATGTTCCTTATCTAATGCAAAGATCAGGTGGTCCACCGATTCAGTTGACCTCCTTAATACGAACAATGTCAGTGTCATGAGTCCAGCATGTATGCAATTTTCCTATTTAATACATATCATTCTTATATGAGTGACAACCATTCATTCATATTCAACATCCATGTGATGAGTCAATCATTTTGCATCCATAGAAATTGAAAATGCTCACACATCCATATGCAGTATGAGAGTGTATTCGAGCCGATCTAGTGCCTAGTGTGTGTATATGCATCCACGAGCAACCACTAGCAACCACTTGCATCCACTTGCAACCATCAAACATAACATGTCTCAAACACATGTCTACCTAAAGTTCGAAGATTCGATCGATAGGATACAATCGAATGATGGATGCGAGTACAGTAAAACAAAAACTTGGTTCCCATTAGACATTGGTTGAGAGAATAATTCCCCTAAGTATCAGCCCCGAAGACCGAAATCAACATCAGATTGACACCCAAAGGATTACCCTCTTTAGACAATGTCAAAACTGGAAATCTTAACCTTATCAGAAATATTCAGATATTTACAGATTACTGGTACAGATCAGATTACTAAATGATTCTTAGGAAACTAAGCATGGGAAAATCCCACCATATCCCCCAAAACCCCAGAATGTATGCATTATAGTCGACTTGACGCCTAACACAGATACCCTCAAACCCCAACCTACCACCAACAGATGAGTCGTAACCCCTGTGGGGTTTGAGACTATAACCAGATCAGAAACAAGACTAGTATTAAAGTGCAGAGACTCGACTACAGAATCAGAATGCCATAATCGAAAAGAGTTCTAACTTAATAATCAGATAAGAAAACTAAACTCTCCACAGAAATTTTCCTACTTCTATCCTATCCACCAACTATGAGAGCATTCGCCCGCCTTCCCAAAGTAGGTCATGTCCTCTGTCCTTTCCCCCATTTCTTCGGGCCGTCCCTAGTGAAGTGTCCCATCTCACCACAGTTGAAGTGAGTGTCCTTCCTCTTTCGGCAATCCTTGTTCAGATGAGTCAAGCTTCCATAAGTAAAGCACTTTTCTCCTCCTTTATCTTCAGACTTTTCTTCCTTCTTTTGTGTTTCCTTTATGCCTCCTTTGTGAACCAAGTCCCATGAGTTTCTCATCCTTGGGTTGTGCTCCTTAGCCAAACTCCCTCATTCTTATCTTTACTATCTGTGTGTAACACGTTGACAAGTCCCTCGAAAGCATCCTCCATCGCACGGAAAATCCTACAAAGCTCGAAAGAAAATTAGCCGTAGGTGAGACTACTGCGGCTACAGATGGAAGTCAGGCGCTTATTTGCCCCTTGACCGGTGTCGTAGTCTTATCAGGCCTACAGAACCATGCCGTGATGAGGTTACCTCCTAGAAAGCCAAGAGCCCCGGAGAAAGAAGGAAACAAAGATTCAAACAGAGGATCAAAAGATAGATATATGGCTTTTGGGGATTATGTTTTTCAAAAATAAGCTTTACTTTTGAAAATACTTCCTTTCAAAACCTTTTTGAAAATAGTTTTCAAAAACTTTACCCAATCTAGTAACCTTCAGCTCTGATACTAAGTGTAACACCCCACCTCCATTAAGGTCACTCACAAAGGGAATGCCTTAACTTTTATGGAGCGTTTTAGTAGACAGAACAAAAATTTACAAGACAGATAAAACAACACTTGAAAATTTTATAACTTTATTACAACAGAAACCGAACTAAGTTTGGTTACATCTTTTCAAAATCACAATATCAGAATGCAAGTATGAAATATCAGTCTTGTACAAAAGCCTTTAGAATGCATAGTTTTTAAAATCATAATCCCCACAAGAGATGCCATAAAGAGTCAAGCCATACTTTAATCACTTCAAGTACTTCAAGAAGAAGAAATTCGGATCAAGTTGAAGTATTCCCTCCTTGGAAACCTGGAGGGGGGGGGGGGACGGAAAGAAAATGGGCGAAAACAAGCAAGGTCAGACATAAAGTCTGGTGAGTCCAGTGATTTCCAGCATATGAGCAGATAATAATAATCATGGCATACAAATAAAACTGGATGCGAGATAACAGTAACAGGAGTAGCAGATGTACTTAGAATCAACAGAAGAAACATAATGATATAAGCTATTACTTTTCACTTCTCTGCACTAATACTAGTATAACAGGATTAGGTGTTACCCTAATGTCTAAACAGAAACAGAAACGGGAACAAAATAATTTCCACAGAAGAGAATGCTAGTAATGGGCCTTTACCACCCCAACTGAAAGTACAGAAACGGAATATTAATAATGGGCCTTTACCACCCGAACAGAAGGTACAGAAACAGATTTATTCCTATGGAAACAAAATGTAGAATTAGGTGTACACTAGTAAATGGGCCTTTACCACCCGAACAGACGGTACCACGCAGAAACAGACAGGTGTTACCACCCAACAGAAATAGACGATACCAATAGAAACAGACAGAACTAAGTGTACCCTAAAACCCTACCCCAAGCGATCGGCTCCCTAATACATAAATACCCAGTGCCGGCCCCACAGTAGGGTGTATCACTCCCTAAAGTAACAACCAATTGGCACAGACCTATTTACAAATGTCACGACATCTTACATCCTCGGAGGCAGACCGGGATCCATGCACGCACATGACCCGGTTGGAACGCACCATCAACACCCCTCGCCATTATCAGAATGAACCGCATATAATTAGTCCAGTAAGCGTGCCCGGACCCTACCTACTGTTGGGTCATAGTTTGATACTAGAAAGGGTTAGTGACTAATATGGGTCCCAAACAACAGATGACACAAGTAATTTTCCCTCCTAGCCTTGTGTCCCCAGACTAACAGATTTCAGATTAACTTGTTTACAAGTCCAGACGTACAGAGTTCAGATCAACTAGTTCACATATCAGACAAGTTTTCAGACTAACGGATCAGATATACGGTTTTAACAGATTTACCGATTTGTCTAACTTTGTAATTGGGCCTACAGGTTAACGAAACGGGTTTGTTAAATTCATTAGTCCAATTGGTTTAACCCTATCCACCCAACACGTTTTAGACATCATATTTATCCCCGATTTGCATTAATTAAATATTAATGCACAGACCTCTCACATTAGGTCGGTAGCTTGTGGCCGCTGGATATGCCGGGCGGTTCCGGGCAGACTTCTGCCACAAGCCAGACCTAACCTCGTGTCTAAGCATATTTTAGTTATGCCTATGACCTCTCACATTAGACTGACAGTTTGCGGTCGCTGGTTAAGCAGGTTGGTTTTGGGCAGGCTTCTACCGCAAACAGAGTATAACCTCGTGTCATAGCCAATTCATTCCAATACAGATTTTTCATATATCAGACTAATTCTGTTTATTTAACATATTAAAATTCTTCATAGGATACAACAGATTAAACAAATTTCCATGTTTTACTAAATCTTAGGTCGAGCCTACGGATTTCCATACCTAGATTACCATTATCTAGTTTTCAACAAATCAGACAATTCAATAGGTAGCAGATCTAGCAGTTTAAGTGATTCAAAAGATTTAGCAGATAACAGATTTAGCAGTTTAGGCAATTCAACAGATTTAGCAGATAACAAATTAGGCAATTTAACGAATTTAGCAGATAACAAATTTAGCAGATTATATATATCTAAAACTCTATTTACATATCTTCCCTAATCATAAATTTAGCCTGAACTTACATGCCCAAGTCAAGGTCATAATTCATAATACAATATATGCCCCAAATTTTAGTCTTAATATTCCCATTTACAATTCATGTCAAAACTAGATTTAATATTCTAGTTCACCATTTATGTCCAAGACTAATACGCATGTAAATCATTCTCTATTATAGCCAATTCAGATTATGCCAACATATTTGCTATGCCCGATTTACTTAATTAAGCTACGCCCAATCCCCATATAACATGTTTCCACAATTTCTCTAAATACCCATGAAATGGCCCTAACAAAAGGAATAGGGGATAAGCACAAGAATTGATAGAAAAGGATAGCCGTACAATAATGAACCAAATACAATAATAATGGCCCAATAGGCTCGATGTACACAACAGTGAATGGGAATAAACTAGCAAAGTTACATACTAAATATGAGATCTAACATCATTAAGGGAATAGGCATAAGAAACTAACTACAATAGTTATAGGCAACTAACCACAATAGTCATGGCGACTAATCACAATAGTTTCTTATTCAATGTCATAGGCAATAGTCTCATAGGCGTGAATCATAGTCATAGGCAATAGTCTCATAGGAGTGAATCATATTCATGGGCAATAGTCTCATAGGCGTGAATCATAGTCATAGGCAATAGTCTCATAGGCCTGAATCATAGTCATAGGCAATAGTCTCATGTCCAATTATGCATTATTCATTATTTGTCCCAAAATTTAGCATTCGTATGTTAATCCCTTATGAGATTCGGCACAGGCTCATAGTAGCCTGGCTATAGAACAGAAAGAAGAAAGAGGTACAGAATAGTCACAGAAAAACAGATCTGACATATAAGAATATACATAACCTCAGATTCAGATTTATAACCACGTCAAGATCATAATTAAAGTTCATATCTGAAAATAACTGTACTCACAATCAAAAAGGAAAGACTTGATTTCTGGTTTCTGAGTTCTAACACTGAAGAGCGTTCCTTTGGCATAGACTATCGATTAGATTAGAAAATAGTTATTCCCTTTTTAACTTTATTCAGATTGGAAGAAGATCCTAGTTTTGATTCCAGTAGAGTAACGACACCATTATTTTATTTAATAAGAACGGTGGCAGAGTATAGGAATGAAATTGTGAAGCCTAAGGTTAGAGAAGAATGGTGTAAAGAGAATGGGGCTAGGGGGCTGTTTATATAGGGTTTCAAACTAATTAGAGCCGTCGATGAAGCTAGAGTTAATCAAGGCCATTCATCTCAAGAGAAGTCAATCAAAAAGTGACAAGTTAGCCCTAGTGACACAACAGAGCTCAGAAATTCGACCAGAACCCGACCAGGCCAGCCAGGGTCAAACCAGAAAGCTGTGCAGGCCTGCTGCTCGGCCTGGGCGCACCTGCCAAGTGCGCCAATGCAAAATTTCATGGGCGCACTTACCAAGTGCGCCAGTGCAGTTTTTCTCTGGCGCACTTCCCAAGTGCGCCAGTACATTCTGGCCGGTTTCTGGTTTTTCTGCCTAACTTCGTTCGTCCATATCTTCTTCGTAGGGTATCCGTTTTACGCAAACTCGGACTCTATTTCAAGCAGAATTCCGAGATGAACGCAATGGCATAACCATTTTCCCTTGATTCTTATTTTTATAATTATTTGTTCTCTGATTTGTTACTTATACGTTCACAGGAAATGCGGGGTGTTACATCAGTACACCCGAGCCCCAACAAGGATGCCTCTCGCCTAAGAAACTACACAGGACTTCAACAAATACAAGTGTTTTGACTTCGCTTTGTGTTATTGAATCAACATAGATAGTCAACGGTTTAAGTACACCCTTCCTATACTCTTATCCTCGAGTATTTGAAATGCTTGCAAAGATTTTAAGGAAGCTAGTTACTTCTTGAATCAAGATATGAAAAGTATTATCAAGGATTTAATAAGTAACTTGAATTTGGAGAGCTTTTGCTTTCAAAATATATGGAAGTTAATTTCAGAAAACAGAGAGAATATAATTAGAATTGGTGATTTGAAAAACATGTTTGGAGTGTTTATATAATAGTAAAAGAGTAGCATCCCTTCATGAAGAGTTTCTATAAAAAGTTGTGTCCATTTCCATTAATTATTAAAGAGGAATCTCTTTATGAAAGATGGTGACTCTTCATAAAATAGTTTCTGGGTCGAATCAGTTGACTGTTTAGAAATCATCTGTTGACTGGTTGAGTTAAACTTTAAATCGTATAAATAAAAATATGTTTAAAAACTAGCCGTTGTGTACAAAATTTCTCTGACCAGTCAACTGCTTGAGACTGGTCAATTCTCTACCAGTCGACTGGTAGAGATTATTTTGTACATTTATGGCTTTTTAAAGCCATATGAATATATATATATATATATATACTTGAGGATAGATTTTAACATGATTCTAATATGACTCAACTTATATATATATATATATATATATATATATAAAACCTTATCTCCATAACATGATTTCCATTTCTATCTTCTTTTTTTAGCATTAATCAAAATCTTAATATCAACATTCTCCCCCTTTTTGATTGATGACAACATATCTGATTTTCTACCCCTGAATTTCTGCAACGTTTTGTTAGTTCGATAAAATTATAAACTTATCATTTTGATTCCTGCAACAAAATGTTAGCACATGTATTCTTAAAAGATTCAATATTAAGAGCATAGCACATATATTCTCAATAGATTCATCAATAAAACCTAGAATATAAGTGAACATAATGATTTTTCTCCCCTTTGTCATCGATTAAAAAGTAAATAGTCACGATGAGCGTAGAGTAATCGAATAACAAATTAATGCTAAAATAAAACGTAATCATTTCAAGCAACTTAATATTCAACACAACCAAAAGCATAGGGGTTCCAAACACAAATTATTACACAACCCAAAAGCATAACTAATAAATTCGAGATAAAAAATACTTTAGAAAAATAACATTTCATTCATACTGCTAAGCGAGGTTTCATCGGATTCGGTACTTTCCAAAGAAATCCAATTGAGAGGAGACACGGGTTGTTTCTTTGGATCCGTCACATGTCCAGTGTTTACAAGAGTGCAAGAGATTGAATTCTACGTCCTTCCAAGAAAATCCTTAATTTGTCAAACTTTTTGTCCATTTTCTTATCCATTCGTTCAAGTCTTGCTTCAAGAAGAAGTTGGTTGAGCGCAACTACATCAAGTGCTTGTCTTAACGTTTGTGATGGTTCTATAACGACCCTGATTTTCGAACAAATTATTTTAAATACTTAGTATGGTTTTAAATATTGAATTGATAATATAAATGAATTTTTATATTCAGTTATCGATTTAAAAATCGATTTCGATTTAATATCGAATATATTAAATTATCGTAATACGAAATATAACTGAAATCGAAATTTAAAAAATGAATCAAAATGATTCAGATGATAAATAGGAACTTTATTTGACTATAAACGATAATAACAATCTATTATCAAGAAAATGATTAGTTCTGAATTCAAATTATATTATATTAATTTAATATGGTATATGTCTTCAAATTAAATTTCAGAATATATACAGTTCAATTTAGAATAGCGTCATAATATTGAAACATCGGTCTGTATGTTAAAATAGCGGTTTACGATTCTAAATTTGTACCCCGAGGTATTTGTAATGGATAAGATCGAAATCGAATCAGAAATCAAATCAGAATCTGTTTAGATAAAATAAAAAAAATCACTTTGTATCTAATCGAAATTAATAAAAATCAAATCGATATCATTTTAAAAAAGATAAAAATCTCTTTAAGTCAAATCAAATTAAATTAAATTATATTTAAAATCGAAATTGAAATCTTTTTAAATTCTTTAAAAGATATTGCTAAGTACTTAAGCCTACATCGTTTAATTGTCGTGTACTATTGTCGCCCATCTCCTTCTATAAAACCGCAACCTTCCCCTTCCTTTCATTTGCAAGAATCGGCTTCAGTTAAACTCAAATTGAAACCGCCGAATCTCTCAACACTGTTTTGGATAAGCTCGTGAATAGGGAAGGGGTGCAACTCGTAGTAGCTAGGGTTAAAGGTGTTCAATGTTGGATTGGGTCCGATGTTTTCTAGCAGCTCGAGTGGGGTATTCGAAGTAAGGTAAATCTTGAATTGGATCTGAGGTCTCGTGGAGGCGCGACATTGACTGTCGCGATGACAGTTGAGCTCGTGATTCCAAAAAGGGGATTCCCACAGTAGTTGAGATATAGGAGCGGAAGGGGGATAACGTTTTAGTGGAGACTGATGTTGATTTTGGAGGTGATTCTGAAGAGTGCGACTTCAAATTGTTGAACTGGTGAGCAAAGTGACAATACAAGGGGTGTGATGTATTGATCTAGGAGTGCGTTGGGGATGATAAATGTGGAATCTTGGAGTTCGACGCTAGAATATTTAGAAGAAGCAATGTCCGAAAACTTCAAAGTCTGGACAGCGTGATGTTAGTGAGATGATATGGGAATTCGGCAGTAAAATCAGGGTGTTTGATTGTCAGGTGTATAATGGGGTTGGCAGAGATCTGATGGTGGATGTGGGAAAGAGGAGCTGCTCGATGCATTCTTCTTTGAAGTAATTCATTTTTGCTAAAAGAGAAGAAGGTAAAATTAATTTATTTACTTAGTTAAAAACTTTTAAAATTACTTAAGTCATATAAAACATTTTAAATAGCTAAAATTATTTCATACATAAACAAAATTAAATGAAGTGGGATGTTCTGTTGCGAAAGTGCAGTAATTGAAGGTGGCAATAGAAGATTATAGTGTTGGCTAGTTTACTAAAGCACGTAATTAAATAGTTAATTAGATTTGTTAACCATGTTTAATTCATTCAATACTTATAAAAGAAATATATATCTCATACAATTTCATAATGTGATGTAAATGATTTAGGTGCATTTGGAACTAGCGGAAATTTTTAGAAAATCGCAAGCGCTATTCGAAGTTCAAAGAAGTTAGAAACGTACAGTAACGAAAACAGAATCAAGGTGAGTAAATCTCACTTAAAAATTTATTTTTATCATTAAAAATAAATGGTTGGCTGTTTGGATGCATTTGTGAATTATTTATCAGTCTTGATTATTATATATGTTAGTTGTACCAAGGCTTGGTGAATTTGGTTATTGGATATATCTCGCAGTACCATCATCGGATGCCCGCAGTATCATTAGCGGATGCCCCTAGGACCCACGTATATAAGTGGATCCCCTTTTATACAGCGATATCCTACCTTGAAGTAGGATTGGTATTATTTTTCTTGACTAACATCTGTGGATGCAGAGAAAACAGGTTGAAGGAATCCAACTGGATTCCTCAAATTTATTTACTGTTGTTTACATATTTATATATGCATGTCATGTGTGAATTGAATGGATGATTTGTGTGTTAGATATTAGAATATCACTAGCCCTAGATACTAATATTTAAAAATATTATACAAAGGATTTTTAGATTTAAAATGGAAAATTTATTTTCCATAGTAGAAGTTAAATTTTTAAATGGAATTAGAAATCAAAACTTGTTTAAATTTTCAAACAAGAAATGAAATTTATAATTGATGGGTTTAAATGGAAATGAAAAATTATCATGGGATATTGGATTGTATAAATTCAAAGATGAAATTAAAAAGGGGAATTAAGAATCGTTTCAAAAAGGAAACGATAAAATCATTTACGATGTTCGAAAGTTAATCGAATTGAAATAAATCCAATTGGATTTATGGACAGAATTCGGGTAGATCGAATTTATAGAAATAAATTTATTCCAAAAGGATATTGGAAATGTATTAGAATTTTAATATGAAAATAGATTCTATACTTATATACATAAGTTATAGTAATAAAATATTTCAAATAAGGAATCGAGTTTTAAATGGAAATTTAAATGAAAGCTCGTTTAATATAAAATAAGGTGGTCGATTTATAAACAATGTTTATAAATGTAATAAGGTAATTATTGGATAAATTGGAAATAGATTTTTTTTCAAATATAAGGGATGTCATTTAAAAATCATATTTTTAAATGAGATGAAAGAGGGGATTTTTATGATAAGTAATCAAGTTTTTGAAATTATAAACTCTTATCCATCTCAAGGTAAGAACGTTGTCGATCAAGGTCTCAGAGGTAAATAAATACCCCAACATGAACGACATCACTATTATCAAGAGATGATATCGGTTTGTAATGGTAAGTGATGTTGAATTTATTTATTATTTGCATCAAAGGAATTTATAATTGAAATTCTATGATATGGATATTTTCTTGAAATAATCCAATTCATTGTGAATTGGACTTAATGTAGAGAATCAAGTTTGAACAACTTCATAACGGAGTAATGAATGGAAAATGAAATAATCGACGAGTTTGGATAACTTGAATTATTAAGATTAAATTTGGATAATGAGCTTGTGGTATATTTAAAATATTGAAAATGGAGCTAAGATTTATTTTATAAGCAAAGTTAACGTTTATAATTTAATTTTAATTAAAACGAACTCGTCGTAGCGTGGTAGTTCGTAATTTGACGATCCGAGCTTTAGTTGAGTATATAGAACTCAATATAAGTCGGATGTAACAACCCGTAAAATGCGAGCCAGTTTGAAATTTTTATTTTGGCCATTTTAGCGAATTTTGATTATTTAAAATGAATTATTTTAAATAATATCGACGAGAAATTTATTTTGAATATAATTCGAACGTATATATTATACGCGTCGTCGTTAGAATATAAATATTTATATATAATTATAAACAGAATTGAAAATGGCGCGGTAGTTCGATAATTCGATTTCAAACTTCAATTGAATGTACCGGGTGCAAAACAATCCGGATTTTAGTGAAACCGAAAACATTAGGATCTATTTGATAATATCTTTCCAACAAATCCGAAAGATCAAGATTTCATAGCGGGAATAAAAAGATATGTCCAGTTGAAAATTCTGAATAGTCGCTATGGAATTCAGGCCCTTAAAAATGGACATTTTGCAAACGACCTCGGATTTCGACGAAACCACTTTTGTTGGGTCCGTGATGTTAAGTTATTGCTAGATTCCAAATTTCATAATTTTTCGAATCAATATGTGAGCGTGGCAAAGGAAAACGCATTTGACCAGTTTTAGTTGATTTTAATCGACTGAAAAATGGCCATTTTTCTAACGGTCTCAGAATTCGACGAAACTAGTTTTGTTAGGACCGTATTGTCAATACGAAGCTAGAAAATATTTTTCTGGAATTTTTCTAGTTAGTATGCGACCCCGGTAAATTGAAATGCGCGTTCAAATTCAATATATAGAGTTATATGTTGATTTTAACGGAAACTGATCGAAACGATCAAATCAACGTACGATACATATCCCATTGTGTTCGGAATGGGGGTAAAACGCTATGGACGACAGGCGGTAGGCCTTGTTTCGAGGACATATGTAAAAGTCAACCTTTTTACCAAAATTAAATAATTAATTAATGAAAAAAAAAATATATTATTTTAATTTTCGTTTCCCCCCTTTTTCTTCATTGGCCCCCCCCCCCCGTTTTCGTTTAACAGAAAGAGGAAAAAAAAAAAGAAAAAAAACCCTAAAACCCGCCCCTTCCTCGATAACCTCCGTCGCCCCTTGTATAGCCGCCGCCCACCTCCATCGGACCGCGCCACCACCCACGGACCCCACCCCGTCAGGCCGCACTCCCCCTCTCTCCTCCTCCCCCGTGTAAACAACACCACCCCCCCAATGCCCAAATCGAGGTTCGAGCTCGATTTCCTCCGCCTGAGGACCGCCGAACTGGCAGCGGTGGCCAGTGCTGACAAGCACCGTCGAGGCGCAGGAGGGGGACGCCTCCGATCAGACTTCGGCACCTCGGATTGCGGGCGGGTTGAAGTGCTAATGGATGAGTTCTTCGAAGCAAACGTCTTAAGCGTGATAATCGGGGATGAAGGTGGTTTATTTCTTCTTTTATTGTTATTATTTACAATCATATACCTTGTTGATTGTTTTTGAAGTATATATAAATTTGTTTTGAAAAGAAAATCAACATTTGTTTTGAAAAGAAAATCAACATTTGTTTTGAAAAGAAAATCAACATTTGTTTTGAAAAGAAAATCAACATTTGTTTTGAAAAGAAAATCAACATTTGTTTTGAAAAGAAAATCAACATTTGTTTTGAAAAGAAAACCAACATTTGTTATGAAAAGAAAATCAACATTTGTTTTGAAAAGAAAATCAACATTTGTTTTGAAAAGAAAACCAACATTTGTTTTGAAAAGAAAATCAACATTTGTTTTGAAAAGAAAATCAACATTTGTTTTGAAAAGAAAATCAACATTTGTTTTGAAAAGAAAATCAACATTTGTTTTGAAAAGAAAATCAACATTTGTTTTGAAAAGAAATAGGAGAAAATTTAGATCTTTATATATGAAAGCGAAGAATAAAAATTAGTTTTTTTATATTGAATGGCGAAATAAAAATTCGATTTTTATATATTGAACTTCGAACTAAAAATTCGATTTTTATATATTGAACTTTGTAATAAAAATTCGATTTTTATATATTGAACTTTGAAATAAAAATTCGATTTTTATATATTGAACTTCGAACTAAAAATTCGATTTTTATATATTGAATAGCGAAGTAAAAATGTGATTTTTACGTATGTAGTGAAAGCAGCAACGAAGGTGACAAAAAGGCGAAACGACGAAGACTTCTGCAAAAGAAGAGTCGAGATGGTTGGATAGCTAAAGGTGAGAATTTCTCACCCTTCAATTTATTTTTCTAGTTATATATATACTAGGATGCAGACGGTGCTTAGTAGCACCCGACACCCGTCCACAGACCATGGACTTGTTTGTTTGACTGTTTGGTGATTGATTGTGATATTGGTTTGAATGTGGTTTGTGGTGTGAAAAATCGAATCGATAAATTGGTTAGGATTAGACGTGCGCCGTTATAAGGCGAAGGAGTAAGGCTAGGTTAGACCCTTACTCCAAAGTTTATGGTTTGCATAACGAATTGATTTGATTGATGTGTGAATGGCGTAGGCCTTCACTAGACCGGGGATAAGGCTAGGCCTTGTCCCGTTTCTAGTATCGTGCCGTTATGCCGCCGAAATTTTCTAAAATAAGTTAGAAAAATAAAAATAGCATTTTATTTAACGAATGAACTGAATATAAATTCATATGTTAAAATAAAATGTGTTATCGTTAAAAATATAATTTTTAACGTGAATGTGAATAAATAAATATTCATTTACAAACCAAACGGTTTGTTTATGTACACCTATTTGAATGACGTTGATTGGGTCGATAAATTTTACACATCGCCTAACTGCACAAATAAAATATGTGTTTGATTGTTTGAAACCCCACACGGGTGTTAGGATGAAATTTGAAGTTCACTCATCCTGATTTATTAAATATGTCGATCGATTGATTGACAAGCTGCTATAAGCGTTAAATGTCTATATTTGATGCTTATACAGTGTAGTGCACTTTGGTTGATGGTTGATTATTCATCATTGTTGATATATACATGTGTTGTAGAAAATCCATATAATTAACATTATATGGTAATTGATTGGGCCTCATTCCAGTTTCGAGAAAAAAAGAAATATTTGAAATAGAAATATTTGAAATAGAAATATTTGAAATAGAATATTTGAAAATAGAAATATGTGAAGCCGTGAGGATTAGATTGACGCCATTTTGACGTGAACGATATTTATATCGATTTTATTCATTTTAAAATGAATATTGAAACGTGATTTCGAAATCGAATATTTTGAAATGAATTGAATTGAAAACGATTTCGAAATGAATTGAATTGAAAACGATTTCGAAATGAATTGAATTGAAAACGATTTCGAAATGAATTGAATTGAAAACGATTTCGAAATGAATTGAATTGAAAACGATTTCGAAATGAATTGAATTGAAAACGATTTCGAAATGAATTGAATTGAAAACGATTTCGAAATGAATTGAATTGAAAACGATTTCGAAATGAATTGAATTGAAAACGATTTCGAAATGAATTGAATTGAAAACGATTTCGAAATGAATTGAATTGAAAACGATTTCGAAATGAATTGAATTGAAAACGATTTCGAAATGAATTGAATTGAAAACGATTTCGAAATGAATTGAATTGAAAACGATTTCGAAATGAATTGAATTGAAAACGATTTCGAAATGAATTGAATTGAAAACGATTTCGAAATGAATTGAATTGAAAACGATTTCGAAATGAATTGAATTGAAAACGATTTCGAAATGAATTGAATTGAAAACGATTTCGAAATGAATTGAATTGAAAACGATTTCGAAATGAATTGAACTGAAAACGATTTCGAAATGAATTGAACTGAAAACGATTTCGAAATGAATTGAACTGAAAACGATTTCGAAATGAATTGAATTGAAAACGATTTCGAATTGAATTGAAAGCGAAGTGAAATAAATTCAAATTGAATTGAAATTTGAATTGAATGGAAATGGATTTTGAAACGAATTTATAAAGAAGAATTCAATTTTGATTTGAATTGAAATGGAAGTTGAAAATGTTTTTGAAACGAATTCAAAACTATTTATATAATTCGTTTTAAATAGAAATCGACGAAATATATATTATATATATTATATATAATATAATGGCCTGAATAGAACGCGCCGCGTCGCGGCAGTTCGCGAATTTCGACCATTTATTTCGAACGGACATTACGGGAGATCCGACCGTCGGATTCTCCTAAAACCGGAACCGTTGGGTTCGTATCGAAAAGAGCTTTCTAATGAATGTTAGAAATTTGAAATCTAACGGTTGGATTTGGAGATACGTCCAAATCAAATTCGAAAAAGGTCGCTGTAAGTGCAGTTCGATGGCCGTTAATGGAAATCGACTGTATGGGCCTTGATAAAATTATTAAAAATAGCAATAATTTGTGTAAAATCATAAGAAATGATTTAGAAAGAATTGGGATGAAAAACTCCATATTTGAAAAGATAAAAATGGATTTTTATCGAAATGAACTAGTTTTGAACTAGAATTATAATTCTATTTATTTTTAAATAAATAAATTGAATTCGAAAAGGGTTTTAAAAATAACCAAAATTTCCAATGATTGCATTGGAGTGGATTTGAATCGAAATTGTCTTCGGAATATTTCGATGTTGGAATTCGTGATTATACAGGTGTTGTTATGGAAATTTGAAAGATATATATTGATATCGTTATTTCCAATACGACATTTGTTAGTCGTAGAATTCGATATTGAATATAAGCCGATATATTTTCTATTCAGAGCCTTGTATTGAATATCGAATGTGATTTGGGTTTGTCGTGAATGGTGTCTTCACTAACACTATTCTTGAACCCAGTTGAGAAAAGATTAAATCTTTTTATTTAGATTTAATGAAGTGTACCAATTAAATAATATTTAATTGGAATTGAATTGATATTGATTTTTGGGTTTATCGTGAGCAGTGTTTTAAATAACACTCGTTCTTTAACCCGATAATTAATGAATGTGATTTTGGGTTTATCGTGAACCGTGTTTTAAATGACACTGATTCTTTAACCCAGTCGAAGATTAAAACTAAGTGGAGTTTTAATGAATCTTTAATTAGATTGAAATGATCGAAAGTGGAGTATCACCAGTTTTGCTCCAGGCGATAGTTAAATCTTTAATTAGATTTGAACGTGAAATGGTAATTGAATTTACCGATAACACTGTGGTGTTAGATATGAAGTATTACCAGTTTTACTTCATGGGATGAATAGGTTGGGATTGGGAAATTAAAACAAATGATTACTTCGGTAAGGTTCGCTAATCCCGACTAGTTTGAATTGATATTCAAAAATGGATTAAAGAATAAATTCAAGGAATTTATCTTTTATAAAATTAATGGGAATCTTTCCCTATGAATGTGAAATTTAGAAACTAACTGTCGGTTAGCCAAGCAGAATGGTTTTCTGGATATTGATCTGATGTTGGTTTCGGCCTTCGGGGTTAATATTTGGGGAATTATTCTCTTGATTAATTTACGGTTAGTGACTAATGAATTGGAATGAGGCGTATGTTGTGTTTGTGTAACACTTTTATAAAATATACGCGAGTTATTCGGGAAGACCGGGTTTATCCCATTCTGAATAACTGATACGACGATAAGTCGAAGATGAAGACGATAGTCGAAGACCGGAAGTCTTCACGTCGTTTGGGTGATAACTGATGATCTTGATTGGGCTGTACACCCAAGAAGATGGAAACAGTTAGTGATCGTCCAGACGTGCTTGGAGATCGATGGATATGCGGGGTACTAGGTGCCTCCGGTTTCGTTCAGACCCAGAACGGACTTGTAAATGGACTGTGTGTCTGACATCGGATTTCATTCTGTGTGACTGATATCGGTTGCATAGGATGGCTTGCCTGTGTGGCATGCTAAGATGCAAATGATCAAGGCTTCTGTTGAAAAGCAAAGTCTTGTGGTGATGATCAAAGCACGGCCTTTGTGGCGTAGCTTTGTGTAACGTTTACCTCGCGTGTTTCACACCCGGTATGAACCAAAAACGGGAGACGGACCTCAGGGAGGACTTGCGTTTCTTTCTAGCTAGAAGTGGCGTCAGTGGTTTTACACGCCCTGACGAGTTTGACTTATGTGGTTGTTGCGGTTGCGAGGCGCCTCGGTTATATCGGTTTCGGCCGAATGCATTCTGGTCGGCTGACGGACCAGACTTACACCCCATAGGGTGGGGAGACGTAGTGTTCAGGCATTTTAATCCACATCGGTGGACCGGCCCTGTCGCTCCAAGGCTTGACTGAGTACTTGCCGGTGGCTCGGGCTAGAGAGTCACGAATAGGTTGAGGACTATCTTTTGCCTCGGTTCATAGATGGAAATCCAATTTCCAAATACGTGACATTTGCGGTTTTAATTGTAACCCTATATATGGCGACATAGTGGGATGGGGCGCTTATGCCGCCTATGATTGATACTTATGATTTGAAGTTGTTTTATACACTTATAATAGTATCAAATGATTTGTTTTAAAACGTATCAAGCATTCTTTGGCTGTTATAAGGGAAAACCCTATCCTCGACTGCGTTGCATTGTGTGATGGGACCTGGGTCTTATAACAGCTTCATTTTTCTTTATTTAGCATTGCGCTGTTTGTTTTATGCACTGGTATTCTTGGGAGGAAACCCGTTCCGTGTTATACGGCGTGGTCCCTTGATTTACCTAACTTTGAAAATAAAGATTAACTGTTTTAGTTCTCACACCAGTCCCATGACTGACCTGGAGTTTATTGTTTTAACCTAAACTCTGGGTGCCCTTATTTTGACACGGGCAGCTAGTAGTTTTGGTTTTGCAGATTTATATTCACAGGATCCTGGTTTACAGCTGGAACGATATCCGGAAAGCTTTGTATCCGTATATCTCTTCTAGTTGTGTATTGTATTATTTTCCGCTGCTATGTATTTAAATGTAATTTAAATCTCTGATATTTCTGTGTAATATTCGTTTATACTCTGTATATTCTTGTAATCTGATGCATTGTTGTAATATACAATGAAATGTCCTTCTGTATGCGTTCTGCTGTGGTTTGTTCTCGAACTATCCGACGCTTTCCTTTACGGGGAAGTTGCGGGTCTTTACATTTGGTATCAGAGCTTTGGTTTACAAAGCAGAGAACAAGGCACGTTAGAACCATACGAAAGAATTCATCAGATATTGGATTAGTAATATCCAATGGGATGACTCGTTAGAGATAGGATCAGTAGTATCCTAGAACGAGTGTGAAGAGTATATTTTTGAAAATGAAAACAAATTTTTGTTTTGAAAATTTAAATCACTTATTCGTATTTGATTATTTAATTATATTGAGTTGGACAGTCCAGTATATAAAGATTTTGCGTATACGTCTGATCCGCGTGTATTCGAAGTTTTAATATATTGGATAGATATGGAATCATACTCTAGTGGCCCGAAGATGATTCTGATGGTTGAGTACTCATCGTCAGAATTTATATTCGAGTGACGAACGTGTAATATCTATATATTTCCTATTGATTGGTGTGAGAACCAAAATTAGATAGGGCCTATTGTTGTGATTTGGCATCAAAATCTAATTTTTGACTATATATCAAAGTTATGCATTTGAAAAGCTAATCAACTAATTGATTGATGTTTGTGTTGTTAGTTTATTTGTTTGCTAATTTTGAACTATTATGCCTAATTGAATCAAATATTGAATTGTATTGAAAATTGGTCGCATCTGTTTGCATATACATGTATATCATTGAACAGGTCATAGCAAGGAGGCTAGAGCCAGAGAATAAAATTTGTTTGCCCGACAAATAGGTACATGTTTACTACATAATTTCCTGTTTTGTTTGGGTGATGATGATTTTGTGAGCCTATTGGCTAGCCGCTTGGCTTTTTCTTTTTCTTTTTGAGATCTGAAGGACCGGGGAAGCTATTTGAAATTCCCCGATGCTCCCGGTGCAGGGGAGGTTATGGCGAAATTTTTCAAAAATTTAGGGTGTTAGCCAAATTTTTGAAATTTTGAAAATTCTCAGAAACTGAAAAGTTAGAGAATGAAAGCCAGATCGAATGTAGAGCTTAATAATCCAACCACTTTCGACTTTGTTCCTTTTCGGGGACGAAAAGTTTTAAGTGGGGGAGATTGTAACAACCCGTAAAATGCGAGCCAGTTTGAAATTTTTATTTTGGCCATTTTAGCGAATTTTGATTATTTAAAATGAATTATTTTAAATAATATCGACGAGAAATTTATTTTGAATATAATTCGAACGTATATATTATACGCGTCGTCGTTAGAATATAAATATTTATATATAATTATAAACAGAATTGAAAATGGCGCGGTAGTTCGATAATTCGATTTCAAACTTCAATTGAATGTACCGGGTGCAAAACAATCCGGATTTTAGTGAAACCGAAAACATTAGGATCTATTTGATAATATCTTTCCAACAAATCCGAAAGATCAAGATTTCATAGCGGGAATAAAAAGATATGTCCAGTTGAAAATTCTGAATAGTCGCTATGGAATTCAGGCCCTTAAAAATGGACATTTTGCAAACGACCTCGGATTTCGACGAAACCACTTTTGTTGGGTCCGTGATGTTAAGTTATTGCTAGATTCCAAATTTCATAATTTTTCGAATCAATATGTGAGCGTGGCAAAGGAAAACGCATTTGACCAGTTTTAGTTGATTTTAATCGACTGAAAAATGGCCATTTTTCTAACGGTCTCAGAATTCGACGAAACTAGTTTTGTTAGGACCGTATTGTCAATACGAAGCTAGAAAATATTTTTCTGGAATTTTTCTAGTTAGTATGCGACCCCGGTAAATTGAAATGCGCGTTCAAATTCAATATATAGAGTTATATGTTGATTTTAACGGAAACTGATCGAAACGATCAAATCAACGTACGATACATATCCCATTGTGTTCGGAATGGGGGTAAAACGCTATGGACGACAGGCGGTAGGCCTTGTTTCGAGGACATATGTAAAAGTCAACCTTTTTACCAAAATTAAATAATTAATTAATGAAAAAAAAAATATATTATTTTAATTTTCGTTTCCCCCCTTTTTCTTCATTGGCCCCCCCCCCCCCCCCCGTTTTCGTTTAACAGAAAGAGGAAAAAAAAAAAGAAAAAAAACCCTAAAACCCGCCCCTTCCTCGATAACCTCCGTCGCCCCTTGTATAGCCGCCGCCCACCTCCATCGGACCGCGCCACCACCCACGGACCCCACCCCGTCAGGCCGCACTCCCCCTCTCTCCTCCTCCCCCGTGTAAACAACACCACCCCCCCCAATGCCCAAATCGAGGTTCGAGCTCGATTTCCTCCGCCTGAGGACCGCCGAACTGGCAGCGGTGGCCAGTGCTGACAAGCACCGTCGAGGCGCAGGAGGGGGACGCCTCCGATCAGACTTCGGCACCTCGGATTGCGGGCGGGTTGAAGTGCTAATGGATGAGTTCTTCGAAGCAAACGTCTTAAGCGTGATAATCGGGGATGAAGGTGGTTTATTTCTTCTTTTATTGTTATTATTTACAATCATATACCTTGTTGATTGTTTTTGAAGTATATATAAATTTGTTTTGAAAAGAAAATCAACATTTGTTTTGAAAAGAAAATCAACATTTGTTTTGAAAAGAAAATCAACATTTGTTTTGAAAAGAAAATCAACATTTGTTTTGAAAAGAAAATCAACATTTGTTTTGAAAAGAAAATCAACATTTGTTTTGAAAAGAAAACCAACATTTGTTATGAAAAGAAAATCAACATTTGTTTTGAAAAGAAAATCAACATTTGTTTTGAAAAGAAAACCAACATTTGTTTTGAAAAGAAAATCAACATTTGTTTTGAAAAGAAAATCAACATTTGTTTTGAAAAGAAAATCAACATTTGTTTTGAAAAGAAAATCAACATTTGTTTTGAAAAGAAAATCAACATTTGTTTTGAAAAGAAATAGGAGAAAATTTAGATCTTTATATATGAAAGCGAAGAATAAAAATTAGTTTTTTTATATTGAATGGCGAAATAAAAATTCGATTTTTATATATTGAACTTCGAACTAAAAATTCGATTTTTATATATTGAACTTTGTAATAAAAATTCGATTTTTATATATTGAACTTTGAAATAAAAATTCGATTTTTATATATTGAACTTCGAACTAAAAATTCGATTTTTATATATTGAATAGCGAAGTAAAAATGTGATTTTTACGTATGTAGTGAAAGCAGCAACGAAGGTGACAAAAAGGCGAAACGACGAAGACTTCTGCAAAAGAAGAGTCGAGATGGTTGGATAGCTAAAGGTGAGAATTTCTCACCCTTCAATTTATTTTTCTAGTTATATATATACTAGGATGCAGACGGTGCTTAGTAGCACCCGACACCCGTCCACAGACCATGGACTTGTTTGTTTGACTGTTTGGTGATTGATTGTGATATTGGTTTGAATGTGGTTTGTGGTGTGAAAAATCGAATCGATAAATTGGTTAGGATTAGACGTGCGCCGTTATAAGGCGAAGGAGTAAGGCTAGGTTAGACCCTTACTCCAAAGTTTATGGTTTGCATAACGAATTGATTTGATTGATGTGTGAATGGCGTAGGCCTTCACTAGACCGGGGATAAGGCTAGGCCTTGTCCCGTTTCTAGTATCGTGCCGTTATGCCGCCGAAATTTTCTAAAATAAGTTAGAAAAATAAAAATAGCATTTTATTTAACGAATGAACTGAATATAAATTCATATGTTAAAATAAAATGTGTTATCGTTAAAAATATAATTTTTAACGTGAATGTGAATAAATAAATATTCATTTACAAACCAAACGGTTTGTTTATGTACACCTATTTGAATGACGTTGATTGGGTCGATAAATTTTACACATCGCCTAACTGCACAAATAAAATATGTGTTTGATTGTTTGAAACCCCACACGGGTGTTAGGATGAAATTTGAAGTTCACTCATCCTGATTTATTAAATATGTCGATCGATTGATTGACAAGCTGCTATAAGCGTTAAATGTCTATATTTGATGCTTATACAGTGTAGTGCACTTTGGTTGATGGTTGATTATTCATCATTGTTGATATATACATGTGTTGTAGAAAATCCATATAATTAACATTATATGGTAATTGATTGGGCCTCATTCCAGTTTCGAGAAAAAAAGAAATATTTGAAATAGAAATATTTGAAATAGAAATATTTGAAATAGAATATTTGAAAATAGAAATATGTGAAGCCGTGAGGATTAGATTGACGCCATTTTGACGTGAACGATATTTATATCGATTTTATTCATTTTAAAATGAATATTGAAACGTGATTTCGAAATCGAATATTTTGAAATGAATTGAATTGAAAACGATTTCGAAATGAATTGAATTGAAAACGATTTCGAAATGAATTGAATTGAAAACGATTTCGAAATGAATTGAATTGAAAACGATTTCGAAATGAATTGAATTGAAAACGATTTCGAAATGAATTGAATTGAAAACGATTTCGAAATGAATTGAATTGAAAACGATTTCGAAATGAATTGAATTGAAAACGATTTCGAAATGAATTGAATTGAAAACGATTTCGAAATGAATTGAATTGAAAACGATTTCGAAATGAATTGAATTGAAAACGATTTCGAAATGAATTGAATTGAAAACGATTTCGAAATGAATTGAATTGAAAACGATTTCGAAATGAATTGAATTGAAAACGATTTCGAAATGAATTGAATTGAAAACGATTTCGAAATGAATTGAATTGAAAACGATTTCGAAATGAATTGAATTGAAAACGATTTCGAAATGAATTGAATTGAAAACGATTTCGAAATGAATTGAATTGAAAACGATTTCGAAATGAATTGAATTGAAAACGATTTCGAAATGAATTGAACTGAAAACGATTTCGAAATGAATTGAACTGAAAACGATTTCGAAATGAATTGAACTGAAAACGATTTCGAAATGAATTGAATTGAAAACGATTTCGAATTGAATTGAAAGCGAAGTGAAATAAATTCAAATTGAATTGAAATTTGAATTGAATGGAAATGGATTTTGAAACGAATTTATAAAGAAGAATTCAATTTTGATTTGAATTGAAATGGAAGTTGAAAATGTTTTTGAAACGAATTCAAAACTATTTATATAATTCGTTTTAAATAGAAATCGACGAAATATATATTATATATATTATATATAATATAATGGCCTGAATAGAACGCGCCGCGTCGCGGCAGTTCGCGAATTTCGACCATTTATTTCGAACGGACATTACGGGAGATCCGACCGTCGGATTCTCCTAAAACCGGAACCGTTGGGTTCGTATCGAAAAGAGCTTTCTAATGAATGTTAGAAATTTGAAATCTAACGGTTGGATTTGGAGATACGTCCAAATCAAATTCGAAAAAGGTCGCTGTAAGTGCAGTTCGATGGCCGTTAATGGAAATCGACTGTATGGGCCTTGATAAAATTATTAAAAATAGCAATAATTTGTGTAAAATCATAAGAAATGATTTAGAAAGAATTGGGATGAAAAACTCCATATTTGAAAAGATAAAAATGGATTTTTATCGAAATGAACTAGTTTTGAACTAGAATTATAATTCTATTTATTTTTAAATAAATAAATTGAATTCGAAAAGGGTTTTAAAAATAACCAAAATTTCCAATGATTGCATTGGAGTGGATTTGAATCGAAATTGTCTTCGGAATATTTCGATGTTGGAATTCGTGATTATACAGGTGTTGTTATGGAAATTTGAAAGATATATATTGATATCGTTATTTCCAATACGACATTTGTTAGTCGTAGAATTCGATATTGAATATAAGCCGATATATTTTCTATTCAGAGCCTTGTATTGAATATCGAATGTGATTTGGGTTTGTCGTGAATGGTGTCTTCACTAACACTATTCTTGAACCCAGTTGAGAAAAGATTAAATCTTTTTATTTAGATTTAATGAAGTGTACCAATTAAATAATATTTAATTGGAATTGAATTGATATTGATTTTTGGGTTTATCGTGAGCAGTGTTTTAAATAACACTCGTTCTTTAACCCGATAATTAATGAATGTGATTTTGGGTTTATCGTGAACCGTGTTTTAAATGACACTGATTCTTTAACCCAGTCGAAGATTAAAACTAAGTGGAGTTTTAATGAATCTTTAATTAGATTGAAATGATCGAAAGTGGAGTATCACCAGTTTTGCTCCAGGCGATAGTTAAATCTTTAATTAGATTTGAACGTGAAATGGTAATTGAATTTACCGATAACACTGTGGTGTTAGATATGAAGTATTACCAGTTTTACTTCATGGGATGAATAGGTTGGGATTGGGAAATTAAAACAAATGATTACTTCGGTAAGGTTCGCTAATCCCGACTAGTTTGAATTGATATTCAAAAATGGATTAAAGAATAAATTCAAGGAATTTATCTTTTATAAAATTAATGGGAATCTTTCCCTATGAATGTGAAATTTAGAAACTAACTGTCGGTTAGCCAAGCAGAATGGTTTTCTGGATATTGATCTGATGTTGGTTTCGGCCTTCGGGGTTAATATTTGGGGAATTATTCTCTTGATTAATTTACGGTTAGTGACTAATGAATTGGAATGAGGCGTATGTTGTGTTTGTGTAACACTTTTATAAAATATACGCGAGTTATTCGGGAAGACCGGGTTTATCCCATTCTGAATAACTGATACGACGATAAGTCGAAGATGAAGACGATAGTCGAAGACCGGAAGTCTTCACGTCGTTTGGGTGATAACTGATGATCTTGATTGGGCTGTACACCCAAGAAGATGGAAACAGTTAGTGATCGTCCAGACGTGCTTGGAGATCGATGGATATGCGGGGTACTAGGTGCCTCCGGTTTCGTTCAGACCCAGAACGGACTTGTAAATGGACTGTGTGTCTGACATCGGATTTCATTCTGTGTGACTGATATCGGTTGCATAGGATGGCTTGCCTGTGTGGCATGCTAAGATGCAAATGATCAAGGCTTCTGTTGAAAAGCAAAGTCTTGTGGTGATGATCAAAGCACGGCCTTTGTGGCGTAGCTTTGTGTAACGTTTACCTCGCGTGTTTCACACCCGGTATGAACCAAAAACGGGAGACGGACCTCAGGGAGGACTTGCGTTTCTTTCTAGCTAGAAGTGGCGTCAGTGGTTTTACACGCCCTGACGAGTTTGACTTATGTGGTTGTTGCGGTTGCGAGGCGCCTCGGTTATATCGGTTTCGGCCGAATGCATTCTGGTCGGCTGACGGACCAGACTTACACCCCATAGGGTGGGGAGACGTAGTGTTCAGGCATTTTAATCCACATCGGTGGACCGGCCCTGTCGCTCCAAGGCTTGACTGAGTACTTGCCGGTGGCTCGGGCTAGAGAGTCACGAATAGGTTGAGGACTATCTTTTGCCTCGGTTCATAGATGGAAATCCAATTTCCAAATACGTGACATTTGCGGTTTTAATTGTAACCCTATATATGGCGACATAGTGGGATGGGGCGCTTATGCCGCCTATGATTGATACTTATGATTTGAAGTTGTTTTATACACTTATAATAGTATCAAATGATTTGTTTTAAAACGTATCAAGCATTCTTTGGCTGTTATAAGGGAAAACCCTATCCTCGACTGCGTTGCATTGTGTGATGGGACCTGGGTCTTATAACAGCTTCATTTTTCTTTATTTAGCATTGCGCTGTTTGTTTTATGCACTGGTATTCTTGGGAGGAAACCCGTTCCGTGTTATACGGCGTGGTCCCTTGATTTACCTAACTTTGAAAATAAAGATTAACTGTTTTAGTTCTCACACCAGTCCCATGACTGACCTGGAGTTTATTGTTTTAACCTAAACTCTGGGTGCCCTTATTTTGACACGGGCAGCTAGTAGTTTTGGTTTTGCAGATTTATATTCACAGGATCCTGGTTTACAGCTGGAACGATATCCGGAAAGCTTTGTATCCGTATATCTCTTCTAGTTGTGTATTGTATTATTTTCCGCTGCTATGTATTTAAATGTAATTTAAATCTCTGATATTTCTGTGTAATATTCGTTTATACTCTGTATATTCTTGTAATCTGATGCATTGTTGTAATATACAATGAAATGTCCTTCTGTATGCGTTCTGCTGTGGTTTGTTCTCGAACTATCCGACGCTTTCCTTTACGGGGAAGTTGCGGGTCTTTACATCGGAATTCGACGAAACAAGAAATGCCTAGGCCTATTGAATAGAAGTTTTCTAATGGAAGAGAAAAGTCTAGATTTCGTCGTATAGGTTTTGAATTATGTCAAAATCAAATTTTCAAAAAAAAAAAAAGCGCCATAATCGTTTTTAACCATAACGGTTTATTAAATAAATGAAAAGGGTTTTGATTAAAATAAAATTCAAATTTCAATTAGAAAAATCCATATTTGAGTATAAAACAGATTTGAACTCACGAGGAGTAAATGGATTGATTCTTGGATTAAAAAGTAGATTTCTAATTATCAAATGAAGTAACTAATTTCAAAAGAAATTAGTTAACAAAGTTTTGGGCCGAACTTAACCTTTGTTAAGTAAATCAGATTTATGAATTCAAATTTGAAATTAAGTATGGAACTCGAGTTTGAAATGAAATTTGATTGTGTATAAGCGAATTAAAATATATGCAAACATGATATGTTCAAATTGAAAGTACATTAAGCAAAAGATCGAATTAAAGACGCTGTCAGCGGATTTTGTAAAAAGGAAATGGGTTGACTGAAATAAGTTGGAAATGGACATACATATGTAAATAGGTATGGGATGAAGAGTATGGAGAGGATATGCAGATTGTAAGTTAAGTGTCTGACAAAAGTACACATTTAAATTTCCATATGAGGTTTTATGCGCCGAATCAGCAAGCCTCTTGGCTTTTTGATTTTCGTTTTGAATGGAAAGGGCCTAGAGTGGCGAGTAGAGGTTTGAACTATTTGGCGGTACAAAGGAGGTTATGGCGAATTTTTCTGGAAATTTAAGGAGTTAGAATATTTTTAAGAAATTTTGTTAACAGAAATCGATATAACGATATATATAGAATTCGCTAAAAAAAATGAATTCAATATAAAATATTGGAAAAGGGCTAGTGATTGTGAAATTTGTTTGATGGATATTTATTTTTCCTTTGATAGTTAAAACACGGCTATCAAAGATTTCTACCATCGTTGTCGATACGGAGAGACTGGTTGGATTTAATATCCGAAAACCACTCCGTATAGGCATAGGCGTTGCGAATTAGATTTTGTCGAAGATAAATTAAAGACGAAGTGAAATTCAAGAGTTGTTATGTTTGTCCAGTCCCAGGGCAACTTGTATGGACGAATGCCTGATAGAGTATTCCTAACGGTCACATACGACGATCTTTTCAAGGTATTACGTCTGGTGGCGGAGAAATTAGTTTCTCTTAGCTTTTATACCCATAATATTTTTGGGATGATCAACTAGTGATTTGATGGGTTTGACGATCTAGCATTCAAAGTGTATGGTGACCAGATAGACGTAGCCTCAAACCTCACAATCGGGAAATGACAAAAATCGGGCAGGCAGCATGGCTATGTGGGTCGCTCCCATTAGGTTGTATAATCACCTATCTAGAGAAATTCCATTTACTTCTTCAATCTATTTCGATGTTGTCCCTTTTCGAGAAACGGTGATTTGAGCCCAACCGTTGGTGATATACATTCGATACACTCAAGCGAAATGAGCGATCGGTCATGTGTCGAACGAGTTGCAAGACGTTCTTGTTGAACCCAGTGTATTCCCCTATAGAGATACACTATTGGTAGGTGGTCCCATACCTTGTCATAGTTGGAATCCAATCTCCAATAAGAGCCCTGCGATTTTTGATTTTATACTACATATGTGGAACGTGAGATGCAAGCGTTCTACTGTTTGGTTATTTATTTGATTAGATATTATTATAATATCACTGGATTTTGATATAAAAAATGTTTGGGTTATAGTAAGGTAAAAACCGTCTGTGTTTATGTGTGGACTGGTCTTACTATTATCCTTTTCTTTCAAAAGTTTTTTTTAAAGTTAAACCATATGGTTGGAGTTTACTCACACCAGTCCCATGACTGACCTGTAATGACCCGCATTTGCAGAGGTATTATAATTAATTTATTTAATTATATAGATGGTGATATAGTGAATTAAATGGTGGTTTAATTAAAGAATGGCGAATATTTAATTTAAAATAATAAATTAAATAATATATTTAATTCTGAAATAATCAGAATTGGATGAAAGGGCGATATGGTGTGAACTGGATCATCTGTGATATTAAATTCAGTTTAGAATTGAATTTGAATAACGAATATATTTTATAAACGACAGTTTGAACGTAGAGTTATAATATAATTAAAATCGAGCATGAAATGGCGCGGTAGTTCGCTATTTGGCAATTTGAACTTCAACTGAGTGTACAGGATTCATTTTAAGCCGGATTTCTGTGAAACAAGAAACGTGTGGAGCTGGTGGAGTATATCTTTCTAGTGGAAGAGAAAAATCGGGATTTCGTCGTGTAGATTTTGATTTACGTCCAAATAAAATTTTAGAAAAGTCGGTGGGGAATTCCTTTATAATTTATAAAGGAATTATTTATATTTTAAAAAGGAATTTCAGTATAAATCGAATATCGGGTTGACCCAGATTTGAAATATCGAGTTAGAAACCCTATTGGAGCTGTATGGTATTCCACTATGAAAATAGACGATAATATTTATATTTAAATATTTAATTTAATTATATTTAAATATATATTTATATATTTAAATGGGTCATCCAGAGCTTTAAAAATAGCCACTTTTACAAACGAAGTCGGAATTCAACGAAACTAATTTTGTTGGATCCGCAATGTCAAATAGTTATTAGATTTTCAGTTTCCGTGATTTTTAGAGTCACTGTGTGGCCGTACGGATTTTTAGAGTGAAAAACAGTCAGTATTTTGACAGTTAAAAATACGCTGTGTGAGCAAACGGAGTCGGAATTCGACAAAACCAGTTTCGTTGGGACCGTAATGTCAAACTCTAGTGACGTGTCAATTTTCGTGATTTTTGGGTATCGTGTGTGACCACAAGAATTTTTAATGATGGTTACAATCCGCGATAGCTTAAATAAAATATAAAAATTCAATGGAAAATATCCTAATACATTTGTGGACCTAAGGAGGCCATGCATCCCTCATTTTTCAACCACATCTTCAAAGCTATAAACACAGTACAAATCCAATTTCCTCCCAAAGCTAAACGCAGAAAGAAAATCAAAGAGAAAAAAAATGAAAACAAATCAGAACAAATTCCTAAAATCAAGTGATATACATGTATGGGTTCAGCGTTGGAAGAACTTTGATGTCATGTGCTAATTGTTGGGTTCGATGTACTGTTTTCCACGCTGAAAGTATACAGAGAAGGCTAGGGTTAATGGTTTTGATCGACGGAGGTGGTAAGGGTGGATTTCGAGTTCGGATTTGGGTTCACTGCATTGAATGGGTTGAGTATTGAGTGGTTTGTGGAATTCCGTTCGAAGTGGTGTCGATCTCAATACTGTAGTCGGTAGCGATTGATGCTCAACGGAATGGAGAAGGGGTAATCGAGTTTCACCGTGAGGATATAGGTTGAAGGAGACTTCGACGTGGAGTGGAATGGTGGTATTGGCGTTGCCGATGGGTGAACGAAGGGGGAGGACAACGACAGTCAAGGTTGGTCAACGGTTTGTAATGTGCTGAAGGGAATTGCGGTGTGAATTGGGGAAGAAGGGATTTAAGATGGTGCGGGTTAATTTGTGTTGGGCCGGGAAGTTATAGGGTGAGGCCCGATCTTAATTGGTCAAGTTTAATTCAAGGTTTTGTTTTATTTAACTTGTTCAAATTTGTAAATGCGATAACTATCACCTACTTTATCAGAATTCAACGTAACAAGATCCGACAAGATCGTATGGACGGACACTACCCAATGGAACTGACTGGAAGTCCATCCGAGCTCGTTACAATTTGCGGCGAAATAAATTGTTTGATTCAAATCAAATGAACAGCTTATCGTTCTTTAACGATGAACTGCAAATGTGAGTAAATCTCACTAACTCTGAACTGTTTATAATTTCATGTTGTATTTTTAGAACTATTTGAAATTGTCTGTTTGATTGTGTGTTGACTGTTTGATTGAACTGCTAGTCAGTTAATGAAATATTTAATATATATATATCAACAGTTATATAGTTATATATTGATTCTGTTTATCAGAATAATTCATATTGAACTAAAAGTGATGACAATCATGTTGTGTAACATCTGTGGATGCAGGAAACAGGTTAGAGGAATCCAACTGGATTCCTCAACAGTTATTTTATTGTTTTTCATATATTTTGATATATGATGTGAATTATAACCTGTTGTTGATTGTGTGTGTATGGACGATATTGGATATCGAAATTTGATATGTTAAATACCGTAACATACCGGAATGTTGATAAGGGGATTTTCAAAGTGATATTGAAAATAAAATATTTATAAATGGAATATTTATAAATAAGAGATATTTATAAATTTGAATATTTATAAATAAGGAATATTTATAAATTGGAATATATATAAATATGAGATATTCAGAAAGGAAATAATTCCAAAACATTTTCTTTTTGAATGGAAAGGCCTGTGTGGCGGGTTTGGGGATTTTTCCGATGCTCCCGGTACAAAGGAGGTTATGGCGAATTTTCCCGGGAATATAAAGAGTTAGAATATTTTTCAGAAATCAAAATGAAATAGAAATGTTTGTAAAACCTTTACAAATGAAATTGAAAAGGAGATATATTTGAAATCAAATATAGAAGGGATTTATTTGTTAATCAAATATAAAGGGATTTATTTGTTAATCAAATATAAAGGGATTTATTTGTTAATCAAATATAAAGGGATTTATTTGTTAATCAAATATAAAGGGATTTATTTACAAATCAAGTATAAAGGAATATATTGGTAAAGCATAGATAAAGAATTAAAAGAATTTATTTATTTAAGAAATAAATAAAAGTAATAAGGGTTTATTTATTTAGGAAATAAATAAAGATTAAAGGAGAAATTTATTTGGTAAATAAATAGGATTAAAAGAAGATATTTACTTGTTAGAATAAATAAGATAAAAGGAATATTTATTTGTTAAATAAATAGAAATCTGTTTTTAACAGATAAATAGAAAGGATTAATTTATAAATAACAGTTTATAAATTAAATTTAATATTTATCATTCGATAATTGGAATATATAAGTCTGTACTTATATAGAGAAGAGATATTGGTTTTAACACCGATAGGTTTAAATAGAATGGATACACAACACTTGTATAAGTGAAGTAACATCATTAAAGAGAACATTTATAAAGTGCAGAACCGTTACTAAAAGTAAATCTTTATAAATGAATAAACGTTATCAAATAAGGGTACCCGAATAAGAGAAATCGATCAAAGTTAGAGTTAACCAATTAGGATTAACCAACTAGAGTTAATCAAATAGAATTATTCAAATGGAGTTAAATCAAATATTTGTTATTCGATAGGAGTTAAATCAAGTTAAGCTGAATAAGTCGAGTTAATCAGTTAGAGTTGACCAGTTAGAGTTAACCAGTTAGAGTTAATCAGTTAGGGTTGACCAGTCAGAGTAAATTTGTTAGAGTTAACTAGTTAGAGTTAGGGTTAAACAAATAGAGTAATTAAATAGGGTTAATCGAATTAGAGTTAATCGATTTGAGTTAATCGATTAGAGTTAGTCGAAAAGGAGTTATCGAATTTAGTTATTCGAAAACGAATTATCGAATTTCGTGTATTCGAAAGGGAAGATTATCGAATATCATTTATTCTAGAGGAGATTATCGAATATGGTTTATTCGAAGGAGTTATCGATTATTAGTTAATCAAAGGAGTTATCGATTATTAGTCGAGTTATCGAATATAGTTTATTCGAAGGAGTTATCGATTATTAGTTAATCGAAGGAATTATCGATTATTAGTTTAATCGAAGGAGTTATCGATTATTAGTTTAATCGAAGTGAGTTATCGAATATAGTTTATTCGAAGGAGTTATCGATTATTAGTTAATCGAAGGAATTATCGATTATTAGTTTAATCGAAGGGGTTATCGAATATAGTTTATTCAAAGGAGTTATCGAATTTAGTTATTTGATGGGGTTAATCGATATTAGTTAAATCAAATGAGTAAATCGAATATAGTTTATTCGAATAGAATTAAAGAGAGTTATTGAATATTAGTTATTCGAATCGAGTTAAAATGAGCTGATCGAATTTAGTTTATTCAAATAGAAGTAAAAAGAGTAAATCGATTAGAGTTAAACAAATAAAGATTAAAGGATTTTCGAATATAGTTTATTCGAAAGGAGTTAAGTAAGGGGTGAAGTAAAAAGAGTAAATCGATTAGAGTTAAACAAATAGAGTTTAAAGGATTTTCGAATATAGTTTATTCGAAAGAAGTTACGTAAGGAAGTGTTAAAGAGTTAAAAGATGGACTTAACCTATTTCGAGATTTGAAATGTTGTTCAGTTAAGGTCTGAGAGGTAGTTATACCCCAACTTGATTGACTTCGTTTTAATTTAGAAATGGTTAAGGTTCGAGAGTGAAAGTGGTTAAGTGATTTAGTAAATAAGTATAGTGGTTTAAGTGTCGTCGCGATGTTGATTTAAACATCTGTTTAAATCCAAGTAAAGAAGATTTAGAAATGTTTTCCAAATAGAATCAGAAACGTAATCAAACATAGAAAATAGGGAAATATGAATATACATATATATTTAGAAATATATATATATATATGATTGATGATTGATTGACATAATTTCCATTTGGAAATAATATCGTTGTTTGCACACGTATTTTTCTTCGATAGTTATCTCACCGACTATCAAAGTTTTTGACCATTTTAACGTTGTTAATATGGAGAGACCGGTTGGATTATTATCCAAAGAACCACTCTGTATTGGCATAAGCGTTGCGAATCATATATGCCAAAGATAATTGAAGACGGAGTAAAGTGCAAAGTGCTATTGTATAAGTCTTAGATAACAGTGCCTAAGATGGATGTACTGAATAGTGCCTTCGGCTCATCCTGTTCCTGGATGACTTGTATGGATGGACGTGTGACAGAGTATTTCCAGACGATCACGTATATTGATTTCTCCAACCGTACCAAGAGTGGAAGCGAAGAAGGAAACTTCTTCTAGCTAACACATAATGTATTGTTGAGGACGTCAAATCGGTGATTGGATGGATCTGATGATGTGACATTCGAAGTGAATCTGATGTGATGATAAAGCGTAGCTTCTAGCCTCATCAACCGGTAAATGACAAAAATCGGGCAGGCAGCATGGCTAAGTCGGTCGCACCGAAGTAGGGTGTATAATCACCTATCTAGAGAATATTCATTTGCTTCTTTAATCTATCAATTGTGTCTCATATATATACGGGAAACGGTTGCTGATCCCAACCGTTGGTGATATACATTCGATACACTCAAGCAAAATGAGTGGTCGGTCATGTGTGGCTGAGTTACAAGATGTTCTTGTTGATCTCCAGTGTATCTTTCCTAGAGTACACTGATCGGAAGGTGGTTCCATACCTTGTCATAGTTTGAAACCCATTACCCAATACGTGCTTGCGGTTTTGATTGTATACTATATGTAGAACGTGAGATGAAAGCGTTTCTGCTAGATGGTTATTATATTGTGGTCGATAGACATTATTATAATATCAAAAGGTTTTTGATATAAAGATATTTTGGATTCTCATAAGGGAAAAACCGGTTCCGTTATGCGGCGTGGTCTTATGAGATATCGTTTACTTGTTCGAACTGTTTTAAACTGTTTTACTCACACCAGTCCATGTTGCGTGCTTTGCATGTGTCGCATGATAGGGGGTTCTCGCTTTTCGTTAGGTGGTGAACGGGAGACTCTTACTCCTACATGTACCTTTGGTAGGGTTGGTGGTGAAGTCGAAAGGCTGGCCGTAAAATGTGGTGCTGGGGTACCAGTGTAAGCCATAGTGGGTTTTATCTGCTGCTTTGGAGGATGGGGGGAGGACGGTTGCAAAGCCTACTTAACTAAAAATCCAGGTCGTTACAGTTGGTATCAGATCTTAAGTTAAGTGAATTACCTTGGCTCTGTGGCATAACTCGGTAGAGATAGGGTTAGTAATACCCTAGATTGAGTTTGAGTGTATATATACGAGTGAACGTATTTGTTATTGATATAAAAATATGTTTTATATTGTGGAGATTTATTGGTTGAGTTGTTTATGAGTTCTGGTCGATCAGTTTGATCCACTGTATCGGTAGGAGTTACTAAACACTTGAATACGATGGGTCGTCACGATATGTTTTGAAAAGAGGGTAAAATAAAATAAGTTTACCCAAGGTATATCTTGATATAGAGAAGATATATATATATATATATATGTATATATATATATCAAAATTATAATATATTGGATATATTGGTTGTTATTATAATCGAGTAAGATTATAAATTAAATGGTTATGTAAATAACCAATCAGAATTCAGATAAGTAAAATGAATTGAATTAAATCTGAAATTTAAATCAGAATTGAAATTGAAACCCAGGAAATTTGGAACAGAGTTTGTAAATAGACTTGGATTAAATATATGTAAATTTTTAAGATCCTGGGAGATTTTAAATTGTATTCCAAGAAATTGTGAATGATATTTTGAACTGATTTCAAAATAAAAGGGTTAAAGAATGATTTTGAAAACGGTTTTCAAACTGAAAGTGATATAGTATTGAACTCGCCTTAATAGCTGGAAAATAGATTCTGATGATGAATCTAGACATCATCAGTGTTCATTTTCGAGTTCTAAGTGACGGATTACTACCAAAGATTTTGTTTTTGAATTGTTTAGAAAAACAAGTTGTTTTGAACTTCGAAGGGGGAGTTTGATTTTTTGAGAAAAACAAAGAAGTTTAAAAACTCCTAGAAATAGATTGTTTAATTTAAAACAAATTAAATGGGAACTTATGAAAGCAAATTGGGATTTAAGTAAAGTCAGTTAAGTGGTAACTGAAATTGAATTGAAATCGAATAGGATTGGATTTGTGAAATTTGAATTTGAAATATGATTGGATAATCGAGTTAGGGATTCGGGATCAAGAACGAAACTTGAGTTTGAAATGAAAATTTGGCTTGGTAAAAAGCGAATGGTTGTGTTGGAGATAAAAGTGATATCAGTTTGATCGGGATGACCTTGGTATATGCTGAAGTAGCAGCAGATGTAAATGGTATGATGATGTGCCGACAAAAGGTACAAGTTTATATTTCTATTGGATATAAGATTTATGAGCCGAATTGGCAAGCCGCTTGGCTGTTTGATTTTCTTTTGGGATGGAGATGGCCTAGAGAGGCGAGTCGTGGTTTGACCGATTGACCAGTACAAAGGAGGTGCTGGCGAAATTTTTCGAAGAGTTAAGGCGTTAGAAAATTTTCAGGATTTTTGAAAATTTTCGTTGATAATAATTAATTAATATTTTAATTGAAATTAAATTGGTTCAGTTGAAACTGAAGTTGAGAAGTGAACAAATATGTTCTAACCAGTCGATAGGGTCGTCCTCTGCCTTAGCAATTTCGAGGACGAAATTATTTTAAGTGGGGAAGAATGTAATGACCCGCATTTGCAGAGGTATTATAATTAATTAATTTAATTATATAAATGGTGATATAGTGAATTAAATGGTGGTTTAATTAAAGAATGGAAAATATTTAATTTAAAATAATAAATTAAATAATATATTTAATTCTGAAATAATCAGAACTGGCTGAAAGGGCGATATGGTGTGAACTGGATCATCTGTGATATTAAATTCAGTTTAGAATTGAATTTGAATAACGATTATATTTTATAAACGACAGTTTGAACGTAGAGTTATAATATAATTAAAATCGAGCTTGAAATGGCGCTGCAGTTCGCTATTTGGCAATTTGAACTTCAATTGAGTGTACAAGATTCATTTTAAGCCGGATTTCTGTGAAACCAGAAACGTGTGGAGCTGGTGGAGTATATCTTTCTAGTGGAAGAGAAAAATCGGGATTTCGTCGTGTAGATTTTGATTTACGTCCAAATCAAATTTTAGAAAATTCACTGTGGAATTCCTTTATAATTTAGAAAGGAATTATTTATATTTTAAAAAGGATTTCAATATAAATCGAATATCGGGTTGACCCAGATTTGAAATATCGAGTTAGAAACCCTATTGGAGCTGTATGGTATTCCACTATGAATATAGACGATAATATTTAAATTTAAATATTTAATTTAATTATATTTAAATATATATTTATATATTTAAATGGGTCATCCAGAGCTTTAAAAATAGCCACTTTTACAAACGAAGTCGGAATTCGACGAAACAAATTTTGTTGGATCCGCAATGTCAAATAGTTATTAGATTTTCAGTTTCCGTGATTTTTAGAGTCACTGTGTGGCCGTACGGATTTTTAGAGTGAAAAACAGCTAGTATTTTGACAGTTAAAAATACGCTGTGTGAGCAAACGGAGTCGGAATTCGATGAAACCAGTTTCGTTGGGACCGTAATGTCAAACTCTAGTGACGTGTCAATTTTCATGATTTTTGGGTATCGTGTGTGACCACAAGAATTTTTAAGGACAGTTACAATCCGCGATAGCTTAAATAAAATATAAGAATTCAATGGAAAATATCCTAATACATTTGTGGACCTAAGGAGGCCATGCACCCCTCATTTTTCAACCACATCTTCAAAGCTATAAACACAGTACAAATCCAATTTCCTCCCAAAGCTAAACGCAGAAAGAAAATCAAAGAGAAAAAAAATGAAAACAAATCAGAACAAATTCCTAAAATCAAGTGATATACATGTATGGGTTCAGCGTTGGAAGAACTTTGATTTCATGTGCTAATTGTTGGGTTCGATGTACTGTTTTCCACGCTGAAAGTATACAGCGAAGGCTAGGGTTGATGGTTTTGATCGACGGAGGTGGTAAGGGTGGATTTCGAGTTCGAATTTGGGTTCACAGCATTGAATGGGTTGAGTATTGAGTGGTTTGTGGAATTCTGTTCGAAGTGGTGTCGATCTCAATACTATAGTCGGTAGCGATTGATGCTCGACGGAATGGAGAAGGGGTAATCGAGTTTCACCGTGAGGATATAGGTTGAAGGAGACTTCGACGTGGAGTGGAATGGTGGTATTGGCGTTGTCGATGGGTGAACGAAGGGGGAGGACGACGACAGTCAAGGTTGGTCAATGGTTTGTAATGTGCTGAAGGGAATTGCGGTGTGAATTGGGGAAGAAGGGATTTAAGATGGTGCGGGTTAATTTGTGTTGTGCCGGGAAGTTATAGGGTGAGGCCCGATCTTAATTGGTCAAGTTTAATTCAAGGTTTTGTTTTATTTAATTTGCTCAAATTTGTAAATGCGATAACTATCACCTACATTATCAGAATTCAGCGAAACAAGATCCGATAGGATCGTACGGACGGACACTACCCAATGGAACTGACTGGAAGTCCACCCGAGCTCGTTACAATTTGCGGCGAAATAAATTGTTTGATTCAAATCAAATGAGCAGTTTATCGTTCTTTAACGATGAACTGCAAATGTGAGTAAATCTTACTAACTCTGAACAGTTTATAATTTCATGTTGTATTTTTAGAACTGTTAGAAATTGTCTGTTTGATTGTGTGTTGACTGTTTGATTGAACTGCTAGTCAGTTAATGAAATATTATATATATATATATATAAACAGTTATATAGTTATATATTGATTCTGTTTATCAGTATAATTCATATTGAACTGAAAGTGATGACAATCATGTTGTGTAACATCTGTGGATGCAGGGAAACAGGTTGGAGGAATCCGACTGGATTCCTCAATAGTTATTTTATTGTTTTTCATATATTTTGATATATGATGTGAATTATAACCTGTTGTAGATTGTGTGTGTATGGACAATATTGGGTATCGAAATTTGATATGTTAAATACCGTAACATAACGGAATGTTGATAAGGGGATTTTCAAAGTGATATTGAAAATACAATATTTATAAATGGAATATTTATAAATAAGAGATATTTATAAATTTGAATATTTATAAATAAGGAATATTTATAAATTGGAATATTTATAAATATGAGATATTCAGAAAGGAAATAATTCCAAAACATTTTCTTTTTGAATGGAAAGGCCTGTGTGGCGGGTTTGGGGATTTTTCCGATGCCCCGGTACAAAGGAGGTTATGGCGAATTTTCCCGAAAATATAAGGAGTTAGAATATTTTTCAGAAATCAAAATGAAATAGAAATGTTTGTAAAACCTTTACAAATGAAATTGAAAAGGAGATATATTTGAAATCAAATATAGAAGGGATTTATTTGTTAATCAAATATAAAGGGATTTATTTGTTAATCAAATATAAAGGGATTTATTTGTTAATCAAATATAAAGGGATTTATTTGTTAATCAAATATAAAGGGATTTATTTACAAATCAAATATAAAGGAATATATTGGAAAAGCATAGATAAAGAATTAAAAGAATTTATTTATTTAAGAAATAAATAAAAGTAATAAGGGTTTATTTATTTAGGAAATAAATAAAGATTAAAGGAGATATTTATTTGGTAAATAAATAGGATTAAAAGAAGATATTTACTTGTTAGAATAAATAGGATAAAAGGAATATTTATTTGTTAAATAAATAGAAATATGTTTTTAACAGATAAATAGAAAGGATTATTTTATAAATAACAGTTTATAAATTAAATTTAATATTTATCATTCGATAATTGGAATATATAAGTCTGTACTTATATAGAGAAGTGATATTGGTTTTAACACCGATAGGTTTAAATAGAATGGATACACAACACTTGTATAAGTGAAGTAACATCATTAAAGAGAACATTTATAAAGTGCAGAACCGTTACTAAAAGTAAATCTTTATAAATGAATAAATGTTATCAAATAAGGGTACCCGAATAAGAGAAATCGATCAGAGTTAGAGTTAACCAATTAGGATTAACCAACTAGAGTTAATCAAATAGAATTATTCAAATGGAGTTAAATCGAATATTTGTTACTCGATAGGAGTTAAATCAAGTTAAGCTGAATAAGTCGAGTTAATCAGTTAGGGTTGACCAGTTAGAGTTAACCAGTTAGAGTTAATCAATTAGGGTTGACCAGTCAGAGTAAATCTGTTAGAGTTAACTAGTTAGAGTTAGGGTTAAACAAATAGAGTAATTAAATAGGGTTAATCGAATTAGAGTTAATCGATTTGAGTTAATCGATTAGAGTTAGTCGAAAAGGAGTTATCGAATTTAGTTATTCGAAAAGGAATTATCGAATTTCGTGTATTCGAAAGGGAAGATTATCGAATACCGTTTATTCGAGAGGAGATTATCGAATATGGTTTATTCGAAGGAGTTATCGATTATTCGTTAATCGAAGGAGTTATTGATTATTAGTTTAATCGAAGTGAGTTATCGAATATAGTTTATTCGAAGGAGTTATCGATTATTAGTTAATCGAAGGAATTATCGATTATTAGTTTAATCGAAGGAGTTATCGATTATTAGTTTAATCGAAGTGAGTTATCGAATATAGTTTATTCGAAGGAGTTATCGATTATTAGTTAATCGAAGGAATTATCGATTATTAGTTTAATCGAAGGGGTTATCGAATATAGTTTATTCAAAGGAGTTATCGAATTTAGTTATTTGATGGGGTTAATCGATATTAGTTAAATCAAATGAGTAAATCGAATAAAGTTTATTCGAATAGAATTAAAGGGAGTTATTGAATATTAGGTATTCGAATCGAGTTAAAATGAGCTGATCGAATTTAGTTTATTCAAATAGAAGTAAAAAGAGTAAATCGATTAGAGTTAAACAAATAGAGATTAAAGGATTTTCGAGTATAGTTTATTCGAAAGGAGTTAAGTAAGGGGTGAAGCAAAAAGAGTAAATCGATTAGAGTTAAACAAATAGAGTTTAAAGGATTTTCGAATATAGTTTATTCGAAAGAAGTTACGTAAGAAAGTGTTAAAGAGTTAAAAGATGGACTTAACCTATTTCGAGATTTGAAATGTTGTTCAGTTAAGGTCTGAGAGGTAGTTATACCCCAAATTGAATGACTTCGTTTTAATTTAGAAATGGTTAAGGTTCGAGGGTGAAAGTGGTTAAGTGATTTAATAAATAAGTATAGTGGTTTAAGTGTCGTCGCGATGTTGATTTAAACATCTGTTTTAATCCAAGTATAGAAGTTTTGGAAATGTTTTCCAAATAGAATCAGAAACGTAATCAAACATAGAAAATAGGGAAATATGAATATACATATATATTTAGATATATATATATATATATGATTGATGATTGATTGATAGAATTTCCATTTGGAAATAATATCGTTGTTTGCACACGTATTTTTCTTCGATAGTTAACTCACCAACTATCGAAGTTTTTGACCATTTTAACGTTGTTAATATGGAGAGACCGGTTGGATTATTATCCAAAGAACCACTCTGTATTGGCATAAGCGTTGCGAATCATATATGCCAAAGATAATTGAAGACGGAGTAAAGTGCAAAGGGCTATTGTATAAGTCTTAGATAACAGTGCGTAAGATGGATGTACTGAATAGTGCCTTCGGGTCATCCTGTTCCTGGATGACTTGTATGGACGGATGTCTGACAGAGTATTTCCAGAAGATCACGTATATTGATTTCTCCAACCGTACCAAGAGTGGAAGCGAAGAAGGAAACTTCTTCTAGCTAACACATAATGTATTGTTGAGGACGTCAAATCGGTGATTGGATGGATCTGATGATGTGACATTCGAAGTGAATCTGATGTGATGATAAAGCGTAGCTTCTAGCCTCATCAACCGGTAAATGACAGAAATCGGGTAGGCAGCATGGCTAAGTCGGTCGCACCGAAGTAGGGTGTATAATCACCTATCTAGAGAATATTCATTTGCTTCTTTAATCTATCAATGCTGTCTCATATATATACGGGAAACGGTTGCTGATCCCAACCGTTGGTGATATACATTCGATACACTCAAGCAAAATGAGTGGTCGGTCATGTGTGTCTGAGTTACAAAATGTTCTTGTTGAACTCCAGTGTATCTTTCCTAGAGTACACTGATCGGAAGGTGGTTCCATACCTTGTCATATTTGGAAACCCATTACCCAATACGTGCTTGCGGTTTTGATTGTATACTATATATAGAACGTGAGATGAAAGCGTTTCTGCTAGATGGTTATTATATTGTGGTCGATAGACATTATTATAATATCAAAAGGTTTTTGATATAAAGATATTTTGGATTCTCATAAGGGAAAAACCCGTTCCGTTATACGGTGTGGTCTTATGAGATATTGTTTACTTGTTCGAACTGTTTTAAACTGTTTTACTCATACTAGTCCCATGACTGACCCGGAGTTTATTTTGTTTTGTTCTACCTAAACTCTTGGGTGCCTAAATTTGTATGGGCAGTCAAGTAGTTCAGGATTTTTCAGATCTATCTAAAGGATCTTGGAGCAGGAGGCTTCAGCGTTAGTTATATAGAGTTTTGTTCCGCTGTGTTGTAAGTGTTGTACTCTGATAAGTGCTATGGTATACATAACTGTTATATTTCAAAGTTATGTTATCTATTATATGTTATTCATCCCGCTGTGAGGTTCGTGTTACTCTGATGTTGTATTCTTCTTCTTCTTCTATTCTAATTTCTATCTTATCTATTCTCACCCTCTAATTTCTTTCATTAATTACCGGGATTTTTCGATGTTTTGGTTATCGACATCGAGCTTATGTCGATAACCAAAGTCGCTCAAAATCCGGGTCGTTACATGACCCAGAGTTTATTTTGTTTTGTTTTTCCTAAACTCTTGGGTGCCCAAATTTGTACGGGCAGTCAAGTGTTTCATGCTTTTACAGATACACTTGGAGGAGCTTGAAGCAGTAGGCTTCGCCATTAGTTATTTAGAGTTATTTCCGCTGTACCAAATGCTTTATTGTACTCTGATGATGGTATGTATATATGGTATAAAATTTTGTACTTCAAAGCTTATGTTATATAATATATTTTATTCGTTCTGTTATGAGGTTCTGTATTGTTATTTCTGTTCTTCTTCTATCTTTTCTACTTTCTTTAACCCAAATGACTCGTATTTCTGTATTATTTGAGTTGGACGTGTGTTGTATTAGTCAGCTCCGATAGTATGGATTTTTGGGCCGTTACAGTTGGTATCAGAGCTGGTTTCTTAATTAGTACGGATGATAGGGGGTTCTCGCTTCGCGTTAGGTGGCGAGTGGGAGACTCTTACCCCTACATCTCCCGACAATGTGGGTTGGTCAAGCCGCGAGGCTGGCCGTAAAAGGAGTTCTAAGGTACCAGTGTAAGCCATGGGGGGAGGTTAGCCCTCTGCCTTGGGGGTTGAGAGATGGTTGAAAAGCCTACCGAAATCGTCGGGCCGTTACAGTTGGTATCAAAGCTTAGGTTTAGCAAACACCTAGGCTTTGGTGGGGGTTTACTCATTTGAGATAGGGTCAGTAGCACCCTATAATGAGTTGAGTGTATATACGAGAGATCATACTTGTATGTTGATATAAAAATTGTTTTATATTATGGTGGCTTATCTGTTGGGTAGTTCATGAATTCTGGTCGAATCGTAGGACGCTACGACGTCGATAGGAGTTTCTAAACACTTGGACAGAAAAATTGACATGATATTGTTTTAAAGTGGGTAAATGAAATAATTTTACCAAAATTTATTTTGATTTAAAAATGAATTTTCCTGAAATTATTATAGTATATGGATGTGTTGGTTGTTATTTTTATAATCAAATGAGATTATAAAATTGAAATGGTTATATATAAGCAAATAGAACATGTATATGAATAATATATGCAAATGTGCTCAACTAAAATTGAATTCAAACTGTAAATTGGAATTTAAATCCCAGAAGGTTGGAAAATATATTTTTTCAAAGTATATTAGAATAATATAGCATTATTTTAGGAAGGATTTTGGATAAAAATTGTTTTGAATGGATTTTGAAGTTGATAAAGCACTAAGCTCACTTTAGTGGCTGGAAAATAATTCTGATGATGACTGCAACACCATCAGTGTTCATTTTCGAGTTTCTAAATGATGGATTGCTACCTTAGAAAAGTTTTTGATGGAAATTTGTATGAAAGAAAACAAGTGGTTTGAAATTCAGAAATTTTGAATTTGAGATAGTGATGAATATATATGTATATATTTATGGGATTTCGATATTGTTTTGAAACGAAACCCGAGGATTTGAATTTTCAAATTTAAATTTAACTTAAGCAAGTTAAATGGATCGAAATGAATAAACTAATCAAAATAAATTTGAATGGAATATGAATTGAATGTGAACATATTGATTGTAAATCATTCTGATTAAATGAATGAAACCCAAAGTTTTGATAGAACTAAAATTGCAGAAATATGAAATGTTGAATTTCATATAAGTGGGTTTTGAAAAGTACATAGGTTTGTAGCATTTTTCTTACCTTAGCAATTTCGGGGACGAAATTCTTTTAAGGGGGGAAGAATGTAATGACCCTGATTTTCAAACAAATTATTTTAAATATTTAGTATGGTTTTAAATATTGAATTGATAATATAAATGAATTTTTATATTTAGTTATCGATTTAAAAATCGATTTCGATTTGATATCGAATATATTAAATTATCGTAATACGAAATATAATTAAAATCGAAATTTAAAAACAGATTCAAAATGATTCAGATGATAAATAGGAACTTTATTTGACTATAAACGATAATAATAGTCTATTATCGAGAAAATGATTAGTTCTGAATTTAAATTATATTAATTTAATATGGTATATGTGTTCAAATTAAATTTCAGAATATATACAGTTCAATTTAGAATAGTGTCATAATATTGAAACATCGGTCTGTACGTTAAAATAGCGGTTTACGATTCTAAATTTTACCCCGAGGTATTTGTAATGGATAAGATCGAAATCGAATCAGAAATCAAATCAGAACCTGTTTAGATAAAATAAAAAAAATCACTTTATATCTAATCGAAATAAATAAAAATCAAATCGATATCGTTTTAAAAAGGATAAAAATCTCTTTATGTCAAATCAAATTAAATTAAATTATATTTAAAATCAAAATAGAAATCTTTTTAAATTCTTTAAAAGATATTGCTATGTACTTAAGCCAACATCTTTTAATTGCCGTGTACTATTGTCACCCATCTCCTTCTATAAAACCGCAACCTTCCCCTTCCTTTCATTTGCAAGAACCGGCTTCAGTTAAACTCAAATCGAAACCGCCGAATCTCTCAACACTGTTTTGGATGAGCTCGCGAATAGGGAAGGGGTGCGACTCATAGTAGCTAGGGTTAAAGGTGTTCAAAGTTGGATTGGGTCCGATGTTTTCTAGCAGCTCGAGTGGGGTATTCGAAGTAACGTAAATCTCGAATTGGATCTGAGGTCTCGTGGAGGCGCGACATTGACTGTCGCAATGATAGTTGAGCTCGTGATTCCAAAAAGGGGATTCCGATAGTAGTTGAGGTATAGGAGCAGAAGGGGGATAATGTTTTAACGGAGACTGATGTTGATTTTGGAGGTGATTCTAAAGGGCACGACTTCAAATTGTTGAATTGGCGAGGGAAGTGATGATGCATGGGGTGCGATGTATTGATCTGGGAGTGCGTCGGGGATGATAAATGTGGAATCTTGGAGTTCGACGCTGGCATATTTAGAGGAAGCAATGTCTGAAAATTTCGAAGTCTGGACAGCGTGATGTTTATGAGATGATATGGGATTTCGCCAGTAAAATGGGGTGTTCGATTGTCAGGTGTATAATAAGGTTGGCAGAGATCTGATGGTGGATGTGGGAAAGAGGAGTTGCTCGATGCATTCTTCTTTGAAGTAATTCATTTTTACTAAATGAGAAGAAGGTAAAATTAATTTATTTGCTTACTTAAAAACTTTTAAAATTACTTAAGTTATATACAACATTTTAAATAGCTAAAATTATTTCATACATAAACAAAATTAAATGAAGTGGAATGTTCTGTTGCGAAAGTGCAGTAATGGAAGGTGGCAATAGAAGATTATAGTGTTGACTAGTGTAATAACCCGAAAATCGGAGCCAATTTAAAATTTTTACTTTGGCAATTTTAATGAATTTTGTATATTTAAAATGAATTATTTTAAATATTAACGACGAGAAATTATTTTGAATAGAATTAGAATGTATATATTTATTTGAATTGTCGATAGAATATAAATATTTTATTTGAAATATAAATGGAATTGAAAATGGCGCGGTAGTTCAATAATTCAATTTCAAATGACTGTACAGGATTCAAAATAAACCGGATTTTAGGGAAACAAAAATATTAGTATCTATTTGAAAATATCTTTCCAACGAATCCGAAAAATCAAAATTTCATAGCGGGAATCAAAAGTTACGTCCAGTTGAAAATTCAGAATAGTCGCTATGGAAATTATATATAACCCAAAAAAAGTCATATTTTGCATACGGATGAATTTGGACTCGAAAACACTTCCATTGAGTTCAAAATGCCGTTTAGAACTCCGAAAAGTATAAGCTTCGATATATTCCGATATCCGGAATAGTGGTAATTGGCTGGAGCTTTTCGGATAGCAATACATAGCCTTTAAAAAGTGAAATTTTGCATATGAGCTCAGAATTCGATGAGATAAATTTTTATGGATTCATAATAACAAATTATTGTTGACTTCCAAAGGGCGCGTCGAACGAAGTTAGTATGAGGTTGTGCGAGCTAAAACAGTTCAAGGTAAAACAGATAGTCATTTTACAAAGGAATATTATCAAGAAGACCTCAGAATTCGATTTCGTTTTTTTTCTGGATTTGTATCGTCCAATAATGGTTAAATCCAAAAGGGCATGATTTTTGGGGTTAGCATGTGAGCGTGCAAGAAGAAAGAGTGTGCCAAAATTGCATTTTTAGAGCTTATCTGAGCATTTTAGAGAATTGTAACGGACGATCAAACAAACTCGGAATTCGATGAAACTTGTTTCGTTGGGCTCGTCTTCGCGTCTACTATGTCGTGTCCGAAATCCGCGGCAAGTGGATATCGTCGGCGTTTGGACGATAGGCGAGAAACTAGCATATAATCACTTTTACTCCATTTCTCTCTTCATAATTTCACTTCTCTCTTCCTCTTCAAAAAAAGAAAAAATGGCCTCCTCCTCCACCATGTTGCTGCCGCAACCCCCCTCAGCCACCGCCGCACCACCTCAGGCTGCCGCACCCCCTCCGGCCACCGTCCTCCTCCTCCCCTTCTCTCTCCTCTTCTCTTTCTCTCTCTCTCCCTTCACAAACCTAAACCCTAGACCCCCAAACCACCACCACCCGCCTCCGTGGACCCCATGTGACGACCCAAACTTCCCAGTAAAGGAAAGCCGGATTGCTTTGAGAACGACACACATCAGAACACAAACTGGAGAACATTTTAATGTTGATTACAACAATTACATCAGAGTACAAGAATATAACCGAGTATGAAAACTCATTACATAATAGGAATACAATAATATCAAAGTTTAAAATTACATTTAAATAGCAGCAGGAAATAATACAAATATACAACTGGAAGAAATACACGGATACAGAGCTTTCCGAATACCGCTTCAGCTGTAAGCAAGGATCCTGTAAATATATCTGCAAAAACTACTCGACTTCCCGTGTGGAAATTATGGGCACCCGAGTTTGCCAGTGAACAAACTACTGGTCAGTCATGGGACTGGTATGAGAAATCTTAACTTATCTATCTAATAATAAGGCTAATCACAGGACCACGTCGCTAGCACGGAACGGTTTTACTCCATTGGATTGCCAGTGCATAAAATAAAGTAAATCGTTAAACAACGCAATGCTTTTTAGAAAAATGAAACCATTATAAGACCCAAGTCCCATCACACAATGCAACGCAAACCGGAGGATAGAGTTTTACCTTATAATGGTCAAGAGATGCTTGATACGATAAAACGGATTTATTATTAGTGTGTATATCTATGGGTATATATATATTTCAAAAACAATTTCAATCATAAGGTATCAATCATAGACGGCATAGTACCCCATCCTACTATGTCGCCATACTAGTTCTACAATCAAAACCGCAAGGTCGTATTGGAAATTGGATTTCCATCATGAGTCGAGGCTAGGGGCAAGCTCCTCTCTGATTCGAGACACTCTAGCAAATGCCTCAGGATTCCCCGCAGTGAACCCTTGGATCTTCAGGGTCGGTTACTACCTAAGGGTAGTGGATTAATTATGCCTGAACACACGCTTCCCGGTCCCTTTGGACCTATAGTATGACCACTAATGGCCTATAAAAATCCGAGGCACCTCAAAATCCACCATCCACATAAGTAAAATGCCAGCCATTTTAAGCACCGACACCACTCCTAGCTAGAAAGAAACATGTGCAGTCCCTTCAGTCCTAATCTCGTTTTTGACTCATACCGGGGTGTGAGGCTCGCGAAGTCACGATATACACAAAGTTATGCCGTAATAGGCTATACTTTGATCATCCCATAAGGCCCTGCTTTTCAAAAAAAGCCTTGATCATTTGCATCTTGGCGTGCCACATTGACAATCCACACCATGTGATCCATCACTATTAACATATACCAGGGTGTTAAGTCGAGAATAAATCCTCCACCACCAAACAGACATACATTAACAGAAATCGATTTAGTTCACATGGAACGAAATCCAATGTCAGACACGCATGTGACGATCGGGAATTTTGCTCGGTCCGAGCCAGTCGCTAAACCGACCCAGACCGTTCGAAATGCCCTATCGTTTTGAGAACACGACAAAACAGGACGCATACAAAAGAACATTTCATTGTATATTACACCAATGCATCAGATTACACGAATATACAGAGTTTGAATAAATAAATATTACACAGAAAATATCAGAGATTTAAATTACATTTAAATACATCGCAGCGGAAAATAATACAATACACAACTAGAAGAGATATACGGATACAAAGCTTTCCGGATATCATTCCAGCTGTAAACCAGGATCCTGTGAATATAAATCTGCAAAACCAAAACCACTAGATGCCCGTGTCAAAATAAGGGCACCTAGAGTTAAGGTTAAAACAATAAACTCCAGGTCAGTCATGTGACTGGTGTGAGAACTAAAACAGTTATTAATCTTTATTTTTAAAGTTGGGTAAATCAAGGGACCACGCCGTATAACATGGAACGGGTTTCCTCCCAAGAACACCAATGCATAAAACAAACAGCGCAATGCTAAATAAGGAAAAATGAAGCTATTATAAGACCCTGTTCCCATCACACAATGCAACGCAAGCCGGAGGATAGGGTTTTTACCTTATAATAGCCAAGAATGCTTGATACGTTTAAAAAAAATCATTTGATACTATTATAAGTGCATAGTGTATAAAACAACTACAAATCATAAGTATCAATCATAGGCGGCATGAATGCCCCATACCACTATGTCGCCATATATAGGTTATACAATCAAAATCGCAAAGTCACATATTTGGAAATTGAATTTCCATCTATGAACCGAGGCCAGGGATCGTCCTCAACCGATTCGAGACTCTCTAGCCCGAGCCTCAGGACCCAGACTCAGGTGGGCCCTTGGAGCGACAGGGCCGGTCCACCGATGTGGATTAAAATGCCTGAACACTGCGTTTCCCCGCCCTTTGGGGTGTAAATGAGCCAACGAATGGCTCCATCGGACCCGGATCGTCCGATCTAACCGAGGCGCCTCGCAACAGCAACAACCACACAGGTGAAAAGTATATAAATGTCAGGGCTTGTAGGTCACTGACACCACCCTAGCTAGAAAGAAACGCATGCCCTCCCTGAGGTCCGTCTCCCGTTTTTGGTTCACAACCGGGGTGCGAGGCTCACGAATTCACGTTACACAAAGCTGTGCCACACAGGCTGTGCTTTGATCATAACCACAAGACTTTGCTTTTCAACAAAAGCCTCAATCAATTGCCACTTAGGCATGCCACACAGGCAATTCACTCCATGCGTTTGATATCCATCAATATATAACCCCTGAGCTCGTACGTCTCAGAGAAGGGCGTTAAGCAAGAGAATAAATTCTCCACCGCCAAACAGATATATATTTAATAGAGATCAATCACACGGACTAAAATCCAATGTCAGACACACAGTCCATTTACAAGTCCGCTCTGGGTCTGAACGAAACCGGGGACACCTAGTACCCCGCATATCCATCGATCTCCAAGTACGTCTGGACGATCACCAACTGTCTCCATCTTCTTGGGTGTACAGCACAATCAAGATCATCAGTAATTATCCAAACGACGTGAAGACCTCCGGTCTTCGACCATCGTCTTCATCTTCGACTTATCGTCGTATCAGTTATTCAGAATGGGATAAACCCGGTCTTTCCGAATAACTCGCGTATATTTTAAATAAGTGTTACACAAACACAACATACGTCTCATTCCAATTCATCAGTCACTAACCATACATTAATCAAGAGAATAATTCCCCAAATATTAACCCCGAAGGCCGAAACCAACATCAGATCAATATCCAGAAAACCATTCTGCTTGGCTAACCGACAGTTAGTTCCCATTAATTTTATCCAAGATAAATTCCTTGAATTTATTCTCTAATCTCCTTTTGAATTTCGATTCAACTAGTCGAGATTAACGAACCTTACCGAAGTAATCATTGGTTTTAATTTCCCAATCCCAACCTATTCATCCCATGAAGTAAAACTGGTAATACTTCATATCTAACACCACGGTGTTATCGGTAAATTCAATTACCATTTCACGTTCAAATCTAATTAAAGATTTAACTATCGCCTGGAGCAAAACTGGTGATACTCCATTCTCGATCTTTTCAATCTAATTAAAGATTCATTAAAACTCCACTTAGTTTTAATCGTTAACTAGGTTAAAGAATCAGTGTCATTTAAAACACGGTTCATGATAATCCCAAAATCACATTCCATTAATTACCGCGTTAAAAACGAGTGTTATTTAAAACACTGTCCACGATAAACCCAAAAATCAATATCTCTTCAATTCCAATTAAATATCATTTAATTGTTACACTTTATTAAATCTAAATAAAAAGATTTAATCTTTTCTCAACTGGGTTCAAGAACAGTGTTAGTCAAGACACCATTCACGACAAACCCAAATCACATTTGACATTAAATACAAGGTTCTGAATAGAAAATATACCGGCTTATATTCAATATCAAATTCTACGACTAACAAATATCGTATTGGAAATAACGATATATATATCTTTCAAATTTCCATAACAACATCTGTATAATCACGAAATCCAACATCGAAATATTCCGAAGACACTTTCGATTCAAATCCATTCCAATATAATTATTGGAAATTCTGGTTATTTTCAAGACCATTTTAAATCCAATTTATTTATTTAAAAATAAATAGAATTATAATTCTAGTTCAAAACTAGTTCATTTCGATAAAAATCTATTTTTATCTTTTCAAATATGGAGTTTTTCATCCCAATTTTTCCCAAATCATTTCTTATGATTTTACACAAATTATTACTATTTTAATAATTTTATCAAGGTCCGTACAGTCGATTTCCATCAACGGCCATCGAACTGCACTTACAGCGACCTTTTTCAAATTTGATTTGGACATAATTCCAAATCCAACCGTTAGATTTCTAATTTCTCACATTCGTTAGAAAGCTCTTTTCGATACGAACCCAACGGTTCCGGTTTCAGGAGAATCCGACGGTCGGATCTCCCGTAATGTCCGTTTGAAATAAATGGTCGAAATTCACGAACTACCGCTGCGCGGCGCGTTCTATTCAGGCCATTATATTATATATATATAATATATATAATAATATATACAATATATATATTTCGTCGATTTCTATTTAAAACGAATTATATAGATAGTTTTGAATTCGTTTCAAAAACATTTTCAACTTCCATTTTAATTCAAATCAAAATTGAATTCTTCCTTATAAATTCGTTTTAAGATTCATTTCTATTCAATTCAAATTTCAATTCAATTTGAATTCATTTCAATTCGGTTTCACTTCAAATTGGTTTTCTATTCAATTCAAATTCATTTCGTTTTCTATTCGATTCAATTCAAATTTGGTTTTCTATTCAATTTGAATTCAATTCGTTTTCTATTCAATTTAAATTCATTTCAAAATATTCGATTTCGAAATCACTTCTCAATATTCGTTTTAAAATGAATAAAATCGATATAAATATCGTTTACGTCAAAATGGCGTCAATCTAATCAACACGGCTTCATACATTGATATTTTCAAATATTCCATTTCGAATATTTCTATTTCAAATAATTCTTTTTCCAAATATTTTATTTCAAATATTTCCATTTCAAATATTTCTATTTCAAATATTTCTTTTTCAAATATTTTATTTTTGAAACTGGAATGAGGCCCAATCAATTACCATATTAAGTTAATTATATGGATTTTCTACAACTCATGTATACAACAACAACGATGAATAATCAACCATCATCCAAAGTGCATTCTACACTGTATAAGCATCGAATATAAATATTCAACGCTTATAGCAGCCTGTCAATCAATCGATCGACATACAACTTATTATTGGGATTAGTGTACGTCATATATTATCCCAACACCCGTGTGGGTTTCAAACAATCAAACACAGATTTTATTTGTGCATTTGGGCGATGTGTAAAATTTATCGTCCCAATCAATGTCCTTCAAATAGGTGTACATAAACAAACCGTCCGGTTTGTAAATGAATATTTATTTATTCACATTCACGTTAAAAATTATATTTTTAACGACCAAATTATTTTATTCAACCTATGAATATTCTATTCGGTTCATTTATTCAATAAAATGATATTTTTATTTTTCTAACATATTTTAGAAAATTTCGGCGGCATAACGGCACGATACTAGAAACGGGACAAGGCCTAGCCTTATCCCCGGTCTAGTGAAGGCCCACGCCATTCACACATCAATCAAATCCATTCCATTTCATCAAACAATTCAATTCAAACCAGATAATCTAACCAACTACACAACCAAACAATTGAACGAACAAGCCATCCATGGTCTGTGGATGTCGGGTGCTACTAAACACCGTCTGCATCCTAGTATATATATATAAGTAGAAAAAGAAATTGAAGAGTGAGAAATTCTCACCAATAGCTATCCTAACTCCACGGCTCTTCTAATGCAGGAAATCTTCACTGTTCTCGTCTCTTATCACTTTCTTCGCCCGTAGCCACTACATATATAAAAATCGAATTTTTACTTCGCTATTCAATATATAAAAATCATATTTTTACTATGCTATTCAATATATAAAAATCATATTTTTACTATGCTATTCTATATATAAAAATCATATTTTTACTACGCTATTCTATATATAAAAATCGATTTTTTACTATGCTATTCTATATATAAAAATCGAATTTTTACTTCGCTATTCTATATATAAAAATCGAATTTTTACTATGCTATTCTATATATAAAAATCGAATTTTTACTTCGCTATTCAATATATAAAAATTTGATTTTTACTTCGCTATTCAATATATAAAAATCATATTTTTACTATGCTATTCTATATATAAAAATCATATTTTTACTACGCTATTCTATATATAAAAATCATATTTTTACTATGCTATTCTATATATGAAAATCAAATTTTTACTATGCTATTCTATATATAAAAATCGAATTTTTACTTCTAATCGACACACATAAAAATTATATTTCTACATGTGCATAAAAGATTACCTTTTTACATTCTAAAAATCATAGGTTTTATAAATTAAAAACCACATCTTTTCCTAAGTAAAAATCAAGTCTTTATCACCTTAAAAATCATATCTTTAATCATAAAGAAAAATAAAATCATTTTTAACATGAAATAGAATCAGTTTTTATTTAATTATCAAATTAACCAACTAAACATATATATTATATAAAAATAAAAACTCACCATTTTAACGAAATGGAGTCCACTGTCGAGGAAGGAAGAGGAGGGGGGACTCGTCGGATTTGGTTGAGATGGACGGAGCGGTGGCGGCGGATGGGGCTGCAGGCGGCGGAAGGGAAGGGGGGGGGGGGTGTGTGCTTGCGACTAGCGCAGGGAGGGGGGGTTTCCGCGTCTGGCTCTGGGCTGGGGGGGGGGGGGCTTTCGCTTGCGGCGGCGCGCCAGGGGGAGGGGGAGAGGAGATGGCGGCTGCGACGTGGGGGGAGGGGGCGACGGGGTTTTAGGTTTTTTTTTTTTCAAATCGATTTGAAGCAGAATGAACGGGGGGGGGGGGGGGGGGCAGAAGAGTTTAAGGGGAGAGAGAGAAAGGAAGTTTCTTTTTACTTTATTATTTTATTTATAAAAAGTTGACTTTTACATACGACCTCTAAACGAGGCCCACCGCCTGTCGTCCATAGCTAATTACCCCCATTCCGAACACAATGGGATATGTATCGTAGGCTGATTCGACCGTTTCGATCAGTTTTCGTCAAAATCAACATATAACTCTATATATTGAATTTGAACGCGCATTTCAATTTACTGGGGTCACATACTAACTCTATAAATTCCCGAAAAATATTTTCTAGCTTCGTATTAACGATACGGTCCTAACAAAACTAATTTCGTCGAATTCTGAGACCGTTTGAAAAATGGCCATTTTCCAGTCGATTAAAATTGACTGAAACTGGTCAAACGCGTTTTCCTTTGCCACGCTCACATATTGAATCGAAAAATTATGAAATTTGGAATCTAGTAATAACTTGACACTGCGGATCCAACAAAAGTGGTTTCGTCGAAATCCGAGGTCGTTTGCAAAATCTCCATTTTTAAGGGCCTGAATTCCATAGCGACTATTCAGAATTTTCAACTGGACATATCTTTTGATTCCCGCTATGAAATTTTGATTTTTCGGATTTGTTGGAAAGATATTATCAATTAGATCCTATTATTTTTGGTTTCACTAAAATCAGGATTGTTTTGCACCCGGTACATTTATTTGAAGTTTGAAATCGAATTATCGAACTACCGCGCCATTTTCAATTCCTATTATAAATATAAAATAAAATTTTATATTCTAACGACGATCTATATAAATATATACGTTCGATTTATATTCAAAATAAATTTCTCATCGATATTATTTAAAATAATTCCTTTTAAATAATCAAAATCCGCTAAAATTGCCAAAATAAAAAATTTAAACTGGCCCAGATTTTCGGGTTGTTACAACGCATCCATTTACTAGCTTATGCTCTGGGTCTGAGCGAAAACCAAATCCGAACAATCAACAATAGTCCGGACGGCCACCACTGAAGCCCCTTTAAGGTAGCTACTCCCATCAAGTGTCTCTGTAGCAACACATCCATTCGATGTGAAGATCGTCGGTCTTCAACCATCGTCTTCATCTTCGACTCTTCATCGTCGTAGTAATTATTCGAAATGGGTTAAACCCGGTCTTCCCGAATAACTCACGTATTTTTAAAAATCATGTACTATAAAACACATCCAATGCCTCATTCCAATCCAGAATATTCTTCTAATAAAATATTCGCAATATTTTATCAGAGATAAATTCTTTAAATTATCCTTAAATCTTTTATTTAAAGATTTATCAAAACTTCAATTTGGTTTTAAATACCAAAAATCACTATTCAATGATTATTTAAATTTAAGAAATTAATCTTATCTTTAACTGGGTTAAAGAACTAATGTCATTTAAAACATAGTTCACGGTAAACTCAAAATCATCTTTCATAAAATATGGAATCTTCACAGAAATCAAATCAATATATAATCGTTATAAATTTCTGTATCCGACCAATAATATAAATGGGATAACGACAAAGCCTCTTAAATTCCATATGTAGTATCGGTCTTCTTTTACAGAAGCTTATCTCGGTTATTTTTAATTCAAATTCCATTCAACTCCAATTTAATATATTAAATTGGAAAACTTTACTTTTGGAAAATTCCCATTTAAATCTTAATAAAAGATTTATAAATTCCAAATCATATTTTTACTGTCAGTTGGGTGAAAGAACACATGTCACTTAAAAACACAGTTCACAATCCTATTTCTGTTGCAAACCCCATAGGGAGTATGACTTATCTGTTAGTAATACATGTTGGGGCTTGAGGGTGTCTATTGGGTTGACTAAACTTTTTTGGGTTTTATAGGATATGGACTGGTGCTTAGGGAGTTCTTCTCCTATTCAGTATATATTTGACGTAGATTTCGAGCTTTGACATTGCCTAATGGGCATGAAGTTTTTACTTGCTTCTATCATTCGGCTATATCTTTAGGTAGGAACAATTGGTGAAACATGTGTTTGAGACATGTTATGATTGATGGTTGCAAGTGGTCGCAAGTGGTTGCTCGTGGTTGCATAATACACATTAGGCACTAGATTGGCTCAGACACATTTTCATATTGCAAATGCATGAGTGTTTATACTTGTTTATGGATGAAATTGAATGTGTTATCATGTGGATGTTGCATATGGATGGATATTTGTGCACACATATAGTGTTTATGTGACTAGGACTATTTGCATACATGTTGGATTCATGGCACTAAACATATTTTACATTTAAAAAGGCCTGATCATTTGCATTAGATAAGGAACATATACACACACTTTCTGCATATGTTCATACAACATTAGAAATCTCTTAAGGACAATGGATGCCTGTAATTGATGATTGAGTAGATGGATGATTGGATGGTAGGACACATTCTTCTTAACTTGAAGATTTCGGGGGACGAAATCCTTTAAGGAGGGGAGAATGTAACAACCCGTATTTTTATAACATGTTAAAACAAGAAATCAAGGCAGAATTAAATTTTAAAATCAAAATCAGGGGAAATGGGTTACTCCATTGCGTTCGTCTCGAAATTTTACATGAAATAGAGTCCGAGTTTTCGAAAATCAGAGTCCGGATGAAGAAGTTATGGCCTATACAAGTTTCAGCAGTTTTCAGGCAGCACTAGACCAGGGGGTCGACCATAGGGTCGACTTACCCCCCCTCCCCCCCAGGTCGACCATAGTGTCGACCTCCCCCCCCCCCTTACAGGTCGGCCTGTTTTGACCCATAACTCATTTTTAAAGCCTGAGACGTGTTTTGATGGTCCGGATTGATTCTAGGGTTAATCTAAGGGCCTAAACTAGTTGCTACACCTATAAAAACACCCTTAGACCTAACCTAATTCATATCAAATCATTCTTACACCATTATGCTACTAAAATACCTCTTGAACCATGGCCGCCGTCTCCAAATCAAAGTACAATCATTCAAACTCAAATCAATTCAAAGAACAAGGCTTCTACAATGATTCAAGACAATAAATTAACAACGCCGCGACATTTTTACAACAACTTCAGTTCTTAATTCATTAGCCTTGCTCTGTAAGTTCTAGTTACTTTCAGATTAAAATATTTAAATATAATATGGGCATGTGATGAAGCGAAATTGGATTTAAGTATGTTTATCGATCTATTTCTGTTGCTTCTTGGATCTTGAGACTTGTCTATCTATATTCCCATGATCTATTCAGCCTGTTGTAAATCAGTTTTCTTGATTCATTACCAAGTTGTAATCTTCATGCCTATGATGATGTTTTTCTCTCTGATCTTATTTTTATGCAAAATTCTACTTCCCCTATTTATTTTCTTTTGATGAACCTAGGTCAATTTCAGACCTAGGCTTAAACTACGATATGCGTGCGATGGTATACGGAGGAAATATTGGGATATTGCCTAGTGGAATATATGTGTTTGGTGGAATCGAAGGCATAATATGAAAATTGGATGTTTGGGGATAATTTACCATTAACATGAAACTTGATATTTGGGTATTATCATTATAATGGTAATTGCAAGAATGGGGATTGGCATATATAATTTGAAATGGATCTTGATATATGTAATTTGATATGGATCTTGATATATATATATATATATATATATATATATATATATATATATAATTTGACATGGATCTTGATATATGTAATTTGGCTAGAACTTTTTATGAGTAAATTGGTGTAAACGTAGTATAATGTAATTTTGGGTATGAAACTTGATCTATGTAAATTGGGCATAGCTTTGTAAACATGCAAATCATGAATCTTGACATATGTAAAGCGGAATGAAACTTGGTACATGTGTAAATTGGCATAAAGTTGGCATACATGTGAAACGGCATGAATTGAACATATGTAAATTTGGTAGGAATTGGGCATATGTAAAATTGACATGTAATCTAGAACTTGGGCATATGTTAATTATGTAAAATTTGGAGTAGAAACATATATGATAATTTATGACTTGGAGAAAGTTTAATATGAACGCGCCTAAGTTGGGTTTTGGGTAGTTGGCTTGTATTGTAAATAAAAGGCTATAACTAGACATAACCTTATACTGAATTTTGATAATAATTTGGGAATACGTTTTGGGGAAAAAACGTGAATCATGAACATTTCTATATGTTAAACATATGAACTGATATTGGGTTTTGGGTGGAATACGACCATTAATGAACCTTTGACATGAGGTTAGACTCAGTTTGTGGTGTAAATCTGCCCGGAACCGCTTGGCAAATCCAGTAGCCACAAAGTGTCCGTCTAATGTGAGAGGTCGAAGGCCAAATTGTAGGCGTAACAGTTGATGACACGAGATTAGACCCAGTTTGTGGTGTAAATCTGCCCGGAACCGCCCGGCCAATCCAGTGACCACAAAATGCACGGTCTAATGTGAGAGGTCATGATTCGTTCGTCATAATGAATGAATTAAGGAATACTAACCATAATAAGACGTGGGTATGGTTAGAGGGTTAGGTGGGATGACATGGAAATTTGACTTGTAAATGTGGACCTAACCGGTATGAGTTAAGAACATGTAAAACTTATAAATGTGGACTTAGTAGGTTCAGGCGGATTATGGTCGTGCACTTAGTCCGGAGTTGAAAAAGCAGGCATTGGGCACCAGTAGGTTTACACTGTGCGTGCTTGATTCGTGTCGGTGGTTGGCACCATAGGGCTTGATACACCCTATGGTGGACCTAGCACAGGTAACTACATTCGTGATAGGGCCGTATGACACAGACACATGAGCGAGCTAGGACTTGTAGGGAGCCGATCGATTAATTGATCGTTACGTGGAAAAAGGGTGTAGCATAATCCCTAGTGGTCCTATGTGGCATAAACCCTAATCGAATCTAGAAAACGTTCAATAGGTAGCATAATCCCTAGTGGTCCTAGGTGGCATAAATCCTAGTTGAACACGCGATAGTTCATGATAAGGAAACCTAGCCAGAACAAGGGTGGCAGACCAAATGATTTCAAGAATGGTGGCACTATGTTGATGTAGTATAGAAATACGTGATGAAACCCGTACGATATACGGCAAGGGTCTGTACACATACATGGAAAGGATGATACGAGTTAGGGTACTAGTATAGTTGGTGCAGAGAATTTAGGAAATCAAAGAAAATAGTGGAATGGGGAAGCATAGAAATCTTGCGATGTTATACTTAATAGAAACCTTGCAATATGATACTTGGTAGGAACCTTGTGATGATACTCTTGATAGGAAGCATGGAATGTTATACTTGATTCATCGAGCCTGTAGCTTACCTTGTCATCATGCTTATGTTTATTTTCAATTTATTCATGCCATGTTATCTTTACCTATTTTTATGCTGAAATTCACTAGGACTTACTCAGTCTTTATGACTGACCTGTTTTGTTTCGCCTCTTTTTCTTCCGTTTCCCCCCCTCCAGGTTCGCAGGGTGGGAATACAGCTTAGTTCGGATCTTACCAAGCTCCAAGGCTCTTTCATGTACGGCTTGGATTTCCCTTGGCTATGGCTTGGCTTGCTTTACTGTCTTACTTGGGGAATGATTTATGACCATGGTTTTATGCTTCTTTACTATTGCAAGACAGATTTCGATGTAATTGATTTAATGGCATTTTGATGTAAAAAGGCTTTAGACCTTTCTAGATTTTTAAAGCAATAAAATTTGGCTCTTCTTCCGCTGTTTTATATGTTCTGTCTTGTAATATTTCTATGTATGTTTACCTAGATAATGCTCCACCAAAGCTAGTGCATTCCCTTTGTGAGTGACCCTAGTGGAGGTGGGGTGTTACAGCTCAGCAAATCTAGTGGCCACAAAGTGCACGGTCTAATGTGAGAGGTCATGATTCGTTCGTCATAATGAATGAATTAAGGAATATTAACCATAATAAGACGTGGGTATGGTTAGAAGGTTAGGTGTGATGACATGGAAATTTGACATGTAAATGTGGACCTAACCGGTATGAGTTAAGAACATGTAAAACTTATAAATATGGGCTTAACCAACATAACTATTAATCAGACCGATGGGTGGGTTAAGTAATATGACTAGACTAATGACACTTAACCGATATGACATGAATGGGTGGGTTAAGTAATATGACTAGACTAATGACACTTAACCAATATAACATGACACGTGACAGGGTTAAGTCAACTTGAACATATAGATAATACTTAACTAACTTAGCATGATACGTGGGCGGGTTAAGCCATGAATTACTTGAAATACTTGACCAATGCAATCTGACGAATGGGAAGGTTAAGTTAAATGGGTTGGTTTAACTTGAATGGGTTGATAACACCCAACCAATATAACCTGATGTGTGGTAGGGTTAAGTAAATACACGAGGGTAACACTTAACCATTATAAGATTGCTAGTGGATGAGGTTGAGTTAACATACACTTAACCAATCTAACGTGAGGTGTGGTAAGGGTTAAGTTAACACAGGGGAGAACGCTTAACCGATACAACAAGACATGCGGTAGGGTTAAGTAACACAAGAGAGAACACTTAACAACGGTATCATGATGGGGGTGGGGTTAAGTTAAATAGATAACACTTAATCAACCTATGGGGTATACAAATAGACCCTAGGAAAACCCTAGTAGCAGGACCTGTTTCAGCAGCAACTCACATTAGGTACCAACGGTACCCTGAGCTAGGCAGGGTGGGGCACGATTACTGGGCTGATTATAAGCGGTCAAAACGGCGGCAGGGGATGCAGCGGTGCAGGTTCCGACGGATTACGGGCGTGCACATATTCCGAAGTGGAAAATTTAGCCACTAGGCACCAGTAGATATAAAGTTGTGCATCAAAAGGGTGTCGGGGTTGCTATCCTAGGGATTGATACACCCTAGGGTGGGACTAGCACAGGTATCTACGAGTAGGGGGGCCGCAAGAACTAGGTCGAGTAGGAGCCGATCGATTAGGGTAGTAAGGATACATCTAACACATTTATGGCAGTTGGGCTGGTTGAGGTGAAAATCCTCATATTAGATGTAGTCCTGAAGGCTACCACAACTATGGGGTTGGGATAATCTTAGTATATAACACATATGAAACGTTGTAAGTAAGGGTCGATCAATTAAGATAGGTGCGGTGGGGACATGAAAACTGTCAATATGAGGTGGGACCATCATCGTGGGATATGTACCTATAAAACTATCATGTGGGTTATGGGGGATCACTTATCTTGTAATTAAAACTTAGTAAACTAATTGAAACGCTAGTTAGGTGGTGCAGAGAATATAGGAAATCAAGGAAAATAGTGAAATGGTGAAGCTTAGAAATCTTGCGATGTTATACTTAATAGAAACCTTGCAATGTGATACTTGGTAGGAACCTTGTGATGATACTCTTGATAGGAAGCATGGGATGTTATACTTGATTCATCGTTCCTGTAGCTTACCTTGTCATCATGCTTATGTTTACTTTCAGTTTATTCATGCCATATTATCTTCACCTGTTTTTATGTTGAAAGCCACTAGGACTTACTCAGTCTTTATGACGGACCCGGTTTGTTTCGCCTCTTTTCTTCCATTTCCCCCCTCCCCAGGTTCGCAGGGTGGAAATACAGCTTAGTTCTTATCTTACCAAGCTCCAAGGCTCTTTCATGTGTTGCTTGGATCTCTCTTAGCTATGGCTTGCTTTGCTTTGTTGGGGAATACTACAATTTATTTTCATGCTTCTTTGTTTTTGAGCAAGACAAATATTTTAGCTATGTAATTGGGTATTTGAAAGTTGATGGGCTTTTATTGTAAACAATTATATTTAATAAATGATTTGAAGTACTTCTACTTTACCTTCCGCTGTTTTATATATGTCTGCCTTGTAATATTTCTGTTCCAGTACCCATAATGCTCCATTGAAGTTAAGGCATTCCCTTTGTGAGTGACCTTAACGGATGTGGGGTGTTACATTTGGTATCAGAGCAGAAGGTTACCGGACTGGGCAAAAGTTTTTAAAACCTTCTGAAAACTATTTTCAAAAACCGTTTACAAAGAAGCATTTTCTAAGAAAAGTCTTGTTTTATTTGAAAGGCATACTCCCCAAAGCCATATGCACTATCTTTTGATTCTCTCCTTGAGTTTCTTCTCTCTTTCTTTTTCACCATAGTTTTGTAGGTGTACGACACATGTAGGAGGGCCAAAAAGTGCCTAACTTCCATCTGTAGCCGTAGTAGTTCCATCTGCGTCTAATCTTATTTCAAGCTTTGTAGGGTTGCCATGCGATGGAGGTAGCTTTCGAGAAACTTATCAACAAGCTACACAAGGATAGAAAGAACGAGGATAAAGAACACAAGCCTAAGGATGAGAAACTTGTTGATATGGCTTAATCCACGAAGGAGGAAAAGGTGAAAGGAAAGTGGCCAAAGTGAAAGAATAATAAAACCCACGACAAGAGAGAGTATATTTAGTATGGTAAAAAGGGACATGTAGTTAAGTATTAGAGGACAAGGACAAGGGCAAAGGACAAGATCATCGAGAGGGCAATTGTATGCTCTCACTACTAGCGTACCTAAGAAGAGGTGGTAACGTTTCTGTTAAAAGTTTAGCTTTTATTTTCTATTATACCATGGGAACTTTGTTTTTGTACATCGCATCCTTTTTAATTCTGCTTCGATAGTTGAGTCTCTGCACCTTAGTACTAGCTTAGTAGAGGGTCCCATTTTTGTCTCAAATCATGTTGGGGAATCGGCTCATTTATTCATGACTTGTTTGGATTTGGGAATGTCTATGCTGAGTGTTGAGTTTAGAAGTAATGCTTATGTTTTTGGGCTATGGGTTGTTTCTAGGGATGAAGTGGTTATCCAGAAATGATACCATTCTCGAGTATGAAAAGAGGGTAGTTAGACTCTTGACTTGCCTAGGTAATACCCTCGAAGTCTAGTGTAACCCTTAGGGCTCTGTCGTGCTTAGTTACCTAGAATCTCTTGATACATTTATCAATCCGCTCGAGTAGTGTTCGCCACTAAGGCGGATGGTTCATTTCGTTTACGCATGAGTTATAGAAAATCACCTTAGTAAGTACACTTGGCAACGTGATTGGCATTTGTTTATTTTCAAGAGATAATTCATTTATGTGGAATACCTTCTAGTAAGTGAATTCAATGGTGAATTTTGGAGAGCTTGCATGAAACCATGAGTACGCAGTTATGTTTAAGCTGGGTATACTAGAAAAAGAATAAGTGAAAGTGGAACGAGAGGCGACAGTGAAATGAGTTCCAACTCATATTTTGGAAATAGGAATTAAGAAGCTATGAAATTGTGAAGCTAAAGACGGTCAAAGCACAATGGAGTTAAACTCAAGGAAATGCGACTTAGAAGATTGAAGACTATACACGCGCATCATATCTCTTTTTAAGAGTATATCCTTGATCCCTGTTTTCCTCTAGAGCTTACTTGTATGTTATCTTTTAAGTATAACCTCTCGGTCCTATTCTCAATCCTATTTCTGTTGCAAAACCCCATAGGGATCATCTGTTAGTAATACATGTTGGGGCTTGAGGGTGTCCTTTAGGTTGAGTAATTCTTTGGGCGTCAGCCTGATGTTGATTTCAGTCTTCGGGTTGGTGCTTAGGGAGTTCTTCTCCTAATCAGTATATATGTGACATAGATTTCCAGTTTTGACACTACCTAATGGGCACAAAGTTTTTACTTGCTTCTATCGTTCGACTATATCTTTAGGTAGGAACAATTGGGTGTAAACATGTGTTTGAGACATGTTATGATTGATGGTTGCAAGCGGTTGCTAGTGGTTGCTCGTGGATGCATGTACACGCACATTAGACACTAGATCGGCTCTGTCACCTTTCATATTGCATATGCATGAGTGTTTATACTTGTTTATGGATGAATTTGAATATGTTATCATGTCGATGTTGCATATGGATGGATGTTTGTGCACACATAGAGTGTTAGTGTGACTAGGACTATTTGCATACATGTTGGACTCATGGCACTAAACATATTTTGCATTAAGAAGATCAATCAGGCCTGATCATTTGCATTTGATAAGGAACATATACATACACTTTCTGCATATGTTCATACAACATTAGAAATCTCTTAAGGACAATAGATGCCTGTGATTGATGATTGAGTAGATGGATGATTGGATGGTAGGACACATTCTTTTTAACTTGAAGATTTCGGGGATGAAATCCTTTAAGGAGGGGAGAATGTAACAACCCGAATTTTAATAACATGTTAAAACTAGAAATCAGGGTATATTTATATTTTAAAGTAAGAATCAAGGTAAACGGGTTACACCGTTGCGTTCGTCTCGGAATTCTTCTTGAAATAGAGTCCGAGTTTGCGTAAAAGAGATATCGTACGATGAAGATATAGACGAACGAAGTTAGGCAGAAAAACCAGAAACCGGCCAGAATGCACTGGCGCACTTGAGAAGTGCGGCAGAACAAAATTGCACTGGTGCACTTGGGAAGTGCGCCTATGCAATTTTGCATTGGCGCACTTGGCAAGTGCACCCAGGACGAGCAGAAAACCTACTGGTCGGCCTGTTTTGACCCAGAACTCATTTTTGAAGCCTGAGACGTGTTTTGATGGTCCGGATTGATTCTAGGGTTAATCTAAGGGCGTAAACTAGTTGCTACCCCTATAAGTACACCCTTAGACCTAACCTAATTCATATCAAATCATTCTTACACCATTGTGCTACAAAAATACCTCTTGAACCATGGCCGCCATCACCAAATCAAAGTACAAACATTCAAACTCAAATCAATTCAAAGAACAAGGCTTCTACAATGATTCAAGACAATAAATCAACAACGCCACGACATTTTTACAACAAATTCAGTTCTTAATTCATTTGCCATGCTCTGTAAGTTCTAGTTGTTTTTAGATTTAAACATTTAAATTACAATATGGCCATGGAATAAAGTGGAATTGGATTTAAGTATGTTTATTGATTCAGATCTATTTCAATTGCTTCTTGAATCTTGAGTTTTGGGACTTTTCTATGTTCGTTCTCATGTCAAGCTTATGATCTATTCATCCTGCTGTAAATCAGTTTTTCTTGATTCATATTGATATTATTATCAAGATCTATCTTTTATGCCAGAGATGATGTTTTTATGCCAGTTTTCTCTCTATGCTGATTGTTGTACAAATTCTACCTTCCCCTGTTTATTTTCTTTCGATGAACCTAGGTCAATTTCGGACCTAGGCCTAAACCGCGATTTGTGCACGATTGAGTACGGGGAAATATGGGAATGTTGTCTATATTGGATATATGTTTGGTAAAATTGATGGCATAACATGAAATTGGAAATTTGGGCTATTGTCAATATAGTTGAAAATGCAAGTTTGGCCATTGGCATAATTAAATTGGCATGAAGTGGGCACAATGAATTAGCATGTAAATCAAATCACGAGTTCGGGCCTATGTAAATTAAATCAAAAGATTAAGTTTATGATTGGGCATAAGTAGAATTGGGACTTTGAACGTAAAAGCAATTGTAAACTTGATAATTGGCATAAATATGAATTCAGTTAGCTGGCGTGTATTGAAATAAAAAGGATTATAGTTTGGGATAACTACATCATGAATCTTGATTTGGGTTTATTTGGACATGAAACTTGATACATGTAATCTTGGCTAGAACTTGATATGGGTAAAATGGCATAAACCTCACATACATGTAAATAGGCAAGAATTGGACGTATGTAAACTGACTAGAATTGGGTATATATATATATATATATATATATATATATATATATATATTGGCATGTAATTTTGGAACTTGGGCATATGTTTATTAATATGTAAAGTTGGGAATTTGAAACATGAAAATGACTGTGTATTGGATAATTGACTTGAACACGAACATGAACATTTCTATATGTTAAACACATGAACTGATATTAGGGTTTTTAATGAACATTTGACACGAGGTTAGACTCAGTTTGTGGTGTAAATCTGCCTGGAACCGCCCGGCAAATCCAGTAGCCACAAAGTGTCAGTCTAATGTGAGAGGTCAAAGGTCGAATTATAGGCGTAACGATTTATGACACGAGGTTAGACTCAGTTTGTGGAGTAAATCTGCCCAGAACCGCCCGGCAAATCCAGTGGCCACAAAGTGCACGGTCTAATGTGAGAGGTCATGATTCGTTCGTCGTAATGAATGAATTAAGAAATATTAACCATAATAAGACGTGGGTATGGTTAGAGGGTTAGGGTGAATGACATGGAAATTTGACATGTAAATGTGGACCTAACCGGTATGAGTTAAGAACATGTAAAACTTATAAATATGGGCTTAACCAACAAAAATGTTAATCAGACCAATGGGTGGGTTAAGTAATATGACTAGACTAATGACACTTAACCGACATGACATGAATGGGTGCGTTAAGTAATATGACTAGACTAATGACACTTAACCAATATAACATGACACGTGACAGGGTTAAGTCAACTTGAACATATAGATAATACTTAACCAACTTAACATGATACGTGGGCGGGTTAAGCCATGAATTACTTGAAATACTTAACTAATGCAATCTGACGAATGGGAGGGTTAAGTTAAATGGGTTGGTTTAACTTGAATGGGTTGATAACACCCAACCAATATAACCTGATGTGTTGTAACAACCCGTAAAATGCGAGCCAGTTTGAAATTTTTATTTTGGCAACTTTAGTGAATTTTGAATATTTAAAATGAATTATTTTAAATATTCAAAATTCACTAAAGTTGCCAAAATAAAAATTTCAAACTGGCTCGCATTTTACGGGTTGTTACAATCTCCCCCACTTAAAACTTTTCGTCCCCGAAAAGGAACAAAGTCGAAAGTGGTTTGATTAATCAACTCTACGCTCGATTTGGCTTCCATTCTCCAACTTTTCAGTTTTTGAGAATTTTCAACTGTGAAGACCCGTAACTTCCCCGTAAAGGAAAGCGTCGGATAGTTCGAGAACAAACCACAACAGAACGCATACAGAAGAACGTTTCATTGTATATTACAACAATGCATCAGATTACAAGAATATACAGAGTACAAACGAATAAATATTACACAGAAATATCAGAGATTTAAATTACATTTAAATACATTTAAATACATCGCAGCGGAAAATAATACAATACACAACTAGAAGGAGATATACGGAAACAAAGCTTTCCGGATATCGTTCCAGCTGTAAACCAGGATCCTGTGAGTATAAATCTGCAAAACCAAAACTACTAGCTGCCCGTGTCAAAATAAGGGCACCCAGAGTTTAGGTTAAAACAATAAACTCCAGGTCAGTCATGTGACTGGTGTGAGAACTAAAACAGTTTTTTTTAATCTTTATTTTCAAAGGTAAATCAAGGGACCACGCCGTATAACACGGAACGGGTTTCCTCCCAAGAATACCAGTGCATAAAACAAACAGCGAAATGCTAAATAAACAAAAATGAAGCTGTTATAAGACCCAGGTCCTATCACACAATGCAACGCAAGCCGGGGGATAGGGTTTTCCCTTATAACAGCCAAAGAATGCTTGATACGTTTAAAACAAATCATTTGATACTAATATAAGTGCATAGTGTATAAAACACTTCAAATCATAAGTATCAATCATAGGCGGCATGAGCGCCCCATCCCACTATGTCGCCATATATAGGATTACAACTAAAACCGCAAGATCACATATTTGGAAATTGGATTTCCGTCTATGAACCGAGGCAAAAGATAGTCCTCAACCGATTCGAGACTGCCTAGTCCGAGTCTCAGGATCAGAGCTCGAGTGACCCTAGGAGCGACAGGGCCGGTCCACCGATGTGGATTAAAATGCCTGAGCACTGCGTTTCGCCGCCCTTTGGGGCGTAAATGAGCCAACTAAGTGACTCCATCGGTTCGAGAACGACCGATCAATCCGAGGCGCCTCGCAACAGCAACAACCACATAAGTCAAACTCGTCAGGGCGTGTAAAACCACTGACGCCACTTCTAACTAGGAGGAAACGCAGGCCCTCCCTGAGGTCCTTTCTCCCGTTTTTGGTTCATACCGGGTGTGAAACTCGCGAAACAAACGTTACACAAAGCTACGCCACAAAGGCCGTGCTTTGATCATCAACCACAAGACTTTGCTTTTCAACAGAAGCCTTGATCATTTGCATCTTAGCATGCCACACAGGCAAGCCATCCTATGCAACCGATATCAGTCACACAGAATGAAATCCGATGTCAGACACACAGTCCATTTACAAGTCCGTTCTGGGTCTGAACGAAACCGGAGGCACCTAGTACCCCGCATATCCATCGATCTCCAAGCACGTCTGGACGATCACTAACTGTTTCCGTCTTCTTGGGTGTACAGCCCAATCAAGATCATCAGTTATCACCCAAACGACGTGAAGACCTCCGGTCTTCGACCATCGTCTTCATCTTCGACTTATCGTCGTATCAGTTATTCAGAATGGGATAAACCCGGTCTTTCCGAATAACTCGCGTATATATTATAAAAGTGTTACACAAACACAACATACGCCTCATTCCAACTCATTAGTCATTAACCGTAAATTAATCAAGAGAATAATTCCCCAAATATTAACCCCGAAGGCCGAAACCAACATCAGATCAATATCCAGAAAACCATTCTACTTAGCTAACCGACAGTTAGTTTCTAAATTTCACGTTCAAATCTAATTAAAGATTTAACTATCGCCTGGAGCAAAACTGGTGATACTCCATTCTCGATCTTTTCAATCTAATTAAAGATTCATTAAAACTCCACTTAGTTTTAATCTGTGACTGGGTTAAAGAATCAGTGTCATTTAAAACACGGTTCACGATAAACCCAAAGTCACATCCCATTAATTATCGGGTTAAAGAACAAGTGTTATTTAAAACACTGTTCACAATAAACCCAAAAATCAATATCCATTCAATTCCAATTAAATATTATTTAATTGGTACACTTCATTAAATCTAAATAAAAAGATTTAATCTTTTCTCAGCTGGGTTCAAGAACAGTGTTAGTGAAGACACCATTCACGACAAACCCAAATCACATTCATTAATTATCGGGTTAAAGAACAAGTGTTATTTAAAACACTGTTCACGATAAACCCAAAAATCAATATCAATTCAATTCCAATTAAATATTATTTAATTGGTACACTTCATTAAATCTAAATAAAAAGATTTAATCATTTCTCAACTGGGTTCAAGAACAGTGTTAGTGAAGACACCATTCACGACAAACCCAAATCACATTCGATATTCAATACAAGGCTCTGAATAGAAAATATATCGGCTTATATTCAATATCAAATTCTACGACTAACAAATGTCGTATTGGAAATAACGATATAAATATATATATCTTTCAAATTTCCATAACAACACCTGTATAATCACGAATTCCAACATCGAAATATTCCGAAGACAATTTCGATTCAAATCCACTCCAATGCAATCATTGGAAATTTTGGTTATTTTTAAAACCCTTTTTAAATTCAATTTATTTATTTAAAAATAAATAGAATTATATTTCTAGTTCAAAACTAGTTCATGTCGATAAAAATCTATTTTTATCTTTTCAAATATGGAGTTTTTCATCCCAAACTTTCACAAATCATTTCTTATGATTTTACACAAATTATTACTATTTTTAATAATTTTATCAAGGCCCGTACAGTCGATTTCCATTAACGGCCATCGAACTGCACTTACAGCGACCTTTTTCGAATTTGATTTGGACGTATCTCCAAATCCAACCGTTAGATTTCAAATTTCTAACATTCATTAGAAAGCTCTTTTCGATACGAACCCAACGGTTCCGGTTTTAGGAGAATCCGACGGTCGGATCTCCCGTAATGTCCGTTCGAAATAAATGGTCGAAATTCGCGAACTGCCGCGACGCGGCGCGTTCTATTCAGGCCATTATATTATATATATAATATATATAATATATATTTCGTCGATTTCTATTTAAAACGAATTATATGAATAGTTTTAAATTCGTTTCAAAAGCAATTTCAACTTCCATTTCAATTCAAATCAAAATTGAATTCTTCTTTATAAATTTGTTTCAAAATTCATTTCTATTCAATTCAAATTTCAATTCAATTTGAATTCATTTTCAATTCATTTCGAAATCGTTTTCAATTCAATTCATTTCGAAATCGTTTTCAATTCAATTCATTTCGAAATCGTTTTCAATTCAATTCATTTCGAAATCGTTTTCAATTCAATTCATTTCGAAATCGTTTTCAATTCATTTCGAAATCGTTTTCAAGTCAATTCATTTCGAAATCGTTTTCAATTCAATTCATTTCGAAATCGTTTTCAATTCATTTCGAAATCGTTTTCAATTCATTTCGAAATCGTTTAAAATCGATATAAATGTCGTTCATGTCAAAATGGCGTCAATCTAACCAACACGGCTTCATATATTTCTATTTTCAAATATTCTATTTCAAATATTTCTTTTTCAAAATAGTTGTTATTATCAAAATATTTCGTTCAACACATGACCAATCTCAATGGATGAGTACTGTCAACACATGAACCTTTATTTTATAATATTCTTTATTTTTCAAATTGGAATGAGGCCCAATCAATTACCATATAAAGTTAATTATAGGGATTTTCATACAACACATGTATATCATAGCATTGGAAAATAATCAACCATCAACCAAAGTGCACTCCACTGTATAAGCATCAAATATAGATATTCGACGCTTATAACAGCCTGTCAATCAATCGATCGACATATTTAATCAATCAGGATGAGTGAACTTCAAATTTCATCCCAACACCCGTGTGGGGTTTCAAACAATCAAACACAGATTTTTATTCGTGCAGTTGGGCGATGTGTAAAATTTATCGTCCCAATCAATGTCATTCAAATAGGTGTACATAAACAAACCGTCCGGTTTATAAATGAATATTTTATTTTATTCACTTCGCGTTAAAAATTATATTTTTAACGACAAAACATTTTATTTCAACATATGAATTTCTATTCAATTCATTCTTTAAATAAAATGATATTTTTATTTTTCTAACATATTTTAGAAAATTTCGGCGGCATGACGGCACGATACTAGAAACGGGACAAGGCCTAGCCTTATCCCCGGTCTAGTGAAGGCCCACGCCATTCACACATCAATCAAATCAATTTCATTATGCAAACCACAAAATTTGGAGTAAGAGTCTAACCTAGCCTTACTCCTTCGCCTTATAACGGCGCACGTCTAATCCTAACCAATTTATCGATTCGATTTTTTTTCACACCACAAACCACATTCAAACCAATATCGCAATCAATCACCAAACAGTCAAACAAACAAGTCCATGGTCTGTGGACGATTTGTGTCGGGTGCTACTAAGCACCGTCTGCATCCTAGTATATATATAACTAGAAAAAAATTAAATTGAAAGGTGAGAAGTTCTCACCTATAGCTATCCAATCATCTCGACTCTTCTTTTGCAGAAGTCTTCGTCGTTTCGCCTTTTTGTTACCTTCGCCCGTATTCTCTACATATGTAAAAATCGAATTTTTACTATGTTATTCAATATATAAAAATCGAACTTTTATTTCAAAGTTCAATATATAAAAATTGAATTTTTATTTCAAAGTTCCATATATAGAAATCGAATTTTTATTTCAAAGTTCCATATATAAAAATCGAATTTTTATTTCAAAGTTCCATATATAAAAATCGAATTTTTATTTCAAAGTTCCATATATAAAAATCGAATTTTTATTTCAAAGTTCCATATTTAAAAATTGAATTTTTATTTCAAAGTTCCATATATAAAAATCGAATTTTTATTTCATCGCCACTTCATTATAAAGCTTACATTTTTATATCTTTGACAAAGAAATCATATTTTTAGCGAACTAAAAATATTTTCATAACTTAATTATTTTTAGAATAGCACACTTAGGCTAAAAATTATATTTTTATTTTATAAAAATATTTTCATAGTTCTACTATTTTTAATATAGCATACATACTATATAAAAAATCCTACCTTTACCACTTCTTTCCGACATTAAGAATTATATTTTTAAACAAGCCAAAGGTTATATTTTCTATTTCTAAAACAATTATATATCTTTCTAAAACAAATCCTATTTTAACCTTTAAAAACCAATGTTATTTATATATAAACCGAAATTTAAGCAATGTAAATTATATTTAAAATGCACATTTTGAACAATTAGCAATTTAATGACTTCATTAATGTAATTAAATTAAGGATTTACCATAATCATCAAATTCGGCAGTCATCTTCTTCTTGAAGCCATCGAACTGACCTCGCCAGAAAAACCCTCCCAGCGCCGCTGACCTGTACAGGGGTTCGGACCCCTCCTCAGTCGCTCCACACGAAGTGCGTCGCCACCCCCCTTTTGACTGCGATGGCTTCGGTCTCGGGGTGTTTCCCGTCGGTTTCGTGAGGGGAGGGAGAAGAGGGCTAAAGGAGGAAGAAGGAGAGGCGATGTCGACTAGGGAGGAGGGCACGACGGTGTTGGATCGCCTCCGATGGCGTGGTAGTGGCGGCGTGATTAGGTCTCCGTTGTTTTTTTTTTTTTTTTTATTTAACTGTCGGCTTGACTTTCTGAAAAGAGAAGAAAAAAGGGGGGGTTAAGGGGAAAATGGATTTTTATATTTTATTATTTTATTTATTTTTAAAGTTCTTTTAATTTGAAAATCCTTTTGTTTGTTCATGCTAACTCCAATCAGAACCTAGCGACTGCCGTCCCCAGCTAAATACCCCCATTCTGAACACAATGGGACAGGTCTGGTGAGCCAACTCGACTGTTTCGATCAGTTTTCGTTCGAATTAACATTTAAATCACTATATTGAATTTTAAACGTACATTTCAAATTACCGGGGTCACATACTAACTAGAAAAATTCCATAAAAATATTTTCTAGCTTCGTATTGACGATACGGTCCCAACAAAACTAGTTTCGTTAAATTCTGAGACCGTTGGAAAAATGGCCAATTTCCAGTCGATTAAAATCAACTGAAACTGGTCAAACGCGTTTTCCTTTGCCACGCTCACATATTGATTCAAAAAATTATGAAATTTGAAACCTAGCAATAATTTGACACTGCGGATCCAACAAAACTGGTTTCGTCGAAATCCGAGGTCGTTTGCAAAATTGCTATTTTTAAGGGCCTTATATATATAAAAATATATATAAACTCCACAGCGACTATTTCTAATTTTAAACTGGACATATCTTATCATTTCTAAAATGAAATCTCAGTTTGTTAACTTCGTTACAAAGATATAGTTATACAGATTCAAATATTTCTTGTTTCGTTCAATTCTGACTTATATTGAATTCTGTATATTCATTTGAAATTAGAAATCGAATTTTCGAACTACCGCGCCATTTTCAATTCCTTTTATAATTATATATAATTATTATATATTCTAACGACGACGTATATAATATATACGTTCTAATTATATTCAAAATAAATTTCTCGTCGATATTATTTAAAATAATTCATTTTAAATATTCAAAATTCACTAAAGTTGCCAAAATAAAAATTTCAAACTGGCTCGCATTTTACGGGTTGTTACAATCTCCCCCACTTAAAACTTTTCGTCCCCGAAAAGGAACAAAGTCGAAAGTGGTTTGATTAATCAACTCTACGCTCGATTTGGCTTCCATTCTCCAACTTTTCAGTTTCTGAGAATTTTCAAATTTTCAAAAATTTGGCTAACACCCTAAATTTTTGAAAAATTTCGCCATAACCTCCCCTGCAATGGGAGCATCGGGGAATTTCAAATAGCTTCCCCGGTCCTTCAGATCTCAAAAAGAAAAAGAAAAAGCCAAGCGGCTAGCCAATAGGCTCATAAAATCATCATCACCCAAACAAAACAGGAAATTATGTAGTAAACATGTACCTATTTGTCGGGCAAACAAATTTTATTCTCTGGCTCTAGCCTTCTTGCTATGACCTGTTCAATGACATACATGTATATGCAAGCAAATGCAACCAATTTTCAATATCATTCAATATTTCATTCAATTAGGCATAATGGGTCAAAATTAGCAAACAAATGAACAAACAACACAAACATCAATCAATTAGTGAATTTAAAGTTTCAAATTCATAATTTTGATACATAGACAAAAATCAGATTTTTGATGCTAAATCACAACAATAGGCCCTATCTAGTTTCGGTTCTCACACCAGTCTATATGGAAATATATAGATAACCCACTCTCGCCAGTCGAACACAACACAGATGACGATGCCTCATCATCAGAATCATCCCCGGGCAACTAGAATGTGATTCTATATCTACCCAATATATTAAAACTTCGAATACAAGCCGCTAAGCGTGTATGCAAAATCTTTATATACTCGATTGCCCAAATTCAATTTAAATAGACTATTCAAATACGAATACTTAAGATTTGAATTTCCAAAACAAAGTGGGTTTTCACTTTTATTTTCAAAAACAACACTCTTTCGACTCGTTCTAGGACACTACTGATCCCATCTCTAACGAGTCATCCTCATTGGATATTACTAATCCAATCTCTGATGAATTCTTTCGTTTGGTTCTAAAGTGTCTTGTTCTCGAGCTTTGTAAACCAAAGCTCTGATACCAACTGTGAAGACCCGTAACTTCCCCGTAAAGGAAAGCGTCGGATAGTTCGAGAACAAACCACAACAGAACGCATACAGAAGAACGTTTCATTGTATATTACAACAATGCATCAGATTACAAGAATATACAGAGTACAAACGAATAAATATTACACAGAAATATCAGAGATTTAAATTACATTTAAATACATTTAAATACATCGCAGCGGAAAATAATACAATACACAACTAGAAGGAGATATACGGATACAAAGCTTTCCGGATATCGTTCCAGCTGTAAACCAGGATCCTGTGAATATAAATCTGCAAAACCAAAACTACTAGCTGCCCGTGTCAAAATAAGGGCACCCAGAGTTTAGGTTAAAACAATAAACTCCAGGTCAGTCATGTGACTGGTGTGAGAACTAAAACAGTTTTTTTTAATCTTTATTTTCAAAGGTAAATCAAGGGACCACGCCGTATAACACGGAACGGGTTTCCTCCCAAGAATACCAGTGCATAAAACAAACAGCGAAATGCTAAATAAACAAAAATGAAGCTGTTATAAGACCCAGGTCCTATCACACAATGCAACGCAAGCCGGGGGATAGGGTTTTCCCTTATAACAGCCAAAGAATGCTTGATACGTTTAAAACAAATCATTTGATACTAATATAAGTGCATAGTGTATAAAACACTTCAAATCATAAGTATCAATCATAGGCGGCATGAGCGCCCCATCCCACTATGTCGCCATATATAGGATTACAACTAAAACCGCAAGATCACGTATTTGGAAATTGGATTTCCGTCTATGAACCGAGGCAAAAGATAGTCCTCAACCGATTCGAGACTGCCTAGTCCGAGTCTCAGGATCAGAGCTCGAGTGACCCTAGGAGCGACAGGGCCGGTCCACCGATGTGGATTAAAATGCCTGAGCACTGCGTTTCGCCGCCCTTTGGGGCGTAAATGAGCCAACTAAGTGACTCCATCGGTTCGAGAACGACCGATCAATCCGAGGCGCCTCGCAACAGCAACAACCACATAAGTCAAACTCGTCAGGGCGTGTAAAACCACTGACGCCACTTCTAACTAGGAGGAAACGCAGGCCCTCCCTGAGGTCCTTTCTCCCGTTTTTGGTTCATACCGGGTGTGAAACTCGCGAAACAAACGTTACACAAAGCTACGCCACAAAGGCCGTGCTTTGATCATCAACCACAAGACTTTGCTTTTCAACAGAAGCCTTGATCATTTGCATCTTAGCATGCCACACAGGCAAGCCATCCTATGCAACCGATATCAGTCACACAGAATGAAATCCGATGTCAGACACACAGTCCATTTACAAGTCCGTTCTGGGTCTGAACGAAACCGGAGGCACCTAGTACTCCGCATATCCATCGATCTCCAAGCACGTCTGGACGATCACTAACTGTTTCCGTCTTCTTGGGTGTACAGCCCAATCAAGATCATCAGCTATCACCCAAACGACGTGAAGACCTCCGGTCTTCGACCATCGTCTTCATCTTCGACTTATCGTCGTATCAGTTATTCAGAATGGGATAAACCCGGTCTTTCCGAATAACTCGCGTATATATTATAAAAGTGTTACACAAACACAACATACGCCTCATTCCAACTCATTAGTCATTAACCGTAAATTAATCAAGAGAATAATTCCCCAAATATTAACCCCGAAGGCCGAAACCAACATCAGATCAATATCCAGAAAACCATTCTACTTAGCTAACCGACAGTTAGTTTCTAAATTTCACGTTCAAATCTAATTAAAGATTTAACTATCGCCTGGAGCAAAACTGGTGATACTCCATTCTCGATCTTTTCAATCTAATTAAAGATTCATTAAAACTCCACTTAGTTTTAATCTGTGACTGGGTTAAAGAATCAGTGTCATTTAAAACACGGTTCACGATAAACCCAAAGTCACATCCCATTAATTATCGGGTTAAAGAACAAGTGTTATTTAAAACACTGTTCACGATAAACCCAAAAATCAATATCCATTCAATTCCAATTAAATATTATTTAATTGGTACACTTCATTATATCTAAATAAAAAGATTTAATCTTTTCTCAGCTGGGTTCAAGAACAGTGTTAGTGAAGACACCATTCACGACAAACCCAAATCACATTCATTAATTATCGGGTTAAAGAACAAGTGTTATTTAAAACACTGTTCACGATAAACCCAAAAATCAATATCAATTCAATTCCAATTAAATATTGTTTAATTGGTACACTTCATTAAATCTAAATAAAAAGATTTAATCATTTCTCAACTGGGTTCAAGAACAGTGTTAGTGAAGACACCATTCACGACAAACCCAAATCACATTCGATATTCAATACAAGGCTCTGAATAGAAAATATATCGGCTTATATTCAATATCAAATTCTACGACTAACAAATGTCGTATTGGAAATAACGATATAAATATATATATCTTTCAAATTTCCATAACAACACCTGTATAATCACGAATTCCAACATCGAAATATTCCGAAGACAATTTCGATTCAAATCCACTCCAATGCAATCATTGGAAATTTTGGTTATTTTTAAAACCCTTTTTAAATTCAATTTATTTATTTAAAAATAAATAGAATTATATTTCTAGTTCAAAACTAGTTCATTTCGATAAAAATCTATTTTTATCTTTTCAAATATGGAGTTTTTCATCCCAAACTTTCACAAATCATTTCTTATGATTTTACACAAATTATTACTATTTTTAATAATTTTATCAAGGCCCGTACAGTCGATTTCCATTAACGGCCATCGAACTGCACTTACAGCGACCTTTTTCGAATTTGATTTGGACGTATCTCCAAATCCAACCGTTAGATTTCAAATTTCTAACATTCATTAGAAAGCTCTTTTCGATACGAACCCAACGGTTCCGGTTTTAGGAGAATCCGACGGTCGGATCTCCCGTAATGTCCGTTCGAAATAAATGGTCGAAATTCGCGAACTGCCGCGACGCGGCGCGTTCTATTCAGGCCATTATATTATATATATAATATATATAATATATATTTCGTCGATTTCTATTTAAAACGAATTATATGAATAGTTTTAAATTCGTTTCAAAAGCAATTTCAACTTCCATTTCAATTCAAATCAAAATTGAATTCTTCTTTATAAATTTGTTTCAAAATTCATTTCTATTCAATTCAAATTTCAATTCAATTTGAATTCATTTTCAATTCATTTCGAAATCGTTTTCAATTCAATTCATTTCGAAATCGTTTTCAATTCAATTCATTTCGAAATCGTTTTCAATTCAATTCATTTCGAAATCGTTTTCAATTCAATTCATTTCGAAATCGTTTTCAATTCAATTCATTTCGAAATCGTTTTCAATTCAATTCATTTCGAAATCGTTTTCAATTCATTTCGAAATCGTTTTCAAGTCAATTCATTTCGAAATCGTTTTCAATTCAATTCATTTCGAAATCGTTTTCAATTCAATTCATTTCGAAATCGTTTTCAATTCATTTCGAAATCGTTTTCAATTCATTTCGAAATCGTTTAAAATCGATATAAATGTCGTTCATGTCAAAATGGCGTCAATCTAACCAACACGGCTTCATATATTTCTATTTTCAAATATTCTATTTCAAATATTTCTTTTTCAAAATAGTTGTTATTATCAAAATATTTCGTTCAACACATGACCAATCTCAATGGATGAGTACTGTCAACACATGAACCTTTATTTTATAATATTCTTTATTTTTCAAATTGGAATGAGGCCCAATCAATTACCATATAAAGTTAATTATAGGGATTTTCATACAACACATGTATATCATAGCATTGGAAAATAATCAACCATCAACCAAAGTGCACTCCACTGTATAAGCATCAAATATAGATATTCGACGCTTATAACAGCCTGTCAATCAATCGATCGACATATTTAATCAATCAGGATGAGTGAACTTCAAATTTCATCCCAACACCCGTGTGGGGTTTCAAACAATCAAACACAGATTTTTATTCGTGCAGTTGGGCAATGTGTAAAATTTATCGTCCCAATCAATGTCATTCAAATAGGTGTACATAAACAAACCGTCCGGTTTATAAATGAATATTTTATTTTATTCACTTCGCGTTAAAAATTATATTTTTAACGACAAAACATTTTATTTCAACATATGAATTTCTATTCAATTCATTCTTTAAATAAAATGATATTTTTATTTTTCTAACATATTTTAGAAAATTTCGGCGGCATAACGGCACGATACTAGAAACGGGACAAGGCCTAGCCTTATCCCCGGTCTAGTGAAGGCCCACGCCATTCACACATCAATCAAATCAATTTCATTATGCAAACCACAAAATTTGGAGTAAGAGTCTAACCTAGCCTTACTCCTTCGCCTTATAACGGCGCACGTCTAATCCTAACCAATTTATCGATTCGATTTTTTTTCACACCACAAACCACATTCAAACCAATATCGCAATCAATCACCAAACAGTCAAACAAACAAGTCCATGGTCTGTGGACGATTTGTGTCGGGTGCTACTAAGCACCGTCTGCATCCTAGTATATATATAACTAGAAAAAAATTAAATTGAAAGGTGAGAAGTTCTCACCTATAGCTATCCAATCATCTCGACTCTTCTTTTGCAGAAGTCTTCGTCGTTTCGCCTTTTTGTTACCTTCGCCCGTATTCTCTACATATGTAAAAATCGAATTTTTACTATGTTATTCAATATATAAAAATCGAACTTTTATTTCAAAGTTCAATATATAAAAATTGAATTTTTATTTCAAAGTTCCATATATAGAAATCGAATTTTTATTTCAAAGTTCCATATATAAAAATCGAATTTTTATTTCAAAGTTCCATATATAAAAATCGAATTTTTATTTCAAAGTTCCATATATAAAAATCGAATTTTTATTTCAAAGTTCCATATATAAAAATCGAATTTTTATTTCAAAGTTCCATATATAAAAATCGAATTTTTATTTCATCGCCACTTCATTATAAAGCTTACATTTTTATATCTTTGACAAAGAAATCATATTTTTAGCGAACTAAAAATATTTTCATAACTTAATTATTTTTAGAATAGCACACTTAGGCTAAAAATTATATTTTTATTTTATAAAAATATTTTCATAGTTCTACTATTTTTAATATAGCATACATACTATATAAAAAATCCTACCTTTACCACTTCTTTCCGACATTAAGAATTATATTTTTAAACAAGCCAAAGGTTATATTTTCTATTTCTAAAACAATTATATATCTTTCTAAAACAAATCCTATTTTAACCTTTAAAAACCAATGTTATTTATATATAAACCGAAATTTAAGCAATGTAAATTATATTTAAAATGCACATTTTGAACAATTAGCAATTTAATGACTTCATTAATGTAATTAAATTAAGGATTTACCTTAATCATCAAATTCGGCAGTCGTCTTCTTCTTGAAGCCATCGAACTGACCTCGCCAGAAAAACCCTCCCAGCGCCGCTGACCTGTACAGGGGTTCGGACCCCTCCTCAGTCGCTCCACACGAAGTGCGTCGCCACCCCCCTTTTGACTGCGATGGCTTCGGTCTCGGGGTGTTTCCCGTCGGTTTCGTGAGGGGAGGGAGAAGAGGGCTAAAGGAGGAAGAAGGAGAGGCGATGTCGACTAGGGAGGAGGGCACGACGGTGTTGGATCGCCTCCGATGGCGTGGTAGTGGCGGCGTGATTAGGTCTCCGTTGTTTTTTTTTTTTTTATTTAACTGTCGGCTTGACTTTCTGAAAAGAGAAGAAAAAAGGGGGGGTTAAGGGGAAAATGGATTTTTATATTTTATTATTTTATTTATTTTTAAAGTTCTTTTAATTTGAAAATCCTTTTGTTTGTTCATGCTAACTCCAATCAGAACCTAGCGACTGCCGTCCCCAGCTAAATACCCCCATTCTGAACACAATGGGACAGGTCTGGTGAGCCAACTCGACTGTTTCGATCAGTTTTCGTTCGAATTAACATTTAAACCACTATATTGAATTTTAAACGTACATTTCAAATTACCGGGGTCACATACTAACTAGAAAAATTCCATAAAAATATTTTCTAGCTTCGTATTGACGATACGGTCCCAACAAAACTAGTTTCGTTAAATTCTGAGACCGTTGGAAAAATGGCCAATTTCCAGTCGATTAAAATCAACTGAAACTGGTCAAACGCGTTTTCCTTTGCCACGCTCACATATTGATTCGAAAAATTATGAAATTTGAAACCTAGCAATAATTTGACACTGCGGATCCAACAAAACTGGTTTCGTCGAAATCCGAGGTCGTTTGCAAAATTGCTATTTTTAAGGGCCTTATATATATAAAAATATATATAAACTCCACAGCGACTATTTCTAATTTTAAACTGGACATATCTTATCATTTCTAAAATGAAATCTCAGTTTGTTAACTTCGTTACAAAGATATAGTTATACAGATTCAAATATTTCTTGTTTCGTTCAATTCTGACTTATATTGAATTCTGTATATTCATTTGAAATTAGAAATCGAATTTTCGAACTACCGCGCCATTTTCAATTCCTTTTATAATTATATATAATTATTATATATTCTAACGACGACGTATATAATATATACGTTCTAATTATATTCAAAATAAATTTCTCGTCGATATTATTTAAAATAATTCATTTTAAATATTCAAAATTCACTAAAGTTGCCAAAATAAAAATTTCAAACTGGCTCGCATTTTACGGGTTGTTACATGTGTGGTGGGGTTAAGTAAATACACGAGGGTAACACTTAACCATTATAAAATGGCTAGTGGATGAGGTTGAGTTAACATACACTTAACCAATCTAACGTGAGGTACGGTAAGGGTTAAATTAACACAGGGGAGAACACTTAACCGATATAATAAGACATGCGGTAGGGTTAAGTAACACAAGAGAGAACACTTAACCACGGTATCATGATGGGGGGTGGGGTTAAGTTAAATTGATAACACTTAACCAACCTGTGGGGTATACAAATAGACTCTAGGAAAACCCTAGTAGCTGGACCCATTTCAGCAGTAACCTACATTAGGTATCAACGGTACCCTGAGCTAGGCAGGGTGGGGCACGATTACTGGGATGATTGTAAGCGGTCAAAATGGCGGTAGGGGATGCAGCGGTGCAGGTTCCGACGGATTACGGGCGTGCACGTATTCCGAAGTGGAAAATTTAGCCATTGGACATCAGTAGATATAAAGTTGTGCATCAAAAGGGGTGTCGGGGTTGCCACCCTAGGGATTGATACACCCTAGGGTGGGACAAGCACAGGTATCTACGAGTAGGGGGCCGCAAAACTAGGTCGAGTAGGAGTCGATCGATTATGGTAGTAAGGATACATCTAACACATTTATGGCAATTGGGCTGGTTGAGGTAAAAATCCTCATATTAGATGTAGTCCTGACGGCTACCACAACTACGGGGTTGCGATAACCTTAGTATATAACACATATGAAACATTGTAAATAAGGGCCGATCAATTAAGATAGGTGCGGTGGGGACATGAAAACTGTCAATATGAGGTGGGACCCTCATCGTGGGATATGTACCTATAAAACTATCATGTGGGTTAAGGGCGATCACTTATCTTGTAATTAAAACTTAGTAAACTAATTGAAACACTAGTTAGGTGGTGCAGAGAATATAGGAAATCAAGGAAAATAGTGAAATGGTGAAGCTTAGAAATCTTGTGATGTTATACTTAATAGAAACCTTGCAATGTGATACTTGGTAGGAACCTTGTAATGATACTCTTGATAGGAAGCATGGGATGTTATACTTGATTCATCGTGCCTGTAGCTTACCTTGTCATCATGCTTATGTTTACTTTCAGTTTATTCATGCCATATTATCTTCACCTGTTTTTATGCTGAAAGCCACTAGGACTTACTCAGTCTTTATGACGGACCCAGTTTGTTTCGCCTCTTTTCTTCCACCCCCCCAGGTTCGCAGGGTGGAAATACAGCTTAGTTCGGATCTTACTAAGCTCCAAGGCTCTTTCATGTGCTGCTTGGATCTCTCTTGGCTATGGCTTGCTTTGCTTTATTGGGGAATACTAAAATTTATTTTCATGCTTCTTTGTTTTTGAGCAAGACAGATATTTTAGCTATGTAATTGGGTATTTGAAAGTTGATGGGCTTTTATTGTAAACAATTATATTTAATAAATGATTTGAAGTACTTCTACTTTACCTTCCACTGTTTTATATATGTCTGTCTTGTAATATTTCTGTTCCAGTACCCATAATGCTCCATTGAAGTTAAGACATTCCCTTTGTGAGTGACCTTAACGGATGTGGGGTGTTACATATACAATCACTCAGTTTTCTTTTTAAATTTATAGAAACATTGATACACTGATACACTGACACTGTCTTCTGTATTCAATCTTCTGTCTTCACAATTCTCTGTCAGTCCAGTCATTATTGTCTTACCTGTCACAATGAAACACACACATAGTACACTGCAATAGAATTTAAATTGAATATATTAAAATATTATTTTATTTTTTAAAATTTTTATTTGTCTCAGATTTCTGGTGTGTTTCTCATCATTTTTCATGACTTGATCTGATGCATCTGTGTCTAGACAGACAGTTTGTATAGTACAGGAACAGAAAATATTGTCTAATGGTTGCATATACACACGTGTATATTTATACATGTGTGTACTGCCTCGCCAATCAGCGAGCAACTGAGGAGTATCCACGTGGACCAACTCAACTCAGTGTATACTCAGCAAACATTCAAAAATATTGTGAAGATCAGTTCAAGTAATGATCATAGCAAAATCAAGCAAGATCATATGATACAATGTGGCAAATCATACCAAAACAAGTGATTCTAGTTGGAAAATACTTTCGCTTCAAAACAGCAAAAACTGATGGACAAGAATACATGGTGCAGTCAACACAAGTCAGGATGTATACACAGCACATAATGGAAACATGTTGGTCGAGCTGGAATGTATATATGGACAGCATTCATGAGTAAATGCAGCAAACAAGTTCTGGTTCATCAACAAAACAATGGCTCACCAGCTTTTAAGATGGTCAAGCATGGTGACTCAAAGCAGTTTCAGCTTTTACAAGCTCAAGTTCAAATGCATGTGAATGGACATTTACATGTACAATGTTAACAGCAAAGCCAAGTTAAATGGAAGACATACATAGAGCACAACTTAGTCTACGTGATCAATGCATGGATAAATATATAGACATGGTAGTTCATGAACAGCATGCAGATCATATACAATAGTGCAAATCAAATAGTCGAGCAGCTCAAATGTCATTCTCAGGTTGGAATAACAAAATGTCAAGACTGAGTATCTCTCAAAAAGTTCATATGTCGAGCACAAGTTAATATGGTGCACTCGGCATATAAAATAATAAAATGGCAACATAGCTCATGGGTTCAAGAACAAGCAGCTACAAGTTTTCCAACTACAAGCCAGTGAGATTTTTTTATGAATGGATGAAATCAGTGAAGCATGGAAACATGAAGTATATGTGCATCACCATTTTGGCAAATCAATTAGTTCTTTTCTAGAAAACATTCAGTCAACAAGGAATATTTTTGGCAAGATTCAATCAATTATTTGCAAGGGAACAAAATGTTATTTCCAGATATGCAGTAAATAATACTTAGCCACAATTCAATTTAAGCTGCCAAGAATGATAATTCAGAAATCAATTCACTGGTGTATTTTTTTGGCAAGAGTTCAATTCATTAAACAACCATTTTGGGCAAGAGAAAAATCAACTCTATCCAGAAATTAAAGCCTGGTTTATTCGGCAATTCATCAATCAATTGATCAATCAAAGAGAAAAGTTTGTTTTCTCTCGAAGGAATGCTTTTGTAAATCATTTTCCACTTTTGAAATTCACAATTTAAAAATGATTCCTTTGCTTTCAAATGATGTGTGATTGTTGTTGATGAATTCAAACCTGATTTTGAACTTCAATGAAACTGGACTATAACATGACTTGCTTTCAAATGATGCGTGATTGTTGTTGATGAATTCAAACCTGATTTTGAACTTCAATGAATCTAGACTATAACATGATAGAATGGAAAATGATTTACAAAAGCATTCCTTTGAGAGAAAAAAACTTTCCTCTTTGATTGATCAATTGATTGATGAATTGCCGAATAAACCAGGCTTTAATTTCTGGATAGAGTTAATTTTTCTCTTGCACAAAATGGTTGGTTAATGAATTGAACTCTTACCAAAAAAAATACACCAATGAATTGATTTCTGAATTATCATTCTCGACTACTTAAATTGATTTTTTACTAAGTACTGTTTACTGCATATCTGTAAATAACATTTTGGTCCCTTGCAAATAATTGATTGAATCTTGCCAAAAATATTCCTTGCTGATTGAATGTTTTCTAGAAAAAAATTAATTGATTTGCCAAAATGGCGATGAACATATACTTCCTATTTCCATGCTTCACTGATTTCATCCATTCACAAAAAAATCTCACTGGCTTGCAATTGGAAAACTTGTAGCTGCTTGTTCTTGAACCCATGAGCTGTGTTGCCATTTTATTATTTTATATGCCCAGTGCACCATATTAACTTGTGCTCGACATATGAAATTTTTGAGAGACACTCAGTCTTGACATTTTGCTGTTCCAACCTGAGAATGACATTTGAGCTGCTCGACTATTTGATTTGCACCATTGTATATGATCTGCATGCTGTTCATGAACTGCCATGTCTATATATTCATCCATGCATTGATTACGTAGACTAAGTTATGCTCTATGTATGTCTTCGATTTAACTAGGCTTTGCTGTTAACATTGTACATGTAAATGTCCATTCACATGCATTTGAATTTGAGCTTGTAAAAGATGAAACTGCTTTGAGTCACCATGCTTGACCATCTTAAAAGCTGTTGAGCCATTGTGTTGTTGATGAACCAGAACTTGTTTGCTGCATTTACTCATGAATGCTGTCCATATATACATTCCAGCTCGACCAACATGTTTCCATTATGTGATGTGTATACATCCTGACTTATGTTGACTGGACCATGTATTCTTGTCCACCAGTTTTTGCTGTTTTGAAGGGAAAGTGATTTGCCAACTAGAATCACTTGTTTTGGTATGATTTTCCACATTGTATCACATGATCTTGCTTGATTTTGCTATGATCTTTACTTGAACTGATCATCACAATATTTTTGAATGTTTGCTGAGTATACACTGAGTTAAGTTGGTCCACGTGGCTACTCCTCAGTTGATCGCTGATTGGCGAGGCAGTGTGCACGTGTATAAATATACACGTGTGTATATGCAGCCATCAGCAATATTTTCTATCCCTGTACCATACAAACTTCTGTCTAGACACAGATGCATCAGATCAAGTCATGAAAAACGATGAGAAACACACCAGAAATCTGAGGCAAATAAAAATTTTAAAAAATAAAATAATATTTGCATATATTCAATTTAAATTCTATTGCAGTGTACTGTGTGTGTATTTCATTGTGACAGGTAAGATGATGATGACTGGACTGACAGAGAACTGTGAAGACAGAAGATTGAATACAGAAGACAGTGTCAGTGTATCAATGTATCAATGTGTCTGAAAATATAAAAAGAAAACTGAGTGATTGTATATGTATGAGATGTATAGTCGAGTGTGAGTGTGAGAAGTTGTATATGTATATATGAATTGTACTGAAGTTTGTAATGAACAAATTTGTTTGAAATAAAATATTATATTATTGTTGTCAAACAAACTTGTCTATTTTATTCAGTTTATTTACAAGTACAATATTCTGTGAAGTGTTTAAATAGTGCAGTTGTAAATAATTGTACTATTTGAATGTTTGAAATATAATATCCAATTTAAATAAAATACTATATAATTATATGAATTTCTGTACAGTTGTATTCTATTTAAATATAAATATTATATTTATGTCTGTGATCTATATATAGAACAGTACAGTAACAATCATATTTAAAATAATATTTATTTGGTTGTTATCATCAAACAAAAATCATATAATTGTGTATACAACTACGTTATATACAACAATCTCCCCCTTTTGATGATGACAAACAAATAAACGATTTTGAGCACAATAAATGTGTTTGACAGAGAAGAACACAAAGAACACAACTCCCCCTATTTGAATGCTCCCCCACAACAGAGGCTCCCACTATAACTGTGCATGAGTGAAATTAAATGAATAACAATTAATTTTCAAAATTAAAAGTATTTATAGACTATCCACTCATAAATCAAAATCTCAATCCATTTCATAAATCAAAATCTCAATCCATTCTCCCCCTTTTGTTATCATCAAAAGGATACAGAATTTACAAATAGATGAAAAGTGACTAAAAAATATAATTTCAGTTTTAAGAGGAAGAACAATCAACACAAATCTCAATCAGTCAAACAAAAATCATAATAAACTAAGAACAAGTGGCATATTTCACACTTTAGAGAATGACGGATTTGCGATGAAATTTATATATAATGGAGAAAGTTTTAAAAGAAATATGATTTTCGATTATTTTCAAAAGAAATTTTATAAAATTGAGCTAAATAACAGTGATGGATTTGGACTATAATTATAAATTCAACTTAAGTGACAAAATTGTATAATCTCAAATCCCAATAGCTATCAATCAACAAATCATAATACGTCATAAAATATTAACACACTTCACAGATTAGAAAGATGGATTGATAGGCTGGTTTTTAAATACCAAGGAGAATTTAATATTAATTTTAATTTATAGCACATTATTTCCTTTTTCTTTTTAATTTATTTAAGAGAACACTGACCAAACATAACTAGAGCTTGGATTTTTAAGTGAGGTCAGTCGCAGCCTAAATTATAAGTTGTCTCATAACCATGCATGACCAGAGCTTGGATTTTTAAATGAGGTTAGAGCCACACTTATATATAATGTAACACCCCGTGTATTCTATAACTGTGAAATTAACAAATTAAAGTATAATTTATTTGAAATCAAAGAACTAAGGGAAACGGGATACGCCATTGCGTTCGTCTTGGAAAAATACGCGAAATAGAGTCCGAGTTTTCGAAAAACGGAGTCCGTATGAAGAAGATATAGCCTCCGGAAGTTTCTAAATTAAGTTTAAAAATTAAAAATCGGGCCCAATTGGCCAGGGCGGGAAAATTCCCGCCTAAGACACCCAGGTCGACTGGGCTGTCGACCTGGTCTAGCCAGGTCGACAGGGCTGTCGACAGGGCTGTCGACCTGGTCCAGACCCAGGTCGAACCCAGTCCACCCTGGCTGGCCTAGTCTATGTTGGTCGATTTTCAGAAGCATGCTTTGTCATTAGGGCTAGGTGGCAGGCTCTAATTGGTCTCTCTTTCGAATGAATGGCTACGATCAATCCAAGCAACATCGATGGTCCTAATCAGTTCATAAACTCTATAAAAATGACCCTAGACTCTACCTAACCTAAGTCTCTAACACAATTCTCTAGCCTCCATTGCTCTCTCTCCTTCTAATTAAAAATAAAAATGGCGTCGCTACTCTGCTAGAATCAAAACTAGAAGTCAATCAACATCATCCTAAATTCAAATTTGAGATAAAAGCTTCTGCAACAATTCTGTAACAACTAAAGTTCTTTCTTTAATCCAATCAAGGCAAGTACAGTTATTTTCCGCTATAAACGTTAATTATAATTTTGATATGTTTTTAATTCTGAAATCTGAGATTGTGTATATATTCTCTTCTGTCAGATCTGTTTTTCTGTGACTGTTCTGTATCCCTTTTCTTCTTTTCTGTTTCTATAGCCAGGCTACCACGAGCCTGTGCCTAATCTCATAAGAGATGAACGTATGAACGCAAATTTTGGGATAAATAATGAATGACGCGAAATTTGACAAGACTGAATTGAATGTATGACTTTAGGTATGAGGCATAAAATATATTGGACATGTGACTTGGGATTGGATGCATAAATTTGACTATGAACATATAATTTATATATGTTGTATGCATAGTGTATGTTGTAATTTAGATCTGTAATTAATTAGAAAAAAAGATGAGCATATGTTGTAAACTAGATTTGGATCTATGCATATTCTATGATAGAAGAAAAGAGGAACCATTGTATGATTACATATGATTTGGGACTTTGGACAAAATGCATATAAAAGTCAAGATCTGATTTTTTTTAGAAGATATGATTTAAAGATTTAGATTGTTGGGTATATTTTGCATAATGATTCATGACTTAATAAGAAGAAGGATATGGAAACGTAGGTGTAAAAGATTTACATTAATTAGGATCTCTACTATTGTGATTACACCTAAATAGGGAATTTTGCATATATGGCATGCATTGTAATTAATGATCATATTTGGTATAATTTATATGTGAATCTTCTGTATAAGGTTAGTTTAACAAAAATTAGAACATATGTTATAGGGTAAATTATGTCCATATTCTGCGCTATGTAAATGTATGCAAAAATGGAAGTATATGATCTTATTGTGAATCACGACAACTATTTAGGCATATGAATTTAGGCCTAATTTATGTTTAGGCAAGGCATGTAAATAGAACCTTTAGAAATATTAAACCTGCTAAATCTGTCATTTACTGAATCCGTTGAAAATGCCTATTTTGCTAATTTGCTAAGTTGCCTAAAACTGCTAGTTCTGTTATATTGCATAGACTGCTAATTAGATTGAAATTCCAAATCTGTTAAATTTGTCTGTTGAGATGCCTAACCTGTTATATGCCAAAATCTGCTAAGTTGCTAAATCTATTAAATCCGTTAAGTCATATAATCTGGAAAAATCTGTTATCTGCTGTGTTGATATAATCATCCTGTTATTGATATAATCTGAATTGGCATATATATATATATTGGGCGTGCACATAAACGGTAAATTATTAATTAATTGGCCGCAAAGATAAACATGGCTAACTCGAGGTTAGAATGAGTTTGCGGCGTAATTCTGCCCGGAACCGCCCGGCACATCCAGTGGCCGCAAACAATAGGTTCTAATGTGAGAAGTTAGTCATAACCTGCTTAAGACACGAGGTTAGGTCTGGCTTGTGGCAGAAGTCTGCCCGGAACCGCCCGGCCCATCCATTGGCTACAAGCTAGCGACCTAATGTGAGAGGTCTGGGCATTAATAATTAATTAATGCAAATCTAAGATAAGAATGACGTCTAAAACGTATTGGGGAAAATAGGGATAAACCAACGGGATTAATAGGTGTAGTAAACCCGTCCAATACAAAGTTAGACAAATCTGAAAAATCTGTACATCTGATCCGTTAGTCTGAAAACTTGTTAACTTAATTTGTGAACTAGTAAATCTGAATTCCGTATGTCTGAACTTGTAAACAAATAAATATGAAATCTGTTAGTCTGGGGACACAAGGTTAGGAGGGGAATTACTTGTGTCATCTGTTGTTTGGGACCCATATTAGTCAGTAACCCTTTCTGGTATCAAAACTTTGACCCAACAGTAGGTAGGGTCCGGGCATGCTTACTGAACTAATTATAAGTGGTTCATTCAGATAATGGCGAGGGGTGTTGATGGTGCGTTCCAACCGGGTCATGTGCGTGCATGGATCCCGGTCTGCCTCTGAGGATGTAAGACGCCGTGACATCTGTAAATAGGTCTGTGCCAATTGGTTGTCACTTTAGGGAGTGATACACCCTACTGTGGAGCCGACACAGGATATTTATGTATTAGGGAGCCGATCGCTTGGGGTAGGGTTTTAGGGTACGCTTAGTTCTGACTGTTTCTGTTGGTACCGTCTGTTTCTGTTGGGTGGTAACACCTGTCTGTTTCTGTGTGGTACCGTCTGTTCGGGTGGTAAAGGCCCATTACTAGTGTACACCTAATTCTACATTCTGTTTCCGTAGGGATAAATCTGTTTCTGCTTCTGTCTGTTTCTGATCGGGTAGTAAAGGCCCATTATTAGCATTCTGTTTCTGTTAAAGTATTCTGTACCCGTTCCTGCTTCAATTTAGACATTAGGGTGGTACCTAATTCTGCTATACTAGTATTAGTGCAGAGAAGTGTAAAACAATAGTTTATATCATTCTGTTTCTCTGTTATATCTACTACACCTGTTACAGTTATCTCACATCCAGTTTTATGTTCATATCATATTATTATTATCTGTTCATATGCTGAAAGTCACTGGACTTGCCAGACTTTTTGTATGACCCTTGTTGTTTCGCCTCCTTTCTTCCGTTCCCCCACCAGGTTATCCAAGGAGGGAATACTTTAGCTTGATCCAGATTTCTCTTTGCTTGAAGTGCTTAAAGTATGGCTTGGCTCTGTATAGCTTCCGTTCCATGGGGATTATGATTTTAAACCATGCATTTTGAAGGCTTTTGTACAAGACTGATATTTTGTACTTGAATTCTGAAATTGAAAGGATGTAACCATATTAATTTCTGTTTCCGCTGTAATAAAGTTAAAATTTTTCAAGTACTGTTTTATCTGTCTTGTAAGTTTCTGTTCTGTTTACTAAAATGCTCCACTAAAGTTAAGGCATTCCCTTTGTGAGTGACCTTAACGGAGGTGGGGTGTTACACTTGGTATCAGAGCTGAAGGTTACCAGATTTTATAAAAAAGTTTTGAAAATTATTTTCAAAAAAGGATTTGAAAGGAAGTATTTTCAAAAAAAAAAAAAGCTTATTTTGAAAAACATAATCCCCAAGAGCCATATATCTTTCTTTCAGTCCTTTTTGTATTGAACCTTTCCTTTTTCATTTCAGCATGTTTGAAGCATCTGAGATACCAGAGGGTGTTCATGTACCCGGTTGGTTTCGTCAATATCTTGAGGCTAGGACCGCCGCTGCAGGTCCAGTAAATGATCCCCCTCTTCCACCCCCTCCTCGTGCAATTGCTTTCTCAAAGATCTGTAGAGATTTTAGGGCCATGGGTGGGAAGGATTTCAAAGGAACTGAATCATTCGTAGAAGCAAGGAATTGGCTCAAAGAAACTGAGGATCTATTCGTTATCTTCGAGGTGGACGATAGGCAGAAGGTACAGTTGGCAGTATGGCTGCTCAAAGACGAAGCTTCCTACTGGTGGGAAGTCACTAACGCCGAGAGGCCGGTTGAGACATGGATGGATTTCAGAACAAGGTTTGAGACAAAATTCCTCTCGCAAGCTGAACGAAGTTTACAATTGGAAAAGTTCTTGTCTCTTAAGCAAGGAAGTATGACGGTCAAGGAATACGTCAACCAGTTCAACCAACTAGCAAGATTCGGATTGGATTTAGTCAACACTCAGCATAAAAAGGCTCTCCGCTTTGTTAAAGGATTGAATGAGCCACTGCACAGCCTAGCCATGACCCATGTACCCATGGGAGCAACTTACGAGAAATTGGTGGATATGGCACTACTGCACGAGGAAGACAAGGGCCCGAAAGAGACAAAGAAGGAAGAACCACAGAATAAGAAAGCGGGACCCAAAAAGGAAACACAAAAGAAGGATGAGAAGTCTGAAGATAAGAAGGGGAAAAAGTGCTTTACTTGTGGGAGCTCAACTCATCTGAACAAGGATTGCAGAAAAAGGAAGGGCGTTTGCTTCAACTGTGGGGAGATGGGACACTTCACTAGGAACTGCCCGAAGAGACGAGGACAAGGAGGGCAGGCGAACACTCTTGAGGCTAGTGGCTAGGATAGAAATAGGAAAATTTCTATAGTAGGTTTAATTTCTTTATCTGATTATGACTTTTTCTGATTCTGGTATTTTGATTTTGTAATCGATACTCTGCACTTTAATGCTAGTATTATTTCTGAATTCCGCTATAGACTCAGACCCATAAGGGTTATGGATCATCTGTTTGAGATTGGGGTTTGAGGGATATCTGTGTTAGGCGTCAAGTATGACGCATACATTCTGAGTTTTCGTGGGGTATGATTTTATCATGCTTAACTTCCTAAGAATCATTAGGGAACCTGATCTGTACCAGTAGTTTGTAAATATCTAAATACTTTTTATAGGATTTCCAGTTTTGACATTGTCTAAAGAAGGTGATCCTCTGGGTGTCAATTTGATGTTGGTTTCGGTCTTTGGAGCCGATACTTAGGACCCATGTCTAATGGGAACCAAATTTTCGTTCTATCTGTACTCGCTTCCATCATTCGACTGTATCCTATCGATCGAATATTTGAACTTTAGGTAGAAACTAATGGGTGTAAACATGTGTTTGAGACATGTTATGTTTGATGGTTGCAAGTGGATGCAAGTGGTTGCTAGTGGTTGCCCGTGGATGCATATACACACACTAGGCACTAGATCGGCTCGAAAACACTCTCATACTGCATATGGATGGGTGAGCATTTTTCAATTCTTGTGGATGCAAAATGGTTGATTCAGCACATGGATGTTGCATTTGAGTGAATGATTGTGCACTCATATAGAAATAATATATATCATCAGAATTCTATTGCATACATGTTGGACTCATGGCACTGACATAATTCGCATTAAGGAGGTCAACTGAATCAGTAGACCGCCTGATCTTTGCTTTAGATAAGGAACATATACACACACTATTGCATATGTTCATACAACATTAGAAGTTTTCTAAGGACAATGGATGCTTGTGGATGATGGTTGAGTAGATGGGTGATTGGATGGTAGGACACATTCTTCTTAACTTGAAGATTTCGGGGACGAAATCCTTTTAAGTGGGGGAGAATGTAACACCCCGTGTATTCTATAACTGTGAAATTTACAAATTAAAGTATAATTAATTTGAAATCAAAGAACTAAGGGAAACATGATACGCCATTGCGTTCGTCTCGGAAAAATACGCGAAATAGAGTCCGAGTTTTCGAAAAACGGAGTCCGTATGAAGAAGATATAGCCTCCGGAAGTTTCTGAATTAAGTTTAAAAATTAAAAATCGGGCCCAATTGTCCAGGGCGGGAAAATTCCCGCCTAAGACACCCAGGTCGACTGGGCTGTCGACCTGGTCTAGCCAGGTCGACAGGGCTGTCGACCTGGTCCAGACCCAGGTCGAACCCAGTCCACCTTGGCTGGCCTAGTCTATGTTGGTCGATTTTCAGAAGCATGCTTTGTCATTAGGGCTAGGTGGCAGGCTCTAATTGGTCTCTCTTTCGAATGAATGGCTACGATCAATCCAAGCAACATCGATGGTCCTAATCAGTTCATAAACTCTATAAAAATGACCCTAGACTCTACCTAACCTAAGTCTCTAACACAATTCTCTAGCCTCTATTGCTCTCTCTCCTTCTAATTAAAAATAAAAATGGCGTCGCTACTCTGCTAGAATCAAAACTAGAAGTCAATCAACATCATCCTAAATTCAAATTTGAGATAAAAGCTTCTGCAACAATTCTGTAACAACTAAAGTTCTTTCTTTAATCCAATCAAGGCAAGTACAGTTATTTTCTGCTATAAACGTTAATTATAATTTTGATATGTTTTTAATTCTGAAATCTGAGATTGTGTATATATTCTCTTCTGTCAGATCTGTTTTTCTGTGACTGTTCTGTATCCCTTTTCTTCTTTTCTGTTTCTATAGCCAGGCTACCACGAGCCTGTGCCTAATCTCATAAGAGATGAACGTATGAACGCAAATTTTGGGATAAATAATGAATGACGCGAAATTTGACAAGACTGAATTGAATGTATGACTTTAGGTCTGAGGCATAAAATATATTGGACATATGACTTGGGATTGGATGCATAAATTTGACTATGAACATATAATTTATATATGTTGTATGCATAGTGTATGTTGTAATTTAGATCTGTAATTAATTAGAAAAAAAGATGAGCATATGTTGTAAACTAGATTTGGATCTATGCATATTCTATGATAGAAGAAAAGAGGAACCATTGTATGATTACATATGATTTGGGACTTTGGACAAAATGCATATAAAAGTCAAGATCTGATTTTTTTTAGAAGATATGATTTAAAGATTTAGATTGTTGGGTATATTTTGCATAATGATTCATGACTTAATAAGAAGAAGGATATGGAAACGTAGGTGTAAAAGATTTACATTAATTAGGATCTCTACTATTGTGATTACACCTAAATAGGGAATTTTGCATATATGGCATGCATTGTAATTAATGATCATATTTGGTATAATTTATATGTGAATCTGCTGTATAAGGTTAGTTTAACAAAAATTAGAACATATGTTATAGGGTAAATTATGTCCATATTCTGCGCTATGTAAATGTATGCAAACATGGAAGTATATGATCTTATTGTGAATCACGACAATTATTTAGGCATATGAATTTAGGCCTAATTTATGTTTAGGCAAGGCATGTAAATAGAACCTTTAGAAATATTAAACCTGCTAAATCTGTCATTTACTGAATCCGTTGAAAATGCCTATTTTGCTAATTTGCTAAGTTGCCTAAAACTGCTAGTTCTGTTATATTGCATAGACTGCTAATTAGATTGAAATGCCAAATCTGTTAAATTTGTCTGTTGAGATGCCTAACCTGTTATATGCCAAAATCTGCTAAGTTGCTAAATCTATTAAATCCGTTAAGTCATATAATCTGGAAAAATCTGTTATCTGCTGTGTTGATATAATCATCCTGTTATTGATATAATCTGAATTGGCATATATATATATATATATATATATATATATATATATATATATAGGGCGTGCGCATAAACGGTAAATTATTAATTAATTGGCCGCAAAGATAAACATGGCTAACTCGAGGTTAGAATGAGTTTGCGGCGTAATTCTGCCCGGAACCGCTCGGCACATCCAGTGGCTGCAAGCAATAGGTTCTAATGTGAGAAGTTAGTCATAACCTGCTTAAGACACGAGGTTAGGTCTGGCTTGTGGCAGAAGTCTGCCCAGAACCGCCCGGCCCATCCAGCGGCCACAAGCTAGCGACCTAATGTGAGAGGTCTGGGCATTAATAATTAATTAATGCAAATCTAAGATAAGAATGACGTCTAAAACGTATTGGGGAAAATAGGGATAAACCAACGGGATTAATAGGTGTAGTAAACCCGTCCAATACAAAGTTAGACAAATCTGAAAAATCTGTACATCTGATCCGTTAGTCTGAAAACTTGTTAACTTAATTTGTGAACTAGTAAATCTGAATTCCGTATGTCTGAACTTGTAAACTAATAAATCTGAAATCTGTTAGTCTGGGGACACAAGGTTAGGAGGGGAATTACTTGTGTCATCTGTTGTTTGGGACCCATATTAGTCAGTAACCCTTTCTGGTATCAAAACTTTGACCCAACAGTAGGTAGGGTCCGGGCACGCTTACTGAACTAATTATAAGTGGTTCATTCTAATTATGGCGAGGGGTGTTGATGGTGCGTTCCAACCGGGTCATGTGCGTGCATGGATCCCGGTCTGCCTCTGAGGATGTAAGACGCCGTGACATCTGTAAATAGGTCTGTGCCAATTGGTTGTCACTTTAGAGAGTGATACACCCTACTGTAGGGCCGACACAGGATATTTATGTATTAGGGAGCCGATCGCTTGGGGTAGGGTTTTAGGGTACGCTTAGTTCTGACTGTTTCTGTTGGTACCGTCTGTTTCTGTTGGGTGGTAACACCTGTCTGTTTCTGTGTGGTACCGTCTGTTCGGGTGGTAAAGGCCCATTACTAGTGTACACCTAATTCTACATTCTGTTTCCGTAGGGATAAATCTGTTTCTGCTTCTGTCTGTTTCTGATCGGGTAGTAAAGGCCCATTATTAGCATTCTGTTTCTGTTAAAGTATTCTGTACCCGTTCCTGCTTCAATTTAGACATTAGGGTGGTACCTAATTCTGCTATACTAGTATTAGTGCAGAGAAGTGTAAAACAATAGTTTATATCATTCTGTTTCTCTGTTATATCTGCTACACCTGTTACAGTTATCTCACATCCAGTTTTATGTTCATATCATATTATTATTATCTGTTCATATACTGAAAGTCACTGGACTTGCCAGACTTTTTGTCTGACCCTTGTTGTTTCGCCTCCTTTCTTCCGTTTCCCCCCAGGTTATCCAAGGAGGGAATACTTTAGCTTGATCCAGATTTCTCTTTGCTTGAAGTGCTTAAAGTATGGCTTGGCTCTGTATAGCTTCCGTTCCATGGGGATTATGATTATAAACCATGCATTTTGAAGGCTTTTGTACAAGACTGATATTTTGTACTTGAATTCTGAAATTGAAAGGATGTAACCATATTAATTTCTGTTTCCGCTGTAATAAAGTTAAAATTTTTCAAGTACTGTTTTATCTGTCTTGTAAGTTTCTGTTCTGTTTACTAAAATGCTCCACCAAAGTTAAGGCATTCCCTTTGTGAGTGACCTTAACGGAGGTGGGGTGTTACATATTAATTATATATATTTATCATTTCACCTTTAAAAGGAAAAATTCCTCAGTATATAAAACCAAAAATGGATGATAGAAATGCGGTAGGTACAAAAATAGCCTGTAATAAATTTCTAAATTAATCATATTATGAAATATGCTCGACTGTGCCGGGATCATTCAAAATTTTCAATTATCATTAATTCTGAATAATAATATAGTCCCATTTCTATCACAAATAATTCCACTATTTATTCAAAAAGATTTTCAAAAAAAAAAATTAACTCTCCATATTTATATAAAATCATAATGGATGGTAGAAGGATGATAGTTAATGAAGATGGTCGTGAAATAATTACCAGTTCAAAGATATTATAATAGATATTCAACCATCATGAAAATCTAAATGAAGTCTTCTCTTGTTGTGAAATATATTGTAGTCACAATTCATCACAATTTCAAAAACTAGTAATAATTTTGATGAATTATAAATACTGTTTGGTTTGGTTATTGATTTCAATTTCTGAATGAATAATCAATAAATAAATTTAAAATTGAAAATCAATTACAAGAGGGATATGAGATATATATACAAGACAAAAAAATATATACAAAAAAATATTCAGCACTTCTAAACTGATACCAATTGGTGTCTCTACTAATGAGAATTGTAACAAGATACATGAGACAAACAAGGGTATCCCATATAAAAGAAATTTAGTTACATGGCCCAATCAGACAACTCAACAGATTAAAACATATATTAGAGCAGCATACTGGTCAAAGCAAGTAGTTATATGAAACAGTATCAGAGCAGCACAAAAAAAAAGATTCAAATCAGACTTGTCAAGATGACGGTCACATAAGATGATTCATGATTTAATGAATAAATATACCGTTTATTTGAAATCATTTGAGAAATATGAAACTCTCAAGATTCAATGAATCAATCACACTAGATTATTAATTTCAGATTCAAGATATGTGTGAGATTCAATAAATCAATAATTTCAAATGATTTTAAACAAACAAATATTTAAATCAAATAATCATGAAATAAGAGTAAATTTCAAGACTGGATTTTCAAAGGAATTTTCCAAAATATTTCTGACAAGCCAAGAATAATTTCAGATCATTTACATCATACATGAGTAATAATTCATGATCCAAAAAATAGTGGTTCATTCAAAATCACTTGAACGAATGTAAATCTTGAGATACAATGAATCAATCACATGGGATTAATAATTTTAGATCTGAGAGGTGTATGATGTACAAAATATCAAAAAATTTCAAGTGATCTCAAACAAACACAAAACAACCATAATGATCGGGAATAAATATGAACTTCAGGATGTATCACTGATTCAAGATAAATCAACATATTCAAGCCAATCTGAAAATTAATGAAATTATCACGACTGAGAAGTAGCAGTATGCTATAATGAGTATAATATTTTAAGCTTTTCTAAAATGAATTAGAAAAAACTCAAAAACAGCAGTGATGTGTGTGAAACTTCATCAAATTTTCAGATCTTCAAGAATTTAGAATTTTAATTAACAGTGTTCAAGATACGAAAAGAATACATCAACACTGTTATGAATTCAAAAATCAGAAGAAAAAAAAACAAACTTCAAAACAATTGAAGACATTTACAAGATTAAATTCAAGATTTGGAAATAATTAAAACATCAGAGTTTTATTGAAACTAAAGCGAATTTCCAGAAAATATGAATTCTACAATTGAAGGTTTAAGAAAGCCCAGAATAAGTTACAATGATATGACAGTGACAGAACAGAAAAAAGAAAAAAATAAAAAAATAAAAGGAAGAGACAGAAAGAGAAATAAACAAAGAAAAAAATATTTACAAAGATGAGTTTAGAGATCATACCAGAATCCAATGTAAATTAGAGTCTCTAACTCAACAATCTTGGCTAAGGAACTATGAATGCTACACGAATATTGAGCAGCTCGAATTCAATTCTCTTCTGCAAAGCAATTCCTCAGCCTCCTTCGGTACCTAATAATTCAAGGGATCAAGTGGTCTAAAAATTTTTGTAAAAGCACTCACAGCTTTGTTCACACGTTTTGGTACCCAAATCTGTTTGTACAACAAACCATCAGAATTTACCTTAGTACCCTTAGGAATCCAGATTTGTTTGAATTTAGTCAAAGATGTTTTATCCTCTTTTGGGATCCAGGATTGTTTAAATGGATTGTTATAAAACAGATTCTGATTTCGTTTGTGATTTAAAAATCCTTTGGAATTTTTAGAGTTCAAATTTCCGAAACGATCCTTCTTGAAGCAGTTTATGGAATTTTCAAAATCATAAGAATTTAGCTTTTCAAAATCATTTGTTTTCCCAAAACCAAGACCACGTTTATTTCCAACAGAAAATTGGTTTTTCAACTACATATTCAAAGATTTTTCACCATTTGAAACTTTATCCAAAATTGTTTAAAGTTATTGAATTTCAGTTTTAAGATCACCGTTTTCTTTCAATAAGTCTGAACAACGATTTTTAGTGATCTTACATCTTTCAAAATCAGATCTTAAAACCAAATTTTCATTTTTAAGCAAGTTAATTTTGGTTTGGGACTCAGCAATCTCAGATTCAAAAAGTTTTTGTTTTTCAAACTCAAATTTCTTGGATTTTTCAATCTCATTTTCCATTTCTTTCAAAACCAAATCGGATTTCAACAAATTCTCCTTTTCAGCAATTTCAAATTTGGAATATATATCAGTCTTAAAAATTTCAATTTTCTTTTGTAAAAAATTATTCAAACATGATAACTCAATCTTGTTTTCTTTTAAGATCAGAATTTCTTTTTCAAACTTTTGAATATTTTTATTGAGATGAACAAGATTGGTTTTCAATTTCAAACAATTTTTGCAATCTGAATTTGAAGAATTTTTAAAATATTCTAGTTGTAATTCCAAATCATTCATTTTGCTGGTCAACTCAGAATTCTTAGATTTCAGATATTTGTTTTTAGATTGGAGTTTATCAACAGATTTAGTCAAGTCAGCGCACATATAAACTAAATCTTCATATGAGAAATTTTCTATTCCAGCATCTGTTGATTCTCCATCATCTGATCTTCTGAATTTTCATTTATAAATCATGTTAAATAGAATTCTAAATCTGAGTTGATTTTCTCAGGTTTTGAGCTACCGTTGTCAGATCTTCCATACTTTGTATTGAGAGTATCCCAGATTTCCTGTGCAGATAAACAATGGCTGATAAGATTAAACTGTTCAGTACTAAGATAATCAAATATAATTTTCATAGCACGAGTATTGAAAGTAATATCTACACCATCAAATCCATTGATAACAACATCCCAATATTTAATATTAACAGATTTTAAATAAAATTCCATTTTGGTTTTCCTGTTTAAAAAATCTATTCCAGAGAAAATAGTTGGAGATAAACTGGATTGATTCTCGCTAGACTGACAACTAGGGTTACCCATGACTCTAGAGTTAAAAATACCTGCTCTGATACCACTTGTTGGATCCAGATTAACCCTAGAGGGGGGATGAATAGGGTTTATCATAGTTTTTAACTGAATTAAAATTCTAACGAGATATATAATAATTGACAGATCACAGAATATAGTAGAAACAGAAATGCAGAAAATAAATCACACACAGATATAGAGTTTTCAGGGTTTATTAACCCTATATTAACACCCTATCATCATCGGCATATATATATATATATATATATATATCGAAAAAAACAAGTTTATACGAGAAAAAAGAAATCAAAATCAGAATAACTCACATTTTCATCTTTCAATCGACAAAAGTCTCCAAATCAAAGCATCAAAGCTACACAAAGATGCGAGCCACAGTGTCATCAATTCCAGAAACCATCGAATCGATTTAGGGAGTTTTTTTCTTCAGAAACTCTAGTTTTGATTTCCAAGCCGCCGCCATTTTTTTCTAAAGGGAAAGAGATCAGGTGAAAGAAAAAAGATGGTGCAACACATTTCAAAAGGGGTCGACCATGTTTCAAAAGGAATAAGGGGATGACCCTTATAATTTATCTCCTAGGGTTTTATAGTTTGTTTTATTTTGTATTATTTTTATTTTGAATTGTAATCGACCAATCAGTTTATAGAATTCTATAAAAATCTAGGGTATACAGGTTACGGGTTTGTAATCTGGGGAAATCTGGTCTAGTGGATATAGACCAGTCTACGATTTTGAGCGTAGGATTAGAATAGCGGCAGGGTTTGCGAGTGTACATGGTCTTATATGCGGGATCTGTTCTATCACCCAGTAGAAACCTTTGAAATGCAGCAGTAGGCAGGGTTTTGCCGAAGCTGGGTATATATGTGTGTGATTTATTTTCTGCATTTCTGTTTCTACTATATTCTGTGATTTGTTAATTATTATATATCTCGTTAGAATTTTAATTCAGTAAAAACTGTGATAAACCCTATTCACCCTCCTCTAGGATTAATCTAGATCCAATAGATTTGCCATACTTGGAGGTTAGTGTGAATTTTTTTACACTTTAGTAATAATAAAAATATTATGTTATTGAAATCTAACACTCTTGTCTTTTGTAGGAGGTTCCCTTATGTCAAAACTTAGACGTGATGCATGTAGAGAAAAATATATGTGAAAGCGTTTTAGGCACAATGCTACATGATGGTAAATCAAAAGATGGAATTAACTCAAGAAAAGATCTAGAGGATTTGAGGATTCGACATGAACTTTATGCACAACCTCATGGGGAGAAAAATGTATCTTCCACCGGCGCCATATACATTATCAAATTGGGAGAAGAAAACATTTTGTAATAGATTATATGATTTCAAAGGACCCGATGGTTATTGTGCAAATTTTAAAATTTGTGTTTCGCTGCAAGATTACAAAATTAGTGGATTAAAGTCTCATGATTATCATATTTTAATGCAACAATTGTTGCCAGCTGCAATAAGAGGACTATTGTCAAAGAAACCAAGGGAATCAATAGTTCGTTTGTGTTCATTCTTTAATAGAATATACTAGCGTGTGCTTGATAGAGAGAATCTACAACAACTTGATGATGAAATTATTATAATATTATGTGAACTTGAAAGATATTTTTCGCCCTCTTTTTTTGACATAATGATACATTTGGCGATTCATCTTGGAAGAGAAGCACGACTGTGTGGTCCGGTTCATTTTCGGTGGATGTACCCTTTTGAAAGATATATGAAAACACTTAAAGATTATGTAAGAAATCCTGCACGACTAGAAGGTTGTATTGCCGAATCCTATCTTGCTGAAGAATGCTTGAGATATTTTGTTAAATTTTTAAAAGAAACAGGGCAAATGGAAGAGAAAGGGATTCGAAACGAGGACTATGATAATTCTACAATACTTGAAGGACACCCGATTTCTGCTTCCAAGATAGTTACATTATCTTGTAATGAGAAAAAAAATGCTCGTTTAGCCGTATTAATGAATATAGCAATGGTTGAACCGTTTTTAGAGTAAGTATATTTGAACTTATGTCAGAATTGTTCTTATATGAAATTGCAAGCTATATTTTTTTATCAGTTTGCATTTAAAGGAATTGCAGGATTCTGACCAACGTCTGGGAAGAAACGCAACCATACTTTGGAAAAAACATGCAGAAAACTTTGCTGATCGGATTAAAAAGAAGGTTAGTTAGATTTTATAATAAAATCAAGATCGGTTTTTCAATGTCATGACGTATGTATTAAATATATTTTTACAGATATCCAAATTCTCCTATGATCATGATAAAATATTAAAATGGATTGCTTACGGTCCAAAGAACGATATCTTGTCCTATAAAGATATATCATCAACGGACAATGTTTTCACACAAAGAACATTGGTAGAGAAACTCAAAATAGTGGAGTTACTTATGATGCCACTAACATGTGTAGAGCAAGTGCAAAAGATACATCTCAAGTGGCTGACGTAGTTACTTACTATGGGATATTGACCGATATATTTTTATTAGACTATCATGTCTTTTATATTCCCCTTTTTAAATGTCATTGGGCAAACGTAGGAAATGGTGTAAAGGTTGAAGATGGATTCACTCTTGTAAATTTACATCAAAATCAAGCTTCCTTTTTAAATGATCCATATATTCTTGCATCCCAAGCAAAACAAGTTGTTTACTTGAAAGACAAAGATGAGTCTATCTGGTATGTGGTAATGAAAACACCACCAAGAGGCTTTCACGAGTTAGAGACAAATGAATTGGTTGATGAAGTTGACTATATCGGGGAATACCATAGAGAAATTGATATGGATGTTGATGATTCTAGTGAGGACGTTAGCTACGTAAGAGATGACTACGAAGGCATAATCGAGAAGTTAAAATAAGGTATTTTGATTTGTTTATAGTATTAGTACATTATTAATTGAAAACATATTTTTAGTTGTTCACATGTTTAGATTTTACCAAATTTATAAATAGGTGTTCACATGTTTACATTCATCGAACTACTAAATTAAATTTTTACTATCCATTTTTATCTTTGATGAGACAATCTTCGGTGCATAAAAAAGGACAAGATAAATTTAATAATGCTACCAGATACAAATAGTATATGAAAAAAATAAAAAGGGAAATATGTTACAGTGGGATAGGTATAACTGCAAAAGTGAACATAGTGTACATTTTGATCGGTAAAACTTTAAAGGGAAAAAAAATGAGACATGGTATAAGACTAACCAGTAAAACTTCAGAAAATTATATTTGTGGTTTTTATTTTTTACTCACTGATTCATATTAAAAGAATTATAACGACAACCAGTTCAAAATACAGGTTCAAATTTGTGCATTAGCTCTCATAAATCAAAATATAATACATATTAGGTCTGGCCTGCATTACAGTAGAGTGGGTGTGTATATTAATCAATATCAAAAGACAATTCAAAATACAGGTTCAAATTCGTAGCACTTTAACCGTTCCTATTTTTTACAACCAATTGCATGCTTAATTTTGACCTTACTTGCCAATTAGCATACATATGTTCTTTTAAACTCTCGGATGCTCACTAAGTGGACAAAAGTAGATTTTCAGGTATCTAGTTTGATAAACCTGCAAAAATGTGTAGGTGGTTGCTGACTTTTTAGGATTTTTAAATGTATGCTATGTTATTTTTTTTGATTTGGCATAATGGAAAATCGTGCTATTGCTAAGTATTTGACTCTGCTATTAGCATTATTTTTCATTTTGTCTTTTGATTTAAAAAGCAGTCTCAGAGGTTTTACCAATTCTACAGGGGTCAATGACATTTATTCTTTTGCCACACTATTATTTGTGTTATACGTTTTATTCACTACCTACTTGCCAATTTTAGGGGCTAGCCAAATTCTTTTGATTTGCTTACGGCTCGCCATGAACCATTTGTCTGCTGTTTGGTTTCACTGTTTGCTTGTGCATTTTTGACATAAAAATTATATTTAGCATGTTCACTCTTTTTTAATAAATATATTTGATTTATCATGTTCGCTTTCTTTTTTTAATGATTTTTTTTTTTAAATTAGCAGAATAATGGCAAAGAAGAAGAAAGCAAATAGCAAACAAAAAGAAACAGAGACATCAAAAGGAGCATTAAAAGAGTGGTTAGCTAGGGAAGAGCGTATCGAGAGTAGTAATTTGAATGCGATGGGAGAAGAAACTGGAGCTAATGCATGTGAAAGCAACATGGAAGTAGATGAAGATCATGCAATGTCAATTGATGTAAATCAAGAAGTTTCAGTTGAAGCTAATGTACCAGTTGATGATACACTTGCAAGTCCACATGGCAAAAAAGCTACTAGAGGTCCGATAAAAATGAAAAGACTTTCTTCAGATGCTATGAGTAGAGTTGTAGTGGATTTTAATGCGATGGCAGAACCAATAGGCCCTGGATCAGTTGTTTTATCTTCTTATTTAGAATCGTTAGTCCGAGGGGTTGTTCCGTTTACACTCGCTGATTGGACGCAACTTGATGATAGTAGAATAATTATTTTGTGGGAGTCCATTCAGGTATAAACATGTTTCTCTCACTCTTATTAAATGAACTATTATAAGCCCTTTTTGTGTTAATTGGGCTCACTACAGAGGTAGACCTATTAAATGACCTATTATAAGGTGATCTGACTTTAAATGATAAGGCGGAGCCTTAACAACTGGGGGTTTGAACTGAATCACAATTCGATCATGTCACTGTTTTTTACACTTAGATGAACAAACAAACTAAATTTAAGTCACTGAGTAAGAATATGTTTGCGTTCTTTTTTAAACTTAGTGAACATCATTTAAATAATAATTAAGGTGCTGTAATTACTCAATTTTTAAATCATTTGTGTTCAGTGTAGTAATTAAGTAAAAACATGTTTACTTCTTACTAAGCATAACATGATGGACAGTAATGGTAGATCAATCCAAGCAAACTGAAACTACAATAGTATTATGTACACACAAAACAAGCATGCATGGACACATCTGACTACGAAAAGCTTAAGAAACTAGGACGTAGTAGTACTGAAGTTGTCAGACATTCATTATTGTGTTGTAGATGAATTATGGGATAAGATAACATATTGTATCAGAAGTGATCCATATATAGGACCATATTACTATGTAAACCATTTTTGGATTTGAAAAATAAAATGACAAATCATCATATATGCATGACCAGAAATGGATTCGAAAAATAACATGTTTACTTCTTACTAAGTATGTACACGCACAACAACCATTTTTGGATTTGAAAAATAACATGATTACTTCTTACCAAGTATGTACTCATTATAAAATAAGATTCATAACCAGAAATGGTCCAATCCCCTTAATTTTGTCCCTAAAATAGAACAAAAGCATCACCATATGTGTACTACATAATATATGCATGACATTCAGTTTGCTACTTCGCACCTATGAATAATAACTTTATAATACATATTCTAGGTTATAGAAGTATGGTCTCTTATTTTTAGGGACTCGGGTTGAAATATCACAATATCTGATGTATTACACGCTGCACCAAAAGCTGCATTATTCATTCTAGCTTAATATTTTCCTGATTAATTTTGGATTTGTTTTAAGGGCTATTCTTTATAAATTTATTTACACACAAAACATAAGTCACTATGCATTGAACCATTTTTTTCTATAACTGTATCTATGTTTTTCTTCTTTAGCTGATGTATCTTTATATTAATATCAAGTTTAAATTGATCATATCAAGAGACATTACCGTCATCTTGAATAACTGTTCTTTTCATTCTTCATATTGATACTAGGCAAGATTTAAATTGGATGAAGACTGGCAGAAAGTGTCTACATTCTAGCAAATGGAAGCTATTTGGAGGGCCTCAAAAAGTAGATTTGTTAAGCAGTTGGTAAAAGCAAAAACCAAAGAGGAGATACTACAGTTAAAACTAGATAACATTGTCAATATGAACGATTGGAGAGATTTTGTGAAGTTGAAAACAAGTTCAACTTTTAAGGTAAAGAATAAAATAAATTTATGCTCAAAGTTGCATTTTCTTCCTTTATTTCTTCCTTCCATAAGCTCAACAATTGTTGATCATATCTTTAGTTTGAATGTTTTCTGTTTGTAGTTTATTTGGCATATATATTGGAAACTAGATCCCTTGAATATAGCTATCGGATATATACATTTAAAGCATGCATACGGTATACATGCATGCACATGTTCACGATAATGATTTAACAATTATAATGACATTTTTGTAGAAACGAAGTGAGAAATACAAAACCATGAAATGGAAGCAAATGCCACATACATGCAGCCGCAAAGGAATTGCTCGACTAATTGAAGATATGGTGAGAAATTATTTTGGATTTAAAATTGCATGACTTAACTTGTTTCATATATTAAGTTTATATCATTGTTAAATATATCTTAAATTTAATCTTCTTCTTAATGCAGAAAATGTAGAGCAACAATCCTTCTTCCATCTGTAGATCTGAAGTTTGGATTAAATCTCGCATTCGAAAAAATGGTGAACCAGTTAACAAGGATGTCGCAGATGTTAATGTAAGAGTTTTTTATTATTTATTGTCATATTTAACATTTTTTTAATTCAAATGGGTGCTAAGAATTCAAAATTGATTTTGAAATTCATGGAAAATCTGTCATTTTTATTTATTTAACATTTCAAAAACTATGCGTTTGATTCTCAGTCTATTTGTTTAAGAGTACGTAAATTGACACTCGTATATGTATCATCATATTTTTATTACAAGAGAAGATAAAACATTGTGAAAGTGAATCACAATCTAGTTTACCAAGCAATGATGCTCTTTCACAAGTGCTAGGACAAGATAAACCAGGGCTTTTAAGAGCAATGGGAAGAGGAACAACTCTCACCAAGTTCATTTTATCACAGGCTAATGATAAGAAACTAACCGACTGTCAGAATACTATTTTGGAACTGAAGCAGACGATTCGCATACTAGTAAACAATTTGGTAATATCAGTAAATTGTTCGTTATATGATATCATATATTATTGTTTAGAGTGATTTGTGTTGTAAAGTGCTAACTTAATTACTAATTTGTTAGGGTGTGGAAAACCGGACTGATGCAAGCACTTCTGAAACGGTAACTTCAAGTTACATTGCAACATTTGTGTTTTGGTTTTTAATATTTTTTTTTATTAATCATAGGGTATTTTGGAGAAAATGCATGAAAAACGTGATTTATTGGATTGTAACGGGTGTGATGAAATAGTTGCCAAAGGAAGAGTTTTATCAAGTGATCCGAATGAGTTTGTACATCTAGTTCCTTTAGGACCAAATGCTTTGAAAATTTTGATAGAATTTCCAAAGATAAAAGATGCTTATTTGTGGAGGACCGCGGCTGCAATGACACGTGTTGGAGAAGCTAAGATTATGATAGTAGCATGGCCGGCTGATAGAGCAGTTGTGCGCACGATAGAAAAGGAGAAAGAAGACATTATGGTAACATTTGAATTTAGTTTCTATTGTAGCTATAAACTAAAAGTAATTTTGTCAAATCATCTTAGATGTGTTCAGTTTATTAGTAATACAAATAAACAGTAACATATGTATAAGACTAACATGAGTGCAGTGGATCCATATAAACAGTAACATATGTACACACCTTTTGTATTAGTACATAGGACAGTGAGATTGAAAAGGAGAAAATAAACCATTCTTGTAGGGTGGTAGATACCTTCTGGGACAGACCTGATAAAGTGAAGAACGACTTACATCTAGTTAAGTGGATATTTCTTCATTACTTGTTAAGCGTGTATTTATTAATTTTCTATCGCATGAGTTTGTTTGCAGAATTAATGGGTCTCAATCGTTCTTATCATGAATTTTTAATTGAAAATTTTTGCATAAAATTTGACATAGTTAAAAATAAGGGCATAGACAGTTTGGATCTTTACGGGTCAATGCACAACTAGTCACCTTTGGTCCGGTCCAAATGATTTATACCTTTAATTTTAGCTATGTCAAATTCTTTTATGAAATTGTATGTATCATAATCATTAACTAGAGAAAGTCGCACAAAATATAGTTAGGACTCAATAACAATAAGTAGGGCGCATTACTTTTGCATTCAAACTCGCACAACCCAGTTAACACATGCTTAACAAGTAATAAAAAAAAAAACCTTTTAAGTTGGTGAAAGTTGGTTGTTAACATGGTCTATGTTCTTTCTCAGCCTTTAGGTAATGTGACTCTTTTCTTATAACAACTAAGGATTGATATAGAAACAAATAATAGTTGAGGCAGTCATTTGACCCCTTGGCGAACTGTTATTTCCGACTGCTCTTTCTTTATTTCTACCCCACTTTAATCCTCATACATACACATCAGCCACTGATATAGCAGTTGACAGGGGGACCAATAGAACATACTTTGCAGTCTTGGTGCAGTATGAATAGTAGTGTATGCGCATAGGAGCGAATAATTGTAGTGCAAAACTAAGGCTGTATTAGCAGTATATGCTTCGGGTGTGCTGGTAGTTGATTGCTCCAGCTATGGTAGCTGATTGCTCCGGCAAGTGTTTTCAGTTTATTAATAATACAAATAAGCATGAAATCTTAGATGAGTTCAGATGCTTTTTATTGTATGTGTACTACTTCGTTGCACCTTTCCTTTTTCTCTTGGATTTGGTGTTTTTGTGTAAGGTATCGTTACGTTGAAGTATGTCATGCAACAAGTTTTATTCTGTGAATAATTGAATATTACGAATAGAAATAAACCAGGATATTTAAATGAATTCTGAGAACACTGCTGTTTCTAAGACCTTATGGACTTCCCTTATGGATTTTTAAATGAATTCTGTCATGCAACAAGTATGTCATGCAACATGTTAGATGCATTCCCTTATGGATTTTTAAATGAATTCTGTTATTCAACATGTTAGATGCATTCCCTTGTGGATTTCTTCATTCTCTTATATATTTTCCATGCTCTGAAAAAACAGCTGTTTCTAAGACATTGTAATATTAGTTATCTTCAACAATGTATTTGCCTATTATTCATGGACTTTGTTACATGGCTGCAAAGGGGACAGGGAAGTGTGCGAATATAATCCAACGAATGGAATTGAAAACCTGTATTACCTTATTTTAATCTTTGTTATTGATACGCGAATTTTCCCAGAATGGAAGTGAAGATAATAAATGCAAGATATATGATTGGATAGGAATTGAATAAATAGTTGTAGAGGGACGAATCTACGATAGTGATCAAAAAAACTTGTTAATGGTATACCTCTTGGACCATCCGCCAAGCTATTTTAAATAATCAATTATTATTGTTACTTGATAGGTTGCAAATTCTACGTCGAATAAATGTAAGTTGGTTGATGTGTTTGGAATGAGAAATATAGTAGCCGAGGGACGCGTGGCTTCAACCGACCCAAAAATAATGGTACATTTCGTCCCATTAGGAGAGGGTGCGACTAGAGTTTGGGTTAATATTGCAACAGTTCCAGCTGCACGTTTGTAGAGACCTACGACCGAGTTCGAATGCATTGAAGATGTCGTTGGCTCCACAATAGCTTGGCCTATGGCAAATATTGTAACGGATACATCTTCTAGTAAGCATCTCATTAATGTTAAATACAATTGTTCAAATATAAAATTTTGAATCTATGAATCAAATATCCTACTTGTATATAGGTATTTGATCGTCTTTGAAAAATAGACGTGGACTTTGGCTAACTATGTTGGTATTTTTTTAATAGTTTTCATGTCACTTTTTTTTTAGATCGATGGCAGAAAAATATTTACCTTTGTATTTTAGAATGAACGGTTTTCTTCTTTCTTCAAAGCAGTTGCAGCATATTTTGTTTTTCTCTACATGGCAGTTTCAGCTTGTAGTACACAGAAGTACTTTAGGTATTTTTATACTTGATTAATCTCTGTTGGATATTCGTCACTTCACATGTTGTTTATCCTGCATTTACTGCTTACTATCTACTCTATAACGGCTTTTATTCTCCTATCTTTGAAAATTCTAGTCCAGACTTCACTGTTTTGATAGGATTAAGAATGGTAGCATATCACCTGTACCAAAGTCTTAGAATTGTATATTAACCATGTGATGTATTGTTCAATAAGCAATTTTTATACATTATTTATTTTGGTTGCTTTATCTCAGCATATATAACTAATATCATGGGAATATCGTATAAAAATGTTGAATGTAAGCACGAATCATGTATTTCCATTTAAAGCATATTATAGTCATGTATTATTTTATCATTTGTATAATAATATTCTTAAGAGAAAAATAGGAAAAATAATATAAACAAGCATGTTTAAGGACTTAACACGTACAAAGTTCTTTTCTATTCTTTCATTAGAAATTTAGTTATTTGAAGGAACATCGATTGAAACTTTTCCTGACTATGAATCGTAAATATCTCTTTTCAAGCATTATTGTCAACTATGTGGTTAATTTTGGTTAACCAATGATATATTGTAGATTTTTTTTGAATCATACATATATATAACCTCCAGATTCAAAAGTACCATGTAGAAGTCAAAAAATATATTCTTCTAATAATTTACTAACATTTTCCAAATTCAAATACCTTAAAAGGACGATGATACAAAAAAATCCACAAGAAGTGAAACATTTAGATTATTTCTTCAATACAAAATAAAATTTTGCAATTCTATAATTTCAAATAAAATAAAAAATAAGAAGTTCAAAAAAGGTAATGCTAAAATATTAAAATTTTCAAGGATATGAAATTGTCGCAACGAGTAAACGGGTTGTAATACTTTCCAGCAACTAAAATAAATTTTAATCAATGTCCAAAAAGAAAATATATCAATTATGTAGCTTTTATTTGTTTACTTAAAAAATAATGTTATATTTTTTAAGTATACAAATAAAAGCTAGCTGTATCCATAGCTCCTCTTTTGAATGGTGGGGGAAACATATAATATGACGTGATCCCATTTGCAGACTTTTACCGTTCATAGTCTAGCACTAACTATTGTATAATCAAATTGACAGAAAATTAGATGTATAACCTTAAACAAAGTCACACATGGCACATATGATGACTTCCTTGAATAAAAGGGGTGAGAGATTAAACATACCAGATGATACCTGCTAATAGGGCTGGCTTAGGGGTTAGGCCCAGCAGGCGGCCGCTTGGGGCAACCCCCCGGATGGGGGGCAACAGCAGCGGTGCATCAATGATGAACGTTAAATTATATAAATATATTTTTAATGGTTATAACTTCTAGTAGAGAAAATTTGCAACTCAATTGGTTGTGTATGTGGCTTTGAACTCTAAGGTCTGAAGTGCAAATCCTGGGCACTTCATCCTTTTGTTTCTTTTCCACGACTGCGAGCACTGTTTTTCTCACCTACAACCTACAGTTCATTTGTTTTCAACGTCGCTCTCATTTCTTCATCGGGCAACATACTTTGTCTCTGTTTTTTTTCTGTGCTGCGAGTATTTGTTTTTTTTTATTGCTACGAGTGTTGTTTTTCTCAACTACAGTCCATTTGTTTTCAATGTGACTCATTTCTCTAAGGGCAAGAAACAGTACTATTTTTATCACCTATAGTTCATTTGTTTTCAATGTCGCTCATTTCCCCATTGCACAACATATTCTATCACCGTTTTTTCAGTGCTGCGAGTATTTTTTTCCACTGCGATTAGTATTGTTTTTTCTTACCTATAGTCCATTTGTTCTCAATGTGACTCATTTCCCCAAGGGAAAGATATTCTGTTTCGGTTATTTTTACTGCTGCGACTATTGTTTTTCTCACCTACAGTTCATTTGTTTTCAATGTCGCTCATTTCTCCGAAGGGCAACATATTCTGATGATTCATTTTGTGTGTCGTCTAGGGCAACCCAAATCATAGAATCGACCCTGCCTGCTAAGTGGTACTATGATCTACTAGTTGTGATCTATAGAATTTAGTTAAGGGACTGTTGTATTCCACTTTTGAAATAAATATCTGAAATAAAGAAAATTATATAATCAGCACCACTTTCTTGGTGGTTAAGCACTTTAATTTTAATGTGAAATGTTTTAGGATCAAAACCCGCGCAACGTGGTTTAAATAAAATGACATGTAGTATGTTACTACACCCTACAAAAAAGAGGACATCTTCTGGTATAAAAGTCGTTTCATTGGAAAGCGGTCGTAAATACCATTGGAATAGAAGACACTTTCATCATCGACTTCGACGACCAAATTGTAATAATACTCTTTACTGTTATGTTTTGAATTTGAAGGAATACTCCATGTTTTATTATTTGCGTTGTGTGTAAATGGACTGTAATGCATGTGGAGTTTGAGTTTGGCAAACATGCAAAGAAATCACATCTTCGCTTCATATTTGTGTGTGTTTGCTGCTTTGGTTCACTTTGTATTTTGTTGTTATGAAGCACTAGTTGAACATCGGTCCATGTTTGAGTATACACTGCCTTGTTGTTCGTTTTGGTTTCCAGTTTCATGTTGCTTGGTGTTGTGCGCAGTTCTTTTGTATTGCTGCCATTCCAATCGTAGGGTGTGCTCTGTCTTGAGTTCACGTTTCTTGTACATTGATCACTTTGCACTTGGATTTGTCCCTTGCTTCCACTTTCATGTTTGAATATTACATGACAGTTTCATGGTGAAACAATTGTTTCTTGCTTTTTTTACGTGAAAGGCACTTTCTGTAGTTTCTTGCATTTTTTACGTGAATGACACTTTTTGCATTTTTTTTTGATTATAAAACTATAATTTGTGCTTGTGAACTGCAGGTTCTAGAAGTTGGATGAGCTTACAAGCTGAAGACTAAGGGATTTTTCATGTAATCTTGTTTTGAAATGATGTTTGAACAATACCTATGTTAATTGACTTATTTCTATATTTATTAGTACTCTTGCTAACATTGACTTTGTAATTGAAATCAAATATGCTTTTGGTATTAAGTTTTTGTTGTTGACAGTTTTGTCTTTTGAATTTACTGTTTAATTGTTTAAAATGTGCACAAATAAAATAAGAGATTTGCTGTATAAAGATCATAGCTGATGTTGTTATATATTGAAAATATCAATAGCGGAAAATTGCTCTTATGAAAGTATAAGGTGAATGCTATGTAAAAAATTAGATAGTGTGGAAAAACTTTTCATATCATTGAATGTGTGCTACGAAAACACTGATAATGCTATATATACTATAAATATTCATAGCGGAAACCTCCACTTATGAAATCAAAATGTGAAACGCTATTAAATCATGTGGATAACTTTTCATATCACTGAATATGAGATATGTAAATAGTGCTAATGCTATGAAAATTATTTTTTATATCAGTGGATATGTGCTGTAAAAATATTGATAACGCTATAAAAAGTTCAGCTGGGATTTCAGTAAGTAAATATAATTGCAAGGGCTAAACACCATGTAAAACATTTGATGGTGGTGAATGTGCGCTATAAAATGTATAATATTATAGCATTTACATTTTAGCTATAAGAGTTGACAGGGCAATTATAACATGTTGTTATATAGTGTTTTCACTAATACTATTATAACATTTTTCACGTGCTATTAAAAGCAAAATCTGTTGTAGTGATACTTAGGTCTGAAATCATATCTCATGATATACTCCAGTTACTTTCATTTAAGAAACATAACACCTAAACTGGCATGTAACCTACTCAATGCATCAGTACAGCACCTAGTCTGGTACCACATGCATCTATGTATACCGTCATCTCATCGTTCTCTGTTACCAGAATCCTATAGGTGATAGTCTACTCAAGGGAATAAAACAGGAACAAACATAGCAACCATAGCATCCATCAAACATGTCCTTTTTATCACCTGCTAAAGCCATACACACGTCGATACCTACTTGACTGGTCCAACCAATCCCAAGGCTGATGGAAGCCCCTCCTCCATACATACGTCGATGCCTACTTGACTGGTCCAACCAATCCCAAGGCTAATGGAAGCCCCACCTCTATATGGACTAGCGTACGTCCAACGTACGTTTATCCTCCAAGGATAAGTAGATCACGTCCAATAGATCCAAGGTAACAAGCATCCCCAGATACCCCTGCTTCTAGTCCGCCTAAAACACTCGAATCCCACCCAAGTCTATCCATTATCTTGCTGCCCTCTCGAGTCCAACTCGAGCCAATTCATTTCCTTGCAACCTTCTTGAGTCCAACTCGAGTCAATCTATTACCCATAAACTCAGACCCAGTCTTGAGTATCCATTACTGACAAACTCTAATCCAGCGTGAGTCATCTCCCTATTCGTTGCATCTCCAAGATCAACGAACATCTATTTTCTTTTACGAGTTCAAGTCCAACTTGAGACGTCCTAATCCTTCGTTGCAACTTCCATGATCAACGAACACATCCTATTCCTTCAAAAAGAACATCAACATAGGGTCATAAACAATCCATTACTTTGCATCTTTATTCGAGTCCCACTCGAGTCATCTCATAACCCTGTTGAGTCTAACTCGCATCAGCCCATACCATTGAACAGTCTTATCATGTCACGGTTACACATCACTCCTCAAGTACGCCGAGATATCATTCAATGGAAATCACAACAACTACTTATATCTCACGCAAACCATCTTAGTCAAACTCGACATTCCCTAAGCACAAGCCCCAAAGGCCTAAACCAATATCAGACAATCACTCAAGGAACATCTCCTCTAAATTCAGACAATCTACGCGAGATGATACTAGCAAAACAACTAAGCAATCACAAGCAAACATACATCCATAACTCGATAAGACCACATTACAAAAAATCATGCAAAGACTAGTCGAACCACCTATCGGGTTCGTCATAACTAAAGGTCTATCAACTATCTCAGATTCCATTCCCAACTTATCTACCAGGTCACTAGATTGAAGGAATGGGATGCCTCGCTATCAACAAAACCAGAACAGAAACATAATAAATAGAAAGCATACCTCGAATAATGATGCCCTTTCCCTTCTGTGCCGTAGTTGGGGCATTCGACGAAGAAGGAATAACATTGATAGCATATGCTATCACAATCTGCTTCTCTTTAGGGGGTTGCGGGCAATTATCCTTGTGATGTCCCACTTGGCCGCAATTGAAGCACTTCCTTTCCCTAGGCTTTTTCTGACAATCTCTAACATAGTGGCCTTTCTTGCCACAACTAAAGCACTCTTTATCTTTCTTGTCCTTCTTTTTCTGACTACCCTTGGTCAAATCTTGTTTTCTCTTATTCTGAGACTCCTTCTTACCTCCACCGCTTGCTTGCGGCTTTGGTTCCTCTACAGACGCAATAACAACATCGGCCTTTGACTTAGGGTAAAGACTCTTCGATCCAAATGCTTTCCCCACTATAGACCCAAACGTCTCATCGATGTGGTTTATCAGCCTTTCCCCTAAGTAATCGTCTAAGCCGGTTATGAACTTCTCGTTCTTCTTCTCGGCAGTGTCGATAAGAGATAATCCATACTTTGATAAAGTATCGAACTCAGCAATATATTCCGAGACTGTCCTACCATTCTGCTTAAGCTCAAAAAATTTCCTAAATAATTTAGATTTGTGAGCAGCTGGAATGAAGTTTTCGTTGAAATGAGTCATAACTTGATTCCAAGTAACTTGATCTTCAGGAGTACCTGCTTTAATAGCATTCCACCAGTTCATAGCCCGTCCTTAAAGCTGACGCGATGCTAACTTTCTCTTCATGGCATCATCGACTCCCAAGTCTTCGAAGATGCGCTCACAACTATCCAACCAATCTTGAACATCCGTAGCCGACTCCATTCCGTGGAATGGCTTCCCGCCAAGACTAGTATCATCCTTGTTAAGCTTGGCGAAATTGGCCCTAGGCGCCAACACTACTGCACCACCACCGTTTGCAGCATTAGGAACTGCTCCCGGAGCATTCATAAGCATCTCTCGCATGAAGGTAGTAAGCATCATCCTCATATCAGGAGCATTCCCATTATTAGCTTCTCTACCAGTACCCCTAGTATATCGGCTCATCGTTCAATCTGTAAGGAGAAAACGATTAACCGTATCTTCAGTGGTGCCAGTGCAGTGCAACTTCATCCTTAAATATACTAATAGTATATATATAGCTTTTGAAAACCAAAATATCACAAATACATGCTCTCATATACATGTAATATCTCTCCCTGGTGTCTTTCCCTAGGTTAACTACGCAACCTAAAGCTCTGATACCAAATGTGACGACCCGCCCCGCACCAACCGAAATTTCCAATGAAAGTGCGCTGTCCCAATGCCCGAATAGCATAGGACGGTCGCCAAAGAAAGGAAAAGAAAGGAATTTGAACTAACAAAGAACCTGTAGAATGTCTCACAACATGGGATAAAATATAATAATGACATAACTTTGACATAAAACAAGTGAGACTGTGCATAAGCTGAAAACTAAACCATCATAGCACTGGAAAATCCAAAATACAGCTTATGTTCCACATCATCATTATTACAACTTTTAAAAACTGTCTCTAAAGAAAAATAAGAAAGGTATGCTACTAATGCCCAAAGTAGTGACCAGCAGCGACACAGGGAGAATATATGTATATATATATATATATCATACGTGGAAGCCTCCTGCTCGTCTCCGGTATAGCTACTCATGCATAATCACCTGACTTGTCTCTAGTCTGCCCGTTTAAGAGCACCCAGAGTAATAAGAAGAGACGTAAAAATCTAGGTCAGACAAAAGTTTGGTATGAGCGATAAGCAACAAAACAAAACAATAATAGGTATAATCCAATCATACCTTAACCTGTTCCTACAACCAAAGAGTTAGCACAACAAGATGTACATTACTCTAAGGTAATACTATCATAAAGTGTAAATGGGGGTGTGGGTCATGGTGATAGCAAACATCAAACATAGCAATCATCCTCACTTCTCTCACATAGTGCGTAAAGAACACAATATCCACCACCTGTCACCCAATCATTCGCTATGATCACTTTGCTCCATAGAGTCACAATGACCCCATTGCACTGATCCATAGCCACTAATCCGTCTCTAAGTGGTGAGCTAACGTTATGGATATCGATAACCCCTTTGCACTCGTCCCGCTGCAAAGTCCAATCGTGAAGTTAACTCGTCGGTTCCCATCTGGATCCTGAGAACAAACTTCCCATTTGGACTACCTTTGCATCTTGGGTTTTGGTCTCCTCCGGATTTGTAATAACCCGGAAATCTGGGCCAGTTTAAAATTTTTATTTCGGCAATTTTAGCGAATTTTGAATATTTAAAATGAATCATTTTAAATAATAACGACGAGAAATTTATTTTGAATATAATTCGAACGTATATATTCGTTTGAATCGACGATAGAATATAAATATTTATTTATTTATATAAAAGGAATTGAAAATGGCGTGGTAGTTCGATAATTCGATTTCAAACTTCAAATGAATGTACAGGATTCAAATTAAACCGGATTTTAGTGAAACCAAAAATAATAGAATCTAATGGAGAATATCTTTCCAACGAATCCGAAAAATTGAAATTTCATAGCGGGAATCAAAAGATATGTCCAGTTGAAAATTCTGAATAGTCGCTATAGAATTCAGGCCCTTATAAATGGGAATTTTGCAAACGACCTCGGATTTCGACGAAACCATTTTTGTTGGATCCGTGATGTCAAATTATTGCTAGATTCCAAGTTTCATAATTTTTCGAATCAATATGTGAGCGTGGCAAAGAAAACGCGTTTGACCAGTTTCAGTTGATTTTAATCGACTGGAAATTGGGCATTTTTCAAACTGTCTCGGAATTCGATGAAACTAGTTTTGTTAGGACCGTATCGTCAATATGAAGTTAGAAAATATTTTTCTGGAATTTTTAGTGTTTGTATGTGGCCCCAGTAAATTGAAATGCGCGTTCAAATTCAATATATAGAGTTATATGTTGATTTTGATGAAAAATGATCGAAACGATCGAATCAGCTTAGATACATATCCCATTGTGTTCGGAATGGGGGTAATTAGCTAGGGACGACAGGCGGTGGGCCTCGTTTAGAGGTCAAATGAAAAAGTACCTTTTCGAAATATAAATAAATAAATAAATTAAAATATCTCTCCTCTCCTTATATTGCCCCCCTGTTTTCCTCAAATCAGAAATCAAAACGAAAAAAAAAGAAAAAAAACCGAGGCTGCCCTAATCCACCCCCCCAATCGTCGATCGCTCCGCCACCGCACAAGCCGCGCCGCCGCTCCCCCTTCTTCTTCCTCCTGTCGCAACGCCCCCCCTCCTGTTGCCGACCGCACAACCCCCCCCCCCCTTTTCCTGCTGCCGACCGCGCACCCCCCCTTCAGCCTCCCCTCGCGTCGCCAACCCCCCCTCTCGCGCTAGGTCACTGTAAGTTTTCTTCTTTGTTTATTTATTTATATTTATTTAAAGTAGTTGGCTTGTGAAAGTAAAAATCAGTTTTTGTTTGAATATAATTTACATAGTAAAAATCAGTTTTTGTTTGAATATAATTTACATAGTAAAAATCAGTTTTTGTTTGAATATAATTTACATAGTAAAAATCAGTTTTATTTGAATATAATTGACATAGTAAAAATCAGTTTTTGTTTGAATATAATTTACATAGAAAAAATATAACTTTGTCATCTGAAAGGTTTGATTTCTAAAACAGGAAAAGTTATAATTTTTAGATTAAGAAAAAAAAGACTCGATCTTTGTTTTCAAGAAAGATTCGATTTTATGATATAGAAAATTTTGATTTTTATATATTGAATAGCAAAGTAAAAATTCGATTTTTATATATTGAATAGAGAAGTAAAAATTCGATTTTTATATATTGAATAGCGAAGTAAAATTTCGATTTTTATATATTGAATAGCGAAGTAAAAATTCAATTTTTATATATTGAATAGCGAAGTAAAAATTCAATTTTTATATATTGAATAGCGAAGTAAAAATTCGATTTTTATATATTGAATAGCAAAGTAAAAATTCGATTTTTATATATTGAATAGCAAAGTAAAAATTCGATTTTTATATATTGAATAGCGAAGTAAAATTTTGATTTTTATATATTGAATAGCGAAGTAAAAATTCGATTTTTACATATGTAGAAAATACGGGCAAAGGAAGTGACAAGAGGCAAGAACGGTGAAGACTTCTACATTTGAAGAGTCGAGATGTTTGGATTAGCTAGTTGGTGAGAACTTCGTTGGTGAGAACTTCTCAATTCAGGAATGGGGCCTTGGACCTCTTATTTGGGAAAATGACCTTTCGACAAAAGTTACAACCCTCTCGTTTGTTTGTCTTGGCGCTTGCTCGCTATTTGAATATTTTCGACTCTTCCAATTCACTTTTCAAGGCGGTGTTTTTCTATTTTTGCACTTGTGCATGTTGGTATTTACAGCATTTGGCGCTTGAACTAGTGTTGTTGGGGTCGCTATGCTTCGTCAGATTTTAAAGGAATAAGCGCTCGACTAATGGCCTGCAATATTAAATAATCTTTAAGAAAATTTTGATTTGACAAAGATTTTTGCAAGAAAGGAATTTATTCAGGTAGATATGTTATTAATCACAGAGCTAATTGTTCAGTACAACATTCGTAAAATATTACAGACTATTATATGAAGTTCGGATACAACATGAAGTAAAACATGAAGTAAAGCATGAAGTAAAGCACGAAATAAAGTTGTGGCGATGATGATCGCTTACTCCGAGCCATTGAAATTGGAGGACCACCATTGGTCATTAGTTTATGACTGGCCTTGCATTAACCAGTGCTGGAGTTTCATTGCCTGGACCGGATTGGGCATTTGATGTCTCTTGCCCCTGGGAGTTGCAAAAGGATTTGTAGCTTGTGGATTTTTCACATACAGCTATAGTTTGTTCTTCCTAATCAACTCCTCGATTAAGTTTTTCAAGTGTCGGCATTTATTAGTATCATGCCCAGCTTGATTGTGAAAGTGACAGAATTTTCCAGAATTCACAACTCTCTTAGAGATATTCAGCGATGGTGGTTCTGCATTATGTTCTGCATCTTTGGTAGAGAGGTAGATGTTTTCCAGAGTATTATTCAGAGGGTGTAAAGAAACGAGTTTTCTTGCCATCTCGATTATCTTTCCCGTCATTTCTTCCCTTTTGATTTTCAGGATTCTTCTGAATGTATTAAGTAGCAGCATTTTTGGGAGTTTCAAGAAGTGGGTTGACACGACCCGAACTTCCCCATGAAGGAAAACACGGATGGCGTTGAGAACAACACACATCGGAACGCAAACAGAAGAACATTTCATTGTTTATTACAACAATTACAGCAGGTTACAAGAATATACAGAGTATGAATAAATATTATACAACAAAGAATATCAGAGATTTAAATACAGTACTGCAGCGGAAAAATAATACAAAACACAACTGAAAGTAATACACGGATATAGAGCTTTCCGGGTATCATTCCAGCTGTAAACCAGGTTCCTATGAATATAAATCTGCAAAACCAAAACTACTAGCTGCCCGTGTAGAAAATAGGGGCATCCAGAGTTTAGGTTAAAACAATAAACTCCAGGTCAGTCATGTGACTAGTGTGAGAACTAAAATAGTTGTTTAAAACTTTACTTTAAAAGAGAGTAATTCAAGGGACCACGCCGTATAACACGGAACGGGTTTCCTCCCAAGAATACTAGTGCATAAAACAAAACTGCGCAATGCTCTTTGGAAAAATGAAGCTATTATAAGACCCAGGTCCCATCACACAATGCAACACAAGCCGGAGGATAGGGTTTTCCCTTATAATAGCCAAACATGCTTGGTACGTTTAAAACAAATCACTTGATACTATTATGAGTGTATAGTGTCAAAACAATTTCAATCATAAATATCAATCCTAGGCATCATGGGTACCATCTATCATGTCGCCATACTAGGCTCATCAAATAAAACCAAAATATCACGTAATGGAAATTGGATTCCAACATGAGTCGAGGCAAGGGGCAAGCTCCTCTCCTATTCGAGACACTCTAGCAAATGTCTCAGGACCCTACTATGATCCTTGGATCTTCAGGGCCGGTCCTCTCTTACTTTTGAGGAATGGCAATTCCTAAGCACACGTTTCCCGGTCCTAACAGACCTATATCCGAGGCGCCTCGCATTCCAAAACCACACAGGTGAAAAGTATATAAATGTCAGCCAGTTTAAGCACTGACACCACCACTAGCTAGAAAGAAACGTCGTGCTCTCCCTGCAGTCACTATCCCGTTTTTGACACATACCGAGGTGTGAGGCTCGCGAATTCACGTTATACACAAAGCTATGCCACACAGGCTGTGCTTTGATCATCAACCACAAGACTTTGCTTTTCAGCAAAAGCCTTGATCATTTTCCACTTAGGCATGCCACACTAGCAATTCATGCCATGCGACTAACGTCCATCGATATACAACCTCTGAGCTCGTACGTCTCAGAGAAGGGCGTTAAGACGGAGAAAAAATTCTCCGCCGCCATACAGATGTATATTTAATAGAGATCAATCAACACAGAATAAAATCCAATGTCAGACACACAGTCCATTTACAAGTTCGTTCTTGGTCTGAACGAAACTGGAGGCACTTTCCTCACATATCCATCGATCTCCAAGTACGTCTGGATGATCACCAACTGATTCTCTCATCTTGGGTGTACAGCCCAATCAAGATCATCAGTAATCACCCAAACGATGTGAAGACTTCCGGTCTTCAACCACCGTCTTCACCTTCGACTTGTCGTCGAATCGGTTATTCAGAATGGGTATGAACCCGGCCTTTCCGAATAACCCACGTATATAATAAACACGTGTTACACAAACACAACATACACCTCATTCCAATTCAGGATATTCTTCTATTCAAATTTTCACATTCTTAATGGAAAGGTTCCCTTTAATTTTATCAAAGATAAATTCTTCTAAATTTATTCTTTAATCTTCCTTTGGATATCATTTCAAACCATATTATGGTTTTCCAAACTAATCGGGATTAGCGAACCACACCGAAGTAATTATTTATTTATTTCCCAATTCCAACCTATTCATCCCATGGAGCAAAACTAGTAATACTCCATATCTAACACCACGGTGTTATCGGTAAAATTAATTACCATTTCACGTTCAAATCTAATTAAAGGTTTAACTATCGCCTTGGAGCAAAACTGGTGATACTCCATTATCGATCACTTTTCAGATTTGATAATTTAAATTATCAATTCACTTTCAATCTAATTAAAGATTCATTAAAACTCCACTTAGTTTTAATCTTCTCAAAAATCAATATCCTATCTTTAACTAGGTTAAAGAACCGATGTCACCTAAAACACGATTCACGACAAACCCTAAATCGCCTTCTATTGTTAATCGGGTTAAAGAACATGTGTTATTCAAAACACCGCTCACGATAAACCCAAAACCAATTTAAATTCAATTCCAATTAATATTATTTAATTGGTACACTTCATTAAATATAAATAGAAAGATTTAATCTTTCTCTCAACTGGGTTTAAGAACAGTGTCAATGAAGACACCATTCACGACAAACCCAAATCACATTTGATATTAAATACAAGGCTCTGGATAGAAAATATATCGGCTTATATTCAATATCAAATTCAACGACCAACAAATATCGTATTGGAAATAACGATATGAATATATCTTTCAAATTTCCACAACCATATCCGTATAATCACAAAATCCAACATCGAAATATTTCGAAGACAATTTCGATTCAAATCCATTCCAATTCTCGTATTGGAAATTCTGATTATTTTTAAAACCACTTTCAAATTCAATTTATTTATTTCTAAAATAAATTGATTTTAATTCTAGTTCAAAACTAGTTCATTTCGATAAAAATCTATTTTTATCTTTTCAAATATGGAGTTTTTCATCCCAGTTATTTTCAAATCATTTCTTATGATTTTACACTAATTTTTGACATTTTTAATAATTTTATCAAGGATCATACAGTCGATTTCCATCAACGGCCATCAAACTGTACTTACGGCGACCTTTTCCAAATTTGATTTGGACATAATTCCAAATCCAACCATAAGATTTAAAATTTCTAATATTCATTGGAAAGCTCTTTTCGACACGAACCCAATGTTTCCGGTTTTAGGAGAATCCGACGGTCGGATCTCCCATAATGTCAATTCGAAGTCAATGGTCGAAATCCACGAACTGCCGCGGCGCGTTCTATTCAGGCCATTATATATAATATAATATATATATATATATATTATATATTTCATCGATTTCCTTTTTAAAACATATTTTATAAATCGTTTTACATTCGTTTTCAAAACCATTTCAACTCTGTATTCAATTTCAAATCAAAATTGAATATTTCATATCATTACCATGTAAATGATAATATTTTCAAAATGTTATATTTTGAAATCACTACCTTTTCTATCATTATAAAAACAGATATAATCGATATAAATATTGTTCACGTCAAAATAGCGCAACTCTAATCAACACGGCTTTATATATTTCAATAAATTTGTTATTTTATTCAACAAATGAATATTTATTCTATTCAACACATGAATCCATATTTCTTTCAACACATGAGTATTCTCAACACATGAGCATCGTCAACACATGACTATTTTTGTTATGTAATATATTTTATAAAATTATGGTATCTATCCTTTGATTTTTAATCAGACTCCAACCGTAAAGTAGTTTCTAATCTTAAATATGATAAAGATGTAAATTTTATTGTTAAAATATTTTACTCAACACATGAATAGTTTCAATACATGAGTATTCACAACACATGAGCATCATCACCACATGACTATTTTTATATTCTAATATTCTTTATTTTCCCAATTGGAATGAGGCCCAATCAATTACCATATAATGTTAATTATATGGATTGCACCCAACACATGTATATAATGGGACTGACAAATAATCAACCATCATCCAAAGTGCACTACTCTGTATAAGCATAAAATATAGATATCTAACGCTTATAACAGCCTGTCAATCAATCGATCGACATACAACTAATTATTGGGATTAGTGTATGCCGTATTTTATCCCAATACCCGTGTGGGGTTTCAAATCAACAAACACAGATTTTTATTTATTCACATACCCGTTAAAAATTATATTTTTAATGATAAAATATTTTTAACTATATAAATATTTTATTTCATTTCACATCACACAATCAATTTTCACCACAACAAACAATCAAACATACAAGCCATCCATGGTCTGTGGACGACGGGTGTCGGGTGCTACTAAGCACCGTCTGCATCCTAGTATATAATTTAAACTAGAAAAGAAAATTTAAAGTGAGACGTTCTCACAGTGGGGTTCCACTCCGCCATTTCATTTTTGAGCTGTCTGAATTCCCTTTTGAATTCTATCCATTCCACCTCACTTCTTTTCACGGTGTTCATAGTAAAAATCATATTTTTTAATACGGCGTTCATTTCAAAAATCACGTTTTTATAATGGCACTTTATATATAAAAATTATATATTCTTACAAAGCTTCCTTTTATATAAAAATTATATTTTTACAACGCTACTTATATAAAAATCATATTTTTAATATCTATATTATATACTTCATTATAAAAATCGAATTTTCTTTGCTATGATATCATAAAAATCCTATTTTTATTCACAAAACAATGATATTTTTGTTTACAAAAATATTGCTATTTCTATTTTTGAATTATCACTTCATGTTGTTATTCACATGAGAAAAACCCTGTTTCATTAAATAAAAATATCGCCCTTTTCAAATTAAAAATGTCATCTTTCTACTTCGTATATAAAGATCAAATTTTTATATCATCGCTATAATATCACATTTTTAATAACGCTACATGTACATACAAATCATATTTCTATTTCCACTTCATATATATAAAAATCGAATTTTTGCCTTCACTTCATATATATAAAAATCCAATCTTTCCGTTTACAAACATCTGATCTTTTCGTTTAGAAAAAATATGATCTTTTCCCTTTCAAAAATCTGATCTTTTTACTTACAAAAATCCGATCTTTTTACTTACAAAAATCCGATCTTTTCACTTACAAAAATATGATCTTCTTACTATATAAAAATATGATCTTTCGCTAAAAATTATATTTCTTCATTCGCTAAAAATCATATTTCTTCATTCGCTAAAAATCATATTTCTAGCATATAAAAAAAATCATATTCTTTTATTTCTCTTTTTTTTCTTCATATATTTTAACTACAATATAAAAGAAAAGAAAAAACTGATTTTCTTAAATAATAATAATAATAATAATACGAATGGATAAAACTTACATCATTCAGTAGGAGGGGGGCTTTTTTCTTGGACTGCGAAGGGGGGGTCCACTGGTCTTCATGTCGGAGAGGAGAGAGGCTCGAGGTGGGCGAGGTGCAGGCGGCGGCGCAGTGGGTAGCACAGGGGGCTGAGGCGGGTCTCTAAGTCGCGGTGGGGCTTGGAAGGACTGGAGCGTGGGTCTTTGGGGGATGGCGCGGGTTTCAGAAAGGAGGATGGGGAAAGCAGTGGCGCGGATGGTGGGTGCGATGGGCGGCGGTGCTCCGCCTGGAAGCGGCGGCTTCCTCCCCCTTCGATCCCCTTTTTTTTTCTTATTCGATCTGAGGAGTTGAGAGAAGAGGGGTGAGGTAATATAGTTATATATATTTTTTATTTATTTAATTAATTTAATTTCAAAAAGGTACATTTTATTCTGACCTCGAAATGAGACCCACCGCCTGTCGTCCATAGCTAATTACCCCTATTCCGAACACAATGGGATATGTATCGTAAGCTGATTCGATTATTTCGATCAGTTTTCGTCAAAATCAAAATATAACTCTATATATTGAATTTGAACGTGCATTTCAATTTACTGGGGTCACGTACTAACTCGAAAAATTCAAAAAATATATTTTCTAGCTTCTTATAGACGATACGGTCCTAACAAAACTAATTTCATCAAATTCTGAGACCGTTTGAAAAATGACCATTTTTCAGTCGATTAAATTCCACTGAAACTGGTCAAACGCGTTTTCTTTTGCCACGCTCACATATTAATTCGAAAAATTACGAATTTTGGAATCTTGCAATAATTTGACATCACGGATCCAACAAAAGTGGTTTCATCGAAAACCGAGATCGTTTGCAAAATTTCCCTTTTTAAGGGCCTGAATTCTATAGCGACTATTCAGAATTTTCAACTGGGCATAACTTTTGATTCCCGCTATGAAATTTCAATTTTTTGGATTCGTTGGAAAGATATTCTCAATTAGATTCAAATATTTTTGGTTTCACTAAAATCTGGTTTATTTTGCAACTGGTATGTTCATTTGAACTTTGAAGTCGAATTATCGAACTACCGCGCCATTTTCAATTCCTTTTATAATTATAAATAAAATATTTATATTCTAACAACGACGTATATAAATATATACGTTCTAATTCTATTCAAAATAAATTCCTCGTCGTTATCATTTAAAATAATTCATTTTGAATAATCAAAATTCACTAAAATTGCCAAAATAAAAATTTTAAATTGGCTCGCATTTCCGGGTTATTACATGAGTTACCATCAATAATCTGAATAGTCATAAGATTATTGTCCACACATATATACTCCTCTTCTTTTTGTAGAATTTTTCAAGCATGTTTGGTTCTTTCATTTTAATCCATCTACCAAATTCGCTCTTCTCATCAATGGCAACGATTAGAGAAATTAAGATCATGCTAGGCTCGGGATTCCCCACTTCGGACAAAGCAGTGTTGAACCTCTTGAGGAAAGCTTTAACAGACACTCCCGGATTTTGCCTCATTGATGTCATAGAAATAACTTACTTAGCCTTAGTAGCTTGTAGTATGAACTGTTCCTTGAATTTCAGAGTCAAATCAGCAAATCGATCAACGGATTTAAGCAATAGCTTAGTGAATCATAGTGATGCCATGCCTTCTGGATAGAGAGGGAAGCATAGGCATTTGATCTCGTATTTCGCTTTGGCCACTTTCATATTTGTAAAGCAAGTGATTTAGATCAAAAGTTTCGTTGTACAGAGGCAGAGTAGGATGAGTGAACTTTTGAGGTAATTCGGCTTTGCGAATCCTCTTCGTGAATGGATTTTTGTTGGGGAGAAGTCCCATTCTCTTGTCCTTGTGAGCCATGTTATCATTCATGATTTGCTTTACCATATCCGCAAAGCCGAATTCTTCATTCTAGATTTCATCCTACTTCATTCAGGATTCTCCACCACGTATAAAGTTGTTAAAGTGGTATCGGTATTGACAGGGAGTATGTTAATACCGACTCCAGTCTCTTTAACAACCAAACGCTTGTTACATCCCGTGGTCGTTTTATAAATTCATATTTAAAATAATTTTAGAAATTTATGTATACTAAGTTAAAATTAATTAAATAAATATTTGTTAAATTACTTAAAGTCTTATTACTTTATTATATTCAAAATCCCTGGAAAAAATAAATTACTTTAAGACAAAACTCTAGATTTGAATGAAACTTGTAACACCCCACGTCCATTAATGTCACTCGCAAAGGGAATGCATTAACTTCTATGGAGGTTTTAGGTGAATATAGAACAGTAAAATTTCAACAAGACAGATATAAAATAGTACTTGGAAATTTAAAAACTTTATTTCAATTGCAGCAGAAGTCAAAACATGTTTGATTACATCATAACACCATAATCAAAGTCAAGTACAATATCTATCTTGATAAAACAAGTACATAATCCCATTACATAAATAGCCATTAAAAAGAAAGATAACAAGCTGGACTTTACTTCAGCAGTCCAAGCTTTCCAAGAGATAAGCAATCCAATCAGACTCCACTGGAACTTGGCCCAACCTGAGGACCTGAAGGGAGAAAAAGATGAAAAAGAGGGGGGGGGGGGTCAGACATAAAGTCTGGCGAGTATGATAATTCTACAATACTATTATCAAAATAACTGGACTAAGGCATAAGCTGGAAAACAAGGAAATGTCTATGAAAGAGCAGATTAAGGACATAGACAATCGCTAAAGGAAACGTTATAGGCGCTCCTAAATACTAAAGGATAAACACTATACTGCACCACACCAGTCACCCTAAAGATTGATTCCACCTAGCTTCACTTAGAAACTTTCTTAATGGCTTTACGTACTCCTAGCTGACTACATAGGTGCCGCCTGCCCCTATCTCCACTAGGTGTACCCCACTTTCCATTTTTCGATCAGCACCCTACTCGTAGATACCCGTGCTGGCCCCATAGTGGGGTGTATCATTCCCCTAAAGTGGCAACCCGATATAACGGAGATGCACGGCTTATACCTACACGATGCAACAACGTCTTACCTACCAGCCCAGGTCCACACACGCATATGAAACCCGTTGGACTTGCGTTGCCACCGCTCCCTGTTTTGGCCTCTTATAGTCAAACCCAGTATGCGTGTCCCGTCCTCGACTTGGGTCGAGCCCACAAAGATACGTTTTGGGATACTGGTTGAAATGGGCCCCCATTATTTCCCACAAGCATTCCACCTAAGCTTGTCCCATTAGTCCATCCACTTAACCCACTTAGTCATGTTCATTTACATGTGTATTTGGTTAAGTCTAATCGTATTTCAAATGTCTCTAAAGGCAACCACTAGATTCCTCATGCCACCCAAGGCACCTACTTAACCCCCATGTCCCACCTTACATGATTATCTGGCTAAGTATTTCTTAATTCATTAAGGCCATAACCTCATAAAGACCTCTCACATTAGACTGGCATTTATGGCAGCTGGATTTGCCGGGCGGGTCCGGGCAGTCTTACACCATAAAAGAGTCTAACCTCGTGTCTTTACGACTGTTATGCTTTAGTTTGGGCCTAGGACCTCTCACATTGGGCCGACATTTGTGACTACTGGATTTGCCGGGCGGGTCCGGGCAGGTTTACGTCACAAACGGGTCCAACCTCGTGTCCTAAGCATTAATTATTATTAATAATCCACTTTCCCCAATTTTAATAATTCCCTACTTGAATTATTAATTAATTCCAAATTTAACAATGTCCATAATTGACTCAATTATGGACATCCATTTAAGGCATGCAAAATCATATCAATTGCACCCCAATTTATTAATTTCCTAATATTACCCCTACCCCACGTTTGAACGTTTATTCGCAAAATGTAAGCTAGACCCGATTAGTCTAACTCATAGCATAAAAGAAAATATTCACAACACCAACATATATATGTGACTAAATAAATCATAACAAGGGGTAAAACTTGCATACATTACAACTTGCATAAGGTTATACATGTCATGGATCTAAGGGTGTCAACTTATTCATAATTCACATAATATGATTTTGATAAAATTTCATAAACTTGTATAGGACATGTGTGAATCAACATCATTAACAATATGGTTTTATATGGGTACACCTAACTCAATAGGCAAATTCCCAAAAATCAAAATTCATTTAATCATAGATTCATGTATATGGGTACACCTAACTTAATAGGCAAATTCCCATATTCAAGATCCAATTAATTTGTAGATTCATGTATATGGGTACACCTAACCCAATAGGCAAATTCCCATAATCAAGATCTATTATAAAAAAAACATAAACTTTAAACATGATCCAATTCGCATAAATACTAACATCATGATTTTACAACTTGTATGATTCAACACAACTTAACATGACATCATTATCATATAACATAAGTATTTCAACATATGTGATAATATGAGATATACAACATATATAAGATTTACAACATAGCATATCATAATTTGCAACATAGCATGATATGATTTACAACATAGCATAGCATGATTAATCACATATGACATAGCATAGGATTATTTACAACATAATCACTACAACATAACAACATATATATGATAACATAATAGCATAACAAGAGATCCACAACATAATTTACAAATACATAGCAATTCATATCACTTTCTTGTGATCCATTCATAACTTAATCAAATTATTTTATAATAATATTATGAGATTCATCATACTCACAATTTTAAAGAAGAGAAATAGAAAGAGAGAGAGCTTTTGATTTGATTTGAGTAGATTTAGTTTGTAGATTAGGCCTTCTTCTTCTTTAGTTTGTGACGGCTATGCTGAACTCCATGGCAACGGCATGTCGGTAGCTCTCCAATTTTTCAAGTGATTTAGGGTTAGAGTCTACCCACTTATTTATAGATGTTAGGATTCATTTAGGCCATTAGATTTAACCTAGAAATAACCGCAGCCATGCAGACCAGATGGGGTTTAACTTATTGACTCAGCAATGAGTCAGAAGTGACTCAGCAAACACTCAGCAAATTAATAAACTTCTATTCATGTTTACATTAAATGCCCATATATATATATATATATATATATATATATATATATATACACACGCACCTATTCATGAATTCAAATTAATCCATAATTAACTTATGACCATTTCTACACATTAATTTTCCAATTAATGTCTTAATTCCATTTTCGCCTTTTAAGGCAATTCACATATCTCAAATTTGTTATATGCCTTTTTAAGGCTATTTCGTGCAAATTCTCAATATTAATTCTTTTAATTTGTGAATATTAGTATTAACAGAAATACGGGGTGTTACAAAACTAGTATTTGATAACTTCTTAAGTACATATACATATTTTAACCTTTATTAAATTTATTCAAAGTAGAATGAAATATTAAATCCAAAATAATTTATAAGTTAAAATATTTTATAACCTTTACAAAACATTAAAAATAGACCAACGGTGCCTGCATAATATTTTCTGCCTAGGTCAAGTAGTATGGATGTATATCATTTCAATCCATCAAGTTTCGAATCCCGGGTGTGTATAATTTCAATGCGCATCCCAAATCAATTCAGTTTTTTGTTCCTAAATCTATACAATGATTTGGGTACCTATCATTTCAACCCATAATGATTTTCTAAGCTACAGGGAACTTGCAGTGCGAATTTCAACAATTAAATAAGCATATAAAACAGCATCAATCTTCAAGTCAACATGGTATCATTTCATGTCATGTGTGGTGTCGGTGTGTTATACTTGCATATAGAGTGCTAACATTTCAATAACATTTCAAATATAGTTATTTCACTTCCAAGAAAGATATTAGTTAGGTGCGAGTTGAACTCACCTTCTGTGGCACAGAAATAGGGATGATAATTGGGAAGCGCAAAATCGAAACAATAACGAAACTTCAGCGAACTGAACAAACAAATTACGGTCAAGACACATAAAAACTGAGTAGCGTTTGATTTCAAAAACAATTAATATTTTTTTTTTAAACTTTTCCTAACCACATATTGTATAAAATTTCAAACATTTTGTATGCACTACCTCATGCAAACTTAGACACAACTTACTTTTCCTTTTTGTATACACATAATTCACAGGGCATGAAATAATAAATTGAATTTGTCCCATGTGAATCAACGTATGAAACATTTTATAAACCAACAAAACCTCTTATCCTTATATATAAATATATATCCAAGTCTATGTTTGCATGCTTCCAGGTTTCCAACTTATATTAACAAATCCATTGTTTCATATATATCCAGCAAGTATAGCACGTACAAGCTATTGCTTCCCATACATAAATATATATTATTATATACGTGTTTGGCCATGTATTCATGCATGGAAGTAGAACGCCATGCTACAACAAAAACAATTTTATTATTGAAGAAAACGCATGGCAAGGTGGCACAAAAGAAAAGAATTTTTTTCATAAAGTTTAACAATGTCAGAAGTTTTAAAGAATTCAACCCCAACATATAGTTTTGGCAGAACGTGCCCTTCTTTTCATTTTACTTTCGGTTGTTAAAACTTTTTTTTATAAAACAATACAGTTTTAAACAAAACGAGGAAGGTGGTTTTGTCGAGGTCAAGGCTCGGTGTTGGGTTTGTTCAGAGGGGTGTTGGCTTCGGTCAGAGGTGTAGCAATTAGGGTGGAGATGAGCATGGCTTCAGGCAATGGCGTAGCTTTGAAGGAGGCGGAGCTTTAGAATGCAGGGGAGATGGGTTTGGTAAGCTTCATTCATGGTTTCATAAACAAAACAAAAAGAAGAAAGTGAAAAAAATCAACAATATGGTATGGGTAAATGGAAATGACGCTAACAGTATATAATTTGCATGGCAAAAGTAGATATGACTTCTGTAAATCAGTCTTGCTTGGAATCAATGTAAGTAGGATGGGATTTCGTTTGGAATTTGTTCACGATTTTTCAAATCTTAAATTTCAACGCAACTAAAAAATAAAATTAAAACAAAAGGATTGAAGAGAAATAATATTTGTAAATCGGTGTATTACCTGAAGAAGTAGATTTGCAAACAAGAATTTAGATAGAGAAGAGGAGTTTGGAGAAAGAGAATGAATAGTCCTTTTTTCATTAAAAGAGAGTAAATAATATATAAAGAGGAACCACCGTGTAAATACTCTCTTAAGGCTTCTCAAATTTATCCACTTTCTAAAGTCAATCAATTACCGAATTAATGGGCTGATATCATTAGCTTTCCAAAGAAGCTAATTTTTATTAGGAATTGAATAATTAATTTTAAATGTTATAAATGTTGTCCCTTTACTGTCAAATCAAATTATGCGAACATCAATGGATTTTAATGAACTGAAAACGTACATAAATTTATAATTTAAATATGCGTTTGGAAAATAAAGTTTCCCAAAAATCCAAACATTCATTTTTGGCTATAATAATTCTATATTTGACAAACCTGAAAACCGTAATTTCCGCATATTACCAATTTCAAAATATTATCATAACGTATCATATTTTAATATTAAATAATTTTATTTAATATCTATAATTCAATTCACCAATTTTTTTTAATATCGTGTGAAATTATGGGATGTTACAATTCACTTTGAATTTGAATGCCACATCGTCAAACCCATCAAATCATTAGTTGATCTTCCCAAAAATATTACGGGTATAAAAAGCTAAGAGAAAACGAATTTCTCCACCGCTAGACGTAATACCTTGAAAAGATCGTCTTATGTGATCCGTTAGGCATACTCTATCATACATTCATCCATACAAATTATCCTGGGTCTGGACAATCCGAAGGCACTATTCCATTAATCCATCTTAGGAAATTTCTACCTAGGATTAAAAGAACAGCCCTTGCATTTTACTCCGTCCTCAATTATTTTCAGCATACATATAATTCGCAACGCGTATGCCTATACGAAGTGGTTTTCGGATAATAAATCCAACTGATCTCTCCGTATTGACAACGATGGTCAAAAATCTTTGATAGCCCGTGATTTAACTATCAAAGAAAGACAAAACATTCATCAAACAATCACTGGCCCTTTTCAATATTTTGTTAATTTAACCAGTTCCCAGATTCCTTTGATATTCTATATATGTTGATATATTGATTTCTAGTTATCAAAATTTCTTAAAAATATTCTAACTCCTTAAATTTTCGGAAACTTTCCCCCGCACCTCTTTTGTACGGCTCAGTTGGTACAACTACAAAACGCCTCTCTAGGACCTTTCCATTTAAAAAGAAAATCAAAAAGTCAAGCGGCTTGCCCAATAGGCTTATAAAACATCGTATTGAAATTTAAACATATACCTTTTTGTCGGGCACTCAAAATATAATCTTCAAACTCTTGTCCTATTCTTATCACATACATGTCTACCATTTACTCATCCAACTCCAATTCAATTCAACTTTAATATTTTAGTTACATTCAATTTACCACTTTATTTCCAATTTACCCTTTTTACTTAATCCGCTTTGAGTTCGGACACCTCATGTTCAAATATACTTTTATTTGCTTATATATATGAGTCAAATTCAATCTCCATGTCAAATTCCAAAATTTATTTCAAGTTCCATACTCGGATTCCCAAATTTAATTAACAAATTCAAATCACTTTAAAAAAATTAAATTCGGGCCAAAAACTCTATTAACTAATTTCAAAGAAATTAGTTAACTTCATTCGATTATTAAAAAATTGATTTTTGTTTCAAAAATCATTTCATCTACTCAACTTGAGTTCATATTAAATTATTAACTCAAATCTGGATTTTTACTATTGGAAATTCGGATTTTTATTCATTCAAAATCCCTTTATTTTATTTAATAAACCGTTATGGTTTGAAACAATTATGGCGTTGTTTATCTTAAAATTTGATTTTGACATAACTCAAAATCTATAAGACAAAATCCTGTTTTTTTTTTCTCTTCTATATGGAAACTATCATTGAATAGGTCTAGGCGTTCCTTGTTTCATCGAATTCCAACTTATATTGAGTTTTATATGCTCGATTGAAGCTCGAAATGCCAAATTACGAACTACCACGCTGCGGCGAGTTCGATTTAATTAAATCTAAATATAAACTTTCAACTTTGTTATTTAAATAAATTTCAACTCCAATCTTCCATATTTTAATATAAATCAAACCAGTTTCCCAAATCTAACTAGTTGTTCAAAAGCGTTGATTATTTCTTTCAAAATTTCATAACTCATTTAGAAATTATTCACAATTCAATTTCTATATTAATTCCAACTTTCTTGGACATAAATTATTTTATAAGTATTCGATATAATCGAGTACAAATATTAAATTCTCTTTATGGAAATAACCCACTATTTCAGCATCCTTTACCATTACAAACTAATGCCGTCCCTTAATAATAGTGAAGTCGTTCAAGTTGGGGTATTTGATTTACCTCTCAGACCTTAACCAACAACGTTCTTATCTTGAGATAGATAAAAACTTGTAATACAAAAATCGATTTAAATCTCACCTTTTATTTCATTAAAAATATGGTTTTATAAACCATACTTACTTTGGAAAAAATCTATTTCCAAATTATCTAATGAAAATTATTTCATCATTTTTATAAACATTGTTTATAAAGTAACTTCCTTATTTTGCATATTAAAACAAACTTCCCATTTAATAAACCCATTTGAAACTCGATTCTCATTTTATTATATTATTATAACTTATATATTTAATCTACTTTCATATTAAATTTCAAATTCTAGTTTTTATTAATATAATTTCAATATCCTTTCTGAAAATGATGTATTTTTATAAATTTGTCATAGTTGAATCCTAATCAAAAATCCGTATGGATTTTTTCCAATTTTATTTATATTCCGAACATTGGAAATGACTTTATTGCTTCCTTTGAAATGGTTCCCAATTCCCCTTTTTAATTCATATTCGAATTTAGATAATCCAATTATTCCATGACAATTAGTCACTTCCATTTATAAACATCGTTTATAAATTTCAACTACTTGTTTCAAATATTGAAACATGTTTCTATTTCAAATTTTGTTTCTGCTTTCAGAAAATAATTTTCGTTTTTAAATTAGCACTTGAGTTTCCATTTCTAAATTATCCAATGATAATTTTTCTATTCAACTATAAACATTGTTTATAAATTCAACTTCTTGTTTTTATTTCTAAAAACAAGTTAATATTTTTCTAGCCAATACTGAAATTCAATTGCTATTTTGAAAAAATAATTTTTCATTTTTAAATCTAAAAATCCCTTTCTAAGATATTTTTAAATATTAATATCTAGGGAAGTGATATTCAAACATCTAAATATACAAACCATCAATCCAATTCAACACGTCACACACATATGAATATGTAAACAATAATAAATAAATTTGAGGAATCCAGTTGGATTCCTCCAACCTGTTTTCCCTGCATCCACATATGTTAGCCAACATAAATAATACCAATCCTGCTTCAAGGCAGGACATCGCGGTATGAAGGTCATCCACTATAATATATTGAGGGAAGCATAGGCTCATCCGCTAATGATACTGCGGGCATCTGTACTATGGGAAATCTCTAATATATAAAATAATAGCCACAACCACCAAGACTAATATAACTAATATATAATGACCATAATTTATCAATAATGTAACAACCCCGATTTTTGGGGCCAATTTAAAAATTTATTTTAAGTAATTTTAATGAGTTTTGATATTTAAAATAATCTATTTTAAATAATAATGATCACAAATTTGATTTAAATCGAAGTTAGAATGAATAATTTAATTTTGATTATAAAAAGAGTTAGAAATAGCGCGATAGTTTGAAAAGTCAAACTTGAACTTTGACGGACCGTACAGAACGCAAAATTTAACGGATTTTAGTGAAACCAAAAAATATTAGAATCTATTTAAAAATATGTTTCCAACGAATCCGAAAAATCAAGATTTCATAGCGGAAATCAAAAGTTATGCCCAAATTAAAATTTAGAAAGGTCGCTATGAAATTTATAAAGGTCAAAATGCTACTTTTCACATACGAAGGAATTTCGACTCGAAACCACTTCCATTGAGTTCAGAATGATGTTTCTACATTGAAAAACAGTAAACACTTATATATTTTGAGTTTCGGAAATTATTTGTTTAAAAATGTATTTTTTAGTATTAAATATATTGGCCTTAAAAATAGTCATTTTTCAAACGACCTCTGTTTTCGACGAAACCACTTTTGTTGAAACCGGAATGTCGAATTATTGCTAGGTTTCAATTTTCAGAATTTTTCGAATTAATATGTGAGCGCGGCAAAAGAAAATGTGTTTTGACTATTTCAATTAAATTTAAATGCCTTAAAAATAGCCATTTTTCAAACAGTCTCAGAATTCGACAAAAATAATTTTGTTAGATTCGTACCGTCATAAGAAAGCTAAAAATATTTTTTTAGAATTTTCTGAGGTCATATGTGGCCCCGGCATATTTATATGTACGGTCAATATTTAATTAATTAATTTTAATGCAATTTTAAATAAAAATCGTACAGATTTCGGAATTGGTCCATGAGACCTATCCCATTGCGTTCAGAAGGCGTCAAAACCTTAAGAACGACAATGAGCAGGCCTAATTCTGAAATCGGAGCTAATCGGGCCTTTATTGGGTAATTAATTAATTAATTAATTAATTAACCCAAATATTATATTATATAAAGGAGCTACAGTGTCTTCTTCCTCCCGTTCATTTCAGCCGCAACAAACCCATAGAGCTTCAAAACTTTAAACTCCGATTTCTCCTTCAATTCTCGACGGAATCCTTCGCCGTTTGTCACGTTTCGAAGAGATTCCCGAGCTCTTCAAATACATACCGAACCCAACCCTCCTCGTTGCCTGAAATCGCCGCCCCGACCACCCGAACCGCCGCCGCCACGCACTGAACTGCGCCACCCACGTGCGTGCGCACACCCCGACTTCCCGGCGACGAAAGCCCTCTCCTAGCTCTCCAATCTCCCGCAAACCGTTTGCAAAACCATCGACTACAGCTCCCGAAATCCGAATTCGAAGTTTTGAACATTTCTGAAGCTTAACGTATGAATTTCATTTTAGAAATTGCCACACTTTTAAGCGTTACAGTGCCAGTTGTTAAAAGTTGATTTTTAATTATTCATATGAACTTGAATTCGAAATCTTTCAGATCCGAAATCGTTTTGAATTCAAACACAAGATCTGATCAAAGTTGACAATTCATTTCAGATCCGGCCTAGGTGAGAATTTATTTTTAATTTAATTTAATTTATTTAATTATTAATTCTTAGTTATTAAAAATATTTATTGATAGATCTGCTATGTCGTGATATTTTAAATATGGATCTGAATTGTTTATACCGTATGATGTTAGATCTGCAAATCTAAATATTAGATCTAAATTTATTGATTAATTAGAATTAATTATTTGTTAATTTTATTGAATCATAGCTCGTTGATTTGTCATATGCCAATATAAACATCACCCTGTATATTACCTTGATGCGAATTGTTAGATTTAGTCATGTTGGTTTATTTGAATGTTGTTGTTGATTGGATGTGACATGAAATACGATGTGGTAAATGGTAAAGGCTTAATCTTTACATTGTAAATAGAAAGACTAACTTTTTTTTATGTTGAATTTTTGATTGAAATTATTAAAGGCTGAATTTTCAATTTAAATATTAAGGATGTAAATTTTCATGAAAATATTAAAAGATGAATTTTTTCATGTAAATATTAAAAGGATGGAAAATTTACATTGTAATTTAAGAATAAATTTTACATTGTAAATGAAAGATGAAATTTTTATATTAAAAATCAAAAGATATGTTTCATTGTAGATAATAAAAGATATGATTTTTCATTGTCTATGAAAAGAATGAATTTTTCAATGAATCATAAAAAGATAGATTTTTCATTAAATTATTAAGTAGGATTTACTTTGAATATAAAAGTAGGACTTATAATGTAAAATTGAACGTTGAAATTAAGATGACTTTTTTTTATATGTTATTTTAATGTATAATTGAACGATGAATTAAAGATGACATTTTTATATGTTATTTTAATGTGAAATTGAACGATGAATTAAAGATGACATTTTTATATGTTATTTTAATGTAAAATGGAACGATGAATTAAAGATTACATTTTTATATGTTATTTTAATGTAAAGTTGAACGATGAATTAAAGATGACATTTTTATATGTTATTTTAATGTGAAATTGAACGATGAATTAAAGATGACATTTTTTATATGTTGTTTGAATGTAAAATTGAACGATGAATTAAAGGTGACATTTTTATATGTTGTTTTAATGAAAATTAGAGCGATAAGGTATAAATGACATTTTTAGATGTGATTATAATGAGGGATTTCACCATATGTAAGGTTTACATTTTTATTAATGTGAATGTATAGGAATTTCAACATATGTAAAGTGAACGATATTGTATGTTAAAAATTACATTTTTCTTTGTAATTAAAAGGTGAATTTCATCTTATGTTAAAATTTACATTTTTATATGTAAATTATATAGGAATGTACACCGTATTGTAAAAATTACATTTTCTTTGTAATTAACATGTGAATTCCACCGTATGGCAAAATTTACATTTTTATATGTAAATTATGAAGTGAATTTATGTCGTATATTAAAAATTACATTTTTCTTTGTAATTAACATATGGATTCCATCGTATGTTAAAATTTACATTTTTATATGTAAATTATATAGGAAATTATACTGTATTTTAAAAATTACATTTTTCTTTGTAATTAACAAGTGGATTTCATCGTATGTTAAAATCTAAATTTTTATATGTACATTATATAGGGAATTACATCGTAGGACAAAATTTACATTTTTATATGTAATTAAAACATGAATTTACATTGTGTGTTAAATATTACATTTTTTATATCTAATGTCTATAGGAAAGTATACCGTATGACAAAACTACATTTTTCTATGCAATTAAAAGATGCAATTTCATTGTATGATAGAATTTGCATTTTTATTATATATATATATATATATGTAACATAAAATGAGAATGAACATTAGAAATAAAATTGATTTATTTCATATGTAATTTAGATGTAGTGTTTGCATTGTAATTAAAAATTATATTTTTTTACAATGTAAATTAGATGTAGTGTATGCATTGTAATTAAAAAGGATATTTTTTACAATGTGAATTAGATGTAGTGTTTGCATTGTAATTAAAAATAGTATTTTTACAATGTAAATTAGATGTAGTGTTTGCATTGTAATTAAAAATAGTATTTTTACAATGTGAATTAGATGTAGTGTTTGCATTGTAATTAAAAATAGTATTTTTACAATGTGAATTAGATGTAGTGTTTGCATTGTAATTAAAAATAGTATTTTTACAATGTAAATTAGAAGTAGTGTTTGCATTGTAATTAAAAATTGTATTTTTACAATGTGAATTAGATGTAGTGTTTGCATTGTAATTAAAAATAATATTTTTACAATGTGAATTAGATGTAGTGTTTGCATTGTAATTAAAAAGGATATTTTTTACAATGTAAATTAGATGTAGTGTTTGTATTGTAATTAAAAATAATATTTTTACAATGTGAATTAGATGTAGTGTTTGCATTGTAATTAAAAATCGTATTTTTACAATGTAAATTAGACATTGTGTTGCATTGTAATTAAAAATCATGTTTTTACAATGTGAATTAAGAGTAGAGTTTGCATTGTCATTAGAAGTTATATTTTTAATATGTAATTTAAAGGTTAGGATCTTAAGTGTATCAAAATTTACATTTTCCATGTAAGGAAAGAATGAATTTAGGATGCGGTAATATTATCTTCATTTTCAAATGAATTAAAATTTAGTAAGTATCGGTAATTGTGTAGAGCGTTGTTTTAATCAAACGACGTTATTACGATTTAATGATTATATATATATAATTAAAATTAAACGAATAGGGCGTGGTAGTTCGCGTTTTGAAATTGTACTTTTAAACGACTATACAAGAAGATCCGACCGTCGGAATTTCTTGGAACTGAAACCGTTGGGACCGTCTTGGAAAAATCTTTCCAACGATACATACTACGTTAAGACCCAACGGTTAGATTCTGAGAAATGTAAAAATCAAAATTTGTTGAATGCAGCGCCATCGTCATCATGGACTTAAGGCGTCGTTATATAAAAATTTAATTATTTTAAATAACTAAAATAGGAATGAATCGTAAATAAAAATAATTATTAATGTGTAAGAAGGATTTTCAATATATATATATATATATATATATATATATATATATACGAGGATTATTTGGAAAGTCCGAGTTTATCTCATTCCAAATAATTAAACGACGTTTAAAAATCCAAGATTGGAAGACGGCGATTGAAGACCGTCAAATCTCCACATCGAATGGACGATGATGACTGTTGCCTTAGAATGGCTCGCTACCATGATAAGGTAATAGTAGGAGTTGCTCGGACGTAGTGTTGATTTGTACGGGTTTGGCTTTCGCTCAGACCCAGAGCATAAGCTTATAAATGGATTGTGTGTCTGACATCGTACTCCATTATATATCATGTTATTAATCTTCGGTCGAATGTATGGATGTTTGGTGGTGGAGAATTTATTCTCTTGCTTAACACTCGTTCACATATTTCGGCAAAGGTTTGGTAGTACGGTATGGGGTGATGATGTGGCATGCTAAGATGCATATGATCAAGGTTTTGTTGAAAAGCAGGCCTTGTGGGATGATCAAGGCATAGCCTGTTTAGGCACAGCTTTGTGTATAGCGTGACTTCGCGAGCCTCACACACCGACGGAGTCTAAAACGGGAGAAGGGAACGCAGGGAGAGCAGCACGTTTCTTTCTAGCTAGAAGTGGTGTTTGGGTTTTAACACGGCCCGGCATTTTACTTATGTGGATGATGGAATGAGGCGCCTCGGATGATAGGTCCTATAAGACTAGGAAATGTGGGTTCAGGAATAACTAATCTGCAACTCGTGCGGCGGACCGGCCCTGCAGCTTTCCAAGGGTTCACTGCGGGGGATCCTGAGACATTAGCTAGAGTGTCTCGAATCGGTAGGAGCTCCTCCCTAACCTTGACTCATGATGGAAACCCAATTTCCAATACGACCCCATTCGGATTTGATTGTATTACTAGTATGAAGGCATAGTATATGGTAGCTATGTTTCCTAGGATTGATACATTTACTTTGAAATGTTTTGATATATACTAATAATAATATTAAACTCGTATTTGCCGTATTTAGCATGTTTAATCACTATAAGGTAAAACCCTATCCTCTGGTGTGTGTTGCAATGTGTGATGGGACCTGGGTCTTATGGTGATTCCATTTTTCTAAAAAGCATAGCGTTGTTGTACGATTTACTTATCATTTATTCTGACACTTTTATGCACGGCAATCCATTAGAGCAAAACCGTTCCACGTTAGCGGCGTGGTCTTTGGATTTGTCCTATTAATAGTGATTAATTAGTTAAGAATTCTCACACCAGTCCCACGACTGACCCGTTGTTTGTTTCCACCTTTTTGCAAACTCGGGTGCCCTCTTTCCACACGGGCAGTCGAGCAGTTGTCTACAGGTTTATCTCTTTAGCAGGATCTTGGATTGAAGCTTAAAGCTGTGTCCAGAACATTGGAAGTTTTCCGCTGCCTTAGTTATTTTATTTCCGCTGCAATGTATTGTAATATTGTAATTTACCTTCCGCTGTATTATTAGTCAATATACTCTGATATTCTGTGCTCTGATGTAACATTTATTATTGATGTTATAAAAGTCTGCTGTTGTTATTCTGATGTATTGTATTCCCAAAGTTAACGTAGGCGGGATTTGAAACGGTTTTGGTCGATTTTGCGATCGATTAAGGCCAGGCAAAATCCGACTCGTTACAGTTGGTATCAGGGCTTTGGTTAGCTCAAATCTTTGGGGTACAACTCATTAGAACTGAACAAAAGGCTCATTAGGGATTGGATTAGTAATACCCAATAAGAATTCTCATTAGAGATAGGATCAACAGTATCCTAGAATGAGAAAACTCTCTAGAGATGGGATTAGTAATGCCCTAGAATGAGTTGAGAGTAGCAAGCCTATGATATATGTATTTTCAATTAATTATAATCTATTTTGGAAAATATGATTTTGAATATATAAAAAGTTATATATTTGAAAGTTAATCAACTAATAAAATTATTTAAACCTATGGAGAAAATAGATGTAAATTAGTTAGTTAATTAATCAACTTTTAGCTTCGTTCCTTTTCGAGGACAAAAAGTTTTTAAGTGGGGGAGACTGTAACAACCCTGATTTTTGGGGCCAATTTAAAAATTTATTTTAAGTAATTTTAATGAGTTTTGATATTTAAAATAATCTATTTTAAATAATAATGATCACAAATTTCATTTAAATCAAAGTTAGAATGAATAATTTAATTTTGATTATAAAAAGAGTTAGAAATAGCGCGATAGTTTGAAAAGTCAAACTTGAACTTTGACTGACCGTACAGGACGCAAAATTTAATGGATTTTAGTGAAACCAAAAATATTAGAATCTATTTAAAAATATCTTTCCAACGAATCCAAAAAATCAAAATTTCATAGCGGAAATCAAAAGTTATGCCCAAATTAAAATTTAGAAAGGTCGCTATGAAATTTATAAAGGTCAAAATGCTACTTTTCACATACGAAGGAATTTCGACTCGAAACCACTTCCTTTGAGTTCGGAATGATGTTTCCACATTGAAAAACAGTAAACACTTATATATTTTGAGTTTCGGAAATTATTTGTTTAAAAATGTATTTTTTAGTATTAAATATATATTGGTCTTAAAAATAGTCATTTTTCAAATGACCTCTGTTTCGACGAAACCAGTTTTGTTGGAACCGGAATGTAAAATTATTGGTAGGTTTCAATTTTTCGAATTAATATGTGAGCGCGGCAAAAGAAAATGTGTTTTGACTATTTTAGTTAAATTTAAACGCCTTAAAAATAGCCATTTTTCAAACAGTCTCAGAATTCAACGAAAATAATTTTGTTGCATTCGTATCGTCATAAGAAAGTTAAAAATATGTTTTTATAATTTTCTGAGGTCATATGTGGCCCCGGCATATTTATATGTACGGTCAATATTTAATTAATTAATTTTAATGCAATTTTAAATAAAAATCGTACAGATTTCGGAATTGGGTCATGAGACCTGTCCCATTGCGTTCAGAAGGCGTCAAAACCTTAAGAACGACAGTGAGCAGGCCTAATTCTAAAATGGGTAATTAAATAATTAATTAATTAATTAACCCTAATATTATATTATATAAAGGAGCTACAGTGTCTTCTTCCTCCCGTTCATTTCAACCGCAACAAACCCATAGAGCTTCAAAACTTTAAACTCCGATTTCTCCTTCAATTCTCGACGGAATCCTTCGCCGTTTGTCACGTTTCGAAGAGATTCCCGAGCTCTTCAAATACATACCGAACCCAACCCCCCTCGTTGCCTGAAATCGCCGCCCCGACCACCCGAACCGCCGCCGCCACGCATTGAACTGCGCCACCCACGTGCGTGCGCACACCCCCCCACTTCCCGGCGCCGATAGCCCTCTCCAAGCTCTCCAATCTTCCGCAAACCATTCGCAAAACCATCGACTACAGCTCCCGAAATCCGAATTCAAAGTGTTGAACATTTCTGAAGCTTAAGGTATGAATTTCATTTCAGAAATTGCCACGCTTTTAAGTGTTACAGCGCCAGTTGTTAAAAGTTGATTTTTAATTATTCATATGAACTTGAATTCGAAATCTTTCAGATTCGAAATCGTTTTGAATTCAAACACAAGATCTGATCAAAGTTGACAATTCATTTCAGATCCGTCCTAGGTGAGAATTTATTTTTAATTTAATTTAATTTATTTAGTTATTAATTCTTAGTTATTATAAATATTTATTGATAGATCTGCTATGTCATGATATTTTAAATATGGATCTGAATTGTTTATACCGTATGATGTTAGATCTACAAATCTAAATATTAGATCTGAATTTATTGATTAATTAGAATTAATTATTTGTTAATTTTATTGAATCATGGCTCATTGATTTGTCATATGCCAATATAAACATCACCCTATATATTACCTTGATGTGAATTGATAGATTTAGTCATGTTGGTTTATTTGAATGTTGTTGTTGATTGGATGTGACATGAAATACGATGTGGTAAATGGTAAAGGCTTAATCATTACATTGTAAATAGAAAGACTAACTTTTTTTTTATATTGAATTTTTGATTGAAATTATTAAAGGATGAATTTTCAATTGAAATATTAAGGATGTAAATTTTCATGAAAATATTAAAAGATGAAAATTTTCATGTAAATATTAAAGGATGGAAATTTTACATTGTAATTTAAGAATAAAATTTACATTGTAATTTAAGAATAAAATTTACATTGTAATTTAAGAATAAATTTTACATTGTAAATGAAAGATGAAATTTTTATATTAAAAATCAAAAGATATGTTTCATTGTAAATAATAAAATATATGATTTTTCATTGTCTATGAAAAGAATGAATTTTTCAATGAATCATTAAAAAATAGATTTTTCATTAAATTATTAAGTAGGATTTACTTTGAATATAAAAGTAGGACTTATAATGTAAAATTGAACGTTGAAATTAAGATGACTTTTTTTTTATATGTTATTTTAATGTATAATTGAACGATGAATTAAAGATGACATTTTTATATGTTGTTTTAATGTGAAATTGAACGATGAATTAAAGATGAAATTTTTATATGTTATTTTAATGTAAAATGGAACGATGAATTAAAGATGACATTTTTATATGTTATTTTAATGTAAAATTGAACGATGAATTAAAGATGACATTTTTATATGTTATTTTAATGTGAAATTGAACGATGAATTAAAGATGACATTTTTATATGTTGTTTGAATGTAAAATTGAACGATGAATTAAAGGTGACATTTTTATATGTTGTTTTAATGAAAATTAGAGCGATAAGGTATAAATGACATTTTTAGATGTGATTATAATGAGGGATTTCACCATATGTAAGGTTTACATTTTTATTAATGTGAATGTATAGGAATTTCACCATATGTAAAGTGAACGATATTGTATGTTAAAAATTACATTTTTCTTTGTAATTAAAAGGTGAATTTCATCGTATGTTAAAATTTACATTTTTATATGTAAATTATATAGGAATGTACACCGTATTGTAAAAATTACATTTTTCTTTGTAATTAACATGTGAATTCCACCGTATGGCAAAATTTACATTTTTATATGTAAATTATGAAGTGAATTTATGTCGTATATTAAAAATTACATTTTTCTTTGTAATTAACATATGAATTCCATCGTATATTAAAATTTACATTTTTATATGTAAATTATATAGGAAATTATACTGTATGTTAAAAATTACATTTTTCTTTGTAATTAACAAGTGGATTTCATTGTATGTTAAAATCTAAATTTTTATATGTACATTATATAGGGAATTACATCGTAGGACAAAATTTACATTTTTATATGTAATTAAAACATGAATTTACATTGTGTGTTAAATATTATATTTTTATATGTAATATCCATAGGAAAGTATACCGTATGACAAAACTACATTTTTCTATGCAATTAAAAGATGCAATTTCATTGTATGATAGAATTTGCATTTTTCTTATATATATATATATATATATATATATATATATATATATGTAACATAAAATGTGAATGAACATTAGAAATAAAATTGATTTATTTCATATGTAATTTAGATGTAGTGTTTGCATTGTAATTAAAAATTATATTTTTTTACAATGTAAATTAGATGTAGTGTTTGCGTTGTAATTAAAAAGGATATTTTTTACAATGTGAATTAGATGTAGTGTTTGCATTGTAATTAAAAATAGTATTTTTACAATGTAAATTAGATGTAGTGTCTGCATTGTAATTAAAAATAGTATTTTTACAATGTGAATTAGATGTAGTGTTTGCATTGTAATTAAAAATAGTATTTTTAGAATGTGAATTAGATGTAGTGTTTGCATTGTAATTAAAAATAGTATTTTTACAATGTAAATTAGATGTAGTGTTTGCATTGTAATTAAAAATAGTATTTTTACAATGTGAATTAGATGTAGTGTTTGCATTGTAATTAAAAATAATATTTTTACAATGTGAATTAGATGTAGTGTTTGCATTGTAATTAAAAAGGATATTTTTTACAATGTAAATTAGATGTAGTGTTTGTATTGTAATTAAAAATAATATTTTTACAATGTGAATTAGATGTAGTGTTTGCATTGTAATTAAAAATCATATTTTTACAATGTGAATTAGACATAGAGTTGCATTGTAATTAAAAATCATGCTTTTACAATGTGAAATAAGAGTAGATTTTGCATTGTCATTAGAAGTTATATTTTTAATATGTAATTTAAAGGTAGGATCTTAAGTGTATCAAAATTTACATTTTCCATGTAAGGAAAGAATGAATTTAGGATGCGGTAATATTATCTTCATTTTCAAATGAATTAAAATTTAGTAAGTATCGGTAATTGTGTAGAGCGTTGTTTTAATCAAACGACGTTATTAAGATTTAATGATTATATATATATATAATTAAAATTAAACGAATAGGGCGTGGTAGTTCGCGTTTTGAAATCGTACTTTTAAACGACTATACAAGAAGATCTGACCGTCGGAATTTCTTGAAACTGAAACCGTTAGGACCGTCTTGGAAAAATCTTTCCAACGATACATACTACGTTAAGACCCAACGGTTAGATTCTGAGAAATGTAAAAATCAAAATTGGTTGAATGCAGCGCCATCGTCGTCATGGACTTAAGGCATCGTTATATAAAAATTTAATTATTTTAAATAATTAAAATAGGAATGAATCGTTAATAAAAATAATTATTAATGTGTAAGAAGGGTTTTCAATATATATATATATATATACGAGAATTATTTGGAAAGTCCGAGTTTATCTCATTCCAAATAATTAAACGATGTTTAAAAATCCAAGATTGGAAGACGGCGATTGAAGACCGTCAAATCTCCACATCGAATGGACGATGATGACTGTTGCCTTAGAATGGCTCGCTACCATGATAAGGTAATAGTAGGAGTTGCTCGGACGTAGTGTTGATTTGTACGGGTTTGGCTTTCGCTCAGACCTAGAGCATAAGCTTATAAATGGATTGTGTGTCTGACATCGTACTCCATTATATATCATGTTATTAATCTTCGGTCGAATGTATGGATGTTTGGTGGCGGAGAATTTATTCTCTTGCTTAACACCCGTTCACATATTTTGGCAAAGGGTTGGTACTACAGTATGGGGTGATGATGTGGCATGCTAAGATGCATATGATCAAGGTTTTGTTGAAAAGAAGGCCTTGTGGGATGATCAAAGCATAGCCTATTTAGGCATAGCTTTGTGTATAGCGTGACTTCGCGAGCCTCACACACCGATGGAGTCTAAAACGGGAGAAGGGAATGCAGGGAGAGCAGCACGTTTCTTTCTAGCTAGAAGTGGTGTTTGGGTTTTAACACGACCCGGCATTTTACTTATGTGGATGATGGAATGAGGCACCTCGGATGATAGGTCCTATAGGACTGGGAACCGTGTGTTCAGGAATAGCTAATCTGCAACTCGTACGGCGGACCGGCCCTGCAGCTTTGTTTGCGAATGAATTAAACAATTGTAAACAACTGTAAAATTCGTTCGTCTTTCCTAAACAACAAGGATTGTTGTAGAGGGTGTCGAACTCTGGGACCAAATTATTTTATTAATAAATCCAATCAAGTTATCCCTAACTTTTGATTGGTGGAAAACAAAGAAAATAGCAGAATTTAAATAAAAGAGAGTTTTAACACTAAGTGAAAGCAATTAGGGGATAATGACATAGATCAGATTCATAATCATCAATAGCCAAAAGGTTAACCAGATCTAATACATGTTTCTGTCACAAACATGAATCAACGATAATAAGTTTTTAGAAACAAATATGTAAATAACGACAAGCATAGCCTATGCAGGAGCTCAGCTCTACAACCATAGACTATCAGGACAGATTTACTAATTAATTTCTAAAACCCTAAAATTAGATCTAAATCTGATAATTGTTAGACCGAACACGGATATACCCTGTGAAGGAGCATAGCTCTTAAACGACACAGGATATTAAGGTTCAGATCTAACCCTTGGTTCAGATCTAGATCTATATACATGAATTCCTCATCCTTTGGCTATGTGATTCATATTGAATCATACTATCAGCGTCATCACCCCCTAATCAAAGGGGATTAGCTAGACATAGCTAAAGAAGAAGAAAAACAGAAATTAAATAACAAGAACATAAATAAAACTAAAACTAAATAGAAAAGAGGAAGAAGAATGATTTTATTCCAAGAAGAGAATTACAGAATAAAACCCAATGTGTTTTTTACAAGACTAAGATACAATGTATTTATAGCTGAGATGACAAAGGCTAGCTAGCTAATTACATAATGTGGGACTAAAGAAATAACCCAAATAACATATAAGCCAGTGTGAACGCAGCTTTAGAGTGAGTGGTTTAGCAAATAGGCTAGTGTGAACGCAACATGAGTAAGAGGCCTTCCAAATGAGCTAATGTGAATGCAGTTTGAGTCTTTATTGAGCCAAATCTTCTTAACTGAAATATAATTGCAACCGTTCTTCAAGCTTTAGACTCTTCAAGCTTTAGCAATTTTAAACTTCACTCTTTTTAAGCAAATTCTTCATGCTTTATCCATCAAATGCTCTAAACCATGCTTCTTGTCAACAATCTGAAAATACAGCTATAAATACAAAGTATCGATTATTTTAAAGGGAAAATAAGATAAATAAGCGGATAAAATATACACATTTACGTGTATATCAAATACCCCCACACTTATCTTTTTATTCGTCCTCGAATAAACTAAACTAAGATATGTCACACTTTCGTAGGAAACACGATTGCATTTAGCGTATGCAACAAGCCGTTAAACCTCTGGGTGTCCCCAGTAGGACGAGTGTTGTCTCGTGAGGGTTTTCAGCGGATACTACCCACAAAATCCAAAGCGTCTTATGTACGCGGATTAATCAAACAATATATTTAAGGTCTTTCACATTCCAAGGATTTCACCTAACTTCAATAATAACGGTTTAGTCCTAAATTGTCCATCCCATAATTGGTGCAAAAATGAATAAAAATTTTCAAGCTGAATCGTAATTCCTTGATAACACTGTAATTGTCTTGAAGGTTAAGAGCGTGGTGTCAACCAAAGTTCTACACATCGACAATGTACACCCAATCATTTATTTGACCCCTTTTTTTTTGTTTTTTTTTTTGAATAATTTTGCACCCATGTAACTGTAATGTATTGGATGTGAGTTATACATAGATGAAGGAAAATTTTGTAAGTTCTAAAAATGTTATAGATAAGAGGGCAAGTGTATTAGTTGAACTTCAAGCTACAAAAGATAAAGTAACACTAAGGCACATATGAACATGTTTATTTCCTTTCATCTCCTCTACTACAATCCTCACTTACAAGTACGGTATAATGGATGTGGATGGAATGGAACTGAATGCTTTATAGTCAAGAATGATGAATGACTATTTTATTCTGAGAGACTCTCTCTTTATTTCATTTTTTTTTCTTTTCTTTTCCCTTTTTTTTCATTCATTTTTTTTCTTTTGCATGATGAATGATGAATGGAGATGGAATGGAATGATACCGCACATTATTTCATTTGATTCCTCCTCTACTAAACCAACACTTCATGAAAGGAAAGTTTTGTGCCCTAGTTACTCTACTTCTATAACCTTAATTCAACACACAAGTCTGGATTGATGTTATACAAAAAGCTGAAAGGAATGATAAACAAAGTTTCGTAAGATAGATAACCCATATAAAATAAGATGTGGTATATGGTTATCCTACCTTAAAACAAGTACGGAATGGGTAGTGTAATATTGGTATATAAAAAGTGACGTTTTTGACCTTTAAACATAAATCAGTGAAAAGGTTCTTGAGTATACCAATATAAGATAAACTTGTCGAAATATGGATGTAAATCGACTAAAACTTGGGTTTGAATAATGTGGGGAATCGAAGAAGAACGCTACAATGAGTCATTTCTCCTTAATTGGGCCAAGTGGATTTTAGAACTTACGATTTTGAAAATTTGAGTGGAAAAGAAAATATTATGCATGAAAACAAACTCAGAAAATCCAACAAATGTAGGTGCAAAATCCTTTTATTTCATGATTTTTTTTTTTTGATTATTTTTACTTGCACATTCTAACATGTATAACAAAGGTTGACACACTTACTCCAGAACACGACTAACGTCTGCACAGTCTCAAGCTAGCATCTTAAAAAGACACATTACGATTCAATGAATAAATAATGTTCATTCCCATCACCCAACAATTCAACTTATCAAACAAGAACCAAGGTGTTACTTATGAATTTAAGTTAATCCTTGTTCAATGAATGACCTACTTCATAAAATTTGATTGCTGATGTAATGTAAATTCCCCCCCACACTTGAGTGTGACTGTGTCCTCACAGTCGTTAATCAGACATATCTTAGTGAAAGGGAAATAAAATAAGAGGGTCAGCACGGCTTACCGGGTACACGTGAAGAAAATACGCAGTCATCGAATAGATGAACCGGTCCACAATGGACCAATGGGTCAGCCTCATCAAGATTATGAGACACAGCTGAAGCACAGAAAACCAAATCATAAAGGATTTTATATTACGTGTCAGATTTGGAAAAACAAATCTTGTTTTTTCAGAAGTTTGAGTTGCTAATTTTAAAATTTTGAGCTTACAATTGATCCTAAAATCAAATTGAATTTCTGTAGCAGCTAAAGAGAGGTCATTGAGCTGGGGTTCAGTAAAAGTTTCAAAAACAAAATTCGATTTGTTCAGATGATGTATAAATTGAGAGACGTGCACATCACTCTCACCCCCACACTTGTTTTGAGAAATATTGTTCAGTTTTGCTTTGATACTTGAAATTTTGTTAACTAAAGGTTCATTCGTAGACCTAAAGTTTAAACCAAACAAATGAATTTTCAGTAAATTTCGAAATCGTGTTTTCTCAAAAACAGTGTTATTCCAAAAGGAGTTCATATACTGTAGAAATTTATCAGTGAAAAACGAGTGATCACGGTGTGGTTCAGTTGAAATGATCAAGTCGCAAGGATTTTCAACAATTTTAAAAAAATCGTCAATGTGTTTAAGATCACATTCAGCAATGTCGTTGTTTTCAACATCAAGAATTTCAAAGTTTTCAAAAGTTTCATTTTCAGTTTTAGAACCATCAACATCATCGTCAATTAATTCAAGAAGTTTTCGCTCATCAATGTCGTCCTCACTCAAACAGTTGTTACCAACTTCGTCATTTCGTTCAAGTTGACAATCTAAAATTGTTAAATTTTCAAAATTTTCAGAATTTGAAAGAGGAAGATCAAATAGAAGATTGATGTCTTTGTTCTCAAAAGAATTTAAATTCAAATCAATCACAGAGCTTTCAACAACTTCATTGAGATTTTCATCGATTTCAAAAGTTGTCAGTTGAAAATCATTAATTGTGGGCAAAGGTGGATTATCGTTCGATTTGTCACACATTTGGATTTGATTTTGTTTCTCACAAAACTTCAAGTAGTCGTCAATTTCATTTGTTTGCTCAACAAAATCAAATTTATAGTTATTTACACGAGAATTTTCAAGTTGAAATTGTTGAGAGCAAAAGTTTTCACTAGCACCACAATTGAAATTATTCCCATTGCCAAAATCATTTGAAAAATGATTTACATTTCCATTTTGAATTTGAAATTCATTTTGGAGTTCAAAACTGAATTGACAAGGGTTATAATCAAAATCTTTGGAATTTGAAGGTGAAATCGGATTTTGATTATTTCGAAAACTTTCACTTGAATTGTTGCACATGTATGAATTACACCATTCATTTATTTCTTGATTTTGTTGTATGCTCAATTCAAGTAAAGATTCAATACGTGTTTCAAGAGTTGAGGGTTGATCATTATTTTGAAAATTTGGTGGTGTACAATCAGGAGTATTTTGAAAATTTTGAAAAGTCGGTGGCATAAAATCCAAATTGTTTGTACAAAAGTTGTTATTAAAATATCCATATGAATTTGGTGTAAAATTATATGGATTATATTGATTTTCACAACTATCGTAAAATTCGTTGGAAAAAGGGAATTGGGACATTTTCAAGAAAGCTCTTTTAAAAAATATGTTAAAATTAACAACTTCGGATTATATGAATACAAGTCTAGGCCAGGTCCGGACAGGGGTTATCAGTGTGCCACGAATCACCGTAGAAACACAACTGAAGGTTTAAGAACCTGTTTGAGTTCGAGACTCTACCGTTCCTTAGACACCTCAGAGAGTATTAATCCTAATTGTCAATTTAACGAATATTTTGTCCTATGAGCTTTTGGGGAATCCTCGGTTTGATTTCAAAAATAATGTCTTCCACGTTTGTTTTAAAATTTCCAACCACACATCAACATGCAAAATAATCCATCACAGACAGTCACAGAATAATAACTGCAAAAAAAAAAAAAAAAAAAAAAAATTACAAGCAAGCCGATGCCCTGCAGAAGATTTTTACAAGCAATGTCTATATATATTTTTTATTTGCAGCAGCGGTCCCTGTAGAGATAAAAAATACTCACCTTGATCGGCAGTCCGTCTAGTGTAGTTGAGTCGCGCTAGCGCGTTCACACCCCACTTGGTGTGCAACCGCTCCAATCAAATCTGTTTGCAAATCACTTGGCTGAACTCTTCACTTCTCGTTGGCCTTTGAATTGATTTCTTTGCTTGACTTCGATTCCTTGATTTGTTTGCTTGAGCCTTGAATTCTTTCTGCTTTGGCCTTTGTTTGAGTTCTCTCTTTCTCTTTTTTGACCCTTTTTAAAGGAAAACTAAAATGGCACTAAAACAAAAACAAAAGAAAACTAAGGCTAATAAAAATTAAACAAAGAGATGAAATCTCTTTCTTCCTTTTTTTTTTAAGAAACACAAGAAAATATATAACAAACAAAGAAAACAATTTTTTTTTTAAAAAAAAGGATTTGGGAAAAGAAAGCTAGAACCAACTTACAAAATTCAATGAAGAGAAAAGGATTTTTTTTTTAAGGGCACAGGGAGAACTATAAACTATGAGAAGAAGAAAAAACAAAGGAAGAGGATGGGGTATTTGAAAGAATTGAAAATTGGAAAGAATTGAAAACGGATTTTTTTTTATTTTTATTTTGGGAAAAGGAATGTATTTATACAAGGAATATTGGAAAGTAGAGAAGGGAAAGAAATTAAAGAAAAGAAAGGAAAGGAATTGTAATAAAAGCAATTTTTTTTCTTTTTTAGAGAATTGCTGAAAAATAGAAAGAGATAGTAGAGAAATTTGGAAAGAAATAATGGAAAAGAGGGGAAAGAAATTGGAAAAAGTTGGAACAAAATTAATGAAAGAAAGGGAAAGAAATAAATGAAGAAAGAATGGTAATGAATAGAAAAGAAAGTAGAAAAGGAAAGAGATCAAACTAAATTTTCAAGTTTTTTTTTTAAAATTAGAATTGTTGTAAAAGTAGAGGTGTGGAAAGGTGGAAAGAAATTTGAAAGAAAAAGAAAAGAATTAAAAGAAAGGAATTGTTAAAAAAAGTTGAATTTTTTTTATATGCAAATGTTGAAAGGAGGAAGCAAGACACAAACAAAAGTGGAAAGAAATAAATAAAAAAAATGCAATTATTTTTTTATTGTTGTCAAAATAGAAGAGAGAGAAGAGATTGTGTAGAAGAAAAATTGGAAAGAAGTAAATGAAAGATTAGGATAGAAATAGATGGAAAGAAATTGAATGGACATTAATTAGAAAAATTGGCAAAATTTTATTTTTTAGAAACTTGGAAAGAAATCAATTTGTGAAACAATTGCAAGGAGGAAGAGAAATGGAAGAGAAGGAAAGAAAATCACAAAAAGATTTGTTTTTTTTTCAATTTATAAAAATTGTAAAAAGGAAAAAAAAAATTATGGAGAGATGTCAAGAAAGAAGGAAAGCAACAAAGAAAGGAAACAAAACAAAAGGCAAGAATTTTTTTTCTCTTATTTGGTAGATATATGGTATCACAAATCAAATACCAAATCAACCAACAAGATTTTTTTTATCTATGCTAGAAAACAAAAGGGAACAAAATAAAATAAAAATATTTTTTTGTGTTTTTTTTTATATTAAGAAAAAGAAAATTATAACCCGAAGGATTTAAAAACAAAAATTATTTTGTTCCCCGGCAACGGCGCCAAAATTTGTTTGCGAATGAATTAAACAATTGTAAACAACTGTAAAATTCGTTCGTCTTTCCTAAACAACAAGGATTGTTGTAGAGGGTGTCGAACTCTGGGACCAAATTATTTTATTAATAAATCCAATCAAGTTATCCCTAACTTTTGATTGGTGGAAAACAAAGAAAATAGCAGAATTTAAATAAAAGAGAGTTTTAACACTAAGTGAAAGCAATTAGGGGATAATGACATAGATCAGATTCATAATCATCAATAGCCAAAAGGTTAACCAGATCTAATACATGTTTCTGTCACAAACATGAATCAACGATAATAAGTTTTTAGAAACAAATATGTAAATAACGACAAGCATAGCCTATGCAGGAGCTCAGCTCTACAACCATAGACTATCAGGACAGATTTACTAATTAATTTCTAAAACCCTAAAATTAGATCTAAATCTGATAATTGTTAGACCGAACACGGATATACCCTGTGAAGGAGCATAGCTCTTAAACGACACAGGATATTAAGGTTCAGATCTAACCCTTGGTTCAGATCTAGATCTATATACATGAATTCCTCATCCTTTGGCTATGTGATTCATATTGAATCATACTATCAGCGTCATCACCCCCTAATCAAAGGGGATTAGCTAGACATAGCTAAAGAAGAAGAAAAATAGAAATTAAATAACAAGAACATAAATAAAACTAAAACTAAATAGAAAAGAGGAAGAAGAATGATTTTATTCCAAGAAGAGAATTACAGAATAAAACCCAATGTGTTTTTTACAAGACTAAGATACAATGTATTTATAGCTGAGATGACAAAGGCTAGCTAGCTAATTACATAATGTGGGACTAAAGAAATAACCCAAATAACATATAAGCCAGTGTGAACGCAGCTTTAGAGTGAGTGGTTTAGCAAATAGGCTAGTGTGAACGCAACATGAGTAAGAGGCCTTCCAAATGAGCTAATGTGAATGCAGTTTGAGTCTTTATTGAGCCAAATCTTCTTAACTGAAATATAATTGCAACCGTTCTTCAAGCTTTAGACTCTTCAAGCTTTAGCAATTTTAAACTTCACTCTTTTTAAGCAAATTCTTCATGCTTTATCCATCAAATGCTCTAAACCATGCTTCTTGTCAACAATCTGAAAATACAGCTATAAATACAAAGTATCGATTATTTTAAAGGGAAAATAAGATAAATAAGCGGATAAAATATACACATTTACGTGTATATCAAGCTTTCCAAGGGTTCACTGCGGGGGATCCTGAGACATTAGCTAGAGTGTCTCGAATCAGTAGGAGCTCCTCCCTAGCCTTGACTCATGATGGAAACCCAATTTCCAATACGACCCCATTCGAATTTGATTGTATTACTAGTATGGAGGCATAGTATATGGTAGCTATGTTTCCTAGGATTGATACATTTACTTTGAAATGTTTTGATATATACTAATAATAATATTAAACTCGTATTTGCCGTATTTAGCATGTTTAATCACTATAAGGTAAAACCCTATCCTCTGGTGCGTGTTGCATTGTGTGATGGGACCTGGGTCTTATGGTGATTCCATTTTTCTAAAAAGCATAGCGTTGTTATACGATTTACTTATCATTTATTCTGACGCTTTTATGCACGACAATCCATTAGAGCAAACCTGTTCCGCGTTAGCGGCATTGTCTTTGGATTTGTCCTATTAATAGTGATTAATTACTTAAGAATTCTCACACTAGTCCCACGACTGACCCGTTGTTTGTTTCCACCTTTTTGCAAACTCGGGTGCCCTCTTTCCACACGGGCAGTCGAGCAGTTGTCTACAGGTTTATCTCTTTAGCAGGATCCGGGATTGAAGCTTAAAGCTATGTCCAGAACATTGGAAGTTTTCCGCTGCCTTAGTTATTTTATTTCCGCTGCAATGTATTGTAATATTGTAATTTACCTTCCGCTGTATTATTAGTCAATATACTCTGATATTCTGTACTCTGATGTAACATTTATTATTGATGTTATAAAAGTCTGCTGTTGTTATTCTGATGTATTGTATTCCCAAAGTTAACGTAGGCGGGATTTGAACGGTTTTGGTCGATTTTGCGATCGATTAAGGCCGGGCAAAATCCGACTCGTTACAAATAAACAACAATGTAATCAACCAACCAACAAACAACATATAAATACTTATAAAAAAATCGATTATAATAAATTATAATTGAACCAGAGAGTGAGTTTACTCACCTTGATTTTCTTTTGTCGAGTATCCTGTTAATTTCAAATTTCTCGGCTATGAATCGTCTCGACCGAATTCATTCAATAGCTGCGATTATTAAATTTTATTTATCGACTAACCCTTTACTAATTTTAATTAACTTAATAGATGAATAAATAAATTTCCTACGTATTTTAAAGTTGGAAACAAGTTTACCTTACTACTACTGCGCCACTCGATTATCGAAAATCCAAGCTAGTTACAAACTTATGTTGGCTGACTTTGGACTGATCCCTGCCACCTCTACGGTCATCGACCATACTGCCACTGACCTCATCCACTTCCCTTCCATGTAACCAATAAGACTTCAACCCTGATCACCTAGAATCAATGCAACCTGAAACCATTCTTGGCTCTACAATTTTACATTGCACTGGCCAGAACAAGGCCAGAACTCTTCAATACCCATGCAGAACCATCGTCAACCGCCTAACACCACTTCCTAGCTGTTAACCTCCATCACCGATCACAGCTGCTTCCAACCCTTCCAAAGTTATAGAGATCGAATCCCCCAATTCCACATTCACAGACCCAAACTCCAATAACCGATCACAAATCCAAGTACACCATCCACTATATCCCCTTCAAACCATGCAATCTCTGGTAGCATCCACTACATCGCGCACCCCCTCCATTCGACAATCATTGCCCCAAAATCAAACTCTGACCTCCAATATTTGAATGCAACGTCGAACGTAGTACGTCGTCAAACTATCGGATAGATTAGATCTTGAATCGCGCTTTGTTATTTTCCCTTGCACATTGAAGTTCGATCTGATTTCATTTTATTTTATTTCGAATCGGTGGAATTTGATTTCAGTTGAATGGGAAAAACAAAAATAGAACGGAGGAAGGCATTGTGTTTTGAGTTCCCAAAAACGGGAAATAAGGAAGGTAATAGATGGTTCATAAAATGGAAAAACAAATGGAGCAACGGCTTAATTTATACACATGCGAGGGAACCGACGTACACTCCATTAAATCTTTGTCTCCATGATATCATAGACGGGCGGAAATTTTTGGCAGCTCGAAGAAGAAGATTTTGTTGCGATGTAAATGTTTTAGGTTGGCTTTGTTAATCATAGGTTGGTAGAAGTACAAGGTAATAAATTTCGATTTGATATTAATTTTATCTGTTTAAATTGCATCTTGCGGTTCCGAACCCTTGTTTGAACGTAGCAGCCTAAGTTATAGGGTTATAACACTATTTTGAACTAAATGGAACCGATTTCGAAATTTAATTCGACTATATATAGAAGATACAAATTAAATTAAAATTTTAAATTTAATTCGATTTAAAATATAAATCGATTTCAAACCATTAATGAGACGACCTGAACTTCCCTGTGAAGGAAAGACCGGATTGAGTTGAGGACAAGAAGAATCAGAACACAAACAGAAGAACATTTTATTGCTTATTACAACAATTTCATCAGAATACAAGAATATAACAGATTATTAATAAATATTACACATTCGAATAATGTCATAGATTTAAATTACATTTAAATACATAGCAGCGGAAAAATAATACAAAACACAACTGAAAAGAATATGCGGATACAGAGATTTCCGAATATCACTCCAGCTGTAAACCAGAATCCTATGAATATAAATCCGCAAAACCAAAACAACGAGCTGCCCGTGCGAAAAATAGGGGCACCCAGAGTTTAGGTTAAAATAATAAATTATAGGTCAGTCATGTGACTGGTGTGAGAACTAAAACATTATTAATCTTTATTTTAAAGTTAGGTAAATCCAGGGACCACGCCGTATGACATAGAACGGGTTTCCTACCAAGAATACCAGTGCCTAAAACAACAGCGCAATGCTAAATAAAGAACAATGAAGCTATTATAAGACTCAGGTCCCATCACACAATCCAACGCAAGCCGGAGGATAGATTTTTTACCTTATAATAGCCAAAAATGCTTGGTACGTGAAATTTCATCTTTTATTATTACTATAAGTGTATAGTGTCAAAAAAAAATTCAATCATAAGTATCAATCATAGACGGCATAAGTGCCCCATACCACTATGTCGCCATACTAGGCTCTATAATCAAAACCGAAAAATGTCGTATTGGAAGTTGGATTTCCATCTGTGAATCAGGCCAAGGATCGTCCTCACCGCTTTGAGACAATCTAGCATACCATGTCTCAGGACCTAGACTCAGGTGGGCCCTTGGATCGTCAGGGCCGGTCCACTCGATGTGGATTAAAATGCCTGAACGCTGCGTTTCCCCGCCCTATGGGGCGTAAACTGGTCATATCCCGATCAAACTATCGGCCCCGGAACGACCGATATAACCGAGGCGCCTCGCTATCCATCATCACCATAAGTAAAATGCCAGGGCTAGTAAAACGCTGATACCACTCCTAGCTAGAAAGAAACGCATGTCCTCCCATAAGTCCTCTCCTGTTTCTGGTTCACACCGAGCTGTAAGGCTTGCGAATTAATGCTACACAAAGCTACGCTATATTAAAGCTGTGCTTTGATCATCAACCACAAGACCCTGCTTTTCAACAAAAGCCTTGATCATTTGCATCTCAGCATGCCACACAGGCAATTTACGCTATGCAACCGATGTCTATCAATCACACAGAATGAAATCCGATGTCAAACACACATCCATTTACTAATTCGTTCTGGGTCTAAACGAAACCGGAGGCATCTAATTCCTCCCCCATATGTCCAATACATGGGAGAGGTCCTCGCATATCCGGTCGATCTCCAAGTACGTTTGGACGATCACCACTTATTACCTTGTCTTGTGTGTACAGCCTAATCAAGACATCAATAATCATCCGAATGATGTAAAGACCTCCGGTCTTCAACCACCGTCTTCATCCTCGACACATCGTTGAATCAGTTACTCAGAATGGGATAAACCCGGCCTTTCTGAATAACTCGCATATATAATAAACAAGTGTTATAAAAACACAACCTATGCCTCATTCCAATCTAGAATATTCCTCTGCTCAAATATAACTATACTTTGGGAAAGTTCCCATTAAATTTATCAAAGATAAATTATTTATATTTGTTCTTTAATCTTCCTTTGGATATCATTTCAATCTAATAAATGATGCATTAAAATTCCACTTGGTTTTAATCTTCCCAAAAATCAATATTAACTATTGTTTAACTTGGGAAATCATATCCTGTCTTTAACTAGGTTAAAGAACCAGTGTCATTTAAAACATGGTTCACAATAAACCCAAAATCACATTCCATTCCATCAGCCTTTAACTGTAAATTAGCAAATGAACAATTCCCTAAGTATTGATCTCGAAGGATGAAACCAACATCAGATCAATACCCAGGAAACCATTCAACTTAACTAATCTCCAGTTAGTTTCTGATTTTCTTAACTCCATTGGTTCTAAGAACAGTATTATTAAAGATACCATTCACGACAATCCAAAATCTTATTCTTGTCTTTAACTGGGTTAAAGAACCAATGTCCTTTAAAACAAGGTTCACGATAAACCCAAAATCACATTCCATTCCATCAGCATTTAACCGTAAATTAGCAAGTGAACAATTCCCTAAGTATTAAACCCGAAGGCCGAAACCAACATCAGATCAATACCCAGGAAACCATTCAACTTAACTAATCTTCAGTTAGTTTCTGATTTTCTTAACTCCATTGGGTCTATGAATAGTATTATTAAAGATATCATTCACGACAACCTAAATCTTATTCCACTGTTAATCAGGTTAAAGAACAAGTGTTATTTAAAACACCGTTCACGATAAACCCAAAGATAAATTTCAATTTAATTCCAATTAAATATTAATTAATTGGTATACTTCATTAAATCTAAATAAAAAGATTTGATCTTTTCTCAACTAGGTTTAAGAACAGTGTTAATGAAGAAACCATCCACGACAAACCCAAAATCACATCAGTCTCTAACCATAAATTAGTAAGAGAATAATTCCCTAAGTATTAAACACGAAGGCTGAAACCAACATCAGATCAAGACCCAGGAAACCATTCAACTTAACTAATCTCCAGTCGGATTCTAATTTTCTTAACTCCATTGGGTCTAAGAACAGTATTATTAAAGATACCATTCACGACAACCCAAAATCCAATTTGATATTAAATACAAGGCTCTGAATAGAAAATATATCGGCTTATATTCAATATCAAATTCTGAAACCAACGAATATCGTATTGGAATAACAATATATATATCTTCAAAATTCCTCCACAATATCCGTATAATCACGAAATCCAATATCGAAATATTCTGAAGATAATTTCGATTCAAATCCCTTCCAATTCATATGTTAGAAACCCGATTATTTTTAAAACATTTCAAATCCAATTTATTTATTTTAAAAATATTGGATTTATTATTCTATTTCAAAACAAATTCATTTCGATAAAAGTATATTTTTATCTTTTCAAATATGGATATTTGCATCCCAATTCTTTCCAAATCATTTATTATGATTTTACACAAATTATTGATATTTTTAATAATTTTATCAAGGCCCGTACAGTCGATTTCCATAAACGGCCATCGAACTGCACTTACAGTGACCTTTTCAAAATTTGATTTGGACATAATTACAAATCCAACTGTTAGATTTCAAATCTCTAATATTATTAGAAATCTCTTTTTGATACGAACCCAATGGTTCCGTTTTTAGGAGAATCCGACGGTCGGATCTCCCGTAATGTCCGTTCGAAGTCAATGGTCGAAATTCGCCAACTATCGCGACGCGGTGCGTTCTATTCAGGTCATTATATATATGTAATATATATTATATATATTTCATTGATTTCAATTCAAAATGTATTTTATAAATCGTTTTAAATTTGTTTTCAAAACGATTTCAACTTTATATTCAATTTCAAATCAAAATTGAATATTCTATATCATCGATATACAAATGATAATATTTTCAAAACATTAGATTTTGAAATCAATTCCCCTTCGATATTCATTATAAAAATGAATAAAATCGATATAAATATTGTTCATGTCAAAATGACGTTAATTTAATCAACACGGCTTTATATATTTAAATATTTTCGTGTCCATCCCAAATCGGACATCAAATTTTGATCTTTTACCGAATATTATTTTAAAATATCCGTTATTTTAAAATATTCATTCTTTCTGAACTGGAATTAGACAAAGTCAATTACCATATAATGTGATTTATACGGATTTCATGCACACATGTACACAACAACAACGATAAACAATCAACCATCATCCATAGTGCATTCGACACTTTATAAGCATTAAATATAAATATTCAACGCTCATACAGCCTGTTAATCAATCGATCGACATACAACTAATTATTGGGACTAGTGTATGTCATACATCATCCCAATACCCGTGTGGGGTTTCAATCAACAAATAATAAATTTTATTTGTGCAGTTGGGCAATGTGTAAAATTTATCATCCCAATCAATATCAGTCAAATATGTGTACATAAACAAATCGTCCGATTTGTAAATGAATATTTATCTCAACTTATGAATATTTTACCCTGTCCATGTTTACAATAAAAATGATAATTTGTTATTTAAATATTTTATTCAACTTGAATTTTTTATTTACTTCATATACACAATAAAAAAAATTATTTTTATTGTTCAAACTATTTATTCACATATGAATATTTTTAACACTTCATTTCACATCATAAAATCAATTTTCACAACACATCAATCAAACAAACAAGTCATCCATGGTCTGTGGACGACGAGTGTCGGGTGCTACTAAACACCGTCTGCATCCTAGTATATATTTCTAAAGAGAAAATAAATAAAAGTGAGAAGTTCTCACCTGTGGGATCCACTCCGTCGTGCTTTGATTGTCGATCTATGTAGTAAACCTACGTTAAAAATTATATTTTTAACCAACCAATAATTATTTCCTTGTATGATTATTTTATAAATAACATACATAGGCTAAAAATTATATTTTTATCTTTCTAAAAATAATTTCATATTTTTATAACAACGCTATATAGATAAAAATCACATTTTTATGCCGCTACTATATAGATAAAAATCACATTTTTATGCCACTACTATATAGATAAAAATCACATTTTTATATCGTCACTTCATATATAAGAATCGTATTTTTATCCTTTCGCTACATATATAAAGATCAAATTTTTATTATCTATATAATATAAAAATCATATTTTCACTTTGCTACTTCATTATAAAAATCAAATTTTTATACTGTCGTCATATATATAAAAATCACAACTTCATGTCGTTACTCATATGATAAATATCACATTTTTATCGTATGGTTATATATATATATATAAAAATCCTGTCCTTTTAACTATAAAAATCATCTCTTTACGTGTTTTAAAAAACAAACTTTTACTTAAGTAAAAATCTAATTTTTATGTTTCTAAAAATCTTATCTCTATATACATAAAGGTCTCATTTTTATCTCTATGTATATATATAAAAACTGATCTTTAACTTTACAAAGAAAAACAAAGACTTATAGGTGATATTGGGGTAAGGATGGGCGGTGGTGGTCGTAGGGTGGTCGGCGGTGGATGTGGGGCCATTAGGCGGTGGTGCGGCGGGGCTCGGGCGATGGGGTGGTGGCCAAATCGCGCCTAGGGTTTCTATTTGGGGCTCGAGCGTGCCGATTTTTAGAGGAGAGAGGAAGAGAGAGGAAGGGGCGTAGGGAAGGGTGGGCGGTGGCGTCGGCCGTAGGGGCGATGGGGGGCTGCGCGATCAAGATGTTTTTTTTTTAATTTCAAAATCCAATTTTGAGCGGTCATGGGGGGGGGGGAGAGTATAAGGGGGAGGGTTTATATAATTATATATATATTATTATTTTTAATTTCAAAATGCAACTTTTTATTTCAAACTCGAAATCGAACCCAACGACTGTCGTCCCTAACAAATTACCCCCATTCCGATCACAATGGGATATGTATCGTAAACTTTTTCAGCTGTTTCGATCAGTTTTCGTCAAAAACGCACATTTCAATTTACCAGGGCCACATACGAACTCTAAAAATTCTAGAAAAAATATTTTCTAGCTTCGTATTGACGATACGGTTCTATCAAAAAAATTTCATCAAGTTTGGAGACCGTTTGAAAAATGGCCATTTTCTGGTCGATCTAGATTGATTGAAACTATCAAAATAGGTTTTCTTTTGCCACGCTCACATATTGGTCCAGAAAATTCGATTTTTGTAAATAGCAATAACTTGACATCCCGGATCCAACGAAAGTGGTTTCGTCGAAAACGGAGCCCGTATGCAAAATTTCCATTTTTAAGGGCTATAATTCCTTAGCGACTATTCTGAAATTTCAACTGGACATAACTTTTTATTCCCGCTATGAAATTTCAATTATTCGGATTCGTTGGAAAGATATTCTCAAATAGATTCTGATATTTTTGGTTTCTCTAAAACCCAGTTTGTTTTGAATCCTGTACATTCATTTGAAATTTGAAATCCAATTTTCGAACTACAACGCCATTTCTAATTCCTTTTATAATTAAAAATAAATATTTATATTATAACGTCAATTCAAATAAATATATACATTCTAATTCTATTCAAAATGAATTTCTTGTCGTTATTATTTAAAATAAATTATTTTAAATATTCAAAATTCATTAAAATCGCCAAAATAAAAATTTTAAATCGGCTCAGATTTTCCGAGTTATTACAATCTCCCCCACTTAAAATCTTTTCATCCTCGAAAAGGAACGAAGGTGAAAGTTGTTTTACTAATCAACTCAACTTTCTTTATTTTAATTATGGCTTAAGTTTTTCAACTTTTCAGTTTCTAAGAATTTTCCAAGTTTTCAAAAATTTGGCTAACACACTAAATTGTTGAAAATTTTCGCCATAACCTTCTTTGTAGGAGAGTACTGGGAAAATCCACAAACCACCACACAGACCTCTCCGATCAAAAAAGAAAAAGAAATATCCAAGCGGCTAACCGATCGGCTCATAAAATCATAAAAAACCCCAAGAAATATAATAAATTTGTACCTATTTGTCGGGCAAACAATTTTATTCCTCTGCTCTAGCCCCCTTGCAATGACCAGTTCACACATATATATGTACATGCACACATTTTCAAACAATTTTCAATACAGTTCAATATTTGGTTCAATTTGGCCTAAAATTACTGTAACAACCCGAAAATCTTGTCCAGTTTAAAAATATTATTTTAGCGAATTTTGATTATTTAAAATGAATTATTTTAAATAATAACAACGAGAAATTTATTTTAAATAGAATTCGAACGCATATATTTATTAGCTCGACATTGGAATATAAATATTTATTTTAAATTATAAAAGGAATTGAAAATGGCGCGGTAGTTCTATAATTCGATTTCAAAATTCAAAGGAATGTACCGGGTGCAAAATAAACCAGATTTTAGCGAAACCAAAAATAATGGAATCTAATTGAGAATATCTTTCCAACGAATCCAGAAAATCGAAATTTCATAGTGGGGATAAAAAGTTATGTCCAGTTGAAATTTCAGAATAGTCGTTATGGAATTTCGGCCCTTAAAAATGGCCATTTTGCGAACTACCTCGGTTTTCGACGAAACCACTTTTGTTGGATCCGCGATGTCAAATTGTTGCTGGGTTTCAAATTTCATAATTTTTCGAATCAATATGTGAGCATGGCGAAGGAAAACGCATTTGACTAGTTTTAGTTGATTTTAATCGACTGGAAAATGGTCATTTTTCAAATGGTCTCAGAATTTGATGAAATTTGTTTTGTAAGGACCGTATCATTAATACGAAGCTAGAAAATATTTTTCGGGAATTTTTCGAGTTAGTATGTGACCCCGGTAAATTGAAATGCGCGTTCAAATTCAATATATATAGAGATATGTTGATTTTGACGAAAACTGATCGAAACAGTCGAATCAGCTTGCGATACATATCCCATTGTGTTTAGAATGGGGGTATTTGGCTAGGGGCGACAGTCGTTGGGTTTGATTTGATTCCAAATGAAAAAAAAAAACCTAGTTTCCAAATTAAATAATATATAAATATATATTTTCCTTTATAAAGCCCTAGTCAGCCCCGTTCCACGTCAAACCCGTTAGCCGCCTCTCCCGCTCTGAAGCAACAAATGACTCTCGTGCCCCCAAATTAAATCGCCCCGATCTCCTCCCTGGCGCCACGATGTCGACGATCTCTTAGGGGAAACGGCTCGCCTACCTATGCTCTACCACCAGCCGGAGGCGCTGGAGCTCTGATGGCTTCGTTCGTCGCTGGCGAACTCGAAAAGGCAGCGCGCATTTCAGGGTTTTTCTGGCTTAATGGCAAGAGATAGAGGATGGGACCTGTCGGGGTTGGAGCGCTGAGAAGCGGCGCTGGGAAGGGTGGCCAACGATCAACGTCCGGCGGCTTCAAATGATGGCGCACAGCAGATTTCCGGGGGGAGCTCCAATTCGACACAACAGACCTTGATACAGTGAGCTTCTCTTTGTTTTTTTTAAAACTGAAAATATTACTGTTTTAAATTATATTATGGTTTTTATTTATAAAAAAATTGGAAAAAAAATTGTAAATTTATTTAATAGGAATTTCTATATGTATAAATTTGCTTTCTGTTAAATATGATTTTGAAAATAGAAACTAGAATTGTTTTTGAAAATAACCAAGAATGTTGTTTTGAAATATATATCGCATTGTTTTTGAAATAAAATATATATGGTTTTAGTAAATAAATATATACATTGTTTGGAAGATAAAGTATATACATTGTTTGAAAAATGAAAATATATCATTGTTTTGAATAGAAAATATAAAACAGAATTTTAAAATAAAATAGAACTTGAATTTGAAAATATAAAGATCAGATTTTTAAACCATATAAAGATGTGATTTTTATTTATATGAATACCATATAAAAATGTGATTTTTAATAATCAACTGCATGAAATAGATGACGATGGAACAGACTGAGATCAAAACGAAGTCCGAACCGTTCAGAAGCAAAGAATTGCGGAGTGGAACCCTCGGTGAGAACTTCTCACTTTAAATCTTCTTTTCTAGTTATAAAAATATACTAGGATGCAGACGGTGTTTAGTAGCACCCGACACCCGTCGTCCACAGACCATGGACGGCTTGTTTGTTTAGTTAATTGTTTGATGATTGATTTATTTGTTGGGTTGATAAATATGATTTAATCGATTGGGTGATGTGGAATGAAATAGAATAATTATATAGTTGAAATTATTTTATCGTTGAAAATATAATTTTTAACGTGAATGTGAATAAATAAATATTCATTTACAAACCGGACGGTTTGTTTATGTACACCTATTTGAAGGACATTGATTGGGACGATAAATTTTATACATCGCCCAACTGCACAAATAAAAGTCTTTGTTTGTTGATTTGAAACCCCACACGGGTATTGGGATAAATTACGGCATACACTAATCCCAGTAATTAGTTGTATGTCGATCGATTGATTGACAGGCTATTATAAGCGTTAGATATCTATATTTGATGCTTATATATCTATATTTGATGCTTATACAGTGTAGTGCACTTTGGATGATGGTTGATTATGTATCGTTGCTATTATATACATGTGTTGTATGGAATCCATATAATTAACTTTGTGTTGTAATTGATTGGGCCTCATTCCAATTTAGAAAATAAAGAATATTATAAAATAAAGGTTCATGTGTTGACCATACTCATCCGTTGAGATTAGTCATGTGTTGAACGAAATATTTTAACAATAAAATTTACATCTTTATCATTATAAAATAAAGGTTCATGTGTTGACCGTACTCATCCATTGAGATTAGTCATGTGTTGAACGAAATATTTTAACAATAAAATTTACATCTTTATCATTATAAAATAAAGGTTCATGTGTTGACCGTACTCATCCGTTGAGATTAGTCATGTGTTGAATACATCTTTATCATATATAAAATTAGAAACTAACTGGAAAATAGATAAGATGAGTGGTCTCCTGGATATTGATCTGATGTTGGTTTCGGCCTTCGGGGTTAATATTTAGGGAATCGTTCTCTTACTAATTTACGGTTGGAGTCTGATTTGAAATCAAATGATAGATACCATAATTTTTATAAAATATATTAAATAACAAAAATAGTCACACGTGGACAATACTCATTCATTGAGATTATTCATGTGTTGACAAAAATATAGATTCACGTATTGAATAAAATAAATTTTCATTTGTTGAATAGAATAACGGAATTATTGAAATATATAAAGTCGTGTTGATTAGAGATGCGCTATTTTGACACGAACGATATTTATATCGATTATATTCGTTTTTGTAATGAATTGAAAAGAAAACGAATTTGAATTGAATTGAAAAGAAAAGAAAAGGAATTCAAATTGAAATTGAATAGATTTGAAATTGAATAGAAATGAATTCGAATTGAAATTGAATAGAATTGAAATTGAATAGAAATGAATTAGAATTGAAATTGAATTGAAAACGAACTGAAATTGAATTAAAAATCGATTTGAATTGAAATCAATTTGAAACGAATTTATATTGGAAAATTCAATTTTGATTTGAATTTGAAAAGGAAGTTGAAACTGTTTTGAAAACGAATTTAAAACAATTTATAAAATACGTTTTAAAAGGAAATCGACGAAGTATATATTATATATATAATATAATGGCCTGAATAGAACGCGCCGCGCCGCGGTAGTTCGTGAATTTTGACCATTGACTTCGAACGGATATTACGGGAGATCCGACCGTCGGATTCTCCTAATACCGGAACCGTTGGGTTCGTATCGAAAAGAGCTTTCTAACGAATATTAGAAATTTGAAATCTAACGGTTGGATTTGGAGATGAGTCCAAATCAAATTTAGAAAAGGTCGCTGTAAGTGCAGTTCGATGGTCGCTGTTGGAAATCGACTGTACGGGCCTTGATAAAATTATTAAAAATATCAAAAATTTGTGTAAAATCATAAGAAATGATTTGGGAAAAATTGGGATGAAAAACTCCATATTTGAAAAGATAAAAAGAGATTTTTTTATCGAAATGAACTAGTTTTGAACTAAATTTAAAACCCAATTATTTTTAAATAAATAAATTGGATTTAAAAGGGGTTTTAAATAATCGGAATTTCTAATATATTTGAGTGGAATTGATTTAGAATTGATTTGTGGGTTTATCGTGAACAGTGTTTTAAATAACACTTGTTCTTTAACCCGATAATAAATAGAATGTAATTTGGGTTTATCGTGAACTGTTTTTTAAATGACATTAGTTCTTTAACCCAGTAAAAGGAGTTTTAATGAATCTGTAATTAGATTGAAATGTGAATTGATTATGAAAATTATCAAATTTGGAAAGTGAGCGAGAATGGAGTATCACCAGTTTTGCTCCAAAGCGATAGTTAAATCTTTAATTAGATTTGAACGTGAAATGGTAATTAATTTTACCAATAACACCGTGGTGTTAGATATGGAGTATTACCAGTTTTGCTTCATGGGATGAATAGGTTGGGATGGGGAAATAAAACAAAATAATTACTTCGGTGTGCTTCGCTAATCCCGACTAGTTTGGAAAACCATAATCTGGTTTGAAATGACATCCAAAGGAAGATTAAAGAATAAATTTAAAAGAATCTATCTTTGATAAAATTAAAGGGGAACCTTTCCCTAAGAATGTGAAATTTAGAAACTAACTGTAGGTTAGTCAAGAAGGATGGTTTTCTGGGTATTGATCTGATGTTGGTTTCGGCCTTCGGAGTTAATATTTGGGAAATTGTTCTCTTGCTAATTTATGGTTAGTGACTGCTAAATTGGAATGAGGCGTATGTTGTATTTGTGTAACATTTGTTTATTATACGTGGGTCATTCAGAAAGGCCGGGTTTTATACCCATTCTGAATAACCGATTCGACGATAAGTCGAAGATGATGACGGTGGTCGAAGACTGGAAGTCTTCACATCGTTTGGGTGATTACTGATGATCCGGATTGGGCTGTACACCCAAGAGGAGGGAAATAGTTGATGGTCGTCCAGACATACTTGGAGATCGACGGATATGCGAGGAAAGTGCCTCCGGTTTCGTTCAGACCTAGAACGGACTTGTAAATGGATGGTGTGTCTGACATTGTATTCCTTTATATTGTATTCGTTGATCTCTGCTAAATATATATATATATATATATATATATATATGTTTGGCGGCGGAGAATTTATTCTCTTGCTTAACGCCCTTCTCTGAGACATACGAGCTCAGAGGTTATATAATGGCAGAAATCAGTTGTACGATATGGATTGATAGTGTGGCATGCTGAGATGCAGTGATCCAGACTTTTGTTGAAAAGCAAAGTTTGGTGGTTGATGATCAAAGCGCAACTTTAATATAGCATGACCTTGTGTATAGCATCGATTCGCGAGCCTCACATCCCGGTATGGTGGTAAACTGATGGTTTGATCAGTATGCTTTTTAGTGGATGGGCGCCTTAGTGGTGTCGTGGATTCGGTCGACCAAGATGAACTTAGTGCTCAGAGGGATAGAGTAAGCGGTGTTTTCTCTCGCTGGGACGTAAGCCGCGGTGATACTCTGGTCCCAAAAGTGCGGATGTGCATTACGGTGTTTTCTCTTGCTGGGACGTAAGCCGTGGGGAATTGCACTACGCAATCGATCTTTCGAATCAGGAGCCACCATGATGGAAATCCAACTTTCCAATACGTGTATTTCGGTTTTATTTGTAGAGCCTAGTATGGCGACATAGTGGGATGGGGCACTTATGCCGTCTATGATTGATATTTATGATTGAAATTGGTTTGACACTATGCACTTATAATAGTATCAAATGATTTGTTTTAAACGTATCAAGCATTCTTTGCTATTATAAGGTAAAAACCCTATCCTCTGGCTTGCATTGCATTGTGTGATGGGACCTGGGTCTTATAATAGCTTCATTTTCTTTACTTAGCATTGCACTGTTTGTTTTATGCACTGGCATTCTTGGGAGGAAACCCGTTCCGTGTTATACGGTGTGGTCCCTTGATTTACCGAACTTTAAAATAAAGATTAATAACTATTTTAGTTCTCACACAGTCACATGACTGACTTGGAGTTTATTGTTTTAACCTAAACTCTGGGTGCCCCTATTTTCTACACGGGCAACTAGTAGTTTGGGTTTTGCAGATTTATATTCACAAGATCCTAATTTACAGCTGGAACGATGCTCGGAAAGCTCTGTATCCGTATATTACTTTCAGTTGTGTTTTATATTGTTTTTCCGCTGCAGTACTGTATTTAAATCTCTGATATTCTTTGTTGTATATTATTTATTCATACACTGTATATTCTTGTATTCTGATGGAATTGTTGTAATAAACAATGAAATGTTCTTCTGTCTGCGTTCTTTTGTGTCTCGTTCTCAAAGTATCCGCTCTTCCCTTACCGGGGAAGTTACGGATTCTTACATTTACCTTTCTTTCATATGTTGGTTCAAAGGGATAATCATACAACACAACCATCAATCAATTAGTTCATTAACTTTTCTAATTCATAACTTTGATACATAGTCCAAAAATCAGATTTTTGATGCCAAATCACAACAATAAGCCCTATCTAGTTTTGGTTCTCACATCAGTCATTTGGAATCATATAGAAATCCCATTTTCGAAACTCGAACATAAATACTGATGATGTCCGTACATCACCAGAATTATCCCCGAGCGACTAGAGTGTGATTCTATATCTATCCAGTATATTAGAACTTCGAATACACGTTTGCAAGGCGTATATGCAAAATCTTTATATATTGGATTGTCCAAATCAATTTAAAATAAATATTCAAATACATATAAAATGGTTTAAATTTTCAAAACAATATTGTTTTCAATTTTACTTTAAAAATAACACTCTTTCGACTCATTCTAGGATGCTACTGATCCCATCTCTAACGAGTCATTCTCATTGGATATTACTAATCCATTCTCTGATGAACTCTTTCGTTCGGTTCTAATGTGTCTTGTTCTTGAGCTCTGCAAACCAGAGCTCTGATACCAAAATGAGACGACCCGAACTTCCCTATGAAGGAAAGACCAGATTGAGTTGAGGACAAGAAGAATCAGAACACAAACAGAAGAAAATTTTAGTGCTTATTACAACAATTTCATTAGAATACAAGAATATAACAAATTATGAATAAATATTACACATTCGAACAATATCAGAGATTTAAATTACATTTAAATACATAGCAGCGGAAAAATAATACAAAAAACAACTAAATAGAATATGCGGATACAGAGCTTTTTGAATATCATTCCAGCTGTAAACCAGGATCCTGTGAATATAAATCCGCAAAACCAAAACTACGAGCTGCCCGTGCGGAAAATAGGGGTACCCAGAGTTTAGGTTAAAACAATAAACTCCAGGTCAGTCATGTGACTGGTGTGAGAACTAAAACAGTTATTAATCTTTATTTTGAAGTTAGGTAAATCCATGGATCTCGCCGTATAACACAGAACGGGTTTCCACCCAAGAAAACCAGTGGATAAAACAACAGAGCAATGCTAAATAAAGAACAATGAAGCTATTATAAGACTTAGGTCCCATCACACAATGCAACGCAAGCCGGAGGATAGATTTTTTTACATTATAATAGCCAGAAATGCTTGGTACGTGAAATTTCATCTTTTATCATTACTATAACTGTATAGTGTCAAAAACAATTTCAATCATAAGTATCAATCATAGACGGCATAAGTGCCCTATATCACTATGTCGCCATACTAGGCTCTACAATCATAACCGAAAAATGTTGTATTGGAAATTGGATTTCCATCTGTGAACCAAGGCCAGGGATCGTCCTCACCGCTTCGAGACAATCTAGCCTACCATGTCTCAGGACCCAGACTCTGGTGGGCCCTTGGATCGTTAGGGCCGGTCTACTCGATGTGGATTAAAATGCATGAACAATGTGTTTCCCCGCCCTATGGTGCATAAACTGGTCATATCTCGACCAAATGATCGGCCCCAGAATGACCGATATAACTGAGGAACCTCGCTATCCATCATCCACGTATGTAAAATGCTAGAGCTAGTAAAACGCTGATACAACCCCTAGTTAGAAAGAAACGCATGTCCTCCCTGAAGTCCTCTCCCATTTCCGGTTCACACCGGGCTGTGAGGCTCGTGAATTAACGCAACACAAAGCTACACTATATTAAAGCCGTGCTTTGATCATCAACCACAAGACCCTGCTTTTCAACAGAAGCCTTGATCATTTGCATCTCAGCATGCCACATAGGCAATTCACGCTATGCAACCGATGTCTATCAATCACACAGAATGAAATCCGATGTCAGACACACAACCATTTACAAGTTCATTCTGGGTCTGAACGAAACTGGGGGCACCTTATTCCTCCCCCATATGCCCAATACATGGGAGAGGTCCTCGCATATCCGGTCGATCTCCAAGTACGTCTGGACGATCACCACTTATTACCTTGTCTTGGGTGTACAGCCCAATCAAGGCATCAGTAATCATCCAAACGATATGAAGACCTCTGGTCTTCAACCACCGTCTTCATCCTTGGCACATCGCTGAATCAGTTACTCAGAATGGGTTCAACCCAGTCTTTCTGAATAACTCGCATATATAATAAACGAGTGTTATAAAAACACAACATACGCCTCATTCCAATCCAGAATATTCCTTTATTCAAATATCCTTATACTTTGGGAAAGGTTCCCATTAGTTTTATCAAAGATAAACTCTTTAATCTTCCTTTGGATATCATTTCAATCTAATTAAAGATGCATTAAAACTCCACTTGGTTTTAATCTTCCCAAAAATCAATATTAATGATTGTTTAACTTGGGAAATCATATCATGTTTTTAACTAGGTTAAAGAACCAATGTCATTTAAAACATGGTTCACGATAAATACAAAATCACATTCCATTCCGTCAGCCTTTTACCGTAAATTAGCAAGTGAACAATTCCCTAAGTATTGACCCCGAAGGCCGAAACCAACATCAAATCAATACACATGAAACCATTGAACTTAACTAATCTCTAGTTGGTTTCTGATTTTCTTAACTCCATTGGGTCTAAGAACAATATTATTAAAGATACCATTCATGACAATCCAAAATCTTATTCCTGTCTTTAACTAGGTTAAAGAACCAATGTCCTTTATAACACGGTTCACGATAAACCCAAAATCACATGCCATTCCATCAGCCTTTAACCGTAAATTAGCAATTGAAGAATTCCCTAAGTATTAACCCCGAAAGGCAAAACTAACATCTGATCAATACCCAGGAAACCATTCAACTTAACTAATCCCCAGTTAGTTTTTGATTTTCTTAACTCCATTGGGTGTAAGAATAGTATTATTAAAGGTACCATTCACGACAACCCAAATCTTATTCCATTGTTAATCGGGTTAAAGAACAAGTGTTATTTAAAACACCGTTCACGATAAACCCAAAGATCAATTTCAATTTAATTCCAATTAAATATTAATTAATTGGTATACTTCATTAAATCTAAATAAAAAGATTTAATCATCTCTCAACCGGGTTTAAGAACAGTGTTAATGAAGACACCATCCACGACAAACCCAAAATCACATCAGTCTCTAACCATAAATTAGTAAGCAAACAATTCCCTAAGTATTAACCCCGAAGGCCGAAACCAACATCAGATCAAGACCCAGGAAACCATCCAAATTAACTAATCTCTATTCGGATTCTAATTTTCGTAACTCCATTGGGTCTAAGAACAGTATTATTAAAGATACCATTCACGACAACCCAAAATCCAATTTGATATTAAATACAAGGCTCTGAATAGAAAATATATCGGCTTATATTCAATATCACATTCTGAAACCAACAAATATCGTATTGGAATAACGATATATATATCTTCCAAATTCCTCCACAATATCCATATAATCACGAAATCCAATATCGAAATATTCTGAAGATAATTTCGTTTCAAATCTATTCCAAATCATATGTTGGAAATTCCGGTTATTTTTAAAACCATTTCATATCCAATTTATTTATTTTAAAAATATTGGATTTATTATTCTATTACAAAACTAGTTCATTTCGATAAAAATATATTTTTATCTTTTCAAATATGGAATTTTTCATCCTAATTCTTTCCAAATCTTTTATTATGATTTTACACAAGTTATTGATATTTTTAATAATTTTATTAAGGCCCGTACTATCAATTTCCATAAACGGCCATCGAACTGCACTTACAGCGACCTTTTCAAAATTTGATTTGGACATAATTCCAAATCCAACCGTTAGATTTCAGATCTCTAATATTTGTTAGAAAGCTCTTTTTGATACGAACCCAACGGTTATGGTTTTATGAGAACCCGACAGTCGGATCTCCCGTAATGTCCGTTCGAAGTCAATGGTTGAAATTCGCGAACTGTCGCGGCGCGGCGCGTTTTATTCTGGCCGTTATATATATATAATATATATTTCGTCAATTTCAATTCAAAATGTATTTTATAAAACGTTTTAAATTGTTTTCAAAACGATTTCAAATTCATATTCAATTTCAAATCAAAATTGAATATTCTATATCATCGATATACAAATGATAATATTTTCAAAACATTATATTTTGAAATCAATTCCCTTTCGATACTCATTATAAAAATGAATAAAATCAGTATAAATATCGTTCACATCAAAATGGCATTAATCTAATCGACACGACTTTATATATTTAAATATTTTCCTGTCCATCCCAAATCGGACATCAAAACCAAATTTTGATCTTTTACCGAATATTATTTTAAAATATTCCTTATTTTAAAATATTCATTTTTCTGAATTGGAATCAGACACGGTCAATTACCATATAATGTGATTTATATGGATTTCATGCACACGTATACACATCAACAACGATAAACAGTCAACCATCATTCAAAGTGCATTCTACACTGCATAAACATTAAATATAAATATTCAACGCCCATACAGCCTGTCAATCAGTCGATCGACATACAACTAATTATTGGGACTAGTTTATGTCATACATCATCCCAATACATATGTGGGGTTTCAATCAACAAATAATAAATTTTATATGTGCAGTTGGGTGATATGTAAAATTTATCATCCTAATCAATATCAGTCAAATATATGTACATAAACAAATCGTCCGATTTGTAAATGAATATTTATCTCAACTTATTGTTGTATATAACTGTGTTGTATACACAATTATATGATTTTTGTTTGATGATAACAACCGAATATATTTTCATTATAAATGTGTTTGTTACTGTATTGTTCTATATATATACATCACAGAAATGAATATAATATTTATATTTAAATAGAATATGACTGTACAGACATTCATATATTCATACAGTATTGTATTTAAATATAAATATTATATTTAAAACACTCAATCATTACAACTATTTATAATTCCACTATTTAACCACTTTACTTTAAATTGTACTTGTATATAAACTGAATACAATAAACAATTTTGTTTGAACACAAGTTTAAAGACAATAAATAATATTTTATTTTAAACAAATTTGTTTATTACAAATATCAGTACAATATTCTTTTTCATTCATAGCTCCTACAACACTCATTCGTTTATACATTTTCAGTTATACATTCACAGACTCAAATACAGACACTTTCACTGTTACACACACTGTTCTTGTTTCTGCCTTCTGTCTTCTTGTCTTCTGTCTTCACAGCTTTCAGTCCAGTCTCATCCTCTTACCTGTCACATGAAACAGAAACACAGTACACTACAACAGAAATAAAACTGAATACGTGTGTATATAAATTTTATTTTTTAAAATTTTATTTGCCTCAGTTTTCTGGTGTGTTTCTCATCATTTTTCATGACTTGATCTGATTCATCTGTGTCTAGCCAGTTTGTATATAGTATAGGGACAGGAAATCTTGTCTGTTGGCTGCACATACACACGTGTATAAATATACACGCGTGCACTGTAACGCCAATCAGAGTGCAACTGAGGAGTAGCCACGTGGACCATCTCGACTCAGTGCACAGTCATCAGTGGGACAATCAAATCAAAGAAGAAAGATGAAAATCAGCTCAGCAATGAAAACAAGTGGCAGATTACAAACTTCAACTCAAAATAAAGTGATTTATCTTGGCAAATCATTTTTTTCAAGCAGCCCAAACATGAAGGCAAACAACATATCAAGTCGGCAAAAGCAAATGACCGAGCACATATCAAATAGGTCCAAGAACATTTCAGCGTCAAGCATAAAAACCACAACAACTCAGTACATGTTTCAGCATAGACAGAATATGGTGCAGCATGATCCAAGTGTACAAGTGTGGATGTGCAATTGTCGTGGTGGTGCAAAGTGATCGAATTCAAACTCATGTACTCAGAGCATGTCAGAGAAGTTTTTTTTAAAAGAATGGGTACATGCACAATGTACAGTATGTACTTAGATGAAAGGTGGATATAATAAAATGTTCAACAAGCAAATGTACACAAACAGACTGCAGTTGAGATGAATTTCAGATATACACAAATACATGAGGTCAAGAACTCAGCATTGAACAGCAGGTTCAAAATGGTAGTGCTACTGCATGCATAAAAGTGATTGTGCCAACACAATCTAAAGCAACTCATCAGTATGCATGTGGACTAGTCGATCAAGCATGAATGGATCAATTCATAAGAGTAGTAGCAGTTGAAGTATGCAAGCATGCACAGAACAACAAAGACAAGTACAAGGCAAGCTCTAAGAAGTAGAGCTCATGCAATGGAGCGTGTAAATCAAGTACATGTACACAAAACAGTTCAGGGATGTGTGCAGATTTTAACATGCATGTGAGCAAAGCATTTGTAGTCAAGTGGAAAATGAAGAATGTGGGAATACAATGAACTATGTAAATACAATGCAGCTACAAGTCTTTCAGTAATATATAAAATGCATGATTGGATCAAGTCATACTAGTATATCCAGCACAGGCTACAGCAAGTATTAAATGGACATGAAGACACACACACACAGAGTAAAGGATGTATACACAGTCAACTGCAAGTGATAGCAGGAAATTAAATGTTGCACAATACAAAGTCAAGGTGTTATAGCATGAACAAAGTCAAGTGGTGCTCACAGCAATACATGATTCAAGCAACAAGTAAATGAGTCGATTATGGGCAAGAATCAATCAATGATGAATCTGTTTTTTGGCAACAATTCCAACTCATTAAATCAAGTATATCGGACAAGAAATTATCTCCAAACTTTTGGCAAGTTTGTAAATTATACAAGGTGCAGCAAAGGAAATCTTACATTTTGTTTCCAGTATTTCACAGTGATGATTCAGCAAATCACAACATATCAGGAAAGTTTTTCAAAGCCATCAAATCCATTTTAAATCATGCAAATCAAAAATGGCAAAGGGGAAAATATTTACCTTCCAGAAATGTTTCAAGAATCACACAAGAATTCAATTCGACAAGTTCATTCAAGAGTCTGTCACGCAAGTACAATCAAAACCGAGAATTAAAAGCAGGGAAACCAACGAAAATTAAGATCAAGCCATTAAACGAAATCAGAGAGAATCAAAGGGTTTGTAAACCCCATATTTATTTACACCATTTCATCATCGGCAGCCAGGAAAAACTAACCCAACATTTTCAAATCAAAACCAAGCATCACAAATACAAGAAAAGAATTAAATCCGAATTACTCACAAATTTTCAGGTTTTCGATCGCCAGAGAACAATCCCAAACTGATCGAGCAAAGTCACAAAGAATCGAGCGTCAGAGAAGATATTCCATCAATTTCAGAAAGCCATCAAAGTCGAAATCGATTTGGGGAAGTATGGAAAACCCTAGCTCTTGAGAAGCCGCCATTTTTTATTTTCCAGAGACAACAAGAAAGGGGCTAAACCAATAGAGAGAATGGTCGGCCATGTTATAAAAATAGGATGGCCCCATTTAAATTCAATCTCCTTTATTCATTTTTTAATTAGGGTTTCTCTTTGTTTTAAATTTTCTATTTGTTGTATTGTCTTTTAATTTGATTTGTAAAACCATCGAACCAGTTTTCTAGAGTCTGTAAAATCTAGGGGATCCAATCAGGGTGTTGACTGGCAGTTGACAGAGTCTGTGAAATCTGGGTTACGAATTACAGGGTTGTAATTCGAGAAAATCTGATCGAGGGGATATCGACCAGTCTAGGGTTGTGAGCGTAGGGTTAGAATAGGAGCAGAGTTTGCGAGTGTACATGGTCTTGTATGCGGGATCTGCTCTATCACCTAGTAGAAACAGTAGTAATGCAGCAGTAGGCAGGAGTTTGCCAAAGCTGGGTATCTCTGTGTGTCATTTACTTTCTGTATTTTTATATCTGCTGCATTCTGTAATCTGATTGTTATTTCAATATCCTATTAGATTATAACTCTGCAAAAATTTGTAATAAACCCTATTCACCCACCTCTCTAGGGTTAATCTAGATCCAACAAGTGGTATCAGAGCAGATTATTTCTTTAACTCTAGAGTCATGGGTCATTCTAGTTGTCAGTCCATAGAGAGTCAGTCCTATTCCATCTATTTTTAGTGGTACAGATTTTTTAAATTGGAAATCAGAAATGAAATCTTATTTAAAATCTGTTGATATTAAATGTTGGAATAGTATTATTAATGGGAACGATATTGTAAGTAGGGCAGATATTGAATTTAATTTACGAGCTACTCATATTTTATATTCTTATATTGATGATGTTCAATATAGCCTTATTTCCCATTGTTTATCTGCGCAGGAAATCTGGTAGACTCTCAACACGCTGCCTGGAAAAACTTACAAATGCCCAAAACCCCAGAATGATAACTCAGCTTCAGATTTGTGTTTAACAGGTTGTACAGATAGAATTTCAGATGGAGTCTTAACAGGAAATATTTCTTTGATTCATCGTTTAACTGAATCTGTTGAGAAGCTAAAATCTAAAAATAAACTTCTGAAATCTGAGAAGCTTGAGTTGATCTGCAAAAATAATGTTTTGGAATCAAAACTCAAAAACGTTAAGAAGTCTTCAAATTCTAATTGCAAAAATTGTTTAAATTTGAAAAATGGTCTTGTTCATCAAAATAAAAATATTCAGAAACTTGAAAATTAAATCCTGATTTTAAATGAGAACAAGATAGAGCTTGAAAGCACAATCAATTGTTTGCAAAACTAATTTGAAAATTTTAAGACGACTGAAAATTCCAAATATATTTTTCCTGAATTTTTTTTGCTGAAAAGTGATTCGATTTTGAAAGAACTTGAAAACAAGTTTGAAAATTTCAAGAATTTTGAATCTGAAAATTGAAAACATTTTGAGTCTAAGATTTCGGAATCCCAATCCAGAATTAAATTGCTTGAATCTGAAAATTTGTTTTTGAAACAATCTGATGCTGAAAAGAAAATCACTATTAGTCGTTGTTCAGATCTGATAAAAGAACATAGTGATCTTAAATCCAAGATTTAACGACTTGAGTCAATTTTGAATGAATTTTCGAATGGAGAAAAATCGTTCAATATGCTATTACAAAACCAAGTTTCTATTAGAAATAAATCTGGTCTTGGCTTTGGGACTATCAATCGTTTTGATATGATGAATTCAAATGATTTTAAAGACACTTCAAATTATCTTGGAAAATATTGCTTTGAATTTTTAAACTCTGGCAATTCAAAAGATTTTTTGAAACATAAACAAAATAAGAATTTGTTTTATAATAAACCATTCTATCATTCTTGGACCTCAAAAAGAAGTAAAGTGAATTCGTCTAATTTCAAACAGATCTGGGTCCCTAAAGGTACTTTGGTAAATTCTGATGGATTGTTATATAAACAAGTTTGGGTACCTAAACATATGAATACAACCGTGAGTGGTTTTACTAATTTTGTTAGACCACTCGATTCTATGAACAGTTAGGTACTAGAGGAGGCTGAGGAACTGCTAGGCAAAAGAGATTTGGATTCAAGCTGCTCAATAATCCAGTAATCATTCATAGTTCCTTAGCCAAGACTGTTGAGTTAGAGATTCTGATTTACATTGGATTCTGGTATGATCTCTAAACTCACCTTTGTAAATATTTTTTTATTTTATTTCTTCTTCTGCCCCTTCTATTTTTTTTTGTTTTTTTGTTTGTTTTGATTTGTCACTACTTCTTATTCATTGCTTCTTAAACTTCCAGTTGCAGGTATTTTTTGGAAATTTTCTTTATGTGAATAAAGCTCTCTTGTTTTAACCATTTCTAGATCTTGAATTTAAATCTGTAATTATTTGCAATTGTTTTGAAGTTTAATTTTTTATTCTTAACAGTGCTGAAGCATTAATATCATATCTTGAACACCGTTATTTTGAATTCTAATTTTTTTTGAAGATCTGAATAATTAATGAAATTTCACACACTTATGCTGTCTTGAGTTTCTTCCAATTCATTTTGGAAACACTTAAAATAATATACTCATTACAATACACTGCTTCTTATCATTCGTGATAATTTCATTGATTTTCGGATTGGCTTGAATCACAGTGATGCATCTTGAATTTCACCTTTATTCATGATTATTATGGTTGAAATTTGTTTGTTTGAAATCATCAGAAATTCTAGATATTTTGAATATCACACACCACTTAAATTTGAAATTATCAATCTTGTGTGAATAATTCATTATATCTCAAAACCTGACATTGATTCAAGTGATTTCAAAAAAATTATTTTCTAAATTTTCTGGATCATGAATACCTCTCAAACTTGATGTAAATGAACTGAATTTTTTTTGGGGCTTGTCAGAAATAGTTTGGAAAAATTCTTTTGAAAATCCTGTCTTAAATCTCATGGTTATTTCATGATTATTTGATTTGAACATCTGTTTGTTTAAAATCATTTGAAATTATAGATTTATTGAATCTCACGCGTATCTCGAATCAAAAATTAATAATTTGGTGTGATTGATTCATTAAATTCTAATATTTTCATATTCCTTCAAATGATTTAAAATAAACAATATTTTTAAATCTGGGATCATGAATCATCCTTTGTGACCATCATCTTGTCTTGTCTACTTGGAAATTGTCTTTGTACTGCTCTGATACTGTTCTTAGATAACTTTTTTTATCTGTCTATTGCTCGGTGCTAAATTTGTCTGCTTGGGCTTTAAATTTCTGTTGTCTGCGATATCATGGTTTGTCTCCAGTATCTTGTTACATTTTTTCATTAATAGAGACACCAAGTGGTATCAGAAGTGCCTTATATTTGTCTCACTCATCTGTACTTAGATTCTAATCTTCACCTTGTATAGATCCACACACTCTTTCTACATTGTACAAAATTTTTCCCTCTTGTTCTGTATAAATCGCCATATCCCTCTTGTAATTGATTTTCAATTTTAAGATTATTTATTGATTATTAATTCAGAAATTGAAATCTATATCCAAATTGAACTGTACCCATAATTCATCAAAATTATTAACAGATTTTGAAATTGTGATGAATTGTGACTCCAGTATATTTCACAACAAGAGAAGATTTTATTTAGATTTCCATGGTAGTTGAACATTTATTATAATATCTTTGAATTGGCAATTATTTCATGACCATCTCCTTTATGTATCATCATTCTGCCATCCATCATGTCTTTTACATTAATGTGGAGATTTTATTTTTTTTAATCATCTGGAATAAACAATGAAAATAGTTGTGATGGGAACGTGACTGTGTTTTTATTCAGAATTAGTGAAATTGATAATTTTCAATAATCCCGGTATAATTGGTCATATTTCATAATATAATTAATTTAGAAATTGATTTCACAGTCCATTTCTGTACCTACCGCATTTCTATCATCCATTTTTGGTTTTATATACCGAGGAGTTTTTTTTCCTTTTAAAGATAAGATGATAAATATATAATTAATACATAAGTGTGTCTCTGACCTCATTTAAAAATCCAAGCTCTGGTTATGCATGGTTATGAGACGACTTATAATTTAAGTTGCGACTGACCCCATTTAAAAATCCAAGCTCTGGTTATGCGTAGTTAGTGTGCTCTTAAATAAAAAGGAAATAATGTGCTGAAAAATTGATATTAAATTTGAAATTCTCCTTGGTGCTTAAAAAACCAGCCTATCAATCCATCTTCTAATCTGTGAAATCTGTTAATATCTTATGACGTTTATGATTTGTTGATTGATAGCTATTGGGATTTGAGATTATTTGATTCTGTCACTTATATTGAATTATTAACTATAGTCCAAATCCGTCACTGTTTTTTGAACTACATTTTTATAAAATTCTTCTGAAAATTACCGTAAATCATATTTTTGTAACTCTCTCCATTTTATATAAAATTCATCGTAAATCTGTCATTCTCTACATGTGAAATATGCCACTAGTTCTTAGTTTATTATGATTTTTGTTTGACTGATTGGTATTTATGATGATCGTTCTTCCTCTTATGCTGAAATTGTAATTTTTAGTCATTTTTCATCTGTGTTTTAAATTCTGTATTCTTTTGATGATAACAAAAAAGGGGAGATGGATTAAGATTTTGATTTATGAGTGAATATTTGATAAATATTCTCAATTTTTAAAATTCATTATTATTCAGTTAATTTCACTCAAGCACAGTTATAGGGGGAGGTTTATGTTGTAGGGGGAGCTAATAAATAGGGGGAGTTCATTTTTCACTGTCAAACACATTTATTGTATTCAAAATCTTCATATTTGTTTGTCATCATCAAAAGAGGGAGATTGTTGTATATAACTGTGTTGTATACACAATTATATGATTTTTGTTTGATGATAACAACCGAATATATTTTCATTATAAATGTGTTTGTTACTGTACTGTTCTATGTATACATCACGGACATGAATATAATATTTATATTTAAATAGAATACGACTGTACAGACATTCATATAGTATTGTATTTAAATATAAATATTATATTTAAAACACTCAAACAGTACAAATATTTATAACTCCACCATTTAAACACTTCACTTTAAATTGTACTTGTATATAAACTGAATACAATAAACAATTTTGTTTGAACACAAGTTTAAACACAATAAAATAATATTTTATTTCAAACAAATTTGTTTATTACAAATATCAGTACAATATTCTTTTTCGTTCATAGCTCCTACAACACTCATTCGATTATACAATTTCAGTTATACATTCACAGACTCAAATATAGACACTTTCACTGTTACACACATTGTTCTTGTTTCTGCCTTCTGTCTTCTTATCTTTTGTCTTCATAGCTTTCAGTCCAGTCTCATCCTCTTACCTATCACATGAAACAGAAACACAGTACACTGCAATAGAAATAAAAAGGAATACATGTGTATATAAATTTTATTTTTTAAAATTTTATTTGCCTCAGTTTTCTGGTGTGTTTCTCATCATTTTTCATGACTTGATCTGATTCATCTGTGTCTAGCCAGTTTGTATATAGTACAGGGACAGGAAATCTTGTCTATTGGCTGCATATACACACGAGTATAAATATACATGCGTGCACTGCCATGCCAATCAGAGTGCAACTGAGGAGTAGCCACGTGGACCATCTCGACTCAGTGCATAGTCATCAGTGGGGCAATCAAGTCAAAAAAGAAAGATGAAAATCAGCTCAGCAATGAAAACAAGTGGCAGATCACAAACTTCAGCTCAAAATAAAGTGATTTATCTTTGCAAATCATTTTTTTCAAGTAGCACAAACATGAAGACAAACAACATATCAAGTCGGCAAAAGCAAATGGCCGAGCACATATCAAATAGGTCCAAGAACATTTCAGCGTCAAGCATAAAAACCACAACAATTCAGTACATGTTTCAGCATATACAGAATATGGTGCAGCATGATCCAAGTGTACAAGTGTGGATGTGCAAGTGTCGTGGTGGTGCAAAGTGGTCGAGTTCAAACTCATGTACTCAGAGCATGTTAGAGAAGTTTTTTTTAAGAATGGATACATGCACAATGTACAGTATGTACTCAGATTAAAGGTGGATATAACAAAATGTTCAACAAGCAAATGTACACAAACAGACTGCAGTTGAGATGAATTTCAAATATACACAAATACATGAGGTCAAGAACTCAGCATTGAACAACATGTTCAAAATGGTGGTGCTACTGCATGCATAAAAGTGAATGTGCCAACACAATCTAAAGCAACTCATCAGTATGCATGTGGACTAGTCAAGCAAGCATGAATGGAACAATTCATAAGAGCAGTAGTTCAAGTATGCAAGCATGCACAGAAACCGCAAAGACAAGTACAAGGCAAGCTCTAAGCAGTAGAGATCATGCAGTGGAGAAGGTAAATCAGGTACATGTACACAAAACAGTTCAGGGATGTGTGCAGATTTTAACATGCATGTGAGCAAAGCATTTGTAGTCAATTGGAAAATGAACAATGTGGGAATACAATGAAATGTGTAAATACAGTGCAGCTACAAGTCTTTCAGTAATATACAAAATGCATGATTGGATCAAGCCAGACTAGTATATCCAGCTCAAGCTACAGCAAGTATTAAATGGACATGAACACACACACACACACACACACACACAGAGTGAAGGATGTATACACAGTCAACTGCAAGTGATAACAACAAATTAAATGTGGCATAATACAAAGTCAAGGTGTTATAGCATGAACAAAGTCAAGTGGTGCTCACAGCAATACATGATTCAAGCAACAAGTAAATGAGTCGATTATGGGCAAGAATCAATCAATGATGAATCTGTTTTTGGCAACAAGTCCAACTCATTAAATTAAGTATATCGGGCAAGAAATTATCTCCATACTTTTGGCAAGTTTGTAAATTATACAAGGTGCAGCAAAGGAAATCTTTCATTTTGTTTCCAGTATTTCACAGTGATGATTCAGCAAATCACAACATATCAGGAAAGCTTTCAAAGCCAACAAATCCATTTAAAATCGTGCAAATCAACAATGGGAAAGGGGAAAATATTTACCTTCCAGAAATGTTTCAAGATTCACAAAAGAATTCAATTCGACAAGTTCATTCAAGAGTTTGTCACGCAAATATAATCAAAATCGAGAATTCAAAGCAGGAAACCAACGAAAATTCAGATCAAGCCATTAAACGAAATCAGAGAGAATCAAAGGGTTTGAAAACCCTATATTTATTTACACCAATTCATCATCGGCAGCCAGGAAAAACTAACCAAACATTTTCAAATCAAAACCAAGCATCACAAATACAAGAAAAGAATTAAATCTGAATTACTCACAAATTTTTAGGTTTTCGATCGCTAGAGAACAATCCCAAACCGATCGAGCAAAGTCACAAAGAATCGAGCGTCAGAGAAGCAATTCCATCAATTTCAGAAAGCCATCAAAGTCGAAATCGATTTGGGGAAGTATGGAAAACCCTAGCTCTTGAGAAGCTGCAATTTTTTATTTTCCAGAGACAACAAGAAAGGGGCTAAACCAATAGAGAGAATGGCCGGCCATGTTATAAAAAGGGGATGACCCCCTTTAAATTCAGTCTCCTTTATTCATTTTTTAATTAGGGTTTCTCCTTGTTTTAAATTTTCTATTTGTTGTATTGTCTTTTAATTTGAGTTGTAAAACCATCGAACCAGTTTTCTGGAGTCTGTAAAATCTAGGGGATCCAGTCAGGGTGTTGACTGGCAGTTGACAGAGTCTGTAAAATCTGGGTTACGGATTACGGGGTTGTAGTTCGGGAAAATCTGATCGAGGGGATATCGACCAGTCTAGGTTTTTGAGCGTAAGGTTAGAATAGGAGCAGGGTTTGCGAGTGTACATGGTCTTGTATGCGGGATCTGTTCTATCACCTAGTAGAAACCTTAGGAATGCAGCAGTAGGCAGGAGTTTGCCGAAGCTGGGTATCTCTGTGTGTCATTTACTTTCTGTATTTTTATATCTACTGCATTCTGTGATATGATAGTTATTTCAATATCCCGTTAGATTATAACTCTGCAAAAATTTGTAATAAACCCTATTCACCTCCCCTTTAGGGTTAATCTTGATCCAACACTTATGAATATTTTTTCCAATCCATGTATATAATAAAAATGATAATTTTATTATTTAAATATTTTATTCAACTTGAATATTTTATTTACTTCATATACACAATAAAAATGTGATTTTTATTGTTCAAACTATTTATTCACATATGAATATTTTTAACACTTATTCCATATCACAAAATCAATTTTCACAACACAACAATCAAACAAACAAGTCATCCATGGTCTGTGGACGATGGGTGTCGGGTGCTGCTAAGCACCGTCTGCTTCCTAGTATATATTTCTAACTAGAAAATAAATAAAAGTGAGAAGTTCTCACCTTTGAGATCCACTCCGCCGTACTTTGATTGCCGATCTATGTAGTATACCTACGTTAAAAATTATATTTTTAACCAGTCAATAACTATTTCCTTGGATGATTATTTTATAAATAACATACATAGGCTAAAAATTATAGTTTATGTTTCATATTTTTATTACAACACTACATAGATAAAAATCACATTTTTATGTCGCCATTATATAGATTAAAATTACATTTTTATGCTATGACTATATAGATAAAAATCACAATTTTATATCGTCACTTCATATATAAGAGTCGTATTTTTATCCTATCGCTACATATATAAAGATCAAATTTTTATTATTTATATAATATAAAAATCATATTTTCACTCCACTACTTCATTATAAAAATGAAATTTTTATACCGTCGTCATATATATAAAAATCACAAGTTCATATTATTACTCATATGATAAAAATCACATTTTTATTGTATGGTTATATATATATATATATATATATCCTATCCTTTCTACTACAATAATCATTTCTTTACGTGTTTAAAAAAACAAACTTTTACTTAAGGAAACATCTAATTTTTATGTTTCTAAAAATCTTATCTCTATATACATAAGGGTCTCACATTTGTGTCTATGTATATATATAAAAACTGATCTTTAATTTTACAAAAAAAATAAAGAAAAACAAAGACTTACAGGTGATATTGGGGCAAGGATGGGCGGTGGTGGTCGGCGGCAGCTGTGGGGCCTTCACGCGGTTGTGCGGCAAGGCTCAGGCGATGGGGTGGTGTCCAAATCGCGCCTAGGGTTTCTATTTGGGGCTCAAGCATGCCGATTTTCAGAGGAGGGAGGGAGAGAGAGGAAGGGGCATAGCGGAGGGTGGGCGGCGGTCTCTGGCGCGGCGGCGTCGGTTGTAGGGGGCGATGGGGGGCTACGCGATCGAGATGTTTTTTTATTTCAAAATCCGATTTTGACCTATCGTGGGGGTGGGGGGAGTATAAGGGGGAGGGGCTATATATTTATATATATATATTTATTATTTTTAATTTCAAAAAGCAACTTTTTATTTCGAACTCAAAATCGAACCCACCGATTGTCGTCCCCAGCTAATTACCCCCATTCTGATCACAATGGGATATGTATCATAAGCCAGTTCAGCTATTTCGATCAGTTTCCATCAAAATCAAAATATAAATCTATATATTGAATTTGAACGAACATTTCAATTTACCGGGGCCACATACGAACTCTAAAAATTCTAAAAAAATATTTTCTTGCTTCGTACTGATGATACGAGTCTAACAAAACTAATTTCGTCAAATTTGGAGACCGTTTGAAAAATGGCCATTTTCTGGTTGATCCAGATTGACTAAAGTGAAAATAATGCTCAGGTCCCTAAAAGAAAACTTAATTAGGCTCACATCCAGTGATAAACTTATTATAAATTAGGTCCCTATTTTTCAAAAGTTGCGAAATAAATGGAAAAAAATGTAAAAAAAATATGAAAATTATTACTTAAATAAATTATTCATCCGACCATAAATTCACTTAAAAAAATCAAAGACATGTAAAAAATAAAATCAAACAGGAAAAAAACAGCGAAAAATTGCATTTAAATGCATTTTGTTATGCAAGAATTTCAATTTTCTGCATATATATATATATGCAAGTGTAACTCAGTTCATTTTTTTTGGCATTCAAGTATGCAATTAAATCGGAAACATGCACATATGTGTGCAATATATATGCAGACAAAAATTTAGCGTAATTTACTTTGTGCAATAATTGCATATATTTATGCAAGTATTGGCAATACTTGCATACATATATGCAAGTTTTTTTCTTCTTGGCGTGGACTTCTACGATTATTTCCAGATTTTAGAATTTTTTTTTAACTGAAGGCCGCACATATTTTTTTTTTTGAAAAAAGCGAAGGAGTGCAGGAGGCGAAGTGGATAGGGTGGACGTGAAATGTGGGAGCGGATCCATGAATTTAGGAAGCGGGTTTTCAAAAATAGGGGCTGGAAACATATGTGAAACTATGAGCGGTTTTTTTTTTTTAATTTTGAAACGTAATAGGGACCTCTAAAAAACGCACCCTTGACTAAAACTGTCAAAACACGTTTTCTTTTGCCACGCTCACATATTGGTTCAGAAAATTACGATTTTTGGAATCTAGTAATAACTTGACATCCCAGATCCAACAAAAGTGGTTTCGTCGAAAACGGAGGCCGTTTGCAAAATTTCCATTTTTAAGGGCTATATTTCCATAGCGACTATTCTGAATTTTCAACTGGACATAACTTTTTATTCCCGCTATGAAATTCCAATTTTTCGGATTCGTTGGAAATATATTCTCAAATAGATTCTAATATTTTTGGTTTCGCTAAAATCCGGTTTATTTTGAATCCTGTACATTCATTTGAAATTTGAAATCGAATTTTCGAACTACCGCGTCATATCTAATTCCTTTTATAATTAAAAATAAATATTTATATTATAACGTCAATTCAAATAAATATATACGTTCTAATTCCATTCAAAATGAATTTCTCGTCATTATTGTTTAAAATAAATCATTTTAAATATTCAAAATTCAATAAAATCGCCAAAATAAATTTTTTAAATTGGTTTAGATTTTCCGGGTTATTACAATTAATTTCATCGATAATAATTTATTATTATCGTTCTAATTCAAATAGAATTTATATTAATCGACTGAATTATTTCGATTCAGCTTTTAACTATGAATTCAATTTATTATCGTTTATGTATTACGATAAATTAATATCTTTGAAAGTATATTGATTAATAAATTCCATTTAAAATCCATTTATTATTTCAATTCAACATTTAAAATAAATTTAAATGTTTAAAATAAATCGACTAAAAATTTAGGATGTTACAAAGATAGACTCGATGGAGTGGGGATTTTGAAAAGATTTAAATTTTAAAACAATTTACATTTTAAAATTCGCTCTCTCAAGAATGATTCTAGTGACGATTCTATTCATTTAGGGTATTACTACCCTATCTCTAATGAGTTTAAACCCCACAAGCTATGATTTTTATTAAACCAAAGTTCTGATACCACACTATAATGACCTGGCTTTTTGATTGCACCAAGTCCGTAATTAAACCAACTTGAAACATTCACAACACATATTGTTATTGCTGTGGATTTAATAAGAATCAAAACACAGAATCAGTCACAGAAATAAAACAACATTTCACAACGAAATATTAATTTATACAATATACAGAGTTTACACGAATAAATATAGCAGAAATTCAATACATTTGGATTTCAAATACATATGGAAATTAATGGGAAAAGAAATAAATGTATGAGTCTACAGAAATCTCCAACCCCAAAAGATGAGATCTCAAAGCAGTAATACTTGGTCTGACCTGAGCATAATGCAAAAACACAAAACACTCGAGTCAGGGCTAACAATCCCATATAAGTGAATCAACTCAAGTGAAATGTCCAATGAAATGCATTAATAACTAAAATGGCATTTGAGATTTTCATCCTTTAAGGATCCATAGAACTAGATACATAATATAACACGCTATTATAATAGTATCTATACGGTAATATAAATATAATAAAATAACATAAGCGAGATTACATTTTTACCCTTACGCCGTTTACAGATATTGTCGTACACATTGCATATAAAACACCAGTACGTCAGTGGATAGGGATGCGCCATGATACGAAAACGTTAAATCAAAATCATATGGGGCTTGATCAGGACAAATATGACAAGGCACCAAGGAATACCCAGGGTAAGATCCTACCATTTGCATGCCCGAGCCGGTGGTAACGCATGGTAGTAACTACCGCCCACCTCGAAACACACTCCCATAATCAAAGATAACCAGCAATCAATCACAATATTAAGAGATGGTATCGAAGAAGCATGTCCTTTCGGAGTTGCGACCCAACTTAGTCACGGTATAGCACCTGTTTTAATCATTTTAATTATGACCCGAAGGCCAAGGTCAATCCATCATCGTTCTCTTTATTCAAATCCAGTAATCGCCTCCATACCATCCTACTTCATTCTGGATTCTCCACCACGTGCACAGTTGTTAAAGTGGTATCGGTATTGGCCAATTTTTAAATGACCGTTTTGCCCCTAGCTAATCTTGTTTCGGCCATAACTTTTGATTGGAAAGGAGTTTTGACCAGAAGCCACTTCCATTAGATCCGGATGATGGTTTACCTTTCCGTGAGTGGTCATATGTAAAAAACAGACTTACGTTTGGGAGATATGGCGGAATTAAGGTTTAGAAGGTGAAAAACAGCTTAGTCGGGCTTAATTGGGTAATTAACAGCTAGGCCCAGAGGGGGATTTCAGGATTTGGAGTATTTAAGGGCTGTTAGGGTTTAGAGAACAACCTTTTCTCATATATTTTTAGCCGCCGCTTATCATCCCCCTCAACCTAGTAATGGCCTCCAACATCTAAAACACCTCTAAACCACTTTCTAATTGAAGATTTGGCTAAATTACATAAAATCAAAGCGAAATAGCACCAAATCAAGGTCAGAACTGCTGTATACCCTTGGGGACAGTGCCAAATAGAATATAATTTCAGATTTGGTATTTTGTTTGTGGCTAAGGTGAGTGATTTGCATAGTTTCTCACTAATTATGGCTAATTAAGGGTAATTAGTGATAATTAGCGAATTTAAACATGAATAAATTTTGGAAAAATATTTATAAATTTTGAAATATTGTTTTAGGCCTCTGTTAGAAAAATTGGTTAGTTTGGTTAAGTTTTACTAATCCTATCATTAGTTTTGCTTGAATATGCTTAAGGAAAAATATGGGTTTTGGCTATGTTTGATCCGTTTTAACCTATCAAATTATTGGTTTGGTATTAGTGGCCAATTTTATATGTTGCTATGACTGTAGGATATGCTTTGTGATTGTTTAGAACAGTTAGAATTGTCGAAAACGTCGTCGTGTGGCATAAAAACAATCGTAGGAAAATATATAGGAAATGACCCAGAACCGGATCGAATCGGTGGAGGAGAGCACGAACCGACCCGCTCGCGTGAAGATGTCACGATCTGAATCGCTCCAGCTTCGTGGACCGCAAACCGCATGCTCGCTTGGATTGACCGACCTGGGGAGGAACTCTGATCCGAACCGCTTGCCTGAAGTCATGACCTGATGCTCTGGAGATGACCACGAGCTAATCTATGTGCCACGATCCGAACCGCGTCACTCGACCCGAACTCCTTCCACGAGCTATTAGCCGAAGGAGATCACGAATCGGAGCGCCACACCACGACCCGACCCAGATGAGTAGCCACGACCCGAACCGATCCAGAGAGGGTGTTACGAACTGAACCGCTTGGTGGCTACGAAGTGGAGAATCCCGACTCGATTCGTATGGCGCGATCTGAACCGAACCCGAGTGGTGACTGCGAACCGAATCAAGGAGCTTGGACATGTGGCATGAACGATGAACCAAATGAAGACCGATCCAGTGATGACCAAACCTCGAGATGCAAAGGTAGTCCAAGTAGGAAGTTTGCACTTAGGATCCAGTTGGGAACCAACGAGTTGATTTCATGATTGGACTTTGTTACGGAATGTGTGCAAAGGGGTTATCGACGTCTATAGCTTTGATTCACCACTGAGGGACAGATATTGGCTACGGATCAGTGTAGTGAAGTCATTATGGCTTCATGGGGGCAGAGTGATCGTAGCAAGGCTATGAGCCAGTGCAGTGGAGTTGTTATGACTCCATGGGGCAGAGTGGACATAGGAAAGGATTAGTGGTTATGGATCAATGCAGTGGATTCATTGGGACTCCATTGGGCAGAGTGATCATAGCAAGGATTTGGGTGATCAAAGTTGTAGATATCGTATGCTTTACGCACTGAGTGAGAGATGTGAGGATAGTTTCTATGCTTGATTGTTTGCCATCCCTATGACATGCACACCCTATGCTTGATTGTTTGCCATCCCTATGACATGCACATCCCCACCCCCTTATTCTTTACACCATATGCTAGTGGCACCTTAGAGTATTGTACAATATATAGTGCTAACTCTTTGGTTGTATGTCCAGGTTCATGTATGGTTTAGTATACCTATTATTATTCTGTTTTGCTCCTTATCGCTCATACCAGACTTTTGTCTGACCTAGAGTTTTATGTCTCTTCTTATTACACTAGGTGCTCTTAAAAGGGCAGACAAGAGACATGTTAGCTGGTTATGCACGAGTAGCTGATCCGGAGATGAGCAGGAGGCTCCTACGTATTATCTACATATATTCTCCCTGTGTCACTGCTGGTCACTACTTTGGGCATTAGTAGTGTACCTTCCTTATCTTCTTTAGAGATAGTTTTCAAAAGTTGTAATAATAATGATGTGGAACATAAACTGTATGTGGATTTTTCGCTGCTATGATGTTTAGTTTTCAGCTTATGCACTGTCTCACCTGTTTTATATCAAGTATGTTATTATTTTATTCCTTGCGCTATAAGACATTTTACAGGTTCCTTGTTAGTTCAAATACTCTTCTTCCTTTCCTTTCTTTGACGATCGTCCCGTGCTGGTTGGACATCGACATAGCGCACTTTTATTGGAAATGTCGGCTGGTGTGGGGCGGGTCGTCACATTTGGTATCAGAGCTCTAGGTTGCGTAGTTCACCTAGGGAAAGACACCAGGGAGAGACAGTATGGAGATGAAAGCGTGTATTTGTTATATTTTGGTTTTCAAAAGTTATATATATATATATATACTATTAGTGTACTAAGGATGAAGTCGCACTGCACTGGCACCACTGAAGAGATGGTTAATCGTTTTTTCCTTACAGATTGAATGATGAGCCGATATACTAGGGGTACTGGTAGAGGAGCTAATAATGGGAATGATCCTGATGTGAGGATGATGTTCACTGACCTCATGAGAGAGATGCTTAGGGATGTTCAGAGAGCAGCTCCTAATGCTGCAAATGGTGGTGGTGCAGCGGTGCAGGCGCCTAGGGCCGATTTCGCCAAGCTTTGCAAGGATTACACTAGTCTTGGTGGAAAGTCGTTCCACGGAACAGAATCGACCACAGAAGTTCAGGACTGGTTGGATAGCTGTGAGCGTATCTTCAAACACTTAGGTATTGAGGTTGCGATGAAAAGAAAGCTAACATCCCGTTAGCTGCAAGGACGAGCGATGAATTGGTGGAATGCTATTAAGGCAGCTACTCCAGAGGATCAAGTTACATGGGATCAGTTTAAGGCCCGATTCGGTGATGAGTTCATCCCAGCTGCCCAAAAGTCAGAGTTGTTTAAGAAATTTCTGGAGCTTAAGCAGAATGGTACGGCAGTCTCGAAGTGCATTGCAGAGTTCGATACTCTATTGAAATACGGATCATCCCTTATTGATACTGCCGAGAAGAAAAATGAAAAGTTCATAACAGGCTTGGATCAGTACTTGGGGGAAAGGCTTATAAATCATGTCAATGAGACGTTTGAATTGATTATGGAGAAAGCTTTGAGATCAGGGAGTCTTTACCCTAAGACGAAAACTGAGGTTGCATCTGTAGAGGAGCCAAAGCCGCAAGCAAGCGGTAGGGGCAATAATGGTTCTCAGAATAAGAGAATGCGGAATCAGACCAAGGATGGCCAGAAGAAAAAGAATAAGAAAGATGTTGAGTGCTTTAGCTGTGGTAAGAAGGGCCACAATGCCAAATAATGTCGGGCCAAGCCAGCGGATAGGAAGTGCTTCAACTGTGGCCAAGTGGGACATCACAAGGACAAGTGCCCACAACCCCCTAAAGAAAAGCTGATTGCGAAAGCATATGCTATCAATGCTGTTCCTTCTTTGTCGAATGCCCCAACTGCGGCGGAGAAAGGAAAGAATGTCGTTTTTCAAGATATACTTTCTATTTATGATGTTCCTGTTCGAGTATTATTTGATACTGGAGCTTCCCATTCCTTCATATCTAGTGACCTGGTAGATAGGTTGGGATTGGAACCCGAGATAGTCGATAGACCTTTAGCAGTGACGAACCCGATTGGTGGTTCGACTAGCCTTTGTATGATTTGTCTTAATGTGGTCTTATCGGGTCATGGATGCATGTTTGTTTGTGATTGCTTTGTTTTGGGCTTTACTGGGTTTGGCATTATTTTGGGAGTCGATTGGCTCCAAAGATGCGGGGTGGTGGTAGACTGTGAGGGCTTTTTGGTGACAGTTAGAGAAGATGATTGGCGGAGGGTAGTGTTTGGTGGTCTACCTAGTGATGGGGTAATGGCTAATTTTCTAAATTCCCTCGACATCCCGCATGATGAGCTGTCAGATGTTCCCATGGCTGGCCAGTATCCGGACATCTTCGAGGAAGTGACCGGACTTCCACCACACCGTGAGATTGAGTTCCGTATTGATTTAGTAAAAGATGTCAAACCTATAGTGATGCCACTTCGTCGTATGGCACCAAGGCAGCAGCGAGAGCTCGGGGTGCAAGTAAGCGATCTTTTGAAGAAGGGATTTATCAGAAGAAGTGTTTCTGAGTAGGGAGCACCAGTTGTGTTTGCTACCAAGGTAGATGGTTCCCTTCGTTTGTGTGTGGACTACCGCGAGTTGAATAAGGTGATGAGGAAGAATAAGTATCCTCTACCGCGGATAGATGATTTATTTGATGAGTTGAGTGGCGCGAGAGTGTTCTCCTAGTTGGATCCCGCGACAGGTTTTCATCAGCTTAGAGTGGAAGCTGAGAGTATAGCTAAAACGGCCTTTCGGACGCCGTCCGGATTTTATGAGTGGTTGGTCATGCCACTCGGGTTGACCAATGCACCAGCATATTTTGTGGATCTTATGAATAGGGTATTCAGAGATCAGTTGAATAAGTTTGTTCTTGTGTTCGTGGATGATATACTTGTTTATAAGAGGACAGAGGAAGAACACAAGGAACACTTGAGGATAGAGATGGAGGTGTTGAGAAAACACCAATTGAAAGCAAAGTTTTCTAAGTGTCACTTCTAGAGAAGGGAGGTGAGATTCTTGGGCCACTTTGTTTCAGAGAATGGTATTGCCATGGATTATACGAAGGTGGCTATGGTACAGGATTGGTCTACGCCCAAGAATGCAACAGACGTAAGAAGTTACTTGGGATTAGCTGGATATTATCGTAAGTTTATCCAAGACTTCTCCAAGATAGCAGCACCGTTGAATTAGTTGACCAAGAAGAATCAAGCTTTCATTTAGGACGAAAAGTGCGAGAATGCATTTAAGAGCCTAAAGGAAAAGTTGACATGTGCACTAGTGTTAGTCATCCCTAAAGGGAATGAAGAGATGACGGTATACATAGATGCCTGTGGTACCGGACTAGGTGCTGTATTGATGCAAGGAGGTAGGGTTGTAGCTTATGCTAGTCGGAAACTGAAACTGCATGAGAAAAGATATCCTACCCATGATTTGGAATTGGCAGCGATCGTGTTAGCATTGAAGATGTGGAGACATTATCTCTTGGGAGAAAGATTCGAGTTGTTTACCGATCATAAATCGTTAAAATATCTTTTCTCTCAGAAGGATTTAAATCTCCGACATCAAATATGGTTAGAATTCTTGGCTTCCTACGATTTCGATATCGCGTATACATCAGGAAAGGGGAATGAAGTAGCTGATGCATTGAGTAGAAGACATGACAGTTTAGGGCCTTGGAAGCAACTAGAGTACATCGCTGGATATGATTTCAGACCAAAGTGCGAACTAGATCCAGAAGTATTAGCGAGTTTGACGGTCAGACCCACTTTGATTGAGCGGAATTGTTCCAGTCAGAGGGACGATCCTGACTTATTAAAAATCATCTCCAAGTTAGATATGGGCATCGATGAGGAGATGAACAAGTATGGGGTTGATCGAGATGGATGGCTTCGAAAGAATGGAAGATTAGTTGTACCCAATGTTCATGGATTGAGAGGTGAAGTGCTTAGAGAATGTCATCACTCAAAACTGACTATACACCCCGGTGGTAACAAGATGTATCGAGGTATGAAGCAGACCAACTACTGGGAAGGAATGAAAAGAGACGTTGGGAAGTTTATATTCAAATGCATGAATTGCCAGCTAGTTAAAGATGAGCGAAAGAAGCCTAGTGGTTTGTTGCAACCATTAGAAGTTCATGGAAATGGGAACATGTCTCAATGGATTTCATTGATGGGTTATCAAGGACTAGATCGGGCCATGTTAGCATTTGGGTGATTGTGGACAGATTGACCAAGAGTGCAAGATTTATACCCGTCAAGTCGAATAGAACGGCAGCTAAGTTAGCTGAGCTATATATGAAATGGGTAGTGAGGTGTAACAACCCGTATTTTTGGATAACATGTTATAACACAAATCAAGGCAGAATTAAACTGCAAAATCTGAATCAAGGGAAATGGGCTGTGCCATTGCGTTCATCTCGGAAAAATACGCGAAATAGAGTCCGAATTTTCGAAAAGCGGAGTCCGTATGACCAAGATATGGCCTCGCGAAGTTTCACGAAAAATTCAAATTCAAAACAGATTCAAATTTCAAAAAATCAGAAGTGGCGGGAAAATTCCCGCCAGACCCAGGGGGGTCGACCTCCCCCCCAGGTCGACTGGGGAGTCGACCCCAGGGTCGACCTGGGAGTCGACCTGCCTGGTCGGGCCACTTCGGCCTGGTGCACCTGCATGACTTCCTGACCCTGTTTTCTGACCCTGAGACGAAATTTGATGGCCTAGATTTAAATTAGGGTTAATCTTATGGCTAGAAACATTCCTATATCTCTATAAAAAGACCCCTAGACCTAGCCTAAACCCACACAACTTCATTCTATCCTTATGCTGCTCAAATTCTAGATGATAATGGCCTCTTCTCCTAAATTAAATTAATAAACGAATAAAACAAATCAAGACAAGGAGATACTATTCAAGAGGAGATTCAAGCTAGGATTCAAGAGAGAGTTCGAACAACGTAAAGACCAAATCAAGATCTACCGATCCAACGATTCAGCAACTAGTTTCTAGATCTCCACTTCTTAAACCTCGATCTGTAAGTTCTAGTTAATTTTAGATAAAAACTATAAATCTAATATGGGCATGTTAAATTGAAACGGATCTTTGTATGATTCATATCTCTCGTATTTTCTTCTTGGATCTGTTTTGTTTCTTTCTTGGATCTTGAATATTGGGAACGTTACCAAATGACATTGGAATTGTGACTATGATTGAGGACATATGATTATGCCTATGCCTATGATTGAGAACATAAGACAATACCTATGACTATGACAAAAATAATTGGGAACATTTATGACTCATGACTATGAACTGTTGCCTACAATTATAAGGCTATGACCATGACCTTGAAACTATTACAGTGGACTATTTATGACTAAAACACCTATGATTCATAATTAGGAAAGTCTTACCTAGAACTATCACTGTAAAACTTGGATCTAGACTTGATTATTCAGCCTATTCTTGATTATCTGTGGGTCTTGATCTTGGGAATTTACCTATTGAGTTAGGTCTACCCAATGTTCATGAACCTATGATATCACTGTTATGAATCTTTGACATGTTAGGATAAAAATTTGGGTAGATCTAGACCAAAACTATGTTGACATTTGGATCAAGTCTAAACCATCATTTAGGATGTTTATACTATCGCCTTATGCCATGACTGTTGCCTTAATATGATAGAATTGAAAAGCCTATTAATTTCTATTTGCTTGTGACGTTGTAACCAATTATCTCAAGCCAGTCTTGTAATCTCGTTTATCACCTTTGTGGCCAAATCACCTTCGTGCTAGATTCATGTTTTTGGCCAAACCTTTTATGTTATCATATGCTAGATTAGGTTAAACACCTTGCCTCGAACATCACCATGTTTAACTTGTGATTAATTTGCCATCTTATGCCCACCTCGTCATATTGTTATGTTCCCCTCTTAGATCTATTTGCGTTAATATGAACTTACGTGCGATGGGGATACGTTATGGGTAGTTAGGCAAACTTGAATAACATGAAACATGACTTGAAAATATGATATGAAACTTGACATGTGATTATGCTGGAAAACAGGAATGTGGACATGACACTTAGAAAATATGAAGTGACCAACTCGAGGTTGGGTTGAGTTTGTAGCGTAAATCTCCCCGGAACCGACCGGCAAATCCAGTGGCTACAAACAATAGGATCCAATGTGAGTAGTTGGTCACACCGCGCTTGAAACCCGAGGTTAGACTGAGTTGTGGCGTAAGACTGCCCGGAACCGACCGACATACCGGCAGCCACAACAATACCTGTCTAATGTGAGAGGTTGGGTGCATTAAAATAAATTAATGCCACATGATAGGGTTAAGTCATGAACCACTTGAATATACTTAACCAATTGAACACGATAGGGTTAAGTCTTGAAACACTTGAATATACTTAACCAACTTGATACATGATTTGATAGGGTTAGGTCTTGAATCTAGGACACACTTAACCCAGTAGGGAAACCTAGTTGCCGGGTCCTTTTCAGCAGTAACCCACTAGATGTATCATTGTACCCTGGGACTAGGCAGGGTCGGGCACGATTACTGTACTCTGAATGTAAGTGACCAAAAGGGACGGCTTAGTTGGTGTACCAGTTCAAGCGGACCATGGCCGTGCACATGAGTCCAGCGTTGACCCGTGGGCATCAGTAGGTTTACTTGTGTGACTTGAATTGTGTCAGTGGTTGTCACTCCAGGGTTTGATACACCCCTGGGGTGGGCCTAGCACAAGTAACTACATTCGCGATTAGGGCCGTATGACACCGAAACACGACGAGTTAGGCTTATAGGGAGCCGATCGACTAGGCCGTTTAGTTGGACCTTGACTTGGATCAACTCTTGATTATTGGGCCAGGTGATCCTTTCTTGAATACACTTGACTTGGGGCCAACTATTGATAATTGGGTCTTATTGACCCAAGGGATTCTTTCTTGACTTTTACCTGACATAAACCAGAATACTAGTATAGTGGTATAGCAAACCTTGAACACAAAATGCTACTCTTGATCTATACTTGACCTATACTTGATTATATTTGATTATCCTTTTATCTCGTTTATCTTGACATCATGCTTATGGTTACTTTCAGTTTATGCATGTCATGTCACCTTTACTAGCTTTTAGGCTGAATGTAACTAGGACTTACTCAGTCTTTATGACTGACCCTTTTCCTTTCGCCTCTTTTTCTTTCGTCCCCCCCCCCCCAGGTTCTCAGGGAGGAAACACTAGCATCTAGCTCAGATATCACTTGCTTTGGCTCAGCATGTACGGTTTGCTATGGCTGCTTCTTTTTACTGCACTTGGGGAATAAGCTGTTTTTCTGTTTTTAAGTTATTGCTTCTTTGGCTACTATTACAAGACAGTTGTAATGAAGTGTTATTTGAAATGTTTGTAAGAAACATGGTTTATTTTGGAATGAAATAAAGTCTGCTTTGCTCATAAATTTTTCCGATGTTTACTTAATTATCTATTTATGTTCTGTCTTGTGATATCTCTGTGCATGATTACCTAGATAATATCCCTCCAAAACCAGTGCATTCCTTTGTGAGTGATCCTGGCGGAGGTGGGGTGTTACATTTGGTATCAGAGCTGGTTAGAGAATGTGATAGGGGGTTCTCGCTTGGCTGTTTGGTGGCGAGCAGGAGACTCTTACCCCTACACATCCCAATGGGAAGATTGGGTTGGTTGTTGCAGTCGAGAGGCTAGCCGTAAAATCAGTTCTGAGGTATCACTGTATGTCACGGTGGGAGGTTAGCCCACTGCCTGATGGTTGCAAAGCCTAGGGCTGTTACATTTGGTATTAGAGCAGAAGGTTACCAGACTGGGCAAAAGTTTTCAAAAACCTTCTGAAATTAGTTTTCAAAACGTTTACAAACAAGCAAAATTTTCAAGAAAAGTTTATTTTGAAAAGGCTATTCCCCAAAAGCCATTAGCACTTTCCTTGGTTTCCTCGTTTGAATCTTTTCTTTTTTTTCGTTTTCAGCTTATCATGGCCGACAATCTTAATCTTCCCGAGGGTATCAATATACCTACTTGGTTCCGTCGTTTCCTCGAGGCTCGGGCCAATGCTGCAGGCCCAGCCGATGTCCCTCCTCCTCCTCCTCAACCTCCACGAGAAACTGCTTTTTCGAAGATATGCAAGGACTTTAAAGCGATGGGTGGAAAAGACTTCATTGGAACCGAAAGCTTCGTTGAAGCACGAAATTGGCTAAAGGAGATGGAAGACCTCTTTACTATCTTTGATGTGGAGGATCGTAGAAAAGTTCAACTGGCGGTATGGCTACTAAAAGGTGAAGCTGCATTTTGGTGGGAAGTCTCCAACGCTACTAGGCCAATTGAGACATGGGCTGACTTTAGAGAGAGGTTTGGGCTTAAGTTTTTATCACCAGCAGAAGAGAGTCTGCAAATGGAGAAATTCCTAGCACTTAAGAAAGGGGATATGACCGTTAGGGAGTACATGAATAAGTTTAACGAGCTTGCTAGGTTTGGATTAGAATTGGTCAACACAGCTCGGAAGAAGGCTCTACGCTTTGCTCGAGGATTGAACGAGCCACTACGAGGAGTAGTTATGACTCATATACCCACAGGAGCAACTTATGAAAGCTTGGCAGAGATGGCTCTACTTCATGAGGAAGACGAGAATGGAAGGAAAGAGGTTAAGCCTAATGAGACTCAAACCAAGAAGATAGATCCCGAGAAAGGGGCAAGAACAACAAAGGCAACAATGACAACAAGCCACGTGAGAAAAGGAAATGCCACTTTTGTCGTAAGGATGGACATATAGCTCCAGATTGTAGGAAGAAGAAGATGAAGTTAGGAGCATGCTTTAATTGCGGTGATGTTGGACATATTAGTAAGAACTGCCCTAAGAAAGGCACACCAGCAGAACCTTCTAGGGGTACATCTTTAACTTCTTTTCCTAGATACCCTGTTTTATCTTGAATAACTTTTCGATCTTATCTTGAGAACCTTAAGTAGAAAACTTTATGGATGTAAACATGTACTTGAAACATGTTATGCTTGATGTTTGCAAATGGTTGCAAGTGGTTACTCGTGGATGCATGATACACATTAGGCACTAAGATCGGCTCACACACTTTCATGTTGCATATGCATGAGTGCTTATACTTATTCATGGATGAAACTTGTTATGCTATCACGTGGATGTTGCATATGGATGAATGTTATGTGCACTCATGTAGAGATTATAAATTATGTTAGGAATTTGCATACATATGGACTCATTTCACTAACATACATATGCATTAAGGAGGTTTACTGTATCAGTAACCGCCTGATTTTCGCATTAGATAAGTATATATACACACACCTTTGCATATGATCATACGACATTTAGAATCCTTTAAGGACAATGACTGCACGTGGATGATGTTTTGAGTAGATGGATGATGGATGGTAGGATACGTTCTTCCTAACTTGGAGATTTCGGGGACGAAATCCTTTAAGGAGGAGAGAATGTAACAACCCGTATTTTTGGATAACATGTTATAACACAAATCAAGGCAGAATTAAACTGTAAAATCTGAATCAAGGGAAACGATCTATGCCATTGCGTTCGTCTCGGAAAAATACGCGAAATAGAGTCCGAGTTTTTGAAAATCGGAGTCCGTATGACCAAGATATGGCCTCGCGAAGTTTCACGAAAAATTCAAATTCAAAACAGATTCAAATTTCAGAAAATCAAAAGTGGCGGGAAAATTCCCGCAAGACCCAGGGGGGTCGACCTGGGGGTCGACTGGGGAGTCGACCTCCCCCCCAGGTCGACTGGGGAGTCGACCCCAGGGTCGACCTGGGAGTCGACCTGCCTGGTCGGGCCACTACGGCCTGGTGCACCTGCATGACTTCCTGACCCTGTTTTCTGACCCTGAGACGAAATTTGATGGCCTAGATTTAAATTAGGGTTAATCTTATGGCTAGAAACATTCCTATATCTCTATAAAAAGACCCCTAGACCTAGCCTAAACCCACACAACTTCATTCTATCCTTATGTTGCTCAAATTCTAGATGATAATGGCCTCTTCTCCTAAATTAAATTAATAAACGAATAAAACAAATCAAGACAAGGAGATACTATTCAAGAGGAGATTCAAGCTAGGATTCAAGAGAGAGTTCGAACAACGTAAAGACCAAATCAAGATCTACCGATCCAACGATTCAGCAACTAGTTTCTAGATCTCCACTTCTTAAACCTCGATCTGTAAGTTCTAGTTAATTTTAGATAAAAACTATAAATCTAATATGGGCATGTTAAATTGAAACGGATCTTTGTATGATTCATATCTCTCGTATTTTCTTCTTGGACCTGTTTTGTTTCTTTCTTGGATCTTGAATATTGGGAACGTTACCAAATGACATTGGAATTGTGACTATGATTGAGGACATATGATTATGCCTATGCCTATGATTGAGAACATAAGACAATACCTATGACTATGACAAAAATAATTGGGAACATTTATGACTCATGACTATGAACTGTTGCCTACAATTATAAGGCTATGGCCATGACCTTGAAACTATTACAGTGGACTATTTATGACTAAAACACCTATGATTCATAATTAGGAAAGTCTTACCTAGAACTATCACTGTAAAACTTGGATCTAGACTTGATTATTCAGCCTATTCTTGATTATCTGTGGGTCTTGATCTTGGGAATTTACCTATTGAGTTAGGTCTACCCAATGTTCATGAACCTATGATATCACTGTTATGAATCTTTGACATGTTAGGATAAAAATTTGGGTAGATCTAGACCAAAACTATGTTGACATTTGGATCAAGTCTAAACCATCATTTAGGATGTTTATACTATCGCCTTATGCCATGACTGTTGCCTTAATATGATAGAATTGAAAAGCCTATTAATTTCTATTTGCTTGTGACGTTGTAACCAATTATCTCAAGCCAGTCTTGTAATCTCGTTTATCACCTTTGTGGCCAAATCACCTTCGTGCTAGATTCATGTTTTTGGCCAAACCTTTTATGTTATCATATGCTAGATTAGGTTAAACACCTTGCCTCGAACATCACCATGTTTAACTTGTGATTAATTTGCCATCTTATGCCCACCTCGTCATATTATTATGTTCCCCTCTTAGATCTATTTGTGTTAATACGAACTTACGTGCGATGGGGATACGTTATGGGTAGTTAGGCAAACTTGAATAACATGAAACATGACATGAAAATATGATATGAAACTTGACATGTGATTATGCTGGAAAACATGAATGTGGACATGACACTTAGAAAATATGAAGTGACCAACTCGAGGTTGGGTTGAGTTTGTAGCGTAAATCTGCCCGGAACCGACCGACAAATCCAGTGGCTACAAACAATAGGATCCAATGTGAGTAGTTGGTCACACCGCGCTTGAAACCCGAGGTTAGACTGAGTTGTGGCGTAAGACTGCCCGGAACCGACCGGCATACCGGCAGCCACAACAATACCTGTCTAATGTGAGAGGTTGGGTGCATTAAAATAAATTAATGCCACATGATAGGGTTAAGTCATGAACCACTTGAATATACTTAACCAATTGAACACGATAGGGTTAAGTCTTGAAACACTTGAATATACTTAACCAACTTGATACATGAATTGATAGGGTTAGGTCTTGAATCTTGGACACACTTAACCCAGTAGGGAAACCTAGTTGAGGGGTCCTTTTCAGCAGTAACCCACTAGATGTATCATTGTACCCTGGGACTAGGCAGGGTGGGGCACGATTACTGTACTCTGAATGTAAGTGACCAAAAGAGATGGCTTAGTTGGTGTACCAGTTCAAGCGGACCATGGCCGTGCACATGAGTCCAGCGTTGACCCGTGGGCATCAGTAGGTTTACTTGTGTGACTTGAATTGTGTCAGTGGTTGTCACTCCAGGGTTTGATACACCCCTGGGGTGGGCCTAGCACAAGTAACTACATTCGCGATTAGGGCCGTATGACACCGAAACACGACGAGTTAGGCTTATAGGGAGCCGATCGACTAGGCCGTTTAGTTGGACCTTGACTTGGATCAACTCTTGATTATTGGGCCAGGTGATCCTTTCTTGAATACACTTGACTTAGGGCCAACTCTTGATAATTGGGTCTTATTGACCTAAGGGATTCTTTCTTGACTTTTACCTGACATAAACCAGAATACTAGTACAGTGGTATAGCAAACCTTGAACACAAAATGCTACTCTTGATCTATACTTGACCTATACTTGATTATATTTGATTATCCTGTTATCTCGCTTATCTTGACATCATGCTTATGGTTATTTTCAGTTTATGCATGTCATGTTACCTTTACTAGTTATTAGGCTGAAAGTAACTAGGACTTACTTTGTCTTTATGACTGACCCTTTTCCTTTCGCCTCTTTTTCTTTCGTTCCCCCCCCCCCCCAGGTTTTCAGGGAGGAAACACTGGCATCTAGCTCGGATATCACTTGCTTTGGCTCAGCATGGACGGTTTGCTATGGAGGCTTCTTTTTACTGCACTTGGGGAATAAGCTGTTTTCTGTTTTTAAGTTATTGCTTCTTTGGCTAATATTACAAGACAGTTGTAATGAAGTGTTATTTGAAATGTTTGTAAGAAACATGGTTTATTTTGGAATGAAATAAAGTCTGCTTTGCTCATAAATTCTTCCGCTGTTTACTTAATTGTCTATTTATGTTCTGTCTTGTGATATCTCTGTGCATGATTACCTAGATAATATCCCTCCAAAACCAGTGCATTCCTTTGTGAGTGATCCTGGCGGAGGTGGGGTGTTACATGAGGTTTCATGGAGTACCTAAAAGCATTGTGAGTGATCGAAACCCGTTGTTTACTAGTGGGTTTTGGAAGAGCTTACAAGAGGCATTAGGATCAGAATTACATCTCAGTACCGCCTATAATCCTCAAACCGAGGGTCAGACAGAGAGGGTGAATCGAGTGCTAGAAGATCTTTTGAGAGCTTGCATATTGGATTTTGGTGGATCATGGAATGACCATTTACATCTAGTAGAGTTTGCATATAATAACAGTTATCAATCTAGTATTGGTATGGCTCCATTTGAAGCTTTGTACGGAAGACCATGCAACTCACCGTCATGTTGGTTAGAAACTGGTGAGAAATTTGTGCTTGGACCAGATGTAATAAGAGAAACTTCAGATAGGGTTAAGATCATTCAACAACAAATGAAGGCTGCCCAAGATAGGCAGAAGAGTTATGATGATAAGAGAAGAAGAGATTTAAAGTTCTCCATTGGTGAGTTGGTGTTTGTCAAGATTTCTCCGTTAAAGAGCATGATACGATTTGGCAGGAGAGGCAAGTTAACACCAAGATTTGTCTGTCCATTCCCAGTTCTTGAGCAAATTAGGAATTTGACATATAAAGTTGAATTACCAGAGAAGATGGCAGGAGTTCATAACGTATTTCATGTTTCCCAGTTATGGAAATTCGTGCATGACCCTAGTGTGACTATTACACCGGATCAGTTAGACGATATCGAGGTTGAACCCGAGGCAGTTGGGAACCGTAGGCCTATGCATATTACTGGGAACGATACGAAGTAGCTTTGAAGGATGGCGGTGAAACTAGTCAAAGTTCAGTGGGGTGATGATGAGGAAGACTATACTTGGGAAACAAAAGAGAACATAAGGAGGAAGTATTCAGAACTCTTTGCATGGTAAGGTTCTTATATCGGTATAGTACTCCCTTGTTAGTAAACTGCATGCTAGGATAGGCTTGTTGCGTTGTTTTGTGTGCTTGATCGTTTTGTTAATGATTGGTAGGCATGCGGGATCCTTTGTATGTTTTGGGTTAAGGAATTTCGGGGACGAAATCTCTTGGGGGGGGGGGGGAGAATGTATCAACCCGCATTCTACGCATCAAAGGATCGTAGAATATTTATTTCATTCTCATGCGAAGTCGTATGGTCATGTAACATTGGGAGACGACTATTGGGGTCATTTCTCATGTTCATGATTTTTTTCTGATTTTTAAATGACCGTTTTGCCCGTAAATGATCTTGTTTCGGCCATAACTTTTGATTGGAAAGGAGATTTGACCTTAAATCACTTCCATTAGATCTGGATGATGGTTTACCTTTCTGTAAAGTGATCATATGTGAAAACCGAACTTACCGTTTGGGAGATATGGCGGAATTAAGGTTTAGAAGGTTAAAAACAGCTTAATCGGGCTTAACTGGGTAATTAACAACTAGGCCCAGAGGGGGATTTCGGGATTTGCAGTATTTGAGGGCTGTTAGGGTTTAGAGAACACCCTTTTCTCATTTTTCAGCTGCCACTTATCATCCCCCTCAACGTAGTAATGGCCTCCAACATCTAACACCTCTAAACCACTTTCTAATTGAAGATTTGGCTAAATTACATCAAATCAAAGGGAAATAGCACCAAATCAAGGTCGGAACTGCTGTATAGCCTTGGGGACAGCGCGAAACAGAAGATAATTTCAGATTTGGTATTTTGTTTGTGGCTAAGGTGAGTGATTTGCATAGTTTCTCACTAATTATGGTTAATTAAGGGTAATTAGTGATAATTAGCGAATTTAAACATGATTAAATTTTGGAAAAATATTTATAAATTTTGAAATATTGTTTTAGGCCTCTGTTAGAAAAATTGGTTAGTTTGGTTAAGTTTTACTAATCCTATCATTAGTTTTGCTTGAACATGCTTAATGGAAAATATGGTGTTTTGGCTATGCTTGATCCGTTTTAACCTATCAAATTATTGTTTTGGTGTTAGTGGCCAATTTTATATGTTGCCATTATTGTATGATATGCTTTGTGATTGTTTAGAACAGTTAGAATGGTCGAAAACGCCGTGTGGCGTAAAAATAGTCGTAGGAAAATATGTAGGAAATGACCCAGAACCGGATCGGATCGGTGGAGGAGAGCACGAACCGACCCGCTCACGTGAAGATGTCACGATCTGAATCGCTCTAGCTTGGTGGACCACAAACCACTTGCACACTCGAACTGACCGACCTGGGGAGGAACTCTGATCCGAACTGCTTGCCTGATGTCACGGCCAGATCCTCTGGGGATGACCACGAGCTGATCTATGTTCCACGATCTGAACCGCGTCACTCGACCCGAACTCCTTCCACGAGCTGATGGCCAAAGGAGATCACGAATCGGAGCACCACACCACGACCCAACCTGGATGAGTAGCCACAACCCGAATCGATCCAGAGAGGGTGCTACGAACCGAACCACTTGGTGGCTACGAAGTGGAGAATCCCGATCCGTATGGCGCGATCCGAACCGAACACGAGTGGTGACTACGAACCGAACCAAGGAGCTTGGACGCATGACATGAACTGCGAACCAAATGAAGACCGATCTGGTGATGACCATAACCCGAGATGCAAAGGTAGTCCAAGTAGGAAGTTTGCACTTAGGATCCAGTTGGGAACAAACGAGTTGATTTCATGATTGGACTTTGCTGCGGGACGTGTGCAATGGGGTTATCGACGTCAATAAATTTGATTCACCGCTGAGGGACGGATATTGGCTACGGATCAGTGCAGTGAAGTCGTCATGGCTTCATGGGGCAGAGTGATCGTAGCAAGGCTATGAGCCAGTGCAGTGGAGTTGTTATGACTCCATGGGGCAGAGTGGACATAGCAAAGGTTTAGTGGCTATGGATCAGTGCAGTGGAGTCACTGTGACTCCATGGGGCAGAGTGATCATAGCAAGGATTTGGGTGATCAGAGTGATAGATATCGTATGCTTTACGCACTGAGTGAGAGATGTGAGGATAGTTTCTATGCTTGATTGTTTGCCATCCCTATGACATGCACACCTCCACCCCCTTATTCTTTACACCATATTCTAGTGACACCTTAGAGTATTGTACAATATGTAGTGCTAACTCTTTGGTTGTAGGTCCAGGTTCGTGTATGGTTTAATATACCTGTTATTATTCTATTTTGTTGCTTATCGCTCATACCAGACTTTTGTCTGCCCTAGAGTTTTATGTCTCTTCTTATTACTCTGGGTGCTCTAAAAAAGGCAGACTAGAGACATGTTAGTTGGTTATGCATGAGTAGTTGATCTGGAGACGAGCAGGAGGCTCCTACGTATTATCTACATATATTCTCCATGTGTCGCTGCTGGTCACTACTTTGGCATTAGTAGTGTACCTTCCTTATTTGCTTTAGAGACAGTTTCAAAAGTTGTAATAATAATGATGCGGAACATTAGCTGTATTTGGATTTTCCGCTGCTATGATGTTTAGTTTTCAGCTTATGCACTGTTCACCTGTTTTATGTCAAGTATGTTATTATTATATTTTATTCCTCGTGTTGTGAGACATTCTACAGGTTCCTTGTTAGTTCAAATACCCTTCCTTTTCTTTCTTTGACAATGGTCCCGTGCTGGTTGGACATCGGCACAGCGCACTTTCATTGGAAATGTCGACTGGTGCGGGGCGGGCCGTCACAGTGGCCATTACATTTAAAATCTTATTCCAATATCAAAAATCAATTAACATCAAGTTTTGATTTTATTTTCAATCTCTCAAATTGATTCAATTATTTCATATCACTTCAAATTCTAAATTAATATTTACAATTGATTCATCATCAGAATTTCATTCGATATCACTACAATTTCAAATTTATAAATAAATTCATTACAAACATCACGTTCGATATTACAAATATGTCGTTAATCAATTTAGTCTTTATAATCAATCATTTTGGATTTTCATTGCTTAGACTGGAACTATCTAATTTTATTTTAAAATAGTTAAGTTAAATCTAAACAGTTTAAATAGAAAATTATGTTCGATACGAAATAGTTTGAGTAAAATAAATAGGTTCAATATAAAATTCGTATAAATAAATTAGATGAGTTTGGTATAAAATAATTTTAAATGAAATAGTTAAGTTTATATACCAAAAAGTTTAATTAAGATCGATAAGTTTAATATAAATAGTGAGGTTTGATAGAACATAGTTTGAATCAAATAGATAAATTTGATATAAATAGTTAAATAAGTAGCCTATAAGATAGTGATGAAATATATATGTATGTAGGTATGTATTTATATACTAGTTGTAACTAAAGTAATACTAGTTCGAGAAGTAATCCAATCTGAATCAATTTATCCGCTATTTCAAAGTTTAACTTAACGTTAATTCATCTTCGATGTTCAATCCAAATTAACTTAAAACTCAAACGATATGAATTCCAAATTTAAATCAAGCGTTAAGTGATATTACATGTGGCTTTAAATTTTAAGCTGTTAAGTTATATTTGATTTGGAATTAAATTCCAATGTCATTCAATTTCTTCTGTTTAAACTAGCATTCAGTATCAAGAATTCAGTTTCTATACTTAATCAATCCTTCAAAAGTTCAAAATTTTCATTTAAAAAGATTAACACATTAAAACTAAATATAGTTCTTATGTAAATTGACTAAAAACTTCTTTTTATACCAATTTGAATTTAAACCGTTAAAATCCTTAATAATATTTCACATATTAACTTTCAAACAACACATTAAAATTATATAACTTATTAAATCGTTCGTTGTTCACATAGTTTTTTTTAACTTATAAATTCAATTTTGATTATTTGGACATTAATTTAAAATTAAATATAAGCCCAATATCAAATATCAAATTCGTAAACCAAACTCACTGATAATATTTCAGAAAATAATATTATCTTCAAATAAGATATCTAATTTGGGAAATCATGTTTAATCACTTATATAAAATCGATTTTACTTATCATTTAAAATAAAATTATTCCTAATCTTAAATTTAAAGTAAGATTTTTCCCTTAATTTTTCAAAATAAATTCATAATTATAAAAAAATTGAAAATAGTTTTATTTATTTACCACAGTGTCCGTTTATAAATTTTCTATCCTATGGTCAAGTAATACAGATATATATCATTTCAATCCTCTTTATTTTGAATTCGATTCCGGGGTATTTATCATTTCAACCCGCATCCCAAATTGATTCGAATTTATTTCCTAAATCTATATAGTCGTTTGGGCATATATCATTTCAACCCATAGTGATTTTTCCTAAATCTATGGGAACTTGCAGTGTGAGAACAAAATAAATATAATATCACATAGCAAACAAACATAACAATCAATCACATAGCAATTTATATCGTTTCATTTATGTCATGTATGTGTGTGTCACATGTGCACATGTCATATAGCAACAATCTCAAATTTCTAATGCGTCCTAACATTCCATATATCATCTCAAAAGATTCAATTCACTTAATAAAAGTGCTAGTCGTGAGTGAGTAAACTCACCTTGATTTGAGATTAGTCGAAGAGATTGGATTTTAAAAAAAAAAACAAATAAAGTTTGATTTTAGCCCTAAGTTCCAATAAGACATTAAAATATCCAATCCCATTCCACGATCTACGTAAGGTCAATACGAGTCCAACGGATTTGACGATATTTGATTTCAATCTAATATGAGTTCAAAATTGCATTTACAAATTTTCAACCTAACTTAATAATTATATTTATTAATTTTAAACTAATTTCTAATTGACATACCTACCTTCTTCCCCCCAGCAACAAACAACTCGAATGTCAGCGGCTCCTCTAACATTACAACCATCAACATCGACAATCCTGAATCGCAACTCCAACACCAACAATTCAACACAAACCCACACCGCTCCTTGCTACCTCGGTACCGCGTTGCCCTCTTCTCCTCGTCTACCCCCAGATCGAGCCCAGGACAAAGCCTAGTCCACATCAGACCAAATTGTTCGTTAGCTTTCCCTTGTAACTTGCTATAATCCAACTTCCACCACCTAAAACTATCGCCTCCTCAAAACAAGATCGCACCCCAACAATGTCTACTTTATACACAAACAACAGACAACCACAACGCCCCTCAACACTCCATCACTTTACTTCTATCAAATAGACTAGACAAAACAAAACAAATGAACCATGCTTATAAAAAAGTGACAGTCAACACAAAAACTCCAATCCTAGCATGTTGGCTTAGGGTTCGACGTGGGTGGATTTGCTCGAACTGGAGGCATGGGTCATGATGAAGGCGACTGCATGCATCAATTGAAGGTGGGATTGTGTTCAAATGGCCTAAAGTTGGTTTAGGCATAGATTTCTGGTGGTTCGACGTCTTGGGGCTTGCGAGTTTAGATAGTTGAAACCGATTTTAGGCATACATGATTTGGAGGAGAGGTGCCTGAGGGGGTAGGGGTCGTGATGGATGATGTCATCGAGTGGACGGAGTTGTAATTTGGGGAAGATTGAGATTTAGTACCATTGTTTTTTCTTTCTTGTGATTCTCTTTTTTTTCATGTGGGAGGAGATATGAGATGTTTTTTTAACTTAAGATAAAGTGGAGAATCAAATGAAGGGGACGGAAGCAATGAAGACCATGTGTACTAATTTCTGACTTCTCTCACATGCGCGTATCCTCTTTTTTTCATTCCTTTTTTTATTGCTATTTCATAAGTACATTTCATATATTCACCATTTGAACTCCATTGGAGTTTTAATCTCACGCAATCATGTATAAAGTCCGATTATTACAAAATTCGACATTGCATAATGTAACACCCCACATCCGTTAAGGTCACTCACATAGGGAATGCCTTAACTTCAATAGAGCATTATGGGTACTAAAAAAGAAATGTTAGAAGATAGACATATATAAAACAGCGGAATGTAAAGTAAAAGTACTTCAAGTCATTTATTAAATATAATTGTTTACATTAAAAGCCCATCAACTTCCAATACTTAGTTACATAGCTAAAATATCTGTCTTGCTCAAAAACAAAGAAGCATAAAGATAAAATGTAGTATTCCCCAATAAAGCAAAGCAAGCCATAGCCAAGAGAAGTCCAAGCTGTACATGAGAGAGCCTTGGGGCTTGGTAAGATCCGAACTAAGCTGAATTCCCACCCTGCGAACCTGGGGCGGGGGAGGGGGGGGGGACGGAAGAAAAAGAGCCGAAACAAACCGGGTCAGTCATAAAGACTGAGTAAGTCCTTTCAGCATAAAAACAAGTGAAAATAATATGGCATGAATAAACTGAAAGTAAACATAAGCATGATGACAAGGTAAGGTACAGGCATGATGAATCAAGTATAACATCCCATGCTTCCTATCAAGGGTATCATCACAAGGTTCCTACCAAGTGTCACATCGCAAGGTTTCTATTAAGTATAACATCGCAAGATTTCTAAGCTTCACCATTACAGTATTTTCCTTGATTTCCTATGTTCTGTGCACCACCTAACTAGCGTTCAAATTAGTTTACTTAGTTGTAATTACAAGATAAGTGATCCCCCATAACCCATATGATAGTTTTATAGGTACATATCCCACGATGAGGGTCCCACCTCATATTGACAGTTTCGTGTCCCCACCGTACCTATTTGATCGGCTATACTTACAATGTTTCACATGTGTTATATCTACTAAGGTTATCCCAACCCCGTAGTTGTGGTAGCCTTCAGGATTACATCTAATATGAGGGTTTCCCCTCAACCAGCCCAATTGCCAAGAATGTGTTAGATGTATCCTTACTACCCTAATCGATCGGCTCCTACTCGACCTAGTTCCGGCGGCCCTCCTACTTGTAGAAACCTGTGCTGGTCCCACCCTAAGGTGTATCGGTCCCTCGGATGGCAACCCCGACGCAATCCTTGATGCCCAACTTTATATCTACTGATGCCCAGTAGCTAAATTTTCCACTCCAGAATACGTACACGCCCGTAATCCGTCGGAACCTGCACTGTTGCATCACCCGCCGCTGTTTTGACCGCTTACAATCAGCCGAGTAATCGTGCCCCCACCCTGCCTAGCTCAGGGTACAGTTGTTACCTAATGTGGGTTACTGCTGAAACGGGTCCCGCTACTAGGGTTTTCCTAGGGTCTATTCGTATACCACATTGGTTTCTTAAGTGTTATCCATTCAAGTTAACTTAACCCCACCCCCCATCATGTTACCTTGGTTAAGTGTTCTATCTGGTGTTACTTAACCCTACCGCATATCTTGTTACATTGGTTAAGCGTTCTCCCCTGTGTTAACTTAACCCTTACCACACCCCATGTAAAATTGGTTAAGCATCTGTTAACACAACCCCATCCACTAGCTATATTATAATGGTTAAGTGTTACCCTCGTGTATTTACTTAACCTTACCACACATCAGGTTATATCGGTTGCGTGTTATCAACCCATTCAAGTTAAACCAACCCATTTAACTTAACCCTCCCATTCGTCAGATTGCATTGGTTAAGTATTTCAAGTAATTCATGGCTTAACCCGCCCACGTATCATGTCAAGTTGATTAAGTGTTGTCTAGTGATTCATAACTTAATCCCGCTATCTTAGCATATCAAATTGGTTAAGTGTTTTCAAGTAGTTCATGACTTAACCCGCCCACGTATCATGCTAATTTGGTTAAGTATTATCTATATGTTCAAGTTGACTTAACCCTCCCACGTGTCATTTTATATTGGTTAAGTGTCATTCGTCTAGTCATATTACTTAACCCACCCATTGGTCTGATTAACAGTTATGTTGGTTATGCCCACACTTATAAGTTTTACGTGTTCTTAACTCATACCGGTTAGGTTCACATTTACATGTCATCCCACCTAACCCTCTAACCATACCCACGTCTTATTAGTATTCCTTAATTCATTCATTATGAAGAACGAATCATGACCTCTCACATTAGACCATGCATCTTATGGCCACTGGATTTGCTGGGCGGTTCCGGGCAGATTTACACCACAAACTAAGTCTAACCTCGTGTCATAAATCGTTACACCTACAATTCGACCTTCGACCTCTCACATTAGACTAACATTTTGTGGCTACTGGATTTGCCGGGCGGTTCTGGGCTGATTTACACAACAAACTGGGTCTGATCTCGTGTCAAAGGTTCATTAATGGTCGTATTCCACCCAAAACCCCAATATCAGTTCATGTGTTTAACATATAAAAATTGTTCATGTTCGTGTTCAAGTCAATTATCCAATACACAGTCATTTTCATGTTTCAAATTCCCGACGTTACATATTAATAAACATATGCCCAAGTTCCAAAATTACATGCCAATATATATATATATATATATATATATATATATATATATATATATACCCAATTCTAGTCAGTTTACATATGTCCAATTCTTGCCTATTTACATGTATGCCAAGTTTATGCCATTTTACATATATCAAGTTCTAGCCAAGATTACATGTATCAAGTTTCATGTCCAAATAAACCCAAATCATGATTCATGATGTAGTTATCCTAAACTATAATATTTTATTACAATACACAGCGATTTCCCCAGTTCAAAATACATACTTATGCCAATTATCATGTTTACAATCGCTGTTATGTTCAAATTCCCAATTCTACTTATGTCCAATCATAAGCCTAATCTTTTGATTTAAATTTCATAGGCCCAAACTCGTGATTTAATTTACAAGCCAATTCATGTATGCCCACTTCATGCCAAATTAATTATGCCAATGGCCAATCTTGCAATTTCAATTATGTTGACAATACCCAAATTTCCAATTTCATGATATGCCATCAATTTTTCCAAACATATATATATATATATATATATCCAATATAGACAATATTCTCATATTTCCCCGTATTCAATTGTACGCAAATCGCGGTTTAGGCCTAGGTCTGAAATTGACATAGGTTCATCGAAAGAAAATAAATAGGGGAAGGTAGAATTTGTATTACAATCAGTATAGAGAGAAAACTGGCATAAGAACATCATCTCAGGCACAAAAGATAGATCTCGATAATAATATCAACATGAATCAAGAAAACTAATTTACAACAGGCTGAATAGCTCATAAGCTTGGCATGATAACGAAAATAGAAAAGTCCTAAAACTCAAGATTCAAGAAGCAACAGAAATAGATCTGAATCAATAAACATACTTAAATCCAATTCAACTTTATTCCATGGCCATATTACAATTAACAAGTTTAAATCTAAAAATAACTAGAACTTACAGAGCATGGCTAGCGAATTAAGAAATGAAATTGATGTAGAAACATTGCCGTGTCACTGATCTATTCTCTTGAATTGTTGTAGAAGCGTTGATCTTTGACTTGAATCAAGTTTGAACGCTTAAGCTTAAATTTGGAGGCGGCGGCCATGACTCAAGAGGGAGTTCAGCAGCATAAAAGTGTAAGAATGATTTGCTATGAATTAGGTTAGGTCTAAGGGTGTTTATATAGGAGTAGGAAACTAGTTTAGGCCCTAAGATAAACCCTAGATCTTATCTGAGCAATCAAAAACGTCACAGGCCCGCAAACAGACCCACCTAGCTAGCCTGTCGTACCTAGGCCGACCAGGGAGGTCCACCCCCAGGTCGACCCTATGGTCGACCTGGTCTGGCCAGGTCGACCCCCATGTCGACCCTATGGTCGACCTGGGCTCTGGGCGGGAATTTTCCCACCCAGCCCGCTTCTGAGTCTTGAATTCGAATTCAAATTTCTGAGTTGTTTTTTATTTTTAAAATTCGTGAAACTTCTAGAGGTCATAACTCAGTCATACGGACTCCGATTTTTGAAAACTCGGACTCGATTTCATGTAGAATTCCAAGATGAGCGCAATGGCGCAATCCGTTTCCCATGAATCTCATTTTAAAAATCAATTATACCTTGATTTCTTGTTTCAACATGTTATTAAAATTCGGGTTGTTACATTCTCCCCTCCTTAAAGGATTTCGTCCCCGAAATCTTCAAGTTAAGAAGAATGTGTCCTACCATCCAATCATCCATCTACTCAATCTTCAATCACAGGCATCCATTATCCTTAAGAGATTTCTAATGCTGTATGAACATATGCAAGAATTGTGTGTATATGTTCCTTATTTAATGCAAATGATCAGGCCTAATTGATCTTTCTAATGCAAAATATGTTTAGTGTCATGAGTCCAACATGTATGCAAATAGTCCTAACCACATAAACACTATATGTGTGCACAAACATCCATCCATATGCAACATCCACATGATAAAACATTCAATTTCATCATAAACAAGTATAAACACTCATGCATATGCAGTATGAAAGGTGACTGAGCCGATCTAGTGCCTAATGTGCGTGTATATGCATTCACGAGCAACCGCTTGCAGCCACTTGCAACCATCAATCATAACATGTATCAAACACATGTTTACACCCAATTGTTCCTACCTAAAGGTATAGTCGAATGATAGAATCAAGTTAAAACTTTGTGCCCATTAGGCAATGTCAAAACTGGAAATCTACGTCACATATATACTGATTAGGAGAACTCCCTAAGCACCAGCCTAGAAGACCGAAATCAACATCAGACTAACACCCAAAGAATTACCCAACCAATATATATGTTTCTAGGAAACTAAGCATGATGGACTCCTTTTTGTTCATAAGAAATCCCTTCCTAAAACCAACTCATATCCTATAAAACCCAGAAAGTTTAGTCAACCCAACGGACACCCTCTAGTCCTAACATGTATTACTAACAGATGAGTCATACTCCCTATGGGGTTTGCAACAGAAATAGGATTGAGAATCGGACCGAGAGGATATACTTAAAAGATAGCATGTAAGTAAGCTCTACAGGAAAAGAGGGATCAAGGATATACTCTAAAAAACGAAAGAGATATGATGCACATATCTAGTCTTCAATCTTCTAAGTCGCATTTCCTTTAGCTTAATTTCATTGTGCTTTGACCATCTTTAACTTCACAATTTCGTAGCTCCTTAATTCCTATTTCCAAAATATGAGTTGGAACTCATTTCACTGTCGCCTCTCGTTCCACTTTCACTTATTCTTTTTCTAGTATACCTGACGTAACTGCGTACTCATGGTTTCATGCAAGCTCTCCAAAATTCACTAGTGAATCCTGGATCTCGTTTACTTATTATTAGGTATTCCACGCAGAAGAATTATCTCTTGAAAACAAACAAATGCCAACCATGTTGCCAAATGGACTTACTAAGGTGATTTTCTATAACTCATGCATAAGCGAAATGAACCATCCGCCTTAGTGGCGAACACTACTCGAGCGGATCAATAAATGTATCAAGAGATTCTAGGTAACTAAGCATGGCAGAACCCTAAGGGTTACACTAGACTTCGAGGGTATTACGGAGGCAAGTCAAGAGTCTAACTACCCTCTTTTCATACTCGAGAATGGTATCATTTCTAGCAACCACTCCATTCCTAGAATCAACCCATAGCCCAAAAACATAAGCATTACTTCTAAACTCATCACTTAGCATAGACATTCTCAAATCCAAACAAGTCATGAATAAATGAGCCGATTCGCCAATAGGATTTGAGACAAAAACGGGATCCTCTACTGCGCTAGTACTAAGGTGCAGAGACTTCAACTATCGAAGCAAAATTAAAAGGATGCGATGTACAAAAACAAAGTTATAACGGGATGATAGAAAAGAATGGCTAAACCTTTAATAGAAACGTTTCCACCTCTCTTAGGTATGCTAGTAGTGAGAGCATACAATTGCCCTCTTGACGATCTTGTCCTTTGCCTTTGTCTTATAATACTTAACTACATGTCCCTTTTACCACACCAACGATGCTCTTTCTTGTCATTCTTTCACCTTGACCTCTTTCCTTTCACCTTTTTCCTCCTTCGTGGATTAAGCCATATTAGCAAATTTTTCATCCTTAGGCTTGTGTTCTTTAACCATGTACTTACTATCCTTGTATAGTTTGTTGACAAGTTTCTCGAAAGCTACCTCCATCGCACGACAACTATACAGAGCTTGAAATAAGATTAGATGCAGACGGAACTACTGCGGCTACAGATGGAAGTTGAGAACTTATTTGCCCGCCTACATGTGTCGTACATCTACAAAACTATGGAGAAAAAGAAAGAGAGAAGAGACTCAAGGAAAGAATCAAAAGATAGTGCATATGGCTTTGGGGAATATGCCTTTCGTAAAACAGAACTTTTCTTAGAAAAATTCTTCTTTGTAAACGATTTGAAAATAATTTTAGAAGGTTTTTAAAAGCTTTTGCCCAGTCTGGTAACCTTCTGCTCTGATACCAAATGTAACACCCCACATCCGTTAAGGTCACTCACAAAGGGAATGCCTTAACTTCAATGGAGCATTATGGGTACTGAATGTAAGAATCCGTTACTTCCCCGTGAAGGAAAGAGCGGATACTTTGAGAACAACACACAAATGAACGCAGACGGAAGAACATTTCATTGCTGTTACAACAATTCCATCAGATACAAGAATATACAGAGTATAAATGAATAAATTACATTCGATAAATATCAGAGATTACAATAAATTACATAGCAGCGGAAAATAATACAAAGCACAACTGAAGGTGATATACGGATACAGAGCTTTCCGGATATCATTCCAGCTGTAAACCAGGATCCTGTGAATATAAATCTGCAAAACCAAAACAACTAGCTGCCCGTGCGGAAAATAGGGGCACCCAGAGTTTAGGTTAAAACAATAAACTCCAGGTCAGTCATGTGACTGGTGTGAGAACTAAAACAGTTTTTTAAAGCTTTACTTTAAAAGAGAGTAATTCAAGGGACCACGCCGTATAACATGGAACGGGTTTCCTCCCAAGAATACCGGTGCATAGAATAAACAACGCAATGCTTTTTCGAAAAATGAAGCTGTTATAAGACCCAGGTCCCATCACACAATGCAACGCAAGCCGGAGGATAGGGTTTTACCTTATAACAACCAAACATGCTTGGTACGTTTAAAACAAATCATTTGATACTATAATAAGTGTATGGTGTCAAAACATTTCAATCATAAATATAAATCATAGACGGCATGAGTGCCCCATCCCACTATGTCGCCATACTAGGCTCTACAAATAAAGCCGAAATACACGTATTGGAAATTGGGTTTCCGTCATGAGTCGAGGCAAGGGGCATGCTCCTCTCCGCGTTCGAGACACTCTAGCAAATGCCTCAGGGTTACGCACTCTGGGCAACCCCGGATCCTCCAAGGCCGGTCCTCACTTACGTTAGAGGATTTGTTATTCCTGAACACACGTTTCCCGGTCCTTACAGACCTATAATCGAGGCGCCTCGCACTCCAACAACCACATAGGTGAAAAGTATATAAATGTCAGGGCTGGTAAGTCACTGACACCACCATAGCTAGAAAGAAACGTCATGCACTCCTTAGGTCCTTATCCCATTTTTGACTCATACCGAGGTGTGAGGCTTGCGAATTCACGTTATACACAAAGCTGCCACGTAGGCCGTGCTTTGATCATCAACCACAAGACTTTGCTTTTCAACAGAAGCCTTGATCGTTGCATCTCAGCGTGCCACACAGGCAATTCATGCCATGCGATTGATATCTATCGATATATAACCTCTAAGCTCGTACGTCTCAGAGAAGGGCGTTAAGCAAGAGAATAAATTCTCCGCCGCCAAACAGATATATATTTAACAGAAATCAATCAACACAGAATAAAATCCAATGTCAGACACACAATCCATTTACAAGTTCGTTCTGGGTCTGAACGAAACCGGAGGCACTTTCCTCGCATATCCATCGATCTCCAAGTACGTCTGGACGACCACCAACTATTTCCATCCTCTTGGGTGTACAGCCCAATCAGGATCGCCAGTAATTACCCAAACGATGTGGAGACTTCCGGTCTTCGACCACCGTCTTCATCTTCGACTTATCGTCGAATTGGTTATTCAGAATGGGTATAAACCCGGCCTTTCCGAACAACTCGCGTATATTAAAAATAAATGTTACACAAACTCAACATACGCCTCATTCCAATTCAGAATATTCTTTTATTCACAAAATCATATTCTTAGGGAAAGGTTCCCATTAATTTTATCCAAGATAAATTCTTTAAAATTTATCCTTTAATCTTCCTTTGGATGTCATTTCAAACCAGATTATGGTTTTCTAAACTAGTCGAGATTAGCGAACCACAACGAAGTAATTATTTATTTTATTTCCCAATCCCAACCTATTCATCCCATGAAGCAAAACTGGTAATACTCCATATCTAATACTATGGTGTTATCAGTAAGATTAATTACCATTTCACGTTCAAATCTAATTAAAGATTTAACTATCGCTTTAGAGCAAAACTGGCGATACTCCATTCTCGCTCATTCTCTAAGGTTGATAATTTAGATTATAGATTTACATTTCAATCTAATTGCAGATTCGTTAAAACTCCTTTTACTGGGTTAAAGAACTAGTGTTATTTAAAACACAGTTCACGACAAACCCAAATCACATTCTATTTATTATCGGGTTAAAGAACTAGTGTTATCTAAAACACCGTTCACGATAAACCCATTTCAAATCCAATCAAATATATTAGAAATTCCAATTATTTAAAACCCCTTTTTAAATCTAATTTATTTATTTAAAAATAATTGGGTTTTAAATTTAGTTCAAAACTAGTTCATTTCGATAAAAATCCATTTTTATTTTTTTTCAAATATGGAGTTTTTCATCCCAATTCTTCCCAAATCATTTCTTATGATTTTACACAAATTATTACTATTTTTAATAATTTTATCAAGGCCCGTACAGTCGATTTCCAAAAATGGCCATCGAACTGCACTTATAGCGACCTTTTCCAAATTTGATTTGGACGTATCTCCAAATCCAACCGTTAGATTTTTAATTTCTAATATTCGTTAGAAAGCTCTTTTCGATACGAACCCAACGATTCCAATTTTAGGAGAATCCGACGGTCGGATCTCCCGTAATGTCCGTTCGAAATCAATGGTCGAAATTTACGAACTGTCGCGGTGCGGCGCATTCTATTCAGGCCATTATATTATATATATAATATATATTTCGTCGATTTCTATTTAAAACGAATTTTATAAATCGTTTTAATTTCGTTTTAAAAACAATTTCAACTTCCATTTCCATTCAAATCAAAATTGAATTTTTCCTTATAAATTCGATTTAAAATTCATTTCTATTCAATTCAAATTTCAATTCAATTTGAATTCATTTCAATTCGTTTTCAATTCAATTCGAATTCGTTTTCAATTCAATTCGAATTCGTTTTCAATTCCTTTCGAATTCGTTTTATATTCAATTCATTTCGAATTGGTTTTCTATTCGATTCAATTCAAATTGGTTTTCTATTCAATTCAATTCAAATTGGTTTTCTATTCAATTCAATTCATTTTCGTTTTCTATTCAATCCAAATCAAATTCGTTATATATTCAATTGAAATCAAATTCGTTATATATTCAATTGAAATCAAATTCGTTATATATTCAATTGAAATCAAATTCGTTATATATTCCATTGAAATCAAATTCGTTATATATTCAATTGAAATCAAATTCGTTTTCTAATCAATTTAAATTCAATTCCATTTCAAAATATTCGATTTCGAAATCACTTTTCAATATTCGTTTTAAAATGAATAAAATCGATATAAATATCGTTCACGGCTAAATGGCGTCAATCTAATCAACACGGCTTCATATATTTCTATTTCCAAATATTCTATTTCAAATATTTCTTTTTCAAATATTTCTATTTCAAATATTTCTATTTTTAAAATAGTTCGTTCAACACATGACTAATCTCAACGGATGAGTACTGTCAACACATGAACCTTTATTTTATATTGATAAAGATGTAAATTTTATTATTAAAATATTTCGTTCAACACATGACTAATCTCAACGGATGAGTATTGTCAACACATGAACCTTTATTTTATAATATTCTTAATTTTCTAAATTGGAATGAGGCCCAATCAATCACCATATAATGTTAATTATATGGATTTTCATACATCACACGTATATAATAGCATTGAAAAATAATCAACCATCAACCAAAGTGCACTACACTGTATAAGCATCAAATATAGATATATAACGCTTATAACAGTCTGTCAATCAATCGATCGACTTATTTAACCAATCAGGATGAGTGAACTTCAAATTTCATCCCAACACCCGTGTGGGGTTTCAAATCAACAAACACAAATTTTATTTGTGCAGTTGGGCGATGTGTAAAATTTATCGCCCCAATCAATGTCAGTCAAATCAGTGTACATAAACAAACCGTCCGGTTTGTAAATGAATATTTATTTATTCACATTCACTATATTCATATCCACGTTAAAAATTATATTTTTAACGATAAAACATTTTATTTTAACATATGAATTTCTATTCAGTTCATTCTTTAAATAAAATGATATTTGTATTTTTCTAACTTATTTTAGAAAATTTCGGCGGCATAACGGCACGATACTAGAAACGGGACGAGGCCTAGCCTTATCCCCATTCTAGTGAAGGCCCACGCCATTCACACATCAATCAAATCCATTCAATTCACCAAACAATTCAATTCAAACCAAATATTCTAACTAATTTTTGCAATCAAACAAACAAGTCCATGTTCTATGGACGATTGTGTCGGGTGCTACTAAGCACCGTCTGCATCCTAGTATATATATATATATATTTATATATATAGCTAGAAAATGAAATTTAAAGGTGAGAAATTCTCACCAATAGCTATCCAATACCACGACTCTTCATTGATAGAAATCTTCATCATCCTCGCATTTTTTATCTTCGTTGCCCGTAGATACTACATATGTAAAAATCGAATTTTTACTTCGTTATTCAATATATAAAAATCGAATTTTTACTATGCTAAAGATTTCGCCTTTTCAAATATATCATTATAAAAATCACATCTTTATTTCACTACAAATATAAAGATGATGTTTCTAATATTCCTATCATATAAAAATTATATTTTTAATCTTCTACATAAATAAAAATCATCTTTTTACTTCACTACTTATATCAAAATATCGTCTTTTCTATAATAAAAATCTAATTTTCAACCATATAAAAATTTAGTTTTTAAAAATAAAGAATTTCAGTTTTATAAAGCAATTAAAATCAATAAACTAAAAACGAAAACTCACCGTTCGAAGCGGGGAGGAGTTGCTGCGTCAGTCGCAGGAGGGGGGGTTGTCTGAGGCGCGTCGGAACCAGGAGGAGGCGGCGAAGGGCGCTGGAGCGGGCGGCGGCTCTTCTGGGTGGTGGCGGGCCTCGAATTGGGGGCGTGGGTTGGTCTTTGGCACTGGAGCGACGGGAGGAGGGTGCTTCGACTGAGGGGGGGAAGGGGTCGCGGCACCTGGGGAGGGTGAGGTGAACGTGGCGGCGGTCGCGTAGGGGGGTGGCGCTCTATCAATCGCGATTTCCTTCTTTTGTTTTTTTTTTGTTCTGTAAAATGAATTATAATGGGGGGGCAGAGAGAAATAAAGGAGAGGGAGAGAGAACATTAATGTAACGACTGGAAATTTCCGACTCCTCGAGAGTCGGAAATTCCGAGACGTTAGTGAAAGAAATTAGAAGATGAGATAGAAAAGATAGAACTAATAGAATAGAAGAAGAAGAACATCAGAATCATCAGAGTAACACGAATCTCACAGCGGAACGAATAACATATAATATATAACATAACTTTGAAGTAAACAGTTATATATATACAATAGCACTTATCAGAGTACAACACTTACAACACAGCGGAAATAACTATAGCTATAGAATCTTGCAGCCTCCTGCTCCAAGCTCTCCAAGTATATCTGTAAATCCCGACTACTTGACTGCCCGTACAAATTTAGGCACCCAAGAGTTTAGGGAAAACAACAAAGTAAACTCCGGGTCAGTCATGGGACTGGTATGAGTAAAATAGTTTAAAACAGGTATAGGATATCTCATAAGACCACGCCGTGAATACGGAACGGGTTTTTCCCTTATGAGTATCTGAACAACTTTGACAAACAATATCATTGTGATATTATAATAATGTCTAAGTACAAATAGATATCAATCTAGCAGAAACGCTTGCATCTCACGTTCTACATACATAGTATAAAATCATAAACCGCAGGGCGCTTATCGGAAAATGGATTCCAACAGACAAGGTATGGGAGCACCTTCTGAATAGTGTACTCTAGAGGTGATACACTCAGGGTTCAACAAGAACGTCTTGCAACCCGGCCACACATGACCGCTCACTCATTTAGCTTGAGTGTCGCGAATATATTGCCACCACGGTTATAGGCCATCAAACCGTCATCCGAAGATACAGAATCAAAAAGAAGTATAAATATGGATATTCCCTAGATCGGTGACAATACACCCTGCTTGGGAATGGCCCAACTAGCCATGCTGCCAAGCCCAACTTTTGTTACTTCCTGGTGTGAGGCTAGAAGCTACGTCTATCTTCAGAACATCTGATCACCATTCACTTTGAATGCCACATTGTCATACCCGCCAAATCACAAATTGACTTATCCAAAAATAACACGGGTATACAGCTAAGAGAAACGAATTCCTCCGCCACCAAACGTGAATACGTTTGAACAGATCAACTTACGCGATCCATTGGATATACTCTGTCAGACCTTCTTCCATATACGTTGTCCTGGGACTGGACAAACCGAAGGCACTATTCAGTATATCCGTCTTAGTCACTGTTATCTAAGACTTATACAACAGCCCTTGCACTTTACTCCGTCTTCAATTTATCTTTGGCAGATGTTGCTCGCAACGCTTATGCCGATACAGAGTGGTTCTTTGGATAATAATCCAACCGGTCTCTCCATATTAACAACGTTAAAATGGTAAAAACTTTGATAGTCTGTGATTCAACTGTCAAATGAAAACATGTCGGTGTACAAACAACGATCTTATTTCCAAATGGAAATTTGATCGATCAATCATCATATGTTCATATTTCCTTAATTCATATATTTAGAAAATATCTGTTATTAATCATTGGAAAACATTTCCATAGCTTAATTTCACATCACTATTATTTCGCAACTATCAGTCCCTAACTGTAACTAGTATGAGAACAATTCTCTAAGTATCAATCCGGAAGGTCGGAACCAACATCAGATCGTCACTTAGAAAACCGTTCAACTTACCCTCTCCAGACAGTTTCTGAATTTGCTTAACTCTATTTCTTAAATTCTTATCATGAAAACATTTCATTTTCTATGTTGAGAAAACATATCTGACTATATTTGGAAAACGTTTCCAAAATTCATTTACGGATTTCCAATGAACGTTGTATAAAACATCGTTACGCTTAATCCATTAATCGCTTATTACTTAACTATATTTCAAATCAACCTTTTCTATCGAACCACAACTATTCCTTTGTCAATTCTGAAGTCAATCAAGTTGGGGTATAATTACCTCTCAGACCTTAATTGAACAACGTCCTTTACTGTGAAATAGATGAAGTTCGTCACTCACTTTTTCCAATCATCTGTTTACGCAAATTCTCGGATTCAGGTTACGAATCCACTTCTTATATGACAGCATTTGATTTTAACTATAACGTTATAATTCCTACTTCTGCAATATCTAATCTTAATTATAACTTTATCTCCTAACTCGAATAATTTAACAGACACCTAATTTCTAAATCAATAACTAAATCTTGATTTCAACCCTGGAAAGTAAATAGTACTTTCCCGAATTTGCTATAATCGAATTCGACGTATAACTCTCTTTCGAGTAATCTCTATTTGGTTAACTCTTCTTCGAATAACCTATATTCGATTATCTCTCTTCGAATAACTCATATTCGAAATCTCTCTCTTTCGAATAAACAATATTCGATCTCTTTCTTTCGAATATGCTATATTCGAAAATCTCCTTTCGATTTACTAATCGATAACTCCTTTCGATCAAACTAAAATCGTTAACTCCTTTAACTCTATTCGAATAAATAATATTCGACTAACTCCTTTGGATCAACTCATTTGATTAACTCCTTCGAATAACTAATTCGAATAACTTACCTTCGAATAACCAATATTCGATTTACTCTAACTCGATTAACCTGATTCTAATCGATTTACTCCATTTCGATTCAACTTAATTCAAATCGATTAACTTAACTCAAATTGATTAACTCCTTTCGAATAACTAAATTCGATTTAACTCTTCTCGAATAACTAAATTCGATTAACTCAAATTGAATAACTGATATTCAATTTACTCCTACGTGTTTAACTTTATTCGAATAACTAATTCGAATAACTTAATTGATGAATTATATTCACTTCTATCCTATCGAATAAACTGTATTCGATATCTCCTCCAACACTATTCGAATGAACTATATTCGATTAACTTCTCTAACTCTATTCGAATAAATTATATTTGATTAACTCTTTTAACTTTACTCGAATAACTATATTCGATTAACACTTTCTTTCGAATAACTATATTCGATTAACTCTTTCTTTCGAATAACTATATTCGATTAACTCTTCGACTAACTCCTTTGGATTAACTAACTTCGAATATCTCCTTTGGATTAGCTAACTTCGAATAACTCCTTTGGATTAGCTAACTTCCAACAACTCCTTTGGATTAACTAACTTGGAATAACTCATATTCGATAACTACTCTTTGAATAAATAATATTCGATAACTCTTCTCAAATAAATAACATTTGATTTCTCCACTCGAATAAACTATATTCGATTACTCTTCTCAAATGAATAACATTTGATTTCTCCACTCGAATAAACTATATTCGATAACTCTTCTTAAATGAATAACATTTGATTTCTCCACTCGAATAAACTATATTCGATTACTCTTCTTAAATGAATAACATTTGATTTCTCCACTCGAATAAACTATATTCGATTTCTCTTCTCTCGAATACACTATACTCGATAATTCCACTTCGGATAACTCTAACTGATCAACTCTAACTGGTCAATTCTAACTGGTCAACTATAACTGGTCAACTCTAACTGGTCAACTTCTAACTGGTCAACTCTAACTGGTCAACTCTAACTGGTCAACTATAACTGGGCAACTCTAACTGGTCAACTTCTAACTGGTCAACTCTAACTGGTCAACTCTAACTGGTCAACTATAACTGGTCAACTCTAACTGGTCAACTTCTAACTGGTCAACTCTAACTGGTCAACTCTAACTGGTTTAACCTAACTGGTTAACTCTAACTGGTTTAACCTAACTGATTAACTCTAACTGGTTAACTCAACTAGTTAACTCTACTGGTTTAACCTAACTGAGTTAACTCATCTTGATTAACTGAACAAATCCACTTAGTTTAACTTAGCTAATTCACGTTGATTAACTCTAACCGATTCACTTAGTTTAACTTAACTAATTTACTTCGATTAACCACTTAGTTAACTTAACTAATTCACTTCGATTAAATCCTTTAGTTTAACTTAACTAATTCACATCGATTAATCCTTTAGTTTAACTTAACTAATTCACATCGATTAATCACTTTAACTTAACTAATTTACTTTGATTAACCACTTAGTTTAACTTAACTAACTTGCTTTGATTTACTTAACCAATTACTTTGTTTACCTCGACTAACTTTGCTTTAGTTAACTTAACCAACTTCTTTGTTTAACTCGACTAACTCGCTTTGGTTAACTTATGGTTTTTAACACATCATCTAACAACGATAAATATAATCCAATCACATGTAATCACAACAGATTATATATATCACATTTATATATCACAATACATAAATCACAGTAAAAATAACTGTTGAGGAATCCAGTTGGATTCCTCCAACCTGTCTCCCTGCATCCACAGATGTTACACAATATGATTATCATCACTTTCAGTTCAATATAAATTATTCTGATAGCAGAATCGATATATAAATATTTAACGGTTTATATATATATATTTATATATATATATATATATATATATATATATATAAAATTTCCACTAACTGACTAGCAGTTCAATCAATCAACCAACACACAGCAATCAACAGATGATTAACAGTTCTAAGAATACAATATAAAAATATAACTGTTCAGAGTTGGTGAGTTTTACTCACCTTTGACGATCATCGTCAATGACGATAACCATCGCTTGATTCAGACAATTTATTTTGCTATAAATTGTGATGGACTCCAATCGACTCGCGGTCAGTTCCATTTTGGAGTGCTCGTCCATACGATCCCAACGCAACTTACGGTTTGTGAAACTGATAACGTATGAGAGAGATATTAATTTAACAGGTTAATACACTTTATATAAATTAAAAACTTGAATTAAAGGCTAAAATTAATGGGCCTTTACCCTCTATTAAAACGTTTGGCCCACCTGAACAAATCCAACCCGCTTCCTTTAAGTGCCAGACCCGAAAATCCTATCTTCCCCAAATTAAATCTCGTATGCCTCATGTACACCACCCGTTGACCCCATGCTTTGACCTTCTTCCACCGTTGACTCGGCCATCAACCTCGACCAAGGCCACCACCATCCAACTCAGCTTCGAAGCAGCTACCCCTTCGCCACCCACATCCTCAACTCGACGCCCTGACAGATCCGTCGAAGCAGCAGACCCACGAAGTCGCGCATCGCCAAAGACCGCCGGTATCCTCCTCGTCCACGCCAATCGATTCGCCTCACCCCGACAAAGCCAATGCCACCCTCAATTTCTGCTCTTACCGCCTGTAGCCCCTTCGACAGTCAACCCTAGTTTTTTTTGCGGCTATTAGACCATCGACAAAACTGAACTCGAGCTCCCCACAAACACTACTGCACTGAAGAGCCTCCTTTACTGAATCCAGAAATGTATGTTTGGTGGTTTAAGGGTTTTGTTTGTATTTTCTTTGATTTTTGTTTGGGAAATTCTTTGCTGTGTTTGGATGTTAGGTAGATATATGCTTGTGTTTGGGTTGGTATGCTTTGTGGCTGAGGAGAGAGGTCATGTGGCCTCCGTCGGATCATAGAAAATGGGAGGAATATTTTTAGTTTGATTTTCCTAATTTATTTTATCGTTTTTATAAGCTTTTCTTGTCCTTAAAAATCCCTGCGACCCCATGCGATACCCAAAAAATCACCAAACTGGACACGTAGCTTGAGTTCGACAATACGGTCCCAACGAAACTGGTTTCGTCGAATTCCGACTCCGTATGTTCAAACTGCGATTTCTCGTCTGTTTCTCAGTCAAAAATCACGTACGGCCATATATGATATCCAAAAACCACCAAACTGGTACTCTAACAAGTATTCGACATTCCGGATCCAACGAAACTAGTTTCGTCGAATTCTGACTTCGTCTGCTCAAACTGCGTATTTTTAAAGCTCTGGATGACCCATTTAAATATATAAATATATTTAAATATTATTAAATTAAATATTAATAAATTAATATTATTGTATATATCCATATACAATGTCGTCCGGCTCCAGAATATCACCTCAGATTTATGACTTGATTTCCAGACTCCAGATTATCCCGATATTCAGTTCGTATCGAAAAAATCGATTTATAACGTATATAAAGCGTCGCAAATTATAAAGGAATTCCACAGCGACTTTTCTGAAATTTGATTTGAACGTAACTCAAAATCTACACGACGAAATCTTCATTTTTCTCTTCCACTAGAAAGATATACTCCACCAGCTCCACACGTTTCTTATTTCACAGAAATCCGGCTTATAACGAATCTTGTATATTCAGTTGAAGTTCAACTCGCCAAATAACGAACAGCCGCGTCGTTACGGGCTCGATTAAAATTATTATTATTATAATTTATACGTTCAACTATCGTTTATTTAATATATTCGTTATTTAAAAAATTAAATAACTTAATTATTATACCTTACAAAACGCGCCATTACAGACTTCCCCCCTTAAAATAATTTCGTCCTCGAAATTGCTAAGCTAGGAAAATGCTACCAACTTTACTAACTAGATTCAAATATCTTTTAGTTTACTTCTCAACTCCAGTTTCAACTGAACCATTTAATTTTCAATTAAATTATTAATTCATTCACACTTACCATTCAATCCATTTAACTTCATTAGTTAAATTTTAATTTCAGAACTTAAATTCCTGGGTAAATTTCAAATAAATTCGAAATCATACTGCCAATTCACAACCTTTGAATTTTCTAAACAACTTGTTTCCTCAAAACAATTCAAAATAAAATCTTTGGTAGTAATCCACCACTTAGAACTCGAAAATCACACCGATGATACTGCGCAGTCATCATCGGAATTATTTTCTAGCGATCCAAGTGATTTCAATACTATATTATTTCAAAACCATTACTAAATACTTCCATTTTGAAAACATTTCAAAATCTCCCAAGAACTTAAAATTTCCTTATTTTAATTCCAAATCTGATTTAAATTCATATTTAATTCATCTTATTTCATATACTTTACTTATATGAATTCTGATTAGTTATATATAACCATTTCACATGTTATAATCTTACTCGATTATAATAACAACCAATATATCTAATATATTATAATTTTGATATATATATATATATCAAATTATACTTTGGGTAAAGTTAAATTCACTTACCCTCTTTCAAAACATATCGTGACGACCCATCGTATTCGAGTGTTTAGTAACCCCTATCGATACAGTGGATCAAACTGATCGACCAGAATTCACAAACTACTCAACCAATGAGTCTCCACAATATAAAATCACTTTATATTAAATAATAAATACACACTCGTATATATACACTCAAACTCAATCTAGGGTATTACTAACCCTATCTCTACCGAGTCACGCCACAGAGCCAAGTAATTTTTAACTCAAGCTCTGATACCAACTGTAACGGCTGGAAATTTCCGACTCCTCGAGAGTCGGAAATTCCGAGACGTTAGTGAAAGAAATTAGAAGATGAGATAGAAAAGATAGAACTAATAGAATAGAAGAAGAAGAAGAACATCATAATCATCAGAGTAACACGAATCTCACAGCGGAACGAATAACATATAATATATAACATAACTTTGAAGTAAACAGTTATATATATACAATAGCACTTATCAGAGTACAACACTTACAACACAGCGGAAATAACTATAGCTATAGAATCTTGCAGCCTCCTGCTCCAAGCTCTCCAAGTATATCTGTAAATCCCGACTACTTGACTGCCCGTACAAATTTAGGCACCCAAGAGTTTAGGGAAAACAACAAAGTAAACTCCGGGTCAGTCATGGGACTAGTATGAGTAAAATAGTTTAAAACAGGTATAGGATATCTCATAAGACCACGCCGTGAATACGGAACGGGTTTTTCCCTTATGAGTATCTGAACAACTTTGACAAGCAATATCATTGTGATATTATAATAATGTCTAAGTACAAATAGGTATCAATCTAGCAGAAACGCTTGCATCTCACGTTCTACATACATAGTATAAAATCATAAACCGCAGGGCGCTTATCGGAAAATGGATTCCAACAGACAAGGTATGGGAGCACCTTCTGAATAGTGTACTCTAGAGGTGATACACTCAGGGTTCAACAAGAACGTCTTGCAACCCGGCCACACATGACCGCTCACTCATTTAGCTTGAGTGTCGCGAATATATTGCCACCACGGTTATAGGCCATCAAACCGTCATCCGAAGATACAGAATCAAAAAGAAGTATAAATATGGATATTCCCTAGATCGGTGACAATACACCCTGCTTGGGAATGGCCCAACTAGCCATGCTGCCTAGCCCAACTTTTGTTACTTCCTGGTGTGAGGCTAGAAGCTACGTCTATCTTCAGAACATCTGATCACCATTCACTTTGAATGCCACATCGTCATACCCGCCAAATCACAAATTGACTTATCCAAAAATAACACGGGTATACAGCTAAGAGAAACGAATTCCTCCGCCACCAAACGTGAATACGTTTGAACAGATCAACTTACGCGATCCATTGGATATACTCTGTCAGACCTTCTTCCATATACGTTGTCCTGGGACTGGACAAACCGAAGGCACTATTCAGTATATCCGTCTTAGTCACTGTTATCTAAGACTTATACAACAGCCCTTGCACTTTACTCCGTCTTCAATTTATCTTTGGCAGATGTTGCTCGCAACGCTTATGCCGATACAGAGTGGTTCTTTGGATAATAATCCAACCGGTCTCTCCATATTAACAACGTTAAAATGGTAAAAACTTTGATAGTCTGTGATTCAACTGTCAAATGAAAACATGTCGGTGTACAAACAACGATCTTATTTCCAAATGGAAATTTGATCGATCAATCATCATATGTTCATATTTCCTTAATTCATATATTTAGAAAATATCTGTTATTAATCATTGGAAAACATTTCCATAGCTTAATTTCACATCACTATTATTTCGCAACTATCAGTCCCTAACTGTAACTAGTATGAGAACAATTCTCTAAGTATCAATCCGGAAGGTCGGAACCAACATCAGATCGTCACTTAGAAAACCGTTCAACTTACCCTCTCCAGTCAGTTTCTGAATTTGCTTAACTCTATTTCTTAAATTCTTATCATGAAAACATTTCATTTTCTATGTTGAGAAAACATATCTGACTATATTTGGAAAACGTTTCCAAAATTCATTTACGGATTTCCAATGAACGTTGTATAAAACATCGTTACGCTTAATCCATTAATCGCTTATTACTTAACTATATTTCAAATCAACCTTTTCTATCGAACCACAACTATTCCTTTGTCAATTCTGAAGTCAATCAAGTTGGGGTATAATTACCTCTCAGACCTTAATTGAACAACGTCCTTTACTGTGAAATAGATGAAGTTCGTCACTCACTTTTTCCAATCATCTGTTTACGCAAATTCTCGGATTCAGGTTACGAATCCACTTCTTATATGACAGCGTTTGATTTTAACTATAACGTTATAATTCCTACTTCTGCAATATCTAATCTTAATTATAACTTTATCTCCTAACTCGAATAATTTAACAGACACCTAATTTCTAAATCAATAACTAAATCTTGATTTCAACCCTGGAAAGTCAATAGTACTTTCCCGAATTTGCTATAATCGAATTTGACGTATAACTCTCTTTCGAGTAATCTCTATTTGGTTAACTCTTCTTCGAATAACCTATATTCGATTATCTCTCTTCGAATAACTCATATTCGAAATCTCTCTCTTTCGAATAAACAATATTCGATCTCTTTCTTTCGAATATGCTATATTCGAAAATCTCCTTTCGATTTACTAATCGATAACTCCTTTCGATCAAACTAAAATTGTTAACTCCTTTAACTCTATTCGAATAAATAATATTCGACTAACTCCTTTGGATCAACTCATTTGATTAACTCCTTCGAATAACTAATTCGAATAACTTACCTTCTAATAACCAATATTCGATTTACTCTAACTCGATTAACCTGATTCTAATCGATTTACTCCATTTCGATTCAACTTAATTCAAATCGATTAACTTAACTCAAATTGATTAACTCCTTTCGAATAACTAAATTCGATTTAACTCTTCTCGAATAACTAAATTCGATTAACTCAAATTGAATAACTGATATTCAATTTACTCCTACGTGTTTAACTCTATTCGAATAACTAATTCGAATAACTTAATTGATGAATTATATTCACTTCTATCCTATCGAATAAACTGTATTCGATATCTCCTCCAACACTATTCGAATGAACTATATTCGATTAACTTCTCTAACTCTATTCGAATAAATTATATTTGATTAACTCTTTTAACTTTACTCGAATAACTATATTCGATTAACACTTTCTTTCGAATAACTATATTCGATTAACTCTTTCTTTCGAATAACTATATTCGATTAACTCTTCGACTAACTCCTTTGGATTAACTAACTTCGAATATCTCCTTTGGATTAGCTAACTTCGAATAACTCCTTTGGATTAGCTAACTTCGAATAACTCCTTTGGATTAACTAACTTCGAATAACTCATATTCGATAACTACTCTTTGAATAAATAATATTCGATAACTCTTCTCAAATAAATAACATTTGATTTCTCCACTCGAATAAACTATATTCGATTACTCTTCTCAAATGAATAACATTTGATTTCTCCACTCGAATAAACTATATTCGATAACTCTTCTTAAATGAATAACATTTGATTTCTCCACTCGAATAAACTATATTCGATTACTCTTCTTAAATGAATAACATTTGATTTCTCCACTCGAATAAACTATATTCGATTTCTCTTCTCTCGAATACACTATACTCGATAATTCCACTTCGGATAACTCTAACTGATCAACTCTAACTGGTCAATTCTAACTGGTCAACTATAACTGGTCAACTCTAACTGGTCAACTTCTAACTGGTCAACTCTAACTGGTCAACTCTAACTGGTCAACTATAACTGGTCAACTCTAACTGGTCAACTTCTAACTGGTCAACTCTAACTGGTCAACTCTAACTGGTCAACTCTAACTGGTCAACTCTAACTGGTCAACTTCTAACTGGTCAACTCTAACTGGTCAACTCTAACTGGTTTAACCTAACTGGTTAACTCTAACTGGTTTAACCTAACTGATTAACTCTAACTGGTTAACTCAACTAGTTAACTCTACTGGTTTAACCTAACTGAGTTAACTCATCTTGATTAACTGAACAAATCCACTTAGTTTAACTTAGCTAATTCACGTTGATTAACTCTAACCGATTCACTTAGTTTAACTTAACTAATTTACTTCGATTAACCACTTAGTTAACTTAACTAATTCACTTCGATTAAATCCTTTAGTTTAACTTAACTAATTCACATCGATTAATCCTTTAGTTTAACTTAACTAATTCACATCGATTAATCACTTTAACTTAACTAATTTACTTTGATTAACCACTTAGTTTAACTTAACTAACTTGCTTTGATTTACTTAACCAATTACTTTGTTTACCTCAACTAACTTTGCTTTGGTTAACTTAACCAACTTCTTTGTTTAACTCGACTAACTCGCTTTGGTTAACTTATGGTTTTTAACACATCATCTAACAACGATAAATATCATCCAATCACATGTAATCACAACAGATTATATATATCACATTTATATATCACAATACATAAATCACAGTAAAAATAACTGTTGAGGAATCCAGTTGGATTCCTCCAACCTGTCTCCCTGCATCCACAGATGTTACACAATATGATTATCATCACTTTCAGTTCAATATAAATTATTCTGATAGCAGAATCGATATATAAATATTTAACGGTTTATATATATATATATTTATATATATATATATATATAATTTCCACTAACTGACTAGCAGTTCAATCAATCAACCAACACACAGCAATCAACAGATGATTAACAGTTCTAAGAATACAATATAAAAATATAACTGTTCAGAGTTGGTGAGTTTTACTCACCTTTGACGATCATCGTCAATGACGATAACCATCGCTTGATTCAGACAATTTATTTTGCTATAAATTGTGACGGACTCCAATCGACTCGCGGTCAGTTCCATTTTGGAGTGCTCGTCCATACGATCCCAACGCAACTTACGGTTTGTGAAACTGATAACGTATGAGAGAGATATTAATTTAACAGGTTAATACACTTTATATAAATTAAAAACTTGAATTAAAGGCTAAAATTAATGGGCCTTTACCCTCTATTAAAACGTTTGGCCCACCTGAACAAATCCAACCCGCTTCCTTTAAGTGCCAGACCCGAAAATCCTATCTTCCCCAAATTAAATCTCGTATGCCTCATGTACACCACCCGTTGACCCCATGCTTTGACCTTCTTCCACCGTTGACTCGGCCATCAACCTCGACCAAGGCCACCACCATCCAACTCAGCTTCGAAGCAGCTACCCCTTCGCCACCCACATCCTCAACTCGACGCCCTGACAGATCCGTCGAAGCAGCAGACCCACGAAGTCGCGCATCGCCAAAGACCGCCGGTATCCTCCTCGTCCACGCCAATCGATTCGCCTCACCCCGACAAAGCCAATGCCACCCTCAATTTTTGCTCTTACCGCCTGTAGCCCCTTCGACAGTCAACCCTAGTTTTTTTTGCGGCTATTAGACCATCGACAAAACTGAACTCGAGCTCCCCACAAACACTACTGCACTGAAGAGCCTCCTTTACTGAATCCAGAAATGTATGTTTGGTGCTTTAAGGGTTTTGTTTGTATTTTCTTTGATTTTTGTGTGGGAAATTCTTTGCTGTGTTTGGATGTTAGGTAGATATATGCTTGTGTTTGGGTTGGTATGCTTTGTGGCTAAGGAGAGAGGTCATGTGGCCTCCGTCGGATCATAGAAAATGGGAGGAATATTTTTAGTTTGATTTTCCTAATTTATTTTATCGTTTTTATAAGCTTTTCTTGTCCTTAAAAATCCCTGCGACCCCATGCGATACCCAAAAAATCACCAAACTGGACACGTAGCTTGAGTTCGACAATACGGTCCCAACGAAACTGGTTTCGTCGAATTCCGACTCCGTATGTTCAAACTGCGATTTCTCGTCTGTTTCTAAGTCAAAAATCACGTACGGCCATATATGATATCCAAAAACCACCAAACTGGTACTCTAACAAGTATTCGACATTCCGGATCCAACGAAACTAGTTTCGTCGAATTCTGACTTCGTCTGCTCAAACTGCGTATTTTTAAAGCTCTGGATGACCCATTTAAATATATAAATATATTTAAATATTATTAAATTAAATATTAATAAATTAATATTATCGTATATATCCATATACAATGTCGTCCGGCTCTAGAATATCACCTTAGATTTATGACTTGATTTCCAGACTCCAGATTATCCCGATATTCAGTTCGTATCGAAAAAATCGATTTATAACGTATATAAAGCGTCGCAAATTATAAAGGAATTCCACAGCGACTTTTCTGAAATTTGATTTGGACGTAACTCAAAATCTACACGACGAAATCTTCATTTTTCTCTTCCACTAGAAAGATATACTCCACCAGCTCCACACGTTTCTTGTTTCACAGAAATCCGGCTTATAACGAATCTTGTATATTCAGTTGAAGTTCAACTCGCCAAATAACGAACTGCCGCGTCGTTACGGGCTCGATTAAAATTATTATTATTATAATTTATACGTTCAACTATCGTTTATTTAATATATTCGTTATTTAAATAATTAAACAACTTAATTATTATACCTTACAAAACGCGCCATTACAATTAATTTTTAATTATTTTAATTATTTTATTTTCCACCTAAAAGCAACTTTTATTTTCGACCTCAAAACGAGGCCCACCGCCTGTCGCCCATAGCATTTTACCCCCATTCCGAACACAATGGGATATGTACCGTTGGCTGATTCGATCGTTTTGATCAGTTTCCGTTGAATTTACATTTAAATCACTATATTGAATTTTAAACGTACATTTCAAATTACAGGGATCACATACAAACTCAAAAAATTCTCGAAAAATATTTTCTAGCTTCGTATTGACGATCCGGTCCTAACAAAACTAGTTTCGTCGAATTCTGAGACTGTTTGAAAAATGGTCATTTTGCAGTCAATTAAAATCAACTGAAACTGGTCAAACGCGTTTTCCTTTGCCACGCTCACATATTGATTCGAAAAATTATGAAATATGGAATCTAGCAATAATTCGACATCACGGACCCAACAAAAGTGGTTTCGTCGAAATCCGAGGTCGTTTGCAAAATATCTATTTTTAAGGGCCTGAATTCCATAGCGACTATTCAGAATTTTCAACTGGACATATCTTTTGATTCCCGCTATGAAATTTCGATTTGTCGGATTCGTTGGAAAGATATTCACGAATAGATCCTATTATTTTTGGTTTCGCTAAAATCCGGATTGTTTTACACCCGGTACGTTCAATTGAAGTTTGAAATCGAATTATCGAACTACCGCGCCATTTTCAATTCTATTTATAATTATATATAAATATATATATGCTATCGACGACGTATATAATATATACGTTCGAATTATATTCAAAATAAATTTCTCATCGATATTATTTAAAATATTCTATTTTAAATATTCAAAATTCGCTAAAATTGCCAAAATAAAAAATTTAAACTGGCTCAGATTTTCCGGGTTATTACAATCTCCCCTACTTAAAACTTTTCATCCCCGAAAAGGAACAAAGTCGAAAGTGGTTTGATTAATCAACTCTACGTTCGATCTGGCTTCCATTCTCCAACTTTTCAGTTTCTGAGAATTTTCAAATTTTCAAAAATTTGGCTAACACCCTAAATTTTCGAAAATTTTCGCCATAACCTCCCCTGCACCGGGAGGCACGGGAAAATCCCGAAATTGCCATGTAGGCCTTCTGATCTCAAAAAGAAAAAGAAAAAGCCAAGCGGCTAGCCAGTAGGCTCATAAAATCATCATCACCCAAACAAAACAGTAAATTATGTAGTAAACATGTACCTATTTGTCGGGCAAACAAATTTTATTCTCTGGCTCTAGCCTCCTTGCTATGACCTGTTCAATGGATATACATGTATATGCAAGCAAATGCGACCAATTTTCAATAATATTCAATATTTGGTTCAATTAGGCATAATGGTTCAAAAATTATTAAACAACTAAACAAACAACACAAACATCAATCTATTAATGAATTAGAGTTTTCAAATTCATAATTTTGATATATATACAAAAAATCATGTTTTTGATGCCAATTCACAAAAATGTGTTCTAGCTATATAAGTTTTGGTTCTCACACCAGTCTAATGGAAATATATAGATATCACACCTTCGAAACACGAACATAAATACTGATGATGTCATGACAATCATCAGTACCATCTCCGGGCGACTAGAATGTGATTCCATATCTGATTAATATACTAAAACTTCGAATATACGTTCATGACGCGTATATGCAAAATCTTTATATATTGGATCGTCCAAATTCAAAATAAATAAATATTCAAATACGTATAAAACGATTTAAATTTTCAAAACAAAATTGTTTTCATTTGAAAAATATACTCTTCACACTCGTTCTAGGATACTACTGATCCTACCTCTAATGAGTCATTCTAATTGGATATTGCTAATCCAATATCTGATGAATTCTTTCATATGGTTCTAATGTGTCTTGTTCTCGAGCTCTGTAAACCAAAGCTCTGATACCACTGTAAGAACCCGTTACTTCCCCGTGAAGGAAAGAGCGGATACTTTGAGAACAACACACAAATGAACGCAGACGGAAGAACATTTCATTGCTGTTACAACAATTCCATCAGATACAAGAATATACAGAGTATAAATGAATAAATTAAATTCGATAAATATCAGAGATTACAATAAATTACATAGCAGCGGAAAATAATACAAAGCACAACTGAAGGTGATATACGGATACAGAGCTTTCCGGATATCATTCCAGCTGTAAACCAGGATCCTGTGAATATAAATCTGCAAAACCAAAACTACTAGCTGCCCGTGCGGAAAATAGGGGCACCCAGAGTTTAGGTTAAAACAATAAACTCCAGGTCTGTCATGTGACTGGTGTGAGAACTAAAACAGTTATTTAAAGCTTTACTTTAAAAGAGTGTAATTCAAGGGACCACGCCGTATAACACGGAACGGGTTTCCTCCCAAGAATACCGGTGCATAGAATAAAAAACGCAATGCTTTTTCGAAAAATGAAGCTGTTATAAGACCCAGGTCCCATCACACAATGCAACGCAAGCCGGAGGATAGGGTTTTACCTTATAACAGCCAAACATGCTTGGTACGTTTAAAACAAATCATTTGATACTATAATAAGTGTATGGTGTCAAAACATTTCAATCATAAATATAAATCATAGACGGCATGAGTGCCCCATCCCACTATGTCGCCATACTAGGCTCTACAAATAAAGCCGAAATACACGTATTGGAAATTGGGTTTCCGTCATGAGTCGAGGCAAGGGGCAAGCTCCTCTCCGTGTTCGAGACACTCTAGCAAATGCCTCAGGGTTACGCACTCTGGGCAACCCCGGATCCTCCAAGGCCGGTCCTCACTTACGTTAGAGGATTAGTTATTCCTGAACACACGTTTCCCGGTCCTTACAGACCTATAATCGAGGCGCCTTGCATTCCAACAACCACATAGGTGAAAAGTATATAAATGTCAGGGCTGGTAAGTCACTGACACCACCATAGCTAGAAAGAAACGTCATGCACTCCTTAGGTGCTTATCCCATTTTTGACTCATACCGAGATGTGAGGTTCGCGAATTCACGTTATACACAAAGCTGCCACGTAGGCCATGCTTTGATCATCAACCACAAGACTTTGCTTTTCAACAGAAGCCTTGATCGTTGCATCTCAGCGTGCCACACAGGCAATTCATGCCGTGCGATTGATATCTATCGATATATAACCTCTAAGCTCGTACGTCTCAGAGAAGGGCGTTAAGCAAGACAATAAATTCTCCGCCGCCAAACAAATATATATTTAACAGAAATCAATCAACACAGAATAAAATCCAATGTCAGACACACAATCCATTTACAAGTTCGTTCTGGGTCTGAACGAAACCGGAGGCACTTTCCTCGCATATCCATCGATCTCCAAGTACGTCTGGACGACCACCAACTATTTCCATCCTCTTGGGTGTACAGCCCAATCAGGATCGTCAGTAATTACCCAAACAGTGTGGAGACTTCCGGTCTTATACCACCGTCTTCATCTTCGACTTATCGTCGAATTGGTTATTCAGAATGGGTATAAACCCGGCCTTTCCGAACAACTCGCGTATATTGAAAACAAATGTTACACAAACTCAACATACGCCTCATTCCAATTCAGAATATTCTTTTATTCACAAAATCATATTCTTAGGGAAAGGTTCCCATTAATTTTATACAAGATAAATTCTTTAAAATTTATCCTTTAATCATCCTTTGGATGTCATTTCAAACCAGATTATGGTTTCCTAAACTAGTCGAGATTAGCGAACCACAACGAAGTAATTATTTATTTTATTTCCCAATCCCAACCTATTCATCCCATGAAGCAAAACTGGTAATACTCCATATCTAATACTATGGTGTTATCGGTAAGATTAATTACATTTCACGTTCAAATCTAATTAAAGATTTAACTATCGCTTTGGAGCAAAACTGGCGATACTCCATTCTCGCTCATTCTCTAAGGTTGATAATTTAGATTATAGATTTACATTTCAATCTAATTGCAGATTCGTTAAAACTCCTTTTATTGGGTTAAAGAACTAGTGTTATTTAAAACACAGTTCACGACAAACCCAAATCACATTCTATTTATTATCGGGTTAAAGAACTAGTGTTATCTAAAACACCGTTCACGATAAACCCATTTCAAATCCAATCAAATATATTAGAAATTCCGATTATTTAAAACCCCTTTTTAAATCTAATTTATTTATTTAAAAATAATTGGGTTTTAAATTTAGTTCAAAACTAGTTCATTTCGATAAAAATCCATTTTTATTTTTTTTCAAATATGGAGTTTTTCATCCCAATTCTTCACAAATCATTTATTATGATTTTACACAAATTATTACTATTTTTAATAATTTTATCAAGGCCCGTACAGTCGATTTCCAACAATGGCCATCGAACTGCACTTATAGCGACCTTTTCCAAATTTGATTTGGACGTATCTCCAAATCCAACCGTTAGATTTTGAATTTCTAATATTCGTTAGAAAGCTCTTTTCGATACGAACCCAACGATTCCAATTTTAGGAGAATCCGACGGTCGGATCTCCCGTAATGTCCGTTCGAAATCACTGGTCGAAATTTACGAACTGCCGCGGTGCGGCGCATTCTATTCAGGCCATTATATTATATATATAATATGTATAATATATATTTCGTCGATTTCTATTTAAAACGAATTTTATAAATCGTTTTAATTTTGTTTTAAAAACAATTTCAACTTCCATTTCAATTCAAATCAAAATTGAATTTTTCCTTATAAATTCGTTTTAAAATTCATTTCTATTCAATTCAAATTTCAATTCAATTTGAATTCATTTCAATTCGTTTTCAATTCAATTCGAATTCATTTTCAATTCAATTCGAATTCGTTTTCAATTCCTTTCGAATTCGTTTTATATTCAATTCATTTCGAATTGGTTTTCTATTCGATTCAATTCAAATTGGTTTTCTATTCAATTCAATTCAAATTGGTTTTCTATTCAATTCAATTCATTTTCGTTTTCTATTCAATCCAAATCAAATTCGTTATATATTCAATTGAAATCAAATTCGTTATATATTCAATTGAAATCAAATTCGTTATATATTCAATTGAAATCAAATTCGTTATATAATCCATTGAAATCAAATTCGTTATATATTCAATTGAAATCAATTTCGTTTTCTAATCAATTTAAATTCAATTCCATTTCAAAATATTCGATTTCGAAATCACTTTTCAATATTCATTTTAAAATGAATAAAATCGATATAAATATCGTTCACGTCAAAATGGCGTCAATCTAATCAACACGGCTTCATATATTTCTATTTCCAAATATTCTATTTCAAATATTTCTTTTTCAAATATTTCCTATTCAAATATTTCTATTTCAAATATTTCTTTTTTTAAAATAGTTCGTTCAACACATGACTAATCTCAACGGAAGAGTACTGTCAACACATGAACCTTTATTTTATATTGATAAAGATGTAAATTTTATTATTAAAATATTTCGTTCAACACAAGACTAATCTCAACGGATGAGTACTGTCAACACATGAACCTTTATTTTATATTGATAAAGATGTAAATTTTATTATTAAAATATTTTGTTCAACACATGACTAATCTCAACGGATGAGTACTGTCAACACATGAACCTTTATTTTATAATATTCTTAATTTTCTAAATTGAAATGAGGCCCAATCAATCACCATATAATGTTAATTATATGGATTTTCATACATCCAACGTATATAATAGCACTGAAAAATAATCAACCATCAACCAAAGTGCACTACACTGTATAAGCATCAAATATAGATATCTAACGCTTATAACAGTCTGTCAATCAATCGATCGACATATTTAACCAATCAGGATGAGTGAACTTCAAATTTCATCCCAACACCCGTGTGGGGTTTCAAATCAACAAACACAAATTTTATTTGTGCAGTTGGGCGATGTGTAAAATTTATCGTCCTAATCAATCTCAGTCAAATCAGTGTACATAAACAAACCGTCCGGTTTGTAAATGAATATTTATTTATTCACATTCACTATATTCATATCCACGTTAAAAATTATATTTTTAACGATAAAACATTTTATTTTAACGTATGAATTTCTATTCAGTTCATTCTTTAAATAAAATGATATTTGTTTTTTTCTAACTTATTTTAGAAAATTTCGGCGGCATAACGGCACGATACTAGAAACGGGACGAGGCTTAGCCTTATCCCCGGTCTAGTGAAGGCCCACGCCATTCACACATCAATCAAATCCATTCAATTCACCAAACAATTCAATTCAAACCAAATAATCTAACTAATTTTTGCAATCAAACAAACAAGTCCATGGTCTGTGGACGATTGTGTCGGGTGCTACTAAGCACCGTCTGCATCCTAGTATATATATATAACTAGAAAATGAAATTTAAAGGTGAGAAATTCTCACCAATAGCTATCCAATATCACGACTCTTCATTGATAGAAATTTTCATCGTCCTCGCATTTTTTATCTTCGTTGCCCGTAGCCACTACATATGTAAAAATCGAATTTTTACTTCGTTATTCAATATATAAAAATCGAATTTTTACTATGCTAAAGATTTCTCCTTTTCAAATATATCATTATAAAAATCACATCTTTATTTCGCTACACATATAAAGATGATGTTTCTAATATTCCTATCATGTAAAAATTATATTTTTAATCTTCTACATAAATAAAAATCATATTTTTACTTCACTACTTATATCAAAATATCGTCTTTTCTATAATAAAAATCTAATTTTCAACCATATAAAAATTCAATTTTTAAAAATAAAGAATTTCAGTTTTATAAAGAAATTAAAATCAATAAACTAAAAACGAAAACTCACCGTTCGAAGCGGGGAGGAGTTGCTGCGTCAGTCGCAGGAGGGGGGGCTATCTAAGGCGCGTCAGAACTAGGAGGAGGCGGCGGAGGGCGCTGGAGCGGGCGGCGGCTCTTCTGGGTGGTGGCGGGCCTCTTATCGGGGGCGTGGGTTGGTCTTTGGCACTGGAGCGACGGGAGGAGGGTGCTTCGATCGAGGGGGGGAAGGGGTCGCGGCACCTGGGGAGGGTGAGGTGAACGTGGCGGCGGTCGCGTAGGGGGAGGGGCTCCGTCGATCGCGATTTCCTTCTTTTGTTTTTTTTGTTCTGTAAAATGAATTATAACGTGGGGGGGGGGGGGGGGGCAGAGAGAAATAAAGGAGGGGGAGAGATAACATTAATTTTTAATTATTTTATTTTCCACCTAAAAGCAACTTTTATTTTCGACCTCAAAACGAGGCCCACCGCCTGTCGCCCATAGCGTTTTACCCCCATTCCGAACACAATGGGATATATACCGTAGGCTGATTCGATCGTTTTGATCAGTTTCCGTTGAATTTACATTTAAATCACTATATTGAATTTTAAACGTACATTTCAAATTACCGGGGTCACATACTAACTCTAAAATTCTCGAAAAATATTTTCTATCTTTGTATTGACGATACGGTCCTAACAAAACTAGTTTCGTTGAATTCTGAGACCGTTTGAAAAATGGCCATTTTCCAGTCGATTAAAATCAACTAAAACTGGTCAAACGCGTTTTCCTTTGCCACGCTCACATATTGATTCGAAAAATTATGAAATTTGGAATCTAGCAATAATTCGACATCACGGACCCAACAAAAGTGGTTTCGTCGAAATCTGAGGTCGTTTGCAAAATGTCTATTTTTAAGGGCCTGAATTCCATAGCGACTATTCAGAATTTTCAACTGGACATATCTTTTGATTCCTGCTATGAAATTTCGATTTGTCGGATTCGTTGGAAAGATATTCACGAATAGATCCTATTATTTTTGGTTTCGCTAAAATCCGGATTGTTTTGCACCCGGTACGTTCAATTGAAGTTTGAAATCGAATTATCGAACTATCGCGCCATTTTCAATTCTATTTATATTTATATATAAATATATATATTCTATCGACGGCGTATATAATATATACGTTCGAATTATATTCAAAATAAATTTCTCATCGATATTATTTAAAATATTCTATCTTAAATATTCAAAATTCGCTAAAATTGCCAAAATAAAAATTTTAAACTGGCTTAGATTTTCCGGGTTATTACAAACAGAAATGTTACAAGACAGACATATATAAAACAGTGAAAGTAAAGTAAAAGTACTTCAAATCATTTATTAAATATAATTGTTTACATTAAAAGCACATCAACTTCCAATACTCAGTTACATAGCTAAAATATTTGTCTTGCTCAAAAACAACGAAGCATAAAGATAAACTGTAGTATTCCACAATAAAGCAAAACAAGCCATAGCCAAGAGAAGTCCAAGCCGTATATGGGAGAGACTTGGGGCTTGGTAAGATCCGAACTAAGATGTATTCCCACCCTGCAAACCTAAGGGGGGCGGAAGAAAAAGAGCCGAAACAAACCAGGTCAGTCATAAAGACTGAGTAAGTCCTAGTGACTTTCAGCATAAAAACAAGTAAAATAATATGGCATGAATAAACTGAAAGTAAACATAAGCATGATGACAAGGTAAGGTACAGGCATGATGAATCAAGTATAACATCCCATGCTTCCTATCAAGGGTATCATCACAAGGTTCCTACCAAGTCTCACATCGCAAGGTTCCTACCAAGTCTCACATTACAGTATTTTCCTTGATTTCCTATGTTCTCTACACCACCTAACTAGCATTCAAATTAGTTTACTTAGTTGTAATTACAAGATAAGTGATCCCCCATAACCCATATGATAGTTTTATAGGTACATATCCCACGATGAGGGTCCAATAATCGTGCCCCACCCTGCCTAGCTTCGGGTACCATTGATACCTAATGTGGTTACTGCTAAAATGGGTCCCGCTACTAGGGTTTTCCTAGGGTCTATTCTTATACCCCATAGGTTGGTTAAGCGTTATCCATTCACGTTAACTTAACCCCACCCCCCATCATGTTACCTTGGTTAAGTGTTCTTTCTAGTGTTACTTAACCCTACCGCATGTCTTGTTACATTGGTTAAGCATTCTCCCTTGTGTTAACTTAGTCCTTACCACACCCCCACGTTAGATTGGTTAAGCGTCTGTTGACTCAACTCCATCCACTAGCCATATTATAATGGTTAAGTGTTACCCTCGTGTATTTACTTAACCTTACCACACATCAGGTTATATCGGTTGGGTGTTATCAACCCATTCAAGTTAAACCAACCCATTTAACTTAACCCTTCCATTCGTCAGATTGCACTGGTTAAGTATTTCAAGTAATTCATGGCTTAACCCGCCCATGTATCATGTCAAGTTGATTAAGTAATGTCTAGTGATTCATAACTTAACCTCGCTATCTTAGCATATCAAATTGGTTAAGTGTTTTCAAGTAGTTCATGACTTAACCCGCCCACGTATCACGCTAAGTTGGTTAAGTATTATTTATATGTTCAAGTTGACTTAACCCTGCAACGTGTCATTTTATATTGGTTAAGTGTCATTAGTCTAGTCATATTACTTAACCCACCCATTGGTCTGATTAACAGTTATGTTGGTTAAGCCCACACTTATAAGTTTTACGTGTTCTTAACTCATACCGGTTAGGTCCATATTTACATGTCAAATTTCCATGTCATCCCACCTAACCCTCTAACCATACCCACGTCTTATTAGTATTCCTTAATTCATTCATTATGATGAACAAATCATGACCTCTTACATTAGACCGTGCATTTTGTGGCCACTGGATTTGCTGGGCGGTTCCGGGCAGATTTACACCATAAACTGAGTCTAACCTCGTGTCATAAATCGTTACGCCTACAATTCGACCTTCAACCTCTCACATTAGACTGAAACTTTGTGGCTACTGGATTTTCCTGGCAGTTCTGGGTAGATTTACACCACAAACTGAGTCTAACCTCATGTCAAAGGTTCATTAATGGCCGTATTCCACCAAAAACCCCAATATCAGTTCATGTGTTTAACATATAAAAATGTTCATGTTCGTGTTCAAGTCAATTATCCAATACACAGTCATTTTCATGTTTCAAATTCCCGACGTTACATATTAATAAACATATGCCCAAGTTCCAAATTCCCGGTGTCACTGATCTATTCTCTTGAATTGTTGTAGAAGCGTTGATCTTTGATTTGAATCGATTTTGAATGCCTAAGCTTAAATTTGGAAGCGGCGGCCATGATTCAAGAGGGAGTTCAGCAGCATAACAGTGTAAGAATGATTTGTTGTGAATTAGGTTAGGTCTAAGGCTGTTTATATAGGAGTAGGAAACTAGTTTAGGCCCTTAGATAAACCCTAGAACTGATCTGAGCCATCAAAAACGTCATAGGTCCGCAAACAGACCCACCCAGCTAGCCAGTCGTTCCCAGGCCGACCCCCAGGTCGACCCTATGGTTGACCTGGTCTAGCAAGGTCGACCCCTAACACGACCCGAACTTCCCCGTGAAGGAAAGCATGGATGGCGTTGAGAATAACACACATCGGAATGCAAACAGAAGAACATTTCATTGTTTATTACAACAATTCCATCAGAATACAAGAATATACAGAGTATGAATTAATATTACACAATCGACAGATATCAGAGATTTGAATTTCATTTACATAAATCGCAGCGGAAAATAATACAAAACACAACTAGAAGTAATACACGGATACAGAGCTTTCCAAGTATCGTTCCAGCTGTAAATCAGGATCCTGTGAATAAAAATCTGCAAAACCAAAACTACTAGCTGCCCGTGTCGAAAATAAGGGCACCCAGAGTTTAGGTTAAAACAATAAACTCCAGGTGAGTCATGTGACTGGTGTGAGAACTAAAACAGTTATTAATTCAATTTTTTTAAGTTCGGTAAATCAAGGGACCACGCCGTATAACACGGAACAGGTTTCCTTCCAAGAATACCAGTGCATAAAACAAATAGCGCAATGCTAAGTAAAGAAAAATGAAGCTATTATAAGACCCAGGTCCCATCACACAATGCAAAACAAGCCAGAGGATAGGGTTTTACCTTATAACAGCCAAAGAATGCTTGATACGCGAAATTTTATCTTTTGATTCTTAATCAGACTCCAACCGTAAATTAGTAAGAGAACGATTCCCTAAGTATTAACCCCAAAGGCCGAAACCAACATCAGACCAATACCCAGGAAACCACCCATCTTAGCTCGTTTCCAGTTAGTTTCTGATTTTATATACAATCATAAATATCAATCGTAGACAGCATAGTATCCTATGCTACTAGGTCACCATACTAGGCTCTACAAATAAAACCGCAAGTTACGTATCGGAAATTGGATTTCCGTCATGAGTCGAGGCAAGGGGCAAGCTCCTCTCTGCTTCGAGACACTCTAGCAAATGCCTCAGGACTACACACTCTGGGTAACCCTTGGATGCTTCAGGGTCGGTCCTCCCTTACGTTTGAGGATTAATTATTCCTGAACACACATTTCCCGGTCCTAACAGACCTAAAATCGAGGTGCCTCATTCCAACAACCACATAGGTAAAAATATATACAAATGTCAGCCAGTTTAAGCACTGACACCACCCATAGCTAGAAAGAAATGTCATGCTCTCCCTGCAGTCCTTATCTCGTTTTTGGCTCATACCGAGGTGTGAGGCTCGCGAATCCACGCTATACACAAGCTGGGCCACATCGGCCGTGCTTTGATCATCAACCATAAGACTTTGCTTTTCAATAGAAGCCTTGATCTTCTGCCACTTAGGCATGCCACACATGCAATTCACTCCATGCAACTGATGTCCATTGATATACAACCTCTGAGCTCGTACATCTCGGAGAAGGGCGTTAAGCAAGAGAATAAATTCTCCGCCGCCAAACAGATGTATATTTAATAGAGATCAATTAACACAGAATAAAATCCAATGTCAGACACACAATCCATTTACAAGTTCATTTTGGTTCTGAACGAAACCGGAGGCACTTTCCTCGCATATCCATCGATCTCCAAGTACGTCTGGACGATCACCAACTGATTCCCTCCTCTTGGGTGTACAGCCCAATCAAGATCATCAGTAATCACCCAAATGATGTGAATACTTCCGGTCTTCAACCACCATCTTCATCTTCGACATATCGTCGAATCGGTTATTCAGAATGGGTATAAACCCGGCCTTTCTGAATGACCCGCGTATATAATAAACAAATGTTACACAAACACAACATACGCCTCATTCCAATTCATCAGTCACTAACCGTGAATTAGCAAGAGAACCATTCCCCAAATATTAACCCCGAAGGCCGAAACCAACATCCGACCAATACCCAGGAAACCTTTCTTCTTAGCTAACCTACAATTAGTTTCTAAATTTCACATTCTTAGGGAACGTTTCCCAATAATTTTATCAAAGATAAATTCTTTTAAATTTATTCTTTAATCATCCTTTGGATGTCATTTCAAACCATGTTAAGGTTTTCCAAACTAGTCGGAATTAGCGAACCACACCGAAGTAATTATTTATTTTATTTCCCAATCCCAACCTATTCATCTGTGAAGCAAAACTGGAAATACTCCAAATCTAACAGCACGGTGTTATCGGTAAAATTAATTACCATTTCACGTTCAAATCTAATTAAAGATTTAACTATCGCTTTGGAACAAAACTGGTGATACTCCATTCTCGCTCACTTTCCAAATTTGATAATTTAAATTATCAATTCACATTTCAATCTAATTACAGATTCATTAAAACTCCTTTTACTGGGTGAAAGAACTAATATCATTTAAAACACAGTTCATGATAAGCCCAAATCACATTTGATATTAAATACAAGACTCTGTATAGAAAAATATCGGCTTATATTCAATATCAAATTCTGAAACCCACAAATATCGCTTTGGAAATAATGATATAAAATGTATCTTCCAAATTTCCTCCAAAATATCTGTATAATCGCGGAATCTAATATCGAAATATTCCAAAGACAATTTCTATTCAAATCCATTCCAATTCATATATTAGAAATCCTGGTTATTTAAAACCCATTTCAAATCCAATTTATTTATTTAAAAATAAATAAATTATTATTCTAGTTACTAACTAGTTCATTTTGATAAAAACATATTTTTATCTTTACAAATGTGGAGATTTTCATCCTCGTTCTTTTCAAATCATTATTATGATTTTACACAAATTATAGATATTTTTAATAATTTTATCAAGGCCCATACAGTCGATTTCCAGCAACGGCCATCGAACTGCACTTACAGCGACCTTTTCTGAAATTGATTTGGACGTATCTCCAAATCCAACCATCATATTTCAAATCTCTTCTATTCGTTAGAAAGCTCTTTTCGATACGAACCCAACGGTTCCGGTTTTAGGAGAATCCGACGGTCGGATCTTCCGTAGTGTCCGTTCGAATTCAATGGTCGAAATTCACGAACTACCGCGGCGCGGCGCGTTCTATTCAGGCCATTATATATATATATATATTATTTATTTCATCGATTTCCTTTTAAAACGAATTTTATAAATCGTTTCCAATTTGTTTCAAAAACAATTTCAACCTTCATTTCAAATTCAAATCAAAATTGAATTTTCCATTATAGATTCTTTTTACATTAGTTTCTATTTGATTTCAATTCAAATCGATTTCAATTCAATTTCAATTCGTTTTCAATTCAATTGGAATTCATTTAAATTCGATTTCACTTCGATTTCCAATTGCATTTCTATTTAATTCAATTTCAATTTGATTACAATTCGATTTGAATTCATTTTAATCCGATTTCACTTCGATTTCCAATTGCATTTCTATTTAATTCAATTTCAATTCGATTACAATTCGATTTGAAATCATTTCAATTCGATTTCACTTCGATTTCCAATTGCATTTCTATTCAATTCAATTTCAATTTGATTACAATTCGATTTGAATTCATTTCAATTTGATTTCACTTCGATTTCCAATTGCATTTCTATTTAATTCAATTTCAATTCGGTTACAATTTGATTTGAATTCATTTCAATTCGAATTCATTTCGATTTCCAATTGCATTTCTATTTAATTCAATTTCAATTCAGAATTCATTTCAATTCGAATTCATTTTATATTCAATTGCATTTCTATTTAATTCAATTTCAATTTGATTACAATTCGATTCAATTCGAATTCATTTTATATTCAATTCAATTCGAATTCATTTTATTTTCAATTCAATTCGAATTCGTTTTCTAAATATTCGATTTTTAAATCTCTTTTCAATATTCATTATAAAAACGAATATAATTGATTTAAATATCGTTTGCGTCAAAATAGCACATCTCTAATCAACACGGCTTTATATTTTTCAAAAACTTCGTTATTCTATTCAACAAATGAATATTTATTCTATTCAACACATGAATCTATATTTCTTTCAACACGTGACTACAAATGAGTACCGTCAACACGTGACTATTTTCGTTATTTAATATATTTTATAAAATTATGATTTCTATAGTTTAATTTTTAATCAGATTCCAACCGTAAATTAGTAAGAGAGCAATTCCCTAAATATTAACCCCGAAGGCCAAAACCAACATCAGATCAATATCCAGGAGACCACTCATCTTATCTATTTCCCAGTTAGTTTCTAATTTTATATATGATAAAAATGTAAATTTTATTGTTAAAATATTTCGTTCAACACATGAATCTATATTTTATAATATTCTTTATTTTCCTAATTGGAATGAGGCCCAATCAATTACCATATAATGTTAATTATATGGATTCCATACAACACATGTATATAATAGCAACGATAAATAATCAACCATCGTCCAAAGTGCACCACACAACTGCATAAGCATTAAATATAAATAATTAATGCCTACACAGTCTGTCGACCATTTGATCGACATACAACTAAATAATTGGGATTAGTGTACGCCAAATATCATCACAACACTCGTGTGGGGTTTCAATCCACAAACACCGAATATTATTTGCGCAGTTGGGCGACGTGTAAAATTAATCGTCCCAATCAATATCCTTCAAATAGGTGTACATAAACAAACCGTCCAATTTTTAAATGAATATTTATTTATTCACATTCACTATATCGATATTCACATTAAAAAATATATTTTTAACGGTAAAATATTTTTAACTATATAAATATTTTATTTTATTTCACATCACACTATCAATTTTCACAACACATCAAACAAGCATACAAGCCGTCCATGGTCTGTGGACGATGGGTGTCAGGTGCTACTAAACACCGTCTGCATCCTAGTATATATTTTTAACTAGAAAATTAAATTGAAGGTGAGAAGTTCTCACCGACTAGCTAAACCAAACGCCATGACTCTTCTTATGTAGAGATCTTCATCATGCCCGCCCTTTGTCAATTTCATCGTTCGTAGCCACTACGTATATAAAAATCATATTTTTATATTGTTTCTATGCATATAAAAATTTTATTTTCACACCGCTACTATATAGATAAAAATTCTATTTTTACACCGCTACTTTATAGATAAAAATTATATTTTTACACCGCTACTATATAGATAAAAATTCTATTTTTACAACGGTGTTCATATAATAAAAATCACATTTTTATCACGCTATTCTCTATATAAAAATTATATTTTTATATCTACTTCTAATATAAAGATCGAATTTTTATATCATCGCTATAAAAATTACCTTTTTATTTCAATATATATATATAATAAAAATCAGATTTTTATTTCGTTACATATATAAAGATCAAATTTTTACTTCACTACTCATATAAAAATCCTCTTTTTATCGAAGTAAAAATCAGATTTTTGCTTCACTACTTAAATAAAAAATTATATTTTTATTACTCTACCTAAATAAAAATTATATTTTTATCTTACTAGTTGAAAAAAATTATATTTTTATCCTTCTAATTGAATAAAAATTATATTTTTATCCTACTAATTAAACGAAAAAAATCATAACTCTTTCCTGTATAAAAATATAATCTTTCAACATATATAAATTCGATTTTCCAACTTATAAAAATTCGATTTTTCATGTTGTAAAAATTCGACCTTTCATACATTAAAAATCGTATTTTTATGATTCCTTCCAAACGATAAAATCCAATCTTTTCCTTTTATAATAATTAATTCTTTGCATACATAAAAATCACGTCTTTGCTTTTCATTTTTATATATATAAATTATATATAAAAATCAAATTCCTATTAGCAAAAAAAAAATCAGAAGGAAAAATAAAGGGACTTACATCGATCAAGGAAGGGGGGAGGTTCACGTTGGCGCAGGGGGTCAGGAGGTTGGTCGGGGTATGGCGCCGGTCGTAGTGGGCCCTAGCGGCGCAGCGGAGGACGAAGGGAGAGCGGAGGGCTTGGGCGCCGGCTAGGGTTTCGGGTATGGCGCGATTTGGGTTCCAAGGTGCTGGGGCTTGGATCTTCGTCGATGGGGGAAGAGGGGCTGAGGGAGGGGGTGAGCGAGGGTGGAGCGGGGGAAGGGGGAGGTGGGTGCGCCACCTTGGCGGCGGTGGAGGGCGCCAGTCGTGCTAGGGCGCGAATTTTTTTTTATTTGACCAAGGGAGACTGTGGAGTTATAAGGGCTTGGGCCCAATTATAATAATATTATTTTAATTTAATTTCTATTTAATCCACAAAAGGTTAACTTTTCGATTGAGCCCCAAACGAGGTCCAACGACTGTCGTCCCTAGCTAATCACCCCCATTCCGAACACAATGAGATATGTATCGCAGGCCAATTCGACTGTTACGATCAGTTTCCGTTGAATTAAAAATATAAATCTTTATATATTCAATTTGAACGTACATTTCAATTAACTAGGGTCACATACGAACTCTAAAAATTCCAGAAAAATTATTTCTGGCTTCATATTGACGATACGGTCCTAACGAAACTAGTTTCGTCAAATTCTGAGGCATTTCGAAAAATGGCCATTTTCTAGTCGATCAGAATTGGCTGAAACAATCAAAACACGTTTAACTTCGCCACGCTTACATATTGATTCAGAAAATTATGAGTTTTGAAACCTAGCAATAAATTGATATCACGGATCCAACAAAAGTGGTTTCGTCGAAATTCGAGGTCGTTAGCAAAATTTTCATTTTTAAGGGCCAGAATTCCATAGCGACTATTCAGAATTTTCAACTGGACGTATCTTTTTATTCCCTCTATGAAATTTTGATTTTTCGGATTCGTTGGAATGATATTCTCAAATAGATTCTAATATTTTTGGTTTCGCTAAAATCTAGTTTATTTTGAATCCTGTACATTCATTTAAAATTTGGAATCGAATTATCGAACTACCGCGCCATTTTCAATTCCTTTTATGTATATAAATAAATATTTATATTCTAACGACGATCTATATAAATATATACGTTCGGATTCTATTCCAATTAAATTTCTCGTAGATATTATTTAAAATAATTCATTTTAAATAATCAAAATTCACAAAAATTGCCAAAATAAAAAATTTAAATTGGCTCGCATTTCCGAGTTATTACAATCTCCCCCACTTAAAACTTTTCATCCCCGAAAAGGAACGAAGCTGAAAGTTGTTTACTAATCAACTCATCTTTCATTATTCTCTTTACGGCTTAAGTTCTTCAATTTTTCAGTTTCTAAGAACTTTTCAAATTCTTCAAAAATTTGGCTAACACCCTAAATTTCCGAAAAATTTCGCCATAACCTCCCCTGCACTGGGGACTTCGGGATATTTCATATAGCCTCCCATGGCCTTCTTCAATCCAAATTAAAAAGAAAAAGCCAAGCGGCTAGCCAATCGACTCATAAAATCATCATCACCCAAAGAAATACAATAAACATGTACCTATTTGTCGGGAAAACAATTTTATTCTTCTGCTCTAGCCTCCTTGCTATGACCTGTTCAATGTGAGCACGTGTATATGCATGCAATTGTAATCATTTTTCAATATAGTTCAATATTTGGTTCAATTTGGCCTAAATTCACCGTTTTTTCATATAATGGTTTAAATAAATAATCATACAACACAACCATCAATCAATTAGTGAATTAACATTTCAAATTCATAGTTTTGATATATACACAGGAAATCATGTTTTGATGCCAAATCACAACAATAAACCTATCTAGTTTTGGTTCTCACACCAGTCTAATCGAAATTTATGGATATCCCACCTTCGAAACTCGAACATACACTACCGATGCTATATACTCATCAGTAGAATCATCTTCGGGCGATTAGAGTGTGATTCTATATCTATCCAGTATATTAAAACTTCGAATATACGTTCATGACGCGTATATGCAAAATCTTTATATACTGGATTGTCCAAATTCAATACAAATAAAATATTCAAATACGTATAAACTGGTTTAAATTTTTGAAACAATATTGTTTTATTTTAAAAACATACTCTTCACACTCGTTCTAGGATACTACTGATCCCATCTCTAACGAGTTATTCTAATTGGATACTACTAATCCAATATCCGGTGAATTCTCTCGTTCGGTTCTAATGTGTCTTTTTCTCGAGCTCTGTAAACCAAAGCTCTGATACCAAACTGACACGACCCGAACTTCCCCGTGAAGGAAAGCACGGATGGCGTTGAGAACAACACACATCGGACGCAAACAGAAGAACATTTTATTGTTTATTGCAACAATTCCATCAGAATACAAGAATATACAGAGTATGAATAAATATTACACAATTGACAGATATCAGAGATTTGAATTACATTTACATATATCATAGCGGAAAATAATACAAAACACAACTAGAACTAATACACGGATACAGGGCTTTCCAAGTATCGTTCCAGCTGTAAATCAGGATCCTGTGAATAAAAATCTGCAAAACCAAAACTACTAGCTGCCCGTGTCGAAAATAAGGGCACCCAAAGTTTAGGTTAAAACAATAAACTCCAGGTGAGTCATGTGACTGGTGTGAGAACTAAAACAGTTATTAATTCAATTTTTTTAAGTTCGGTAAATCAAGGGACCACGCCATATAACACGGAACGAGTTTCCTTCCAAGAATACCAGTGCATAAAACAAAAAGCGTAATGCTAAGTAAAGAAAAATGAAGCTATTATATGACCCAGGTCCCATCCCACAATGCAAAACAAGCTAGAGGATAGGGTTTTACCTTATAACAGCCAAAGAATGCTTGATACGCGAAATTTTATCTCTTGATTCTTAATCAGACTCCAACCGTAAATTAGTAAGAGAACGATTCCCTAAGTATTAACCCCGAAGGCTAAAACCAACATCAGACCAATACCCAGGAAACCACCCATCTTAGCTCATTTCCAGTTAGTTTCTGATTTTATATACAATCATAAATATCAATCATAGACGGCATAGTATCCAATGCTACTATGTCGCCATACTAGGCTCTACAAATAAAACCGCAAGTTACGTATTGGAAATTGGATTTTCGTCATGAGTCGAGGCAAGGGGCAAGCTCCCCTCCACTTCGAGACACTCTAGCAAATGCCTCAGGACTACACACTCTGGGTAACCCTTGGATGCTTCAGGGCCGGCCCTCCCTTACGTTTGAGGATTAATTATTCCTGAACACACGTTTCCCGGTCCTAACAGACCTAAAATCGAGGCGCCTCATTCCAACAACCACACAGGTAGAAATATATATAAATGTCAGCCAGTTTAAGCACTAACACCACCCATAGATAGAAAGAAACGTCGTGCTCTCCCTGCAGTCCTTATCCTGTTTTTGACTCATACCGAGGTGTGAGGCTCGCGAATCCACGCTATACACAAAGCTGGGCCACATAGGCTGTTCTTTGATCATCAACCACAAGACTTTGCTTTTCAACAGAAGCCTTGATCATTTGCCACTTAGGCATGCCACACAGACAATTCACTCCATGCGACTGATGTCCATCGATATACAACCTCTGAGCTCGTACATCTCAGAGAAGGGCGTTAAGTAAGAGAATAAATTCTCCGCCGCCAAACAGATGTATATTTAATAGAGATCAATTAACACATAATAAAATCCAATGTCAGACACACAATCCATTTACAAAGTTCGTTCTGGGTCTAAACGAAACCGGAGGCACTTTCCTCGCATATCCATCGATCTCCAAGTACGTCTGGACGATCACCAACTGATTCCCTCCTCTTGGGTGTACAGCCCAATCAAGATCATCAGTAATCACCAAAACGATGTGAAGACTTCCGGTCTTCAACCACCATCTTCATCTTCGACATATCGTCGAATCGATTATTCAGAATGGGTATAAACCCGGCCTTTCTGAATGACCCGCGTGTATAATAAACAAATGTTACACAAACACAACATACGCCTCATTCCAATTCATCAGTCACTAACCGTGAATTAGCAAGAGAACCATTCCCTAAATATTAACCCTGAAGGCCAAAACCAACATCAGATCAATACCCAGGAAACCATTCTTCTTAGCTAACCTACAGTTAGTTTCTAAATTTCACATTCTTAGGGAACGGTTCCCATTAATTTTATCAAAGATAAATTCTTTTAAATTTATTCTTTCATCTTCTTTTGGATGTCATTTCAAACCATGTTAAGGTTTTCCAAACTAGTCGGGATTAACAAACCACACCGAAGTAATTATTTATTTTATTTCCCAATCCCAACCTATTCATCCCATGAAGCAAAACTGGTAATACTCCATATCTAACACCATGGTGTTATCGGTAAAATTAATTACCATTTCACGTTCAAATCTAATTAATGATTTAACTATCGCTTTGGAGAAAAACTGGTGATACTCCATTCTCGCTCACTTTCCAAATTTGATAATTTAAATTATCAATTCACATTTCAATCTAATTACAGATTCATTAAAACTCCTTTTACTGGGTTAAAGAAAGAATGTCATTTAAAACACAGTTCATGATAAACCCAAATCACATTTGATATTAAATACAAGGCTCTAAATAGAAAATATATCGGCTTATATTCAATATCAAATTCTGAAACCCACAAATATTGCTTTGGAAATAACGATATAAAATATATCTTCCAAATTTCCTCCAAAATATCTGTATAATCGTGGAATCTAATATCGAAATATTCCAAATACAATTTCGATTCAAATCCATTCCAGTTCTTATATTAGAAATCCTGGTTATTTAAAACCCATTTCAAATCCAATTTATTTATTTAAAAATAAATAAATTATTATTCTAGTTACTAACTAGTTCATTCTGATAAAAATATATTTTTATCTTTACAAATGTTGTGTTTTTCATCCTAGTTATTTTCAAATCATTTAATATGATTTTACACAAATTATAGATATTTTTAATAATTTTATCAAGGCCCGTATAGTCGATTTCCAACAACGGCCATCGAATTGCACTTACAACGACCTTTTCTGAAATTGATTTGGACGTATCTCCAAATCCAACCGTCATATTTCAAATCTCTTGTATTTGTTAGAAAGCTCTTTTCGATACGAACCCAACGGTTCCAATTTTAGGAGAATCCGACGGTAGGATCTCCCGTAATGTTCGTTCGAAGTCAATGGTCGAAATTCACGAACTGCCACGGCGCGGCGCGTTCTATTCAGGCCATTGTATAATATATATATATATATATATATATATATATATATATATATATATATATATTCATTATATATATTTCATCGATTTCCTTTTAAAACAAATTTGATAAATCGTTTCCAATTTGTTTCAAAAACAATTTCAACCTTCATTTCAAATTCAAATCAAAATTGAATTTTCCATTATAAATTCTTTTTACATTAGTTTCTATTTGATTTCAATTCAAATCGATTTTAATTCAATTTCAGTTCGTTTTCAATTCGATTTCAATTCATTTCAATTCATTTCAATTCGATTTCACTTCGATTTCCAATTGCATTTCTATTTAATTCAATTTCAATTCGATTACAATTTGATTTGAATTCATTTCTATTCGATTTCACTTCGATTTCCAATTGCATTTCTATTTAATTCAATTTCTATTCGATTACAATTCGATTTGAATTCATTTCAATTCGATTTCACTTTGATTTCCAATTGCATTTATATTTAATTCAATTTCAATTCGATTACAATTCAATTTTAATTCATTTCACTTTGATTTCCAATTGCATTTCTATTAAATTCAATTTCAATTCGATTCGAATTCATTTCAATTCGAATTCATTTCGATTTCTAATTGCATTTCTATTTAATTCAATTTCAATTCGATTACAATTCGGATTGAATTCATTTTATATTCAATTGCATTTCTATTTAATTCAATTTCAATTCGATTACAATTCGATTTGAACTCATTTCAATTCGAATTCATTTTATATTCAATTCAGTTCGAATTCATTTTCTAAATATTCGATTTTTGAATCTCTTTTCAATATTCATTATAAAAATGAATATAATCGATATAAATATCATTCGCGTCAAAATAGCGCATCTCTAATCAACACGGCTTTATATTTTTCAATAACTTCGTTATTCTATTCAACAACTGAATATTTATTCTATTCAACACATGAATCTATATTTCTTTCAACACGTGACTAATCTCAACAAATGAGTACCGTCAACACGTGACTATTTTCGTTATTTAATATATTTTAAAAAATTATGATTTCTATCGTTTAATTTTTAATCAGATTCCAACCGTAAATTAGCAAGAGAGCAATTCCCTAAATATTAACCCCAAAGGCCGAAACCAACATCAGATCAATATCCAGGAGACCGCTCATCTTATCTATTTCCCAGTTAGTTTCTAATTTTATATATGATAAAGATGTAAATTTTATTGTTAAAATATTTCGTTCAACACATGAATCTATATTTTATAATATTCTTTATTTTCCCAATTGGAATGAGGCCTAATCAATTACCATATAATGTTAATTATATGGATTCCATACAACATATGTATATAATAGCAACGATAAATAATCAACCATCATCCAAAGTGCACCACACAACTGCATAAGCATTAAATATAAATAATTAACGCTTACACAGTCTGTCGACCACTTGATCGACATACAACTAAATAATTGGGATTAGTGTATGCCAAATATCATCCCAACACCCGTGTGGGGTTTCAATCCACAAACACAGAATATTATTTGTGCAGTTGGGCGACGTGTAAAATTTATCGTCCCAATCAATATCCTTCAAATAGGTGTACATAAACAAACCGTCCGGTTTGTAAATGAATATTTATTTATTCACATTCATATTCACATTAAAAATTATATTTTTAACGATAAAATATTTTTAACTATATAAATGTTTTATTTTATTTCACATCACACTATCAATTTTCACAACACATCAAACAAGCATACAAGCCGTCCATGGTCTGTGGATGACGGGTGTCAGGTGCTACTAAACACCGTCTGCATCCTAGTATATATTTTCAACTAGAAAATTAAATTAAAGGTGAGAAGTTCTCACTGACTAGCTAAACGTAATGCCACGACTCTTCTTATGTAGAAATCTTCGACGTGCTTGCCCTTTGTCAATTTCATCGTCCGTAGCCACTACATATATAAAAATCATATTTTTATATTGTTGCTATTCATATAAAAAATTCTATTTTCACACCGCTACTTTATAGATAAAATTCTATTTTTACACCGCTACTTCATAGATAAAAATTCTATTTTTACACCGCTGCTATATAGATAAAAATTCTATTTTTACAACGGTGTTCATATAATAAAAATCTTATTTTTATCACGCTATTCTCTATATAAAAATTATATTTTTATATCTACTTCAAATATAAAGATCAAATTTTTATATCATCGCTATAAAAATCACCATTTTATTCCAACATATATATAATAAAAATCAGATTTTTATTTCGCTACATATATAAAGATCAAATTTTTACTTCACTACTCATATAAAAATCCTCTTTTTATCGAAGTAAAAAATCAGATTTTTACTTAACTACTTAAATAAAAAATTATATTTTTATTACTCTACCTAAATAAAAATTATATTTTTACCTTACTACTTGAATAAAATTATATTTTTATCCTTCTAATTGAATAAAAATTATATTTTTATCCTACTAATTGAACGATAAAAATCATAACTCTTTCCTATATAAAAATATAATCTTTCAACATATATAAATTCGATTTTCCAACTTATAAAAATTCGATTTTTCATGTTGTAAAAATTCGACCTTTCATACATTAAAAAATGTATTTTTATGATTCCTTTCAATCGATAAAATCCAATCTTTTCCTTTTATAAAAATCAATTCTTTGCATACATAAAAATCACGTCTTTGCTTTTCAGTTTTATATATAAAAAATAAATTCCTATTAGCAAAAAAAAATCAGTAGGAAAAATAAAGGGACTTACATCGATCAAGGAAGGAGGGGGAGGTTCACGTTGGCGCAGGGGATCAAGAGGTTGGTCGGGGTATGGTGCCGGTCGTGGTGGGCCCTGGCGGCGCAGCGGAGGTCGGAGGGAGCGCGGAGGGACGGCTAGGGTTTCGGGTAGGGCGCGATTTGGGTTCCAGGGTGCTGGGGCTTGGGTCTTCGTCGATGGGGGAAGAGGGGCTAAGGGAGGGGGTGAGCGAGGGTGGAGCGGGGGAAGGAAGAGGTGGGTGTGCCGCCTTGGCGGCGGTGGAGGGCGCCAGTTGCGCTAGAGCGCGAATTTTTTTTTTTTTTTGATTTGAACGAGGGAGACTGTGGAGGTTATAAGGGCTTGGGCCCAATTATAATAATATTATTTTAATTTAATTTCTATTTAATCCACAAAAGGATGACTTTTCAATTGAGCCCCAAATGAGGTCCAACGACTGTCGCCCCTAGCTAACTACCCCCATTCCGAACACAATGAGCTATGTATCGAAGGACAATTCAACCGTTACGATCAGTTTCAGTTGAATTTAAAATATAAATCTTTATATATTCAATTTGAACGTACATTTCAATTAATTGGGGTCATATACGGACTCTAAAAATTCCAAAAAAATTATTTCTAACTTCGTATTGACGATACGGTCCTAACGAAACTAGTTTTGTCAAATTCTGAGACCGTTCGAAAAATGGCCATTTTCTGGTCGATCGGAATTGACTGAAACTGTTAAAACACGTTTAACTTCGCCACACTCACATATTGATTCAGAAAATTATGAATTTTGAAATCTAGCAATAACTTGATATCACGGATCCAACAAAAGTGGTTTCGTCGAAATCCGAGGTCGTTTGCAAAATTTTCATTTTTAAGGGCCAGAATTCCATTACGACCATTCAAAATTTTCAACTGGATGTATCTTTTGATTCCCGCTATGAAATTTTGATTTTTCGGATTTGTTGGAAAGATATTCTCAAATAGATTCTAATATTTTTGGTTTCGCTAAAATCCAGTTTATTTTGAATCCTGTACATTCGTTTGAAATTTGAAATCGAATTATCGAACTACCACACCATTTTCAATTCCTTTTATATATATAAATAATATTTATATTCTAACGACGATCTATATGTATATATATGTTCGAATTCTATTCAAATTAAATTTCTCGTCGATATTATTTAAAATAATTCATTTTAAATAATCAAAATTCAAAAAAATTGCCAAAATAAAAATTTTAAATTGGCTCGCATTTCCGGGTTATTACAACCCCCGGGTCGACCCTATGGTCGACCTAGGCTTTAGGCGGGAATTTTCCCACCCAGCCCACTTCTGGGTCTTGAATTCGAATTTCTGAGCTGTTTTTGATTCTAAAAATTTGTGAAACTTCTAGAGGTCATAACTCAGTTATACGGACTCTGATTTTCGAAAACTCGGACTCGATTTCCTGCAGAATTCCGAGACGAACGCAATGGCGCAACCCATTTCCCATGGTTCTCATTTTAAAAATCAATTATACCTTGATTTCTTGTTTTAACATGTTATTAAAATTCGGGTTGTGACGTATAATAATTTACAACTCTAGATCAAACAAAACTAGTTTCATCAAAATTTGAGATTGTTTGCAAAATAATAATTTTCTGCATTGAAATATAAATTTTATAATATGATTCCAATATTGATCTATTTCCAAATTGTTATTATCATCTATAAAATTATAGAATGGGTTTACAATCAATATCGATTAACTAAAAGAAGTCGATTGAGTTTTAATTAATCAGTTTTCAGTTAATATTTATTCCCCAATTCTCGTTTTCTTTTTGGTTAAACATTCATTTACTATATTAAATTAAAACGTTCGATTTCGCGAGTCATTACAGTATCTGCTTAGGCTTGAGTCCGGTCGTCCTTTGCATCTGATAAGTAACCGCTTAGGTTTTAGTCTGATCATCATTTACATTCTTTTAGTTCATTCGGTTAACTAATATGTTTTGGGTATATATTGGTTTTCAAAGGTACCCGCTTATACTTAAGTTCGACCGTCCTTTGCATCTTGTAAGTACCCGCTTAGGTTTTAGTTCGGCTGTCATTTGCATTCTTTTAGTTTGTTCAGTTAACCAATATGGTTTAAGTATAGATTGGTTTTCAAAGGTACCAGCTTAGGCTTGAGTTTTGTTGTCCTTTGCATCTCATAAGTACCCGCTTAGTATTTAGCTCGGCCGTCATTTCGATTCTTTTAGTTTGTTCAGTTGACCAATATGTTTTTGGAACACATTGGTTTTCAAAGATACCCACTTAGGCCTGATTCCGGTCGTCCTTCGCATCTCCTAAGTATCCGCTTAGGTTTTTGTCCGGCTGTCATCTGGATTCTTTTAGTTTGTTCGGTTAACCATATGTTTTTGGTATAAATTGGTTTTTAAAGGTAACTTCTTAGGCTTGAGCCCAATTGTCCTTTGCATCTCGTAAGTACCCGCTTAGGTTTGATTCCGGCCGTCCTTTACATTCTTTTAGTTTGTACATTTAATTAATATGTTCTTGGTATAGATTGGTTTTCAAAGGTACATGCTTAGGTTTGAGTCTGGTCGTCCTTTGCATCTCGTAAGTACCCACTTAGGTTTGAGCCATGCCGTCATTTGGATTCTTTTAGTTTTTTCGGAAACCAATATGTTTTGGGTATAGATTAGTTTTCAAAGGTACCCGCTTAGGCTTAGGTCCGGTCGTCCTTTGCATCTTGTAAGTACCCTATTAGGTTTGAGCTCGGTTGTCATTTGTATTCTTTTATCTTGTTCGGTTAACCAATATATTTTCGGTATAAATTGGTTTTCAAAGCTACCAGCTTAGGCTTGAGTTCGGTCGTCCTTTGCATCTCGTAAGTACCCTCTTAGGTTTAAGTTTGACCGTCATTTGCATTCTTTTAGTTTGTTCGGTTAATCTATATGTTTTTTGCGTAAATTTGTTTTTAAAGGTACCCGCTTAGGCTTAACTCTAACTTTCCTTTGCATGTCGTAAGTACGCGCTTACATTTGAGTTCAGCCGTCATTTGCATTCTTTAGTTTGTTCGGTTAATCAATATGTTTTGGGCATAGATTGGTTTTCAAAGTCATCCGCTTAGGCTTGAGTCCGACCATCCTTTGCATCTTGTTAGTACGTGCTTAGGTTTTGTGTTAGGTTGTCATTTGGATTCTTTTAGTTTGTTCGGTTATTAAATATGTTTTGGGTATAGATTGGTTTTCAAAGGAACCCACTTAGGCTTGAGTATGGCCGTTCTTTGCATCTCGTAAGTACCCGCGTAGGTTTGAGTCTAACCGTCCTTTACATTCTTTTAATTTGTTCGGTTAACAAATATGTTTTGGGTATAGATTGGTTTTCAAAGGTACCCACTTAGGCTTGAGTCCGGTCGTCCTTTACATCTTGAAGTACTCGCTTAGGCTTGGAATCCGTTTAGGTTTGGAATCCGGTTGTATTTTACTTCCATATGTATCCAATTAGGCTTGGAGTGTGAATGTCTTTTGCATTTCTGGATTTGCTCGGTTGAATAAAGAATCTTGGGTGTATATTCATTTGCATTGGTACCCGATTAAGTTTGGAATCTTGTTGTCGTTTACATTCGTATGTCCCGGATTAGGCTTAGAGCTGAATGTCTTTTGCGCTTCTGGGTTTGCTCGGTTAAATAAAATACTTTGGCTATAGATTCATTTACGATTATTTTGATTAAATAATCCATTTTTATTTTAGATTGGTATGCCTAAATAATTCCTTATAATAAAGTTATTTGTATATAGCATTTTTAATTTGGGATACATTTAAAGGTTGGTGTTGTACATTCATAGTTTAATTTTTTTTGATATTTGCAACAAATCGCAGTTTCAATTTTTAATACAGCAAAAGTCAATTTATTTCATTACAATGTCACATTTTATTTCAAAAAAATGTGCATTTCAGACTACAAAATACATCTCACCTTACAAAACTATACATTTATACATTTCATTACTATCTCCCGTCTGTCTCACCGATCAACTAACAATTGTCTCCTTGACAATGACTTTTCCCTTCCTTCTTCAGATCATGTCGCCATTAACCTCCACTTCCTAACCATCCTTCAACGCCCCATACACACAATAGTAACCAACGAACCATTACTAAGTTAAACTGATCTAAAACAACCACTACACAGCTGCCATAAACCAATTATCATACCAAAATTCTTATTGTACAAAATCCTCAAACATAATCTAACCTGAACCACAACCCACAACCTGAATTTTCATTACAACAGCAAGTCACAATCACTTGCTTCTTCCAAAAAATAACAATAAAAGGTTGGTGTTTGTAACAACCTGGAATTTCGGAACCAATTTAAAATTTATTTTTAATTGATTTTCAGGGAAATTAAATATTTTTAATGGTTTATTTGCAATTTAAATTTATTTAAAACGAAGTTTAAACATATATATTTATATTAATTATAGACCGAGCTTGAAATGGCACGGTAGTTTGAAAATTTAATTTAAAACTTCAAAACGAATGTATAGAATTCGTTATAAGTCAGAATTAGGTAAAGCAAGAAACGTCAAAATCTATTTAATTATTTCTTTCTAACGAATATAAGAAGTTTAGATTTCGGATTATAAATTGTAAGTTACGATCAGTATAAAAATTAGAATAGTCATTATAAAATTTATTAATATTTTATTATTATTTAATCCCTTAAAATAGCCATTTTGTAAACAACCTCTATTTTCGATGAAACTGATTTTGTTGTAATGTCAAATTATTGTCGGGTTTAAAATTTCAAGTCATTTGGAACTAGTATGTGAGTGTGGTAAATTTAAACGCGTTTTCAGTTTTAGTTCAAATTTAATAAACCAGTTAAAAAGGCCATTTTTCAAAAGGTCTCCAAATTCGATGAAATTAATTTTGTTAGGACCGTATTTGTAAAACATAGCTAGATTTCAAATTTTGTAATTTTTGGAGTCAGTATGTGGTCGTAGCAAATTAAAATGTACATTCAAATTCAATATTTGATGTTATATTTTAATTTTGTGAAAAACTAGCTAAAATGATCGAATTATCTTTCATAATCTATTCCGTTGGGTCCATAATATAGGAATTTGGCTGAGGACGACATTCGTTGGAGTTCATTTGATGTTCGGGATGTTAAACTTCGAAGTTAAGTTGTTTTAGTATTAAAAAATAATTAAAATATGGTATAAGTACCACCCTAGTCGAAAAACCTAGGATTTTCCTTACATTTGGTCAAACTTCCATAAGTGTTGCCATTCATGATCCAACAACAACCAACTTTCGAAGCTTTGCCCCCTTTTTCTCTAAATCCGTCAACTGATTCAAGGGGCTTACTTCACCCATATTGGCAAGCTCGGCAAGAGCAATAAAACCAACAGCTATGATCAATTATTGAAGACTGTCGTGGCCTGAATTTCAACTCAAAGTCGAGAAGTTCACAGCTGATTCTATGGCGATAGGGGCTTGCGAGTTGGCGGCTATTCGGGGTGGTGGTGGAGCTCACGTACGGCATCGATGTGGAGGAGCCCAATCAGATTCTGGCGTAGTATTGGGGGCTGCGATTTAAACCCTAGGATTTGAGTTTGGGTTCGGTGAAGTTACGGGTTACTGGGTGTAACGGGAAGAGTAAGAAGTAATTATTAAATTTATTTATTAATTATCTTAGTTTATGTTAATAATGTGATTAACGTTTATAATATCGTATCTTTCTCATACGATTTCAGAATTCAGCGAAATTGGAACCGTTGGAATCGTGACAATGAATACTACATTGTAGAACTGACTGGACGGGGTTTGGAGCTAGTTGGGATTTTTGGTCAAATTAAACGTCTTACTTAATTTGGTTAAAATAATCGTTATATATAGCAATTCCGAAATCAATCAAAGTGAGTACTCTCTTACTCAAATTATTTTTGTACAATTATTATATCTGTGTATAAATATGTATTGATTGCTTGTGTTATCAACGTATGCTTCTTGATTGATGGACGGTTTATTTTACAGTTTTATTATTAATATTATTAAACTGTGAATATAAGCGTTGACGATGGAAACACTTATATTATAATTCTTGGTTGATGTATGGTAGTTGATATAGTTGTGTTTTTATTGTTAATACAAAATTTTGTACCATCAATATAGAAATTAAAAATTTATTAAATTTCAATCTTTTGGATTTTTAAATGAATTTTATATTCGTTTAAATGAGAATTGACGAGAAAAATGAAATGAGAAATTTAAATCTAAACTAATTTAAAATTAAGGTGGTTATAATTTCAAACAGCTACTGAAATGATTAAATTGAAATAAAAGAAATTTGGATTGAAAATTACTTTTTTTAATTCAAAAGAGATTTTGAACAGAAATTTCAAAATATTACATTTTGATGAATATTATTATTTTAAATATTATAATAATATGGATAATTCAACTTTATTTAAAAATTGAATTGGAAATTGTAAGCGCTTTCAAATGAGATTTTAAGCATTTTATAAAATACGTTTTAAATGGAAATCAATGGAATATATTATTTATAATATAATGGTTTGAATAGAATGAGTCGCGCAGCGATCGTTTGCGAATTTCAACCGTTATCTTCGAATCAATGTAACGGGAGATCTGACCGTCGGATTCTTCCGAAACTGGAACTGTTGGATTCGTTTTGTAAAGATATTTCATATAAAAAGAATATATTTAAAATCCAATGGTTAGATTTTGTGAAATGTTTAATTCAAATTTGAATAAAAACAGTGCTAGTGCAGTCAAATGACCTAAAATGTCATTTAACTGAAAGAGCCTATTTTAAATGGTTAAAACTAGGGAAAATTATGTTAAATCATAATAAATGATTTATAAAGACTTTGAATGAAATAATCCAGTTTTGAAATGATAAATGGTATTTTTATCAGAATAAGCTAGTTTTTTTAATATGCATAACCATGATATTCTTTTTTTTAACTAAATATATATATAATAAAAAGGAGACTCTAGCCAATCTCCAATGGCTCATAAAAAAAGATTATGTAGAAAAAGCTACATGACCTGTGCACTCACAAAACTAATAGATATTTGTAATACAAGGAAACCGATATAACAACAGAAACGACAAAAGACCAGGAAGTATCAACCAAGTGGCAACAGACGTGTAATTGCATTCAGTCGCTCGAAAGCAAAACGAAATGGGGGACACTATCGGGTATGCCTGACAGAGAGAATTGCTTACAACGTCAGCGCCCATGAAGAAGAAGGCTCCCCTATTGAAAGAAAGTGGTGGAAATGCGAAAACCACTCGACTGATAGAGGTCACATCTGCGCAGGAAGAAAAAACTAGAATCTTCATCCTCTGAGAAGAAAAGCAAAGAACCAGTCCAGCAACAAGCTACCAATCAAAGCCTATAAACCAGTCCTTAACTCCAATAGCCTGAACATCGACAACCTGTAAACCAAGCCCCTGCAAATCTAGCAAACGATATAAGTCACTAAAAAGGCGGGGAAGATGTTATAAGGCTAACGGAACAGATCCCGATAACCTAAAGTATTAATAGTTCAACCGATTCTCGCTCTGGAGGTTATTGTAACCGATGAGATAACAAAGGTAATGTCAAGCCTCCGCAAGTGAGAACCAAAAGAACCTCTAAACAGTCTGCCCGGAAGGCAAGGAACACATCATTCCTAACTTTCCGGATGATATTTGATGGGTCCATAGGTACCTCATCATACATTGCCTTATTCCGCATGCACCAAATATGCCAGCAGATAAGACAAGGTAGGAGACGGAAAGGGATCGAACACAGGGATTTTCCTGAGATTCCAGCCCACCAGATTCTCAGTCTATCAGCTAGAGAAGACGCATTACCTTAGACACCAGCTAGGTTCCCGAAGTAATTCCAAACAGAGTGTAATTAAGAATGGAAATAATCCTAGGATAGTTCCATATTGGATTCCGTAATTATACAGATACTGTTTTGAGGGATTTGGAAGATATCTCTATTCTCGATATGGTGTTTGTTAGTTTCAGGATTTGATGTTGAATATAAATCGATACGGTATTTATTCAAAGCCTTATATTTAATATCAAATTGGATTTTGGGTTTTGTCGTGAACAGTGTCTTAAATAACACTATTCTTAAACCCAGTTGAGAAAGGAATAAATATTTTAAATTAAGATTAATGAAGTTTTCCCATTAATAAATATAATTGGAAGTAAAGGAAAGTTGATTTTGGTTTCCCAAAGTAGTTTTTTTTTTCAATTTAGTAAGTTAAATTGGAACTGAATAGGATTCGATTTAGTGATAATCGAGATGAGCCTCTGTGAAGGAAGACCATTACTATTTATGGAATTTAAAAGATTTTGTCGTTATTCCATTCATAGTATCAGTTTGATACGGAGATTTATATCGATTATATGTTGTTATGATTTCCATGAAGATTCTGTATTAATGGAAGATGATTTTGGGTTTATCGTGAATGATGTTTTAAAATGACACTCATTCTTTAACCCAGTTAAAGACAGGATTAATTTCCTAAAACTGAATAGTCATTAAGTTATGATTTTTGAGATTAAAAGTAAATGGATTTTTAATGAATCTTTAATTAGACTGAAATGTGAATTAGGTAATTAAATTTACAGAGTTCAAGAAATGTTCGAGAATGGAGTACCTCCAGTATTACTCCATGCGATAGTTAAACCTTTAATTGGATTTGAACGTTAGATGGTAATTAACTTTACCGATAACACCATGGGTGTTAGATATGGAGTACTACTAGTTTTGCTCCATGGGATGAATAGGTTGGGATTGGGACAATAAAATGAATGATTACTTCGGCAAGGCTTGTTAATCCCGACTAGTTGATAAACCTTAATTTGGTTTAAGTTGAGAAAAGATATTATAAAATCTTTTGAAATGATTTTCAAGAATACAAGAATAAAAAGATATTCTGGATTAGAATGAGGCTTATGATGTGTTTACATTTCACATGGTTATAAGATACGCGGGTTATTCAGAAAGAACGGGTTTAACCCATCCTGAATAACTGATATGACGATTAAAAGTCGAAGTTAAAGAAGATGGTGGTTGAGGATCGGCGATCTTCACATCGAATGGATTACTATTGATGCCCTCTATTTGGATAGCTTCCAAGAAGAGGTTATAGTGGTAGTGGTCCAGACGTACTTGTTGATTGTTCGGATATGCGAGGGCCTCTCTCCTGTATTGGACATATGGGACGAGGAATAAGGTGCCTTCGGTTTCGATCAGGCCTAGAACAGACTTGCAAATGGATTGTATGTCTGACATTGTATTCTTTATGTTTTATTTGTTGATCTTTACAAAAATATATATCTGGAGAACTTATTCTCTTTCTTAACACCCTTCTCTAAGACATGCAAGCTTAGAGATTATATATTGGTAGACGTCAATGATACTGTATGAAAATTCAATGTGGCATGATGAGCTGCAGTGATCCAAGCTTTTGTTGAAAAGAAGATCTTGTTGGATGATGATCAAAGCATAGCTTTAATTAGCGTAACTTTATGTTGAGTTAATTTGTGAGCCTTACACACCGGTATGACGGTAAACTGATGGTTAGATCAGTGTAATTTTGAGATGAGAATAGATGACAACTTTTAGGGTTGTCATGAATTCGGTCGACCGAGATGTGCTGGGTGCGGTCGCTCCACCCTAGTAGGGATAGAGCTTATAGCTGATTCGTACTCTGATATTTTGTACTTTGATGTAAAATTGTTGTAATAAGCAATGAAATATTCTTTTGTGTTTTGTTCTGATGTGTTGTATTCTAATAATAATCGGAGAATTTCTGGCTTTTGGATTGAACCAGTGTGGTTTATGGTCGATTCGAAGGGCGGTGATTGTCGGGTTACTGCAAGTGGTATCAGAGCTTTGGTTTACAAAGCTGGGGAATAAATGTATTGGAATGAGATAAAAGAATTCATCAGAGATAGGATTATTAATATCCTATTAGAATAACTCATTAAAGATGGGATCGGTAGCATCCTAGGATGAGTAACTCATTAGAGAGGGGTTATTGGTGTCCTAGAATGAGTTATAAGTGTATTATATATGTAGAAGAAAATGAATTTATGTTTACATATATGAAAATGAACTTGATTTTAAAAGATTATATTTCAAATACAAAAATGATTATGATTTGAAAATATATGGATTACTTACCTGAATATTTTAATATAATTTTGAGTGCTTATTTTGATGTCAAGGTTGGACTATCGAGTATAAGAAGATTTTGCATATACATCTGATCCATGTATATATAAAGTCAAAAATATACTGGATTGATATAGAATCACATTCTAGTCACTTGAGGATGATTCTGTTGATGATCTAGGCATCATCAGTGTTTATTTTCGAGTTTCGAAAGTGGGATGACTGTATAATTCCAATTAAACGTCGAAATATACTTAAATGAATTTAAGTAAGTATTTGGAAATGATTTGAGGTTTGAATTTAACTAATATTAGTTAAATAGATTGAAAAGATGGAATTCAAATCAAGTTATTTGTTAACTGAAAATTAATGTTTGCCCTCTTTATAAAATCCAAAAATATTATGTAGGAAATGAAAGACTATGGTCTATCTGAAACTGAATTCTGGATGACTCCAAAACAAGCAAGAAGGGATCATCAACAAGCAGAAAAAGAAAAAGAGTTGGAGTTAGGAACATACATGGGTGTTTATTGTCACAAATGCAGAAAAGAAGTACATTATGTAATTCGGTGTCTTGAGAAAAAGAACAAGGAGAAGGAGATAAAAGAGGACATAGTTTTTTTTAATTGCAAACAGACGGGACACTTTGTAGATAAGTGTTCAAAAGTAAGGAAAAAAAATCCAGAAAACTAGGAAAGGAGAAGAAGTGCTTCAGATGTAAAGAAGTAGGACATGTAGCCTAGAAATGCCCATTAAAGAAGGTAGATAAAAAGCCCAAGGAAAGGAGCTATATACTTTGGAAATTATGCAAGAACTGGGCATGATTTCCTAGGAAGTTAAGTTCTAATATAAAGAACAAGGATTTTGGATGTATGTCTATATATGTGGATGCTAGTATGAATGTATGGATATATATGATATGATGCTTTTCTTTTAAAACATATCAGTATTGTATGATTTAACCAATGTAAGAACGAGTACTTGAATTGGGTTATGTTAATTTTCACGATTGTGTTAAACTGAAAATTTGTTTGGATTGGATATATATACATATACATATACATATACATATACATATATATATTTTTGAAATTATACATATATGTATAAATATATGTATAAGTTGGACAGGTCATAGCATGGAAGCTAGGAAGAGGAATAAAGTTGTATGCCCGACAAATAGGTACATGTTTACTATTTTCATTGGGTTTGATGATTTTATGAGCCAATTGGCAAGCCGCTTGGCTTTTTATTTTTTATTTTTGATTGGTGAGGGCTCTATGAGGCAAGTTGTGGTCAGCGATCAACCTGTACAAAGGAGATTATGGTGAAATTTTTCGAAAATTTAAGGCGTTAAACACATGTTGAGAAATGGGAAAGTTCTTAGAAACTGATAAATGAAGAACTTGAGTCAAGCAAAGGTTGAGTTGGTTAATTAAACAACCTTCAATTCTATCTTCTTTTTCGAGGACGAAAAGATTTTAAGTGGGGGAGATTGTAACAACCCGGAATTTTGGAACCAATTTAAAATTTATTTTTAATTGATTTTCATGGAAATTAAATATTTTAAATGGTTTATTAAGAGAATAAATGATTTTAATTTATTTAATGAAGTTTGAACATATATATTTATATTAATTATAAATCGAGCTTGTCTGAAAATTTAATTTTAAACTTTAAACGAAGGTATAGAATTCACTATAAGCCATAATTGGATAAAACAAAAAAAAACTTCAGAATCTATTTAATTATATCTTTCTAATGAATATAAGAAAATTAGATTTCAGTTTATAAATTCTAAGTTATGTCCAATTTAAAATTTAGAATAGTCACTATAGAATTTATTAATATTTTAATATTATTTGGCCTTAAAAATAGTCATTTTGTAAATGACCTCCGTTTTCGACAAAACTAATTTTGTTAGATCCGGAATGTCAAATTATTGTCAGGTTTAAAATTTCAAGTCATTAGGAATTAGTATGTGAGCGTGGTAAATTTAAACACGTTTTCAATTTCAGTTTAAATTTAATAAACCGGTTAAAAAGGCCATTTTTCAAACCGTCTCCAAATTCGACAAAATTAATTTTTTTAGGACCGTATTTGTAAAACATAGTTAAATTTCGTAATTTTGAAGTCAATATGTGGTCGTAGAAAATTAAAATGTAAATCCAATTTCAATATTTGATGTTATATTTTAATTTTGTGAAAAACTAACTGAAATGATTGAATTAGCTTTCGTATCCTATTCCATTGGGTCTGGAATATAGGTATTTGGCTAGGGATACGACATTCGCTGGAGTTCGTTTGATGTTTGGGACGTTAAATTTTGAAGTTAAGTTGTTTTAGTATTAAAAATAATTAAATTATGGTATAAACCGCACCCTAGTCAAAAACCCTAGGATTTTCCTTATGTTTGGTCAACCTTCCACAAGTGTCGCCGTTCACGATCCAACAACAGCCAACTCTCGAAACTTCGCCCCCCTTTTTCTCCAAATCCATCAATTGATTCTAGGGGCTTTCTTCACCCATATTGGCGAGCTCGGCAAGGGCAATAAAACCAACGACTACAATCAATTATTGAAGACTGTCGTGGCCTGAATTTCAATTCGAAGTCGAGAATACGTAGCCGATTCTAAGGCGATAAGGCATTGCGAGTTGGAGACTATTCAGGGTGGTGGTGGATCTAACGTACGGCATCGACAGTAGGAGCCTGATTGGATTCTAGTATAGTATTGGGGGCTGCGATTTAAACCCTAAGATTTGAGTTTGGGTTCGATGAAGTTACGGGTTATTGAGTGTAACGGGAAGAGGAAGAAATATTTATTAAGTTAATTTATTTATTAATTATCTTAGTTCATGTTAATAATGTGATTAACGTTTATAATATCGTATCTTTCTCATACGATTTCATACTTTAGCAAAATTGGAATCGTGACAACAAACACTACATTGCAGAACTGACTGGAAGGGATTTGGAGATAGTTGAGATTTTTGGTCAAATTAAAGGTCTTGTTTAATATGATTAAAATAATCGTTATATAGAGCAATTCCGAAACCAATCAACGTGTGAACTCTCTCACCCAAATTATTTTTGTATAGTTATTATATTTGCATATGAATATGTATTGATTACTTGTGTTTGCAATGTATGCTTCGTGGATGATGGATGATTTATTTTACAGTTTTATTATTAATATTATAAAATTGTGAATATAAGCGTTGACAATGGAAACGCTTATATTATAATTCTTGGTTGATGGATGGTAGTAGATATGGTTGTGTTTTTATTGTTAACTCAAAATTTTGTACCACGAATATAGAAATTGAAAATTTATTAAATTTCAATCTTTTGGATTTTTAAATGATTTTTATATTCATTTGAATGAGAATTGAAGAGAAAATGAAAATGAGATATTTAAATCTAAACTGATTTAAAAATAATGTAGTTATAATTTCAAACAGCTATTGAAATGATTAAATGGAAATAAAAGAAATTTGGATTGAAAATGACCTTTTTTAATTCAAATGAGATTTTGAACAGAAATTTCAAAATATTACATTTTGATAAATATTACTATTTTAAATATTATAATAGTATGGATAATTAAATTTTATTTACAAAATGAATTGGAAATTGTAATCGCTTTCAAACGATATTTTAAGCATTTTATAAAATACGCTTTAAACAGAAATCGATGGAATATATTATATATAATATAATGGTTTGAATAGAACGAGTCGCGCAGCGACCGTTCGCGAATTTCAACTGTTATCTTCGGATCGATGTAACGGGAGATACGACCGTCGGATTCTCCCAAAACTGGAACCATTGGATTTGTTTTAAAAAGAGATTTCAGATAAAAATAATATATTTGAAATCCAACGGTTAGATTTTGCGGAATGTTTAATTCAAATTTGAATAAAAACAGCACCAGCGCAGTCAAATGACCTGAAATGTCATTTAATTGAAAGGGTTTATTTTTAAATGGTTAAAAATAGGGAAAAATTATCTTAGATCATAGTAAATGATTTGTAAAGACTTTGAATGAAATAATTCCAGTTTTGAAATAATAAATGATATTTTATCAGAATAAGCTAGTTAACAACAACTAATGTAATTAAGAATCAATGTTTTTTAAATAACAAATTGGATAGAGAATGGTTTTAATATAACCAGAGTTTTCCAATATATAAACGGGAATGGATTTGAATGGAAATAATCCTCGAACATTACCATATTGGATTCCGTAATTATACGGATATTGTTTTCAGGAATTTGGAAGATATCGATATCGCTATTCCCCATACGGTGTCAGTTGGTTTCAGGATTTGATGTTGAATATAAATCGATATGATTTTTATTCAAAGCCTGATATTTAATATCAAATTGGATTTTCGGTTTGTTGTGAATGGTGTCTTAAATAACACTGTTCTTAAACCTAGTTGAGAAAGGAATAAATATTTTTAATTAAGATTAATGAATTTTCCCATTAATAAAAATAATTGGAATTAAAGGAAAGTTGATTTTGGTTTCCCGAAGTAAATTTTTCCAATTTAATAAGTTAAATTGGAATTGAATAGGATTCGATTTAGTGATTATCGAGATGAGCCTCTGTGAAGAAAGACATTATTATTTATGGAATTTAAAAGATTTTGTCGTTATTCCATTCATAGTATTAGTCTGATACAGAGATTTATATCGATTATATGTTGTTAAGATTTCCGTGAAGATTCCGTATTAATGGAAGATGATTTTGGGTTTATTGTGAACGATGTTTTAAAATGACACTCATTCTTTAACCCAGTTAAAGACGGGATTAATGTCCTAAAACTGAATAGTCATTAAGTAATGATTTTTGATATTAAAAGTAAATGGAGTTTTAATGAATCTTTAATTAGACTGAAATGTGAATTAGGTAACTAAATTTACAGAGTTCAAGAAATGTTTGAGAATGGAGTACCACCAGTATTACTCCATGCGATAGTTAAATCTTTATTTGGATTTGAACGTTATATAGTAATTAAATTTACCGATAACACCATGGGTGTTAGATATAGAGTACTACTAGTTTTGCTCCATGGGATGAATAGGTTGGGATTGGGGTAATAAAATGAATGATTACTTCGGTAAGGCTTATTAATCCCGACTAGTTGATAAACCTTAATTTGGTTTCAGTTGAGAAAAGATATATATAATCTTTTGAAATGATTTCCATGAATACAAGAATAAAAAGATATTCTAGATTAGAATGAGGCATATGATGTGTTTACATTTCACATGGTTATAAGATATGCGAGTTATTCGGAAAGACTGGGATTAACCCATTCTAAATAATTGATACGACGATTAAAAGTCAAAGTTAATGAAGACGGTGGTTGAAGACCAGCGATCTTCACATCGAATGGATTACTACTAATGCCCTAGATTTGGGTAGCTTCCATGAAGGGGTTATAGTGGTAGTGGTCCGGACATACTTGTTGATTGTTCGGATATGCGAGGGCCTTTCTCCTATATTGAACATATGGGATAAGGAATAAAGTGCCTCCGGTTTCGTTCAGACCCAGAACGGATATAACGACCCGCCTTTTTGCCCAGTTTTCGCCGGTAATTAAACCGACTTAAACCGTTCAAAAAAGACTAATTGTTATGGGTACATACATACATTGAACAAAATAACCTTTCATTTAATAATTCAATATTACATCAGAGTTACATGAATATCAAAGTTACAACATAAACGTATACAGTGGAAGAAAGAAAATATACTATCAGCGGAAGAAAATCATAAAATATAGCAGAAGCTCCCATCTCTTGCATGAACTCCAACTCTAAAAGCACTCTGAATCCTTCTCCAACGATCTATAACTGCAAACTAAACTACTAGCTGCCCGTGCAAAATTATGGGCACCCAGAGTTTAGGTGAGGGAACAATAAACTCCAGGTCAGTCGTGGGACTGGTGTGAGAACTCAAAACAGTTATCATTAGGTTCATGTTAAAGTTGGGAATTTCACCGGACCACGCCGCTAACGCGGAACGGGTTTACTCCATGTGAACACCCGTGCATAAAAATGCGCAATGACTTTTGAAAATGAAGCTATCATAAGCTCGTCCCACGTCACACAATGCAAGCGCACACCAGATAGGCGAGTTTTTTTTATGATAACCAAGTATGCTTTCATACGAAAAAATCCTCTTTCAAAAACATAATACATATATATAATGTGGAAAACATTTCGCAAATAAATGTATTAATCCTAGACGGCATAATACCCCATCCTATTATGTCGCCATATATATATATACAAACCAAAACCGTGTGGTACGTATTGGAGATTTGGTTTCCAACTTGATGATTCCTGGCACGAAAGATCCATCGGAACACAAACGAAATGTAATCAAGGGTCTTTCATCCAGACGCGGACACCAATACAAATCGCGAGGTGGATCAACGGTTTTCGACCAGACGCGGCCCCCCGAACATACCCTATTCCATAAGTCATAAGTGGTTTCCCACTGCTGCAGCGGTCATCATCAATTCATATATATACACAACCTAACCGCCAGTTTCTCATCATCCGGGGTGTGAGGTTTGTCGATGTCACGTCATACACAAAGCTATGCTTCGATAAGCCATTCTTTGATCATCACTAGCTCGTTTCCTAACTTGGGTATGTCACATTGACAATTCACGACATATCACTGATTTCAATCAATGCATACCCTCTAAGTTCATATGACTTAGAGACGAGGACAATATATTGCCACAAATCCGATATTCATTAACGGATTTCAGTGCTATGCAGTCAATTTCAATGTCAGACACACCATCCATACAAGACCGTTCTGGGTCTGAACGGAACAACCCGAAAATACTTAAATTTGTTCAGGTCTCATGCAACTCACATCTCGTATCGGGTGGCCTACCCAACCGAGACATTAATCAACAATCAATCTAAACAATTCAAATATTCCCGGTCTTCATTCGTCGTTTACCAAGTCCTGAATTGCTTCATAACGTCGTATTATTACTTGGAATGGTTTCCGAACATATGCTCGATCCCGGTCTTTCCAAGTAATAAGCGTACTTTAAACAGTAGCTATGGTTCACATAGGCTTTTCAATTCAAATCTCCTTCCACATAGTTATCAATTTATTTATGACTCAAGATTTGAATTACTTTAAATTCATACATCTCGTTATCATCTTAAACTCTTCTTTGAAATCAAAGATTTTACCTTTGCTTTAATTTCTTACTTTAATTTCCTTGAATCAAAGATTTGATTAAATCCCTAATTACGATATGAATTTCCACAACTCAATCTCATTGGGTTTCAAGAATGATATTATTGAAGATACGATTCACGACAAAACCCAAATCAATCGATATTGAATCATAAGTTACACAAAAATTTTATCCACTTATATTCGATATAAATTCTCATAGTCAACGAATACTATATGTGGAATAACGATATAATAGTATCTTCCAAATTCCTCAAATAGTATACGTTTACACCACAGAAATTTCACATCAAATATCTGAAGATTATTTATATCCAACTTATCCCAGTCAACATAGGAAACTCGTATCTTAATTAAAAGATTTATCCAACTCTTTGACATTAGATCTGGATAGAAATAGCATCAACTTATACTTAATATTAATCTCGATATCCAACTCATACTATAAGCAGAATAATGGTGAACTACCTTTTAAATTCCTCAAATAGTAAGAATCATCATCTATCGGATTAATAACAAACATCCGAAGATATATCTCCAACCATATCCAATAATTTAAAATTGAAAACCCATATTAATATCAATTTAAATTCCACATAAAATATTTCTAATACTTTTAAACCTTTGAAAACATTCCACAAATCATTACTTACAGTTCGGAAAACCGTTTACGGGTTAAAACTTCACAATAGATTGTTTTCGAAGAAAGCGTTACAATAGCGTTCCAAAAGTGTTACAAAACAGTTATCTTAACTATTTTGATCAAAATATCGTTTATCTTAGCCAAAACTTAAACTTTACAATTGAAAACACCTTTTCATAATTTGTAATAATTTTACAAATTTGTCCATATTTTTAAATACATTAAAAAATAGCTGTTTATAGTTATGGGCAACAATTGTTCTTACATCGATCTTTTCCAAAACGGTTTCAACCACAACTTGAAAATTATAACTCGAATTTAAAATCTGCTTTCACTCATTTGAAAGTTCTTGTTTATATAAATCAAATGTTTTTCGTTTCATGGAAATCTGATTTAGATTGCAAAAGTTATAAGCGTTTCAAGTTGCATCTAAAATACGTAAATTGTCATTATGTGACAAGCTCTATTTTTACCATAATAACCATTATTCTACGATACTTCAAAATATCTTAGAAAATCGTTATATCCTTATATAACCCTTTTAAAATCATTTAGATTTACTTTTCAAATTATTTGGATCTAAAATTCAATTTTCATAAATTCCAATTCGTTTCTAAATTGAAATAACTTCAAATTAACCTTCCCATTCGTCGGATCAGTTAGGGATAGCCAGGGAGACCAGGAAACTTCATTTCCAAACCCAAGCCTAGACACTATCCTCTCTGTCATCCTAGAACGTTCTGGTGTATATTATATTATTAATATAAAGAGACATCGTTCATATTCAAATTTCAAAATCTCATTTCGAATTTAAATTGAAAATAATATGTTTTACCAAAACTGGTTTCAGTTAGATATAAAGATCGGTGTACAGAATCAATACATAATTCAAATCATTTCCAATCCTAATTCAATATTTAAAAAGTTAATATTTAATTCAAAACTAACAATTTAAAAATTATTTAATGATTGAATAAAATCGTATATAGGAAGATTTTAGATCGATTACCCATATATTTCCACAACCACGGGGTGTGTGTGTAATATCATGCAATGCAATCATATTTATCCAAATGAACCATATAACCAGATGGATACGAATTCATTCATCACGAACAAACAGTTTAACGGTGCACAAGCGTTACGGTCAATAACGATTACCAGTGATTAGTGTATTATCTAATTTCATGAACAACCATTCAAACATCAACGTCCATCACATAATCATCATTAACTAATTAAAGTTAATCTCATCTATTCATAATTAACTAATTTAAATAAATAATTTAAATTAGAAGTTCTCACCGAAGAGCTTTCCAAAACTTCACGGTAGACGATCCTAGCTGAACGAACCCTCGGACAGTATTTCTTCGCACCATCTTCTTTGCCAATATATATATATAAATATATTAATCTTATCTCATTATAAGAGGAGGAGGAAAAAGGCTAAGCAAAAAAATGGTGAAAGGAAGAGGAGAGGTGAATGGCGTAGGAAGCCATGGATAAGAAGGGGAGAAGGATGAAAGAAAATGGAAGAAATGAGAAATGGAGAAGGATGGTGAAAAGAGAGGGTTAAGGTGGGTTTATATAGGAAACTTAAAGGTATAAGGAGCTTACACCTCATAGGACACTTGTCCTTTCCTTGTGTCTTTGATTCATGCATGTTAACACATGTTCCTTAAGTGAATAAGGTGGTGACACCTCTTTAGGACACATGTTACATCCATATTAAATCATTTTGCGAAATTATTTCTAACACTTATTTTATGTTACTAACTTGAAATGCTTTTCTAACACTTATTTAAGTCACAAATAAATAGTTAACAATTCTTATACAAATTTTATAAATACCATTATAATTTATCAAAATAAATAAGATAATGATCATTCTTGTAAAATCATAAAATAAATTATCCTTTACCAAATTCATATTTTACAAATCAATATTATCAAAATTAGAAAATATTATTACTTAAACATAAATCTTATAAATTAAATATAAATTTTCAAAATAAGTTTATTTTTCTTATACAAAATCATATTTAATAAAACAAAATACTTATTCAAAGTTAAAATTTATATTCAAATCTTATAAAAATCAATTTACATTCAGAAAATAAAATTTATATAAATAAAAATCCAAATCAAACTTAGTTAAAATTATGAGATGTTACATTCACCACCCCTTAAGAACTTTTCGTCCTCGAAAAGGAAGTCGGGTAAATTTAAACTCCCTAACCAATTTTGAATTCCCATTTCTATCTTAATATATCGGAGATGTAATGGTCAGAGCCACGACTCATATCATTCTAATTTACAATAAAGGTAGAGTCTAAGGAAACATCTATGATCTTGTGATTAGTAGGGTCGTCTTTGGTCATGATTAAAATCAAATTATCTGAGTTAGATCCAGAGTTGCTACCATTACCACAAAAGAGAAACTGGGATAGATATTGTCTAGTACTTAGATGTCTATGACCCTAAAAATTAAAGTTTAGAAATTGTCTTTCTAACTTACTCTTACGGAACCCATGTTTTTTCTTATCAATTGTAAGACTAAGTGCTTAAATTAGAAATATAAATCCGAGTTCTCAAATAAATCTTTTCCCCTAATCATTCAATTATCTTGTAAAATAACATCTTGGCTAAATTCAGTATTAGAAATTCTATTGCACTCAATACAAATTCAAGTTCAATTTAAGAGATAATTCAAAATACTGGTTTCAAATCTAAATTAGTTCACTTATACAAAGCTTTATCTGAGCAGGGCAAAAGGAAGAATTCCGAAATAAAGTTGAATAATGACAATTCGGGGTGATATTCAAAATATGACAATGGGCCGAGCAAAACCCAGCGACAAGGGAAGAGATAGAATTATATTTCCGAAATACTCATTCTATTTCAAATTTTTATTTCAATCGTTTCCAATACAATCCCATATTAACCCATTTATAAGTTAACTTTTATACTCATTTAATATTCGAATTTTTGTTTTAATATTCACCTAATCGAACTTTAAAATTCAAAATATATAAAATCTCTTTTTCATTCTTGTTAAAATATCATGTCTTGTTTAGAAATATTTTCTTACTTAAATAGCCGTAAAATCTCTTAAAACAGTTTTATTTGAAAATACCATCACGCTTCCTCTGCGCACTCTGATTATGCGTATATTCAAACTAGTATAGGTAAAAACATCCCAAAACATCGATTTTCAAAATTTCCGGAACCAAATCCTCAAAATTAATATATTTAAAAATCCAAATTTTCTAGCATAAGTTGGATTCTACATTTCAAAGAAAGCTCATTTATTGAGATTCTGTTATAAAATATCTTGGACAAATTAAAGTTATCGACACAGTTTCACACGGCACAAAGAGGCATACATAGATCAATTCAAAATCCCATGTGCTCAAGTCAAGTAAAGCTGCATAGAAGTTTCATGCTAATTTGTGCATGAAAGGTATACATAGACCAAATCAGGTTTCATGAGCTTGGAATAGAAATTCAACATCTAATGAGCATCAACAGGTGCAAAGGTTCGAATCAAATACTTGGCCAAATGCACATGATACAAAGGTACGAATGACACTACTCAAAAGTAAATGGTTGGAATTTAAATGGACAGTCTAGCCCAAGATGGGAACTCACATGTAAACAAGGATACAAATTCTAACAGTTTAATCATGGAATACTCGTTAAATTTTCATAATTTTCCTCCTGAATAAATCTTACTTTAACAACTTCATTTTCTTCCTTTGTGCTTCAAGTGAATACTTGTTGAGAAATTTTCGTTTGACCCACTCGTTCATGCCGGTTTCTCTTAACAAGGGAAAATATAAAATTCAATCGATTTGTTCAATACATATCCATTTTATCATATTAACCTTGTTTCTCAAAATTCGTATAGCTTCTGGTGGGAAAATCGGTCTTCTCCCCCACTTAAGACATTTACCATAATTTTATTAAATTGTATCGTCAAAATCGAAATATGGGGTGAACCAAGCTCTCTTACATGCATTTTCAAAATTTCACTTTTCAGTTCTTCAAGTGAGATTAGCTTCTAAAATATATCCTTGCGGTTTTGACAAAATAGTCTGATTCACGCTTCTAATTATCAGTTAAGTATGCGTTTAACTTAACTACCTTATGTTAAATTCATTTTTTCGCATATCCCATTTCATAACATAATACATTCAATACTTCGAAAGTCATTTGCAAAATCAATTTTACAATTGTGAGGACGTCGCAAAACACTTTCGATTGTTTATCTATACAGCTTTAAGTACCTCTTGACGTCTCGATCAGAAACATATAGTCATCCCACTTTCGAAACCCAAAAATAAGACTGATGATGATCGATCAATCACCAGAATTATCCCCAAGCGACTAGAATGTGATTTTATATCCATCTAGTATATATTGGACTTTGTATATACGTTAGCTAGGCGTATAAGCAAAATCCTTACATACTTGATCGTCCAATCTTGACGTCAAATAAATACTCGCAACCATTTTTATTACACGCTGATTATCTTTCAAATCTATAGCTTTGAATTAACGATCTTTTTATATAAATCTTTTATATATAGGCTGCAAAATATTTTGAAATTCTCATTCCAAGCTCGAAGTTTTTTTCCCAATACGCTTGTTAAAGCCAATTCACTAATCGCTTATTTCTCGATAACTTAGAACAGATCGACGCTGGATTTTCGAAGTTTTATCACAACGAGCCCTTTTTATTTTGAAAGTATTTCCTTTAAAAATCTTATTTTCAAATCTTCTTCAAAATATTTTATTTCAAATAATTATTATTTTCAAAAATGATTTACTTGTACAAAAATACCTTATATAGATTTCAAAAATACGTTGTCTCATCATAATATTTCGAAATCTCATTCTAGGGCATTTCTAACCCTATCTCTAATGAGATACTATAGCTCTGATGAGTCATATCCTTTGTTCAAAATATGTTGTACCCGATAGCTTTGTATAACCAAAGCTCTGATACCAACTTATAACGACCCGCCTTTTTGCCCAGTTTTCGTCGGTAATTAAACCGACTTAAACCGTTCAAAAAAGACGAATTGTTATGGGTACATACATACATTGAACAAAATAACCTTTCATTTAATAATTCAATATTACATCAGAGTTACATGAATACCAGAGTTACAACATAAACGTATACAGCGGAAGAAAGAAAATATACTCTCAACGGAAGAAAATCATATGATATAGCAGAAGCTCCCATCTCTTGCATGAACTCCAACTCTAAAAGCACTCTGAATCCTGCTCCAACGATCTATAACTGCAAACTAAACTACTAGCTGCCCGTGCAAAATTATGGGCACCCAGAGTTTAGGAGAGGGAACAATAAACTCCAGGTCAGTCGTGGGACTGGTGTGAGAACTCAAAACAGTTATCATTAGGTTCATTTTAAAGTTGGGAATTTCACCGGACCACGCCGCTAACGCGGAACGAGTTTACTCCATGTGAACACCCGTGCATATAAATGCGCAATGACTTTTGAAAATGAAGCTATCATAAGCTCGTCCCACGTCACACAATGCAAGCACACACCAGATGGGCGAGTTTTATCTTATGATAACCAAGCATGCTTTCATACGTAAAAATCCTCTTTCAAAAACATAATACATATATATTGTAACAACCCGTAAAATGAGAGCCAGTTTGAAATTTTTATTTTGGCAATTTTAGCGAATTTTGTTTATTTAAAATGAATTATTTTAAATAATATCGACGAGAAATTTATTTTGAATATAATTCGACGTATATATTATACGCGTCGTCGTTAGAATATAAATATTTATTTATAATTATAAAAGGAATTGAAAATGGCGCGGTAGTTCGATAATTCGATTTCAAACTTCAATTGAATGTACCGGGTGCAAAACAATCCGGATTTTAGTGAAACCAAAAACATTAGGATCTAATTGTAAATATCTTTCCAACGAATCCGAAAAATCAAGATTTCATATCGGGAATCAAAAGATATGTCCAGTTGAAAATTCTGAATAGTCGCTATGGAATTCAGGCCCTTAAAAATGGACATTTTGCAAACGACCTCGGATTTCGACGTAACCAGTTTTGTTGGATCCGCAGTGTCAAGTTATTGTTAGATTTCAAATTTCATAATTTTTCGAATCAATATGTGAACGTGGCAAAGGAAAATGCGTTTGACCATTTTCAGTTGATTTTAATCGACTGGAAATTGGCCATTTTTCAAACGGTCTCAGAATTCGACGAAACTAGTTTTGTTAGGACCGTATCGTCAATACGAAGCTAGAAAATATTTTTCTGGAATTTTTCTAGTTAGTATGTGACCCCGGTAATTTGAAATGTACGTTTAAAATTCAATATAGTGATTTAAATGTAAATTTAACGAAAACTGATTGTAACAGCCGAATCAGCTTACGATACATATCCCATTGTGTTCGGAATGGGGGTGAAACGCTATGGGCGACAGTCGGTGGGCCTCGTTTCGAAGTCGAATAAAAAGTCAACTCCTTGGGATAAAATAAATTAAAATTAAATTAAATATATAAAGTTTTCTTTTGCATATACCCCCCCCCCCCCCCGTTTATTCTTCAACTTATTCAGAATCGAGAAAAAAAAACCTGCTGCTTGCCTCGTCGGTGTCGCCACTACCGCCCTCGTCGGAGCGCCGCCCCATCACCAGACCGCCGCCTCGCCAAAGGCGCTCCACCGCGGTGAGCCACCTTCTTCCACTCGCCGCTCCCTCCCCTCTGTAAATCCGTCGCCCCCTTTTTCCTCTACTCGAAAACCCCAACCACCACCCGAAAACCCACCGCACCGCAATCCAGGGCCCTCCGCCACCAGTGAAACCCCTTCCCCCATCTCTTCCGCCACCGTGAGCGCCCCCTCCTCCTCTAACTCGAAACCCAAAAGCCCCAGTCTTCCAATCAGCCACCGCCGGCCAAGATGAGCCCAATTCCGCCGCCTCCTCCTCGAGAAGAGCGCAGCAGCCATGTCTTCCCCCCCGAAACCCGCGGTAAGCTTTTATTTTGTTTATTTATTTTTATTTATTCAAGATAATTAGTAAAAGGATTGAATTTTTAAATTTGAAAAGAATGTATTTTTATATATGAAAAGAATATATTTTTATATAAGAAAATTGTTATATTTTTTTTTTATAATAGTTTTTATAAATGAAAATATTCGATTTTTGAAAACGGAAGGATTTGATTTTGTTTATATAAAAATATAATTTTTGTATGATGTGAGGAATAAAAATATAATTTTTATACAAAGTGAAAAATAAAAATATGATTTTTATATAGTGAACTTCGAAATAAAAATAGGATTTTTATATATTGAACATCAAAATAAAAATATGATTTTTATATAGTGAACTTCGAAATAAAAATAGGATTTTTATATATTGAATAGCGAAGTAAAATTCGATTTTTACATATGTGGTGAAAGCGGACAACGAAAGCGACAAAAGGCAAATTGGCGAAGATTTCCTGCGTTGGAAGTGCCGTGGAGCTAGGATAGCTATCTGTGAGAATTTCTCACCTTTCAATTTCTTTTCTAGTTATATATATATATATACTAGGATGCAGACGGTGTTTAGTAGCACCCGACACAATCGTCCACAGACCATGGACTTGTTTGTTTGGTTGTGTGGTGATTGATTGCGATATTGGTTTGAATGTGGGTTGTGGTGTGAAAAATCGAATCGATAAATTGGTTAGGATTAGACGTGCGCCGTTATAAGGCGAAGGAGTAAGGCTAGGTTAGACTCTTACTCCAAATTTTGTGGTTTGCATAACGAATTGATTTGATTGATGTGTGAATGGCGTGGGCCTTCACTAGACCGGGGATAAGGCTAGGCCTCGTCCCGTTTCTAGTATCGTGCCGTTATGCCGCCGAAATTTTCTAAAATAAGTTAGAAAAATAAAAATATCATTTTATTGAATAAATGAATTGAATAGAAATTCATAGGTTGGAATAAAATGTTTTATCGTTAAAAATATAATTTTTAACGTGAAGTGAATAAAATAAAATATTCATTTATAAACCGAACGGTTTGTTTATGTACACCTATTTGAATGACATTGATTGGGACGATAAATTTTACACATCGCCCAACTGCACAAATAAAATATGCGTGTGATTGTTTGAAACCCCACACAGGTGTTGGGATGAAATTTGAAGTTCACTCATCCTGATTGATTAAATATGTCGATCGATTGATTGACAGGCTGCTATAAGCGTTAGAGATCTATATTTGATGCTTATACAGTGTAGTGCACTTTGGTTGATGGTTGATTATTTTTCAATGCTATTATATACATGTGTTGTATGAAAATCCATATAATTAACTTTATATGGTAATTGATTGGGCCTCATTCCAATTTGAAAAATAAAGAATATTATAAGATAAAGTTCATGTGTTGACAGTACTCATCCATTGAGATTGGTCATGTGTTGAACGAAATATTTTGATAATAACAACTATTTTGAAAAAGAAATATTTGAAATAGAATATTTGAAAATAGAAATTTATGAAGCCGTGTTGATTAGATTGACGCCATTTTGACGTGAACGATATTTATATCGATTTTATTCATTTTAAAATGAATATTGAAAAGTGATTTCGAAATCGAATATTTTGAAATGAATTGAATTGAAAACGATTTCGAAAGGAAATGAATTGAAAACGATTTCGAAAGGAAATGAATTGAAAACGATTTCGAAATGAAATAAATTGAAAACGATTTCGAAATGAATTGAATTGAAAACGATTTCGAAATGAAATGAATTGAAAACGATTTCGAAATGAATCGAATTGAAAACGATTTCGAAATGAAATAAATTGAAAACGATTTCGAAATGAAATAAATTGAAAACGATTTCGAAATGAAATAAATTGAAAACGATTTCGAAATGAATTGAATTGAAAACGATTTCGAAATGAAATAAATTGAAAACGATTTCGAAATGAATTGAATTGAAAACGATTTCGAAATGAAATAAATTGAAAACGATTTCGAAAGGAAATAAATTGAAAACGATTTCGAAAGGAAATGAATTGAAAACGATTTCGAAATGAAATAAATTGAAAACGATTTCGAAATGAAATGAATTGAAAACGACTTCGAATTCGAATTGAATTTAAAGCAAATTGAAATGAATTCAAATTGAATTGAAATTTGAATTAAATAGAAATGAATTTTAAAACGAATTTATAAAGAAGAATTCAATTTTGATTTGAATTGAAAAGGAAGTTGAAATTGCTTTTAAAACGAGTTTTAAAACTATTTATATAATTCGTTTTAAATAGAAATCGACGAAATATATATTATATATATTATATATATAATATAATGGCCTGAATAGAACGCGCCGCACCGCGGCCGTTCGTGAATTTCGACCATTTATTTCAAACGGACATTACGGGAGATCCGACCGTCGGATTCTCCTAAAACCGGAACCGTTGGGTTCGTATAGAAAAGGGCTTTCTAATGAATATTATAAATTTAAAATCTAACGGTTGGATTTGGAGATACGTCCAAATCAAATTTGAAAAAGGTCGCTGTAAGTGCAGTTCGATGGCCGTTGTTGGAAATCGACTGTACGGGCCTTGATAAAATTATTAAAAATAGTAATAATTTGTGTAAAATCATAAGAAATGATTTGAGAAGAATTGGGATGAAAAACTCCATATTTGGAAAGATAAAAATAGATTTTTATCGAAATGAACTAGTTTTGAACTAGAATTATAATTCTATTTATTTTTAAATAAATAAATTGAATTTGAAATGGTTTTGAAAATAACCAAAATTTCCAATGATCGCATTGGAGTGGATTTGAATCGAAATTGTCTTCGGAATATTTCGATGTTGGAATTCGGGTTTATACGGATATTGTTAGGGAAATTTGAAAGATATATATATATTTATATCGTTATTTCCAATACGGCATTTGTTAGTCGTAGAATTCGATATTGAATATAAGCCGATATATTTTCTATTCAGAGCCTTGTATTGAATATCGAATGTGATTTGGGTTTGTCGTGAATGGTGTCTTCACTAACACTGTTCTTGAACCCAGTTGAGAAATGATTAAATCTTTTTATTTAGATTTTATGAAGTGTACCAATTAAATGATATTTAATTGGAATTGAATTGATATTGATTTTTGGGTTTATCGTGAGCAGTGTTTTAAATAACACTCGTTCTTTAACCCGATAATTAATGAATGTGACTTTGGGTTTATCCTGAACCGTGTTTTAAATGACACGGATTCTTTAACCCAGTTAAAGATTAAAACTGAGTGGAGTTTTAATGAATCTTTAAATAGATTGAAATGATCGAAAATGGAGTATCACCAGTTTTGCTCCAAGCGATAGTTAAATCTTTAATTAGATTTGAACGTGAAATGGTAATTGAATTTACCGATAACACTGTGGTGTTAGATATGAAGTATTACCAGTTTTACTTCATGGGATGAATAGGTTGGGATTGGGAAATTAAAACAAATGATTACTTCGGTAAGGTTCGTTAATCCCGACTAGTTTGAATTGATATTCAAAAATAGATAAAGAATAAATTCAAGGAATTTATCTTGGATAAAATTAATGGGAACCTTTCCCTATGAATGTGAAATTTAGAAACTAAATGTCGGTTAGCCAAGCAGAATGGTTTTCTGAATATTGATCTGATGTTGGTTTCGGCCTTCGGGGTTAATATTTGGGGAATTATTCTCTTGATTAGTTTACGGTTAGTGACTAATGAATTGGAATGAGGCGTATGTTGTGTTTGTGTAACACTTATTTAATATATACGCGAGTTATTCAGAAAGACCGGGTTTATCCCATTCTGAATAACTGATTCGACGTGGTGTCGAAGATGAAGACGGTGGTCGAAGACCGGAAGTCTTCACGTCGTTTGGGTGATTACTGATGATCTTGATTGGGTTGTACACCCAAGAAGATGGAAACAGTTAGTGATCGTCCAGACGTACTTGGAGATCGATGGATATGCGGGGTACTAGGTGCCTCCGGTTTCATTCAGACCCAGAACGGACTTGTAAATGGACTGTGTGTCTGACATTGGATTTTAGTCTGTGTGATTGATTTCTATTAAATATATATCTGTTTGGCGGCGGAGAATTTATTCTCTTGCTTAACGCCCTTCTCTGAGACGTACGAGCTCAGGGGTTATATACTGATGGATATCAAACGCATAGAGTGAATTGCCTGTGTGGCATGCCTAAGTGGCAATTGATCGAGGCTTCTGTTGAAAAGCAAAGTCTTGTGGTGATGATCAAAGCACGGCCTTTGTGGCGTAGCTTTGTGTAACGTTTACTTCGCGAGTTTCATACCCGGTATGAACCAAAAACGGGAGACGGACCTCAGGGAGGGCATGCGTTTCTTTCTAGTTAGAAGTGGCGTCAGTGGTTTTACACGCCCTGACGAGTTTGACTTATGTGGTTGTTGCTGTTGCGAGGCGCCTCGGATTGATCGGTCGTTCTCGAACCGATGGAGTCATTCGTTGGCTCATTGACACCCCAAAGGGTGGGGAAACGCAGTGTTCAGGGTTTAAGTTTAATCCACATCGGTGGACCGGCCCTGTCGCTCCAAGGGACGATGCGTTCTGTTCCTGAGACACGGGCTAGAGCGTCTCGAATCAGTTGAGGACTATCTTTTGCCTCGGTTCATAGACGGAAATCCAATTTCCAAATACGTGACATTTGCGGTTTTATTTGTAGAACCTAGTATGGTGACATAGTGGGATGGGGCACTCATGCCGCCTATGATTGATATTTATGATTTGAAGTTGTTTTATACGCTATGCACTTATTATAGTATCAAATGATTTGTTTTAAACGTATCAAGCATCCTTTGGCTGTTATAAGGTAAAAACCCTATCCTCCGGCTTGCGTTGCATTGTGTGATGGGACCTGGGTCTTATAACAGCTTCATTTTTCTTTATTTAGCATTGCGTTGTTTGTTTTATGCACTGGTATTCTTGGGAGGAAACCTGTTCCGTGTTATACGGCGTGGTCCCTTGATTTACCGAACTTTAAAATAAAGAATTATAACTGTTTTAGTTCTCACACCAGTCCCATGACTGACCTGGAGTTTGTTGTTTTAACCTAAACTCTGGGTGCCCTTATTTTGACACGGGAAGCTAGTAGTTTTGGTTTTGCAGATTTATATTCACAGGATCCTGGTTTAGAGCTAGAATGATATCCGGAAAGCTTTGTATCCGTATATCTCTTCTAGTTGTGTATTGTATTATTTTCCGCTGCTATGTATTTAAATGTAATTTAAATCTCTGATATTTCTGTGTAATATTCATTTATACTCTGTATATTCATGTAATCTGATGCATTGTTGTAATATACAATGAAGTGTTCTTTGATATGTGTTCTGTTGTGGTTTGTTCTCGAACTATCCGACGCTTTCCTAGGGGAAGTTGCGGGTTTTTACACGTGGTATCAGAGCTTTGGTTTACAAAGCAGAGAACAAGGCACATTAGAACCATACGAAAGAATTCATCAGATATTGGATTAGTAATATCCAATTCGAATGACTCGTTAGAAATGGGATCAGTAGAATCCTAGAACGAGTGTGAAGAGTATATTTTTAAAAATGAAAACAAATTTTGTTTTGAAAATCTAAATCAATTACTCGTATTTGATTATTTATTTATATTGATTAGGACAGTCCAGTATATAAAGATTTCGCATATACGCCTTGTAAACGTGTATTTGAAGTTTTAATATACTGGATAGATATAGAATCACACTCTAGTCGCCCGAAGATGATTCAGATGATAGTTCGAACTTCATCAGAATTGGTATTCGTGTTTCGAAGGTGTGATATATATATATTTCCTATTGGCTGGTGTGAGAACCAAAATTAGATAGGGCCTATTGGTGTGATTTGGCATCAAAAATTTGATTTTTGTATATGTATCAAAATTATGAATTTGAAACGTTAAATTCACTAATTGATTGATGTTTGTGTTGTTTGTTCATTTGTTTGCTAATTTTGAACCATTATGCTTAATCGAACCGAATATTGAATTATATTGAAAATTGGATGCGTTTGCTTGCATACATGTACTTACATTGAACAGGTCATAGCAAGGAGGCTAGAGCCGAAGAATAAAATTTGTTTGCCCGATAAATAGGTACATGTTTACTACATAATTTACTGTTTTGTTTGGGTGATGATGATTTTATGAGCCTATTGGCTAGCCGCTTGGCTTTTTCTTTTTCTTTTTGAGATCTGAAGGACCGGGGAAGCTATTTGAAATTCCCCGATGCTCCCGGTGCAGGGGAGGTTATGGCGAAATTTTTCGAAAATTTAGGGTGTTAGCCAAATTTTTGAAATTTTGAAAATTCTCAGAAACTAAAGAGTTGGAGAATGGAAGCCAGATCGAACGTAGAGTTGAATTATCAAACCACTTTCGACTTTGTTCCTTTTCGAGGACGAAAAGTTTTAAGTGGGGGAGATTGTAACAACCCGTAAAATGCGAGCCAGTTTGAAATTTTTATTTTGGCAATTTTAGCGAATTTTGTTTATTTAAAATGAATTATTTTAAATAATATCGACGAGAAATTTATTTTGAATATAATTCGACGTATATATTATACGCGTCGTCGTTAGAATATAAATATTTATTTATAATTATAAAAGGAATTGAAAATGGCGCGGTAGTTCGATAATTCGATTTCAAACTTCAATTGAATGTACCGGGTGCAAAACAATCCAGATTTTAGTGAAACCAAAAACATTAGGATCTAATTGTGAATATCTTTCCAACGAATCCGAAAAATCAAGATTTCATATCGGGAATCAAAAGATATGTCCAGTTGAAAATTCTGAATAGTCGCTATGGAATTCAGGCCCTTAAAAATGGACATTTTGCAAACGACCTCGGATTTCGACGAAACCAGTTTTGTTGGATCCGCAGTGTCAAGTTATTGTTAGATTTCAAATTTCATATTTTTTCGAATCAATATGTGAGCGTGGCAAAGGAAAATGCGTTTGACCATTTTCAGTTGATTTTAATCGACTGGAAATTGGCCATTTTTCAAACGGTCTCAGCATTCGACGAAACTAGTTTTGTTAGGACCGTATCGTCAATACGAAGCTAGAAAATATTTTTCTGGAATTTTTGTAGTTAGTATCTGACCCCGGTAATTTGAAATGTACGTTTAAAATTCAATATAGTGATTTAAATGTAAATTTAACGAAAACTGATTGTAACAGCCGAATCAGCTTACGATACATATCCCATTGTGTTCGGAATGGGGGTGAAACGCTATGGGCGACAGTCGGTGGGCCTCGTTTCGAAGTCGAATAAAAAGTCAACTCCTTGGGATAAAATAAATTAAAATTAAATTAAATATATAAAGTTTTCTTTTGCATATCCCCCCCCCCGTTTATTCTTCAACTTATTCAGAATCGAGAAAAAAAAAACCTGCTGCTTGCCTCGTCGGTGTCGCCCCTACCGCCCTCGCCGGAGCGCCGCCCCATCACCAGACCGCCGCCTCGCCAAAGGCGCTCCACCGCGGTGAGCCACCTTCTTCCACTCGCCGCTCCCTCCTCCCTCCCCTCTGTAAATCCGTCGCCCCCTTTTTCCTCTACTCGAAAACCCCAACCACCACCCGAAAACCCACCGCACCGCCATCCAGGGCCCTCCGCCACCAGTGAAACCCCTTCCCCCATCTCTTCCGCCACCGTGAGCGCCCCCTCCTCCTCTAACTCGAAACCCAAAAGCCCCAGTCTTCCAATCAGCCACCGCCGGCCAAGATGAGCCCAATTCCACCGCCTCCTCCTCGAGAAGAGCGCAGCAGCCATGTCTTCCCCCCCGAAACCCGCTGTAAGCTTTTATTTTGTTTATTTATTTTTATTTATTCAAGATAATTAGTAAAAGGATTGAATTTTTAAATTTGAAAAGAATGTATTTTTATATATGAAAAGAATATATTTTTATATAAGAAAAATGTTATATTTTTTTTATAATAGAAAGATTCAATTTTTATAAATGAAAATATTCGATTTTTGAAAACGGAAGGATTTGATTTTGTTTATATAAAAATATAATTTTTGTATGATGTGAGGAATAAAAATATAATTTTTATACAAAGTGAAAAATAAAAATATGATTTTTATATAGTGAACTTTGAAATAAAAATAGGATTTTTATATATTGAACATCAAAATAAAAATATGATTTTTATATAGTGAACTTCGAAATAAAAATAGGATTTTTATATATTGAATAGCGAAGTAAAATTCGATTTTTACATATGTAGTGAAAGCGGACAACGAAAGCGACAAAAGGCAAATTGGCGAAGATTTCCTGCATTGGAAGTGCCGTGGAGCTAGGATAGCTATCTGTGAGAATTTCTCACCTTTCAATTTCTTTTCTAGTTATATATATATACTAGGATGCAGACGGTGTTTAGTAGCACCCGACACAATCGTCCACAGACCATGGACTTGTTTGTTTGGCTGTGTCGTGATTGATTGCGATATTGGTTTGAATGTGGGTTGTGGTGTGAAAAATCGAATCGATAAATTGGTTAGGATTAGACGTGCGCCGTTATAAGGCGAAGGAGTAAGGCTAGGTTAGACTCTTACTCCAAATTTTGTGGTTTGCGTAACGAATTGATTTGATTGATGTGTGAATGGCGTGGGCCTTCACTAGACCGGGGATAAGGCTAGGCCTCGTCCCGTTTCTAGTATCGTGCCGTTATGCCGTCGAAATTTTCTAAAATAAGTTAGAAAAATAAAAATATCATTTTATTGAATAAATGAATTGAATAGAAATTCATAGGTTGGAATAAAATGTTTTATCGTTAAAAATATAATTTTTAACGTGAAGTGAATAAAATAAAATATTCATTTATAAACCGAACGGTTTGTTTATGTACACCTATTTGAATGACATTGATTGGGACGATAAATTTTACACATCGCCCAACTGCACAAATAAAATATGCGTGTGATTGTTTGAAACCCCACACGGGTGTTGGGATGAAATTTGAAGTTCACTCATCCTGATTGATTAAATATGTCGATCGATTGATTGACAGGCTGCTATAAGCGTTAGAGATCTATATTTGATGCTTATACAGTGTAGTGCACTTTGGTTGATGGTTGATTATTTTTCAATGCTATTATATACATGTGTTGTATGAAAATCCATATAATTAACTTTATATGGTAATTGATTGGGCCTCATTCCAATTTGAAAAATAAAGAATATTATAAGATAAAGTTCATGTGTTGACAGTACTCATCCATTGAGATTGGTCATGTGTTGAACGAAATATTTTGATAATAACAACTATTTTGAAAAAGAAATATTTGAAATAGAATATTTGAAAATAGAAATTTATGAAGCCGTGTTGATTAGATTGACGCCATTTTGACGTGAACGATATTTATATCGATTTTATTCATTTTAAAATGAATATTGAAAAGTGATTTCGAAATCGAATATTTTGAAATGAATTGAATTGAAAACGATTTCGAAAGGAAATGAATTGAAAACGATTTCGAAAGGAAATGAATTGAAAACGATTTCGAAATGAAATAAATTGAAAACGATTTCGAAATGAATTGAATTGAAAACGATTTCGAAATGAAATGAATTGAAAACGATTTCGAAATGAATCGAATTGAAAACGATTTCGAAATGAAATAAATTGAAAACGATTTCGAAATGAAATAAATTGAAAACGATTTCGAAATGAAATAAATTGAAAACGATTTCGAAATGAATTGAATTGAAAACGATTTCAAAATGAAATAAATTGAAAACGATTTCGAAATGAATTGAATTGAAAACGATTTCGAAATGAAATAAATTGAAAACGATTTCGAAAGGAAATAAATTGAAAACGATTTCGAAAGGAAATGAATTGAAAACGATTTCGAAATGAAATAAATTGAAAACGATTTCGAAATGAAATGAATTGAAAACGACTTCGAATTCGAATTGAATTTAAAGCAAATTGAAATGAATTAAAATTGAATTGAAATTTGAATTGAATATAAATGAATTTTAAAACGAATTTATAAAGAAGAATTCAATTTTGATTTGAATTGAAAAGGAAGTTGAAATTGCTTTTAAAACGAGTTTTAAAACTATTTATATAATTCGTTTTAAATAGAAATCGACGAAATATATATTATATATATTATATATATAATATAATGGCCTGAATAGAACGTGTCGCGCCGCGGCCGTTCGTGAATTTCGACCATTTATTTCAAACGGACATTACGGGAGATCCGACCGTCGGATTCTCCTAAAACCGGAACCGTTGGGTTCGTATCGAAAAGGGCTTTCTAATGAATATTAGAAATTTAAAATCTAACGGTTGGATTTGGAGATACATCCAAATCAAATTTGAAAAAGGTCGCTGTAAGTGCAGTTCGATGGCCGTTGTTGGAAATCGACTGTACGGGCCTTGATAAAATTATTAAAAATAGTAATAATTTGTGTAAAATCATAAGAAATGATTTGAGAAGAATTGGGATGAAAAACTCCATATTTGGAAAGACAAAAATAGATTTTTATCGAAATGAACTAGTTTTGAACTAGAATTATAATTCTATTTATTTTTAAATAAATAAATTGAATTTGAAATGGTTTTGAAAATAACCAAAATTTCCAATGATCGCATTGGAGTGGATTTGAATCGAAATTGTCTTCGGAATATTTCGATGTTGGAATTCGGGATTATACGGATATTGTTAGGGAAATTTGAAAGATATATATATTTATATCGTTATTTCCAATACGGCATTTGTTAGTCGTAGAATTCGATATTGAATATAAGCCGATATATTTTCTATTCAGAGCCTTGTATTGAATATCGAATGTGATTTGGGTTTGTCGTGAATGGTGTCTTCACTAACACTGTTCTTGAACCCAGTTGAGAAATGATTAAATCTTTTTATTTAGATTTAATGAAGTGTACCAATTAAATGATATTTAATTGAAATTGAATTGATATTGATTTTTGGGTTTATCGTGAACATTGTTTTAAATAACACTCGTTCTTTAACCCGATAGTTAATGAATGTGACTTTGGGTTTATCGTGAACCGTGTTTTTAAACGACACGGATTCTTTAACCCAGTTAACGATTAAAACTAAGTGGAGTTTTAATGAATCTTTAATTAGATTGAAATGATCGAGAATGGAGTATCACCAGTTTTGCTCCAAGCGATAGTTAAATCTTTAATTAGATTTGAACGTGAAATGGTAATTGAATTTACCGATAACACTGTGGTGTTAGATATGAAGTATTACCAGTTTTACTTCATGGGATGAATAGGTTGGGATTGGGAAATTAAAACAAATGATTACTTCGGTAAGGTTCGTTAATCCCGACTAGTTTGAATTGATATTCAAAAATAGATAAAGAATAAATTCAAGGAATTTATCTTGGATAAAATTAATGGGAACCTTTCCCTATGAATGTGAAATTTAGAAACTAACTGTCGGTTAGCCAAGCAGAATGGTTTTCTGAATATTGATCTGATGTTGGTTTCGGCCTTCGGGGTTAATATTTGGGGAATTATTCTCTTGATTAGTTTACGGTTAGTGACTAATGAATTGGAATGAGGCGTATGTTGTGTTTGTGTAACACTTATTTAATATATACGCGAGTTATCCAGAAAGACCGGGTTTATCCCATTCTGAATAACTGATTCGACGTGGTGTCGAAGATGAAGACGGTGGTCGAAGACCGGAAGTCTTCACGTCGTTTGGGTGATTACTGATGATCTTGATTGGGCTGTACACCCAAGAAGATGGAAACAGTTAGTGATCGTCCAGACGTACTTGGAGATCGATGGATATGCGGGGTACTAGGTGCCTCCGGTTTCGTTCAGACCCAGAACGGACTTGTAAATGGACTGTGTGTCTGACATTGGATTTTAGTCTGTGTGATTGATTTCTATTAAATATATATCTGTTTGGCGGCGGAGAATTTATTCTCTTGCTTAACGCCCTTCTCTGAGACGTACGAGCTCAGGGGTTATATACTGATGGATATCAAACGCATAGAGTGAATTGCCTGTGTGGCATGCCTAAGTGGCAATTGATCGAGGCTTCTGTTGAAAAGCAAAGTCTTGTGGTGATGATCAAAGCACGGCCTTTGTGGCGTAGCTTTGTGTAACGTTTACTTCGCGAGTTTCACACCCGGTATGAACCAAAAACGGGAGACGGACCTCAGGGAGGGCATGCGTTTCTTTCTAGTTAGAAGTGGCGTCAGTGGTTTTACACGCCCTGACGAGTTTGACTTATGTGGTTGTTGCTGTTGCGAGGCGCCTCGGATTGATCGGTCGTTCTCGAACCGATGGAGTCATTCGTTGGCTCATTGACACCCCAAAGGGTGGGGAAACGCAGTGTTCAGGGTTTAAGTTTAATCCACATCGGTGGACCGGCCCTGTCGCTCCAAGGGACGATGCGTTCTGTTCCTGAGACACGGGCTAGAGCGTCTCGAATCGGTTGAGGACTATCTTTTGCCTCGGTTCATAGACGGAAATCCAATTTCCAAATACGTGACATTTGCGGTTTTATTTGTAGAACCTAGTATGGTGACATAGTGGGATGGGGCACTCATGCCGCCTATGATTGATATTTATGATTTGAAGTTGTTTTATACGCTATGCACTTATTATAGTATCAAATGATTTGTTTTAAACGTATCAAGCATGCTTTGGCTGTTATAAGGTAAAAACCCTATCCTCCGGCTTGCGTTGCATTGTGTGATGGGACCTGGGTCTTATAACAGCTTCATTTTTCTTTATTTAGCATTGCGCTGTTTGTTTTATGCACTGGTATTCTTGGGAGGAAACCCGTTCCGTGTTATACGGCGTGGTCCCTTGATTTACCGAACTTTAAAATAAAGAATTATAACTGTTTTAGTTCTCACACTAGTCCCATGACTGACCTGGAGTTTATTGTTTTAACCTAAACTCTGGGTGCCCTTATTTTGACACGGGCAGCTAGTAGTTTTGGTTTTGCAGATTTATATTCACAGGATCCTGGTTTACAGCTGGAATGATATCCGGAAAGCTTTGTATCTGTATATCTCTTCTAGTTGTGTATTGTATTATTTTCCGCTGCTATGTATTTAAATGTAATTTAAATCTCTGATATTTCTGTGTAATATTCATTTATACTCTGTATATTCATGTAATCTGATGCATTGTTGTAATATACAATGAAGTGTTATTTGATATGTGTTCTGTTGTGGTTTGTTCTCGAACTATCCGACGCTTTCCTTTACGGGGAAGTTGCGGGTTTTTACATATATAATGTGGAAAACATTTCGCAAATAAATGTATTAATCCTAGACGGCATAATACCCCATCCTATTATGTTGCCATATATATATATATACAAACCAAAACCGTGTGGTACGTATTGGAGATTTGGTTTCCAACTTGATGATTCCTGGCACGAAAGATCAATCGGAACACAAACGAAATGTAATCAAGGGTTTTTCATCCAGACGCGGACACCAATACAAATCGCGAGGTAGATCAACGGTTTTCGACCAGACGCGGCCCCCCGAACATACCCTATTCCATAAGTCATAAGTGGTTTCCCACTGCTACAGCGGTCATCATCAATTCATATATATACACAACCTAACCGCCAGTTTCTCATCATCCGGGGTGAGAGGTTTTTCGATGTCACGTCATACACAAAGCTATGCTTCGATAAGCCATTCTTTGATCATCACTAGCTCGTTTCCTAACTTGGGTATGTCACATTGACAATTCACGACATATCACTGATTTCAATCAATGCATACCCTCTAAGTTCATATGACTTAGAGACGAGGATAATATATTGCCACAAATCCGATATTCATTAACGGATTTCAGTGCTATGCAGTCAATTTCAATGTCAGACACACCATCCATACAAGACCGTTCTGGGTCTGAACGGAACAACTCGAAAATACTTAAATTTGTTCAGGTCTCATGCAACTCACATCCCGTATCGGGTGGCCTACCCAACCGAGACATTAATCAACAATCAATCTAAACAATTCAAATATTCCCGGTCTTCATTCGTCGTTTACCAAGTCCTGAATTGCTTCATAACGTCGTATTATTACTTGGAATGGTTTTCGAACATATGCTCGATCCCGGTCTTTCCAAGTAATAAGCGTACTTTAAACAGTAGCTATGGTTCACATAGGCTTTTCAATTCAAATCTCCTTCCACATAGTTATCAATTTATTTATGACTCAAGATTTGAATTACTTTAAATTCATACATCTCGTTATCATCTTAAACTCTTCTTTGAAATCAAAGATTTTACCTTTGCTTTAATTTCTTACTTTAATTTCCTTGAATCAAAAATTTGATTAAATCCCTAATTACGATATGAATTTCCACAACTCAATCTCATTGGGTTTCAAGAATGATATTATTGAAGATACGATTCACGACAAAACCCAAATCAATCGATATTGAATCATAAGTTACACAAAAATTTTATCCACTTATATTCGATATAAATTCTCATAGTCAACGAATACTATATGTGGAATAACGATATAATAATATCTTCCAAATTCCTCAAATAGTATACGTTTACACCACAGAAATTTCACATCAAATATCTGAAGATTATTTATATCCAACTTATCCCAGTCAACATAGGAAACTTGTATCTTAATTAAAAGATTTATCCAACTCTTTGACATTAGATCTGGATAGAAATAGCATCAACTTATACTTAATATTAATCTCGATATCCAACTCATACTATAAGCAGAATAATGGTGAACTACCTTTTAAATTCCTCAAATAGTAAGAATCATCATCTATCGGATTAATAACAAACATCCGAAGATATATCTCCAACCATATCCAATTATTTAAAATTGAAAACCCATATTAATATCAATTTAAATTCCACATAAAATATTTCTAATACTTTTAAACCTTTGAAAACATTCCACAAATCATTACTTATAGTTCGGAAAACCGTTTACGGGTTAAAACTTCACAATAGATTGTTTTCGAAGAAAGCGTTACAATAGCGTTCCAAAAGTGTTACAAAACAGTTATCTTAACTATTTTGATCAAAATATCGTTTATCTTAGCCAAAACTTAAACTTTACAATTGAAAACACCTTTTCATAATTTGTAATAATTTTACAAATTTGTCCATATTTTTAAATACATTAAAAAATAGCTGTTTATGGTTATGGGCAACAATTGTTCTTACATCGATCTTTTCCAAAACGGTTTCAAACACAACTTGAAAATTATAACTCGAATTTAAAATCTGCTTTCACTCATTTGAAAGTTCTTGTTTATATAAATCAAATGTTTTTCGTTTCATGGAAATCTGATTTAGATTGCAAAAGTTATAAGCGTTTCAAGTTGCATCTAAAATACGTAAATTGTCACTATGTGACAAGCTCTATTTTTACCATAATAACCATTATTCTACGATACTTCAAAATATCTTGGAAAATCGTTATATCCTTATATAACCCTTTTAAAATCATTTAGATTTACTTTTCAAATTATTTGGATCTAAAATTCAATTTTCATAAATTCCAATTCATTTCTAAATTGAAATAACTTCAAATTAACCTTCCCATTCGTCGGATCAGTTAGGGATAGCCAGGGAGAGCAGGAAACTTCATTTCCAAACCCAAGCCTAGACACTATCCTCTCTGTCATCCTAGAACGTTCTGGTGTATATTATATTATTAATATAAAGAGACATCGTTCATATTCAAATTTCAAAATCTCATTTCGAATTTAAATTGAAAATAATATGTTTTACCAAAACTGGTTTCAGTTAGATATAAAGATCGGTGTACAGAATCAATACATAATTCAAATCATTTCCAATCCTAATTCAATATTTAAAAAGTTAATATTTAATTCAAAACTAACAATTTAAATATTATTTAATGATTGAATAAAATCGTATATAGGAAGGAGATTTTAAATCGATTACCCATATATTTCCACAACCACGGGGTGTGTGTGTAATATCATGCAATGCAATCATATTTATCCAAATGAACCATATAACCAGATGGATACGAATTCATTCATCACAAACAAACAGATTAACGGTGCACAAGCGTTACGGTCAATAACGATTACCAGTGATTAGTGTATTATCTAATTTCATGAACAACCATTCAAACATCAACATCCATCACATAATCATCATTAACTAATTAAAGTTAATCTCATCTATTCATAATTAACTAATTTAAATAAATAAATTAAATTAGAAGTTCTCACCGAACAGCTTTCCAAAACTTCACGGTAGACGATCCTAGCTGAACGAACCCTCAGACAGTATTTCTGCGCACCATCTTCTTTGCCAATATATATATATATAAATATATTAATCTTATCTCATTATAAGAGGAGGAGGAAAAAGGCTAAGCAAAAAAATGGTGAAAGGAAGAGGAGAGGTGAATGGCGTAGGAAGCCATGGATAAGAAGGGGAGAAGGATGAAAGAAAATGGAAGAAATGAGAAATGGAGAAGGATGGTGAAAAGAGAGGGTTAAGGTGGGTTTATATAGGAAACTTAAAGGTATAAGGAGCTTACACCTCATAGGACACTTGTCCTTTCCTTGTGTCTTTGATTCATGCATGTTAACACATGTTCCTTAAGTGAATAAGGTGGTGACACCTCTTTAGGACACATGTTACATCCATATTAAATCATTTTGCGAAATTATTTCTAACACTTATTTTATGTTACTAACTTGAAACGCTTTTCTAACACTTATTTAAGTCACAAATAAATAGATAACAATTCTTATACAAATTTTATAAATACCATTATAATTTATCAAAATAAATAAGATAATGATCATTCTTGTAAAATCATAAAATAAATTATCCTTTACCAAATTCATATTTTACAAATCAATATTATCAAAATTAGAAAATATTATTACTTAAACATAAATCTTATAAATTAAATATAAATTTTCAAAATAAGTTTATTTTTCTTATACAAAATCATATTTAATAAAACAAAATACTTATTCAAAGTTAAAATTTATATTTAAATCTTATAAAAATCAATTTACATTCAGAAAATAAAATTTATATAAATAAAATTCCAAATCAAACTTAGTTAAAATTATGAGATGTTACAACGGACTTGCAAATGGATTGTATGTCTGACATTGTATTCTTTTTGCTATATTTGTTGATCTCTACTAAATATATATTTTGCTTAACACCCTTCTCTGAGACGTACGAGCTTAGAGGTTATATATTGGTGGATGTTAATGATATGGTATGAATTGAAAATGTGGCATACTGAGCTGCGGTGATCCATGCTTTTGTTGAAAAGCAGAGCTTAGTGGATGATGATCAAAGCATAGATTTAGTTAGCGCAGCTTTGTGTAGCGTTAATTCGCGAGCCTCACACACTAGTATGATGGTAAACTGATGGTTAGATCGGTATACTTTCGAGATGAGGATAGACAACAACTTTTAGGTTGTCATGGATTCGGTGAACCAAGATGTGCTTGGTGTGGTCGCTCCACCCTAGTAGGGATAGGGCTTATACCTGATTCCTAGAAGGATAAAGTAAGCGGTGTTTTCCAAAGCCTTGTACGTAAGCCGTAGTGATACTCATAGTCCTGGATATAGTGTGAACGTGCGTTACGGTGTTTTCCAAAGCCTTATACGTAAGCCGTGGAGTATTGCACTACGTGATCGATCTTTCGAATAAGTAGCCATCATGATGGAAATCCAACTTCCAAATACGAGCTTTGCGGTTTTAATTGTATACTTATATGGCGACATAATAGGATGGGGTATTGTGCCGTCTAGGATTGATACATTTACTTTTGAAATTGATTTCTACACTACGCACCAATAGTAATAAAAAAATCGTGTATCAAGCATATTTTGCTATTATAAGGTAAAACTCTATCCTCCGGCTTGCGTTGTTGTGTGATGGTACCTGGGTTTTATAATAGCTTCATTGTTCTTGCTTTAGCATTGCGAGTTTTGTTTTAAGGTACTCATATGGAGTAAATCCGTTACGTGTCATACGGGCTGATCCCGTGATTTAACTAACTTTAAAATAAAGTTTAATAACTATTTTTAGTTTTCACACTAGTCCCATGACTGACCTGGAGTTTATTGTTTTTTCCTAAACTCTGGGTGCCCATAATTTTCACATGGGTACCTAGTAGTTTAGGTTTTGCAGATATTCTATAACGATCCGGGGGATTTTCGACTTCGAAAACCGACATAAAACCCAATGTCGACTATTCAAGCATCGGAAATACCGGATATTTAATAGAAAGAGGTTAGAGGGTGAGAATAGATAAGATAGAAAATTAGAATAGAAGGAGAGGAACAACAACAGAATCAGAGTAACATGAACCTCGTAGCGGAACGAATAAATATACTATATAACATAACTTTGAAATACAAATTTGTACTTGAATATACATATCATTATCAAAGTACAGCACTTACAACACAACGGAAATAAACAATTGCTATAAAATCCTAAAGCCTCCTGCTCCAAGCTCTCAGTATCCGTAAAATCCTGATCACTTGACTACCTGTATAAATTTGGGCACTTAAGAGTTTAGGGAATACAAAATAAAATGAACTTCGGGTCCGTCATGGGATTCGTATGAGTAAACAATTTAAAACAGTTTGAGAAAATAAATGATATCTCATAAGACCACGCCGTATAACACGGAACGGGTTTTTCCCTTATGAGAATCCAAAACACTTTATTCATCATTCAAAAATCCTTTAGAAAGAAACGATAATCTTTATATCAAAATCCTTTTGATATTATCATAGTGTCTACCAACCATAATATTATAATCATCTAGCAGAACGCTTTCAACTTACGTTACACATACATAATATATAATCAAAAACCACGGGCGCTTATTGGTTAATGAATTCCAACTGGAAGGGTATGGGACCACCTTCCGATAGTGCATCTCTAGAGAGGAATACACCGGGTTCAACAAGAACATCTTGCAAGCCAGGTTAAATATGACCAGTCACTTATTTCTCTTGAGTATACCGAATGTATTATCACCAACGGTTGGGATCAGCAACCGTTTCCTAAAAGGGACACCCTAATTGGCAGCTAACTACTTAGCCATGCGACCTGCCCGATTTTATACCATTTCCAGTTATGAGGCTAGAGGCCATAACGTATCTTTAACAGATCATATTTCATTTACTTTGAATGCCATATCATCATACCCATCGAATCACAAATTGATTTTCCCAAAAATAACACGGGTATAAGCTAAGAGAAACGAATTCTCCGCCACCAACGTAAATACGTTTGAAATGATCAACTTATGCGATCCACCAAATATACTCTGTCAAACACTCGTCCACTCATGTTATCCTGGGACTGGACAACCCAAGGCACTATTCTGTAAATCCATCTTAGGCAGTTTCTATCTAGGATTTCTTGAACAACCCTTGCATAACTCCGTCTTCAATTATCTTCGTCATATTTGATTTGCAACACTAATGCCATACAGAGTGGTTTTTAGATAATATATTTGATCCCGGTCTCCCCGTATTGACAACGGAAATGGTCAAAATCTTTGATAGTCGGTGATTTAACTATCAAAGGAAAACATGTGTACAAACAACGGTCGTATTTCCAAATGTAAATTTTACCGATCAATCATCATTTCATTTCCCAATTTCCCATTTATCATTTCCCAATATTCACAAATTCCTTATTTTCTAAAATTAGAAAATATACGTTATTATCTTTGGAAAGCGTTTCCATTTATTATTCATGCATCAATATCTTCCTATCTTTATCAGTCCCTAACTGTAAACTAGTAAGAGAACAACTTCCCAAGTATAAACCCCGAAGGCCAAAACCAACATCAGATCGATACCTAGAAAGCCATTCAACTCAACTAATTTTCAGTTAGTTTCTAATTCCACTAATTCCAATTAAATTCCTAATTCAAACCCCAAATTCCTTTATAATATTTTATTTGCAAAATATTTACTTTAAATCAATATCATGTTATACCCGTGTGCGAAGCACGGGTCTAAACCTTCCTAATGTAAGATTCTCTTTTTTATAAAATTCAATTCATTTTCCAAATATTTCCTTTTATAATTCTACTTACTTTCCACATAAATATTCCTTTTATAATTATATTTATTTCCTATAAATATTTCATTTTCAACATTTATAATTTAATATTTATTTCCTATAAATATTTCATTTTCAACATTTATAATTTCATATTTATTTCCTATAAATATTTCATTTTCAACATTTATAATTTCATATTTATTTCCTATAAATATTTCATTTTCAACATACACTTTGAAAATTCCCTTTTTACATTCCAGTATTTCTTATGGTATTTAAAATACCAATTAAACGGAAAAGTGTCATCATAATCAATCGCAGGGTTTATATCACATCATATATCACAATATATGAAAACAAACTTTATTATAAATATTGAGGAATCCAGTTGAATCCCTCCAACCTATTTTCCTGCATCCATAGATATTAAACAATATAAATAACATCGATTTCATTTCAATATGAAATATTCTGATAAATAGAATCAATATTTGATTAATGATTTATATATAAATCGTTATCTATAATTTCAACCAATAAATCAGCAATTCAACCAAATAATCAACACACAACAATCAATCATCATTTATCAATAGTAGATTATATTTATAAAAATATAAACTGTACAGAGTTAGTGAGATTTACTCACATTGGACGATCATCGTTAAATAACAATAACTATCGGTTGATTCAGACAGACAATTTATTTCGCTATAAATTGTAACGAGCTCCAATTTACTCCTAGTCAGTTCCATTGAGTAGCCGTCGTCCATACGATCCCAACGGATCCAGTCATGTTCAATTCTAATCATGTATGCAAGAGATTTTGATTTTACAAGTTAATGAACTATTTAATTTAAACTAAACTGAATTTGTATTTATATGGGCTTTACACTTTTAACCCTTGGCCCAACTTTCCATTTGAATACCCAAATCCGTAATCGTTTACTTCTTCTTTCCAAAACGTGGTCCCTCCCTGTACAATCTACTTCTTCCTCTTCATGGACGCAAATTCTTTAACCAATTTTTCCTTTTTCTCTTCCTTTAAAAATCAAAGAGAAATTACCATTATTTAATTAACTCGTAAGTTAATCTTAACATCACGTTTTAATCCTTCTTCTCCCAGAACAAAAGGTCGTGACCTCTCTTACACCAATGACCAGTCACGCAACTTCCATCTCCATTTGTTCCTCTAACGTTTCATGAAATCCAAAATAAGTTTCACTGTTTTAATCTCCTTTGAATCCTCTACAAACTAGTACAAAAATCATAAATCTCGCACCAACTTTCCAATTCGCGACTTCAGTATTTTTTCTGAAAATGAGCAGTTCAGGTGCGACAGAAATTCCCCTTGTTCTTCACTGAATTCTAAACTGCAACCACCTCTAGCATCCTGTTCGCTTTAGCTTCCACTCCATCCCCTTAATTCCACGCTCGAGCCTCCAAACTCATTTCCGTCGAACAATGTCAAACTACACTATACAGGAACCCACGACCAAAACAAACATCGGAATTCACCAACCTATACCACCGATCTTATCTCCTCACCTGAAATCAAGCGCCACCCTTGTCGTGGTCCATCTTTCCCCAATTTCCATGAAAATCTGAAACCTAGCTGTCACTAGGTTTGTTCCCACGCCCAACATTTCATCAGATTAGCCCAAAATTAACAGCAGGATGTAGAGCCTCCCACATTGAATCTAAATATACCTGTATGAAGATTTATAACATTTTTTTGATTTTTGAAACATAAACTCCTTCATGTTTTTGAGTGACTAAGTGGCGGCTTGATGTTTTGAGTCTTTTGACCAGTGGAAGAATGGAATTAGGTTTTAGATAGGGGTATTTAAAGGGTAGAGTAGCTTACAAAGTAAGCTTCATATTATTATAATAATTTATATTGTATTTTATTTGTATTCGTTGATTAGATATCCAAATGATCACATATGATAACCAATTCCAATGAAACTGGACATGCAACTACACTTTGACATTACGGACCCAACGAAACTTGTTTCATCGAATTCCAACTCCGTTTGCTCACACAGCGTATTTTTAACCGTCAAGATATCGACTGTTTTTCACATTAAAATTCCGTACGGCCACATATTGACTCCCAAAATCACGAAAATTGAAATCTAGCAATAATTTAATATTCTGGATCCAACAAAATTAGTTTCGTCGAAAATGGAGGTCGTTTGCAAAGATGGCTATTTTTAAAGCTCTAAACAAACCCATTTAAATATAAGTATATTAAAAAATAATTAAATTTAATATTTATAAATAAATATTATCGTATTTATATCCACACAGAATATAATACATCTCTAAAATATTCTTTTCTGAATTTATAACTCGACATTTCAAATCCAGGTTAAATCAATATTCAATTTATATTACAAATCCATTTATAATATAAATAAATTGTTATAAATTATAAAGGAATTCCATAGCGACTTTTCAAAAATTTGATTTGGACACAACTCACAATCTATAAGACGAAATCTCGATTTTTATCTTCCATTAGAAAAATATACTTCACCAGCTCTGAGCGTTTCTTGCTTCATAGAAATCCAACTTAAAACGAATTCTGTATATTCGTTTAAAGTTCGAATCGCCAAATTACGAACTACTGCGCCATTTCGAGCTCAATTATAATTATAATATAAATTATAAATTCAACTGACATTTATAAATAAATTTGTTAATATAATTCAGTTCTAAACTGAATTATATTTTTTAAATTATCCAATTCACACAATATCGTGAATTCTGTTATTTCCGATTATTTCGGAATTATATATTATTCTATTATTTATATTAATTAAATATTCACTATTGTTTGATTCAACGACCATTTAAAACTCTAAATCACTATTTATATAATTAAATAAATTAATTATTATACTGCAAAAATACGGGACGTTACGTTCTTCCCCCCTTAAATTAATTTCATCCTCGAAATTGCTAAGGTAGAAAACAAACCTTATTAACTAGGTTAAAATCTATTTGTTTACTTTGTAACTTCTGTTTCAACTGAACCAATTTAATTTCAATTAAATATTAATTCATTTCCGGATAACTAAAAATTTCAAAATTTCTGAAAATTTTCTAACACCTCGAATTTTCTGAAAATTTCGCCAGCACCTCCTTTGTACGGCTCAATCGATACAACTACAACTCGCCTCTCTGGGCCTTCTCTAACCCAAAAGAAAATCAAACAGCCAAGCGGCTTGCCAATCCAGCTCATAAATCACCAAACTCATATATAAATAAACTTGTACCTTTTTGTCGGGCATATCATTTCATCATTTCCATCTGTTACTAATTCAACATAAATAAATGTCATCCCAATCAATCTCAAGTCAATTTATCCTCCATACAGATATTCGCTTATACCCAAGTCAAAATTCAGTCTCAACTCAAATTTCATTCTTGAATCTGAACTCTTAACTCACCAATCCAATACCATTTCAGATTCTTATTTCAACAATCCAATTTTAATCGATATTGTTCTATTTCAATTTCATTTCCACTTAACTGGTCTTTAATTAATTTCAATTTTCTTTTGCAAATCCCTTTTTATATTTGTTTTTAATTCAAAACAATCTTCCTTGGAGTCTTAAATAATTTACCCTTTTCAAAAATCAAATATTCCCATTCAAAATCAAAACAACTTGTTTTCTCAAAACAATTCCAAAAACAATATCTTTGGTAGTAATCCGCCACTTAGAACTCGAAAATGAACACTGATGATGTGGCCAGCACCATCAGGGTTATTTCGCCGCGGTCGAAGTGAGTTCAATACTATATCATTTTGAAAATCACTTTTAAACTATTCAATTTTGAAATTACTTCAAATTATCATTCACAATGTCTGTAAACAATTCAAAATCTCCTAGGATTTTACGAACACTGATGATGTACCCAGCACCATCAGGGTTATTTCGCAGCGGTCGAAGTGAGTCCAATACTATATCTTTTGAAAATCACTTTTAAACTATTCAATTTTGAAATTACTTCAAATTATCATTCACAATGATTGTAAACAATTTAAAATCTCCCAGGATTTTAAAATTCTCATATATTAATTCCAAATCCTTACAGACACCTTTCCAAATTTCCAGGATTTTAATTTCAATTCTGATTTAAATTCAGATTTAATATTTCATTACACTTATATGAATTCTGATTGGTTATTTACACAACCATTTCAATTATAACCTTATTCGATTATAACCACCAACACATCCAATATATTATAATATTTCCAATATTAATCAATCTTTTATATCAAAATATAATTTTGGGTAAAATTATTTCATTTACCCTATTTTCAAAACACACCATGTCGGTTCATCATATTCAAGTTTTTAGAAACTCGATACAGTGAATCAAACTATTCGATCAGAATCCATAAACAACTCAACCAATAAATCTCCACAATACAAAACCATTTTTATATCAAATAACAAATACGCACTCATATACATAAACTCAAACTCAATCTAGGGTATTACTAACCCTATCTCTATCGAGTCACGCCATAAGCCAAGGTAATCACTTAACCTTTAGCTTTGATACCACTGTAACGACCCGGGGGATTTTCGACTTCGAAAACCGACATAAAACCCAATGTAGACTATTCAAGCATCGGAAATACCGGATAGTTAATAGAAATAAGTTGGAGGGTGAGAATAGTTAAGATAGAAAATTAGAATAGAAGAAGGAGAGGAACAACAACAGAATCAAAGTAACACGAACCTCACAGCGGAACGAATAAAATATACTATATAACATAACTTTGAAATACAAATTTATACATGAATATACATATCATTATCAAAGTAAAATACTTACAACACAATGGAAATAAACAATTGCTATAAAATCCTAAAGCATCCTGCTCCAAGATCTCAGTATCTGTAAAATCCTGACTACTGGACCGCCCATACAAATTTGGGCACACAAGAGTTTAGGGGAAAAAACAAAATAAACTTCGGGTCAATCATGGGATTGGTATGAGTAAACAATTTGAAACAGTTTCAAAAAATAAACGATATCTCATAAGACCACGACGCATAACACGGAACTGATTTTTCCCTTATGAGAATCCAAAACACTTGATTCATCATTCAAAAATCCTTTTGAAAGAAACGATAATCTTTATATGAAAATCCTTTTGATATTATCATAGTGTCTATCAACCACAATATAATAATCATCTAGCAGAACGCTTTCATCTCACGTTCCACATACATAATATATAATCAAAAACCACATGCGCTTATTGGTTAATGAATTCCAGCTGGCAAGGTATCGGACCACCTTCCAACAGGGTATCTCTAGATAGGAATACACTGGGTTCAACAAGAACATCCTGCAACCCAGGCTAAACATGACCCGGTCACTCATTTCATTTGAGTGTACCGAATGTATTATTACCAATGGTTAGGATCAGCAACCGTTTCCCGAAAGGGACAACATCGAAATAGACTGTAGAAGTAAATGGAATTTCTCTAGATCAGGTGACAATACACCTAATTGGCAGCTAACCACTTAGCCATGCGACCTACCCGATTTTATACCATTTTCAATTATGAGGCTAGAGGCCATAACGTATCTTTAACAGAACATATTTCATTTACTTTGAATGCCATATCATCATACCCGTCAAATCACAAATTGATTTTCCCAAAAATACCACGGGTATAAGTTAAGAGAAACAAATTTCTCCGCCACCAACGTAAATACGTTTGAAACGATCAACTTACGTGATCCACCAGCAAACACTCGTCCACTCAAGTTATCCTGGGACTGGACAACCCGAAGGCACTATTCTGTAAATCCATCTTAGGCAATTTCTACCTAGGATTTACTGAACAACCCTTGCATAACTCCATCTTCAGTTATCTTCATCATATTTGATTCGCAACGCTAATGCCATACGGAGTGGTTTTCAGATAATATATCTGATCCCGATCTCCCCGTACTGACAACGGAAATGGTCAAAATCTTTGATCGTCGGTGATTTAACTATCAAAGGAAAACATGTGTACAAACAACTACCGTATTTCCAAATGGAAATCATACCAATCAATCATCATTTCATTTCCCAATTTCCCATTTATCATTTCCCTATATTCATAAATTCCTTATTTTCTAAAATTAGAAAATATATGTTATTAACTTTGGAAAACGTTTCCATTTCTGATTCATGCATCAATATCTTCCCATCTCTATCAGTCTCTAATTGTAAACTAGTAAGAGAACAACTTCCCAAGTATAAACCCCGAAGGCCGAAACCCACATCAGATCGATACCCAGAAAGCCATTCAACTCAACTAATTTCCAGTCAGTTTCTAATTCCAGTAATTCCATTTAAATTCCTAATTCAAACCCCAAATTCCTTTATAATATTTTATATGCAAAATATTTACTTTAAATAAATATCATGTTACACCCGTGCGCGAAGCACGGGTCTAAACCTTCCTAATGTAAGATTCTATTATTTATAAAATTCTATTCATTTTCCAAATGTTTCCTTTTATAATTCCATTTACTTTCCACATAAATATTCCTTTTATAATTATATTTATTTCCTATAAATATTTCATTTTCAACATTTATAATTTCATATTTATTTCCTATAAATATTTCATTTTCAACATTTATAATTTCATATTTATTTCCTATAAACATTTAATTTTTTAACATTTATAATTTCATATTTATTACCTATAAATATTTCATTTTCAACATACACTTTGAAAATTCCCTTTTTATATTCTAGTATTTCTTGTGGTATTTAAAATACCAATTAAACAGACCAATGTCATCATAATCAAACACAGGGTTCATATCACATCATATATCACAATATATGAAAAAAATCAGTATTATAAATATTAAGGAATCCCGTTGGATCCCTCCAACCTGTTTTCCTGCATCCACGGATGTTAAACAATATAAATAACATCGATTTCATTTCAATATGAAATATTCTGATAAACAGAATCAATATTTGATTAACAATTTATTTATATATATATATATATATATATATATATCGTTATCTGTAATTTCAACCAATAAATCAGCAATTCAACCAAACAATCAACACACAACAATCAATCATCATTTATCAATACTATATTACATTTATAAAAATATAAACTGTACAGAGTTAGTGAGATTTACTCACATTGGACGATCATCGTTAGATAACGATAACTGTCGATTGATTTAGACAAACAATTTATTTCGCTATAAATTGTAACGAGCTCCAATTCACTCCCGGTCGGTTCCATTGTGTAGTCGTCGTCCATATGATCCCAACGGATCTAGTCGCGTTCAATTCTGGTCATGTATGCAAGAGATATTATTTTACAAGTTAATGTACTATTTAATTTAAACTAAACTGAATTTATATTTACACGGGCCTTCCCCTTTTTAACCCCTGGCCCAACTTTCCATTTGAATACCCTAACCCGTACGGGTTTACTTCTTCTTTCCAAAACGCGGTCCCTCTTTGTACAATCTACTTCTTCCTCTTCATGGACACAAATTCTTTAAGCAATTTTTCCTTCTTCTCTTCCTTTAAAAATCAAAGGGAAATTACCATTATTTAATTAAATCGTAAGTTAATCTTAACATTCCGTTTTAATCCTTCTTCTCCCAAAACAAAAACCTGTGACCCCTCTTACACCAATGGCCAGTCACACAACTTCCATCTCCATTTGTTCCTCCAAGGTTTCACGAAATCCCAAACAAGTTTCACCATTTTAATCTCCTTTGAATCCTCTACAAACTAGTACAAAAATCATAAATCTCGCACTAACTTTCCAATTCGCGACTTCAGTATTTTTTTCGAAAATGAACAGTTCAGGTGCGATGGAAATTCCCTTTGTTCTTCACCAAATTCTAAACCAAATCCACCTCTAACATCATCTACGCTTTAGCTTCCACTCCATCCCTTTAATTCCACGCTCGAGGCTCCATACTCATTTCCATCAAACAATGTCAAACTACACTGTACAGGAACCCACGACAAAAAAAAAACACCGGAATTCACCAACTTATACCACCAAGCTAGTCTCCTCACCTGAAATCCTACGCCACTGTGATGGCCCGCCCCGGACCAGCCGACATTTCCCATGAAACGCGTTGTGCCAATGCCCGACTAGCACGAGACGGTCGCCAAGGAAAGGAAAAGAAAGGAAACTTAACGGTGAACTAACAAAAAATCTGTAGAATGTCTCACAGTGCATGGAATAAAATATAATAATAACATACTTGACATAAAACAAGCGAGACAGTGCATAAGCTGAAAACTAAACCATAATCATCGTAGCAGCGGAAATCCAAAAATACAGCTTATTATAACTCCAACATACTATCTCTAAAGCAAAGAAAGAGGTGCACTACTGATGCCCAAAGTAGTTACTAGCAACAACACATGGAGAATATATATATATATATATATATATATATATATATATTATATACCTAGAAGCCTCCTGCTCGTCTCCGGTATAGCTACTCGTGCATACCACCTAACCTATCTCTAGTCTGCCCGTTTAAGAGCACCCAGAGTAATAAGAAGAGACATAAAACTCTGGGCCAAACAAAAGTCTGGTATGAGCGATAAGCAGCAAAGTAGAACAATAACAGGTATACATAACCATACTTGAACCTGGACCTGCAACCAAAGAGTTAGCACAACAGGATGAACAATACTCTAAGGTGACACTAACATATTGTGTAAAGATACGGGGGAGGGGTTGTGCATGTGATATCAAATAATCAGGAATAGCAACCATCCTCACATCTCTCACTCAGTGCGTAAAGCATACGATATCCACTGCTTTGACCACCCAAATCCTTTACTATGATCACTCTGCCCCATGGAGTCATGATGGCTCCACTGCACTGATCCAAAGCCAATAATCTCTTGCTATGTCCACTCTGCCCCATGAAGTCATAACGACTCCACTGCACTGGCTCATAACCATGCTACGATCACTTTGCCCCATGGAGTAATAACTACCCCACTGCATTGATCCGTAGCCTAACATCCATCTTGGTGGTGAATCAAAGTTATGGACGTCGATAACCCTTAGCACACGTCCTGCAGCAATGCCCAACTCATGAAGTTAACTCGTTGGTTTCCAATGGGATCCTGAGTTCTACTTCCTATTTGGACTACCTTTGCATCTCGAGTTTTGGTCATCTCCGGATCGGTTCGACCCTTCCCTTTATCTTTACTTCGGTTCGGTTCGTGCTAGCTATCTGGGTCGGGTTATGATGGCATGCTTCAGATTGGTTCATCCACATCAACTTCTCCGGTTTGAGTCGTGAGCACCCATTGGGTACGGGTCGGTGGTCCTACAACGGTTCGTGGCACCCCTTCGGATCGGGTCGTGGTACTCACTGGTTCATGACACCTATCGGTTCGGGGTACTCGCCGTTCATCAGATCGGTTCGTGGTACTTGAGTAGGAGCGGTTCGGTCCGGGTACTCTGACGCTAGCAGGTCAAGGTCGTTGGATGCTCAACGAGCGGGTTAGGGTCCGATCCGATCCCATTTCCTGCACTTTTCTTGCAACTTTTCCAGCAACTGTTTGCGCCATATGATGGCGTTTCCGACCATTCTAACTTTTCTAAGCAATCATAAATAATACCAAATAGTCATAGCAACATATAACATCAACCATAAACACCAAAATGATAAATAACTGTGTCAAAATGGATCAAACATACCCATAACCCATATTTTCCCCTTAATCATGTTTAACTATAACTAATGATAAGATTAGCAAAACATATCCAAATTAACCCAAATTTTTATCAGAGCCCTAAAATAATATTTTAGAATTTCTGAATATTTTTCCAAATTTTTCTGAGTTATAATTTCGCTAATTGACACCAATCACCCTTAATTAGCCTTAATTAGTGAAAAATAATGGAAATCACTCACCTTAGCCACAAACAAAATATCAAATCTGAAAAATCCACTATTTGGGTCGAACTCTAATGCCTAGCAGCAGCTCCAACTCTGATTTGGTGCTATTTCTCCTTGATTTGACGTAGATTAGCTTAATCCTTGATTAGAGAGCGATTTGGGATGAAATTAGAAGATGGAGGCCATTGTTATGATTTCTAAGAGGTAAATGGTGGCTAGAAAACTGAAATAGAATGAAAACCTAACTCATTTTAGCCTCCCCATAACCCCAATCCTGAAATGGGTTATGGGCCAATTTGCTAATTACCCTAATCAGCCCACTTAAGCAGTTTTCACCTTCAAAATCTTGTTTCAGCCATATTTCCCAAACGGTGAGTCCGTTTGGCTAATGTGACCAATCTACGGAAATCTAAATCATCATTCGAATCCAATGGAAGTGGTTTTAGATCAAAACTCCTTACCAATCAAAAGTTATGGCCGAAACAAGATTAGCTAGGGGCAAAACGGTCATTTAAAAATCGGCAAAAATCGTGAACACTGGAAATGACCCCAATAGTCGTTCCCTAAAGTTACACAACCATATGACTTCATATGAAAATGAAATAAATATTCTACGATCCTCTGATGCGTAGAATGCGAGTCGTTACACTCTTCCCCCCCTCCCCCCTTAAGAAATTTCTCCCCCGAAATTCTTTAACCAAAAACATATAAGGTGCTCCGCATGCCTATCAGTCATTCACAAACAATCAAACATACACAACAAGCCTACCCTAGTATGCGGTTTACTAATAAGTGAAGAAACTATCACTATTAAAATCTTACCAGGCAAAGAGTTTTGGATACATCTTCCTTATGCTCTCCTCTGTTTTCCAAGTACAGTCATTCTCATTCTCGCCCCACTGAACCTTAACCAGTTTCACCGCCTTCCTTCGAAGTTTCTTCATATCGCTCTTGACAATACGGATCGGCTTGTAGTTCCCAACCGCCTCGGGTTCTACTTCGATGTCATCCAATTGATCTGGTGAAATAGTCATATCGGGGTCATGCACGAACTTTCTTAACTGGGAAACATGAAACACATTATGAACTCCGGCCATCTTGTCTGGCAACTTAACTTTATATGCTAAATTCCCAACTTGTTTGAGAACTAGGAATGGACCAACAAATCTTGGCGCCAACTTGCCTCTTTTACCAAAATGAATCACGCTCTTTAACGGGGAAATCTTAACAAACACCAAGTCACCAATGGAAAATTTAAAGTCTCTTCGTCTTTTACCAGCATAACTCTTATGCCTATCTTGAGCAGCCTTCATTCGCTGTTGAACAGTTTTGATCTTGTCTGAAGTTTCTCTTATCACATCTGGCCCAAGCACAAACTTCTCGTCGTTTCCATCCAACATGATGGTGAGTTGCATGGTCTTCCATACAAAGCTTCAAATGGAGCCATACCAATACTGGACTGATAACTATTATTATATACGAATTCCGCTAGATGCAAATGGTCGTCCCATGATCCACCAAAATCCAAAACACAAGCTCTCAGGAGGTCTTCTAGTACACGACTCACCCTCTCTGTTTGACCATCAATTTGAGGATGGTATGCGGTACTGAGATGTAATTCAGATCCTAAAGCCTCTTGTAAGCTCTTCCAAAATCCACTAGTGAACAACGGATCTCGGTCACTTACAATGCTTTGGGTACTCCATGAAATCTTACTACCCACTTCATATACCGTTCCGCTAATTTAGCTACCGTTCTATTCGACTTGACTGGTATAAACTTTGCTCTTTTGGTCAATCGATCAAAAATTACCCAAATACTATCATGGCCGGATCTAGACTTTGGTAAACCGTCGATGAAATCCATCGAGATTTGTTCCCATTTCCGTTCGGGAATTTCCAATGGTTGTAACAAACCACTAGGTTTCTTTTGCTCAGCTTTAACTAACTGGCAATTCATGCACTTAGATATTAACTTACCAACGTCTCTTTTCATCCCATCCCAGTAGTAGGTCTGCTTCATGTCTCGATACATCTTGTTACCACCGGGGTGCATAGTCAGCCTTGAGTGATGACACTCTCTAAGCACTTCATCTCTCAATCCATTTATGTTGGGCACAACTAATCTTCCATTCTTTCGAAGCCATCCATCTCGATCAAGTCTGTACTTGCTCATCTCCTCACCGTCGATACGCATCTCTAACTTGGAGATGATTTCCAATAGGCTAGGATCGTCCCTCTGACTGGAACCAATCCGCCTAGTCAAAGTGGGTCTGATCGTCAAACTTGCTAACATTATTGGACCTAATTCGCACTTTGGTCTGAAATCATACCCTGCGATATACTCCATTTGCTTCCATTCAAGAAACATAGCCCTAAAATGGCATGTCTCCTACTCAAGGCATCAGCTACCGCATTGCATTTTCCTGGTGTACATGCGATATCAAAATCATATGAAGCCAAGAACTCTAACCATCTTTGTTGACGAAGATTCAAATCCTTGTGAGAGAAAAGATACTTTAACGATTTATGATCAGTAAACAACTCTAATCTTTCTCCCAAGAGATAGTGTCTCCACATCTTCAATGCGAATACGATCGCTGCCAATTCCAAATCATGGTAGGATATCTTTTCTCGTGTGGTTTCAGTTACCGAGTAGCATAAGCTACAACCCTACCTCCTTACATCATTACAGCACCTAGTCCGGTACCACATGCATCCGTATATACTGTCATCTCTACATTCCCCTTAGGAATGACTAACACTGGTGCACATGTCAATTTTTCCTTTAGACTCTTGAATGCTTTCTCGCACTTTTCATCCCAGAGGAAAGCTTGATTCTTCATGGTCAACTGAGTTAACGGTGTCGCTATCTTGGAGAAGTCTTGGATAAACTTACGATAATATCCAGCCAATCCCAAGAAACTTCTTATGTCTGTTGTATTCTTGGGCGTAGACCAATCTTGTACCGTAGCCACCTTTGCAGGATCCACAGCAATACCATTCTTTGAAACAACATGGCCCAAGAATCTCACTTCCTTCCTCCAGAAGTAACACTTGGAAAACTACGCTTTCAATTGGTGTTTCCTCAACACCTCCATCACTATCCTCAAATGTTCCTTATGTTCTTCGTCTGTCCTTGAGTAAACCAAGATATTGTCTATGAACACAAGAAAAAACTTATTCAATTGATCCCTGAATACCCTATTCATAAGATCCACAAAATATGTTGGTACATTGGTCAACCCGAATGGCATGACCAACCACTCATAGAATCCAGACAATGTCTGAAATGTCATTTTAGCTATACTCTCAGCTTCCACTCTAAGCTGATGAAAACCTGTTGCGAGATCGAATTGGGAGAACACTCTCGCTCCACTCAACTGATCAAAAAAATCATCTATCCGCTGAAGAGGATACTTATTCTTCCTCGTCATCTTATTCAACTCGCGGTAGTCCACACACAATCGAAGGGAACCATCGGCCTTGGTAGCAAACACAACTAGTGCTCCCACTCGGAAACACTTCTTCTAATAAATCCCTTCTTTAAAAGATCGCTCACTTGCACCCCGAGCTCTTGCTGCTCCCTTGGTGCCATACGACGAAGAGGCATCACTATAGGTCTGGCATCGTTCACTAAATCAATACGAAACTCAATCTCTCGGTGTGGTGGTAGTCCGGTCACTTCCTCGAAGACGTCCGGATATTGGCTAGCCACGGGCACATCTGACAACTCATCATGCGGGATGTCGAGGGAATTTAGAAAACTAGCCATTACCCCATAACTAGGTAGACCACCAAACACTACCCTCCGCCCATCATCCACTCTAACTGTCACCGAAAAAACCCTCACTGTCTACCACCACCCCGTACCTTTGGAGCCAATCGACTCCCAAAATAATGGCAAACCCAGTAAAGCCCAAAACAAAGCAATCACAAACAAACATACATCCATGACTCGATAAGACCACATTACGGCAAATCATACTAAGGCTAGTCGAAACACCAATCGAGTTCGTCACAGCTAAAGGCCTATCAACTATCTCGGGTTCCAATTCCAACCTATCTACCAGGTCACTAGATATGAAGGAATGGGAAGCCCCGGTATCAAACAATACTCGAACAGGAACATCATAAACAGAAAGCATACCTTAAATGATGACATTCTTTCCTTTCTCCACCGCCCTTGGGCATTTGACGAAGAAGGAATAGCATTAATAGCATATGCTTTCACAATCTGCTTCTCTTTGGGGGGTTGCGGACATTTATCCTTGTGATGTTCCACTTGGCTGCAGTTGAAGCACTTCCTGTCCGCTGGCTTTGCTCGACATTCTTTAGCATAGTGTCCCTTCTTGCCACAGCTAAAGCACTCAACATCTTTCTTGCTCTTTTTCTAACCATCCCTAGTCTGATTCTGCTTCCTTTTATTCTGAGAATTATTCTTGCCTCCACCGTTGGCTTGCGGCTTTGGCCCCTCTGCAGATGCAACAGTGACTTCAGTCTTGGGTTTAGGATAAAGGCTCTCTAATCTCATTGCTTTCCCAATAATCGATTCAAAAGTCCCATCAATGTGGTTTATAAGCCTTTCCCCCAAGTACTGATCTAAGCCTATTATGAACTTCACATTCTTCTTCTCGGGAGTGTCAATAAGGGATAATCCATACTTCGATAAAGTATCGAACTCAGCAATATACTCCGAGACCGCCCTACCATTCTGCTAAAGCTCCAAAAACTTCCTAAACTACTCTGATTTCTGAGCAGCTGGGATAAAATTATCATTGAATCGGGCCTTGAACTGATCCCAAGTAAATTGATCCTCAGGGGTAGCTACTGTAATAGCATTCCACCAATTCAAAGCCCGTCCTTGCAGTTGACGGGATGCTAGCTTTCTCTTCATCGCATCCTCGATACCCAAGTCTTCGAAGATACGCTCACAGCTATCCAACCAATCCTGAACTTCTGTAGCCGATTCTGTTCCGTGGAACGGCTTCCCACCAAGACTAATGTAGTCTTTACAGAGGTTGGCGAAATCGACCCTAGGCGCCTGCACCGCTGCACCACCACCATTTGCAGCATTAGGAACTTCCCTCTGAACATCCCTAAGCATCTCTCTTATGAAGTCAGTGAACATCATCCTCATTTCAGGAGCATTCCCATTATTAGCTCCTCTACCAGTATTCCTCGTGTATCGGCTCATCGTTCAATCTGTAAGGAGAAATGATTAACTATCTCTTAAGTGGTGCCAGTGCAGTGCGACTTCATCCTTAAATAGTGTATATATATAACTTTTGAAAACCAAAATTTCACAAGTATATGCTCTCATATACATATACTATCTCTCCCTGGTGTCTTTCCCTAGGTTAACTATGCAACTTAGAGCTCTGATACCAAGTGTGACGGCCCGCCCCGGACCAGCCGATATTTCCCATGAAACGCACTGTGCCAATGCCTGACTAGCATGGGATGGTCGCCAAGGAAAGGAAACGAAAGGAAACTTAACGGTGAACTAACAAAGAATCTATAGAATGTCTCACAGCGCATGGAATAGAATATAATAATAACATACTTGACATAAAACAGGCGAGACAGTGCATAAGCTGAAAACTAAACCATAATCATCATAGCAGCGGAAATCCAAAAATACAGCTTATTACAACTCCAACATACTCTCTCTAAAGAAAATAAAGAGGTGCACTACTAATGCCCAAAGTAGTGACCAGCAACAACATAGGGAGAATATATATATATACATATATCATACGTAGAAACCTCTTGCTCGTCTCCGGTGCAGCTACCCGTACATACCACCTAACCTGTCTCTAATTTGGCCGTTTAAGAGCACCCAGAGTAATAAGAAGAGACATAAAACTCTGGATCTGACAAAAGTCTGGTATGAGTGATAAGCAGCAAAGCAGAACAATAACAGGTATACATAACCATACCTGAACCTGGACCTGCAACCAAAGAGTTAGCACAACAGGATGTACAATACTCTAAGGTGACACTTACATATTGTGTTAAGATACGAGGGAGGGGGGTGTGCATGTCATAGTGATATAAAACAATCAAGCATAGCAACCATCCTCACATCTCTCACTTAGTGCGTAAAGCATACGATATCCACTGCTTTGACCACCCAAATCCTTTGCTATGATCACTCTGCCCCCATGGAGTCATGATGGCTCCACTGCACTGGTCCATAGCCACTAATCCCTTGCTATGTCCACTCTGCCTCGTGAAGTCATAACGACTCCACTGCACTGGCTCATAGCTATACTACGAACACTCTGCCCCATGGAGTAATAACTACCCCACTGCACTGATACGTAGCATAACATCTGTCTTGATGGTGAATCAAAGTTATGGACGTCGATAACCCCTTAGCACACGCCCCGCAGCAAAGCCCAACTCATGAAGTTAACTCGTTGGTTCCCAACTGGATCATGAGTTCTACTTCTTATTTGGACAACCTTTGCATCTCGGGTTTTGGTATTCTCCGGATCGGTTCAGTCCTTTCCTTTATCTTTGCTTCGGTTCGGTTTGTGCTACCCATCTGGGTCGAGTTGTGATGGCATGCTTAAGATCGGTTCGTCCACATCAACTTCTCCGGTTTGACTCGTGAGCACCCATTGGGTTCGAGTTGGTGGTCCTACAATGGTTTGTGGCACCCCTCCGGATCGGGTCATGGTACTCTGGTGCTCGCTGGTTCGTAGTACTCGCCCTTCATCGAATCGGTTCGTGCTACTTGTGTTGGAGTAGTTCGGTCTGGGTACTCTGACGCTAGCAGGTCGGGATCGTGGGATGCTCCACGAGCGGGTTAGGGGTCCCATCCGATCCCATTTCTTGCACATTTCTTGCAACTTTTCCAACAACTGTTTATGCTATACGATGACGTTTCCGACCATTCTAACTTTTCAAACAATCGTAAATAATACCAAATAGTCATAGCAACATATAACATCAACCATAAACACCAAAATGATAAATAACTATGTCAAAATGGATCAAACATACCCAAAACCCATGTTTTCCCCTTAATCATGTTTAACTATAACTAATGATAGGATTAGCAAAACATATCCAAATTAACCCAAATTTTTATCAAAGCCCTAAAATAATATTTTAGAATTTCTGAATATTTTTCCAAATTTTTCTGAGTTATAATTTCGCTAATTGACACTAATCACCCCTAATTAACCTTAATTAGTGAAAAAAGTGCAAATCACTCACCTTAGCCACTTGTAAAAAATCAAATCTGAAAACTCCAGTCGAATTCTAATGCCTAGCAGCAACTCCAACTCTGATTTTTGCTTTTTCTCCTTGATTTGACATTGATTAGCTTAATCCTTGATTAGAGAGTGATTTGGAATGAAATTAGAAGGTGGAGGCCATTGTTAGGGTTTCTAAGAGGTAAATGGCGGCTAGAAAACTAATATAGAATGAAAAACTAACTCATTTCAGCCTCCCCATAAACCTAATCCTGAAATGGGTTATGGGCCCATTTGCTAATTACCCTAATCAACCCACTTAAGCAGTTGTTCACTTTCTAAATCTTGTTTCAGCCATATCTCCCAAATGGTCAGTCCGTTTGGCTAATTTGACCAATCTACGGAGATGTAAACCATAATTTGTATCCATTGGAAGTGGTTTCATGTCAAAACTCCTTACCAATCAAAAGTTAAGGCTGAAACAAGATCAGTCAGGGGCAAAATGGTCATTTAAAAATCGGCAAAAGTCGTGAATATTAGAAATGATCCCTATAGTCATTCTCCAAAGATACTCGACCATACACTTCGTATGAAAATGAAATAAATATACTACGATCCTCCGATACATAGAAAATGGGTCATTACAACCACCCTTGCCGGGGTCCATCTCTCCCTTATTTCCACGAAAATCTGAACCCTAGCCGCCGCTAGGTTGGTTTCCATGACCAACATTTCATCCGATTAGCCCAAAATTAAAAGTAAGTTGTAAAGTCTCCCATGTAGAATCTATAAATACTTGTATGAAGATTTATAACATTTAATTGTGTTTGTTTTGATTTTTGAAACATAAACTTCTTCATGTTTTTGAGAGACTAAGTGGCGGCTTGATGTTTTGAGTCTTTTGACCAGTGGAAGAATGGAATTAGGTTTATATATGGGTATTTAAAGGGTAGTGCAGCATACAAAGTAAGCTTCATATTATTATAATAAGTGAAAATTAGGCACACATCCCTAAAACGAAACTTAATTAGGCTCACATCTGGTCTAACTTTTCATGTAAATTAGGTCCCTATTTTTAAAAACATATAAAATATATAAAAATCACAAAAATTCATTATTAAATAAAACACGTTCATGCCAAAAAAATTAGGTGGAAAAACAATCGATAAACATGTCAAAATCAAAAAAATACACAAAACAACAGAAAATGCAGTAAAATGCATGAAAACATGCACATATTTCAAATATTTGCATACATGTATGGACATATTGCCATGCCCTTGGTCTTTCGACGCATTACTGCATACAAGTATGCAGCTATTTTGAATAACTGCATACTTATATGCAACTATTCAGCAGGCATGCGGATTTTTTTTTTCATGTGTATTCAAATAGTTGCATACATGTATGCAACTATTAATAATAGTTGCAAACATGTATGCAATTTTTTTTTTGATTTGCGTGGATTGAGGGGAATATTTCCAGATTTTAGATTTTTTTTTATGCAAGAGCGCATTTTTTTGTGCAAAAACGGAAAAGGCGAAGTGGAAGGCGCTGGAAGTTGGAAGGAACAAAAAAAATTAGGCGGCAGCTCAAAAAGAGGGGGCGGAAACGAATGGGAAACTTTTTCCCTTTTTTTATTTCGCCTTTTTCGATTTTTTGAAAAAAAAAAGTGCTACAATGTAAAAAAAATTCTAAAATCTGGAAATATTAGTAGAAGTTCACGGAAATTAAAAAAAAACTTGCATACATGTGTGCAACTATTTGACATACTTGCACACATGTATGCAAGTATTGCATGTAAAAAATATGAAGTGAAATTTTTTCCTGAAGATTGTTGCACACTTGTATGCAAGAATCTATTTACCTTGCATACATGTCTGCAAAAAACAAATGCACATTCAACATTTGAAAATACTTGCACAGATGAATGCAAGTATTGCAAATATGTGCATGATTTGATGCAAATTACTGCATTTTTCGCTGTTTTATTGTATTTTTTGATTTTGATGCATTTTTTGATTTTTTTACGAGCTGATTTTTTGGGTAAGTACATATTTGATTTAAATACAAATTTTCGTGATTTTTTTATATTTTTTTTAGTGTACTTTCAAAAAATAGGGACTAAATTTACATGGAAAGTTGGACCGGATGTGAGCATAATTTTGAAACTTAATAGGGACCTATGAAAAACGGACCCTTATAATAATTTATATCGTATTTTATTTGTATTCATTGGTTAAATATCCATATGTTCATATACGATACCCAATTTCATTGAAACTGGACATGCAACTACAGTTTGACATTACAGACCCAACAAAACTTGTTTCGTCGAATTCCGACTCCGCTTGCTCACACAGCATATTTTTAACCATCAAAATATCGACTGTTTTTCACATTAAAATTCCGTACGGCCACGTGCTGACTCCAAAAATCACGAAAATTGAAATCTAGCAATAATTTAATATTCCGGATCCAATAAAATGAGTTCCATCGAAAACGAAGGTCGTTTGCAAAAATGGATATTTTTAAAGCTCTAAACAAACCCATTTAAATATTAATATATTTAAAAATAATTAAATTTAATATTTATAAATAAATATTATCGTATATATCCACACAGAATATAGTACATCTCCAAAATATTCCTATCTGAATTTATAACTCAACATTTCAAATCCAGATTAAATCAATATTCTATTTATATTAAAAATCCATTTATAATATAAATAAATTGTTATAAATTATAAAGGTTTGCAACTTTCCGAAAATTTGATTTGGACACAACTCATAATCTACACAACGAAATCTCGATTTTTCTCTTTTATTAGAAAAATATACTTCACCAGCTCCGAACGTTTCTTGTTTCATAGAAATCCGGCTTAAAACGGATTTCGTATGTTCGTTTAAAGTTCGAATTGCCAAACTACGAACTGCCACGCCATTTCGAGCTCGATTATAATTATAATATAAATTATACGTTCAATTGACATTTATAAATAAATTCATTAATATAATTCAACTCTAAACTGAATTATATATTTTAAATTGTCCAATTCACACAATATTGTGAATTTTGTTATTTCTGATTATTCTGGAATTAAATATAATATTTTATTATTTAAATTAATTAAATATTCACTATTATTTAATTCAACGACCATTTAAAACTCTAAATCACTATTTATATAATTAAATAAATTAATTATTATATCGCAAAAATACGGGACATTACATATTCTATTTTACAGGATCCTGGATTATGGCTGGAGCTATGCTCTGGATTATTTTACAGTCTTCCGCTTATTATATTCATATATTATATTTCCATTGTGTATTATTTATTTGTAGCCAGATATTTTGTACTCTGATGTAAAATTGTTGTAATAAGCAATGAAATGTTCTTTGGTGTTCTGTTCTGATGTATTGTATTCCAATAACAATCCAAGAATTTCTGACTTTTGGATCGGACCTGTGTGGTTTATGGTCGATTCGAAGGGCGACGATTGTCGAGTTGCTACAGTGTTGTACATTCATTCCTTGCAATAATAAGATATAGTAAAGGCTGGTATTTGCCTAAACAACCCTCAACTTATTTCAACTTTCCTATCATTCATTCCTTACACAACAAACCCTCAAAAATAACCAAATACCAAACAGTGCAATTAACAACAACATCTATATTTGAAATTAGCACAGTTACAGTTTTGTTTGTACCACAATTTTTCAGTCCAGCTTCAACTACTATTTTAACGTCAATTCAGCTTACTAAAATTCAATTACAATTATCAACTAAATGTCTATACAGAAAATTCAAATTGAATTAAAACATCCGCTACATCAACAATTCAGTCTATCATTCCTTCACAGTCCTTCTACTTCGCAGCCATTTCAATTTCTTATTATGACGAGTTTGGAAAGTAATTCATAAGATTCCAACTTCTTTTTGGGTCATTCAGAATTTCGAACATTGTCTTAGCACATAAAAGATTGACTTCTTCCATTTTGTTTTCATCTGGTAGGTTTTTACCTCAGTCCAATCTTTGGATGAATTTCATCACAAATAATGCACATTCATTGCTGCAAATTAACAAATAAATACGCATTGGTATAAGAAATGCAATTCTATGATCATTTAGCATTTTGTCAACCGATTAAATGGCAAAAACCATGTACTGTGTTCATGGCAGAAATCGTTTAGCATGAGATTACTGTTGGGATGATAAGTAGGAGGGGGGAAAATGTGGTGTTGTATTCCTATTTGAATAATACTAAAGTTCCTACCATAAGAATAAAACGAAAATGCTATTACAATTTAGCATTTATATTAATAGTTGAAATTGCACATATAAAGGACAATATGAAGGTGATTTCAATGTATTATGGTAAAAGGCAATGGTACAAAGATATAATGGTTTGAGCATTTAGTATTTATTTAAAAAAATATTAATAGACTGCTAATGGTTACGAGTCAAAATCTTGTTGTGGGCATGATGGTTGTTTCATCTGGTTTCTTCCAATATCTTTGCTTAAAATATTGTTTTCTGCCCATTTTTGTTGGAAGATTTTTTCAATCTTTTTTCTTTGTAACAGAAAAAATACTTAACTGTTTTCCAATATACACTCAAATATATATATATATATATATACACACACACGATAATAACAATCTTACCAACAATAGAGCTTGCTTATAGTGTTTATTTAATGCTGAGGTTAATATTCTTGGCCTCATAAAATCATAGTGGTTCCATTGCATTGTAATATAGTCCAAAGTTAATAAAGTCCAGTGGTTGATGTAATGAATGGGAAAGAACATAATATCTACATATTCATCTATGATAATATTTTGGACCATTGGGTAAACTAGTGATTCAACAACATTTTCAATGTCTGTTTGTATAACATGCTACAGATAAACATTCAATATTAATTTATTTTTCTGATATATACAATTTCAAAGTAAAAATTTTGTTTACCGTCATGATTGTACTGAATATGTAGTTGCGTTCATATGTTGTTATATTAGAAATAAACCAGTCGATAACCTGGATTAGAAGAATAATGTTAGCTTAGTGCATAATTTTACTATGGAATATGCTTATATATAAATTTGTTATATGAATATTATATTGCCTATTCCAATATATTTTTTTATACTTTGAGAGATATATTATAGTATGAAATATTTGATTATTTTATAATGATTTAATTCAAATATGCAATTTACAATCATTACACACTATAATGCTAGGAAAAGATAGCATTTTATTAACAGTATGTTGCTTCATAAAAAATATCATAATGCTAGGATACTTTAGCAATTTATTAAGAACGTGTTGCTTAAATAAAAAAATAAAAACGCTAGGAGAGGTTAGCATTTTTCTAACAGCATGCTGACTACCCAAATAAAAATCAAAATGCTCGTAGAAGTTAGCATTTTATGAACAACATTTTGCATTATCAAGAAAATTATTATAATACTAGCAGAAGTTAGCATTTCTCAAGCACTATGTTACTTAATCATAATGCTAGGAGAAATTAGCATTTTATTAACAACATGAATATTTACCTGACCATCTGAAAATTCTCCAAATAACAGTCCTTCTAGCATTGACTGTACAATTGTTATCCCTCCTCTTTTACTGTCTTCATTTCGTCATGCTACTATGTTGTATAATATTATAATTTCAAAATAATAAACTAACACGGATTTTTTTTTTAATAATTTTAGATTTTAATGAGTACAAAATACTTACTTTGATTTGTCTCTACATGCAAAGAATGCCCTAGTTATGTTCTGTTTGTGTGTGTTAGAGAACCCCAAATTATCACAACACCAACTGGCAATGTGAAAGGTGGACTCTTAATAGTTATATAGGATTTATTTTACAAATTCCCCAATGTGGGACTTCTCTCAACACGCCCCGCACGTATGGCATATCCTGAGCCTAACACGTGGATCTTATTAGGTGACGTGGATAAGTGCGTAAGTTATGTGCACACGAATTAAACCTGCTCTGATACCAAAATAGAGAACCCCAAATTATCAAAAAACTAATTGGCAATGTGAAGGGTGGACTCTTAATAATTATATAGGATTTATTTTACAAATTCCCGGATATAGGACTTGTCTTAACAGTGTGATGCTAGAAGTTGAAATATAGGACTCTTTACAATATTTCTTTGGCGACGTGCTTTCCTTCTTCGAGAATAATTTCCAAGATCCAGGGGTTGTTCATCTTGAACTTCATCATGTTCTTCCACAAGTTTTTTCTTTTCTTCACTTTCTTCGACTTGCGTATCGTTTCGATCACTTCCATCTTCAGTCTCATCTTCATTCTCTTTTTTACCATCAGCTACATCTTCTCTTTTATTCTCCTCTTCTTCGGCTTCATCTTCATTCTCATCTTAATTGTTATTTTGTTCAATCTCTTCATCATGGGTTTTACCTTCTCTTTTATTCTCTTCACTTTCTTCTTCGTTCTCATTTTCTATTTCCTCCACCATTCCACTATCCTTTTCATCATTTTTTTGTGGTATACTACTTCAAATTGACATTGATAACCAAATTTTCGCTTCCTCCTTTTCTCTTTGAATCATTGAACTTGGTGTTATTTTTTTAAGCCGCTCGCCTCTTCTTCTCGCACCCTTCTCTTCTTGGTTTTCCACTTTTTTGTACACTTCATGAGTCCCAAAATCTGTTGTGTTTAAAAGGTCAAAAGAAGGAGGGGTAATATTTTCTAAATTTTCTGAACTTTCAAATTTTGTTGTTCCTTATCAGATTTTTGGAGCACTGATTTTAGCATGTGAGATTCTTTTTCTTTCTAAACTAATTCTTTTTTTTCTTAGCTCCTTTTCTTCTCCCAACTTTGTTTTCACAACCTTTAATTCATTCTCCAGTTGTCTATTTTGATAATTTTGAATTTCAATGTGTCTGTCTTTACCATCCACTTTTAATCCTTCATCTTCACCTGCACTTGTAATCTCTTTTATCTCCTTGTGTGCTTTGTTCCCTGATTCGCTAAGAAAAAACTTTTCTTTAGTTGTTATTTTTTTAATTCCAAGTGGAATACTTAATCAGCAAGCATAAGAAGTTTTTCAGTGATAAAAGGAATGTTACAGAACTAATTGCATTCTTAAAATGCTAACAACGTAAAACATTATCACTTGTTTATAATGCAAGTATTATTTAGCATTATATATCTACTCAGTTATTCCTTCATAACATAATGCATCAATGAAATCCGAGTGTCATATATCATTTCTAGTCGCAATGTTAAACTTAAAAAATCATAGTAATATTAGCAGTTTTATTATTTTATAATGATAATATGTTCTAACATTTTTTTCTCTATTTAATCTAGAAGTGATCATTTCTGCTATTTTATAATGCTAGGATGTTGTTTGTCCATCCAAAGATGAGCGCAGGTTGATATATTAAATCTATAAAAAAACAAATGGATCGATCATCATAAATGGATCGAGCAACATAAAGTGGTTGAACGTCTTAATGGGTCGAGCATCTCAATGGGTCGAGCATCATAAGGGGTCGAGCACTGTAAGAGGTCACACATCACAGGGGCTCGCGCACACTGGAGGGTCGGTTATACGCTGATGAGGTCGGTCGAGCTCTGGAAGGATCGATCGAACAACGTCCTGGTCGGTCAAGTAGACAACTGGCTACAGCTGGCAGTGACATTTTCATAATTAACTGCATGAGCGATCCATAGCCTGCACATACAATTTTCAGCTCACCAATTCATTCCAACCTCTCCTATAAATACCCCATGAACTTCACTTTAATGAGGACCGATTTCCAAGACCATGAAAGGCTGCCCAATTGCTTCCTTCACTATTCCAAGTGATTATAACATCATCAATCATCTCCAAGCAAAGATCTAACACTGAATCCACTATGGAATCCGCCAAAATCACTCAAGTGTCTTAGAGATTGAATATCTTCCTTCGTATTCCTTGCACTTAGAGAGATTTAACCATTTCTTCGCTAATTTACAAAGATCAAAGTGAAATCCTTGAATAAAAGAGTGAATGAATGTACTTAGAGATAATGAAAGCCTTGTAAATCTCGAAATGATAAAGAAAACTCTTGGCAAAGTGGATGTAGATCTATTTTAGATCAAACCACTATAAAAAAATTTGTTTTACTTACATTTTGCGATTGTGGTCTGATTTTCTTATTTCTAACCATTTAGGGAAGTACTCCCGTAGTACCTTTGGTTTTTGGACCAATTTTTGTTTAAACATTTGGCGCCCACCGTGGGGCCATGCTTCCTTTCTCTAAGTCATTTGTGGAGATAAAGTTTGGAGCTCGTTCCTCCTATAGATCTTCCAAATCTAAAGTTCAAGCTAATCAACAACCTTTCTTCAAAGTTTAAAGCCTTGTTTGAGGTGGGTTGACCAATGAAAACCACTAGTAAGACCGTTGAAGAGACCAACAATCTCGCCAATTACGCTACGCCTCTTACCAACAACTTTGAAGATGGTGAGACCTCTAGAGTTGGAGCTGTCGTAACAAGGAAAGAATTGGATGAGGTTGCCGCAGGATTGACGAGTCAGATAGATACCTCAACAAACGCTATGTTGAAAAGTTAGAATCCATGTTCGCTCTTCAAGCTGCTACAGCAAAAATTACCGTTAATGCCACCCGTGCTAAACCTACTCAAACTGCTCATACGGAAAAAGCGGGTTCTTCTTCTTCAAATTCGAATCGGGGTAATTCCGTTCAGGAGGTTGCCGATCCAAACGTTTTCTATAACATCATATATATAACACACAGCAGAATAGTAACGGTATACATCATATGTTCGAACTCCTTCAGCTCGTCTTTGGATTTCACAGCATCCGATAACCTGAATCTGTACAACCCGGTCTAACACGAGCATTTCAAACAACGGGTCAATCTGGTGAACCAGAGTGAGAAAACTCGCCAAGTTTAAGGGTGTCATCCAACTTGATTTTAAAGTTAAAATGCTTTCAAGAAAAAAATAATCGTAAGACCAAATCCACTCATTTCGCTTGAGTATATCGAATGTATATCACCAACAGTTGGTCTCAAACCACTGTTTCCCGAAAGGGACAACATCGAAATAGATTAAAGAAGCAAAAGGAATTTCTCTAGATAGGTGATTATACACCCTAATTGGAGCGACCCACATAGCCATGCTGCCTGCCCGATTTTTGTAATTTCCCAGTTGATGAGGCTTGAGGTTAGAATTTACCTTTAGAACATCTGGCCACCGTTCACTTTGAATGCCACATCGTCAAATCCGCCAGGTATCACTAATTGACATCCATAAAAATACCTTAGTTGGGAGCTACCCAACTATGACACGTTTGAAGAAATCAACGTTCGTGACCCCGTTGAAAATACTCTGTCAGATATTCGTCTATACAAGTCATCCAGGAACAGGATGAACCGAAGGCACCCTCCTACCACATCATACGAATCACCCTAAAAATCAGTAGTGAGTAGTCCACACAATCCGTAGATTCCAATCATGATAAAATCATTGTTAACTCTAGGGACCAGCCATTGATATTTAACAATGGTCCTTCCGCTCGTGAAGATTTACGGTCTTCCATTGCTCCATCTTCAATTAGTACCTTTCACGTATTTGCTGGTTCGGAATGGTTTTCGAATATAAATTCGATCCCGGTCTTTCCGTACCAACAGTGCATTGGGCATGATTTTGATAGTCGGTTATTTAACTATCAAAATAAACAGCCATAAAAATAAAATAGGGCCATTGGATCAAAATACAGCGTCACTTGGCCTTTAAAATAATATATTGGTCGTAATACCAAAGTAATATATTAGTTACAATATATTAATATTCTTGATCCATTTTATTTCTATACATAAAAATATCTTAAAATCATATATAGTTTCTCGTTAGCTATCATTTCAAACCATTTTCTGTAACATCTATGAGTGGGAAATCAATTCAACTTATCCTTCATAAAACAATCATCACAAAATCTCCTTTTGTTTCGTTATTTGAACACCATAATCGTCACTTACCCTTTTAGAATAAATACATTCTAAATCTCATCTCTTTATTTCGAAAATATCGTTATATTTCCACAAATATCCCTTTTTATTTCTTCTATTATGGGAATATAGTTTCGTATACTCAAGCCCTTTTTACTTCTGCTACTTTGGAAATATCAATATACATTTCTTCCAATTTTTTGTTTCTTTTATTTTGGAATCTCGTTATCTATCCTCAAATCTTTCAAGTGATGTAGCATTATATATTCTCAAAATAAATCTCTTCTAACATCTTTATCATTGCAACTAATATCATCTTTTGATAATCCTAAAGTCACTCAAGTTAGGGTATTCTAATTACCTCTCAGACCTTGATCAACAACATTCTTATCTTAAGTTAGATATGCATTGTAATTCAAAAACCCATATTCGTTCTAATATAAACAAATCCTACTTCACTATTTTATTTAAAATACGGTTCTACAAAGCCTTCTGACTTTTGAAATCTCCTATTAAAATATATTATTATTAGTACGTTTATTAAATAAATGATTACTAGAACATGAACTTTTAGATCTTTACTTCTTTTACTATTTGTTTTTTTTTCGATCTTTATTACAAATCCCACTTCTAAATCTTTTACCAAATTCAATTAGAAAAAACCCTTTTCTAACCCTTTTAATCATTCGCTCTGGGCAATCTTATTTCAATTCTCATCCATTTCACTTAAATGCCATTTTCCAGTAACGTTAATTCAAAATTAACATTTTACTTCACATCTCTTTTTATAAACTTATTTATATAATTATGGTTTAATATCAAACCCTTTTTCATCTTGGCTCCCCTTACTTAATTCAAATATTAAGTAATCATTCATTTCCAACTTATCGTATTCGCCTAAAATCCCTTTATAACTTAGTTTACTGAACCTGGTTTAGATATGAACTCCTTCGTAAATTCCCTTTTAAAACTCAATTATGTTTCATTTCTAACCTGCTTAAATGAACTTAATTTAAGAAAAGATTCCTTTAAATTATCATTAATTTACTTTATCATAAACTAGAATCAATATCCAATTTCCTTTTTAATTCTTATTACGTTGTACCATTGTTCGCTAAATTATTTCATTAGATTAATCGACATAAATTAATAATCAATTTCCGTTAAAAACAGTTGGCTTGGTTAATTTTTAAAACATGATTAACCCGTTGATCAACTCTAACTCGTCTTTAAATTAATTAATAACATAATATTATCAATTCAAATAATCTCATTAACTTTTATTATTATTAAATAAACAATAGTCTATTTCTAAATAATATCATTTTAATTGTTACTAGAAAACAATTAATCTCAAATATAAATCGTTACATTAATCATTGCACACTTGCTTATCCATTCGAGTAATATAATAATTAGTTTTATAAATCATTTAATAATCAAGATGTGGAACATGCTTCGCACACGGTAGATTTTTGTACAAAAATGGTGGTTGGCGGTTAAAACAATCAACATATATGGGGTTTGTTCACTTCTTTTTTTATAAACTTCATTTAAAATAACATATTAAAAATAATCCATATTCAGTAATAAAATAAATTTCATAACTTCATTTCTGTAGATTTACCTGATGGTAAATCAATCTTTGTAAAACAGTTTGTATTTTGGCCATCTATTATATATTCCTCAATCAATATCACCCATTTGTTAATAACTAAACAAATGTTGAATTTAGATTCAACAAACAATCATCAAGTCAATAATCCAATCATGTTCATTAAACAGTTCATATAATGGTCATATGCAAATAAATAATCAATTCAACTGATAGTGGTCCAACCAAAATAATAATTCAAGCATCCAACTTAATTTAAATACGTTTATATTGTTATAAACGTAACCAACAAGTTAAGTTACCTCGTTTGGAAATAATCATTGATATTAATGATTTTATTTCATTTAAATTGAACTAATGTTTAATTTAAATAAAAGATAAAAAATAATTTACAAACATCCAGACAACCATCAAATCAACCAACATTTAGCAAATATAGCACACAAATAATAAACCCGACTTTTGATAATTATAAGTGGGACAACTGAGTGAGTTTAACTCACCTTGGTTTCCATCGTCGAAACAGTTCATTTTCATTATATTAAACGGGCATTTAATATAATTAAAACCCCAGCTATTTCCATCTTCGTTCAATCTGGCTCTAGTATGAAAAGTTCGTCAGCACGGTTTCAACGTTTCCGATTTTATCTTATTCTTATTACAAATGTGAATGTTACAGTTATTACAGGTATTATGGAAATTAAATAAATTAATATTATCTAACTTTACTTTCTTTTATTAAAACCTTACCCAAATTAAAATTTATTATCAAAAATTCTTGCTTCTATATCCATGCGAAGACTTCAGCTAACCCGGCCCATCTCCCCGCTTAATATATAATGCTGCTCAAAAAGGAAACAGGCAGATCCCCCTTCTTTTCCCCACGTTATCATTTATTCTCACCAATACACCTTCCCACTTGAATGCTTCATGTAACCCATTCATTCTACTTAGAAAAACTATGCATGCCACCGAAAACCAAAGCTTGCCACCATTCTTGACTAATTTATGAATTAAATTAACCATGTCTGTCCACTTCTCCTTTAAAGATATTGTATATGAAACTGCGAGTTTTTCTTCCCTGAACCATACCCCACCTCATCGGCACCGCACTGTCGTGCTACCGCTTCCACTTCACCGGAAACCCACTGCCATCCAACGCAGCTCATCGACCCATTAGAACCTCCGACCATCCCGGACCCCACATACGGACAGCAACTCCATCGAACTCCCAATATGGGAATCATACTACATAGTTCAGCCTCCCCATAATTTTTCCAGGTCCGTGCGCCAACTCTTTTCTTGCCCACATCAACCGTTTGTCGTGGCTTCTCACTACTGTTCGGGTCTAAACCTGTTCGCGTCTGACCCCATCCGCATCTACCACTGCCTCAAAATCCCCTATCACAGCATATCTCTACTAGCAACTCCCCATTAGACCCATCTTTCACGGCTATAGTTCGTGCCATACTATAACACACACGCCCTTTCTCTGACTTTCGGAGTGTCTTTCCCCATCCTCCTTGGTAAATTGCTAGACCGGTTTAGATTTGATTTTTTTCGAAAGCCATTATACTGTCATTTTTCCTTAGCTGAATGAGACGAAGTTAGTACGGTTTTTATAGCTTGAAAAGCCTTGGCATGCACGGTTCAAAATACCTTGGTAGTGAAGGTATTTGCTTATAGGATGGATAAGCATGCAGTTTAGGTTTGCAGTGAAGTGAAAATCGAAAGGGAAAAGGACCTTAGCTGAGTTGATATTTCATTTTGTTAATAGGGCCTATATGTACAACATACTGAATATGTGTGTGCATGTTGGTCTATAATTTAGTAGAGTAGAATGTAAGGTAGCATGTGCATTTGTGTATTTAAGGCTACATGGTATATTTTAAGTTCGCATTTGTTTTACTTTATATAAGTTGTGCGTGATTTACACCATTGGGTAGTAGGCAGAAGATTAGACGTGCACGAGTTGTTAAGTCCAATAGGTTGCGTGGACAGGATGAGGCACATATAGCTTTGCAGCTAATCCAATGTAATATATATATTTGATATATATATATATATATATATATATATATATATATGCGTGTGTGTGTATGTATGTATGTATAGGCTGCATGTTAGGGTGATAGTGTTAGATGTTGTACCTCCATTCCTTAGAGGTTAAGTAAATGTTTTTGCTTCACATGAAGGTAAAGGTTTTGATCATATTTTTATTTTATTTTATCTTTCTTTGTTTAGATATGTGTGTGTGTATATATATATACAGTTAGTTTAACTTCTACCACGATTTAACATTTAATGTAAAATATACGCATCGTCGTTTATCAACTTCAAACACACTGAAAATGGATACACCGCTATGTCTCAACGTTCCGGTCCCAGCGGATTTAATTTTGCTGAAAACGGACTCCGTTCGCATAATGAAGTTATTTTAAATTTCAATTTATTTATCTGTTCACATTTAAATTTTGTCTACTGATAAAAAACTCCAATTGACACCAAATTGGAAATATAGCGATTACTAACTGTACGTATTCCAATGAAATTTGTTTCATCGGAAATGGAGGTCGTTTGAAAAATAATTATTTCTACGACTTATATAATATCGTTAAAATATAAATAAATGACAAAACAATTATATTTAATAATAATAAATTATTACCGTCATGTATATATCCAAATAAAATAACATATCACTTCAGATTTAAAAAATGTGGAATTATAACTCGATATTAACATTTTTGAGTTGTACGATGTATAAAATTTCCTTTTAAATAAGTTAAATAAACATTATAATTTATATAAGAATCTATAGCGACTATTTTAAATTTTGATTTGGACATAACACAAAATCTATAACATGAAAACTCGATTTTTCTCTTTCACTAGAAAATTATAATCACACCAATCCAAATGTTTCTTGTTTCACAGAATTCTGACTTAGAACGGACTCCGTATATTTAATGGAAGTTCAAAACTCAATATTGCGAACTACCACGTCGTTACGAACTCGTTTTAAATTAAATATAAATATAAACATTCGATCGTCATTTAATAAACAAATTCAATATTAAAATTCATTAATATTCTAATATAATATTCAAAACTAATTTAAATATTCGAATTCAAATGGTTGAAAATTCCAGGTCGTTACAGCAGTTGTATGATAAAGCCGAAGAGTATATAAGCGTGGACAAAGATCCAGCTTACGCTCTAGATATTCCTGAAAGCAACGCGCAACCTGAAAAGAAAGACAATAATATGTAGGGTGGCCAAAAGAACTCTAGAGGCTAAAAGAGGGGTAATGACAACAAACACAATAAGGGCAATAAGAGGCTCCTCTTCTTTAAGAACTCAGAGTTGACCCCACTCAATGACACATTGGAGAATGTCTATATGGCCACAAAGGACACTGAAAACTTCCCAACTCCGAAACTTATGAAAATCAGCGATGCTAATGCAAACTCAGGAAGGTTTTGTAGGTTCCACAACCAGCCGGGCGACAATACTAATGAGTGTAGACATTTAAAGAACCTAGTAAGGAACTAATAAGGAAAAACAGGTTGTAGCAGTATGTGAAGAACCCTCAGAATTCTCAGAATACACAAGCGCAAAGCAACCCCCCAGCAGAAAAGGCTCTAACTCCTGTCAACCCAAAGCCAATTATATACATAATCTCAGGTGGTCCCCACCTAGCTGGAAGAAGCTGGGAGATTACGTGAAATACGCTGATGAGCTGAATAATCCTCCACAGGAAGAAGGCTATGTGGTCCTCAACAATTCATTCCCCGTCAAATTGCCAAAGGCGTCAGGAGAAGACTTAGTGTTCAGAGATAGGGATTCAGATGGACTATTAACACCAACGGTTGATTCAATGGTGGTTGCTGTAGGCATAGGGCCATCTATGGTCAGGACGGTTCTAGTAGATAGTCGAGCGTCTGTAAATGTACTTTTCATTAATGCTTTCAATAAAATGAACATCCCCATGTCAAACGTGTGAGCATGTCAGAACAAGATTCACGGGTTCACAGGGCAACCAACACAGCCAATCGATGTGATAGATCTGCTAGTTGAACTTGGTGAAGGAAACCGAAAGGTGGCTATGATTCAAACCTCTGCAATTGTTGATGAACTTTCAGCGTACAACGCTTTTTTTGGAAGGCCTACTCTGGCTGGATTCAAAATTGCGCTAGCCCCATAGTGTATGACCATGAAATCTTCAACAGAAAATGGAATTGGCGTGATAAAGGGAGATCAAAAACCGGCCAGAGAGTGCTATATGGAAGAGCTAGTCGAAATCAAGAAAAAGGAGACAAGGAAGAATGCGGAGGCTCCACTCCGCATTTGTGACACCGCCTTATAGCAACTAGGGCGGCGCCCTTGCACCGGCGAGCACAACAGAGCTTAAAAAGAAATGGACCCAAGAAAAGCTAGTGTGGTGGAGAGTAGGGCAGTGCCAATTGAAGCCACAATCCTGATTCCGGTTCATGACAAAGATCCTGACGAAGTGTTGAAAATAGGTTTCTAACTGGGCATGAAGTTTCAAAAAGAATTAACTATGTTTTTAAAAGCAAATTTTGATGTTTTTTCTTGGACTCATTCTGATATGTATGGAATTTCATCTGATGTAATAGTATATAAATTGAATATTAATTCAAGTATGACTCTAATAAAACTAAAAAAGATGAACTCAAGGACCCAAAAGATCTAAAGCATCAAAGCAAGAAGTGTATCGGTTACTCGAAATTGACTTTATAAAAGAATCCACATATCCTGATTGGGTGTCTAATCTGGTCCTTGTTAAAAAGTCCAATGGCAAATGGAGGATATGCATCGATTTTTCAGACCTCAACAACGCGTGCCCCGAAGATAGTTTCCCACTGCCCAGAATTGATTAATTTGTTGATGCAACCGCTGGGCATGAGCTTTTGTCTTTCATGGAAGCCTAATCCGGATATAATCAGATAATGATGTATAAGCCATATGAAGAAAAGATAAGTTTCATAACAGACAGGGGATTATATTATTATAAGGTCATGTTGTTCGGACTAAAAAATGCAGAAGCAACATACCAATGTCTTGGGAATTCCATGTTCGAGTCACAAATTGGGAAAACAATGGAAGTCTACCTAGACGATATGCTGGTAAAATCAAAGAAAGCTGGCAATCACTTAGAGAACTTGGCGGAAATGTTCCATATCCTCGGGAAGTATGCAATGAAGCTGAATCCACTCAAATGCTCATTCGAAGTCGCATCGGGAAAGTTCCTCGGATTCATTGTCAATGCCAGGGGAATAGAGGCCAATCATGCTCAAGTTATTTCTTTGCGAGATATGCGATCTCCCAGAACAAAGAGAGAACTTCAAAGTCTGAATAGGAAGGTAGCTGCGCTTAATCGATTTATCTCTAAGGCCACGGATCGATGCATTCCACTCTTTGATGCTTTGAAGAAAGGAAAGAAAGATTTCCATTGGACTGCTGAATGCCAAACAACCTTCGAAGAGTTGACCAAACACATGGAGTTGCCACCGATGTTGTCAAAACCTTAAGATGGAGAAGAAACGTTCCTATACTTGGCTGTCTCATCTCATGCATTAAGCGCTGCACTTGTCCGGGATGGTGCGAAGGTTCAATGGACGGTTTACTACATCAGCAAAAGGATTGCTGGGGTAGAGCTGAACTATCCCAAGTTGGAGAAGCTTGCATATTGTCTGCTCATCGCCTCAAAGAAACCAAGGCCATAATTATAATCCCACTCAATCAAAGTTCTTACCTATCAGCCGCTAAAGCAAGTTCTCTTTCGCCCAGAAACTTCGGGAAGACTGTTGAAGTGGAATATTGAGCTTAGCCAATATGACATCACTTACCACCCTCGAAGAGCTTATAGATTGGCTGGCTTTAGCCGATTTCATTGTAGAATTCACTGATAGAGGGGAAGAGATGGAGGAATCAGTTGAAGCAATCATGAGATGGAAGTTGTTCATTGACGGGTCCAAAAATGATTACTGCTCGGGGGAAGGGGTTATTGTGTAAACTCCTAAAGGCCATCCTCTATGTTATGCTTTAAGATTGGAATTCCCATCAACCAACAACGAAGCTAAATATAAAGCTCTAATTGTAGGATTGAAGCTGGAAAAAGAGTTGAACTTAAAATCTCTACAAATTCTCAATGACTAACAGATAGTAGTATATCAAGTCCGACAAGAATTCCAAGCTAAGGTCGAAAATCTTCCTGCTTACCTTTCTAAAGCTTGGGAACTACTCGATAACCTTGATTACTAAACAATATATCATATTCCAAGGGAAGAAAACATGAGAGCTGATTCATTCGCTAGATGTGTCAGCTTCGGAGATGCTCAAATACTGGGATTAGTGCGCGTTGAAGTTCTTTCAAATCCCAGTATTGAAGATGCATACGTTGACTGGGTTATGAAGACTGATGAAGAGCCAATCTCATGGATGGCTCCATTCAAAGAGTATCTCCTCAACGGGAAACTTCCACAGGATTCTAAGAAGTGGCGATATTTTTGCATAATGCTCCATTATATCTCATCCAAGATGGAAGATTGTACAGACGGGGTTTTTCCACGCCCCTTCTTCGGTTTGCGTGACTAAAGAAGAATCCAAAGCAATCCTAATAGAATTACGTGAAGGTGAATGTGGGTGATATGGGGGACACACAGGCGAACAGACATTGGCCAAGAAACTACCGTGATTTGGCTACTTCTGGCCTAATGTGAACCTAGATGTTATGACCTATGCTAAAAAGTGTGATAAGTGCTAGAGATTCGCAAAAATTCCAACAGCACCACCCACAACATTGACTCAAATGGTTAGTCCAAGGCCATTTGCTGTCTGGAGCATCAATCTAATCGAAGCCTTACCTACAGCCAAGTCAAACATGAAGTACGCCATTGTAGCCATCAATTATTTCACCAAGTGGGCTGAAGCAGAGCCACTGGCGACCATCACTTTGAAGAAAGTTATCAACTTTTTCTTGAAGAAAATCATCTGCAGATTTGGTGTGCCATAGAAAATAATCATGGACAATGGGGCTCAATTAAAAAGTGATGAGTTCAAGAATTTCTGTGTCGGATACAAGATTAAAAAGAATTTTCCAGCCGTTGCTCATCTACAGGGAAATAGGCAAGTTGAAGCAATGAATAAAATTTTAAAGTCAACCATCAAGAAACGCCTCGAGAAGGCTAAAAGTGGTTGAGTAGAAGATCTTCCATTTGCACTATGGGTGTATCGTACAACTCATAAAACTGCGACTGCGCACACTACGTTCTCCCTTGCATTTGGATCTGAAGCTATGATTCCAGTAGAGCTGGAAATTCCCACTCACAGCAGAATTCACTTCAACCAACATGAGAATGAGAAGATACAACTTGAAGTGCTGGATTTGCTCAAAGAAAGAAGGCGAGAAGCCGCTGCTCATCAAAGAAGGGTTGCCAGGCATTTCAATTCTAAAATCAAATAAAGGACACTGGAAATTGGGGACCATATTCTGAAAAGAGTCTTGACAGGAACTGGTGTTTTTGGACCCAACTAGGAAGGACCTTACATAATAAGCCAAAAGCTCTTAGATGGCACGATCAAGCAAAAGATGACGAATGGGATTGAAATTCCTAGAGCCTGGAACAGCATTCACGTTCGCCGATACTTTTCTGAAATTTCTTTCATGTGTCTTGTAAAAAGTTGTAAATACTCTACAAGTATAATAGACAAACTTAGCACATATTATTGAAAGAAATTGCCTTGCTTTCCTAAATCGTACATTTGCAAATTCTTGTTAATTATTTACAAGTTTCTAAAATTGGATTTTGATTGCAGGTCCCCTGAAAGAACGTTGACGCATCCATGACCTAGTAAAGTCTGGTGACCATTACTGTAACACCCAGCATTTTTAATGAAATTAAAAATGTGGAAATATGTATACGTATTGTATAGATATATTTAAGAGAAAAATTAAATAATGACAATAAAATTGCATGTAATAAGTTCATGCAGTGAAACGAAGGAAAAATATTAATAAAAGAAATTAAATGTAATACATGAAATGCGAAGAAATACATGCAAAAAATTAAATAGAAATAAAAAGGAAATTTGAAGAGCTTTAGGAATTTGGTCACGAAATTAGCGTCATCGCGTTCGTGGCGATTTTCTACTTAGTTTAGACCTATGGTTTGCAAAAACCAATTTAGGATGGAAAAGGATATCTTTGAATTAAATGTCGCAACAAAACATGAAAAAGAGGAATAAGAAAAGAATAATGTTTAGCATTGTTCTAAGGTTTATAAACAAAAGACTTAATGGCTCATTTGGTTAGAACACATGACTTGTATACAAGAGGTTCTGAGTTCAATCCCTGCCAGTGCCATATTTTTATTTTAGGGGAATGTCCTTAAATTAAATGTCGCAAAACATGAAAAAGAGGAATGAGAAAAGAATAATGTTTAGCATTGTTCTAAGGTTTATAAACAAAAGACTTAGTGGCTCATTTGGTTAGAACACATGACTTGTATACAAGAGGTTCCGAGTTCAATCCCTGCTAGTGCCATATTTTTCTTTTAGGGGAATGGCTAAAAAGCGGCTTATTATGAACACAGTTCAACTAAAAAAGCGATTTAGTGTGAAAAGGGTTAATTGAAAAGGTAGTTAAAAAGAAAGATGAATATATATAAATATATATATATATATGACATGTGGGTGTCAACAACCCTGCTGCTGCGCATCATATTGCACACATGGCGCATTTTTATTGGTTAATGAAGATTTTTGAGTTTTAGGGATGACGTGGCCTCTTCTGGTTGGCTGAGTGATTTGTCTTTTTAATCTGAATGGTTTAGATGAATCCTAGTCAGATCTAAAGGCCCTAATTCACTCACTACAACTATATAAACATACCTGGACCTAAACCTAATTCACAATACACTAATTCATACACCTCCATGCTGCCGCAACCTAAACTAGCCTTCCTTCTATGCTAAAGTAAATCTAGATAGGAGTAATTCATATTGGAAGATAAGAATATAATTCTACAACAACAGTTTAGCTAGTCAAATTCAGAGTACAGAGTTCAGATCTACTTTCTCTTCTTCCATTGTGAGTCCACGTTGCTTTTACAAATAATTAATTAAAAGTAATTGTGATAAGTTTGTGGATTGGATTTTATGAATATGAGTGTGAGATGAATCATATGTTTAATTAGATCTCTTTTATGATGCCAGTTCATATGTTTAATTAGATCTATTTTATGATGCAAGTTCGTATGTTTAATTAGAACTATTTTATGATGCAAGTTCATATGTTTAATTAGATCTATTTTATGATGCAAGTTCATATTATTAATTAGATCTATTTTATGATGCCAGTTCATATGTTTAATTGGATCTATTTTATGATGCAAGTTTGTATGTTTAATTAGATCTATTTTATGATGCCAGTTCATATGTTTAATTAGATCTACTTTATGATGCAAGTTCATATGTTTAATTAGATCTATTTTATGATGTTAATTCGTACGCTTAATGAGATCTATTTTATTATGCCAAGATCATATGCTTATTAGATCTATTTTATTATGTCAGGTCACATGCTTATTAGATCTATGCCAGTTCATACGCTTATTAGATCTATTTTATGAGATCTCTTTTATTATGTCAGTTCATATATGCTTATTGGATCTATTGTTCTATGCCAGTTCATATTTGCTTATTAGATCTATGTTATTATACTATGCCAGTTCATGATCCATATGCTTATTAGATCTATGTCATTGTTCTATGCCAGTTTGTGTTCCATATGCTTATTGGATCTATGTTATTATTCTATGCCAGTTTATATTCCATATGCTTATTGGATATATTTTATTATTCATACCCAAAGTCTATATCCCATACGTTATTGGATCTATTTTATGTGTTATGTCAGTTTTGGTGCTTTAATTCTCTTCCCTTCTTTTCTTTTCCTTTTTATGAGATTAGGCTAACTGCGAGCCTAACATATTACGTTGAATTGTTTGTACGGATAGCGTGGGAACGTTGTGGGAAAAGATTGGGGAAATTATTGAATAATACGTAATTGGCATAAATTGGTTTGTAATCATGTAATTTATTTGTGGCATGAATTGGTACAATTTGTATACATGGGATTTGGCATAGATTGTTAATAACAATGAACGCAAAGTAATTTGGGCATAATTTGGCATGACATGTATACGTAAGATTATAGGCCTAATTTGGATTCAAATTATAATCATAATTTTAATGAGGGATTTTGGGTAATTGACATAATTAGCCTGAAATTGGCATAAACTGAAAATAAATAAATTGGCTAAGATAAGCATGTTGAGACCTGAGGTTAGACTCCATTTGCGGTAGAAGCCTGCCCGGAACCAATCGACCTAACCAACAACCGCAAACAGTCAGTCTAATGTGAGAGGTCGTAGGCATAACTAAAAGATGCTTAGACACGAGGTTAAGTATGGCTTGTGGCAGAAGTCTGCCCGGAACATCCAACGGCCACAAGCAATCGACTTAATGTGAAAGGTCTATGCGTTAATAACTAATTAATGCTGATCAAAATGAATATGATACCTTAAACATGTTAGGTGGGTGGGGTTAAGTTAGCCGGTGTGAGATGACAACTTAACCAATATTACATGAACGAAGTGGATAGGGTTAAGTCAACTGGGCAGATAAATAATAAACACTTAACCAAGATAAGACATGTAGTAAGACATGGGTGACATGTGAGATATAACTAGAAACACTTAACCAAGGTGAAACATGTAAGAAGACATGGGTATAATAAAAGATTTAAGTGGGTGACATGGGTGACATGTGAAACCTAATTAAAGCACTTAACCAAGGTGAGACATGTGGGAAAACATGGGAATTATAATAAGAGGGTTAAGTGGGAAATCTTAGTGAGGACCAAGCATAGGTGGGAAGCTTGTGTCAAGGTAAGGACCATTTTCAACCAGTAACCCATTTTGTATCTATGCGAGCTCGAACTAGGTCGAGGACGGGACACACTTACTGGGATTGATTGTAAGAGGTCAAACGAGTTAGCGATGGCAACGCAAGTCCAATGGAGTCATGTGCGTGCGTGGGTCTGGGCCGGTAGGTAAGACGTTGTTGCATCGTGTAGGTATAAGCCGTGCATTCTTCGGGTTGCCACTTTAGGGAGTGATACACCCTACTGTGGGACCAGCACGGGTATCTACGAGTTAGAGAGCCAAACGAATGGGAAGGGTAGTGGGTACAACTAGTGGAGATAGGAGCAGATGGCACCTATGACAGTAGCTATGAGTACAAGAAACTACCATACTATGAACAAATGTTGTAATTAGAATGGGGAGGGTAGTGCGTACAACTAGCGGAGGTAGGAGAAGGCGGCACCTACGATAGCAGCTAGGAGTACATGAAACTACCATTATTATTATTATTACTATGATTAGTAAGAGGGATCAACTTTCAGTAGGGACTAGTAATGATGCGGTGTAATTAGCATTGGTGTAGTGTAGGAATTATCTTATAGTGATTAGAAGCATAATCAATGTTATATCGTTCACCTTATCATATCTGTTTATGTTATAGTCATTTCTCATATCCAGTTTATGTCTTATCCTGTTACTTTTTGAATTATATAGTTAAAGTCACTGGACTCACCAGACTTCATGTCTGACCTCGTTTTGTTTCGCCTCTTTTCTTTCCTCCCCCCCCCCCTCAGGGTGGGATTAGTGGAGCTTGACTCAGATTTCTTTCTTTCTGCTGGAAGTGATGAAAGTATTGCTCAGCTTTGTCCCTTTTTCATATGGCTATTTGGAGTGGGATTATGCTTTTATTTTTATATACTCTGATAATAATTTGTCCGAGATGGATATTTGTGTACTTGACTTTAGTATTGGGTTTTGATGTTGTAACCAAACTATGTTCAATTTACGCTGCAATGAAGTTATTTTAAATTTTGAAGTACCATTTTATATATCTGTGTTGTGATGTTTTCTTTTATACACTCATAATGCTCCATGAAAGTTAATGCTTTCCCTTTGTGAGTGACATTAATGGACGTGGGGTGTTACAATTACAACACATCTTAATTGGGGCAATTCAAGCGTCTAGCACTCAAAACATCATTCGCAACAAATACGAAGGTGTGGAGTATAGCCTTGCAAATAAGGGACACCGGGAGCCGAACGGTCAAATGATGCAATGTTCAGACTACAAACGAAGTCGTAAGTTTCACCGTAAGGGCACTTCTTAATTGCAAGGTCCAGGACCCTAATTCTACAAATCATGATAAAACCCGATAAATAAACTAGCGTCCACCCCATGAACCGATGCAACCCCAAACTAAAGACCTCTCAGGAGACACCCAAGCCAGTCGTCAGAGGCAGTAATACTTGACGCGATTGCGACAAACACTGGGACTCAAAAGACCTTTTCGAAGGCATCCGACCATAAGCCGGGTCTTCTAAATTCGGTTAGTGGCAGACTCAAAATACCTGTTTGGGGGCATCTGACCACAAGAAGGGTCTTCCAAATTCGGTTATTGGTGGACTTGAAAGACCTCTTCGGGGGCATTCGAACATAAGATGGTTCTTCCAAATTCGGTTAGTGGCAGACTAAAAAGACCTCTTTAGAGGCATCCAACCATAAGCCGGGCCTTCCAAATTCAATTAGTGGCGCACTCAAAAGACCTCTTCGGGGGCAACTAACCATAAGCCGGGTCTTCCAAATTCGGTTAGTGCCGGACTCAAAAGACCTCTTCGGGGGCATCCGACCTTAAGCCAGGCCTTCCAAATTCGGTTATTGGTGGATTCAAAAGACCTCTTCGGAGGCACAAAAATCAAGACCTCCCCGGGGGAATATGTTCAAATCTAATCTCCAAAGGGCCTGGACTGTCAAGTTAGCGAGAAACATGATTGAATATACTAAAAATATAAGACCTCTCAAGCAGGGCCACAAAAACAAAAATTCCTTTTCATTTAAGGTTTGAGTTTGATTAAGTAAGTTAAAAATCCTTAGGTCATGAGCAAACTAGGAAATCACGAATGTGATGGCAAAAGCACATGACCAAAAGATTCCAAATATAGTAGATCACACCTAACCTTTGAAGTTTGTGACAAACTTTGGTATGGGGGCATCACTTGCGTATTAAGATAAATCAATAATGTTCAGTTAAGCGTACCATAAGCTCGTCACAACTTTACACTAAACAAAAAGGCTTAACGCTTGCAAGGACTACTCCGATCAACAAAGTTGAATCCCTTGAAATGGATAAGGACTTCAATATAGTGGTAAACACAAAAAGGGTTATTCACTGAAAAGAAGTCTCAAGTGCTGCCCCAGACAAAATCAGTAAAATTCAATAATATTGATCAAGTAGATCCAGCTAGTAATGATATGTGGCTACAATTGAAAAGATCATTATTTTAAAAAAAAATGTACCACAAGATCATTATAACACCATGCATTGCAATAAAAAATGACTTATGATATAGAAAACTTGTGTTGTAAGCATGTAAAGAAAACAGGTGTGGAATACAATACAAGAAAGTACGACAAAGCTAAAGTAAAAAAGTTTAATTACGAAAAGCAGAACACAGTTTCATTGCAACAACACAGAGTCAATCACAAGTCAAGTACAAATGTCTCAGACATAAATGTGCGTAAATTAAGGAGTATGAAGTGATAAGTGAGGATCGACACTCGCATATACAACCGATTTAAGTGAAATACACAAAAGAAAGTAATCATGGAACTAAAGCAAGCTGATCATGAACACTACTTCTTCTTACCACCAGACCTTAAAGAAGGCTTACTGGAGGAAGGAGTAGGATAACTAGCTAGTTGTTTCCCATCCTTGATCACTGGACCACTGGGACTTTCTTAGGAGGACAAAGTTATGATTCCTTTCTTTTGAGCAGCGCCCTTTTTTCTTTTGCGCCCTGAAGTTGGTGATGGCTTGGATTTTTTCTTTTTCGGATCATCATCCTCCTTGTCTAGAGTCTCGCCAGTATGGTTAGAATCTTCGTCACTTGGGATGTAGGTAACGTCATCACCCAAGTCAACAATTGCGGGAATCTGAGTATCTTGAAAGCCTGGAGTGGTAAAAGCAAGAAGGAATGCATCGCCAGGAGGAGGAGTGATGACTGGGGAAAGAGGAACTGACATCAAAGTTGAATCAGTTATAATAGCTTCAGTCATCTTTGTCTTTCGTGCAGAGAAGATGGTGGTGAGATTAGACCTAAAACAGATGAACAGTGAGCACGAAATGCAGATGTCCCAGGTGAAGGGCATAAGCAGTCTAAGTATAGCAGAGTGTGGATAATTTCAATTTACCTGTGGCTATAAGACTTGCTTGAATATATATGTTCTCATCGACATCAAACCTATCTGCATCATTGTCATCGTCATCCTTATCATCTTCGTTATGCTCTTCAGAAATACCTCCATCAACATTATGTTCCTTAGTAACTGTATCTTTTTCTTTGAGAGCAGCGGGAGGATTAATTGAAGTATGGGAACCAGAAGCTTCAACACTGCCAGGAAGATTAGGGGCATCAACATTTTTTGCATCCTGGGCTTACTCTCTAGAAGGCCCCGCTTGGTCACTTAGCAATCCTTGCTTTTTCTTTAGCAAAATCTTCCCTTCGGCTAAGGCCTCGCTGGATTCTTCATCTAAGAGATCCTCAATAAGATCATCCTAACCGCGATTGGCTCCATCAATCTTAAGTACCTTGTAACACCCCACGTCCATTAATGTCACTCACAAAGGGAATGCATTAACTTCCATGGAGGTTTTAAGTGAATATAGAACAGTAAAATTACAACAAGACAGATATAAAATAGTACTTGGAAATTCAAAAAACTTTATTTCATTGTAGCAGAAGTCAAAACATGTTTGATTACATCGTAACACCATATTCAATGTCAAGTACGATATCTATCTTGATAAAACAAGTACATAATCCCATTACATGAATAGCCATTAAAAAGAAAGATAACAAGCTGGACTTTACTTCAGCAGTCCAAGCTTTCCTGTAGATAAGCGATCCAACTAGACTCCACTAGAACTTGGCCCAACCTGCGGACCTGATGGGAGAAAAAGGATGGAAAAGAGGGGGTCAGACATAAAGTCTGGTGAATATGATAATTCTACAATACTATTACCAAAATAACTGGACTAAGGCATAAGCTGGAAAACAAGAAAATGTCTATGAAGAGCAGATTAAGGACATAGACAATCGCTAAAGGCAACGTTATAGGCGCTCCTAGATACTAAAGGATAAATACTATACTGCACCACACCAGTCACCCTAAAGATTCATCCCACTTAGCTTCACTTAGAAACTTTCCCAATGGCTTTACGTACCCCTAGCTGACTACATAGGTGCCGCCTGCCCCTATCTCCACTAGGTGTACCCTACTTCCCATTATTCGATCGGCTCCCTAACTCATAGATACCCGTGCTGGCCCCACAGTGGGGTGTATCACTCCCCTAAAGTGGCAACCTGATACAACGGACATGCACGGCTTATACCTACACGATGCAACAACGTCTTACCTACCAGCCCGGGTCCACACACGCATATGAAACCCGTTGGACTTGCGTTGCCACCGCTCCCTGTTTTGGCCTCTTATAGTCAAACCCAGTATGCGTGTCCCGTCCTCGACTTGGGTCGAGCCCACAAAGATACGTTTTGGGATACTGGTTGAAATGGGCCCCCACTATTTACCACAAGCATTCCACCTAAGCTTGTCCCCATTAGTCCATCCCACTTAACCCACTTAGTCATGTTCATTTACATGTGTGTTTGGTTAAGTCTAATCGTATTTCAAATGCCTCTAAAGGCAACCACCAGATTCCTCATGCCACCCAAGGCACCTACTTAACCCCCATGTCCCACCTTACATGATTATCTGGTTAAGTATTTCTTAGTTCATTAAGGCCATAACCTCATAAAGACCTCTCACATTAGACTGGCATTTATGGCAGCTGGATTTGCCGGGCGGGTCCGGGCAGTCTTACACCATAAAAGAGTCTAACCTCGTGTCTTTACAACTGTTATGCTTTAGTTTGGGCCTAGGACCTCTCACATTGGGCCGACATTTGTGACTACTGGATTTGCCGGGCGGGTCCGGGCAGGTTTACATCACAAACGGGTCCAACCGCGTGTCCCAAGCATTGATTATTAATAATAATCCACTTTCCCCCAATTTTAATAATTCCTTACTTGAATTATTAATTACTTCCAATTTTTAACAATGTCCATAATTGACTCAATTATGGACATCCATTCATGGTATGCAAAATCTTACAAAATTGCACCCAATTTATTAATTCCTAATATTACCCCTACCCCACGTTTGAACGTTTATTCGCAAAATATATGTTAGACTCGAATAGCCTAACTCATAGCATAAAAGAGATTATCATAATAACAACATGTATATGTGACCAAATGAATCATAATAAGGGGTGAAACTTGCATATGTCCAACTTGCATAGATTATACATGTCATGGACCTAAAGGTGTCAACTTGTTCAAAATTCACCTAATATAATCTCAATCAATTTTCATAAACTTACATATGAACATGTGTGAATCAACATCATCTAATTTTTTAACAACATGGTTTTATATGGGTACACCTAACTCAATAGGCAAATTCCCATAATCAAGTTTTATTTAATTATAGTTTCAAGTTTATGGGTACACCTAACCTAATTGGCAAATTCCCATAAACAAGATCCATTTAAATTAAAAAAACATAACTTTAAGCATGTTCCAACAACATCATGATTTTACAACATAATATAGCATGATTTATAACATGGCATAGTATGATAGTATAACATAGCTTGACATGATTCTCAACATAGCACGACATAGCATAAGAGAATTTACAACATAGCATGACATTGCATATATAATTTACATCATACGACAACATAATAACATAATAAGAGATCCACAATATATAGAATTTACAATTACAAATCACGTCACTTTCTTGTGATCCATTCATAACTGAGTCAAATTAGTTTGTAATAGTCTTGTGAGAATCATCATACTCACCAACAAAAGAAAAGAATTAGAGAAAGAGAGATCTTTTGATTTGATTTGTGTAGATTTAGTTGTAGATGATTAGGCTTCCTCTTCTTAGTTTGTGACAGCTACGCTGAACTCTATGGCAGCAGCATGACGGTAGCTTCTCTAATTTTACAAGTGATTTAGGTTTAGGGTCTACCCACTTATTTATAGATTTTAGAATGCATTTAGGCCATTAGATTTAACCTAGAAATAACCGCAGCCGTTCAGACAAGATGGGGTTTATCTTGTTGACTCAACAATGAGTCAGAAGTGACTCAGCAAACACTAAGCAATATATATATATATATATATATATATTCTACAATGTACACATTAGATACATCCCCCCCTTTTACACACTTATTATTGTTTTTATATTCATAATAGATACATCCCCTCTCTTACATACTTATTAATATTTTAGCAACTTTAGTGTTAATAGAAAATTCGGGGTGTTACATTCTCCCCTCCTTTTAGGATTTCGTCCCCGAAATCTTCAAGTCTGGAAGAATGTATATCCTACCATCCAAACGTCCATCTACTCATCCATCATACACAGGCATCCATTGTCCTTACAGACTTCTAATGCTTTCATGTTTAAATGCACAGTGTGTCTATATGTTCGTATCTAATGCAAAATCAGGCGGTCCACTGATTCAGTTGACCTCCTTAATGCAACTATGATCGTGCCATGCATCCATTATGTATGCAAAAGATTCTTAATGCTACATAATACTTCTATATGCGTGCACAACCATCATCTGAATGCAGCATCCACATGATAATACAACCATCGTTCATCCATTTTTACTAAATACATCCATATATATATATGCAATATGCAATATGTAGTGACTGAGCCGATCTAGTGCCTAAAGTGTGTGTATATATGCATCCACGAGCAACCACTAGCAAACACTTGCATCCATTTTGCATCCATCATACATAACATGTCTCAAACACATGTTTCAACCATAGGATTATCCTAACTAAAGGTCAAAGATACTAATGAGAGGACATACTAAAGATAAGATAAGATAAGCTAAGCGATAAAGGAGAAATTAAAAGACATACCCTCAAAAAGAAAAGGGTACAACGAACGCATCTTCTCTTCTGTCTCCCAAGTTGCGTTGCTCTCATCATCTCCCCATTGCACTTTAACCAGTCTGACCTCTCGATTCCTCAACTTTTTGATCTCCGACCCAAGAATGCATGTAGGAGCTCGTCTAATTGTTGCATCACGCTCTATTTCCACCACTTTAAGCAAGCTCGGCTCTACCACCTCCGCGGTCTTGTGCAAACACTTCCTCAAATGTGATACATGGAATACGTCGTGTACTCCACTAAGTTTCTCAGGCAACTCCACCCTATATGCCATCTTCCCAATCCTGTTTTTTTACAGGAAAAGGCCCTACAAACCTTGGTGCTAATTTCCCCACGGACCCAAAGCGAACAACATTCTGTAACGGAGATACTTTGATAAAAACCATGTCCCCAATGTCAAACTCAAGATCTGTCCTCCTCTTATCAGCATACGATTTTTGCCTATCTTGTGATGCTTTCATCCTCCTTCGAATCAACTCAATCTTCTCCGAGGTTTCCCTAACCATATCGGGCCCAAGTAGGATTTTATCGGTAGATTCCCACCAACATGTAGGCGAACGGCAAGGCCTTCCATAAAGAGCTTCGAAAGGTGCCATGCCAATACTAGACTGAAAGCTATTATTATATGCGAATTCTACTAACGGAAGGTGCTCTTCCCATGTACCCCCAAAGTCTAGGATACAAAGCCTTAAAAGATCCTCTAGAATGCGATTCACCCTCTCGGTCTGGCCGTCTGTCTGAGGATGATATGCGGTGCTCAAACATAGCTGAGTCCCTACCGCCTCTTGTAAACTCTTCCAAAATTCGCTAGTAAAGATGGGGTCACGGTCGCTTACTATACTAGAAGGAATACCGTGCAAACGAACTATCTCCTTAATGTATACAGAAGCCAACCACCGAGCAGTCCTCTTACTTTTCACGGGAATAAAATGGGCGCTTTTAGTAAGTCTATCTACTATAACCCAAATCCCCGTGTTACCCTTCCTTGATCTTGGTAATCCATCCACAAAATCCATTGAGATGCTTTCCCATTTCCATAGTGGAACTTCTAATGGGTGAAGCAACCCACCGGGTTTCTTTTGTTCTGCTTTAACTCGTTGGCACACCAAGCATCTAGCGACGTACTCGGCCACATCCTTTTTCATACCGGCCCAAAAGAAAACCCGCTTCATATCTTTGTACATCTTATCCCCGCCGGGATGAATGTTTATTTTTGAGCGATGAGCATCATCAAGAATGGCCTTCCTTAAGTCTTCGTCTTGCGGTACACAAAGTCTATTATCCCTTCGTAACCAACCCTTATCGTCTAGGGTATACCTACGAAGATGGCTTGACGACACCCCCCCTTTGAGCTTTTCTACTATCTCAACCAACCGTGGGTCGTCTCGCTGTGCCTCACCAACCCGTCCTAGAAGTGTAGGTCTAACCTCCAAGGATGCTAACAGACCGGGTACTAAGTCAACGGAGGGTCTAAAGTCAAACATAGAGATGAATTCTAAGCTTTGTCGTTCAACAAACAACGGACTCAAGGACAACCTTTTCCTACTTAAGGCGTCTGCCACCACGTTACCCTTGCCCGGGGTATATGCTTTTTCAAAATCGTAGGAGGCTAAGAATTCCGTCCACCGTTGCTGCCTTAAATTCAAATCCTTCTGAGAGAATAAGTATTTTAATGATTTGTGGTCAGTGAACAGTTCGAATTTCTCACCAAGAAGATAGTGACGCCAAGACTTAAGCGCGAAAAAAATTGCGGCTAGCTCTAAGTCATGCGTGGGGTAATTCTTTTCATGAACCCTCAACTGCCTTCCACCATAGGCTATTACTCTTCCCTCTTGCATGAGGACCGCGCCAAGTCCCGTCCCACAAGCGTCAGTATAGATGGTAAACGGTTTATTCCCGTCTGGCAGCACTAAGACTGGGGCTGAAGTTAAGGCTCTCTTTAAACGTTGGAACGCATCATCGCAATCTTTGTCCCACGTAAAAACCAGGTTCTTCTTCGTTAACCGTGTTAATGGAGCTGATATTTTTGCGAAGTCTTTGATAAACTTCCTATAATAGCCAGCCAACCCCAAGAAACTTCTTACTTCGGTTGCATTTTTAGGGACCTTCCAATCTTGGATGGCCACTACCTTTGCGGGATCCACTGCTATCCCTTCTTTGGAAACCACGTGCCCTAAGAACCGTACTTCCTTCCTCCAGAAGTGACACTTAGAAAATTTTGCCTTAAGGTTATGCGCTCGAAGGGTTTCCAACACTTCCCTAATATGTAGGGAGTGCTCTTCTTTATTCTTAGAAAAGACTAAGATGTCATCCACAAAGACTACCACGAATTTGTTAAGGTATTCCCTAAACACCCTACTCATCAAATCAACAAAATATGCAGGGGCGTTTGTCAAACCAAAGGGCATCACTAGCCATTCATAGAATCCGTCAGGAGTCCTAAAAGCAGTCTTATCTATACTATCCTCAGCCACTCTCAGTTGATGAAAGCCAGTGGCTAAGTCCAACTGCGAAAACACTGAGGCGCCAACTAACTGATCAAAGAGATCGTCAATCCTCGGCAGTGGGTGTCGGTTCTTTTTAGTAAGCTTGTTTAGTTCTCTATAGTCCATACAAAGTCTAAGAGACCCATCCGCCTTTGTGGCAAAAACTACTGGAGCACCCCACTCCGATATACTACGTCTTATGAACCCCTTCTCAAGCAACTCCTTTACTTGCTTATTGAGTTCCCTCCTTTCACGAGGATCCATGTGGCGCACTGGCAAAGATACGGGTTTAGCATTATCCACAAGATAAATTCGAAAGTCTATCTCCCGCCTTGGAGGTAAGCCCTTCACCTCCTCAAACACATCCGGATATTCCCGGACCACTTCTACCGATCGCAGGTTCTCTACAGACGCGTCAAGCGATTCAAGATAACTTAGCATAACGGAATTTATGGGATTACAAAAGATGTCGAGAGCATTAACAAGGCGAGTCACAAGCCTAACTACTCTCCTTTCACAATCAAGAATGGCCCTATTTCTAGACAACCAATCCATTCCTAAAATTAGCCCATAGCCCGTGAAGCCCAATACATAAGCATCACATCTAAATTCAACGCTAAGTATAGAGATTTTCAAATCCAAACATATCATGGTCAAATGAGCCGAACCCCCAATTGGATTTGAAACGACCAAGGGATCCTCTACTAAACTGGTGTTCAAGTGTAGTGATTCAACTAATGATGCAGAGATAAACGAATGAGATGCGCCAGAATCGAATAAGGTACGGACAGGATGATCAAACAGAAAAACTAAGCTTTCAACAGAAATTGTTCTACCTCTTTCTTGCAGCGGTGGGGCCGCAATAGCCTGAACTTGCCCCCTTGCCTGCCCTGGTGCCATAAGAGCCTGCACCTGTCCTCCCGAGGTAGACCCTGCCCTCTGCCCCTTCTTTGGACAGTCCTTCACTAAATGTCCCGCATCTCCACAATGAAAACAACCAGTCTTCTTTTTCTTTCTACAATCTTTGCTGAGATGGCCAGGCGTCCCACAATTGAAGCATTTCTTCTTCCCTTTGCCATTATTGTTTTTACCACCCTTCTTATTTTGCTGTTGGGGTTTCTTCTGATCCCCTTTCTTTTCAACTGCCTTATCCTCATGCATAAGTGCCATTTCTACTAGCTTTTCAAAGGTGGCTCCCATAGGGATGTGGGTCATAGCCAACCCTTGCAACGGTTCATTCAAGCCTCTAACGAACCTCAAAGCTTTCTTCTCTGGCGTGTTCACCAACTCCAAGCCAAACCTTGCTAACTGATTAAATTTGTTAACATATTCTTTCACCGATGAGCTTCCTTGTTTTAATGTCAAAAACCTTTCCATATGTAGATTCTCTTCCGCCCGTGAGAGAAACTTTGCCCCAAACCTTCGTCTGAAATCTGCCCAAGAATCAACTAGACGCTCCCCTTTAGTGAGCTCCCACCAAAACGAGGCTTCTCCCTTCATTAACCAAGCTGCTAAACGGACTTTCCTTTCGTCCTCCACTTCAAAGATATCAAGTAATTCCTCAGTCTCCTTAAGCCAATCTTTGGCCTCCACGAACGTCTCTGACCCTTGAAAAGTCTTTCCACCCATAGCCTTAAACTCCTTGCACGTCTTTGCAAAAGTGTCAACACGAGGAGGAGGAGGAGGATTTGCTGGACCCGCGGTGGCCCTGGCCTCAAGATATTAACGAAACCAACCGGGTATATGAACACCCTTTGGAATGTTGAGATCTTCAGCCATGCTGAAACGAAAAAGGAAAGATTCAAAATGGAGGACTCGAAAGATAAAGATATGGCTATTCGGGATTATGTTTTTCATAAAAACTTTCTTCTTAAATTTACTCATTAAAACATATTTTTTGAAAACACTTCTTTCAAAAATACTTTAGAAAAAATAGTTTTTCTAAAAAATTTATCTGTTCTGGTAACCTTAAGCTCTGATACCACGTGTAACACCCCACGTCCATTAATGTCACTCACAAAGGGAATGCATTAACTTCCATGGAGGTTTTAAGTGAATATAGAACAGTAAAATTACAACAAGACAGATATAAAATAGTACTTGGAAATTCAAAAAACTTTATTTCATTGTAGCAGAAGTCAAAACATGTTTGATTACATCATAACACCATATTCAATGTCAAGTACAATATCTATCTTGATAAAACAAGTACATAATCCCATTACATGAATAGCCATTAAAAAGAAAGATAACAAGCTGGACTTTACTTCAGCAGTCCAAGCTTTCCAGTAGATAAGCGATCCAACTAGACTCCACAAGAACTTGGCCCAACCTGCGGACCTGAAGGGAGAAAAAGGATGGAAAAGAGGGGGTCAGACATAAAGTCTGGTGAATATGATAATTCTACAATACTATTACCAAAATAACTGGACTAAGGCATAAGCTGGAAAACAAGAAAATGTCTATGAAGAGCAGATTAAGGACATAGACAATCGCTAAAGGCAACGTTATATGCGCTCCTAAATACTAAAGGATAAACACTATACTGCACCACACCAGTCACCCTAAAGATTCATCCCACTTAGCTTCACTTAGAAACTTTCCCAATGGCTTTACGTACCCCTAGCTGACTACATAGGTGCCGCCTGCCCCTATCTCCACTAGGTGTACCCTACTTCCCATTATTCGATCGGCTCCCTAACTCGTAGATACCCGTGCTGGCCCCACAGTGGGGTGTATCACTCCCCTAAAGTGGCAACCTGATACAACGGACATGCACGGCTTATACCTACACGATGCAACAACGTCTTACCTACCAGCCCGGGTCCACACACGCATATGAAACCCGTTGGACTTGCGTTGCCACCGCTCCCTGTTTTGGCCTCTTATAGTCAAACCCAGTATGCGTGTCCCGTCCTCGACTTGGGTCGAGCCCACAAAGATACGTTTTGGGATACTGGTTGAAATGGGCCCCCACTATTTACCACAAGCATTCCACCTAAGCTTGTCCCCATTAGTCCATCCCACTTAACCCACTTAGTCATGTTCATTTACATGTGTGTTTGGTTAAGTCTAATCGTATTTCAAATGCCTCTAAAGGCAACCACCAGATTCCTCATGCCACCCAAGGCACCTACTTAACCCCCATGTCCCACCTTACATGATTATCTGGTTAAGTATTTCTTAGTTCATTAAGGCCATAACCTCATAAAGACCTCTCACATTAGACTGGCATTTATGGCAGCTGGATTTGCCGGGCGGGTCCGGGCAGTCTTACACCATAAAAGAGTCTAACCTCGTGTCTTTACAACTGTTATGCTTTAGTTTGGGCCTAGGACCTCTCACATTGGGCCGACATTTGTGACTACTGGATTTGTCGGGCGGGTCCGGGCAGGTTTACATCACAAACGGGTCCAACCTCGTGTCCCAAGCATTGATTATTAATAATAATCCACTTTCCCCCAATTTTAATAATTCCCTACTTGAATTATTAATTACTTCCAATTTTTAACAATGTCCATAATTGACTCAATTATGGACATCCATTCATGGTATGCAAAATCTTACAAAATTGCACCCAATTTATTAATTCCTAATATTACCCCTACCCCACGTTTGAACGTTTATTCGCAAAATATATGTTAGACTCGAATAGCCTAACTCATAGCATAAAAGAGATTATCATAATAACAACATGTATATGTGACCAAATGAATCATAATAAGGGGTGAAACTTGCATATGTCCAACTTGCATAGATTATACATGTCATGGACCTAAAGGTGTCAACTTGTTCAAAATTCACCTAATATAATCTCAATCAATTTTCATAAACTTACATATGAACATGTGTGAATCAACATCATCTAATTTTTTAACAACATGGTTTTATATGGGTACACCTAACTCAATAGGCAAATTCCCATAATCAAATTTATTTAATTATAGTTTCAAGTTTATGGGTACACCTAACCTAATAGGCAAATTCCCATAAACAAGATCCATTTAAATTAAAAAAACATAACTTTAAGCATGTTCCAACAACATCATGATTTTACAACATAATATAGCATGATTTATAACATGGCATAGTATGATAGTATAACATAGCTTGACATGATTCTCAACATAGCACGACATAGCATAAGAGAATTTACAACATAGCATGACATAGCATATATAATTTACATCATACGACAACATAATAACTTAATAAGAGATCCACAATATATAGAATTTACAATTACAAATCACGTCACTTTCTTGTGATCCATTCATAACTGAGTCAAATTAGTTTGTAATAGTCTTGTGAGAATCATCATACTCACCAACAAAAGAAAAGAATTAGAGAAAGAGAGATCTTTTGATTTGATTTGTGTAGATTTAGTTGTAGATGATTAGGCTTCCTCTTCTTAGTTTGTGACGGCTACGCTGAACTCCATGGCAGCAGCATGACGGTAGCTTCTCTAATTTTACAAGTGATTTAGGTTTAGGGTCTACCCACTTATTTATAGATTTTAGAATGCATTTAGGCCATTAGATTTAACCTAGAAATAACCGCAGCCGTTCAGACAAGATGGGGTTTATCTTGTTGACTCAGCAATGAGTCAGAAGTGACTCAGCAAACACTCAGCAATATATATATATATATATTCTACAATGTACAAATTAGATACATCCCCCCTTTTACACACTTATTATTGTTTTTATATTCATAATAGATACATCCCCTCTCTTACATACTTATTAATATTTTAGCAACTTTAGTGTTAATAGAAAATTCGGGGTGTTACATACCTCTTCTCAGACAAAAGCCAATGAAATCCTTTCCCAAATAATGCAAACTACGATGGCCCAAGACGTTATAAACATAGAATTTGGATAAGGTATCTTCAGCCTTCGCCTTAACTTTCTTGTAAGTGGCCACAACTTTAGCTTTATCCTCTTCAAGGAATTCAACGTTATTGGCTAGCGCTTCAAGAGCCAGACTTTGAGAAGAAATCTTATGTTGGAGAGTCATATTCTCTTACTGATAAGAAGCGGAGGCACTCTTTTCTATAACTAGTTGAGACTCGACAAGTTGCTGAGCAGATTGAGCTTTTTGAGCTTGTGTTGCTAGCATGTTTTCCTCTTGTTTCGTAGCGGGAAGTTCCTCATTAAGCCTATTAATCTCAGCCTCTAAACCTGCTACATCTGTATCCCTTTGAGTAGAAGATGCAATAGTCTTCTCCTGTGACCTTATAACCCTGATCAGCTTAGCTTTGTCATTCTCTAATTTGGCAATTTGATTGATGCTGACTTCGTTAACTCTTTGGAGTTCATGTGCAAAAGTATACCATTCGCTCAACTGGTTCTCAGCGTGGCTTCTGATAATATCTAATTTGACTTCGAGATGACTTTTTGCCATGTCAAGCTGTAACATACTACCCTTCAAGCTATCGAATTCTTCAAGAATGTCCCGCTTGTCGGAAGGGTATATGTCTAAATTGAAATACGTCCCTCTTAGACACCGGCTTGGAAATCGATCAACGAGGCCAAAGTTGGCTGGTCCGGGAATATAACGAGGCATGTTTATAATCTTCTGAAGGTCAGCAGGAGTAGGGGTGATAGATGGAGAAGCCAAAGATACTTGATCACAAGTAGCCTGAATATCCGGCATTGAAAAATCTGGCAGTGGAAGCTTGCCCGATTTGTAATGCTTCCGAGAGTCACCTTTGCCTTTATTCCTCCTGTCTCTCTTCTTTTCAACTTTCCTTTTCTGCCTTTCCTCTACTTCTCTCCTCTTAGCTTCCAGCATATCAAAGTGCTCATGCCTCCACTGCCTTTGTTTCTCAGTCTCAATAAGATCACGAGTTTGTTGAGGTAGTAGGTAGGTTGCGAGCGTTGACATTGTTTTGAATATTGTGAAGACCGAGTTTTGAGAAAGTTCTTGGGAATGTATTGCTTGATGATTTGTTCAAAGCTATCTGCAAATGAATGTATCATTTCTAAACCTATAGAAGAGAGAGAGAGCAACATCTCAGTATTTAAATTGAAAGAGTGTTGGAACAATTTGAAAGGTGTTACGCAGAGTATTAGAAACATATGGCATAAATAAAGAATCTGCCTAATGTATATCTATTAACGAACCAATCTTAAGTGACGGTTCTAAATCGATCCTAGCTCTGCGAGCAATTTTCCTAGCCTAGAGACGGGAGCCCTAAGTGTAGTAATTCCTGTAATTGGGATCTGCGATTTAAGTGTTTGGACAACAATATCACCTTGAATGAGATCTCTAGTCGTGCTAAGGTCACTAAGATCCATAAAAGTGTCTAAAACACCGTCCCCTTGACTATCTTGAATAACAGGATTATCATCGCAGTTCTCAGTACTAAAATTGCCTTTTGAAGTTACTCCAACTTCTCCAAGCTGCTCGGTTTCCTTCCTTAGGTCCAAGTAGTTCTCAGAGTAATTTCATCCACATCACCCTGTCTGGTTTCCTCCATTGGATCAAGGATGGTACCTTCCTTCCCGATCTGGTCAAATAAAGTCATAAGGCTCTTACCTCATGTTGTATGTATGCATCTTCCTCGATGGGAGTCAGTTTAGATTTGGGAGGAGTTTTACTGCTTCCTGCAGGATCAGAGCACTTCTTTAGATTAATCTTCTTAGCTGGAGATTTGCTAGCAGTATCTTTCTTATTAGCCAAATCTATTGCAAGAGATCATGAGGGATGAAGCATATGACATCATGGAGGAATTCTTCCATAACCAAGAATTTTCTACTCCGTTCATTCTCACTAACAACTGTTAAGGAATCGAGAAGAGCTTGACCGAAGGCAGTATCCTGATCAAAAGGAACCTCTGCAATATAACCGAAGATTAGAGCATTGGAATGAAGAAAGAGAAAGAAATAAAAGAGTGTAAAGTAGGTGTACTAACCTTGTAATAACCCTGATTTTTCGATCATATGAACTGGATATTTAAATTGGTTTTAAATATTATATAAGAAAATATTAATGGATTTAATATTGAATTCATTATTCTAAACGACGATAGAGCGTTTATATTTATATTTAATAAAAACAAAAATAATATTTGAGCTTAAGATCTAAGAAAGATTTATCAGTACAAACGTGACCTCTACACACCTAGCCTAGCCTTCCCTATGCACAAAATTTCAAATACCTAAGTTACTTTTGCGAGCCTTGTATTTGAAGCACACAGACCAGAACATGAAATCCTATACATGTCTATTTCTGGCTATACTACACTCGCACATCACACAACCCAGCCTATATGAAGAAATTTACAACTCGCAGCATACCCTTTTAAATCATGCACATGCTTCAGCACTGTTTACTACTCATCAACATAAATGAAGCACAGCAGATCAAAATATAGGGCAAGCCTGGCTAAAGCTATCTCTGCAAACATAATATATATGGTACAGACTAAAGTTGATATATATACATCTGTACAAACACAGCGCTGGCCTATTATTCTGAAACAAGATATGTGGTATGTATATTTTATTATAAGCACATGCGCCTCCTTAAACAACTTAAACTAGAGGAATTAATGCATTAGCCTACCCTATAATATGTACATAACACATGCCTAAGTGTACCACGACTGTATATCTGTTTCGTTATCACATGTGCATGTCCTATTTCACGTACCGTCTGGTAGTGAGAAATATATACTTTTTCATGCTCAAGGAAATTTTCACATGCTAAACTTAGCTAACAGCTACCCTAAAAGTACAACTGCACAACAATTTTTCCATCCACATTTAGGCCAATGAATTGAAAATTTCAACACAGTTCTTTATTTTCAAATCAATTCTCTTCTTTTCATGTTGAGATGTCCTATCCCAACACACTAGCTGCACTTACCAATGCCTACCCCAGTCTCTCCTACACTTTGCCTATGCTACCCTATCCTTCTCGACATTTATTTCCAAATTTAAACTACATATCCAAATGTTCCCAGCGGAACATGAAACCGTACACCGCCTACCCAAATTCTTGTACATGCTAGACCAACCTTGGTTGTACACTCATGAAAGACATTGTTTCTATCTGAAAATTTCCTCGCCTATATATATCCTGCCACTTTCGTTCATTTCAAGAAAACATAGAAACACCGCAAACACCGCAACATTCATTCAGAGAAAGAAAATGAAACCAAAAAACAAACCCCTATTCATATTTAAATCACTAGCTGCATTCCCACGCACCAAAAATGGAGAGCGTATCCCCTCAACAGTGTACGAAAGGCCAAACTGTTAACGGAGAGACCGGATGTAGGACGATGGGAAGAGGCGGCGTTGGCGAGATGGGGAAACTGGCAAAATGTTTATATGAGTGGAGCAGTGGATTTGTGAGTGGAGCACAGGAGGTTTGGTGAATGAAAAAATGTCGTGCCAGACATGTTCTAACTCGCGTCGGTCGGAGAATGTGTGGCCATTGGAATGGTGAAGTTGGTTTTTGGCGAGGGGACGTGCTGTGTTGTCCGGTGGAGCAAGTTGAGGGGAGACAACACATGTTGGGTTGTATGAGAGGAAGTGTTGGTTCAAAGGAAATATGGAGGAGCAGCAGCATTTGAAAGGGAAGTGAAAGCAACTCAAGAAGAGAAGCGGTAGGAGGTTGTCTTCCAATGTGAATATCAGGCGGTGGGAAGGTATTCACAGCAGAAAGGGGGAGAATGGCATGCGTGTTGGGTTTTGGGAGAACGTGGATTGGTGAGTGGGCCGTAGGCCTTATTAAAAAATAAAAAAAGGAAGTGCCGCATATTATAATGTGAAGCTTCCGAAGTTTGTTTGAGAGCATATGGAAGCTCATGCTTGCGTTTTGATGAAGTAGGAACAAGGTTTTCTGGAAAAAAGAAGGCACGGAAGAAGCTTGGCTCTTCCAGGCGGGTGTTAGTGGTTAACGCGGGCTATGCTTAGGCTAGTGGAGTGGGCTTTCGGATAAAAGAAAAAAAATGATGGAAAGCAGACAAGGCATGGGGAGGCTAATTTCGCATGCACCATGCACCGGTAAAGAGGATATGGGAACGTGGCTTCACTGGACCATTATATTGTGGAAAAATTGATGGAAGGTGGATGAGATAGTTTAGCTCACGGGTGTTGTGTAGTGTGGGAAGGACGCTGTTTGGTTATCATGCAAATATCTTGGATGGACCTAAGTTCTTGAACCAAGCAATTATGTATATTAGTTAAGAAGTTAAATTAAAATAGAATTTATCTTAATATAAACTGTCAACTTATATTGTCTATAAATCGTTATACATCAGCAGAATTGGGACGAGCAAGTAGTATTGGGACCGTAGGAATGGATATGACATTTTGGAGCTGTTTCGATTTAGAGTTAGTGGCTACTGGGAATTTTTAATTAAATTAAATAGATGTTTAAATTAATCAAAAAAGAATCTATCAAACCGACGAATTAAACCAAGGTGAGTTAAACTCACTCAGTTCTCCAACTTATATTTTTTATAAGTAGGGTTTATTATTTGTGTGCTATGTTTTCTCGTTATTGAGTGATTGGTTGACTGTTTGAATTCATGATGAATATTTTCATACAACTGAATTAAATTAAACATTCGGTTAATTTGATCCAAACAAATCGTTATTTTTAACGATGATTTCCAAACAAGGTAACTTACCTTGTTGGTTACGTTTATAACAACATAAACATATTTAAATTGAATTGGATGCTCGAATTATTTATCAGTTGAATTGGTCTTATGGTTGCATATGATCGTTACATGAACTATTTAACCGATATGATTCGATTATTGATTTGATTATGGAGTGTTGAATACGAATTCAACAGTTGTTTAATATTAACCAATGGGTAATATTGGTTGAGGACTTATAGCACATGACCAAACATACAAACTGTTTTACAAAGATTGATTTACCGTCAGGTGAACCGATAGAAGTGAAGTTATGAAATTTGTTTATTAATGAATATTGATTTTTGAATATATTATTTTAATTGGGTTATAAATAGGAAATAAACCAACCATATATGCATTGATTGTTTTAAACACCAATCACCATTTTTGGTACCAAAACCTATCCGTGTGTGAAGCACATGTCTCATTTCAATTATCAAATGATTTGCAAAGTAAGTTCTTATATTTATAAAATTGATAAGCAAGTAAGCATGAATCAATGTGATGATTAATAACCAAGATAAATTGTTTTAAGTAACAAGATTATATTGATTTGATTAATATAATAATCAAATGGGATTATTTAGCTTAATTTAATTTGTAATTAATTTAAATGGAGAGATGAATTAAGATCTAATTAGTGAGTTAATCATGCTTAGAGTTGACTAAGTCGACTATAGTAACTGAAATGGATTTATTAAATTATTTATTTAATAGTTAAGTAAAACATTTTTATAAATGTTGATATTTACTCAATAATAATCGAAGGGGTAAATCATGGAATATAAAATGTATTAATTTAGGTTTATGAAGCGAGAAGGCTTATTTATAGTATAGTTATGTTTTAAAGAAAATCATATTAATGATATAATAAGTTAAGTTTAGATTGCAACTTAAAGAGAATTCTTATTTGAGATTCGATTTAACTAGATTTATGAAATCCAAGATCTGGATGAAGTTACAAACCCGAGTTTAGTTAATGTTATGGTAAAGAGTTATTAGAAATGGGTTTTTGAAATGGAAATAAAACGAAAACCCAAGTTTGAATTAGAATAGTTAAACGATTAGAGTATAAAGATGAAATATAGATCCGTGATTTTAATTAAAAGATGATGTTTCATCAAGACAGAACTAAAATGGGATTCCGTTGGATATTGGAAATGAATATCGGTTTTTTAGGTATTACAATTGATATCTATCTTAAAGTAAGAACGTTGTTGATCAAGGTCTGAGCGGTAATAAAATACCCCAACTTGAACGACTTAAGGATTATCGACGGACGATATTAGTTGTAATGGTGAAGACGTTAGAGTAATTTATTTTGGAAAATAATAGTGTAACATTATTTGAATAATTCGGAAATGTATATACGGTTGGATTCCGAATATAAAAAGGGAATAAAGAAGGCTTGAGAATATGAAGTGATATTTCAATAGTAAGTGAAATAAAAGTAGATTTGGAAAAATATAATGATATTTCCAAAAAGTAAGGAGATGGGATTTGGAATGAGTTTATTCTAAAAAGGGAAGTGACGGTTATGGCATTCAAATAACGAAACCAAGGAGATATCGTAACAATTTTTTAAAAGGATAAGTTAAATCGCTTTTCCAATTATAGATAACGAGTATTGTTGTAACAAATGTTTTTAAAGGATAGTTAACAAGAATTAAATATGATTTAAGATACTTTTCTAAGTATATAAATGATTTGAGAATATTGACATATTAAAGTTGACACAATATTTTGGTATTACTACTGATATATTATTTTTAAAGGCCAAGTGATGTTGTATAAACCAATGGATTCGTTTTATTTATATGTTTGTTTATTTTGATAGTTAAATAACCAACTATCAAAATCATACCCAATGCTTTGTTGGTATGGAAAGACCGGATCGAATTTATATTCGAAAACGATTCCAACCAACAAATACGCAAACGAAGAAGATATATGATGCTGATCGAAATGGAGCAAGTGAAGACCGTAAATCTTCATGAGCGGAGGAACTGTTGTTGGATTTCTCTAGCTGATCCCTAGAGAAATTTTGACAATGATTCTGTCAGGATTGAAATCTATGGATTTGCAAGGATTACTCGCTACTGATCTATAGGGTGATTCGTAGGATGTGGTAGGAGGGTGCCTTCGGTTCATCATGTTCCTTGATGACGTGTATGGACGATGAGAACTGTAACGATCCCAAAACCCCATGACACGGTGTTAAGGATAATCATTGGAAAATAACACATCAATCATCATTAGCAGATCACAGATAATAGCATAAACACAAAATAGAATAATTTACACACATATGACAGCGGAATCATATAGATATCACCACATAAGAGAGCACAGTGCAGGATACAACTTAGTGCATAATAATACATAATCAGTCACCATCACTAGAGGCGGAATCATACATAAAGAGTACACAAAATAAATATCAGTCTACATCGCCAATAGCGGAATCATAATACATATACTATAATGGCGGAAAGAGTCAAAGTCAGCACGGTGTAGTCAAGCCTCGCCATGAGCCAAATGTGCACCAGATACCTGTAACTAGGCTGCCCATGTGAAAATGAGGGCACCCGAGTTTGCAAGGTGAAACAAACTACGAGTCAGTCATGGGACTGGTACGAGAAATCTACTTAACATATTAACAACAATAATAAGGCAAATCAAAGGACCACGCCACTTTCGCGGAACGGGTTTACTCCAATGAGTGCTAGTGCATGAAATAAAGTAAATGATTATATCATCGCAATGCTTTTTATAAAATGAAGCCATTATAAGACTTAGGTCCCATCACACAATGCAACGCAAGCCGGAGGATAGAGTTTTACCTTATAATGGCCAAAAATGCTTCATACGAATAAAACAAAAGTGTTTGATATTATTACTAGTGCATATATGTTTCAAAAGCGAATTCAATCATAAATATCAATCCTAGGCGGCATAGCTACCATCTACTATGTCGCCATACTAGTAATACAATCACATCCGCATATTTCGTATTGGAAATTGGGTTCCTTCATGAGTCGAGGCAAGGGGCAAGCTCCTCTCCGATTCGAGACACTCTAGCAAATGTCTCAGGACCCCACTATGATCCTTGGATCGTCAGGGCCGGTCCTCTCTTACTTTTGAGGATTGGCAATTCCTGAGCACACGTTTCCCGGTCCTTACAGACCAATAATCGAGGCGCCTCGTATTCCAACAACCACACAGGTGAAAAGTATATATAATGTCAGGGCTGGTAGGTCACTGACACCACCTTAGCTAGAAAGAAACGTCGTGCTCTCCCTGCAGTCACTATCCCGTTTTTGACTCATACCGAGGTGTGAGGCTCGTGAATCCACGTTATACACAAAGCTACGTCACACAGACCATGCTTTGATCATCAACCACAAGACTTTGCTTTGCAACAGAAGCCTTGATCATATGCCACTTAGGCGTGCTACACAGGCAATCCACTCCATGCGACTGATTTCTATCAATACATAACCTCTGAGCTCGTATGTCTCAGAGAAGGGCGTTAAGCAAGAGAATAAATTCTCCGCCGCCAAACAGATATATATTTAACAGAGATCAATCAGCACAGAACAAAATCCAATGTCAGACACACTGTCCATGTACAAGTCCGTTCTGGGTTTGAACGAAACCGAAGGCACCAAATTCCTCGCATATCCGTACAATCAACAGTATGTTTGGACGGCTACTACTTCAGCTCCTTCACGGTAGCTACTCCAATCACGAGCATCAGTAGCGCCCATCCATCCAATGTGAAGATCGTCGATCTTCAACCGTCTTCGACTCTTCGACTTCTCAACGTCGATCGATTATTTGAAATGAGAAGAACTCGGCCTTTCCAAATAACCCACGTATATTTAGATTTTCAAATCAATTTATCACATAGTTAGACTATTCAACATTCACATTTCAGTTCTTTAGTTATAATTTTCATGTTAAATACATTCAACCATCACATATCAAGCAAACACAACAAAATTGGTTTATTTCCACTCTATATCGTCTATAATATTTCATAACGATATATCTCCATTTTTATTTATTTAAAACGGCCATATTTAATTAAACGACGTTTCAGGTCGTGCCGATGCACTGGCGCTGTTTTTCACTAAATTTGTTTTATACATATCTGAAAATCTAACCGTTGGATCTTCACAAATTTTATATCATTAGAAAGATCATTTCAAAACGAATCCAATGGTTTCAGTTTCGGGGAAATCCGACGGTCGTATCTTCCACACTAGTCATTTGAAGTTACGATTTCAAATTACGAACTGCAGCATCGTTATTCGATTTAATTTAATTATGTATATATAATTGTTTCTGGCGCTGTTTTTCTTCAGATTTGAATTAAACATTCCAGACAATCCAACCGTCGGATCTTCACAAAGTTGGTGCCGTTGGAAAGATATTTCCAAGGCGAACCCAACGGTTGCGGTTTCGGGAAAATCCAATGGTCGGATTTCCCGCACTAGTCATGTGAAATCACGGTTTCAAAACATGAACTGCACGGCCACGTTTCGTTTTAATTTTATTTATATTTATATATTTATATAAATATAGTTCATTCAAAAATTCCTATATAGTTTTCACTTCAAATATTTCACCAACGCCTTTAAATTTTGGAAAATTTCGCCATAACCTCCTTTGTACGGGAGGGGCTGGGAAAATTCCCAAATAGCCACACAGGCGTCTCATGTCAAAAAGAAAAAGAAAAAGCCAAGCGGCTAGCCAATAGGCTCATAAAATCATCCCCCAAACAAAACAGTAAACGTGTACCTATTTGTCGGGCACAAAATTTTATTCCTCTTCTCTAGCCTCTTTGCTATAACCTGTTCAATAAATATGCATGTACATATATGCAATTCTTATCACTTATCATTTTCCATTCAACTTCATATTTGATTCACTTTGGTTTAAAAAACACCATTCATACTAATGTTGCATGCATAGGCAAAAATCATATCATTAGCTAATTAATGAATATTTCAACTCATGCATATTTATTTGAACAAGTGGTCATTTTTAACACTTCACATTTCAAAGATGATAATTTTGGCGAACTAAAATATATTTCAACACATGACTATTTTATTTAGTTCCTATGCATGTTAAAAATAATATTCCTTTCACAAATATTTATTTCAACGCTCGCATATCTTTAGCATATCACATATATGATAAAAATGATATTTTTATCATTTAAAATATTTATTCAACACATGGATGTTCTCAACACTTTATAATTTCAATAAAAATGTAATTTTTATTGTTTGATCTTTTTATTCAACACATGAACTTTTCCAATACACACACTTCTCAACACATGAGCATCTCCACACATGAATAATTTATATATGTTGTTCATATAAGAAAGATGAAATTTTTATTGTTGAAACTATTTATATATATAGTGAATATTTTACATACTTCATATATATTATAAAAATGTGATTTTTATTGTTTAAACACTTTATTCATTCACACATGAATTTAATTTTCACACATCACTTCTCAACACATGGCTTTAATTTCAACGCATGAAGATAATTTCAACATATGAAAATAATTCTAACATAGGAATATTATTCAAAATTTCGGCAGCATAACGGCAGGGTAGTTAAAACCGGCACCGTCCCTAGTACGGCTCCTCGCTCTACCTTAAAACCTCGCGGTTTTTGACAATGGGGATTCATGCATCTAATTCGCATGCAGGCGGCATGTTTTATTTTTATTTCCACAATTATTTCCAATTCATTTCAATCACCAATGGGTATTTTTCAACCATAACCAATCAATATCAACCACAAACAATTATTCAACCATTCGCATTTTTCATCCAATATTTCACACCAATACACAACAATAAATATCGTCCATGGTTTGTGGACGAGGGGAGTGTGTATATATATATATAATTGCTATATTTCACTTGCATTTCAACACATATATCAATTATTCTATGTATGTATAATTCATACTTCGCTTATATAGCTTACACCACGCATGTACATGAAGTATACAACATGTGTGTAATTTATATTTCGCTTATATAATTTATACACGACATTTTCCATTTAAATTCACTTAATTTAGATTTCTCACATTGGTTTTCGGAGTGCTAAAAATCGTAGATGACTCAGAAAAATCCGCGGTCTCTTCTATGTGGTACAGAGCTTCCTTGCGGTCCCGATGTTTCCTGTTTCATCGAATTTCGTCAACACACCATAAAGATATGATTTTTCAAAGTTCAAACATCAAAAAGGACTCACCTTTCACGATGGTTCAAAACTAGGGTTGCAGTTTTCGCAAGAACCGGGGCACGATAGGATGATCAGAGGTGATGACGTGGATGAGGGAGGAAAGGGGAGTCGGCGCAGGGTGGTTTGAGGTGGTTCGGTGGTCGGATCTGCTCGTGGCGGCGATGGGAAGTCGCGGGGTTTGGGTCGACGATTCTGGCGATGGAGGTGGCGATAGGGGTCGAGCTTGGGTCGGATTGGAAGAGGGGAGGGAGGCGCGTCGACTGTTGGTGGTGGCGAAGGCTGGAATCGCCTATGGCGGCGGCGATTTGGAGGAGAAGTGACGAATGACATGAATCGTCGGTCGAGAGAGCGGCGGCTAGGTTTTCTGAAGTTTTTTTATTTTTAAAAATAATGAAAGAAAATTTCTGATTGGCCAATGGTTTTAATAAATTTTTAATTAGTGTTTCTCCACACGGACACCAATTCAAACCCAACGACTGTCGTCCCTAGCTAATTACCCCCATCCCGGACACAATGGGATATGTTTCGTTGGCCAATTCGACTGTTACAGTCAGTTATTCTTCAAATTAAAGTATAAAACATTTAATTTTTAACTTTGAACGTACATTTCAATTCGCCAGGGCCACAAACTGATTCGAAATATTCCAGAAAAATAAATCTAGCTATGTTTTGACACTACGGTCCCAACAAAACTAGTTTCGTCGAATTCTGAGATCGTTTGAAAAATGGCCATTTTCTGGTCGATCCAATTTAACATAAATTGACCAAACACATTTTCTTTTGCCACGCTCACATACTAGCTTCAAAAATTATGAAATTTGAAACCTAGCAATAGTTTGACATCCCGGACCCAACAAAAGTGGTTTCGTCGAATTCCGAGGTCGTTTGCAAAATATCTATTTTCCATGGCTATATATTCTATATAGCGACCTTTCTGAAAATTCATTCGGCCATAATTTTTGATTCCCGCTATGAAACTTCGATTTTTCAGATTCATTAGAAAGGTATTGATAAACAGATTTAAATAATTTTGGTTTCACTAAAATCTGTTATATTTTCCACCCTGCACAGCCAGTCAAAGTTTGAATTCAAATTTTCAAACTGACTCACTATTTCTAATTCACTATTTTATTGAAATATTCTATTTCAATTGTTCAAATCCCTTTGAAATAACCAATTTAAAAATTTTAAATTGGCTCGTATTTTCTGGGTTGTTACAATCTCCCCCACTTAAAACTTTTCGTCCTCGAAAAGGAAACAACTGTAAAGTAGGAAACAAAATGTAAATGCAAAGTATTGTAAAGGTACCTTGCACCGGAGTTAGTCAGAGATGTCCACTTTGCATTTGGGGGTAAGCTTGCTTAGTGCTTTCCTCAGTCTCCCAAGTACAGTCTCTAGGATCGCTACTCCACTGCACTTCAACTAAATGAACCTTTTTGCTTCTTAGTTCTCTAGTTTCTTTGCCAACAATCTTTAATGGCTCTCTAATGACTGCTAATTCTGGAGTTATGTCTATATCCTGTTGCGCTGCTTCTTCTACAACAAGATCCGGATCATGCACATGTCTTCTAAGTTGAGATATGTGAAATACATCATGCACTCCAGGCAACCAATCTGGTAATTGAACCCTATAAGCAAGAGTTCCAATTCGTTCGAGTATAGGAAAGGGACCAATAAATCTCGGTGCCAACTTCCCAGTTTTGCCAAATCTGATTACTCCTCTCATCGGAGAAACTTTCAAATAAACATGGTCACCAACAGCAAATGTCAAATCTCTTCTTCTAGAATCTGCATAACTTTTCTGTCGGCTTTGTGCGGTTCTCAATCGCTTTTTGATGAAGTCGACTTTATCAGATGCTTCTCGAATCATATCGGGTCCTAACACAAGTCTGTTGCCAGGTTCTACCCAACATGCTGGAGATCTGCACGGTCTGCCATATAATGCTTCAAATGGTGACATTCCCAAACTTGCTTGATAGCTATTGTTGTATGAGAATTCTGCCAAATGCAAGTGATCTTCCCATGACCCACCAAAATCAATTATATAAGCCCACAATAAATCTTCTAGAATTCTATTCACCCGCTTAGTTTGGCCATCTGTTTGAGGGTGATAAGCGGTGCTCATATTCAGTTTTGTTCCCAATTCTCTCTGGAATGCCTCCCAGAATTAGCTAGCAAATATTGGGTCTCTATCACTGACTATGCTGATGGGAATTCCATGCAGCTTAACGATTTCCTTGAAATATATCTGTGCTAGACTTTGAGCGGTTCTATTGGATCTGACAGGTATGAAATGGGCAGTCTTCGTGAAGCGATCTACGATTACCCAAATGTTGTCATTACCTTTCCTGGTTCACGGCAAACCATCTATGAAATCCATGGAAATCTGTTCCCATTTCCAACCTGGGACTTCCAACGATTGCAACAATCCAGCTAGCTTCTGTTGGTCGCTCTTGACCAATTGACAAGTAGGGCATCTGCTAACATACAAAGAAATATTCCTCTTCATTGCCTTCCACCAGAAAGTGCATTTGATATCGTTGTACATTTTACTCACACTAGGATGAATGCAAAGTTTGGATTTATGGCATTCATCTAGCACTTCTCTTCGAAGGCCTGGAATATTTGGAATGAAAATCCTATCATTTAACCTGAGAACCCCCTTATCGTCAATACGGAAACTTGTGGTTTCACCTTCCTTGACCCTCTGACTGATTCTCTGGATGAATTCATCGTCTTTTTGAAGGGCTGAAATCTTCTCAATCAATCTAGGCGTAATTATAAGATTGGCAATGATTGCGGTTTTTCTACTAAGTGCATCCGCTACAGCGTTAGCCTTTCCCGGCGTATACAAGATATCAAGATCATACGCAGCAAGAAATTCTAGCCAACGCTGCTGTCTCAAATTCAGATCTTTTTGGATGTATAAATACTTCAATGATTGATGATCTGTGTACAGCACAAATTTCTCACCCAATAAATAATGCCTCTAGATTTTCAAAGCAAAAACGATGGCTAGCAACTCAAGATCATGAGTTACATAATTCTTCTCATGTGGTTTCAGTTGGCGGCTTGCATAAGCGACTACTTGGCCTCTTTGCATTAACACTTCACCAAGACCTCTAATAGAAGCATCTGTCCAAACTGTCAAATCCTGATTGGCATCAATAATGGTTAACACTGGAGCAGTTGTCAGCTTCGATTTCAATTCCTGGAAAGCTTCTTCACAGTCGGAAGTCCACTTAAATTTCTCATGCTTCTTCGTGAGCTTCGTTAACGGACCGGATATCTTCGAAAAATCCTTAACGAACTTTCGATAATAACTAGCCAACCCCATAAAACTTCTAACCTCTGTGGGTGTAGTGGGTTGTTTCCAGTCTTGAATCGTTGTTATATTGCTTGGATCTACAGAAATCCCTTTCTTTTACACGACATGGCCAAGGAACTTCACTTCTTCTTGCCAGAAGACACATTTAGAGAATTTGGCTTTGAAGACGTTCTTTATTAGAATCTCCAATACTTGTTCTAAATGTTTTTCATGCTCGGGTTTTGATTTGGAGTAGATTAAAATATCGTCGATGAATACGAGGACAAATTTATTCAGAACTCCCCTGAACACTCTATTCATTAGATCGACAAAGTATGCTGGAGCGTTGCACAGGCCGAACGGCATTACTAACTATTCATAAAATATGCCTGGACATCTGAAAGTTGTCAAAGCAACGCACTCCTCAGCTATTCTTAATTGATGAAAACCTGTAGCTAGGTCCATTCGGGAAAATACTCTCACCCCATTTAATTTGTCTAGCAGATCATCGATGCGGGGTAATGGGTATTTGTTTTTGAGCATCTGTTTGTTGAGGTCTCGGTAATCAACGCACAATCGAAGAGTACCGTCTGACTTTGGGACAAACACAACTGCTGCACCCTAATTAGAAAAGCTAGGTCTAATTAGACCCTTCCACAATAGTTGACGAGTTTGATCACCTAATTCTTCTTTTTCCTTTGGAGTCATTCTGCGAATTGGATGCACCACTGGTTTGGCATTGGGAATTAGATCGATTCTGAATTCTATTTCTCTTTGCGGAGGTAAGTTTTCGACTTCTTCAAACACATCCGCATAGTTTCTAACAATAGGAATCTTTTCTAAGGAAGTGGGGATAACTTCTAATGCAGACCAAAATTCTTCTTTATCTGGATTCGAACCATGGCATGGTACAGTAATATATCCAAGCTTCGTTCGAATTTTCACTATCCTTTCTGCACACTTTACCTCAGCTTCATATTTCGTTAACCAATCAAGCCCGAGAATGATATCGAATTCGGGAAAATCCATGATGATTAAATCAAAGGGAAACTTGTAGGAAGGATAAGAGACTAGCACTCTACAATATGAACTGAGAATGAGAGATCCTCCTATCGGGTTATGTACTTCAACCGACTCTTTCAGCTTTCTTTGTTTTAACTTTAATTTGTGCACTGTGTTACTAGCAATAAAACTACGCGATGAACCCGTGTCAAACAATACAGAAACAGGAATATTTTTAATTGTAAGGGTACCTCCCAAAACATCGGGTTTACCTGCTCCTTCGGAAGCAGCTGGCGGGTTCGACCCGTCATACACGTGAGCTACTGCGGCCTTCTTTAGAAAAGGACAGTCTTTGACAAGATGATCCGTCTTGCAGCAATTAAAGCAGGAGCAAGGGTTCTGAGAGCCCTGGCTTGAACCTTGTGAATTTGTCTTCTGCCTCTTCGGGGCTGTGCAAACATTACAGAAGTGCCCCATTTTGCCACAATTATAGTAGCTTCCTCTTAGCGGTCTGCCAGTCTGTGGTTTCGAGGATGCTGCCTGGCTTGACTCATCTTGATTCACAACAGGCTTGCGTTTGTTCCCGGCTTGGCTTTTAGCGCGATCCTTCTCCAGGTGCCTTTGGTCAAGGTCTTCGTAGTTGCACGTCATTTCCACCAATTCATTAAATCCCAGCTTGATGTGGGCCATGGCTCTATCATGATACTGTCGCTTCAGCCCGAGGATAAACCTCTTATTCTTGGACTTTGCAGTGGAGACAAGCTCCGAAGCATAGGGGGACAACTGTGTAAATTTATTCAGATAATCCTGCACCGAAAGATCCCCCTGCTGGAGGTTGGTGAAGTCATCGTGCATGCGTTCTAGGGCTTGTTCTGGGACATATTTCTCTTTGAAGAGTTCTTTGAATCCATCCCAGGTTCTACCAGCTTCTCTATTCCTAGCGGTGAGAGCTTCCCACCATAGTTCAGCTTGTTCTTGCATAAGCCAGGCACCCATAATAGCTTTATCTTGATCTCCAAGCCTTAGGCCTTCTAGTATTTTCTCGCATGTTTTGAGCCATGCAAGGGCCTCTATTACAGTGCCAGTTCCCGAGAAGGTCTTGCCTCCTATGTTTTTGTATCTCTTAGCTACGCTGTCCAGCTCGAAGTATTGAGTGGTCGGGGATTGTATCAAGGGTCCTTCTTCAACTGGGACTTCTCCTCGTCCTCTTCCACAGCCAGCACGGCCTCCTCTAGCAGCGACTGCTCGGGTAGCCATTTTTCAAATTCTGTATAAGCAAGAAAAGAGTTAGCTTACAGAAACGATAATTTTATTGCATGGTTAAGCAGAAAACTTAAGGAAAAATAATGATGGACTGATCGAATTGTTTTTGCTATTCTGCTTGGCTCATTCTAGGACTTTACTAGTCCTATCTCAAATGAGCTACTCGCCTTAGAATACTACTGATTCTATTTTTACGAAGTGTTTAATGTGATAGACTCCAGAACTAAGGTTAACCAAAGCTCTGATGCCAGCTGTGACGTTACCGCGAAATCCGGTAGGCTTTGCAACCATCCCTTCATCCTCCAGTACAGCAGGTAAAACCCACCGTGGCTCACAATGGTCCCCCAGTCCCTTGTTTTACGGCGACCCTCTCGAGTCTCCCGGCCACTGCCTAACCAACCCTCAACAGGGACATGTAGGGGTAAGAGTCTCCTGTTCGCCACCAAACCGCAAAGCGAGAACCCCCTATCATGCGTACCCAGCCCACACAGGGCCAGCAACAAGGACTGGTATGAGAAATCTACTTAACTTATTAACAACAATAATAAGGCAAATCATAGGACCACGCCACTTTCACGGAACGGGTTTACTCCAATGAGTGCTAGTGCATGAAATAAAGTAAATGATTAAATAATCGCAATGCTTTTTATAAAATGAAGCCATTATAAGACTCAGGTCCCATCAAACAATGCAACGCAAGCCGGAGGATAGAGTTTTACCTTATAATGGCCAAAAATGCTTCATACGAATAAAACCAAAAGTGTTTGATATTATTACTAGTGCATATATGTTTCAAAAGCAAATTAAATCATAAATATCAATCCTTGGCGGCATAGCTACTATCTACTATGTCGCCATACTAGTAATACAATCACATCCGCATATTTCGTATTGGAAATTGGGTTCCTTCATGAGTCGAGGCAAGGGGCAACCTCCTCTCCGATTCGAGACACTCTTGCAAATGTCTCAGGACCCCACTATGATCCTTGGATCTTCAAGGTCGGTCCTCTCTTACTTTTGAGGATTGGCAATTTCTGAGCATACGTTTCCCGGTCCTTACAGACCTATAATCGAGGCGCCTCGTATTCCAACAACCACACAGGTGAAAAGTATATATAATGTCAGGGCTGGTAGGTCACTGACACCACCTTAGCTAGAAAGAAACATCGTGCTCTCCCTGCAGTCACTATCCCGTTTTTGACTCATACTGAGGTGTGAGGCTCGTGAATCCACGTTATACACAAAGCTACGTCACACGGACCATGCTTTGATCATCAACCACAAGACTTTGCTTTGCAACAGAAGCCTTGATCATATGCCACTTAGGCGTGCTACACAGGCAATCCACTCCATGCGACTGATTTCTATCAATACATAACCTCTGAGCTCGTATGTCTCAGAGAAGGGCGTTAAGCAAGAGAATAAATTCTCCGCCGCCAAACAGATATATATTTAACAGAGATCAATCAGCACAGAACAAAATCCAATGTCAGACACACTGTCCATGTACAAGTTCGTTCTGGGTTTGAACGAAACCGGAGGCACCAAATTCCTCGCATATCCGTACAATCAACAGTATGTTTGGACGGCTACTACTTCAGCTCCTTCACGGTAGCTACTCCAATCACGAGCATCAGTAGCGCCCATCCATCCAATGTGAAGATCGTCGATCTTCAACCGTCTTCGACTCTTCGACTTCTCAACGTCGATCGATTATTTGAAATGAGAAGAACTCGGCCTTTCCAAATAACCCACGTATATTTAGATTTTCAAATCAATTTATCACATAGTTAGACTATTCAACATTCACATTTCATGTTAAATACATTCAACCATCACATATCAAGCAAACACAACAAAATTGGTTTATTTCTACTCTATATCGTCTATAATATTTCATAATGATATATCGCCATTTTTATTTATTTAAAACGATCATATTTAATTAAACGACGTTTCAGGTCGTGCCGATGCACTGCCGCTGTTTTTCACTAAATTTGTTTTACACATATCTGTAAATCTAACCGTTGGATCTTCACAAATTTTATATCATTAGAAATATCATTTCAAAATGAATCCAATAGTTTCAGTTTCGGGGAAATCCGACGGTCGGATCTTCCACACTAGTCATTTGAAGTTACGATTTCAAATTATGAACTACAGCATCGTTATTCGATTTAATTTAATTATATATATATATATATATAATCGTTTCTGGCGCTGTTTTTCTACAGATTTGAAGTAAACATTTCAGACAATCCAACCGTCGGATCTTCACAAAGTTGGTGCCGTTGGAATGATATTTCCAAGGCGAACCCAACAGTTGCGGTTTCGGGAAAATCCAATGGTCGGATTTCCCGCACTAGTCATTTGAAATCACGGTTTCAAAACACGAACTGCACGGCCACGTTTCGTTTTAATTTTATTTATATTTATATAAATATAGTTCATTCAAAAATTCCTATATCGTTTTCACTTCAAATATTTCACCAACGCCTTTAAATTTTGGAAAATTTCGCCATAACCTCCTTTGTACGGGAGGGGCTGGGAAAATTCCCAAATAGCCACACAGGCGTCTCATGTAAAAAAGAAAAAGAAAAAGCCAAGCAGCTAGCCAATAGGCTCATAAAATCATCCCCCAAACAAAACAGTAAACGTGTACCTATTTGTCGGGCACAAAATTTTATTCCTCTTCTCTAGCCTCTTTGCTATAACCTGTTCAATAAATATGCATGTACATATATGCAATTCTTATCACTTATCATTTTCCATTCAACTTCATATTTGATTCACTTTGGTTTTAAAAACACCATTCATTCTAATGTTGCATGCATAGGAAAAAATCATATCATTAGCTAATTAATGAATATTTCAACTCATGCATATTTATTTGAACAAGTGGTCATTTTTAACACTTCACATTTCAAAGATGATAATTTTGGCGAACTAAAATATATTTCAACACATGACTATTTTATTTAGTTCCTATGCATGTTAAAAATAATATTCCTTTCACAAATATTTATTTCAACGCTCGCATATCTTTAGCATATCGCATATACGATAAAAATGATATTTTTATCATTTAAAATATTTATTCAACACATGGATGTTCTCAACACTTTATAATTTCAATAAAAATGTAATTTTTATTGTTCGATCTTTTTATTCAACACATGAACTTTTCCAATACACACACTTCTCAACACATGAGCATCTCCATACATGGATAATTTATATATGTTGTTCATATAAGAAAGATGAAATTTTTATTGTTGAAACTATTTATATATATAGTGAATATTTTACATACTTCATATATATTATAAAAATGTGATTTTTATTGTTTAAACACTTTATTCATTCACACATGAATTTAATTTTGACACATCACTTCTCAACACATGAGCATTTCCACACATGTGTATGGTTTCAACACATGGCTTTAATTTCAACGCATGAAGATAATTTCAACATATGAAAATAATTCTAACATATGAATTTTATTCAAAATTTCGGCAGCATAACCGCTGGGTAGTTAAAACCGGCACCGTCCCTAGTACAGCTCCACGCTCTACCTTAAAACCTCGCGGTTTTTGACCATGGGGATTCATGCATCTAATTCGCACGCAGGCGGCATGTTTTATTTTTATTTCCACAATTATTTCCAATTCATTTCAATCACCAATGGGTATTTTTCAACCACAACCAATCAATATCAACCACAAACAATTATTCAACCATTCGCATTTTTCATCCAATATTTCACACCAATACACAACAATAAATATCGTCCATGGTTTGTGGACGAGGGGAGTATATATATATATAATTGCTATATTTCACTTGCATTTCAACACATATATCAATTATTCTATGTATGTATAATTCATACTTCTCTTATATAGCTTACACCACGCATGTACATGAAGTATACAACACGTGTGTAATTTATATTTCGCTTATATAATTTATACACGACATTTTCCATTTAAATTCACTTAATTTAGATTTCTCACATTGGTTTTCGGAGTGCTAAAAATCGTAGATGACTCAGAAAAATCCGCGGTCTCTTCTATGTGGTACAGAGCTTCCTTGCGGTCCCGATGTTTCCTGTTTCATCGAATTTCGTCAAAACACCATAAAGATATGATTTTTCAAAGTTCAAACATCAAAAAGGACTCACCTTTCACGATGGTTCAAAACTAGGGTTGCAGTTTTCGCGAGAACCGAGGCACGATAGGATGATCAGAGGTGATGACGTGGAAGAGGGAGGAAAGCGGAGTCGGCGCAGGGTGGTTTGAGGTGGTTCGGTGGTCGGATCTGCTCGTGGCGGCGATGGGAAGTCGCGGGGTTTGGATCGACGATTCTGGCGATGGAGGTGGCGATAGGGGTCGAGCTTGGGTCGGATTGGAAGAGGGGAGGGAGGCGCGTCGACTGTTGGTGGTGGCGAAGGCTGGAATCGCCTGTGGCGGCGGCGATTTGGAGGAGAAGCGGCGAACGACGTGAATCGTCGGTCGAGAGAGAGGCGGCTAGGTTTTCTGACTTTTTTATTTTTAAAAATAATGAAAGAAAATTTCTGATTGGCCAATGGTTTTAATAAATTTTTAAATAGTGTTTCTCCACACGGACACCAATTCAAACCCAACGACTGTCGTCCCTAGCTAATTACCCCCATCCTGGACACAATGGGATATGTTTTGTTGGCCAATTCGACTATTACAGTCAGTTATTCTTCAAATTAAAGTATAAAACATTTAATTTTTAACTTCGAACGTACTTTTCAATTTGCCAGGGCCACAAACTGATTCGAAAAATTCCAGAAAAATAAATCTAGCTATGTTTTGATGCTACGGTCCCAACAAAACTAGTTTCGTCGAATTCTGAGATCGTTTGAAAAATGGCCATTTTCTGGTCGCTCCAATTTAACAGAAATTGACCAAACACATTTTCTTTTGCCACGCTCACATACTATCTTCAAAAATTTTGAAATTTGAAATCTAGCAATAGTTTGACATCCCGGACCCAACAAATGTGGTTTCGTCGAATTCCGAGGTCGTTTGCAAAATATCTATTTTCCAGGGCTATATATTCTATATAGCGACCTTTCTGAAAATTCATTCGGCCATAACTTTTGATTCCCGCTATGAAACTTCGATTTTTCAGATTCGTTAGAAAGGTATTGATAAACAAATTTAAATAATTTTGGTTTCACTAAAATCCGTCATATTTTCCACCCTGCACAGTCATTCAAAGTTTGAATTCAAATTTTCAAACTGATTCACTATTTCTAATTCACTATTTTATTGAAATATTCTATTTCAATTGTTCAAATTCCTTTGAAATAACCAATTTAAAAATTTTAAATTGGCTCATATTTTCCGGGTTGTTACATGAACAGTGGACAGAAGTTGGAAAAGTCGATTATAACCTCAAGCCTCATCAACTGGGAAATGACAAAAATCGGGCAGGCAGCATGGCTATGTGGGTCGCTCCCATTAGGGTGTATAATCGCCTATCTAGAGAAATTCCATTTACTTCTTTAATCTATTTCGATGTTGTCCCTTATCGGGAAACGGTGGTTTGAGCCCAACCGTCGGTGATATACATTCGATACACTCAAGCGAAATGAGTGGTAGGTCATGTGTGGGCCGGGTTGCAAGACGTTCTTGTTCAACCCAGTGTATTCGCCTCTAGAGATACATCATCGGCAAGTGGTCCCATACCTTGTCATAGTCGGAATCCAATCTCCAATAAGCACCCCTTTGTTGACTGTGTACTATATATATGGAGCGTGAGATGCAAGCGTTCCACTAGATTCTATTCATTTGTATTTAGACACTATTATAATATCAAACCAGTATTGTTTTTTTTCAAAATGTTTTGGGTTATCGTAAGGTAAAAACCGTCTGTGTTTATGTGTGGATTCGGTCTTACGATTATCCTTTTCTTTCGAAAGGATTTTGACTTTAAAATCAAGTTGGATGATTCACCCTTAAAACCTTGCGAGTTTTTTCTCACTCTGGTTCACCAGACTGACCCGGTGTTTTGTAAATGTTCGGGTTAGACCGGGGTGTACAAGTTCAAGTTACCAGATGATGTGAAGTCCAAAGACGAGCTGAAGGAGTTCAGACGTATGATGTTCAACCATTATTATTCCGCTGTGTGTTATATATATAAGGACAGATAATTATAACTGTCCAGGTGTATTGATGTACTCTGATGTTGTAAGTATTATTTCAAGCTCTCAATAAAAGTTATTTCCATATTATATTTTGTTCCGCTGCGATGTGAGAATCTGTGATGTATTAGTTCTTCTTCTTATTCTTTCCTATCTCACCCTCTTATTTCTTTCTCCTAGATTTCTAGGTTTTCGATACTCAAGTTAGACACGGGATGTATAAATGTCTGTATTCGAGTGTCGAAATTCCCGGGTCGCTACAGTTGGTATCAGAGCAATGGTTTAGGAATAACCTTGGCTCTATGGCATAACTCGATAGAGATGAGGTTAGTAGTACCCTAGATTGAGTTGGGGTGTATATATGAGAGAGCGTATTTGTAGATTTAATATAAAATGTTTGTATTGTGTTGTTCGATCGGTTCAAGTTGAACTGACGATTAATATAATATTGTTTTTTTTAAAGAGGGCAAATGAAATAATTTTGCTCAATCTATATTTTTATATGAAAAGAAATAATTTTATTAAATTATTGATGTTGGTTTGTTGATTTATTTGAATGAGAATTCAAATTGGATAATAAATTTGGACGGTTTAATAAGACCAGAAGGGAATTTAAATCATGGAAATTATGGATTAAAACATTAATATGGAATTAAATAATTAACTGAAGGTAAGTTAAATAAAGTAAGTAAGGAAAGTGGAATGATTTGATTGTGTTGATTGTGGATTGTTTGTTTGTTGGATGCTAGATTAACGGAATTCATCAACAAATAAATGAGAATTAAAAACTAAGAGATAATATTGAATATAATGAATAGAATCAATATGAAATAAAATTGAAATGATTTATCCTTGTATATGTTATTTGCATTGGATGTTGAGTTAAGTGTAGGATTGGAGAAGGAAGAACTGAGAGTTGCTTTGCTTTGTGATTGGAGTATTGGTTGCCGACAAGTAGGTAACCTTAATTATATTGATTTGGGTGATTTATTTTATACCCCTGAGTTAGGTTAGCCGCTTGGCTTTATTTTCCTTTGATCGATGAGAGGCCCAGAGTGGCGAGTTGTAGTTGTTTGGATCGAACAATACAGAGGAGGTGCTGACGAATTTTTTGAAAACGTTAAACCTTAGCTAATTTTTCATAATACTTTAGAATAAATGTTTTTTAAAATAATTGGATTTGGTGTATTATTCTTACTTAGCAATTTCGAGAATGAAATTTATTTAAGGAGGGAAGAATGTAACAACCAGGATTTTTCGATCATTTGAATTGGATATTTAAATTGGTTTTAAATATTATAATAGAAAATATTAATAGATTTAATATTGAATTCGTTATTCTAAACGAAGATAGAGCGTTTATATTTATATTTAATAAAAACAAAAATAATATTTGAGCTTAAGATCTAAGAAAGATTTATTAGTACAAACGTGACCTCTACACACCTAGCCTAGCCTTCCCTATGCATAGAATTTCACATGCCTAAGTTACTTTTGCGAGCCTTGTATTTGAAGCACACACATACCAGAACATGAAAGCCTGTACATGTCTATTTCTGGCTATACTACACTCGCACATCACACAACCTAGCCTATAGGAAGAAATGTACAACTCGCAGCCTACCCTTTTAAATCATGCACATGCTTCAGCACTATTTAGTACTCATCAACATAAATGAAGCACAACAGATCAAAATATAGGGCAAGCCTGACTAAAGCTATCTCTGCAAACATAATATATATATGGTACAGACTAAAGTTGATATATATATATATACACACATCTGTACAAACACAGGGCTGGATTATGTATTTTGAAACAAGATATGCGGTCTATATATTTTATTATAAGCACATGCGCCTGCTTAAATCACTTAAACTAGATGAATTAACGCATCAGCATACCCTATAATATGTACATAACACATGCCTAAGTGTACCACGACTGTATACCTGTTTCGATATCACATGTGCATGTCCTATTTCACGTACTGTTTGGCAGCGAGAAATATATACTTTTTCATGCTCAAGGAAATCTTCACATGCTAAACTTAGCTAGCTACTACCTTGAAGGAACAAATGCACAACAATTTTTTCATCCACATTTAGGCCAATGAATTGAAAATTTCAACACAGTTATGTATTTTCAAATCAATTCTCTTCTTTTCACATTGAGATGTCCTATCCCAGCACACTAGCTGCACTTACCAACGCCTACCCTAGTCTCTCCTACACTCTGCCTACGCCACCCTATTCTCCTCGACATTTATTTTCAAATTAAAATTGCACATCCAAATGTTCCCAGCGGAACATGAAACCGTACACCGCCTACCCAAATTCTTGTACATGCTAGACCAACCTAGGTTGTACACTCATGAAAGACATTGTTTCTATCTAAAAATTTCCCCGCCTATATATATCCTGCCACTTTCATTCGTTTCAAGCAAACCATGGTAACACCGCAACTTTCATTCAGAGAAAGAAAATGAAACCAAAAAAAAAAAACCTATCCATATTTAAATCACTAACTGCATTCCCGCGCACCAAAAATGGAGAGCGTATCCCCTCAACGATGTACGAATGGCCAAACTATTAACGGAGAGACCGAAGGTAGGACGATGGGAAGAGGCGGCTTGGCGAGATGGGGAAACTGGCGAAATGTTTACATGAGTGGAGCAGTGGATTTGTGAGGGGAGCGCAGGAGGTTTGATGAGAAAAAAATGTCACGCCAGACATGTTCGAACTCGCGTCGGTTGGAGAATGTGTGGCCATCGGAATCGTGAAGCTAGGTTTCGGCGATCGGACGTGCTGTGTTGTCCGGTGGAGCAAGTTGAGGGGAGACAACACATGTTGGGTTGTATGAGAGGAAGTGTTTATTCGAAGGAAATATGGAGGAGCAGCAGCATTTGTGAGGGAAGTGAAAGCAACTCAAGAAGAGAAGCGGTAGGAGGTTGTCTTCCAAAGTGAATATCAGGCGGTGGGAAGGTATGCACAGCAGAAAGGCGAAGAATGGCATGTGTGTTGGGTTTTGGGAAAACGTGGATTGGTGAGTGGACTGTGGGCCTTAATAAAAAAATGGAAGTGCCGCGTATTATAATGTGAAGCTTACGATGTTTGTTTGAGAGCATAGGGAAGCTCATGCTTGCGTTTTGATGAAGTAGGAACAATGTTTTCTGGAAAAATGAAGGCACGGAAGAAGCTTGGCTCTTCCAGGCAGATGCTAGTGGTTAACGCGGGCTATGCATGGGCCAATGGACTGGGCTTTCGGATAAAAGAAAAAAAAGAAAAAAATGATGGAAAGCAGACAAGGCATGGGGAGGCTAATTTCGCATGCACCATGCACCGGTAAAGAGGATATAGGAACGTTGCTTCACTGGACCATTATATTGTGGAAAAATTGATGGAAGGCGGATGGGATAGTTTAGCTCATGGGTGCTGTGCAGTGTGGGAAGGACGTTGTTTGGTTATCGTGCAAATATCTTGGATGGATCGAAGTTCTTGAACCAAGTAATTAGGTATATTAGTTAAGTAGTTAAATTAAAAATAGAATTTATCTTAATATAAACCGTCAACTTATATTGTTCATAAATCGTTATACATCAGCAGAATTGGGACGAGCAAGCAGTATTAGGACCATAGGAACGGACATGACATTTTGGAGCTGTTTTGACTTAGAGTTAGTGGCTACTGGGAATTTTTAATTAAATTAAACAGATGTTGAATTTAATTAAAAATGAATTGTTCAAACCGACGAATTAAACCAAGGTGAGTTAAACTCGCTCAGTTCTCCAACTTATTTTTCTAATAAGTAGGGTTTATTATTTGTGTGCTATGTTTGCTAGTTATTGAGTGATTGGTTGACTGTTTGAATTCATGATGAATATTTTAATATAACTGAATTAAATTAAACATTCAGTTAATTTGATCGAAACAAATCGTTATTTTTAACGATGATTTCCAAACAAGGTAAGTTACCTTGTTGGTTACGTTTATAATAACATAAACGTATTTAAATTGAATTGGATGCTTGAATTATTATTATTGGTTGACCACTATCAGTTGAATTGGTCATATGGTTGCATACGATCGTTACATGAACTATTTAACCGATATGATTTGATTATTGATTCGATTATGGAGTGTGTTGAATACGAATTCAACAGTTGTTTGATATTAACCAATGGGTAATATTGGTTGAAGACTTATAGCACATGACCAAACATACAAACTGTTTTACAAAGATTGATTTACCGGCAGGTGAACTGATAGAAGTGAAGTTATGAAATTTTTTTATAACTAAATACAGATTTTTAAATATATTATTTTAATTGGGTTATAAATAGGAAATAAACCAACCATATATGCATTGATTGTTTTAAACACCAATCACCATTTTTGGTACCAAAATCTATCCGTGTGCGAAGCATGTGTCTCATTTTAATTAGCAAATGATTTGCAAAGTAAATTCTTATATTTATAAAATTTATAAGCAAGTAAGCATGAATCAATGTGATGATTAATAACCAAGATAAATTGTTTTAAGTAAAAAGATTATATTGATTTGATTAATATAATAATCGAATGGGATTATTTAACTTAATTTAATTTGTAATTAATTTAAATGGAGAGATGAATTAAGATCTAATTAACGAGTTAATCATGCTTAGAGCTGACTAATTCAACTATAGTAACTGAAATGGATTTATTAAAGTATTTATTTAATAGTTAAGTAAAACATTTTTATAAATGTTGATATTTACTCAATAATAATCGAAGGGGTAAATCATGGAATATAAAAGGTATTAATTTAGGTTTATGAAACGAGAAGGCTTATTTATAGTATAGTTATGGTTTAAAGAAAATCATATTAATGATATAATAAGTTAAGTTTAAACTGTAATTTAAAGCGAATTCTTATTTGAGATTCGATTTAACTGGATTTATGAAATCCCAGATCTAGACGAAGTTACAAACCCGAGTTTAGTTAATGTTATGGTAAAGAGTAATTAGAAATGGGTTTTTGAAATGGAAATAAAACGAAAACCCAAGGTTGAATTAGAATAGTTAAACGATTAGAGTATAAAGATGAAATATAGATCCGTGATTTTAATTAAAAGATGATGTTTCATCAAGTTAGAACTAAAATGGGGTTTTGTTGGATATTGGAAATGAATATAGGTTTATTGGGTATTACAATTGATATCTATCTTAAGGTAAGAACGTTGTTGATCAAGGTCTGAGAGGTAATTAAATACCCCAACTTGAACGACTTCAGGATTATCGAAGGACGATATCAGTTGTAATGGTGAAGAAGTTAGAGTAATTTATTTTGGAAAATAATAGTGTAACATTATTTGAAGAATTAGGAAATATATATATGGTTGGATTCCGAATATAAAAAGGGAATAAAGAAGGCTTGAGAATATGAAATGATATTTCAATAGTAAGTGAAATAAAAGTAGATTTGGAAAAATATAATGATATTTTCAAAAAGTAAGGAGATGGGATTTAGAATGAGTTTATTCTAAAAAGGGAAGTGATGGTTATGGCGTTCAAATAACGAAACCAAGGAGATATCGTAACAATTGTTTAAAAGGATAAGTTAAATCGCTTTTCCAATTATAGATAACGAGTATTGTTGTAACAAATGTTTTTAAAGGATAAAAGAATTGAATATGATTTAAGATACTTTTCTAAGTATATAAATGATTTGAGAATATTGACATATTAAAGTTGACACATCATTTTGGTATTACTACTGATATATTATTTTTAAAGGCCAAGTGATATTGTATAAACCAATGGATTCGTTTTATTTATAAGTTTGTTTATTTCATAGTTAAATAACCGACTATCAAAATCATACCCAATGCGTGGTTGGTATGGAAAGACTGGGATCAAATTAATATTCGAAAACCATTCCAACCAACAAATACGTAAATGAAGAAGATATATAATGCTGATCGAGATGGAGCAAGTGAAGACCGTAAATCTTCATGAGCGAAGGAACTATTGTTGGATTTCTCTAGCTGATTCCTAGAGATATTTTGACAATGATTCTGTCAGGATTGAAATCTATGGATTTGCTAGGACTACTCGCTACTGATCTATAGGGTGATTCCTAGGATGTGGTAGGAGGGTTCCTTCGGTTCATCATGTTCCTTGATGACGTGTATGGACGATGTGAATAGTGGCCAGATGTTCCAAAAGTTGATTATAACCTCAAGCCTCATCAACCGGGAAATGACAAAAATCGGGCAGGCAACATAGCTATGTGGGTCGCTCCCATTAGGGTGTATAATCGCTTATCTAGAGAAATTCCATTTACTTCTTTAATCTATTTCGATGTTGTCCCTTGTCGGGAAACGGTGGTTTGAGCCCAACTGTCGGTGATATACATTCGATACACTCAAGCGAAATGAGTGGTCGGTCATGTGTGGGCCGAGTTGCAAGACGTTCTTGTTGAACCCAATGTATTAGCCTCTAGAGATACATTATCGGCAGATGGTCCCATACCTTGTCATAGTTGGAATCCAATCTCCAATAAGCTCCCTTTTTTTGACTGTATACTATATATGTGGAGCGTGAGACGCAAGCATTCCACTAGATTCTATTTATTTGTATTTAGACACTATTATAATATCAAACCAGTATTGTTTTTTCAAAACTTTTTGGATTATCGTAACGTAAAAACTATCCAGTTTATGTGTGGATTCGGTCTTACGATAATCCTTTTCTTTCGAAAGGATTTTGACTTTAAAATCAAGTTGGATGATTTGCCCTTAAAACCTTGCGAGTTTTTCTCACTTTGGTTCACCAGACTGACCCGGTGTTTTGTAAATGCTCGGGTTAGACCGGGGTGTACATGTTTAGGTTACCAGATGATTTGAAGTCCAAAGACGAGCTGAAGGAGTTCAGACATATGATGTTCAACCGTTATTATTCCGATGTGTGTTATATATATGAGGACAAATAATTATAACTTTCTAGGTATATTGATGTACTCTGATGTTGTAGGTATTATTTCAAGCTCTCAATAAAAGTTATTTCCATATTATATTTTGTTCCGCTGCGATGTGAGAATCTGTGATGTATTAGTTCTTCTTCTTATTCTTCTATTCTAATATTCTTTCTTTCTTATCTCACTGTAATGACCCGGACTCTTAGGGGTTAATTTTAAAATATTTAATATGGATTTAAATATTGAATTAAGTAAATAAATCAATTTTTATAGGGAGTTATCGATTTAAAAATCAATTTCAATTTAATATTGAAAATATTAAATTATCAGAATAAGAAAATGGATTTAGTTGAATTCAAATTTTTATTTGAATTGAAAACAGTTCAAATAATTAATATGAAATTTTAACGGTAATAATATTTATTTATTTTCGAGGGGAATAAATAGTTTGAAATTTAAATTATCTCAATTTAAATTTATATCAACTACAGATGATCGAATTGGACTTCGATACTTATCCCAGTGGGTTCAAAATAGGGGTATTACCCTAGAATTGACAGTTGTTGGGTTCAGAAAGGAGTTCGACATCATGGGTAATTAATTTAAAGGATACCGGTTCAATTCAAACGAAAATAAAATAATTAAATAAAATTAAAGTGGATCTCCTTCTTCCAACCAACCATATACCGTGGCTTCCTTAGCTTCAGAGATTTCATGAGGAAATAAAAACAACCATGCCCCTTCTTTTTCCTTTATAAAAACTGCTCCTCCCTTCCTCTTTTAATTCTTTCATTCAATCCAAAACCGAAAGCTTCAGATAAATCAAAAATTGTCGTGACCTAATTCCCAAAATCAAATCCGTGCTACCTCAATGAAATCGCGATTTCCTTTCTCTGTTGAAATCACGAACTCCTTGATTTCATTCCTCAGCAATCAAATAAAAACTGAACTGTGTAAAATCGAAGAGCAAATCAGAGTCTCGTTCTCTGTCCGAAATAGCAGACGCGTAAGTATATTGAAGGATCCAAGGTTCAAGCGACGACCAAGTTTGGGGTTCAGCTGCTCTCGCTATCGGGTAAAATCGCGACTCCTTCTAACGCGATGATGTTGAGGGTCGGACGCAAGGGCGATGCAGCTATTTGGTGAACTCGAGCTTGGGATTGGGAAGTTTTGAATGCGATGTGAATTAGGGCCTCGCTCGATTGGGGAATCGTGACTGAAGACGCCTGGAACTCGTCGAGCATAGTGCAGTTAGGGTTGAGGTAATGGCGGAAGTGGAGTTCGAACTTTGTTGGGGTGGCTGTTCTGTTCGATAGTGGTAAATTTGGTTGCGATGGCCTGGAAAGCATCGAGCTGGTGCCCGATTCGAGCTGTGCAATAGTTAGCAGTTTGGGTTTATAAATGATGGAAGCAGGGAGTTCGGCTTAGTTTCATTTGGGGAGACAGTGTTGCACTTGGATTGATCGACAGTGTAAGGAATGCTACAGAGGAGAGGCCCGGATTTGTAACTATAGGAGATTACAGTAAGTAAAATTTCTTTAATTAAAGTGATTAGTAATAATTAAATTAAAAGGGAAAAGTATATGTATACATTAGTTTACTAGTTAAAACTAAATTTTTATACTGTTAAGAGAAAAGGAAATGGTATAAACTAGTATCTAGAATTTGGAAACCAGAAAGGGAAATATATTTAGTAAATCATTTTATGAATCGTAAATTAGATTGTTGTTTATTTTAATATTTAGTTTAGATTGAAATAGTTTAATCATTAAATAAATTTGATATACCCTGTTTATATAAATAAATTAGTTAGATTTATTTAATGGATTATATATATAATCACGTTCACTTATGAATACAATATTAAACCATGATTTAAGGAGATTAGGAAATGAGATAAAAGCGAATTTAATTTAGTTAATTTAGTTTCAGTTACTAATGTAGTTAATCGGTTCCTTAGAAACATTGGGTTTATTTTGTACAAGGTTGGAGGATCGGGAAGTAGGATATTTGGATTCGAAATTTGAGATCTTACATTCAGGAAGTAGAATGGAAATTTACAAGATAATCGACGCATAAAAATCGCGGTGAGTAAATCTCACTCACCTTTTATTTAGAAATTATTTTTATATAGTTAAAAATAATTGTTGTTGCTTGTTTGAATGCTGTCTGATTGTTTTAAAATATATATTAGTTATTTAGGATATATATATATATATATATTGGATTGATGATTGGTTGGATTCCCGCAGTATCATTAGCGGATGCCCGCAGTTTCATAGCGGATGATTACCCTATACGCCCCACGCTATGATTAGTTGATGACCTTCTATACCGCAATATCCTGCCTCGAAGCAGGATGGGTATTACTATGTTGACTAACGTCTGTGGATGCAGGAAAACAGGTTGGAGGAATCCAACTGGATTCCTCAAAAATATATATTATCTGTTTGTTGGTTTGATTTCATATATAGTCATATATGATGTGTTAAAAATCAAATGATTGAAAATTGGTTGATTTGATTGTTTAAAATATCAATGGGGTTTGAATATTGATTTATAAAAATATCGAAAAGGGTATTTGAAATTTAAAAGGGGAATTCTATTTTTATAAATAGAATTTGAATTTTAAATGAAGTATAGAAACATTAACTTGTTTTGAATATATATGAACGAGTATTGAATTTATAAACTATGTTTATAAATAGAAAAGATGGGATTTGAATTGAATTTATAAACTTTGTTTATAAATATATAATATGGGATTTTAAGTGAAGTTATAAACGTTGTTTATAAATAAGGCATAAAATTCAAATGGGATTTATAATACGGAATTTGAATAATAGAATTCAAATGGAGTTTAACTATAGAATTTGAATATAGATATTCAAATGGGATTTATAATATAGAATTTGAATATAGATATTCAAATGGGATTTATAATATAGAATTTGAATATAGATATTCAAATGGGATTTATAATATAGAATTTGAATATAGAATTCAAATGGAATTTATATTATAGGATTTGAATAATAGAAGATAATAGATTTGGATAAATAGAAGTGGAATAGACTAAGAAGTTAATTAACAGATTTAACTAACAAATTTAGTTAAAACGATTGGTATAGTTAAAATAGATTGGACAGGTATAAATATACAGGAGACAGGTTTGGAATAAAGTATAGAAGTGAAATAAATAGAATGCTCGACAAAAAGGTATGTATTTAATTCATATATGAGATTTTATGCGCCGTATCGGCAAGCCGCTTGACTTTTTCTTTTTCTTTTTGATCAGAGAGGCCTGTGTGGCAGTTTGGGGATTTTCCCGATGCTCCCGGTACAAAGGAGGTTATGGCGAATTTTTCCGGGAATTTAAGGAGATAGAATATTTTTAAGATAATTTGATAATTAGAAATCAACGTATCGATATATATAGAATTCGATAAGAAAACGAACTTAGAAATAGAATAGTATAATCAAAAAGGAAGTATAAGAATAAAATCTAGTAAGAATAGAAAGAAAAAGTGTATACGTGTTTAAAGGTAAAGAAGTAGTTGTATGTTATTGATTGTTCGAGTAAGTAGTCATATCTGTTTTGACGTTATAAATGTTATTCAGTCAAGGTCTGAGAGGTAGTTATACCCCAACTTGATTGATTGCATTATTAACAAATGAACAGTAAGATTCAGGCTCGAAGATCAATGTTAGATAAGAGTTAGTTGAATATAGTATTTGGGTTGTCGTAACGATGTTTTACACAACATCCGTTTTAACCCAAATAAGTGTAAGCTGGGAAATAGAATAATAAATATTTCCAAAGTATAGGAATAAACGAGATTGGAAAAGAGATAAGTAATTGGAATATTTTCCAATTATAAATAACATATATTTCTAAAGTTTAGAAAATAAAAGAAGGCGATATATGGAAATGTTTTCCAAATAACGTATAAGGCCAATATGGTTATTGAAAATATTTGGTTAACAAATATTGATAAGAAATAGAGAAGAGATTTAATTAATGGAATATTAATTAAGGGCTTAGTAATTGGTTGATAATTGGATGAACACTTGTTTTTATTCGATAGTTAAATCATCGACTATCGAAACACTTGTTTTTATTCGATAGTTAAATCACAGACTATCGAAGTTTTGACCATCGTTGTCAATATGGAGAGACCGGTTGGATTATTATCCGAAGAACCACTCCGTATTGGCAGTAGCGTGCGAATCAGATTATATAAAGATAATCGAAGACGGAGTAGAGTGCAAGGACTTTTTCTATTAATAGAAATAGTACCTTCGATTCATCCTGTTCCTGGGTGACTTGTACGGATGAATGTCTGACAGAGTATTTTCAAAAAGGTCACGTACATTGATTTCTTCAACCATACCAAGAGTGGAAGCGGAGAAGGAAACTTCTTTTAGCTAACACGTAATGTACTGTTGAGGACGTCAATCGGTGATTTGATGGATTTGATGATGTGGCATTCGAAGTGAATCTGGTGTGATGATAAAGCGTGGCTTCTAGCCTCATCAACCGGTAAATGACAGAAATCGGGCAAGCAGCATGGCTATGTAGGTCGCACCTATTAGGGCGTATAATCACCTGATCTAGAGTTTCATTTACTTCTAAAAATCTATTGTCGATGCTGTCCCATTCGGGAAACGGTTGCTGATCCCAACCGTTGGTGATATACATTCGATACACTCAAGCGAAATGAGTGGTCGGTCATGTGTGGCTGAGTTGCAAGATGTTCTTGTTGAACAAGGTGTATTCTCCTCTAGAGATATACCAGCGGAAGGTGGTTCCATACCTTGTCATAGTTGGAAAACCAAATACCCAATACGTGCTTGCGGTTTTGATTGTATATTATATATGTGGAACGTGAGATGCAAACGTTCCACTAGATTGTTATCTACTTGATTTAGACATTATTATAATATCAAAAGAGTTTTGATATAAAGATAAATCAAGTGTTTGGATTCTCATAAGGGAAAAACCCGTTCCGTGATATACGGCATGGGCTTATGAGATATCATTTAGTTTCTGAAACTGTTTTAAACTGTTTACTCATACCAGTCCCATGACTGACCCGGAGTTTATTTGTTTTGTTCTACCTAAACTCTTGGGTGCCTAAATTTGTATGGGCAGTCAAGTAGTTCAGGATTTTTCAGATATATCTAAAGGAGCTTGGAGCAGGAGGCTTCAGCGTTATCTAGTTATAGTGTTGTTCTGTTGTGTTGTACGTGTTGTACTCCGGTAAGTGTATGTTATACAGTTGAGATTTTTTATTTCAGAAGTTATAATACATTATATTTTGTTCCGCTGTGATGTGAGATTCTGTGTTGTTATTTCTGTTCTTGTTCTATTCTAAGTTTCTATCTTATCTATCCTCACCCTCTAACTTCTTTCTATTAAAGGTTCGGATTTCTGTGTTATTTGGGGTTGGACTTGTGTTTTTGGTCAGCTCAAATTCTACCGGATTTTTGGGTCATTACATCACCCACTTATTTCTTTCTCCTAGCTTTCTGGGTTTTCGATACTCGAGTTAGACACGGGATGTATAAATGTCTGTATTCGAGTTTCAAACTGGGTCGCTACAAACCTTCTTCCATCCATTGGTCGTAAAAGTTTTTAGGACACCGAACGAAGAAATATTGGTTAAGAAATCTCGTACGCTCTCTATCAGATCAGTAATAATTTTGGAGCCCCGACTCTTGATAAAAATAATTGGGGGATAAACCTTCTTCCTTCTTTTAAAAGAGTATGAAGAACGATATCTTGAAATGTGGGCGCACACTGTTTGACCCTCATAAAAAGTACATAAGGCCCTATTAAAGCAAAATAACCATTCAGGTGCAACTGGCATGAGGCAATGACCAAACACCGAAGGATTAATTCTAAGTAAGGATTAAAAGGAGGAATCGCCCCGCTCAACAACATGTAACGATTGACTGCAACGTACCCAGTATGTGGAAGGTTAGCAAATTCCTCCTTTTCGGGGAATATGGCCTTGTCTTTTTCTAGGATCCCGAATTGCTTCCACCATTGCTGATACGAGCTAAAAGAAAGAGTTATTTCATGCCTTTCGAGAGGTACATTGGCAAGTGGCCATGGTTGAGGAAAATTATGATTAATGTTCACTCTGGGAACAGTAGCTGATGTAGTTTCAGTAACTTGAACAGAATTCCCAGCTCCGTTAGACATGGTTCCTTCCTTGGGATTTTGACGTAACTGTTGTCGAGCTAACATTTCTACACGAATGGTTATGCCTTAAAATAAATCACAGGTAGCGTTACCTTTATCATAGGGAATATTATGCATAACTATGTATGACATTCCAAAAATGATGCTTGAAATTTATAACCATCATGTATTGGTTAACAACTCCAAACATCATTTTTAAGTTGATCCTAGAATGACTATATTCGCATAGAAAATATTCTTAAGCAACCAAATGAAAATAACTCTGCGCAGATATATCACTCAATTTAGGCTTCTGCATTCCAAACTTTTTTACACTAACCTACTAATGGTGTAAGCATCCAATAGCAACATAAAAGCTCGAAAAATATGCGAGGTTCTAGTTATTATAGGTATAGCACAACGGGAGAGTCTGATAATTGACAAAAGACTCCAACCAAATGGTAAATTCATGCTTACCCCTTAGGGTTCAACACGCTCGAACCTAAGCAGGTCAAGCATGCACGAGTCCAGACTAGTTTGAGCTATCTAGAGCCTAAACTAGGTCGAACATGACCGACCCCATAGGGTCAAGCATGCTCAAACCAGACGGGGTCAAGTATGCTCGTGCCTAAACTGGGTCGAACATGATCGGCCTCGTAGGAGTTGAGCATGCTAGAAACCAGACTGGGTCGATCATGCTTGTTACGACCCAAACTTCCCCGGTAAGGAAAGCCCAGATTGAGTTGAGTACAAGCCACATCGAAACGCAAACAGAAGAACATTTCATTGTATATTACAATAATTCCATCAGATTACATAATATACAGAGTATTAACAAATAATATACATTATAATATATGTGATTTTTGACTGGTGTGAGAACCAAAAGATAGTTAGAATATATTGTTGTGATTTGGCATCAAAAATCTGATATTTTATAATGTATACTATTTGTTAATACTCTGTATATTCTTGTAATCTAATGGAATTGTTGTAATATACAATGAAGTGTTCTTCTGTTTGCGTTTCGATGTGGCTTGTACTCAACTCAATCCGGGCTTTCCTGACCGGGGAAGTTCGGGTCGTAATAGCTGAATATGCAAGGTACAAGGTGCCTCCGGTTTCGTTCAGACCCAGAACGAACTTGTAAATGGACTGTGTCTGACATTGGATTTTATTCTGTGTGATTTATTTCTATTAAATATATGCCTGTTTGGCGGCTGTAACAACCCCATTTTTAGGGATACTGAATTGGGAAACCACCAATAAATTAGTAATAATGATATTAAATATTTTTCGAAAATTGAAATGGAAATAAAATGTTATAGATAGATAAAAAAAAGTGATGATGCATAAAACATTTGTGCATAGTTAATGTGAAGAATTTATGTTTGATTTCTTAAAAATTTTCATTTTTATGTTTGTGTTATTTTGAATAGTATTAAATAATGTTTTATGTTATGTTTTAAGTTATAGGAAAAAAGAGTAAAGGTAAATTTGAAGTTAAAAGAGGAATTTTGTTTTAATTCTAAAAGAAGAAAAAAAGGTAATAATAATAAATTTTAAAGATATTTTGTATGAATTCTCTAGAACCATATACTATATATATAACATAAATATCTGTATAAAAGACAAAACAACATTTTTATGTTATAAAGAAAAAAAAAGGGAAGAAATAATTCACAAGATGCATTAACAAGTCTTTGTTATTAGTTTAAAACGAAAAATTAATTGATATGCATTAAATCATTCCAATATAAACTATGCCAATTAAAAATAAGGATAATATTAAATTGCTGGTTCCTTCCATGTTTTTACGAATAAATTATTGATTGAAAGAAAAAGGGAAATATTTAATTAACATTCTATTCCATGTTTGACAATTGGACCTAATTTGTTATTGAATCTTTGGCTAGATGGGAGCTTTCTTTTTCACAAACCCTTCTACATTATTTATCTTGTTTCAAATTTATTTTGAGTATGTACCTACTTAAGTTTAATTAATTATATATGTTCATAAAATGTCTAGATTTGTAAATGTTTGCTAAAGATGCAAATGTAATCCTTTCTGTGAAAAAAAAAAGAATAACAAGTGTGACTTTGCAAACATAGGTTAAATGAAAGAGAACTAAATTTACAATAAACATATGTTTAAATTGCAAAAGCTTTAATAAAGAGGAATTAGACTGAATTAGATAAATTAATGAGAATTTGCAATGAATTATAACATGTGTTATAATTTGAAAGTAATGGAAATTTCCTTTTTAAATTTAACAAAAGGGACATAATTGTAAATAAAATTCAGCAAAATCAGATTTTTATAAAAAGGGCTCTAATAACCTAGGGACCTAATTAAAAATTACCTACCCCTATATAATATCTCATAGCCTAACCTAATTTCTAAAACCTAATTTCCCTCAAAACAATTCGAATTAAACCATCATTCCAATTCGAGAATTCAAAAGCGAAGTGAGAGCACCAAATCGGTACGAATGAGATTGGGTTTCGAGATCTGGATTGTGTGGAATTGGGGCTCAAAGTGGCTTGGGTTGTGGTGATTTTCTGGCGTGGAGGTGGCCTCGTGTTCGCCGAAGTTCATGGTGGAGGAAGGTGGTGCGTCGGCGAGCAGTGTGGTGGTCCTGGATTGATAGCCGATCACCTGTAGCGGCAGCGGGATGGAGGAGTTCAAGGTGACATTGATGGGTTTAAATGATACAGAAAGAAATAAAGGGGAAGAAAGGTTATTAAGAAGGATTGTTTTAAATTTATTAATTATCATTTTATTAATATTATCAAATCTTTAAAATCCTGTAACTCATCCATACAGCAACGAAATCGAACGAAACTGAAAGCGTTGAAATCGTGAAGAGGAGATCTTCGACATGACGCTGATGAGAACTGAAACTAAGCATATCAAATTTTTGTAGCGACCCGGGAGATTCGACACTCGAATCCAGACACTAACACGTCCTGTGTCCAAACTCAAGTATCGGAAAACCCCGAAAGCTAATAGAAAGAAGATAGAGGGTGAGAAAAGAAAGAAAGAAGTACTAGAATAGAAGAATAAGAAGATCAGAATCTCACAGCGGAATGGACAAAATATGATAATCAATAATACTTTATAAAGAACTGTATAGTACAACATCAGAGTATACATTCAGACCAATACAACACACAGCGGAAATAAACCAGTACCAGTATATATATATATGGAAAACGTCTCGACTTCAACTCCATCTATGTTGCTTCGAGCGGAAACCTGACCTGTAAATATGCTTGGTCTGACCCGAGCACATTTGATTTATAACAAAATTCACCCGGATCAGTCTAAAATACTATCAGTGATAAATTCATACAGCAACCAACTTGTTTAACTTTGAAACCCTTTTGAAATAAAAGGATTATAGTAAGACCAGTCCACACATAAATACGGACGGTTTTTACCTTACTATAACCCAAATCATTTGAAATTGATATCTTCTTCTGATATTATCATAGTGTCTAAATACAAGTAGATAGAATCTAGTAGAACGCTTGCATCTCACGCTCATATATATTATACAATCAAAAACCGCGGGCACTTATTGGAGATTGGATTTCCAACTATGACAAGGTATGGGACCACCTCTCGATAGTGTATCTCCAGAGACGAATACACCGGGTTCAACAAGAACGTCTTGCAACCCGGCCCACACATGACCGACCACTCAATTCTCTTGAGTGTATCGAATAAATTGTCACCTCACGGCTTTTTGTCGTGACCACCGTGGTTCCCGGGGGATACAGAAATGAAAAGAAGTAACAATTATGATTATTCTCTAGATGGTGACAATACACCCTAATGGGTGCGACCCACATAGCCATGCTGCCTGCCCGATTTTTGTCATTTCCCGGTTGATGAGGCTTGAGGCTATAATCGACTTTTGAAACATCTGGCCACCATTCGCATCGTCCATATATGTCATCCAGGAACAGGATGAACCGAAGGTACTCTCCTGCTGCATCCAATCTAGGAATCACCCCATGGATCAGCAGCGAGAAGTCCTTGCCACCTGCAGATTCCAATTACGACAGAATCACAGTATATCTCTAGGGATCAGCCAGAGATTGTAAGTAACTCTTCCGCTTCATGAAGACCTACGATCTTCAATTGCTCTATCTCGATCAGCGTCTTTGACGTATTCGTATTTATTTGTCGGAATGGTTTTCGAATAAAAATTCGATCCCGGCCTTTCCGTACCAATAACATTGGGTCAGATTTTGATAGTCGGTTATTTAACTATCAAAATAAACAACCATAAAAATAAACAAATCCATAGGTTTATACACAGCATCACTTGACCGTTTAAAAACAATATCTCAGTTGAAATACCCAATATATAATATATTGGTTTAATATACATAATTATACTCGAATCCTTTTACTTATATACTTAGAAAATATCTTAAAATCATACCTAATTTAACCTCCAACTAATACTTCAAATACTGCTATGATGTTTCTTGTTATCTTATCGATTCAACAATCATTACGACATCTTCTTCGGATTCGTTATTTGAATACCAAAGTTACCCGTTACCCTTTTAGAATAATCCCATTAAAATCTCCTTCCATAACTTTGAAAGTATCGTTATAATCCCACCAATCCTTTCATACCATCAAGCCCCTTATTATTTCCCTTTTATTTTTGGAATCTCCTTCTAAATATATTTCCAAATCCTTCTAATAACGTTACACTAATATTTTTCCCAAAATATTTTATTCTAACACTTTCACCATTACAACTAACATCATCCTTTGATAGTCCTGAAGTTGTTCAAGTTGGGGTATTTTAATTACCTCTCAGACCTTGATCAACAACGTTCTTGTCATAAGATAGATATCAGTTGAAATAAAACCGACACTCATTTCCCATATCACCACAAATCCCATTGTTTTCCTTCTTGATGAAATACCATTTCTCCTTTACAATAGTGGTTCTATATCGCACATTTATAACCTGCCTCATTTAATTACTATGATTCAAACGGTTGATTTCCCCTTTCCTATCTCCGCCAGTTTACTTAAATTTTCAATCCTGACTTGTCACTTCTAATAACTCGTCCCATTTATATTCAATAAACTTTGGTTATTTAACGTTGTGTAACTTGGATTCCTAGATTCTACTTAAATATAATTCAGTTAAAATCAAGTTAAAACTTCGATTTCACGTAAATATTAAATCACTTTATAAACTATGAACATGGCTTTAAACTTCACAAACTTTCCTTAATATATTTCACATTCCAAATTACCACTTCGATTATTATTAAACGGTTAATAATCAAGTGTCCACATTTATTTAAAATAAAATTGGTTTCAATACCATTAACTATCCCCTTCAAAATTAATGAACTAATTTAATAACAAATTCAGCTAATGCTGTTAACTAGTTTTTCTCTAAACATGACTAACCCGTTAGTCAATCATTATCGATCCTTCCATTTAAATTAATTAATAATTAATTAATCTAAATAATCCTATTCACTTTGATTTATTCAAAACAATATTAGTATAAACACATTACGTCAATTTTGGTCATTTGAATTAGCTAAATAAAAACCGTTTTTAATCACTTAACAGGCACGTGCTCCGCGCACGGTAGATTTGGTTAAACCAATCAACGTATTCATGTGGTTGGTTTATTCCACTTTTTGGATTTCATATAAAATAATAATATATTTTAAAATCTATATTCGATTAAATAAATTTCATAACTTTATTTTTAGTGATTCACCTGACGGTGAATCGATCTTTATAAAACGGTGTATATTTGGCCATCTGCCATCTCTTTCTCAACCAATACTATATGTATTGGTTCAAACTCAACCACATTCAATAACCAAAAGGGTTTAAAGTCGACAGGTTTTAAACAGTTCATAAAATATGAAATAACAACATATTAAATGTTTGAGGAACCGATTTGATTCCTCCTACCTGTTCTTCCCTGCAATACAGACCATTATAATATTTCACATCAGTACATTGAAATATTTTAAACGACGATAACATAATTAACGTCAACCATTAAAGCAACCATAGGCATCCAATCAACCAATTAAATTTAATTATATGAATTTAGCACATCCAGTATCTCAGAAATGTGTGAGAATTAACTCACCTTATTTCGATGAACGATTTCTGCGTTGTTCCGTATAATTTTAAACGAGTGGTTTAAAATTAAATGTAGACTCGGTTGCTTTTAACCCCTTCCAAGTCGAATGTAACACCCCGCAAATTCTATAACTGTGGAATTAACAAATTAAAGTATAATTAATTTGAAATCAAAGAACTAAGGGAAACGGGATACGCCATTGCGTTCGTCTCGGAAAAATACGCGAAATAGAGTCCGAGTTTTCGAAAAACGGAGTCCGTATGAAGAAGATACGGCCTTCGGAAGTTTCTGAATTAAATTTAAAATTCGAACAGAAAAAAACAGTTTTAAATTCCAAAATGGGGCCCAATGGGCCAGGGCGGAAAAACACCCGCCTAACGCACCCAGGTCGACTGGGCTGTCGACCTGGCCTAACCAGGTCGACAGGGCTGTCGACAGGGCTGTCGACAAGCATGTCGACCTGGTCCAGAGCCAGGTCGAGCCCAGTCCAACCCGGCTGGCCTATTCTATGTTGGTCGATTTTCTATGGTCTGCTTTGTCATTAGGGCTAGGTGGCAGGCTCTAATTGGTCTCTCCTGAGGATGAATGGCTACGATCAATCCAAGCAACATCAATGGTCCTAATCAGTTCATTACCTCTATAAAAACAACCCTAGACTAACCCTAATCTATTCATTCAAAAATAAGAACAAAGCCGCCATGTTGCTGAGGAACGACTAGGGGTAGCCACCAATTGGAGAGAGGATTAGGAGGCAAATTCTAAGGCATAAAGCAACTCAATCAAATCAAACCACATCTTCAAATCCCTAAATTAGAGAATTCGCCACACCATTGTAAGTAGAGTATTACTTTGGTATGAACAAATAACTGTGTTGGTTTGTGTACTTAGTTGTGGTGATAAATAATTCATAATTTGTGCGTTACTATGATTCTTATCGATTTGGAATATTGTATACGTTTGGATATTCTCGAATTATGTTATTCATTATAAAGAACTACATGCGGTAGTTCTATGCAAGTATACGTTTGGAATATTTCGCAAATTATGTAATCCATGTTGAAGCTACATGTATGTAGTTGATTGAAATTCATGCAAGTTTGGGGCTTTGCTACTATGCCATCATAATGTGTATTTTTATACAAACATCATTTTTGTAAAGTAATTGGAATAAGTTTGGGTTATCATAATCCATATGAAATTATGTTAAAAATTGGGCATCATGTATTAAGCCATGCTTTTGTACTAGAAAACCTATTTGCAAACTTATGGATATGACTAGGCTATGATTGATATTTTGCATAATTGAAATTGTTAACAAGAATTATATGATGACATATGTGGTACATAGCTAGGTTAGATTCAAAAATCCCTTTTTGCAAGTTTGCATGACTAAAGTAAAAATCATGATTTCTTGTTAGAAATATTTATGCCATGGTTATGTGAACAAGTTTAACTATACTTTTGTATTAGTCACAAAAGTAGGCACCTTTGTAAACATGTAGTAGTCTTATGAACATGATTTGCTTATGTTTGACATTATGCCTAAATAAAAATATAGGTTCATGTTGTAGTTATGACTATGTGTCAATAATGATACCCAATTTAGATTCTTATCTCAACTACAAGTTTACATGCTTTGATTCATGTCACCTCTGCTTTATGACCAAAGTATATGTTACCACTATGCAAGTACACCAGTTTCTATTTTGTATTTCCAACGTCATATTGCAAGTTCATGCGCTCACCTTCCCCTTTTTGTGTATGTAATCACGCTTTAAGCCTCCCCTTTTCGCATGGCTAAGTTGGGCTTTAAAAGTCTAAGCCCAACATATATATAATAAACGGACGTGTTAAACGGGGGGGAAAATAACGTTGGGTTAAAATTACTAATGAATGAAAATATAAAATAGAAGGGCCCAAATTCAAGTATGGGTTGGGCCCATGATTGGTGTAACCTTTACACCATTAACTTAATAATTGGCCGCAAATATTTACATATAAGAAAATAAAGAAGAAAGACAAAATATGTAAATGTAGAACATACGATGTGTTTAACCCGAGGTTGGATTGAGTTGTGATGTAAACCTGCCCGGAACCGCCCGGCTGTCCAGTAGTCACAACAATACCTATCCAATGTGGGAGGTTAAACATGGAGCCCAATAAGGACCCGAGGTTAGACTGAGTTGTGGCGTAAGACTGCCCGGAACCAACCGGCAACAGGCAGCCACAACAATACCTGTCTAATGTGAGAGGTCAGGGCCTTAATAAGACAATTAAGGCTGAGTCAGGATTGTTAGGATTAAGTGAACTAAAGACTTAATCAAAATGGAACATGCGAAACTAAACGGACTGGTGGGGGTTAGGTTAAGGAACACTTAACCAACTTAGCATGTTGGCTAGAGATAGAAAACCTAGTAACGGGGGACCCTTTTCAGCAGTAACCCTAGAAGGTGTATCAGGATACCCTGAAACTAGGCAGGGTGGGGCACGATTACTGGGTTGATTGTAAGAGGTCAAATCGACGGCGGTGGTGTAGCAGTGTATGTTCTAACGGGGTGCGGGCGTGCACACACTCCGGCGCAGAAAAATAAAGCACTGGGCACCAGTAGCATACCTGTGCATTCTAAGGTTGTGTCGGGCCGCCGCCATGGGACTTGATACACCCCATGGTAGGACCAGCATAGGTAACTACAACATCGGGGGCCGTAAGACACATGTAACTATGCGAGTAGGAGCCGATCATCATAGAATGGATCACATCACCCTGATTATGGGGTGCCAATTGGAAACTAGTTTATATGGGTTCAGAGATTAACATGGGGTACGATAGTATATTCGACCCTAGACAACTTAACCAAGTTATAGTGCTTTTCCACTTCTTGTTTATACTTATCATACCCAGTTCTTTATTCATAGACAGAATAGTACTAGACTTACTCAGGCTTTATGTCTGACTCTACTTTTCTTTCGTCTTCTTTTCTTCCGTTCCCCCCCCCCCCCAGGTCCACAGGGAGGGAACACAGCAGCTTGACCAGCCTTAACATCCAGCTTGAAGAAGAGAAATGTATTGCTTGGACCTTTTCGTTTTGAACTATGGCTTTGGAAAATCCACTATGGGGCTTTTGCAGTTTATCTATGTTTTATTTATGCTTCTTTAAAAGATGTAATCAAGACAGATTATGAAAGTGTTATGTTATGTTTTTGGGAAAAGATGTAAGACAATTATGGTGATATTGTTGTAGCACGTATTTGCTTCTATGAAATAAAAGTTTGTTGTTTTTCCACTGTTTACAAATATGTGTTCTTATATCTGTCTTGTATATCTGTGACTTATACTTATAAACCTCCACCAAAATTAGGGCATTCCCTTTTAGAGTGACCCTAACGGAGGTGGGGTGTTTCACTTGGTATCAGAGCATAGGTTTACCAGATAAGATAAAAAGTTTTGAAAAATTATTTTCAAAAAGGAAATTTAAAGAAGCATTTTTAAAAGATAAAATATTATTTTATTTTAAAAAAGCAAAGTCCACTCCCCAAAGCCATAGGTACTATCTCTTATCCTTCGTTTTGAATCTATCCTTTTTGTTTCAGCATGTCCGGAGAACTTAACTTACCAGAAGGGGTACCAATACCTGGTTGGTTTAGACGGTTCTTAGAAGCAAGGGCCACTCAGCCAGGTCCTACCGTTCCTCCTCCCCCAGCTGCAGGAAATCATCCAGCTGCAGCGGCACCTTTTCCTCCACCTCCTCCTCGGGGAAACACTTTTGCTAAGATATGTAAAGATTTAAAAGCTATGGGAGGAGGGGATTTCCATGGAACTGAGTCCTTCGTGGCAGCTAGAAATTGGCTGAAAGAAACGGAGGACCTATTCATCATCTTTGAGGTAGAAGATAGACAAAAAGTACAATTGGCAGTATGGCTATTGAAGGGTGAGGCTTCCTACTGGTGGGAAGTCACTAATGCTGAAAGACCAGTGGAGACGTGGGAGGACTTTAGGGCAAGGTTTGAGACTAAATTTCTCTCAGATGCGGAAAGAAGTTTGCAGTTAGAAAAATTCTTATTTCTTAAACAAGGGGACAAGACAGTCAGAGAATATGTGAATCAGTTCGATGAGCTGGCTAGGTTTGGGCTTGACCTAGTCAACACCCTGCACAAGAAGGCTCTCCATTTCGTCAAGGGGTTGAATGAGCCATTACACAGTTTGGCCATGACCCATATACCCATGGGAGCCACGTATGAAAGATTGGTGCAAATGGCATTGCTGAATGAAGAGGATATGGGCAAGAAGGAGACAAAGGCAGAAAGCTCTCAAGGGAAGAAAGAGGGTTTGCAGCCTAAGTAAGAAGGGCGGAAAAGGCAACAAAGAGAAGAGGAAGTGCAATTTCTGTGGCAAAGTGGGGCACTTAGCAAAGGACTGCCGGAAAAAGAAGGCCAAGGAGAATGGTGGGTGCTTTTCTTGCGGTGAGACGGACCACAGGGCTAAGGACTGCCCAAAGAAACGGGGACAGGGGCAGAGGGCTGGATCCACCCCAGGGGCACAGGTTCATGTGCTGGAAGCGCCACCTCTGCAACAGCGAGGTATAAATACTTCTGTAGAAAGTGTAGTTTATCTTTATGATCACCCCGTTCGCACTTTATTTGATTCTGGCGCATCACACTCCTTTATCTCGTCTGCTCTAGTAGAATCTCTGCACCTAAAAACTAGTATGGTAGAGGACCCCTTAATTGTTTCAAACCCAATTGGGGGCCCAGCTCATTTGTCTATGATCTGTTTGGGATTGAAAATCTCTATTCTAAGTGTATAATTTCAATGTAGTGCCTTTGTTTTGGGCTTTTCGGGTTATGGTTTGATTTTGGGTATGGATTGGCTATCCAGTAATGGGGCCATCCTTGATTGTGAGAAAAGGGTTGTTAGGCTCCTAACCCAGCTCGGTAATACTTTGGAAATTTCTTGTAATCCCTCATACGCGGTTATGCTTAGTTACCTTGAATCGCTAGATGCCTCTGTTGAAAATTAGCAATCAGTTAAAGTGGTCCGGGAATATCCGGATGTCTTCGAAGAGGTGAAGGGCTTGCCTCCGAAGCGGGAAATAGACTTCTGCATATATCTTGTAGATAATGCAAAGCCCATTGCGTTACCCGTTAGACACATGGCTCCACGGGAAAGGAAAGAGCTCAGTAAACAGATTAAAGAGCTTCTAGAAAAGGGGTTCATTAGGAGAAGCATTTCAGAATGGGGCGCTCCGGTGGTGTTCGCTACAAAGGCGGATGGTTCACTCCGTCTATGTGTTGACTATAGGGAGCTCAACAAGCTAACGAAAAAGAATAGGCACCCTCTCCCTAGAATTGACGATTTATTTGACCATCTTGTAGGGGCGTCTGTTTTTTTCCAACTCGATTTAGCAACCGGTTTTCATCAGCTAAGGGTGGCTGAAGATAGCATCGATAAAACGGCGTTCAGAACCCCAGACGGCTTCTTTGAATGGCTTGTCATGCCTTTCGGCTTGACAAATGCACCTGCTTATTTCGTGGACCTGATGAGTAGGGTATTTAGAGATTTCCTCAACAAATTCGTAGTGGTCTTCGTAGATGATATCCTTATCTTCTCAAAGAGTGAAGAGGAACATGCTCAGCACTTAAGGGCAATCATGGAAACTTTGCGAGTCCATCAACTAAAAGCCAAATTCTCCAAATGCCACTTTTGGAGAGAAGAGGTGAGGTTCTTTGGGCACATAGTATCCAAGCAAGGGTTAGCAGTGGACCCTGCTAAGGTAGTGGCGGTACAGGATTGGAAGACACCAAGGAATGCAACTGAGGTCCGAAGCTTTCTAGGACTAGCAGGTTTCTATCGAAAGTTTATAAGGGATTTTGCGAAAATCTCAGCTCCGCTCACGAAATTGACCAAGAAGAATCTAGTGTTCAATTGGGACTTGGATTGCGAGTTTGCTTTCCAACGACTGAAAAGGGCTCTCACAACAGCCCCAGTTTTGACGCTGCCGGATGGGAGCAAGATGTTCACTGTTTATACGGATACATGTGGGACAGGGCTAGGCGCCGTCTTAACGCAAGAAGGAAGAGTAGTAGCTTATGGCGGGAGGCAGTTGAAGGTGCACGAAAAGAACTACCCAACCCACGATCTTGAGTTAGCCGCCATCGTCTTTGCACTCAAGTCTTGGCGACACTATCTCCTAGGTGAGAAGTTCGAACTTTACACTGACCATAAATCGTTAAATATCTTTTCTCGCAGAAAGATCTTAACTTGAGGCAACAAAGATGGATGGAGTTTCTTGCCTCGTACGATTTCGAAATCTCCTACACTCCGGGCAAAGGCAACGTAGTGGCAGACGCGTTGAGCCGAAAGAAATTGACCCTAAGCCCGTTGTTTGTTGAAAGACAAAGCCTAGAGTTTATAGCCAGCTTCGACTTTAGGCCTTCCTCCGATTTCGTACCAGGCTTGCTAGCATCTCTCGAAGTGCGCCCAACTTTAGTGGATTCAGTAGGGACAGCACAACGCGAAGACCCTCAGCTTGTGGAAACAATTGATAGGCTAATTAGGGGTGAGACTTCAAGTCACCTCAACAGATACTCCATTGACGATAAGGGTTTGCTAAGGCGAGACGGAAGACTATGCGTCCCACAGACAAAAGATTTAGTAAAGAAGGTTCTCGAGGATGCACATCACTCCAAGATGACGATACACCCAGGCGGAGATAAAATGTACAAAGACATAAAAAGGACTTTCTTCTGGAACGGCATGAAAAAGGACGTGGCAGAGTTCGTTTCTAAGTGTATGGTGTGCCAACAGGTTAAGGCGGAACAGAAAAAGCCTGGCGGACTACTACATCCTCTGGAGGTCCCGCAGTGGAAGTGGGATAGCATCTCAATGGACTTCATCGATGGGCTGCCTAGGTCTAGGAGAGGCAACACTAGCATTTGGGTAATAGTGGATAGGCTTACTAAAAGCGCCCACTTTTTACCTGTCAAAAGTAAAAGAACTGCCTCATCCCTAGCATCACTTTACCTTAAGGAAATCGTTCGACTCCATGGAATACCATCTAGCATTGTTAGTGACCGAGACCCCGTCTTCACCAGCGAGTTTTGGCGGAGTCTGCAAGAAGCAGTAGGAACGCAGTTATGCTTGAGCACAGCCTATCATCCCCAAACCGATGGCCAAACAGAGAGAGTGAACAGAGTTTTGGAAGACCTTTTAAGACTGTGCGTCCTTGACTTCGGAGGGACATGGGAAGACCACCTTCCTTTGGTGGAATTTGCCTACAACAACAGCTATCAAGCAACCATCGGAATGGCGCCCTTCGAAGCTTTATATGGAAGACCGTGCTGATCGCCCACTTGTTGGTGGGAGTCTACTGATAAGCTCATACTTGGACCGGATATGATCCGAGAGACTTCAGAGAAAGTAGACTTAATACGAAGAAGGATGAAGACGGCCCAAGACAGACAAAAGTCCTATGCCGACAAGAGAAGGATCGACCTTGAATTTGAGGTTGGAGACAGAGTTTTTCTCAAGGTATCGCCGCTAAGAAACGTTGTTCGTTTTGGAACCACAGGAAAACTAGCACCAAGGTTCGTAGGGCCATTCCCTATCATCGAGAAAATTGGGAAAATGGCCTATAGATTAGAGCTACCCGAGAAGTTGGCGGGAGTCCACAACGTTTTTCACGTTTCACATCTCCGAAAATGTCTACATGAGTCTGCTGAAGTGGTAGAGCCAAATATCCTCGAAGAGGCCGAAGTGGAACGCGAAGCAACCATAAGAAAAGTTCCAACCCGCATCTTAGGAACAGAAGTGAAGAAGCTACGCAACCGCGAAGTCAAGCTCGTCAAAGTTCAGTGGAGCGACACCGAGGGAGACGCGACTTGGGAAACTGAAGCTAGAATATGCACTGCCTACCCTTTTCTGTTCGAGGGTACATCCTTGATCTTTCATTTTCCTTAAGTTGCGCTTTTATCTATCTTTTTAGGTATATTTCCTCGACCTTATCCTTTAGGTAGAAACCCTTTGGATGGAAACATGTAATTGAAACATGTTATGGATGATGGTTGCAAGTGGTTGCAAGTGATTGCTAGTGGTTGCGCGTGGTTGCATATACACACACAATCTAGGGTTTAGATCGGCTCAGTCACTTCATATTGCATATGCATATATGTTTGCACTCGTATATGGTTGAACATTAATGTGTTGTCATGTGGATGTTGCATTTGTATTGAATGATTGTGCACTCATGTAGAATCAAGAATAGGAAAATTTTCATACATAATGGATTCATGGCACTTACATAATTCGCATTAAGGAGGTCAACTGAATCAGTGGACCGCCTGATTTTGCATTAGATAAGTACATGTACACACACACTTCGCATATGATCATGAAGCATTAGAAGTCTTTTAAGGACAATGGATGCACGTGTTTGATGGATGAGTAGATTGATGTTTGGATGTTAGGATATACATTCCTCCTAACTTGAAGATTTCGGGGACGAAATCCTTTTAAGTGGGGGAGAATGTAACACCCCGCAAATTCTATAACTGTGGAATTAACAAATTAAAGTATAATTAATTTGAAATCAAAGAACTAAGGGAAACGGGATACGCCATTGCGTTCGTCTCGGAAAAATACGCGAAATAGAGTCCGAGTTTTCGAAAAACGGAGTCCGTATGAAGAAGATACGGCCTTCGGAAGTTTCTGAATTAAATTTAAAATTCGAACAGAATAAAACAGTTTTAAATTCCAAAATGGGGCCCAATGGGCCAGGGCGGAAAAACACCTGCCTAACGCACCCAGGTCGACTGGGCTGTCGACCTGGCCTAACCAGGTCGACAGGGCTGTCGACAGGGCTGTCGACAGGGCTGTCGACAGGCATGTCGACCTGGTCAAGAGCCAGGTCGAGCCCAGTCCAACCCGGCTGGCCTATTCTATGTTGGTCGATTTTCTGTGGTCTGCTTTGTCATTAGGGCTAGGTGGCAGGCTCTAATTGGTCTCTCCTTAGGATGAATGGCTACGATCAATCCAAGCAACATCAATGGTCCTAATCAGTTCATTACCTCTATAAAAACAACCCTAGACTAACCCTAATCTATTCATTCAAAAATAAGAACAAAGCCGCCATGTTGCTGAGGAACGACTAGGGGTAGCCACCAATTGGAGAGAGGATTAGGAGGCAAATTCTAAGGCATAAAGCAACTCAATCAAATCAAACCACATCTTCAAATCCCTAAATTAGAGAATTCGCCACACCATTGTAAGTAGAGTATTACTTTGGTATGAACAAATAACTGTGTTGGTTTGTGTACTTAGTTGTGGTGATAAATAATTCATAATTTGTGCGTTACTATGATTCTTATCGATTTGGAATATTGTATACGTTTGGATATTCTCGAATTATGTTATTCATTATAAAGAACTACATGCGGTAGTTCTATGCAAGTATACGTTTGGAATATTTCGCAAATTATGTAATCCATGTTGAAGCTACATGTATGTAGTTGATTGAAATTCATGCAAGTTTGGGGCTTTGCTACTATGCCATCATAATGTGTATTTTTATACAAACATCATTTTTGTAAAGTAATTGGAATAAGTTTGGGTTATCATAATCCATATGAAATTATGTTAAAAATTGGGCATCATGTATTAAGCCATGCTTTTGTACTAGAAAACCTATTTGCAAACTTATGGATATGACTAGGCTATGATTGATATTTTGCATAATTGAAATTGTTAACAAGAATTATATGATGACATATGTGGTACATAGCTAGGTTAGATTCAAAAATCCCTTTTTGCAAGTTTGCATGACTAAAGTAAAAATCATGATTTCTTGTTAGAAATATTTATGCCATGGTTATGTGAACAAGTTTAACTATACTTTTGTATTAGTCACAAAAGTAGGCACCTTTGTAAACATGTAGTAGTCTTATGAACATGATTTGCTTATGTTTGACATTATGCCTAAATAAAAATATAGGTTCATGTTGTAGTTATGACTATGTGTCAATAATGATACCCAATTTAGATTCTTATCTCAACTACAAGTTTACATGCTTTGATTCATGTCACCTCTGCTTTATGACCAAAGTATATGTTACCACTATGCAAGTACACCAGTTTCTATTTTGTATTTCCAACGTCATATTGCAAGTTCATGCGCTCACCTTCCCCTTTTTGTGTATGTAATCACGCTTTAAGCCTCCCCTTTTCGCATGGCTAAGTTGGGCTTTAAAAGGCTAAGCCCAACATATATATAATAAACGGACGTGTTAAACGGGGGGGGAAAATAACGTTGGGTTAAAATTACTAATGAATGAAAATATAAAATAGAAGGGCCCAAATTCAAGTATGGGTTGGGCCCATGATTGCTGTAACCTTTACACCATTAACTTAATAATTGGCCGCAAATATTTACATATAAGAAAATAAAGAAGAAAGACAAAATATGTAAATGTAGAACATACGATGTGTTTAACCCGAGGTTGGATTGAGTTGTGATGTAAACCTGCCCGGAACCGCCCGGCTGTCCAGTAGTCACAACAATACCTATCCAATGTGGGAGGTTAAACATGGAGCCCAATAAGGACCCGAGGTTAGACTGAGTTGTGGCGTAAGACTGCCCGGAACCAACCGGCAACAGGCAGCCACAACAATACCTGTCTAATGTGAGAGGTCAGGGCCTTAATAAGACAATTAAGGCTGAGTCAGGATTGTTAGGATTAAGTGAACTAAAGACTTAATCAAAATGGAACATGCTAAACTAAACGGACTGGTGGGGGTTAGGTTAGGAAACACTTAACCAACTTAGCATGTTGGCTAGAGATAGAAAACCTAGTAACAGGGGACCCTTTTCAGCAGTAACCCTAGAAGTTGTATCAGGATACCCTGAAACTAGGCAGGGTGGGGCACGATTACTGGGCTGATTGTAAGAGGTCAAATCGACGGCGGTGGTGTAGCAGTGTAGGTTCTAACGGGGTGCGGGCGTGCACACACTCCGGCGCAGAAAAATAAAGCACTGGGCACCAGTAGCATACCTGTGCATTCTAAGGTTGTGTCGGGCCGCCGCCATGGGACTTGATACACCCCATGGTGGGACCAGCATAGGTAACTACAACATCGGGGGCCGTAAGACACATGTAACTATGCGAGTAGGAGCCGATCATCATAGAATGGATCACATCACCCTGATTATGGGGTGCCAGTTGGAAACTAGTTTATATGGGTTCAGAGATTAACATGGGGTACGATAGTATATTCGACCCTAGACAACTTAACCAAGTTATAGTGCTTTTCCACTTCTTGTTTATACTTATCATACCCAGTTCTTTATTCATAGACAGAATAGTACTAGACTTACTCAGGCTTTATGTCTGACTCTACTTTTCTTTCGTCTTCTTTTCTTCCGTTCCCCCCCCCCCCCCAGGTCCACAGGGAGGGAACACAGCAGCTTGACCAGCCTTAACATCCAGCTTGAAGAAGAGAAATGTATTGCTTGGACCTTTTCGTTTTGAACTATGGCTTTGGAAAATCCACTATGGGGCTTTTGCAGTTTATCTATGTTTTATTTATGCTTCTTTAAAAGATGTAATCAAGACAGATTATGAAAGTGTTATGTTATGTTTTTGGGAAAAGATGTAAGACAATTATGGTGATATTGTTGTAGCACGTATTTGCTTCTATGAAATAAAAGTTTGTTGTTTTTCCGCTGTTTACAAATATGTGTTCTTATATCTGTCTTGTATATCTGTGACTTATACTTATAAACCTCCACCAAAATTAGGGCATTCCCTTTTAGAGTGACCCTAACGGAGGTGGGGTGTTTCATCGGCACAACAGCATAGTGCTCCATACTGCGATCCCACCATGAATGGTTTCACTGAATTTCTGTTAATGTATGAAAAGCTGATTTTAATTTGTATCCATATCAGATGACCGATCATATAGACAAGGTATGTGGCATCCAAATTATACTTGATATAATTTTATCCTTAAGCCTTTTGAATACCATACGTTTGAGTAGTTTTATCCAACACTATGTAAACTGGGTATATAGATATTCTCGGTTTCAAAAACTAATTGGTTATAGTTGTATGAAGATTAATTAAATCCACCGACTGTAAAATTAACTATATTCCTTAATTAAACTGCAAATACCTTGAATGATCACAAAACCTTTCTTCTACGCTGCCATATTATTCGAGCCTGTTAGCTGGGTATCCATGTCATCCTATCCCCTTAAACCCGTTCAAAGCTTCCCCACTTGTTTTTGTTTTGATTTTTTTTTTAAAATGGCCCAAGGCCCACAATCTAATACCACAGCCCACACGTGTTCTTCTTCCACTATTCTTCTTCTCCTTCACTGAGAAGAAACGCAATCCATTTTCAGAAAATGCCCGCTCCTTCACGGTGCACAACTTCCATGCCTACAACTCCTGCACCCAAAATATACCCACACCATGGAAGAAAACCCCATTACAACTTCAACGCTCCTTTCTCCCAGTTCTACACGAGTTTAATTCCCCATGTAATACTCCACTTAACACACGCCTCCACTATTTCGCCCAACGCCCGTATAAAATTGCATCGGCCCTCCCACAGTAAACCCCTCCTCACGAAATTATACAGCTCCAGTTTCCTTCCTGATCACTACCGCCAACTACAAAAAATCCGAGATCGCTTCCACCAGTATTCCTCAACGCTCCATGCCTCTACACTAAAAGGAAGCTACTGCCTTTATTTCTACTCATCGCCTCACATATAACATGCACGTTGGCACATTCTTCATCCCACATGGATTTGCCACCTCACCCTTCACACTTCTGAAAAGAACGAACCAACCCCACTGTACAAACTCCAACTCCATGCGCCCTTATATATATATATATATATATGTATATGTATATATTAGAAGTGAAGCTCGCCATTTTTCTATTGCTTGCTGTCGAAAGAAAACAAAGCAGTGCTCCTGTATTTATAGTGAAGCGAAAGTTTGGGATGCACGTCTCGATAGCTTTGATGCCACGATTTCACTAGTTTGGGGCACAAGTAATTGGGTACAGGGTAGCATGTTGGTAGGCCTTAGATTAGTTGCTGCGAGGAGTACAGATTGACGAAAATGTATTAGGTAGTTGTGCACTTTTATTTGTTGCTTAAAGATAAAATATTAAGATATGTATAGGGATAGGTAGCTGCGTAGACCTATGGTTTCTATTTTGTGTATATTAGTAGCTGTTCGATGGAGATGTTGCATTGCTGTGCATAGCGTTAGACATGCAGTGCTTAGCTGGATGATAGGGAGGCCATGTGCGAAGCTGTTGCAAAGTGTATTGATTGAAAATACATGCTCTGGGTACTGCCGTGAGTTGTCATTCCAATGGATACATAGCATGGTATATAAAATAGCTGTGTTTACTATTTTAGAGTCAGGGAAAAGGTGTATATATGCATGTGCGTGGAATAGACTAAAGAGAAATGGACAGCTTTAGGCTGTAAGTCCCATGTATGTGCATTTGGTTTGCCTTGCCAAGAAGAACAATGTACTCATGAAACACATAGGCTGAACGTTCATAGTAATAGGATTTAGTGATAGGATTTGACAATATTTGTTTTTATTAAATTTAAAATTTGATTTGATTTAATGATTTTGACGAACGATTTTTAGTTTTACAATTAACGTACCCTGTTATATACAACTTTGTATGCATACGACTCGCTATCGACAGAAATAAATATACCGTCGCGTTCAGCAGTGTGCCACGATCACAAAAATATAATAAAATCGGTAGCTTGACTTATATTGTGATACCCCAAAATGTTAATATATGGTGCAAAATACTCCAAATAAAAAGTTGATTATTTTACGAATTGAAAATTACAGTAAAATTCTAAAAATTAAATTATGACTACACCTCAAAGGACTTGACCAAATTTGAAGTCAATATTTAATTATATTTAAATAAATCGTTATAGCGTATAAACGATTCTACACCGACTATTTCGAAATTTGATTTGGACGTAAAATAAAATCTATAACACGAAAACTTGATTTTTCTCCTCCATTGGAAAAATATTATCAACTAGATTTGGACGTTTCTCGTTTCACCGAAATCCGACTCAACACGAGTTCTGTACGATCAACTGAAGTTGAAATTCAATTTTACGGACTACTGCGCAGTTTTGAATTCGTTTTATAATTTAAAATATAAATATAAATATTCAGTCGGCGTTTAGTTAACAATTTCAATATTAAATTTCCAATAAAATATTCAAAATAAATTTAAATATTCGAAACAAAATAGCAGAAAAATCCGAGTCGTTACATTCTTCCCCCCTTAAATAAATTTCATCCTCAAAATTGCTAGGTAAAAAGAATGCTCCAACCACAAATATATTTCAAAATAATTAATTCAAAAATATTTCCAAGTTATAAAATTTTCGGAAAATTCGCCAGTACCTCCTCTGCACGGTTCGATCGAATTAACTACAACGCCACACTGGGCCTCTCATCTTGATCCAAACAAAACAAAGCCACACGGCTACCCATTTCGGGTATAAATTCAAACACTCAATCCATAATATTAAGGTTTACCTTTTTGTCGGACAACTGAATTTCAATTTCAAAGCATCCCAAGTAACCGCTCTTTGTCTGTCAATCTATACTCTCAGTCTGTGTAATCACATCAACTTCATAGCCCTTTGCAATATGTACTTAGCTCTACTTACAATACAGGTAACAATCCAAGGTTAATTTTTTTTTCCAGTTTTATTTCTTAATTGATTTTTTTATTTCCAATTCATTATACCGGAATTTATCTCTCTATTTCCAATTCATTCAATTCCTTATCAACTTTTTTTTTTTTGAATTTAAATCACTAACATCCAATAAATCAAACAACATACAAACAAATCCACTCATCTCGTATTTAGCTTAATTTAATTTAAATTCTGAATTATTTAATTCTATTTTAAATTTCATATTCACGAATACTTCTGATTATAATAAACAATTTCCAATCTTTTTTGAATTCCATAATCAAATAATTCCATTTATTCTATTTGGGTTCATCCACTTTTTATTTAACCCAACACAAGCCAGATTTCACTCGACTTGTTTCAGTTTCAACTCATAGGTTTATGAAAATTCTAATTAATATTTGAAATATTCCCAATATCAGCCAATTTTTAAACTGTATTCTAATCAAATAGAAAAATAATAAAATTTACCTTCTTATAAAATAACTTGGGACAAAACAATAAAAATAATTTTATATCCAAATTACAAGTACGTGCTCTCGTATATATGCACTCAACTCGATCTAGGGTATTACTAGCCCAATCTCTATCGAGTTACACCACAGAGCCAAGGTTATTCCTAAACCATTTGCTCTGATACCAACTGTAGCGACCCGGGAGATTCGACACTCGAATCCATACACTAACACGTCCTGTGTCCAAACTCAAGTATCGGAAAACCCCGAAATCTAATAGAAAGAAGTTAGATGGTGAGAAAAGAAAGAAAGAAGTATTAGAATAGAAGAATAAGAAGATCAGAATCTCACAGCGGAATGGACAAAATATGATAATCAATAATACTTTATAAAGAACTGTATACTACAACATCAGAGTACACATTCAGACCAATACAACACACAGCTGAAATAAACCAGTACCAGTATATATATGGAATACGTCTCGACTTCAACTCCATCTCTGTTGCTTCAAGCGGAAACCTGACCTGTAAATATGCTTGGTCTGACCCGAGCACATTTGATTTGAAACAAAATTCACCCGGATCAGTCTAAAATTGTGAAAACCCGTAACTTCCCCGGTGAGGAAAGCGCGGATAGTTCGAGAACAAGCCACAACAGAACGCAGACAGAAGAATATTTCATTGTATATTACAACAATGCATCAGATTACAAGAATATACAGAGTATAAACGAATAAATATTACACAGAAATATCAGAGATTACAATAAATTACATAGCAGCGGAAAATAATACAATACACAACTAGAAGGAGATATACGGATACAAAGCTTTCCGGATATCGTTCCAGCTGTAAACCAGGATCCTGTGAATATAAATCTGCAAAACCAAAACTACTAGCTGCCCATGTCAAAATAAGGGCACCCAGAGTTTAGGTTAAAACAATAAACTCCAGGTCAGTCATGGGAGAGGTGTGAGAACTAAAAACAGTAATCTTTATTTTTAAAGTTAGGTAAATCAAGGGACCACGCCGTATAACACGGAACGGGTTTCCTCCCAAGAACACCAGTGCATAAAACAAACAGCGCAATACTAAATAAAGAAAAATGAAGCTGTTATAAGACCCAGGCCCTATCACACAATGCAACGCAAGCCGGGGGATAGGGTTTTCCCTTATAACAGCCAAAGAATGCTTGATACGTTTAAAACAAATCATTTGATACTATTATAAGTGCACAGTGTATAAAACAACTTCAAATCATAAGTATCAATCATAGGCGGCATGGGTACCATATATCATGTCGCCATACTAGGCTCTACAATCGAAACCGCAAATGTCACGTATTTGGAAATTGGATTTCCATCTATGAACCGAGGCCAGGGATCGTCCTCTACCGATTCGAGACTGTCTAGCCTAAGTCTCAGGCAAGCGCGCAGACAAGCCTTGGATTGTCAGGGTCGGTCCACCGATGTGGATTATTATGCCTGAACACTACGTTTCCTTGCCCTTTGGGGCGTAAATGAGCCAACGAATGGCTCCATCGGACCTGGATCGTCCGATCTAACCGAGGCGCCTCGCAACAGCAACAACCACACAGGTGAAAAGTATATAAATGTCAGGGCTGGTAGGTCACTGACACCGCCCTAGCTAGAAAGAAATGCATGCCCTCCTTGAGGTCCTCTCCCGTTTTTAGTTCACAACCGGGGTGCGAGGCTCGCGAATCAACGTTACACAAAGCTATGCCACACAGGCTGTGCTTTGATCATCACCACAAGACTTTGCTTTTCAACAGAATCCTCGATCAATTGCATCTTAGCATGCCACATAGGCAATTCACTCCATGCGTTTGATATCCATCAGTATATAACCCCTGAGCTCGTAAGTCTCAGAGAAGGGCGTTAAGCAAGAGAATAAATTCTCTGCCGCCAAACAGATAAATATTTAATAGAGATCAATCACACAGACTAAAATCCAATGTCAGACACACAGTCCATTTACAAGTCCGTTCTGGGTCTGAACGAAACCGAAGGCACCTAGTACCCCGCATATCCATCGATCTCCAAGTACGTCTGGACGATCACCAACTGTTTCCATCTTCTTGGGTGTACAGCCCAATCAAGATCATCAGTAATCACCAAAACGACGTGAATACCTCCGGTCTTCGACCATCGTCTTCATCTTCGACTTATCGTCGTATCAGTTATTCAGAATGGGTTAAACCCGGTCTTTCCGAATAACTCGCGTATATTTTAAATAAGTGTTACACAAACCCAACATACGCCTCATTCCAATTCATCAGTCACTAACCATAAATTAAGCAGAGAATAATTCCCCAAATATTAACCCCGAAGGCCGAAACAAACATCAGATCAATATCCAGAAAACCATTCTGCTTGGCTAACCGATAGTTAGTTTCTAAATTTTACATTCATAGGGAAAGGTTCCCATTAATTTTATCCAAGATAAATTCATTGAATTTATTCTCTAATCTCCTTTTGAATTTCGATTCAACTAGTCGAGATTAACGAACCTTACCGAAGTAATCATTGGTTTTAATTTCCCAATCACAACCTATTCATCCCATGAAGTAAAACTGGTAATACTTCATATCTAACACCACGGTGTTATCGGTAAATTCAATTACCATTTCACGTTCAAATCTAATTAAAGATTTAACTATCGCCTGGAGAAAAACTGGTGATACTCCATTCTCGATTATTTCAATCTAATTAAAGATTCATTAAAACTCCACTTAGTTTTAATCTGTAACTGGGTTAAAGAATCAGTGTCATTTAAAACACGGCCCACAATAAACCCAAAATCACATTCATTAATTATCGGGTTAAAGAACAAGTGTTATTTAAAACACTGTTCACGATAAACCCAAAAATCAATATCAATTCAATTCCAATTAAATTTTATTTAATTGGTACACTTCATTAAATCTAAATAAAAAGATTAAATCTTTTCTCAACTGGGTTCAAGAACAGTGTTAATGAAGACACCATTCAGGACAAACCCAAATCACATTTGACATTAAATACAAGGCTCTGAATAGAAAATATATCGGCTTATATTCAATATCAAATTCTACGACTAACAAATATCGTATTGGAAATAACGATATAAATATATCTTTCAAATTCCCATAATAATATCTGTATCATCACCAAATCCAACATCGAAATAATCCAAAGACAATTTCGATTCAAATCCATTCCAATATAATTATTGGAAATTCTGGTTATTTTCAAAGCCATTTCTAATCCAGTTTATTTATTTTAAAAACAAATAGATTTATAATTCTAGTTCAAAACTAGTTCATTTCGATAAAAACCTATTTTTATCTTTTCAAACATGGAGTTTATCATCCCAATTCTTCACAAATCATTTCTTATGATTTTACACAAATTATTACTATTTTTAATAATTTTATCAAGGCCTGAACAGTCGATTTCCATCAACGGCCATCGAACTGCACTTACAGATACCTTTTTCAAATTTGATTTGAACATAATTCCGAATCCAACCATTAGATTTCAAATTTCTCACATTCGTTAGAAAGCTCTTTTCGATACGAACCCAATGGTTCTGGTTTTAGGAGAATCCGACGTTCGGGTCTCCCGCAATATCCATTCGAAGTCAATGGTCGAAATTCGCGAACTACAGCGGCGCGACGCGTTCTATTCAGGCCATTATATTATATATATAATATATACTTCGTCGTTTTCAATTCAAAACGTGCTTTATAAATCGTTTTTAAATTCGTTTTCAAAACGGTTTTAACTTCATATTCAATTTCAAATCAAAATCGAATTTTCCAACATAAATTCATTTTCTTTTCATTTCGAATTGATTTCAATTCAAATTGATTTCTAATTCAATTTCAGTTCGTTTTCAATTCAATTCAATTTCAATTAGAACTCATTTATATTCAATTTCAATTCGAATTCATTTTTATTCAATTTCAATTCGAATTCATTCCTATTCAATTTCAGTTCGAATTCATTTCTATTCAATTTCAATTCGAATTCACTTTTATTCAGTTTCAATTCGAATTCATTTCTATTCAATTTCAATTCGAATTCATTTCTATTCAATTTCAATTCGAATTCATTTCAATTCAATTTTAATTCGAATCAATTTCTATTCAAAATATCAGATTTTGAAATCACTTTCGATATTCATTAAAAAATGAATAAAATCGATATAAACATCGTTCACGTCAAAATGGCGTCAATCTAATCAACACGGCTTCATATATTTCTATTTTCAAATATTCTATTTCAAATATTTCTATTTCAAATATTTCTATTTCAAATATTTTTATTTCGAAACTTTCTATTTCAAAACTGGAATGAGGCCCAATCAATTGCCATATAATTTTAATTATATGGATTTTCTACAACACATGTATATATCAACAACGATGAATAATCAACCATCATCCAAAGTGCATTCTACACTGTATAAGCATCAAATATAAATATTCAACGCTTATAACAGTCTGTCAATCAATCGATCGACATACAACTAAACAATCGGGATTGGTGTACGTCAAATATCATCCCAGTACTCGTGTGAGGTTTCAAACAATCAAACACATATTTTATTTGTGCAGTTGGGCGATGTGTAAAATTTATCGTCCCAATCAATATCAGTCAAATGTGTGTATATAAACAAATCGTCCGATTTGTTTATTTTTATTTCATTTCGTATACACGTTAAAAATTCTATTTTTAACTATAAAATATTTTCAACTATATAAATATTTTATTTTATTTCACATCATACCACACAATCAACTACACATCAAAATCAAACAAACAAGCATACAAGCCGTCCATGGTCTGTGGACGACGGGTGTCGGGTGCTACTAAACACCGTCTGCATCCTAGCATATACTTCAACGAGAAAATTAAATTAAAGATTGAGAAGTTCTCACAGAATAGCTAATCCAATCCCACGACTCTTCTTAGGTAGAAATCTTCGTCGTTCTTGCCTCTTGTCACTTTCTTTGCCCGTATTCTCTACATAGGTAAAAATCGAATTTTTACTTTGCTATTCAATATATAAAAATCAAATTTTTACTTTGTTATTCAATATATAAAAATCGAATTTTTACTTCGCTATTCAATATATAAAAATCGAATTTTTTCTATCACTCCATATGGATAAAAATTCTATTTTTACATCGATATTCATATAATAAAGATTATATCTTGTATACTTCCTATATGCTAAAAATCATATTTTTATTATCGCCACTATATAAAGATCATATTTTTATCCTTTCTATATTATAAAAATTATATTTTTAACCTTCCTATATTATAAAAACTATATTTTTAACCTTTTTATATTATAAAAACTATATTCTTAACCTTTCTATATTATAAAAATATACTCTTATCATATTTAAAAATCAAATCTTTATGATATTAAAATCATATCTTTTGTTTTCAAAGGTCATCTCTTTTTATTTCTCTACACCATATATAAAAATCTAATTTTTATCTCCCTAATCTTTTAATGTTTAAAAATCAATTCTTTTAGGGTTTAAAAAAACAATTCTTTTTCCACATAAAAAATCGAACCTTTACTCTTCATAAAAAAACAAATTTTTATTACTCTAACATATATTTAAAAATCAGATTTTAAAACCATATAAATTATATTTTTCAGCTGAAATTAAAATGGGTTAAAAATAAATAAATAAGGGGACTCACTGTACATCCATCATTCCTGCTCCAGGTTAAAATCGAAGAAGCTCAGCCCCGTAGGGCTCGAAATCGCTGCATTGGAGTTGACCGAACTCCGATCTGGAGTCACCCCTAGATGCGTTGGAGCGCCCCTCGCTGTTGCCTGGAGTGCTGGTCAGTGCGGCTTCGACGGAGGGAGGGAGGACTGAGAGAGGCGCTGGTTTCTTGGAACGAGGAGGGATGGCGTGCGTCGGTCTCGTGGCAGAAGGGAGGAGATTCAAAGCGGGAAGGAGAAGAGGAGGAGGGAGATCGGATCGAGGCGGAGGGCAGATGAAGGTGGAGGAGGGCGGCGGATCGCCACGAGGTGGATGGTGGTTAGGGCAGCGACGGGTTTAGTTTAGGGGTTTTTTTTTCTTTTTCTTTTCTAAATGGTGGAAGGGAGAAGAGGGAATAGGGGGGTTTATATTAAATATATATATATTTAATTATTTATTGATTTCAAAAAGCAACTTTTATTTTTGAACTCGAAATTGAATCCACCGCCTGTCGTCCATAGCTAATTACCCCCATTCCGAACACAATGGCATATGTATCGAAGGCTGATTCGATCGTTTCGATCAGTTTCCGTCAAAATCAAAATATAACTCTATATATTGAATTTGAACGCGCATTTCAATTTACTGGGGTCACTTACGAACTCTATAAATCCCAGAAAAATATTTTCTAGCTTCGTATTGATGATACGGTCCTAACAAAACTAGTTTCGTCGAATTCTGAGACCGTTGGAAAAATGGCCATTTTCCAGTTGAATAAAATCAACTGAAACTGGTCAAACGCGTTTTCCTTTGCCACGCTCACATATTGATTCGAAAAATTGTGAAATTTGAAATCCAGTAATAACTTTACATCACGGATCCAACAAATGTGGTTTCGTCGAAATCCGAGGTCGTTTGCAAAATCACCATTTTTTAGGGCCTGAATTCCATAGCGACTATTCAGAATTTTCAACTGGACATATCTTTTGATCCCCGCTATGAAATTTCGATTTTTCGGATTCGTTGGAAAGATATTATCAATTAGATCCTATTATTTTTGGTTTCACTAAAATCCGGTTTATTTTGCACCCGGTACATTCAATTGAAGTTTGAAATCGAATTATCGAACTACCACGCCATTTTCAATTCCTTTTATATATATAAATAAATATTTATATTCTAACGACGACGTATATAAATATATACGTCGAATTCAATTCAAAACATTTTTCTTGTCGATATTATTTAAAATAATCCATTTTAAATGTTCAAAATTCGCTAAAATTGCCAAAACAAAAATTTTAAACTGGCCCAGATTTTCTGGTTGTTACAATCTCCCCCACTTAAAACTTTTCGTCCCCGAAAAGGAACAAAGTCGAAAGTGGTTTGATTAATCAACTCTACGTTCGATTTGGCTTCCATTCTCCAACTTTTCAGTTTCTGAGAATTTTCAAATTCTTCAAAAATTTGGCTAACAGCCTAAATTTTCGAAAAATTTCGCCATAACCTCCCCTGCACCGGGAGCCACGGGAAAATCCCGAAATTGCCATATAGGCCTTCTGATCTCAAAAAGAAAAAGAAAAATCCAATAGGCTCATAAAATCATCATCACCCAAACAAAACAGTAAATTATATAGTAAACATGTACCTATTTGTCGGGCAAACAAATTTTATTCTCTGCTCTAGCCTCCTTGCTATGACATGTTCAATGTAAGTACATGTATATGCAAGCAAATGCGACCAATTTTCAATATAATTAAATATTTGGTTCAATTAGGCTAAATGGTTAAAAATTTATCAAACAAATAAACAAACAACATAAACATCAATCAATTAGTGAACTAACATTTCAAATTCATAATTTTGATACATATACAGAAAATCATGTTTTTGATGCCAAATCACAACAATAAACCTATCTATATAAGTTTTGGTTCTCACACCAGTCTAATGGAAATATATGGATATCACAACTTCGAAACACAAACATAAGTTCTAAGGATGATCGATCAATCATCAGAACCATCTCCGGGTGTCTAGAATGTGATTCTATATCTATCCAGTATATTAAAATTTCAAATACACGTTTGCAAGGCGTATATGCAAAATCTTTATATACTGGACTGTCCAAATCAATATAAACTAAATAATCAAATACGAATAATTGATTTTAAATTTTCAAAACAAAATTGGTTTTCATTGTTTTATTTTAAAATTTTACTCTTCACACTCATTCTTGGATACTACTGATCCCATCTCTAACGAGTCATTCTCATTGGATATTACTAATCCAATTATCTGATGAATTCTTTCGTATGGTTCTAATGTGCCTTGTTCTCTGAGCTTTGTAAACCAAAGCTCTGATACCAACTGTGAAAACCCGTAACTTCCCCGGTGAGGAAAGCGCGGATAGTTCGAGAACAAGCCACAACAGAACGCAGACAGAAGAACATTTCATTGTATATTACAACAATGCATCAGATTACAAGAATATACAGAGTATAAACGAATAAATATTACACAGAAATATCAGAGATTACAATAAATTACATAGCAGTGGAAAATAATACAATACACAACTAGGAGGAGATATACGGATACAAAGCTTTCCGGATATCGTTCCAGCTGTAAACCAGGATCCTGTGAATATAAATCTGCAAAACCAAAACTACTAGCTGCCCGTGTCAAAATAAGGACACCCAGAGTTTAGGTTAAAACAATAAACTCCAGGTCAGTCATGGGACTGGTGTGAGAACTAAAAACTGTAATCTTTATTTTTAAAGTTAGGTAAATCAAGGGACCACGCCGTATAACACGGAACGGGTTTACTCCCAATAACACCAGTGCATAAAACAAACAGTGCAATGCTAAATAAAGAAAAATGAAGCTGTTATAAGACCCAGGTCCTATCACACAATGCAACGCAAGCCCGGGGATAGGGTTTTCCCTTATAACAGCCAAAGAATGCTTGATACGTTTAAAACAAATCATTTGATACTATTATAAGTGCATAGTGTATAAAACAACTTCAAATCATAAGTATCAATCATAGGCGGCATGGGTACCATATATCATGTCGCCATACTAGGCTCTACAATCGAAACCGCAAATGTCACGTATTTGGAAATTGGATTTCCATCTATGAACCGAGGCCAGGGATCGTCCTCTACCGATTCGAGACTGTCTAGCCCGAGTCTCAGGCAAGCGCGCAGACAAGCCTTGGATCGTCAAGGTCGGTTTACCGATGTGGATTATTATGCCTAAGCACTACGTTTCCCCGCCCTTTGGGGCGTAAATGTGCCAACGAGTGGCTCCATCGGACCCGGATCGTCCGATCTAACTGAGGTGCCTCGCAACAGCAACAACCACACAGGTGAAAAGTATATAAATGTCAGGGCTGGTAGGTCACTGGCACCACCCTAGCTAGAAAGAAACGCATGCCCTCCCTGAGGTCCTCTCCCGTTTTTAGTTCAAAACCGGGGTGCGAGGCTCGCGAATCAACGTTGCACAAAGCTATGCCACATAGGTTGTGCTTTGATCATCACCACAAGACTTTGCTTTTCAACAGAAGCCTCGATTAATTGCATCTTAGACTGCCACACAGGCAATTCACTCCATGCGTTTGATATCCATCAGTATATAACCCCTGAGCTCGTACGTCTCAAAGAAGGGCGTTAAGCAAGAGAATAAATTCTCCGCCGCCAAACAGATATATATTTAATAGAGATCAATCACAAAGACTAAAATCCAATGTCAGACACACGGTCCATTTACAAGTCCATTCTGGGTTTGAACGAAACCGGAGGCACCTAGTACCCCGCATATCCATCGATCTCCAAGTACGTCTGGACGATCACCAACTGTTTCCATCTTCTTGGGTGTACAGCCCAATCAAGATCATCAGTAATCACCAAAACGACGTGAATACCTCCGGTCTTCGACCATCGTCTTCATCTTCGACTTATCGTCGTATCAGTTATTCAGAATGGGATAAACCCGATCTTTCCGAATAACTCGCGTATATTTTAAATAAGTGTTACACAAACACAACACACGCCTCATTCCAATTCATCAGTCACTAACCATAAATTAAGCAGAGAATAATTCCCCAAATATTAACCCCGAAGGCCGAAACAAACATCAGATCAATATCCAGAAAACCATTCTGCTTGGCTAACCGACAGTTAGTTTCTAAATTTTACATTCATAGGGAAAGGTTCCCATTAATTTTATCCAAGATAAATTCCTTGAATTTATTCTCTAATCTCCTTTTGAATTTCGATTCAACTAGTCGAGATTAACGAACCTTACCGAAGTAATCATTGGTTTTAATTTCCCAATCACAACCTATTCATCCCATGAAGTAAAACTGGTAATACTTCATATCTAACACCACGGTGTTATCGGTAAATTCAATTACCATTTCACGTTCAAATCTAATTAAAGATTTAACTATCGCCTGGAGCAAAACTGGTGATACTCCATTCTCGATTATTTCAATCTAATTAAAGATTCATTAAAACTCCACTTAGTTTTAATCTGTAACTGGGTTAAAGAATCAGTGTCATTTAAAACACGGCCCACAATAAACCCAAAATCACATTCATTAATTATCGGGTTAAAGAACAAGTGTTATTTAAAAAACTATTCACGATAAACCCAAAAATCAATATCAATTCAGTTCCAATTAAATATTATTTAATTGGTATACTTCATTAAATCTAAATAAAAAGATTTAATCTTTTCTCAACTGGGTTCAAGAACAGTGTTAATGAAGACACCATTCACGACAAACCCAAATCACATTTGACATTAAATACAAGGCTCTGAATAGAAAAAATATCGGCTTATATTCAATATCAAATTTTACGACTAACAAATATCGTATTGGAAATAACGATATAAATATATCTTTCAAATTCCCATAACAATATCTGTATCATCACGAAATCCAACATCGAAATAATCCAAAGACAATTTCGATTCAAATCCATTCCAATATAATTATTGGAAATTCTGGTTATTTTCAAAACCATTTCTAATCCAGTTTATTTATTTTAAAAGCAAATAGAATTATAATTATAGTTCAAAACTAGTTCATTTCGATAAAAACCTATTTTTATCTTTTCAAATATGGAGTTTTTCATCCCAATTCTTCACAAATCATTTCCTATGATTTTACACAAATTATTACTATTTTTAATAATTTTATCAAGGCCTGAACAGTCGATTTCCATCCACGGCCATCGAACTGCACTTACAGCGACCTTTTTCAAATTTGATTTGAACATAATTCCAAATCCAACTGTTAGATTTCAAATTTCTCAAATTCGTTAGAAAGCTCTTTTCGATACGAACCCAACGGTTCCGGTTTTAGGAGAATCCGACGGTCGGATCTCCCGCAATATCCATTCGAAGTCAATGGTCGAAATTCGCGAACTGCCGCGGCGCGGTGCGTTCTATTCAGGCCATTATATTATATATATAACATATATAATATATACTTCGTTGATTTCAATTCAAAACGTGCTTTATAATTCGTTTTTAAATTCGTTTTCAAAACGGTTTTAACTTCATATTCAATTTCAAATCGAAATCGAATTTTCCAACATAAATTCATTTTCTTTTCATTTCGAATTGATTTCAATTCAAATTGATTTCTAATTCAATTTCAGTTCGTTTTCAATTCAATTCAATTTCAATTAGAATTCATTTATATTCAATTTCAATTCGAATTCATTTTTATTCAATTTCAATTCGAATTCATTCCTATTCAATTTCAATTCGAATTCATTTCTATTCAATTTCAATTCGAATTCATTTCTATTCAATTTCAATTCGAATTCATTTCTATTCAATTTCAATTCGAATCAATTTCTAATCAAAATAACAGATTTTGAAATCACTTTCAATATTCATTAAAAAAAATGAATAAAATCGATATAAACATCGTTCACGTAAAAATGGTGTCAATCTAATCAACATGGCTTCATATATTTTGTAATGACCACGGGATTTTCGACTCCGAAAATCGACACAAAACCCAGCGTCGACTGTTCAGACATCGAAAATATCGAATCATTAATAGAAAGAAATTAGAGGGTGAGATAGAAAAGATATAACAAATAGAATAGAAGAAGAAGAAAACAACTGAGCATAATCAAAGTAAACACGAATCTCACAGCGGAATGAATAAAATATATTATATAACATAAGCTTTGAAATACAAATCTGTTTTGTACATATATACATACCAACATCAGAATACAACATAACATTTGATACAGCGGAAATAACTCTAAAATAACTAGCAGTGAACCTCATGCTTCCAGCTCCTTCAAGGGTATTTGTAAAAGCCCGAAACACTTGACTGCCCATACAAATTTGGGCACCCAAGAGTTTAGGAAAAACAAAACAAAACAAACTCTGGGTCAGTCATGGGACTGGTGTGAGTAAACTCCAACCATATGGTTTAACTTCAAAGATCTTTCGAAAGAAAAGGATAATAGTAAGACTAGTCCACACATAAATACAGATGGTTTTTACCTTACTATAACCCAAACCATTTTTGATATCAAAATCCAGTGATATTATAATAATGTCTAATCAAATAAATAACCAAATAGTAGAACGCTTGCATCTCACGCTCTACATATATAGTATAAAATCAAAAACCGCGGGGCGCTTATTGGAGATTGGATTCCAACTATGACAAGGTATGGGACCACCTTCCGACAGTGTATCTCTAGAGGCAAATACACCTGGGTTCAACAAGAACGTCTTGCAAACCGGCCCACACATGACCGACCACTCATTTCGCTTGAGTGTATCGAATGTATATCACCAACGGTTGGACTCAAACCACCGTTTCCCGAATGGGCAGAATCGATAGATTAAGAAACAAAAGGAATTTCTCTAGATAGGTGATTATACACCCTAATGGGTGCGACCCACATAGCCATGCTGCCTGCCCGATTTTTGTCATTTCCCGGTTGTGAGGCTTGAGGCAACGTCTATCTTTTAGAACATCTGGCCACCATATACTTTGAATGCCACATCGTTAAACCCGTCAAATCTCTAGTTGAACTTCCCAAAAATATTACGGGTATAAAAGCTAAGAGAAACGAATTTCCCCGCCACCAGACGTAATACCTTGAAAAGATCGTCTTATGTGACCGTTAGGAATACTCTGTCAGACATTCGTCCATACAAGTTGTCCTGGGACTGGACAAACATAACTTCTCTTGCATTTTTACTCCGTCTTTGATTATCTTCAATATAATCTAATTTGCAACGCCTATGCCTCTACGGAGTGGTTTTCGGATATTAAATCCAACCGGTCTCTCCGTATCGACAACGATGGTAAAAATCTTTGATAGCTGGTGTTTTAACTATCAAAGGAAAAATAAACATCCATCAAACAATTTCACAATCAATGCCCTTTTCTAATATTTCATTTTCTTAGCGAATTCTAGATATCGTTATATCGATTTCTATTTTCAAAATTTTCTTAAAAATATTCTAACTCCTTAAATTTCCGGAAAAATTCGCCATAACCTCCTTTGTACCGGCAAATATTTCAAACCTCAACTCGCCTCTCTAGGCCTTTTCCATTCAAAAAGAAGATCAAAAAGCCAAGTGGCTTGCCGATTCGGCGCATAAAACCTCGTATGGAAATTTAAACATGTATCTTTTTGTCGGGCACTCAAAAATATTCTTCATACTCTCTTCATATTCTCCATCCCAAACCTGTTTAACATACATATGCCCATTCCCAATTCGTTTCAAACAATTCGACCCTTTTTACCAAAATACGCTACCATTCGCTAATTAAATTTTCTATATACTTTTAATTTTGAACGTATCACGTTCAAATATATTTGTATTCGCTTATAGACATATCAAACTCAACTCTTTGCTCACTTCCCATTTCTAATCCCCTTTTCATACCTTGATTCAATTTACAATTCAGTTTACTTAAAACAAAAGTTAAGTTCGATCAAAAACCACATTAACTATTTTCTTTTGAAACTCGCTAACTTTATTCGATAATTTAAATCTGATTTTTGTTTCAAAAATCATTCCATTTACTCGATTTGAGTTCGTATTTATTTGATAACTCAAATTTGGGTTTTTCCTAAAAAGAATCAGATTTTATTCACTTAAAATCCTTTAAATTTATTAAATAAACCATTATGGTTTAAAAACGATTCTGGCGCTATTTTTCTAAAATTTGATTTTGACATAATTCAAAATCTATACAATGAAATCAAGATTTTTCTCTTCCTTTAGAAAACTATCGTTCAATCGGTCCGGGCATTTCTTGTTTCATCAAATTCCGACTAATATTGAGTTCTATATACTCAATTGAAGTTCGAATCGCCAATTTACGAACTACCGCACCGTGGCGAGTTCGTTTTAATTAAATTAAATATAAACGTTTAAAAACTTCATTTATAATTGAATTCCAACTCCATTCTTAATATTTAAAAATAAATTAAGCCTATTTTCCAAATCTAACTTCACAAATTCGGATTATCCATATTCGTCGATTATTCTATTCCATATTCATAACTCGTTTATGAATTTATTCAAACTCAAATCGCATTATATTAGATTTCTATTATCTAGAAATAAATTGGTATATAAACCCAACGTCTCTATCCAACTTCAAATTTCGAAGATTAAACAAACTTCAAGATAAACTCATTTCGATATCCTTTTAACATTACAAACTAATATCATCTCTTGACAATAGTGAAGTCGTTCAAGTTGGGGTATTTTAATTACCTCTCAGACCATGATCGACGACGTTCTTATCTTGAGACGAATAAAAGCTTGTAATATCAAAACTTGATTTAAATCTCACATTCGATCCCATTTCTTTCATTTGAAAATTTATTTCCAAATTACTCGACGACAATTACTTCGTCACATATATAAACCTTATATATAAATTCACTTCTTTATTTGATTCAACTTCCATTTCAATAATCTATTAAACTCGGCTTCTATTTTGGAGTATTTGATTTCCCCTTTGAATCTCAAGTGGATTTGAGAATACATAATTACTATCACCTATATTTACATAATCTATTTTCATATCAAAACTTACATTCACTTTTAATACAATTCCAATATCTTTTGAAATATAATTTTATTCTAGGTCTTCGACATAGTCGAGTTAAAATCATAAATCCGTGTGGATTTATTTAAATTCAGTCTACATTTCGAATACCGGAATAAACTTCATCATTTCCCCTTGAAATGATTTCAAATTATAAATCTCTTTTTAAATTCAAATTTGAATTTAAATACCCAAATCATCCCATGATGATTATCCCCTTCTATTTATAAACATCGTTTATAAATTTTACTTCTTGTTTTAAATACTTAAAACAAGTTTGTATTTCATATTCTATTTGAAATTCAAATTTCCACTTCGAAAGATAAATTTCCTTCTTTAAATCTCTTATTTGGAATTTAAGTTTAATATTATCCAATGATAATGTTTTCTTTCCATTTAAAACTTGATTCCGTATTTGAAATATTTTATTACCATAACTTATGTATATAAGTATAAAGTCTGTTTCCATATTAAAATTCTAATACATTTCCAATATCCTTTTTGGAATAAATTTATTTCTATGAATTCGATCTACTCGAGTTCTATCTATAAATCCAAATGGATTTATTTCAATTCGATTACCTTTCAAACATCGTAAATAGATTCCATTATTTCCTTTCAAGACGGTTTTATTTACCCTTTTAAATTCACACTTGAATTTAATTTATAAATTATCAAATGATGATTTTCACATTTATCTTAAAACATCGTTTATACATTTCAATTCTTGGTTTAAATATTAGAACAAATTTCTCTTTAAATTCCATTTGAGAACCTACTTTGGAAAATAAATTTTCCTTTTTAAAAGTCAAACTTGAATTTACATTCATAGATTATCCAATGATAATATAATTTCTATTCGTTTATAAACATCGTTTATATATTCCATTTCTTGTTTTTAATTATTTAAAACAAGTCTTTATTTCAAATCTTATTTGAAATCAAATTCCCATTCTGGAAAATAAATTTCCTTTTTAAATTCGAACTTGAATTTAAAAAAAAAATCTAATATTATCCTCGATAATTTTTCTTTCCATTTATAACATTCATTATACATTCAATACTTGTTTTTATTATTAAAACAAGTTACTATTTTCTTAGCTTACTCGAAATTCAAATTTTATTTTAACAAAATAAAATTTCTTTTCGAATCTAAAAAAAATCACTTTCATGACATTTTTAAATAGAATATCTAGGGCCAATGATATTCTAATATCTAACACACAAGGCATCCATTCAATTCACACATCACATACATATATAAATATGTAAACAACAGTAAATAAATTTGAGGAATCCAGTTGGATCCCTCCAACCTGTTTTACCTGCATCCACAGATGTTAGTCAACAAAAACAATACCAATCCTGCTTCAAGGCAGGATATCGCGGTATAAAAAGGGGATCCACTTATGTACGTGGGCGTAGTGTCATCCGCTAATGATACTGCGGGCATACGCTAATAGTGTTGCGGGAAATCCAATAACCACAAAAATCCAACAATTCAATCATGCACCCAAGCAACCAACAAAATTATTTTTACGATAAAAATAAATTTAAATATAAACTGTGAGTGAGATTTACTCACCTTGGTTTTTATAATTTGCACTTGTACCAATATCTATTTCTTTTCATCATTTCCCCAGGCTTCGAACTCGTGATTCCATTCGAATTATTCTTGCCTGAAAAAACTGAATTTCATCACTTAGCTAATGAATTACATTTACAAGGTTTCATGTTAAAATATACTAAACTTTAATTATCTAAACTTCCTGGTGCTGAATAGCTAATGATTTCGAGTTAGATTTCTCCACTAATCTAATCTATAGTTTATAAAATGATTTACTAAATATTTTTTTTCTCCTTTCGGTTTTCAAGTTTCAAATCAATATGGTTAATAATATTCCCTTTTTATAGTATACTAAATTTTAATTTTAACTAAAATAAAATAAACAAATTGGGATAAGAATTTCACCTTCTTCTCTTTTAAAAAAAAAGAACTACTTCAAAGAAAAAATGCATCGACAGCAGCTCCTCTTTCCTGTATCCACCATTCCGACTTCCCAACAATACTGCTGCCATGCCTGACTTGATTAGCCCGACCTTCTCCAGCATCTTCCTCGAAAAAGCACCCTGGAATCCGATCAACACCATTGTAACACCATGGCATTGTCTCCAAAATCCCTTAGCTCTCCTTGCTTGCGGTTCCAACATGATGTCGAGACATTCAGGGATTTAGTGGTTAAATCGCGACTCCCAAAAACAAGTATCGAACTTCCATCATTCACGTTTACCACTGAAAATCCAACCCAACAGGTTACTGCCATCACCGAACCTCCTTGATGCCACCGTCTCTATTTTAGTCTCACCATAGCCCACGTTGACTATAATCGATCGCGACCTCCCTCACCATCAATCAAAAGAAAAAGACGTTGACTTTCGAGTTCGAGTGACTCCATTTCACCAGATTCGAGACCCAAAATCAAAATCAAAACAAACCCACAACCGAAACCGCTTCTGTGAACCAACTACAACCCCACGCTGACAATCCATCTCCTCCCTCATACTCGAGCCTCTAAGTTTATGTCTAGAATCATGAATTCGCGGCTTCCGATCGCACTACGCGATTTCTATTCACTTTTTTTTTATTGATCGAAGAATTGGTTTTGAGTTGCTGAGAAAAGAATTGGAAGTAAGGACAGAACGATTTTGTTGCTCTCAAAAGATGGAAATAATGAGGGCGAGGCTCTCAATTTATAAACGGAAACCAGGGAACAACAGTACACACCATTAAAATCTTGTCTTCTTGATATCGATAGTGGGAAGCAAAAATTTGAGCTCGAGAAATCTTAGGTCTGTGTGATAATAAAATTTGATCGGCTGGTCTGTATAAGTACATACATTAATGAATTGATTTGATTTAACAAGATTTTTATTCTTTTTAAATGGATACTGATTTGATTTCGAACCTATCCACAATCGGATATCTCAGGGTTCATCAATTTAATTCACGAACCGCTATTTTAGCGTATAGGCCGACATTTAATTGTAATAACGATATTCTGAGCTCAACAAAATATATTTTAAACTCTAATTTGAACGTATATATGAAATAACCATATTAAACTGGTATAACTAAATTTTAAATTCAGAATAAATCAATTCCTTGATAATAAATTAATACTATTTTCTAATTCAAACAGAATTTTGTACTGATCGTTTGAACTGTTTTCAATTCAGTTTTAACTTAAATTTCAATTTTATTTCGATTTACGATAAATTAATAAATAGAAATTTATTTATATTATCAACACAATATTTAAAATGATATTAAATATTTGAAATAAACTGACCAAAAATCTGGGTCGCTACATTCTTCCCCCCTTAAAAGAATTTCGTCCCCGAAATTACTAAGGTAGGAAAAATGCTACTAACCCATTTACTTTTCAAAATTCATTTATGTTAAAACTCATCATTTCAATTTATACAAATTTTAGTTCTACCAAAACCTTTGGTTTTCGTTTATATTGCACATCATATATACTCACATTGATTTAATCTGAATGATTTATGCCCAATGCATTCACATCCAATTCATATTCCATTCATATTGGTTCAACACCAATTTATCCAAATTGATTCTATTCAATTTATTCACTTCAACCCATTTAACTCGCTTAAGTTAAATTTAAATTCCAGAATTCAAATCCCTGGATTTCATTTCCAATCCTTCCCCAAAATAATGCTATATTATTCTAATATACTTTGAAAAATATTTTCCAACCTTCCGGGATTTAAATTCCAATTTATGGTTTGAATCAATTTTAGTTGATCACATTTCCATATATTTTATTCACATACAAATTTTATTTGGTTATATATATATAACCTTTTCAGTTTTCTAATCGCATTTGATTATAGCAACCAACACATCAATATACTATAATAATTTCAGAAAATTTTTCTTTTATATCAAAATATAGTTTTGGGCGAAATTATTTCATTTACCCACTTTAAAACAATATTGTGTCGATTCTTCTGTTCAAGTGTTTAGAAACTCCTATCGACGTCGTGGCGTCCCACTATTCGACCAGAATTCATAAACCACTCAACAGACAAGCCAACACAATATAAAACAATTTTTATATCAACTTACAAATACACTCTCTCATATGTACACTCAACTCATTCTAGGGTGCTAGTGACCCTATCTCTAATGAGTAAACCCCCACCAAAGCCTAAGTGTTCGCTCAACCTAAGCTCTGATACCACTGTAATGACCACGGGATTTTCGACTCCGAAAATCGACACAAAACCCAGCGTCGACTGTTCAGACATCGAAAATACCGAATCATTAATAGAAAGAAATTAGAGGGTGAGATAGAAAAGATAGAACTAATAGAATAGAAGAAGAAGAACACAACTGAGCATAATCAAAGTAAACACGAATCTCACAGCGGAACGAATAAAATATATTATATAACATAAGCTTTGAAATACAAATCTGTTTTGTACATATATACATACCAACATCAGAGTACAACATAACATTTGATACAGCGGAAATAACTCTAAAATAACTAGCGGTGAAGCCTCCTGCTTCCAGCTCCTTCAAGGGTATCTGTAAAAGCCTGAAACACTTGACTGCCCGTACAAATTTGGGCACCCAAGAGTTTAGGAAAAACAAAACAAAACAAACTCTGGGTCAGTCATGGGACTGGTGTGAGTAAACTCCAACCATATGGTTTAACTTCAAAGATCTTTCGAAAGAAAAGGATAATAGTAAGACTAGTCCACACATAAATACAGATGGTTTTTACCTTACTATAACCCAAACCATTTTTGATATCAAAATCCAGTGATATTATAATAATGTCTAATCAAATAAATAACCAAATAGTAGAACGCTTGCATCTCACGCTCTACATATATAGTATAAAATCAAAAACCGCGGGGTGCTTATTGGAGATTGGATTCCAACTACGACAAGGTATGGGACCACCTTCCGACAGTGTATCTCTAGAGGCAAATACACCTGGGTTCAACAAGAACGTCTTGCAACCCGGCCCACACATGATCGACCACTCATTTCGCTTGAGTGTATCGAATGTATATCACCAACGGTTGGACTCAAACCACCGTTTCCCGAATGGGCAGAATCGATAGATTAAGAAACAAAAGGAATTTCTCTAGATAGGTGATTATACACCCTAATGGGTGCGACCCACATAGCCATGCTGCCTGCCCGATTTTTGTCATTACCCGGTTGTGAGGATTGAGGCTACGTCTATCTTTTAGAACATCTGGCCACCATACACTTTGAATGCCACATCGTTAAACCCGTCAAATCACTAGTTGAACTTCCCAAAAATATTACGGGTATAAAAGTTAAGAGAAATGAATTTCCCCACCACCAGACGTAATACCTTGAAAAGATCGTCTTATGTGACCGTTAGGAATACTCTGTCAGACATTCGTCCATACAAGTTGTCCTGGGACTGGACAAACATAACTTCTCTTGCATTTTTACTCCGTCTTTGATTATCTTCAATATAATCTAATTCGCAACGCCTATGCCTCTACGGAGTGGTTTGCGGATATTAAATCCAACCGGTCTCTCCGTATCGACAACGATGGTAAAAATCTTTGATAGCTGGTGTTTTAACTATCAAAGGAAAAATAAACATCCATCAAACATCCATCAAACAATTTCACAATCAATGCCCTTTTCTAATATTTCATTTTCTTAGCGAATTCTAGATATCGTTATATCGATTTCTATTTTCAAAATTTTCTTAAAAATATTCTAACTCCTTAAATTTCCGGAAAAATTCGCCATAACCTCCTTTGTACCGGCAAATATTTCAAACCTCAACTCGCCTCTCTAGGCCTTTTCCATTCAAAAAGAAAATCAAAAAGCCAAGTGGCTTGCCGATTCGGCGCATAAAACCTCGTATGGAAATTTAAACATGTACCTTTTTGTCGGGCACTCAAAAATATTCTTCATACTCTCTTCACATTCTCCATCCCAAACCTGTTTAACATACATATGCCCATTCCCAATTCGTTTCAAACAATTCGACCCTTTTTACCAAAATACGCTACCATTTGCTAATTAAATTTTCTATATACTTTTAATTTTGAACGTATCACGTTCAAATATATTTGTATTCGCTTATAGACATATCAAACTCAACTCTTTGCTCACTTCCCAATTCTAATCCCCTTTTCATACCTTGATTCAATTTACAATTCAGTTTACTTAAAACAAAAGTTAAGTTCGATCAAAAACCACATTAACTATTTTCTTTTGAAACTCGCTAACTTTATTCGATAATTTAAATCTGATTTTTTTTTAAAAAATCATTCCATTTACTCGATTTGAGTTCGTATTTATTTGATAACTCAAATTTGGGTTTTTCCTAAAAAGAATCGGATTTTATTCACTTAAAATCCTTTAAATTTATTAAATAAACCATTATGGTTTAAAAACGATTCTGGCGCTATTTTTCTAAAATTTGATTTTGACATAATTCAAAATCTATACAATGAAATCAAGATTTTTCTCTTCCTTTAGAAAACTATCGTTCAATCGGTCCGGGCATTTCTTGTTTCATCAAATTCCGACTAATATTGAGTTCTATATACTCAATTGAAGTTCGAATCGCCAATTTACGAACTACCGCACCGTGGCGAGTTCGTTTTAATTAAATTAAATATAAACGTTTAAAAACTTCATTTATAATTGAATTCCAACTCCATTCTTAATATTTAAAAATAAATTAAGCCTATTTTCCAAATCTAACTTCACAAATTCGGATTATCCATATTCGTCGATTATTCTATTCCATATTCATAACTCGGTTATGAATTTATTCAAACTCAAATCGCATTATATTAGATTTCTATTATCTAGAAATAAATTGGTATATAAACCCAACGTCTCTATCCAACTTCAAATTTCGAAGATTAAACAAACTTCAAGATAAACTCATTTCGATATCCTTTTAACATTACAAACTAATATCATCTCTTGACAATAGTGAAGTCGTTCAAGTTGGGGTATTTTAATTACCTCTCAGACCATGATCGACGACGTTCTTATCTTGAGACGAATAAAAGCTTGTAATATCAAAACTTGATTTAAATCTCACATTCGATCCCATTTCTTTCATTTGAAAATTTATTTCCAAATTACTCGATGACAATTACTTCGTCACATATATAAACCTTATATATAAATTCACTTCTTTATTTGATTCAACTTCCATTTCAATAATCTATTAAACTCGGCTTCTATTTCGGAGTATTTGATTTCCCCTTTGAATCTCAAGTGGATTTGAGAATACTTAATTACTATCACCTATATTTACATAATCTATTTTCATATCAAAACTTACATTCACTTTTAATACAATTCCAATATCTTTTGAAATATAATTTTATTCTAGGTCTTCAACATAGTCGAGTTAAAATCGTAAATCCGTGTGGATTTATTTAAATTCAGTCTACATTTCGAATACCGGAATAAACTTCATCATTTCCCCTTGAAATGATTTCAAATTATAAATCTCTTTTTAAATTCAAATTTGAATTTAAATACCCAAATCATCCCATGATGATTATCCCCTTCTATTTATAAACATCGTTTATAAATTTTACTTCTTGTTTTAAATACTTAAAACAAGTTTGTATTTCGTATTCTATTTGAAATTCAAATTTCCACTTCGAAAGATAAATTTCCTTCTTTAAATCTCTTATTTGGAATTTAAGTTTAATATTATCCAATGATAATGTTTTCTTTCCATTTAAAACTTGATTCCGTATTTGAAATATTTTATTACCATAACTTATGTATATAAGTATAAAGTCTGTTTCCATATTAAAATTCTAATACATTTCCAATATCCTTTTTGGAATAAATTTATTTCTATGAATTCGATCTACTCGAGTTCTATCTATAAATCCAAATGGATTTATTTCAATTCGATTACCTTTCAAACATCGTAAATAGATTCCATTATTTCCTTTCAAGACGGTTTTATTTACCCTTTTAAATTCACACTTGAATTTAATTTATAAATTATCAAATGATGATTTTCACATTTATCTTAAAACATCGTTTATACATTTCAATTCTTGGTTTAAATATTAGAACAGATTTCTCTTTAAATTCCATTTGAGAACCTACTTTGGAAAATAAATTTTACTTTTTAAAAGTCAAACTTGAATTTACATTCATAGATTATCCAATGATAATATAATTTCTATTCGTTTATAAACATCGTTTATATATTCCATTTCTTGTTTTAAATTATTTAAAACAAGTCTTTATTTCAAATCTTATTTGAAATCAAATTCCCATTCTGGAAAATAAATTTCCTTTTTAAATTCAAACTTGAATTTAGAAAAAAAAATCTAATATTATCCTCGATAATTTTTCTTTCCATTTATAACATTCATTATACATTCAATACTTGTTTTTATTATTAAAACAAGTTACTATTTTCTTAGCTTACTCGAAATTCAAATTTTATTTTAACAAAATAAAATTTCTTTTCGAATCTAAAAAAAAATCACTTTCATGACATTTTTAAATAGAATATCTAGGGGCAATGATATTCTAATATCTAACACACAAGGCATCCATTCAATTCACACATCACATACATATATAAATATGTAAACAACAGTAAATAAATTTGAGGAATCCAGTTGGATCCCTCCAACCTGTTTTACCTGCATCCACAGATGTTAGTCAACAAAAACAATACCAATCCTGCTTCAAGGCAGGATATCGCGGTATAAAAAGGGGATCCACTTATGTACGGGCGTAGTGTCATCCGCTAATGATACTGCGGGCATACGCTAATAGTGTTGCGAGAAATCCAATAACCACAAAAATCCAACAATTCAATCATGCACCCAAGCAACCAACAAAATTATTTTTACGATAAAAATAAATTTAAATATAAACTGTGAGTGAGATTTACTCACCTTGGTTTTTATAATTTGCACTTGTACCAATATCTATTTCTTTTCATCATTTCCCCAGGCTTCGAACTCGTGATTCCATTTGAATTATTCTTGCCTGAAAAAACTGAATTTCATCACTTAGCTAATGAATTACATTTACAAGGTTTCATGTTAAAATATACTAAACTTTAATTATCTAAACTTCCTGGTGCTGAATAGCTAATGATTTCGAGTTAGATTTCTCCACTAATCTAATCTATAGTTTATAAAATGATTTACTAAATATATTTTTTCTCCTTTCGGTTTTCAAGTTTCAAATCAATATGGTTAATAATATTCCCTTTTTATAGTATACTAAATTTTAATTTTAACTAAAATAAAATAAACAAATTGGGATAAGAATTTCACCTTCTTCTCTTTTAAAAAAAACGAACTACTTCAAAGAAAAAATGCATCGACAGCAGCTCCTCTTTCCTGTATCCACCATTCCGACTTCCCAACAATACTGCTGCCATGCCTGACTTGATTAGCCCGACCTTCTCCAGCATCTTCCTCGAAACAGCACCCTGGAATCCGATCAACACCATTGTAACACCATGGCATTGTCTCCAAAATCCCTTAGCTCTCCTTGCTTGCGGTTCCAACATGATGTCGAGACATTCAGGGATTTAGTGGTTAAATCGCGACTCCCAAAAACAAGTATCGAACTTCCATCATTCACGTTTACCACTGAAAATCCAACCCAACAGGTTACTGCCATCACCGAACCTCCTTGATGCCACCGTCTCTATTTTAGTCTCACCATAGCCCACGTTGACTATAATCGATCGCGACCTCCCTCACCATCAATCAAAAGAAAAAGACGTTGACTTTCGAGTTCGAGTGACTCCATTTCACCAGATTCGAGACCCAAAATCAAAATCTAAACAAACCCACAACCGAAACCGCTTCTGTGAACCAACTACAACCCCACGCTGACAATCCATCTCCTCCCTCATACTCGAGCCTCTAAGTTTATGTCTAGAATCATGAATTCGCGGCTTCCGATCGCACTACGCGATTTCTATTCACTTTTTTTTTATTGATCGAAGAATTGGTTTTGAGTTGCTGAGAAAAGAATTGGAAGTAAGGACAGAACGATTTTGTTGCTCTCAAAAGATGGAAATAATGAGGGCGAGGCTCTCAATTTATAAACGGAAACCAGGGAACAACAGTACACGCCATTAAAATCTTGTCTTCTTGATATCGATAGTGGGAAGCAAAAATTTGAGCTCGAGAAATCTTAGGTCTGTGTGATAATAAAATTTGATCGGCTGGTCTGTATAAGTACATACATTAATGAATTGATTTGATTTAACAAGATTTTTATTCTTTTTAAATGGATACTGATTTGATTTCGAACCTATCCACAATCGGATATCTCAGGGTTCATCAATTTAATTCACGAACCGCTATTTTAGCGTATAGGCCGACATTTAATTGTAATAACGATATTCTGAGCTCAACAAAATATATTTTAAACTCTAATTTGAACGTATATATGAAATAACCATATTAAACTGGTATAACTAAATTTTAAATTCAGAATAAATCAATTCCTTGATAATAAATTAATACTATTTTCTAATTCAAACAGAATTTTGTACTGATCGTTTGAACTGTTTTCAATTCAGTTTTAACTTAAATTTCAATTTTATTTCGATTTACGATAAATTAATAAATAGAAATTTATTTATATTATCAACACAATATTTAAAATGATATTAAATATTTGAAATAAACTGACCAAAAATCTGGGTCGCTACATTCTTCCCCCCTTAAAAGAATTTCGTCCCCGAAATTACTAAGGTAGGAAAAATGCTACTAACCCATTTACTTTTCAAAATTCATTTATGTTAAAACTCAACATTTCAATTTATACAAATTTTAGTTCTACCAAAACCTTTGGTTTTCGTTTATATTGCACATCATATATACTCACATTGATTTAATCTGAATGATTTATGCCCAATGCATTCACATCCAATTCATATTCCATTCATATTGGTTCAACACCAATTTATCCAAATTGATTCTATTCAATTTATTCACTTCAACCCATTTAACTCGCTTAAGTTAAATTTAAATTCCAGAATTCAAATCCCTGGATTTCATTTCCAATCCTTCCCCAAAATAATGCTATATTATTCTAATATACTTTGAAAAATATTTTCCAACCTTCCGGGATTTAAATTCCAATTTATGGTTTGAATCAATTTTAGTTGATCACATTTCCATATATTTTATTCACATACAAATTTTATTTGGTTATATATATAACCTTTTCAGTTTTCTAATCGCATTTGATTATAGCAACCAACACATCAATATACTATAATAATTTCAGAAAATTATTCTTTTATATCAAAATATAGTTTTGGGCGAAATTATTTCATTTACCCACTTTAAAACAATATTGTGTCGATTCTTCTGTTCAAGTGTTTAGAAACTCCTATCGACGTCGTGGCGTCCCACTATTCGACCAGAATTCATAAACCACTCAACAGACAAGCCAACACAATATAAAACAATTTTTATATCAACTTACAAATACACTCTCTCATATGTACACTCAACTCATTCTAGGGTGCTAGTGACCCTATCTCTAATGAGTAAACCCCCACCAAAGCCTAAGTGTTCGCTCAACCTAAGCTCTGATACCACTGTAATGACCACGGGATTTTCGACTCCGAAAATCGACACAAAACCCAGCGTCGACTGTTCAGACATCGAAAATACCGAATCATTAATAGAAAGAAATTAAAGGGTGAGATAGAAAAGATAGAACTAATAGAATAGAAGAAGAAGAACACAACTGAGCATAATCAAAGTAAACACGAATCTCACAGCGGAACGAATAAAATATATTATATAACATAAGCTTTGAAATACAAATCTGTTTTGTACATATATACATACCAACATCAGAGTACAACATAACATTTGATACAGCGGAAATAACTCTAAAATAACTAGCGGTGAAGCCTCCTGCTTCCAGCTCCTTCAAGGGTATCTGTAAAAGCCTGAAACACTTGACTGCCCGTACAAATTTGGGCACCCAAGAGTTTAGGAAAAACAAAACAAAACAAACTCTGGGTCAGTCATGGGACTGGTGTGAGTAAACTCCAACCATATGGTTTAACTTCAAAGATCTTTCGAAAGAAAAGGATAATAGTAAGACTAGTCCACACATAAATACAGATGGTTTTTACCTTACTATAACCCAAACCATTTTTGATATCAAAATCCAGTGATATTATAATAATGTCTAATCAAATAAATAACCAAATAGTAGAACGCTTGCATCTCACGCTCTACATATATAGTATAAAATCAAAAACCGCGGGGTGCTTATTGGAGATTGGATTCCAACTACGACAAGGTATGGGACCACCTTCCGACAGTGTATCTCTAGAGGCAAATACACCTGGGTTCAACAAGAACGTCTTGCAACCCGGCCCACACATGATCGACCACTCATTTCGCTTGAGTGTATCGAATGTATATCACCAACGGTTGGACTCAAACCACCATTTCCCGAATGGGCAGAATCGATAGATTAAGAAACAAAAGGAATTTCTCTAGATAGGTGATTATACACCCTAATGGGTGCGACCCACATAGCCATGCTGCCTGCCCGATTTTTGTCATTACCCGGTTGTGAGGATTGAGGCTACGTCTATCTTTTAGAACATCTGGCCACCATACACTTTGAATGCCACATCGTTAAACCCGTCAAATCACTAGTTGAACTTCCCAAAAATATTACGGGTATAAAAGCTAAGAGAAATGAATTTCCCCGCCACCAGACGTAATACATTGAAAAGATCGTCTTATGTGACCGTTAGGAATACTCTGTCAGACATTCGTCCATACAAGTTGTCCTGGGACTGGACAAACATAACTTCTCTTGCATTTTTACTCCGTCTTTGATTATCTTCAATATAATCTAATTCGCAACGCCTATGCCTCTACGGAGTGATTTGCGGATATTAAATCCAACCGGTCTCTCCGTATCGACAACGATGGTAAAAATCTTTGATAGCTGGTGTTTTAACTATCAAAGGAAAAATAAACATCCATCAAACATCCATCAAACAATTTCACAATCAATGCCCTTTTCTAATATTTCATTTTCTTAGCGAATTCTAGATATCGTTATATCGATTTCTATTTTCAAAATTTTCTTAAAAATATTCTAACTCCTTAAATTTCCGGAAAAATTCGCCATAACCTCCTTTGTACCGGCAAATATTTCAAACCTCAACTCGCCTCTCTAGGCCTTTTCCATTCAAATAGAAAATCAAAAAGCCAAGTGGCTTGCCGATTCGGCGCATAAAACCTCGTATGGAAATTTAAACATGTACCTTTTTGTCGGGCACTCAAAAATATTCTTCATACTCTCTTCACATTCTCCATCCCAAACCTGTTTAACATACATATGCCCATTCCCAATTCGTTTCAAACAATTCGACCCTTTTTACCAAAATACGCTACCATTCGCTAATTAAATTTTCTATATACTTTTAATTTTGAACGTATCACGTTCAAATATATTTGTATTCGCTTATAGACATATCAAACTCAACTCTTTGCCCACTTCCCAGTTCTAATCCCCTTTTCATACCTTGATTCAATTTACAATTCAGTTTACTTAAAACAAAAGTTAAGTTCGATCAAAAACCACATTAACTATTTTCTTTTGAAACTCGCTAACTTTATTCGATAATTTAAATCTGATTTTTTTTTAAAAAATCATTCCATTTACTCGATTTGAGTTCGTATTTATTTGATAACTCAAATTTGGGTTTTTCCTAAAAAGAATCGGATTTTATTCACTTAAAATCCTTTAAATTTATTAAATAAACCATTATGGTTTAAAAACGATTCTGGCGCTATTTTTCTAAAATTTGATTTTGACATAATTCAAAATCTATACAATGAAATCAAGATTTTTCTCTTCCTTTAGAAAACTATCGTTCAATCGGTCCGGGCATTTCTTGTTTCATCAAATTCCGACTAATATTGAGTTCTATATACTCAATTGAAGTTCGAATCGCCAATTTACGAACTACCGCACCGTGGCGAGTTCGTTTTAATTAAATTAAATATAAACGTTTAAAAACTTCATTTACAATTGAATTCCAACTCCATTCTTAATATTTAAAAATAAATTAAGCCTATTTTCCAAATCTAACTTCACAAATTCGGATTATCCATATTCGTCGATTATTCTATTCCATATTCATAACTCGGTTATGAATTTATTCAAACTCAAATCGCATTATATTAGATTTCTATTATCTAGAAATAAATTGGTATATAAACCCAACGTCTCTATCCAACTTCAAATTTCGAAGATTAAACAAACTTCAAGATAAACTCATTTCGATATCCTTTTAACATTACAAACTAATATCATCTCTTGACAATAGTGAAGTCGTTCAAGTTGGGGTATTTTAATTACCTCTCAGACCATGATCGACGACGTTCTTATCTTGAGACGAATAAAAGCTTGTAATATCAAAACTTGATTTAAATCTCACATTCGATCCCATTTCTTTCATTTGAAAATTTATTTCCAAATTACTCGACGACAATTACTTCGTCACATATATAAACCTTATATATAAATTCACTTCTTTATTTGATTCAACTTCCATTTCAATAATCTATTAAACTCGGCTTCTATTTCGGAGTATTTGATTTCCCCTTTGAATCTCAAGTGGATTTGAGAATACTTAATTACTATCACCTATATTTACATAATCTATTTTCATATCAAAACTTACATTCACTTTTAATACAATTCCAATATCTTTTGAAATATAATTTTATTCTAGGTCTTCAACATAGTCGAGTTAAAATCATAAATCCGTGTGGATTTATTTAAATTCAGTCTACATTTCGAATACCGGAATAAACTTCATCATTTCCCCTTGAAATGATTTCAAATTATAAATCTCTTTTTAAATTCAAATTTGAATTTAAATACCCAAATCAGCCCATGATGATTATCCCCTTCTATTTATAAACATCGTTTATAAATTTTACTTCTTGTTTTAAATACTTAAAACAAGTTTGTATTTCATATTCTATTTGAAATTCAAATTTCCACTTCGAAAGATAAATTTCCTTCTTTAAATCTCTTATTTGGAATTTAAGTTTAATATTATCCAATGATAATGTTTTCTTTCCATTTAAAACTTGATTCCGTATTTGAAATATTTTATTACCATAACTTATGTATATAAGTATAAAGTCTGTTTCCATATTAAAATTCTAATACATTTCCAATATCCTTTTTGGAATAAATTTATTTCTATGAATTCGATCTACTCGAGTTCTATCTATAAATCCAAATGGATTTATTTCAATTCGATTACCTTTCAAACATCGTAACTAGATTCCATTATTTCCTTTCAAGACGGTTTTATTTACCCTTTTAAATTCACACTTGAATTTAATTTATAAATTATCAAATGATGATTTTCACATTTATCTTAAAACATCGTTTATACATTTCAATTCTTGGTTTAAATATTAGAACAAATTTCTCTTTAAATTCCATTTGAGAACCTACTTTGGAAAATAAATTTTCCTTTTTAAAAGTCAAACTTGAATTTACATTCATAGATTATCCAATGATAATATAATTTCTATTCGTTTATAAACATCGTTTATATATTCCATTTCTTGTTTTAAATTATTTAAAACAAGTCTTTATTTCAAATCTTATTTGAAATCAAATTCCCATTCTGGAAAATAAATTTCCTTTTTAAATTCAAACTTGAATTTAAAAAAAAAATCTAATATTATCCTCGATAATTTTTCTTTCCATTTATAACATTCATTATACATTCAATACTTGTTTTTATTATTAAAACAAGTTACTATTTTCTTAGCTTACTCGAAATTCAAATTTTATTTTAACAAAATAAAATTTCTTTTCGAATCTAAAAAAAAATCACTTTCATGACATTTTTAAATAGAATATCTAGGGGCAATGATATTCTAATATCTAACACACAAGGCATCCATTCAATTCACACATCACATACATATATAAATATGTAAACAACAGTAAATAAATTTGAGGAATCCAGTTGGATCCCTCCAACCTGTTTTACCTGCATCCACAGATGTTAGTCAACAAAAACAATACCAATCCTGCTTCAAGGCAGGATATCGCGGTATAAAAAGGGGATCCACTTATGTACGTGGGCGTAGTGTCATCCGCTAATGATACTGCGGGCATACGCTAATAGTGTTGCGGGAAATCCAATAACCACAAAAATCCAACAATTCAATCATGCACCCAAGCAACCAACAAAATTATTTTTACGATAAAAATAAATTTAAATATAAACTGTGAGTGAGATTTACTCACCTTGGTTTTTATAATTTGCACTTGTACCAATATCTATTTCTTTTCATCATTTCCCCAGGCTTCGAACTCGTGATTCCATTTGAATTATTCTTGCCTGAAAAAACTGAATTTCATCACTTAGCTAATGAATTACATTTACAAGGTTTCATGTTAAAATATACTAAACTTTAATTATCTAAACTTCCTGGTGCTGAATAGCTAATGATTTCGAGTTAGATTTCTCCACTAATCTAATCTATAGTTTATAAAATGATTTACTAAATATTTTTTTTCTCCTTTCGGTTTTCAAGTTTCAAATCAATATGGTTAATAATATTCCCTTTTTATAGTATACTAAATTTTAATTTTAACTAAAATAAAATAAACAAATTGGGATAAGAATTTCACCTTCTTCTCTTTTAAAAAAAACGAACTACTTCAAAGAAAAAATGCATCGACAGCAGCTCCTCTTTCCTGTATCCACCATTCCGACTTCCCAACAATACTGCTGCCATGCCTGACTTGATTAGCCCGACCTTCTCCAGCATCTTCCTCGAAACAGCACCCTGGAATCCGATCAACACCATTGTAACACCATGGCATTGTCTCCAAAATCCCTTAGCTCTCCTTGCTTGCGGTTCCAACATGATGTCGAGACATTCAGGGATTTAGTGGTTAAATCGCGACTCCCAAAAACAAGTATCGAACTTCCATCATTCACGTTTACCACTGAAAATCCAACCCAACAGGTTACTGCCATCACCGAACCTCCTTGATGCCACCGTCTCTATTTTAGTCTCACCATAGCCCACGTTGACTATAATTGATCGCGACCTCCCTCACCATCAATCAAAAGAAAAAGACGTTGACTTTCGAGTTTGAGTGACTCCATTTCACCAGATTCAAGACCCAAAATCAAAATCTAAACAAACCCACAACCGAAACCGCTTCTGTGAACCAACTACAACCCCACGCTGACAATCCATCTCCTCCCTCGTACTCGAGCCTCTAAGTTTATGTCTAGAATCATGAATCCGCGGCTTCCGATCGCACTACGCGATTTCTATTTCACTTTTTTTTATTGATCGAAGAATTGGTTTTGAGTTGCTGAGAAAAGAATTGGAAGTAAGGACAGAACGATTTTGTTGCTTTCAAAAGATGGAAATAATGAGGGCGAGGCTCTCAATTTATAAACGGAAACCAGGGAACAACAGTACACGCCATTAAAATCTTGTCTTCTTGATATCGATAGTGGGAAGCAAAAATTTGAGCTCGAGAAATCTTAGGTCTGTGTGATAATAAAATTTGATCGGCTGGTCTGTATAAGTACATACATTAACGAATTGATTTGATTTAACAAGATTTTTATTCTTTTTAAATGGATACTGATTTGATTTCGAACCTATCCACAATCGGATATCTCGGGGTTCATTAATTTAATTCACGAACCGCTATTTTAGCGTATAGGCCGACATTTAATTGTAATAACGATATTCTGAGCTCAACAAAATATATTCTAAACTCTAATTTGAACGTATATATGAAATAACCATATTAAACTGGTATAACTAAATTTTAAATTCAGAATAAATCAATTCCTTGATAATAAATTAATACTATTTTCTGATTCAAACAGAATTTTGTACTGATCGTTTGAACTGTTTTCAATTCAGTTTTAACTTAAATTTCAATTTTATTTCGATTTACGATAAATTAATAAATAGAAATTTATTTATATTATCAACACAATATTTAAAATGATATTAAATATTTAAAATAAACTGACCAAAAATCTGGGTCGCTACATATTTCTATTTTCAAATATTCTATTTCAAATATTTCTATTTCAAATATTTCTATTTCGAAACTTTCTATTTCAAAACTGGAATGAGGCCCAATCAATTACCATATAATTTTAATTATATGGATTTTCTACAACACATGTATATATCAACAACGATGAATAATCAACCATCATCCAAAGTGCATTCTACACTGTATAAGCATCAAATATAAATATTCAACGCTTATAACAGTCTGTCAATCAATCAATCGACATACAACTAAACAATCGGGATTGGTGTACGTCAAATATCATCCCAATACCCATGTGGGGTTTCAAACAATCAAACACAGATTTTTTTGTGCAGTTGGGCGATGTGTAAAATTTATCATCCCAATCAATATCAGTCAAATGTGTGTATATAAACAAATCATCCGATTTGTTTATTTTTATTTCATTTCGTATACACGTTAAAAATTCTATTTTTAACTATAAAATATTTTCAACTATATAAATATTTTATTTTATTTCACATCATACCACACAATCAACTACACATCAAAATCAAACAAACAAGCATACAAGCCGTCCATGGTCTGTGGACGACGGGTGTCGGGTGCTACTAAACACCGTCTGCATCCTAGCATATACTTCAACTAGAAAATTAAATTAAAGAGTGAGAAGTTCTCACAGAATAGCTAATCCAATCCCTCGACTCTTCTTAGGTAGAAATCTTCGTCGTTCTTGCCTCTTGTCACTTTCTTTGCCCGTATTCTCTACATAGGTAAAAATCGAATTTTTACTTTGCTATTCAATATATAAAAATCAAATTTTTACTTTGTTATTAAATATATAAAAATCGAATTTTTACTTCGCTATTCAATATATAAAAATCGAATTTTTTCTATCACTCCATATGGATAAAAATTCTATTTTTACATCGATATTCATATAATAAAGATTATATCTTGTATACTTCCTATATGCTAAAAATCATGTTTTTATTATCGCCACTATATAAAGATCATATTTTTATCCTTTCTATATTATAAAAATTATATTTTTAACCTTCCTATATTATAAAAACTATATTTTTAACCTTTTTATATTATAAAAACTATATTCTTAACCTTTCTATATTATAAAAATATACTCTTATCATATTTAAAAATCAAATCTTTATGATATTAAAATCATATCTTTTGTTTTCAAAGGTCATCTCTTTTTATTTCTCTACACCATATATAAAAATCTAATTTTTATCTCCCTAATCTTTTAATGTTTAAAAATCAATTCTTTTAGGGTTTAAAAAAACAATTCTTTTTCCACATAAAAAATCGAACCTTTACTCTTCATAAAAAAACAAATTTTTATTACTCTAACATATATTTAAAAATCAGATTTTAAAACCATATAAATTATATTTTTCAGCTGAAATTAAAAAGGGTTAAAAATAAATAAATAAGGGGACTCACTGTACATCCATCATTCCTGCTCCAGGTTAAAATCGAAGAAGCTCAGCCCCGTAGGGCTCGAAATCGCTGCACTGGAGTTGACCGAACTCCGATCTGGAGTCACCCCTAGATGCGTTGGAGCGCCCCTCGCTGTCGCCTGGAGTGCTGGTCAGTGCGGCTTCGACGGAGGGAGGGAGGACTGAGAGAGGCGCTGGTTTCTTGGAACGAGGAGGGATGGCGCGCGTTGGTCTCGTGGCAGAAGGGAGGAGGTTCGATGCGGGAAGGAGAAGAGGAGGAGGGAGATCGGATCGAGGCGGAGGGCGGATGAAGGTGGAGGAGGGTGGCGGATCGTGACGAGGTGGATGGTGGTTAGGGCAGTGACGGGTTTAGTTTAGGGGGTTTTTTTTTCTGAATGGTTCAAGGGAGAAGAGGGAATGGGGGGTTTATATAAAATATATATATTTAATTATTTATTGATTTCAAAAAGCAACTTTTATTTTTGAACTCGAAATCGAATCCACCGCCTGTCATCCATAGCTAATTACCCCCATTCCGAACACAATGGCATATGTATCGAAGGCTGATTCGATCGTTTCGATCAGTTTCCGTCAAAATCAAAATATAGCTCTATATATTGAATTTGAACGCGCATTTCAATTTACTGGGGTCACATACGAACTCTATAAATCCCAGAAAAATATTTTCTAGCTTCGTATTAACGATACGGTCCTAACAAAACTAGTTTCATCGAATTCTGAGACCGTTGGAAAAATGGCCATTTTCCAGTCGATTAAAATCAACTGAAACTGGTCAAACGCGTTTTCCTTTGCCACGCTCATATATTGATTCGAAAAATTATGAAATTTGAAACCTAGCAATAACTTTACATCACAGATCCAACAAATGTGGTTTCGTCGAAATCCGATGTCGTTTGCAAAATCTCCATTTTTTAGGGCCTGAATTCCATAGCGACTATTCAGAATTTTCAACTGGACATATCTTTTGATCCCCGCTATGAAATTTCGATTTTTCGGATTCGTTGGAAAGATATTATCAATTAGATCCTATTATTTTTGGTTTCACTAAAATCCGGTTTATTTTGCACCCGGTACATTCAATTGAAGTTTGAAATCGAATTATCGAACTACTGCGCCATTTTCAATTCCTTTTATATATAAAAATAAATATTTATATTCTAACGACGACGTACATAAATATATACGTTGAATTCAATTCAAAACATTTTTCTCGTCGATATTATTTAAAATAATCTATTTTAAATGTTCAAAATTCGCTAAAATTGCCAAAATAAAAATTTTAAACTGGCCCAGATTTTCGGGTTGTTACAAAAATACTATCAGTGATAAATTCATACAGCAACCAACTTGTTTAACTTTGAAACCCTTTTGAAATAAAAGGATAATAGTAAGACCAGTCCACACATAAATACGGACGGTTTTTACCTTACTATAACCCAAATCATTTGAAATCGATATCATCTTCTGATATTATCATAGTGTCTAAATACAAGTAGATAGAATCTAGTAGAACGCTTGCATCTCACGCTCATATATATTATACAATCAAAAACCACGGGCGCATATTGGAGATTGGATTTCCAACTATGACAGGGTATGGGACCACCTCGCGATAGTGTATCTCTAGAGACGAATACACCGGGTTCAACAAGAACGTCTTGCAACCCGGCCCACACATGACCGACCACTCATTTCTTTTGAGTGTATCGAATATATTGTCACCTCACGGCTTTTTGTCGTGACCACCGTGGTTCCCGGGGGATACAGAAATGAAAAGAAGTAACAATTATGATTATTCTCTAGATGGTGACAATACACCCTAATGGGTGCGACCCACATAGCCATGCTGCCTGCCCGATTTTTGTCGTTTCCCGGTTGATGAGGCTTGAGGCTATAATCGACTTTTGAAACATCTGGCCACCATTTGCATCGTCCATATATGTCATCCAGGAACAGGATGAACCGAAGGTACTCTCCTACTGCATCCAATCTACGAATCATCCCATGGATCAGCAGCGAGAAGTCCTTGCCACCCGCAGATTCCAATTACGACAGAATCACAGTATATCTCTAGGGATCAGCCAGAGGGTGTAAGTAACTCTTCCGCTTCTTGAAGACCTACGATCTTCAATTGCTCCATCTCGATCAGCGTCTTTGACGTATTCGTATTTATTGATCGGAATGGTTTTCGAATAAAAATTCGATCCCGGCCTTTCCGTACCAATAACGTTGGGTCAGATTTTGATAGTCGGTTATTTAACTATCAAAATAAACAACCATAAAAATAAACAAATCCATAGGTTTATACACAGCATCACTTGACCGTTTAAAAACAATATCTCAGTTGAAATACCCAATATATAATATATTGGTTTAATATATATAATTATACTCGAATCCTTTTACTTATATACTTAGAAAATATCTTAAAATCATACCTAATTTAACCTCCAACTAATACTTCAAATACTGCTATGATGTTTCTTGTTATCTTATCGATTCAACAATCATTACGACATCTTCTTCGGATTCGTTATTTGAATACCAAAGTTACCCGTTACCCTTTTAGAATAATCCCATTAAAATCTCCTTCCATAACTTTGAAAGTATCGTTATAATCCCACCAATCCTTTCATACCATCAAGCCCCTTATTATTTCCCTTTTATTTTTGGAATCTCCTTCTAAATATATTTCCAAATCCTTATAATAACGTTACACTAATATTTTTCCCAAAATATTTTATTCTAACACTTTCACCATTACAACTAACATCATCCTTTGATAGTCCTGAAGTTGTTCAAGTTGGGGTATTTTAATTACCTCTCAGACCTTGATCAACAACGTTCTTATCATAAGATAGATATCAGTTGAAATAAAACCGACACTCATTTCCCATATCACCACAAATCCCATTGTTTTCCTTCTTGATGAAATACCATTTCTCCTTTACAATAGTGGTTCTATATCGCACATTTATAACCTGCCTCGTTTAATTACTCTGATTCAAACGGTTGATTTCCCCTTTCCTATCTCTGCCAGTTTACTTAAATTTTCAATCCTGACTTGTCACTTCTAATAACTCGTCCCATTTATATTCAATAAACTTTGGTTATTTAACTTTGTGTAACTTGGATTCCTAGATTCTACTTAAATATAATTCAGTTAAAATCAAGTTAAAACTTCGATTTCACGTAAATATTAAATCACTTTATAAACTATGAACATGGCTTTAAACTTCACAAACTTTCCTTAATATATTTCACATTCCAAATTACCACTTCGATTATTATTAAATGGTTAATAATCAAGTGTCCACATTTATTTAAAATAAAATTGGTTTCAATACCATTAACTATCCACTTCAAAATTAATGAACTAATTTAATAACAAATTCAGCTAACGCTGTTAACTAGTTTTTCTCTAAACATGACTAACACGTTAGTCAATCATTATCGATCCTGCCATTTAAATTAATTAATAATTAATTAATCTAAATAATCCTATTCACTTTGATTTATTCAAATCAATATTAGTATAAACACATTACGTCAATTCTGGTCATTTGAATTAGCTAAATAAAAACCGTTTTTAATCACTTAACAGGCACGTGCTCCACGCACGGTAGATTTGGTTAAACCAATCAACGTATACATGTGGTTGGTTTATTCCACTTTTTGGATTTCATTAAAATAATAATATATTTTAAAATCTATATTCGATTAAATAAATTTCATAACTTTATTTTTAGTGATTCACCTGACGGTGAATCGATCTTTATAAAACGGTGTATATTTGGCCATCTGCCATCTCTTTCTCAACCAATACTATATGTATTGGTTCAAACTCAACCACATTCAATTACCAAAAGGGTTTAAAGTCGACAGGTTTTAAACAGTTCATAAAATATGAAATAACAACATATTAAATGTTTGAGGAACCGGTTTGATTCCTCCTACCTGTTCTTCCCTGCAACACAGACCATTATAATATTTCACATCAGTACATTGAAATATTTTAAATGACGATAACATAATTAACGTCAACCATTAAAGCAACCATAGGCATCCAAAGCATCCAATCAACCAATTAAATTTAATTATATGAATTTAGCACATCCAGTATTTCAGAAATGGTTGAGAATTAACTCACCTTATTTCGATGACCAATTTCTGCGTTGATCCATATAATTTTAAACGAGTGGTTTAAAATTAAATGTAGACTCTGTTGCTTTTAACCCCTTCCAAGTCGGCACAACAGCATAGTGCTCCATACTGCGATCCCACCGTGAATGGTTTCATTGAATTTCTGTTAATGTATGAAAAGCTGATTTTAATTTGTATCCATATCAGATGACCGATCGTATAGACAAGGTATGTGGCATCCAAATTATACTTGATATAATTTTATCCTTAAGCCTTTTGAATACCATACGTTTGAATAGTTTTATCCAACACTATGTAAACTGGGTATATAGATATTCTCGGTTTCAAAAACCAATTGGTTATAGTTGTACTATATAATTAACTATATTCCTTAATTAAACTGCAAATACCTTGAATGATCACAAAACCTTTCTTCTATGCTGCCATATTAGTCGAGCCTGTTAGTTGGGTATCCACGTCATCCTATCCCCTTAAACACGTTCAAAGCTTCCCCACTTGTTTTTGTTTTGATTTTTTTTTTAAGATGGCCCAAGGCCCACAATCTAATACCACAACCCACACGTGTTCTTTTTCCACTATTCTTCTTCTCCTTCACTGAGAAGAAACGCAATCCATTTTCAGAAAATGCCCGCTCCTTCACGGTGCACAACTTCCATGCCTACAACTCCTGCACCCAAAATATACCCACACCATGGAAGAAAATCGCATTACAACTTCAACGCTCCTTTCTCCCAGTTCTACACAAGCTTAATTCCCCATGCAATACTCCACTGAACACACGCCTCCACTATTTCGCCCAAGGCCCGTATAAAATTGCATCGGCCCTCCCACAGTAAACCCATCCTCACGAAATTATACAGCTCCAGTTTTCTTCCTGATCACTACCACCAACTACAGAAAATCCGAGATCGCTTCCACCAGTATTCCTCAACGCTCCATGCCTCCACACTAAAAGGAAGCTACTGCCTTTATTTCTACTCATCGCCTCACATATAACATGCACGTTGGCACATTCTTCATCCCGCATGGATTTGCCACCTCACCCTTCACACTTCTGAAAAGAACGAACCAACCCCACTGTACAAACTCCAACTCCATGTGCCCTTATATATATATATATATATATATATATATATTAGAAGTCAAGCTCGCCATTTTTCTATTGCTTGCTGTCGAAAGAAAACAAAGCAGTGCTCCTGTATTTATAGTGAAGCGAAAGTTTGGGATGCACGTCTCGATAGCTTGGATGCCACGGTTTCACTAGTTTGGGGCACAAGTAATTGGGTACAGGGTAGCATGTTGGTAGGCCTTAGATTAGCTGCTGCGAGGAGTACAGATTGACGAAAATGTATTAGGTAGTTGTGCACTTTTATTTGTTGCTTAAAGATAAAGTATTAAGATATGTATAGGGATAGGTAGCTGCGTAGACCTATGGTTTCTATTTTGTGTATATTAGTAGTTGTTCGATTGAGATGTTGCATTGTTATGCATAGCATTAGACATGCAGTGCTTAGCTGGATGATAGGGAGGCCATGTGTGAAGCTATTGCAAAGTGTATTGATTGAAAATACATGCTCTGGGTACTGCCGTGAGTTGTCATTCCAATGGATACATAGCATGGTATATAAAATAGCTGTGTCTGCTATTTTAGAGTCAGGGAAAAGGTGTATATATGCATGTGCGTGGATTAGACTAAAGAGAAATGGACAGCTTTAGGCTGTACGTCCCATGTATGTGCATTTGGTTTGCCTTGCCAAGAAGAACAATGTACTCATGAAACAAATAGGCTGAACGTTCATAGTAATAGGATTTAGTGATAGGATTTGACAATATTTGTTTTTACTAAATTTGATTTGATTTGATGATTTTGACGAACGATTTTTAGTTTTACAATTAACGTACCCTGTTATATACAACTTTGTCTGCGTATGACTCGCTATCGACAGAAATAAATTTACCGTCGCGTTCAGCAGTGTGCCACGATCACAAAAATATAATAAAATCAGTAGCTTGACTTATATCGTGATACCCCGAAATGTTAATATAGGGTGCAAAATACTCCAAATAAAAAGTTGATTATTTTACGAATTGAAAATTACAGTAAAATTCTAAAAATTAAATTATGACTACGCCTCAAAGGACTTGACCAAATTTGAAGTCAATATTTAATTATATTTAAATAAATCGTTATAGCGTATAAACGATTCTACAGCGACTATTTCGAAATTTGATTTGGATGTAAAATAAAATCTATAATACGAAAACTTGATTTTTCTCCTCCATTGGAAAAATATTATCAACTAGATTTGGACGTTTCTCGTTTCACCGAAATCCGACTCAACACGAGTTCTGTACGATCAACTGAAGTTGAAATTCAATTTTACGAACTACCGCGCAGTTTTGAGTTCGTTTTATAATTTAAAACATAAATATAAATATTCAGTCGGCGTTTAGTTAACGATTTCGATATTAAATTTCCAATAAAATATTTAAAATAAATTTAAATATTCGAAACAAAATAGCAGAAAAATCCGGGTCGTTACAATTTTGGTCAAATTCTAGTTCTGAACTGATTAGAATTTTAATCATCGGTGGGATTTCTATTTTTGAAAATTTAGTTTTATTCCTCGTTGTTTGAATTTCATATATACGAACGTATTTAATCGTGTCTGCGATTGTTGTAATTAAATATTATTATTTGTGGTTGGTGAATGTTTGTACTGTTCGTGTGTTATAGATCTGGTCTTGTAAAACCAGAATCCCCCTTTTTGATTGAATCTAAGTTGTGGATCTAAATTCTATTCTAATCCATATATGAAAAATATTCGTTTGTTTGTAAACTTAAAAAGATTGTAACTTTTGTTGATAAATAAAAGATATCACCTTTTGTTTGTTAAATAAAAGATTTCACCTTTAATTGAAATACAAAGGTTGTAACTTTGTTTGTTAATTAAAAAGATTTAACTTTTGTTTGTTAACAAATAGAATTCACTTTAGTTGTTAATATCAAGAATTTACATTTGTTTAAAAAAAGAGAATTTACTTTTGTTTGGTAATTTAAATGGTTTCAACTTTGTTTAAAAACAACACTTTTATTTGAAATGTGTCATGCAAATAAAAATGACATTTTTTATTAGGAGCTTGTTATGTAAATAAAAAGGAAACAGTTTTTTTGTCAAAATATGCTTATAGAAATAAAAAGAAACATATTTTTATCAAAAGAATGATTAGTGAAAAAGAATAACATATTTTGTCAAAGAATGATTTGTGAAATAAAATAACATTGTTTGGTGGAATGAAAATTAATATATTTTTATCAAAACTTGATTAGTAACAAAATTTACATTTTGGTTAATTAGATTATAAAGGACAAAATTAACATTTTGGTTAATTAGAATAGAAAGGACAAAATTCACGTTTTGGTTAATTAGATTCTGTTAGATGAAGGTAACTTTTTGGGTAATTAGAACATGTTGGTGAAAAGAATAAAATTTAAAATTAAAAAGAAGAAATCTTCATTTGGAAAGATGTTAACATATAATTTACATTTTTAATGATAATTAGAATTCATTAGAAAGAAGGAATCTTTGTTTGAAAAGATGTTAAAATATAATTTGCATTTTAACGATAATTATAATTCATTAAAAAGAATGAATCCTTGATCGGGAACTTGTGAATATGTAATTTACATTTTTATGAAAATGGATCATTAAAAAGAATAAAATCCTGATTAGAATGTGTTAACATGTAAAATTACATTTCTATGTAGTTAGTATTTGTCAATAAGAATTTAACAAAGATGTACATTTTATTCATTTACAAAGGATGTAATAAGAACATATATTTTTGTGTTAAACTATGTTAGTGAAGAAAAATTACATTTTTGGTGTAAACATGTTACGTAAGTTAAGATATACATTTTGTTAATATTAAAAGGATTATAACAAAATTAACATTTTGTTAACATTTTATGTAAAGGAAATTTAAAAGGACATTTTTGTCACTTTGAAATAAAGGACATTTTTGTATATTAAAAATGAATTAGACAAAATGGACATTTTTGTATATTAAGAATGAATTAGAAAAATGATCATATTTTTACAAGTAGAATATGTCGACATTAAAAATCTACCTTTTAATGTAAAATATAATATTAGAGAAATGTTCATTGATCGTCGCTAATCTATGAATTAGAAAAGCGCGATATTTGTAATAAAATTCTGCAAGCGCACAGGTGTGTAGCATACAGGTCGAACACAGGGAGGTAAATTAAAATCAAATTATTTATCTAATCTCTTGGGCGAGTTAGACGAAGCCTGGAGATTTTGTTGAAATAAAAACAAACTGAAATTGCGAACTTAGGATTATCGTTGAATCTAATCAACGATTAATCACTAAAGAAAGTAAATTGCAAAACAAGAACAACAATGCCGAAAATAAAAGTGCAGAATAAGAAGAACAACAAAAATAAAATTAGGATTGTCATTGAAACTAATCAAACGACTAATCACTAATGAAACAAATGTAAAATACAATTGGTGCTCTTCCAAAACTAATTGTGAAGACAACACCTATTGCTAAGAAAAAGAAAAATGCAGAAATAATAAAAAGAAGAAGAACTGTTATTAATGGAGAAGAGAATATAGAATAGGATAGGATGGTTGTTACAATGGATATACATGTGCTTTTATAGGTGAAATTGGCCAAACGCTAATCAGATTTGTATGAATATATGGGCCTCTTTCCCAAGAATTATTATCATATCACATGCCTTTCTTGACTAAGCTTGTTTGGAAATAATCTTTTAATAATATCTGAGCATATCATGGTGAATATCTTCCATATCATTCAAATCTTCCATGTGGCTAATTGATTGACAAAGATCTGCATGTGATTAATTCTTCCAAACATGGACTCTTCAAAAGTGCATACAATAAAATCTTCCATATCTTCCATGTGGCTAATGTGAACACAAACATCTTCCAATGACATCTTTTGAGATCTTTTCTACCAATCTTCTTCTAATGTGACCAATGTGAACACATCTAGTCTCCAATGAAAGCTCTTATGCAATTCTTCAAGTAAATGGCATTTATTCTTCACTTTTAAGGATGAATGAGATCTGGTCAACATATCTATAAAAACAACAAGAAAATACCCAGCGTAACATTTATTTATATACAAAAAAGATAAAATATAGGTGCATAAATTAACATATTTTTATGCTGATCATTCATATTCTGACAAAGCAAAATATGTTAACATTAAAATCTTATATTCAAGAAAGAAATAGGAAAGTACATTTTTTTTATGTATTCAAAGAAACGAATAACAGATTACAATTTTTGTATGTAATCAAAGAATGAAATGAAGAGGTTACATTTTCATGTAAATAAAGAAATAAAAGATTTCATTTCTATGGATATTAAAAATATTAATTCTGTCCTTTAGAAAGAATTTCACCAAAATATTCATTTTTGGCCACTTAAAAGAATTTCACCAAAAATATCCACTTCTGGTCAAAACTTGATTATCAAATGAAATGTATATTTTTTTTAATACATTAAAAGGGAATGAATTAGAAATGGACATTTTTGTCATATTAAAAAGAACGAAGAGAAATCACATTTTTGTCATTAATAAGGATTAAAACAAATATATACATTTTGTTCATTTAGAAGAAAGATTACATTTTGATCTTTTAAAAGATTAGACAAAATTAACATATTTTGTTACATTGGTAAGATTAGACAAAATTAACACATTTTGTTACATTGGTAAGATTAGACAAAATTAATGTGTTTTGCTGCATTGGAAAAGATTAGACAAAATTTGCATATTTTGTTACATTGGAAAGGATTAGACAAAAGTATCTAATTTTGTCACTTTAAAAGAATTAGAATAAAAGAGACATTTTTGTCATTGAAAAAAATATGAAGTAAAATATTCATTTTGTCATTAAAAATGAATGAGACCAAAAATATGCATTTTGGTAAATAAATAAGAGTTAAGATTCTTATTGTCACCTGTTTAAAATAAAAAGAATTGAAACATATGTCTGTAATGTTGAAATGTTTGATGTGTTAATTATAATGTTGGGTATATTCAAACTGAGTATTACACTTCCATTTACAAGTCATCCGACTTGTTTATGTGATTGGGTCGATAATTTTTACACATCGCCCAAGTGCACAAATAATTTGTTATTTGATTGTTGGATGAAACCCCACACGGGTGTTAGGATGATATTTGACCTACACTAGTCCCAATATTTAGTGTAGAATAAACTCTGGTTGTTATTTGGATGCTTGATAGTTATTTCTCATCGATTACATGCAATATATGGATGTTGAGTCACATTTCAATAAAGAGTATTCTAGAGAAGAAAATATTTTAGAAAAGAATATATTTTAGAAAAATATATTTTTATTGAAACGAACTAGTTATTTACTAGAATAAATCATTAAATTAAGATTTAATGAAGTTTTCCAATTATTTAATATTTAATTGAAATTTAATTAAATAATTTGGATTTTGGGTTTGTCGTGAATAGTGTCTTAAATAACACTGTTCTTAACCCGTATGAAAAGAACAATCTTTTAATTTAAGATTATTAAAAATTTTCAATTATATCTAGTAACTGAAATAAGATGAAACGTGAGTTGGGTTTATTGTGAACCATGTTTTTAAGTGACATGTGTTCTTTAACCCAACTGACAGTAAAAATATGATTTGTAATTTATAAATCTTTTATTAAGATTTAAATGGGAATTTTCCAAAAGTAAAGTTTCCCAATTTAATATATTAAATTGGAGTTGAATGGAATAATAACCGAGATAAGCTTCTGTAAAAGAAGACCGATACTACATATGGAATTTAACAGGCTTTGCCGTTATTCCATTTATATTATTGGTCGGATACAGAAATTTATAACGATTATATACTGATTTGATTTCTGTGAAGATTCCATATTTTATGGAAGATGATTTTGAGTTTACCGTGAACTATGTTTTAAATGACATTAGTTCTTTAACCCAGTTAAAAATAAGATTAATTTCTTAAATTTAAATAATCATTGAATAATGATTTTTGGTATTTAAAACCAAATTAAAGTTTTGATAAATCTTTAAAAGTAAGATTTATGAATAATTTTAAAGAGTTTATCTTTGATAGGATAATGCAAATATTTTATTAGAAGAATATTCTGAATTGGAATGAGGCGTTGGAAGTGTTTTTATAGTACTTGATTTTTAATTATAAAATACGTGAGTTATTCGGGAAGACCGGGTTTAACCCATTCCGAATAATTACTACGACGATGAAGAGTCGAAGATGAAGATGGTGGTGGAAGACCGACGATCTTCACATCGGATGGATGTGTTGCTACAGAAACCCTTGATGGGAGTAGTTACCTTGAAAGGGCTTCAGTGGTGGTCGTCCGGACTACGGTTGATTGTTTGGATTTGGTTTTCGCTCAGACCCAGAGCATAAGCTAGTAAATGGATGCGTGTCTGACATTGGATTTCGTTCCATGTGAATTAAATCGATTTCTGTTAATGTATGTCTGTTTGGTGGTGGAGGATTTATTCTCTACTTAACACCTTGGTATATATTAATAGTGATCAATCGCATGGCGTGGATTGTCAATGTGGCACGCCAAGATGCAAATGATCAAGGCTTTTGTTGAAAAGCAGGGCCTTGTGGGATGATCAAAGCATAGCCTATTACGGCATAGCTTTGTGTATATCGTGACTTCGCGAGCCTCACACCCCGGTATGAGTCAAAAACGGGATTAGGACTGCAGGGAGTGCACACGTTTCTTTCTAACTAGGAGTGATGTCAGTGCTTAAACTGGCTGACATTTTACTTATGTGGATGATGGATTTTGAGGCGCCTCGGATTTTTATAGGCCGTTAGTGGTCATACTATAGGTCCAAAGGGACCGGGAAGCATGTGTTCAGGCATAACCAATCCACTGCGATAGGCGGGGACCGGCCCTAAAGATCCAAGGGTTCAACGTGGGGGATCCTGAGGCATTTGTTAGAGTGTCTCGAATCGGAGAGGAGCTTGCCCCTAGCCTCGACTCATGATGGAAATCAAATTTCCAATACGACCTTGCGGTTTTGATTGTAGAACTAGTATGGAGACATAGTAGGATGGGGTACTATGTCGTCTAGGATTGATACATTTATATTTGAAATGTTTTTATTAAAACATATACACACTAATACTAAATCCATTTTATCGTATCAAGCATCTTTTGATCATTATAAGGTAAAACCCTATCCTCCGGTTTGCGTTGCATTGTGTGATGGGACTTGGGTCTTATAATGGTTTCATTTTTCTAAAAAGCATTGCGTTGTTTAACGATTTACTTTATTTTATGCACTGGCAATCCAATGGAGTAAACCCGTTCCGCGTTAGCGGCGTGGTCCTGTGATTAGCGTTATTATTAGATAAGTTAAGTTAAGATTTCTCATACCAGTCCCATGACTGACCTGTAGTTTGTTTCTTTGGCAAACTCAGGTGCCCATATTTTCCACACGGGCAGACGAGTAGCTTTTTTGCAGATATATTTACAGGATCCTGGCTTACAGCTGAAGCGGTATTCGGAAAGCTCTGTATCCATGTATTCCTTCCATTTGTATATTTGTATTATTTTTTCGCTGCTATTGAGATGTATTCTAAAACTCTGATATGAATGTATTTCTATTATGTAACATATATTCATACTCTGTTATATTCTTGTACTCTGATGTAATTCTTGTAATCAGCAATAAAATGTTCTTCAGTTTGTGTTCTGATGTGTGTTATTCTCATAACAATCCAGACTTTCCCGCAAGGGCGAGTTTGGGTCGTTACAGCGGCAGAGAATTTATTCTCTTGCTTAACGCCCTTCTCTGTGATGTACGAGCTCAGGGTTTATATATTGATGGATATCAATCGCATGGAGTGAATTGCCTGTGTGGCATACCTGAGTGGCAAATTATCAAGGTTTTTGTTGAAAAGAAGAGTCTTGTGGTTGATGATCAAAGCACGGCCTGTGTGGCATAGCTTTGTGTAGTGCTGATTTGCGAGCCTCACACCCCGGCTCTAATACCAAGTTGTTACGACCCTAACTTCTCCGGTAGGGAAAGCCCGGATTGAGTTGAGTACAAGCCACATCGAAACGCAAACAGAAGAACATTTCATTGTATATTACAACAATTCCATCAGATTACAAGAATATACAGAGTATTAACAAATAATATACATTATAAAATATGTGATTTTTGACTAGTGTGAGAACCAAAATATATTTAGAATATATTGTTGTGATTTGGCATCAAAAATCTGATATTTTATAATGTATATTATTTGTTAATACTCTGTATATTCTTGTAATCTGATGAAATTGTTGTAATATACAATGAAATGTTCTTCTGTTTGCGTTTCGATGTGGCTTGTACTCAACTCAATCCGGGCTTTCCTAACCGGGGAAGTTCGGGTCGTAACAATGCTCGAACATGCTCGAGCCATAGCTGACTTGAACAAGACCGACCCCATTAGGTTAAGCATGTTCGAGCCCAGGCTGGGTCGAGCGTTACCACACAGGTCGAGTAGGGCCATCGAGAAAGTCATGGAACTTTGTTATGATTTGAAGTCGCATGACCAAGCTAAAATGGTGCCAAACTTCAACATTAATTTTCCGCTTAGCGAGAGCCAACCAAACATTATTCAAGGCCCCCGGCAACAACTAAAATTAAAAAAGCCAGAAATTGTTTCCGTGAGTAAGTGCAATCGGTGAAAATAGAGCATAATACTAAAGCAAGTGCAGAAAACTTGAGTTCAAATACTGATCAATACATGCAAAGTTTTAAGTCTCGAGCTATTCATGACCGTGAAGAGGAGTGCAATGTTGCCAAACTCAGTTAAAAACGCGAGTTTCAGAGTTGAAAATAAGTTGTAAACGTGAGCTATAGGACAATCAAATTCAAATGTGCAAGCAAGTCAACAAAGTATGGACAGTTTCGTAGTTCAAGCATTTCAGCAAACACATCATGGGCGTATAATTTAAATCGGGATTTAAAGGATTTTGGACAATTCAAATTCCTCAACCACATTCAAAAACACGTCCTTATCCCCAATTCAATCAAATTCATTCTGAATTCCAAAATTACAACCCAAAAGTTTGGCTTAAATCCAAAGCGTATCCAAATATCCAAAACCCTACTCATCTACAAACCATTTTCCAACTCAAATCAATGCGAAATTAAAAGAAAAAGTTATCTTTGTTTTATAAAGCACTTCAAATCAGAGAAGGTCGCTCCAGTTTGGTTTCGAATCAATCAAGTTTTGCTGTAGAGGTCGAGCGCGACTGATGAATTGGAAGTTGATGGTGATCGTCGAGCTGATTCGACTGGAGCTTGGAAAGAAACCAATTATAGGTTGTGATGCTATATCCTTCAAAGAAAAGACATTTCTGCCATTAAATTGATTTCTCCAAAAAAAGTGAATGGAGAGCGGAAATGAAAAGTGAAGGGTAATATAAAGAAGATGAACGGGCTCATTCAATCTCAAGTGATGGTCCAGGCTAGTCGCTCGAGCCCAAACAGGTCACACAATCTCAAGTGATGGATAAGGCTCGGTCACTCGAGTCCAAACCTGTCATTTGAGCCAACATGAACTGCTTGAACAGTGCCGATATGTTAACGTTGACCAACCTGAATTGCAAGCGCATAACCCATAGAAAAATAAGTATTGTTGCGCAATGTTTAAATAGATTTAATCTATCAAATAGTGCTATAATCGTTCATTTCGAAGCTCGCAGTTTTTACAAATTAAAAATTACAAACTTCGAGGGGCAAATGTTTATCCATCGAAAGATGAGAGTAGGTTGATAGATTAAATCTATAAAAATAAATGGATCGAGCATCAAAAATGGATCGAGCATCACAAAGGGGTCGAGCATCTTAATGGGTCGAGCATCTTAATCGGTCGAGCATCTCAAAGGGTCGAGCGTCATAAGGGGTCGAGCACCATAAGAGGTCACACATCACAAGGGGCTCGCACACACTAAAGGGTCTGTCATACACTGATGAGGTCGGTTGAACACTAGTAGGGTCGTTTGAGCTCTGGAAGGATCGGTCGAACAACGTCCTGGTCGATCAAGTAAACAACTAGCTACAGCTGGTGCAACTGGAAATAGCTAGCAATGGCATTTTCATAATTAACTGCATGAGCGACCCATAGCATGCACATATAAGTTTAAGCTCGCCACTTCATTCCAACCTCTTATATAAACACCTCATGACCGTCACTTTAATGAGGACCGATTTCTAAGACTCTGAAGGGTTGCCCAATTGTTTTCTTCACTATTCCTAGTGATTTTAACATCATCAGTCATCTCCAAGCAAAGATCTAACGCTAAATCCACCTTGCAATTTGCCAAAATCACTCAAGTGTCTTAGAGATTGATGATCTTCCTTCGTATTCCTTGCACTTAGAGAGATTCAACCATTTCTTCGCTGATTTGCAAAGATCAAAGTGAAATCCTTGTATAAAAGAGAGAATGAATATACACAGAGATAATTCAAGCCTTGTAAATGTCGAAATGAAAATGAAAACTCTTGCCAAAGTGGATGTAGATCCATTTTAGATCGAACCACTATAAAATTCTTGTGTTTTACTTACTTTTTGCGATTGTGGTCTCATTTTCTTATTTCTAACCATTTGGTGAAGTACTCCCGTAGTACCTTTGGTGTTTGAACCAATTTTGGTTTAAACAAATGTTATAGCACATTAATTATTACACAAAAATAAATATAAAATTATTACATTAATCGCAGGTAACTACTATGTTTCCCATGATAAAGGAAATGTTACAAAACCAACTGCATTATTAAAATTTTAACAACATAAAACATTATCATTTGTTCGTAATGCTGGTACCATTTAGCATTATACATCTACTTAATTATGCCTTCAAAACATAATGCATTAATGAAATCTGAGTGTCATATTGCTTTTTTTGTTTTTATAATGTAATACTTTTTGTATACTGTCGCATTAAGCATATGTTGATATAATGCAAACCTCATATGCTCATCAATCTCCAATGGCCTTTTGACATCAAGTTTCAAAATGCAAGCTGTAGAAATTTTAAAGAGAAGAATAAGAAAAAATAGAAGATGCATGTACCTTTTTATCATTCATGTTGTCTAGAACTTCCTTTGACACTATGTTCTTCATTAAATTTAGTAGCTGTTTAGAAAATCTTGGAGACCCCTTTTTCCACTATTTTCTTGGCTTGAATATAATTGCGTATTCACATAGAAAATACTAAAAAGGTAACAAAAAATTATTTAGCATAAATTATCATACTATGTTAAAATTTACTAGCATTGATGTTTTCTTACCAGCGGAAGAATTGAACAGCCGGACATATTTCTTGGTTTTTGCTTGAAACTTTTTAATGATTTAGTTAAAGAGTAATGAATGCTTAATGGCCAAGAAATTAGGTTCTTCTTTTGTAGACCAACAGTGGATTGGAGATAACCCCAACTAAGAACTCGTTAATTATCAGGGACAAAATGTTATAAACAAAAGAATAAGAATAAATCTAGGCAGATCATTTTCATCTTCTTGGATTTCTTTTTCTATTTATTTAACAACAAGATCCTTTGTTATATGGTCTATGTTACTAAAATTTCTCGAAACAAACTGTTGACAATTATCATGGGTGCATTGTAAAGAAACTTTAGGTAGTCAAAATGTTTTTCCCAAACATAGGTAAACAAAAAATTGAAGAAATGTATTTCACTGTTAATTTCAACCTCTTCCCCCTCCCTACCCCCAATACAAAAGCATTCTTTCTCAATGGAATATCAGCTTATTAAATCGTCCAAAATTTTAGAAGATTTTTTAATATGTTTTCCTCCAATGTTGTTTGAAAAAAAAGCATCAAAAAATCCATAAAAAGAAGTAGTTTGTTCCAAAAAGTTCAATTGATTTGTGGAAAAACCTTTTCATTTCTTTATTTCTTTCAAGCATTTTAACCAATGCTACAAAATTGCTTTGGTACTGAACAGTCTCCATATGTTTCTTTTTTCGGTTGGCAGCTCTGTTTTGCTTTCTGCTCTTTTAATCCTCTAGAGAAGAATCTGAAGTGTCCTACAAAACAAAGATAACAACACAATGTTAAATATGATATTGCACAAGAATTTTAGTAATAAAGTCCATATATCATAATGCTATGTTCAACTAGAATTTTCGAAACAATGACAAATATAATGCAGAAATAATGACAACCTTTACGAGCAATTTTACAAGAAAAGTAATATTACAATCAAATGTAAATTAACCTAGCATTTTCTACAATATGTCAAATTTTTGTAAATAAAATGCTACTTTAATTTAACATAAATTTAGCATACAGTAATTTTAATGCTAATGTAACCTAGCATTTTTTAAATAAATGTGATATATGAAGTAAAAATAATAACATTTACTAGCATTTCTACAAGTAATACTACAACCGAAAGCTAAATTAACCTAACATTTTATGCAGCATAATGCTAATATAATATAAGACTGTATTATAATATAAGACTACATAAACAACTCATCCCATTTTGAACCGTATGTACATATACAGTTGAAGTCAGAAAATAGAAATATCGTGCATTTTGCTAGACAATGGTGCTTTGAATAAAATCTTTTTTCATTTTCTATGATTAAATGTGGAGAAAATGACTTAATGTCGGGTTTTGCATACTTGTAATGTTTAGTAATTCCATACTACTTTAGTGAAAATAAGCCACATATCCCTAAATGTTTGGAAATGTAAACGACATCCTCCTCTATCTCTCCATTCAAAGCGGGTTGCTATTTTGGGCACTTATGTGTTTTTCAAAAAAAAACACTAGCACATAAAAAATTCAAAAACTCGCAAATATTCATAAAAGCATGCTGAAGAAAACAAAAAAAATCGGCAAAGTCAGCAATTACAAGCAATAACTGCATATATGTATGCAACTATTCATCCTGAGTTTACATTGAAAATATGGATGAATAACTGCATACATGTATGCAGTTATTGCATATTCCTACTGATATGTATGCATATAAAGATGAACAATTTTTCATGGCTTACGAATTGTTGTAGAAATGTAACAGACCAGAAAATTCGATGCTCAAATTTTCGACACAATTACATCCCGTGTCCAAACTCGAGTACTGAACATTCATGAAGTTATTAGAAAGAAGTTAGAGGGTGAGAAAAGATAAGAAAGAAGTATTAGAATAGAAAAAAAAGAAGAACTAACAAAACATAGAGTCTCACATCACAGCGGAACAAAATATAATATAGAAATAAAAACTTTATTGAGAGATTTAAAAATGCTTACAATCATTAGAGTACATCAACACATCTGGACATTTATAATATGTCCTCGTTTACAACACACAGTGGAATACACATGAAATATATATCATACGTCTAAAGTCCTCTAGCATGTCTCCTGAAGTTCGCAATATCCAAATCTAAACCTGGTCTAACCCGAGCATTTCAAACGCCAGATCAATTTGGTGAACTAGAGTGAGAAAAACACACTAAATTTAAAGGTATCACACAACTTGATTTTAAAAATCAAAATCTTTTTAAAAGAAAAGGATAATTGTAAGACCAAATCAACACATAAATACGGACAGTTTTTACCTTAGGATAACCCAAAACATTTTTGATATCAATATCTTTTCTGATATTATAATAGTGTCTAAATACAAGTAAATATCAATCTAGCAGAACGATTGCATCTCACGATCTACATACATAGTATACAATGAGAACCGTGGGAGCTTATTGGAGAATGGATTTCTATGGCAAGGTATAGACAACCACCTTTCCGACAATGTACCTCCGGAGATGAATACATTGGGGTTCTGTAATGACCCGCATCTTCAGCGATATGTAATTAACTTATTTAATTATATAAATAGTGGTTTATAATTCAAATGTTCGTTAAATTAAATTATATGGATTTTTTATTTATTTAAATAATAGAATAATATATTTAATTCGGAAATAATCAAAAATAGTCGAATTCACAATATAATGTGAAGTGGATTATTTAAAATATATAACTAAGTTTAGAGTTGAATTATATTGACGAATATATTATATGAACGACAGTTTGAACGTAGAATTATATTATAATTAAAATCGAGCATGAAACGGTGCGGCAGTTCGCTATTTGGCGATTTGAAGTTCAACTGAATGTACAGGGTTCGTTTTAAATCAGATTTCTGTGAAACAAGAAATGTGTGGAGCTGGTGGAGTATATATTTCTAGTGGAAGAGAAAAATCAGTATTTCGTCGAGTAGATTTTGATTTATGTCCAAATCAAATTTTAGAAAAGTCGCTATGGAATTCCTTTATAATTTATAACGATATATATAAGGAATTTCAATATAAATTTGAATATCGACTTAATCGGGATTTGAAATATCGAGCTGGAAATTCATATAGGAATATTGTGGAGCTGTATGATTCCGTATGTGAATATATACGATAATATTTATTTATAAATATTCAATTTAATTACTTTTAAATATACTTATATATTTAAAAGGGTTATTTAGAGCTTTAAAAATAGCCAGTTTTGCAAACGACCTCAGAATTCGACGAAACTAATTTTGTTGGATCCGCAATATTAAATTATTGCTAGATTTCAATTTCTGTGATTTTTGAAGTCAGTATGTGGCCGTACGGGATTTTAATGCGAAAAACAGTCGAGATTTTGACGGTTAAAAATATGCTGTGTGAGCAAACAAAGTCAGAATTCGACAAAACCAGTTTCGTTGGGACCGTAATGTCGAACTTTACCAGTATGTCCAGTTTCATGATTTTTGGGTATCATATGTGATCGTACCGATTTTTAGAAGGTAAATACATTAAAGTAATAACAAGAAAATCAATAAAATAATTAATATAAAAATAACCTAATCTATATGTGGTCATAAACAAGGGCCACGTTCATATCATTTCAGTCGCTCCATCACTTTTATAAACGCAGAAAAAAATTACTGAGCTGCCACAATCTCTTTTAAAAACATGAAGAAAATTGTTGGAAAATAAATCAAAACAAATCAAACTAAAATCCTACAAATCCAATTGAATATATACTCGATCACATATGGAGTTTCTCTTCATGTTGATACCAATTTCATGAGGCTCGACCTTCATCGGGTTAGCTGGATTTTGGTGCAGTAAAACTAGGGTTCTAGTTTTGGATGAAATGAGGAAGAATGAGTTCGTTTTGAGGTCGTCTTTGGATTGAGGAGGTGAAATGGGAATCGCGTGAGGTTTTTGAGAGGATTCGAACTCAAAAACTGTCGATGTTGTCACAGCTGTGACTGCGAGTACCTGTAGATCGCGATGGGGTTCTTGAGGTCGAGCTAGGTACTTTGGTGTTGAATAGAAAGAGGAGGTGTTGAGGAGGATTTTGGTTATCTTTGTGTGAATTATAATGAAACAAGGGAGGAGCTTTGATTTCCGTAAGTTTAGAATTTGGGGAGTATGTTGCGTTTGGATTGTTATCAGGAGGAAGAAGAAGTGAAGGGCCGGTCTAGGCTGTTAGAATTTGGTAAGTGGGCTGATAATTTCAAAAGGGGGTAAGGCCCATGTGATTTATTTCAAAATTAAGTTGATTTAAGAATTTATAATAACTTGTTAACGCGATAACTTCTACATAGGACACCAGAATTTCCAACGGTTGGATTCTTTGGGACCGTATGGACGAGAGCTTCACAATGGAGCTGACTGGAACTGGATTGGGGCTCATATGAATTTATGGCGAAATAAATTGTTTGATTCAAACCAAACAAAACAGTTTATTGTTCTTTAACGATGATCTGCCAATGTGAGTAAAACTCACCAACTCTAAATAGTTCTATTTTTACAACGTATATTTAGAACTGATAATTATCTGTTGATTGTTGTGTGTTGATTGCTTAATTGAAATGCTAATCAGTTGGTTGAAATTTATATATATATATATATATATAAATCATTAAATATATGTTGATTCTGTTTAGCAGAATATTTCATATTGAAATGTAATCGATGTTAATTATATTGTTTAACATCTGTGATGCAGGAAAACAGGTTGGAGGGACCCAACTGGGTTCCTAAATATTTAATTTACTATTTGTTCATATAATTGAATATATGATGTGATATATAATCTGTTGGCGATTTTATATGTTTGGACGATGTTGGTCATCGTGATTTGATATGTTAAATACCATAACATACCGGAATGTTGATAGGGAAATTTAAAGTGATATTTCAAAATAAAATATTAATAAAATCAAAGGATTTTATAAAATAGGAAATATTTATAAAAAGAATATTTATAAAAAGAATATTTATAAATGGAATATTTTATAAAGTGAATTATTTATTTAAGATAAATAATTAAGATATTTAAATGGATTATTTATTTGGTAAATAAATAAGATATTATAAAGGGATTTTTCACTTAGGAAATAAATAGAAATATAAAGGAGAATTTATTTCGAAAATAAATAAAGAAAAAGGGGATTATTTGATAAGTGAATAAACGTTATTAAAAGGGGATTATTTGATAAGTCGATAAACGCTGTTAAAAGGTGACTATTTGATAAGTGAATAAAAGCTGAAAAATGGGATTATTTGATAAGTGATTAAACGCTGTTAAAAACTGTAGAAAGTGAATTATTGGATAAGGAATATTTATTGGGAAAGTAAATAGATTTAATGAAAAGGAGTTTAATCAAATTTAGTCATTCGAAATGAGTTAGTCGAATATGGTTAGTCTAGTCGAGTTAATCGAGAGTAGTTAATCGAACACAGTTAATCAAATGGAGTTAAACAGAAATTAGAAAATGACAAGAGATTAATAAGTTGAATGGTTTCTTGAGTATCGATCTGATGTTGGTTTCGGCCTTCGGGGTTTATACTTAGGAATTTGTTCCCTTGTTAGTTTATAGTTAGAGTCTGATAGATGTAGAAGAATAGTGATACATAATTACGCTATGGAAATGTTTTTTTTCCAGTGTTAACGTATATTTTCTAAACATAGAAAATAGGGAAATATGAATATATATATATAGATATATATATATATATATATATGATTGATGATTGATTGATAGAATTTTTATCTCGAATAATATCATTGTTTGCACACGTGTTTTTCTTTGATAGTTAACTCACTGACTATCGAAGTTTTTGACCATTTTAACGTTGTTAATATGGAGAGACCGGTTTGATTATTATCCAAAGAACCACTCCATATTGGAATAAGCGTTGCGAATTATATATGCCAAAGATAATTAAAGACGGAGTAAATTGCAAAGGCTATTGTATAAATCTTAGATAACAGTGCCTAAGATGGATGTACCGAATGGTGCCTTCGGTTCATTCTGTTCCTGGATGACTTGTATGGATGAATGTCTGACAGAGTATTTCCAGAAAGGTCACGTACATTAATTTCTGCAATCGTACCAAGAGTGGAAGCGGAGAAGGAAACTTCTTTAGCTAACACATAATGTACTGTTGTAGACGTCAATTAGTGATTATCGATGGATCTGACAATGTGTCATTCAAAGTGAATCTGATGTGATGATAAAGCGTAACCTCAAGCCTCATCAACCGGGAAATGACAAAAATCGGGCAGGCAGCGTGGCTATGTAGGTCGAACCTATTAGGGTGTATAATCACCTGATCTAGTGTTTCATTTACTTCTAAAAATCTATTGTTAATGCTGTCCCATTCGGGAAACGGTTGTTGATCCCAACCGATGGTGATATACATTCGATACAATCAAGCGAAATGAGTGGTCTGTCATGTGTGGCTGGGTGGCAAGATGTTCTTGTTGAACCCAGTGTATTCCTCTCTAGAGGTACACTAGCGAAAGGTGGTTCCATACCTTGTCATAGTTGGAAATCCATTACCCAATATGTGCTTGCGGTTTTGATTGTATACTATATATGTAGAACGTGAGATGAAAGCGTTTATGATAGATGATTATTATATTATGGTTGATAGACATTATTATAATATCAAAAGGATTTTGATATAAAGATAATTTGGATTCTCATAAGGGAAAACCCGTTCTGTTATACGGCGTGGTCTTATGAGATGTCGTTTACATGTTCAAACTGTTTTAAACTGTTTTACTCATACCAGTCCCATGACTGACCCGGAGTTTATTTTGTTTTGTTTCCCTAAACTCTTGGGTGCCCAATTTTGTACGGGCAGTCAAGTAGTCGGGATTTACAGATATACTGGAAGAGCTTGGAGAAGGAGGCTTCAGGATTATATAGCTATTGTTTATTTCCGCTATGTTGTAAGTGTTGTACTCTGATAAGTTTTATTGTATACATACTGTTTGTATTTCAAAAGTTATGTTATATTTTATTTGTTCCGCTGTGAGATTCGTGTTTACTCTGATGATGATGTTCTTCTTCTTCTATTCTATAAGTTCTATCTTATCTATCCTCACCCTCTATATTCTTTCTAATAGTTTTCTGGATTTTAGTGCAAATTGGGTTGGACTTGTGTTATTTGGTCAGCTAAAATTGGACCGGAATTTCGAGTCACTACAGTTGGTATCAGAGCTTAAGGTTAAGTAATCACCTTGGCTCTGTGGCGTGACTCGGTAGAGATGGGGTTAGTAATACCCTAGATTGAGTTGAGTGTATATATACGAGTGAGCGTATTTGTTATTGATATAAAAATTGTTTTATATTGTGGTGATTTATTGATTGAGTTGTTTATGAGTTCTGGTCGATCAATTTGATCCACTGTATCGGTAGGAGTTACTAAACACTCGAAAACGATGGATCGACATGATATGTTTTGAAAAGAGGGTAAATTAAAATAAGTTTACCCAATGTATATCCTGATATAGAGAAGATATATATATATATCCAAATTTATAATATAGTGGATATAAATGTTGTTATTATAATCGAGTAAGATTATAAATTAAATGGTTATGTTAATAACCAATCAGAATTCATATAAGTAAAATACGTGAAATTAGATGAGTTATATCTGAATTTGAATCAGAATTGGAGTTAAAACTCTGGAAATTTGAATAAGTGTTGTAATTGGACTTGGATTAAATATATGTAAATTTTAAGATCCTGGGAAATTTTAAATTATTTACAAACATTGGAATGATATTTTGAAGTGATTTCAAAATGGAAATGGTTTAAGAAATAGTTTTGAAAAGTGGTATAGTATTGAACTTACTTTGATCGCTGGGAAATAAGTTCCGATGTTGCATCACCGGTGTTCATTTTCGAGTTTCTAAGTGACGGATTACTACCAAAGATTTTGTTTTAAATTGTTTTGAGAAAACAAGGTGTTTAGAAATTCAAATGTTTTGAATTGGTATTATGATTTCAAATTGATTTGAAATAAACCCAGGAATTTAAATTTTGAAATTTAAATATAACTTATGAAGTTAAAGAGATTGAAATGGTAAGAATGAATATATAAATTAAAATTTAACTTGAGCTAAGTTAAATAAAACCGGATTTGATTATTGGATAATATGGAATGGAATTGAGTTGAGGAATTAACAGTTTGAAATTGGAGTTTGAATGGAATTCGACTTTGGTATAAGCGAATGATTTGGTGTTGAGGATGAATTGATTAGAGATCGATTGGTAATGCATTTGTATAAGCTGAAGTGGTAACAGATGGAAGTGATATAGTTGATATGCCCAAAAAAAAGGTACCAGTTTATATTATATTTGGGTTTGAGATTTATGAGCCGAATTGGCAAGCCGCTTAGCTATTTGATTTTCTTTTGGGTTGGAGATGGCCTAGAGAGGTGAGTTGGAGTTTGACCTATTGACCAGTACAAAATAGGTGCTGGCGAAATTTTTTGAAAAGTTAAGGTGTTATAAAATTTTCAGGATTTTTGAAAATTTTCGTTGATAAGGATTAATAAATACTTTAATTAAAATTAAATTGATTCAGTTGAAACTGAAATTAAGAAGTGAACGAATAAGTTCTAACTGGTCGATAGGGTTTGATTTCTAACTTAGCAATTTCGAGGACGAAATTTTTTTAAGTAGGGAAGAATGTAATGACCCGCATTTTCAGTGATATATAATTAACTTATTTAATTATATAAATAGTGATTTAGAATTCAAATGGTCGTTAAATTAAATTATATGGATTTTTATTTATTTAAATAATAGAATAATGTATTTAATTTGGAAATAATCAAAAATAGTGGAATTCACAATATAATGTGAAGTGGATTATTTAAAATATATAATTCAGTTTAGAGTTGAATTATATTGACGAATATATTCTATAAACGACAGTTTGAACGTAGAATTATATTATAATTAAAATTGAGCTTGAAATGGCGCGGCAGTTCGCTATTTGGCGATTTGAACTTCAACTGAATGTACAGGGTTTGTTTTAAATCGGATTTCTGTGAAACAAGAAACGTGTGGAGCTGGTGGAGTATATCTTTCTAATGGAAGAGAAAAATCGGTATTTCTTCGTGTAGATTTTGATTTATGTCCAAATCAAATTTTAGAAAAGTCGCAATGGAATTCCTTTATAATTTATAACGATATATATAAGGAATTTCAATATAAATTTGAATATCGATTTAATCGGGATTTGAAATATCGAGCTGGAAATTCATATAGGAATATTGTGGAGCTGTATGATGTCGTATGCGAATATATATGATAATATTTATTTATAAATATTTAACTTAATTACTTTTAAATATACTTATATATTTAAAAGGGTTATTTAGAGCTTAAAAATAGCCATTTTTGCAAACGACCTCAGAATTCGACGAAACTAATTTTTTTGGATCCGCAATATTAAATTATTGCTAGATTTCAATTTCCGTGATTTTTGAAGTCAGTATGTGGCTGTGCGGGATTTTAATTCGAAAAACAGTCGATATTTTGACGGTTAAAAATACGCTGTGTGAGCAAACGGAGTCGGAATTCGACGAAACCAGTTTCGTTGGGACCGTAATGTCGAACTCTACCTATATGTCCAGTTTCGTGATTTTTGGGTATCATATGTGATCGTACCGATTTTTAGAAGGCAAATACATTAAAGTAATGATAAGAAAATCAATAAAATAATTAATATAAAAATAACCTAATCTATATGTGGTCAAAAACAAGGGCCACGTTCATATCATTTCAGCCGCTCCATCACTTTTATAAATGCAGAAAAAATTACTGAGCCGCCACAATCTCTTTTAAAAACATGAAGAAAAATGTTGGAAAATAAATCAAATCAAACTAAAATCCTACAAATCCAATTGGATATATACTCGATCTCATATGGAGTTTCTCTTCATGTTGATACCAATTTCATGGGGTTCGACGTTCATCGGGTTAGCTGGATTTTGGTGCAGTAAAACTAGGGCTCTAGTTTTGGACGAAATGAGAAAGAATGAGTTCGGTTTGAGGTCGTCGTTGGATTGAGGAGGTGGAATGGGACTCGCGTGAGATTTTTGAGAGTATTCGAACTCAAAAACTGTCGAAGTTGTCACAGTCGTGACTGCGAGTACCTGTAGATCGCGATAGGGTTTTTGAGGTCGAGCTAGGTACTTTGGTGTTGAATAGAAAGAGGAGGTGTTGATAAGGATTTTGGTTATCTTTATGTGAATTATAATGAAACAAGGGAGGAGCTTTGAATTCCTTAAGTTTATAATTTGGGGAGTATGTTGCGTTCGGATTGTTATGAGGAGGAAGAAGAAGTGAAGGGCCGGTCTGGGCTATTAGAATTTGGTAAGTGAGCCGATAATTTCAAAACGGGGTAAGGTCCATGTGATTTATTTCAAAATTAAGTTGATTTAAGATTATATAATAACTTGTTAACGCGATAACTTCTACATACGATACCAGAATTTCGAACGCTTGGATTCGTTGGGACCTTAAGGACGAGAGCTTCACAATGGAACTGACTACAACTGGATTGGGGCTCATATGAATTTATGGCGAAATAAATTGTTTGATTCAAATCAAACAAAATAGTTTATCGTTCTTTAACGATGATCTGCCAATGTGAGTAAAACTCACCAACTCTGAACAGTTCTATTTTTACAACGTATATTTAGAACTGATAATTATCTGTTGATTGCTGTGCATTGACTGTTTGATTGAACTGCTAATCAGTTGGTTGAAATTTATATATATATATATATATATATATATATATATATATATATATATCGTTAAATATATGTTGATTCTGTTTAGCAGAATATTTCATATTGAAATGCAATCGATGTTAATTATATTGTTTAACATCTGTGATGTAGGAAAACAAGTTGGAGGGACCCAACTGGGTTCCTCAATATTTAATTTACTATTTGTTCATATAATTGAATATATGATGTGATATATAATCTGTTGGCGATTTTATATGTTTGGACGATGTTGGTCATCGTGATTTGATATGTTAAATACCATAACATACCGGAATGTTGATAGGGAAATTTAAAGTGATATTTGAAAATAAAATATTTATAAAATCAAAGGATTTTATAAAATAGGAAATATTTATAAAAAGAATATTTATAAATGGAATATTTTATAAAGTGAATTATTTATTTAAGATAAATAAATAAGACATTTAAATGGATTATTTATTTGGTAAATAAATAAGATATTATAAAGGGATTTTTCACTTGGGAAATAAATAGAAATATAAAGGATAATTTATTTAGAAAATAAATAAAGAAAAAGGGGATTATTTGATAAGTGAATAAACGCTGTTAAAAGGGGATTATTTGATAAGTGAATAAACGCTGTCAAAAGGGGATTATTTGATAAGTGAATAAAACCTTAAAAAAAGGATTATTTGATAAGTGAGTAAACGCTGTTAAAAACAGTAGAAAGGAATTTTTGGATAAGGAATATTTACTGGGAAAGTAAATAGAGTTAATGAAAAGGAGTTTAATCGAACTTAGTTATTTGAAATGAGTTAGTCGAATATGGTTAGTCTATTCAAATTAATCGAGAGTAGTTAATCGAACATAGTTAATCAAATGGAGTTAAACAGAAATTAGAAACTGACTAGAGATTAATAAGTTGAATGGTTTCTTGAGTATCGATATGATGTTGGTTTCGGCCTTCGGGGTTTATACTTAGGAAGTTGTTCTCTTGTTAGTTTATAGTTAGAGTCTGATAGATGTAGAAGAATAGTGATACGTAATTAAGCCATGGAAATGTGTTTTTCCAGTGTTAACGTATATTTTCTAAACATAGAAAATAAGGAAATATGAATATATATATATATATATAGATATATATATATATGTGATTGATGATTGATAAATAGAATTTCCATCTGGAATAATATCATTGTTTGCACATGTGTTTTTCTTTGATAGTTAACTCACCGGTTATCGAAGTTTTTGACCATTTTAACGTTGTTAATATGGAGAGACCGGTTGGATTATTATCCAAAGAACCACTCTATATTGGCATAAGCGTTGCAAATCGTATATGCCAAAGATAATTAATGACGGAGTAAAGTGCAAGGGCTATTGTATGAGTCTTAGATAACAGTGCCTAAGACGGATGTACTGAATGGTGCCTTCGGTTCATTCTGTTCCTGGATGACTTGTATGGATGAATGTCTGACAGAGTATTTCCAGAAAGATCACGTACATTGATTTCTTCAACTATACCAAGAGTGGAAGCGGAGAAGGATACTTCTTAAGCTAATACGTAATGTACGGTTGTGGACGTCAATTAGTGATTTTCGATGGATCTGACAATGTGGCATTCGAAGTGAATCTGATGTGATGATAAAGCGTAACCTCAAGCCTCATCAACCGGGAAATGAAAAAAATCGAGCAGGCAGCGTGGCTATGTAGGTCGCACCTATTAGGGTGTATAATCACCTGATCTAGAGTTTCATTTACTTCTAAAAATCTATTGTCGATGCTGTCCCATTTGGGAAACGGTTGCTGATCCCAACCGATGGTGATATACATTCGATACACTCAAGCGAAATGAGTTGTCGGTCATGTGTGGTCGGGTTGCAAGATATTCTTGTTAAACCTAGTGTTTTACTCTCTAGAGGTACACTAGCGAAAGGTGGTTCCATAACTTGTCATAGTTGGAAATCCATTACCCAATACGTGCTTGCGGTTTGAATTGTATACTATATATGTAGAACGTGAGATGAAAGCGTTTTTGATAGATGATTATTATATTGTGATTGATAGACATTACTATAATATCAAAAGGATTTTGACATAAAGATAATTTGGATTCTCATAAGGGAAAAACCCGTTCCGTTATATGGCGTGGTCTTATGAGATATCATTTACATGTTCAAACTGTTTTAAACTGTTTTACTCGTACCAGTCCCATGACTGACCCGGAGTTTATTTTGTTTTGTTTCCCTAAACTCTTGGTTGCCCAATTTTGTATGGGCAGTCAAGTAGTCGGGATTTACAGATATACTGGAAGAGCTTGGAGCAGGAGGCTTCAGGATTATATAACTATTGTTTATTTCCGTTATGTTGTAAGTGTTGTGCTCTGATAAGTGTTATTGTATACATACTGTTTGTATTTCAAAAGTTATGTTATATTTTATTCGTTCCGCTGTGAGATTCGTGTTTACTCTGATGATGATGTTCTTCTTCTTCTTCTATTCTATAAGTTCTATCTTATCTACCCTTAACCTCTATATTCTTTCTAATAGTTTTTTGGATTTTGGTGCAAATTGGGTTGGACTTGTGTTATTTGGTCAGCTCAAATTGGACCGGAATTTCGAGTCGCTACAGGTTCAACAAGAACATCTTGCAACCAGGCTAAACATGACCGACCCATCATTTCGCTTGACAGTACCGAATATATCATTACCACGGTTGGGGGCCAGCCAACCGCCGAAAGCATACAAAAATAAAAATAAAAGGGGCAACTAAAGGCATTTGATTTCTCCAAATCAGATAATGATATACCCTAATGGGTGCAACCCGCATAGCCATGCGACCTACCCGATTTTATACCATTTCCCGACTGATGAGGCTTGAAGTTAACATTACCTTTAGAACATCATTCACTTGGAATGTCACATCGTTAGATCCGCAGAAAATCACTAATTGACATCCACAAAAATACCCTAGTGGTTAAGCTAAGAGAAGTGCCCCTCTCCGCCTTTAACTATGGTACGTTTGAATAAATCAATGTACGTAATTCATTTGGAAATACTCCATCAGATATCCGTCTATACAAGTCATCCAGGAACGGGATGAGCCAAAGGCACCCCCCTCCTACCACATCCTAGGTATCACCCCATAGATCAGTAGCGAGTACTCCTTGCAATCCATATTTCACTTACGACAGAATCACAAGTCATTATATCTCTAGTAACTACTAGAGAAATTCAACCAGTTGTTCTTCGGCTCAAGAAAATCAACGATCTTCAATTGCTCCATATTCAATCAGCATCTTCCACGTATTTTCTGGTTCATAATGGTTTTCGAATACAAATTCGATCCTGGTCTTTCTGTACCAACAATCGTATAGGCCAGTTTTGATGGTCGGTTATTTAACAATCAAATAAACAACCATGAGAATAAAATGAGTTCATTGATCCAGTGCTTGGCATTACTTGGCCTCTTTAATTAAAAATAATTAATGAAGGTTAATTTAAAAATCTTAAATCTTTCAATATTACGAAAATAGTTTTCACTTCTAATCTAACTTAAGATTTTTATCAAAACAATTATATTTTAATACTTAGGAAATATCTTATAATCATATCCAATTTTCTATTCTACTATTATTTCCAAAATATTTGATACATCATTATTTATTATCCACAATTGGAAAAAAAATCAATTCAACTTAGAATTCGTAAAATAATATTACGAAATCTCTTTTGTTTCATTACCTGAAAACAACAATCTATCCTTATTCTTTTAGAATAAACCCATTCCAAAACACCACTTTTCAATTCCTTTTATCTCGAAGATATCGTTATATTTCACGCAATCTTTTTTTGTTTCCTTTTACTTTGGAAATATCATTATATATATAAATAGATATAATCTCAAATCTTCCCAATTCTGCTACTTTGGAAATTCATTGTATATTCTCAAATCTTGCAATTAACGTTGCGTTATTATTTCTCATATGGAAATAATAAATTATTCTTAGCCTCTTTCCCATTACAAACTAATATCTTCCTCCGAGAATCCTGAAGTCGTTCAAGTTGGGGTATTTATTTACCTCTCACACCTTGATTAACAACGTTCTTATCTTAAGATAGATATGAGTTGTAATTCAAATACCGATATTTATTCTAATATCTAACCAAATTCCATTTAACCATTTTACTTAAACAATGATCTTATAATCCATTTCTTATTTTTGAAAATCTTCTTTTCAAATACCATTATTATTACTTAATTCGTTGATTCAGTTAATGCTTATTATTAAACATCCCCTTTTACTTCAAATTCCTTTAACCGATTTATTTGATAACCCAGATTTTTATTACAAAATTCTTATTCTTAAATCCTTTACCCATACCATTTCAAAATCAATTTTTTCCAATCCATTCAAATCATTTTACTTTTTGGAATCTTATTTCAATTTCATTCATTTTACTTATTTCCATTATTAAGTAACGTTAATTTAAAAATTAGTGCTTTATCTCCACCTCTCTTTTATAAATCTTGTTTATAAAACCCAAGTTTAATATAAACCCTTTTTATCTCAAATCCTTTTTCTAACTTCAAATATTAAGTAACCATTTAATTTAAACTATGGTATTTGCTTAAAATCCCTTTTGTAACTTCGTTATAAAAACTCGGGTTTTAACATAAACCTGTTCATAAACTCCTTTCACAATTTAATTAGATTTTATTGAAACTACACATAAATTATTATTAATTAAAATAATAATCTACTTCATCGTTAACTACTATAGAAGTAGCTCACTTCTTTGATAACTAATTAATAGTAAATTTCTTTTTAAAATCTTATTTAGATTAAAACAAATGTCCGTTAACTATTTTATTAGACTAATTCAAGATAAGCTTATTTAATAACCAATTCCAGTTAAAATGGTTGGCTTAAAACACAGTTACCTCGTTAATCAATTCCAATTATTCCTTTCTTTAAATTAATAATATAATTAATTTAAATAATTCCATTTAAGTGTTCTTAAAAACAATTATTCAACTCTTAATTATTGGGTTAATTTTTTACTCTCTTGATTATAAATAAGCATTTGTTTTATAAAATCATTTAATACTCACTTATCATTTAAAATAATAAATAATAAATATTTATTTTCTTTTAATAACTTTTATTCAGAACAATAAATCTCAAAATCTATCTTCAGTTATAAAATATATTTTATAACTTCATTTTGTCGATTTACCTGAGTGTAAATTAATATAAATAAAACAATTCATTTTTAGGCCATTTACTGCCTGTTACTGAACCAATGCTTCCCACTGGTTAAACCAAAACAATTGTTGAATTTCCATTCAACGATAAACAATCAACGATCAACCAATTTATTTAACATTAACAAAACAATTCAAACAATCCATTAAATTAAACACGTTTATTTTATAAACGTGACCAATAAGGTAAGTTACCTTCGTTGGGTCCAATCGTTAAAATAATGATTTGGTTTTCACTGAAATTAAACAAAGTTTAATTTCATCAGTTCGGTCAATATATGAATATACATTTAACAATCAAACCAACAGTCAACCATTAACAATCATAGCACATAATTATAAAACCCAACTTATATAAAATATAAGTGGGAAGAATTGAGTGAGTTTGACTCACCTTAATCGGATTCCGTTGTTAACGGCTTGTTTTAATTAAATTAAACCGTCGCTTAATTTAATTAAAAATTCTGGCTGATTCCAATTATACCCCATACTATTCCATAATGTAGTGCTCGTTGAGACTAGTCTGACGTCTCTTGAATCGTCCAATTCTGATCATAAATGGATATGTTATCAATATTAAAGGTTACTGATTTTAATTAATAAATTAATTCTTTATTTAACTATTCATACAAACTAATTACATCTAAAAATTTATATCGACTGATCCCTCTTTGTATCTCCCAGGTCTTTGTTTATTTCCGTTCAACTCCTGTAGTATTCAAAACAACCTTGTACCAAATATAATCGTTATGTAATAAGTTAAGTATTTTCTTAATTTGATAATTGAATAAAACGAATTCCTAATTTACTTTGTTGAGATTTCACGGGTCCGATCTTTTCATTTTCGGTTCCCAGTTATTCGTCCTCTTCACGCATAAGCCTCCCTGGCCAAACTCACTCCACCGCGTTGACAAAAATCATCTGCCACGCCTCCTTTTCTTCTGCACATGTTATAATATTTTAAGCTCACAGTCACATATAAATTGACAAATTTCCTTTAACTTTAATTAACTATATAGCTAATTACTTTAAATAATTTGGTTGACTGTTTATTTTCTCCCTCTCGTATTCATTTGTTTCAGACCGACTTTACAAAGCTCGAAAACCATCGATGAGTTGCTGCACCGCCGGTCCTTCACTGGTTGTTGATCAGAAAGTGGCGATAGATGCACTTAGGCCTCGTTCACCCACGCCCCAAGCTTCGAACATCCCAGCACCTTCTCTGGCCTAAGATTGGCCAATAACTACCGTGACTTTTGAGCACCAATACAGCTACCCTGATTCACAAAACACGATCACCACCATTGGATGGGTAGATCTCATCAACCCTAGAAGTTTGTAGTTGAGTGGTTTTTGAATCGATGGAAGGATCACGTGATCTTGGAAGAAGAAGGCCGAGAGCTCGCGGTCATTCGTATGTTCAGAGGCGGCTGGAAAGAAAGGTTGACTAATGGGTATAGTTGACGCGCAGAATTAAAGAGTTCCACCATATTTATAGCTACGGTTTGTTATTATTTTAATATTAATGAAACTTCGCTATGAAGTATCATGTTAAAATGACCATATACGGCCTTCGATCGAGATGAAAATTCTGTTTCTAGCATAATAAAATATTCCAGACCCGATGAGGCAGGTTTCATCGAATTCCGAGGTCATTTGTAAAAATCCCTTTATAATTCATAAGTGAAAAATCATGCATTTAAATTTCCTATGATCACAAAATAAATCCAATCAACTTGAAACTTTGAAATTCTACTAGTCCTTTTCCTAACGGATCTAATGAAATTTATTTTGTTAAAATCAGAGTTCATTTGGCTAATCGTTTTTTTCTTTAAAGTTAACCCTTTCTAAATTAGCCAAAATAATATAAAAGATCAAATAAAAATCTAGGCGCTTATCGTTTCCATGATCAAACGATAAGTCCGATCGATACGAAAATTGAAATCCTACAATAAATAGCTAATATGAATCTAATGGCACAAGTTTCGTCGCATTACAAGATTGTTTCCCGGTACGCTTTTTTTATACACCAAACAACGCTATTTTGGAACCAAAATACCCGATGTCCAAAAATAACAAAACTGCCTACGTATTCTGACTCTAATCGTCAATACGATTTCAACGGAATTGGTTTCATCGCTTAATTCGATCATCTTCTCAAGTTATACACAAATACCCCTCTATTAAATTAAATTAAATTAAATTAAATTAATTAAGCGCTATAGAAAATAACTGGTCGTTTACGACTGGCATTGTCACATACGACAGCGGTTTGCCATGAAATTTGGATTCGTACAATAATTTAACGTTACGGTTCCAATGAAACTAATTTCATCGAAAACCAAGACCATTTGCAAAGTTGCTATTTTTAATGCTTATAAAATATCTATAAAATATTAATTAAATTCCAAAACAAATCAATTTAAATAATAATAATAAATTATTATTATCATAAATATCCACATATAACATATGGATAGCTTCAAATATAAAAAATATGGATTATACAACATAATATTATCATTTTTGAGTTAAACGGTATCCAAATTTGTATAAAAACTTTATTAATTTATTAAATAAACGTTATCGTTTATTAACGATTTCCTTAGCGACTATTTTAAAATTTGAATTGGACATAACTAATAATCTATAATATCAAATATGGATTTTTCTCTTTCATTAGAAAATTATAATCAACAAGATTCAAACAATTCTTGTTTCACGAAGTCCAACTTATATCTAATCTTCTTTATTCAATTGAAGTTCAAAACTCAATATTACAAACTACCGTTCCATTTCAAGCTCGATTTATAATTAAATATAAATTTAACGATCTAACTTCACTTTTAATAAAGAATTCAATATTAAAATCCATTAATATTCCAAATATAATATTTAAAAATAATAAATAAAAAAATTATTTGGCTACCAAAAATATGGGATATTACATTCTTCCCCCTTAAAAGAATTTCGTCCGCGAAATTACTAAGGTGAGAAAAATGTTATAAATCCCCTTACCTTTCGAAAACTAATTTATTTCAAATCAAAAACCAATTCATAATTGTTAATAAATCTTTTCAAAAATATCAAAAAAATTCTAACACATCAAATTCTTGGAAAAATTTGTCAGAGTCTACCCTGTACGGAGTGACTTCTACGATATCGTAGGAACAAATAATATATATACATCGACCCACACGATCGGAAAACAAAATTCAAAAACCAAAATTATATTTTTGTGTAAGCATACCTTTTACGAGCATTATTGAACATACACTACAAGAAAAGGAGTTATCTACAATTGCAGCTCACAGCGTTTTGGTCTCCATACTGTAGAAATAACGCAGAATACGTTGGTTTTATATTAAAACGCTAACATAAATTTAAGCGGGAATGAATTTTCACTTCCCTCCACTTTTACTAAAATCGGCCGCGAATCCATAATATTTCCCCAAAATTTTAAATTATCAATTACAATTTTTCCATCCAATTTTCGTCATCCGCCTGGTCTCCGTCTCACGTTCGAATCTCAGGTCACTTCGCACGGTTGCTCTTGGTCTCTCGGTTGTCATAACGGAAGGCAATCGGTTCCAGTGGAGGAATTTCCATTCCAATGGAGGTCGGACCCATAGATCCCATTCAGTCTTCGTCGTCCTTAAGTCGTTGTAAGCGTCGTGTGACGGCCCGCCCCGCACCAACTGACATTTACTCCAAAAGTGCGCTGTACACATGTCCAGTTAGCACGGGACGGTCGCCAGAAGGAAAAGAAAGAAGAGAATGGGCTAATCAAGGAACCTGTAATATGTCTCATAGCGCATAGAACAAAATATAATAATAACATACTTGACATAAACAGGAGAGACAGTGCATATGCTGAAAACCAGAACTAAGCATCATAGCAGCGGAAATCCAAAATACAGCTTATTACAACTTTCCAAATTGTCTCAAAAAGCAAAAGTAAGATAAAGGAGGTACACTACTAATGCCCAAGTAGCGACCACCAACGACACAGGGAGAATATCTATATATCATACGTGGAAGCCTCCTGCTCGCCTCCGAATCAGCTACTCACGCATCACCAGCTAACCATAACCTGTCTCTAGTCTGCTCGTGTGAGCACCCAGAGTAATAAGAAGAGACATAAAACTCTGGGTTAGACATAAAGCCTGGTATGAGCGATAAGCATCTAAACAGAATAATAACAGGTATAATCCAATCATACCTGAACCTGGACCTGCAACCAAAGAGTTAGCACTACATACCGTACAGTACTCTAAGGTGCCACTAACATACTGTGTAAAAGATACGGGGGTGGGGGTGTGCATGTCATAGTGGTATCAAACAATCAAGCATAGCAATCATCCTCACATCCCTCACTCAGCGCGTAAAGCATACGATATCCACTACTTTGGTCACCTAGTACTTTGGGCCATGAAGGAATCCAATCCCGTGTAACTATCACTACAAGCCCACTATCCATCTCTCAGTGGTGAACCAAAGTTATGAATACCGACAACCCCTTTGCACACGTCCCGCAGCAAAGCCCAATCACGAAGTGAACTCATTGGTTCCCATCTGGATCCTGAGCTCTAACTTCCATTTGGACTACCTTTGCATCTCGGGTTTTAGTCATCATCTTCATCCGAGTCGGTCTTCACTTCACCTTGCTTCGGATCGTGGTCATCACCCTCGCTCGGGTCGGATCGTGGTCTTCACTTCAAATCCAAGCATCTCGGATCGGGTCGGTCGTGCTCCCTCCATCGGATCGAGTCGTTCCATACGGATCGGGTCGTGTTCCTCAAGTCCCTCCATGATGCACCGGATCGGGTCGAAGCACTCCCACTGGTTCGGGTCGTGCTCCATAGCTCGTGGCGCTTCCCTTCGGTCGTGATGCTCCTCCCCATTCAGATCGTGGATGCACACAGGTTCGGATCGTGAGCTTCTGAAGTGGATCAGGTTGGATCGGAGATGGCATGCGATCGGGTGCTCTAGCGTGTGACGCGGTTCGAGTTCGAGCTCCTCCCACCATCGGATCGTGGTCTCCGGTCCGGGTCGTGGCACATAGGGGCGATCCGCGATCCGGTCCCTGCACAGCTTCCCTGCGACTTGTTTCACGCCATTCGATGGCGTTTTCGACCAATCTAACACTTCTAAACAATCACAAAGCATACCATACAGTCATAGCAACATGTAGTATCGACCCCAAACACCAAAACATAAATCATAGCATGTAAAATGGATCAAACATACCCAAAAACTCATATTTTCCCCTTAAGCATGTTCAAGCAAAACTGATGATAGGATTAACAAAACTTAACCAAATTAGCCAAATTTTCTAACAGAGGTCCAAAACAATATTTCTGAATTTCTGAATATTTTTCCCGATTTTTAACATGCATAAATTCGCTAATTATCACTAATTACCCCTTAATCCCCCAAATTCCGGGATTTGCAAAATTAATCGAAATTAACCCAAATTCATATCAGAGGCATAAAATGATGTTTTAGAATTTTGGGAATTTTTCTAGATTTTTCTGAGCCATAATTTCGCTAATCTTCGCTAATTACCATAATTAGCCATAATTAGTGAGGAACTATGCAAATCACTCACCTTAGCCCCAAACAAACTTTAGATCTGAAATAATCTCTGATTTGGATCCAATCCCTATGTGTTCCAGCAGCTCTCTCTCTGATTTGGTGTTACCCTCCCTTGATTTGATGTAGTTTTGCTTAATCTTCGATTAGAAAGTGATTAGAGATGATTTTGGATGAAATTAGAAGGTGGAGGCCATTACTAGGGTTTCAAGGAGGAAAGTGGCGGCTCAAAACTGAAATGAAAATGATTCTCTAACTCATTTCAGCCTCCCCATAACCCTAATCCCGAAATGGGTTATGGGCCTATCCACTAATCACCCTATTTGGCCCGGTTAAGCAGTTTTTCACCTTCCAAACCTTGTTTCAGCCATATCTCCCAAACGGTAAGTCCGTTTGGCTAATGTTACCACTCTACGGAAAGAGAAACCATCATTTGAATCCAATGGAAGTGGTTTTAGGTCAAAACTCCTTTCCAGTCAAAAGTTATGGGCAAAACAGTACCAACTAGGGGCAAAACGATCATTTAAAAATCGACAAAAATCATGAACATGGGAAATGACCCCAATAGTCGTTTCCCAAAGATACATGACCATACGACTTCATATGTGAAAGAAATAAATATTCTACAATCCTTCGATGCGTAGAATGCGGGTCGTTACACTCTTCCCCCCTTAAGAAATTTCGCCCCCGAAATTCCCTAACTAGAACACAAAAAGGGTTCCGCATGCCTATCAACCATAAACAACAATCAACATGCAAAACAAGTCTATCCTAGCATGCGGTTTACTAACAAGGGAAGAAACTATCACTACCAAAACCTTACTAGGCAAAGAGTTCTGGATACTTCTTCCTTATATCTTCCTCTGTTTCCCAAGTACGGTCTTTTTCCATTCTCACCCCACTGGACTTTGACTAGTTTCACCGCCTTCCTTCGAAGCTGCTTCGTATCGTTCCCAACGATACGCATAGACTTGCGGTTCTCAACCGCCTCGGGTTCAACCTCGATATCGTCCAACTGATCTGGTGAAATAGCCACATTAGGGTCTTGCACAAACTTCCTTAACTGGGAAACATGAAATACGTTGTGAACTCCCGCCATCTTGTTAGATAGCTCTACTTCATACGCCAAATTCCCAACTTGCTCGAGGACTGGGAATGTGCCAACAAATTTTGGTGCTAACTTACCTCTCCAACCAATCCGAATCACATTCTCAATGGAGAGATCATGACGAACACCAAGTCGCTAACGAAGAATTCCAAATCTCTTCATCTCTTATCGAGATAAGCCTTCTGCCTATCTTTATCCCTTCCCAGTAGTATATCTACTCTATGTCTCAATACATCTTGTTACCACTGGGACGTATAGTCAATTTCGAGTGATGATATGCTCTAAGCACTTCACCTCTCAGTCCATCTACGTTGGGTACAACTAGTCCCCTATTCTTTCGAAGCCACCCTTCTCGATCAAATCCTTACTTGATCATTCTCTTTCCATCGATACCCATCTCTACCCTAGAGATGATTCCCAATAGATTAGGATCGTCCTTCTAACTGGAAACAATCCACTCAATCAAAACCGATCTAATCGTCAAGCTTACTAGCGTTTCTGAATCCAATTCAGTCTTGGGTCTGAAATCATATCCTGTGACATACTCTAGTTGCTTCCATCCTAGAAACAAAACCCCTAAACTGGCATGTCTCCTACTCAATGCAACTAGTATTGCACCCACATCCTTTACTATGATCACTCTGCCCCATGGAGTCATAACAACTCCACAGCACTGGCTCATAGCCTTACTAATCATTTACTATGTCCACTTTGCCCCTCGAGTCATGACGACTCTACTGCACTGGCTCATAGTCCTACTACAATCACTTTGTTCCCCATCGCTGGAACCCTACAGGTGATAGTCTACTCAAGAGAAGAAAGATAGGAACAAACACAGCAACCATAACATCCATCAAACAAATCCTATCTATCACCTGCTTAAGTCATAAACACATCGACACCTACATGATTGGTCTAACCAATCCCAATATGTCGATTCCAGTCTGTCTGGTCCAACCAACATCAATAACTAATGGAAGCCCAGCCTCCATACATACACCGATGCCTACTTGACTGGTCCAACCAATCCCAGGCCAATGGAAGCCCCTCCTCCCTTCGGACTACCGTACGTCCAACGTACTTTTATCCTCCAAGGATAATTAAACTAATGGAAGCCCAGCCTCCAATCGGACTACCGTACGTCCAACGTACGTTTATCCTCCAAGGATAACTAGATCACGTCCAACGGATCCAGGGTAACGGGCGTCCCCAGATACCCCTGCTTTTAGTCCTCCTAAAATACTTGAGTCCAACCCAAGTCTATCCATTATCTTGCTGCCCTCTCGAGTCCAACTCGAGCTGAATCCAATTCCTTGCAGCCTTCTCGAGTCCAACTCGAGTCAATCTATAACTCAGACCCAGTCTTGAGTGCCGACAAACTCTAGTCCAACGTGAGTCGTCTCCCTATTCGTTGCATCTCCAAGATCAACGAACACCTACTTTCTTTTACGAGTTCAAGTCCAACTTGAATCGCTCTAATCTTCGTTGTATCATCCATGATCAACGAACACATCCTATTCCTTCAAAGTTCTACTATCCAATAGAGAACATCAACATAGGGTCCTAAACAATCCATTACTTTGCATGTTTCCCGAGTCCCACTCGAGCAATCTCATAACCCTATCGAGTCTAACTCTGGGCAGTCTATATCATTGAACAGTCTTATCATGTTCCGTCTGCCCATCACTCCTCGAGTAAACCAAGATATCATCCAATGAAAAATCACAACAACTATTTACCCCTCACGCAACCCATCCTAGTCGAAATAGACATTCCCCAAGCACAAGCCCCAAAGGCCTAAACCAATATCAGACAAGCACCCAAGGAGCATCTCCTCCGAGTTCGGACAATCCACATGAGGTGATACTAGCAAAACAATCTAGCACTGGAGTACTCATTTGCCTCCCAGAGACAACTAGAACTTATTACAATGATAACCTCTTAGCTTCCTTAACTCCAGTTACTATCGCCATCACTGGGTAGGTACCTAATACCACCCTATTCCTTTGGAGTAGATCGACTCCCCAAAATAATGCTAAACCCAGTAAAGCCCAAAACAAAGCAATCACAAGGAAACATACATCCATGACTCGATAAGACCACATTAACTAATCATGCCAAACTAGTCGAACCACCAATCGGGTTCGTCACTACTAAAGGTCTATCGACTAACTCAGGTTTGTCAAACAAAACCCGATCAAAATTTCTTAAATAGAAAGAATACCTCGAATAACGACACCTTTTTCCTTCTACGCCGCAGTTGGGGCATTTGACGAAGAAGGAACAGCATTGATAGCATACGCTTTCACAATCTGCTTCTCCCTAGGAGGTTGTGGGCAATCATCCTTGTGATGTCCCGCCTGGCCGCAGTTAAAGCACTTCCTTTCCCCAGGCTTTTCTCGACAATCTTTGGCGTAATGGCCCTTCTGGCCACAACTAAAGCATTCGCCAACTTTCTTATTTTTCTTACTCTGACCATCCTCGGTCGGGTTCTGCTTCCTCTTGTTCTGAGAATTCTTCTTGCCTTCACCGCCTGCTTGCGGCTTTGGCTCCTCTGCAGATGCCGTAGCAACCTCAGTCTTCGACTTAAGGAAAAGGCTCTCTGACCTTAATGCCTTTCCTACAATAGACTCGAACGTCTCATCGATATGGTTTATAAGTCTTTCCCCCAAGTACCCATCCAAGCCGGTTATGAACTTCTCGTCCTTCTTTTCGACTGTATCGATAAGGGACCATCCATATTTCGATAAAGTGTCGAATTCAGCGATATACTCCGAGACTGCTCAACCGTTCTGCTTAAGCTCCAAGAACTTCCGGAACAATTCTGATTTATGAGCAGCTGGAATAAACTTATCACAAAAGCGAGTCTTAAACTGATTCCAAGTAACTTGATCTTCTGGAGTAGCTGTTCTAATGGCATTCCACCAATTCATCGCTAGCCCTTGCAGCTGACGAGACGCTAGCCTTCTCTTCATCGCATCCTCAAGACCCAAGTCGTCGAAGATACGATCACAGCTATCCAACCAATCCTGAACATTTGTGGCCGACTTCGTTCCGTTGAACGGCTTCCCACCAAGGTTAGTGTAATCCTTGCACAACTTGGCGAAATCGACCCTAGGCGCCTGCACTACTGGACCACCACCATTTCCGGGATTGGGAACTGCCCCTTGAACACCCCTAAGCATCTCCCTCATGAAGTTAGTGAACATTGTCCTCATGTCAGGAGCATTCCCATGGTTGGTCCCTCTACCAGCACCTCTAGGATATCGGCTCATCGTTAATCTGTAAAAGGGGAAACGATTAACGACCCCATAGTGGTGCTAGTGCAGTACGACTTCATTCTTATACTACCAATAGTATATATATATATAGCTTTTTAAAACCAAAGTAATCACAAATACGCGCTCTCGTATACGTACTATCTCTCCCTAGTGTCTTTCCCTAGGTTAACTGCGCAACCTAGAGCTCTGATACCAAGTGTGACGGCCCGCCCCGCACCAACCGACATTTACTCCAAAAGTGCGTTGTACACATGTCCAGTTAGCACGGGACGGTCGCCAGAAGGAAAAGAAAGAAGAGAATGGGCTAATCAAGGAACCTGTAATATGTCTCACAGCGCATAGAACAAAATATAATAATAACATACTTGACATAAACAGGAGAGACAGTGCATAAGCTGAAAACCAGAACTAAGCATCATAGCAGCGGAAATCCAAAATACAGCTTATTACAACTTTCCAAACTGTCTCAAAAAGCAAAAGTAAGATAAAGGAGGTACACTACTAATGCCCAAGTAGCGACCACCAACGACACAGGGAGAATATCTATATATCATACGTGGAAGCCTCCTGCTCGCCTCCGAATCAGCTACTCACGCATCACCAGCTAACCATAACCTGTCTCTAGTCTGCTCGTGTGAGCACTGATTGACATAGGAATATGTTTATTTTATGCTCTTGTTTCTTATCTTTTGTATATAAATAAATATTACTTGGGTATTGTTTTGTTATTTTTACAGATATTCCAACCCAGCCCGCATGCAACCAGAAATGTAGAGAAATAGAGTTCAATTTGCTATGTATTTGCATTTTGAAGAATTGTAGATGAAGACATCACATCTAGTTGCTGTTGGACAAGAAAAGGATTGATAAAAAGGCTTTAAACATCACAAATCAATGAAGAAATATCAAGGAAGCAAGAGGAAAAAGAGAAAAGGCCCAAATTTGCTAAGGCCCATTTATATTTCATTGTAAACTAATTAGTGGTCTAATGACCAGGCCCATTTACCATTAGGGTTAAGGTTAGGGTTTGGCTATCTACCCTATATATACCCTTGTAATGGCATTGTAGCCACCACCCTATATCTCATCTCTTATTCCATTGTTCTAATAAAAGTTCTTCTTTCTCTTTTATTTTCTGCATTTTTTTGTTTTCTTAGCAACTAGTGTTGTCTACACGATTAGATTCGGTAGAACACTATTTGTGTTTTGCACTTATTTGCATTAGTGATTTACCGTCTGATTAGATTCAGCGGAAATCCTAATTTTAATTCTTGTTTGTTATTTCAATTTCTGCTTTTTATTATTTTCTTAGGTCAAATTGGATTTGATTAGATTCAAATCTAATTCATAGTTTCATTTGCTTTCCATTGAAATTGTTATTTGATCGTCGGTTCAGTTAGATCTGTTCTGAATCAAATTACAGTTTTAACTTTGTTTTGTTTGCAAAATCAACCTCCAAAGTTCGTCTAACACGCCCACGAAACATATAAATAATAAAATTTAACTTTCCTCCCTGTGTTCGACCTGTATGCTACACACCTGTATGCTTGCAGAATTTATTACAAATGTCGCGCTTTTCTAATTCATAGATTAGCGTCGATCAAGTTTTTGGCGCCGTTGCCGGGGAGGTAACGATTAAATTTTATTATTTATTTAATTTTCGATTCGTGTTAGTTTTTTTTTTTTTTTGTTCCTTTTTTTTTTGCTGTATATATTGAAGAAAAAAAATCATGACTGCTTGATTTAGTATTACTAATTGATAGCGTAATCTTCTAAGAAAGAAAAAAAAAAGTTTCAACTTTTGTTTTTATTTTTTTTCCTTCTTACAAGATCTTTCCTTTTCTCCAAAAAAAAATAAAAATAAATAAAAAATAAATAAATAAATAAAATCTTTTCAAAGATTCTTTCCTTGCTGCAAATATTCTCCATCTTCATAAGCCACAGACCAAACAACCCCCATCAATTCTCCCGTACTATCGCCAGTATCCCCTTTCTGCCATTCAAAACAACCAAGCCACTCAGCCCAGATTGCAAATCCCTCTTACACAACAAATTCACGAAAATCACACAAGTCAACATTTTCACAACCAAAAACCACAAACCAAATCTCGCAACTGTCCTCTGCCAATCAGATCTTCTCCACTTTCCAAACTACAGACAAAGCCTTACCACCTACCCAAAACAAGCCATCCACCATCACAAACAAACCGTTTGCCAAACCCTATTCAAACATACCCGAATAAGCCTTTCATACACCTTCAAGATCCAACAATCACCACACTAGTTCGCAAATCATTCTTCCTTCCTCAGACCAACTTCCGTGAATCACCAATTCAAACGCCACCCAACTCCCGAACTCAACAAAAACCGAAACCCTCAATCAGGATTCAAAAACCCAGTTCGAATACAAATCGCAGATCTAATTGCCAAATACCTATAATCGAACTTCTGAAAACGCAATCGATCCTCCCTTTCGAACAGCTCAAACCAAACCCTGGAATACCCATAACAGCAACTTCCTGAACCCCACATCCAACCGCTCACCTAGCCGTACAAAGCCCCAACCCTTCGGCCTTCACCACTTATTCCAAATCGCACCCTCAAATTGAAGCAAAAACCCAATTCAGCGATCACCTACGTCGCTCCTCCCAACCGCAATCACTACGCCAGCAGCCCCGATTCGAAATCAAAAGAAGAAACCCCATACAATCTCCAATATCGAAGACCGGAAGCCTCAATCAAATCCGATCTGAAACTACTACGAAAAGAAAGGAGAGAGTTCTCGTTCTCGATCGTTAGTTTTTCTGGGTAGATGATTTTCGGTAATTTATAAAGAAAAAAAAGGGAAGGAGGGCGGTTTCTGTAATTGATTTTGAGGGTATTTCATTTCTGTTTTGGGGGGGCGTGAGTTTTGAAGTTTATTCTAGGAACTTGAGCGTGGTTTGACCGACCTTCTGTGTGTTTTGATATTTTGCGTGCGGTTTATTTGTTCTTGGCACTGTGTCGTTTATTTCGAGAAACAAATACATATATATTTGGCCAAGTGTTTTGCTTAAGAAGGTAGGGATAGTTAGTTGCTTTATTTTGATTGCCATTTCGGGATTGATTGCCTGTTTGTGGCTAGTGAAAAAGAGAAATATATTTGTATGGCTTTGTTTTGACCAGGTCGTTTGGTCCTTTGTAGTGCGCAAGTCTGTTGAGTGGAAGGGTTTAGTCTGAGTTAAATTCTTGTTTTTGACTGTGTTTAGTTTTGATAGTCAAGTCGGCCTCTTTAGTTTTGTTTGTTTTTGTTTGTTCTTTCGTTTTAGTCGGTTTCATTTGTTCTTTCGTTGTTTGTGTTTTCTTTTCATTAAAAAAAAAAAAAAGAAAAAAAAAGGTTCAATCATCAAAGCCAAAGGAAGAACAGAGTTCAAGAAACCAAACAAGGGATTCAGAGGTGAACAAATTGCAAAGGTTGGGATTTTAATCGCAGTAGCTACTCAAATATTCTGGACGAACCGCCATACCCCACAGTAATATTTTCCAAACTCTACAGGTGTTTCTGCTGCTTTGAAAAATATAAAAATTGCTTGTAAAAATCTTCTGCAGGGGCAGCGGCTTGCTTGTAAAATATTTTAATTTTCTGTTCTGTTCTGTGATTATTCTGTGACTGTTCTGTGACTGATATTTCTGAATATATTTGGTGAGGAACAAATTTCCATAATTACAGCCATCACTCTCATCGTTTTTTTTTCAACAATAAAATTTTGATTTTCAAAATAATATAATTGAAAAGTGGTGTTTTGTGAAGTTGACTGGCTCGTATAATTGGATCGCGGATATATATTAGTTCAAGTTATTGAATTTCTAGCAAAAGAGGTTGCATACTACCCGTAAAACATTGGTCGTATCCCTTAGTATTTATACTATACGTGAACGGCCATAAGACCCTCTTCCCCCTTCTAATTGAGTCAGTTAATTAATAGAGCACAACTTAGTATTTTATACTATTTTGAAGTGAGAATAATTTTTGTTTTGCCTTGACTTCACTCAAATGTCTAATTCAAAAAAATCCTTGAGAGATATGTGGGATCATAACCTGAGTAGACGTCCTCTTGAAGAGTATGAGTATGAATTACAACTCATGAAGCAAAACTTTCTGAATTTCTGTGAGCCCAATGCCAACAATTTTCTAAATTTTCAAAATGGCCAACATTTTCAACATCATGAATATAATCGAAATGGCGATTTCAATTCAAATTTCAATAATTTCGATTATGGGCCATATCCGTATCAAAACGACTTTGAATCCCAATATAGCTTTGATCCACAACAATATGGGGTTGGAAACCAATTCGGAAATAATTTTGAAAATGATTTTCAATTCAATCAGAATTTTCAAAATTACAACCCATATCAACATCTTGAAAATAACCAAAATTTCAATTTTCCATCGAATTTCAACAGTTTTGGTTATGACCCTAATTTTCAAAATCAAAATGATTTCCAATATCATTGTCATTTTTCTGAAGATTCAAACAACCACCACATTGGGAATGATATTGATCGTGAAATTGATGTGGACTATAATTTTGAGAATCAAGAAATCCAAAACGAGAGCTTTCAAATCAACGATTCTGAAGAATATCATCTTAACATTCTCAGAGAGAGGGTAGAAAACCAAGATAGAAAGCTTGATGAACTCCTTTGCTTAATGAAATCTTTTAAAGAACAACAAGAGCAACAAAATCAAATGAGCATTGAATCAGAAAATAATCCAATTTCTACTGACATTGAAAATTTTCAAATAACGACTTTGGAAATTGAGAATAATCATCTTGATGAAGATTTTCAAAATTCAACAAATGATTTGGACTTCAGCTCTTTTCAGAAAAAAGATTTTAGCTTAGATTTTGACCTTCCTCTTTTAGGCTGTGAAAAACTTGAAATTCTAGAAGTTGAACAAAATGATAATGGTGAATTTTTCAAAAACTCAGAAGTGGAAATGGATTTTAATGAACATGAATTTTTTGGATTGCACGAAGATGAAAGCCATAATTTGGTCAAACCGGTCAACGCCATTAGATACGAAACAACATTTGAAAATAATTTCACCACTAACGATAATTCTTCGATCCCAACCTCAAATCAAAATCTTGACGCTCTTCCAATGGCAACCGAGGCCAAGTCGTCTGAGCCTTCCAAATCCCCACCTTCTTTTAATGTTGGCAATCCCAACATCTCTCTTTCTGATGTCGGAAACCCCGACACTATTTCTTCTTTTACTGTTGGCAATCCCAACAAACCATCTTCTTTACCTTTACTTCTTCCACTTCCTGTGTCGACACCTTCTCCTTCGAATAACCAAGACTCCAAAACAGAACAAGTAGACAGGATAGAAACCAAGTGTGAGAATTTTGATTTTGAGTATTCAAATGAACTTGAAATTGTCAGTGTCGATGATATGTTGTCCAGTAATGAAATTGAGAAACGTGATCACATAGTCTTGAACAACACTCAGAATTTAGATTTCATGATTGCAACTGAGTTCATATACGATCACAAATTTTTGAAAAATTACACTGACAAATTTGTTGAATACATGAACTATTTTTGGAATGTTAGTTTTGTTGAAAAACTTCATGTTAGGACGACCCTAGACATTTATCTCCTGGACTATAAATCTAGGTTTAAAGATGATATGGTTTTCAAAAACTCTTGCTTGTTAGAAAATACACCTAGACATAGTGGGAATGGGACTCATAGGGCTAGAACCAAGTGTGGGGGGAAAAGTTGGTGGAATTCTTTGCATCGCGTGCACCGCAAACACATATATCATTGTACATATGATCCATCCCTACATATAGCTAAACTACATTTCATTCTTCAAATTATTTTGCATTTGATACACCTTTGGGTACTATCTTTCAAATATAGAAAAAAATTACAGTGTGGACACTGTTTAGTTCAAGTGGGGGGGGGGAGTCTGCATTTCATCCATTTTCATTTTTCTTTGTTTTTATTTCTTTTTATTTTCAACCATTTAAGTAGGACCATCATACATTTTAGATTGTAGTAACATACCATAAATTTTTTTTTTTTAAATACGACTCATTTTCAATTGATACAGCAAAATAAATTTACAATTTTTAGCCAGTTGATAGTATTTTTCTCTCTCAACTTAGATCGAATAGGAAATATAATGAAAAGTTTAATTTTGAGGGATAATAGTGTAACCGGTACATAGGGAGATTCTTAGGTGATGGCCATGAAATCTTTTCTATATTGTAGACTTTGTTTAAATAAGTGGAATACTTATAATGGCTTGTCAAACCTTTAAAACTAAGTTGTGTTAAGTGGAATTCGCGTAACTCTCTTTTTGTGCTTATAAATTCAATAATAGTAGTATTCCAAGGGTATCCAACATTGCTTGTATATCGAGCGTTGGTGTGCAAACCCGCCAAGCTCTATCCGACACGTTGTTGACAAAGTCAAAGTTGGAATATCTTGGTCTCATTTTATGGGATTGGACACCTAAGGATTACCGACACGTTGTTGACAAAGTCAAAGTCGGCCTGCACAATCCGCCAAGCTCTTTACCCACTCTCCGTTAGTCCGCGAGGCAGTGCATGGGTGGTAAACCTTGGTCTTTTTAGTTAGGTGTATGTACTTAATCATAAATCTTAAAATTTTATAGAATAAAGAATAAGCGATGATACCCAAACACTTCTTGACCTTATTGATTTGACTAGCCATACATGAGAAAATTAGAATACCACTTTGCAAACTGTGCCAAGCAAACTAAGAATTTATTTCATGGCTGCACTATGTTATCGACCGAACTAACTGGCCAAACTGGAATTTAACATTTGAAAACTTGATTTATATTGAAAATTTGTGACAAGTCGAGGTATCTAAAATAAAATCAACTGATTAGAAATTGTTAACTTAATTTGTTGTACAACTTTCCTGAAATAAGTCGTGTTACCATTGTTCGTTTTTATTTTTTGCATATGTCCATTGCATTCATGTAGTTTCATTAGAATCATAACATACTGCATTTGGATTTTGAGGGTAGTATCCACTGAAAACCCTCACGAGACACCACTCGTCCTACTAGGGACACCTAGAGGTTTAACGGCTTGTTGCATACGCTCAATGCAATCGTGTTTCCTATGAAAGTGTGACCTATCTAGTTTAGTTTTTCATTTTTTTGTTTTACTCGAGGACGAGTAAAAGATAAGTGTGGGGGTATTTGATTGACATAGGAATATGTTTATTTTATGCTCTTGTTTCTTATCTTTTGTATATAAATAAATATTACTTGGGTATTGTTTTGTTATTTTTACAGATATTCCAACCCAGCCCGCATGCAACCAGAAATGTAGAGAAATAGAGTTCAATTTGCTATGTATTTGCATTTTGAAGAATTGTAGATGAAGACATCACATCTAGTTGCTGTTGGACAAGAAAAGGATTGATAAAAAGGCTTTAAACATCACAAATCAATGAAGAAATATCAAGGAAGCAAGAGGAAAAAGAGAAAAGGCCCAAATTTGCTAAGGCCCATTTATATTTCATTGTAAACTAATTAGTGGTCTAATGACCAGGCCCATTTACCATTAGGGTTAAGGTTAGGGTTTGGCTATCTACCCTATATATACCCTTGTAATGGCATTGTAGCCACCACCCTATATCTCATCTCTTATTCCATTGTTCTAATAAAAGTTCTTCTTTCTCTTTTATTTTCTGCATTTTTTTGTTTTCTTAGCAACTAGTGTTGTCTACACGATTAGATTCGGTAGAACACTATTTGTGTTTTGCACTTATTTGCATTAGTGATTTACCGTCTGATTAGATTCAGCGGAAATCCTAATTTTAATTCTTGTTTGTTATTTCAATTTCTGCTTTTTATTATTTTCTTAGGTCAAATTGGATTTGATTAGATTCAAATCTAATTCATAGTTTCATTTGCTTTCCATTGAAATTGTTATTTGATCGTCGGTTCAGTTAGATCTGTTCTGAATCAAATTACAGTTTTAACTTTGTTTTGTTTGCAAAATCAACCTCCAAAGTTCGTCTAACACGCCCACGAAACATATAAATAATAAAATTTAACTTTCCTCCGTGTGTTCGACCTGTATGCTACACACCTGTATGCTTGCAGAATTTATTACAAATGTCGCGCTTTTCTAATTCATAGATTAGCGTCGATCAAGTTTTTGGCGCCGTTGCCGGGGAGGTAACGATTAAATTTTATTATTTATTTAATTTTCGATTCGTGTTAGTTTTTTTTTTTTTTTGTTCCTTTTTTTTTTGCTGTATATATTGAAGAAAAAAAATCATGACTGCTTGATTTAGTATTACTAATTGATAGCGTAATCTTCTAAGAAAGAAAAAAAAAAGTTTCAACTTTTGTTTTTATTTTTTTTCCTTCTTACAAGATCTTTCCTTTTCTCCAAAAAAAAATAAATAAAATAAATAAATAAAATCTTTTCAAAGATTCTTTCCTTGCTGCAAATATTCTCCATCTTCATAAGCCACAGACCAAACAACCCCCATCAATTCTCCCGTACTATCGCCAGTATCCCCTTTCTGCCATTCAAAACAACCAAGCCACTCAGCCCAGATTGCAAATCCCTCTTACACAACAAATTCACGAAAATCACACAAGTCAACATTTTCACAACCAAAAACCACAAACCAAATCTCGCAACCGTCCTCTGCCAATCAGATCTTCTCCACTTTCCAAACTACAGACAAAGCCTTACCACCTACCCAAAACAAGCCATCCACCATCACAAACAAACCGTTTGCCAAACCCTATTCAAACATACCCGAATAAGCCTTTCATACACCTTCAAGATCCAACAATCACCACACTAGTTCGCAAATCATTCTTCCTTCCTCAGACCAACTTCCGTGAATCACCAATTCAAACGCCACCCAACTCCCGAACTCAACAAAAACCGAAACCCTCAATCAGGATTCAAAAACCCAGTTCGAATACAAATCGCAGATCTAATTGCCAAAAACCTATAATCGAACTTCTGAAAACGCAATCGATCCTCCCTTTCGAACAGCTCAAACCAAACCCTGGAATACCCATAACAGCAACTTCCTGAACCCCACATCCAACCGCTCACCTAGCCGTACAAAGCCCCAACCCTTCGGCCTTCACCACTTATTCCAAATCGCACCCTCAAATTGAAGCAAAAACCCAATTCAGCGATCACCTACGTCGCTCCTCCCAACCGCAATCACTACGCCAGCAGCCCCGATTCGAAATCAAAAGAAGAAACCCATACAATCTCCAATATCGAAGACCGGAAGCCTCAATCAAATCCGATCTGAAACTACTACGAAAAGAAAGGAGAGAGTTCTCGTTCTCGTTCTCGATCGTTAGTTTTTCTGGGTAGATGATTTTCGGTAATTTATAAAGAAAAAAAAGGGAAGGAGGGCGGTTTCTGTAATTGATTTTGAGGGTATTTCATTTCTGTTTTGGGGGGGCGTGAGTTTTGAAGTTTATTTTGGGAACTTGAGCGTGGTTTGACCGACCTTCTGTGTGTTTTGATATTTTGCGTGCGGTTTATTTGTTCTTGGCACTGTGTCGTTTATTTCGAGAAACAGATACATATATATTTGGCCAAGTGTTTTGCTTAAGAAGGTAGGGATAGTTAGTTGCTTTATTTTGATTGCCATTTCGGGATTGATTGCCTGTTTGTGGCTAGTGAAAAAGAGAAATATATTTGTATGGCTTTGTTTTGACCAGGTCGTTTGGTCCTTTGTAGTGCGCAAGTCTGTTGAGTGGAAGGGTTTAGTCTGAGTTAAATTCTTGTTTTTGACTGTGTTTAGTTTTGATAGTCAAGTCGGCCTCTTTAGTTTTGTTTGTTTGTTTTTGTTTGTTCTTTCGTTTTAGTCGGTTTCATTTGTTCTTTCGTTGTTTGTGTTTTCTTTTCATTAAAAAAAAAGAAAGAAAGAAAAAAAAAGGTTCAATCATCAAAGCCAAAGGAAGAACAGAGTTCAAGAAACCAAACAAGGGATTCAGAGGTGAACAAATTGCAAAGGTTGGGATTTTAATCGCAGTAGCTACTCAAATATTCTGGACGGACCGCCATACCCCACAGTAATATTTTCCAAACTCTACAGGTGTTTCTGCTGCTTTGAAAAATATAAAAATTGCTTGTAAAAATCTTCTGCAGGGGCAGCGGCTTACTTGTAAAATATTTTAATTTTCTGTTCTGTTCTGTGATTATTCTGTGACTGTTCTGTGACTGATATTTCTGAATATATTTGGTGAGGAACAAATTTCCATAATTACAGCCATCACTCTCATCGTTTTTTTTTCAATAATAAAATTTTGATTTTCAAAATAATATAATTGAAAAGTGGTGTTTTGTGAAGTTGACTGGCTCGTATAATTGGATCGCGGATATAAATTAGTTCAAGTTATTGAATTTCTAGCAAAAGAGGTTGCATACTACCCGTAAAACATTGGTCGTATCCCTTAGTATTTATACTATACGTGAAGGGCCATAAGACCCTCTTCCCCCTTCTAATTGAGTCAGTTAATTAATAGAGCACAACTTAGTATTTTATACTATTTTGAAGTGAGAATAATTTTTGTTTTGCCTTGACTTCACTCAAATGTCTAATTCAAAAAAATCCTTGAGAGATATGTGGGATCATAACCTGAGTAGACGTCCTCTTGAAGAGTATGAGTATGAATTACAACTCATGAAGCAAAACTTTCCGAATTTCTGTGAGCCCAATGCCAACAATTTTCTAAATTTTCAAAATGACCAACATTTTCAACATCATGAATATAATCGAAATGGCGATTTCAATTCAAATTTCAATAATTTCGATTATGGGCCATATCCGTATCAAAACGACTTTGAATCCCAATATAGCTTTGATCCACAACAATATGGGGTTGGAAACCAATTCGGAAATAATTTTGAAAATGATTTTCAATTCAATCAGAATTTTCAAAATTACAACCCATATCAACATCTTGAAAATAACCAAAATTTCAATTTTCCATCGAATTTCAACAGTTTTGGTTATGACCCTAATTTTCAAAATCAAAATGATTTCCAATATCATTGTCATTTTTTTGAAGATTCAAACAACCACCACATTGGGAATGATATTGATCGTGAAATTAATGTGGACTATAATTTTGAGAATCAAGAAATCCAAAACGAGAGCTTTCAAATCAACGATTCTGAAGAATATCATCTTAACATTCTCAGAGAGAGGGTAGAAAACCAAGATAGAAAGCTTGATGAACTCCTTTGCTTAATGAAATCTTTTAAAGAACAACAAGAGCAACAAAATCAAATGAGCATTGAATCAGAAAATAATCCAATTTCTACTGACATTGAAAATTTTCAAATAACGACTTTGGAAATTGAGAATAATCATCTTGATGAAGATTTTCAAAATTCAACAAATGATTTAGACTTCAGCTCTTTTCAGAAAAAAGATTTCAGCTTAGATTTTGACCTTCCTCTTTTAGGCTGTGAAAAACTTGAAATTCTAGAAGTTGAACAAAATGATAATGGTGAATTTTTCAAAAACTCAGAAGTGGAAATGGATTTTAATGAACATGAATTTTTTGGATTGCACGAAGATGAAAGCCATAATTTGGTCAAACCGGTCAACGCCATTAGATACGAAACAACATTTGAAAATAATTTCACCACTAACGATAATTCTTCGATCCCAACCTCAAATCAAAATCTTGACGCTCTTCCAATAGCAACCGAGGCCAAGTCGTCTGAGCCTTCCAAATCCCCACCTTCTTTTAATGTTGGCAATCCCAACATCTCTCTTTCTGATGTCGGAAACCCCGACACTATTTCTTCTTTTACTGTTGGCAATCCCAACAAACCATCTTCTTTACCTTTACTTCTTCCACTTCCTGTGTCGACACCTTCTCCTTCGAATAACCAAGACTCCAAAACAGAACAAGTAGACAGGATAGAAACCAAGTGTGAGAATTTTGATTTTGAGTATTCAAATGAACTTGAAATTGTCAGTGTCGATGATATGTTGTCCAGTAATGAAATTGAGAAACGTGATCACATAGTCTTGAACAACACTCAGAATTTAGATTTCATGATTGCAACTGAGTTCATATACGATCACAAATTTTTGAAAAATTACACTGACAAATTTGTTGAATACATGAACTATTTTTGGAATGTTAGTTTTGTTGAAAAACTTCATGTTAGGACGACCCTAGACATTTATCTCCTGGACTATAAATCTAGGTTTAAAGATGATATGGTTTTCAAAAACTCTTGCTTGTTAGAAAATACACCTAGACATAGTGGGAATGGGACTCATAGGGCTAGAACCAAGTGTGGGGGGAAAAGTTGGTGGAATTCTTTGCATCGCTTGCACCGCAAACACATATATCATTGTACATATGATCCATCCCTACATATAGCTAAACTACATTTCATTCTTCAAATTATTTTGCATTTGATACACCTTTGGGTACTATCTTTCAAATATAGAAAAAAATTACAGTGTGGACACTGTTTAGTTCAAGTGGGGGGGAGTCTGCATTTCATCCATTTTCATTTTTCTTTGTTTTTATTTCTTTTTATTTTCAACCATTTAAGTAGGACCATCATACATTTTAGATTGTAGTAACATACCATAAATTTTTTTTTTTTTAAATACGACTCATTTTCAATTGATACAGCAAAATAAATTTACAATTTTTAGCCAGTTGATAGTATTTTTCTCTCTCAACTTAGATCGAATAGGAAATATAATGAAAAGTTTAATTTTGAGGGATAATAGTATAACCGGTACATAGGGAGATTCTTAGGTGATGGCCATGAAATCTTTTCTATATTGTAGACTTTGTTTAAATAAGTGGAATACTTATAATGGCTTGTCAAACCTTTAAAACTAAGTTGTGTTAAGTGGAATTCGCGTAACTCTCTTTTTGTGCTTATAAATTCAATAATAGTAGTATTCCAAGGGTATCCAACATTGCTTGTATATCGAGCGTTGGTGTGCAAACACGCCAAGCTCTATCCGACACGTTGTTGACAAAGTCAAAGTTGGAATATCTTGGTCTCATTTTATGGGATTGGACACCTAAGGATTACCGACACGTTGTTGACAAAGTCAAAGTCGGCCTGCACAATCCGCCAAGCTCTTTACCCACTCTCCGTTAGTCCGCGAGGCAGTGCATGGGTGGTAAACCTTGGTCTTTTTAGTTAGGTGTATGTACTTAATCATAAATCTTAAAATTTTATAGAATAAAGAATAAGCGATGATACCCAAACACTTCTTGACCTTATTGATTTGACTAGCCATACATGAGAAAATTAGAATACCACTTTGCAAACTGTGCCAAGCAAACTAAGAATTTATTTCATGGCTGCACTATGTTATCGACCGAACTAACTGGCCAAACTGGAATTTAACATTTGAAAACTTGATTTATATTGAAAATTTGTGACAAGTCGAGGTATCCAAAATAAAATCAACTGATTAGAAATTGTTAACTTAATTTGTTGTACCACTTTCCTGAAATAAGTCGTGTTACCATTGTTCGTTTTTATTTTTTGCATATGTCCATTGCATTCATGTAGTTTCATTAGAATCATAACATACTGCATTTGGATTTTGTGGGTAGTATCCGCTGAAAACCCTCACGAGACACCACTCGTCCTACTAGGGACACCTAGAGGTTTAACGGCTTGTTGCATACGCTCAATGCAATCGTGTTTCCTACGAAAGTGTGACCTATCTAGTTTAGTTTTTCATTTTTTTGTTTTACTCGAGGACGAGTAAAAGATAAGTGTGGGGGTATTTGATTGACATAGGAATATGTTTATTTTATGCTCTTGTTTCTTATCTTTTGTATATAAATAAATATTACTTGGGTATTGTTTTGTTATTTTTACATATATTCCAACCCAGCCCGCATGCAACCAGAAATGTAGAGAAATAGAGTTCAATTTGCTATGTATTTGCATTTTGAAGAATTGTAGATGAAGACATCACATCTAGTTGCTGTTGGACAAGAAAAGGATTGATAAAAAGGCTTTAAACATCACAAATCAATGAAGAAATATGAAGGAAGCAAGAGGAAAAAGAGAAAAGGCCCAAATTTGCTAAGGCCCATTTATATTTCATTGTAAACTAATTAGTGGTCTAATGACCAGGCCCATTTACCATTAGGGTTAAGGTTAGGGTTTGGCTATCTACCCTATATATACCCTTGTAATGGCATTGTAGCCACCACCCTATATCTCATCTCTTATTCCATTGTTCTAATAAAAGTTCTTCTTTCTCTTTTATTTTCTGCATTTTTTTGTTTTCTTAGCAACTAGTGTTGTCTACACGATTAGATTCGGTAGAACACTATTTGTGTTTTGCACTTATTTGCATTAGTGATTTACCGTCTGATTAGATTCAGCGGAAATCCTAATTTTAATTCTTGTTTGTTATTTCAATTTCTGCTTTTTATTATTTTCTTAGGTCAAATTGGATTTGATTAGATTCAAATCTAATTCATAGTTTCATTTGCTTTCCATTGAAATTGTTATTTGATCGTCGGTTCAGTTAGATCTGTTCTGAATCAAATTACAGTTTTAACTTTGTTTTGTTTGCAAAATCAACCTCCAAAGTTCGTCTAACACGCCCACGAAACATATAAATAATAAAATTTAACTTTCCTCCCTGTGTTCGACCTGTATGCTACACACCTGTATGCTTGCAGAATTTATTACAAATGTCGCGCTTTTATAATTCATAGATTAGCGTCGATCAAGCACCCAGAGTAATAAGAAGAGACATAAAACTCTGGGTCAGACATAAAGCCTGGTATGAGCGATAAGCATCTAAACAGAATAATAACAGGTATAATCCAATCATACCTGAACCTGGACCTGCAACCAAAGAGTTAGCACTACATACCGTACAGTACTCTAAGGTGCCACTAACATACTGTGTAAGAGATACGGGGGTGGGGGTGTGCATGTCATAGTGGTATCAAACAATCAAGCATAGCAATCATCCTCACATCCCTCACTCAGTGCGTAAAGCATACGATATCCACTACTTTGGTCACCTAGTACTTTGGGCCATGACGGAATCCAATCCCGTGTAACTATCACTACAAGCCCGCTATCCATCTCTCAGTGGTGAACCAAAGTTATGAATACCGACAACCCCTTGGCACACGTCCCGCAGTAAAGCCCAATCACGAAGTGAACTCATTGGTTCCCATCTGGATCCTGAGCTCCAACTTCCATTTGAACTACCTTTGCATCTCGGGTTTTAGTCATCATCTTCATCCGAGTCGGTCTTCACTTCACCTTGTTTCGGATCGTGGTCATCACCCTCGCTCGGGTCGGATCGTGGTCTTCACTTCAAATCCAAGCATCTCGGATCGGGTCGGTCGTGCTCCCTCCATCGGATCGAGTCGTTCCATACGGATCGGGTCGTGTTCCTCAAGTCCCTCCATGATGCACCGGATCGGGTCGAGGCACTCCCACTGGTTCGGGTCGTGCTCCATAGCTCTTGGAGCTTCCCTTCAGTCGTGATGCTCCTCCCCCTTCAGATCGTGGATGCACACAGGTTCGGATCGTGAGCTTCTGAAGTGGATCGGGTTGGATCGGAGATGGCATGCGATCGGGTGCTCTAGCGCGTGACGCGGTTCGAGTTCGAGCTCCTCCCACCATCGGATCGTGGTCTCCGGTCCGGGTCGTGGCACATAGGGGCGATCCGCGATCAGGTCCCTGCACATCTTCCCTGCGACTTGTTTCACGCCATTCGACAACGTTTTCGACCAATCTAACACTTCTAAACAATCACAAAGCATACCATACAGTCATAGCAACATGTAGTATCGACCCCAAACACCAAAACATAAATCATAGCATGTAAAATGGATCAAACATACCCAAAAACCCATATTTTCCCCTTAAGCATGTTCAAGCAAAACTGATGATAGGATTAACAAAACTTAACCAAGTTAGCCAAATTTTCTAACAGAGGTCTAAAACAATATTTCAGAATTTCTGAATATTTTTCCAGATTTTTAACATGCATAAATTCGCTAATTATCACTAATTACCCCCTTAATCCCCCAAATTCCGGGATTTGCAAAATTAGTCGAAATTAACCCAAATTCATATCAGAGGCATAAAATGATGTTTTAGAATTTTGGGTATTTTTCTAGATTTTTCTGAGCCATAATTTCGCTAATCTTCGCTAATTACCATAATTAGCCATAATTAGTGAGGAACTATGCAAATCACTCACCTTAGCCCCAAACAAACTTTAGATCTGAAATAATCTCTGATTTGGATCCAATCCCTATGTGTTCCAGCAGCTCTCTCTCTGATTTGGTGCTACCCTCCCTTGATTTGATGTAGTTTTGCTTAATCTTCGATTAGAAAGTGATTAGAGATGATTTTGGATGAAATTAGAAGGTGAAGGCCATTACTAGGGTTTCAAGGAGGAAAGTGGCGGCTCAAAACTGAAATGAAAATGATTCTCTAACTCATTTCAGCCTCCCCATAACCCTAATCCCGAAATGGGTTATGGGCCTATCCACTAATCACCCTATTTGGCCCGGTTAAGCAGTTTTTCACCTTCCAAACCTTGTTTCAGCCATATCTCCCAAACGGTAAGTCCGTTTGGCTAATGTTACCACTCTACGGAAAGAGAAACCATCATTTGAATCCAATGGAAGTGGTTTCAGGTCAAAACTCCTTTCCAGTCAAAAGTTATGGGCAAAACAGTACCAACTAGGGGCAAAACGATCATTTAAAAATCGACAAAAATCATGAACATGGGAAATGACCCCAATAGTCGTTTCCCAAAGTTACATGACCATACGACTTCATATGTGAAAGAAATAAATATTCTACGATCCTTCGATGCGTAGAATGCGGGTCGTTACACGTCGCCTTGATTATTTTATCTTTTTCATTGATTAGCCAATGTTCAGTTTTTTCTAACATCTGGTATGCCTGCTGAAAATGTTGACTGTGTTATTAGCAGTTAAAAGTTGTTGTGTCTCATTTAGTATCACTGTTTTATTTAAGTAGTTATGTTAGTTTGCTTGTACTCAACAATAGACTATTACTTCAAATTTTAGAAATTTGCTTGCTTATGTAGTAGACGATGATGGATAAAAATTGGGTGAATCTACACAGGCAACTACGTAATTCTCAACATAAATTTAGTTTGAAAATCATGTCCTATATTTTGATGGAAGCTAAAAGATAAAAAAAAATTCAAAAAACTAGTAGTGAGTATCAGCAAGGAGCTCGGAAGTTTGTGCATATCGCTATGAAAAAATATGGAAATGTAGAAAAAATTCTATGTCCTTGCTTAGATTGTCAAAATCTTAGTCATCAATATGAGAAGGTGGTAGTTGAGCATATAAGAATAATGGATCGTGTAATATGGTTATCACGGCGGTAAGTCGAGTCGAGTCGACAAAGGTCCAACTAGTCGACTAGTGGACTAGTCGTAGACTAGTCGTAGACTAGTCGATAAATGAATATATACATATATATAATTATAAACTCCTAACTAATACAGTCTGTTAGTGTTGTACATGAAGCAATGGATGGACTCTGTGGCTATGGTCAGATAGCAAAAAGTTGTAGATTCATTAAGATTTAGTGTTCAAAGATTGTGAGGGGTATAACTTTTGGTTAAATATATGTAGATGAGTCTAAGGTTGTTGCTTTAGCCGTTAGTCATATGCTTGACTCCACTACAGTGTTCTTTATTTTGTTGAGCAAAAAAATATTTAACTAGATTAAGTTTTAGACCGAATTTTTGAGGCGTAAGCTTTATGCGCTTTGTATGCCGCAAATTTTTGAGGCATAAGCTTTAGAGGTAAAAAGCCTTTTGGAATAACTCTCAAGGCGTTTTATCTCTTATTTCCTCGAGGCGAGCCTTGAGGCGGGTTATTTAAAACAATGTTTAAGGCATAATTCTCTTACTTAAAAAGATAGACAACTACACAAATGCTACTCTTTTTTCGGTAACGAGAGCTGCAAAGTGAATGCAATGAGAATCCATTCGTGCGGTGGTTTAAATATATATGTATGTGAAAAAAGTTTTCATTTTTTGTCCAAAATTTTGCCTTCCGTACTTTACTTTATGTTGATAAATTATTCCTTTTCAGGATAAAGAGATTGCAAAGAGATTTATTGTGACAAAACCCTGCTTCTTTTTGCAAAAATAATAAATTATTCCTTTTCAGGATCAAGAGTCCATCCATTGTAATATTATCAATGTTGGAGACCTGCTTCTTCCTTTTTTTTGGTTTTGGGCCCAAATTGAAACAATTTGAAACCAATCTGTTAAGTCAAGTCGACTAGTCGGCTCCATGTCGTTTCAATCGCTCGACATATTAACAAAATTCATGTCGAGAGTCCTAAATTGCCGTTATTTGCTATGAAAAGCAATGTTGTTTTTCTGTAAATGACATATTGAGGTGTAGCATATTCAGGATGGCCTTAGCGCACAAGTGTTTGGATTGTATAGTTGTGCTATATATTTTACGTTTTTCCTCATGTTTTAGTAATAGGAAATGAAGGCAATAACGCGGTAACAGAAAAAAGGAAAGGAGCCAAAAATATATCATACAAGCCTAATAAACGGAAGAAGCATATTGAAGACAACAACGTTCAAAGCGAGGGCAATCCACAAGTAGTAGTACAAGATAATGTACAAGTAGTAGTAGATAATCGAGCACAACCAGTAGAAAATAATCCACAAGTAGAAGATAATCGAGCACAAGCATTAGAAAATAATGCACAAGGAGTAGAAGATAATCCTAGTGCATTTGAGAACCGTACAATGCAAAACGAACAACACGTGGAAGCCGATGGACCAACTGAAAATGCAAATGCCAGTCGGCCAAAGAAAAGAAAAAGCAGAGGTCCTACGAAAATGAAGAGACTTCCTTCAAACTTGACAAATCGTGTTGAAGTTGAATTCAATGAGAATGCTGAACCAATAGGTCAAGGATCAGTCCAATTATCGTCTTTTTTAGGACCACTTGTACGAGAGCATGTTCCAGTCACACTTAGTAATTGGAGACACCTTGACTCTGGTCTGAAAGCCATTTTATGGGATTGCATTCAGGTATATTTTATAATTTTTATCTAGTTGTGTCTATTTAACTCATTGTTTTATACCAAATAAAAAATCCAGAAGTCTGGATTTAATATCAGACGTCTGGATACCTATTCAAGCATAATATTATAGGCACAGAAAAATATCAGACGTCTGGATAAAATACCCAGACGTCTGTATTCTTCTGCAAATATAATTCTCTAGCCCGAGAACACTATCAGACGTCTGGATAAAATATCCAAACGTCTGAAAACAGCTTCAGGCATTTCACTTTAGACCGGAGAAAAATCCAGACGTCTGGATAGATTTTCAGACGTCTGGTTGATATTCAGATTGCTTTCTTTTTCTACTCTCAGACGTCTATAAAAATATCCAGGCATCTGACACACCTGTTTCTCCTGTGTATATCTTCCTTGTTGTCGAGCTATAGCTATATATAATTAAAGTTCCTATCCACAATATTTTCCATCCACAATAACATACCGGAATTACATAACAATAGCATATACGAATTACATAACAACAGCACATCCGAATTGCATAACAATAACATACCCAAATATCATAACGAACATAGCAACAACATGTCCGAATTGCAGATTGAACATAACATATCCAAGCTGAAGGTTTTAAATTAATTTATTGTTAAGAATTTACTCGGTGATTCAATTGGTGGATGTATTTTAGCGCACGCACCCGCCCGGGATTTCATGCTTATTAACTTTATTCAAGTGACAAATGTTGCTTCACTTAACGTAATGAAAATTGCAACTCCTTGCAGTTCAGCAATTTATTTTGAAGCAACCTTTACTATATTTGAAGCAAACTGTGTAGTTGAAGTAATATACATTTGTGTTGTTGTACATGGGAATTATTTTCATGGGGTTATCTGTTTTTCCATTGCAGCAAAAGAAAAAGAGATAACCTCAGGAAAACACTTCCCTACAGCAACACAAATGTATACTGCCTACACTACACAGTTTGCTTCAAAGATAGTAAAAGTTGCTTCAAAATAAATTGTTGAACTGCAAGTAGTTGCAAATTTTTTTACGTTAAGTGAAACAAAATTTGTCCCTTAAATAAAGCTATTAAAGCATGAAAGCCCGAGTGGGTCCGTGCGCTAAAATACATCCATCTATTGGATCACCGAGTAAATTCTTCAGCTTGGTCACGCTTTGTCTGCATCATAGTCTGTAAACAGCTAAGATACATGCATTAGTACATCACTCAATCAACAAGAGTCACAACTAAAAATGGATAACTTGAACTTTAATCACAAGTTTAATTTTAAACATACACATACAAGCTTTATACAACAAAGTTAGGCAAACTTACTTGTAGGAGGCGGTTAACAATAGAAGGACGCCATTGAAGTTAAATTCAGAGGAAAATTTTGATTTTTGGCCATTGAATTTAATTTTAGGAGGCCACTGAAGTTTGTACCCAAATGAGGCCTAAACCAGGAATTTATATTTGTTATAAGTTCTCAGAAGAGGGCTAAATGCAAATTTTCCTTTTTTTAATTACAGACTAGATTTGTGTTGAATGAGGAATGGAAGAAGGTCCCCATATTTCGGCAAATGGGGTGTATTTTTAGGTGTTCAAAATGCACGTTAGTTAATAAATTGGTCAAAGCAAAGTCCAAGGAGGAAAGACTTCAAATGAAACCAGATAATATCAAAACTATGACGGAGTGGAATGATTTTATCAACTTGAAAACTAGTTCATAGTTTAAGGTAAATTATGTATAAATGGTCATCTTCGTATATGTGAATTAACTAGTCAGTATATTTTAATTTTTTATTTCACCAACAAAGTGAAACAATCAAAGCCATCAGACGCAGACAGATGCCACATACATGCAGCCGTAAAGGAATGGCACGCTTAGCTGCTGATTTGGTCAGAAATAATTTTAATGTTATGATCTTGTCATGCCATTTATAGAGTTATGATAAATTATTTTATTCCAATTTTTATTACCATAGAAAAACGAGAGTCCAGATCCCTCTTCTGTCGGTCGATCTGATGTTTGGATTAAATCTCACACTCGAAAAAACGATGAGCCGGCGAGCTCGGTTGTTGAAGAAACTATTGTATGTGATTTAATTTTTAAATTGAAATATTACAAATGATTTTAGAATGTGATAATGTTTAAAGTTACAATGTATGTTGTCCTTTACAGGAGAAGATTAAAAAGTTTAACGTTGTATCACAAGCTACCTCGACAACTTCTGTGAGAGAAGATGCTCTTTCAGCAGTGCTGGGAAACGATAGACCATGACGATTAAGAGGAATGGGTAGAGGTATGACCCACACCAAGTTTATTTTGTCACAAGCTAATAAAAACAAACAATGCAACTACAAAACATAGTTGCGGATTTGGAGAAGATGGTTCAAATGCTAGTATCACAAAACCAGGTATTTCTAAAACGAATGGCAATAAGTTATAACTTGTACTTAGAAATTAGTTATTTGCATTCTGTGAGTTTAGAATTGTAGTAAATCATTGAATAAACTCTTTGTTGAGTAATGACTACATAAATAATTCATAATAAAATTCAAGTTGTCATATAAACCCAAAGATAAAATAAAGATTGAGTACATGCAGCATTTTCTTACTTTACTTTTCTCAAAACCAGTAGATGCGAGCATGTGCAGGCTTGACACTGCTGCATGTACTCATGGTTTCTATGTTGTCGTATGCTCAAAAGGTGAATTAATGAATCATGGCTATATGCCAAAACATAAAACATTGGACGCTGTTCATAAAAGATGACTCAATATGTGTATATACACGTATCTTCTCATCTAGAACTTCTTGTCTTCACCATACTTCAAAATATTATGATAGACCACACTCATATAGACATAGTAACTTAAAGACATAATCCTACTGTCTTTAAGTTACTTCTTTCCTCTTACACAAGCCTTATTACCATGTCAATCATGAAGCAGTGATGTCATGCTCGCATCTATTGGGAGCAAGCCATGCCGCCTTAGTTAATTAAAGCCATGCTGCCTTAGTGCCTTGGTTAACGTTAGTACTGTCATGAGGTTCAGACGTCTGATTGCTGCTTCATTTACAATTTTTTAGGCCGAGAGGAATTTCAGACATCTGAATAAAAATTCGAGATGTCTGTATACTTCATCAGGAATAATATTTTAGACAGAGATGAAATCCAGATGTCTGGGTAAAATATTAGACGTCTGATTATCATTCAGATGGTTTTATGGTTCTGATATCAGACGTCTGACACATCAAAATCAGCTATGCATGTTACAAAATCATTACATTCCGATATCCATCCGTATCCGAAAATTAAGAGGATACGATTATCCGATATCCGGAAATTAAGCGGATTATCCGCTATCCGAAAATAATTCTGGATATGGATACGGATATGGCACTATTATCAAGTTATCACAAGCTAACATACGTCAAAGTCACAATCAAAACTCAACCATCAAAGTCACAATCAAAACACAACAAACTAACATCATCTAGTTATCACAAGCATAGCACACATCAAAGTCACAATCAAAACACAACCATGTCACAAAATAAAGTTTATTACATATATAATCTTTCATAAATTGTAAATTAAGCTTTGGCGTCTTTAGGTTCGACTCTCGCTTTTGTTGGGTCGTTATCCCCCTCTTTTCATCCACTCTCTCCTCCTTATCATCGGATATCTTTGGATATTCTTTTTCTTTAGGTTCGACGATCGCTTCTTTTGGGTCGCCTTCCACCTCTTTTTCTTCCTCTATCTCCGCCTTGTCATCGGATTTCTTAGGTTCGATGCTTGCTTCCTTTAGGTCGCCTTCCCTCTCTTTTTCTTCCACTTTCACCTCCTTGTCACCAAATTTATTTGAATCTTCTTTTTCTTCAGAATTATCTACTAAAAAGCTTAGAGATGGTGGAGATGGCGGAGTCCGTGGTCGAGTACGTCGTAAAATTTCAGTGAGAGACCGTGCTGTTGCACTCATTGTATTCTCAATAGTTGCAAGACGAGACGCTAGTGTAAGTTCCATATTCGCAATACGATTCCCCAAGGCAACTTGATTTTAATACAATATTAGTTGATTATGCATGACGACTTGACGAAATGATTCGTTTGGAAGAATTTGTTCCTTAGGAGAAGTCATACCTTCAAAAGTTCGATAGTGAAAAGCTTGTTGGGAGGAACATTCCGGCATATCTTGAATATGCTCTTGAGGATGCTCATGCGGGGAACTTGTTTACCTTGACGTTTAGCTCTCCATTCGTCCAGAGTGCAAAACGTTGATGGTTCTTCTGGGAGACGCATCAAGGAGAAGAATTTTTTACCTGCTTTCTTAACCGGAATTTCTTCAAATGTTGATAAATAAGTCAGAACTTTTTTTGCCATTAATAATCTCATAATAAACGGAGCATAGATAATTGTTTGTCGAGACCTACTCCAAAATTCCTTTAGTTCATCAAAGATAAATTGAGCCTAGTTAACTTGAATACCACCAAATATAGCATATAAGGCCCTATGCTCTATATCAATTATTTTTTCATGGCTTCCAAGCCGAGGAAACACTGTATTTATAAGAACTCGGATAAGAAATTTCGCTTTTGGTCTTAAATATTTAGTACAAAACTGAGGCATATCATCTTCCCATATTTGATGAGTAATGTTATCCCGTAGCTTAAAACGCATATTGGGAATATCATTGATATTTGTCCCGGTGTTAGAACATTGCAATATATCTCCTATGTCCTTAGCTGTGAATCTAAAAGTAACCCCGCTAACACTTGACCAAATCCAATCTTTGTCTACTTGAGGATTCCAAAAACCTGTACTATCTAAGTTCGCATAGAAATATGGATAGCTGGTTAAGGTGATTAGAAGGGAATGAGACAAGTGTTACAAGACCAGCATCCTGGCATAAGCTATGTAAATCATACATCGAAAAATCAATGAGACTGTAGAATGGACCAGTATGTAGGATTTTATTCTGCATCAATCCATATCTTTCTATTGCCAAGGGTGCTTTGTTCATCCATCTCTCGATTTTTTATTGCGAAACTGGTTGGCGTGTTTCTTCAGTAGTTTGTGTAGGATTTGATGATTCTACATCTGTCCTCTTTCATTTTGATGAAGTTTTTCTTTCAGGACCCATTATTTGGACTTGATTTGGACCAGATTTGGACTTGATTTGGACCAGATTTGGACTGGATTTGGGATTTTAGGGTTACAGAAGTTTCAATTTGATCGGTGAAATGGAAGAGTGAGGAATAGAAGGTTGCGGTTATTTTTATGTAGAAATAACTGATGTTTTATAAATCAGACCTCTGGTTTGAAAGACAGATGTTTGATTTAGGGTTTTTTTCAACCCAATGAAGTTATTAGACGTCCGTGAATAGTTTCAGACGTCTATGGTGGATGTTTTTTTAACCCGTGTTTATTTTCAGATGTCTGCTAATTTTTTCAGATGTTTGATTTTAGTTTTCCTGTTTTTTATTTTAACCCTGTCAATTTTCAGACTTCTCGTGTATTGATTCATACGTCTGGTTTTTAATTTTTTGTGAGACGTCCCCTTAATAATTTGCATAATTGCATCAAGATCACCATCAATTAATAATTACTTGCATCATTGTTTATTAGGTTAAAGGAAGCAGCAAGGATGAGAGTCCATCTCAAGCGGTACAAATGATTTATATTATTGTTGCCATTACAAAGGAATTTATTTTCATTTAACATATAATATAAATGATTTTGACTAAATGTAGAGTAAGTATGACCAACCGAATGTCAGATGTAATTTTTTGGATTGGACTGGGAAGGACGAAATAGTAGCTGAAGGAAGCGTTATTTCAAATGACCCTAAAGAGCTTTTATACAATATTCCACTTGGAACAAATTCCATGAAAATTTTGATAGAAATGCCAAAGAAATTGAATGCCTATTTATGGAGGGCTACTCCTAGGATGATCTCACATATTGGAGAAGCTAAGGGTGAGATAGTAGCATGGCCATATGACAGAGTTGTCCTCCACACTACGATAGTCTTTGAAAATGATGAAAATGCGGTATACTTAATTCTTTATGCACTCATTAGCTCTATGATTTAATATAAGAACCTGATAATATTTTTTTTACTAGAGTAAAACTTCATCAACAAATAAGAAATGCAAGTTGTATGATTGGGTTGGAAGCAAAGAATTAGTTGCCGAAGGGTCGTTGTACTCTACTGATCCAATTCAGCTCGTAGATAATATTCCACTTGGACAGTCTGTTGCGCTAGTTTTGATTGATGCGGCAAAAAAATCAGATGCATTCTTATGGAGAGCACCAGTTGGTATGACATGTTGGAGAAACTATTGGGAGCAAAGTAGCTTGGCCGCAAAAAAGTGTCATTCTTGTGAATATTAATGCTACGGAATCTGCTGATACGCTAAATATAGTATCACATTCAGCGGTAATGTGTACTTTATGTATGTTATTTATAAAAACATGCATATACCTTGATACTGTTTTATTATTATCACTTCTGTTTTGTAGAAAACATATTTAAACTGTTTCAAATATTGCATGGCAGACCACTAGTTTCAATCCAAACATTATATGCAAGTTGATTAGTGTTCATGGAGAGAAAGAAGTTGTTGCTGAAGGACACGTGTCTTCGACTGACCCAAATGCGATGGTCCATTTTGTTCATTTGGGAGAAGGTGCCGTTAAAGTTTGGGTTAATATTGTTAAAGTTCCAAATGCACCTTTATGGAGACCTACATCTGCGTTTGAGTTTATTGAAGATGCGATTGGCTCTACTATAGCTTGGCCTTCTGCAAATGTCGTCGCAGAATCGTCTTCAAGTAAGAATGACTTATACTTCTCTTTACTTATCGTCGGTATGAATGATGGAAATACTCCTTATTATGATTGTTTTGGTAGAATTTCACTTCAAGTATGATTTCCCTTTTCACCTCTTAAAACTGAATTAATATTTAAATTTCGTTTAGGTAAGATAAAACCAGAAAAAATAGAAGATATGGTGACCTAGATTTGCTCAAACATTTTGATCTTATACAATTTTTCTTTCTTGCAATTTGGTCGTACTAAGCCGTATGCATATTTGTTGACACAAGAAATGTTGTGAAGTTTGGGATGCTGGTTGGAAAAAAAAATATGTTGCCTGTGCATGGAACTAAACCATGGCCCAACGCTGTCAAGTAGTTTAAGCACTACGACTAGTCAAACAAGCCAATATTAGAAATGTTATATTTATACCGGATCCAACAACAAGATAACTTGATCACACTTGACCTCGTTTTCTTTTCACATTGCCATGTTTAGCCGTACTTTTTAGTTCAGTTGTTAGCAGTTTCACAATGTCATACATATACACCAAAAGTAGTTATGTATTTTCTTATTGCCAAATCATGTGTTGATGTTTGATGCATGACGGAAATTCAACTTTGGAGCACACAAGCTTGGACTTTGAACGGTTTATATTTTTCATTTTTGTCAGTAAGCATCTTTTGTAAAAAAAAGTTATAGGAACATCGATTACAAAATGTTATGTCCAACTATTGTATATTTGGCATACGGAATTATTATAACTTATGTGATATAGTTTTATATTTATAATTCTTTTGTGTTGTTTGAATTTCGTGATGATTTTGAACTGCATTTTGTAAAAATGATAAATGCTGATAGACGTACTTCAACAACTATGCAGAAACACTGTGATATATCTTAAAAAACGTTGTGGCATGCAGGAAAGAACAACATTTGTATTTGATAAAAAACGCGTTGATATATACGGTAAAACGCTATTATATGTAGAGAGTAACAACTTTTCTACCCAGAAATAAACGCTGTAATATATATTGGGAAACGCTGTGCTATATGGGCGGGTGTAACATTTCTAGGCTTTATAAAACACTGTTATAGGGTCTTAAAACGCTGTAATATATGAGCACTGACAACGGTTATGGCCATATAAAACGATGTGGTATGAAGATGATAACAACGTTTCTGCCCATATAAAACGTTGTTATACATGTGATGAAGGAGGAATGATTTGTGTTAGTTATGCAAGCATAATAGTACAAAATCCTGTATAAACAGAATGACAACGGCATTAAAAAGCTATACAAAACGTAACAACAACACCAACTAAAACGTTGTAGTATCTCCTTTTTCTACAGCGTGTTCAAACTATTATGGTAGTCCCCTTGACCTATAACAGCGTGTCGTTAGACAGCGTGCTTCGAAACGCTGTAAAATTATATAACAGCGTTTTTTCAACGCTGTCAATGAGCATATTTCTTGTAGTGATAATACTCAATTTACGGGCAATCTACACAATCAAACTCAATCCTCAAATCGATCTGGCAACTGTACTCAACTCAGTTTAACATGTAAATAACCAATACATGAAATTCTAAATAATATTTTATTTATTAACTAGAATAACTAAACAAATTTCCACAATCAAACATATAGCATCATTCATATGCAAATATAAGGTAATATTATTCAATTTCAATTCACATGTGGGTTCATTCCAATTTTAATATACTGGAATTCATTTCTCAATTCATTCAAATTTATTTTAAACTGCTAATGAATTTTAAATTCGACTAATCTAACAAACCATCAACAATCAATCAACAACCAATGCACCATTAACTCAATCAAATCATTCAGTCTATATTAAAACATTAATATTTTATTTGGTTTAACATATTTGAACATCAGTCGATTTAAATTCGATTGATTTCTATTTAATTATTATTCACTTAATTTCAAATCCCCAATTCAATTTTATCTAATTTCAAATCATTCTTAATTCTACTTAACCAAAGTTAAGTTACAATTTCAAATCCAATTAACTAATTGATATTTCTAATTAGTTCATTTTTATTTCACAATCCAAATTCTGATCCAATTTCAAAAATCATCACTTGAATTTATTCGGTTTAAACTTATCTTGAGTTAAATCCTGATTTCCAATTTCATATTAAAATTCTCATTTCACAAACTGCATATGTGAAATCTTCTAGTTATACTAACCATTCAAAATCAAAATCCCATTTGAATTCCATTCAAATAAATTAATCAAACCACAATATCTCAATAATTTAATAAAATTATTTCTTTTCTATATAAAAATATATCTAGGGCAACAGTTATTTCATTTATCCTCTTTACCAACCAATATCATGTCCATTGCCAGTTTAATTCTTCTCAACACTTGAACCGATCAAACAACACAATACAAAACATGAAACGACCCAAACTCGCCCTTACGGGAATGCCTGGATTGAGTCGAGAACATGACAAATCGGAACACAAACAATAAAACATTTCATTACGATTACAACAATTACACCAGAGTACAAGAAAATAACAGAGTAGCGGAAAAATAATACATAACACAACCAAAAGAGATACACGGACACAAAGCTTTCCGAATATAGCTCCAGCTGTAAATCCAGGATCCTGGGAAAATAATATCTGCAAAACCAAAACTACTAGCTGCCCATGTGGAAAATATGGGCACTCAGAGTTTAGGTTAAAACAATAAACTCCAGGTTTGTCATGGGACTGGTATGAGAACTAAAACAGTTACTTAAAACTTTACTTTAGAAATAAAGTAAATCAAGGGACCGCGCAGTATAACACGGAACGGGTTTTCTCCCAAGAATACCAGTGCATAAAATAGTTTATAAACAACGCAATTCTTTCTGAAAAATGAAGCAATTATAAGACTCAGGTTCCGTCACACAATGCAATGCAAGCCGGAGGATAGAGTTTTCCCTTACAATAGCCAAACATACTTGGTACGTTTAAAACAAATCATTTTGATATTACTATAAGTGTATAGTGTCAAAAACAACTTCAAATATAAATGTATCAATCATAAATGGCATGGATACCATATATCATATCGCTATACTCCGCTCTACAATTAAAACCGAAATGTCACGTATTGGAAATTGAGTTTCCGTCATGAGTCAAGGCAAGGAATGTACTCCTTACTGATTTGAGTCACCTCTAGCAAGATGACTGGGGATCCCCCGCAGTGAACCTTTGGATCTTGCAGAGCCGGTCCACACTTACGTTTGTGGATTGGCAATTCCTGAACACACGTTTCCCGGCCCTATTGGACCTATCCATTGGCCCCATAGTAACGGATATATCTGAGGCGCCTCGCAATCCATCATCCACATAGGTAAAAATAAATAAATGTCTAGGATCCATACCATGACACCACCCATAGCTAGAAAGAAATGTTATGCACTCCCTGTTGTCCCTTATCCCGTTCTTAAATCATACCGAAGTGTGAGGCTCGTAAATTAACGTGATACACAAAGCTATGCTATTTAAAGCCGTGCTTTGATCATCAACCACAAGCCTCTGCTTTTCAACAAAAGGCTTGGTCATTTGCATCTCAGCATGCCACACTGACAATTCACGTCATGCAACTGATGTCTATCGATATATAAACTCTAAGCTTGTACGTCTCAGAGAAGTGTGTTAAGTAAGAGAATAAATTCTTCACCACCAAACAAATATATACTTAATAGAAATCAATCCACACAGAATAAAATCCAATGTCAGACACACATCCATTTACTAGTTCGTTTTGGGTCTGAACGAAACTGGAAGCACCTTATTCCTCATCCCATATGTCTAATACAAGAGACAGGACCTCACATATCCGGTCGATCTCCAAGTACGTCTGGACGATCACCACTTATTACCTTGTCTTGGGTGTACAGCCCAATCAAGACATCAGTAATCATCCAAACGATGTGAAGAACTCCAGTCTTCAACCATCGTCGACTTATCGTCGAATCAGTTATTTAGAATGGGCATAAACCCGGTCTTTTCGAATAACTTGCGTATCTCATAAACAAGTGCTACACAGACACAACATACGCTTCATTCCAATCCAGAATATTCTTTTATTCAAATACTCTTATCTTTAGGGAAAGGTTCCCATAAATTTTATCAAAGATAAATTCTTTTAAATCTATTCTTTGATCTTCCTTTGGATATCAATTTCCAAGAGATTCATTTATATTTTCACGATTCTAAACCAAATTAAGGTTTATAAATTAGTCAGGATTATCGAACCATACCAAAGTAATCATTTCTTTTATTTCCCAATCTCAACTTATTCATCCCATGGAGCAAAACTGGTAATACTCCATATCTAACACCACGGTGTTATCGGTCAAATTAATTACCATTTCACGTTCAAATCTAATTAAAGATTTAACTATCGCTTGGAGCAAAATTGGTGATACTCTGTGATGGCCCGCCCCGCACCAGCCGACATTTCCAACGAAAATTCACTGTGTCAGTGCCCAACTAGTACGGAACGATCGCCAAAGAAAGGAATTTGAACTAACAAGGAACCTGTAGGATGTCTAATAGCGCATGGAGTAAAATGTAATAATAACATACTTGACATAAAACAGGCGAGACAGCGCATAAGCTGGAAACTAAACCATATTCATCATAGCAGCGGAAATTCAAAATACAGCTTATTACAACTCCAACATATTGTCTCTAAAGCAAAGAAAAAGGTGCACTACTAATGTCCAAAGTAGTGACACGCAATAACATAGGGAGAATATATATATATATATATATATATATATATATATATATATCATAAGTGGAAGCCTACTACTCGTCTCCAGTACAGCTACTCGTGCATACCACCTAACCTGTTTCTAGTATGCCCATTTAAGAGCACCCAGAGTAATAAGAAGAGACATAAAACTCTGGGCCAGACAAAAGTCTGGTATGAGCGATAAGCAGCAAAACAGAACAATAACAAGTATACATAACCATACCTAGACCTGGACCTGCAACCAAAGAGTTAGCGCAACATGATGTACAATACTCTAAGGTGACACTAACACATGGTGTAAAGATACGGGGAAGGGGTGTGCATGTCATAGTGATGTCAAACAATCAAGAATAGCAACCACCCTCACATCTCTCACTCAATGTATAAAACATACGATATCCACTGCTTTGACCACCCAAATCCTTTGCTATGATCACTCTGCCCCATGGAGTCGTGATGGCTCCACTGCACTGATCCATAGCCACTAATCCATTGCTATGTCCACTCTGCCCCCAGGAAGTCAGGACGACGCCACTGCACTTGCTCATAGCCATGCTACGATCACCCTACCCCAGGGAGTAATAACTATCCAACTACACTAATCCGTAGCCTAACATCCATCCTGGTGGTGAATCAAAGTTATGGACGTCGATAACCCCTTTGCACACGTCCCGCAGCAAAGTCCAATTCATGAAGTTAACTCGTTGGTTCCCATTTGGATCCTGAGTTCTACTTCCCATTTGGACTACCTTTACATCTTGGGTTTTTGTCATCATCTTGGTTCAGTCTTCATCCGGTCCGGTTTGGTCTTCCAGAAGTGGTTCGGCTCGTGGTACCCACTCCAGGTCGGTTCGTGGTACTCTGGTACCCATTGTGTAACAACCCAAATTTTAGTAACATGTTGAAACAAGAAATTAAGGTATAATTAAGTTTTTAAAATAAGAATCAAGGGAAACGGGTTGTTCCATTACGTTCGTCTTGGAATTCTGCATGAGATACCGAGTTTTCGAAAATCGGAGTTCGTATGAAGAAGTTATGGCACTTAGAAGTTTTCCAAATTTTCAGAATTAAATAGTAATAACCGGACTGAATTCAAAATTCAATTTTTGAGTTTCAAAAACGAGTACCCGGGCTGGGCGGGAAATTTCCCGCCCAGGACCCAGGTGATTGGGTAGTCGACCTGGGTAGGGGCAGGTCGACTACATGGTCGACCGTGTAGTCGACCTGGCCCAAAGGGGGTCGACCACCCAGTCGACCTCCATGGTGCTGGGTCGAGCCCAGCTCGGTTGTGTTGGTTCGCGGGTGCATTTTTCGGGTCTGTGACGAATTTTGATGGTTCAGATCAGTTCTAGGGTTAATCCTAAGGCCTAAATAAGTTTCCTACACCTATATAAACACCCTAAGACCTAACCTAATTCACAACAAATCATTCTTACACCGTTATGCTGCCGAATTCCCTCTTGAACCATGGCCGCCACCTCCAAATTAAAGCTTAAGCATTCAAACTCAATTCAAATCAAAGATCAACGCTTCTACAACAATTCAAGAGAATAGATCAGCGACACAGCAACGTTTCTACATCAATTTCAGTTCTTAATTCGCTAGCCATGCTCTGTAAGTTCTAGTTACTTTTTAGATTTAAACTTGTTAATTATAATATGGCCATGGAATAAAGTGGAATTGGATTTAAGTATGTTTATCGATTCAGACCTATTTCTGTTGCTTCTTGAATCTTGAGTTTTTGAGACTTGTCTATTTTTATTCTCATGTCAAGTTCATGATCTATTCAGCCTGTTGTAAATCAGTTTTCTTGATTCATGTTGATATTATTATCAAGTTGTAATCTTCATGCCTGTGATGATGTTTTTCTCTCTAATCTTATTTTTATGCAAGATTCTATCTTCCCCTATTTATTTTATTTTGATAAACCTTGGTCAATTTCGGACCTAAGCCTAAACCGCGATTTGCGTACGATTGAATACGATGAAATATTGGGATATTACCTATTTGGATATGTGTGTTTGGTGGAATTGATGGCATAACATGAAATTGGAAATTTGGGTATTGTTAATATAATTGAAATTGCAAGTTTGGGCATTGGCATAAGTAATTTGGCATGTAGTGGGCATACATGAATTGGCATGTAAATTAAATCACGAGTTCGGGCCTATGTAAATTAAATCAAAAGATTAGGCTTATGTTAATTAGGCAGAAGTAGAATTGGGAATTTGAACATGAAAGCGATTGTAAACTTGATAATTGGCATAAACATGTATTATGAACATAGGTAACTGGCATGTATTGTAATAAAATGATTATAGTTTGGGATAACTACATCATGAATCATGATTTGGGTTTATTTGGGCATGATACATGTAATTTTAGCTAGAACTTGATATGGGTAAAAAGCATAAACTTGGCATACATGTAAATAGGAAAGAATTGGACATATGTAAACTGACTAGAAGTGGGTACATATATAAATTAGCATGTAATTTGGAACTTGGGCATATGTTTATTAATATGTAAAGTTGGGAGTTTTGATCTACACGACAAATATGTAATTAACAATCTAACGGATGCCTTTGACACGAGGTTAGACTTGAGTTGTGGTGTAATTCTGCCCGGAACCGCCCGGTATATCCAGTGCCGCAACAAAAATAGTCTAATGTGAGAGGTCGTAGGCAAAGATTAGGTTGTGATGATGCCTAACACGAGGTTAGACTAAGTTGTGGTGTAATTCTTCCCGGAACCGCCCGGCATATCCAGTGACCGCAACAATATGTCTAGTGTGAGAGGTTAGCGCATTGAATGCTTGAACCCGAGGTTGGAATGGGTTTGCAGTGTAATTCTGCCCAGAACCGCCCGGCATATCCAGTGACCGCAAATAAGTCCAATGTGAGAGGTTGATGCATTAGTAAATAATAAATGCTAATGAAACCTGTTAAGTAATATGACTAGACTAATGACACTTAACCGATATGACATGAATGGGTGGTTTAAGTAAATCTAAACTTGATCGCTTGAGAACACTTAACCATTTTAACATGATAATTAGACAAGTGGGTAGGGTTAAACAAATTGAGAACACTCAACTGATACAACATGTTAATTAGACCAATGGGTGGGTTAAGCTAACTTGAATTGATTGATGACACTTAACCGATATGACATGATACACTGGTGAGTTATGTTAACACAAGGAAGAATTCTTAACCAATATAACATGACGTGTGGCAGGGTTAAGTCCACTTGAACATATAGATAATACTTAACCAAGTTAGCATGATACGTGGGCGGGTTAAGTCATGAACTGCTTGAAAGCACTTAACCAATTTGATATGCTAAGATAGCAGGGTTAAGTTATGAATCACTAGACAGCACTTAACCAACTTGACATGATACGTGGGCGGGTTAAGCCATAAATTACTTGAAAACACTTTAACCAATGCAATCTGACGAATGGGAGGGTTAAGTTAAATGGGTTGGCGATGCTTAACGAATATGACATGGTGTGTGGTAGGGTTAAGTAAACACGCGAAGGCAACACTTAACCGATATAACAAGACATGTGGTAAGGTTAAGTAACACAAGAGAGAACACTTAACTAAGGTAACATGATGGGTGGTGGGGTTAAGTTAACCTGAATGGATAACACTTAACCAACCTGTGGGGTATACGAATAGACCCTAGGAAAACCCTAGTAGCGGGACCCGTTTCAGCAGTAACCCACATTAGGTATCAACAGTACCCTGAGCTAGGCAGGGTGGGGCACGATTACTGGGCTGATTATAAGCGGTCAAAATGGTAGCAGGTGATGCAGCAGTGCAGATTCCGACGGATTACGGGCGTGCACGTATTCCGAAGTGGAAAATTTTGCCACTGGGCATCAGTAGATATGAAGCTGTGCATCAAGAATTGTGTCGGGGTTGCCATCCTAGGGATTGATACACCCAAGGGTGGGACCAACACAGGTATCTACAAGTAGGGGCCGCGTGACACAAACGAGAACTAGGTCGAGTAAGAGTCGATCGATTAAGGTAGTAAGGATACATCTAACACATTCATAGCAATTGTGCTGGTTGAGGTAAGAGCCTCATACTAGATGTAGTCCTGAAGGCTACCACAACTACGGGGTTAGATCACCTTATTATATAACACGGGCTACTAGTTGGGACACTAGTAGGGGGTAAGGATCCTTGTTACACAGGACACTAGTTGGAACACTAGTAGGAATACAGATCATTCCATGCAAGACACTTGTGAGGATGCTAATTAGGTGGTGCAGGGCAAATAGACATCATAGAAACATTTTAATGGTGAAGCGGAGAAATCTTGCGATGCTTGATAGAAATCTTGCAAAATTATACTTAGTTTATCTTGAATGGGAACCTTGCAATGTTATACTTGACAAAAATCATATGATGTTATTCTTAGTTATCTTGCATGTTGCTTATCTTGTCATCATGCATATGTTTACTTTCATTTATTCATGCCATGTTATCTTTACCTGTTTTTATGCTGAAAGTCACTAGGACTTACTCAGTCTTTATGACTGACCCGTTTTGTTTAGCCTCTTTTTCTTCCGTCTCCCCCCAGATTCGCAGGGTGGGAATACAGCTTAGTTCGGATCTTACCAAGCTCCAAGGCACTTTCATGTACGGCTTGGTTTTCTCTTGGCTATGGCTTGTTTTGCTTTATTGGGGAATACTACAATTTATTTTTATGCTTCTTTGTTTTTGAGCAAGACAGATATTTTGACTATGTAATTGGGTATTGGAAGTTGATGGGCTTTTATCGTAAACAAATATATTTAATAAATGATTTGAAGTACTTCTACTTTACTTTACTCTGTTTTATATATGTTTGTCTTGTATTATTTCTATTTCAGTACACATAATGCTCCATTGAAGTTAAGGCATTCTCTTTGTGAGTGACCTTAACGGATGTGGGGTGTTACACATTGGTTCGTGATACACACCAGTTTGTGAGCTCCTTCATCAGCTTGGGTCCTGGAAGCGGTTCGGTTCGACGTCCATCGGCTCGTGGTCAAGCTCTGGGATGTGATCTACTTCCCCTGGCGGCTCGGTTCGGATTCCACTCGTGGTGCATCGGTTCAGTCGCGCGCTCCAGTTCATGATGCAGCAGTTTGGAGAAGCGGTTCATGGGTGGGCTACACGACCCGACCCGGTCCCCCTCCACCGATGTGATCCGGTTCCTACACCATTTCCGGCAACTTTTCCAGCGACTGTTCTACGCCATACAACGACGTTTTCGACCATTTTAACTGTTCTATGCAATCACAAATCATACCAAACAGTAATAGCAACATGTATAATCATCCACAAACATCAAAATAACAATTTAACATGTTTATACGGATCAAACATACCCAAAAACCCATGTTTTTCCCTTAATCCCCCTAAATCATGTTTAAGCATACAATTAGCAAAACATATCCAAATTAGCCCAAACTTCTATCAGAGCCCTAAAATAATATTTTAGAATTTTACAAATTTTTCCAGAATTTTAACATGCATATATTCGCTAATTAACACTAATCACCACTAATTAGCTGTAATTAGTGAGAAACAACGCAAATCACTCACCTTAGCCACAAATTAATCTTAGATCTAAACTTAGCTAATGTTATAGATCGAATTTCAATGTTTAGCAGCAGCTCCAACTCTGATTTGGTACTATTTCTCCTTGATTTGACGTAAATTAGCCTAATCCTTGATTAGAGAGCGATTTTGGATGAAATTAGAAGGTGGAGGCCATTGCTAGTGTTTCTAAGTGGTTAATGGCAGCTAGAAAACTGAAACAGAATGAAAACCTAACTCATTTCAGCCTCCCCATAAACCTAATCCCGAAATGGGTTATGGGCCCATTTGCTAATTACCCTAATTAGCCCACTTAAACAGTTTTTCACCTTCTAAATCTTAATTCAGTCATATCTCCCAAATGGTAAGTCCGTTTGACAAGTGTGACCACTCTACGGAAAGGTAAACCATCATCCAGACATAATGGAAGTAGTTTCAGGTCAAAACTCTTTACCAATCAAAAGTTATGGGCAAAACAAGATTCTCTAGGGGTAAAATGGTCATTTAAAAATCGGCAAAAATCGTGAACATGGGAAATGACCCTAATAGTTGTTCCCCAAAGTTACATGACCATACGACCTCATATGAAAAAGAAATAAATATTCTACGACCCTTCGATACGTAGAATGCGGGTCATTACACTCTCCCCCCTTAAGAATTTTCGCCTCCGATATTCCTGAACTAAGAAACAACCATGAAAATGTCGATAGACGACTTTAGGCAGGATCAGTAATATGGATATGCGGAATATATAATATATACTAAGAAAGATCTCACAGTAGCAATATCACAGATAAGTAAATGCAGTAATAGAAAAATCACACCAGGGATTTTTATACTGGTTCGGAGCACCGTCCTACGTCCAGTCCCAGATCTCCTATCTGGAATTTCAATAAACACTATCCTCACTTAACCCTGAGGAAAACAGGTTCACAACACCCGAGCAGCCGAACGGGATTTCACGCCTCTATCAACACGAGGACTTCACAACTCGCCTCTTACAACACCGAGGACTTCAAACAATATATAAACTTGTAGTTTGACAATGTGTGTTCTTAATAACACGAATTTGTCAATTCTTGTACAACCTTCCTATAATCTTATCCTCAAATATGATTTTGATATTATGAAGATTTGGAAGATGATATCGTTGTTTGAATCTAAAGAATAATATATAGATTCAAGTTTTCAAATAACGATATATGAGAATAGTGAGCTTTTGAATGCTTTTGAAGAATAAGAATGAAATTAGCACTTAGATAGCAAGAATAGAAAGAATTGTTATTATTAAAATGATGATTTCATGTTGCTTTTATAGAGGATGGAGAGATGTAATCATTGGTGAAGAGAAGCAATGAATAGAGATGATTTTTTGGTGAAAAGAAAGGATCATAACCATTGATGAAATAGGGTGTCTATTCGAAAAGATGGCTTCAGTTCGTAGACCAGTGGACTGGTAAAAAAAGACCAGTAGATTGGTATTTGAATATATATATATACATTGTACATGTGTGCACGTTCATTGTGCATTCTGCCCAGAAACGGTCGACCGTCCAGAATGAAACCGGTCGACCGGTTTCAGGCATTATGCACAATGAATGTGCATGCATATATTCACATATATATTCAAAAAACATTGAGGTATATGATTATTTGAGGATAGATTTTAACAAATATAACTCAACTAAACACTAAATAATCAACCACTAACATTGAATACCATCGAATCTCTTCTTTTTGTCGATCTTGAATTTCTCCTTGTCATTGATCAAAACATCTTGAATTCCTCGACTCAACATTCTCCCCCTTTTTGATTGATGAAAATATAGATCTGAAAGAGTTTATTACTCCTCCTGAATGTATACTCCCCCTGAAATACATACTTAAGAAAAATGTCTGCAAAACACATTGTTAGTAACATTTATCTCCCCCTTTGTCATCGACAAAAAGGAATAGAGATCACACAAATTATAAAAGCACAATAAGCATTCAATATTGTAGCATATAATACAACCAAAGCATACCAAAAGCAAGTCAAGTACCTAAAGTTTTAAGACGTACACACCCAAAATAAATACGACACTATTTATATACAAGTGCAGGTTTTAAATTTTGCATAAAATTAAAACATACTATCATAAAACGCGTATGATAATAAGCTAGTGAGGTGGAGAATTGGATTCCGTAGATTCCAAATTAATGGCTTTACTTTGTCCTTCATCCTTGTCTCCTTCCAATTCGTTGTCATCGTTGGTTCCTTCTTCTTCCTCCTCGGTCTCATAAGTCCCGCGACCACGTCCAGCATTGTTTCCTGAGGATGTGCTTTCCTCAGATGTTGACCATGTAAATGTAGGAGGCATGGGACGTTTTCCCGGGTCTTGTCTTTGAGCGGAGGAGGTTGATGATGCACAAGAAATTGCTTCCCAAATAGTACCAAAGAAGGACTTAAGCTTGGAGAACCATTTATCAAGCTTTGTATCCAAACGTTCGAGTTTGGTGTCGGTTCTTTTAAGTCTAGCTTCTAGAAGGAATTGGTTTTGTGCAAGCGAGTCCTTAGTTGACGACGAAGGGTCAAGAAGCCTGACTTCTTCGGGCTTAGGTTTGGGAATCGTAGAAGAAGTGGTCTCCTGAGGACGTTGTTGTTGGTGTTGCTCAAAAGGAATAATACTCATACAAGGGTCAGGAAGCTTCATCCTTTTTCGAGTTGCTTTGTTAATGCACTTTGGCTTGGAGATTTTAGATTCGCAAGATTTTACTCCACAATCGAGTAATAGCCGCATAATATATTCATTGTAAAATAAGTGTGGCCTTGTGTGGTCATTCACAAGCAGGATCTCGTCGAAAATCATGTTTATCCAATTTATCTCGATATCTCCATAGATCGCATAAAGTGCTTTGAAATTTTCTTTATAAACCGCATCAAAATTACCAACCCTTGGCAATAAAGATCGTGTAAGAACATGATGTATAACTCGAGCCGTGGGTCGTAAATTAATCGCCTTGGTACTCGTTTTATGATCCTCGATAAAAAGATGACTGATTCTATCGCGAGTGTGAACTATACAGAAATCAGAAGAAAATTCTTGACCACTATTAGGTGAACCCAGAACCATGGCCATTCTTTCCTTCGAGATGAAAACATGATGACCACAAACTACGGACCAAAGACAATTAGAAGCATTCTCTGGTTTGAATTTCTGTAGGTTAAGGTTAGCATAGAACAACCTAATCATAATATGATTAATCTCTATGTTGTTCTTATCAAAAGTAAGTAGTGATTTTATACGAGCCTTAACCGTCAATTCTTCAACATCATAGAGGATAAAAGCAGATAAATCTATGAAAGAACCTTCGTGAATGGTGTAATCCTTCATAGCATTCCATCGTTTCACTACAATAGGATCCATGAGCCATTGTTTGATGGTAGCATCTATGGGTTGAAGTGGAGGATGATTTTTTGGGTTTCTTTTGAGGAGGTACCATTGAAAATAAAAAGAAATTGATTTGGGGGGTTTTTGGTTTTTCAAAAGTTAGAGAAGGAGATGAATAAATAATCGGTGAAAGGATGTAGTAAAAATGATTCAATGTGTCGATTTGGAGTGGGAAAACTGAAAAAACGCGTGAACGGTCGACCGTTATTTTTGAACCAGTCGACTGGTTCCTGGGTAAATTAGTTCCAGAGAACTTTGCCGGTCGACCGTTGGATTAAAAACGGTCGACTGGTTCCTGGGGGTAATAAATTCCAGAGAACATTACCAGTCGATCGGTGGATTATAAACGGTCGACTGGTGTAATTTTGAGTTGAAAAAAATTCCAGAGAATTGACCGGTCGACTGGTAGTTTTCAGGCGGTCGACCGGTTCAACAAAATAAACATTTCCAGAGACCTTTATCGGTCGACTGGTCTATTCCAGACGGTCGACCGTTCCTGTGTATGCTTGTTTTTCTGGTTTCCGAAAATTTTGAAAATAGAGAACTTTAATTTATTTCAACTCAACATGAATTTTGAACGAAGATTATGAAAACAAATACAGAAATAAGAATTAAAACTAAAAAATTATTTTGCAACATAAACGTTTAAAAAAACGATATAACTTAATGAGAGGTAGATGACTTGTCTTCGGATTTTTCTTGAATATTCGAAACTCTCGACGTCCACGACGACCAATTTTCTCTTGATCCTTCATTTCTCGCATAATTACGGTCCCATGAGTTAGGACTTCGAGATGTAGACGGAGGGTGTGGCATTGGTATTGGTTCGTGTACCCCATGTCTATCCGTGCTACAGAAAAATGACGTTATTCGTTCTAAGAGAGTTAAACGATCAGATGTGAGTTTTTGTTCATAATGTAGTTGACGCTAGAGATCCAACTGATGTATTTGGTAGTGATGAATTTCATTGATCTTCTCTCTCGTACCCGGAGAACAAAATAGTGCTTTCTTAGCTCGTTTGGGTTTGGGTGTATGTCTAGGAGTATACGAACATTCCGGTCTGCTCTTCGGTGTTTCCGAAGAGTAGTACTCGTTCGGTTCGGAGCTAGTGACCGAGATGTGAGATCGTTAAGCACATTCATCACATATGTGTGCCATAATAGTATATGGACTTGTAAATGAATGTTAAAACTAGGCACTAAGAAAGTGATGCAGAAAACAATAAGGAGTATGTATTTATAGCTTTTATGAAGTAGGAAGTAATGGATGGAAAGCATTCAGAGAATATGGACCACCCAAAGTTTGTAAAGCTCAAAATGAATTGCTAATAATAGTAAAAGATTATTAATAAGCTAAGTTAAAAAACAAATGAATGTACCGTCTGAAGAAGAACTCAATAGTGTATATATATTTATATACATTGTACACCAAGTTCGTTTCTAGAAATCAAGTCGAGCTCTCTACGTAAAGAGATGAAACTAGATTCGAGTAGAGGCTTGGTAAAAATGTCTGCTAATTGGTTGTCAGTCTGGACATATTCGAGACATATTGTTCCCTTTTCAATATTATCTCATAAGAAATGATGTCGAATATCAATGTGCTTTGTTCGGGAATGATTGACTGGGTTTTTTGATAAATTGATTGCGCTTGTGTTATCACAATATATGATGGACTTTGATAATTGAATATCGAAATCTCGAAGTGTTTGTTGCATATATAAAACTTGAGTACAAGCTAGAGCAGCTGATATGTATTCAGCTTCACATGTCGAGAGTGAAACGCAATTTTGTTTCTTACTAAACCAAGAGACAAGTGATTTTCCAATAAAATGGCACGTACCACTTGTACTCTTTCTATCCGTGCGAGAGCCACCGAAATCAGCATCGCTATACGATACTAATTCAAATGGACAATATTTCGGGTAGAAAAGACCAAAGTCTTTGGTGTTATTAAGACATCGTATTATTCGTTTTACAACTCGTAAATGTGATTCTTTAGGACTAGCTTGAAATCTTGCACATAAACAAACGCTCATCATAATATCAGGACGACTCGCGATAAGATACAGGAGAGAACCAATCATGCTTCTATATAACTTCTGGTCAACATTCTTACCATGTTCATCTTTTTCAAGATGTGTGGTCGTACTCATAGGAGTTGGTTTACCAGAGGTATTTTCTAAACCGAAGCGTTTGACTAAGTTTCCACAATATTTTTCTTGACTAATAAAAATACCGTTAGAAAGTTGTTTGATTTGAAGACCAAGGAAATACGATAATTCTCCCATATGAGACATTTCAAATTCTTTGGTCATAATATTTACAAAGTTTGTCGTTTGTTGAACCAAAGATAATGTCGTCTACATATATTTGGATAACTAATATATCCTTTTGAGAATGTTTAATGAATAGAGTCTGATCAACTTTACCAATTTGAAATCCAGAATCTATAAGATAGCTTCTTAATCGTTCATACCAAGCACGAGGTGCTTGTTTCAATCCATATAAAGCTTTCTTATGTTTGTATACGTGATCATGATATTTCTCATGTATGAACAAAGGAGGTTGTTCGATATATACATTATCTTTGATAAATCCATTTAAAAATGCACTTTTGACATCCATTTGATAAAGTTTAAAATCATGAAGACAAGCAAAGGACAGTAAAATTCGAATAGCTTCTAATCGAGCTACGGGAGCAAAGGTTTCTTCATAATCGATACCTTCTTCCTGATTATATCCTTGTGCTACTAATCTTGCTTTATTTCTGGTTATATTTCCTTGTTCATCAGCCTTATTTTTATAGACCCATTTCGTACCAATGACTGACTGATCAGTCGGTCTTTGGACAAGTTCCCAGACATCATTGCGCTCGAACTGATTTAGTTCTTCTTACATGGCAATGATCCAGTAATCATCAGTAGCAGCTTCTTTTGGATTCTTACGTTCGATATTTGAAAGGAATGCGACATGACCCATTTGATTTAGTTAACTTTTTGTTCTAATTTGTGATGTTACTTCTCCAATAACATTTTGAACTGGATGATCTCTTAGAATTCTCGGAGGAGATCTAAATCTTGGTGGAGAAGGTATCACTGCAGGTTGAGGGATATCGTCAACAATTTCTGAGTCAGAGTCGTTATTTGTGATGACAGGATTATCAGTGACTATGGTTTCTTCGTCATCTGATACGATATGAGATGATTTAAAGAATTCATCAAAAGAAACATGAAGTGATTCTTCAATAGTTTTAGTTCTCTTGTTAAATATACGATAGGCCTTGCTTCGTTCCGAGTATCCGACAAATATACCTTCATCGGATTTGGAATCAAATTTTCCAAGATGGTCTTTCGTATTTAAAATAAAGCATTTTGAACCGAAAACTTTGAAATATGAGATATTTGGTTTTCTTTGGTTAAATAGCTCATAGGATGTATTTTTGGTCAGAGGTCAAATAGATACACGATTCAAAACATAACATGCAGTTGCAACAGCTTCTGCCCAAAAATGTTTTGATAGAGTGGATCCATTTAATAATGTTCTTGCACATTCTTGTAAAGTCTGATTTTTCCGTTCTACAACTCCGTTTTGTTGTGGAGTTCTAGGAAACGAAAAATTATGATTTATACCTTTCTTTGTGCAAAAATGTTCAAAATCATTATTTTCGAACTCTCCGCCATGATCACTTCTTATGTCTTTAACTTTAAGCCCTTTTGATTTTTGAATTCTTTTGACGAAGGATTTGAAATGTTTGAAAGTGTCACTTTTGTTTTTCAAGAAAATTACCCATGTATATCGAGAGTAATCGTCAACAATTAAAAACACATATCGATTATGATTTATTGACTGAACCTGTGTTGGTCCAAATAAATTCATATGTAATAGCTCCAATGGTTGTAACGTTGATATGACTTTCTTGGATTTGAAAGACGATTTGGTCAATTTTCCTAATTGACATGCATCACAAAGATTATCAACCTTAAAGCTTACTTTGGGTAGTCCTTTAACTAGATCATTTTTGGCTAGCTTGTCAATAGTTCTGAAGTTTATGTGACAGAAACATTTGTGCCATAGCCATGGATCATTATCATTTGCTACAAGACACATATCTGAATTATGATTGGTGTTCATATTCAGAATATAGATGTTTCTGTCTCTATATCCTTCAAAAGCTATATTTCGATCTTTATCTAAAATACTACATTTATTGTCCGAAAAAGAAATGATCAAACCTTTGTTGCACAATTGACTGATACTTAGTAAATTATGTTTCAAATTCCTAACTAGCATGATATTAGTAATAAGAGGTAAGCTTGATGTACCGTAATTGCTCACATCGCCTTTGTCGATGATTTAGCCTTTTGAATTATCTCCAAAAGTGACTGAGCCACCATCTGAATAAGTGATATTTGTTAATAAGCTCTTGTCTCCAGTCATATGCTTCGAGCAACCACTGTCTAGTATCCACTTTCCTCTTTTCTTAAGTGGGACCTGCAAAAAATAAAATTAAGTCCATGGTACCCACCTTTTTATAGGGTCCTAAGAGTTAGGTCTTAGGAGTCCAAACCCATACGGGTCCGGTATCCCCTTTATATACATAATTTGGATTATGATGCACATAACTCAAAAATTTTTGAATGTACTTGTTCCTAATCAAATTGTTATTTGTTTTAGGAACCCATATTTTTATAGATTTGACATTCTTCTTTTGAAATTTCACAATCGGTTTTGGTTTGGAATATAATAAACTAAGATTTTTCTTAGCTTTAGTTTCTCGTACTTCCTTATTTTTCCTTTTTCTTTTACCAAGATGTTTCTTGATAACTTGTTTCTTATATCCCAAACCTTGTTTATTTGTAGCAGTTTGTGAACTTTCAATAATTTTTGTCAAATTTTCTCGACCTTTGTTAAAGTTAGAAACATTTTGAGTAATGTCGTCTAACTTTGTTTGTAAACTAGCATTTTCAAGTTCTAACATCTTGACTTTTGCCTTAAGCTCATGATTTTCGGTAGTTAGAGCATCATTTTTCTCTTTTTGAGTTTCAATTTCTTGACTCAAAAGAGATAGTTGAGAATCAATATTAGATGATGATTCTTGAGATTTTTCAAGTTCCTCCTCTAATATTTTCTTCTCGTCTTTTAACATATCTCGTTCAAATTCTGCTCTACTTAAATCAGCTTGAGCTTGCTTGCATTATCGTTTTACATCTTTAAATTTATATCTAGAACTTCTTCAAAAGTCAGAATTTGTACCTCATCTTCTTTAGCCATAAAGCATACATTAGCTTGTTCATTGTTTGAGTCACTTTCATTATCAGATGAAGATGAGTCTGAATCATTCCAGGTCACTGAGAATGCCAGTTTCTTTGACTTGTCCTTTTTTGTTTGAACTTGTCATTTTTTGTCTTCTTCTTTTGTTCTGGACAATCCTTTTGCATGTGTCCCTTCTTATGACAGTTAAAGCATTCTACATTTGATGATGATGACTTATTTGATCCGAACTTCTTTCTATTGTATCAACTAGCTTTTCGTTGATTTAAGAATTTTTTGAATCCTTTTGCAATGAATGTTAGATCCTCATCTTCGGAATCTGAGACGTCTTCATCTTTCTCAAAATGAAAAGCTACATTTTTCTTTCCTTCTTTTTGTTCTTTTCGAGCCTGCAAGTTAGCTTCATAGGACATAAGATTTCCTATCAACTAATCTGGCTTCATGGTGGAAAGATCATTAGCTTCTTCTATTGCTAATATTTTTCCTTCCCATTCATTAGTCAGTGAATGTAGGACTGTTGAAACTACATCAAAATCAGAATATTTTTGTCCTAAACCGATAAGAGCATGATGAATGGTTTGAAACCTTGAATACATCTCATTGATTGTTTCATTCGGCTTCATTTTGAAATTTTGAAATTGACTTTTCAACAAAGCTATTTTTGCTTGTTTAACCTTATTAGTACCTTCATGAGTGGTTTTCAGCATTTGCCAAATTTGATATGCAGAGGTACAAATATTAACACGGTTATATTCGTTTTGATCTAATGCACAAAACAACATATTTATTGCTTTTGCATTTACAGTAGTTACGGTTTTCTCAGCAGCTGTCCATTCTGCATACTCAGTTGTTGGATTGACTATTTCTTTCTGAGTAGCATTCCAAGCATCATAACTTGTTGATTGTATATAAAAAGCCATACGCGTTGCCCAATAGCTATAGTTTAGGCCATTAAAAAAAGGAGGTCTTTGTGTTGACTGACCTTCTGTGTAAGTGGTGTTACTAGTGCTTGCGTTATTTGCCATATTACTATAATATATCAAATAACTGTGTTACGGTTATGAGATGACCTTGCTATGATACCAAGTGAAAATGTCGATAGACGACTTTAGGCAGGATCAGTAATATGGATATGCGGAATATATAATATATACTAAGAAAGATCTCACAGTAGCAATATCACAAATAAGTAAATGCAGTAATAGAAAAATCACACCAGGGATTTTTATACTGGTTCGGAGCATCGTCCTATGTCCAGTCCCAGATCTCCTATCTGGAATTTCACTAAACACTATCCTCACTTAACCCTGAGGAAAACAGGTTCACAACACCCGAGCAGCCGAACGGGATTTCACGCCTCTATCAACACGAGGACTTCACAACTCGCCTCTTACAACACCGAGGACTTCAAACAAGATATAAACTTGTAGTTTGACAATGTGTGTTCTTAATAACACGAATTTGTCAATTCTTGTACAACCTTCCTATAATCTTATCCTCAAATATGATTTTGATATTATGAAGATTTGGAAGATGATATCGTTGTTTGAATCTAAAGAATAATATATAGATTCAAGGATTCAAATAACGATATATGAGAATAGTGAGCTTTTGAATGCTTTTAAAGAATAAGAATGAAATCAGCACTTAGATAGCAAGAATAGAAAGAAACTATTATTATTAAAATGATGATTTCATGTTGCTTTTATAGAGGATGGAGAGATGTAATCATTGGTGAAGAGAAGCAATGAATAGAGATGATTTTTTGGTGAAAAGAAAGGATCATAACCATTGATGAAATAGGGTGTCTATTCGGAAAGATGGCTTCAGTTCATAGACCAGTGGACTGGTAAAAAATGACCAGTAGACTGGTATTTGAATATATATATATGTTATACATGTGTGCACGTTCATTGTGCATTCTGCCCAGAAACGGTCGACCGTCCAGAATGAAACCGGTCGACCGGTTTCAGGCAGTATGCACAATGAATGTGCATGCATATATTCACATATATATTCAAAAAACATTGAGGTATATGATTATTTGAGGATAGATTTTAACAAATATAACTCAACTAAACACTAAATAATCAACCTCTAACATTGAATACCATCGAATCTCTTCTTTTTATCGATCTTGAATTTCTCCTTGTCATTGATCAAAACATCTTGAATTCCTTGACTCAACAAACCAATGGGTCCCTCATGCCTAACAGCCTTATCTTCGCAATCAAACATACAAAACAAACAAAACAAACCTATCCTAGCATGCGGAAAGATTGAATCGAAATGAAATCCTTACCAGGCAAAGGGTTCTGGATACGTCTCCTTAATGCTCTCCTCTGTCTCCCAAGTACAGTCATTCTCATCCTCGGCCCACTGAACCTTGACTAGATTCACCGCTTTCCTTTGAAGTTTCTTCGTATCATGCTCGACAATATGAATCGACTTGCGGTTCCCAACCACCTCAGGTTCTACTTCGATATCATCCAACTGATCAGGTGAAATAGCCACATCGGGGTCATGCACGAATTTCCTTAACTGGGAAACATGAAATACGTTATGAACTCCCACCATCTTGTCTGTCAACTCAACTTTATATGCCAAATTCCCAACTTGCTCGAGAACTGGGAATGGACCAACAAATCTTGGTGCTAACTTGCCTCTCCTGCCAAATTGAATTACGCTCTTTAGAGGAGAAACCTTGATAAACACTAAATCGCCAATAGAGAAATTTAAATCTCTTCTCCTCTTATCAGCATAACTCTTCTATCTTTCTTGAGAAGCCTTCAATGGCCATTGAATAACCCTGATATTGTCTGAGGTTTCTCTTATCACATCTGACCTAAGCGCAAACTTTTCACCGGTTTCTAACCAACATAATGGTGAGTTGCATGGTCTTCCATGCAAAGCTTCAAATGGAGCCATACCAATACTGGACTGATAACTATTATTATATGCGAATTCCACTAGATGCAAATGGTCACCCCATGACTGTAATGACCCGCATTTCTGACCGTTGAATAATTAATTAATTTAATTATTTAAATATCGTTTTGGCGATATCAATAACTGGAATTAAAATAATGTTGAATATTTAATTGATAATTATAATATAATAATATATTATAATGTCGAAATAGTCAAAATAGCTGAATTCAAAATACAGTGTGAATTGGATTTTATATAAGGTATAATTCAGTTTGGAATTTGAATTTGAATAACGAATATATTTTATAAACAGCAGTTTGAACGTGGAATTATATTATAATTGAAATAAAGCTCGAAATGACACTGCAGTTCGTAATTTGGCGATTCGAACTTCAACTGAATGTACAGAGTTCGTTTTAAAACGGATTTCTGTGAAACAAGAAACGCACGGAGCTGGTGGAGTATATCTTTCTAGTGGAAGAGAAAAATCAGGATTTCGTCGTGTAGATTTTGAGATATGTCCAAATCAAATTTTAAAATAGTCGCTATAGATTCGTTTATCGACCGTAATGGGTTATTCGATATAACTAGAGACAGGGTTTGAATTTAGACAAGGTTCTTTTGGGACATAGTGATAATTTAATTTTTAGAATTTTACTGTAATTTTTAATTAATTAAATAAGCAACTTTTTATTTGGAGTATTTTGCACCCTTATTCAGCGATTTTGGGGTTTCACAATATGAGTCCACCTACCGATATTATTATATTTTTGAAATCGTGGTACCTTACTCATCACAATGGTATTTTTAGTTCTGTCGGTAGTGGTACGTACGTGAACATAATTGTGTACATCGGGGTACTTAGCTTTACCAAATAAAAATAAAAGCAGTAACAAACAACATGTCCACGTTTAATACACTTTTACTTCCATTGACCCACGCTATTTCTTAGAACAGTGGGAAGACGCGTGCACTATTACTTAACAATAAAGCATGAGCTTTTAATATACAATATCCTATACGTTTTATATGTCGGCAACCAAAGCATGAATGGACACCCTATATGACACGCAACTACTCTACGAACTACAGAACAAAAGCTTTGTCAATTCCTACATACTTCGCTACCAAGTTCACACGTCCATGACCCATCCCATCTCGTTCAAAACAGAGACGTAGCTCCTCCTGTGTGATAGCCTGTCATGTCTAATACTTGAGCCCAACGTAAACTCCATAATAAAGTAAACTTAGAAATGAAGTAACCCCTTGCTATAAATACACTAGCCTCCACTTCGTGTTTTTTTTCCAGCAAATTCCCTCCTCTGAAAACCTCGGAAACTAATAAATTTAAAACCCATTACTCCATGAAGAGTCCTACTTACAGACTCGTTAAAACGGTGTTAACCAATGCTTCGACCTGGGTTAGTCTTGTGGAGCTAAATCATTTGTTCGGGTTTGGAAACGCAACAGTCGGCTGGGGTACATATGGGCGTGGCGCATGCATATGTATAAGGAATTAGGAAAGGAGGGAAGGGGTTACACTGGGAACATGTTTTGGTGCGTGAATATGGAGAGAAGGAGCGGTGTGTTTCAATGAAGAGAAAAGCGGTGAACACATGCAAATGGATGGAGCATTACAGGGCTTGGGAGGTGGTACCGTTTTGGGATGCATTCAAAGGGAAGAAAGAGGAAAGGAGGAGGTGACTGTATATGTGAAGGGAAGGATCATGGCTTTCTGTTTTGGGCGTGAGCTGATAATGGAAGTAAGGATTAAACTAAGTGGAGTATATGGTGGTAACGTGGCCCTTGTTTTCCAGTTCAGGAATGTTAAACAAACTGGGAAGAATATCGTACGTGCCTGTAGCAGCACGTCGAGGTGGAAGTCGCAACTATTCTGGGTTGTGCGAGCTGAAGGAGGACGGCAGGAGAAGGAAGACCCATACGTGGATTAATCGGTTCATAGGAAGATGGGTGCTTCAGTGCATGGGTTTCTAGCTAGTGGGTGGGCCTGATCTAAAATTTTACGAACCGCTTGTCACGTTGGAACCATATGGACGGTGGCTACACCATGAAGCTGACTGGGAGTGAATCCGAGCTCGCCACAATTTTTAGCAAAATAAATTGTCCGACTGAGTCGAATAACGCAAACCGTTATTCAACGGTTAACGCGCAAATGTGAGTAAAACTCACTAACTCTCCTCAATTTATATTTTTATATAAATTGAACTTTATTTATTGACTGCTGTATATTGATTGTTAAACTGGACTGTTAAATAGATTTGATTGAAAACGTAGTTATAGTTAATCTATGTACTGTTAATCAAATATGGTTCTGTATAACAGGATATTTCATTTCAAAATGAAATATGATATATATTATATTGGGTAACATCTGTGGATGCAGGGAGACAGGTTGGAGGAATCCGACTGGGTTCCTCAACAATTATTTTACTGTTTTCATATATTGTGATATATGTTGTGATTTATAATATGTTATTGATTATGGATGTTAGAACGATATTGATCATCGTTGTTTGATATTTTGAATATCATAAGAAACCCTGAGTTGTGAAATGGAATATTTCAAGGTATATTGAAATAAAGGAATTTTATAAAATCAACCGATTTTATAAAAGGAAAGTATTTATAAAACAAATAGAGTTTTATAAAAGGGATATTTATTTAGAAAATAAATAGAAATTAGGAATAGTTATTTAGAAGGTAAATAAACAGTTGTAAATAGGAATATTTGTAACGGTAAATAGAAGTTGTAAATAGGAAATATTTGTAACGGTAAATAGAAGTTGTAAATAGGGAATATTTGTAACGGTAAGTAAACGTTGTAAAAGGGAAATAGTTGTAACGGAAAACGTAGTTTATCAAAAGGAGTTAATCAAACGTAGTTTATCAAAAGGAGTTAATCAAACGTAGTTTATAAAAAGGGGTTAATCGAATATAGAAATTTAGAAGTGAAGTTAAACAAAAATTAGAAACTGACTAGAGATTGGTGAGTTGAATATTTTTCTGAGTGTTGATCTGATGTTGGTTTCGGCCTTCGGGGTTTATACTTAGAGAATTGTTCTCTTACTAGTTTACAGTTAGGGACTGATAGTTGTGGAATGGTAGTAATGCGTGAATGAGGATTGGAAATGTTTTCCAATGTTGAAAATGTATATTTTCTAGTTTTAGAAAATAAGAAAATATGAATATATATATATATGATTGATGATTGGATCGATAATTCCATTTGGAATTAAGATCGTTGTTTGTACACCGACATATTTTCATTGGATAGTTAAATCACAGACTATCGAAGTTTTGACCATTTTACGTTGTTAATATGGAGAGACCGGTTGGATTATTATCCGAAGAACCACTCTGTATCGACATAAGCGTTGTGATCAAATACGATGAAGAAATTGAAGACGGAGTAAAGTGCAAGGGATGTGCTGTTTACAGAATAGTGCCTTCGGTTTCGTTCAGTCCCAGAACGAACGTATATGGACGAATGTCTGACAGAATAGTTCCAATGATCGAAAGAGTTGGGCTGTACAAATATATATGGTGGCCAACGGATTTATTCCCTTCGCATAATATCCAGAATCTATTTGTGCAGATCCAACTAAATGATTAACGGATCTGATAATGTGGCATTCAAAGTGATCGTGTTATAAATGAATGGAAAGTAAGCATAGCTTCTAGCCTCACATCCGGTAAATGACAGAAATCGGGCAGGCAGCATGGCTATGTAGGTCGCACCTATTAGGGTGTATAATCACCTATCTAGAGAATATTCATTTGCTTCTTAAATCTATCAATGCTGTCCCATATATATATACGGGAACGGTTGCTGATCCCAACCGTTGGTGATGTACATTCGATACACTCAAGCGAAATGAGTGGTCGGTCATGTGTGGCTGAGTTGCAAGATGTTCTTGTTGAACTCCAGTGTATCGTTCCTAGAGTACACTGATCGGAAGGTGGTTCCATACCTTGTCATAGCTGGAAACCCAATCATCCAATACGCACCTGCGGTTTTGATTGTATACTATATATGTAGAACGTGAGATGCAAGCGTTTCTACTAGACTGATATCTATTTGTATTTAGACATTATCATAATATCAGAATGATATTGCTTTTCAAAGATGTTTGGATTCTCATAAGGGAAAAACCCGTTCCGTATTCACGGCGTGGTCTTATGAGATATCATATACCTGTTTAAATGATTTGAGTTTACTCACACCAGTCACATGACTGACCCGGAGTTTATTTGTTTTGTTTTCCCTAAACTCTTGGGTGCCTAAATTTGTACGGGCAGTCAAGTAGTCGGGATTTACAGATGCACTTGGAGAGCTTGGAGCAGGAGGCTTCAGCAGTCGATAGCTATTATTTATTCTGCTGTGATATTATATGTTGTACTCTGAAAATGGTATGTATAAACAGTTATAACTTTGTATTTCAAAAGTTATGTTATATTTTATTCGTTCCGCTGTGAGATTCGTGTTACTCTGATGATGATGTTCTTCTTCTTCTTCTTCTTCTTCTATTCTACTAGTTCTATCTTATCTATCCTCACCCTCTATCTACTTTCTATTAGTTTCTTGAATTTCTAGTGCAATTTGGGGTTGGACTTGTGTTATTTAGTCAGCTCAAATTGGACTGGATTTTCGGGTCACTACAGTTGGTATCAGAGCTTAAGTTAAGAATTACTTGGCTCTGTGGCGTGATTCAGTAGAAATGGGATTAGTAATATCCTAGACTGAATTTGAGTGTATATATACGAGTGAGCGTATTTGTTATTAGATATAAAAATTTGTTTTATATTGTGGAGATTCATTGGTTGAGTCGTTTATGAGTTCTGGTCGATCAGTTTGATCCACTTATCGGTAGGAGTTACTAAACTCTTGAATACGATGAACCGTCATGGTATGTTTTGAAAAGAGGGTAAATTAAAATAAGTTGCCCAAGGTATATCTTGATATAGAGAAGATATATATACCAAAATTATAATATAATGGATATATTGGTTGTTATTATAATCAAGTAAGATTATAAATTAAATGGTTATGTGAATAACCAATCAGAATTCATATAAGTGAAATACGTGAAATCAGATGAGTTAAATCTGAAATTTAAACCAGAAATTGAATTAAACCTCGGGAGAATTGGATAAATGTTTGTAAATAGATTGGGATTAAAAATAAGGAAATTTTAAGTTCCTGGGAGATTTTGAAATGTTTTCAAAATGAAAGTGTTTAGAAATGATTTTCGAAAGTGATATAGTATTGAACTCACTTCGATCGCTGGAAAATAATTCTGATGAGTGCGGCCGCGTCATCAATGTCATTTTCGAGTTTCTAAAGTGACGGATTACTACCAAAGATTTTGTTTTGAAATTGTTTTGCAAAAACAAGTTATTCAGGAATTCGAAGGATTTTGAATTGTTATTATGATTTCAAGTGATTTGAATAAACACAGGGATTTGAAATTTGAAATCTAAATTTAACTTATGAAGTTAAATGGGTTAAAATAGTGAAAGTGGATAATAAATTTGAATTTAACTTGAACTAAGTTAAATTAAAACTGGATTGGATTATAGAAATTAAAACTGGATTGAACTAATCTGAATGAAATTAAGTTGATAAACCAAGAGTTGAAATTGGATATTGGAGTTTAAATGAAATTCGACTTAAGTATAAGCGAATGGTTTGAGTTGAGGATATAAAATAATCGAAGTTAGATTAGTATGACATTGGTATATGCAGGGTGTTAATCGATGGAAATGATATAATGGTAGGCCCGACAAAAAGGTACAAGTTTATATTTCATATGAGTTTGAGATTTTGATGTGCCGAATTGGCAAGCCGCTTGGCTGTTTGATTTTCTTTTGGGTTGGAGAAGGCCTAGAGAGGCGAGTTGGAGTTTTACCGATAGGGCTGTACAAAGGAGGTTATGGCGAAATTTTTCGAAAAATTAAGGTGTTAGAAAATTTTCAGAATTTTTGAAAATTTAGCTAGTCGGAATGAATTAATATTTTAGTCGATATTAATTGGTTCAATTGAAACCGAAGATAAGAGGTAAACGGATATATTTTACCCAGTAGATAGGGTCGTCCACTACCTTAGCAATTTCGAGGACGAAATTATTTTAAGTGGGGAAGATTGTAATGACCCGCATTTCTGACCGTTGAATAATTAATTAATTTAATTATTTAAATATCGTTTTGGCGATATCAATAACTGGAATTAAAATAATGTTGAATATTTAATTGATAATTATAATATAATAATATATTATAATGTCGAAATAGTCAAAATAGCTGAATTCAAAATACAGTGTGAATTGGATTTTATATAAGGTATAATTCAGTTTGGAATTTGAATTTGAATAACGAATATATTTTATAAACAGCAGTTTGAACGTGGAATTATATTATAATTGAAATAAAGCTCGAAATGACACTGCAGTTCGTAATTTGGCGATTCGAACTTCAACTGAATGTACAGAGTTCGTTTTAAAACGGATTTCTGTGAAACAAGAAACGCACGGAGCTGGTGGAGTATATCTTTCTAGTGGAAGAGAAAAATCAGGATTTCGTCGTGTAGATTTTGAGATATGTCCAAATCAAATTTTAAAATAGTCGCTATAGATTCGTTTATCGACCGTAATGGGTTATTCGATATAACTAGAGACAGGGTTTGAATTTAGACAAGGTTCTTTTGGGACATAGTGATAATTTAATTTTTAGAATTTTACTGTAATTTTTAATTAATTAAATAAGCAACTTTTTATTTGGAGTATTTTGCACCCTTATTCAGCGATTTTGGGGTTTCACAATATGAGTCCACCTACCGATATTATTATATTTTTGAAATCGTGGTACCTTACTCATCACAATGGTATTTTTAGTTCTGTCGGTAGTGGTACGTACGTGAACATAATTGTGTACATCGGGGTACTTAGCTTTACCAAATAAAAATAAAAGCAGTAACAAACAACATGTCCACGTTTAATACACTTTTACTTCCATTGACCCACGCTATTTCTTAGAACAGTGGGAAGACGCGTGCACTATTACTTAACAATAAAGCATGAGCTTTTAATATACAATATCCTATACGTTTTATATGTCGGCAACCAAAGCATGAATGGACACCCTATATGACACGCAACTACTCTACGAACTACAGAACAAAAGCTTTGTCAATTCCTACATACTTCGCTACCAAGTTCACACGTCCATGACCCATCCCATCTCGTTCAAAACAGAGACGTAGCTCCTCCTGTGTGATAGCCTGTCATGTCTAATACTTGAGCCCAACGTAAACTCCATAATAAAGTAAACTTAGAAATGAAGTAACCCCTTGCTATAAATACACTAGCCTCCACTTCGTGTTTTTTTTCCAGCAAATTCCCTCCTCTGAAAACCTCGGAAACTAATAAATTTAAAACCCATTACTCCATGAAGAGTCCTACTTACAGACTCGTTAAAACGGTGTTAACCAATGCTTCGACCTGGGTTAGTCTTGTGGAGCTAAATCATTTGTTCGGGTTTGGAAACGCAACAGTCGGCTGGGGTACATATGGGCGTGGCGCATGCATATGTATAAGGAATTAGGAAAGGAGGGAAGGGGTTACACTGGGAACATGTTTTGGTGCGTGAATATGGAGAGAAGGAGCGGTGTGTTTCAATGAAGAGAAAAGCGGTGAACACATGCAAATGGATGGAGCATTACAGGGCTTGGGAGGTGGTACCGTTTTGGGATGCATTCAAAGGGAAGAAAGAGGAAAGGAGGAGGTGACTGTATATGTGAAGGGAAGGATCATGGCTTTCTGTTTTGGGCGTGAGCTGATAATGGAAGTAAGGATTAAACTAAGTGGAGTATATGGTGGTAACGTGGCCCTTGTTTTCCAGTTCAGGAATGTTAAACAAACTGGGAAGAATATCGTACGTGCCTGTAGCAGCACGTCGAGGTGGAAGTCGCAACTATTCTGGGTTGTGCGAGCTGAAGGAGGACGGCAGGAGAAGGAAGACCCATACGTGGATTAATCGGTTCATAGGAGGATGGGTGCTTCAGTGCATGGGTTTCTAGCTAGTGGGTGGGCCTGATCTAAAATTTTACGAACCGCTTGTCACGTTGGAACCATATGGACGGTGGCTACACCATGAAGCTGACTGGGAGTGAATCCGAGCTCGCCACAATTTTTAGCAAAATAAATTGTCCGACTGAGTCGAATAACGCAAACCGTTATTCAACGGTTAACGCGCAAATGTGAGTAAAACTCACTAACTCTCCTCAATTTATATTTTTATATAAATTGAACTTTATTTATTGACTGCTGTATATTGATTGTTAAACTGGACTGTTAAATAGATTTGATTGAAAACGTAGTTATAGTTAATCTATGTACTGTTAATCAAATATGGTTCTGTATAACAGGATATTTCATTTCAAAATGAAATATGATATATATTATATTGGGTAACATCTGTGGATGCAGGGAGACAGGTTGGAGGAATCCGACTGGGTTCCTCAACAATTATTTTACTGTTTTCATATATTGTGATATATGTTGTGATTTATAATATGTTATTGATTATGGATGTTAGAACGATATTGATCATCGTTGTTTGATATTTTGAATATCATAAGAAACCCTGAGTTGTGAAATGGAATATTTCAAGGTATATTGAAATAAAGGAATTTTATAAAATCAACCGATTTTATAAAAGGAAAGTATTTATAAAACAAATAGAGTTTTATAAAAGGGATATTTATTTAGAAAATAAATAGAAATTAGGAATAGTTATTTAGAAGGTAAATAAACAGTTGTAAATAGGAATATTTGTAACGGTAAATAGAAGTTGTAAATAGGAAATATTTGTAACGGTAAATAGAAGTTGTAAATAGGGAATATTTGTAACGGTAAGTAAACGTTGTAAAAGGGAAATAGTTGTAACGGAAAACGTAGTTTATCAAAAGGAGTTAATCAAACGTAGTTTATCAAAAGGAGTTAATCAAACGTAGTTTATAAAAAGGGGTTAATCGAATATAGAAATTTAGAAGTGAAGTTAAACAAAAATTAGAAACTGACTAGAGATTGGTGAGTTGAATATTTTTCTGAGTGTTGATCTGATGTTGGTTTCGGCCTTCGGGGTTTATACTTAGAGAATTGTTCTCTTACTAGTTTACAGTTAGGGACTGATAGTTGTGGAATGGTAGTAATGCGTGAATGAGGATTGGAAATGTTTTCCAATGTTGAAAATGTATATTTTCTAGTTTTAGAAAATAAGAAAATATGAATATATATATATATGATTGATGATTGGATCGATAATTCCATTTGGAATTAAGATCGTTGTTTGTACACCGACATATTTTCATTGGATAGTTAAATCACAGACTATCGAAGTTTTGACCATTTTACGTTGTTAATATGGAGAGACCGGTTGGATTATTATCCGAAGAACCACTCTGTATCGACATAAGCGTTGTGATCAAATACGATGAAGAAATTGAAGACGGAGTAAAGTGCAAGGGATGTGCTGTTTACAGAATAGTGCCTTCGGTTTCGTTCAGTCCCAGAACGAACGTATATGGACGAATGTCTGACAGAATAGTTCCAATGATCGAAAGAGTTGGGCTGTACAAATATATATGGTGGCCAACGGATTTATTCCCTTCGCATAATATCCAGAATCTATTTGTGCAGATCCAACTAAATGATTAACGGATCTGATAATGTGGCATTCAAAGTGATCGTGTTATAAATGAATGGAAAGTAAGCATAGCTTCTAGCCTCACATCCGGTAAATGACAGAAATCGGGCAGGCAGCATGGCTATGTAGGTCGCACCTATTAGGGTGTATAATCACCTATCTAGAGAATATTCATTTGCTTCTTAAATCTATCAATGCTGTCCCATATATATATACGGGAACGGTTGCTGATCCCAACCGTTGGTGATGTACATTCGATACACTCAAGCGAAATGAGTGGTCGGTCATGTGTGGCTGAGTTGCAAGATGTTCTTGTTGAACTCCAGTGTATCGTTCCTAGAGTACACTGATCGGAAGGTGGTTCCATACCTTGTCATAGCTGGAAACCCAATCATCCAATACGCACCTGCGGTTTTGATTGTATACTATATATGTAGAACGTGAGATGCAAGCGTTTCTACTAGACTGATATCTATTTGTATTTAGACATTATCATAATATCAGAATGATATTGCTTTTCAAAGATGTTTGGATTCTCATAAGGGAAAAACCCGTTCCGTATTCACGGCGTGGTCTTATGAGATATCATATACCTGTTTAAATGATTTGAGTTTACTCACACCAGTCACATGACTGACCCGGAGTTTATTTGTTTTGTTTTCCCTAAACTCTTGGGTGCCTAAATTTGTACGGGCAGTCAAGTAGTCGGGATTTACAGATGCACTTGGAGAGCTTGGAGCAGGAGGCTTCAGCAGTCGATAGCTATTATTTATTCTGCTGTGATATTATATGTTGTACTCTGAAAATGGTATGTATAAACAGTTATAACTTTGTATTTCAAAAGTTATGTTATATTTTATTCGTTCCGCTGTGAGATTCGTGTTACTCTGATGATGATGTTCTTCTTCTTCTTCTTCTATTCTACTAGTTCTATCTTATCTATCCTCACCCTCTATCTACTTTCTATTAGTTTCTTGAATTTCTAGTGCAATTTGGGGTTGGACTTGTGTTATTTAGTCAGCTCAAATTGGACTGGATTTTCGGGTCACTACAATGACCCTCCAAAATCTAATATGAAAGCTCTCAAGATATCTTCTAATACTCGATTCACCCGCTCTGTTTATCCATCGGTTTGAGGATGGTATGCGGTACTAAGATGTAATTCTGATACTAGAACCTCTTATAAGCTCTTCCAAAATCCATTAGTGTACAACGGATCCTAGTCACTTACAATGCCTTTGGGTACTCCATGAAATCTCACTACCCACTTCATATACAGTTCTGCTAACATAGCTGCTGTTCTATTCGACTTGACGGGTATAAACCTTGCACTCTTGGTCAATCGGTTCACAATCACCCAAATACTATCATGGCCCGATCTAGTCCTTGGTAACCCATCAATGAAATCCATTGAGACTTGTTCCCATTTCCATTCTGGAATTTCTAATGGTTGCAACAAACCACTAGACTTCTTTTGCTCGACAGTAACTAGCTGGCAATTCATGCATTTGGATATAAATTTCCCAACATCTCTTTTCATCCCTTCCCAGTAGTAGATTTGCTTCATATCTCGATACATTTTGTTACCACCGGGATGTATAGTCAGTTTTGAGTGATGACATTCTCTAAGCACTTCATCTCTCAATCCATTGACATTGGGTACAACCAGTCTCCCATTCTTTCTAAGCCATCCATCTTGATCAAGCCTATACTTGTTTATCTCCTCGTTGATACCCATCTATAACTTGGAGATGATTTCCAATAGGTTAGGATCGTCCCTCTGACTGTAACCAATCCACTCAATCAAAGTGGGTCTGCTCATCAAACTTGCTAACATCTCTGGATCCAATTCGCACTTTGGTCTGAAATCATACCCAGCAATGTACTCCAGTTGCTTCCACTCAAGAAACATAGCCCCTAAACTGGCATGTTCTCTACTCAATGCATCAGCTACTGCATTGCCCTTTCCAGGTGTATACGCAATATCAAAATCATAGGAAGCCAAGAACTCTAACCATCTTTGCTGACGAAGATTCAAATCTTTCTGAGAGAAAAGATACTTTAACGATTTATGATCAGTAAACAACTCGAATTTTTATCAGAAGAGATAGTGTATCCACATCTTCAATGCAAATACGATCGCTGCCAATTCCATATCATGGGTAGGATATCTTTTCTCGTGAGGTTTCAGTTGCCGACTAGCATAAGCTACAACCCTACTTCCTTCCATCAATACAGCACCTAGTCCGGTACCACATGCATCTGTATATATTGTCATCTCTTCATTCCCCTTAGGAATGACTAACACTGGTGCACATGTCAACTTTTCCTTTAGACTCTTGAATGCATTCCCGCACTTTTCGTCCCAGACGAAAGCTTGATTCTTCTTGGTCAACTGAGTCAACGGTGCTGCTATCTTGGAGAAGTCTTGGATAAACTTGCTATGATATCCAGCTGACCCCCAAGAACTTCTTACGTCCGTTGCATTCTTGGGCGTAGATCAATCTTGTACCGTAGCCACCTTCGTAGGGTCCACGGCAATACCATTTTCAAAAACAACATGGCCCAAGAATCTCACTTCCCTCCTCCAGAAGTGACACTTAGAAAATTTTGCTTTCAATTGGTGTTTCCTCAACACCTCCATCACTATCCTCAAATGTTCCTTGTGTTCTTCCTTTGTCCTCGAGTAAACCAAGATATCGTCTACCAACACAAGAACAAACTTATTCAATTGATCCCTGAATACCCTATTCATAAGATCCACAAAATATGTTGGTGCATTGGCCAACCCGAAAGGCATGACCAACCACTCATAGAATCCAGATGGCGTCTGAAATGCCGTTTTAACTATACTCTCAGCTTCCACTCTAATCTAATGAAAACCTGTCGCAAGATCCAACTTGGAGAACACTCTCGCTTCGCTCAACTGATCAAACAAATCATCTATCCGCGAAAGAGGATACTTATTCTTCCTCATCACCTTATTCAACTCGTGGTAGTCCACACACAATCGAAGGAAACCATCTTCCTTGGTTGCAAACACTACTGGTGCTCCCCACTCGGAGACACTTCTTCTGATAAATCCCTTCTTCAAAAGATCGCTTACTTGCACCTCGAGCCCTCTTTGCTCCCTCGGTGCCATATGACGAAGTGGCATCATTATAGGTATGGCATCTTTCACTAAATCAATACGGAACTCAATCTCTCGGTGTGGTGGAAGTTCGGTCACCTCCTTGAAGACGTCCGGATACTGGCCAGCCACGGGCACATCTGACAACTCATCATGCGACATGTCGAGAGAATTTAGAAAACTAGCCATTACCCTATCACTAGGTAGACTACCAAACACAACCCTCCACCCATAATCCGCTCTAACTATCACCAAAAAGCCCTCACAGTCTACCACCACCCCGCACCTTTGGAGCCAATAGACTCCCAAAATAATGCCAAACCCAGTAAATCCCAAAACAAAGCAATCACAAGCAAACATACATCCATGGCTCGATAAGACCACATTACGACAGATCATACTAAGGCTAGTTGAACCACCAATCGGGTTCGTCACCGCTAATGGTCTATCGACTATCTCGGGTTCCAATCCCAACCTATCTACCAGGTCACTAGATATAAAGGAACAGGAAGCCCCAGTATCAAACAGTACTCAAACAGGAACATCATAAACAGAAAGCATACCTTGAATGATGACATTCTTTCCTTTCTCCGCCGCAGTTGAGGCATTCGATGAACAAGGAATAGCATTAATAGCATACTCTTTCACAATCTACTTCTCTTTAGGGGTTTGCGGACATTTATCCTTGTGATGTCCCACTTGGCCGCAGTTGAATCACTTCCTGTTTGTTGGCTTTGCTCGACATTCTTTGGCATAGTGGCCCTTCTTGCCACAACTAAAGAACTCAACATCTTTCTTGTCTTTCTTTTTCTAACCATCCTTAGCTTGGTCCTGCTTCCTTTTATTGTGAGAATTATTCTTGCCTCCACCGCTTGCTTATGGCTTTGGCACCTATGCAGATGCAATAGTAATTTCAGCCTTAGGCTTAGGATAAAGGCTCTCTGATCTCAATGCTTTCCCAACAATTGATTCAAAAGTCTCATCAATATGGTTTATAAGCCTTTCTCCCAAATACTGATCTAAACCAGTTATGAACTTCTCATTCTTCTTCTCGGTAGTGTCAATAAGGAATAATCCATACTTCGATAAAGTATCAAACTCAGCAATATACTCCGAGACTGCCCTACCATTCTATTTAAGCTCCAAGAACTTCCTAAACAATTCTAATTTCTGAGCAGCTAGGATAAACTTATCACTGAATCGGGCCTTGAACTTATCCCAAGTAACTTGATCCTCAGGAGTAGCCGCCTTAATAGCATTCCACCAATTCATTGCCCGTCCTTGTAGCCGACAGAATGCTAGCTTCTTCTTCATCGCATCATCGATCCCTAAGTCCTCGAAGATTCGCTCACAACTATCGAGCTAATCCTGAACTTCTGTAGCCAATTCCGTTCCGGGGAACGGCTTCCCAAAAAGGCTAGTGTAGTCCTTACAGAGCTTGGCGAAATCGGCCGTAGGTGCCTGCACCGCTGCACCACCACCATTTGCAGCATTAGGAGCTGCCCTCTGAACATCCCTAAGCATCTCTCTCATGAAGTCAATGAACATCATCTTCATATCATGAGCATTCCCATTATTAGCCCCTCTACAAGTACCCCTCGTATGCCGGCTCATCGTTTAATCTGTAAGGAGAAAACGATTAACCATCTCTTCGGTGGTACCGGTGTAGTGCGACTCCATCCTTAGATATACTAATAGTATATATATATATAGCTTTAGAAAACCAAAATATCACAAATACGCGCTCTCATATAAGTATAATATCTCTGCCTGATGTCTTTCCCTAAATTAACTACGCAAACTAGAGTTATGATACCAAGTGTGATGGCCCGCCCCGCACCAGCCGGCATTTCCAATAAAAATGCGCCGTGCCAATGCCCAATTATTACGGAATGGTTGCCAAAGAAAGGAATTTGAACTAATAAGGAACTTGTAGGATGTCTCACAGCGCATGGAATAAAATATAATAATAACATACTTGACATAAAACAGGCGAGACAGTGCATAAGCTGGAAACTAAACCATAATCATCATAGCAACGGAAATTCAAAATACATCTTATTACAACTCCAACATACTATCTCTAAAGCAAAGAAAAAGGTGCACTACTAATGCCCAAAGTAGTGACCAGCAACAACATAGGGAGAATATCTATATATATAAATATATATATATATATATATCATAAGTGGAAGCCTCCTACTCGTCTCCAGTACAGCTACTCGTGCATACCCTAACCTGTTTCTAGTATGCCCATTTAAGAGCACCCAGAGTAATAAGAAGAGACATAAAACTATGGGCCAGAAAAAAGTCTGGTATGAGCGATAAGTAGCAAAACAAAACAATAACAAGTATACATAACCATACCTGGACCTGCAACCAAAGAGTTAGCACAACATGATGTACAATACTCTAAGGTGACACTAACACATGGTGTAAAGATACAGGGAAGGGGTGTGCATGTCAAACAATCAAGCATAGCAACCATCCTCACATCTTTCACTCAGTGCGTAAAGCATACGATATCCACTGCTTTGACCACCCGAATTCTTTGTTATGATCACTCCTCCCTATGGAGTCATGATGGCTCCACTACACTGATCCATAGCCACTAATCCCTTGCTATGTCCACTCTGCCCCCTGAAGTCATGACGACTCCACTGCACTGGCTCATGGCCATGCTACGATCACTCTGCCCCATGGAGTAATAACTACCCCACTGCACTGATCCGTTGCCTAACATCCGTCTTGGTGGTGAATCAAAGTTATGGACGTCGATAACCCCTTTGCACACGTCCCGCAGCAAAGTCCAATTCATGAAGTTAATTCGTTGGTTCCCATCTGGATCCTGAGTTCTACTTCCCATTTGGACTACCTTTGCATCTCGGGCTTTGATCATCATCTTGGTTCGATCTTCATCCAGTCCGGTTCGGTCCTCTAGAAGTTGTTCAGCTCGTGATACACACTCCGGGTCGGTTCGTGGTACTCTGGTACCCATTGGTTCGTGATATACACCAGTTCGTGAGCTCCTTCATCAGCTTGGGTCCTGGAAGCGGTTCGGTTCAACATCCATTGGCTCGTGTCAAGCTCCGGATCGTGATTTACTTCCCCTGGCGGCTCGTTTTGGATTCCACTCGTGGTGCATCGGTTCAGTCGCATGCTCCGATTCGTGATGCAATAGTTTGGAGAAGCGGTTTGTGGGTGGGCTACACGACCCGACCCGGTCCCCCTCCGCCGATGCGATCCGGTTCCTGCACCATTTCCTGAAACACTTCCAACGACTGTTCTACGCCACGCGACGACGTTTTTGACCATCTTAACTGTTCTATGCAATCACAAATCATACCAAACAGTAATAGCATTGATTCATTAAATTATCACATTCACATTTCAATCTAATTAAAAATTCATTAAAACTCCACTTAATTTTAATCTCTTAAATAATTACTCAAAGATTATTTAACTTTGGGAAATCAAACATGCCACGCTGACAATCCACAACGTACCATTGATTTTGGTCGATATATGACCTCTAAGCTCATAAGTCTCAGAGAAGGGTGTTAAGCAAAAGAATAAATTCTCTGCCACCAAACAGATATGTATTTTAGCAGAGATCAAGAATACAGTTCAAAATACAATGTTAGACATGTAATCATGTCTTTAACTGGGTTAAAGAACCAATGTCATTTAAAACACATTTCACGATAAACCCAAAATCATATTCCATTAATTATGGAATCTTCATGGAAAACAGATCAGTATATAATCGATATCAATTTCCGCATCCAACTAATGATATAAATGGAATAACGACAAAGCCTTTTAAATTCCATATATATTAACAGCCTTCCTCCACAAAAGCTCACTTGGATTATTACCAAATCGAATTCCATTCCAATTTATTTTATTAAATAGGAAAACTTTACTTTGGAAAATTTCCATTAAATCTTAATAAAAAGATTTATAAATTCCGAATCACATTTCACTGTTAATCGGGTTAAAGAATGAATGTCGTTAAAAACACAGTTCACAATAAACCCAATTCACATTCCATTTTATTCCAATTACTAAATATAATTGGAAACTCTAATAATATTAATTAAAAGATTTATTCTTTTCACACAGTGTTTAAGAACCGTGTTATTGAAGACACCATTCTCGACAAACCCAAAATCCACTTTGATATTAAATACAAGGCTCTAAACAGAAATTTTATTGACTTATATTCAATATCAAATTCTGAAACCAACATATATCGTATGGGGAATAACGATATATATCTATCTTCCAAATTCCTCCACAATATCCGTATAGTCACGGAATCCAATATTGAAATATTCCGAAGATGATTTTTATTCGAATCCATTCCAATTTATAGATTAGAAATTTCTGGTTATATTAAAACCCTTTATAAATCCAGTTTATTTATTTAAAAATTATTGGATTATCTTTCTAGTTAATAACTAGTTCATTTTGATAAAAATATATTTTTATCTTTACAAACATGGAATTTTTCATCCAAATTCTTTTCCAACCATTTATAATGATTTTACACAAATTATCAATACTTTTAATAATTTTATCAAGGCGGCCAATGAACTGCATCTAAAGCGACCTTTTCCCAATTTGATTTGGACGTAATTCCAAATCCAACCGTTAGATTTCAAATCCCTTATATTCATTGGAAAGCTCTTTCTGATACGAACCCAACGATTCCGGATGGTCGAATCACCCGTAATGTGAATTCGAAGTCAATGGTCCAAATTTGCGAACGGTCGCGGCGCGACGCGTTCTATTCAGGCCATTAATATATATATATATATATATGTATGTATGTATGTATGTATTATATTTCGTCGAATTCCATTTAAAACATATTTTATAAATCATTTATAAATTCGTTTTAAAATGATTCCCACTTTCATTTCAATTCTAAATCAAAATTTAATACTCTTTATCGTTATAATATTTAAATGATAATATTTTCAAAATATCTGATTTTGAAATCATTTCCTTTCTATATTCATTATAAAAATGAATAAAATCAATATAAATATCGTTCGCGTCAAAATGGCGCATATCTAATCAACACGGCTTCACACGTTTCAATTATTCTTGTGTCCATCCAAAATCGGACATCAAATTCACTTTTTAATCATTTACTAAATTTTTTTAAAAAAATATTCGTTATTCCTGAATTAGAATCAGACACAGTCAATTACATATAATGTTATTTATATGGATTTCATACATATACAACAAAAATGATAAATAATAATCCATCTTCCAAAGTGCATTGTACACCGTATATGCATTAAAATAAATAAATAATGCTTACTACAGTTCGTCAACCAATCGGTTGACATATAACTAAACAATTGAGATTAGTGTACGCCAATATCATCCCAATACCTGTGTGGGATTTCAACCAACAAAGACTGAATATTATTTGTGTAGTTGGGCGATGTGTAAAATTTATCGTCCCAATCAATGTCAGTTAAATGGGTGTATATAAATAAAACATCCGATTTGTAAATGATTATTTATTTTCATTTCAGGAGAATTTTATGCCACTCACATATACATTAAAAATTATATTTCTAACGATAAAATATTCATTTCAACATTTGACTATTTTATATAGTTCATACATTCAATAAAAATGATATTTTTATTGTTCAAATATATTATTCAACACATGCGTCTTTTATATAATTCATATACACATTAAAAATGATATTTTTAATGAATAAATAGTTATTTCAGAAAATTTCGGCATTATAACGGCGCGATATTAGAACCGGAGTAATGTGTAGCATTATCCCTCTCCTGATACTGGCTCGCATCATACACAATACTCAATCCAATCAACAAAACCAAAATACAAACAATAACCACAATACAGTCAATTTTCCATAATACAATCCAAACAACAACCATAGTTTGTACAATAAATAGTGTCGGGGCTACTAAGCCCCATCTACAACCTAGTGTATATTTAATTGTAAAATAATTTGAGTGAGAAGGTGCTCTCACATTGGGATCCACTCCGCCGTTGTTTTTCTAACGTTCTGATTCGCTGTTTTGATCCCACAATTTGCAGACGAGCTCTAATCTTAACACCATCTTTCTTTTCTAGCTTAAACGCGCCATTCCAGACAACTTTCGCCTACTGGACTTTTTCCCGAAAATGCTCCATTTCGTCGAAAATCACGAAAAGACAGTATTTGGACCACAGACTTTGGACGTGTTTTCTGAACAACTCCGCAATCCAAAATATGACTTCATGTACTCAAATCGAAGAGAACATTGTGCTCTTCGAATTTGATATTGTGGAGTTTTGTCCAGAAGCGCACGACTGGAGAGATATGGGCTGTGGAAGCTCAAGGTGTTATTTGCAAACATTGAAAATTATAAAAATTGGATCTTTGGTCCGAGGAGGGCCCACAGTCGGGGTTGATGGCTGAGAAGCAGCGCTGGGCTGGGGGGAGGTGGCGAGGGTGGTGTGCTTGACTGGCGGCGGTGTCTAGGGTTTGCTGGCGGCAGGTTTCTGTGGGGTTTGGGGCTTTTTAGAGAAGGGAGGAGAGAGGGAGGAGGAGGGGGGCTAGGGGAGGCGCGACGGGGGTTGGCCGACCGGAGGTGGTGGTCGACGACAGGCCTGGGGTGCGGCGGTCGTGCGCTTTTTTTTCTTTCTTTATCAATTTTGAACGAGAGTGGAGAGAGTGAGGGAGAGTTGATCAAGAATATATATATATAATTTAATTTTAAATTCCCAAAAAATTTAATTTTCATTCGAACTCCAAATCGAACCCAACAACTATTGTCCCTAGCTAATTACCCCCATTTTGGACACAATGGGATATGTCCAGTAAGCTAATTCGACTGTTTCGATCAGTTTTTCTTAAAATTAAAATATAAATTAATACAAGGTTCAAAATTGATTTCAACGTACATTTTAATTTACCGGGGCCACATACTGACTCCAAAAATTCAAGAAAAATAAATCTAGCTTTGTTTTGACGATACGCTCCTAACAAAACTAATTTCGTCTAATTTGGAGACCGTTTGAAAAATGGTTATTTTTCAGTCGATTAAATTCAAACCTAAAGTGCCAAACGCGTTTAAATTCACCACGCTCACATATTAATTCCAAAAGTTATGAAAATTGGAATATAACAATAATTTGACATTCAGAATCCAACAAAAGTGGTTTCGTCGAAAAAGGAGGTCATTTGCAAAATGGCTACTTTAAAGGGATATATATATTAATATATATATAAATTCCATAGCGACTATTTTAAATTTTAAACTGGACATAACTTTCAAATTATATTATGAAATCTCGGTTTCTTAACTTCGTTAGAAAGATACAATTAAACAGATTCAAATATTTTTGGTTTTACTGAAATCCGATTTATGTTGAATTATGTACATTCATTTGAAATTTAAAATCGAATTTTCAAACTACCACGCCATTTCAAGCTCGTTTTACAATTAAAATAAATTTAAACGTTCTAACTTCGATAAAAATAAATTTTTAGTCGTTATTATTTAAAATAAATAATTTTAAATATTCAAAATCCATTAAAATAACTGAAACAAAAAAATTTAAATTGGTTCAGAAATTCCAGGTTGTTACTAAACATTTATATATAAAATCTACAAATACGCTCTCATATATACACTCAAACTCAATCTTGGGTATTACTAACCCAATCTTTATCGAGTTATGCCATAGAGCCAAGGTTATTACTAAACTAATAGCTCTGATACAACTATAACAGATCAGAAAATTCGATGCTCGAATTTTCGATGCTCGAATTTTTGATGCTTGAATTTTCAAAACAATTACATCCTGTGTCCAAACTCGAGTACCAAACATCCATGATGTTTTAGGAAGAAGTTAGAGGGTGAGAAAAGATAAGAAAGGAATATTAGAATAGAAGAAAAAGAAGAACTAACACAACACAGAGTCTCACATTGCAGTGGAACAAAATATAATATAGAAATAAAAACTTTATTGAGAGCTTTAAAAATACTTACAATCATCAGAGTACATCAACACATCTGAACAGTTATAATAATCTGTCCTTGTATACAACACACAGCGGAATACACACCAAATATATATCACATGTCTGAACTCCTCCATCACGTTTCCTGAAGTTTGTAGTATCCAAATCTAAACCTGTAAAACCTGGTCTAACCAGAGCATTACAAACGCCGAATCAGTCAGGTGAACCGGAGTGAGAAAAACACTAAATTTAAAGGTATCACACGACTTGATTTTAAAGTCAAAATCATTTCGAAAGAAAAGGATTATCGTAAGACCAAGTCCACATATATATACAGATAGTTTTTACCTTACGATAACCTGAAACATTTTTGAAATCAATATCTTTTCTGATATTATAATAGTGTCTAAATACAAGTAAAATATCAACCTAGTAGAATGCTTGCATCTCACACTCTACATACATAGTATATAATCAAAACGACGAGCGCTTATTGGAGAATGGATTTCCATGGCAAGGTATGGGCAACCACTTTCCAATAATGTACCGCCGGAGATGAATACATTGGGTTTCAACAAGAATATCTCGCAACCCAGGCTAAACATGACCGGCTTCTCATTTCGCTTGAGAGTACCGAATATATCATTACCACGGTTGGGGGCCAATCAACCGCCGAAAGCATACAAAAATAAAAATAAAAGGGACAACCGAAGGCATTTGATTTCTCCATATCAGATAATGACATACCAGAATGGGTGTGACCCACATAGTCATGCGACCTACCCGATTTTATACCATTTCTCAGTTGATTAGGCTCAATATTAACATTACATTTAGAACACCATATCATCATTCATTTTGAATGTCACATCATCAGATCCACAGAAAATCACTAATTGATGTCCACAAAAATACCCTACTGGTTAAGCTAAGAGAAGTGCCCCTCTCCGCCACCAACTATGGTACGTCTGAAGAAATCGACGTAGGTAATTCCTTTGGAAATACTTCGTCAAACATCCATCTATACAAGTCATCCAGGAACAGGATGAACCGAAGGCACCCTCCTACCACATCCTAGGTATCACCCTATAGATTAGTAGCGAGTAGTCATTGCAATTCGAAGATTTCACTTACAATACAATCACAAGTCATAACGTCTCTCGTGGCCACCAGAGAAATTCAACCGGTAGTTCTTTTGCTCATGAAGATCAATGGTCTTCAATTGCTTCATCTTTAATCAGCATCTTCCACGTATTTGCTGGTTCAGAATGGTTTTTGAATATAAATTCGATCTTGGTCTTTCCGTACCAACAATCGTATATGCCAGTTTTGATAGTCAGTTATTTAACTATCAAATAAACAACCATGAAAATAAAATGAGTTCACTGATTCAGTACTCGACATTACTTGGCCTTTTTAATTAAAAATAATTAACGAAGGTTAATTTAAAACTCTTAAATCTTTCAATATTGCGATATAGCTTTTCAGTTCTAATCTAACCTATTTTTATCAAAACTATTCTATTTTAATACTTAGGAAAATATCTTATAATCATATCCAATTTTCTATTCTACTATTATTTTCAAAATATTTTTTACATCATTATTTATTATGTATAATTGGGATAAAATCAATTTAACTTAGCATTCATAAAATAATATTATGAAATCTCTTTTGTTTCATTACATGAAAACAATAATCTATCCTTATTATTTTAGAATAAACCCATTCTAAAACTCCATTTTTCAATTCCTTTTATCTCGAAGATATCGTTATATTTCACGCAATCTTTTTTTTTGCTTCCTTTTACTTTGGAAATATCATTATATATAAATATATATAATCTCAAATCTTCCCATTTATGTTACTTTGGAAATTCATTGTATATTCTCAAATCTTGCAATTAACATTGCGTTATTATTTCTCATATGAAAATAATAAATTATTCTTAACCTCTTTCCCATTACAAACTAATATCGTCCTAAGATAATCCTGAAATCATTCAAGTTGGGGTATTTATTTACCTCTCAGACGTTGATCAACAACATTGTTATCTTAAGATAGATATGAGTTGTAATTCAAAAATCGATATTTGTTCTAATATCAAACCTAATTCCATTTAACCATTTTACTTAAACCATGATCTTATAATTCATTTCTTATTTTTGAAAATCTTCTTTTCAAATACCATTATTATTACTTAATTCGTTGATTCAGTTAATGCTTATTATTAAACATCCCCTTTTATTTTAAATCCCTTTAACCAATTTATTTGATAACACAGATTTTTATTACAAAATCCTTATTCTTAAATCCTTTACCCACACCATTTCAAAATCCCTCTTTTTCAATCTATTCAAACCATTTCCCTTTTTGGAATCTTATTTCAATTTCATTCATTTTACCTAATTCCATTATTAAGTAACGTTAATTTAAAAATTAACGCTTTATCTCCACGTCTCTTTTATAAATCTCGTTTATAAAACTTAGGTTTAATATAAACCCTTTTAATCCCAATTCCTTTTTATAACTTCAAATATTAAGTAACCATTTAATTTAAACTATCGTACTTGCTCAAAATCCCTTTCATAACATTATTATAAAAAATCGGGTTTTAAAATAAACCAATTCATAAACTCCTTTCACAATTCAGTTAGATTTTATTACAATTACACTTAAATTATTATTAATTATAATAATAATTTACTTCATCATTGACTACTATAGAAGTAGTTAACTTATTTAGTAACTAATTAAATAGTAAATATCTATTTAAAATCTAAATAAAATTAAAACAAATATTTGTTAACTATTTTATTAGATTTATTCAAGACAAGCTTATTTAATAACTAATTCCAGCTAAAATGGTTGGCTAAAAACACAGTTACCTCATTAATTAATTCCAGTTAATCCTTTTTTAAATTAATAACATAATTAATTTAAATAATTCCACTTAAGTGTTCTTAAAACAATTATCCAACTCTTAATCGTTAGGTTAATTTTCTACTCTCTAGCTTATAAATAAGCTTTTGTTTTATAAAATCATTTAATACTCACTTATAATATAAAATAATAACTATTTAGTTTCTTTTAATAACTTTTATTCAAAACAATAAATCTCCAAATCTATCTTCAATTATAAAATATATTTTATAACTTCATTTTATCGTTTTACCTGACTGTAATAAACGATTCATTTTTAGGACATTTACTGCCTGTTACTCAGCCAATTCTTCCCATTAGTTAAAACAAAACAATTGTTGAATTTCCAGTAAACAATCAACAATCAAATCAATTATCCAATTAGAACAGTTCATATAATGATAATATTAAAATACTTAACATCTAATATATTTGAGGAATCCCGTTGGATCCCTCCAACCTGTTCTTCCCTGCATCAAAATAGGTTATCTCAAATAAGATTATTCAATTCAATTAATCTGATAATTTCTATAACAGTAAATATCAACTATTTAACATCAACCAATTTATTTAACATTAACAAAACAATTCAAATAATCCATTAAATTAAACACGTTTATTTTATAAACGTGACCAACAAGGTAAGTTATCTTCTTTGGGTCCAATCGTTAAAATAACGAGTTGGTTTTCACTGAAATTAAACAACTTTTAATTTCATCAGTTCTATCAATATATGAATATATATTTAACAATCAAACCAACAGTCAACCATTTGCAACCATAACATACAATTATAAAACCCAACTTATATAAAATATAAGTGGGAACAATTGAGTGAGTTTAACTCACCTTAATCTGATTCCATTGTTAACAGCTAGTTTTAATTAAAATAAATAGTCGTTTAATTTAATTAAAAATACCAGCTGATTCCAATTATGTCCAATACTATTCCGTAATGTAGTGCTCGTTGAGACGAGTCCGATGTCTCTTGAATCATCCAATTCTGATCATAAATGGATATGTTATCAATATTTAAGGTTAACGATTTTAATTAATAAATTAATTATTTAATTAACTATTCATACAAACTAATTATGTTTAAAATTTTATATCGACTAACCCCTCTTTGCATCTCCCAGGTCTTTGTTTATTTCCGTTCAACTCCTACATTATTCGAAACAACCCACCGAATATAATCGTTATGTTATAAGTTAAGTATTTTCTTAATTTAATAATAGATTAAAAGGAATTCCTAATTTACTTTGTTGAGATTTCACGGGTCCGATCTTTTCATTTTCGATTCCCAGTTATTCATCCTCTTCACGCATAAGCCTCCCTGGCCAAACTCACTCCACTGCGTTGACAAAAATCATTTGCCACGCCTCCTTTTCTTTTGCATATGTTATAACAGTTTAAGCTCACGGTTACATATAAATTGACAAATTTCCTTTAACTATAATTATCTACGTAGCTAATTACTTTAAATAATCTGGCTGATTGTTTATTTTCTCCCTCTCATATTCTTTTGTTTCAGACCAACTTTACAAAGCTCGATACCATCGACGAGCTGCTACACCGTCGATCCCTCACCAGCTGTTGATCAAAAAGTGGCGATAGACGCGCTTAGGCCTCGTTCACCCATGCCCCAAGCTTCGAACATTCCAATGCCTTCCCTCGCCTAAGATTGGCCAGTAACTAGCGTAACTTTCGAGTACCAATACAGCCACCCTAATTCACAAAACACGATCACCACCGTTGGATGGGTAGATCTCATCGAACCCTAGAAGTTTGTAGTTGAGTTGTTTTTGAATCGATGGAAGGATCATGTGATCTTGGAAGAAGAAGGTTGAGAGCTCACAGACGTTCGTATGTTCAGAGGCATGTGGAAAGAAAGGTTACTAATGGGTATAGTTGAAGCGCAAAATTATAGAGTTGCACTCTGTTTATAACTAGGGTTTGTTATTATTTTAATATAAATGAAACTTCGCTGTGAAGTATCATGTTAAAACAAGCATATACGCCTCCGATCAAGACGAAAATTTTGTTTGTAACATAATAAAATATTCCAGACCCGATGGGACAAGTTTCATCAAATTCCGAGGTCGTTTATAAAAATCCCTTAATAATTCATAGGTGAAAAATCACGCGTTTAAATTTCCAATGATCAAAAAATAAATCCAATCAACTTGAAACTTTGAAATTCTACTAGTCCTTTCCTAACAGATCCAATGAAATTTGTTTCGTTAAAATCAGAGTTCATTTGGCCAGTCGTTTTTCTGTTTAAAGTTACCCCTTTCTAAATTAGCCAAGATAATATAAACGATTAAATAAAAATCTAGGCGTTTATCGTTGCCATGATCAAACGGTAAGTCCGGTCAATATGAAAATTGAAACCCTACAATAACTAGCTAACATGAATCCAATGGCACAAGTTTCGTCGCATTACGAGACTGTTTCCCGGTACGCTATTTTTATACGGCAAATAACTCTATTTTGGACACCGAAATACCCGATGTCCAAAAATAAAGAACTGCCTACCTATCCAGACTCTAATCATCGATACGCACTCACGGAATTGGTTTCTTAGCTTAATTCGATCGTCTGCTCAAATTATTCACAAATACCCTTCTATTAAATTAATTTAATTTAATTACGCGCTATAGAAAATGACTGGGCGTTTGCGGCTATCGTTGTCACATATGACATCGGCTCGTCACGAATTTGGTTTCGTACAATAATTTAACATTACAGTTCCAATGAAACTAATTTCATTGAAAACCGAGACCGTTTGCAAAATTGCTATTTTTAACGCTTATAAGATATTAATTAAATTCCAAAACCAATCAATCTAAATAATAATAAATTATTATTATCGTAAATATCCACATATAACATATGGATAACTTCTAATATAAACAAATATGGATTATAGAATATTATCATTTTTGAGTTAAACGTTATCCAAATTTATATAAAAACTTTATTAATTTATTAAATAAACGTTATCGTTTATTAACGATTTCCATAGTGACTATTTTAAAATTTGATTGGACATAACTAACAATCTATAACACGAAATCTGGATTTTTCTCTTTCAATAGAAAAATTATAATCAACAAGATTCAAAAGTTTCATGTTTCACAGAAATCCGGCTTATATCGGATCCTGTATATTCAATTGAAGTTTAAAACTCAATATTACGAACTACCGTGCCATTTCGAGCTCGATTTATAATTAAATACAAACTGAATGTTCTAACAACGAATTCAACATTAAAATTCATTAATATTCCAAATATAATATTTAAAAATAATAAATAATAATTAAATACCAAAAATACGGGACATTACAAGAAATGTGTAACACCCCGTAATTTTAAATATTAAAATTAACAAATTTAAGAACACTTAATTTTAGAAGAAGAATTAAGTGAAACGGGTTGCGCCATTGCGTTCGTCTCGGAATTCTGCTTGAGACAGAGTCCAAGTTTGCGTAAATTGGGCTCCGTATAAAAAAGTTATGAAGTTCAAAAGATTTCAAGTTTAAATATAAATTAGATTAAAATAATAATTAAAAGTCAAAATAGTTCAAAATTCGAAATTCGGTCAGGGCGGGTTGAGCGGGAAATTTCCCGCTCAGAGGTGTCGACCCCCCCCCCCCTAAGGGGAGTCGACATAGGTGTCGACCCCCCCAATAGGGGGTGTCAACATAGGCGTCGACCCCCCTGTAGGGAGTCGACCCCTTTTTGATCCAGATCCAGTGACGAATTTTTATAGCCCTGAGCTGATGTGGCCTTCCCTGATTGGCCGATGATTAATTTCTGAGGTATTAGGGCTTATGTGTCGTGCTATAGTTGGCGGGATGACACATCTCTTTGGTTTGATGGCTCTGATTTCTCCTAAACTAATCTAAAGTGTAACAACCCGCAATTTAGGGCCAATTTAAAATTTTTATTTTAAATAATTTTGTTAAGAAAATGAGTCAGAAATTAAAAATTCTATTTTTAATTAAATTATTTTATTAATAATGGCTGAAATATTAAGTTTATTATTTTAATTCTATTCTGAACTTAAAATTCATGGTAATTCCAAATTTTAATTTCCAACTTTGAGAAATTATATAAAATTAGTTTTAAATCGAAGTTGGACGAACCAAGAAACACTAGTGACATTCATTTCATATGTAAAGTTATTTCACATTAATTGCAGCCTTATAGTTTTGCCTTTAAAGCCAAAATCATGATGCTTATTTTCTCTTACAACTTTTGAATTCTTAATTCTTAAACTAACATCCCTTTTTCTCTCCTTTTATTGTCTCTCTCCAAAAGCAAATCTACTCCATGTGTGTATATTTAATTATTTTTGCATGAACATTGAATAGGTTGGTCTAAAATATTAGGTGGACTCTAAATAAATTATGATAAAGAGGTCATTATGTTATAATATGTAGTGTTGGGTAAACATATCATTATGTTACAATCTTTCATTGTTAGATTAAAAGAAAAAAAAATTGTTGTCTTTAAATACTTCGCTTTTCTATCCAAAGTGTGACTATCGTTAATTAATAAATTTTTAAAATATTAACGGCTGCATTCGTTTACAATGACCTCCCCTCTTCATGGTTGCAACATTCATTCATTTCCTTAATTTTCATTCTATTAATTCCGTTCCTTACCTACATTCATGCATCTTATTGCATTGGCTTGTTATCACTTCTTATGTCTTCATCCCTTTAATTTCCTTTCCCTTTTTTTTGTGTCATATACAAACTATCCTTTCACACACACACAGATATATATATATATATATATATATATATATATATATATATATATATATATATATTATTTCCTTCTACATATATTCTTTCTTACATTATCTATATATATTTGTAGACATTTTCGTTGCCTTATTTTTTTCTGTGCAATTTAATTATGTTCCCTACAATTATGATATTAATGTTTTGAAATTTAAGAAGACGCACAAATTTATCATGCATTCATTTTTTTTTCTTTTTTTTCTCTTTCTCTCTTCCTCTTTGTGATTTATTTTTAAATTTTGAATGATACATAATTATTTCCAACTTAACCTCAGTCAGCCACATTTAAATTGTTTGTAACTTGCATGTGTTTCCAGTTTTATTCATTTCAATGCGTAACCAAAAGCATTTATAGAAGAAAAAAGGGAAGGTTTCCTCCTTAATAAAATAAACAAAATTTGAAATCTTATTCAATATGTGTCATTCATTGCGAAAATAATAATAAAGATTGCCGCATGCAAACCATTCATGTCCTTATTTCTTTTATCTTCTCTCTCTTACTTTCATATGCATGTATGCTATACAAAATATATATATATATATATAAGTTAAACAGAGAAATGATAATTATAAAAGTCTTAAATGCATGCACCATGCATGTTTCAATTATGCCACAAATGTTTCAATTATTCCACTATTCCTTTTTGAAATGTCCACCTAACGTTCCATTCATTTACCATCCAATTTTGTCATTTTATTTTATATATATATTCTCCTTATAACATTCAGACCCAAATCCTAGCATTCTTACACAGCCGTCATACCATAAAATGAACGCACGAAAGGCTCTGATTTAAATCTCTATCTTTCTCTCAAAATTCAACAAATCAAAACATGAAATCAAAGAGATCCATGAGCTCTATAATCCCAACGACCATGATCGGAAACAGAGCACGGTGATGATCGATTTTTCCCCTACAAACTAGTGGCGTTCGGGTTCGGTTTTGGAAGGGAGGGGGGCCGCGAGTTGCTCCAAACTACGGCAGGTGATAGGCGACGTCGAGGGCGACGGAGTGGTGGTTCCTGATGATGGCCCGTTCTCCTCTACAGGCGGCGGCAATGGGATTTACAGATCGATGTAGAAGGAGGATTAGTAATGTAATTATAGTTTAATTTTTATTTTAATTATTAAGTAATATAACCAATGTTTAAATTAACGTATCTCCTCCATACGGGAACGGAATTCAATGATTTCAGGTTCCTTAGAATCGAATTGACGAGATCTACAACATGACACCAACTAGAGCGTAAACCGAGCCCTTTGAAAATTCAGCAATTTTGAATGCGATTGACTTCTGAAAACCAATCATGGTGAGAATCTCTGATCTTTACAATATAAATAATCTATTAAATTATTTATTCAATTAAATATCTGCCTGTATGTAATTTTATCTGTGCTGTGATGTGATAAAATTTTGGTATTTGATCTGTTTGTATTCTGATGGATTGTGTTGTGTTGTACCGTATAGATCCATGGTTGTAAATCGAGATCTGTATAAATTTGTATTAAAATCGTCGTGTTTGATATGACATAAAATAAATTGGATTTAATTAGGATTATTTTTAAATCCAATTAAAAATTCTGAGTTGATTCCACAAAGAATTATTTTGTTTTAATTTTATTAACAATTTATTTGTTAATAAAAAAGGCACCTGAGAGGATTTACTTTTGTTGAGCAATTTATTGTTTGTAAAAAAAGTAAGAATTTGGTTGATATAAATTTAGTTGTATTTACTTTGCAAATAAAAGGTCAAAGTGAAAACACATCTTATTAACACTATTTTTGTTAATAAAAAGGACAATAGGAAAGTTGCATTTTTAAATTAACACTTTTATCTGTAAGTTTATAAGGCATATAAAGGATAACATTTTATTTGTTACTTAAAAAGGTTGAACATTATTTGTTAAATGTTAAATATTATTTGTTAATGAAACAAGTTTTAATCTTTATCTTTGTTAATAAAGTAAAGGACAATTTTTAAACATTAAATTTTGTTTACAAAATAAATGACAAAGTTTTTACTCTAATTTTTGTTTTTACTTTCATTTTATTTTCTTAAATAAAATTAAAACATTTAATCGTGTTGGTTTATTTTGTTTACATAATAAAAACAATTTTAACATGTAATTTTGTTTGTAAAATAAAAAGACAAATTTTTGTGTACATAATAAAAAGACCAATTTTTGTTGCATAATAGAAAACAATTTTTTTTGCTTACATAATGAAAAGGACAAAGTTTTAACATTAAATTTTGTCAACAAAGTTTTAACACAATTTTGTTAGTAAAATAAAAGAACAAAGTTTTAACATTAATTTTGTTAGTAAAATAAAAAGGATAAAGTTTTAACATGAGTTGGGTTAACAAGTTTTTAACATTAACTTTGTTAATAAAAGGACAAGTTTTGACATTAATTTTGTTTACAAATAAAAAGACAATTCTTATGTCATTTTGTTCGTTAAAATAAACAGACAATTCTTATGTGATTTTGTTCATATAAAATAAAAAGACAAAATGTTTATACTATTTTGTCAGCAAAACAAAAGGACAATTTTTATGTTATTTTGTCAACATAAATAAAAGGACAACTTTTATTTTTGTCTTGCCTACGAATCAAGATACCAATTTTTATCCTTTATTTTTGTTAACATAAATGAATGCAAGTTTTATCTTTATTTTTGTTTACATAAATAAATGCAAGGTTTACCCTTAATCTTGTTAACCTAATAAAATGCAAGTTTAAATCCTTATTTTCATTTACAAAATAAAATAAGGATGAGACCCTTTATTGAGATTCCTTAAAATTATATACTCCTATGTTGTGTGGTATGGTTGACATGGAAATTACATCGTTGGGTGAATGGAATGGTTAGACAAAAACCATTATTTTGGTTACCTTACTTGACACCAAATTGACATGACAAAATTGATGATGAACCTTATGCGTAGCATTGTGTTAATATATTTAGAGAATAAAGTCTTTCTTTTTATTTGTGTTTCAACATAAATATATATTTAAAATAAAATAAAGTATGCAAATATACATAGAAATTAAGTTCATCTTTTTGGTATTTCTCAATACAAATATGACATAAATGTAAATTGTGTTCCCAACACAAATATTAACATAGAAATTGAATTACTTTTTTATTTGTGATTCCAACACAAATATAAACATGAAAAGAATAACATTTCTTGATCAATGAAAAAGAATAACATTTCTTGATAAATGTAAAAGAATACACTTTTATCATGTTTGGTTTAAATGAAACAAGATAACATATTTTTATCTGAATATGATTAGTGAATGTTAAAAAAAATATTGTTATCAAAATATGATTGGTAGAACAAAATATACATTTTTGTATATTGAAAGTGAATTAGACAAAATACACATTTTTGTATATTAAAAGTGTGTTAAAACAAAATAAGCATTTTGTTAAGATAAAAGATGGTTAAAACAAAATAGACATTTTTTTAAGATAAAAAAAATATATATATTTATTTATTTACAAATAGGTAAATAAATAAGAAATTATAATGCGTAACCCGAGGTTGGATTGAGTTGTGATGTAAACCTGCCCGGACCCGCCCGGCTGTCCAGTAATCACAACAATACCTATCCAATGTGAGAGGTTATAGCATATGTAAAATATTTAGTGTAAATAAATAAAACATAGACAAAGGAAGACATATATATTTACATTAGGTAAATAAGAGATTAAATAAATTACATTTTTATATGTAATTAAAAGAATATATTTTACACTGTAAAGAAAATTACATTTTATGTAATTATGATTATAAGAAATAAAATTACATTTTATGTAATTAAGAATAAATAGATTATAAAGAATAAATATGTGAATAAGAATTTATTTACATTTTCCTATGTGATTAAAAGGAACAAAAATAATAATTATGTGAATAAGTTTTTATTTACATTTTCTTATGTAAATAAAAAGAAAAAGAAAAATTATATGAAAAGGATTTATTTACATTCTCTTACGTAAATAAAAAGAACCAATTTGTAAATAGTAATTATTTACATTTTCTAGGTAAATAGTAAAAAAGAAAGGTTAGAAAAGAATTAACATAAGATATTCTTTTATGTTAAAAAGAAATATTAGAAAAAGGATTAAAGAACTACATTTTTCAATGTAATTAGAAAAGAATTTAAGAATTACACTTTTCAATGTAAAGAAAAGAAACAAAGAAATTTACATTTGTCAAATGTAAATAAAGGATTTAATAAAAGTACATTTCCAATGTAAGTAATATATATATATATATATATATATATATATAGGTTTCACATTGTAATAAAATTACATTTCTATGTGATTAAGATTTTAAGAACAAATATGTGAATAAGGATTATTTACATTTTCTTATGTAAATAAAAAGGATTAAAAGAATAATTATGTGAATAATATTTATTTACATTTTTTTTATGTAAATAAATAAGATAAAAGGAAAAGGTACATTTATTCATAATTAGTGTAAATAAATATAGTAAAAGTAAAGGTAAACATTTATTTACAAATAGTGTAAATAAATAAGAAAAGGAATTAGAAACATTTATTTATAAATAATGTAAATAAATAAGATAAAAGAAGTAGAGAAATATTTATTTACATTTAGGTAAATAAATAAGGAAAAGAATAGAAAAAACATTTATTTACATTTAGGTAAATAAATAGGAAATAAATTAAAAGGATATATAAAGCATAAGTTATTTATAATTAGAGTAAATAAAATAAGAAAGGTAGTAAAATAAAGCAAGAAATATTTTACCGTCATTTTAGATGCGATAAAAGAATACACGATAATAGTTGAAATCGCCAAACGATTTATATTTATTATATATGTATATATATATATATATATATTATAAATTAAACGAAACGCGCACGGCAGTACGCGTATCGGCAATCGTAACTTTAAACAGTTTTACCGAAAGATCCGACCGTCGGATTTTCCCAAAACTGGAACCGTTAGGACCGCTTTGGGAAGATCTTTCCAACGATATAGATTTCATCAAAATCCAACGGTTAGATTTTAAGATATGGTTGAAAACAGCGCCAGGGTCGCCCATTGACCCGAAGCGTCGTTAAATTAATTCGAGCTATTTTTATATAAATAAAAGTAGCGATAGGTCGTTATTAAATACCAATAACGATATGAAAGGATTTCAAATTATATATATATGCGAGAATCATTTGAAAAGACCGAGTTCAATCTCATTTCAAGTGATTATACGACGTTCTAAGTCGAAGATTTAAAGACGGTGATTGAAGACCGACGATCTTCACATCGAATGGATGTGTTGCCACTGAGACCCATGAGAGGAGTAGCTACCTTGAAAGGGCTTCAGTGGTGGCCGTTCGGACGAAGTGTTGATTTGTACGGATTTGACTTTCGCTCAGACCCAGGGCATAAGTTTATAAATGGAATGTATGTCTGACGTTGTAGTCCTTTATACTATATTCGTTGATCTCTCTTAATATATATCTGTTTGGTGGTTAACACTCTTCTCTAAGACGTACGAGCTTAGAGGTTATATATTGGTAGAAATCAATAGTATAGTATGGACTGACAATGTGGCATACTAAGATGCATTAATCGAGGCTTTTGTTGAAAAGCAGGCCTTGTGGTTGATGATCAAAGCACAGTCTATTTAGGCATAGCTTTGTGTATATCATGACTTCGCGAGCCTCACAGCCCGGTAGAGTCTAAAACGGGAGAAGGGAACGCAGGGAGTGCACACGTTGCTTTCTAGCTAGAGTGGTGCCAGGGGCCTACCAGCGCTGGCATTTATTCATTGTGGTTGTTGGATTTTCGAGGCCTCGGGTTTATGCGGTCGCCACTGGCCGTAGTATAGGTCCAAAAGGACGGGGAACGTGTGTTCAGGCATAACCAATCCACAAATGTAAGTGTGGACCGGCCCTGCAGGATCCAAGGGTTGGACAGAGTACCAATCCTGGGGCATTGCTAGAGTGTCTCGAATCGGTAAGGATCTCCTCCCTAGCCTTGACTCGGATGGAAACCCAAATTTCCAATACGACATCACGCGATTTTGATTGTATACCTATATATGGCGACATAGTGGGATGGGGCACTCATGCCATCCAGGATTGATACATTTACTTTGATGTATTTCAAATTGGTTGCACACTATTATCATATAATACCGTGTCTATCGTATCAAGCATCTTTTGATCATTATAAGGTAAAACCCTATCCTCCGGTTTGCGTTGCATTGTGTGATGGGACTTGGGTCTTATAATGGTTTCATTTTTCTAAAAAGCATTGCGTTATTTTGACGATTTACTTTAGTCATGCACTGGCAATCCACAGGAGAAAACCCGTTCCGCGAAAGTGGCGTGGTCCTTGGATTTGTCTTATTAGTTAAATTAGTTTAGAATTCTCACACCAGTCCCATGACTGACTCGTAGTTTGTTTCACTTTGCAAACTCGGGTGCCCTCTTTTCCACACGGGCAGTCGAGTAGCTTTTTGCAGATATCTCTCTCTTTAGCAGGATTCTGGATCGAAGCCTAAAGCTGTGTCCAGAGCTTAGAAGTCTTCCGCTGTTTAATGTATTAAATCTGTTGTAATTTACCTTCCGCTGTAGTCTACTTTATTTGTACTCTGATATTCTGTACTCTGATGTAACATTATTGTAATGTAATAAAAGTCTGTTGTTATTGTTCTGATCTATTGTATTCCCAAAGTTAACGTATGCGTGTTTTGAACGGTCTTGGTCGATTTTGCGATCGATTAAGGTCGGGAAAAATCCGTTGTCGTTACAGTTGGTATCGGAGCTCTGGTTAGCTCAAATCTTTGGGGTACAACTCGTTAGAACTAAAACAAAAGACTCATCAGAGATTGGATTAGTAATGTCCAATAAGAATACTCATTAGAGATAGGATCAGCAGTATCCTAGAATGAGAATACTCATTAGAGATGGGGTTAGTAATGCCTTAGAATGAGTTCAGAGTGATGAGCTTATAATTAACGTATTTTGATTATATATATAATCCTATTTTAGAAAATATGTTTTTAAATATATAAAAGTATATATATTTGATAAGTTAGCCAATAAATGAAATTAATAATATTAAAATTAAAATTTAGTTAGTTAATTTAACTACCTTTAGCTTAGTTCCTTTTCGAGGACGAAAAGATTTTAAGTGGGGGAGACTGTAACAACCCGCAATTTAGGGCCAATTTAAAATTTTTATTTTAAATAATTTTGTTAAGAAAATGAGTCAGAAATTAAAAATTCTATTTTTAATTAAATTATTTTATTAATAATGGCTGAAATATTAAGTTTATTATTTTAATTCTATTCTGAACTTAAAATTCATGGTAATTCCAAATTTTAATTTCCAACTTTGAGAAATTATATAAAATTAGTTTTAAATCGAAGTTGGACGAACCAAGAAACACTAGTGACATTCATTTCATATGTAAAGTTATTTCACATTAATTACAGCCTTATAGTTTTGCCTTTAAAGCCAAAATCATGATGCTTATTTTCTCTTACAACTTTTGAATTATTAATTCTTAAACTAACATCCCTTTTTCTCTCCTTTTATTGTCTCTCTCCAAAAGCAAATCTACTCCATGTGTGTATATTTAATTATTTTTGCATGAACATTGAATAGGTTGGTCTAAAATATTAGGTGGACTCTAAATAAATTATGATAAAGAGGTCATTATGTTATAATATGTAGTGTTGGGTAAACATATCATTATGTTACAATCTTTCATTGTTAGATTAAAAGAAAAAAAATTGTTGTCTTTAAATACTTCCCTTTTCTATCCAAAGTGTGACTATCGTTAATTAATAAATTTTTAAAATATTAACGGCTGCATTCATTTATAATGACCTCCCCTCTTCATGGTTGCAACATTCATTCATTTCCTTAATTTTCATTCTATTAATTCCTTTCCTTGCCTACATTCATGCATCTTATTGCATTGGCTTGTTATCACTTCTTATGTCTTCATCCCTTTAATTTCCTTTCCCTTTTTTTTGTGTCATATACAAACTATCCTTTCACACACACAGATATATATATATATATATATATATATATATATATATATATATATATATATATATATATATTATTTCCTTCTACATATATTCTTTCTTAAATTATCTATATATATTTGTAGACATTTTCGTTGCCTTATTTTTTTCTGTGCAATTTAATTATGTTCCCTACAATTATGATATTAATGTTTTGAAATTTAAGAAGACGCACAAATTTATAACAATTTACATCAAATATTTTATCATGCATTCATTTCTTTTTCTTTTTTTTCTTTTTTTCTCTTTCTCTCTTCCTCTTTGTGATTTATTTTTAAATTTTGAATGATACATAATTATTTCCAACTCAACCTCAGTCAGCCACATTTAAATTGTTTGTAACTTGCATGTGTTTCCAGTTTTATTCATTTCAATGCGTAACCAAAAGCATTTATAGAAGAAAAAAAGGGAAGGTTTCCTCCTTAATAAAATAAACAAAATTTGAAATCTTATTCAATACGTGTCATTCATTGCGAAAATAATAATAAAGATTGCCGCATGCAAACCATTCATGTCCTTATTTCTTTTATCTTCTCTCTCTTACTTTCATATGCATGTATGCTATACAAAATATATATATATATATATATATAAGTTAAACAGAGAAATGATAATTATAAAAGTCTTAAATGCATGCACCATGCATGTTTCAATTATGCCACAAATGTTTCAATTATTCCACAATTCCTTTTTGAAATGTCCACCTAACGTTCCATTCATTTACCATCCAATTTTGTCATTTTATTTTATATATATATATATTCTCCTTATAACATTCAGACCCAAATCCTAGCATTCTTACACAGCCGTCATACCATAAAATGAACGCACGAAAGGCTCTGATTTAAATCTCTATCTTTCTCTCAAAATTCAACAAATCAAAACATGAAATCAAAGAGATCCATGAGCTCTATAATCCCAACGACCATGATCGGAAACAGAGCACGGTGATGATCGATTTTTCCCCTACAAACTAGTGGCGTTCGGGTTCGGTTTTGGAAGGGAGGGGGGGCCGCGAGTTGCTCCAAACTACGGCAGGTGATAGGCGACGTCGAGGGCGACGGAGTGGTGGTTCCTGATGATGGCCCGTTCTCCTCTACAGGCGGCGGCAATGGGATTTACAGATCGATGTAGAAGGAGGATTAGTAATGTAATTATAGTTTAATTTTTATTTTAATTATTAAGTAATATAACCAATGTTTAAATTAACGTATCTCCTCCATACGGGAACGGAATTCAATGATTTCAGGTTCCTTAGAATCGAATTGACGAGATCTACAACATGACACCAACTAGAGCGTAAACCGAGCCCTTTGAAAATTCAGCAATTTTGAATGCGATTGACTTCTGAAAACCAATCATGGTGAGAATCTCTGATCTTTACAATATAAATAATCTATTAAATTATTTATTCAATTAAATATCTGCCTGTATGTAATTTTATCTGTGCTGTGATGTGATAAAATTTTGGTATTTGATCTGTTTGTATTCTGATGGATTGTGTTGTGTTGTACCGTATAGATCCATGGTTGTAAATCGAGATCTGTATAAATTTGTATTAAAATCGTCGTGTTTGATATGACATAAAATAAATTGGATTTAATTAGGATTATTTTTAAATCCAATTAAAAATTCTGAGTTGATTCCACAAAGAATTATTTTGTTTTAATTTTATTAACAATTTATTTGTTAATAAAAAAGGCACCTGAGAGGATTTACTTTTGTTGAGCAATTTATTGTTTGTAAAAAAAGTAAGAATTTGGTTGATATAAGTTTAGTTGTATTTACTTTGCAAATAAAAGGTCAAAGTGAAAACACATCTTATTAACACTATTTTTGTTAATAAAAAGGACAATAGGAAAGTTGCATTTTTAAATTAACACTTTTATCTGTAAGTTTATAAGGCATATAAAGGATAACATTTTATTTGTTACTTAAAAAGGTTGAACATTATTTGTTAAATGTTAAATATTATTTGTTAATGAAACAAGTTTTAATCTTTATCTTTGTTAATAAAGTAAAGGACAATTTTTAAACATTAAATTTTGTTTACAAAATAAATGACAAAGTTTTTACTCTAATTTTTGTTTTTACTTTCATTTTATTTTCTTAAATAAAATTAAAACATTTAATCGTGTTGGTTTATTTTGTTTACATAATAAAAACAATTTTAACATGTAATTTTGTTTGTAAAATAAAAAGACAAATTTTTGTGTACATAATAAAAAGACCAATTTTTGTTGCATAATAGAAAACAAATTTTTTTGCTTACATAATGAAAAGGACAAAGTTTTAACATTAAATTTTGTCAACAAAGTTTTAACACAATTTTGTTAGTAAAATAAAAGAACAAAGTTTTAACATTAATTTTGTTAGTAAAATAAAAAGGATAAAGTTTTAACATGAGTTGGGTTAACAAGTTTTTAACATTAACTTTGTTAATAAAAGGACAAGTTTTGACATTAATTTTGTTTACAAATAAAAAGAGAATTCTTATGTCATTTTGTTCGTTAAAATAAACAGACAATTCTTATGTGATTTTGTTCATATAAAATAAAAAGACAAAATGTTTATACTATTTTGTCAGCAAAACAAAAGGACAATTTTTATGTTATTTTGTCAACATAAATAAAAGGACAACTTTTATTTTTGTCTTGCCTACGAATCAAGATACCAATTTTTATCCTTTATTTTTGTTAACATAAATGAATGCAAGTTTTATCTTTATTTTTGTTTACATAAATAAATGCAAGGTTTACCCTTAATCTTGTTAACCTAATAAAATGCAAGTTTAAATCCTTGTTTTCATTTACAAAATAAAATAAGGATGAGACCCTTTATTGAGATTCCTTAAAATTATATACTCCTATGTTGTGTGGTATGGTTGACATGGAAATTACATCGTTGGGTGAATGGAATGGTTAGACAAAAACCATTATTTTGGTTACCTTACTTGACACCAAATTGACATGACAAAATTGATGATGAACCTTATGCGTAGCATTGTGTTAATATATTTAGAGAATAAAGTCTTTCTTTTTATTTGTGTTTCAACATAAATATATATTTAAAATAAAATAAAGTATGCAAATATACATAGAAATTAAGTTCATCTTTTTGGTATTTCTCAATACAAATATGACATAGATGTAAATTGTGTTCCCAACACAAATATTAACATAGAAATTGAATTACTTTTTTATTTGTGATTTCAACACAAATATAAACATGAAAAGAATAACATTTCTTGATCAATGAAAAAGAATAACATTTCTTGATAAATGTAAAAGAATACACTTTTATCATGTTTGGTTTAAATGAAACAAGATAACATATTTTTATCTGAATATGATTAGTGAATGTTAAAAAAAATATTGTTATCAAAATATGATTGGTAGAACAAAATATACATTTTTGTATATTGAAAGTGAATTAGACAAAATACACATTTTTGTATATTAAAAGTGTGTTAAAACAAAATAAGCATTTTGTTAAGATAAAAGATGGTTAAAACAAAATAGACATTTTTTTAAGATAAAAAAAAAATATATATATATATATATATATTTATTTACAAATAGGTAAATAAATAAGAAATTATAATGCGTAACACGAGGTTGGATTGAGTTGTGATGTAAACCTGCCCGGACCCGCCCGGCTATCCAGTAATCACAACAATACCTATCCAATGTGAGAGGTTATAGCATATGTAAAATATTTAGTGTAAATAAATAAAACATAGACAAAGGAAGACATATATATTTACATTAGGTAAATAAGAGATTAAATAAATTACATTTTTATATGTAATTAAAAGAATATATTTTACACTGTAAAGAAAATTACATTTTATGTAATTATGATTATAAGAAATAAAATTACATTTTATGTAATTAAGAATAAATAGATTATAAAGAATAAATATGTGAATAAGAATTTATTTACATTTTCCTATGTAATTAAAAGGAATAAAAATAATAATTATGTGAATAAGTTTTTATTTACATTTTCTTATGTAAATAAAAAGAAAAAGAAAAATTATATGAAAAGGATTTATTTACATTCTCTTACGTAAATAAAAAGAACCAATTTGTAAATAGTAATTATTTACATTTTCTAGGTAAATAGTAAAAAAGAAAGGTTAGAAAAGAATTAACATAAGATATTCTTTTATGTTAAAAAGAAATATTAGAAAAAGGATTAAAGAACTACATTTTTCAATGTAATTAGAAAAGAATTTAAGAATTACACTTTTCAATGTAAAGAAAAGAAACAAAGAAATTTACATTTGTCAAATGTAAATAAAGGATTTAATAAAAGTACATTTCCAATGTAAGTAATATATATATATATATATATATATATAGGTTTTACATTGTAATAAAATTACATTTCTATGTGATTAAGATTTTAAGAACAAATATGTGAATAAGGATTATTTACATTTTCTTATGTAAATAAAAAGGATTAAAAGAATAATTATGTGAATAATATTTATTTACATTTTTTTTATGTAAATAAATAAGATAAAAGGAAAAGGTACATTTATTCATAATTAGTGTAAATAAATATAGTAAAAGTAAAGGTAAACATTTATTTACAAATAGTGTAAATAAATAAGAAAAGGAATTAGAAACATTTATTTATAAATAATGTAAATAAATAAGATAAAAGAAGTAGAGAAATATTTATTTACATTTAGGTAAATAAATAAGGAAAAGAATAGAAAAAACATTTATTTACATTTAGGTAAATAAATAGGAAATAAATTAAAAGGATATATAAAGCATAATTTATTTATAATTAGAGTAAATAAAATAAGAAAGGTAGTAAAATAAAGCAAGAAATATTTTACCGTCATTTTAGATGCGATAAAAGAATACACGATAATAGTTGAAATCGCCAAACGATTTATATTTATTATATATGTATATATATATATATAAATTATAAATTAAACGAAACGCGCACGGCAGTTCGCGTATCGGCAATCGTAACTTTAAACAGTTTTACCGAAAGATCCGACCGTCGGATTTTCCCAAAACTGGAACCGTTAGGACCGCTTTGGGAAGATCTTTCCAACGATATAGATTTCATCAAAATCCAACGGTTAGATTTTAAGATATGGTTGAAAACAGCGCCAGGGTCGCCCATTGACCCGAAGCGTCGTTAAATTAATTCGAGCTATTTTTATATAAATAAAAGTAGCGATAGGTCGTTATTAAATACCAATAACGATATGAAAGGATTTCAAATTATATATATATGCGAGAATCATTTGAAAAGACCAAGTTCAATCTCATTTCAAATGATTATACGACGTTCTAAGTCGAAGATTTAAAGACGGTGATTGAAGACCGACGATCTTCACATCGAATGGATGTGTTGCCACTGAGACCCATGAGAGGAGTAGCTACCTTGAAAGGGCTTCAGTGGTGGCCGTTCGGACGTAGTGTTGATTTGTACGGATTTGACTTTCGCTCAGACCCAGGGCATAAGTTTATAAATGGAATGTATGTCTGACGTTGTAGTCCTTTATACTATATTCGTTGATCTCTCTTAATATATATCTGTTTGGTGGTTAACACTCTTCTCTAAGACGTACGAGCTTAGAGGTTATATATTGGTAGAAATCAATAGTATAGTATGGACTGACAATGTGGCATACTAAGATGCATTAATCGAGGCTTTTGTTGAAAAGCAGGCCTTGTGGTTGATGATCAAAGCACAGTCTATTTAGGCATAGCTTTGTGTATATCATGACTTCGCGAGCCTCACAGCCCGGTAGAGTCTAAAACGGGAGAAGGGAACGCAGGGAGTGCACACGTTGCTTTCTAGCTAGAGTGGTGCCAGGGACCTACCAGCGCTGGCATTTATTCATTGTGGTTGTTGGATTTTCGAGGCCTCGGGTTTATGCGGTCGCCACTGGCCGTAGTATAGGTCCAAAAGGACGGGGAACGTGTGTTCAGGCATAACCAATCCACAAAAGTAAGTGTGGACCGGCTCTGCAGGATCCAAGGGTTGGACAGAGTACCAATCCTGGGGCATTGCTAGAGTGTCTCGAATCGGTAAGGATCTCCTCCCTAGCCTTGACTCGGATGGAAACCCAAATTTCCAATACGACATCACGCGATTTTGATTGTATACCTATATATGGCGACATAGTGGGATGTGGCACTCATGCCGTCCAGGATTGATACATTTACTTTGATGTATTTCAAATTGGTTGCACACTATTATCATATAATACCGTGTCTATCGTATCAAGCATCTTTTGATCATTATAAGGTAAAATCCTATCCTCCGGTTTGCGTTGCATTGTGTGATGGGACTTGGGTCTTATAATGGTTTCATTTTTCTAAAAAGCATTGCGTTATTTTGACGATTTACTTTAGTCATGCACTGGCAATCCATAGGAGAAAACCCGTTCCGCGAAAGTGGCGTGGTCCTTGGATTTGTCTTATTAGTTAAATTAGTTTAGAATTCTCACACCAGTCCCATGACTGACTCGTAGTTTGTTTCACTTTGCAAACTCGGGTGCCCTCTTTTCCACACGGGCAGTCGAGTAGCTTTTTGCAGATATCTCTCTCTTTAGCAGGATTCTGGATCGAAGCCTAAAGCTGTGTCCAGAGCTTAGAAGTCTTCCGCTGTTTAATGTATTAAATCTGTTGTAATTTACCTTCCGCTGTAGTCTACTTTATTTGTACTCTGATATTCTGTACTCTGATGTAACATTATTGTAATGTAATAAAAGTCTGCTGTTATTGTTCTGATGTATTGTATTCCCAAAGTTAACGTATGCGTGTTTTGAACGGTCTTGGTCGATTTTGCGATCGATTAAGGTCGGGAAAAATCCGTTGTCGTTACATAAAGGCTCTTAATAATCCTATACATCTATATATACACTCATAACCCAACCCTAATTCTATTGCTCCAAAGCTATGACACTGTCATGTTGTTCATCTTCAATCTAGCCTAGTCACCGCCATCTTCTCCAAACTAGAAATCAAATTAGAGAGCCTAAAATCGACTTTGAAGATTAATCAACATCAAATTAGAGTCTTTGCAACAACAACAATTCAATTATCTTTTCTTAATCCTAGCAATGTAAGTTCATGTTATTTTCAGATTTAAACACCTTATAGTAATCTTGGCATGTAATAAAATGAATCTAAGTCTATGCTTGATGATGAGACAATCTTTTCAGATTTACCCCTATCTTTCTATTGAATCTATGATTTTACATGCCTAAGAAGTTATTATATCGATTCAATCGTGCCTATCTTTGTTGAACATCGAATATATAATCCTTTTTGGTTCATGATGTTATTCTTATGCATGTGATAATGATTTTATCAGCTTATTCAAGAATCTATCTTTGTTGTATCTAAATTTCTTATATTAGGTCCGTTGTTACATGCCTATTTTTATGCCTATTCTTATTTTATGCTCCTTCTCTCTCTTTCTCTCTCTTCCCTTATTTCCTTTTTCTTTTATGAACATGGGTTACCTTCGAACCTAGGCTGAAATCGCGAAATAAGAACGATTGGAATACGGGGAATATTTGGGTATAGCCTATTTTGGGTAAATATTGGGCATAATGTATTTGGTGAAATAATTGGGCATAAATGTTATTGTTGTGAACTTGGGGTAAATTGAAATATTAAATCTAGATTAGGTGTAAACTATAAATTGAAATATTAAATCTAGATTGGGTGTAAACTGTAAATTGGAATATTAAATCTAGATCGGGCATAACCATAGGTTGGGACGCCGAGCATAATGTATATTGGGATTTTGGGGCATGACTATTATTGCAAATTTGGGAATATTAGGTGTAACCTATTTGAGCAATAACTTGAAATTAATTTGTGAGGCATAACTTGCAATTGGCTTGGTTGGGCATAACTTGAGAATTGGAACATGACTAGTTTTGTAAAATTTGGGATAATTAGTATATAAAATCTAGACTTGGACATGAATGGTAAATATGTAAATTGGCTAAAAGATGAACGTGCCTAACCCGAGGTTAGATTGAGTTGTGGTGAAAGACTGCCCGGAAACGCCCGACACATCCAGCAACCGTAACAACGTAGATCTAATGTGAGAGGTTAGCGCATAAAGCCTAAAACCCGAGGTTAGAATGAGTTTGCGGTAGAAGTCTGCCCGGAACCGCCCGGTACATCCAGCAACCGCAAACAACAGTTCTAATATGAGAGGTTAAGGCATTAATGAATTAATTAATGTTAATGAACAGACATGCTAAGAACGAGCGGTGTTAAGTTAAGGAGAAACACTTAACCAATATAACATGATGAATGAACAAGGTTAAGTTAATAGGAAACGCTTAACCAAATACAACATGTTAGGTGAGTAGGGTTAAGTTAACCAACCTAACATGATGAACGAGTGGGGATAAGTTAAGGGGGAACACTTAACCAATGTAACAAGATGAATGGACAAGGTTAAGTAACATATGAACAGGCGACACTTAAACAATACAACATGTTAGGTGGGTGGGTTAAGTTAACATGGACAAGAAGACAACTTAACCAATATTACATGAACAAAGTGGATAGGGTTAAGGCAAGCTTAACCAATAATACACATGTACTTGATAAGGGAAAGGTTTGAGTAAATCTTGGATAAGTGGGTAATATTAGTATATATAGGCCCACAAACTTAACTGTTAAATAAACATGCGTGAATTAGTGAGAAGGTTAAGTAACATATGAATATGCAACACTTAACCAGTGCAACATGTTAATTAAGCAAATGAGTGGGGTTAAGTTAAATTGAGAACACTTAACCATTATAACATATTGATTAGGAAACCCTAGTAACGGGACCCATTTCAGCAGTAACCAACATAGATGTATCATGGTACCCTGAGCTAAACAGGGTGGGGTACGATTACTGGGCTGATTATAAGCGGTCAAAATAGTGGCGGGTGGTGCAATAGTGGGCGTGCACGTGCTTTGGAGTGGAAAAGCAGGCACTGGGCATCAGTAGTATACACTGTGCATCTTGAATCGTGTCGGGTTGCCATCATGGGAATTGATACACCCCATGATGGGGCCAACATAGGTATCTACATACAAGCGGGGCCAAATGACACAAGTAATGAATACATACAAGCAGGGTCGGATGACACAAGTAATAAATGAATACAAGTAGGGAGCCGATCGATGGGGTAGTAAGGGTACATATAACATATCCATGGCAATTAGATAGATAGAGGTAGGATTCTCATAGTAGATGTACACCTGAAGACTACCACAACTACGGGGCTTGGGATCACATTATCATTTTATATAGATTACTAGTTGGGACACTAGCTAGGTGGTGTAGAGATATAGAAATCAGAATAACAGGGTAGTAGCGAAGCAGAGAAAGAGTAGAAGCGCATTCAGTTATCTTGCCTTATCATATCTTATGCTAATCTTATCTTGTTCTCCCTGTTATCACGGTATTGCCTTATATTCAGTTTATTCTTGTCATGTTACTTTTACCTGTTTACATACTGAAAATCACTGGACTTACCAGGCTTTATGTCTGATCCTTTTTCTTTCGACTTCTTTTCTCTCGTTTCTCCCCCAGGTAGTCAGGGAGGGAATAGCTCAGCTTAGTTTGGACAGTTTCTCTTTCCAAGCTTGAAGATTCTTTGATGTATTGCTTGGATCCTCTTATCTTTGGCTATGGCTGTGTTTGCACTTTAATTTGGGGATTTATGCTACTTTGCTATGTTTTATGCTTCTTATATACTTGGAAGTTTTTGAATCAAGACAGAAGTTTTATGTAGTACTTTTAAGTATGATTGAGTAAATTGTCGTAAAAGCTTGACTGAACTATGTTGCTTATAAAATGACTTTGTTTCTGCTGCTTTATTTGTCTTTATTGTAATTTATCTACATCTTTTACCTATAGCGCTTCACTGAAGTTAATGCATTCCCTTTGTGAGTGACATTAATGGAGGTGGGGTGTTTCACTTGGTATCAGAGCTGAAGGTTACCAGATCAGATAAAAGATTTGAAAAATTATTTTCAAAACGGTTTTAAAAGAAGCATTTCCAAAAGAAAAGTTTTGTTTTAAAGGCATATTCCCCAAAGCCATTTGCACTAACTTCTGATCCTCTGTTTGAATCCATGTTTCCTTCTTTCCTGAGGTTCTGGGGCTCCTGGCTTTTTGGGAGGTAACCTCATCGCGGCATGGTTTCGTAGGCTTAATGAGACTACGACACCTGTCAAAGGGCGAAGAAGTGCCTAACTTCCATTTATAGCCGCAGTAGTTTCACCTGCAGCTAATTTTCTTTCAAGCTTTGTAGGGTTTTCCGTGTGATAGAGGCAGCTTTCGAGAGACTTGTCAACATGTTACACAAGGATGGTAAAGATGAGAATGAGGGAGTTTGGCTAAGGAGCACAACCCAAGGATGATAAACTTATGAATATGGACTTGGTTCACAAAGGAGGTAAAAAAAGAGAGGTGTAAGTGGAAGAATCACAGGACAAGAAGGGAGGAAAGAATAGTAAAACCTAAGACAAGAGGAAGTTTCTTTATTATGGTATAACAGGTCATATAATTAAGGACAAGGGAAAGAACAAAGGACAAGATTTTCAGGAGGGAAAGTGCATGCTCTCACCGCCAACGTACCTGAGAGAGAGGTAGTACTATTGAAAAAGGTTTAGTTTTTCTTTTTGATCATCCTGTTAGCACTCTTTTTTATTTTAGCGCTTCACATTCGGTTATATCTGCTTCCATAGTTGAGTCTCTGCACCTTAGTACTTGTATAGTAAAAGATCCCATTATTTTCTCAAATCCAATTGGTAGTTCAGCTCATTTATCTTTGGTTTGTAAGGATTTGAGAATAGCTATATTAAGTATGAGTTTAAGTATAATGCTTATGTTTTTGGTTTCATAGGCTATGGGTTGATTCTAGGCATGGATTAGTTAGCTAGTAATTATGAAAGGAGTGTAGTTAGACTTTTGACTTGCCTCGGGAATACCCTCGAGATTTCATGCGATCCTAAGGGATCAGTTTGGCTTAGCTATCTAGAATCACTTGATGCATCTACGACGATTTGCGATCCGTTAGAGTAGTCCATGAGTACGCAGATGTTTTTGATTAGGTTAGGGGTTTGTCCCCTAAAACGCAAGATAGATTTCCACATATATCTAGTTGACAATGCAAAGCCAGTTGCATTACCTGTACGACACATGACTCCAAGGGAAAGGAAGGGCTCAATAAACAAGTAAAAAAGTTACTTGAGAAAGGGTTCATAAGGCGAAGTATTTCTGAATGGGGTGCTCCAGTTGTTTTCGCTACAAAGGCGGATGGTTCACTTCACTTGTGCATAGATGATATTTTGGTTTTCTCTAAGAGTGGGGAAGAACATGCTTTGTATCTAAGGGAAATCTCGGATACCCTCCAAGCGCATCAGCTTTAGGCTAGGTTCTCCAAATATCATTCTTGGGGAGAAAAAGTAAGGTTTCTAAGACATGTGATATCCAAGGAAGGGATAACAGTAGATCCCGCAAAAAGTAGTTACGGTGCAAGATTAGAAGGTCCCAAGGAATGCAACTGGACTAAGAAGTTTTCTTGGATTAGCGGGCCGGTATAGGAAGTTAATTAAGGACTTTGTGAAGGTATTAGCCCCACTTACTAGATTGATGAAGAAGAATCTAACTTTTTCTTGGGATTTGATTTATGATGTTGCTTTCCAACGACTGAAGAGAACCCTGACGACAACCCCAGTCTTGACATTGCCCGAAGGGAACAATACGTTTATAGTTTATACGGATGCGTGCGAGACAGGGTTTGGCGCTGTTTTAATGCTAGAAGAGAGGGTAGTTAGTTACGGAAGAAGACAGCTGAAAGTACATGAGGAAAACTATCCTACCCACGACTTGGAATTAGCTATTATAGTGTTCGTTCTGAAGTCATGGCATCATTTTCTTTTAGGAGAAATTTTTTGAACTATATACAAATCATAAGTCCTTAAAATATTTGTTCTCGCAAAAAGATTTGAAATTGAGGCAACAATGATAGATGGAATTTCTTGCCTCATACGACTTTGAGATTGCTTATACCCTAGCAAGGTTAATGTTGTGGCAGGCACCCTAAGTAGAAAAAGCTGACCTTAAGTCCTCTCTTTGTAGAAAGGCAAAGCTTGGAGTACATAGCAAACTTTGACTTTAGATACTCCTTTGAATTTGTACTTGGTTTGTTAGCATCGCTAGAGGTGCGGCCTACTCTTTTGGACTCAATAGGAACCGCGCAACGTGAAGACCCTCATATTTGTGACATGATGGATAAGCTAAGTAAAGGAGAGATCTCTACTCATCTTAGTACATACACTTGGTATCATGGTTAACATCTGTTTATCTTGGAAAGATAGTCCGACTACATGGGATACCCTCTAGCATAGTAAGTGATCGAGATCCTATCTTTACTAGTGAGTTTTGGAAATGGAGGTCAAGAAGCTCCACAATCGTGAAGTTAAATTAGTTAAGGTGCAGTGGAGTGAAGCTCAAGAAGACGCGACGTGGGAGACTGAAGATAAGACACGCGCATCATACCCTTTTTCTTGAGGGTATATCCTTGATATCTTTTTATAGGAATTTTATGCATACTTATTCCTATCTTTTTAGGCATACCCTCTAGGTCATATCTTCGATCCGTAGGTAGAAGCCAATGTATGTAAACATGTATTTGAAACATGTTATGGTTGATGGTTGCAAGTGGTTGCTCGTGGATGCATACACACACACACTAGGTACTAGATCGGCTCAGTCACTTTCATATTACATATGCATATATGTATTTATATATGGATTGAAACTTGGTGTGTTATCATGTGGATGTTGCATTTGTATGAATGATTGTGCACTCATGTAGAAGTTATAAAATATGATTAGGAATAATTGCATACATGATGGACTCATAGCACCGACATGATTCAGATCAAGGAGGTCAACTGGATCAGTAGACCGCCTGATTTTGCATTAGATAAGGACATATACACACACTATGCATATGATCATGAAAGCATTAGAAATCTTTTTAAGGACAATGGATGTCTGTGATAGATGGTTGAGTAGATGGATGTTGGATGTTAGGATACTTTCTTCTTAACTTAGAGATTTCGGGGACGAAATCCTTTAAGGAGAGAAGAATGTAACACCCTGTATTTTAAAATATTAAAATTAACAAATTTAAGAACACTTAATTTTTAGAAGAATAATTAAGTGAAACGGGTTACGCCATTGCGTTCATCTCGGAATTCTGCTTGAGACAGAGTCTGAGTTTGCGTAAATCGGGCTCCGTATGACGAAGTTATGGAGTTCAGAAGATTTCAAGTTTAAACAGAAATTAGATTAAAATAATAATTAAAAGTCAAAACAGTTCGAAATTCGAAATTCGGTCAGAGCGGGCTGAGCGGGAAATTTCCCGCTCAGAGGTGTCGACCCCCAGAGGGGGAGTTGACATAGGTGTCGACCCCCCTATAGGGAGTCGACCCCTTTTTTATCTAGATCCAGTAATGAATTTTTATAGCCCTGAGTTGATGTGGCCTTCCCTGATTGGCCGATGACTAATTTCTGAGGTATTAGGGCTTATGTGTCATGCTATGGTTGGCTGGATGACAATCTCTTTTGTTTGATGACTCTGATTTCTCCTAGACTAATCTAAAGGCTCTTAATAATCATAGACATTTATATATACACTCATAACCCAACCCTAATTCTATTGCTCCAAAGCTATGACGCGTCATACTGTTCATCTTCAATCTAGCCTAGCCACAACCATCTTCTCCAAAATAGAAATCAAATTAGAGAGCCTTAAATCAACTTTGAAGATTAATCAACATCAAATTAGAGTCTCTGCAACAACAGCAATTCAATTATCTTTTCTTAATCCTAGCAATGTAAGTTCATGTTATTTTCAGATTTAAACACCTAATAGTAATCTTGGCATGTAATAAAATGAATCTAAGTCTATGCTTGATGATGAGACAATCTTTTCAGATTTACCCCTATCTTTCTATTGAATCTATGATTTTACATGCCTAAGAAGTTATTATATCGATTCAATCATGCCTATCTTTGTTGAACATTGAATATATAATCCTTTTTGGCTCATGATGTTATTCTTATGCCTGCGATAATGATTGTATCAGCTTATTCAAGAATCTATCTTTGTTGGATCTAAATTTCTTGTATTAGGTCTGTTGTTACATGCCTATTTTTATGCCTATTCTTATTTTATGCTCCTTCTCTCTCTCTCTCTTCCCCTATTTCCTTTTTCTTTTATGAACCCGGGTTACCTTCGAACCTAGGCTGAAACCACGAAATACGAACGATTGAAATACGGGGAATATTTGGGTATAGCCTATTTTGGGTAAATATTGGGCATAATGTATTTGGTGAAATAATTGGGCATAATTGTTATTGTTGCAAACTTGGGGAAAATTGAAATATTAAATTTAGATTGGGTGTAAATTGCAAATTGAAGTATTAAATCTAGATTGGGTGTAAACTATAAATTGGAATATTAAATCTAGATCGGGCATAACTATTGGTTGGGACGCCAAGCATAATGTATTTTGGGATTTTGGGGCATGACTATTATTGCAAATTTGGGAAGATTAGGTGTAACCTATTTTGAGCAATAACTCGAAAATAAATTTGTGGGGCATAACTTGCAATTGGCTTAGTTGGGCATAACTTGAGAATTGGAACATGACTAGTTTTGTAAAATTTGGGATAATTAGTATATAAAATCTAGACTTGGACATGAATGGTAAATATGTAAATTGGCTAAAAGATGAACGTGCCTAACCCGAGGTTAGATTGAGTTGTGGTGTAAGACTGCCCGGAACCGCCCGGTACATCCAGCGACCGCGACAACATAGATCTAATGTGAGAGGTTAGCGCATAAATCCCAAAACCCGAGGTTAGAATGAGTTTGCGGTAAAAGTCTGCCCGGAACCGCCCGTCACATCCAACAATCGCAAAAAACAGTTCTAATGTGAGAGGTTAAGGCATTAATGAATGAATTAATGCTAATGACCAAACATGCTAAGAACGAACGTGGTTAAGTTAAGGGGAAACACTTAACCAATATAACATGATGAATGAACAGGGTTAAGTTAATGTGATATGCTTAACCATATACAACATGTTAGGTGAGTAGGGTTAAGTTAACCAACCTAACATGATGAACGAGTGGGGATAAGTTAAGGGGGAACACTTAACCAATGTAACATGATGAATGAATAGGGTTAAGTAACATATGAACAGGCGACACTTAAGCAATACAACATGTTAGGTGGGTGGGTTAAGTTAACATGGACAAGAAGACAACTTAACCAATATTACATGAACAAAGTGGATAGGGTTAAGGCAAGCTTAACCAACAATACACATGAACTTGATAAGGGAAAGGGTTGAGTAAATCTTGGGTAAGTGGGTAATATTAGTATATATAGGCGCACAAACTTAATCGTTAAATAAACATGCGTGAATCAGTGAGAATGTTAAGTAACGTATGAATAGGCAACACTTAACTAGTACAACATGTTAATTAAGCAAATATATGGGGTTAAGTTAAATTGAGAACACGTAACCATTATAACATGTTGATTAGGAAACCCTAGTAACGGGGACCCATTTCAGCAGTAACCCACATAGATGTATCATGGTACCCTGAGCTAGGCAGGGTGGGGCACAATTACTGGGCTGATTATAAGTGGTCAAATAGCGGCGGGTGGCGCACCAGTGTAGTTTCGACGGAGTATGGACGTGCATGTGCTCCGGAGTGGAAAAGCAGGCAGTGGGCATCAGTAGTATACACTGTGCATCTTGAATCGTGTCGAGTTCCCATCATGGGAATTGATACACCCCATGATGGGGCCAGCACAGGTATCTACATATAAGCGGGGTCGAATGACACAAGTAATGAATACATACAAGCATGGTCGGATGACACAAGTAATAAATGAATACAATTAGGGAGCCAATCGATAGGGTAGTAAGGGTACATTTAACATATTCATGACAATTAGGCAGATAGAGGTAGGATCCTCATAATAGACGTACACCTGAAGGCTACCAAAACTACGGGGATTGAGATCACATTATCATTTTATACAGATTACTAGTTGGGACAGTAGTTAGGTGGTGCAGAGATATAGAAATCAGAATAACAGGTAGTAGCAAAGCGGAGAAAGAGTAGAAGCGTATTCAGCTATCTTGCCTTATCATATCTTATGTTAATCTAATCTTGTTATTCCTGTTATCACGGTATTGTCTTATATTCAGTTTATTCATGTCATGTTACTTTTACCTGTTTACATACTGAAAATCACTGGACTTACCAGGTTTTATGTTTGACCCGTTTTCTTTTGTCTTCTTTTCTTCCGTTTCTCCCCCCAGGTAGTTAGGGAGGGAATAGCTCAGCTTAATTTGGACCGTTTCTCTTTACAAGCTTGAAGATTCTTTGATGTATTGCTTGGATCCTCTTATCTTTGTCTATGGCTGCGTTTGCACTTCAATATGGAGACTTATGCTACTTTGCTATGTTTTATGCTTCTTATATACTTGGAAGTTTTTGAATCAAGACAAAAGTTTTATGTAGTACTTTTAAGTATGACTGAGTAAATTGTCGTAAAAGCTTGACCGAACTACGTTGCTTATAAAATGACTTTGTTTCCGCTGCTTTATTTGTCTGTCTTGTAATTTATCTACATCTTTTACCTATAGCGCTTCACTGAAGTTAATACATTCCCTTTGTGAGTGACATTAATGGAGGTGAGGTGTTTCAAAATGTATGCAGTATAAATGCTAAAATGTAAGCAACAATGCTTAAAAATGGTGAAAACAGGCGAGGATTGAATTGTTGCATCAAACGATGCATTTATTGCAGTATTCCCGCATACATTTCTGCAGTTTGATGCATAACTGCAATTGTTGCAGAAATATATGCAGCAATTGCAAATAACTGCATCATTTGATGCAATATACTGGAGATTCGCTGTTTTTTTTGATGCGTTTTTTGGTAGTTTTAGTGCTTGAATTTGATGACAATTAGTTTTGTATTTAATTATGAATTTTCATGATTTTTTTTGTGCTAATTTTCTTATGATTCTTTTGAAAAATAGGCACCTAATTTATGAATTTTTTTAAGGGAGGGATGTGGCTGAATTTCGAAACCTATTAGGGACCCGGGACAAACTGACCCTTTCTGAAATTTTTTGTACTTGTAAAAGCATATGCTAAAATGTAACATCATTCTAATAAACTTAACCATGGTTTCTTTTACTTTTTGCTTCTGTATTATGATCAATGTAGGGCAATTACAGGTTTAAATGTAGCAATAGTTTAAATTGTATTAGTTGATAGTTTATAATACAATATAAGACTGTATTATAATATAAGACTACATTATAATTGTAGAAAGCATTTTCTACAAAATAATGCTAAATTAACATAGCATTTTTTACACTGGTCAAGGGCTCAGTCATGGCCATGGTCAAAGCCTCGATCATGGGCTATAATGCTGAATTAACCTAGCATTTTATACATTGGTCAAAGGCTCGGTCAAGGGCTTGATCATGGGTTATAATGCTAAATTAACCTAGCATTTTATACACTGGTCATGGGCTCGGTCATGGGCTATAATGTTAAATTAACCTTGCATTTTATACACTAGTAAATGGCTCGATCATGCGCTCAAGGACTCGGTCATGGGCTATAATGCTAAATTAACCAAACATTTTTTGCACTAGTCAAGGGGCTCGGTCATGCGCTTGGCCAAGGGCTTGGTCATCAACTATAATGCTAAATTAACCTAGCATTTCTACGCTGGTCAAAGGCTCGGTCATAGACTATAATGCTAAATTAACCTAGCATTTTTGCACTGGTCAAGGGCTCGGTCATGCACTCGGTCAAGGGCTCGATCATCAGCTATAATACTAAATTAACCTAGAATTTTTTGCACTGGTCAAGGCTCGATCATGCGCTCGGTCAAGGGATCGATCATGGACCACAATGCTAAATTAATCTAGCATTTTCTGCACTGGTCAAGGGCTCGGTCAAGGACTCGATCATGTGCTGTAATGCTAAATTAACCTAGCATTTTCTGCACTAGTCAAGGGCTCGGTCATGCGCTCGGTCATTGACTATAATGCTAAGTTAACCTAGCATGTTATACACTGAGTAACACTACAGATCAATGCTAAATTAATCAAGCATTTTATAATAGATTTCTGTTCATTTTTCCCAATTAACCACTTACAGATCAATGCTAAATTAATCTAGCATTTTATAATAGATTTCTGTTCATTTTTCCTCAATTAACCAGTTAGAGATCAATGCTAAATTAATCTAGAATTTTATAATAGTTTTCTGTTCATTTTTCCCCAATTAACTAGCACATAATTTAAAACTACAGCTACAACATTTATATACACTTAATTTAAGCATTTTTGTTTAATTTTGTCTAAATATTATTGTGCCTAATCTCGTCTTTCCTTCTCCTTCTCCATCGTCTTTTTTGCCTTTATCGCTGTTAGTGATAATTACGAGGAAACAACCCTAGTTTCTGTTTTCGTTGGCGAATTTGGCGATTTATCTGATGACGATGACCTTAAACGACGAGTTTCCATTAGAAGAATAGATTTAACTTTCGATTTCGAATTATCCGATGTTTTGTCAATTTGAAATCTGATGAAAAACCCTAATTGAAGAAGACTAACTGAAGGAATGAAATGATAGAACGAGAAAAGATGAAAAATGCTAATTCGGAACAGAAGAGTTTGTTTTTTTGATTTCAGCCCATGGGTTCTTCAGCCCAATTTACAAAACTTACGGCCCAAAGATTATTATTTTTTAATAACTTTGTCTTTTTGTCTAATTCCCTCAGAATTCCACCCTTATTTTGATAATAAATAATGAATGCACTCCTAATCTTGCCTACGATTATTTCAGTCGCCAAAACATATAACATTTATTTATCTATGTCTGTATAGTCCATTCATTCAGTCTATGACGGAGAGCAAGCTAAATTCACTGCTTTATAATTTCTCGTTACTTTATTGTTTATTGGTTGATTTACCTCTTCAGCTCGACAAATCCAAAAAGGGGGGAAAAAGAAAAAGAAAGAAACATAGACTCTAATTATCGGTTTGCCCCAGCATTAGTGTCTCTTTGAGATAAGATGAATCAGGTCGTGGTTGAAACCTCCGCGACATAGTTAGTTCCCTGTGTTTCAGGTAACAGCGCTGCAATTTTGACTTATTTTCACAGCTTGCAATTTCTGTCTTGATAGAGGAAGTATATCATATGTTGTTCTGTCAGGCAAGTTGTCGAATTGATTTGGCTGTTTGTAGTTTATGATTGAGATGATCCAGGGTTTCCGCCCGGGAAAATGACTTTTTAGAAGCCAAGAGCCAAAATAGATTAGCGGAAGTACCTTAAAAGCCAATAAATGCTCATATAGCAACAATGTTTTGTACACCAATAATTTCATTACTTGTTTTAGTTGTGTATGGTGTACCGAATACCACTAACTCATTTCCAGTTATAAAAAAATAGTTTCATTGATTTGTTTATTATCTTATTTTGATAAGAGACCTTTTCATGATTGTAACAGCATAGAAGGGGTGTCATGCAGTCATCTGGAATCTGCTGAAATTTGATTTCAATGCAATTGATATGTCTGTTGCCCCTCGTATACGGAATTGTTCTGATCATAGCTGGAGTTAGTCAATTTGTTGTTTCTGTATTGAGATGGGCACACATAATGATATTTTTATTAATTTTCTTGTTGAACTAATTTTGCATTAAAAATGAACAGATGCTCATATATTATTTTTAACATATTTGTGTAGAAGTTTTCACTTAGGTTGAAAGAGGTGTAACATAAATAAATATTTATCAAATTCATCAACCTTGTGTGGGCATAGCAATCTTTCTATTTTTGAGAAATATGCTAAATGTTAGCAATGTTTACATATTAGTGTTCTATTTTTGTTGTTTAAAAAACATAGTCAGGCTATAGCTTGACAAAATATAAAATTAAGGCAACAACAATATTTCCAATGGTGGATTCATCACCTTCAATCAGATTCTGGTTGTATACTGTATAAATCCCTTGCAAATTCACCGTCTACAAAATATATAGATGAATTTTTTGTTAAAAAATATTCGTACTAAAGTTATCTGGCTTAAGCCAATATGCTGCTAGTGTATTTATAGCCCTGATTCAAATCTTGTTTATCATATCTGAGATCTCCTTCGATGTCTTATTTTTGAACTTAAGCGAGGTGAGATTTAGCAAAACGAGACATTAAATTTTATTTGTCTCTTATTGGACTTTAATCTCAATTAAGAATCTAAGATATCGACATCTCAAGTGAAATTTTGAGATAATATTTTAAGATAAATCCTCATATGAGGTTGTGTTTTTTCGTTTGGTTATATCTTTTACTTTTATGTTGATAAAAAAGAAAGTGCTCTAATGAAGTTTTGCTGACTCTCCACTTTTGAGTTCCATTATTTAACAAGTACACAAAAATAAAATATTTTTTTATGTTCTTTGATTTTTAACATTTAGATTAGTAGAACACATTCAGTTAATATAAATCAATCATGCTACCACTCTACTCTAAACACAAAAATTAATATTATGGTTTAATATAAATTATGTGTGTTAAAAGTTTATAGTTTCAAAACAATTATTATAAAAAAACCTTTAAAATGTCAACTTTAGATGGTTAAGTAACTTTGAGATAGTCCCGACATGGACGTATAGATCCGGGATGTCAATCTGAGACATGCATCTGGATTCTCTAGTCTAACTGGAGATCTTGTCCGATACAAGGTATTGTTTGTAGAATTCTGAAGGCGAAACACAACCGAAATTTGAGATTTGAAATCTCGATGTATAGTAAAAAAATTAACAATTCCTTTTTACGTAGAAAAAACCATAGACTAATTGCGTAAAACTTCAAAGCTAAATATTTCGAACCTTATAATTAAAATTTAAGAGCTATTACCTTATTAAATAATGAAATAATAATTAATTATATCCAGAAAAAAACTAAATTTTAGGGTTTTGTGTTTTGAATGGGAAAATGGGTTTCTGTTTTTTTTTTTTTTCATTCATAGGGAACTGAATTAGTTTATGAGTCTGATGAGAACTACGCATTTAAGAAAAAACAGATAAGGAGAATAATGCATATTCGAAAAGAAACGGAGAAAAATCAACATAACATGCTTGTGTTTGTATACATTTTTTTACAAGGATTAACATAACTTTTATTCTCTGCCTAAAATCCATTTCTTTGAATTTGTCTCTTAACTGTTTATATTACCTTTATCAGTGGTTGTTTTCTTTAGATTTAAATAGAGCTTTGTTTAAGAAATAAGTATAATGTGCAATTTCGGCAAAAAGATTTCGTCTGTATTTTAAAATTTACTATCCTTGTATCTGCGAACATAGTAAACATAAAAAATGTTTTTTTAACAACATATTATCGCAGCTACTAACAAATTAAATACGTTAGACGACCGTACATCAAACTTTGGCTTTTCCATGTAATACACGATAATTATATGTGTAAGTTTGTATGTATTGATTATTGAAGATAAATTTCAGATTATGCAATTGTTATGTTTTTATTGGTGATTTTGAAGCATCTCAATACAAACAGATATAATGAGAGTTCGTTCATCAATTTGGTTTGTTTCACATTCAAAACGAAGTTGAATTTCCGAATTTACAAACAAAATATTAATATATAACAAACATATACCGTAACTGTTAATTTTTTTATTTTGATAATATAAAATAAATTTGAGATTTAAAAACTTAATAAAAAGTCACACACAATAAATAAATAATGCACATGCCATACATCAAATGTAAAAAAGAAAAAAGCATTTGGAAGTGTACACATAAAACAATTTTTTAAATTTATTGCTTGTTGTTTGATGTTATTTTTTTTTTTATGTTTTAAGGGAGGCGTAAATAGCCAAAATATTAAGTTAGACAAACAAGTGTCAGCAACAATAAGTTTTAGAGAAAAATTAGTACATCTAGCAACTTTAATGTCTTTTTCCGTGTAAACAAGAACGGTTATACAGAATTTTTGCGATAAATATCCAATAAGTAAATATGTACATAACAGTGCATAGTTTTAATTATGTATTTCTATATTTTGTCTGATAGATGTTTCCAGAATAGGTACTGTACACACATACTTATGTACGTGCGTGCATACATACATACGTGCACATACAAATATACACACATTCATAATAGATATCTCTATCTCTATCATTAATAAAAAGAATTCAATGAACTTGATTTTCACGGTGTCTTTTTGAAATTCCGAAAATACTCTCATCCATCAATGGTAGGGCTGCACAAAGTATGAGTTGGGTTAGGTTGGACCAAATACCATATCCGACCCGCATAGGTATGAGTTTAAGGTAGTTCAACCCGTATCCGACCCTATATGAGGTTGGATACGAGTTGGGTTGAAGTATGGGTTGGGTTGGGTTTAGTAGGGTTGGGTTGTGTTGCATGAAACTAATAAAAAATGAGAATATGAGATATTCTTTTAAAAATAATATTAAAATATTCAACATAGTATATCAGATTTTAGCTGGCATAACACATTTAAAATAACCGATTCATTATAACAAATATCATATTATAATTTCATTGTAATACACATCATATGAAATTAATTCACTATATAGTAGAACAAGTGTTTCATTTTAAAATGCATAAAATTTTCGTTAAAAAAAAAATCTTTGCTAAAAAATATATAGTTTGGATTTGACATGAAATATGTTCTTTTATATTTACTATAAAATAAATAAATATTACACTAGGATTAGACAATTTTAATTTTAAGTGGGTTGGTAATAAATTAGTTTTCTAATATAGAGTTAGGTCGGGTTAAAATAAGGTTGGGTAGAATAAAATATCACACCCGACCCATATATAGTATGGGCTACAAATAGTAACCCATATCCGACCCGAACTACGATGGGTTGGGTTGAGTTTATGTGGGTCGGGTTGGGTCGGGTTGGTGAGTTGGGTCGGATTGGATATGGGTTGTGTGCAGCCCTAATCAATGGAATCTCACTATCGATGTGCAATGTTCATCACCATCCTCTTTCCGATTAACCGTCAATGGAAGTTTGCTACCAAATTTCCACCAATACCACCAACAAAACAACTTGGATGAAATTGTTATGACTAACAAAACATTTGTACTTACAACACACATCCGTCCACTTATTTTTTTATTAAATGAAGTAAATATATGAATATTAGATGCACTTACGTGCGTTTTATACTAGCATATATATAATATTTATCAGACATACAATGAAAAATATAGTAAAATATCTAAGACTGCATTTGAATTGATATCATCTTAACTATGAATGTATGCAATACATTCAGATATGTTTTATGTCTATGTTATGCTTCGCTGAAGATACCGTTAAAGTGACTTGTTTACTTTCATACTGCATACAGCATAAGTTTATAAATTTATTTGTCCGTTCCTTTGTTTCTTGTGCAAACATTGATCGAGGTATCCCTAGTTTCTTTTTCTCTTTTAAGTCACATGCTGATCCACTTCTTCTTACCGATATTGTTCTCGCAGCTAGAATTGGTGCTTTGTCATTGCCCCATCAAGGGGGGCAACCGCCAAACCAATCACAACTTTCAAGCAACCATCACATCGATAATTGGGAAGAAACTGTAATGGCTCATGGCAGTCCAATAACAGATACCTCAACGGATGGAGATACTGATGAGAAAAATCAAATGGTCATTTTCTAATATCATTTATTCTATGGCTTTTTCTTGGGACTCCCATTCCGTAAAATGATAGCATTTTGCCTTCATGTGTTTGTGTGCGGCATCAATTTTAAGAAGTTATATTGTGTAGAGAAATATCTTCAAAGTTTTTGCTTTAGTCGGGAATTTTTTGTTAGTTATTTACATTAACATATTTTCTTTTAAATGATGCTTGTGACCTTAAAAATCTATTCGGATGATTTGTCTATGGGGGTTTTCTAGATATTTTGTCTCTGTTTACATATGATGAGTGACATATAGGTGTAGTACAATTGTAAGGCATTATAATAACAATACTGATGTATTAATCTACCTTATTGCTATTTTGAGCGTTTCCTGCTTTTTAAATGATCATTAGGCGTTTTTTATAATTGAGGAGAAAAGAAAATGATGACGAGGCAGCCAGTAGCGGGTCCATGTTTACTCTGGGAGGGTCACGTGACCCCTCAAGCATTGGTTTTTTTTTTTTTTTTTTTTTTTTTTTTTGTGCGTCTTTGTCCATTCATTTTTTTAATTCCTATTTTTACAGTATCAGTCCTATATTTTATAGTCACATTTCATCATTATTCTGTCACTTGAACTGCTAAACATCTCTAATTTACCATCTTCTCCACCATATACTCTTGCGCACTTGAACCCAATCGGTACCTGTGCCATCTGACCTGGTGCAGCAACACGTTTCTTGCTGCCCTTTGAATTAACTGCCTCCGCGGCTCCGTCCCTTGACATGGGTACCTTAATCCCTTCAGATTTGGAATTACTTATTAATTTTGTCTAACCTGTTTACTTAATGCTTATGAATGGTTAAGTTTACTAAAAATTAAGAATTTATTTATTGAATGCTTCAAATGCCTAGTTTCCACTAATTTGTCTAATTTATTCGCTAGTTCTAATGAATATAGAGTATTTATTTTAAATTATGCTTAGGTTAATCATTTTTTTTTAAATGCCAAACCTTGAACTGAAATATCATGTTTTGAATTATTTTGACAATACAAAAATTGTTGCTCAACTTTGTTGAAATATATAAACCAATGTTGAACAGTTGTCAACAAAAAGAAAAAAAAAAGAAAAAAAAAAAGAAAGAAAAAAAAAAAAAAAAAACAGATCCGACTATTCAATTTGTGTCCCCTCCTGGATTAAATCCTGACTACGCCACTGGAGGCAGCTGCCTAAGTCTTTCTGAAAGCGACCACACTGAAGTTTATTACCAAACACACATGCACTATTAGCATTTTATTATATATAAACGATTGTTTTAAACATAAAGATTTTTATGATAGTTTCAAGACATTACATCAAAATTGAGGGTTGCTTTCTTATAGAACGTTTCTCATCATGCAGTTTGAAGAAGCCCAACTAGTAGCTATAGGCGCTTCTGATTCAAGTGACAGGTCAAAGGATAAACCTGAACAAAAAGTAAATGTCTATCTTAGTTAGAAATAACGATTATTCACTTGTCCAAATTGATATACATTATGTTCCATGTAGACGCTCCGTCGACTTGCTCAAAATCGTGAAGCTGCTAGGAAAAGCAGATTGAGAAAGAAGGTAAATTTTCTTGTTAATTTCTAATCATGTAGATGTCACACTCACACATACACAACAATAATATTTAGCTGGGAGGAATACTCCATAATATAGTGTTCTATCGTATGTTGTCTCTGTTTATGCCTATGTTATCTGGTACGTGGAACGATCTGTTACACAAAACAAAAATTCCTACGTACTGCTGATCATAATACGTTGGGGGCAGGCTTAACCGGAATGTAATACGCATAGTTGGAAAGTGGAACATTTTAAAAAATGCTCTCTTTGCATACAAATTTGTGTAATATTGTTAACCACTGCGAATGGATGGACACAGAGTTAAATTATTCATGTATAAATAAACAAACTATTGACGGTTATTTCCAACGGGTTATAGTTCTATTAAATATTTGTAAATAAGTAAATTAGAAGAATTTCCTGCCCTCTTGTCAATTTGATTAATTCCCTCTCTCTCCTTCGTTCTTATACCATTTTACATATGGGCAAACTAGTGCTACACACTTGGGTTCATCGTTTGCCTTTTTTTCTAGTTAATCGAAAAGTAAATGTTTTTGTTGATGGATTGCATTTTTTATTTAAGTCAGTATAATTGTTTGCTTCCGAACCTTTGCCTTTTTTCCCCAACAATTTCTACGTCAAACTTAATACTTCGATACATTTTTGAAGTTAACCTAAATAAAATGGTAGCAACCAAATAGTTATCATGATCCATAGTACAACCATCAATGTCGAAGTCCTTGGGCTTAGTAAAATGATACGAAACCAAGTAGCGTTTTTCTTCATAATGACCCATCTCTGCGTAAATCTAAAGTCATTTTTTTAATCCAACAGTGAGTTTTGACTTAGCTATTCACTATTGCTATGATTTCAAACGTAACATAGCATGTTTACCAAGGTACAATTAGTGAATTGCTAAAACTTGGAAATTTCTTTGTATGTTAACATTTGGTTATTTTTTAGTTTAAACAGGTGAATGTAAAATTTATTATTGAGAAACCGATATGTTCTATGGTGTAATAGCATAAAAACGCTAGCAATGCAGGATCACATAATGCTATTGTGATAACCATAACATCAAAAGGTTGAATCTCTTAAACCTCAAAAATTCTTAAGATTGTGCTAGATGATTGTAGGGTACTATAAAGGACAACATCGGTCTTAGGTGTATGTAGTATATTCCACTTTTTAAAAAAGTATGAAAAGGTTGTTAAAAATAAACGTTTTTTTAATGTCTTTTAAAAGTGGATGGAAAATTTTATGTAGCTATACTAATATACAGTATTTTAATTGATAATATTGAACATCCCAATATACATAGTTTTAATGATTAAATATTGATAATATTGATGATATTGAACATCCCAATATACATATTTTTAATGATAATATTGTGATAACCATAACCATCAAAAGGTTGAACATCAAAAAGTATTTTATTGAATACTACCTTAATGTCAACACATAGTTTTAATGATTAAATATCACGATTTCATAAATCACATAAAACGTTGTGCATTCATTGATAATATTGAACATCCCAATATACAGTTTAATTGATAAGCATATAAAGGGGATGTTGTTACTGATCAGTTTTTCCTTTGTGCTATTAATTTAGTTCAAGTTAATTAGTTACTTTGTATTAATCATAAATTTTTTACTGGCTTAAAAATTATACCTTAATATCATCAAAAAATATTATGTTACGTTCACGTTGAACTGCAGAACCTCAATTTAGCGATTACTGACTCTTCCTCGGTTTAATGGTGAAATGATGATGCAAAATTCATGCGTATTCTATGTTTTTACCGTAATAGGTGGAGAAACTGATTTTGAATTGAAACTCGGGAGAGAACATTGTGAGGTTTTGCATTTAAACACAAGTAAGAATACTATTTTGGTGGGAAATAACAATAACATTTTTTTTTTGTCTCTCTTAGAAAATGTTGGGCTTACATTATTTTCACATAAGTCAATTGATTTCACGGCTGAAATATATCTCTGTATTGGTTCTTATTAATGGAAATTTTGTCAAGTATAAAGATAAATAAAGTCCCTTGCAGTGAGCTAAGTTATGGTCGTAAGATATTTGATTGTTAATTTGCTATTCAAATTGATTAGATGCATTGCATTCAGATTTAGAAAATAGGTTCAAATCCATCTGACTAATTCGAAAAATATGTAATATATGGCCAAACAATGATTTGAACCGTACTTGTATCCACATTATGTACAATCATATATTTGTATGTATAATTTGTTCATATGGAGATGCCTTATGTACCTTACCGCCAATATATATTAAATTCATTTCACCCATTTATTTAGATGTATTTCAACCTTGTTTTCTTTCATAAAAATAGACTGCTTGAAGAAGTATTAATCTGTTCGCTGCTATGTTATTAAGTTGAAAATAAGACATGCTACTATGATATGTATAAATATTGGTTTGGAAAACAAACAATTTGTATGATTTCCTATAATATAGTAATTGATAATCATTATTTAAATACAGATTTGAGCTACATCGAATGTGCCTGTAGTTTGTTGATCATTACGATCAGAGTCCAATGTGGAAAACTTAGGTATATGTCTATTGTCTGCTCATGAAAATGGAAAATAAATGCACTATTTTTCTCATATGATATTTGTGCACGTCCCATCTGTTAAACTATTTACTGTAAACATCCTGTGGAAATTATATACATGTTATTCAGTGAAGATCATCCTAATTCATAAAGAAAACACTTTCGACTTGAAAACATTCATGAAAGTGTAAATTTCAAACTGGATTTTATTACAGGAACTTTGAGTGAAAATAAGCAATCCTTTTTTGAGGGGTGAATTCATGTACATTTAGTATAGAAAATTAGATTTCGTTTAAATTATTAGTTCTTGATTTCATTAATGACATCTTAACTGGTCTAACTAAATGCTAACCGTTAAAGAATATAAACAATGATTAAGCGAACGACGACTAATGTGAAATTCAACATAGAGGCTTTTACACATTTGTTCTAAATTTTTAAATCATCATCAATGTATTTTTTGAATTTATTTCGTGTGTGATAATAATACTGCAATTCCACTAACATGTGTACATTTCACCAAATGTTCAACACTTCTAAATTCTAATATTAACACCATCATGCTTCTCCGAAATTCCCTTAATTTTGATTAAGCATGTTTTTTGCGTTGTTATACAAATGATCAACAATAATTAACTAAGTTCATACCGGTGGACATAATTTCTTTTATTTTGTTACGAAATTCGTTCAAATTTATTAAAATATTACAACATATATTAAAGTCATAACATTGAAATAGGCGGCATACGCTTGACACAGATGTAAAAGATTTCACGTCAATCCTTATATGATTGACCGTTACAATTTTTTTCCGAGTACCAGATAGAGAATCTTATTTTAGGATAGGTAGAATATTAAATTAAAGCATTGGAATCATTTATTGGGATGGGAGTATCTCTATCTTCAACGGGGAGGAAAAAACTTATAAGAGAAAATGGATTGAAAGCAAAAGTATGAGAACTTAGTTTTGGTTTCTTGGTTCACTGTATTTGTTTAAGTTTCAGAAATTTCAAGAGTTCGTTTTTTTCCAGTTTTAGTCCCGGTTTTGATTTCATTGATTTACTAATGAAATTATTATAAGAATTATTGTAAATAAAATATAGTATTGTATATAAAGAATACAAAAAAGCATTATAAACGAATGTACTGATTTTCTTGTAACATAGGAAATGAACTGTCAACTCAAACACAAGTTACACAACCTAAATCCAAAATAAAATGATTTTTAATGTTCTGGTCTTTTTTATCAATCCCAAGTCCATGTCCGGGCATAACTAATAACCCTATTTATCCTTGCTTACTTATGTCGAGCCCAGTTTACGTATTCTTTTCTATTGAGCCTAAAGTTATGGCGACTTGCCTTTTTGGACAATTCAAGTCGACAATAAACCACTCACGTCCGACCTAGATTGTTCAAAAAGGCGAACTATCAATTGAGTTTACAAAAAAGGGGAAGAGAATAGTAATAATACATATAATTTCACAATGGAAGGACAAAATATATTACTAACATAATCACGAAGCTGGCTATCAATATACTATTGATTTCATTTACATTATCATCAGATTTATACATTTAACAACGCATATCACTATAATGCAGAAGGTTTTAAATCTCGGATTTTGGCCAATATTTCGGGAAAATATCTCGGTCATTTCGGGCGATATTTGAAACACTTACAACTAAACGAGGTACCAAATATCAGATTTTGGCTGATATCTCGGATTTTCATCTTGGTTCATCTCGAGGAGATTTAAAACCTTTATGCAGCGGAATAATATTAATTAATACGGTATTCAAAACTCCCATCTCCATCTTCATGTTTTAGTATTCAACGTCTTCAGAAACTGAAACAACTCGGGCTGATCCAAGTATAAAGAGAATGCAGTACACTTGAGTTAGGACTATACATTCTTATGTAAGTAAATTCAAATCAAACAATACATGTACAATAATTTAAGGGATCTAAACAAGTTGTATCGGTTTCGTATGAAACAATCATAATACAAGTTTGGATTAATTCTCTTGTTTTGTTTTACAAGTTCTTATTAACCTTATTAGTAATATGATCATTTCAGAAATGATTTTTTAAACTAAAATTTTGATTTTATTTCAGAACCTTAGAAATAATAGTATATTCATTTTCATATTAAATCTTCTTCAAAATTAAACAAATCACTTTGAAAACGGTGTCAACACTTTTTATACAAATACAGTGAGTATTTGATATATTTACTTGAAATTCAAGATTCTACCATAAAATTATGTAAACAAGTATGCAATCGGGTATGGAGGTTTCTCCCAATAACAAAGTCGATGAGCCACAACCTATTGAAATAAGTAAATAGAGCCTCACTTACATAAAGATATATTAAATCTCGTTAAGATTATTTATTACAAATATTCATATGCTATTCCCTCCAGTATAAGCTTATCCACAAAACATTATAAAAGGTTCATCCTTCTAAAATTATATTAAAAGGATCAAACAGAAGTAATCTAAAAAGGAATGGAGACAAGGATAAATCCAAATACTATTCCCTTAGTGTTAAGTGTGGATACATTTAACACTAAAATTAAGATGGTCAATTTGGTAGGATTTAATCTGAGTTTCTTTTATGGATATCTTCTGTAAGTCATTCTACTAAATCTTTATTACTTTATTAAATCTCCTTTTCTTTAAGCTAAATCCGTTTATAAACACTTATATAAATATCCAATACCATTAATTATTCTTTGTAAGTATCCAAAATCATTTAATGAACTTGTTCTTATTATAAATAAAACTACTTTAATAACTCCTATCGAATAAGTTTCTTTGATGATAACCAAAATTTAGAGTATCGTTAAGATAAACAATTTCATTTAAAAACATTCTTCATTAAACTATCTTTTCATTAGATAATCAATATAATTGATCTTGCAAGTTACTTCCAAACCTGTTTAAAACCCATTACTTGATTATCCTTTAGATATCATTTCAAAACACGTATAAACTCAAAATTTCAATTGAAACAGTTCAAACATCAAATTTAAATTTGAAGTAAATTTAAGCTTTAAAGCAATTTGGATTTCAAATTCAATTTAAAACAAGTTCAACTATCAGACTTAATTTAAATCATGTTTTATTTTTAAATTAAATTTTAACATATTTTCTTTAAACAAACTTCAAATTTTTGCATTCAAATTCCTTTAAAAAAATTGACCTCATTAATTGAGATTAATTTCAGATTCGAACTTTTAATTTAAATTTATAAATTCAAATTAAATTATAACTTTTTCAACATAGAAGTATATCATTTTAACCCATAATTAAATGTCATGGGCATATATTATAACCATTATCATTTTGATAATCAATAATGCAATGACATATATATTACATCAATGATCAACAAACACAATATCATTCATTATAAAAATCAATAACGTCCATGACTAAATCGAATTAATTCCATTTTGACTCGATAAAATTTGGTTTGATTATTTTAACTACTAAATCTTGAATTCATTTAATTATATTTATTTCAATTCAAAGTTGAAAGTTGATATTAAATTCAATTTCAAGATTTCAACTTAAATTTACTTATACAAAATGACAATAATGCATCATTTAGTTTATTTCAATTCAACGCGATTAACGTCATTTCACATTTTAATTACCAAATATATCAACAACCAATCAACGAACATCCAATTCAGTCCAATTTATTTTGATTTAATTTCAATATTCGGTGTTAATTTGTATTGATGGTCAGACGTCAATGACAATTTCAAATTCCAAACGACAACTATATAAATTAACTTCGCATAAAAATATACATCGTGAGCTATAACACTCGACTTTCGCGCGGATGAAGAATTTGCACGATCCAAACATGTGACAACAGAAGGACACAAACACGAACATACACACAACTGCTTTGAGAATTGAGTTGCTGCAAAAGCTCATCTAGCAAATTGGATTTTTGTTTAATAATCCTAGCGACGAACTAGATTGCTGGAGCAGGTTGCTTTTTGGATGATTGGGCGGTTGTTGCTCTGGTCTAAAGCAGTGGCAGGTTGCACGGGTGATGAAAGAGACCGACAGTGTATGGTGATAGATTGGGGGGAGATGAAGTGTGGAGGTACGGATGGTGAAAGATGGTCGTGGAGCAGCGCGAAAAGATGAAGCGAGGCAGTGCATGAGTTTCCGTCTGGTGCTGCAGACAGTGGTTTGGCAGGTGTAGGCAGGTTGTCAGAGGTTGGAGCTACAGTTGAGGACTGGAAGCAAGAGTAGTGGCAGGTCTGTTGGAGTTTCGTTCGGTGGGTCGAAATCTAGCATAGGCGGGAGGAAGACATGTGGAGTTTACTGTTTACAACGATTATGACTTCTGGTTGGAGAAGCCTAAGGCAGCGAAGGTTGGGGGAAGCTGAGTGGATATGGACCGAGCTGCGAGGAGGGATCTGTGGCAGAGGCTGAGACGGAAGTGAGAAGGCAGTAGGGAATGAGGTGGGTTCATTGCAGTTTCGATCGGAGGTGAAGTGCGGGTAGACTTCAGGCCGCAGAGGAGAGAGGATGGCTGCGGATGGAGGCTGGAGCAATGGTGAGGAAGCTAAAGCAGTCGTCGAGGTGGTTCTATTGTGATCAGTTTCTGGTTGGGGGAGTTTAGAGTGGAGTTGTGGTAAGGTGGAAGGCGGGCAAAGCGAAAGATGATAGAAGGCGGCGGAGCGGAAGGTAAGGTGATGGAAGATAGGCAGAGTGGAAGGTAAGTTCGAGTCTGGTCTGGTGGTGAGGTGGTCGGCCGATAGGTTGCAACTGCAGAAAAAATTATTTGAACACAAAAAGCAGACACAATTATTGACACAATGAATCTATACCTTTGGATTGCCCCATGAATTCCATCTTTTATATAAGGATAAAATAATTCAATGGCCAAAATTTTGTGTCTTTCATATTATGTTTAATTTTGTGTTCAAATAGCCGATTATATATATATATATATATATATATATATATATATATATATATATATATATATATATGTGTGTGTGTGTGTGTGTGTGTGTGTGTGTGTGTGTGTGAGTGTAAATATATATAGATATAGGAAGGAGACATGCAAAATTAGAAGGGAAGGAGGAAGTGTCAAGGCAAAAATGAAGTGGAGCAACACATATATGAGAAGATGAAGGAACAATAAAATATATATTAAAATAGTCGTATAAAATCACATACGTAAAAGTTATATTTCAAAACCTGTCGGTTACAATGTAATATTGTGGGCTTGAATATCTCAGCAGCAAACATGAAGGCGGCTGAGATGTCGAAAAATAGCCGAGTACCAAAAACTCTAAAACTTGACCACTCTACAATACAAATTGGGTGTTCAAATACAGAAATAAATATACCTGTGGTGATTAAGGTGACAAGGCGAATCAAATGATGCAATAAAATATGTGCTACAATAGTCATACCAAAATCTGAATGTTCCAGCTTGCTATACTCATTCCAAAACATACAGTAAAATTCAAATTGAAGTAAACAAAGCTAGAAGTATCGAAATTGAACCAAATGCACTCTGATGTTTTACTCGGAAAATTCTCTATTTCTATGTAAAAATATTTACATTTCAAAAGATGATATTTTTCACTTAAAATAGTAATAGGTATTTCATTGGTTTGGAACTGAATATATAATTACGAAACACACAACTCAATTCATTTCGTATTAGACACATTCAAACAAGTTAAGTTTAGATTCGAATCATTTCTGAATTATTTACGACTGTTATTTAATGATCATAAAATATTATTTTCAAATCAAATTTTTTCTTTCTATAAAATTATACTTATTTTCAAAAGAAAAATGTTCATTTTTTCTTGAAATATTATGTTAATCTCATCAAGCGCTAATTCAAATTAACGCAGAACATATGTTTCTTTTTATTTACAATTAGCTTAATTTCAGTCCATCATTTAAGTGTTTCATTCAAGATCAAAATTTTCATTTTCAACAATTTTATCTCAGTTTTTTCTATTTAATTTCACATTCCAACTGATCGAAATACAAGTCGTTACACAAATCCGCATGAGGCTTAACTAATAACCCTAATGCACTCTCGCTTACTTTATGCCAAGCCAAGTTTACATGTTATAACTCTAATTCCATGTCTTCCAAGTTTTCTCAAAGTCGATGACATCCTCGCACTTCCTCTCAAATTTGAGGTCGATAGTTATGACAAAGGGGCAAAAATAGGAAAAGTTGAAGTCATTATTTTTAAACTATAACAAGGACGAGAGTAGGTAATTAATTTGTTGAAAATGATATTATTTTGACTTCTCTTCAAAATCGAACTGAAGCCAAATTTTTTGATCAATTTCGGAGCGGTGACCCACGATACCGTTACAATACCATAAAATTTTTGAGGTATGGCTAGATACCTCAGACCTTGATTGAAAGGATAACAAAAGACAGATGAAGAAAAATCTAGAGACAAAGTTTAGTATGAAGGGAAAATGCGATTTAAGGGCTATTTTTAATATTATATTATAAATAGATTCAAATACCAACATATAATAATTTCTATGATCATGCTCCCTAGTTTTGTTGTATTGTTTCGTATTCAAGTTCATGTGTTAAAATTAATTATCTAGTCGTAAATTTAAGCATCTTAAATAACTTAGTTAACTGATATTTTATTACTTGGTCATCGTACTGACAAAAATGGTTAAAAAAATCACTTAAGTCCATATACTTCAAAATTGTTATAATTATTTACAAAATTATGTTTAATTATCTTGCACTATTTTACATTCAAGTTCACGTAAATTACCTATTTCTAAAAGTGGTATCTTATTATTGTTAAACGTATACACACATCTATATATGCACACTTACATGCACACTACTATATGTAGAACCTTTTCTTTCCGTTGTTGTTTCAATACAAGCAAATAAATATATGATTTTTTTGGTTTAAATAGGTGTATCATCCTGAATACTTATTATATTTTTGTTTTTAAAATTGATACGTCAAATGAGTTCTTTGTCATTAATAAAATGTGGGACAAACGTGTAATACAGACTATAGAAGGAAACTTGTTGCAAATTTAGGTCTTACAGAAAACCAATTGCAAAAAATGTTTGGTTTGATGTAACATACACATTTATGGAATGAGCATACTATGTATTTTTTTTGTAAAAAATGTATATGCGCATTTTATAATTGTGCATTCTATTTGTATGTGGACACCTACAAAATGTGCATATACAAATTTAGTATTGAAATAAATTGTCACCCTCTTTCCTCCTCCGTTTTCTTTCTTTCGTCTTCAATCAACAAAACTCGAACTATTTTCTCCTTGCTTTGTTTACTTTTCAAAAATGGTTGTCAAAGTCAAAGTTTCCAGTGTTTTTGGTTGAAGATTGTTTAAAGAAACGACATATTGATCTCAAATCAGAGAATTAATTCTGAAAATATACATTTAGGGTTTTGCTAAAACTAAGGTGGTGTTTGGTTTATATTGTGTTTTATGTTCTGGGTATTCTATATTAATTAAAAGAAATAAGAAGAGTTAAGGGACGCTGAAAGGAATGGAAGAACGATGAAGTGGGAGACGGAGGAGATGAACGGATGATAAACGGACGAGTTCTATCTTGTTCTTCCATTACTTACCAAAACATGAAAAATAAATAAAAATTATTTTCTATTTTGTGTGTTAACTTTGTTTTCTAAAACGGTTGTTTTTCGTGATATACATGCGCCGTTCGCATTTTTGTATGGACGAAAACCTAAAATTAAAAAGGGTAAACCAAATACCATTTAAGATATTGAGTTGTGTTTTAATTTTTTAATAGATAATGTCAACGTTTTCAATTATATTTTACCCTCTCCGTTTCTAAATATAAGATGTTTTACTTATTTACACAAAAATTAGTGAATTAATTAATGGTGCTTTAATCCATACTCAAATTAAGTTTCTCGCTTAAATTAGTTTCTTTTCATGCACAGTCAGTGGTTGAAACATGAATAGATGCATAAAAAATCTCATCATTTATTATGAATAACGGATAAAGAGGGCGCTAAAACCTTAAATATTTTATATTTTGAAACACACCAAACTTCTAAAAACATCTTATATTTAGAAACGGAGGGAGTACTACGATAGTAAACGTTGGTTGATGACGATGGTAAACCTAAGTATGCGGGTGGTAAACGAAAAGAATAAAAAAAATTAAGAAGTATTGTAGCTTTAGAGAACTTAAACGACACGCATTTGAAGTGACAAGAATCAATTCTCTTGTGAAATATAGAGATGATGGTTCATTCGTTATTGATATAAGAGATGACAATGATTTGAATTTTACGTTTTCCGTCGGAATGAGAGTGATGGAAATATCTGTTATGAGAACAAAACTTCATATCATTCTGCAATATCAACAGAGAAGCCTTTACCTACTGCACAATTTCAAAAAACACAATGTTCAATACTTCCTTCTTGTATGACAACTAATCATGGAGAAGAGCTTACAAAATTATTAAATTGATATAGTGGAATGGTTGGGGGATCACAATATGTGGATCCTACTTTTATGTATCCAACTTGTACTATTCCACAAGAATCACGAGCAATCACCAAGCGAGTAATGATTTTACCATTGTATTTCCATTTTGAATCACCTTCACACACTTTATTCATATAATTAGCTTTATTACTTGTAGTTTTCAAATGAATCGAGTAGAAGAAATATTCATCGGTCGTGTCGACGATGATGATTACGTTGATATTACAAGCAATTGCAAAGTACAATTGGATAACATCCAAGTAGCTTGTGTAGATGATGTTGATAGAACGTGGGTCGGTAGCATGTGGGTTGACAATAGTGCAATCATATATGAAGATAATCGGTTGGTTGATGAGCTAAATGCCTATGAAGATTTGCTAGCCGATAATTTATGTACTGCAACAATGATGATGAAATTCGTTATGGATAACTTTCAGTAGAAGTGGAAGTGTTTGGTAGAGAATGTACTAAAATTGACATCGAGTTGGATTAATTTTTGAAGAAAAATGAAAAACTCATTGAGCAATTATGTAAACGAACGATTAATTTCTTTTCAAATGGTGAAATTGCATGCAAATCAATATACAATTCAATGTGATGTGAATGAAAAATGCCCTTGGAGAGTGCATGCTAGTTTATCGATGAGAAAATCTCAAAATTGATGAAAAATAAATACATATGACAGAGATCACTCTAGTGTAAATGCAACAGTCAACTCGCATCATCGACAATTAACATCAACTCTTACTCATATTTGAAACAAATATGACTGTAAGAACGGTCCAGCCGAACATGCTTCATGTAAAAATAAGTTATTCTCGAGCGTGACAATGACTACTAAAGCCGTTGGAATAATTTATTGAGATTGGGAATCATTATATGCAGAATTGCTAAAATATCTTAAAGCGATGCAAAGCAGCAACCCTCAAACCATATATGATGGTGTTTTTTTGATGGTGTTTTTTGAGCTTTTGGACCATCAATTGATGGTTAAGCACGCCACCAACCTGTACTTTCTATTAACTGAACGCATTTATATGAAAACTATCTATGTATGTTACATGTAGCTACTCGTGTAGACGCAAATCGAAGTCCTTCTTCATTAGCATCTGCTATTGTGCAGGCAAAGTCTAGACAAACATGGAGTTGGTATGCTTGTTGCATGTGAATTATATTCGTTCTGTACATAACCGTTGTATTACATTTATCTTGGACCATATGGGAAAAATTCCACTTGCATTCAAAGAAGCTTACCCAATTGAACCTCATCATCATCATTGTATATCACCGATATAATATCATATATACCATTAATTTCAACATCATATAATATCTAAACCAAACAATACATACTATCCAAACATCAAAATAAGCATCAACATACCATCTAAACATCTACATATCATCCTATATCAAAATAAATATCAACTTACTCCTTAAGCATTCTAACTTCAAGCAGGTTTGACTTTTTTTCTTATTATTTGATTGTCTGTGTATTGTGCGATTGCTCGTAAGTCGAAGGATGACATTCTTGTAGTTGAGCGAGATTGAATGTTAACTTTTTTCTTCTTGTTGTACTACCCTCCACTGTGGCCATTCGGTGGAAGGATTAGCTTGTTTGCCATATTCAAATTATTGTTTGTCTTCACTCAATTGAAGCCAATGTGTCCATTCATGAATTGCCTGCCATTGTGATATTTGTTTCACCTTCTCCGACTTTTGTTCTTTCCTCAACTCGTGTATGTGCTTCCTCTTCCTTCACTCATGTATGTGCTTCTTCCGCTATATGCAAAGGTTGCATCGGTCGATGTTCAATAAAGCTAAACTTTCATTAACCAAAGATCTCTAATCATTCAAATTTGGATCTATTGGAACTACAAAATCAGGAACGGGCTGATGATTAAATGCAAATTGTCTCATAACTCAATCCAAAAAATAAATTTCGAAGTTCCCAAATATGATTAGTCAACATCTAGCAATATAACTTGAAAACATAAATTGTACAATAGGACCGTAAAAAGCATGAACCAACGAATATAATTCACAAGTTATGGCATCATTCACTAATAATTTTGTTTTGATAAAATTGTACATTTTTTTTGGAGTTTCATGCCAACTCCTAACATAATTCCACATGCAACCATACAGAAGATTAGGATCTAAATTAGCAAAAGTTGTTTCAAGCAGGACGTGCAACAACCGAACGAGACTAAAACTGTAATTGTCAAATCATCCAAAAATGCCGTACAAACAACAAAGTACCGTACTACTCTATGAGTACTAGCCATAAACTACCAAATCACCCAAAAATGCCAAATTCCAAATGATCTGGGAAAACATGACAGCCTAAAAGCACAAATTATAGTACGACTACGATAAAGTATCTCTATGTCTATCACACCAAACTCCAACCGGTTCTTGAATTCATTTGTAAAACAAGTTATTACTAATCTCACTTTTAAATTTTATTGCTTTCGAGGGTGGAGATATACCAAGTAAATTATGACACAATAAAATATAACTTACTCTCAAATGAAAAGTATTTGTTTCCGGGCCCCAATGATTACAGAATGCAGTAAACAGATGATGATCTAGTTTAGGGTAATTAACTTGTATTGTTTTTCAAAAACCAGCAATTCTTAAGTTTTATTTCAACCTAGTATATTTAGAATTCGTTTCTTTAAGCTTGCTAAAATGGTCTACATGTTCAATTGTTTGAATGTCTTGATTTCTAACAATAAATAAAAATTAATATTTTACATTGTATTTTCAGTTAGAAACCAATGTATATAAAATAAATATCTCTATAAGCGATTAATTTTCATTTCTATGTTGTTGAAGATAAAAAAACACTTGCATCGACGGGTCGGGTGACAATTTTACAAAAATTATCATATAATCATAGCCATTAACACTTAATTATTCAACCACTATCAAGATTAAAATCTATGATTTCCGACATCAATTTGTAATAACTAACATTTCAATGTTAAATTAATTAACTACAACGATTAGAACTAAACCAAGTTATACATGACCAAAAAATCAACTGAACCAAACTAATTTTTTAAACCTCAAGCTGAGAAGATGAAGAAGAGCCTTCCGTTTCGTCATAAAACAATTAATTATTTGAAGCTAAGCTATATATTATTTCGATTTGGAATTGAAATTGGAAAATAGAATGAGTTTGATTGGAAATTGAGTTAGTGTTTTGGTGATCAGAGATGAAAGGAAGAAAATAAAGGAGGAAACATGCTGGTTGTTTATTTTTGTCCCAAATTTGTATATGTGCATTCTATAAGTGTGCATATACAAATAAAATGCGCATTTGTGGAATGTGGATATATACTATTTTTTAAATATAGCTTGCACATTCCATAAATGCACAAGCTGTAGTAAACCAGATCTATTTTTGCTATAGTTTATACGAGATCTAAGCTTGCAACATGTTTTTTTAGGTCCAAATCAAAAATTTGTCTTAGAATGTAATTTTATTCAGAATGACATTAAGATCAGTTATAAGTGATTTTTTTATTTCTAAAAATAATAAATATATCTGTTTAGTATATTTTTGTAACATAAAATTTCAGTTATTTATATATTTGTTATACATGTTTATTTCCCTTTGTTACGAATGTTTGCATCATCATAAGAGCGATGACAACTTGCAAAAGTACAAAGCGGCAAAGACGACAACAAAGAGCGGCGAGTGAGGCAAGTGGTTGGACGCATGAAGATCTATGTCAAAAGCTAAGACAGATGATGAAATAAACGTCTATAGGATAGCCAAGCTTCACGATAGGAAGACATAAGAATTTAACCAAGTTAAATACATCAGGAATGAAAACGATAAGACTTTGGTGAAGATAGACGCGATAAAAAAATAAATGAAGATAATACTTTAACTAGCTTTTCAACAGAGAAAGCGGTAGCACTGCTTTCGAGTTGGAGAACTCTTTTGATGATGCCAATATACATTTTGTTCAGAGAATCCAATAGCGAGGTAAAGAAGGCACTGAAACAAATGAAAACATGCAAGTTGATAGGGATTGATGTTATGCTCATTGAGGTTTGTAGATGTCTTGGAGATGCAGGAATAAACCGACCAACTAAGTTGTTCAATAATATTTTCAAATCAAACAAGATGCCATATGAGTGGAGGGGAAACATTTTAGTTCCAACCTTTAAAAATAAAAGATATTCGAAATTGTACAAACTATAGATAAAATAAGTTTATAAGTCATACAATGAAACTTTGGGAGAGACTCTTTGAATATCGATTGAGAAGGATGACAAGTGTTTCAAAAAACGAATTGCTTTCATGCTTGAAAGATCAACCACAAAGGCGATTTTCTTTATAAGACAACTTACAGAGAGATTTAAGGGGAAAAGAAAGATCTATGTATGGTAATTATTGTTTTGGGGAAAGATTATGACAAAGTACCAAGAAAGTTATGTGATGGGCTCTAGAAAAGAAGCGAGTCTCAGTAAAATACGTTACCTTTGTCGAAAATATGTACGATGATGTTGTGACTAGTGCTAGAGTATGCGATGGTGAAACCACTGACTTTCTCATTAACATAGGATCGCATCAAGGATCGGCTTTGAGCCCCTACATTTTCGCTTTAGTGACGGATCAGATCACGAAGGGTATACATGGTGAGATTCCTTCATGTATGCTCTTTCTTAATGATGTTGTATTGATTGATGAAAATAAGATATAAATTAATAGACAACTGAAGTTGTGAAGGCAGACTGTAGCACCGAGTATACGAAGTGTGAGTTCAATGATGTCAGATCAGAGGATGAAGATGGCATCGTAGCCACATAAGTAATGCCAAAAAAGGAATCCTTTCAATATGTAGGATCAATGTTGCAATTTGATGGTGAGATCGATGCAGATGTTATTTTTAGAATTCGATCGGAATAAATTAAATAGCGATTAACGTATGACATTCTCTATGATAGGAAAATTCTACAAAAATTTAAAGGGAAATTTTATAGAACAACAATCAGGCATGCGTTGTTATGTGGTGCAACCTGTTGGTCTAATAAAAAACAATATGTCTATAAGATAATTGTAGCAAAAATGAGTATACTGCGATGAAGCCATAAGCATATAAGACGAGTTCGAATTAGAAATGATGATGTACACGACATTAATTGAAGAGAAGCTAGTCCAATACTGCTTAAACTGGTTTGGACCTGCAACAAAGACCTCACGATGCATCTATGTGTGTTGGAATTTAGACCGTACTGATTGCTTAAAAGAAATTAGAGGTCGACCAATGATGACATTGAGGTAAGTAGTATAATGGGACTTCAGAAATTATAACTTATCCAAAAAACTGGTGTCGTACATGAGCACATGTAAGCTAGCGATCAATGTACCAAAACCAATGATGACATTGGAGGCCTCACGATGCACCAATTGAAGAGAAGCTAGTCCAACATCACTTAAGATGGTTTGGACATCTGCAACAAAGGCCTAGCGATGCACTTGTGCGTGTTAGAATTTAAGCTGCTCTTAACGTTAAAAAAAGTAGAGGTCGACCAAGGATGACACTGGAATAAGTAGTAAAAAGTGACTTGAGAAATTATAATATATTCAAAAAACTGGTTTCGAATATGAGCGTGTGAAAGTTAGCGATCCGTGTATCAAAACCATTAGTTTAGGTTAGTTTAGGGTGAGTATTATAAGTTTTAGATTAAAGAACTTGTGAATTAAGGCATAAGGTGTAGTGTTGGTCTTCGGTACCTATTACTAGTAGTACCATTATTATCACTATCATTATTATTATCTTGGTTTTATTATTATTATTACTATTTTTTTTTAATTATTTTACCTTTTTATTCTAATCTTTAATTTTATGTTTACCTTTAAATCTCTTATTATTATTAACTTTAAATTGTCTTTGTCATTTGATTTTGGGTTTATTTCTAGCCAACCCCAACTTGTTTGGAAACAATAGATTAGTTGTTTTTTTTACATTAGGTAATCGATAAAAGCATACCATATTTTAATTAGAATTGTTTTGTATTTTAGCGCCCTTTTGATATTAATGTTATTTATTTATAAAAAAGTCTAGTATACACAACAACTATAGAGGAATGAAATAATGGATTAAAAATCAATATTTTTACATAATTAAATTAACAATATGATTCCTATGATTTCACTCTAATAATATTATTCAAGGTTGTCAAACTCGAGTTCTCACCAAAGAGCGCTCGGGTATACAACGATCGTAAATCGTGGGATCGTAACACAAAGCGTAAGTTCTCACAAAATGAAAATTAAACATAAAATTTCAAGTTTCAACAAAATAGCCATAGCATAATATTTTCATTAATCATTAGTTCACAACAAAACATAACATAAACCTTAAAATTTCAAGTTCCAACAAAATAACCTTAGCACAAGTCTTAGTCTTCCAGCAAAATATTGCAATCTTCCATGAGACCTTCAGCATCAATGTTAGGATTCTCCAAATCTTCTTCTAGAGCAGCTTTGTAGTTAATGGAGAAAAGAATCTTATGCTAATGGAATCGAGAATCATTGTTTGGATTCTCGATTCTCCAAATCGAAGGGAATTTTCTGAAATTGGAAGAACATTGATTGTAGTTAATGGAGAAAATATCTTTGTCGATTAGGTTTCACGAGGCAGCTCTTCGAAGGTAATCGAGAATCGAGAATTGGAAGAACTCGAAGCAGATTTTGACGCGGAAATTTGCTCGAAGTTTACACGAGTTCACGTTTTTCAGCGCCGCTTTGAACAATTCCACTCTTCTCCGCTTTTTCTTCCGTGGTTTCTCACTGAGATGGAATAAACGCGTGGATTCGTTCGATTTCACGAGTAAACACGCGATTTTGACAACACTGATTATTATCTACTTATTTTTAACAAATATTTTAATACTTGCTGCAAAAATTATAAATCCATACAAATATTTTGATAATACCATTTTTAGGTATCTTTGTCTTATTTTCAAATAAATGGTGGAACCTAATGTACGAATCTCCCACGCGGTAGTAGACTCTAGGGAGGTCGATTGTACACAATTGTGAAGAGATTGTACACAGTTGGACACAATTGTGGTATTAGACTCTAGGGAGGTCGATTGTACACAATTGCGAAGAGGTTGTTTCCAAACTTGAATTTGGATACTTAGATCACCACTCGGTTCGAGTCCGGAAATGACTTCTTCGCAATGCGAGGGAAATGCTACGTACAGTCGACTCCCCAGAGCCCGCTCTCGCGCATGTGCCGTGCATTGGCTTTCACCTTTTAATAATATTAGCAAAATTGATCAACATGTCATTTCTTTTAATAATATTAGCAAAATTTGAATGTTTAATTGAAAACCTATGTATACAAATATTTATATGTAGAAATCTATAAAAGTATTAATTTTGAATTATTAATTTGTATGTATTTGCTAACCAGATATTAAGTTCTAGATGTTAATTAAATAACACATTTTTTATCAACAAATATAGCAAATTAATTTTTATTCAGACATAGAAGCACGTTAGTCACATAATAAAAGTTAAGTACTAAGGAAAAAATACGCCTATAATCGTTAGATAAACATTTCAAAACGTCATAATCAACATTTTGAAACATTAATCGAACATTTTGAAACACTAAATTCAACGTTTCAATACAACAAAATTAGTGCATCAAATCGTGTCCGCATAGCATGTTGAAACATTGATGTATTGTATTTTGGAATGCACATACCCAAACGAAATAAGATAACTACAACGTAAATTGTGCTATCATAGATTTATGCATGCAATTTGTTAATCAATGCTGTACACAATTGAATTAAAAGAAGAATAAGGGGCAAACATAATAAAATGGGGGTTAAGTTTTTATTAGCTGGAAAAGGGTACAACTAACCAGTCCTAATTAAAAAAAGTTGCTAATATATAGGCCTAAAAGTGAAGAATAATCAAAGACCACCTTCTCTTCATATTACAGTATAATAGGCAAAATAACAGAAAATATGAAACTAGTAACACAACTATCATACGGTTCATCTTTAATTATAACATTAAGCCCTTAGAATAAGTATTTAAGTTGTAAATATATCATTTTAAAATGTATCAAGCACCATTAATAATATTAACATTAATATATATAATATTAACATTAATCTATATATATATATATATATATATATATATATATATATATATTTCAAGGTAGTCAAGGCGAAAAAGCCCCAGGCTGGCGCCTAGGGGTTTTTTGGGCGCCTTGAGCATGGCTTTTGCTGTTTTACAGCAAAATAACTGCACTTAAAAAATAGCTTAAAACTCAATTTTTGGCTTTTAAAAACTGTATATAAATGCAATATTGAGATTAAAACATCATAACATCATCATAAATCAAACAAACCAGGCATAAAGCCATTCGCTTTAAGTCTACAAACGATAGAAATAGTTAAAAAATGCACTTGTTTAACAAAAAATAAAAATAAAAAATACTGCACTTGTCTAACAAAAATAAAATGCACTTGTTTTTTTTAAAAAAACTGCACTGATTTAAAAAAAAACTGCATTTGTTTAAAACTTCAAAAAAAAAAAAAAAACTGCATTTGTTCCAACAAAAAAAAAAAACTGCACTGATTTTTTTTTTTAAAAACAGCATTTGTTCAAAACAAAAAACAACATTTGTTCAAAACTTCAAAAAAAAAAAAAAAAAAACTGCATTTGCACCTGCACTGAGCAAAGAAACGAAAAAGATTTAACTTACAGAAGAAACAACAGCTGTTCAAAATCGAGTCTCATGAAGGCTCGAGCTCCAAATGGATGCCGATCAGACAAGATTCAAACGAATTAAAGCAAATTCGTCAGTGGATTTGCTTGATGTCGAGGTCGTCTTTGATCTTTGTCGGCTAACCCTAATTTGAACGAAGTGGGCTCGACTTTGGGCCTGGGCACGAAAAAAAACCCTCATTGAAGCGCTTTTTTTTAAGCATCGCTTTTTTAGGGCATCTGGCGCCTCAAGCACGGCTGGTGTCTCGATGGCCAGAAAAGCCCTAGGCTGGCGCTTAGGCAAGCGCCTTGACTACCCTTATATATATACATATACATACATACATGTATATATACACACACATACAGGCTTGGCTTTGGGCATAGGCGACCTAGGCAGTCGCCTAGGGCCTCGGGTTCAGGAGGAGGAGGAGGGGGCCTCAAAGTTTTGGGTTTTTTGGGGTACTGATATTTTGTATTTGTTTTCCTGAATGTGAAATTGATTTGGTTAGGTGGCAGGATATGCAGCTTCTACCTTGTAATCAGAGTTCGAGTCCCAGCAGCACTTGCTGCAGGACATTTTTTCTCATCTTGTAAATTTTCACCTGCCTTGCAACTTTGGACAAAATTTTGGGCCTCAGAATTTTTTCCTGGCCTAGGGCTCCAGTTTACGACACTATATATCAAGCATCAAATATTAGTTTAGCCGAACATATGTTACCTGGTACCTTGAATGATTCAGTATGCAAAATAAAAACGAAAGCCATAAACGTTGCACACTGTGGAATGCAACATGTCAAGGTAGGTTTAACCAAAACATATTATGCTTAGGCGAAATGCAGAACATTTCTGAAAACACTTTTTTGTACATACAAATTTATATAATATTGTTATCCACTAAAAATTATGGACGCAAAATAAAATCATTTTTGTATAAATAAACATTACCATTAACGTTCATTTTCTGTTAACCCAAAAAATGGTCTAACACCAAAATCATCTCAGTGTGGTTTAATGAGTGAAGTCTTATGCATGGCTCGAAACCAACAAGTGAATTCGAAGCCACTGGCTTGTTTAGCAATTTGGAAGTAGGCTTCGAAGATTTGCTTTGGAAGGACAGAAAACATGATCGAAACCATGGTACTTGCTTTGAGGAGCATAGGGTTGGTTTGAAATAGGAGAAGTGCTTCAAAAGGTCGGAAAGTAGGATCAAAGCCAAATAAGTGCTTCGATAGGTCAGGGAGCAAGTTCGAAGCCAGTAGTATGCTTCAAAGTTGTAAAATAAGTTCATAAGTTCTTGCGAAGCCCTACCAAAGTGCTTCGATCGAAGTTAATTGTGAGGAATATAAGTATGTTCAAACAAAGTTAAGTCAGTTCAAAACAGTTCATTTTAGTTTGCTTTGAAAGGCTTTGTATCCATGTAGCTTGCAAAAATGCATGTCAATCCATGGTTCATATCATTAAGTATGTCGTAGCTAAGGACATGTCAAGTGCCATGAAAGTTCTCGTTCATTAATATTCATGATTAGTACAAAGTGTTACAATATAATTAAATATGATATACCAGTTTCATCGTTCATACAAATGTTCAAGTACAGGATATAAATTGACTTTGACAAAATTTCTCCAAATCGATTTGGTGTTTTGAATGAGAGAATATAAAGAGTCGACATAATGAATTGTTCAGCCCTTATCGTAGTGCCACCACGCCTTTATTTATAGCTTGAGATGTGATGCTGCTTCAAATAAGCATTGCTTCAAATCTCTTTGTTTCGGAGGTTCTGGGATTGAAGACTTTGGCTTCAAAGGATTCATCGTCGAAGGCTTTAGTTTCCGAGGACTACCTGGGAAGTGGTTTTACTCTGCTTTGAAATCTTTTGCTTCGATTGTCTTGGTTACAAATGCTCGAGTTTTAAAACACTATCCTGAAGGCAACTTTGCTTTGCTTCAAGATGAAGGCTTTTGCTTCTGAGGACTACCTGGGAAGTGGTTCTACTCCGCTTTGAAATCTTTTGCTTCAAGTATCTTGGTTACAAAGGCTTGAGCTTCGAAACATTATCCTGAAGGCAGCTTTGCTTTGCATCAAGGCTAAAATTGATCGCTTTCGATCGAGAAAGCTTCGGTTGTCCAAGTGATTTGAAACAACCATTACGTGTGGAATGATTTTGCTATGCGAAGCCATCTGTGATGCGAAGCGGCTGAGATGCGAAGCCATTTGCAATGCAAAATGATATATGATGCGAAACAACTTGTTTCGAACTTTATTTTCATGTTGATATGCTATGCTGTAGTTACATTTTGATTCGAAGACCGATCCTTGTTTCGAGCCACGTGAAGCAAACATGATTTTCTTTGATTCAAAGCTAAGATTTCTTCTTGTTTCGAAGGAGCGAAACCACTATAGTTGTTTCGAGTACTTTCTGAATGTGAAACCATTGTGATGCGGGTGCTTCGAAACTCGAAGCGGAGTGCTTCGAAACTTGAAGTGGAGTGCTTCGATCTTCCTAACTACTCGAATGTTCTAAACTGTGGCTTTGAATTCCTGACGACTCGAAGCCTATGTTATCAAAGCCCTCTCCTAGGCGCGCCTAGGCTCCAAAAAGCCGTAGGCGTACCTATGCTCCAAAGAGCTATAGGTGCCAGCCTAGATTTTTTTACCTTTCAAGGTGACTACAACGTGTGAGACGCTAAAAAGTCCCAAAGCACCACAGTTGTTGAAGTGGCAAAAAAGCACGTCTTTTGCAACATTTGAGTAGCAATTGGAAAATTTCAGCGTTTGGCCCAATAGAAGCCCGAAATTTTCTTGTGGCAAATTTCGACTTGTTATGCTTTCTTAACTCTCTGTGCTTTTACTTGATCTGATTTATTACTCATGCCTTCATGTAGGTTACAAAACTGTTTGAATTTGGTGGTGACTCTTCAGACCTAATGCTGGAAATAATGAGTCAAAGGAGAGAATTTTTACTTTAAATGCCCAAATTGTTTATCTTGCCATAGCTAAAGCTGACGCAGAAGAAGTAGCCATAGGGTAGGCTGAAAAAGATAAGGCTCTTGGAACTTCTCACAATCTTGAAACCTTATTTGAGTCCGAGAGAAAAACCAAACAAATATTAGAAGATCAGGCGAAAATTTTAACTGAACGGCTGTTTCATTTACACTATGCTGTCGCCAATTTTATTCATGATCATGATGTCATTAAACAAAAGTTGAAAAATACAAAGGGGCTGCTTTCCAAATCAATTTCCATCATCAACGATACTAAGCAAAAAGTATTTGATTTTCCGAAGGCCTCTCCTAATGCCCTCATCAGAAGATTCTTCAAGAAGGCACTATTCATCGTTTATTGGGACAACATGGAGAAGTTCTTAGATATGGACTTCCCAACGTACCACCACAATGATATATTGAAGCAGAAATTCAGAGCTATGTTGGCGAGGACTCCTGATCCGGAAAAAGATGTAAATGCTTATGAATTACTAAGCATTGAAGGTCCTTCAGTTGATGAAGTTTTCGATTTAGATGACGAAGGAGATGATGCTTTTTATGGTCTTGGTGGCGGAAACAATGATGATGATGATGTCAGTGATGATGACTTTGATGATGGCTATGACGGTGATGGTTCTGGTGACAACCCCGCAGGCTATGGCGAAGACAAATTTGGTGAAGACCCTTCTGGAGCTTAAAGTTCAAAAAGGGAAACGATCATATTGATACTTTTGATTCACCGCTACAGGATATTGTTGGAAAAAGAAAGGATAATGGGAAAAAGAAAGTTTTCGAGTCCACAATCATGCCTCAGGTTTGTAGCTTTTACATGTACTTAAAAACCTATTTCATACTCATTAGTTAACTTTAAAATATTTAAACTAGAATTAAATTAAAATGTAAATTTGAATTGATAATTGAAAAGAAAGACACGAAGATTAGACAACTTCAAAGAGAGATTAGCAAATATCATGGGCATGTAACAAATTATCAAAAAGCTATCATCGATTAAGTTGTGGAGCTTCTATTTTGAAGAGGTACAAAGATCAGTACGTTGCCTCACTAGTAAAGAAATAGCGCTTCAAGAAGTCAACTTTTAGAGGAAGATGCACAAAGATCAGTCCAATTTAAACATGTAGTAACATACCTCATTGCTTCTTGCAGGGCAGTAATATGAAGTGACAACAACCGTTGATAGACATCAATATTGGTGACTTGCTAGCAATATAAAGTGATTCTTGCAAGGCAACATGTTTAATAAAATGATGTAAGAAATATATAGTGATGTATCATTACTATGTACCATATTATGTAATGACAATTGATAAATATATAGTTTTCGGACATATCGCTACATCAGCACAACCAGCTGCAAGATGGTGTTTCAATCTTTTAACGCCTGAATGCATTTGTTTACCACAAAGAATGCATTGAACCACATCCTTTTTATTTAAATCAGGCCAAAATCCATATTTCCATCCTATATCTGTTGATTTTGCCTTTCGCTTTGGATCCTTGGAGGGATCATACGATTTAGCACTTGCCGTTGGTGTTTCTGCAGCCATCTGTTAAACCAAAAAAAAAAAAAAAAAAAACAATATCAGTTCCGCTGTTACAAAAAAAATATAGAGTAAACAAAAATAGCAGCATACGTGTATAGGAAAAACAACAGTGAACGAGTTATACTTGTACCGACTGTTGTGTAAAGGAAATAAAAAGACAAAGCAAAAAAAATACCTAGGGTTAGTCGAACTGGAGAGGAGTCGGCTCTGGAGTGGCGGCGGCAGGAGGAGCGGCGGCGGTAGGAGGAGCGGCGGCAGCACCTAGGGTTTCTGGAAGTACGGATTTCTTCTATTCGATGTTTCCGTCATTCGATACGAATACTATTTGAAAGCAGGTCTTTTTTTTCTTGTTCGATGTCTTCAGTTATAAGATGTCTTCTGTTTTTTTTTTGTTTTTTTTTGGTCCAAAATTTGAACCAGTCTGTTAAGTCGACCACTAGTCGACTGACTAGTCGCGACTAGTCGCTCCTTGTCGATCCAGTCGACCGACATATTGACAAATTTCTTGTCGAGAGACCTAGTCGGTGACTTGAAACCGACTGACCGACTAGTCGACGACTAGTCGCGACTAGTCGGTCGCCGTGATAACAATGATGATTGGTACTCGTTTTTTAAAAAATCTGCATCTTTATTTGATGACGATGAACTGGGATGATAGATTGGTGAACCACAAACTTTCATTCGGTTTGATAGATTGATGAACCAAAATCCTCCATCTGGTAAAATGATTTAATGAATTAGTCTAGAAACCTCTTATTTGATCGAATGATTTGATGTACATAAATTTTTTATCTGGTATAATGATTTGATGAATGATGAACCCGAAACCTTTTATCTGGTGGAATGATTTGATGAACCAAAAACCTTTTTTCTTGTGAAGTGATTTGATGAGCAGAAACCTCTTATATGGTGGGATGATTTGATGAACCAGAAATATTTTATCTGGTAGAGTGATTCAATGAAGCATTAGTTTTTTTATCTAGTATGATTGTTCCTCTAGAAGGTGCTTGGCCAGCCCTGTGCTTCGCTTTGATATTGGTCAAGGGCTTCCCGTCTATCTGTCGAGGGTGCTCCAATGAGGCATATAACGACACTGAAGGCTCATTACTCTAAGATAAATCAATTGTTTCCTCCCTCTACGCGGTGCATGGATGGGCTAGTGCTTCTCTTTGACACTAGTCAAGGTTCCTGCTTTTTTGTTGGGGTTGCTCCAGTGAGGCATATAGCGGCACCACCGTTTCAAATTTCGAAAATGTCGCCTGAGATCTCCTCTGGTATCTCGTTTTGGGCTTCGCCTAAAATGAAACAGGAAATCTCACTGTAAATCTCATTTCGAATATATCCTTTGAGATATTGCGATATCGAATGATATATTGACCGAGACGAGATGCTGGAATATCTTCCGAGAATTTGGTTTTTTCAGTTAAAATTTAAATCCGTGCCTACTAGAACAATAAAGAAAAAACACAAATCTAGCCACGATAATCTCTTGCTATTTAACATTTCCATGTTAAATGACCATAATGTATGTTCATATATGTTCTGTATGCTTATGATTTTCATATTCGACTTTATTTATGTACATATTTCCTATGAAATTATGTATTTTATGTTCAACTTATGCTGAACTTTTTATTGTTGACACCTTTTTTTATGTCTAACAATAATTCATGTTCATGGATCATATGCTGTAAACACTTATCTATTTGCATTGCGTTATATTTATATTGAAGAATATTACAATTTAGAGTATGAATGATCTTTAGTAGATTAAGAATAATGAAATGATTTTGCAATTCAAGTTTAAGTTGCTATGTTTACAATTGCATTCATAAAATTCATTGTGTATGAATATCATTTTTTAATATATCATGTACGTTGAAATTGTTCCGATATGAACTTTCATACCCGAGATGGAAATCCGAGACGAACACCCAAGTTAGACTCATCTCATTCGAGATCTCTCCTGATACGAGGTCGAGTCTCTAAAATCCCCGAGACGAAAAGCGATCGATATTTGAGATTTAAAACCTTAAGCCACACTAAATGCTCATCACCTCGAGATGGTGTCAAGAGTTTCTTCACTTTTGGAGGTGGCTGGATCGACCAGACCAGGTAGGGGTGAGCGTTCGGTCGGTTTGGTTGGTTTTGAGGTAAAAAGTTTCAGACCGAATTGGAACAGAAAATTTTCAAAACCGAACCGAATCAAACTGCTCGGTTAATTCGGTTTGTAACCGATTTAACCGAATTTGAAGGATGTGTTATTATTCAAATGATTAATTCCCTCAAATTCAAACCCATATTTATGCTTGAAGGGATTTTACTCACTAAAATTTATGTTTACAATAATTTTTTACTTATTTTTAACAAATATCTTTATATTTTTATTACTAATTATTTTAAGTGCTACAATAACATTAAATTAGATGACCCAATAAAAGTTCGGTTAATTCAGTTAAACCGTAAACCGTAAACCGAAGTAAATTATTTTACAAATCGAATTCAAACCAATATAGTTTCAAAACCGAGCCGAACAGACCGAAATAAACCGGTTCGGTCGGTTAATTCGGCTCTAACCGAATATTGCTCATCCCTAGGACCAGGGATTCGCCTTGAAACAATTTAGCTACTTTTTCTAAAAAGTGTCTCGAAGTGCTGAGGACTTTCTTGGTGGACTGATTTTGATATTTGCCTTCTCTCGTGGTTTAGTATTTTACCTGGTAGTGCAATTGGCCAGATTATTCCAAGCATGATTCAAAGGCTAGGTCGATCCTATTGACTCAAGGTAAGTCATTCAGTTGTACTTTATGAAGGAAAACCGATCGAAATTGGATCCTGCTTAAGGCAAACCTACCAAAATTGAATCTTCTCATTGCTAACTTATCAAGTTAACCAACAAGAAGTCAATCTTTGTCAAGGTAAACCGATTAAGATTAAATCTCGCTCAAAAGATTAACTTACCAACAATCAGTTATTCCATTTTTGTTAAGCCGATTTCGACTGAGCTTTGTCAAACTGAACTAAACAAAAATTGAATCATCTTACGACTAATTTATCAAGTTAACGGGCAAGAAATCAATCTTTGTTAAGGTAAGCCAACCAAGATTGGATTTCCCTTAAAGATTCACTGGTCAAGAATCAACTACTTCATTTTTGAGTCCAAATGAAAATTTATTTTTATTGAATATAGTAATTGTCATCTATCATCATGATCTGTTCACTTTTGGGAGTTTTCGTTAAATTTCCTTTATCTCAGAAAGTAATCGATGCTCTGTTGGAGCGCGCGATAGCTGTTTTGTCGTGACCATTTGCTTGATAAAAATGACAGTAGCTTCCCCTCAATTTTTCCTTCATTTTTCGAGCGCTTTTTCTTTAAAGGCCAATAATTGATATAATCTTTGGTCTCTCTCTCTCTCTCTCTATACACACACACACACACACACACACACACACACACATATAAGATGTAGTTATTGGAAATCCTACCGAAGGCTGATGTTGCCTTGGAGCATTTTTTTTAATCAGAGAATTTTTGCCTTTTAAGAAGCATGCTAGAGTTATCTTCAGCCACTTTTCTTTTAAAGGAGGTGGGATGCCTATAAATTGACCATGAACATTTTTCCATTTGATAGCTTGTTTTCAAAATCCTTTTCTATTGCTTGTTCAAAGATAGTTCCTTTAACTTGGAGTCGGACTTCCTTTTGTAACTTTAAGAACGAATCATCTTCATTGAATTGGTTTTTTAGAGCAAAAATATGGTTGTATCCATGAATAGTTAATGCACCCTTATATAGATTATAAAGAATCACCATCTTCATCTTTTGCTCAAGAACATGCAAAGCTATCATTCTAAGCACTTGTTCTTCATGCTTTTTACGAGTTAGCGCCATGATTTTTGACTCGTAAGATCCTTGTTGAGATCTGGCTCTAGTCCTCAGGGAATAAGGTCGATATTGGAGATAAGTAGCATGCATGGTAGGATAGTTCTCTAAATCTTAGTTATGCAAGTTAGAGATATACCACAAGTTCACAGATTTGTGCCCTTCTAGTGAAAAAAATGTTAGTTCAAAAAATGGTTTAACATACTAAATAATCTCGGCGAGGTTTAAGCCTTATACCTGGCTCAAAGCCAACTGGTGAATTCATAGCCACTAGCTGGTTTAGCAATCTAGAAGTAGGTTTCGAAGTTTGGGATTTGCTTCGAAGGGACAAAAAGCAGGTTCGAAGCCAAAATGCTTGCTTCGGATGAGCAGAGAGTTCAGAAAGCTAGATCGAATTCAAAGAAGTGCTTCGATGGGTCAGGGACCAGGTTCGAAGCCATAAGTATGCTTTGAAGTTGTACAATCAGTTCATAAAGCCTTATGAAGCTTCATCGAAGTGTTTTGATTCGAAGCAATAACGAGGAATGTAAGCATGCTCGAAACAGAGTCAGGTCAGTTCGAAACAATTCAGTTTAGCTTGCTTTGAAAGGCTTCGAAGCCATGTAGTTTCCAAAAATGTAGGTCAATCCATGTTTAATTTCATCCAAGTATGTCATAGGAAAGGACAATGAATGTGTCATAAAAGTTCTCGTTCGTTGATTTGCATAGCCATTACAAAGTGTTATAATCATGTTCAATATGCTATGCTGGTCTCAAAGTTTATACAAATGTTCTAATACAACTTATTAATCGACTTTGACCTCCCCAAATTAATTTAAAGATTTGAATGATTTTTTTTAAAACGTTGGGAGAATGAATTGTTTAGCTTCTATCTTAGTGTCAACCCGCCTCTATTTATAGTTGGAGCTTTGATGCTGCTTTGAATATACATTGCTTTGAACAAGCATTTCTTCGAATAGGCGAGTGCTGTTTTGAATCTCTTTGCTTCGAAGGTCATGGCTTTGAAAATTTGACTTCGAACAATTCAATTTCGAAGGACCGCCCTTAAAGCTGCTCTACCATACTTTAAAACCTTTTACTTCAAATATCTTGGTTTTGAAGGATTCGACTTCGAAACGCTATCCTGAAGGCAACTTTGCTTTGTTTCGAGGCTAACAGTGATTGCTTCGAATTAAGACGATCAAAGCGGCAAGCTTCGGTGTCCAAGTGATTCAAAACAAGCATTTTGTGTGGACTGATCTTGCGATGCGAAGTCATTCGTGATGTGAAACCACGTTGGATGCGAAACCTTCTGTGATGCGAAGCCTTCTGGGATGCAAAGTGGTTGAGATGCTAAGCCAGTTACAATGCTAAGCGATATGTGATGCAAAGCGGCTTACTTCGAACTTTATTTTCTTGATGAGATGCTTTGTTGTTGTCCTGTTTTGATTCAAAGACTTATCCTTGTTTCGAGCCACGTCAGGCAAATATGATTTTACTTGAATCGATATGATGGTATCTTCTTGTTTCGAAGGAGTGAAGCCGCCATAGCTGTTTCTAGTACTTCCTGAATGCGAAACCAATGTGATATGGATGCTTTGAAGCTCAAAGCAGAGTGATTCAAAGCTCGAAGCAGGGTGAATCAAGGCAGAGTGGTTCGATCTTCCTTGGAGCTTCTTGATGTGAAGCGGGTTTTCAATCGAATCGGAGCCACTCATCTAAGCCGTGAATCCTTTTACGAGCGAAGCCGCTTTTCTGAAGCGAAGCGGATTATGATATAATATTTTCAATTAGTTACTGTATTAATTAAAGCTAAACACAGTTGTAAAATATTCGAAATTGATGCATAAGTGCTAAAATCATTTATAACAAAGTTACCATTTATAACAAAGTTGCATTATGTTTTTCCTTTATCAATTCTTGATATGACTCTTTGTTGCTTAGACCTTGGATTTGGAATATTTTCTGTATATTGATGCTACTTTATCTTCTACAAATATATTATCATCATAATCAATGTATTTATTTTCAAATACCAAAAGTCTAAAGTACTAGTTATTTTGGAGAAAATACTTGGAGAAAAGGAATATTTTGAAAGATAGTTATGTGAAAAAAAAAGAATATATGAGTATAAATGGAGAGTTCATAAATGTATGTAAGTTGATTTATATTATTATTATGGTAGTTGGAAGTTGAAATAAAGTGAAAAAATAATAATAATAGAACTTTAATTCTTTTCAATGTATATTTGAAATCGTTCTTCGTTATTTGTTTATGTTTTCATTAGGAAATTATTATTGCTACATGCATATCAACGTAGTATACAAAATCATCAATATTTTGGAACATCGGAACCAACATTTTGAAGCATCAAACCAGTGGCGGAGTTAGCCTATAATTAGAGATGGGGCAATTTTTCATTAGCAGTTTAAAAAATTAAAAGAAGAAGAATAAGAATAAGAAGATGAAGTAGAAGCAGATAAACGAGTAGATGTAGAAGCAGATAACGAGTAGAAGTACGCATATGTACTCATGCTTGCTTAGCTTCCGTCCAGACATGGTTGAACCTTTTGTATGCATTAACAAATCAAAGATTGTGAACTTTCAGATAATGCAATTGCCCCAGCTATGGCCCTATTAAACATTACAAAAGAACGCATGACCTACGAAGAAAGAACGCAGGAGGCAACCAAAAACAATACTCTGTCAAATGTTCATGGACATAAAGCCCAGCTGTGGCCCAATTAAAAATTCAGCAAGGACCAACTATGTAAATTTGATATTTTGTAAATGGTTTTGAGATTTTCAGATAGGCCATTGGCCCTAGCTGGCAAATGCTCACGTCCACCCCTGCATCGAATTAAACATCTTGGAATGCTAAATTAAACATTTCAAAGCATCAAAATTAGGGTATCATATCATGTGCGCATAATGTTTCGAAACTTCGATGTATTACATTTTGGAACGTTCATACCAACATGGAATATGACAGCTAAAGTGTGAATCGTGGTAACATTAAACCAAACCATTTTCACCCGATTTCGATCGAGTAAAGCTCATCCATGGGTTTGCCTCAAAGTATCTGAGTTCCTCTCTGTATATGTGTGCTGCCTGCTTCATCATCTTAACTCATAATTTTGGCATATAATTGTTTTGGTTTAAGACTTTACATTACTACATCTATAATCGGAGTCTAGGCCCTAAGCTACAATGTATGTCTATAAATAACATCCTTTCAAACATTTTATTTGGTCATCCAGCTTTTGAGTCTCTGAGTTGAAACCTGCCTTACATGTAACTGAAGTAGCTTTTAGTTTTCTTTTTTCTTAAGGGTTTTACTGTTTCATGTAATTTATTTTAACTATACAAGGCTTATGTACAACAATTAGAGAGCAGTAGGATGAAGCTTACTCAACTTGAACAGGAGCTTCAGCGAGCTCGGCAACAGGTGGCTGTCCAGTTATGTCATCTATATTCAAATGTAATCTTATTCTAAGAAAGAAAAAAGGTAACTTTTTATAAATTTTCATACAGGGAATTTTTATATCAAACGCAGGTGATCAGGCTCATTCGACTGGTGGTAATGGTGAGCCTAATGCTTGTTGTATCACCTATATTAATTTGATTCTTCTGTTTAGATACTTGATATTGTAAATTTGTAAAAATGCACCGGAAAGTTTCAGAAAGATAAATGGCACGAAAACAAGATTATTTGACTTGTTCTATGACTACCTTTAATCTTTTCTGGTTAACTCTGTCCTTCCAGTGGACATCAACAACCAAGGTCATCAAGTTGTCCTGCATTTGCAAATTTATGAACCATAATTAGTTGACATACAAGTTACTAGATGAAATGTTTTAGCCAGCTCATGGTCTGGACAAATGCTCTAACTCACGAGTGGCCTTTTCACATGTCTAAAATGTTTCTTTGGCACATGGATTGTTCTTGAGTATGTAATCTATTGAAAACGTTGGTTTTAACTCAGACTGTCGGACATGTTTGACCATTTCTTTCCAATTGGAGGGATGAATTTGCATATGAAATCTTCGAAAAACACCGAGTACTGCCTATTCCCACTCCCTTTATTTTCCATTCACTTGCTTAGTGCAAACATGTGTGTATGTGTTTATTCTGTTTTGTTTTTACAAATCCCGAACCAATGAATTTCAGTACCAAAATATGAATTTGGCTCAATACATGGAGCTTGAAGAAACCTTTGACTAGCATAGCATCTGATCAGTTAATTAATGTTTTCGCTCCAGGTGCTTTGGCTTTTGATGTTGAATACGGGCGGTGGCTAGAAGATCAAAATCGAAAGATCAACGAGCTGAGAGGAGCTTTAAATGCTCATGCAAGTGATGCTGATCTTCGAGTCATAATTGATGCCATAATGGCACATTATGAAGAAATATTCATGCAGAAGAGAGTTGCTGCTAAAACCGATGTATTTCACATTCTTTCAGGCATGTGGAAAACACCTGCAGAGAGATGTTTTTTATGGCTTGGTGGCTTCCGATCGTCTGAACTACTAAAGGTATGCATCATCATTTCTTTGATTTGATTAACTTTAGGTGTTTGAAGTGATTTTATTTTATCAACAAGTATTGTGACTTGGTCAAGCTTCACAAAGTTATATTCTCATAGGTCCCTCAATGATGCTATAATGCTATAAAATTAATTACAACTTGCCAGATATGATTATACGATTGACACCATAGAGCCAGAACCCTGTAGGATGCCTACATATTTAGTAGAAACTGTGGTTTGCTGGTCTTTACTAGGGAACCGAAAGGAAGCACATTTTTTAAACATTTTAGATATCATGCAAAATACTGTCAGTCTATCATGTTAAACTGACTGAAGGGAAAAGATGTATTTTATCTCTTCTCTTGAATTTATAAGGGAGCGTTTGTACGTAATGGAATCGGATTATTTGAGCTGTGTATTTAAATGAGGTATTTAAACGAGTATGAAGTGAAACATGGTATGCTTTTGCGGCTTTGAGCAGGGTATTTGAGCGGTGTATTTTAAATTTTGATTAATAGTTAACTATTTGTTTTATTATGTAATAAAACACACCGACCTAAACTTGATATTTCATTTACTCAAAATAATACATTTTTATTTCAAATACCGGCGAAGCAAACAAACTAGAAAAGCAAATCAAACAAATTAGAAAAAGTGAAAAACAAACTACACTAAACCAAATAAACTAGAAACATACTACAACTGACAATTGCGGAACTTGTTCAACTGTTAACTAATATAGCCAAGTAGCTCTTCGTCAGATAATTTCATCACTAGTGTTATTAATGACGCACGACGCAAAAAATTGCACAAACCCTCTCTGGAGCCTTGGCGCACGGCGCGACAAATGGCACATGCCTTTTTAATTTACTGTGCATTTTTTTAAATAAATTTAATATTTTAACAAAAAAATTAAAAAATTCAATATTTTTTGCTAAAACATATGCAACAATTTTTCATGCATTTTACAAAAAAAAAAAACATAAAGCATTCAGATACAGCAGATTTCAAATCCAAAATAATGTTACGCATTACTGATAAACTAGAAAATTGAATCTGATAAATTTAATGCTCGATTGTATTTAACAAATACCAAATCATGAAATATTTTTGTGTTACAGACAAATCATACAAAGATATTGGACATATTCACACATGCAAATTTTTCTGTCCAAGGGTATTTTTCAGAGATGATTGAATGATTGAATAAAAATGAGATCAGAGGAAAACATCATCATAGGCATAAATATTACAACTTGATGATAACGTCATTACGAATCAAGAAAACTGTTGAATAGATCATAAACTTGTCATGAGCATAAAGATAGACAAGTCCATAGAAACAAGGAACGTGGGACGTGGCCACGTTCCGCGAACCGGTTTGTTCGTCCCCGATCACGAAACGAAACGCGAACCGGAAACGTTAGCGGTCGCGAAAAGAAGAGGATGATGCACAGGTTTTTGAAAAGAATAAACGACTCTTTGATTTGTGTTGTACAACTGTATATGGTTGTAATATATATCGGAAAGATAGCTTTATAATATATCAGTTTGTATATATATTGAAAGGGCAGTTGTAAATTTGAAAAATCTTCACAAAATTTGGTAATTAACATAAAAAATAAATAGATCGGTTTTTTCAAAGTAGAAGAAAAACCATGTTTCGTACCCTTGTGTTCCCTCGTACCCATGCGTTCCCTCGTACCGGAAACATTCACGACAACCTTCCACGTATCCGTTTTCATACCGTGTTTCGTATCGAACCACGTCCTATGTAACCATGGACAAGTCCCAAAACACAAGATTCAAGGAGCAACAGAAATAGATCAGAATCGATAAACATACTTAAATTCAATTCCACTTTATTCCATGGCCACATTATAATTAAATGTTTAAATCTAAAAACAAATAGAACTTACAGAGCATGACTAGTGAATTACGAACTGAATTTGTTGTAAAAATGTTGCGGCGTTGTTGATTTATTGTCTTGAATCATTGTTGAAGCTTTGTTCTTTGAATTGATTTGAGTTTGAATGTTTGTATTTTAATTTGGGGGCAGCGGCCATGGTTCAAGAGGGAGTTCAGCAGCATAATAGTGTAAGAATGATTTGATATGAATTAGGTTAGGTCTAAGGGTGTTTTTATAGGTGTAGCAACTAGTTTAGGCCCTTAGATTAACCCTAGAATCAATTCGGACCGTCAAAACATGTCTCAGGCTTCAAAAATGAGTTATGGGTCAAACCAGGTCGACCTGTAAGGGGGGGAGGTCGACACTATGGTCGACCTGGGGGGTAGGTCGACCTGGGGGGGGGGGGGGGGTAGGTCGACCCAATGGTCGGCCCCCTGGTCCAGTGCTGCCTGAAAACTGCTGAAACTTGTACATGTCATGACTTCTTCATTCAGACTCCGATTTTCGAAAACTCGAACTCTATTTCATGTAAATTTTCGAGACGAACGCAATGGCATAACCCGTTTCCCCTGATTCTAACTTTAAAATTTAATTTTGCCTTGATTTCTTGTTTTAACTTGTTATAAAAATACGGGTTATTACAACACTCCACATAAAATGGCTCTCCGTTTCGTTAAAGGGTTAATGAGCCACTGCACAACCTAGCTATGTCCCATATACCTATGGGTGCGACTTTTTAGAGAATGGTGGACATGGCACTGTTACAGAAGGAAGACAAGGATGGTAAGAAAAAGGCAAAGGTGGAAGAACCCTAGACATGAAAGTGGAGGGATCGTAGAATAAGAAGACGGATTCCAAGAAAGGCGGGAAGAATAACAAACCCCGTGACAAGAGGAAGTGTAAATTTTGTGGCATACCTGGACATCCGATTAAGGACTGCAGAAAGAAGAAAAGGAAGATGGGTGGTTGCTTTCAATGCGGCAAGATATGACATATGGCTAAGGATTGCCCAAAAAGGCAAGGGAAAGGACAGAGGACTGGATCTACTTCCGGAGGGCAGATTCACGCTTTCATTGCACCTCCGCAAGAAAGAGGTAGAAATATTTCTGTTGAGAGTTTAGTTTATCTTTCTGATCATCCAGTTCGTACTCTTTTTGATTCTGGTGCATCGCACTTTTTATGTCTACTGCTTTAGTTGAATCTCTACACCTAGATACCAGTATAGTAGAGGATCCCACGGTTGTTTCAAATCCAATTGGGGTTTCGGCTTATTTGTCAATAATTTGTTTAGATTTGGAAATTTCAATACTAAGCGTTGAGTTTAGATGTAATGCTAATGTTTTGGGTTTCACGGGCTATGGGTTAATTCTAGTTATGGATTGGTTATCCGGTAATGGTGCCATCCTCCATTGTGAAAGGAGAGTGGTTAGACTTATGACTCTCCTCGGTAACACTCTCGAAATCTCTTGTAATCCCATGAATTCTGTTATGCTTAGCTATCTAGAATCTCTTGATGCGTATGTTGAAAACTTGCAATCTGTTAGAGTAGCCCGTGGATACTCGGATGTCTTTGAAGAGGTGAAGGGTTTGCCTTCAAAGCGAGAGATAAACTTCTGCATGTACCTTGTTGATAATGCAAAACCTGTTGCTTTACTTGTTAGACACATGGCTCCAAGGGAAAGGAAAGATCTCAGCAAGTAAGTTAAAGAGTTGCTCGAAAAGGGGTTCATAAGGCGGAGTATTTCTGAATGGGGTGCTCCAGTGGTGTTTGCAACCAAAGCGGATGGTTCACTTCACCTGTGCGTGGACTATATGGAGCTAAACAAGCTGACCAAGAAGAATATGCACCCACTTCCTAGAATAGATGACTTGTTCGACTAGCTCATAGGTGCCTTCGTTTTCCCCCAACTAGATCTGGCCATCGGAGTGACTGAAGACAGCATAGATGAGACCGCGTTCAAGACCCCGGATGGTTTCTTCGAATGACTTGTCATGCCTTTCGGCTTGACAAACACACCCGTCTATTTCGTAGACTTGATGAGTAGGGTGTTCAGAGAGTTCCTTAATAAATTTGTAGTGGTCTCCATGGACGACATTTTGATTTTCTCAAAAAGTGAGGAAGAACATGCTTTGCATTTAAGGGAAGTCATGGATACTCTTCGTGCACATCAGCTGAAAGCAAAATTCTCCAAATGTCATTTTTCGAGAGATGAAGTAAGGTTTCTTGAACATGCGGTGTCCAAAGAAGGGATAGCTTTGGATCCCGCAAAAGTAGTTGCGGTGCAAGATTGGAAGATCCCATGGAATGCAACCGAAGTACGAAGTTTTCTCGGGCTAGTGGGCTTTTACAGAAAGTTCATTAAGGACTTTGAGAAGATCTCAGCCCCACTTACTAGTTTGACAAAGAAGAACCTAACTTTTGCCTGGGATTTGGATTATGATGTTGCTTTCCAATGACTGAAAAGGGCTCTGACAACAGTCCCAGTTTTGACAATGCCTGATGGGGGTAAGATGTTTTCGGTATACACAGACGCATGCGGTACCAGACTAGGCGCTGTCTTGATGCAAGAAGGCAAGGTAGTTTGTTATGGGGGAAGACAATTAAATGTACATGAGAAGAACTACCCAACTCATGATTTAGAACTAGCTGCATTGTTTTCGCTCTTAAGTCATGACGTCATTATCTACTAGGAGAAAGGTTTGAATTGTTTACTGACCATAAATCGTTAAAGTACCTTTTCTCACAGAAAGATCTTAATTTAAGACAACAAAGGTGGATGGAATTTCTTGCCTCATACGATTTTGAGATTGCTTATACCCCTAGCAAGGGCAATGTGGTAGCAGACGCCTTAAGTAGGAAAAAACTGACTTTAAGTTCTCTCTTTGTAGAAAGGCAAAGCTTGGAGTACATAGCAAACTTTGACTTTAGACCCTCCTTTGAATTTGTACCTAGTTTGTTAGCATCGCTAGAGGTGCGGCCTTCTCTTTTGGACTCAATAGGAACCGCGCAACGTGAGGACCATCAGCTAGTTGATGTGATGGATAAGCTAATTAGAGGTGAGACTTCTAATCACCTCAATAGATATTCCATCGATGATAAGAGTTGGTTGAGACGGGATGGAAGACTATGCATCTCACAAGCAAAGGATTTGGAGAAAACCATTCTCGAAGAGGCACACCATTCTAAGTTGACCATACACTCAGGTGGGGACAAGATGTATAAAGACATAAAAGGGTTTTCTTTTGGAATGGCATGAAGAAGGATGTAGCTGAGTTTGTCTCTAAATGCTTGATATGTCAGCAAGTCAAGGCAGAGCAGAAGAAGCCTGGTGGTCTGCTTCATCCTCTATAGGTCCCACAATGGAAATTGGATAGAATTTCGATGGACTTTATTGATGGGTTACCTAGGTCAAGAAGGGGCAATACCAGTATTTAGGTAATAGTAGACATGCTCACTAAAAGCGCTTACTTTATACCTGTTAAGAGTAGGAGAACTGCCTCGTCGTTAGCATCCATCTATCTTAAAGAAGTGGTTCGACTGCATGGAATACCCTCTGGCATAGTAAGTGATCGGGATCCTATCTTTACGAGCTGAGTTATCTTATTTCTGTGGTGTTGTCCTATATCCAGTTTATTCATGTCATGATCCTTTTACCTGTTTACATGCTGAATAATCACTGGACTTACCAGGCTTATGTCTAACCTGTTTTCTTTCGTCTTCTTTTCTTCCGTCCCCCCCCCTTCCCCGGTCCGCAGGGAGGGAATACTTCAGCTTAGTGCAGACCTTTTCCAGCTTGGAGAAAGTAGATGTATTGCTTGGATTCTTTTTTCTTGGACTATGGCTGTGGTTACACTTTTATTGGGGATGTATGCTGCTTTACTATTGTTTTATGCTTCTTTATGTACTTGGAGTTTTTAATCAAGACAGATGTTTTATTGTAATAATTTAGAAGTTGGGTTTTGAGACAATACTTGTAATGTTTTGACTGAACCACGCTATTTAGGAAATGATTTCAGTTTTCCGCTGTTTATATGTCTGTCTTGAAAATTATCTGTGCCTTTTACCTAAAAATGCTTCACCAAAGTTAATGCATTCCCTTTGTGAGTGACCTTAACGGAGGTAGGGTGTTTCATCTGCCTTTTTTGCCCTTGCCTAGGCATCAGCCAACTTAGCCATTAATTCTTCATTCTCCTTCTACATGGTGTTTTTTCTGCCCCTTAGCCTATTGGAATTGAGCATTAGTTCCAAGGTTTCCATAGTTACAGCCTTTAGATCATCCTCAATTATTATTATTTTCTTAGGCAAGCCGCATCAAGCTCTTTGAAAAAACGGTCTTTAAAATTGTTATATTGTTTCTTATAGGATTCATCGACCTTCTCAGCAATCTTCAACTTAGCCTAGTTATCTGCAGGCTCTTTGTCCATGTGGGCAAGGCCACCTTTATCACAGCCTCACTCCTGTTTCATGTTGGCAATGTCGAGTTCTAGGGGCCAAATGATCTCAGACAATTTCCTTGCGTACTTGCATGTCTCTTTGTACTGCTCACATACATCTTCAATTTCTTTCTTGAGCCGCACTTCAATATTTTCTAGAATGGGATAGAGGAGGTAGAAAGTGCATTCTTCCAAAGTTGTATTGTGGGAATTGAGCCTCAAGCTCTTTCTTTAACTCTTGCACTGATGGTTATAGAATGATTGGCTCTATGATCGAGGCAGTTCTGGACTTATATTTGCTAGAGACCACAGTAGGCTTCTCTTTTTCTTTATCTTTGGGCTTTGTATGCTTCTTCGGATAAGGTTCGCTAGAGGATCCCTTTTAAAGGATCCATGCCTTGAAGACTGACGTCTTGCTCTCGTGGTTGTCTTTGTGGCTGTTAGGCCTATCAGTGTTGCAGTGAACTGAAGAGTGAGAACGGGAGTTGTGTTCGTAGTATTAATTGCGCCTTTCCCTCTCCATTTCCTCTCTATCGTGGTTCTCTCTATGTTCCTACTCACAATCAAAAGAATATTTTGGTGGGACTCGCTCATAGATATGTTATGGCCGAGTCATTTGTAAACATAGACCATGACATTGTACCTACAAACTAGAATAAGCTCCTGTCACAATAAACGTATTTGTAACGTCCCGTATTTATGGTGGTTATATATCTAATTTAATTTATTATTTTACATATTGATTTGCAATTTACAAATGGATTTACAATATAGAATTTGTAATTTAATGAAGTTTGAGCATTGAATTTATATTTCATTATAAACGATCTCGTAATGTCGCAATAGTTCATAATATTGAGTTTTTGAACTTCAGTTGAATATACATAAGCCATTCTAAGTTAGAATTCTTTATAACTAGAAACGTTTGAATCTGTTTGATTATAATTTTCTAATAAAAGAGAAAAACCAAGATTTTATTTTATAGATTGTTAGTTATGTCAAAATTAGATATTCAAATAGTTGCTGTGGAATCATTTATAAATATAACATTTATTTAATATAATATAAAAGGGATTTTATATAATTTGGATATCGTTTAACTCGAAATTTTTAATGTTGAGTTTAAAATCCATGTTGGTTTATATTTAAAGCTATATATAATTCCATTAGATATGTATGATTATAATAATTTATTATTATTTAATTGGATTGTTTTGGAATTCATTTATATTTTATCGATATTATATAACCCTTAAGAATAGCCATTTTGCAAACAACCTTAGTTTTCGATAATATTAGTTTCATTGGATTCGTAACGTTAAATTATTGTATGAAACCAAATTTCATGGTAATTTGATGCCATATGTGACAACGTTAACCATAAATGCTTAGACGTTTTGTATAGCATGTAATTAAATAAATTTAATTTAAATAGATTAGTATTTGTGCGTAACATGAGCAAACAATCGAATTAGGCTATGAGACTAATTCTATTGAATTCGTATCGACATTTAAAGTCAGGATAGGTAGGTAGTTCATTATTTTTGAACATCAGATATTTTGGTGTACAAAATAGCGTCGTTTTGCATATAAATTATTATTCCGAGGAAACAGTCTCTGAATACGACGAAACTTATTCTCTTGGATTCGTATTAGTAAGTTATTATAGGATTTTGATTTTCGTATCGATCAGACTTTCTGTTTGATCGTAAGAATAGCAAACGCTTAGATTTTTATTTTATCGTTTTATTGATTTAATATGTAATCATAGAATAATCGATTTTCTTACGAACTCGGATTTCAACAAATTAATTTTATTAAATCCGCGATGATTAATATTTATAAGATTTCAACTTTCAAGTCAATTGGATTTATTATGTGATTGTGTGCAATATAAACCCGTGTCGATTCATGTTGTGAGTTATAAAAGTATTTTTAAAAACGATCTCGAAATTCGACGAAACATATTCCATCGTGTCTGGAATACTGTTTTATGCTAGGATTTCAATTTTCATTGAAACTAAAAGTCGTATGTAGTTGTTTTAACGCGTTACTTTGCAGTTAAGTTTTTTTAATAATATAATACTCATATGTGCCTATAAATAGACCACATACCCTTAAAAAACAAGGTCAATACCCTAGTTTTTGGTCAACTCGTCTTCAGCCGCCATGTACATAAGGAACGGACTGAAAGCACCCATCTTCCTCCCCCATTTTCTATCAATCCACGCACTCATCCAGAAAACCTCCAACTGGGAAAATGACCAGCTAGGTGAGGGCTTCCAGACGACCGACGACGATCGATTTCTGATGCTTGTGGTGGTCGCAATTGAACTTGAAAGGCGCGGCGTTCATAGGAATTTTGGCGACGAGGGGAGAGGCCAAGCGTGACGGGGTTCCACACTGAGAGGCGTCTGGCGGTAGTCTCTGATCGACCTCAGGTAGACCAGTGAGGCGGCGACAACGATGTTTTGAAGGGGAAGCCTGAGTTTTCACGGTGCAATGAAGTGGAAGAGAAGCATTTAGTTATATTTGGAGTTGTACATGAAAAGTAATTGGAGAAAACCATTCTCGAAAAGGCACACCATTCTAAGTTGACCATACACCCAGGTGGGGACAAGATGTATAAAGACATAAAAAGGGTTTTCTTTTGGAATGACATGAAGAAGGATGTAACTGAGTTTGTCTCTAAATGCTTGATATGCCAGCAAGTCAAGGCAGAGCAGAAGAAGCCTGGTGCTCTGCTTCTCCCCCTAGAGGTCCCACAGTGGAAATTGGATAGCATTTCGATGGACTTTATTGATGGGTTGCCTAGGTCAAGAAGGGGCAATACCAGTATTTGGGTAATAGTAGACAGGCTCACTAAAAGCGCTTACTTTATACCTGTTAAGAGTAGGAGGTCTGCCTCGTCATTAGCATCCATCTATCTTAAAGAAGTGGTTCGACTGCATGGAATACCCTCTAGCATAGTAAGTGATCGGGATCCTATCTTTACGAGCGAGTTTTGGAAGAGTTTGCAAGTGACTGTAGGCACACAACTATGCTTAAGCACTGCCTATCACCCTCTAACCGATGGTTTGACGGAAAGGGTGAATAGAGTATTAGAAGATCTTTTGAGATTGTGCATTCTTGATTTTGGAGGAACATGGGAGGATCATCTTCCTTTGGTGGAGTTCGCCTACAACAATAACTACCAAGCCACCATAGGCATGACACCCTTTGAGGCCTTGTATGGGAGACCATGCCGATCACCAATTTGTTGATGGGAGTCTACAGACAAGCTTGTACTTGGGCCTGACACGATCAGAGAAACCTCAGAGAAGGTGGATTTGATATGAAGACGAATGAAGACCGCACAAGATAGACAGAAGTCCTACGCTGATAAAAGAAGGACCGACCTTGAATTTGAGGTTGGAGACAAAGTTTTTCTTAAAATATCTCCCTTGAAAAATGTCGTTCGCTTTTGGTCCGTAGGAAAATTGGCACCAAGATTTGTATGGCCATTTCCTATCATTGAGAGGATTGGGAAGATAGCTTATAAAGTAGAGCTGCCCGAAAGATTGGCTGGAGTACATAATGTCTTCCATGTCTCTCATCTACAAAAGTTCTTACATGAGTCTGCGGAAGTTGTGGAGCCAAATATACTAGAGGAAATAGAAGTGGAAAGAGAAGCAACGGTGAGAAGAGTTCCAACTCGTATCTTCGGTACAGAAGTTAAAAGTCTACGCAATCGTGAGGTCAAGCTAGTTAAAGTATTATGGAGTGATGCTGAGGAAGATGCGACTTGGGAGACTGATGACAAGATACGCGCAGCCTACCTTATCTTTTTGAGGATACATTCTTGATCTCTTTTTCCATAAGTTTATGCATGCTTGCCTCTATCTTTTAAGTATATTTCCTCAGCCCTATCCTTAGTCCTTAGGTAGAAACCATTGGATATAAACATGTATTTGAAAACATGTTATGATTGATGGTTGCAACTGGTTGCAAGTGGTTGCTAGTGGATGCATATACACACACTAGGTACTAGATCAGCTCATTTACTTTCATATTGCATATGCATATATGTATTTATATATGGATTGAAACTTGTTGTGTTATCACGTGGACGCTGCATTTGTATGAATGATTGTGCACTCATGTAGAAGTTACAAAATACGATTAGGAATAATTACATACATGATGGACTCATAGCACCGAATGATTCGCATCAAGGAGGTCAACTGAATCAGTAGATCGCCTGATTTTGAATTAAATAAGGACATATACACACACTATATGTATGATCATGAAAGCATTAGAAACCTTTTTAAGGACAATGGATGTCTGTGATTGATGGTCGAGTAGATGGATGTTGGATGTTAGGATATATTCTTCTTAACTTAGAGATTTCGGGATGAAATACTTTAAGGAGGGAAGAATGTAATACCCCGTATTTTTCTATGAATATTAAAATTAACAAATCTAAGAACACTTAAATTTTAAAAGAAGAATTGGGTGAAACGGGTTACGCCATTGCGTTCATCTCAGAATTCTGTTTGAGATAGAGTTCGAGTTTGCGTGAATCGGACTCCGTATGAAGAAGTTATGGAGTTCAGAAGATTTCATTTATAAACAGAAAAGTCAGAAAACAGTTTGAAATTCGATCAAAACAGCTGGGCGGGAAATTTCCTGCTTAGGGGTGTCGACCCCCCCCACCCCCAGGAGGAGTCGACATAGATGTCGACCCTCCTGTAGGGAGTCGACTCCTTTGAGATCCAGTTCCTATGACGAATTTTTATAGCCCTGAGCTGATGTGGCCTTCTCTGATTGACCTAATGACTAATTTCTGAGGTATTAGGGCTTATGTGTCGTGCAGTGGTTGGATGGATGACACATCTCTTTGGTTTGGATGGCTCTGATTACTCCTTGACTAATCTAAAGGCTAGAATTAATCCTAGACTTTAATATAATCACCCACACCTCAACCCTAGGCCTCATAACCCTATTCTATGAAGCCGTCATGCTATCCATGTCTAAGCTAGCCTAGCCTCCATCTTCTCCAAACTAGAAATCAAGTTAGAAAGCTCCAAACCAAATCCAAACTAGAGAATCAAACATCTACATCAAAGGATTAGCTTAAAAAATTCAAAAATCAGATCCCAGAATACAAGATCCGTCCTTTTTCTGTAAGTTCAGTTATTATTCAGATTTAAACACCTAATAGAAATCATGACTATAATAATCGGATCTAGAACTATGCCTAATTCTGATTCATGCCTATCCTTTTTGTCAAATCTGAATTGCCTATGCCTATGAGACTATTGTGATTGATGTAATGACACCCATCATGCCTATGAGACTGTTGTGACTGACATAATGAAACCTATCATTCCTATGAAACTGTTGTGATTGACATAATGGAACTTATCATGCCTATGAGACTGTTGTGATTGATGTAATGGAACCTATCATGTTGTACATCCTATGTCTATGAGACTATTGTGATTGATATAATGAGACTTGTCATGTTGTACATCAAAATTAGTGATTCTCTTAAGTCCAATTCTATCTAATATTTATACATATAGTGTAAATTGCTTAGCTTGTCCACACTTTTTGTTAATATGCAACATGCCTATTGAAACATGATTCTTGAATTGGGTACACCACTACATGCCTATTTTTTCCTTATGTCAATTCTTATGCTCCTTCTCTATTTTCCCCCTTTTTACTTGCTTCTGTGAATACTAAGTTCATTCGGAACTTAGATTGAATCTCGTTGTACGTGCGACTATAACGCGGGGAAAATTGGGTATAATTTAATTGAGTAAATTTTGGGCATAGCATGTGAATGTGGCATAAAACTTGTACTGACTACACTTGGGGAATATTGACATAAAAAGACCTAATCTTGGACACATATGACAAATATGTAAATTGGCTAAAGATGAACATGCCTAACCCGATGTTAGATTGAGTTGCGGTGTAAGACTGTCCGGAACCGCCCGGCACATCCAGCGACTGCAACAATATAGATCTAATGTGAGAGGTTAGCGCAATAAGCCCAAAAATCCGAGGTTAGATTGAGTTGCGGTGTAAGACTGCCCGGATCCGACCGACACATCCAGTGACCACAACAATATAGATCTAATGTGAGAGGTTGGTGCTTTAATGAATAAATTAAAGCTAAGGGACAGACATGCTAAGAATGATAGGGTTAAATTAATTAAGGCAACACTTAACCAATACAACATGTTAATTAAACAGATGGGTGAGGTTAGGTTAATTTGAGAACACTTAACTGTTATAACATGTTGATTAGGAAACCCTAGTAGCGGGGACCCATTCCAGCAGTAACCCACATAGATGTATCACGGTATCCTGAACTAGGCAGGGTGGGGCACGATTACTGGGTTGATTATAAGTGGTCAAAATAACAGCGGGTGGTGCAGCAGTGTAGGTTCCAGCGGAGTATAGGCGTGCACGTACTCCGGAGTGGAAAAAGAAGGCACTGGGCATCTGTAGTGTACACTGCTCATCTTGAATTTGTGTCGGGTTGCCACCATAGGAATTGATACACCCTACGGTGGGACCAACACATGTATCTACAATTAAGCGGGGCCGAATGACACGAATAATAAATGCATACGAGTAGAAGCCGATCGGAAAAGGTGTCACTTTGTTATGAACACATGATGGTAATTGAAACATTCGTTAGTAGGTGCAGAGAAATGGAATTGAGTGCGATATTATATTCAGTTTATCGTGCCTTATGTTATCTTATGATAGATGGATAACTGCTGCATTTGATTTATGATGCTTGGTTCTACGCACTTGATGCATCAGACTTATCAGACTGCACATCAGTAACCGCATACAAGGTTTTCAATCTCGGATATTGGTCGCATTTTGTCCGGGCGATTTTAGAGAATTGATCTCATATCGGGAAGATCTAGGAATAGAAGAATCTAACTCGGGAATTTGTCTCGGATTTCCATCTCGGCTCTGAAAGCTCATATCGGAACAATCTCGGGATATATAATATGTTATTTTTTTTGTATATACCGTACAAGCTTTTAGTTATAATAACTTGTCTATCTTGATACAATTTTGAAACCCTTCTACCTTAAACTTTAAGTCCTTAATCTTAGTAGAGTTTAAACTGTTCATACTGATGCTAGAAAGACAAGGTATTTCAAACAATTACCTAACAAGGAGGCAATCCCTTTTTACTTTAAGCATTGTACATATTAAAAGCAGTCCACTAACCTGCACATTATCATATGACTCAGAATACAAACATTATGCACCTACTACCTAGGATAGTTATGCACCCTCGTTAATACATTAATCATGTATGCGATTACAATATATTCTCAAACACGGAGGAAAACACTACTGCCAATTGCCAAACGCCAATGCAATCTTCTTCCTCCTGTCAAAAACGCATCTTGTTCACTATCAATGAATCATTCCTCTCTCTGCCAAATATAAAAAAGGTTTAAGAATTGAAAAAAAAAAAGTTGTAATGTCATATTTACAAAATATATTTGCAGGAAAAGACACACACACAACCATGTCTGTTATTTTTGCAGGGAGACGCATACTTGTAAGAAGGTGAGAATAGAAATAGCAATAGTAACTAAAAATTTCCATTCATATAACATTTAACAAGAAACATGTGAATTCAGAGGTTTCATTGACAAGCAAAGTCATAATGTTATAAATGCTACATATATAGACATTTTCCCGCACAGTTCAAAAAAGAAAAAGAAGAACAATTCATACATATAACTTATGATTATCCTCGAAAAAGCATCTGAAATGAAATGTTGCTATATACATGACCAATTTCAAACTCAGCTCAGCATATAAATGCCTAAAAGTACAACTTAAAAGACAAAAGCCAAAGGTGATCTTGCATTTCGTCCACTTTAAGATTTTTTCTGAAATGCATAACAAAAACAAAATTAGTTTATTAAAATAAAAAAAGGGGATTCATTAAGAAGAATATGATTTGCCAAAAAAATCACTTTGTCGTTCTTTTTTGTATATACCGTACAAGCTTTTGTGCCTCCCAGCTGCATATACATGTTGCATGTTTACACTGCATGGCTTGTATGTACTATGCAAACAATTAGAGGATATAGAAGTACCATACTTGAAGGGTTGTACAGTCAAAATAGAATTGTTGCAAGGCACCACTTCAAAAGGTTTACCTATATGCATCATTAACAATATTATAATCACAGTTACAGTAGGAATCATCAATTTAAATTGATAAAAATACAAAATTGATATTGGTTTACTGGCCAATAGAAATGTCATACTTGAGGTTTAGAGAAAAATTACAATGGATAACATTTGTGATTTCATGATATTTATATTAAAGTATACATATTACGTACATCAACAATAATGTTCATAATCATCAATTAAGTATATCTCAAAGTTGTATATAGTAAATATAGCAAGCAACTAAAATATGAACGTTACTCTACACTATCATTCATGAAACAACTCAGAAAAAGATAATTTAATATTAGTTGTACAACTATCAGATCATGTTCATTGAATAACATTATCAAATTAATTTAATTGCTCAATAGTCAGTTTAAACCAAGGTTTAACTTTGAAAGTTGACTCCAACCCTAAATTCTAAAATAAAATTGAAGGGAAAACAAACACTAACCCATTGTGCATGTAATCTACCAATGATGTTGGACTGTTCACATTATTTTCACCTTTTTGCTGGCTACAATTCCAAAAACTTCATTCATCTTCTTGTCCTGCTCCTATAAGAGATAGTTGGAAATTTTGTTTAAAATGACACCATGAAATTTGTAAGCTGTAGCTCACTGATAGGACCTGGGCCGATAAAGGAGCATTACACATTTTAGACTTCAATATATACATAATCGAAAATGGGATAACTATATAACCTCTGATCCCATGCCACAAAGTATTGGTTTCAGTCTTGGAAAACTGCTAAATATCCACAAGCAGATATGCTGCGTTCCCCAAATCACACTTCATCACTTGTGCACAATACATAGGCTAATGTAGGCGTTAAATGTCCACCCATATTCTCCACCCCGACTCCAAATTTCTATCGTATCTCCTCTTAGTCCCTTTAAATACCATATGCGCTAAAAAATGAGTTTAACTCCAATCTAGTTTCTTAAAAAGACACAAATTATATAATGATTAAAACGGGTTTCAATTTGGAAATAATTGTGAAAAATAAGTTCACAATCTAATATAATAAAGCTCTTTACATCCACAGCTATACAGAAACAAGAGACTTGCAAAAAACTTGTGTTGCATAGGCATCACCAAATGGCTTTGAACATATGTCAGTTCGAGAAACTCAGGACCTGGAGTAGCTAACTGAAAGTCCATCAACCTATCAAAATAAGTAAAAGAACATGCTTAATTTTGGAAAAAAATAAGATTGGATCAGAAGTGATTGTTAAATTTCCAGTACCTTTTTCTAAGTTAAAAAGCATCTTCATGTTTCTACCAGTCATAATACTTTACTGCTTTCCATCCTTTGGATATGGGCTAAGTTGCGAGTAAAAGCTGAAGCAAAGAATATGATTCAAAACAAAAGATACCAGTAAAGATCATGCATATTGAATAAAGAGATGCGATTACAAATGATATAATCAGAACACAGAGCATTTACTTTAAACTCCTGATTACTTGAACAAGTTGTCATATGTGGTAGAACACTAAAAATGATTATATAAAAATCACTACTGTCTACTCTTTATTTTGCACTTCAAGGTTAATATAAATAAGTATGTTCATATTCGAGTCAATATTCGAATAACGCAGAGGATGAAAATAAACCTGCTCGATTCTTTAGAATGGTGCAGGATGTTCATCAAAGTAGTTTTTCTCCTTTGCGGATTTACTCTAAGCCCCACCCATAACTGTAAGCTACAACTGATAATCACGCTTGAGTTAGAGCTCAATTTGATTGCCAAATATATTACATATAAGCATAGAAATTATAGTGTTATGATCATTGAATCATAAGTTAACTGTAGTCCTATCAGCCTAAGATTTTGCCCTATGCTTTATTACATACTAGCATTTCGATGTCAAAGGAAAAGAAAATATTCATACTAGATTCTTGTAAAACATGGTTAATTGATGCTAATGGGATTTGATACAAGACATCTAGACCTATTAAGTTGGATAAATTCACTAAAATAATAATTAAAATATCATGTGTGGGTTCCAGTGTTTTAAAAAACGCGCCTGAGGCGCGCCTCGAGGCGAGGCGGAGGCTAAAACGCCTTCAGGCGTGCTTCGAAAGGCGTTTTGCCCGTGAGGCTTACGCCTCAATGGTTTGAGGCGCAGAAATCGCAAAAAAAACGCACGCCTCAACGGTTTGAGGCGCAGAAAGCGCAAAAAAAAATTGAATTTTGCATTCGAACAGGAATCGAGTTCGATTCCTGTCATGGAATCGAACTCGATTCCTCACTGGAATCGAACTCGATTCCTCACTGGAATCGAACTCGATTCCTCACTGGAATCGAACTCGATTCCTCACTGGAATCGAACTCGATTCCAGAAGAAACGAGTTCGATTCTGTGAAGAAACGAGTTCGATTACAGAAGAAACGAGGAATCGAAAGAGAGGCCTTTTTTTTTTAAACTGTTGTGCCCTATACTGTTGCGCCCTACTATTGAGCTGTCTGGACCTATTTTAATTATCTGTTAACTGTTGCGCCCTAATTTTTTTTTAAACTGTTGTGCCCTAAACTGTAAAAGGTGTTGCGCTTTTTTTTTTCCCTGAAAGGCTTACGCCTCAACGCGTCGAGGCTTATGCCTCGCCTCACGGACCCGAAAACGCCTCGCGTACGCCTTTTGCGTTTTAAAACATTGGTGGGTTCTGATGGGAATTACCAACGTTTTCACATGCTTGAAACAAGTTGGTATTTCAAATGAATTTGATCAAATCCTAATATAAGAATTCTCGCATAGAAATCAAATAAACGTCGGTAATGACAGATTTTAGAACTTTAATGCAATGGAAAATAAAAATTCTACTGGGATATTTCCAGATGAAAAGAATCTTGTAATACAGATAATAATTTTGTTTGATGGAAGAGTAATCAAACGTATAACTTAGTATATAACTCCATTCACAATGCAAGAAATTAGATAATAATGACTGTATTAGGAACAATTATAACCTTGGTAATGCAACATCAATTGAAACTCATTACATAGAAGTTAGTAAAGGTTAATAAGAACTGAAGATCATACAATAATAGACACGCATGAGTCATACATCAAAACATAGTCCAAATTAATGATATATAGAGCAAAGGTCAAAGTCCAAATTGAAATACGAAAGTGCAGTTAACGAAGAGAAGACAAATATTTTTCGACAGGAGATAGATATGAAGGATATTAATGTAAACTCTTACCAGAATTTTGTGGATCCAATAATAATTATTGATGAAATTCCCCTAGCTGATTCTGCTGCTTTATAGTGCAAAACTAGATTAAGACCAACCAGAAGAAGTAAAGCTGAAGACGTTTCATTTAAATTTAAAGCAACCCAGTCTTTAAAACTCAGTGGTTGTATCTCAATACTATTAACTATTGGAAGCTAAAACTTTAAAACTCGGTGGCTATATCTCTTCTTAAAATAACACTATCGATTTGTCATACCGATTTGCGATGATTGAATTTCTAAAACTCTTGATTAGGGAAGAAATCGCAGAGGAGAAAATGGCGTTGAGAAAGAATTGGATTGGATAGATTTGAGGAAGGAAGAAAATCGTGCATTGATTTATTCAAAGAGGAAAAATGGGCATGGACTTCGATTAAAAGAGCAAGAACCGAAAGAGGAAAATGAGGATCACGCGAAATTGAGATATTTTGGCCAAAAATGATAGGCATAGATAATTTGGTTTTGCATCTCTTACAGCAGGAAACATACCTAACGGTAGGTTTGACAATTTGTAAGAAATTTAGAAGTCGTATAGACGATGAGGCTTATACAATCCAACAGATGGTACACCCAATATATCGTCATATGCAGGATACTACATGGGATACTCCACAATCTGGCCCAACAAATCATAGGCTCTAAATGAATGAGCAGGAGGATCGAACGTGGAGGCTACTTGTACTCAGATGACGTAGTTTCAAAGGCAATATGTGGTAATGGAACTTTATCAGAAGAGGTACGCTGGCCGATATGATTGAAGTTAGCGCGTAAGCACGCAAAGCTACCCTAGCCCAATATGAATCAAAGTGGTCTGGTACTGTAAAAGGCTTACCATTTATCCATCATGCAACCTTCATAACAACAATATAAGTTGGACCAACCCTAGTATCACCGTACATATCATCCTATGGAAGCATATATGAGGAAATATGAACTATACCTTGTAACTGTAGTCGACAAAGCTTCCCTAAATACCATATGGATAGACATGTAGGAACTTGAAAGCAAACCCTCGCCTCGACAAAGCAAACTGAAAAGTGAGTGGATGATCACCACCAAGCTCCATAAACTGAACTACTGCTCCTATGGACGAATGATAATGTTGTCGCGCCGCGTCAAATCCATCTGCTACCTACTCTCTATCGCCTCATTTTGTACCCCATATGCAACACGATGCAAATGCATATCAGGACCCAAACGTCGTAATTTGGAGAAGTAAATACAAGGTGAAGGGTGCTCCTCTGTAATAAGTCGGGGGTGCATATTTGTTGTATACACGTAGTGCCAAAGCGGAAAAATGTACAAAATCCGTATATGAGTTTAGACTGTTGTAGCGCATATGTATCCAATGTTACCTACAAATAACAAAGAATGGCTGTGCCGTAGTTATATATATATATATATATATATATATATATATATATATATATATATATATATATGCAGTCAATCACGTCCACTAATCCAGTCAAATAAACAAACATAATAGTACCCTTATTTGTTACTAAAAGCAAAAACCTAAAAAGATATAATAAGAAAGCACAAATAATCAGAGTGTGCATCTCCTCGACGATTGTATAATCTGCTATCGTTGTAGACAAGAAAGAGTGACAACACTTCCTTTGACCTCCTCATCGGCCAACTACTGTAAATAAATCGAATATGGCTCAAACTTCTCAAATGAAATATCAAACGGAACAAGAACGCAGTTTGTTCGACCAACCTTTAAACCGGTGAGCATATAAGAAATGTAATGGTGTCAATACTAACTCAAAATCAGAAAAATAAAACGTATGAATTGTAGACTACCATCTCTCAGTAAGAGCCTTTATAATACAGCGGTATACGTGTGCAAATCTTGATAAATCTAGAAAGTCACCGAAAGCTGACATTTGTAGCCTATCCAAAATGTGTTGTGGTAAATCATCAAAATATCCAGACATACACTTATATCAACTACTTCGCACAGCTATGTGATGAACATAAATATAATATTTATTAATGTTAAACTGGACAAACAAATAACATTTGTATACCGTTTAGACGTGCATGTAATAATAAAAATTTAAATGTGTATATGTGGCGTCGCTATAGCTGCATTAAGTCGATACGAAATAGCCAGGGGGAAATCGTGCAAAGATCGTAGATTGTTTGTGGTCACTGTAGCATCTGGACGGATTTGTGTGGTACGATATTGGTGTCTATCACATAATGGACGGTCCATTTATCAGGTTTTGTTGGTTGTGAGTGACGACATATCGCCGTAATGGTAAGTGAAATAAATATTGAAAAGAGGTTTGTAAACGAAAACATAAACGTAAATTATGAGCTTTTGCGGCTCATATAGGGGTTTGCTTCGGTTGCATGTTCAACAAACGTCTAATGTTCAGACGTCTGTTGAATTGATCGTTGGGGAAACCCCAAGTTGAGATTTTCATAGTGTAGAAAATGTAAAATTTGAGCTCTCCACCGTTGGAGATGCTTTAACCACTCATTGGAAACTGCAGTTGTTTCATACTTCTAATGTTGCATTGAAATTGAACTTCTTTGCAATTTTACGTTAAAGAACATAACCAAACAGTAGTCCAAAGTTTGAGAGTAGGGTATCCATAAAAATTCTATTTTCTTTTAAATGATCAGTAGAGTTGAAATCGATTGTGATAAAGTTTGAGAGTGGGGTATCCATAAAAAAACAAATAACGGATATGCACATGCATAAAAGGTTTCAGCTTATGCTCTATAGAGTGCTGAATTTGATTCGCAATATTATTGTATAATAACCACTGAATAATGTTGGTATGCTAATCTTTACAGTTTCTATTAAGGCTTCATATTTGTAATGGATGATGGGACAAGTGCATTGAATGATGTTGTTTATAAGTATATGTGTGTTTTGTTGTAAAAGTTGTATCAGTAATAATTAACAAACCAAAAATCTTACATGTCGATTAAATACCAACAACGAGCATGCTGTATCCTGCTACTAAGAAAATCCAAAAAAATGGAGATAAAATGGGCACAGGAGAGTTAATATGGTTTGAACAGATTGATCTAAGATCACAATGCCTTAAGTTCATGGAGATCCAACAACTTTTTATTCGCTTTACCAAATTACAACACGTACACAGCCATCAAATGAAAGAATAAAGGCTGCAGTAATATGGAGAATTTCTCTAATCTCAATAAGAAGCAAAGAATTACAAAGAGTTGCGTGCAGCTTATATATTGACCGTTTTGACGCCTCAACCTCATGCTCAGTCTTATCGGTCGATTGCAATGTGGTGTTATAATTTTTTCATATAGATCAAATTCGATAGAGAATATACTCTAGATCTAATTGTACAACCAAATTGGTTTATCAAGAAAAATGGGAGAAATTAAATAAATACATATCTAGATCCATGAAATAATTGAGATAGAATGAGTGAGATGTAGTAGATGTTTCAAGTAGACATAATCCATAGAATTGGTTTCTCCATAAAAAAAGGTTGAGAGATATTAGAAATCTTGTTTGAGGACCATAATCCCATATTTATAGTGTGGCATTCTCAGTTTGACCCTTCAACAAACTAAAATGTCACTACAGTATCTATGTATTAATACCATGACAATCATACCCTTAACCGGTGCAACTTTAATCATTCCTGTTAGGCTTTACACAAAAATAACATGACACAACCACACTTCTTTGACCATATATATAGCAGCGTGCCATTCTCAGTTTGGCGCTTCAACAAAATAAGTTGGCTTCAACAAAATAAGATGTCACTAAGGTATCTTTGTATTCATAACATGACAACCAAACCCTTAAGCTGTACAACTCTAATTCATAACTTTAGTCATTCCAATTAGGCCGTGCAAAGAATTAACATAACACAACACTGCTTCAAATTTTCCAACATGATTTGGCCTGCAGCTTTTGCTCCATTTCAGTCCAAATATCCAACCTTCATAGCTTTCACTTTATAGCTTCAAACATTCTCATGTTTCTTCCAATGCAAAACACTTGAACTCATCTCATTTTGACACATATCTGAATAACAGAATTCTGCATGTTTTTGAACCTATGGAGTTTTTTGGGCTAAGTAGGAAAAAGGATTGTCTAACTGTAAACGTATCGACACTAAATAAATAGTTTAAAATGGGTTTATACTTTTTACCCGGTTAAATGATATATTGGAACGAATAATCAGATATGTAATATCATTTTCATTTTACATATTTGATTTGCTATTGATATCTAGAAAGCAGTCCTATATTAGGAAATGAATATTAGACAATTATTTATAGCAATTTCATCAGATAATTGCTATTGAGATCTTGTTCTTTGCGTCTGATTTACCCAAAGCATTCTCTATTTTGGACATTCATTGAACCGGTTTCCTGCCTCTTTAGTTTTCCCTTCCACTTTTTTCTCTTCATCGGCCTTTTGCTTGTACAAATTCTCACTTATTGTCATCAATTATATGGTGGAATCTGTTTGACATCCATCATTTCATTTACATCCAGTTTGGTTATTAAAATCAATCAGGAAGGTGAATTTACCATAAATGAAGCAACAAGACCAATTTATTGGAGACTTAGGATAAAGGTTTTTCATTTTCTTCCTGTAACGATTAGAATGCATGGATGATGAATAGGATCTTTCATTTGACAGTTTAATGCTGGCTAAAATTTCTTCATCTGCTTAATCACAGATAAACTTTAATACGGTGAAGACTAAGAATTATTAAAATAATATAATGCATTAAGTAATTATCTTAAGCTGCTAATAATTTAATGTTTAGTGCACAAAACAATCCAATTGGGTAATGTTTGAATACCAGATTTTGTAATCAACCGTGTCCTGTAATTTGAAATCTGATACTGTATTTGTATACATGAATTAGCTTTTTCAGAAATTACTTGGGTGCTTTAGTATAAATACAAATACATGAATAGTGATTATTGATCTCCATTGTAGCCAAACTTGCACTTGTTAATCCAATCTTGCACTTATTATCATCATCATCAGCCGCAGCAGCAGCATGGTTTTTCATTTATTCATTATTATTACTATTATTCTTTTTTTATTTCATCCTTATTTGTGCTTTCATCTTTAAATCTATTGTTATTATTATTACCTTCATATTGACTTTGTCTTTTGGTTTTGAGTTCCATATCTAGCCAACCCCAACTTATTTGGGTTTAGTGACTTAGTTGTTGTTATGATTTTGGTTTCAATTTTTAATTTCCTGTTTCATTGCTGGCAACAGTTGCTCGACTAAGTTTTTTGTTTGTAACTGTTTTTTTTTTGGTCAAGGTAAGAATCAAAGTTTTAAAACGCAAAAGGCGTACATGAGGCGTTTTCAGGTCTATGAGGTGAGGCGTAAGCCTCGAAATGTTGGGTAAAAATAAAACGCAAAACAAATACATAAATTCTAACACTTTAAATCAACCAATGCAAAAAAAGAAAAAGAAATAATTTAACATCTGACTTTTACCAAGTACATATTTTTATTATAGATTAAAAATAAATAATCGAAACTCATATGGTTCAAATTTTGATTTCTTAAAACTATTTGAAGATCACATCAACTCTAATTTTGATACGGTCAATTAATTCAAATCGATTTGCAAATTTTATTTCGAGATTTAACAAAGTTTATTGAAAAAGATTCTTTAAATAAAAATGAGAAAACTCATTACATTGCTCATGATCATTGTTTCATAAACGATCTTACTTGATCATGTCGATATTGAAATTGAAAATTAAAAAAATGCTAATTTTTATTTTCTTGAATTTTGTTTTTTTTATTTCCATTAAATAATCAAAGGTTAATGACTTTTTTCTGTGTCAATATCTGCAAATAAAGATAAAAAAGGTTTTTAAGTCATATGCCTCATCTGTTTGAGGCGTATGGTTTATGTGTTTTGTATGCTTCAAGTTGTTGAGGCGTAAGCTTTAGAGGTAAGAAACCTTTTGGAATATGCCTCAAGGCGTTCCGTCTCTTATTTCCTCGAGGTGAGTATCTAGGCGCGTTTTTTTTAAAACAATGGTAAGAATCCACTTTTGTTGCATGATACTTTTAGCACAAGTTTTTTTTTTGGCTTCCAATTTTCTAATAGAAGAATACTATTATATAGAACAAAATTTTTAAAAACAGTGATTCAGTAGTAGAATTTAAAATTAGGAGAAGATGAATATTTTTATATTGTTAATTTCATTATAACAGTCGAATGTGTTGCTAAATAAACAGAGAATCAGTATCATACAAAGTGAAACTTATGTGTTTTGATTGATCTAGTAAGAGACATTGATTGCTGGTGATCTTATTTGAACTTTATTTCAAGGACTCATGAGGTTGTTGCATTGTGGATTGATTTTATGTTTCTATGTGCTTTGTATTAATGTATCCTATCATAGGACAAGGTTTCAGGAGATTTTGGGCTCACTTTTAAAAGCCAATATATTCTATATACAAAAAGAATCCCCAATTATTGCACATTAAAAATATTAGTCCATTCAACCAAGTCCTCCCTCTATGTTTCTGCTGGAGGAATATTACAATTCATACTTAGTTTAAAGCTTTTATAATAATTGTGCACTTCATTGAGAATATACAAATAAATAAGGAAGTTTGGGTGGTCAAGTATGAACAATGTCAAATGATGTTCTTCTCTATAAAAGCTGCAAGAGGGGAATGCAGTGTATTTCTCTTGTTCATTCGACCGCAATCACTTGGGATTACAGTAACTATAAGTATCCAGTACAACCAATGAAGCCTAAAAATTGTTTTGTAAGTAAAAGAGAGAATAATTAGCCGGGGAATTCAAGTGGATCCGTTATGTGTGTTATTATGCGAAGAGTTTGCAAACTTTGAGCATTGACAGATTCAAATGATTGTGTCTCTCTGAATTTTGAATGGGATGATGTCAGGTCCCATTCTCCTATTAGTTCATTGGGTATTGTTATTTGGATCCATATTAATTACAAGATGTCAATTACAACCTATATTGCTGAGGCTACATTAAAATTTGTTTGCAGACAAAGAACATATTACTTAGCTGGGAAATATTTGATCTTTGAGCATTTGTATTTTAATAGTTCAAACTGTAAAAATATTTGATCCCTTATCTACACCAATTTGGGTAAGACGTTACATTTAAGGAGAAGATGGTGCCTTGTGGCATTTCTTTAAAGAAAAGAAAAAAATCAGTGAAATATCATAGGTAAGTTTTGTTTCATCTATTTTCCACCAATGGAAAGAGAGGAATGAAAATATTTTTCAAAGAATTAAGAGAACAGGAAAATTGTTTGAAGGGTATATAATTCAGGTCTTTTTTGGCTGTAACGCACCACCTCTATACTCATGTTAGCTAAGCCTATTGCAAGCAGTGGTGTCAACTAACCCGAAGAATAAGGTTGTTGGATATAAGCTTTGAAAGAGTGTTAAATATGTCGGATAATGTGGTCTTATTTTTAAATCTCATGAGGAAACCCGACACATCTAATTCAAGTCCAGATCTATTACACATTGGCTATATATAATTATGAAATCAATATAAAATACATAACAATAAAATCAGAGTCAGACGTAGATATTCGCATCACTAAGGTGGAAATAGATATGAATATAACACATAAGTGTAAATACAAGATAGTGGTCATAGTTGATCCACTATACAATAAAAGAATAGGTACAAGGCTACTCAAGATAATATGTATACAAAAGAGTCTCATATGCATATAACCCAAATAGTACAACTGTAAAGTAGTTTGCCCACAAGTGGAGGATTGTCCATGCTGGAGTCAAGAAGAATCACCTGAAATACCTCGGTCTGACCCGAGTATTATTTACATAAAGATATACAATAAACGGACCAGTCTAGCTGCACTTATCTCATAAACTAGGATATAGTAAGAGATATAAATGTAGACATGAATATGATATAACAATGTCATGTATAAGTATGAAGCCCATAAATGTCTACGGTATATCTCAAATATCTATATCAGAGCTATGAAAGAATATCTCATTCAAAATTATGTAGCTACTCACAGGAAATGATAAATCATATCAAATCAATTCAAAAATTGATAACACAATATCAAAAAAAACTCAGATTGATAATAAAGTATCAACTAACTCAAATTCCAGAAATCAATAACTAGAAATCCAGAAATCACAAAGGGAGGGGGTAAGGCCTATCTCAAAATGGGAGCTTGAAGACTCACCAACACGTGTATCCCAAATGAGATGCGATCTCTATATAGCTAGTCTATAATATTGAGCCGAAGTTCCTCAAATGGTCCGAAGAACGCGGGTCGCGACCGCACACAAACGGTCCGAAGACCGTCAAAAACATAAATCCGTAGAAATGAACCGAAGTTACTCAAAATGATCCGGAGATCATTAAAATACTCAAAATAAATAGAAGCTCCTAAAAATGATCCAAAGATCATTAAAATACTCAAAATGAACCAAAGTTCATCAAAATGATCCGGAGATCATTAAAATACTCAAAATGAACCGAAGTTCCTCAAAATGATCCAAAGATCATTAAAATACTCAAAAGATCATTAAAATATGGAATAGAGTCCCTTACTCAAAGACATCACATAAAGCTAGTCTAAATCTCAGAAAGATCACAATTGATCAAGGAAAGGGTAATTTACTCCATGCTAGTAATTATAAGAGTTAAACTACATGTTTCACAACCACTTGCTTTACTTAAATATTTACGCACAAGTAGTATAATCCACTAAAATCATAAAACGATCATTGCCATGGTTTCCAGTCGAACGAGTGCAAGAATTAACCGTCAAAGCAAACACAAGGTTTCATATTCCTTGTTTTTACTACGACGTTTCATTAGATTTCTCATACGAATGAGAAAAAGGTTTATAAAAAATATATACTAGTAGATTTGAAAACGGTTTATAAAATGATTACGTAAACAACTTCGTATAAATGAAATAAGATTAGAAACCATTTTGGTAAAAGATTTGGTATCTAGTACTAATATAAAACTTTATATATGTAGTTTCATAGTGGCAAATCTCGTGTAATAGAGATCGAAATATGAATTCACGTTTTTATAACGTGAATTAAATCTCATAAATATCAATTACAAAATTCATTCACAATAAATAAATCGAAAATCCGTAAAAATCGAGCTGTAGAAATATGTGAAGTAGAAAAACTGAAAAGTCACAGAACTAAGGCCAAACGGGCCAAAACTCGATCGAGAAAGAGCCTGAAGCAACCTATACAGTCGTCCGTGGTCTCCACCAGTCGATTGCAGAAAAACAGCAGGACCAGTCGACTGGTCAACTTACCAGCATACATCAATTTTACTTTTTTTCTTCTTTCGGGTAGCAGGTACCAATCGGTTGGTGATTGTCAAACTGACTATTTTGGTTATTTTAGCCAAATCTTATATGAATCGTTTCCGGCTAACTATGGAGGCTATGGACTTTATCACAGTAACAAGGGGACCTTATTGGTTCGCCAAAACACTCAAACACATGAAGAATCAAACACCCACAAAGATTTATATTTAAAATCATTGCAATGAAATAAAAACACATGAATTGGGTATTTAAACACAAATAATCCAAAACACTCAATAAACACACAACACATATGATGTAGCGCACCATAGAAGATGCCTGCACGCGAACTATCGGTCGCCCAGTGACCTAAGACAGTCGTTCAGTGACCTAGAACGAAAAGGAAAGGAGGGGTCATCCATGAAACTGAGGCTTAAAGAAGCAAAGAACCAGTCAGTCAACGACTCAACATGGTCGCTCTGGAAGGCGATGAAACATGGAAAGGAGCCTCACGATTCGAGAGGTTCGTTCTTCAATTTAGAGAGAAAAGGCGAACTTAAGGAGGCGGTGGTAGATTGCATGAGGACTGGGTCGTTTGCTCGTGGATCATTCGTTACAGGACCGACCAAGCGTGGGTCGATCGCTTATGAGTCGTTCGTATCTGGATTACTCACCCTGGAATCGATTGATATCGGACCGATCACCCTTGAGCCGCTACGGGCGGAAGATAATAAGAGCCGTTAAAGATAAGATCTCACCTGGGTTATTCGCTCCTTTGTTGAGTAAACGAGTCGTTGGTTCTATTGTTATATTATAGTAAGTCGGTCGCCTATCTTGTGTCGTTTGTATGTACTAGGATCGTCCATTTGGACAAAGCGTGTTGTAAACGCTATAAATAGGGGTGTGGTGTGAGTTGTAAGGGTTGTTGGTTTTTGATTAAATTTGTGTGTGAGTTTAGTGCCACCCTTAAAATTGGAAGTTGAGTTTATCTCCTTTCACCATTTTTGGATATTCAAGTGCGCTTGAATCAACTAATTTGAAGCCAATTCACGGTATCACTTGCAAGTGATCAACGTTCAAAGAATTGTAGATCATCAATGCGGTATTTTGCGAGATCAACGTGTTGAAGATAGCGAGATTCCGACATCGACAGATCAACGGAGTTAAGCACCTATCTCATCCTTGATCGTGTTTTCACGGATCCATTAATTCGTGGAAGTTAGATCCTGGACGCTGCGCTAGTTTGGTATCAGAGCGAGATTTCCATCTTTTGGTTGGATCGTCGGAGCCTTGATCGCCACTTTGGTTGGATCGCCGACGCTAGATCTCCAATCTTTTGGTTGGATCGCCGGAGCCTTGATCGCCATCTTGGTTGGATCGCCAACGCGAGATTTCCATCACTTGGTTGGATCGCCAGAAACCATTCAGGTTTATCACCACCACTGCCGACATCGTTCGCTCCATTTCCGCCAACCTCAAATCGCCATCCATCCAGATCTTCACCACCAGATCACTATTCATTCCATATCACCGCTGATTTAGATCGCCGGAGCTGTTCATATCGTTAGATCTCATTCAGTAACATCTGTCAATCAGTCATCCCCACCTGTTCACGATCACCGGAGCTAGTTAGATCGCCAGATCTAATTTAGTCGTGATCACCATTCCGTAGACCATCAGATCTACACCATTTCCATTCAAACTGTCACACCATTTAATCTGTCACCTCTTATTAAATCGTCATCATCTAAGATTTAAAGTATATTCCACCTTGTTTGGAATTGATTATGCCGCCAAGACGTGTTAATCGTTATCAAAACTTGAAAGAAATGTATCGGAGAGACGAAGCCGAAAAATGGAGAAAAGAATCAATGATAAATTTGATGAAGGTATTGGAAGATTAGAAAAACTCATGATAGATATGAATCAAACTAGAAGAAGAGTATCACCTGGTTCAAATCATGGTGGACATCGAATTTCGTCATCAAATTCGGAGAGACGAAGATCACCACTATTGGATAAAGAGAGAAGGAATCGCGATGATTATTCTCGTGAACCATCTCGTAGAAGTGAAAGACCTGAAGATGTTCATGATCGACATCGTCATCATTCAGCTGGTGAAGACGTATTATCATTCTCCAGGACGAAATCGAGATCCATTTCGTCAACCGGAAGGTAATCATAATTGGGAATCAGAAATAAAGGCAGAAATTTCTGAATTCAAAGGAGGAATGTCTGCAGAAGAATTCCTAGATTGGTTATCAAATGTTGAGGAAATTATGTAATTCAAGAATGTACCAGAAAATAGAAGGGTGAAATTAGTAGCTGCTCGCTTGAGAGGAAGAGCTATCGCCTGGTGGCAGCAAACTAAACTATCCCGTGAAAAAATGGGGAAACCAAAGGTTGTCACATGGGAAAAGATGAGAAGAATGATGAGAGCTACCTTTCTGCCTCACAATTATCAGTCTCTTATGTATCAATGTTTACAGAACCTGAGACCAAGGAACGAAATCTGTGAGTAAGTATACTGATGAGTTATATCAATTGATTGCTCGTAATGACATCATGGAAACGGAGGAACATTTGACTGCTAGATATGTTAGGGGATTGAGAACTCATATTCAGGACATGGTGAATATGTTCCATCCAATGTCTGTTACTGAAGCTCACCAGAAAGCGTTAGCTTGGGAGAAGCAAGGAAGACGAGGAGGATGAGTGTTCACGAAATCTAACAGTCAAAGCAAAGGAATTGGTAGCAGTGCACATGTTATTAAGCCATCCACAAAACCTGTTGTCAATGAAGCTGCTAAGCCAAAGGTCATTTCAACCATTAAATGCTTTAATTGTCAAGAAATTGGTCACAAAACAATGACTGCCCGAAGCAGAAGAAGAGAACAATGATAGCTGAGGATGTAGAAACTGAAGTAGACTATTCCCTACCACCTAAATTCGACGATGATGTTGAAAATGATGTGGAGGAAGTAGAGTCAGGAGACGAAGGAAATAGTTTAATGGTGAGAAGATCATGTATAACCCCAAAGCACGCAGACGATTCTAGTTGGTTGTGAAGCAATATTTTCCAGTCTACTTGCACTGTTCTGGGAAAGATTTGTCGATTTGTTATTGACGCTGGGAGTTGTGATAACGTGATTTCAGAAGAAGCTGCTAAAAAGCTGGGATTAGAGATTGAAAAACATCCTAGACCTTAAAAGCTTGCTTGGTTAAAGAAAGGAGGAGAAGTCACAGTTGGGAAAAGAGCATATGTGTCATTTTCATTGGGTTGAAATAAAAGGATGATATTTGGTGTGACATAGTTCACATGGACTTATGCCATCTACTCTTGGGTAGACCATGGCAGTACGATCGATCAGTTCAACACGATGGTCGAACCAACAACTATAGTTTCATGTTTGAAGGTACTAAATTCACTTTGATTCCTAAGAATCGTGAGCAAAACAAAGTCAAAGCAGAATAAAAGTTTAACCCGACTAGTCTTTTGTCTTTGAAGGAATTTGTTGTAGAAGCAGAAGAGAATCATGAAGCGTTCATGTTGATTGAGTTTGAATCACATGAAGAGCCTAAAATTCATGCTGAAGCTAAGTCGGTGCTGAAAGAATTCGAAGACGTATTTCCCGACGAATTGCCAAAGGAATTACCACCACTCAGGGACATACAACATCAGATTGAGTTAGTGCCAGGTGTCGTGTTACCACATAAGCCACATTATCAAATGAGTCCAAAAGAGCATGAAGAGCTGAGAAGACAAGTTGAAGAGCTACTTGAACAAGTAAGAATACGAGAAAGCCTTAGTTCTTGTGCCGTACCTGCTTTGTTAGTACCGAAGAAAGATGGATCATGGAGAATGTGTATGGATAGTAGAGCTCTCAACAAGATCACTGTGCGATACAGATTTCCTATGCCTAGACTTGATGATCTATTAGATCAAATTAGTGGATCTATTATCTTCTCGAAGATTGATTTGAAAAGTGGTTATCATCAAATTCGAATTAGACCAGGAGATGAATGAAAGACCGCATTCAAGACTCGTGAGGGGTTGTACGAATGATTGGTTATGCAGTTTGGTCTATCGAATGCACCAAGTACTTTTATGAGAGTGATGAATCAAATTTTCAGACCATACATTGGGAAGTTTGTCGTTGTTTACTTTGATGATATTTTGATTTATAGTGCGAGCACGGAAGAACATGTACAAAACTTGAAGGCTGTATTAATGATTCTTCGTCAAGAATGATTCTATGCTACAACAAAAAAGTGCACGTTCATGACAGAGTTTTATTCTTGGGATATATTGTTTCCGAGGAAGGAATACAGGTAGATCCGAATAAAGTCGTTGCTTTCAGAGATTGGCCTCGACCAAAAACTATAACGGAAGTCAGAAGTTTTCATGGCTTGGCATCATTCTATCGAAGGTTTATTCCACACTTTAGTAGTGTGATGGCTCTTGTCACTGATTGCATGAAAGGAAAGCAGTATATGTGGACGGAGGAAGCTCAATTTTCTTTTGAGAAGATCAAGGAACTTTTGACTACAGCACCAGTCCTTGTGTTGCTAAATTTCCAGTTGCTATTTGAGTTACATACAAATGCATCGAAAATGGGAATTGGAGGTGTGCTTAGCCAGAAGGGTCGTCCTATTGCATATTTTAGTGAGAAGCTATCAGGAGCAAAGACGAGATACAATACATATGACGTGGAGTTTTATGCTATTGTGCAAGCAGTGAAACATTGGAGACATTACTTGTTTCACAAAGAATTTGTCCTATACACTGACCATGAAGCATTGAAGCATTTGCAAGGGTAAGACAAAATTGCCGCTAGACATGAGTCGTGGATCGCTTACTTGCAATAATTTACATTTGTAGTGAAGCATAAATCGGGAGTAACTAATCGTGTAGCTGATGCTTTGAATCGAAGGAATCATTTGCTGACAACTATGCGAGTTGAAGTAGTTGGATTTGAAGTACTTCCAGAGTTGCTAACAACCGATTCGTATTTCTTGCAGGTCATAGGCAGAGTCAAAGAAGGACATATGGAAGAATATGTGCTAAATAATGGTTTTCTGTTTAAAGGGAATCAATTGTGTATTCCAGATTGCAGTTTAAGAATGAAGATTGTTAAAGAATTGCATGAGGAAGGACACGTGGGCCGAGATTGTACTTTGAAGTTGGTTTTTGATTCTTACTTTTGGCCATCTATGAGGAAAAAAGTCGAGAAGTTTGTGCAAAGATGTCACGTTTGCCAAGTATCTAAAGGAACTGCCAATAATGCTGGATTATATATGCCATTGCCTGTACCTACTAAACCATGGGTATACATTAGTATGGATTTTGTCTTGGGATTGCCGAGGACGCAACGAGGATTCTATTTACGTGGTAGTAGATTGTTTCTAAAAAACGATTCATTTTATTGCTTGCAAAAAGATGGCAGACGCTGTGAATGTTGCTCAACTATTCTTCAAAGAGATCTGTCGTCTTCATGGATTACCTGAATCCATTGTCTTAGATAGAGATACGCGTTTCCTAAGCCATTTCTGGATCAATTTATGAAAATTGATAGGAACAAAACTGAAGTTTAGCAGTGCGTATCATCCGCAAACAGATGGACAGACAGAAGTAGTAAACAGATCCCTGAGAAATTTGTTGAGATGCCTTGTGAAAGATAATTTGAAGAGCTGGGATGCGAAATTGTGTCAAGCTGAATTTGCACACAATCATGCTATTAATCGAAGTACAGGATTTAGTCCATTTCAAATTGTCTATTCAATTGTACCAAGGGGACCATTAGACTTGTCTATGGTAACGCCGCAGAAAGGGATTGTTAAACGAGCCAGTGATTTTGTGAATGAACTGCAAGATTGTCACAGAGTTGTGTAGGAGGGATTGCGTAAGTCGAATATAAAATATAAGCAATTTGCAGATTTGAAGCGACGAAGCGTTAACTTCAAAGAAGGAGATTTTTTTTTACGCGGTATTGACGAAAGACCGTTTTCCTGTTGGAACTTACAACAAATTGAAAGCTCGGAAGATTGGTCCCATAAAAATTGTGAAGAAAATCAATGATAATGCTTATCAGTTGAAACTATCAGAAGATGTGTATACTTCGGATGTATTCAATGTCAAATATCTAATCCCATATTATGAAGAAGAGCTTATAATGAAGAAGAACGTGTGAATTCAAGGACGAATTCTTGTCATCCAGGGGAGGATGATGCATCGCACCATAGAAGATTCTTGCACGCGAACTATCGGTCGCCCAGTGACCTAAGACAGTCGTTCAGTGACCTAGAACGAGAAGGGAAGAAGGATGGGTCATCCATGAAACTGAGGCTTAAAGAAGCAGAGAATCAGTCGGTCAACGACTCAACAGGGTCGCTCTTGAAGGCGATGAAACATGGAAACGAACCTCACGATCCGAGAGGGTCGTTCTTCAACTTAGAGAGAAAGGGCGAACTTAAGGAGGTAGTGGTAGATTGCACGAGGACTGGATCGTTTTCTCGTGGATCACTCGCTACAGGACCGACCAAGCGTGGATCGATTGCTTATGAGTCGTTCGTATCTGGATCACTCACCCTGGAATCGATTGACATCGGACCGATCACCCTTGAGCCGCTACGGGCGGAAGATAATAAGAGTTGTTAAAGATAAGATCTCACCTGGGTCATTCACTCCTTTGTTAAGTAAACGAATCGTTCGTTCTATTGTTATATCATAGTAAGTCGGCAGCCTATCTTGAGTCGTTCGTATGTACTAGGATCATCCATTTGGACAAAGCGTGTTGTAAACCCTGTAAATAGGGGTTGTGGTGTGAGTTGTAAGGGTTGCTGTTTTTTGATTAAATTTGTGTGTGAGCTTAGTGCCACTCTTAAAATTGGAAGTTGAGTTTATCTCCTTTCTCCATTTTTGGATATTTACGTGTGCTTGAATCAACGAATTTGAAGCCAATTCACGGTATCACTTGCGAGTGATCAACGTTCAAAAAATTGTAGATCGTCAACACGGTATCTTGTGAGATCAACATACCGAGGATAGCGAGATTCCGGCATCGACAGATCAACGGAGTTAAGCACCTATCTCATCCTTGATCGTGTTTTCATGGATCCATCAATTCGTGGAAGTTAGATCCTGGACTCTGCGCCAATATAAGTTCCAAAGGCACACTAGACAAGCTTATAGCTTGAGGCATAGATGTGAGTTCTCCAATAACTCACCTTTGATCTTAATATGGAAGGAGAAGCTCCAAAGCAAAGCAAGATCAATCTCTCTTCAATAGGAACTTAAATATCCACAACCTAAACACATATGCATGAATCTCCTAAGAGTTAGGCTTAGGAAAATTTTAGAAAATAAAGAGTTAATAAGTTGGAGAAGATGGAGAAGCTTACTCAAGTTTTCCCCTTTGATTTCCTCTTGATTTGAGCTTCTAATTGAAATTCCTAGCTTAGGAATTTTAATTTCCCATCTTTTCCCCAATTTTTACTTGCGTTTTGAAGAGGAAAAGAATGAGGGAGAGTGGGTTGATGGTGGACTTAAAGGAGTGGACTAGGTTTAGCCATCCAAGCCCCAACCAAAGTCCCAACCAAAGTCCCAATTTTCACAAACTCGAAACATATCGATGCTTATAATTTCCGATCACGTAAACGGCGTTTTGAACTCAATGGAAGTTGTTTCGAGTCCAAATTCATCCGTATGCGAAATGTGACTTTTTGATACGTATTCGATTAACAATTAATGACGTTATATTTAAATAAAATATTTAAATACATTATCGTCAAATATGCCGGTTGTTACATTGGCCTTAAGGTTAGCCACGTTATTTTTCACTGTCAAGGATGATTATTTGCGGAAAATAAAACAATAATCCAAACCTTTTATCTGAAGGACATGTTTTTCACGGCAATTCATCGTAGGTATCTAAATAGGTCGACGTCATTGGTGCTGGAGGGTGGGTGATGTCATCAGTTGAGGTTAGGACGTAGAAGAATGATGCGATATTTAAAGCGTACGACTTTGATGATGATGAATTATAATATTTAAGAGGGACGGCTCAAGTGCGGTGACGATTGAAAACGTGTGGGTGGAATGCAGATAAGAGAAAAATGTGTTTTGTAGAGAAGCAACAACACATTGGAGAAGGGCATAACCGACGGTACTGATACTCTATTATCAGTTTTTTTCTGAAACTATGTATACATTTGCTTCTACTACCATTTTGTGGTAGCATTTATGAATTGTAGTAGCGATTTTATACATTTCAACATTTGTATCTGAAGAGTATATTTTAGATTACAATGCTATTTTAAAATAACAGTATTGTAGTATCATTTAAATGTTAGTGTCTTGGTAGTAGCCATTTCTTGATGATGACATTGACGTTAGCTAGAGGTTTCTTATGATGTGGTAATGGTGGTTATGGAGCAATTTTGAATTGAGAAAAAAGAAGATAACATAGTATATTAAAAATAGAAACAAGAAATTTTCTGAATATGCTTGCGCAGTTAGCACATAGCAGAGTTCATTATTTATAATCTGAGATTTTATAAGGACATTAATTGAAATACAACTTCCAAGATAAGCAATAAAGACATGTCAATGTCCAGTACAAATCAAACCGGAGTCGAGTTTTTCTTTGATAAAATGTCTATCCACCTCAATATGTTTTGTTCGATCGTGTTGTACGGGATTATGAGCTATGCTGATTGCTGACTTATTATCACAATAAAGTTTCATGGTTTCATCCCATTTAATCTTCAAATCATCTAAAATTATTTTGAGCCAAAGTATTTCACAAATTCCCTGTGCCATACCCCGAAATTCAGCTTCAGCACTAGAACGAGCCACCACATTTTGTTTTTTTACTTCTCCAAGTTACTAAATTTCCTCCAAGAAAGGTGCAGTATCCAGTGGTGGATCTTCTGTCAGTGATTGACTCTGCATAATCAGCATCAGTATAAGCCTCAATAATTGTGTTTCCATTCCTTTTGTATAAAATTCCTCTTCCTGGAGTTCACTTGAGATACTGCAGAATTCTATGAGCTGCCTTTAAATGAACTTCCCTTGGACTGTGCATAAATTGGCTAACCATACTTACGTCATATGCAATATCTGGTCTAGTGTGAGACAAGTAAATTAATCTTCCAACAAGGCGCTGGTACATTTCGTCTAATGCAATACTTTCCTCTGCATTACCCAATTTCAGATTTGGATCCATAGGAGTGCTCGCAGGTTTACGTGCTGTTTTTTCTGTCTCTTTGAGTAAATCTGTAATGTACTTTTGCTGAGATATAAAAATTCCTTTTTGGGAATGTGCCACCTCGATTCCCAGAAAGTACTTCAACTTTCCAAGAGTTTTCATTTCAAACTCCTTATCCAAACACTGACTCAAGATATGTTGCTCCTTCCAATCATTTCCGGTCATTATGATGTCATCCACGTATACTAACAGAATTGTTACCCCATTTGTAGCGAGTGTTAAATAAACAAGGTATGATCTCCTTGACTTTGCTCGTACCCCAAAGATGTCATAACCTAGGTAAATCTTCCAAACCATGCCCGGGGTGATTGTTTTAGGCCATATAATGCTTTTTTCAACCTGCAAACTGTATTAACAGGTACGTTTTTATCATACCTCAGTGGTATCTGCATATAAATCTCCTCCTCAAGCTCCCCATGTAAGAAGGCATTTTTCACATCAAATTGTTGTAAATTCCAACCATAATTAGCAGCAAGTGACAAAATTACCCTGACAGTATTCATCTTTGCAATCGAAGTAAATGTCTCTAAATAGTCAATTCCATAGGTTTGTGTAAACCTTTTGGCAACTTGTCTTGCTTTATATCTTTCAATTGTTCCATCAGCCTTATATTTTATAGTGTATACCCATTTGCATCCAACTGGCTTCTTCCCTTCCGGTAAATTCGTTATCTCCTAAGTTCCATTCTTCTTCAATGCATCCATCTCGATATTCATGGTTTGCTTCCATTTTTCATCAGACAATGCCTCAGAAATATTTGTTGGGATATGAGTAGTGTTTAGGTTTGTAAGGAAGGCTCTATGGGTTTGTGAGAATTTTTGAAAAGAAAGATAGTTTGAAAGGGGATACAAGGGATGTTTGGTGCATTTTCTGATTCCTTTTCTAATGGCAATTGGAAGGTCTAGGTCATCATCTGTTGTTTGGGTAATCATTTCATCCTCATTCAAAGGAGTCAAGTTAGGCTCTTGAATTTGTGTCGATTCAGAAGAATTATTTACATCATTCAAAGGAGTCAAGTCAGGCTCTTGAACTTGTGTCGATTCAGGAACAACCTTTGACTTTCTCATGTAGACCAGATTCTTTCCAAATCTTACATCTACTTCAGGTTCATCTGGAGCTGAAGGTGAACTTGAATGATTTGATTCAGTTTCTTCAGCCTCAAATGATTCTGGAACAAGTTTGTTTGACTTAGATGATTCTGGAACAAGTTTGTTTGACTCGAAATCGGAAAGATTAGGTGTTTTTGACTCAAGACCAGAAAGATCAAGTATTTCAAGTTTCTTATCTTCCTTCAAATTCTCCCCCTGAAGATAAGGTTGAGAGAAGTATGGTTCCTCCTCATGAAAAGTTATATCCCGTGAAACAAAAAACCTTTTAGATGGAGGATGGAAACACTTATATCCCTTTTGAGTAGGGGAGTACACGACAAAAACACATCTTAGCGCTCTTGGATCAAGTTTTTTCCTGTCTCCACTATGAATATGGACAAATGAAACACATCCAAAGATTCGAGGCTTAAGATTACTATTTGCTGAAAAACTTGGATAGAAGGAAGAAAGAACATCCGTAGGACTCTTGAACCCTAATACTCTAGAGGGTAATCAATTAATAAGATATGTGTTAGTGAGAACAGCCTCCCCCCTTAAATATTTAGGAACATGCTGATGAAACAACAGTGCCTGGATTTGGTCTAATAGATGTCCATTTTTCCTTTCTGCGATTCCATTTTGTTTTGGTGGTTTAACCAAGGTTCGAAAACTCGGTTTCGGTTTCGGTCATTTGAAAATTTGCTAGTTTCGAATAATTTCGGTAATTTCGGCGGTTTCCGTTTTAGTTTCGGTTTCGGTCCTACTTTTGTTTTTCAGTGGTTTGTTAATGAATATGTAAAAGTGACCAATAAAATATATAATATTGTGTAGTCAAATATTTTTACACCAAATTTAATTTAGATACCAAGTCAAATTAAATAAAATAATCATGCCAGCTTAGCCTCTGGTCTAAATTTAATAAGTTAGTTTCAGTCAAAGCCCAGCCCAAAATTCTATTTTTATTTGCCAGCTTAGCCCTAAGTTTACAATGTTGCATGCCCACATCCGCTTTCTTCCTGAATCGATATTAGGGCTCAACCATAGAAACAACTGAGAAACAGACGTCGAGACGACAAAAATCGATTGAGATCTTCGCCATGGATTTGCATCTCGACTGCTGCTTAAAATTGATGTCGACTGTTGCTTTAAATCAAGAAAGATTGCATTCTCGAATCTCAATTCTAAGTTAGTAATTTACCGATTTCTTCTTCTTCCTTGTTGATTTTTTTCTTCTTTGCTGTTTTTTTTTACCTTCTGCAGTTTTTTCTATTGTTAGCTACCGAAATGAGTTTTTAACCTAATTCTGTCTCGGTGGTGGCCGAAACCGAACCGAGTTCGCCGGAATCTCGGGGTTCCGGTCGAAATTTTAAACCATGGTTTTAACACAAAAAGACTCATGGACAATGCCCTCCTTTTGGCAGAAAGAAATAAAAACATGATTGAAGTGCTCTTTTCCATTATCAGTCCTAAGCCTTTTGATGTTTACTCCAAATTGATTTTGAATCATGTAGATTTTTTTTGGAAAAACAGTATTGACGTCAGACTTGTTTTTGAGTAAAAACACTCAAGTAACCCGAGTACAATCATCAATAAAAGTCACAAACCACCTAACACCAGTTACATTTGGAACTGTAGAGGGACCCCAAACATCTGAATGAATAAGGTAGAAGGGGGAAGAACTTCTATTGTTGTTTAATGGAAAAAGTAGACGCTTGTGTTTTGCAAAGTCACACACATCACAATGAAGACTTCCAATATCTACCTTAGTGAATAAAGACGGAAACAAGACTTTAATGACTCCGAAAGAAGGATGACCCAATCGGTAATGAAAAAGAAATATTTTTTCCTTTTTAAAGAGAAACGACTCTGACATAAATGAGTGAGACAAGTGGACTTTTGTACTCTGACCTGGTTCTAATAGATAGTAAAGGCCATTCCTTTCTCTAGCACGCCCAATAGTCATTCCTGACTCCTTATTCTGAAATATACAACAATCATTCTGAAAAATCACATTACAGGATAAACCGTTTGTAAGTTTTTGTATGGAGACAAGATTCATGGATAGTTTTGGAACATGGAGAACCCTCTTTAAGGTTACAAAATGATTTAATTGGATATCTCCAATGCCCGCTACAGTTACAAGAGTACCATCTGCAGTAACAATTTTCTTATTACTAGGACAAGGGGAATATGTGGAGAATTGTTTAGAAAAGGGTGTCATGTGTTCTGTGGCTTCGGAATCTAATATCCAGAAAAGGTTAGAAGGTGTTTCTGAGACATGAGATCCAAATGAAAGTGGAAGATTGCCTGAACATGCCATACTACAATTACTTGCTGATTTTTCCATACCAGAAAATGTCGAGACAGCAGCTGGAACAGAAGATAGTGGCTGAAAAAGTGTACTAACGGCTGTTGAAAATCCTACGGATGACTGTTGGAAAGATTCAGACAGTGAATAACTTGACAACACTTAGTGCCCAGTCAAGATTTTGAAGTTACCGAATGCAAAAATGCCTAGTCAGATTTTCTCAAGAATTATTTGAGGAAACAGAGTCCTAGATTAAGGCTCTGATACCATGTTAAAAATAGAAACAAGAAATTTTCTGAATATGCTTGCGCAATTAGCACATAACAGGGTTCATTATTTATAATCTAAGATTTTACAAGGACATTAATTGAAATACAACTTCCAAGATAAGCAATAAAGACATGTCAGTTTCCTAAGAGACACGTCAATTTCCTAACAGACATACACTCATTCATTTTATCAAATAATGAAAAGAACTTATTGGAAGGTGGAATAATTAAATGCAGATTGGGAGGTAGGTAGAATTATTAAATGCAGAACTATTTCCAACATATTGATACACCCTTGCAAGATTCAAACTCCCGAGTAGCATGTCGGAATCCTGAAGAGTTCTTCGTGTTCCCGATGTGGAGCAGATCATATATATATATATATATATATATATATATATATATATATATATATATGTTTGGATACATAAGGACTATAAGTCTTATGTAGTATATGGAATACTACATCGGGTTTGAACCTGTGACATCTCACATCATGCCGTAGTGTCTTAACCACTTGGACAATGATGCTCAAGTCAAACCGCTTGAATCAAAATATGTTGAAAATCCAATTTTGGGATACAGGGCATGTAAAAATTACACTGTAAATTCATATAAAGTACATTGTAAATTCATCTCAGTCAAACAAAAACAACAAAAGTCTTATACTTTATCTCAATCGATTTCAACTCCGCTGGTCATTTAAAAAAATAGTTTTTCTTTTTTTCTTTTTCTAGTCGACAAATTCACGTGATAAAGAATCATATTTCGGCTATAAAAATATTAATCATGTAGACATGCATTGAGCATGTACACTTTCAGTATTATTAATTTGTATATCTTAAACATTGCAATAATTTTCCTTACTTTCAAACAATTAACTGCAGAAATTTGTTGTCTGTTTAATTTTGGTTGAAATTAAGTTCATTTTGATAAATTTATGTTAGATAATTTGTATAATTTTTTCTTAAGCGTTTAATTATAATTTCAGATGCTTGAATATGGTAAATCGTGATATCGTTTGAAATTGCTGCGTGGCAGCTGATACCAGTGAAAATAATAATAAATAATAAAGCAATTATTGATGTAAGAAAATTGTTGGTGGAGCCATGACACGTATGAAAGAACATTTGGTGGCATCATGTCTATGGGAGTGTCTAGTTAAAAAGAAAAGTGAGTGAAGTCATGAAAAGCTTGAAAAATAAAGTATGCAAGATGAATGTATGAGCATGCCCGAACAATAAAACTCAAAATGTTGGAAGTGAAGATGATAGTGATGTTTAACTTGCCTTTCAAGCAGTAAACAAACTTATATAAGGGTGCATTCTTGGCGATAGTGAGCCGTTAAAATGAACGGCTGGTTTGAGCGGATAAAATGAATTGAGCGAAGAATGTGTTTTTGTGTATTTGAGCAGAGTATTGAGCGGTTAACATGAAAGGAGTATTATGGTTAAAGAGGAATAATATATAATAATTAATTGATAGAAGTAATTAAAATAAATGTTAATTGTGAAATTAAAGGGCTTAAAAACAATTAATTATGCTCGTGTCCGATGCTTCCGACACGTGGATGCGGATGCATTATTTTGATGTGTTGCAATGAACGGTTTCATTACATTCATGTCCGACACAAATGCAACGGTAATGGACAAAAAAAATTGAGGTGAACGGTACCTAAGTGAAGAGAGGCAACATTTGAGTGTGGTCTAGTAGAGTAAAACACATTGATCATTCAAATCTTTGCGAGGAAACAATTATTTTTAGGTACATGGAGCTAGATGGATAAATTTATATGTTCAAGCATAATGGGGTGGATCTCAATCTTCAATTGAAACTGCAATTAAGGATGACAAATGACATATAAGATTGGTGATATCTAAAATTTTACATTTTAACTGTATTTCCTATATTGTTGTAGGTAGTTTTATTATCAAACAATCGTGATGCCATTGCCGAAGTTGTTCCTATAATTAGAATTCACTAAAATCAAACTTACTCCAATTTTTGGGATGGGTATATTTGTACGTTGATATGTGACGGTTGATGCTCACAAAATATAAGAAAATCATAAATTGTATTGCGTGCTCTACCCAATGAATTATCTTTCTTAAATCTATAGATGCTAAATGCCGCTGGCAAATTTCAAAGTATCGAGTATTTTTATGGTTAAATGGATAATGTTGTTAATTTTACAGGAGAAAGTAACATTGTAAAAGTAGTTACTTATAATGGAGTAGATTATAAAGCTGCTAGTTAATGATTGATAGAAAAAAGAAAAAAACTTCTGTTGGACACCATGTGCAATATATTATGGACTTGTTCACGTACAAGGCAAATGCTAAGGAGCAATGTTCAATATGAGTTATGCCCGACTTAAATAAGATGAGTCTGATGAAAATAATAGTCCCACATCGGGAAATAATCAACTAAGATCCTAGATAAATACTAAGAGGCTATAGTTCACATTAACCAATTGGTTTTGTGAACAAACTATATAGCTCTCTAAAGTTATAAAAAAAAATTGTCAACAGTGGTATCAGATCTCAGGATTAGAGTCAATGCAAAAAATACGTATGTGCTTAACCGCCATACGTTCCCCACTCCATCCAAAATACTATGTTCACGTAGATGACTCAAAATACGCCACACGTGAAGGGGGAGTGATGAAAATAATAGTTCCACATCGGGAAATAATCAACTAAGATCCTAGATAAATACTAAGAGGCTATAGTTCACATTAACCAATTGGTTTTGTGAACAAATTATATAGCTCTCTAAAGTTATAAAAAAAAAATGCCAACAAAGTCGAACATCTGTAATGTCAATTTTTAATGTACATCGTTTGGACTCTAAAAATTATAGCTGTTGGGCTAGATGTAACTTTCACGTTGGAGGTATAAGACTTGAGTCGGATTATTACATTGAATTTTCTGCTATTTAAATTGTTATTCTGGAATTTATTCGCCAGACTCATTCACTGGTTATTTCTTCTGTAAAGTCTTTCTGACCCTGTTCAAGTACGGTTTCATCTATAATAAATCCGAAATGTTTCCCAAAGCACGAAGGACTCTACTAATAGCTATGATTTATCATATTTTGACAATTCATTGGAGTACAGCAATGGTCTTGAAGCTATTGCTGGATTGATATCCAAGCTTTTTCAGTTAATTCATACTCTACATCATATTTCTTCTTACACAAGCCGAATGTGGATGGTTGTTGCTCTTATAGACATGAGGACAAATTTGAAGATTGTTTTCAAATGATGACTGCTACTTTTATGGCGTGACGGCTTATCTACTATATATGATTCAATGCCTCAATTTCTAGTAAACAAATACAGATCTGTGAAATTGTAGGTATATTTTGCTACATGGTAATTCATGAAACATTGCACAAGTTGGTAGGGGAATTTTTAATCGAGCTTTTGGTAGCGTTAGTACTTGTGTTTCTAGGGTCTTGTAGAGTATTTTACTCATGAAACAAAAATATTATTAAACCTAAAAACTAAAATTTGGTTCCCTGTTAAATTAGCTGTGATACACGTTAATACGTACATTCCTGCAAGAGCTTTAAAGAGGAATTATCGACTCTGCCCATGTTAATGAACTGTTAAATAATGCTATTGAAGAAGTTGAAACCTTCTTGCACATGCCACTCATTAAGTACTACCTTATATTCAGGGTATAAGTTTGAAATGATACCACTTTCCAAAGTTATAAGACTAGAATGTTCCAAAATCGCATAATGAAATCATCAATTTATTTCATTGTAGTTTGCTCATGATTGTGGAATGATGATTGATATTTGGAGAAAAAATAATTTCAAAATTTCATGCAGCACGCAGAATATAGTTTCACAAAACAAGCATAGTTTATCATTATAAATTGTGCAATTCATTACTTTATAGAAAACAATGGTATGGATCCTGATTAAGAAGAAATTGTTAATGCTGAAATTCCACCAAGTTACGTTCAAAATTGGCATGAACAACTTCACAAATTGTTGCAATCTGTCATCAGATTAGAAACATTTTGGTTGCTGCAAGACGATATTGATGTATTGAAATATTTTGTATATGCTTTATCATTAATTTGAACTTGTGAGTTTGTGGTAGGTGTTCGAATTTCTTTTTGAATTTGAATTTCTGTTATTAGTTAATAAATATTATATATGAGATTTATTTTTTAAAATTTACCAATTAATAATGATTAATTATTGTAAAGAACTCCACATGTGTTCACATTTATTTGAAAATTATCTTTGATCAATTTACGTGGAATCAATATCTATTACAAGTAATAGGAATCATGTATAAATTTTCTTTTATTTTTTTCCTTGTACCAATTTAAAAAAAAAAACATGGAAAATTTATTTGAAAGTTCGGTGCCAACAACCCTGAAAATTTCTTTACCTACCATTTGAGAATTCTACTACATAACTCATTGATCATCCTTCTAATAACAATTTTATTTAATCATGTCGATATAGTAATTGAAAACTAAGATACACCGGCCTTGTTTTTTTAAAAACTTGTTTCAGTTTTCTGTTTGTTAGTTTCTATTATTTTTGTTTTAACCAATTTTTATAACTGGAGCTTTTTTAAAGGGTACTCCTTAGCAAACATTAGAGGTAAAACACCTTTTCTAATATCACTTAAAGCATTTTATCTCCCGTATACATTTGCAAAGATCGATGAGAGATTTTCCGGAGATTAAAATGCGGGGGAATGCGGAGACACACGCATATGCGGAGACTCACACGCGTTCACGTACACACACACACATATATGTATAATTTTTTTTCTGAAAATGATATTTGTGTGTGTCTCTCTCTCTCTCTCTCTCTCTCTATATATATATATATATATATATATATATATATATATATATATATGTATGTATGTATGTATGTATATATATATGTATACATACATACATACATATGTGTGTGTGTTTGTTTCTGCATGTGTATTATGACACACACAGACATACATGTTTACACATACATTATATATATGTTGGTATAATATAAGTGTGTATGTACGCATATTTCTACGTGTATATCATTATATACATATGCAGTCATCGATATATATATATATATATATATATATATATATATATATATATATATATATATATATATATATAGACACACACACACACACACACACACACGTACAAATTTGACTTTTTTAATGTACTATAGGAGAACCCGAGTGACCAGTAAACTCCTAAGGGAAGTTAAGTTGAGGCAGTCCGCTTCAACTCATGGCACCTATAATCCATATGTACTATTTTTGCGACAAGTGTGTGCAAGGCAGGACTCAAACCTGAGTCTATTACCAGACCTAGACATCCATTTCCATTGCACCACACACACACACACACACACACACACACACACACACACACACACACACACACATATACCCACACACAGAGTCACACGCACGCACACGTACACGTTGGTGAGTGTATACGTACATGCATGCACATATATGTGTATACGTGTGAGTTGCATTTTAATACGTATGCATGTACGTACACACACATACATGTATAATGACAGTGAGTGATAGTTTTTGCAAGTATATCTTGGTAACTAGATTACTTCAATTACATTTTCAGCAGAAAACTGTAGCAGATCATACCGGTACCAACCTTGACCAAACCAGAGCAGAAAATTGTATACGTGTGAATGTTTGCATATACAATTCATTACGACATTTCAAGGCATGAGGTATCAGTTGTCAATCCGAAATTTTGGGGCACCGTACCGGTGCTGACCGGAACAGAATGCAAAAAATCGGTTTGGTTAAGGGAAAAAAAAAGTCAACATCGACAATGGTCAACATAAGTTATCGAGATTTAAAATGCGATATAGTCAATAACGTCTTCTTTTCTACTTACAATCATCTGTTTTAAATTTTTAATTGCGACATTGGCATCGACTTTGGGTGAGACGACCTCTAATCTAGCGGCGACTTATTACTCAACGTTGACACTGGGTGGAAGAGGGGGGGAGATGTTTAATTTGGCTCCGTTGGAATGTAATTTAGGGCTTGGAAAGTTTATATTTGGCTTAATTTAGGGCTTGATTGTAATTTCGGGCTTGAGTAATTTAGTGTTGGAATTTAATTTAGGACTGGAATGTAACATATATCTCCGTGATGATTAATTAGGGTGGGTTGTGGTTGGAATATTTAGGGCTTTAACCATCTATCTGGGCTTTTGTTCGGTTCGGCTAACAAATATATACCTACCAAACAGACATAATTAAAATTACATGGATTATCATATTCTGTAGACTACAATCTGTATTTTATTTACGATGATTATTACTACATGTACATTCAAAACCGTCGAAAGCTGAAACCAAGACTAATACCAAAACTAAAGTTCTAAATCGTCTGAGACTATGAAAATTTCAAATGGACTGAAACGAGTTTTCCTACGTTGGAATATTTTCTTTGTTGTTATTTAAGGTCCTTATAAAAGTTCCAAGTCATGATCTGAATGCAGCTACTGGCCGATCAATTGGAGCCTCTCACCGAGCAGCAGTTGGTAGGAATATCCAACTTGCAGCAGTCTTCTCAAGAAGCAGAAGATGCTCTTTCTCAGGGAATGGAGCAACTACAGCAGTCATTGGCTGAAACATTAGCTGGATCTCTTGGGCCTGCAGGTTCTTCCGGAAATGTGGCAAGTTACATGGGCCAGATGGCAATGGCCATGGGAAAGCTTGGTACACTGGAAACTTTCCTCAGTCAGGTGCTATGTGGTCACTGGTATAATATCAGTCTGAAGTGTTTATTTCCCTCTTTGCCCATCCTTAAAAATATCTAAATTTTAATTTGCATGATTCAGAACTTTGCGCCATGCATCCCCCCCCCCCCCCCCCCCCCCCGCTCTCTCTCTCTCACACACACACACAACCGCCAGGATTCCGCAAGAATCAAACAATTAAACTCTTTCTGTTCCCAGGATTCTGCAAGAATCAAGCAATTAAACTTTCTGTTTATGGCTTATGACAATTTTTTTTAGTTCGATAATATACCTAATTAAATTTGTCTCATCTGTAACTAACCATCTAGACTCTAGAGGGTCACTTGTCTACAAGCAAATTATATTTATTTTCTAGTCTGTCTTTATAAAAGGAAGAATTGTGAAGTTCTTAACTCTGTAGTTGAACAATTTTTAGGCTTTGAATTTTGTGGTCTGTTACCTCATGTATAATCACCTAATCACTTGAACATAGTACCCCTTTGTGTTTAGAGGTAGATAATAAGGGAAGGTAAATCATAGTTGCAAAGCATTTTCAAAAATCAGTTTAATATCCATGATTATGACTGAATTCTTGTGAAACCAATGACTAGTCAACTAGAATGCATAAAAGAATGTTACATGAGTGCAAGTTTATTAGGAATGAAAATTAAAATTAAATACTTAATCAATCTATATTTTCTGTGCGACCTTAAAAATTCAGTTGATTAAAAATTATTAGTTTTAATCAATTTGATAAGGCTTTGAAATGATTTTTTTTCTTTTAGTTTGTTTGTTATAATAGAGTGATATTTTATTCACGTAAAACACTCATTATGATGTCTCAAGGACTTGAACTCGTGATCATCTGAAAGGTCATACATTTAACTGCTTAAGCTAGAGGTCATTCTTTGTTTATACTTTGAGATTTACAAAAATCTCAAAATCTGTCAAAACTTAGGAGATAACAAAGCTTCAGATTTAAATATCTAAAAATTCAAGCATAAACATTAATTTCCGAAGTTTAGCTTAAATTACAATTAGTGTGCATGTTAAATTTGGACGATTATATTCCAAATTTACAAAGGGTAAAATATTAATTGATTGCCACAATCATCAATATGAGAAACAAATTGGAAAGAAATCAATTAGTATAAGAAAATATATTATTTGATTTGAGAAATCAATCAAATAAGTATATGTGGAAACAAACATAAAGGAGCCGGGTTTGTGTTGAAATCAAATAGAGGAAATCGGAAATCATTGCATGGGCAGTCTTCATCATTGCTCCTATAAATATGAATACGTTTGCTCATCTTTTTCCATCCCCAATCAAAAGAGAATTCTCACTAGATGTCTTATGTTAGATCCCTATTTCTATGTTTGTTATAGGATGAGAAAATTTATATTGAGTGAATTATTTTATTCTCATTTTGTACTCCTTGAAGTGAATAAATAATAAAGGCTGTTGGTTCGAGGATGTAGGTATAGCCAAACCTCGTTATATGAGTGTGTTACTTACATCTCTGTTATTTTATCTATTTCTTTGATTTTATTTTATTCTCTTTATTGGATTGGAATTGTTGAAGTTGTCGATAGAGTAAATTTTGGATGTTGTGCTTCTACTCCCAGAAAACCAATGATTTTTCATTGTAGTGTAACCCTTGCGTTGACCATTATATGTGTTACAAAAAATTATAATCTTTTTAATGTTCTTATGTTACAATGCAATACATAGTGAATTTGTTTAGATAACGAGTTTTGTGTTGAACTTTTTGTTGTTTAAGCTTCTAATTTTTATTACGTTATTTATGTTTTTCCATATATAAATAAAAAGATAGGATCAAGAGAACCTCGATAGTGGAGCATCCTTATAGCCCACCTGATTTCCACCACGCATTCTCGTTTCTCTCGCCTCCTACTAATTCTTTCTCACCCCACCAACTTATTTAATTATAAATATGTGGCTGTGGTTGGAGTGCAAAATGGGTGTCATGAAAGAGGGGTGCCATATAACCCCCTCATAAATAAAAGACTAAATTGTCATATCTGTAGATAGTAATGAGTCAGATACAGTTTTTTAAGCATTTAATATTTGTTGGGAAAATAAATGATAATTAGTATTTATAAATTTTCTCACACACACACATACGTGCGAATGTATATTGAATTTAACACATAGTTTTTTGTTTTTTTGAATATTGGCCACTTATATACAATCTTGGTAACATGCAACATACTACATGTCTGAACATGTTCGAAACTTCCCTAGACCTCTTGCATTCAAGACGAAGCCCCTAACCACTAGGACAATGGTGCTGATAAAGAATAAACGATACAAGTGTGTGCGCGCGTGCTTGCAAGTGTCTGTTCACGTGCATGATTTTTATGTTTCAAATATTACCTCAGAGGCTAGCAAAAAATATTGGTTAAAAGAAACGTAATAATTATGTGAAATTAATAACTTGGTTTCTAAATCATTCTCATACGTCAATAATTTCAGTACAACAAAAAAATTCAAAAAATAATTAACGTTTATTTTGTCCATATATTTTTGGAAACATCATATATTTTTGAGTTTATTTTTCAAAAAATTGAAAAAATAGTTAACATGTGTCGAAAAAAGCTATAATCAAAATATCATATATTTTTGTCCATGAGTTAACATATATTCCAAATATATATAACTAAAATTTATTTCAAAATTATTTTTCTGCATTGCTAATTTTTTTAATGTTTTCACAGTTCAAATTAATTGGAAATATTTATTGTTTTCAAAAATTATGAACTTCAATATTCATCACTTTCCGTTAATCAAGTGTTAGCAATAACGAAAATAAAATTTCTTAAAGATAAAGAATTCACTTGGTGTACCAATTTTATAAAGAAAATACATTCATAATGATATACCTATTCTAGAAACAAAAGCGTGTGTGTGTTTGTAATGAAATACAACTTCAGAAAAAAGAAAATCTTCATGTTTTTCTTTGTAATAAAGTACTAATTGCAGAAAGAAATAAATTACGTAAACTTGAATGCTGTATATATGATTGTGGAAACTTTGAGGAGACTTGAATGAAACGTTAGTTTTTTCACTTTTGTCACAGCGTGGTATACAATTTGAATTCTTAAATTTGAGACTTACTAAATCAAATAATAAATATCACTTAAGTTGGATTTATTGTAGAAGTTCAAATTTTAGATCATTTATAATTTAAATATATGTACTTGAAGATAAAATGCTATGGTGCAACTTGCAAAAATTTAGTGAATAAAAATGTTAATATTTGAATGCAAAACAATAATATATGGAACTTTGTAATTATTATAACGACGGAGAACGGGAAGGAGAAGGGGAAGGGGAAGGAGAAGGAAGTCTCAATAATTATCAGTAGGAGCGCAGAAAATTCTTTTCCTTTGCTATGATTTAATAAAACGGAGAAGTTTATTTTTTTCAAGTGCGTAAAAGTCAATCAAAAATAGAATATGGAGTCTTTGAATATACAATACAACAAGAATCTATGGTTTCAAGTTATAGTTTACTTTATGATTTAAAATTTGGATCCCATTTTGAAAACCAAGTCAGCTCCTGCATTTTTCTTTAGGTTCATTGCTCCAAAGTTAAAATTTAAATGTTCATTATACATACGGGCATTACGGCTCGCGATATTCTCGTAATGTTTGCACACGCTTCGCAGGTAAATTGATTTTTTTTTTCCAAAAATTATATGTTTAACATATTTAAAAGAAATGATTTTCATAAATATTTGTCGATGTTACGTAGTTTTTTTTTTTTTAATTGCAATTATTTGTTTATTAGTGTAAAAATTTGTTTTTGTTATTAATTAATAAATTATGAAACTGTATGTTAAGTTTATTTGTTAGATATAGTATCAGGTTTGGTAATATATATGAAAGAGCATCTTGAATTTGTAAAAAAGAAAATATCTGTAGATCCCCGGAAATAGCTGGTCTTTCAACTACTAAGAGAAGAGCCTTATCCATGCCATGAGAAAGTCTTTTATCTATTGCACTTAATCTGGTAAATACTCCTATGTTGGAAATAATATCCAAGGGAGCGTTCACACCTAAACATAATAGACCAAAGCTAGCCAATTGGTTGATTTGCCTGGCCATTGATAAGAGATCGGCTCCAAGTTGAAGTCACTTCTATGTTGAGTACTTTGTGTTAAGCATATCAGTAGTAGCTTCTCATGGCAGAGATTTCTTGTCTACTTTCCGCGTTTTTTGATAAGATTTGTCAAAAATAAAGCTTTTCTAGTTAGATGCTACTTTTTAGGGTGATAATTATCTAAAGAACTATATATCAAGGGCAATTTTGTAAGTTTACGAACGGACCAAAAGTTTGCTCTTTCAAACCAATTTTATTAATAAAGACGAGACGTATAGGCACGCGCTTCGTGCGTGGTGATGGCACGCGCTTCGCGCGTGACTATGTGTTAGAGAACCTTAAAAATATTTTTATCAGAAGTCCTCTATTTGTATGAATTGGTTCCAACGTCTTCTGCAATTTACACAGTTTCTGGAAATAGTGATGTAGAAAGATATGTAGGTAGTATGAGAGAGTGGTGGGAAAGAATCTGTAGGGGAGATATATGAATTGTTGTGGATATGGAGTTGTATTTATAGGACAGTGGCGTGGTTTCTAGAAGCCTAGTTAAGTGGGATAATACTGTATGAAGGATTGAAAAGGTCCAAGGCCGAAGAAAAGGTAGTATTTATTTCTCAAGTACCCCTTAAAAATATATATGCGCCTATATTTAACTTTGTTTAGAACCTGCGTGAATTTCAAAAACTCAGAAGTAGTAATATGCTGCAAAGTTTTAGGGAGGAATAGGTCAAGCCGCATTACAAATTTTATTTTAATACAAAATATGCTGCAAAGGTGCAAAGTTTTAGGGAGGAATATGTCAAGCCGCATTTTTAAAATACCCTGGTAAAACAATATGCGTTAAAGTGCTATATTGAATTATTCAAAACATGAATTATTTCTTGTTTGCCGTGAGTTCTGTAAGAAAAAAAATCATGCAATTATAGAGGATGCTATTTTTAAGGAAAAAGCAATAGAGTTTTTAGAGAAAATTGAATATATATAGAGGGCAATTTGGGCACTTCACGGTCGGACCAAAAATATGTGTTTCAAGAGAATTATTAATAAAGATATATAAATTTGCATGCTAGGCTGACAAACTGCGGCAGCAAACTATGCAACAAATGCTTCGTATATTAACAACTCGACAAGCAGCACGAGCTTTACTAGCAATTCATGAATATTTTTCAAGGTTGCGCGCCTTGAGTTCTCTGTGGCTTGCTCGACCAAGGGAATGAAGAGTTCAAACTGATTTTGGATCCCGTCAACTCACAAGGAATACCATTGGTCAAATCTGAAAGTCCATTTTGATCATGGATTATAATTTAATTAGCAAGTTTATCGAAGATTTGCCATTTCAGAGACCTAACAGTTAGGTATCATGTTTGTACTAATAACCTTGTGCAATACGTACTGTAAATTAACTTTAGTTTCAAACTTATTAACATGATTAGAATCTTATATTATGTTCATTGTGCAAGATGCTTCTGTTTTGTTCTGTGTATGTTAATTGATTCTGTAATTAATATGATTGGGAAAGTATATTATTTGTCTAATGTTCATGCTTGCTTTACAGAATGTTAGTTTATTTTCCTCTGTCCATATGTAGGGAAGCCATTTTTTTAGTAGTTTTTGGGTGACATAAATTAAAGAAGCCGGAAAAAAAGAGTTGCAATTGCACGAAAAGTCTCTGTAGACTGTAAATATATTTTCTACTTTTGAGCTTGCGTTCTCTTATACCAAAGAACAAACAAATATTGTGTTTGTTTTCGTAACCTTTTTTTCATGAAGGTTCTTCTTTCTTACTTACAAACTTTTTAATAAAAACAAACAAACAAACAGAAAAGCAGGTCTTAAATTAAATATGATATTGACATTCTAAAAATTATTTACAAATATAAACCACTTTTGTCATGTTAGCCTTATGCTAGTAAAAATTACATCGACATTTTAAATAACTCAGATAAATTTTCAACAGTGGAGCGTATTATTTATCATATAAATATGAGCGTCTCTACAAGCAACGCATGTTTATTGGACATTGTACGGATGATATTTCAAAGTATATAAGTGATTTTCTGATAGCATGATGTTGACCTAACCAAAGCTGGTATGTATTTGTACTTATTTGTGTGATTTAGTATTAAAGTTGGCCAAATTTAAAATATTTCTTTTTATACATTGTATAGAATTTGATAATGATAAGAAACTTATATTATTTAACAACAACATGCTAATAATTATATTTAATTATGAATACCATTGTAACATCCCAGATTTTTCTCCTATTTAAATTGGAATATTACTTAAAACCAGAAATTTTAATGTTAAGTTTGAATTCTATACCGTTTGAAGTCGAAGATGTTGTTTAATAAATATGATGACATTTATTTATTTTCGTTAAATTTAACTTTCTTAAAGTTAAACCGACTCTGCACGCTGCGTATAACGACATGTTGGTCCCACTATTATAAATACTGCACCAACATGGCATATAACTGAAACGGGACAGAATAAATAATGAAAGGCGAGGAAAGGAACGTAGGTCACGTAATGAAGAATGTCAAATTTATGACATGTTCACGTTGAAAGAAACAACGTCGTTATTGGTTTGGATTCTTGCCTTTTACCCTTCTTTGTCAGTTGCCTTTACAAGTAGTAAAGGTAAATACCACATAACTCCTTTAGCATGTTTATAAAGACTACATTGCTTACTCGAGTCCACGTGGATCTATAAAATATGAATAAATGATGAGATATGCCGATTTGAATTCAGTTTAACAACAAGATATAGTTGAATCTGTTTCCATCTGTAGTTTAACAACAAATAGTTTTAGCATTAAATTACATTATCGTCACAATACAAGTTCAAAGATTTTATCTTGTACAGTACAAGTTCAAAAAAATATACAAAACATAAGAAAGGAATCAACATTTGAAGCTCAACTTCTGCATGCCTCCAGAATGAGCAAATCCGTGTTGTTTCCATCAATTTTGATCTGCGAAAAAGAAGAAAACCCATTAAAAGGGTGATCTCATGATAATAATGAACAGCAAAAGAAGAAAAAAAGAAAAGAAGAAGAGAAAAAAATAAAAAAATATAAATGATCAATACTTAGAAACATAAATGTATACACACACAATAGTCACCATGCATACATACTGCTCAATAACCAGACAACAAAACATCAGGGTAGGCTCCAATGTCTCAAGCATGAGTAAGGCACAGGCAGAAAATGAGTATGGATGTGAATGTGCATATTACAACAAAGTTGCATCACAAGGCAAAGGAACAAGTCAAGGGCGTTGCACAACCAAGGCAGTACAGTGGCACTAACTAGGAAGTACATTAGAGGCATAGCACGACGGCAAGGTAAAACTGAGAGTATCAAAATTAACGACCATAACAGGAGAAACCAAAAATACACAAGACTTGAGTGTATCAGAAACCAAAAGGGTGTAGAGCAGGTCCTAAAATGCCTCAGGTAACACAATATGGTCAAGAGACAGTTAACAGTGAAATGAAGTAACTTTAATTAAACAAACAAATATATATATATATATATATATATATATATATATGTATGTATGTATGTATGTATATTATAAAGACAGCTAATATATATGTACAACAGATTTTGGAATCAATGGACAGTAAAAAAAAAAGAGAGAGAGAGAGAGAAGAAACAGCTAAAGAAGAATAGACATGAACAGCTAAGGTAAGAGAAAAATCAAATATATGAACACATATAAACAATCGATGAACAAAATATATGTATATTTTCATATACATACGGGCTGATTAAACAAGACAGTGAACAACAAAGTGAACAGCTATAAAATGTACAAGAACGGCATATGTACAGCTAAGAAGAACTGACATGGATATTTTATATCAAATCTTTATCAAGCAGTAAAATCACATGTATGAACAGTAAAGTTCATCACTATTATTTGTATATTTAAAATCCGAACACAAAATCCAAGGACAGATTCAAATCTTGGGTGAAATAACAATACATAACATCACTATCACCTAACCAGTTAAATCAAAATCCATTTCGAACCGATATGAAAATCCTATACCAAAAATCCGAACCAAAATCTAAGGAAAGATTCGAATTTTGATTGAAATAACAATTCGTGGCTGTTGATAGACAGTGATCCTATCTACAATCAAACCGCAAGTATAAATACGCTAGCACACAAGGTGTTTCATCACCCAAAGACAACCCAAACCAATACGGTAAAGAAAAAAATGCGAAACCACCAGAAAGAAAGAAAAAAATACAGTAACAGAAAAGTCGAGTGAAAACTTAGCTTAATAGGAAGGAGGCCGCTTCAAATTCTGGAGGTTTGGGTTCATCGTGATTCGGCAGGGGTTGATTGACATTGAGGAGGGTTGCTGAGGGGTTCAGAGGGTTGTAGGAAGGAGGAGGACGAGGAAGTGGTGGCGTAGAGAGGGTTTGCGACAACATCAGATTCGTTGCTGAAGATCGAATGGGGCTTAGGGTTTTCTTTTTCCCTTTTAATTTCAGAAATTTTGAGGCGGTTGATAAATGGAAGAAGGGATCGGTTGTGAGGGTTTAAAAGGAGGAGCGGATCGGGTTGTTTTGGGCCAAACACTTTAAAGGTAAAGTTCACTTTAAAATTCAAATATAAAATCCATGTTTCTTTAAATTACTTTGTAAATTCATATCGTACGCATACGATATCAGATTTTGACACGGTCAGTTGCGTTGAGACCGTGGAGACAAGAACTTCGAGATGGAGCAGGTCTAGTCCGGATCAGAAGTAACTGAAAATTTTAGTCGAATTAAACGTTAGTTTAATTTGACTATAAACCAGATATTTATCGACAGATTCAAATCAAGGTGAGTTAAACTCACTCAGCTCTTCCCATTTATATTTTATATAAATTGGGTTTTTATTTTGCGTATTCTGATTTTTTTTAATGATTGACCGTCTGCTAGTTAAATATATTTATTGTTGATTCAAATTCTGAAATTAAACGGTCGTTAAATTTCAGAAAATACCAATCATTTTGATTTGACCCAAATAAAGAAATTTCCCTTGATTGGTCACGTTTATAGACGTGTTTGAAATTGTATGAATTGGTTGTTGATCGTTATAGAAATTTCCAGTCAAATAAAAAGAAATGATTGATTGTTGTTGATTATTGAACCATGTTTCAATATTTGTTTTGATGGGTAGTGTGGATGGGTAATTGGCATCACCTGGCATATAAATCAATCGATTTATAAAATATGGGTTTTATCGACAGTGAATCGGTAATATTTAAGTTGTAAATATATTTTTTAACGAAAATAGATTTTTAAAGTTATTACATTGAAAGGTTATTTAAAAAGGAAATATTTATTTATTTATTTAAAGTTTATAAGGAATTATGAAATTGTTTTATAAACCAAATTCTTATGTTGATAAGAATTATAAACAAATGAGCAAGTAATAACCTAGGGGTTGAGTATTTCATTAATCACGTCAAGTGAACAATTAAATGAAGTTAATTATATTTTAATTAATTTAAAGAAGGAATTAACTAGAGCTGGTTAAAGAAATAATCGTGTTTTGAAGTGACCGGGTCGACCATTGTAACAAAGTTAGACCTTTTTATTAGTTTGCTATTAATGAACTAAAATAAATGACCCGACGGATAATTGGTAAATTTTAAGAAGATTTTAAAAGAGATTTTTATTATTTATCTTTGTAAATAAAACTGATTTTACAAATGTAAAAGTAAATTATTTGTTCAGTTTGATTTGTTACTTCTTAAATGAGATATATTTAAGTAAGTAATTGTTTTGAGGGGTTTAGGTTAAACCTGAGATATATAAACATAGTTATAAAGGGAATGTGAGATTAAAGCGTTATTTTGAATTGGGAATACTTGAGAATGGAATTGAAAAGGGATTTCCGGAAAGAAAGGAGATTGGAAAAGGGATTGAAATCAAGCTTGGTAAACAAAGTGGAAAATAGGATTTGGAATAATAATTCCGTTCGTGAAACAAAGTTATTTGAATAAGTCGAGGGTTAATTAAAGTGATGTTTAGTAAGGAATTATTTAAATAACAAATTAAGAGATATTAATTATATTTAAAGAGAAATTTCCAAAAGAAAAGAAGTACTGTAAAGCTATATTTTAACTAGTGAGATGTGTTGATGTAAGATTTAATATTCATTCTTGAATTACAAGTCGTGTTTATCTGAAGATAAGAACGTTGTTGATCAAGGTCTGAGAGGTAATTAAAATACCCCAACTTGAACGACTGCGGGATTATCCAAGGGTGATACTAGTTGGTAATGTCAAGAATGGTTGATAAGATTTCCAAAGTAAAGGAAATGATATGAGATAATATTTTTCCTAGTAACGGAATTAAAAGGAGATTGGGCGATAAGTTTAAAAGCCAAGTGATGCCAAATACTAGACCAGTGGATCTATTCTTATGATTTCATGGATGTTTACTTGATAGTTAAATAACCGACTATCATGTCTGACCTTTACGACTGTTGGTATGGAAAGACCGGGAATGAATGTATATTCGAAACCATTCCTACCAACAAATACGAAATATATAGAAGAGATCAGACGACGATCGAGATGGAGCACTTAAAGACCATAGATCTTCATAAAGCGGAAGAACCACTTACAATCTCTGATTCGACCCGGAGATATACTGGGGTTCTGTCGTGGTTGGAATCTGTGGATTGCAAGGACAATCACTACTGATCCATGGGGTGATTCCTATATTGGATGCAGTAGGAGAGTACCTCCGGACCATCCTGTTCCTGGATGACTTGTATGGACGAATGTCTGACAGAGTATTTCCTGAAACCACGTAAGTTAATTTTTACAAATATACCGAATGGTTGCAAAGAGGGGCACTTCTTTTATACCCAGAGTATATTTGTGGACGTCAATTAGTGAATTGACGGATCTGACGATGTGGCATTCAAAGTGAATGGCGACCAGATGTTCTATGACCTCAAGCCTCACAACCAGGAAATGACAGAAATCGCGCAGGCAGCATGGCTATGTGGGTCGCTCCCATTAGGGTGTATAATCACCTATCTAGAGAAATCCATTTCATTCTTTAATCTATTTCGATGTTGTCCCTTTTCGGGAAACGGTGGTTTGAGCCCAACCGTTGGTGATATACATTCGATACACTCAAGCGAAATGAGTGGTCGGTCATGTGAGGGCCGGGTTGTAAGACGTTCGTGTTGAACCCAGTGTATTCGCCTCTAGAGATACACGATCGACAGATGGTCTCATACCTTGTCACAGTTGGAATCCAATCTCCAATAAGTGCCCGCGGTTTTGTTTATATATATACGTGGAGTGTGAGATGCAAGCATTCCACTAGATTGATATTTACTTGTATTTAGACACTAGTATAATATCAGAAAAGATATTGATTTCAAACTGTTTTGGATTATCGTAAGGTAAAAACTGTCCGTATTTATGTGTGGATTTGGTCTTACGATTATCTTTTTCTTTCGAAAGGATTTTAACTTTAAAATCAAGTTGTGTGGTACCCTTAATGCTGTGCGAGTTTTTCTCACTCTGGTTCACCAAACTGACCCGGTGTTTTGTAAAAGCTCGGTCTAGCCCGGGGTGTACAGGTTCAGGTTATCAGTTACTGCGAAGTCCAGAGACGAGATGGAGATGTTCAGACGAATGATATCTAGTATGTATTCCGCTGTGTGATTGTATATGAGGGAAGATTATTATAACTGTCCAGAAATGTTGATATACTCTGATATTGTAAGTATTTTCTAAAGCTCTCAATAAAGATTTATTTCTGTATTATATTTTGTTCCGCTGCGATGTGAGACTCTGTGTTGTGTTGATACTTCTTCTTCTTCTATTCTAACCTTCTTTCTTTCTTATCTCACCCTCTAATTTCTTTCTATTAGCGTTCCATTGTTTTCGGTGTTTGGAAGGTCGGCATGAGTTATGGTAAAGGTATTTATGTTGATTTCGGGGGGTCGAAAATTCCTCGGTCGTTACAACTATTATTATATTTTTCAAAATAGGAAAATACGTAAAGGGAAAAATTCATCAATTTTTTATTATGAAGGACATTCTGGATATTTTAAGTGAGAATGACAAGTTTTACAATTATATAATATAATGAAAATTCGTTGAGAAAGACAATGTGCATGATTTCAATTTTTCGAATTTTTTATATATATTGATATTGTGTATTTTATTTTTTATCTGTTGTCCTTATGATTACATTCAGAATATGTTGTCTTTTAGGTTAAAGAAGTTTAAAAGTTTATCCTTTAAAATAATAATTCTCTAAAAATTATCGATTTCAAAACGCTCAAATTCTTTGACAATAAATTATTATTATCGTTTGTATTCGAATAGAATTTCACATAGCTCTAAATAACTTAACTGGATTTTATAATCACGATTTCAATTACGTGTTAATTTGGCATTCAATATCATATTTAAATTTAATCCAAGTCATTAAATTTTAAAATTAATCATTTTAAATATTTACATAGCTCTAAAATAAATTAATAATGATGATAATCACGATTTCAATTATCATCATTATTAATTTTATTTTATTTTAATTTTGGGTTCCTTATCTAGCCAACAACTTGTTTGGGATATATGTGTAATAACCCGGAAAATCTGGGCCAGTTTAAAATTTTTATTTTGGCAATTTTAGCGAATTTTGATTATTTAAAATGAATTATTTTAAATAATATCGACGAAAAATTTATTTTGAATAGAATTAGAACGTATATATTATATACGTCGTCGTTAGAATATAATATTTATATCTAATTATAAATAGAATTGAAAATGGCGTGGTAGTTCGATAATTCGATTTCAAACTTCAATTGAATGTACCGGGTGCAAAGCAATCCGGATTTTAGTGAAACCAAAAACAGTAGGATCTAATTGATAATTTTAGCCTATGTGTGTTATTCTAAAAATAGTCAAGTCACGAAAATATTTTTAGTTCGCTAAAAATACGGGTTTTATCGTATATACGTTATTTATAAAATAATCATTACTATATATGCCGTGTAATAACAACGTGATTTTTATATTGAAAGAAGACGAAGTAAAGATGAGATTTTTATTATCACGAAGTAGCGTTGAAGAAAAATAATAATATTTCTAGCAAGTTTTAGAAATAAAAATAAAGTTGTTCTAGACATAGAAAATAGAATTATTTTTGAAAGTAGAAATTAGCGTTATTTTTGAAAATTGAAGATTGAATCGAATTAAAAATTCGATTTTTATATAATGAATAGCATAGTAAAAATTCGATTTTTATATATTGAACATCATAGTAAAAATTAGATTTTTATATAATGAATAGCATAGTAAAAATTCGATTTTTATATATTGAACATCATAGTAAAAATTAGATTTTTATATAATGAATAGCATAGTAAAAATTCGATTTTTATATATTGAACATCATAGTAAAAATTAGATTTTTATATATTGAATAGCATAGTAAAAATTCGATTTTTTTTAAAATATATGAAGTGATTATAAAAATATGATTTTTAAATTGAAAGTGAATAAATAAAAATATGATTTTTATTTTAAAGACAACATCAAATATAAAAATGTGTGATTTTTATATATGTAGTGGCTACGGGCAACAAAGGCAAGATCGGTGAAGATTTTATGCAAAGAAGAGTCGTGGTATTGGATAGCTTTCGGTGAGAACTTCTCACTCAAATTCTATTTTTCTAGTTATATATATACTAGGATGTAGACGGTGCTTAGTAGCACCCGACACCCGTCATCCACAGACCATGGATGGCTTGTTTGTTAAATTGTTTGGTTGTGTAGTTGGTTAGATTATTTGGTTTGAACTGAATTGTTTGGTGAAATAAAATTGATTTGATTGATGTGTGAATGGCGTGGGCCTTCACTAGACCGGGGATAAGGCTAGGCCTCGTCCCGTTTCTAGTATCGTGCCGTTATGCCGCCGAAATTTTCTAAAATAAGTTAGAAAAATAAAAATATCATTTTATTTAAAGAATGAACTGAATAGAAATTCATATGTTGGAATAAAATGTTTTATCGTTAAAAAATATAATTTTTAACGTGAATGTGAATAAATAAATATTCATTTACAAACCAGATGGTTTGTTTATGTACACCTATTTGAAGGACATCGATTGGGTCGATAAATTTTACACATCGCCCAACAGCACAAATAAAATCTGTGTTTGATTGTTGGAAACCCCACACGGGTGTTGGGATGAAATTTGAAGTTCACTCATCCTGATTGATTAAATATGTCGATCGATTGATTGACAGGCTGTTATAAGCGTTAGATATCTATATTTGATGCTTATACAGTGTAGTGCACTTTGGTTGATGGTTGATTATTTTTCAATGCTATTATACATGTGTTGTATGAAAAATCCATATAATTAACTTTATATGGTAATTGATTGGGCCTCATTCCAGTTTTAAAATAGAAATATTTGAAATAGAAATATTTGAAATAGAAATATTCGAAATGGAATATTTGAAAATATTAATATATGAAGCCGTGTTGATTAGATTGACGCCATTTTGACGTGAACGATATTTATAACGATTTCGAAATGAATTGAATTGAAAACGATTTCGAAATGAATTGAATTGAAAACGATTTCGAAATGAATTGAATTGAAAACGATTTCGAAATGAATTGAATTGAAAACGATTTCGAAATGAATTGAATTGAAAACGAATTCAAATTGAATTGAAAGCGAGTTGAAATGAATTCAAATTGAATTGAAATTTGAATTGAATAGAAATGAATTTTGAAACGAATTTATAAAGATGAATTCAATTTTGATTTGAATTGAAATGGAAGTTGAAATTGCTTTTGAAACGAATTTAAAACTATTTATATAATTCGTTTTAAATAGAAATCGACGAAGTATATATTATATATATTATATATATAATATAATGGCCTGAATAGAACGCGCCGCGCCGCGGTAGTTCGCGAATTTCGACCATTTATTTCAAACGAACATTACGAGAGATCCGACCGTCGGATTCTCCTAAAACCGGAACCGTTGGGTTCGTATCGAAAAGGGCTTTCTAATGAATATTAGAAATTTGAAATCTAACGGTTGGATTTGGAGATACGCCCAAATCAAATTCGAAAAAGGTCGCTGTAAGTGCAGTTCGATGACCGTTGATGGAAATCGACTGTACGGGCCTTGATAAAATTATTAAAAATAGTAATAATTTGTGTAAAATCATAAGAAATGATTTGTGAAGATTTGGGATGAAAAACTCCATATTTGAAAAGATAAAAATAGATTTTTATCGAAATGAACTAGTTTTGAACTAGAAATATAATTCTATTTATTTTTAAATAAATAAATTGAATTTAAAAAGGGTTTTAAAAATAACCAGAATTTCCAATGATTGCATTGGAGTGGATTTGAATCGAAATTGTCTTCGGAATATTTCGATGTTGGAATTCGTGATTATACAGGTGTTGTTATGGAAATTTGAAAGATATATATTTGTATCGTTATTTCCAATACGACATTTGTTAGTCGTAGAATTCGATATTGAATATAAGCCGATATATTTTCTATTCAGAGCCTTGTATTGAATATCGAATGTGATTTGGGTTTGTCGTGAATGGTGTCTTCATTAACACTGTTCTTGAACCCAGTTGAGAAAAGATTAAATCTTTTTATTTAGATTTAATGAAGTGTACCAATTAAATAATATTTAATTGAAATTGATATTGATTTTTGGGTTTATCGTGAACAGTGTTTTAAATAACACTCGTTCTTTAACCCGATAATTAATGGAATGTGATTTTGGGTTTATCGTGAACTGTGTTTTAAATGACACTGATTCTTTAACCCAGTCGAAGATTAAAACTAAGTGGAGTTTTAATGAATCTTTAATTAGATTGAAATGATCGAAAGTGGAGTATCACCAGTTTTGCTCCAGGCGATAGTTAAATCTTTGATTAGATTTGAACGTGAAATGGTAATTGAATTTACCGATAACACTGTGGTGTTAAATATGAAGTATTACCAGTTTTACTTCATGGGATGAATAGGTTGGGATTGGGAAATTAAAACAAATGATTACTTCGGTAAGGTTCGTTAATCCCGACTAGTTTGAATTGAGATTCAAAAATAGAATAAAGAATAAATTCAAGGAAATTATCTTGGATTAAATTAATGGGAACCTTTCCCTATGGATGTGAAATTTAGAAACTAACTGTCGGTTAGCCAAGCAGAATGGTTTTCTGAATATTGATCTGATGTTGGTTTCGGCCTTTGGGGTTAATATTTAGGGAATTATTCTCTTGATTAATTTACGGTTAGTGACTAATGAATTGGAATGAGGCGTATGTTGTGTTTGTGTAACACTTATTTAAAATATACGCGAGTTATTCGGAAAGACCGGGTTTATCCCATTCTGAATAACTGATACGACGATAAGTCGAAGATGAAGACGATGGTCAAAGACCGGAAGTCTTCACGTCGTTTGGGTGATTACTGATGATCTTGATTGGGCTGTACACCCAAGAAGATGGAAACAGTTGGTGATCGTTCAGACGTACTTGGAGATCGATGGATATGCGGGGTACTAGGTGCCTCCGGTTTCGTTCAGACCCAGAACGGACTTGTAAATGGACTGTGTGTCTGACATTGGATTTTAGTCCGTGTGATTGATCTCTATTAAATATATATCTGTTTGGCGGCGGAGAATTTATTCTCTTGCTTAACGCCCTTCTCTGAGACGTACGAGCTCAGGGGTTATATATTGATGGATATCAATCGCATGGAGTGAATTGCCTGTGTGGCATGCCTAAGTGGCAAATGATCGAGGCTTCTGTTGAAAAGCAAAGTCTTGTGGTTGATGATCGAAGCACGGCCTTTGTGGCGTAGCTTTGTGTAACGTTGATTCGCGAGTATCACACCCGGTATGAATCAAAAACGGGAGACGGACCTCAGGGAGGGCATGCGTTTCTTTCTAGTTATGAGTGGCGTCAGTGCTTGAACTGGCTGACGAGTTTGACTCATGTGGATGTTACTTATTATTACTTGCTGAAAAGCGAGGCGCCTCGTGATATCGGTTTCGGCCGATGCTTCTGGTCGGCTGACGGGCCAGATTTACGCCCCAAAGGGCGGGGAAACGTAGTGTTCAGGCATAATAATCCACATCGGTGGACCGGCCCTGACGATCCAAGGGGCAGTTGCGGCTGTTCCTGAGGGGCGGACTAGAGCGTCTCGATTCGGTTGAGGATCTTGCCCCTAGCCTCGGTTCATACCATAAATGATAACCCAACTTCCAATACGACATTTGCGGTTTTGATTGTAAACTTATATATGGCGACATAGTGTTATGGGCCATTCATGCCGCCTATGATTGATACTTATGATTTGAAGTGTTTTATACACTATGCACTTATAATAGTATCAAATGATTTATTTTAAACGTATCAAGCATTCTTTGGCTGTTATAAGGGAAAACCCTATCCTCGGCTGCGTTGCATTGTGTGATGGGACCTGGGTCTTATAACAGCTTCATTTTTCTTTATTTAGCATTGCGCTGTTTGTTTTATGCACTGGTATTCTTGGGAGGAAACTCGTTCCGTGTTATACGGCGTGGTCCCTTGATTTACCTAACTTTAAAAAATAAAGATTAATAACTGTTTTAGTTCTCACACCAGTCCCATGACTGACCTGGAGTTTATTGTTTTAAACTAAACTCTGGGTGCCCCTATTTTTGACACGGGCAGCTAGTAGTTTTGGTTTTGCAGATTTATATTCACAGGATCCTGGTTTACAGCTGGAAAGATATCCGGAAAGCTTTGTATCCGTATATCTCCTTCTAGTTGTGTATTGTATTATTTTCCGCTGCGATGTATTTAAATGTAATTTAAATCTCTGATATTTCTGTGTAATATTCTTTTATACTCTGTATATTCTTGTAATCTGATGCATTGTTGTAATATACAGTGAAATGTTCTTCTGTATGAGTTATGTTGTGGCTTGTTCTCGAACTATCCGACGCTTTCCTTTATGGGGAAGTTACGGGTTTTCACAGTTGGTATCAGAGCTTTGGTTTACAAAGCAGAGAACAAGACACGTTAGAACCATACGAAAGAATTCATCAGATATTGGACTAGTAGTATCCAATGGGAATGACTCGTTAGAGATGGGATCAGTAGTATCCTAGAACGAGTGAGAAGAGTATATTTTTAAAGTGAAAACAATTTTTGTTTTGAAAATTTAAATCAATCATTCGTATTTGATTATTTATTTAATTGATTTGGACAATCCGATATATAAAGATTTTGCATATGCGTCTAGCAAACGTGTATTCGAAGTTTCAATATACTGGATGGTTATAGGATCATACTCTAGTTGCCCGGAGATAATTCTGGTGATGGGGCACTATCGCCAGTATTTATTTTCGAGCGACGAAAGTGAGATTTCTATATATTTCCTATTGACTGGTGTGAGAACCAAAATTAGATAGGGCCTATTGTTGTGATTTGGCATCAAAAATCTGATTTTTGACTATGTATCAAAGTTATGAATTTGAAACTCTAATTCACTAATTGATTGATGTTTGTGTTGTTTGTTTATTTGTTTGCTAATTTTTAGCCATTTAGCCTAATATCATCAAATATTGAATTATATTGAAAATTGGTCGCATATGCTTGCATATACATATACTTACATTGAACAGGTCATAGCAAGGAGGCTAGAGCAAGAGAATAAAATTTGTTTGCCCGACAAATAGGTACATGTTTGATACATAATTTACTGTTTTGTTTGGGTGATGATGATTTTATGAGCGTATTGGCTAGCCGCTTGGCTTTTTCTTTTTCTTTTTGAGATCTGAAGGACCGGGGAATCTATTTGAAATTCCCCGATGCTCCCATTGCTGGGGAGGTTATGGCGAAATTTTTCGAAAATTTAGGGTGTTAGCCAAATTTTTGAAATTTTGAAAATTCTCAGAAGCTAAAGAGTTGGAGAATGGAAGCCAGATCGAACGTAGAGTTCAATTATCAAACCACTTTCGACTTTGTTCCTTTTCGGGGACGAAAAGTTTTAAGTGGGGGAGATTGTAATAACCCGGAAAATCTGGGCCAGTTTAAAATTTTTATTTTGGCAATTTTAGCGAATTTTGATTATTTAAAATGAATTATTTTAAATAATATCGACGAAAAATTTATTTTGAATAGAATTAGAACGTATATATTATATACGTCGTCGTTAGAATATAATATTTATATATAATTATAAATAGAATTGAAAATGGCGCGGTAGTTCGATAATTCGATTTCAAACTTCAATTGAATGTACCGGGTGCAAAGCAATCCGGATTTTAGTGAAACCAAAAACAGTAGGATCTAATTGATAATTTTAGCCTATGTGTGTTATTCTAAAAATAGTCAAGTCACGAAAATATTTTTAGTTCGCTAAAAATACGGGTTTTATCGTATATACGTTATTTATAAAATAATCATTACTATATATGCCGTGTAATAACAACGTGATTTTTATATTGAAAGAAGACGAAGTAAAGATGAGATTTTTATTATCACGAAGTAGCGTTGAAGAAAAATAATAATATTTCTAGCAAGTTTTAGAAATAAAAATAAAGTTGTTCTAGACATAGAAAATAGAATTATTTTTGAAAGTAGAAATTAGCGTTATTTTTGAAAATAGAAGATAGAATCGAATTAAAAATTCGATTTTTATATAATGAATAGCATAGTAAAAATTCGATTTTTATATATTGAACATCATAGTAAAAATTAGATTTTTATATAATGAATAGCATAGTAAAAATTCGATTTTTATATATTGAACATCATAGTAAAAATTAGATTTTTATATAATGAATAGCATAGTAAAAATTCGATTTTTATATATTGAACATCATAGTAAAAATTAGATTTTTATATAATGAATAGCATAGTAAAAATTCGATTTTTATATATTGAACATCATAGTAAAAATTAGATTTTTATATATTGAATAGCATAGTAAAAATTCGATTTTTTTTAAAATATATGAAGTGATTATAAAAATATGATTTTTAAATTGAAAGTGAATAAATAAAAATATGATTTTTATTTTAAAGACAACATCAAATATAAAAATGTGTAATTTTTATATATGTAGTGGCTACGGGCAACAAAGGCAAGATCGGTGAAGATTTTATGCAAAGAAGAGTCGTGGTATTGGATAGCTTTCGGTGAGAACTTCTCACTCAAATTCTATTTTTCTAGTTATATATATACTAGGATGTAGACGGTGCTTAGTAGCACCCGACACCCGTCATCCACAGACCATGGATGGCTTGTTTGTTAAATTGTTTGGTTGTGTAGTTGGTTAGATTATTTGGTTTGAACTGAATTGTTTGGTGAAATAAAATTGATTTGATTGATGTGTGAATGGCGTGGGCCTTCACTAGACCGGGGATAAGGCTAGGCCTCGTCCCGTTTCTAGTATCGTGCCGTTATGCCGCCGAAATTTTCTAAAATAAGTTAGAAAAATAAAAATATCATTTTATTTAAAGAATGAACTGAATAGAAATTCATATGTTGGAATAAAATGTTTTATCGTTAAAAAATATAATTTTTAACGTGAATGTGAATAAATAAATATTCATTTACAAACCAGATGGTTTGTTTATGTACACCTATTTGAAGGACATCGATTGGGTCGATAAATTTTACACATCGCCCAACAGCACAAATAAAATCTGTGTTTGATTGTTGGAAACCCCACACGGGTGTTGGGATGAAATTTGAAGTTCACTCATCCTGATTGATTAAATATGTCGATCGATTGATTGACAGGCTGTTATAAGCGTTAGATATCTATATTTGATGCTTATACAGTGTAGTGCACTTTGGTTGATGGTTGATTATTTTTCAATGCTATTATACATGTGTTGTATGAAAAATCCATATAATTAACTTTATATGGTAATTGATTGGGCCTCATTCCAGTTTTAAAATAGAAATATTTGAAATAGAAATATTTGAAATAGAAATATTCGAAATGGAATATTTGAAAATATTAATATATGAAGCCGTGTTGATTAGATTGACGCCATTTTGACGTGAATGATATTTATAACGATTTCGAAATGAATTGAATTGAAAACGATTTCGAAATGAATTGAATTGAAAACGATTTCGAAATGATTTGAATTGAAAACGATTTCGAAATGAATTGAATTGAAAACGATTTCGAAATGAATTGAATTGAAAACGATTTCGAAATGAATTGAATTGAAAACGATTTCGAAATGAATTGAATTGAAAACGAATTCAAATTGAATTGAAAGCGAGTTGAAATGAATTCAAATTGAATTGAAATTTTAATTGAATAGAAATGAATTTTGAAACGAATTTATAAAGATGAATTCAATTTTGATTTGAATTGAAATGGAAGTTGAAATTGCTTTTGAAACGAATTTAAAACTGTTTATATAATTCGTTTTAAATAGAAATCGACGAAGTATATATTATATATATAATATAATGGCCTGAATAGAACGCGCCGCGCCGCGGCAGTTCGCGAATTTCGACCATTTATTTCAAACGAACATTACGGGAGATCCGACCGTCGGATTCTCCTAAAACCGGAACCGTTGGGTTCGTATCGAAAAGGGCTTTCTAATGAATATTAGAAATTTGAAATCTAACGGTTGGATTTGGAGATACGCCCAAATCAAATTCGAAAAAGGTCGCTGTAAGTGCAGTTCGATGACGTTGATGGAAATCGACTGTACGGGCCTTGATAAAATTATTAAAAATAGTAATAATTTGTATAAAATCATAAGAAATGATTTGTGAAGATTTGGGATGAAAAACTCCATATTTGAAAAGATAAAAATAGATTTTTATCGAAATGAACTAGTTTTGAACTAGAAATATAATTCTATTTATTTTTAAATAAATAAATTGAATTTAAAAAGGGTTTTAAAAATAACCAGAATTTCCAATGATTGCATTGGAGTGGATTTGAATCGAAATTGTCTTCGGAATATTTCGATGTTGGAATTCGTGATTAGACAGGTGTTGTTAGTGAAATTTGAAAGATATATATTTATATCGTTATTTCCAATACGACATTTGTTAGTCGTAGAATTCGATATTGAATATAAGCCGATATATTTTCTATTCAGAGCCTTGTATTGAATATCGAATGTGATTTGGGTTTGTCGTGAATGGTGTCTTCACTAACACTGTTCTTGAACCCAGTTGAGAAAAGACTAAATCTTTTTATTTAGATTTAATGAAGTGTACCAATTAAATAATATTTAATTGAAATTGAATTGATATTGATTTTTAGGTTTATCGTGAACAGTGTTTTAAATAACACTCGTTCTTTAACCCGATAATTAATGGAATGTGATTTTGGGTTTATCGTGAACCGTGTTTTAAATGACACTGATTCTTTAACCCAGTCGAAGATTAAAACTAAGTGGAGTTTTAATGAATCTTTAATTAGATTGAAATGATCGAAAGTGGAGTATCACCAGTTTTGCTCCAGGCGATAGTTAAATCTTTAATTAGATTTGAACGTGAAATGGTAATTGAATTTACCGATAACACTGTGGTGTTAAATATGAAGTATTACCAGTTTTACTTCATGGGATGAATAAGTTGGGATTGGGAAATTAAAACAAATGATTACTTCGGTAAGGTTCGTTAATCCCGACTAGTTTGAATTGAGATTCAAAAATAGAATAAAGAATAAATTCAAGGAATTTATCTTGGATTAAATTAATGGGAACCTTTCCCTATGGATGTGAAATTTAGAAACTAACTGTCGGTTAGCCAAGCAGAATGGTTTTCTGAATATTGATCTGATGTTGGTTTCGGCCTTCGGGGTTAATATTTGGGGAATTATTCTCTTGATTAATTTACGGTTAGTGACTAATGAATTGGAATGAGGCGTATGTTGTGTTTGTGTAACACTTATTTAAAATATACGCGAGTTATTCGGAAAGACCGGGTTTATCCCATTCTGAATAACTGATACGACGATAAGTCGAAGATGAAGACGATGGTCGAAGACCGGAAGTCTTCACGTCGTTTGGGTGATTACTGATGATCTTGATTGGGCTGTACACCCAAGAAGATGGAAACAGTTGGTGATCGTTCAGACGTACTTGGAGATCGATGGATATGCGGGGTACTAGGTGCCTCCGGTTTCGTTCAGACCCAGAACGGACTTGTAAATGGACTGTGTGTCTGACATTGGATTTTAGTCCGTGTGATTGATCTCTATTAAATATATATCTGTTTGGCGGCGGAGAATTTATTCTCTTGCTTAACGCCCTTCTCTGAGACGTACGAGCTCAGGGGTTATATATTGATGGATATCAATCGCATGGAGTGAATTGCCTGTGTGGCATGCCTAAGTGGCAAATGATCAAGGCTTCTGTTGAAAAGCAAAGTCTTGTGGTTGATGATCGAAGCACGGCCTTTGTGGCGTAGCTTTGTGTAACGTTGATTCGCGAGTATCACACCCGGTATGAATCAAAAACGGGAGATGGACCTCAGGGAGGGCATGCGTTTCTTTCTAGTTATGAGTGGCGTCAGTGCTTGAACTGGCTGACGAGTTTGACTCATGTGGATATTACTTATTATTACTTGCTGAAAAGCGAGGCGCCTCGTGATATCGGTTTCGGCCGATGCTTCTGGTCGGCTGACGGGCCAGATTTACGCCCCAAAGGGCGGGGAAACGTAGTGTTCAGGTATAATAATCCACATCGGTGGACCGACCCTGACGATCCAAGGGGCAGTTGCGGCTGTTCCTGAGGGGCGGACTAGAGCGTCTCGAATCGGTTGAGGATCTTGCCCCTAGCCTCGGTTCATACCATAAATGATAACCCAACTTCCAATACGACATTTGCGGTTTTGATTGTAAACTTATATATGGCGACATAGTGTTATGGGCCATTCATGCCGCCTATGATTGATACTTATGATTTGAAGTGTTTTATACACTATGCACTTATAATAGTATCAAATGATTTGTTTTAAACGTATCAAGCATTCTTTGGCTGTTATAAGGGAAAACCCTATCCTCGGCTGCGTTGCATTGTGTGATGGGACCTAGGTCTTATAACAGCTTCATTTTTCTTTATTTAGCATTGCGCTGTTTGTTTTATGCACTGGTATTCTTGGGAGGAAACCCGTTCCGTGTTATACGGCGTGGTCCCTTGATTTACCTAACTTTAAAAAATAAAGATTAATAACTGTTTTAGTTCTCACACCAGTCCCATGACTGACCTGGAGTTTATTGTTTTAACCTAAACTCTGGGTGCCCCTATTTTTGACACGGGCAGCTAGTAGTTTTGGTTTTGCAGATTTATATTCACAGGATCCTGGTTTACAGCTGGAACGATATCCGGAAAGCTTTGTATCCGTATATCTCCTTCTAGTTGTGTATTGTATTATTTTCCGCTGCGATGTATTTTAATGTAATTTAAATCTCTGATATTTCTGTGTAATATTCTTTTATACTCTGTATATTCTTGTAATCTGATGCATCGTTGTAATATACAGTGAAATGTTCTTCTGTATGAGTTATGTTGTGGCTTGTTCTCGAACTATCCGACGCTTTCCTTTACGGGGAAGTTACGGGTTTTCACAATATGACTTTGTTGTTGTTGTTGTAAATATTTACATTAATTAAATATTCATACATTAAAATTTTGGGTGGTTACACTCTTCCTCTCCTTAAAAAGAATTTCGTCTCCGAAATAACAAGTTAAGAAGAATGTCACCAACTGTAACGACCCAGAAAATCTGAACCAATTTAAGTTTTTTTAAATTGGCTAAAATAATGGATTTTAAATATTTAAAATAAATATTTTAAATAATGGCGATGAAAACTGAGTTTGAATTGACAATTGAAAACGAATATAATTAATTATAATTATAAACAAGGCCTGAAATGGCGTGGAAGTTTCAAAAATTGAATTCAAACTTTGTCGGACTGTACCGGGTGCAAAACAATCCGGATTTTAGTGAAACCAAAAATATTTAAATCTGTTGGTGAATACGTTTCTAACGAATCTGAAAAATCGAAATTTGATAGCGGGAATCAAAAGTTATGTCCAGTTGAAAATTCTGAATAGTCGCTATGGAATTCAGGCCCTTAAAAATGGCCATTTTGCATACGACCTCGGAATTCGACGAAACCACTTTTGTTGGACCCGGGATGTAAAGTTATTGCTAGGTTTCACATTTCATAATTTTTGAAGCTAGTATGTGAGCGTGGCAAAAGAAAATGTGTTTTGGTCAATTATAGTTAAATTGGATCGACCAAAAATGGGCCTTTTTGCAAACGGTCTCAGAATTCGACGAAACTAGTTTTGTTGGGACTGTATCGTCAAAACATAGCTAGATTTATTTTTATGGAATTTTACGAATCTGTTTGTGGCCCTGGCAAATTGAAATGTACGTTCAAATTAAATATTGAATGTTTTATATTTTGATTTGAATGGAAACTGACTGAAACAGTCGAATGGGCCTGCGAAACATATCCCATTGTGTTCGGAATAGGGGTAAAACGTTAGGGACGACAGTCGTTGGGTTGGATTTCGAGTTCGTCCAAGAAAATCCCAAATTTTGAATTTAATATAGCATCGGCCAATAGGATTTTTATTTCATTAATTTAAAAATAATAAAAAAAAACCCCGTAAACCCTTTTTCTCTGACGGCTCTCGTGCTCCCCCGCTCCCGGCCTTTTTCCGATCGCCTCAGGCGAAGTTCGCCAGCGCCACCACCCTAAATCGAACGCCTCCTCCTCCCCTTCAAATCAAACCCACCCTCGACCCCCCTCTCCTCCCTTCCATCGCGGATTGTGCCTCTGAAGTGGCCGACTTTGAGTCGCTGCCGTGGGCCAGAGCCGCCACCGAACTGGACGAGACTGGTGGCGCAGAGAAGCTACTTCGTAGCTCTTCGACGCTGCGAGACCCGATCTGAACGAAGTACAACGGATTGGCGGCAAGATCAAAACCTAGATTTGAACAAAACTGAGGTATAACGACTGTTTTTATTTTAAACTGATTTCGACAGTTTTAAAGTGTTGCAAAATTTGAAAAATCATATCTTTTTCATTCGTTAACGAAATTCGATGAAATAGGAAACATCGTGACCGTGTGGACGCCTTCTACATTTTAGAAGAGACCGCATATTTTTCTGAGCCTTCTGCTATTTTTGGTGGAGTGGAACCCAATGTGAGATTTCTGATTTAAAAACAATATGGAAAACGACGATGTATAAATTATATGGTCGATGTATGAGTTATATAAGCGTTGTACATCTCTTGTATAAGCGTTGTATAAGTTGTACGTTCGATGTATAAGTTATATATGCATTGTAAAAATTATATATGTGTTGAAATAAAAGTGAATTGCTATATATAAATAAATGTATATATATATATATATATATATATAAGCCCCTCGTCCACAAACCATGGACGATATTTATTGATTGTGCTTGGTGTGAAAATTGATTGATAGCGAATGATTGTTTGGGATTGTTTGTGGTTGATATTGATTGATTGAGGTTGAAAAATACCCGTTTGTGGTTGAGAAATATTTGATTGAAACCACATAGGATTAGTTTGTGGAAATGAAATAAATATAAACATGCCGCCTGCGTGCGAACTAGATGCATGATCCCCATTGTCAAAAACCGCGAGGTTTTAAGGTAGAGCGAGGAGCCGTACTAGGGACGATCCCGGTTTTAACTACCCTGCCGTTATGCTGCCGAAATTTTGAATAATATTCGTGTGTTTGAATTATTTTCATTTGCTTAAACTATATTTATTCATTGTATAGAAAACCTTCATGTGTTGAATCGATATTCATTCGTTGATTAGAAATTCATGTGTTGAATGGTATTCGCGTTTTAAATAAAAAAATCACATTTTTATCTATATATAGAAACTATAGAAAACCTTCATGTGTTGAATTGATATTCATTCGTTGATTAGAAATTCATGTGTTGAATGGTATTCATATTTTGAAATAAATTGTTTGACAATAAAAATCACCTTTTATCGACTATATGAACTGTGCAAAATAATCTCGTTTTAAAAGAAATTGTTTTATAAGAAAAATCCTATTTTTGTCACGAATATGAAATATATAAAATAATAGTGTTTTGAAATGAATTGTTTTACAATAAAAATCACATTTTTATTGTATGCATGAATCGTTGAAATGTGAAGTGTTAAAAATAGCCACTTGTTCAAATAAACATATATGAGTTGAAATATTCATTAACTAGCTAATGAAATGATTTGCACCTATGTATGTAACATTAGAATGAATGGTGTTTTTAAACCAAATAGAAATCAAATATGAAGTTGAATAGAAAATGATAGATGATAAGAACTGTATATATATGTACATGCATATTCATTGAACAGGTTATAGCAAAGGGGCTAGAGAAGAGGAATAAAATTTTGTGCCCGACAAATAGGTACACATTTACTGTTTTGTTTGGGTGATGATTTTATGAGCCTGTTGGCTAGCCGCTTGGCTTTTTCTTTTTCTTTTTGAGATTAGAAGGACCGGGAAAGCTATTTGCGATTTCCCGATGCTCCCGGTGCAGGGGAGGTTATGGCGAAATTTTCCAAAATTTTAAGGCGTTAGTGAAAAATTTGAAGTGAAAACGATATTGAAATCATTGAATGAACTATATTTATATAATTATATAAATATAAATAAAATTAAAACGAAACGTGGCCGTGCAGTTCGTGTTTTGAAATCGTGTTTTCAAACAACTAGTACGGGAAATCCGACCACTGGATTTTCCCGAAACCTCAACCGTCGGGTTCGCCTTGGAAATATCTTCCCAACGGCACCAACTTTGTAAAAATCCAACGGTTGGATTATCTGGAATGTTTAATTCAAATCTGATGAAAAACAGCGCCGTAAGCGATTATATTTATATATATAAATATAATTATATATTCAATCGAATAACGACGCTGTAGTTCGTATTTTGAAATCGAAACTTCAAACGATTGTACTGGGAGATCCGACCGTCGGATTTTCCCGAAACTGGAACCGTTGGATTCGTTTTGAAAAGACCTTTCTAATGATGTAAATTTTGTGAAGATCCAACGGTTAGATTTTCAGATATGTGTAAATCAAATCTGAAGAAAAACAGCGCCACGGCCGCGTTATGGCCCGAAGCATCGTTTTGAATAAATGAGCTATTTTAAAATAAATAAAAATAGCGATAAATCATTATAAAGTACCATAAACAATATGGAGTGGAAATAAACTGAATTTGCTCGATTTATGTTGTATTTGATGGTTGAATGTGTTTGGTGTGAAAATTACATTAAAGATCAATATTGGTGTTGTCGAACAATTTAACCATTGAAATAAATTGATTTGAAATTCTAAATATACGTGAATTATTTGAAAAGGCCGAGTTAATTCTCATTTCAAATGATTGACCGACGATTGAAATTCGAAGATGAAGACGACAGTCGAAGACCGGAGATCTTTACCTCGTCTGGATGGTAACCGAGGTCCTGATTGGGAGGCATCCCGAAATATGGATAATGAGTGGTGATCGTCCAGACGTACGTGGTGATCGATGGGTTTGCGAGGTATTTAGTGCCTCCGGTTTCGTTCAGACCCAGAACCGACTTGTAAATGGACTGTGTGTCTGACATGGGAGTTTATTCTGTGTTGATTGATTTCTGTTAAATATACATCTGTTTGGCGGCGGAAAATTTATTCTTTTGCTTAACGCCCTTCTCTGAGACGCACGAGCTCAGAGGTTGTATATCGATGGACATCAGTCGCATGGCATGAATTGCCTGTGTGGCATGCTAAGATGCAGTGATCAGGGCTTCCGTTGAAAAGCAAAGTCTTGTGGTGATGATCAAAGCACCGCCTGTGTGGCGTAGCTTTGTGTATAATGTAAATTCGCGAGCCTCACACCCCGGTATGAACCAGAAACGGGAGAGGACATCAGGGAGGGCCTGCGTTTCTTTCTAGCTAGGGTGGTGTTAGTGACCTACCAGCCCTGACATTTATATACTTTTCACCTATGTGGTTGTTGCTGTTGCGAAGCGCCTCGGTTTGATCAGATGATTCGGGTCCGATGGAGTCATTCGTTGGCTCGTTTACGCCCCAAAGGGCGGGGAGACGTAGTGTTCAGGCATAATAATCCACATCGGTGGACCGACCCTGACGATCCAAGGGGCAGTTGCGGCTGTTCCTGAGGGGCGGGCTAGAGCGTCTCGAATTCGGTAAGGACTATCTTTTGCCTTGGTTCATGACGGAAATCCAATTTCCAAATACGTGATTGTGCGGTTTTGATTGTATACCTATATATGGCAACATAGTGGTATGGGGCATTAATGCCGTCTATGATTGATAGTTATGATTCAAATTGTTTTTGAAACATACAAACACTAGCAATAATATCAAATACCTTTGTTTTATTCGTATCAAGCATATTTGGCCGTTATAAGGTAAAAACTCTATCCTCCGGTTTGCGTTGCATTGTGTGATGGGAACTGAGTCTTATAACGGCTTCATTTTTATAAAAAGCATAGCGATGTTTAAAGGAAAGATTTGTTTTAAAGCACTGGCAATCCAATGGAGTAAACCCGTTCCACGAAAGTGGCGTGGTCCTGTGATTAGCCAAATTATATATGTGTTGAGTAGATTTCTCATACCAGTCCCATGACTGACTCGTGGTTTGTTTCACTTTCAAACTCGGGTGCCCCTTTTTCTACACGGGCAGCCTTGTATTCAGGTTTAGCTGGTTCTTTCTGGATAGCTGGAGCTGAAGATGGATTCTATCATTTATCTCCTTTTATGTTGTTCAGCTCCTATTGTACATATTTTGTTTATTTCCGCTGTAGACATTTATGTATAGCTGAACTGTATTTGTACTAAGTAAGATCCTGTATACTGTGTAACTCTGATGATTACTTTTATCCAGTATATTCTATTGTTCATTATCGGGTGTAATTATTTAATTTTTGTTCTGCTATTATCTGTTTCTGTGTTGTATTCCAAAGATAACCCTTGTTTCCGTGAGAACGGGATTTTGGGGTCGTCTCACCAACCCATTAATTTTACTTTTAGAAAATATTTCTTATTAAAAACTTGTTAAAATTTCGCTAACACTTGGAATCATGAAAATTTTCGACATCATGTCCTTTGCGCGGCTCGATCCAATTTTTATTACAATATCAATATATGACATTATACATTTCATCTCAATGATGAGACATCTCAGATTATGGGGAAACAATATGTATGACCCACGTACCATATGTAGACCAAAATTTGTACCATTTATCGGGCAAACAAATCTTTACCAATAAACCAAAAGCCATAAATAAGCTAGCAAAAGAGAGTTAAGCAAATAAACAGTAACATAATAACTACTACATATGCACAAACAACACATCATTTGTATGAGACAACCAATTATGATGCAAATATACAAGCAACACAAATGTAAAATGACGTTACATGCAACCATAAAGCAACCAATACATGCAAATACATTATAGTGTCATATGAAAGTAATTTTGATTCGATTTCACATCATATAAATAAAATTGCAACTAAAATTAATAGGATCTATTCTATAAATTTGCAAATCAAGTAAAATTAAAATCATAGCGACATAGGATTTAAGATAATCCATGATTCGAAACGGATCTGGGTTGAATCGGTGTGTAGCTTCTAAAGATGAAGCCTCTATTGGTATCCACGGGAACGTTGGCTCGATTATGTCGAACGAAATCGAAATCAAGGAATTAGTACTAGATGATAACATTGATTTCGATTTGCCCGTTTTAGTTTTCTCTTTCAAATATTTTTCTATCTGATAGATTTTTATCAAAGGTATCGAAAATAAGGGGCCAACACGGTATAAACCATTTCAAACTAAATAAAAATCAACATTTGAAATTTTATTTGTTTAGAACGATCCTTCCTTTTCAAACGTTCTTGTTGTGTGACCTTATATGTTATTATAACGCTGATAATGATTTTAAATCGTATTTAAAATCATAAACAGTGATTGACATATAGTAATACGTCACTGCTACCCAAGTTATAATAATACAGATGTATGAAGGTGATATGCGATGCTTAGGTTCAGCTTTGTCCCCAGTTCTACTTGAAATGCCTCCCAGAATTTGCTCGTAAATATTGGATCTCTATCACTGACTATGCTGATCGGCACTCCATGTAGCTTTACAATTTCTCTGAAATAAATCTGCGCTAGATTTTGAGCGGTTCTATTGGATCTGACAGGTATGAAATGGGCGGTCTTTGTGAAACGATCTACGTCACTGCTACCCAAGTTATAATAATACAGATGACTTGATACAACCTTTGTGTAACCAGTGTATCAGTTTAATTTAACCCTTTTAACTAATATATCCAGGATTAAATTTGAGGCATGGAACATATCACCTCTTTATAATTGTAACGACCTGTAATTTTCTGGTAATTATTAAATTTATTTTATTATTTAAAATATTGGATTTGATTTAAACAATTGAATTTAAGGATTTCCTTTTTAATATACTATTTAAATAAATAATAAAATAACATTTTATTTTTCCAAACAGTCAAAAAATGTTGTGTTGGCAATATAGAGTGAACAGACAGTTTAAAATGATTCGATATTGATTATATTGACGATTTTGTTTAGTTGACGACGACTGAATATATATAGTTATAATTTAATTTTAAAACGAGCTGCAGTGGCACGACAGTTCGTAATTTGGTGTTTTGAACTTCCAATGGCTGTACAAGGCCCAAAATAAGTCGGATTTTCTCGAAATAAGAAACGCTGGAATCTGTTTGATGATATCTTTTCAATGAAAGAGAAAAACCGAGTTTTCGTGTTATAGATTCTATTTTATGTCCAAATCAAATTTTCAAATAGTCGCTATAGAATAGTTAATCCACCGTAACAGTTTATTTGAAATAACTGCATACTGGATTCGAATTTAGACAAGGTTCTTTTAAGACGTAGTGTTAATTTAATTTTTAGAATTTTACTGTAATTTTTAATTAATTAAATAAGCAACTTTTATTTGGAGTATTATGCACCCTATATCAATATTTTGGGGTGTCAAAATATGAGTCAATCTACCGATATTATTATATTTTTGGGAACGTGGCGTATCGCTCGACACGATCGTATTTTTATTTCTGTCTGTAGCCGTCTGTATGTGAACGGAATTCTATATATCGGGGTACGTGTTAAAATAAAACTAAGACTTCTACCCTGAGGAAAACAAACCCACATGAATCCTTACTCTTGTACCACCTACGTCCCTACCGTCTACCTGACCTGTGCATGACTAGTCCCTTCAAAGTGAAAACATAAAAGCTAACGAAATGAAATGCAGAGTACCCTTCCCTATACTGCACAAAACAGTGTCAAAAGTCTAATTCTAAACAGGATCACATGCAATGCAAATGCCAACCGGATCCTTCTTCCTTAAGTTTTCCAGCTATGCTCCCATCTAAATCAACACGGCCGAATTGATAGCTGGTTACTTAACGCCTCCCCATATCTACCTATTTCATTTATATTATTATAGTATATGATTCCTTTCAACAATGTACAATACGAATACAAATGTTTCTCAGCCTGTAGACTTTTGTACATATAAAAGTATACAAAATATTTAAAGCTATCTCCAGCTATAAAAACAGACAAAGCTATTTCTTTTGAAGCTGCTACCCTATATTTTTTGAGATGTCGAATCAAAAAATTGCAGCAACTTTAGGTATATTAGTCCCTACAGCTATCCTACCAATTTTATGTAGCCTCTCACATACATGCGCTTCTCCCATATAACAATCATGTTCCTTGAAATGAAAAAAACAGAAAAACATCACATAGCGCCAGCTGATTGATTTACAATACACAACAGATTGCACATGCAAATGACCTCCAGGAAACAGAGTAATCCGACCTAATGTATTTTCATTTCAGCAGAAAAACAGCCTATATTCTGAGCCGACCTACGTCCCGTGCTAGATCAATGGACATCGTTCTTATCATGTTATTTTTCCTCTATATATACAGGGTTGTGTGCTTCGTTATTTTCAGATCTCAAAACTTTCTCCTCTTTGCTTAATATTTAATCACACAAGCAATGTTATCCTTCAAACCAAACTCTTTGCAAAAATATAAACACGGGCTTCCTTTTTGCCTAAAATAAACATCACCCATTATTTCTTGGTTATGCGGTCATATGTGTAGAAGAGGTCGAGTAGGGCGTGAGTGCTGGTCTCAGTCGAGATGCGGTGAAGTCGACGATGGAGGTCGGCAAACTGAGGAGGTTGGTGCGAACAGGAGACGAGGGGACCGTGATGTTTTATTTAACTATGCATGGGATGCTCGAGATCGCGATTTGTGGGTGGGCGCTGAGTAGATGAGCGGGCGTGATTTGGAGAGGAGAAGTTGGACGTGGGAGGAGAAGTAGTGAGGGTAGTATGGTAATGATAGCACGGTCAAGGGATATTCCTTTTGGTTGGGTTACAGTATTAGATACATGGGACGCATTAAGCAAGTGAAGGGTAGAAGCTTTTATGGTGCGATCATGAAAGTAGTGGGTTTCAGGAGAAGTGTTTTCAGAAATAGTTTATAATAATAATAAAAAAGAAAGAAAGAAACCGAACAGAAGAGCTGGAAGGGACTAGGACGGAAGTTGAAGATGGAGTAAAGGAAAGGAGTGTGAACAGTTTTAAGTGATGACGTGGCATTCCTTTTAAGGTAAGGATATGATTAGTGATAATTAATTCATTAATTATGGTATTAACGTGAGAACAATCACTCTGTATTGCATTTTTACTTTGCATTGACGAAGAAGAAAGACAGAGGGGCCGCAGACCATGTCTTCACGCGTGAGGAGTATTGAAGCTGATGACGTGGCTAATCACCGTGTTAAGGGTTTAAAACGGCATTAAGGTTCGTTGGAATCGTGACGACGGATATTACGCTGTCAAGCTGGTTGGATCTGAAATCGAAGCAGTTGGAGATCCGTGTAATTTTAAACGTCAGTTTAAAATTATACGGTATAACGCGTCAACTGTCGATCGATAAAATAGGTGAGTTAATTCTCACACTTTTCTGGACTATTATGATGTGATAAATCCATATACTGTTTGATTTGGCTGCATCAGTTGCTTATGGTTGATTAACTGGTTGCTACTAGTTATATTATTGCCGTTAATTTATTTAATTATACTGTTATAACAAATCTGTGATGCAGAGAAGGACAGGTTGGAGGGATCCGATCGGATTCCTCAAATATAACATGTGTGTTGTTTATTTTTATACTGTTTACACATGAACGGTTTGAACATCAAATTGACATTTTAAACCCTGTCTGAGTGATGATGGTTGAATGGTTGTTTTGATGTGGTAATTTTTATCGACCAACAGTATAGATTAATCGTTTGGCAGTGACGGTCTAAATCTATTGATTTATGACGTTGTTTAGCTGATAAGCAATTTGACGGAGTTTAAATTTATCTTAAACAAATTAAAGAATTCAAGATATTTTATATGAGTCAAATAAAAACAATACTTTATAAATATATTTATAATCAGGGTTTAATAGAGATTGTTTTTCGATGAACCGCAATCAAACTAACCTACGGATTAGTGAAGGAGAATAATTGTTTTTATAAAACAATTAACCGATGTTTTAAATTAATTAAGTTACTTAATTAATTTAAGAAGAGAAAATGAATAGAGGTCAGTTAGCAGCATAACTGATGGGTACAGTTGGCAGGAACCAACTGTTTAATTTGAATTTGACGATAGGAGTAATTTGATTTAAATTTGTATAATCAATTTTTTTTATGAATATTCGTTAAACAAAAGGATGGAGTTAAATGTAAGTTAATCCTTGATTAACTATAAGTGAGAATAAATTATCGGATTGTTTTGGTTATTAAAGTTACTTAGTTTTGAATAATCTTTTAAAAAGATAATTAATCTATTTTATTTGTTATGTCAAGGTTAACTATTTTTAGTGGTTAATATTAGAGTTAATTATTTCTTTAAATTGATAATTAAAGTGATGATTTTAATTTGAATTAAATTAAGAGGTAAATAAGTGGCGATATGATTTGATTAAAGGCTAGAAAGAGTTATATTCTAAATTTACAAACAAGGTTTGTAAATAAGAGTGTAAGCTAATAGGGTCGTTCCAATAAGAATTTATTTAGAGAAATAAATATGGATTAATTTAGACCTAGAGAGGGGTTTCATTTCCTTATAAACTGAAGTGATTATAAGGAAGTTTACCAAGGTAAAGAAATCGTTGTAAAATCATATTGGAATCATATCGTGTTAGAAAAGGTTTGCTTAAATCGAGGAAGGGATTAGCACGTCAAGTGGGTTTCAAATAAAATAAAAATGATGTTTGAATCCCGACTAATTGGAACTAGAAAAGATGTATCAGAATTGGGAATTACAAGCTCGTATTTATCTTGAGATGAGAACGCGGTCGATCAAGGTCTGAGAAGTAATTAGAATACCCCAACTTGAACGGCTCCACTATTATCGAGAGATGATATTTGTTTGTAATGGATGGGAAAGTGGTTTCGGGTTATTCGCAAATAATGGAATCTATCATTTATTTGGATAACCTTTTAAAAATAGATTAACTATACTAGTTTTAGTTAATCAGACATAGATACCTACTTTTATTTGATAAGTATTTTAAGCGAGGAATTCTTTTTCTTAAATGAAATAAAGTTATGGAATTAAACTAGTATGGAAAGGATTTGAATTTGATTCAAATCATATAAACAAAGTATGAAAAAGGGGATTAACAAAGTACGATGATTTTTAAATAAGAGTTTACCTAAGGGCTGGATTTAGTGAGAGTGTTAAATCGTAATAAGAAAAGAGATTTTGGAAATTTATCATATGTGTTTGAGTAAAATAAATGTTTTGGCCAAATGGAAATGGAAAGGGAAATATGTTTATAAAGCTATAGCGATATTTTCCAATATAAAGGGAAATCGAAAAGGGAGTCGAGTAAATTAAACGTCATTTCCACTACAAAGGAAATAAAAGATGATTTATAAAACATAGCACTATTTCCTAACAAAGGAAATAAAAAGAGAGGTGGTAAAGAAGTGTTAATTAATGTTTTCCAAAGTATCAAAACCAAAGAGTTTTGATAAGATTAAATACATGGAATCAACCATCGTTGAAATAGTAATAATTGGATTTGTATAAAGTACCTGAGCTGCCAATCTACCTAGATGCACTGATGTGATTTGATAGTTATTTAATCGACTATCAAAGTTGACCTTTTATCGATTGTTGGTACGGGAAGACCGGAATCGAATTTATATTCAAAAACCATTCAGTCCAGCAAATACGTATCGTTGAATATCGGAGGATGGTCGAGATGGAGCATTGAAGACCGTTGATCTTCATGATCGGAAGAACTACTCTTTAAATTTCTTTGGCTAGCTACCAGAGTTATGATGACTTGTGATCCTGTCGTGATTGGAATCTTCGGATTGCAAGGACTTCTCGCTACTGATCCTTGGGGTGACTCCTATATAGGATGCGGTAGGAGAGTGCCTTCGGTTCATCCTGATCCGGGATGACTTGTATGGATGGATGTCTGACAGAGTATTTCCAAAGAGGTCACATACCATGATTTCTGCAACCGTACCAAGAGTGGAAGCAGAGAAGGAAATTTCTTTAGCTGACACGTAATGTATTGTTGTAGACGTCAATTAAGTGATTTCGATGGGTCTGACAATGTGGCATTCGAAGTGAACCTGATGTGATAGTAAAGCGTAGCCTCAAGCTTTATCAACCGGGAAATGACAAAAATCGGGCAGGCAGCATGGCTATGTGGGTCGCTCCCATTAGGGTTTATAATCCCCTATCTAGAGAAATTCCTTTTGCTTCTTGTATCTATCGATGCTGTCCCTTTTCGGGAAACGGTGGTTTGAGTCCAACCGTTGGTGATATACATTCGATACACTCAAGCGAAATGAGTGGTCGGTCATGTGTGGGCCGGGTTGCAAGACGTTCTTGTTGAACCCAGTGTATTCGCCTCTAGAGATACACTATCGGCAGGTGGTCCCATACCTTGTCATAGTTAATCTCCAATAAGCGCCCGCGGATTTTGATTTGTATACTATATATGTAGAGCGTGAGATGCAAGCGTTCTGCTAGATTATTATTTATTTGTGATTTGATAGACATTATTATAATATCAGAAAAGATGTTGATTTCAGAAATGGTTTGGGTTATAGTAAGGTAAAAACCGTCTGTGTTTATGGGTGGACTGGTCTTACTATTATCCTTTTATTTCAAAAAGGATTTTTCAAAGTTAAACAAGTTGTGTGTTTTGTGAATTTATCACTGAAAGTATTCCAGACTGACCCGGTGAATTTTGTTTCAAATCAAATGTGCTCGGGTCAGACCAAGTATGTTTACAGGTTAGGTTTCGCTTGGAGTTCCAGGAGCTGGAAGCAGGAGGCTTCACCGCTAGTTATACAAAGTTATTTCTGCTGTGATTGATATATGTGTACTCTGATAAATGGTATGTATATACAGTTTCCTTATAAAGAGATTGTTATATTATATTTACTCGTTCGGCTGTGAGATTCTGATGTGTTCTTCTTCTTTCTTCTACTCTAATATTTCTTTCTTTCTATTTCTCATCCTCTAACTTCTTTCTATTAACAGCCTGGGGTTCGATACTTGGATTTTTGACAAGTAATATAGGTTGTGTATTGTTGTGGAAAATTCAAGCGTCGAATTTTTCTCGGGTCGCTACAGTTAGTATCAGAGCTATTGGTTTAGTGATAACCTTGGCTCTGTGGTATAACTCAATAGAGATGGGGTTAGTAAAACCCTAGACTGAGTTTGACTGTATATCTGAGAGCGCGTATTTGTAATTTGTTATAAAATTATTTTTATATAGTTTTGACCGGATTATATTCTTATATTAAATATATATTTTTCTCAAATGATGATAATATGGATTTTGATTGAATAACTTGGATAAGAATTCAAAATTTGAGTATTTGAACTGGCATAGATTTATATAATGAAAGAGATTTCGCTTATGAAATCGAGTAAGTGATAATTGTGTGGGATTAATCCAATAAAAATCAATTGATGAAAAAACCCAAAGTGAAAGAGAACATTAACCCAAAATGGTTTGGTTGAATTGTATGCCTTGGTTGTTTGTTATGTATTGGATGGTTTGTATGAAATCCACCAACAGCTGATTGAAAAACCAGTCTGAAAAGATCAGGTTAAATTTATTAATTCAAGATGTAGAATTTGAATGGATAAATGGATTGGTAAGACTGAGTTATAATTAAATCCATCAGAATAAAAAGGTGGTAAGATTATTTCCAATTGTTTGGAATTGAATAATATGGTTAATATGGGTATTTTGGCCTGTCTGACATTGTTTTGAGCACTAATGGGTTTTATTGAAGTTGAGGATAGGTACAGTGTTAATCCAAGAGAACTCTGGAGTAATTTGAATCCAGTTGGCGTGTTAGTCAAACAGCATGAATATATTTATCGCTTATCGCAAAAAGGCATGCCTACAAAAATATAAAATTTTGGTTTTTATTTGGGGTTTGAGTTTGGATTTTGGATTTTTCCGACCATGAGAGTCGATTTATAGATATTTCTTGAACCTGCGATATTGCAGATGTCACTCCGTACAGGGGGGACTCTGCCGAAATTTTTCCAGAATTTAAGGTATTAGAATAATTTTTGAAAATTTTGGGAAATTTTTGTTATTTGAAATAAATTGGGTTTAAAGCCAATTGGACTAGATTTGAAAATAAAACCAAGTTTTAATTAAATATTTTTGTCAAAGAAACGAGTTTACAGCATTTTTCCTACCTTAGCAATTTCGAGGACGAAATTATTTTAAGGGGGAAGGAATGTAACGACCCGTAATTTTCTGGTAATTATTAAATTTATTTTATTATTTAAAATATTGGATTTGATTTAAACAATTGAATTTAAGGATTTCCTTTTGAATATATTATTTAAATAAATAATAAAATAACATTTTATTTTTCCAAACAGTCGAAAAATGTTGTGTTGGCAATATAGAGTGAACAGACAGTTTAAAATGATTCGATATTGATTATATTGACGATTTTGTTTAGTTGACGACGACTGAATATATATAGTTATAATTTAATTTTAAAACGAGCTGCAGCGGCACGACAATTCGTAATTTGGTGTTTTGAACTTCAAATGGCTGTACAGGGCCCAAAATAAGTCGGATTTTCTCGAAATAAGAAACGCTGGAATCTGTTTGATGATATCTTTTCAATGAAAGAGAAAAACCGAGTTTTCGTGTTATAGATTCTATTTTATGTCCAAATCAAATTTTCAAATAGTCGCTATAGAATCGTTAATCGACCGTAACAGTTTATTTGAAATAACTGCATACTGGATTCGAATTTAGACAAGGTTCTTTTAAGACGTAGTGTTAATTTAATTTTTAGAATTTTACTGTAATTTTTAATTAATTAAATAAGCAACTTTTATTTGGAGTATTATGCACCCTATATCAATATTTTGGGGTGTCAAAATATGAGTCAATCTACCGATATTATTATATTTTTGGGAACGTGGCATATCGCTCGACACGATCGTATTTTTATTTCTGTCTGTAGCCGTCTGTATGTGAACGGAATTCTATATATCGGGGTACGTGTTAAAATAAAACTAAGACTTCTACCCTGAGGAAAACAAACCCACATGAATCCTTACTCTTGTACCACCTACGTCCCTACCGTCTACCTGACCTGTGCATGACTAGTCCCTTCAAAGTGAAAACATAAAAGCTAACGAAATGAAATGCAGAGTACCCTTCCCTATACTGCACAAAACAGTGTCAAAAGTCTAATTCTAAACAGGATCACATGCAATGCAAATGCCAACCGGATCCTTCTTCCTTAAGTTTTCCAGCTATGCTCCCATCTAAATCAACACGGCCGAATTGATAGCTGGTTACTTAACGCCTCCCCATATCTACCTATTTCATTTATATTATTATAGTATATGATTCCTTTCAACAATGTACAATACGAATACAAATGTTTCTCAGCCTGTAGACTTTTGTACATATAAAAGTATACAAAATATTTAAAGCTATCTCCAGCTATAAAAACAGACAAAGCTATTTCTTTTGAAGCTGCTACCCTATATTTTTTGAGATGTCGAATCAAAAATTTGCAGCAACTTTAGGTATATTAGTCCCTACAGCTATCCTACCAATGTTATGTAGCCTCTCACATACATGCGCTTCTCCCATATAACAATCATGTTCCTTGAAATGAAAAAAACAGAAAAACATCACATAGCGCCAGCTGATTGATTTACAATACACAACAGATTGCACATGCAAATGACCTCTAGGAAACAGAGTAATCCGACCTAATGTATTTTCATTTCAGCAGAAAAACAGCCTATATTCTGAGCCGACCTACGTCCCGTGCTAGATCAATGGACATCGTTCTTATCATGTTATTTTTCCTCTATATATACAGGGTTGTGTGCTTCGTTATTTTCAGATCTCAAAACTTTCTCCTCTTTGCTTAATATTTAATCACACAAGCAATGTTATCCTTCAAACCAAACTCTTTACAAAAATATAAACACGGGCTTCCTTTTTGCCTAAAATAAACATCACCCATTATTTCTTGGTTATGCGGTCATATGTGTAGAAGAGGTCGAGTAGGGCGTGAGTGCTGGTCTCAGTCGAGATGCGGTGAAGTCGACGATGGAGGTCGGCAAACTGAGGAGGTTGGTGCAAACAGGAGACGAGGGGACCGTGATGTTTTATTTAACTATGCATGGGATGCTCGAGATCGCGATTTGTGGGTGGGCGCTGAGTAGATGAGCGGGCGTGAGTTGGAGAGGAGAAGTTGGAAGTGGGAGGAGAAGTAGTGAGGGTAGTATGGTAATGACAGCACGGTCAAGGGATATTCCTTTTGGTTGGGTTACAGTATTAGATACATGGGACGTATTAAGCAAGTGAAGGGTAGAAGCTTTTATGGTGCGATCATGAAAGTAGTGGGTTTCAGGAGAAGTGTTTTCAGAAATAGTTTATAATAATAATAATAAAAAAAGAAACCGAACAAAAGAGCTGGAAGGGACTAGGACGGAAGGGGAAGATGGAGTAAAGGAAAGGAGTGTGAACAGTTTTAAGTGATGATGTGGCATTCCTTTTAAGGTAAGGATATGATTAGTGATAATTAATTCATTAATTATGGTATTACGTGAGAACAATCACTCTGTATTGCATTTTTACTTTGCATTGACGAAGAAGAAAGTCAGAGGGGCCGCAGACCATGTCTTCACGCGTGAGGAGTATTGAAGCTGATGACGTGGCTAATCACCGTGTTAAGGGTTTAAAACGGCATTAAGGTTCGTTGGAATCGTGACGACGGATATTACGCTGTCAAGCTGGTTGGATCTGAAATCGAAGCAGTTGGAGATCCGTGTAATTTTAAACGTCAGTTTAAAATTATACGGTATAACGCGTCAACCGTCGATCGATAAAATAGGTGAGTTAATTCTCACACTTTTCTGGACTATTATGATGTGATAAATCCATATACTATTTGATTTGGCTGCATCGGTTGCTTATGGTTGATTAACTGGTTGCTACTAGTTATATTATTGCCGTTAATTTATTTAATTATACTGTTATAACAAATCTGTGATGCAGAGAAGGACAGGTTGGAGGGATCCGACCGGATTCCTCAAATATAACATGTGTGTTGTTTATTTTTATACTGTTTACACATGAACGGTTTGAACACCAAATTGACATTTTAAACCCTGTCTGAGTGATGATGGTTGAATGGTTGTTTTGATGTGGTAATTTTTATCGACCAACAGTATAGATTAATCGTTTGGCAGTGATGGTCTAAATCTATTGATTTATGACGTTGTTTAGCTGATAAGCAATTTGACGGAGTTTAAATTTATCTTAAACAAATTAAAGAATTCAAGATATTTTATATGAGTCAAATAAAAACAATACTTTATAAATATATTTATAATCAGGGTTTAATAGAGATTATTTTTCGATGAACCGCAATCAAACTAACCTACGGGTTAGTGAAGGAGAATAATTGTTTTTATAAAACAATTAACCGATGTTTTAAATTAACTAAGTTACTTAATTAATTTAAGAAGAGAAAATGAATAGAGGTCAGTTAGCAGCATAACTAATGGGTACAGTTGGCAGGAACCAACCGTTTAATTTGAATTTGACGATAGGAGTAATTTGATTTAAATTTGTATAATCAAATTTTTTATGAATATTCGTTAAACAAAAGGATGGAGTTAAATGTTAGTTAATCCTTGTTTAACTATAAGTGAGAATAAATTATCGGATTGTTTTGGTTATTAAAGTTACTTAGTTTTGAATAATCTTTTAAAAAGATAATTAGTCTATTTTATTTGTTATGTCAAGGTTAACTATTTTTAGTGGTTAATATTAGAGTTAATTATTTCTTTAAATTGATAATTAAAGTGATGATTTTAATTTGAATTAAATTAAGAGGTAAATAAGCGGCGATAGGATTTGATTAAAGGCTAGAAAGAGTTATAATCTAAATTTACAAACAAGGTTTGTAAATAAGAGTGTAAGCTAATAGGGTCGTTCCAATAAGAATTTATTTAGAGAAATAAATATGGATTAATTTAGACCTAGAGAGGGTTTTCATTTCCTTATAAACTGAAGTGATTATAAGGAAGTTTACCAAGGTGAAGAAATCGTTGTAAAATCATATTGGAATCATATCGTGTTAGAAAAGGTTTGCTTAAATCGAGGAAGGGGATTAGCATGTCAAGTGGGTTTCAAATAAAATAAAAATGATGTTTGAATCCCGACTAATTGGAACTAGAAAAGATGTATCAGAATTGGGAATTACAAGCTCGTATTTATCTTGAGATGAGAAAGCGGTCGATCAAGGTCTGAGAAGTAATTAGAATACCCCAACTTGAACGGCTCCACTATTATCGAGAGATGATATTTGTTTGTAATGGATGGGAAAGTGGTTTCGGGTTATTCGCAAATAATGGAATCTATCATTTATTTGGATAACCTTTTAAAAATAGATTAACTATACTAGCTTTAGTTAATCATACATAGATACCTACTTTTATTTGGTAAGTATTTTAAGCGAGGAATTCTTTTTCTTAAATGAAATAAAGTTATGGAATTAAAATAGTATGGAAAGGATTTGAATTTGATTCAAATCATATAAACAAAGTATGAAAAAGGGGATTAACAAAGGACGATGATTTTTAAATAAGAGTTTACCTAAGGGCTGGATTTAGTGAGAGTGTTAAATCGTAATAAGAAAAGAGATTTTGGAAATTTATCATATGTGTTTGAGTAAAATAAATGTTTTGGCCAAACGGAAATGGAAAGGGAAATATGTTTATAAATCTATAGCGATATTTTCCAATATAAAGGGAAATCGAAAAGGGAGTCGAGTAAATTAAACGGCATTTCCACTACAAAGGAAATAAAAGATGATTTATAAAACATAGCACTATTTCCTAACAAAGGAAATAAAAAGAGAGGTGGTAAAGAAGTGTTAAGTAATGTTTTCCAAAGTATCAAAACCAAAGAGTTTTGATAAGATTAAATACATGGAATCAACCATCGTTGAAATAGTAATAATTGGATTTGTATAAAGTACCTGAGCTGCCAATCTACCTAGATGCACTGATGTGATTTGATAGTTATTTAATCGACTATCAAAGTTGACCTTTTATCGATTATTGGTACGGGAAGACCGGAATCAAATTTATATTCGAAAACCATTCCGTCCAGCATATACATATCGTTGAATATCGGAGGTTGGTCGAGATGGAGCATTGAAGACCGTTGATCTTCATGATCGGAAGAACTACTCGTTAAATTTCTCTGGCTAGCTACCAGAGTTATGATGACTTGTGATCCTGTCGTGATTGGAATCTTCGGATTGCAAGGACTTCTCGCTACTGATCCTTGGGGTGACTCCTATATAGGATGCGGTAGGAGAGTGCCTTCGGTTCATCCTGATCCTGGATGACTTGTATAGATGGATGTCTGACAGAGTATTTCCAAAGAGGTCACATACCTTGATTTCTGCAACCGTACCAAGAGTGGAAGCAGAGAAGGAAACTTCTTTAGCTGACACGTAATGTATTGTTGTAGACGTCAATTAAGTGATTTCGATGGATCTGACAATGTGACATTCGAAGTGAACCTGATGTGATAGTAAAGCGTAGCCTCAAGCTTCATCAACCGGGAAATGACAAAAATCGGGCAGGCAGCATGGCTATGTCGGTCGCTCCCATTAGGGTTTATAATCACCTATCTAGAGAAATTCCTTTTGCTTCTTGTATCTATCGATGCTGTCCCTTTTCGGGAAACGGTGGTTTGAGTCCAACCGTTGGTGATATACATTCGATACACTCAAGCGAAATGAGTGGTCGGTCATGTGTGGGCCGGGTTGCAAGACGTTCTTGTTGAACCTAGTGTATTCGCCTCTAGAGATACACTATCGGCAGGTGGTCCCATACCTTGTCATAGTTGGAATTCAATCTCCAATAAGCGCCCGCGGATTTTGATTTGTATACTATATATGTAGAGCGTGAGATGCAAGCGTTCTGCTAGATTATTATTTATTTGTGATTTGATAGACATTATTATAATATCAGAAAAGATGTTGATTTCAGAAATGGTTTGGGTTATAGTAAGGTAAAAACCGTCCGTGTTTTTGGGTGGACTGGTCTTACTATTATCCTTTTAATTCGAAAAGGATTTTTCAAAGTTAAACAAGTTGTGTGTTTTGTGAATTTATCACTGAAAGTATTCCAGACTGACCCGGTGAATTTTGTTTTAAATCAAATGTGCTCGGGTCAGACCAAGTATGTTTACAGGTTAGGTTTCGCTTGGAGTTCCAGGAGCTGGAAGCAGGAGGCTTCACCGCTAGTTATACAAAGTTATTTCTGCTGTGATTGATATATGTGTACTCTGATAAATGGTATGTATATACAGTTTCCTTATAAAGAGATTGTTATATTATATTTACTCGTTCGGCTGTGAGATTCTGATGTGTTCTTCTTCTTTCTTCTACTCTAATATTTCTTTCTTTCTATTTCTCATCCTCTAACTTCTTTCTATTAACAGCCTGGGGTTCGATACTTGGATTTTTGACAAGTAATACAGGTTGTGTATTGTTGTGGAAAATTCGAGCGTCGAATTTTTCCTGGGTCGCTACAATAATTAATCCTTTTGTCATGACCAATGAGTGGACTATATAAAACATATCAATATTTGAGGACAACCATGCATTTCATAGTATCACTCAATCAAGAGGCCGATGGATGTTATTACATATATTGTAGCATTAAATTTCATCTAGATCATTCATAATTTTCATTCGATTCAAGATGTATCCCATAATCACATTTATCGTCTACTCGGTTAAAACTAACTTTTGATGATATCAAAACACAAATATCCTCGAATAAAATTATAATGATTTCAGATCTGAAGACCATTACATTACTGTCATTGTGAGAATAACTTATAATACTATTAATTATATTCCAAGTAGTTTTCTAATGTTGGGTCAATCCAATATGTATTCTCCAATACGTATTTATGTCTTGACATTAATATTACGTATATTAATGGTCAATGAGATGTGATCATCAATCAATCAACATACTAGTCTCAATGTTTTACTGCTTTCCTATGTAAACAATAAAACTTGACTAGAGACATTTAAGAATTATAATACTTAATATATAATATAATCTCATGTTCAAGTCACTTACTTGAATTATATAATTCTGTATTATTATTCTAAGGACTTCTATTTGTTAATATTTATATTATGCAATAAATATAACACAATAGAGTGTTTCATTCAAAATAAAATAATAACATCAAAAGTGTTATTAATTACATCAAATGGAATGCCTCTATGACATAAACTCTAACAATCTCCCACTTGCACTAGAGTCAATCAATCATGTATCATATACCTAAGAAACTAGTGTGACTATTAAACTTCTGATGTAACAAAGTTTAAGTCAGTAGGTCTGCAACATTACAATCTTTTGTTACTTTGCAGATATGAATCTCCTCCATGAACAATTTCACATAAGAAATTATATTTTTCAAATATATATTATTTGGATTGATAATGATCACGGTTTCTAGGTTTGATCACTAGCTCCATTGTTATCACAATTTAAAATCATTGGATCAACGATGGATTAAGCTCAGTAATGAACTTCTTAATCCAAACATCCTTTTTGTAGAATCAATATCTATTTCTTGTTTTAAAACTAACATCATTCACAATAAGTAATCTGTTATCAATATAAAACATTTGAATTATTATGTCACTCCCACTCAATTTCTTGTCTATACAAGGTTCAATGGTATTTTGTCGTTCTCGAGACATTTCGAGTTCTACTTTATTTCCTTCGGTATCTTAGAGACTGGCTTTCCTTTTATAAGGATACCAATTCGAGCAATAAACATTTTATTCTCAGAGAATTTGTAGAAATAATATTTATTTGCTTCTTTTGGGTATTCCACAAAACAATTATCAGATTTGGGTGCGATCTTATCACATCCCAAATCTTCATAATAAACACATGTGACGATCTCAAAACCCCGTATCACAGAATTAAGGATAATCATTGGAATATAACACATTAATCATCATTAGCAGAGAACAGATAATAGCATAAACAAAAAATAGAATAATTTATATCAATATGACAGTGGAATCATAATATGTAACAACATCAGAGTAGCAATGTAGGGTACAACTTAGTGCATAAAAGGAAATGATCTGTCTACATCAAGATCACTGGGACATATACATCATAGATACATAATAGAAGTAAATCTGTCTACCTCGCGATAAGAGGAATCATATACATAAGGTACTAATGGTGGAATATCAAATAGCCAAAATACTGAGAGGTCAAGTCCTCCCCATACAAGGCAAAAGGTGCACTCGATGCTGCAGTGCGAAAGCCAAAATATACCCTGTCACTAGGCTGCCCGTGTGAAAATAAGGGCATCTGAGTTTGCAAACTGAAATAAACTACGAGTCAATCATGGGACTGGTATGAGAAATCTACTTAACTGGCTAAACAACAATAAATAAGCAAATCATTGGCCAGGCCACTTTCGTGGAACATGTTTACTCCAGTGATTGCCAGTGCATTTAATAAAGTAAATTATTTAAACAACGCAATGCCTTTTATAAAAATGCAGCCATTATATGACCCAAGTCCCATCACACAATGCAACGCAAACCGAAGGATAGAGTTTTACCTTATAATGGCCAAAATATGCTTAATACGTGTAAAGCAAAGTCATTTGGTATTATTACTAGTGCATATATGTTTCAAAAGCAAATTTAATCATAAATATCAATCCTAGACGACATAGCTACCATCTACTATATTACCATATATAAGTTATAATCAAATCCGTGATTTTGTATTGGAAATTTGGATTCCGTCATGAGTCAAGGCCAGGGATGGCTCCTCACTACTTCGAGACACTCTAGCAAATGCCTCAGGACTCCCCATAGAGAACCCTTGGATCTTCAAAGCCGGTCCACTCTTACGTTTGAGGATTGGTTATTCCTGAACACACGTTTCCCGGTCCTATTAGACCTATCCATCGGCTCCGTAGAGACCGATATATCCGAGGCGCCTCGCATTCCAACATCCACAAAGGGTAAATAATCAACAATGTCAAGGCTAGTAAAACGCTGACACCACCCATAGCTAGAAAGAAACGTCGTGCACTCCCTGTAGTTACGATCCCATTTTTGACTCATACCGAGGGGTGAGGCTCGCGAATCAATGCTATACACAAAGCTACACTATATCAAAGCTGTGCTATGATCATCAACCACAAGACTTTGCTTTTTGACAAAAGCCTTGATCATGTGCATCTTTGCATGCCACACTGTCAATCCACACCATACCACTGATGTCTACCAATATACAACCTCTGAGCTCGTATGTCTCAGAGAAGGGCGTTAAGCAAGAGAATAAATTCTCCGCCGCCAAACAGATGTGTATTTAGTAGAGATCAACGAATACAGCACATAATACACGTCAGACGCACATCCATTTACAAGTCCATTCTGGGTCTGAACGAAACTAGAGGCACCTTATTCCTCATCCCATATGTCCAATATAGGAGAGAGGCCCTCGCATATCCAGACAATCAACAAGTACGTTCAGACTAACCTCATCAAGGGAGCTACCCATCTCAAAGGCATCAGTAGTAATCTACATGATGTGAAGATCACCGGTCTTGCACCGTCTTCATATCTTCGACATTTATTCGTCGATCAATTATTTGAAATGAGAATTACCCGGCCTTTTCAAATAATTCACGTATATTAGAATTCAAATTAATTCTTTCCATGGTTAAATTATTCGACATCCACATTTACGTTCTTTATATAATTTTAATGTCAAACACACTCAACCATCAAATATCAAGCAAACCAAGTAGAATTGGTTTATTTCCATTCCATATCGCCAATAATATTTTATAACGATATTTCTCTATTTTTGTTTATTTAAAAATAGCGCCATTTAATTAAACGACGTTCCAGGCTATAACATGGCCTTGGCGCTGTTTTTCTCTAAATGTGATTTATACATTTCTCAAAATCTAACCGTTGGATCTCAACGAAGTTAATTCCATTGGGAAGATCTCTCCAAAGAGAACCGAACGGCTCCGGTTTTGGGAAAATCCTATGGTCGGATCTCTCGATATAATCGTTTAAAGTTACAATTTCAAAATACGAACTACAGCGTCGTTATTCGTTTTATTTAATTTATGTATATATATATATAAATATAATCCATTCAGACGCTGTTTTTATTCAGATTTGAATTAAACATTTCACATAATCTAACCCTGGATTTTAACAAATTTTATATCGTTGGAAAGATTTTTCCAAAGCGAATCTAACGGTTCCGATTTCGGGAAAATCTGATGGTCGGATTTCTCTATATAATCGTTTAAAATTACGATTCCAAAACACGAACTGCAGCTGCGCGATTCGTTTATTTAATATATATATATATATATATATATATATATATAATTCATTTGACGATTTCCATATCGTTTTTCACTTCAAATATTTCACTAACGCCTTTAAATTTCAGAAAATTTCGCCATAACCTCCTTTGTATGGGGAGAGGTTTGAAAATTTATTGGGCCATGTTAGGCACCCAATAAATCCTAAAAAGCATGCACATATTTGTAGTGATATATTCCAGTGTCCACAGGGAGTGTGTATAGATCATAACTCCAGAGAAGAAATTCTCGTTACTCTATAAATGGTTTTTGTGCCTTAATGACTAGAGAGACGTGTTTATTGTCATCTCCAAACCCGTGTGGTTTTTTTTTATTAATCTGGAAATTTACCATTATATTTTATATAGTCCATGTCAGTCTTCAGTTCAACTTGAAATATAGTCATCGCCATACAAGCTTCTCGCTTGTATGGTAAATCTTCCACCTCATCACATAAGCTCCAAATGCTCATGTGGTATATGATAGGATATGCTATCTTCAAGAAGTGTGCCATGTAGTGTAGTTCAAAATTAATTGTTACTATCTTATGGCGATGTTAATTATTTCACACAGAACAACCAGCACTCAGCATCCAATGGCATTCACAAGAGTTTATATAATAATAAAATCGTGCAGCCAACTCATTAAGGCTTACCTATTTGTTGGGCATGCAGATATATTCTTTACTCAACAGCTAATCCATATTCCTGTTCAACACACAAATACACACACACACACAAATACACACACACACACACACACACACACACACACATATATATATGCAGAACTAAACTAAAAATAATATTTCTAGCGAACAAATGTTTGTTTCAACACACAGTTATTTTTAACACATCATACATAGGGTAAAAATGATATTTTTGGCGAATAAAAATATGGTTCAACATATGTGTATTTTTAGCGAGTCGTATACATGACAAAAATGATATTTTTATCGTTCAAAATATTTATTCCACACATGAATGTTTTTAGCACTTCATATTCACAATAAAATGTAAATTTTATTGTTCAATCCTTTTATTCAACACATGAATCCTTTTCTACATATGAATATTTTAAATAGTTCGTACATATAATAAAAATGATATTTTTATCATTGAAACAATTTATTTGAAACACAAATATTTTATATACTTCATACGTAAGATAAAAATGTTATTTTTGAAGTTAAAATAATTTATTTAAAACACTTGTACTTTATATAGTCCACATATTTGATAAAAATGTGATTATTATCTTTCAAAGAATTTGTATAACACATGAATGTTATTCAACACATGAATATTTTATATACTTCATATGCATAATAAAAATGTGACTTTTATTATCTAAACAATTTATTTGTCACATCAATATAATTCAACACATGAAAATAATTCAAACACATAGATATTATTGAAAAATTTGGCAGCGTAACGGTAGGGGGTTAAAAATCGGCACCGTCCCCAGTACGACTCCTCGCACTACCTTAGGTCTCGCGACGTTCCATAAGGGGCTTATCTAAATGATCTAAGATCAATTTCATATCATATGAATTTTCCACAACAATTCCCATTGTTTCAACCACAAACAATTTCTTTCAACCATAAACAATTATTTCCAACCATTCGCATTACAACTAATTTTCAACCATTCGCATGATCAACTAATTTTCACCCATTCGCATTATCAGTCAATTTCACGTCAATCACAATCAATTCATATCTTCCATGGTCTGTGGACGAGGGGAGTATATATATGTATATAAATATATTTCATTTCCATTTCCACACATATATGATTTTTACAACACATGTATAATTTATACATCGCTCATGTAACTTATACAACGCTCATACATGAGGTGTACAACGCATATATAATTTATATTTCGCTCATATAATTTATACAACGCATTTCCATTCCATATTTGAATTTAGAAGTCTCACATTGATTTTAATCCTTCTGAAATTTTTAGCAAGCTCGGAATACGTTCTAGCTTCTTCTAGAATGTAGATGATGTCACTAAGAGTCCGATGTTTCCTATTTCATCGAATTTCGTCAACATAGCAAAAAGATATGATTTTTATTTGGAAATCATGATTTGCAACACTTAGAAGTGTTATATTCAGTTATAAAAACCAAGGCCGTATACCTCAGCAGAAGCTTCAAAACTAGGTTTCGACTTTTAGCTCAAACGGTTGCACGATGTTGGAATCAGATGGCATACATTGAAGTGTTCAGAGTCACGCGCCAGGGGGTGGGTGCGACATCCAGCTCGACGGCCAGAATAGGTGGCGGCGGCGGCTTGAAGTCCTGACGTTCGTGGAAGTGAATCTCGACGTAGGGTGAACGATAGGGGGGTATACCAGATATTGATTTTAAGTGGAGGAGAAGGGCTTCAAAAAGTTCCAAAGGGGCTAATTCGAAGTGGTTTGGACGAAAATTGGCCGGGAACGATGGAGCTCAGTTCACCGTCGATCAAGAAGAGAGATAGTGAGTATTTTTTTTTGATTTTTAATAAAATTAAATAATAAAAGAAAAATCCTATTCGACGATATTTATATTAATTCAAAAATTAGGGGTTTTTCAATACGAACTCCATTTCAAACCCAACGAATGTCGCCCCTAGCTAAATACCCCTATCCCGGACACAATGGAATATGTCTCGTAGGCCCATTCGACTGTTACAATCATTTATTCTTAAATTAAAATATAAAACATTCAAATTTGGATTTGAACGTACATTTTAATTTGCCAGGGCCACATACTGATTCCAAAATTTCCCAAAAAATAAATCTAGCTATATTGGGACGATAGGGTCCCAACAAAATTGATTTCATCGAATTCTGAGAACGTTTGAAGAATGACCCTTTTCTGGTCGATCCAATTTGACTTAAATCAACCAAACACATTTTCCTTTGCCACGCTCACGTATTAGTTCCAAAAATTATGGAATTTGAAACTTAGCAATAAATTGACATCCCAGATCCAACAAAAGTGGTTTCATCGAAAACGGAGGTCGTTTCCAAAATGTCTATTTTCAAAGGCTATATTTATTCCTAGCGACCATTCTGAATATTCGACTGGCCATAACTATTGATTCCCGCGATGAAATTTCGATTTTTCAGATTCGTTAGAAAGATATTCTTAAACAGATTTAAATATTTTTGGTTTTGCTAGAATCCATTTTATTTTGCATCCTGTACGTTCAGTCAAAGTTCGAACTCAAAATTTTAAACTGTCGCGTTATTTCTAACTCGTTATTTAATTGAAATAAATTATTTCAATTACTACATATTCATTAAAATAACCAAATTAAAATTTTTAAATTGGCTCGGATTTTCCGGGTTGTTACAATCTCCCCCACTTAAAACTTTTCTTCCCCAAAAAGGAAACAACAGTAAAGTAGGAAGCAAAACGGAAACGCAAAGTGTTGTAAATGTACCTTGAACCGGAGTTAGTCAGAGATGTCCACTCTGCAATTTGGATAAGCTTGCTTAATGCTTTCTTCTGTCTCCCAAGTATAGTCTCTAGGATCTCCACTCCACTGCACTTTAACTAAATGAACCTTCTTGTTCCTTAGCTCTTTAGTTTCTTTGCCAATAATCTTCACCGGCTCTTTTCTAACTGCAAATTTTGGAGTAATTTCCAAGTCCTGTTGCGCTGCTTCTTCTACAACAAGATCTGGATCATGCTTATGTTTTCTCAGTTGAGATACGTGGAACACATCATGTACTCCAGGCAACCAGTCAGGTAATTGAACCTTATAAGCAAGAGTTCCAATTCGTTCAAGTGTAGGAAAGGGACCAATAAATATGGGTGCCAATTTCCCAGTTTTACCGAATCAGACTACTCCTCTCATCGGAGAAACTCTCAAATAAACATAATCACCAACATCAAATGCTAAATCTCTTCTTCTAGAATCTGCATAACTCTCTTGTTGGCTTTGAGTGGTTTGTAATCGTTTCTTGATGAAATTGACTTTGTCTAAAGCTTCGCGAATCATATCGGGTCCCAACACAAGTCTATTGCCAGGTTCTACCCAACCTTCGGGAGATCTGCATGGTCTACCATATAATGCTTCAAATGGTGACATTTCCAAGCTTGCTTGATAACTGTTGTTGTACGAGAATTCAGCTAAATGCAGGTGGTCTTCCAATGATCCGCCAAAATCTATAACACAAGCCCTCAGTAAATCTTCAAGTATACGGTTCACCCTCTCAGTTTGGCCATCTGTCTGAGGGTGATATGCGGTGCTTAGGTTCAGCTTTGTCCCCAGTTCTACTTGAAATGCCTCCCAGAATTTGCTCGTAAATATGGGATCTCTATCACTGACTATGCTGATCGGCACTCCATGTAGCTTAACAATTTCTCTGAAATAAATCTGCGCTAGAGTTTGAGCGGTTCTATTGGATCTGACAGGTATGAAATGGGCGGTCTTTGTGAAACGATCTACGATCACCCAAATACTGTCATTTCGTTTCCTGGTTCATGGTAAACGATCTATGAAATCCATGGTAATTTTCTCCCACTTCCAATTTGGAATTTCCAATGGTTACAATAAACCGGCCAGTTTCTATTAGTCACTTTTGTCTAGTTGGCAAGTTGAGCACCTACTAACATATATAGAAATGTCCCTTTTCATTGCCCTCCCACCAGAAGGTGCGTTTGAGGTCATTATACATCTTACTCACACATGGATGGATACTAAGTTTGTACTTGTGACATTCATCCATCACTTCTTTTCGGAGCTCAGAAATATTAGGGATGCAAATTCGGCCTTTCAACCTCAGAACTCTCTTGTTATCAATCTGGAAACTCGAGGGTTCACCTTCCTTGATCCTCTTGCCAATCCTCTGAATGAACTTATTGTCTTTGTGAAGTACAGAGATCTTATCAATCAATGATGGCGTGATTATAAGGTTGGCGATGATTGCGGTCTTTCTGCTAAGCGCATTCGCCACCACATTGGCTTTTCCCAGCGTATACAGAATATCTAGATCATACGCTGAAAGAAACTCTAGCCAACGCTGTTGTCTCATGTTCAAGTCTTTCTAGGTGTACAGATATTTCAATGATTGATGGTCTGTATATAATTTGAAATTCTCGCCCAATAAGTAATGTCTCCAGATTTTCAAAGCATATACGACGGCCGACAACTCAAGATCACGAGTTGCATAATTCTTCTCATGCGGCTTTAACTGACGGCTAGCATAAGCGACTACTTGGCCTCTTTGCATTAATACTACACCAAGACCAAGCATCTGTCCAAACCATCAAATCCTGATTGCCATCGATAATTGTTAATACTGGAGCAGTTGTCAATTTTAATTTCAGTTCCTGGAAAGCTTCCTCACATTCGGGAGCCCACTTAAATCTTTCGTGCTTCTTTGTAAGCTTTGTTAATAAACCGGATTTCTTCAAAAATTCCTTAATGAATTTCCGATAATAACTAGCTAATCCCAAAAAACTTCGGACTTCCGTGGGTGTAGTAGATTGCTTCCAGTCTTGAATTGCTGTTATCTTGCTTGGATCTACAGAAATCCCTTTCTTTGACATGACGTGGCCAAGGAACTTCACTTCATCTTGCTAGAAGATATATTTAGAGAATTTAGCTTTGAAGACATTCTTTCTCAGAATCCCCAACACTTGTTCTAAATGCTTTTCATGCTCGCTTTTTGACTGGGAGTAGATTAAAATATCATCGATGAATACCAAAACAAATTTATTCAAGACTTCTCTGAGCACTTTATTCATTAAATCGATGAAGTAAGCTAGAGCATTACATAAGCCGAACGGCGTTACTAACCACTCATAAAATATGTCTGGACCTCTGAAAGCTGTCAAAGGAACATGTTCTTCGGCAATTCTTAGTTGATGGAAACCTGTAGCTGGGTCCATTCTGGAAAATACTCGCGCTCCATTCAATTGATCCAACAAATCATCGATGCAGGGTAATGGATATTTGTTCTTGAGCATCTGTTTGTTGAGGTCTCAGTAATCAACACACAATCAGAGAGTACCGTCTGACTTAGGAACAAACACTACAGCTGCACCCCAATTAGAAAAGCAGGGTCTGATCAGACCTTTCCATAGAAGTTGTCGAGTTTGTTCGCCTAATTCTTCTTTTTCTTTTAGAGTCATTCCTCAAATTGATTGCACTACCGGCTTGGAATTCAGAATTAGATCGATCCGGAATTCAATTTCTCTTTGCGGAGGTAAGATTTCGACTTCTTCAAACACATCCGCATAGTTTTTAACGATAGGAATCTTCTCCAACAAAGTGGGAATAATTTCTAGCGTAGACCAAAACTCTTTCCTATCGGTTTCTAAGCCACGGCATGGTATAGTAATATACCCAAGCTTTGTTTTAATCTTTACTTCGGCCTCGTATTTGGTTAACCAGTCTAGTCCAAGTATAATATCAAATTCGAAAGAGTTCATGACGATCAGATCAAAAGAAAATTTGTAACAAGAATAAGAGATCGGTACTCTACAATACAAACTGCGAACTATAGAACCTCCTATCAGATTATGAAGCCTAACCGATTCTTTAAGCTTTCTTAGTTTTAATAGCTTTTTAACAGTGTTAGTTGCAATGAAACTTTGTGATGCACCGGTGTCAAATAGTATGGAAACAGGAATATTTTTAATAGCAAGGGTACCTCCCAAAACATCGGGTTTACCTGCTCCCGGAGTAGCAGTTGGCGTGTTCACCCCGTCATATACATGCGCAACCTGTGAATTCTTCAGCAAGGGACAATTGGCCTTGATATGCCCTTTTGATTACAGTTGAAACACTCTCGCCTATCACCAAAATTCTGACTCGAGCTTGCTTGGGTGGTCTTCTGCCGCTTCGAAGCGGTGCATACATTGGAGTAATGGCCAGCTTGACTGTAGTTGTAGCAACTTCCTCTGGGTGGCCTATTCGTTTGTGGCTTGGCATTTGCTGCTGTGTTGCTGGATTCGGGCTACCTTTCATAAGTCTTGCGCTTGTTTACTACTTGACTCTTTGCGCGGTCTATTTGCATATTCCTCATATCTAGGCTCTCATAATTGCGAGCCATATCCACCATCATGGCAAATGTAAGATTAACGTGGCTCATTGCCCTATCTTGATACCTGCTTTGAAGTCCATGAATGAACCTCTTATTCTTTGCCTTCACAGTCTGAACAAGCTCTGGAGCGTAGTGGGATAACGGAGTGAACCTATTGAGGTACTCCTGGATGGTGCGATCTCCTTGTTGGAGATTGGCAAACTCTTCATGCAAGCGCTCCATCTCTTGCTCTGGAACAAACTTCTCTATGAACAGTGTTTTGAATTCATTCCATGTCATCACTACCTCTTCCTCATTTAAGGTGATGGCGTCCCACCAGAGTTGGTCCTCGTCCTACAATAGCCAGGCGCCCATAAAGATTTTCCTATGATCCACAAGACCTATGCCCCTGAAGATCTTCTCACATGTGTTCAACCAACCCAAAGCTTCAATTGCAGTATCAGTGCCCGAGAATGGCTTGCCTCCAAGATTCTTATATGTCTTTGCCACTCGATCTAAATCAAACGGTCGCGGGGGTTGTGGTGGATGAACCAAAGGCTCTGGGACAACGTGGATATTCCCCCGCCCTAAACCTCGGCCTCCTCGGTCTGCTCTACCTCTAGCTGCAACTGCTCGGGTAGCCATCTAAATCAGTTTTGCACAAGCAAGAAAAGAGTCAAGCTCACAGAAATGATAATTTTAAGATATGGTAAAAGCAGAAGAATATATGAATAGATAACGATCTACTGATCAAGTTATTTTGCTATTCTTCTTAGCTCATTCTAGGAAATTACCAATCCTATCTCTAATGAGCTACTCGCCTTAAAACACTACTGATTCTATCTTGACGAGGTGTTTAATGTGTTAAATTCAAGAACTAAGATTAACCAAAGCTCTGATACCAACTGTGACGATCTCAAAACCCGTTATCACGGAATTAAGGATAATCATTGGAATATAACACATTAATCATCATTAGCAGAGGACATATAATAACATAAACCGAAAATAGAATAATTTACATCAATATGACAGCGCAATCGTAATATGTAACAACATCAGAGTAGCACAGTGTAGGATACAACTTAGTGCATAAAAGGAAATGATTAGTCTACATCAAGATCACTGGGACATATACATCATATATACATAATAGAAGTAAATCTGTCTACATCGCGTTAAGCGGAACCATATACATAAGGTACTAATGGAGGAATATCAAATAACAGGCCAAGGCCTCGCCATACAAGCCAAAAGGTGCACTCCATGCTACAGCGCGAAAGCCGAAATATACCCAGTCACCTATCACTAGGCTGCCTGTGTGAAAATAAGGGCACCCGAGTTTGCAAAGTGAAACAAACTACGAGTCATTCATGGGACTGGTATGAGAAATCTACTTAACTGGTTAAACAACAACAAATAAGCAAATCATTGGACCACGCCACTTTCGCGGAATGGGTTAACTCTAGTGATTGCCAGTGCATTAAATAAAGTAAATTATTTAAACAACGCAATGCCTTTTATAAAAATGCATCCATTATAAGACCCAAGTCCCAACATGTCCTTGTTCAAATATGATCAACATATGGACGGGGCACGTGCCACAGACGAGATGAAGTGCTTGTACTTTCCAACTTATCTCGAGGGGGTGGCATCACTTTGGTTCACAAAACTACCACCCAGATCTATGCATGATTTTGCAACCTGGCCAAACTATTTCAAGAGCAATTCAGGCTCCAAGCGACAAAAGTACGAGATGTCATTGAGTTAAACGAGCTTGAGCAAAGGTCAGGAGAATCCATAAGGGCTTTTCTCACCCGCTTCAACACCGCCGCAGCCGAGGATGGAAACAATGAGCCTCTTTTGGTTTTAATGGCTTTGAAGGGAGCCAAAGAAAGAAGACCAAGCTTGGACGATGGATGTAACACCCCACATCCATTAAGGTAACTCACAAAGGGAATGCCTTAATTTCAATGGAGCATTATGGGTACTGGAACAGAAATATTACAAGACAAACATATATAAAACAGCGAAAAGTGAAGTAGAAGTACTTCAAATCATTTATTAAATAGAATTGTTTACAATAAAAGCCCATCAACTTCCAATACCCAAATACATAGCTAAAATATCTGTCTTGCTCAAAAACAAAGAAGCATGAAAATAAATTGTAGTATTCCCCAATAAAGCAAAGCAAACCATAGCCAAGAGAGATCCAAGCAGCACATGAAAGAGCCTTGGAGCTTGGTAAGATCCGAACTAAGTTGTATTTCCACCCTGCGAACCTGGGGTGGGGGGAACGGAAGAAAAAGAGGAGAAACAAAACAGGTCAGTCATAAAGACTGAGTAAGTCCTAGTGACTTTCAGCATGAAAACAGGTTAAGATAACATGGCATGAATAAACTGAAAGTAAACATAAGCATGGTGACAAGATAAGCTACAGGCACGATAACTAAGAATAACATCATAGGATTTCTGTCATGTATAACATTGCAAGGTTCCCATTTAAGATGAACTAAGTATAGTTTCGCAAGATTTCTATCATGCATAGCAAGATTTCTCTGCTTCACCATTTAAAATGATATCTATTTGCTCTGCACCACCTAACTAGTGTCCTAACTAGTAATCTATATAAAATGATAAAATCATAACGTGATCCCAATCCCTAAAATTAAGGTTGCTTTCATGTGCACATTTATTATTTATTACCTAGATCTAATCTAGGGGTTTCTATCGAGCGCTTCCTAGATTCAACCAGGATTTATGCCACCTAGGTCCAACCTAGGGATTATGCTACCTATTGAACACTTCTCGGATTTAGGATTTATGCCACCTAGGTCCAACTTAAGGATTATGCTACCTATGTGTGTCATACGGCCCCAAATGATTGTAGATACCTATGCTGGTCCCACCATGGGGTGTATCAAGACCCATGGTGGCGGCCCGACGCAATTCTAGAAGGCATAGGTTATACTACTGGTGTCCCCAGTGCCCTGGTTGTCTGCTCCGAAGTGTGTGCACGCCCGCACCCCGTTAGACCTACACTGTGCACCCACCGCCGTCGTTTGACCGCTTACAATCAGCCCTGTAATCGTGCCCCACCCTTCCTAGTTTCAGGGTACCGTTGATACCTGATTTGGGTTACTGCTGAAATGGGTCCCCGTTACTAGGGTTTCCTACTGGTTAAGTGTGTGGGCCTATATATACAGATATTACCCACCTTCCCGTGAAGTACTTAACCCACCTATTCAAGCGTGCTTATTAATGATTAAGTTTGTGGGCCTATATTTACTAATATTACCCACCAACCCGATATATGTACTTAACGCTCTTCGTCCATTACGTTAAGTTGGTTAAGTGTTTCATCTTGTTTTACTTAACCCTACCACACATCATGTTATATCGGTTAAGTGTTGTTCCTTGTGTTACTTAACCCTACCGCAAGCCTTGTTATACTGGCTAAGTGTTCTCCCTTGTGTTAACTTAACCCCACCGCATGTCATGTCATATTGGTTAAGTGTACATAGACTTAGCCCACCTACTTATCAAGTTGTGACGGTTAAGTGTTACCCTCTGTTGTTACTTACCCTTACCACGCATCACATTATATTGGTTAAGTGCATGTTAACTTAACCCCATCCACCAGTCATATTACAATGGTTAAGTGTTACCCTCGTGTGTTTACTTAACCCTACCACGCATCAGGTTATATCGATTGGGTGTTATCAACCTATTCAAGTTAGCCCAACCCATCCGCTAGTCATGTTATAACGGTCAAGTGTCATTAGCCTAGCTATGTTACTTAACCTACCAATTCATATCATATTGGTTAAGTGTCATTAGTCTAGTTATATTACTTAACCCACTAATTGGTCTGATCGACAATTATGTTGGTTGAGCCTACATTTATAAGTTTTACATGTTCTCAACTCATACCGATTAGGTCTATATTTACATGTCAAATTTCCATGTCATCCCACCTAACCCTCTAACCATACTCACGTCTTATTATGGTTAGTATTCCTAAATTCATTCATTATAACAAACGAATCATGACCTCTCACATTAGACCATGCATTTTGTGGCCACTGGATTTGCCGGGCGGTTCCGGGCAGATTTACACCACAAACTGGGTCTAACCTCGTGTCATAAACTGTTACGCCTACAATTTGGCCTTCAAGCTCTCACATTAGACTGACACTTTGTGGCTACTGGATTTGCCAAGCGGTTCCGGGCAGATTTACACCACAAATCGAGTCTAACCTCATGTCAAAGGTTCATTAATGGTCGTATTCCACCCAAAACCCCAATATCAGTTCATGCGTTTAACATATAGAAATGTTCATGATTCACGTTTCTGCCCCAAAACGTATCCCCGAATTATTATCATAATTCACTATAAGGTTATGCCAATTATAGCCTTTTATTTACAATACATGTCAATTACCAAAAACCCAACTTAGGTGCGTTCATATTAAACCTCTACTAAGTCATAAAGTATCATATATGTTTCAACTCCAAATTTTACATAATTAACATATGCCCAAGTTCTACATTACCTGTAAATTTTACATATGCCCAATTCGTACCAAATTTACCTATGTTCAACTTAAGCTGTCTTACATGTATGCCAATTTTCACATATACCAAGTTTCATGCTGCTTTACATATGTCAAGATTCATGATTTACATGTTTACAAAGCTATGCCCAATTTACATAGATCAAGTTTTATACCCAAAATTACATGTATACTACGTTTACACCAATTTACTCATAACAAGTTCTAGCGAAATTACATATATCAAGATCCATGTCAAATTATATATATATCAAGATCCATATCAAATTATATATGCCAATCCCCATTCTTGCAATTACCATTATAATGACAATACCCAAATATCAAGTTTCATGTTAATGGTAAATTATCCCCAAACATCAAATTTTCATATTATGCCTTCGATTCCACCAAACACATATATTCCTCTAGGCAATATTCCAATATTTCCCCTATATACCATCGCAGGTATATTGTAGTTTAGGCCTAGGTCCAAAATTGACATAGGTTCATCAAAAGAAAATAAATAGGGGGAGGTAGAAGTTGCAATAAAAACAAGATCAGAGAGAAAACGACATAAAAGCATCATCTCAGGCATAAAGAATAGATCTTGATAATAATATCAACATGAACCAAGGAAAATTGATTTACAACAGGCTGAATAGGCCATAAACTTGTCATGTGAATAAAGATAGAAAAGTTCTCAAGATCGAGATCCAAGAAGAAACAAGAATTGAATCAAAAGTCCAATTTCATTTCATCACATGTCCATATTAAATTTAATTATTTTAATATGAAAATAGCTAGAACTTACAGAGCATGGCTAATGAATTAAGAACTAAAATTGTCGTAGAATGTTGCGGAGACATTGATTTATCTTCTTGAATTGTTGTAGAACTGCTGTAGAAGCTTTAATCTCTAGTTTGAATCTAGTTTGGAGGCTAAGAGAAAAGTTTAGAGAGCGGCGACCATGATCAAGAGGAAGTCCAGCAGCATAATAGTGTAAGAATGATTTGATATGAATTAGGTTAGGTCTAAGGGTGTTTTTATAGGTGAAGCAACTAGTTTAGGCCCTTAGATTAACCCTAGAATCAATCCGGACCATCAAAACATGTCTCAGGCTTCAAAAATGAGTTCTGGGTCAAACCAGGTCGACCTGTAAGGTGGGGGGGGGGGGGTCAACACTATGGTCGACTTGGGGGGTAGGTCGACCCTATGGTCGACCCGGGGGGGGGGGGGGAGGGGGGTAGGTCGACCCTATGGTCGACCCCCTGGTCCAGTGCTGCCTGAAAACTGCTGAAACTTGTACAGGCCATAACTTCTTCATCCAGACTCCGATTTTCGAAAACTTGGACTTTATTTCATGTAAAATTTCGAGATGAACGCAATAGCATAACCCATTTCCCCTGATTCTGATTTTAAAATTTAATTCTGCCTTTATTTCTTTTTTTAACATGTTATAAAAATACGGGTTGTTACATTCTCCCCTCCTTAAAGGATTTCGTCCCCGAAATCTTCAAGTTAAGAAGAATGTGTTCTACCATCTACTCAATCATCAATCACACGCATCCATTGTCCTTAAGAGATTTCTAATGTTGTATGAACATATGCAGAAAGTGTGTGTATATGTTCCTTGTCTAATGCAAATGATCAGGCCTGATTGATCTTCTTAATGCAAAATATGTTTAGTGCAATGAGTCCAACATGTATGCAAATAGTCCTAGTCACATAAACACTATATGTGTGCACAAACATGCATCCATATGCATCATCCATATGGTAACACATCCAATTTCATCCATAAACAAGTATAAACACTCATGCATATGCAATATGGAAATGTGTCTGAGCCGATATAGTGCCTAATGTGTTATGCAATCATGAGCAACCACTAGCAGCCACTTGCAACCATCAATCATAACATGTCTCAAACACATGTTTACGCCCAATTGTTCCTACCTAAAGGTATAGTCGAATGATAGAAGCAAGTAAAAACCTTGTGCCCATTAGGCAATGTCAAAACTGGAAATCTATGTCACATATATACTGATTTGGAGAAGAACTCCCTAAGCACCAGCTCCGAAGACCGAAATCAACATCAGGCTGACACCCAAAGAATTAACCAACCAATTTATATGTTTCTAAGAAACTAAGCATGTTGGACTCCTTTTTGGTCACAAGAAATCTCTTCCTAAGACCAACCCATATCCTATAAAACCCAAAAAGTTTAGTCAATCCAACGGACACCCTCAAGCCCCAACATGTATTACTAACAGATGAGTCATACTCCCTATGGGGTTTGCAACAGAAATAGGATGGGGAATAAGACCAAGAGGTTATACTTAAAAGATAGCATACAGGTAAGCTCTACAGGAAAAGAGGGATTAAGGATATACTCTTAAGAAGAGATATGATGCGCGTGTCAGGTCTTCAATCTTCTAGGTCGCATTTCCTTGAGCTTAACTCCATTGTGTTTTGTCCATCTTTAACTTCATAATTTCGTAGCTTCTTAATTCTTGTTTCCAATATATGAGTTGGAACTCATTTCACTGTTGTCTCTTGTTCCACTTTCATTTATTCTTTTTCTAGTATACTCGGCTCAAACATAACTGCGTACTCATGGTTTCATGCAAGCTCTCCAAATTTCACTAGTGAGTTCGGATCTCGTTCACTTACTAAAAGGTTTTCCACATAAATGAATTATCTCTTGAAAATAAACAAATGCCAACCATGTTGCCAAGTGTACTTACTAAGGTGATTTTCTATAACTCATGCATAAGCGAGATGAACCACCCGCCTTGGTGGCGAACACGACTCGAGCGGATCAATAAATATATCAAGAGATTCTAGGTAACTAAGCATGACAGGACCCTAAAGGTTACACTAGACTTCAAGGGCATTACCGGGGCAAGTCAAGAGTCTAACTACCCTCCTTTCATACTCGAGAATGGTACCATTTTTGGAAAACCACTCCATCCCTAGAAACAACCCATAGCCCAAAAACATAAGCATTACTTCTAAACTCAACACTTAGCATAGACATTCTCAAATCCAAACAAGTTATGAATAAATGAGCTGATTCCCTAACAGGATTTGAGAATAAAATGGGATCCTCTATTATGCTAGTACTAAGGTGCAGAGACTCAGCTATCGAAGCAGAATTAAAAGGATGCGATGTACAAAACAAAGTTCCCACGGTATGATAGAAAAGAGAAGCTAAACCTTTAACAGAAACGTTACCACCTCTCTTAGGTACGCTAGTAGTGAGAGCATACAATTGCCCTCTTGACGACCTTGTTCCTTGCCCTTGTCCTTGTCCTATAATACTTAATTACATGTCCCTTTTTTACCATACTAAAGATATTATCTCTTGTCATGGGCTTTATTATTCTTTCACTTCGCCTCTTTCCTTTCACCTTTCTCCTCTTTCGTGGATTAAGCCATATCAACAAGTTTCTCATCCTCAGGCTTGTGTTCTTTATCCTCGTATGGCTTGTTGAAAAGTTTCTCGAAAGCTACTTCCGTCGCACGGCAACCCTACAAAGCTTGAAATAAGATTAGTCGCAAGTAAAACTACTGCGGCTACAGATGGAGGTTGGACACTACTTTGCCCTTCGACATGTGTCGCATGCCTACAAACTATGGTGAAAGAGAAAGAGAGAAGAGACTCAAGGAGAGAATCAAAAGATAGTGCATATGGCTTTGGAGAATATGCCTTTCGTAAAACAAAACTTTTCTTTAGAAAAATGCTCCATTGTAAATGTTTTGAAAATAATTTAAGAAGGTTTTTAAAAGCTTTTGCCCAGTCTGGTAACCTTCTTCTCTGATACCAAATGTAACACCCCACATCCATTAAGGTCACTCACAAAGGGAATGCCTTAATTTCAATGGAGCATTATGGGTACTGGAACAGAAATATTACAAGACAGACATGTATAATACAGCGGAAAGTGAAGTAGAAGTACTTCAAATCATTTATTAAATAGAATTGTTTACAATAAAAGCCCATCAACTTCCAATACCCAAATACATAGCTAAAATATCTGTCTTGCTCAAAAACAAAGAAGAATGAAAATAAATTGTAGTATTCCCCAATAAAGGAAAGCAAGCCATAGCCAAGAGAGATCCAAGCAGCACATGAAAGAGCCTTGGAGCTTGGTAAGATCCGAACTAAGCTGTATTTCCACCCTGCGAACCTGGGGGGGTGGGGAACGGAAGAAAAAGAGGCGAAACAAAACGGGTCAGTCATAAAGACTGAGTAAGTCCTAGTGACTTTCAACATAAAAACAGGTAAAGATAACATGGCATGAATAAACTGAAAGTAAACATAAGCATGGTGACAAGATAAGCTACATGCACGATAACTAAGAATAACATCATAGGATTTCTGTCATGTATAACATTACAAGGTTCCCATTCAAGATGAACTAAGTATAGTTTCGCAAAATTTCTATCAAGCATCGCAAGATTTCTCTGCTTCACTATTTAAAATGATATCTATTTTCTCTACACCACCTAACTAGTGTCACAACTAGTAATCTATATAAAATGATAAAATCATAACGTGATCCCAATCCCCGAAATTAAGGTTGCTTTCACGTGCACATTTATTATTTATTACCTAGATCTAATCTAGGGTTTTTCTATCGAGCGCTTCCTAGATTCAACCAGGATTTATGCCACCTAGGTCCAACCTAGGGATTATGCTACCTATTGAACACTTCTCGGATTTAGGATTTATGCCACCTAGGTCCAACCTAGGGATTATGCTACCTATGTGTGTCATACGGCCCCAAATGATTGTAGATACCTATGCTGGTCCCACCATGGGGTGTATCAAGACCCATGGTGGCGGCCAGACGCAATTCTAGAAGGCATAGGTTATACTACTGGTGTCCCTAGTGCCCTGGTTGTCTGCTCCGGAGTGTGTGCACGCCCGCACCCTGATAGACCTACACTATGCACCCACCGCCGTCGTTTGACCACTTACAATCAGCCCAGTAATTGTGCCCCACCTTGCCTAGTTTCAGGGTACCGTTGATACCTGATTTGGGTTACTGCTGAAATGGGTCCCCGTTACTAGGGTTTCCTACTGGTTAAGTGTGTGGGCCTATATATACAGATATTACCCACTTTCCCGTGATGTACTTAACCCATCTATTCAAGCGTGCTTATTAATGGTTAAGTTTATGGGCCTATATTTACTAATATTACCCACCAACCCGATATATGTACTTAACCCTTTCCTTCCATTACGTTAAGTTGGTTAAATGTTTCATCTTGTTTTACTTAACCCTACCACAAATCATGTTATATCGGTTAAGTGTTGTTCCTTGTGTTACTTAACCCTACCGCAAGCCTTGTTATACTGGCCAAGTGTTCTCCCTTGTGTTAACTTAACCCCACTGCATGTCATGTCATATTGGTTAAGTGTACATTGACTTAGCCCACCAACTTATCATGTTGTGATGGTTAAGTGTTACCCTCTGTTGTTACTTACCCTTACCACGCATCACATTATATTGGTTAAGTGCATGTTAACTTAACCCCATCCACCAGTCATATTATAATGGTTAAGTGTTACCGTCGTGTGTTTACTTAACCCTACCACGCATCAGGTTATATCGATTGGGTGTTATCAACCTATTCAAGTTAGCCCAACCCATCCGCTAGTCATGTTATAACGGTCATGTGTCATTAGCCTAGCTATGTTACTTAACCTACCCATTCATATCATATTGGTTAAGTGTCATTAGTCTAGTTATATTACTTAACCCACCCATTGGTCTGATTAATAGTTATGTTGGTTGAGCCTACATTTATAAGTTTTACATGTTCTCAACTCATACCAGTTATGTCTATATTTACATGTCAAATTTCCATGTCATCCCACCTAACCCTCTAACCATACTCACATCTTATTATGGTTAGTATTCCTTAATTCATTCATTATGACGAACGAATCATGAACTCTCACATTAGACCGTGCATTTTGTGGCCACTGGATTTGCCGGGCGGTTCCGGGCAGATTTACACCACAAACTGGGTCTAACCTCATGTCATAAACTGTTACGCCTACAATTTGGCCTTCGACCTCTCACATTAGACTGACACTTTGTGGCTACTGGATTTGCCGGGCGGTTCCGGGTAGATTTACACCACAAACCGAGTCTAACCTCGTGTCAAAGGTTCATTAATGGTCGTATTCCACCCAAAACCCCAATATCAGTTCATGCGTTTAACATATAGAAATGTTCACGATTCACGTTTCTGCCCCAAAACGTATCCCCAAATTATTTTCATAATTCAGTATAAGGTTATGCCAAGTTATAGCCTTTTATTTACAATACATGTCAATTACCCAAAACCCAACTTAGGCGCGTTCATATTAAACCTCTACTAAGTCATAAATTATCATATATGTTTCAACTCCAAATTTTACATAATTAACATATGCCCAAGTTCTAGATTACATGTAAATATTACATATGCCCAATTCGTACCAAATTTACATATGTTAAATTTAAGCCGTTTTACATGTATGCCAATTTACACATATACCAAGTTTCATGCCGCTTTACATATGTCAAGATTCATGATTTACATGTTTACAAAGCTATGCCCAATTTACATAGATCAAGTTTTATACCCAAAATTACATGTATACTACGTTTACACCAATTTACTCATAACAAGTTCTAGCGAAATTACATATATCAAGATCCATGTCAAATTATATATATATATATATCAAGATCCATATCAAATTATATATGCCAATCCCCATTCTTGCAATTACCATTATAATGACAATACCCAAATATCAAGTTTCATGTTAATGGTAAATTATCCCCAAACATCAAATTTTCATATTATGCCTTCGATTCCACCAAACACATATATTCCTCTAGGCAATATTCCAATATTTCCCCCGTATACCATCGCACGTATATCGTAGTTTAGGCCTAGGTCCGAAATTGACCTAGGTTCGTCAAAAGAAAATAAATAGGGGGAGGTAGAAGTTGCAATAAAAACAAGATCAGAGAGAAAACGACATAAAAGCATCATCTCGGGCATAAAGAATAGATCTTGATAATAATATCAACATGAACCAAGTAAAATTGATTTATAACAGGCTGAATAGACCATAAACTTGTCATGCGAATAAAGATAGAAAAGTTCTCAAGATCGAGATCCAAGAAGAAACAAGCATTGAATCAAAAGTCCAATTTCATTTCATCACATGTCCATATTAAATTTAATTATTTTAATCTGAAAATAACTAGAACTTACAGAACATGGCTAATGAATTAAGAACTAAAATTGTCGTAGAACGTTGCAGAGACATTGATTTATCTTCTTGAATTGTTGTAGAATTGCTGTAGAAGCTTTAATCTCTAGTTTGAATCTAGTTTGGAGGCTAAGAGAAAAGTTTATAGAGCGGCGGCCATGATCAAGAGGAAGTCCAGTAGCATAATAGTGTAAGAATGATTTGATATGAATTAGGTTAGGTCTAAGGGTGTTTTTATAGGTGTAGCAACTAGTTTAGGCCCTTAGATTAACCCTAGAATCAATCCGGACCATCAAAACATGTCTCAGGCTTCAAAAATGTGTTCTGGGTGAAACGAGGCCGACCAGGTCGACCTATAAGGTAGGGGGGTCGACACTATGGCCGACCTGGGGGGTAGGTCGACCCTGTGGTCGACCCTATGGTCGACCTTGGGGGGAGGTCGACCCCCTGGTCCAGTGCTGCCTGAAAACTGCTGAAACTTGTACAGGCCATAACTTCTTCATTCGGACTCCGATTTTCAAAAACTCAGACTCTATTTCATGTAAAATTTCGAGACAAACGCAATGGAGTAACCCGTTTCCTCTGATTCTGATTTTAAAATTTAATTCTGCCTTGATTTCTTGTTTTAACATGTTATAAAAATACGGGTTGTTACAATTGATTAAGAAGAATAAACCAAGTACTCTTGAGCAACTGTTTGACAAAGCTGAGGAATATATATGTGTGGATGAAGATCCCGCCTATACTATAGATGTTCCCGAAAGTAGCATACAGCTCGAGAAGAAAAATAATGATGCTGAAGGTGGCCAGAAGAATCCCAGTAGTCAAAAAAAGCGGGAATGATGGAAGAGATAACTGACCTAACAAAAAGCTTCGCTTCTTTAGGAATTCAGAATTGGCTCCTTTGAATGACACCGTGGAGAACGTCTTTATGGCAACCCATGACACTGAAGAGTACCCAACACCAAAGGAAGTGAAAGTCAGCGATGCTGCAATCAAGTCACATAGAGGTTCTGCCAGTTTCATAACCAACCAAGTCACAATATAAACGAATGCAGACACCTGAAGAGCTTAATTGAAGAACTGATAAGGAAAAATGGACTTCAGCATTATGCAAACAACCCGCAAAACACCCAAAATGCTCAAGCCAGAGAACATCTATTGGACAACCTAGGCAAAATGAGAATGTTGCGGTCGCTGTAATTCCAAGGTTGATCATCAATACTATTTCAGGTGGGCCACACCCATCCGGAAGAAGTTGGAGGGACATTGTAAAATACAATAATGAAGTGAAGAACTTGCCGAAAGGAGAAGAGCTCATGATCATGAACGAAGCCTTGCCAGCAAAAAGGCCAAAAATACCATGCGATGATATTGTGTTCAAGGATAGGGACTCAGATGGACTAATAACTCCAACGATGGATCCAATGGTGATAACCATTGTCTTGGGTCCAACCATTGTCAGAAGAGTTTTGGTTGATAGTGGGGCATCCGTCAATGTCTTTTTCATCAATGCATTTCATAGGATGAAACTCTCCATGGATGATGTAAAAGCTTGCCAGAATAAAATCCACGGATTCACGAGGCAAGTCGTTCAACCAATTGGTATCATTAGTCTGCTTGTCGAACCTGGAGAAGGAGAACAGAAGGCTGCACTAAAACAAGATTTTGTCATAATCGATGAGCTTTCTGCTTACAATGCTTTCCTTGGGAGGCAAACCCTCGCAGCATTTAGAATAACAATGGCGCCGCGGTGCCTCACGATGAAATTCCCTACTAAGAACGGAATTGGTGTAGTTAAAGGCGACCAACAAGCAGCGAGGGAGTGTTATTTGGTTGAGCTTGCTGAGGCAAGGAAGAAGGAAGTGAAGAAGGATGTGGAGCCTTCGCTCTACATTAATGACTACCCCTTATAGCTATTAGGGCAGGGCATTCATACTGGCGAGCATAGCGGAGCTCAGAAGGAGATTGATCCAAGAAAAGCCAATATGGGGGAAAACAGAGCAACACTAGCCGAGGACACCATATCCATTCCAGCACACGATAAAGATCCAGACCGATTCTTAAAGATAGGTTCCAACTGGGCCTAAAGTTGTAGAAAGATTTGATATTGTTTTTAAAATCAAACTTAGATGTTTTAGCTTGGACGCATTCCTACATGTGCGGAATATCACTAGATATAATCGTTCATAAGTTGAATATTAATCCTAGTTTGACTCCTTTAAAACAAAAACGATGAATTCAAGGACCTGATAGATCTATAACATTAAAAGAAGAAGTAGACAGACTATTCAAGAATAATTTTACACGAGAATCCATGTATCTCGATTGGATTTCAAACCTATCCCTTGTTAAGAAGTCCAACGGCAAATGGAGAGTATGCATAGACTATTCAGATCTTAACAAAGCATGTCCCAAAGACAGTTTTCCACTTCCTAGAATTGATCAACATTTCGATGCAACTGCAGGGCATGAACTATTGTCCTTTATGGACGCATACTCTAGGTATAATCAAATCATGATGCATAAGCCGGATGAGGAGAACACAAGTTTCATAACCGATAGAGTCCTATATTGTTATAAAGTTATGCCGTTTGGACTAAACAATGCGGGAGCAACCTACCAGCACCTTGTGAATTCCATGTTCAAATCCCAAATCGGAACACTATGGAGTTCTATATAGATGACATGTTGGTAAAGTCAAAGAAGGCAGAAAATCATCTAGAAAATCTACCTGAGATGTTTCATATCCTTAGGAAGTATGGCATGAAACTAAATCCTCTTAAATGCTCGTTTGGAGTTTCATCGGGAGAATTTCTTGGGTTCATGGTCAATCGCAGGGGCAATGAGGCGAATCCTTCTCAAATCACAGGCTTATGGGAAATGCGAGCTCCAAGGACAAAGAAGGAGCTTCAAAGTTTGAATGGGAAAGTTGCTACCCTTAGCCGATTCATCTCAAAAGTAACAGATCTGTGCATCCCGTTCTTCGATGCTTTGAAGAAGCGAAAGAAAGAGTTAGAGTGGACTCCTTAATGTCAAACGGCATTCAAAGAGTTGATTAAGTACACGGAGTCACCACCAATGCTTTCTAAACCCAGAGATGGAGAGGATTTGTCCCTATATTTGGCTGTCTCATCACATGCCTTAAGCGCTGCACTTATCCGGGAGGATGCTAAGGTCCAAAGGCCAATTTATTACATTCGCAAGTGGCTCGCTAGGGCAGAGTTAAACTACCCAAAGTTGGAAAAACTTGCATACTGTCTGCTTATTGCCTCAAAGAAGTTAAGACCATATTTCCAATCCCATCCTATAAAAGTTCTCACCGATCAACTGCTAAGACAAGTTCTTTTTCGCCCAGAAATTTCGGGAAGGTTATCGAAGTGGAATATTGAGCTCAACCAGTACGACATCACTTATCACCCTCGAAGAGCTATTAATGGGCAAGCCTTAGCGAATTTCATCGCCGAGTTCATGGACAGGGGAGAGGAAATTGAAGAACCAGCAGAGACAGTGGCTAGTTGGAAGCTATATTTTGATGGTTCCAGAAATGATTACAATTCGGGGATGGAATTGTCCTAGAGACTCCAGATGGCCATTCTCTATGCTATGCCTTAAGATTGGAGTTCCCATCAACAAATAATGAGGCCGAATACGAGGCGTTAATAACAGGGCTGAAACTAGCACTAATGTCGGAAACCTTCCTTCCTATCTTATCAAAGCCATGGAACTTCTCAATGACCTTGACCACTACACTATATCTCACATTCCTAGGGAAGAAAACTCAAAGGCAGATTCTCTCGCCAAATATGCCAGTTCCTTCGATGCTCAGTTACTAGGCCTGATTCCCGTAGAAGCCCTTTCAACTCCCGCCATTGCAGAAGCAGATGTTGATTGGATCATGGAAACAGTTGAGGAGCCTATGTCATGGATGACCCCAATTAAAGACTACATCCTCAACGGAAAACTCCCAAAAGAGCCGAAGAAGCAGAGGAAGATATTACGCCAGGCTCCTTTATGCCTTATCCAGGACGGAATGTTACACAGACGAGGATTCTCCATGCCATTGATGCGATGTGTGACCAAGGAGGAATCAAAAGCGATCTTGGCAGAACTACGTGAAGGAGATTGCGGAGGTCACATAGTTGGTCAGACACTGGCCAAGAAAATCCTGCGATATGGCTACTTTTGGCCCGATGTGAACCAGGATGTAATGACTTATGTTAAGAAGCGTGATAGATGCCAAAGATTCGCAAAAATTCCAAGAGCACCTCCCACCGAATTGACCCAAATGGTCAGCCCATGGCCATTTGCTGTTTGGGGCATAGGCTTGATTGAGGCATTACCTACAACTAAATCAAATATGAAGTATGCGATAGTAACAGTTGATTATTTCACTAAATGGGATGAAGCTGAACCACTAGCTACTATCACTTCAAAGAAGGTGATCAATTTTGTCTTGAAGAACTTCATCTGCGGGTTTGGTGTACCACAGAAAATAATCACAGATAATGGAACTCAATTTGAAAGCAGTGAGTTCCTAGATTTTTGTGCTAAGTACAAGATCTAGAAGAGTTTTACAGCCATTGCTAATCCGCAGGCTAACGGGCAAGTCAAAGCAATCAACAAAATCTTGAAGTGAACCATTAAGAAGCGACTTGAAAAAGCTAAAGGCGCTTGGGTAGACGAGCTTCTGGTTGCACTATAGGCATACCGTACCACCCACAAAACTGCCACATGGCACACTCCTTTCTCGCTTGTGTTCGGATCCGAGGCTATGTTTCTAGTGGAGCTGGAAGTTCCCACTCATAGAAGAATCCACTTCAACCAAGAAGAGAATGAGAGACTTCAACTCGAGGCACTTGATTTACTCAAAGAAAAAAGAAGAGAAGCAGGACTCGGAGTCATGGAACACCAAAGAAGAATAGCTTGTCATTTCAATGCTAAAGTAAAACGTAGAACCTTCCAAGTTGGGGACCTTGTTCTGAAAAGAATCATGACAGGAACTGGAGTACTCGGACCCACCTGGGAGGGGCCATATATGATTAGCCAAAAATTCTTAGATTGTACATTTGAGCTGAAAACAACGGATGGAATCCAGCTTCCGAGAGCGTGAAATGCTATACACCTCCGTCACTACTTCACTTAATGTTTCATTCGTATGTTCTAAAAAAGTTGTAAATATCATGCATTGTAAATACCATGCAACATTATTACAAGCTTTGTACATATTAATGAAAGGAACTACTTTACTTGCTTAAATCATACGATTCTCAAACTGTTTGGTAAGATTCGATTTTGATTGTAGGTCCCCTAAAAGAACGCTGACACACCTTTGACCTAATAAGGCCTGGTGACCATTATAGCACATCCCGATTAGGATAACTCAAATATCCATTGTTCAATGCATAAAATATCATTCGCGGCCAACTCAAATACGTAAAGCACAACAGTGCAAGGAAGGGATACCAGGAATTAAATTGTCAAATTATGCGGCTTTCAAGTTACAGATGAAGTGTAAGTTTCACCAAAGGGGCACCTTCTTAATTGTAAGGTCCCTGGTCTTAGTTCTAACAAATCATGGTAAGGCCCGATAAATGAACTATCGCTCTCCCCGTGAAACAATGCAACCCTAAAACCAAAGACCATCCTGTAGGGCACCCAGTTGATCACCAACGCCATTGATACATGGCTGGATTGCGATGAACACTGGGCCTTGAAACCAAAGACCTCCCTGAGGGGCACCTAGTTGATCGTCAACGCCATTAATACATGGCTAGATTGCAATATAAACACTGGGTTCCAAAAGACCTCTTCGGAGGCATCCGATCAAATGCTAGATCATCCAAATCTAGCTATTGATTATGGGTCTTCCAAATCCAGTTACTGAAGGACTTTGAAGACCCCTTCGAGGGCATCCGATCATAAGCCGGTCTTCCAAATTCGGTTAGTGACGGACCCAAGGGATTTTCGAAGGTGCCCTACAAATTCTACAAGTTGTTGAGTTATTAAGTCGCAACGAATAACGGGATTACAAAAAATAAGACCTCTCCGGGGGCATATGTTCAAATCTAACCTCCGAGAGGCCCGGATCACCAGGCTAGCGAGGAATATAATTAAATATATAAAGCATAAGATCTCTCAAGTAGGGGCATAAAAAAGGAGTTCATCTCCACAAAAAGACATGGGTAGGATCGACTAAACTAGAAATTTTTGATCATGATCATGCCAAGAAATCCAACAACAGCAAAGACAAATAATCAAAAGATTCCAGATGAAGTCGGTCACATAATGTCACACCTAACCTTTAAAATTTGCAACAAATTTTGGTATGGGGTCATTACCACCACATTAAAGGAATTCAACGATGCTCACTTCCCAAGACATACCTCATACCCGTCATAACTTTAAAATTAAAGGTTCAACATTTGCAAGGAATAATTTGACCAACAAAGCGAAACTTTGAAATGACAAAGGCAAAGTTGATAACCCTAATACTGTGATGAAATCATTTTAATACCAAGTATTGCGATAACAAATGACTTGTAGTGTAAAAAACTTGTGTCTTAAGCGTAAAAATAAAACAAGTGTAGAATGTAAAGCAACAAAGTACAATAAAGCTCAAGTACAATAAGCAGAACACAGTTTCATTTTAGCAAACATAATCAGATCACAAAATTACAAGTCGACTACAAGGTATCAGACATAAAAGTGCGCAAAGTAACATGCGTAAAAGTAGAGAGCGAGGGCCGACACCGCATATACAACTGGTCTGATTGTAGTACATAAAAAGAAAATGATAGGAAATTAAGGAAAAAGCTGGTCATGAGTGGGATCACCAGACTTTAATCAGGTGCCTATCTTCGAAAGAGGAGATATGTCAGCTGACTGTTTTCCACCTTTAGCTATCACACCACTAAGGATCTCCTCGGAAGACACAGTAATGATCTTCTTCTTCTTCTTCCTAGTGGTAACCACTTTCTTTCCTTTGCGACTTGATGACGTGAAAGATCTAGTTTCCCTCCTGGCTTGAGCATCGACATCTCGTATCAGAGTTTCATCAGTATACTCAAAATCTTCGTCAGTTGGAATATAATCTGCATCATCACCCAGATTGGCAATCGCACCAATTTTATTATCTTGAGACCCGGGGGTTTTGGTATCAAGTAGCTATGTTGCCTGGGAGAGGGGTAGTAACTGGGGGAGGGGGAGTAGAAATCAAATCCGAGACAGTAACAGTAGCTTCAGTCATCAAAGCAGTAATTTCGCCAAAAGGAAGCTCAGTTGAGACTAGACCTAAAGCAGATGAACAGTGAGCACGAAATGCGAATGTATCAGTTGATGTGCATAGGCAGTCTAAGTATAGCAAGTTTTCAATAATTTCAAGTTTACTTGCAACTATAAGACCAGCCTGAAGATCTTTGTGCTTTTCAACCATAAATATGTCTGCAAGAGTATTATCGTCATCTGTTTCGCTATGCTCCTCTATCAGATGTTCCTCAGCATTGTGATCCTTGGATTTCTTGCTTTTTCTTGAGAGTCAGTAGGAGGAGTGGTCAGGTATGTGGATCATAAGTTCCAATATTCATAGGAAGATTAGGGGCAGAAGCTTTTGCTTCATCCGAGGCCTGTCCTCCAGAAGACCCGGCTTGATCAATTAACAGTGCTCGCTTTTCCCTTAGAATTACCTTTCCTCTAGCTAAGGGTTTGTGAGACTTCTCATCTAAAAGTTCCTGTATAAGGTTCCCCTCACCGCGACGACCTCCATCAATCTTGAGAACTTCTTCCCAAACCAGAGCTAGGGTCTCAGCAAACTTCTTCCCCAAATAATGCAAGCTGCCATGGCTCATGAAACTATAGATATAAAACTTGGATAAAGTGTTGTCGGTTTTTGCTTTGGCCTTTTTTAAGGCATCCTCGGCTTTGGCCTTGTCTTCTGGAAGAGAATTAACCTCAGTAGTTAGTGCTTCAAGGGCCAAACTTTGAGAAAAAAATCTTTTGTTGAAGAATTAAATTCTCCTGTTGAAGAGTAGCATAAGCTTTTCTTTCTTCGACCAACTAAGACTCTGCTAGTTGCTGAGCAGATTGAGCTTTTTGGATCTGTTTCTCAAGCGTACCTTCCTTTTGTTTAACAGCGGTGAGTTCTCCCTTGAGCTTATAAATTTCTAAATCTTTGGAGGAGTCTCGAGACTTCAGCAATGTGAACTAAAGCAGCTTTGTCATTCTCTAAAGTTATGATATGGTCAAGGTGCTTTGTACTAAGTCTTTGGAGGTCATGAGCAAACGTATACCTGCTAGAAAGCTGTTTCTCGATGTGTTCGCTTAGTCTATCCAACTTGACCTCATCCTGACTCTTGGCAACTTCATACTGAGTAATCATACTGCTTTTTGTGTCGGTTATTTCTTCAAGAGTGTCCCGCTTGTCGTTGGGATGCAAGTCCTGTTCGAAGTACACCCCTCTTTGATCCCAGTCCTTGAAGTGCTCAACAAGCATCAAGTTGGTCATCCTTATGTCATAAGGAGGCCTATTGATTATGTCTTGATTGTCGGTTTGAGTCGGGGCAATATGTGAGGAGGCTGCAAGGCGACGATCACGGGAAAGTTGAAAATCAGGGCCTGGAAATATGTATGACTTATGGCGTTTACGAGATTCACCTTCGTATTGATCTCGTTTCTTTGTACCTCTTTTCCTTCCTCCTTTCTTCCCTTTGGTCCTATCCTCCTTTTTCTTCCTATCAACTTCAGGCATATCGAAATGATCATGTCTCCATTTCCTATGATCCTCAGTCTCAATAAGATCCCCAATCCGTTGAGGCTGATAAGAAGATTGTGGACAATGGGAGCGTGGTTTAATGAAGTCCTTGGGGTCAAATTCCATAGTGCCTTGTTCAAAATCATCTACAAATGAATGCCTTATTTTTGTACCTCAGAAAAGAGGCAAACAGAGTTTAGTGTTCATAGTGGATAACACTAGGGAAAAATAAGGGGGTTAGAGAAAAGAATCTTGGAATTCATAATTAAAAATGAACGTTTGTTTGGATGTATCTAATAACGAACCAATTTCAAGTGTTGGTTCTAAGGCAATTTTTGGGCTTGAAAGCACTTTTCCTGGCCGGGAAAGGGGAGCTTCAGTACTATTAACCCCTAAATCCTTAGCTCGAAGTTTCGAAGGCTGAATGACAACTTCTCCCTGAATGATATCCCTGGCTGAGCTAAGATCGCTCAGGTTCTTATAAGTATCCGTGGAACTCTCACCTTGAGTAACTTGGACAATAGGACCCTTGTCTGTCTTATCTGCGGCATTCTTAGAAAGAGATTCCATGTCCCCAGAATGTTTTGCCATCGCATCAGAAGGAGTTTCTAATAAAGCCTTCTCTTTCTCAACTTGCTCTGTATCCTTCTCAACTTGCTTACTTTTATCCTCATACTGTTCAGACTCATCTTCCCCAATGGAGGATAATTTAGGGTTTGGGAGGTGTTTAGATACTGACTGTAATGTTAGAGCATTTTTGTAAAGGGGATTTCTTAGTAGGAAATCTGCCAGCAATCTCTTTCTTAAAAAGCAAATCCAGTTTAAGTGTGCAAGAAGGGTCAAGCAAATGGTATTGGCGAAGAAACTGTTCCATGATCAAATATTTCCTACTTTTTTCTTCCTTAATAGTTTGCAAAGTGTCAAACAACTCTTAGCCAGTAGTATCATCTGAGTCAGAAGAAGGAAGCACTGCAAAAGCAAAGGAAGAATTTGATACTTCGAAGCTAATTGTAGGACAAGCAAAGAAATATGACTACGTGTTCTTACCTCCTTCCATCCACCTTCCGTAGAAATTATCGGGGCAACGCACAAAACAATAATTTTCTATAAATCCCTTGGCACTATCCATCAGATCAGTTATGATCTTTAGGTATTTCCCTTTGACAAAGATAATTGATGGCTTTTCTTGCCTCCTTTTGAAAGTATACAACAAACAAACCTCTTCGAAGGTGGGAGCACGCAGCTTGGTCCTCATAAAAAGTATGTAAAGACAGGTTAAGATGGCATAGCTGTTGGGATGTAATTGCATATGGGCAATGGCTAAACGCTTCAAAACCATCTCTATGAAGGCATTAAATGGAGGAACGCCACCCATTGTCAACATATGTCGATTAACCACAACGTATCCAGGAGGAGTGTCTGCAAATTCGTTCTCCTCTGGAAATTTGGCCTTGGTCTCTAATATTCTAAATTAAGCGCACAAGCTTTTGTACGCGCGTTCGCCTAGTTTGTTTGGTTTCCTAACGCCAGGTACTTCTTGAGAGGCTTAGGTACAGGAAATTCTGGATTGATGTTTAACCTGGGAAAGTTAGCCACATCCGTAGCTTGGGTAGAAGTTCCAACTTGGGTGGACTTTGATGTTGCTTCAAGCTATTGGTGCGATTTTTTTCTAGTGTCCATTTCTACACAAACAACTATATTTGACAATAGACTATAGGTATATACTTCCTATAATAGAAAATGTTGTGTGCAACTGATAAAAGTAAAGCTTGAGACTTACAAATCATCATAAAATGATCGATCAGTTCCAAACTTCACTATGAACTAAAAAGCTCAAGTGGAATGGCCAATAGAGCCTTCTAATACAAACAAGACACTTCAGTATAAGTCATTAAAAGTTGCATGAAAGTTTTCTAAACTAATTGTCTAACTTATTATCGATATGGACAATCGATAGTAGAGTATTTCGGTATTTTTGTTGAAAATTTCAAAACCGAACTCCCGGCTTTCAAAATAATAAAATCGGATTCAAAACAAAATTTCATTTTTCATCCTAACAATTATTCATGGTAGCAAGTGCTCACTTAAAAACTCAAAAATGAACACCGATGGTGCTGCAGTCTTCATCAAGATTATTTTCCAGTGACTAAAGTGACAACAGTGCTTTTTAAAATCTTTTAAAATTCATCTATTTTCATAAACACTTTCAAATAATCTTAATATTCCTTTTAGTTTTTTTTTGAAATAAAAGGTGGTGAATCGTAAGATTCATGTCTTGATTATATATAAAACAGCAAAAAGGGTCTACATAGAATATTCCAGATAACAACCCTACCAAAAGAAAACTGAAAACAACCCCACCATATAGACAACAACCAAAATACAGTACAACAGCCCCCCCAAACCACATACAAAAAGAAATATACTACCATTAGATATCATATTACATATACGTCAGCAACAAAGAACAACAACATGTAACTTCGCCCGTCTTCAGTGCTGGCTAGCTCTAGCTCTGTCATGCACTCTAGCTCCAATGCTGTCAAAGTACTTCCAATTTGAACCGCCTGTCCATGAAAACACATATTTAAGGATCATAATGATAACCGAATTACCACTTTTCATCTTAAATTTGAATTTTTGCGAATTTCTCTCTTTCCAGATAATCCAAGTATATGAAAAAACATCAAAACAAAAGTATCTCTTCTATCAGCAGGTAGCATGTCGCTAATATGATATCGCTAAAACACAAATGGATCACTAATATAATCCCTCCAAACCAAATCAACATTCAAGAAGACCAGGCATTTTGTCTAAACATATAATGCGAAGTCACATTACCAAAAAATATGCTTGTAATCTTCCATGCTATCATCACAAAAAACACACTTCTCTATAGACTTCATTCCTTTCCTTCTCAAATTAGCAGTAGTATTTAACTTGCCATGAATCACAATACACATGTGAATTCTAACTTTCAAAGGAACTAACTTGTAACTCCACATAACATCAAAACATTACCAACTTATCCCTTCAAAATTCAACAGTTCATACATGCTTCTAACACTAAAAGATCCACCAGAACCACCTAAATTCCAAACAAACTTATCCCCTTCATCACATAAAGAAATCCCTTCTAACAGCCCAACCAAACATCGTAATTGATTCACCCAGTAACCACTCTACAAAACGTGAGCTTCCATTTGAAATTTATAGCCTCTCCATCAAACATTTCTTTAACTAAGAAATCTTTATTGCACGGCAAAGAAAATAACTCTCCAAATTTAGCTTCAAGAGATACTGGAAGAAGCCATCTATCCCTCCAGAAAGAAATACCCCCCCCCCCCGCTTTTCACCACAACTTCAATATCAATGTTAAACCAACCCACATTACCCATAACCCCCTTCCAAAACACTGAACAATTTGAAAAATCACAATTCCAGTCAAAACAACCATCATAACACGTGCTAATAATCCATTCCTTCCAAAATGAGCATCTACCCCCAATCATATCCCAAATTCACCTACAAAATAAGGGTGAATTCATATTCGTCAAGTTGATCACACCTAATCTTCCTTCTTCCTTTGATTTGCGGACTTGTTGCCAAGAAATGAGACAAGATAAGCTGCAAGTTCCTTTAGAACCAGTCCAAAAAAAATTCCTCCTCAAAGCATCAATATTAATCATTATCCAATTTGGACATCTCATAAATGAAAACCAATAAAGCGGAACAGCAGATAACACTGAATTCACCAACACCAGCCTTCCTGCTCTCGATAAGGAACCACCCTTCCATCTAGCAAGCCTTCGATCAACTTTGTCAATTAGCAAATGCCAATCTTGTTTTGAACGTTTCTTTGGCCTGATACACATGCCCAAATAATTGAGAGGAAAATCACCAACATTACAATTCAGAAGCTCAGCACAGAAAGACTTGAGCTTCTCTAAACAACCAATTGTATACATGCAGCTTTTATGGAAATTTATCTTCAAACCTGGTAGACTCTCAAAAGCATAGAGTAAAAATTTCAATACAACAATGTATTTACAAATAGGCTCACTAAAAATAATAGTATCATCTGCATATGCAAGGAATTAATGCCTCCAGTAATGTGCTCACTACCAAAGCTCTGAATAATGCCTCTATCACTACTAATTCTCAAAATTTGCGCGAAAACATCTGCAGGCAAATCAAACAATAATGGCGAAAGTGGATCACCTTGCCTAGGACCTCTCTTAGATCGGATAGTTTTTCCAGTAATGCCGTTAACACATATATTCGATATACTAGAGGACAAAACACAAAACGTCCACTCAACCCATTTGGCAGGAAAACCTCTGGCTTTACAAACATTAATGAGAAAATTCCAGTTAACCGTATCGAAGGCCTTCGCAAAATCCAACTTAAGAATTGCACATGGTTCATTGAATTTATTACAATGTGAAATCACTTCTTGTACCAAAGCCGCCCCATCCAAAATTGACCTTCCATTAATGAAAGCAATTTGAGATTTATCAATTAGCACTTCCATTTTCAACTTGAATCAATTAGCCAACACCTTCGTAATTAACTTGAATGTGCAGTTCAATAAACTAATTGGTCTAAAATCTGCAGCAGTAACATTGCCCTCTTTCTTTGGAATTTGCTCCACATTAGCATTGCTTAACTTGTCAATCCTCAAAACAGCATCATAAAATTCGTCCAACAACTTCAGCACATTAACTTGAAGCCAATTCCAATATTTTTTTAAAATGAAATTCGGAAAACCGTCAGGGCCTGGTGCCTTATTGCTTGGCATTTCATTAAGCACAACCATAATCTCCTCAGCCGTAAATGGTGCATCTAAACCACTCAAATCAACATTAATTCGATACAACAAATTCTAGTCAACATCCACTTGTTTCTCATTACACTCCCCAAAAATTTTCTTATATAAATCAGTAAAAGTATTGTTCAAATCTTCCTGCTCAAAAAACCTCAACACCATCACTACTAATCAAATTCGATCTTCTACTACCATTAGCTACTCGATGAAAGTAGCTAGTATTATTGTCTCCCTCTTTCAACCACTGTGATCTCGATCTTTGCCTCTAATAAACTTCCTCTTGAACTATCACTTTCAACGGCTCTCTCTCTCTTTATTCTTAAGCAACATCTTCTACTCAGCATCCAGCAGCCACTCCTCTTCTAAAATACAAAGCTCAAGAATTTCATTTTCTAGCTTTTCTTTTTTAACTCTAATATTGCCAAACACTTCACTATTCCACTTCTTCAAAAAAAATTAAGCAGTTTCAATTTTATGCAAATACTACCCGCAACAGCACCAAACTCCTCCCACTTCCTTCTAATTAAGTCATCAAAACCCTCTTCCAAAAACCACATCTTCTCAAATCTAAACATTGCCTTTTTCTTCACACTATCACCAGTGTCAAATAAAATTGGACAATGATCTGAAATCAAAGATGACATCCCTTTCTGAGAAGAAAGAGGATGAACATCTTCGAATTCAGTGTTGATGAAGAATCTATCCAATCTTACTAAAGTACGAGGATCTCTTCTGCTACTCCATGTGTATTTTCTCATAGGCAAATCAATGAGGTTACACTCTCTTACAAACTCACTTAAGTCTTCTATATCACCATAATTGTCAACACATCTAACAATTCTTTCAAATTCAAATCTAGTGACGTTAAAATCACCCCCAATTAACCTTGGTCCCTGAATGGAATGCGAGAAATCAATCCCCTCTTCCCACAAAACCTTCCTCTCGCTCCTTGAATTAGGACCGTAGACATTGGAAATTAAGTAAGTCACTTTAGAAGCTCTACATTCCAGTGCTGTATGAACACAATGAGTCTGCTTAACCTCCTGCTTCAACAACCATTTATCACTATTCCAGCCAGTGAACAAACCACCCGCACTACCATTAGCTAGTATAAAACTCCAACCATCCAAAACACCCCATCCGAAACATCTAAACACATTGACTTCTGAAAATTCAAGCTTGGTTTCTTGCAACAGTACAATATTTAACTTGCTTGACTTCAAAAAATTCCTGACCCTTAGACACTTTTCAAAAGTGCCCAGACCCCTTATATTCCATGAAACCATAATCATGATGAATTGTTGAGCCTCCCCAATTCCTTGTTCTTAAACTCATTAATCAATTCCTCATTCATCACAAATCTAGTGCTTACTCCCCAATTCATGTAACTGATCATTAGATAATGAATTTAAAAAGGTAGGGATGAAAACACTACCTTCCAGAGGATGATCCAAGCTCCTAGCACTCCTACGTAGCATTACCACTCCACCATGCTCCAAAGCGCTTTCTCCTTCACCACCCATAGTCCTAGAGCAAGCATCAAAGTTCGCCATAACATCATTCCTTTCCTCAGCATTGACCAAACTCCCACCATAGCCATCAAGTCACCATATTTGTTAGTTACAACCTCCACACCATCAACAACACCCATATTAAAGCCTCCCACGTCCTCCACACCCACACCATCACAGGAATCCCCCTCATCCTCCATAGTATTATCTGAAGAAACATTAACCGGATTCTCCGCACCACCAACTTCATTAACATTCACCCTAACACCCACGCCAGAAGCTCCAACCTCAGAAGCCAAATTCTTCTTATTACATAGTATCTTCAACTTCCCATTTAAAGCCTTTGCAAACGCATATCCTTTAATAGTCTTGTTATTCATCCTAAAATTTGGATCTCCTTCATACTTCTTGAGCAACATCTCACGATCATAATTCTCATCACACACACCAAAAAGATGGGAGTTCACATGTAAGAACCCGTAACTTCCCCAATAAGGAAAGCCCAGATTGCTTTGAGAACAAGCCACATCAAAACCGCAAACTGAAGAACTTTTCATTGTTAATTACAACAATTCGATCAGAATACAAGAATATACAGAGTATAACCAAATAATATACATCAGAAAATATCAGAGATTTAAATACATTACTGTAGCGGAAAAATAATACAATACACAACTGAAAGAGATATACGGATACAGAGCTTTCCGGATATCATTCCAGCTGTAAACCAGGATCCTGTGAATATAAATCTGCAAAACCAAAACTACTAGCTGCCCATTCGGAAAATGAGGGCACCCAGAGTTTAGGTTAAAACAATAAACTCCAGGTCAGTCATGTGACTGGTGTGAGAACTAAAACAATTATTAATCTTTATTTTAAAGTTAGATAAATCAAGGGACCACGCCGTATAACACAGAATGGTTTCCTTCCAGGAATACCAGTGCATAAAACAACAGCGCAATGCTAAATAAAGAACAATGAAGCTATTATAATACCCAGGTGCCATCACACAATGCAACATAAGCCGGAGCATAGGGTTTTCCCTTATAATAGCCAAAGAATGCTTGATACGCTAAATTCCATCTTTTATTATTACTATAAGTGTATAGTGTCAAAACAATTTCAATCATAAGTATCAATCATAGACGACATGGGTACCATATATCATGTCGCCAATACTAGACTCTACACCAAAACCGCAAAGTCACGTATTGGAAGTTGGGTTTTCATCTATGAACTGAGGCAAAAGATAGTCCTCTACCGAATTCGAGACTGTCTAGCCCGAGTCTCAGGCAAGTACTCTGCCAAGCCTTTGGATCATCAAGAACGGTCCATCGATGTGGATTAAAATGCCTGAACACTGCGTTTCCCTACCGTTTGGGGCGTAAATGAGCCAAATGACTCCATCGGCTCCACATAGTCACCGATATATCCGAGGCGCCTCGCAATCCAACAACCACACAGGTGAAAATAATATAAATGTCAGGGCTGGTAGGTCACTGACACCACCCTAGCTAGATGGAAACACATGCCCTCCCCGAGGTCCTCTCCCGTTTCTGGTTCACAACCGGGGTGTGGGGCTCGCGAATTAACGCTACACAAAGCTATGCCACACAGGTCGTCCTTTGATCATCAACCACAAGACTTTGATTTTCAACAAAGGCCTTGATCATTTGCCACTTAGGCATGCCACACAGGCAGTTCACTCCATGCGATTGATATCCATCAATATATAACCTCTGAGCTCGTACGTCTCAAAAAAGGGCGCTAAGCAAGAGAATAAATTCTCCGCCGCCAAATAGATATATATTTAATAGAAATCAATCACACAGAATAAAATCAAATGTCAGACACACAGTCCAATTACAAGTTTGTTCTGGGTCTGAACGAAACAGGAGGCACCTTGTACCTCGCATATCCATCGATCTTCAAGTACGTCTGGACGATCACCAACCGATTCCCTCCTCTTGGGTGTACAGCCCAATCAAGATCATCAGTAATTATCCAAATGATGTGAAGACCTCCGGTCTTCGACCACCAAATTCATCCTTTACACATCGTCGAATCAGTTATTTAGAATGGGAAAAACCCTGTCTTTCTGAATAACTCGCGTATATAACAAACAAGTGTTACACAAACACAACATACGCCTCATTCCAATTCAGAATATTCTTTTATTCAAATATTCTTATACTTCGGGAAAGGTTCCCATTAATTTTATCAAAGAAAATTCTTTAAAATTTATTCTTCAATATTCCTTTTGGACTTCAATTCAAACCAACTTATGGTTTATCCAAACCGGTCGGGAATAACAAACCTTAATGAAGTAATCATTTGTTTTAAATTTCCCAACCCCAGCCTATTCACCCCATGAAGTAAAACCGGTAATACTTCATATCTAACACCACGGTGTTATCGGTAAATACAATTACCATTTCACGTTCAAATCTAATTAAAGATGTAACTATCGCCCGGAGCAAAACTGGTGATACTCCATTCTCAACCATTTCAATCTAATAAAAGATTCATTAAAACTCCACTCGGTTTTAACCTTCCCAAAAATCAATACTAATGATTAGTTAACTTGGGAAATCATATCCTGTCTTTAACTGGGTTAAAGAACCAATGTCATTTAAAACACAGTTCACTATAAACCCAAAATCACATTCCATTCTATCAGCCTTTAACCGTAAATTAGCAAGTGAACAATTCCCCAAGTATTAACCCCGAAGGCCGAAACCAACATCAGATCAATACCCAGAAAACCATTCAACTTGACTAATCTCCAAATAGTTTCTGATTTTCTTAACTCTGTTGGGTCTAAGAACAGTATTATTAAAGAGACCGTTCACGACAACCAAAAATCACATTTGATATTAAATACAAGGCTCTGAATAGAAAATATAACGGCTTATATTCAATATCAAATTCTACGACCAACAATTATCGTATTGGAAATAACGATATTAATATATTTTTCAAATTTCCATAATAATATCTGTATAATCATGAAATCCAACATCGAAATATTCCAAAGACAATTTCGATTCACATCCATTCCAATTCAATTATTGGAAATTCTGATTATTTTCAAAACCATTTCAAATCCAATTTATTTATTTTAAAAATAAATGGAATTATAATTCTAGTTCAAAACTAGTTCAATTTGATAAAAGTCTATTTTTATCTTTTCAAATATGGAATTTTTCATCCCAATTCTTTCCAAATCATTTCTTATGATTTTACACAAATTATTACTATTTTTAATAATTTTATAAAGGCCCGTATAGTCAATTTCTATCAACGGCCATCGAACTGCATTTACAGCGACCTTTTCCAAATTTGATTTGGACATAATTCCAAATCCAACCGTTAGATTTCAAATCTCTAATATTCTTTAGAAAGCTCTTTTCGATACGAACCTAACGGCTCCAGTTTTAGGAAAATCCGATGGTCGGATCTCCCGTAACGTAAATTCGAAGTCAATGGTCGAAATTCGCGAACTACCGCGGCGCGTTCTATTCAGGCCATTTAATATATATATATATATATATAATATATATATATATTATATATATTTCGTCGATTTCCTTTCAAAACATATTTTACAAATCGTTTTAAATTCGTTTTCAAAACGATTTCAACTTCATATTCAAATTTCAAATCAAAATTGTATATTCCATATCATCGATATATAAATGATAGTATTTTCAAAATACTATGTTTTTAAATCAATTCCTTTTCGATATTCATTATATAAATGAATAAAATCGATATAGATTTCATTCACGTCAAAATGGCGCAAATCTAATCAACACGGCTTTATATATTTCAATAACTTCGTTATTCTATTCAACAAATGAATATTTTCTTTAACTCATGAATATATATTTTATTTAGCACATGAATTTCCTTTTATTCAACACATGAATATATATTTTATTCAACACATGAATATATATTTTATTCAACACATGAATTTCCTTTTATTAAACACATGAATATATTTTTTATTCAACTCATGAATTTCCTTTTATTCAACACATGAATATATATTTTATAATATTCTTTATTTTCCAAATTGGAATGAGGCCCAATCAATTACCATATAATGTTAATTATATGGATTCCATACAACACATGTATATAATAGCAACGATAAATAATCAACCATCATTCAGAGTGCACCACACAACTGCATAAGCATTAAATATAAATAATTAACGCTTATAACAGCCTGTCAAACTATCGATCAACACACAACTAATTATTGGGATTAGTGTATGCCAAATATCATCCCAGTGAGGTTTCAAACAATCAAACGCAGGTTTTATTTGTGCAGTTGGGCGATGTGTAAAATTTATCGTCCCAATCTATATCCTTCAAATGGGTGTACATAAACAAATCGTTCGATTTGTAAATGAATATTTATTTTACTTCAACACATGAATATATATTTTTATTTCAACACATGAATTTCATTCTATTCCACACATGAATTTTATTCTATTCAACACAAGAATTCTATTCTATTCAACACATGAATTGTATTCTATTCAACACGTGAATTTTATTCTATTTAACACATGAATTTTTTTATTTTCCATTCCACCTCACAATCAATTTTCACAAAAACAAATCAATCCAAATGCAATCAAACAAACAAGTCGTCCATGGCCTGTGGACGACGAGGAAACAGTTCATATATGCAGTTATAAAATAAATAACTGAACACAGAAAATTGTAGTGAGGAGTTCTCACCCATAAACTTAACCCAACGCCGCGACTCTTCATATGTAGAAAATCTTCGTCGCGTTTCCAACGAGATCTGTTTCGTGTGGTGTATGTTAAAAATAAATATTTTTAAGAATGCTACTTTATAAATAAAAGTCACATCTTTAATCCGCTACTTCACGTATAAAAATCCCATTTTTATAATCTCGCTTTCAATATAAAATATTATCTTTTTACTTCTTTATATAAATTAAAAATCAGATCTTTAAACAATAAAAAAACTATTTTTCTCTGACTCAAATAAATAAAAATCCAATTTTTTTATATGTTATTTCTTACCATTTCATTTTCAAAAAATCATACCTTTCTACTTTTAAAAATCATAACTTTTTATTTCTAGTTTATAAATCAATTCTTTTTACAAATAAACATCATTTCTTTCCTTGCTTAAAAATCAATTCTTTTTACAAGTAAAAATCGTATGTTGTCTTGCTTAAAAATCAATTCTATTTACAAGTAAAGATCATATGTTTTCATAGACAAAAATCAAATTTTAACCATGCCAATTTATATGAATACAACTGATTTTTAAACTAGGTTTTTAACATATAAGAAAAAAACTCAGATTTAAAATTAAAAATAAAAAAAACTTACTGCGGTTGACAGAACGGGGAGAAGAGGCGTCGCAGGGGGGGTTTCGTTAGAAGCAGGGCGAGGTCAGGGTGCTGCTACGCGTTGGTGGCGGGGGGTTCGACTGCTAGGGCTTCGCGTGTTCGTGGGTTTTTGGGCGTCGAACGGAAACGAGGGAGAGGAGTGGCGTACCAGAGGGGTGCGGCGACTTGAAGAGGAGGGGGCGGAGAACCAGCGCGTTGGGCGGCGCAATGAAGGGGGGGAGGCATGGTCGTCGAGGTCGACGATTTTGTTTTGTTCTTTTTTCCCTCTTTTTAAATCGATCTGAACCATACAGGGGGGCTAAGGAGATAAAGGTATTGACCCTTTTAATTTAATTTAATTAAATACCCAAAAAGTTATCCTCCCATTCGAACTCCAATCGAGGCCCAACGACTTCGCTCCTAGCTAATTACCCCCATTCCGAACAAAATGGGATATGTTTCGTAACCCAATTCGGCTGTTACGATCAGTTTTCTTCAAAATTAAAATATAAATCATTATATATTCAGTTTGAACGTATATTTTAATTTATCGGGGCCACATACTAACTCTAAAAATTCCAGAAAAATTATTTCTAGCTTCGTATTGATGATACGGTCCTAACAAAACTAATTTCGTCGAATTCTGAGACTGTTTGAAAAATCGCCATTTTCCCATCGATTAAAATTGACTTAAACTGTCAGAACATGTTTAACTTCGCCACACTCACATATTGACTTCAAAAATTATGAATTTTGAAACCTAGCAATAATTTGACATTCCGGTTCCAACAAAAGTGGTTTCGTCGAAAACAGAGGTCGTTTTTAATAAAGGCCTTTATATATATATATATTAAAATATATATAAATTCCACAACTACTTTTCTGAATTTTAAACTGGACATATCTTTCACTCTTTGAAGTGAAATCTCAGTTTCTTAGATCCTTTAGAAAGATATGATCATACAGATTCAAATATTTCTTATTTTGCTAAAATTCGATTTATTTTGAATCTTGTACATTCATTTAAAATTCGAAATCGAATTTTCAAACCGCCGCGACGTTTCAGGCTCGAATTATAATTAAATTAAACTTATTCATTCTAACTTCGTTGAAAATTAATTTTTAGTCGTTATTATTTAAAATAATCCATTTTAAATAATCAAATTTCATTAAATTCGCCAAAATAAAAATTTTAAATTGGCTCAGAATTTCTGGGTTGTTACATTCTCCTCCACTTAAAATCTTTTCGTCCTCGAAAAGGAATGAAGCTGAAAGTTGTTTAACTAATCAACTCAACTTTCATTATTTTCATTACGGCTTAAGTTCTTCAACTTTTTAGTTTCTAAGAACTTTTCAAATTTTTCATAAATTTGGCTAACACCCCAAATTTTTGAAATATTTCGCCATAACCTCCCCTGCATCGGGAGCTTCGGGATATTTCAAATAGCCTCCCATGGCCCTCACCAATCCAAAAGAAAAAGCCAAGCGGCTAGCCAATCGGCTCATAAAATCATCATATCCCCAAGATATACAATAAACATGTACCTATTTGTAGGGCAAACAATTTTATTTGTAACGACCCGGATTTTTAGCCATTGAATTCTGAATATTTTAATTTTATTTTAAATATATTATTTGAATTATGTATAGGAATTTTTATGGAATTTATTAATTAAATTATAAATGAGCTTGAAATAGTCGCGGTAGTTCGTAATTTATGATATAAACTTCAACTGAATATACAAAATCCAATATAAATCCGAATTCATTGAAACAAGAAACGTGTGAATCTGTTAAACAGTTTCTTTCTAATGGAAGTGAAAAATCGAGGTTTTGTCTTATATATTGTGAATTATGTCCAAATCAAACTTTCAGAAAGTCGTTGTGGAATCATATAAAAGCCATAACGGTTATTTAAATATATCTAGATATCGGTATTGAATTTGGACAAGCCCTTTAAGATGTAGTGATAATTTAATTTTTAAAATTTTACTATAATTTTTAATTAATTAAATACACAACTTTTTATTTGGAGTATTTTGCACACTATATCAATATTTTGGGGTTTCATAATATAAGTAAAACTACCGATATTATTATATTTTTGGGATCGTGGTACCTCGTTGGACACGACCGTATTCTTACTTCTGTCTGTAGCGGCTTGAACATAAACGAAATCTTTATAATTAGAAACTAAATCTCGACAAAACACGTGGTATGGTTTACTATAAAATGGTTATCAAAATAGAAGGATATAGGTGAAACATATTTTATCTTTATTTTAGATTTCAAACCTCGGTTCATGGTTCACCAATAGTTGTTACAGTAGCATTTTTGTCTTCACCTGTAAGCCGTGCCGCCCAAACCATTTAGTAGCTTGCTACTTAAGCTTTACCGTGTGCATCAAGCTTTTTATTAATTTCGTGCGTGCCAATCTTCTTGATGCCGTAACCTCCAAGAAAAATTTGTCCCGTGGCCCCCAAGATGTTTTTTTCCGTGCCTATCAAGCTATCTCATCCTTTTAAATACCAGACACGGTTATTCTTTCTTCCAAAGACAAAAGAACGTATGAAAAAAATATCTTGAGAAAATCATTAAAAATAGAATTCAAAACAAAATTAAAAAACTGTTTGATTCCTTTGCCTCACAGAAGCTGGAGCATCATTTCCGAACAGTTTTGAAGGGTTCCATGTATTTTTCTGTCGCATGAATATTTCAAACAACAACCGACTTGGGCTCAGATTCCGAGGCCGATGGGGCATTGTCGCGAGATCTAGGCGGCGCGTTGATTACAATGGTGAGGAGGAGCATGCATGGATAGGTTTCGATGGGAATCAGGGTTTAACAGTGACGATACTGTTCAATGTAGCTGGAGATGGGTGATGTCCTGAAATCAAGACAACAAGGCGAGGTTTGAGTTTATGGGTTCGTTTGTAAGTTTACGGTAACCAGAGAGGACCAGCATGGTGGCGAAGGAGAGACTGATCGGAGGCATTTCCAGTGAACCCGTGAAGGAAGAGAGAGCGTTGAGCTCAGGTGATGCTCGATCGTGGTGATGGCATGTTTTCCGTAGAAGGTTATAGGGAGGAGAATGGATAATTAAACGTGATCCATTAGTTAAAAACGTTGGTGCCAAGGTGCTATGAGATGCTCCATGCGTGAGTTGGGAATTCAATATGGGAAGAAGGAAGTATTACCGAGGAAAGGATGGCTAAATATAATTAAGGAGGGTACAGGGTAACTAACGAAATGATTAGAATGGTGAAAATGTGTGTGGCAACTAGAAGCTTGCGGTTTTGTCATATCCTGGAGTACAAAGGGTTGGTGAAGGCAATTAAATGAAAGGGGATGGCACCATGTTTTTTCAAACCTAGAAAAAAAGCAAATACGGTGATTTTAATTAAAGATTTTATATTTAATTAGTTTATATAATGGTGGTTTTTGAGCTGACGTTAAGACATCCAACAGGAGAGGTCACGGTGCAAAGTGTAAATAGGGACATGAAGTGGTGAACAATGGGTTGCATTTTGACTGTTGGAAAAAAGTAGGTCTGGTATTTTTTTTGGAAGGAGTATGAATCTTTTTTAGTCTAGGGATGCGGCTGTTCTTATTTCAGTGAGGAGATGGAAGGAGGATTAAGAATACCTGAACATGATCAGAGGTAAGAATAATGCAAGTTATTAGATTTTAGACTAATTTACCATTTAGGTTAATGGTTCGAATTTTATTGGGAATGTTGGCTATTCCGTGAGCAAAAAGGAAATAGTATTGTGAATAAAAAGGAATTAAAACCATGATTTAAGGTTAACAAAGTTATTAGGGTATTTAATTATAAATTAGTTTAATTATAACAGTTTAAATTGTTTAAAAACTTATCACATGGATACCTATTTCATTCGTGAATAGAATCGGAACGACGAGGTCTACATGATGGAATTGATTTCGCAGAGAATGGGACTACTAAAATTTGGTGAAGAAAAATCAAACATCCGTTTGATTTCAACGAAACGAAAGCAGATTCGTCAACTACTAATCGATGTGAGTAAACTCACTAACTCTGCCTCGTTTATATTTTTATAAATGAGTTTTAAATTTGTAATTTTATACTGCGTGATGGTTGATTGGTTGGTAAAATTGATTGAAATGCTGATATGATTACATCGTTGATCAATTATCAGTTCTGATATTTCATATGGATGGGAAATTAATGTTATTGATGTTCATTAACATTTGTGGATGTAGGGAAACAGGTCGGAGGGATCCAACTGGATTCCTCAACAATTATTTTACTGTTTTTTGTTGTGATATATGACGTGTTATATAATCCATGGTTGGATATGTTGTGTTGATTTACCCTGGCCCTAGAACATGATATTTTGGATAACGTAAAATATTTTGTATGTAGAAAAGGAAATTAGGATTTAAAAATGGAGTTTATTTCCAAAATAGAAGTAGAATTTCGAATAAAGTTGAAAATGAAAATCTGTTTAAGTGGATAAATCAAGAAGTTATTATAAATAAAAATATAATTAAAGCGAATTATTAATCATTAGATAAATTGGAATAGAAGTACAAACATGAATTTATATGGGAAAATGAATATCGATTTTGAAACCAATATTTGAAAATAGATTTGAACTTAGCAAATTTTAAAGGGAATGATAAAAGAGGTTTTAACTGATTGGAATAAAAATAAGATTTGTATGTAAAATTCTGAATAGAAGTTATGAATAGAATTTGGGTTTAAGATATTATTTATAAATACGAAATCAAACTGATTTGATTTCATATAAAAGAAATACATACACGATTAAAGTGAATAACAGTTTAAAGGGAATATTTTGCAAATGAACTATCTCTAAAGAAATTTATTTTTGAAAACAGCGATTTTAACGCTGCCGTTATAATAAATGTTTTGTAAATTCTAATCAGCGATTTTAACGCTGTCGTTATAATAAATGTTTTGTAAATCTTAACAGCGATCTTAACGCTATTGTTATAATGAGTGTTCTATAATTGTAAACAGCGAATATAACGCTGTTGTTAAAAGTAATGTTTTATAAATCAAATATTTGGAAACAACGATTATAACGCTACCGTTGTAATCAATGTTTTAAAGTAAAAGAAGTGTGTTCTTGTATTGAATCCGAGAGTCGCGTAAGCGATAGTTTGTTTGAAATGGTGAGCTTTGACTATTTCAAAGTTGAGAATGTTGTTCAATTAAGGTCTGAGAGGTAATTATACCCCAACTTGATTGACTTCATGATTGATAGAGGAATGGTTAAGGTTCGATAGTGAAGATTTGCGAGTCAATAAATGATTAATGGTTTGAGTTATAATAACGATGTTTTATAACATTGTGTTAATTTGAAATGTTCCCCAAATTAAATAAGAAATATTTTATCAAATAAAGAAATTATAATATTGGAAATGTTTCTTCAAAGAATCGAGAGGGAAAATCGAGCTTCAAAAGAATACGAAAGATGGGAAATGAGAATTGTAAATGATAATATAATAAGGCATTGATTTAAAAGGGCCAATGTTGATTAATGAATGAACGAACGAATTCCTACTTGGAAATAAGATCATTGGTTGTACACTTATTTTTCTTTGATAGTTAAACCACCGACTATCGAAGTTTTTGACCATATTTCTCGTCAATACGGAGAGACCAGGATCAGATTTATTATCTGGAAACCACTCTGTATGGGCGTTAGTGTTGCGATCAAATATAATGAAAATAATTGAAGACGGAGTTATGCAAGGGCTATCCTGTTTACGGGATAGTGCCTTCGGTTTGTCCAGTCCCAGGACAACGTGAATGGACGAATGTTTGACAGAGTATATCTAACGGATCGCGTAAGTTGATCTCTTCAAACGTACTTACGTTGGTGGCGGAGGAACTCATTTCTCTTAGCTTTATACCCGTGGTATTTTTGGGTAAATCAATTTGTGATTTGGCGGGTATGACGATGTGGCATTCAAAGTGGATGGTGGCCATATATTCCGAAAGATAACTTAAACCTCAAGCCTCACAACCGGGAATTGACAAAAATCGGGCAGGCAGCATGGCTATGTGGGTCGCTCCCATTAGGATGTATAATCACCTATCTATAGAAATTCCAATTGCTTCTTTAATATGCCGATGCTGTCCCTTTCGGGAAACAGTTGCTGATCCCAACCATTGGTAATATACATTTGTTACACTCAAGCGAAATGAGTGGTCGGTCATGTGTGGGCCGGGTTGCAAGATGTTCTTGTTGAACCCAGTGTATTCGCCTCTAGAGATACACTATCGGCAGGTGGACCCATACCTTGTCATAGTTGGAATCCAATCTCCAATAAGCGCCATGCGATTTTTGATTTTATATTATATATGGAGTGTGAGATGCAAGCATTCCGCTAGATTTTTGTTTATTTGATTTAGACACTATTGTAATATCACTGGATTTGATATCAAAATTATTTTTGGGTTATCATAAGGTAAAAACCATCCGTGTTTATGTGTGGATCGGTTTTACGATTGTCTTTTCTTTCTAAAGGATTTTGAAAGTTAAACAAATGATTGGAATTTACTCACACCAGTCCCATGACTGACCCAGAGTTTATTTTGTTTTGTTTTTCCTAAACTCTTGGGTGCCCATATTTGTACGGGCAGTCAAGTAGTCAGGATTTTTCAGATTCACTTGGAGGAGCTGGAAGTAGGAGGCTTCACCAGTTAGATATAGACTATCATATCTCTGCTGTGTACTATGTTGTATCTGGAAACAGGTGTTTATAACTATTCCAGAGATAACTGTTGTGCTCTGATGATGATATGTACATAAAGTTACTGATTTGTATTTCAAAAGTTATGTTATACAATATATTTTATTCGTTTCGCTGCATGACTAGTGTTCTTCGTTTTCTTCTATTCTAATATTTCTTTCTGTTCCTCATCCTTTAATTTCTTTCTAATAATGATTCTTATTTCTGTGCAATTTGAGTTGGTCGTGGGGTGTTATTAGTCGACTCAAAGGGTATGGAAATTCGGGCCATTACATTATTCCTCTTCTCTAGCCTCCTTGCTATGACCTGTTCAATAGATATACATGTATATGCATGCAATTGTAATCATTTTTCAATATAGTTCAGTATTTGTTCAATTTGGCTAAATGGTTCAAAATTTTAAATAATCAAAACAATAATCATACAACACAACCATCAATCAATTAGTGAATTAATGTTTCAAATTCATAATTTTGATGTATATTCACAGAAAATCATGTTTTTTGGTGCCAAATCACAACAAATAACCCTATCTAGTTTTGGTTCACACACCAGTCTAATGGAAATATATAGATATCCCACTTTCGAAACTCGAACATAAGGCTGATAATGCGGCCGCATTACCAGAGTTATCTCCGGGCGACTAGAGTGTGATTCTATATCTATCCAGTATATTAAAACTTCGAATATACGTTCATGACTCGTATATGCAAAATCTTTATATACTCGATTGTCCAAATTAGATATAAATTAATAACCAAATACGTATAACAAGATTTAATTTCCAAAACTAAATTTGTTTTCATTTTCAATACTCTTTACGCTCGTTCTAGGATACTACTGATCCCATCTCTAACAAGTTATTCTTACTGGACATTACTAATCCAATCTCTGACGAATTCTTTCGTTCGGTTCTAATGTGTCTTGTTGTCGAGCTCTGTAAACCAAAGCTCTGATACCACTGTAAGAACCCGTAACTTCCTAGGCAAGGAAAGCCCGGATTGCTTTGAGAACAAGCCACATCGAAACCGCAAACAGAAGAACTTTTCATTGTTAATTACAACAATTCCATCAGAATACAAGAATATACAGAGTATAACCAAATAATATACATCAGAAAATATCAGAGATTTAAATACATTACTGCAGCGAAAAATAATACAATACACAACTGTAAGAGATATACGGATACAGAGCTTTCCGGATATCATTCCAGCTGTAAACCAGGATCCTATGAATATAAATCTGCAAAACCAAAAATACTAGCTGCCCGTGGGAAAATGAGGGCACCTAGAGTTTAGGTTAAAACAATAAACTCCAGGTCCGTCATGTGACTGGTGTGAGAACTAAAACAATTATTAATCTTTATTTTAAAGTTAGGTAAATCAAGGGACCATGCCGTATAACACAGAACAGGTTTCCTCCAAAGAATACCAGTGCATAAAACAACAGCGCAATGCTAAATAAAGAACAATGAAGCTATTATAAGACCCAGTCCCATCACACAATGCAACACAAGCCGGAGGATAGGGTTTTACCTTATAATAGCCAAAGAATGCTTGATACGCTAAATTTCATCTTCTATTATTACTATAAATGTATAGTGTCAAAACAATTTCAATCATAAGTATCAATCATAGATGGCATGGGTACCATATATCATGTCGCCAATACTAGGCTCTACAGTCAAAACCGCAAAGTCACGTATTGGAAGTTGGGTTTCCATCTGTGAACCAAGGAAAAAGATACTCTACCGAATTCGAGACTGTCTAGCCTGAGTCTCAGGCAAGTACTTTGTCAAGCCTTTGGATCGTCAAGGTCGGTCCAACGATGTGGATTAAAATGCCTGAACACTGCATTTCCCCGCCCTTTGGGGCGTAAATGAGCCAAATGACTCCATCGACTCCACATAGTCACCGATATATCCGAGGCGCCTCACAATCCTACAACCACACAGGTGAAAATAATATAAATGTCAGGGCTGGAAGGTCACTGACACTACCTTAGCTAGAAGGAAACACATGCCCTCCCTGAGATCCTCTCCCATTTCCGGTTCACAACCGGGGTGTGAGGATCGCGAATTAACGCTACACAAAGCTATGCCACACAGGCCATGCTTTGATCATCAACCACAAGACTTTTCTTTTCAACAAAAGCCTTGATCATTTGCCACTTAGGCATGCCACACAGGCAGTTCACTCCATGCGATTGATATCCATCAATATATAACCTATGAGCTCGTACGTCTCAGAGAAGGGCATTAAGCAAGAGAATAAATTCTCTACCGCCAAACAGATATATATATATATATTTAATAGAAATCAATCACACAGAATAAAATCCAGTGTCAGACACACAGTCCATTTACTAATTTGTTCTGGGTCTGAACAAAACCAGAGGCACCTTGTACCTCACATATCCATCGATCTCCAAGTACGTTTGGATGATCACCAACTGATTCCCTCCTCTTGAGTGTACAGCCGAATCAAGATCATCAGTACTTATCTAAATGATGTGAAGACCTCCGGTCTTCGACCACCATCTTCATCCTCGACACATTGTCGAGTCAGTTATTTAGAATGGGATAAACCCGGTCTTTCTGAATAACTCGCGTATATAATAAACAAGTGTTACACAAACACAACATACGCCTCATTCCAATTCAGAATATTCTTTTATTCAAATATTCTTATACTTTGGGAAAGGTTCCTAATAATTTTATCAAAGATAAATTCTTTAAAATTTATTCTTCAATCTTCCTTTTGGAATTCAATTCAAACCAACTTATGGTTTATCCAAACCAGTCGGGATTAACGAACCTTACCGAAGTAATCATTTGTTTTAAATTTCCCAATCCCAACCTATTCACCCCATGAAGTAAAACTGGTAATACTTCATATCTAACACCACGGTGTTATCGGTACATTCAATTACCATTTTACTTTCGAATCTAATTAAAGATTTAACTATCGCCTGGAGAAAAACTGGTGATATTCCATTCTCGATTGTTTCAGTCTAATTAACGATTCATTAAAACTCCACTCGGTTTTAATCTTCCCAAAAATCAATATTAGTGATTAGTTAACTTGGGAAATCATATCATGTCTTTAACTGGGTTAAAGAACCAATGTCATCTAAAACACGGTTCATTATAAACCCAAAATCACGTTCCATTCTATCAGCCTTTGACCGTAAATTAGCACGTGAACAATTCCCCAAGTATTAACCCCGAAGGCCGAAACCGACATCAGATCAATACCCAGGAAACCATTCAACTTGACTAATCTCCAGTTAGTTTCTGATTTTCTTAACTCTGTTGGGTCTAAGAACAATATTATTAAAGATATCGTTCACGACAACCCAAAATCACATTTGATATTAAAAACAAGGCTCCGAATAGAAAATATATCGGCTTATATTCAATATCAAATTCTACGACCAACAAATATCGTATTGGAAATAACGATATTAATATATCTTTCAAATTTCCATAACAATATCTATATCATCACGAAATCCAACATCGAAATATTCCAAAGATAATTTCGATTCAAATCCATTCCAATTCAATTATTGGAAATTCTGGTTACTTTTGAAACCCTTTCAAATCCAATTTATTTATTTATTCTAAAAATAAATGGATTATAACTCCAGTTCAAAGCTACTTCATTTCGATAAAAATCTATTTTTATCTTTTCAAATATGGAGTTTTTCATCTCAATTCTTTCCAAATCATTTCTTATGATTTTACATAAATTATTCCTATTTTTAATAATTTTATCAAGGCCCGTACAGTCGATTTCCGTCAACGGCCATCGAACTGCACTTACAACAACCTTTTCCAAATTTGTTTTGGACATAATTCCAAATCCAACCATTAGATTTCAAATCTCTAATATTCATTAGAAAGCTCTTTTCGATACGAACCCAACTATTCTGGTTTTAGGAGAATCCGATGGTTGGATCTCCCGTAACGTCAATTCGAAGTCAATGGTCGAAATTCGCGAACTACCGCGGCGCGGTGCGTTCTATTCAGGCCATTTAATATATATATATATATATATATATATATATATATATATATATATACATATTATATATTTCATCGATTTCCTTTCAAAACGTATTTTATAAATCGTTTTAAATTCGTTTTCAAGATGATTTCAACTTCATATGCAATTTCAAATTAAAATTAAATATTCCATATCATCGATATATAAATTATTGTATTTTCAAAATATTATGTTTTGAAATCAATTCCTTTTCGATATTCATTATATAAATGAATAAAATCGATATAGATTTCGTTCACGTCAAAATGGAGCAAATCTAATCAACACGGCTTTTATATATTTCAATTACTTCGTTATTCTATTCAACAAATGAATATTTTCTTCAACACATGAATATATATTTTATTCAAACATGAATTTCCTTTTATTCAACACATGAATATATATTTTATTCAACACATGAATATATATTTTATTCAACACATGAATATATATTTTATTCAATACATGAATATATATTTTATAATAGTCTTTATTTTCCAAATTGGAATGAGGCCCAATTAATTACCATATAATGTTAACTATATGGATTCAATACAACACATGTATATAATAGCAACGATAAATAATCAACCATCATTCAGAGTGCACCACACAACTGCATAAGCATTAAATATAAATAATTAACGCTTATAACAGCCTGTTAATCTATCGATCGACACACAGCTAATTATTGGGATTAGTGTACGCCAAATATCATCCCAACACCCATGTGGGTTTTCAAACAATCAAACGCAGGTTTTACTTGTGTAGATGGGCGATGTGTAAAATTTATCGTCCTAATCTATATCCTTCAAATGGGTGTACATAAACAAATCATTCAATTTGTAAATGAATATTTATTTTACTTCAACACGTGGACATATATTTTTATTTCAACACGTGAATTTTATTCTATTCAACACATGAATTTCATTCTATTCAACACATGAATTTTATTCTATTCAACACATGAATTTTATTCTATTCAACACATGAAGTTTATTCTATTCAACACATGAATTTTTTACTTTCCATTCCACCTCACAATCAATTTTCACACAAACAAATCAATCCAAACGCAATCAAACAAACAAGTCGTCCATGATCTGTGGATGACGGGGAAACAGTTCATATATGCAGTTATAAAATAAATAATTGAACACCGAAAATTGTAGTGAGGAGTTCTCACCCATAAGCTTAACCAAACTCTGCGACTCTTCATATGTAGAAAATATTCATCGCGTTTCCAATGAGATCTATTTCACGTGGTGTATGTTAAAAATAATATTTTTAACAACGCTACTTTATAAATAAAAATCATATTTTTAATCCGCTACTTCACGTATAAAAATCCCATTTTAATAATCTCGCTTTAAACATAAAAATCTTATCTTTTTACTTCTTTATATAAATTAAAAATCACATCTTTAAACAACAAAAAAAAAACCTTTTTTTATCTGACTCAAATAAACAAAAATCCAATTTTTTTATATGTTATTTCTTACCATTTCATTTTCAAAAAATCATACCTTTCTACTTTTAAAAATCATAACTTTTTATTTCTAGTTTATAAATCAATTCTTTTTACAAATAAACATCATTTCTTTCCTTGCTTAAAAATCAATTCTTTTTACAAGTAAAAATCGTATGTTGTCTTGCTTAAAAACAATTCTATTTACAAGTAAAGATCATATGTTTTCATAGACAAAAATCAAATTTTAACCATGCCAATTTATATGAATACAACTAATTTTTAAACTAGGTTTTTTACATATAAGAAAAAAACTCAGATTTAAAATTAAAAATAAAAATAAAAAAACTTATTGTGGTTGATCGAACGGGGAGAAGAGGCGTCGTGGGTGGGGGGGGGGGGGTTTCGTTAGAAGCAGGGCGAGGTCAGGGTGCTGCTGCGTGTTGCTGGCGGGGGGTTCGACTACTAGGGCTTCGCCGTTCGTGGATTTTTGGGCGTCGAACGGAAAGGAGGGAGAGGAGGGGCGTAGCAAAGGGGGGCGACGACCTGAAGAGGAGGGGGTGGAGAACCAGCGCGTTGGGCGGCGCGATGAACGGGGGGGGGGGGGCACGGTCTTCGAGGTCGACGATTTTGTTTTGTTCTTTTTTTCTCTTTTTAAATCGATCTGAACCATACAGGGGGGGGGGGCTAAGGAGATAAAGGTGTTGACCCTTTTAATTTAGTTAAATTCCCAAAAAGTTATCTTCCCATTCGAACTCCAATCGAGGCCCAACGACTGTCGCTCCTAGCTAATTACCCCCACTCCAAACACAATCGGATATGTTTCATAACCCAATTTGGTTGTTTCGACCAGTTTTCATCAAAATTAAAATATAAATCATCATATATTCAATTTGAATGTACATTTTAATTTACCGGGGCCACATACTAACTCTAAAAATTCCAGAAAAATTATTTCTAGCTTCGTATTGACGATACGGTCCTAATAAAACTAATTTTGTCGAATTCAAAGACTGTTTAAAAAATAGCCATTTTCCAGTCGATTAAAATTGACTGAAACTGTCAGAACACGTTTAACTTTGCCACGCTCACATATTGACTTCAAAAATTATGAATTTTGAAACCTAGCAATAATTTGACATTCCGATCCCAACAAAAGTGGTTTCATCGAAAACAGAGGTTCTTTGCAAAATGGCTATTTTTAAAGGCCTTTATATATATATATATATATATATATATTAAAATATGTATAAATTCCACAGCGACTTTTCTGAATTTTAAACTGGACATATCTTTCACTCTATAAAGTGAAATCTCTGTTTCTTGGATCCGTTAGAAAGATATGATCAAACAGATTCAAATATTTCTTGTTTCGCTGAAATTCAATTTATTTTGAATCCTGTACATTCATTTGAAATTCGAAATCGAATTTTCAAACTACCACGCCATTTCAGGCTCGAATTATGATTAAATTAAAATTATTCATTCTAACTTTGTCAAAAATAAATTTTTAGTCGTTATTATTTAAAATAATCCATTTTAAATAATCAAATTTCATTAAATTGGCCAAAGTAAAATTTTTAAATTGGCTCAGAATTTCCGGGTTGTTACATCACATTATTCATCAACCTCGATCTCCGCCCTAATACTAGTGAAATCAGCTGCATGCGAAGCATCCAACTCAGAACAACCAGTTGAAGATAAATCACCGGCGCATTTGTAATAACCCGGAAATCCGAGCCAATTTAAAATTTTTATTTTGGCAATTTTAGTGAATTTTGGATATTTAAAATGAATTATTTTAAATAATAACGACGAGAAATTTATTTTGAATAGAAATAGAACATATATATTTATATAGATCGTCGTTAGAATATAAATATTTTTTTTTAAATATGAAAGGAATTGAAAATGGCACGGTAGTTCGAAAATCCAATTTCAAAGTTCAAATGAATGTACAATATTCAAAATAAACCGGATTTTAGCAAAACCAAAAATATTAGAATCTAATTGGAAATATCTTTCCAACGAATCCGAAAAATCAAAATTTCATAGCGAGAATCAACAGTTATGCCCAGTTGAATTTTCAGAATAGTCGCTATGGAATTCTAGCCCTTAAAAATAGCCATTTTGCAAACGACCTCTGTTTTCGACGAAACCACTTTTGTTGGATCCGGGATGTCAAATTATTGCTAGAATCCAAAATTCAGAATTTTTGGGATCAATATGCGAGCGTGGCCAAGGAAAACGTGTTTTGCTATTTTCAGTCAATTTCGATCGACCAGAAAATGGCCAATTATCAAATGATCTTAGAATTGACGAAATTAGTTTTGTTAAGACCGTGTCGTCAATACGAAGCTAGAAATAATTTTTCTATAATTTTTAGAGTCAGTATGTGGCCTCGGTAAATTAAAATGTGCGTTAAAATTAATTATATAATGATTTATATTTTAATTTTGAGAAAAACAGATCGTAATAGCCGAACTAGCTTACGACACATATCCCATTGTGTTCGCAATAGGGGTAATTAGCTAGGGACGACAGTCGGTGGGCCTCATTTGGTGGTCGAAATTAAAGGTCAACTTTTTGAAAGAAATAAAGTAAATAAATAATAAAATATATAAAACTCTCTCACTCCTTTATCACCCCCGCGTCAGTTATTAGGTTAGAAAAAAAGAAATTGAAATAAAAACCCGCCGCCGCCCTTCGTGGTACGCCCACCACCAACCGACGTCCCGTCTCCGATGCCCCTCCCTCCATCTCCTCGCCTTCCTCGCCCTCGTTTCTCTCTCATCAGCCACAAGTAGCCCCCAAACCCCTTCCACGAACCAAATCAGCACCGCCACCCCCTTTCAGACCACCGCTGGTTAGCTCCGCCTCTCCCCTAGTCGCGTCCGACCTTGCACCACCTCCCCTAGCCGCCACTCTCATCTCCTTTGATGAAAACCCCAAGACCCTTTCAGAAATCCTTAGAAACACCACCACCGTCCCTCCTTGGCTCGCCGACACCCTTACAGGCCCGCCACAGTCTAGCTGCGATTTCCCCGAGCTTCCTCCGCCCCTAAACTGTCCAATGTGAGTTTTTATTATATTTTTAATGATTTTAGGTAATTAAAAATATGATTTTTAAATAATACACTTTTTTTAAGGTGAAAATTTTATGTGAAGTAGGGAATACATAAAAATATGATTCTTGGAAAGGTTATATTTTTATTTTGTAAGGTCATGATTTTTAAATATATGATTTCTAAGATTTTTATAAAAAGAAACTTAAGATTTTTATATACAGTAATGATAAAATTTTAGTTAGATAAAAAAAATTCAATTTTTAGTTATATAAAAATATCATCTTTAATTGTATAAATACATAATTTTAGTCAAGAAAAAAATTTGATTTTTAATAATGAAGTAATATAAAAATATATTTTTTACATATGTAAAATCAGAATACAAATGTGATTTTTAATTATATATACAACGACGTTAAAAATGTGATTTTTAACATGAATCACGTGAAACAGATCCCGTTGGGAACACGACGAAGATTTTCTACATAAGAAGAGTCGCGGTGTTTGGTTTAGCTAATCGGTGAGAACTTCTCACTTTTATTTATTTTCTAGTTGAAATATATACTGGGATGTAGATGGTGCTTAGCAGCACCCGACACCCATCGTCCACAGACCATGGACAACTTGTTTGATTTTGTTGTATTGCGAAAATTGATTGTGGTGTTGAAATAAAATATATATTCATGTGTTGAAATAAAATGTATATTCATGTGTTGAAGTAAAATACATATTCATGTGTTGAAGTAAAATATATATATATATTCATGTGTTGAAATAAAATATATATTCATGTGTTGAAATAAAATATATATTCATGTGTTGAAGTAAAATATATATTCATGTGTTGAAGTAAAATAAATACTCATTTACAAATCGAATGATTTGTTTATGTACACTGATTTGACTGATATTGATTGGGACGATAAATTTTACACAACGCCCAACTGCACAAATAAAATATGTGTTTGATTGATTGAAACCCCACACGGGTATTGGGATGATATTTGACGTACACTAATCCCGATTGTTTAGTTTTATGTCAATCGATGGGTTGACAGACTTCGTAAGCGTTATTTATTTATATTTAATGCTTATGCAGTTGTGTGGTGCACTCTAGATGATGGTTGGTGATTTATCATTGCTATTATATACATGTGTTGTAGGGAATCCATATAATTAACGTTATATGGTAATTGACTGGGCCTCATTCCAATTCGGAAAATAAGGAATATTTTAAAAGAAAATTCATGTGTTGAATAGAATAAAAATTCATGTGTTGAATAGAAAGAAAATTCATGTGTTGAATAGAATAAAAATCATGTGTTGAATAGAAAGAAAATTCATGTGTTGAATAGAATAAAAATTCATGTGTTGAATAGAAGGAAAATTCATGTGTTGAATAGAAAGAAAATTCATGTGTTGAATAGAATAAAATATTCATGTGTCGGATAAAAATATAAATTCATGTATTGAAATAAAATATATATTCATGTGTTGAAATAAAATATATATTCATGTGTTGAAATAGAATATATATTCATGTGTTGAAGAAAATATTCATTTGTTGAATAAAATAACGAAGTAGTTGAAATATATAAAGCTGTGTTGATTAGATATGCGCCATTTTGACGCGATCGATATTTATATCGATTATATTCGATTTTAAAATGAATATAGAAAAGGAAATAACTTCAAAATATAACGTTTGAAAATATTATCGTCTGTATATCGATGATATAGAATATTCAATTTTGATTAGAAATTGAATATGAAGTTGAAATCGTTTCAAAAACGAATTTAAAATGATTTATAAAATACATTGTAAAAGGAAATCAACGAGATATATAATACACATATATATTTTATATATGTAATGGCCTGAATAGAACGCGCCGTGCTGTGGTAGTTCGCGAATTTAGACCATTGACTTCGAATGGACATTACGGGAGATCTGACCGTCGGATTCTCCTAAAACCGGAACCATTGGGTTCGTATCGAAAAGATCTTTCTAACGAATATTAGAGATTTGAAATCTAACTGTTGGATTTGGAATTACGCCTAAATCAAATTTGGAAAAGGTCGTTGTAAGTGCAGTTCGATGGCTGTTGATGGAAATCGACTGTACGTGCCTTGATAAAATTATTAATAATAGTAATAATTTGTGTAGAATCATAAGAAATGATTTGGAAAGAATTGGGATGAAAAACTCCATATTTGAAAAGAAAAAATAGATTTTTATCGAAATGAACTAGTTTTGAATTGGACTTATAATCCATTTATTTTTAGGATAAATAAATAAACTGGATTTGAAAGGGTTTTAAAAGTAACCAGAATTTCCAATAATTGAATTGGAATGGATTTGAATTGAAATTGTCTTTGGAATATTTTGATGTTGGATTTCGTGATGATACAGATATTGTTATGGGAATTTGAAAGACATATTTATATCGTTATTTCTAATACGATATTTGTTGGTCGTAGAATTTCATATTGAATATAAGCCGATATATTCTCTATTCAGAGCCTTGTATTGAATATTTAATGGGATTTGGGTTTGTCGTGAATGGTGTCTTCATTAACACTGTTCTTAAACCCAGTTAAAGATAAGATATGATTTCCCAAGTTAAACAATCATTAATATTGATTTTTGGGAAGATTAAAACCAAGTGGAGTTTTAATGAATCTAAAATTAGATTGAAATGATCGAGAATGGAGCATCACCAGTTTTGCTCCAAGCGATAGTTAGATCTTTAATTAGGTTTGAACGTGAAATGGTAATTGGATTTACCGATAAAACCGTGGTGTTAGATATGAAGTATTACCAGTTTTACTTCATGGGATGAATAGGTTGGGATCGGGAAATAAAATAAATGATTACTTTGGTGTGGTTCGCTAATCCCGACTAATTTAAAATGATATTCAAAGGAAGATTAAGGAATAAGTTTAAAGAATTTATCTTTGATAAAATTAATGGGAACTTTTCCCAAAGTGTAAGAATATTTGAATAAAAGAATATTCTGAATTGGAATGAGGCGTCGGTTGTGTTTGTGTAACACTTGTTTATTATATACGCGAGTTATTCAGAAAGACCGGGTTTATCCCATTCTGAATAACTGATTCGACGATGTGTCGAGGATGACGATGGTGGTCGAAGATCGGAGGTCTTAACGTCGTTTGGATAGTTATTGATGATCTTGATTGTGCCGTACACCCAAGAGGAGGGAATCAGTTGGTGATCGTCCAGACGTACTTGGAGATCGATGGATGTGTGAGGTACAAGGTGCCTCCGGTTTCGTTCATACCCAGAACGGATTTGTAAATGGACTGTGTGTCTGACATTGGATATCATTCTGTGTGATTGATGGATATCGGTTGCATGGAGTGGTTTGCCTGTGTAGCATGCTAAGATGCAAATGATCAAGGTTTCTGTTGAAAAGCAAAGTCTTGTGGTTTATGATCAAAGCACGACCAATGTGGCATAGCTTTGTGTACCGTTGATTCGCGAGCCTCACACCCCGGTTGTGAACCAGAAAGAGCAGAGGACATCAGGGAGGGCATGCATTTCCTTCTAGCTAGAAGTGGCGTCAGTGGTTTGACATGCCCTGACGAGTTTGATTTATGTGGATGTTGGGTTGCGAGGCGTCTCGGATATATCGGTGACTGTGTGGAGCCGATCGAGTCATTGGACTCATGGACACCCCATAGGGTGGGGAAACGCAGTGTTCAGGCATTTTAATCCACATCGGTGGATCGGCCCTGACGATCCAAGGGACGATGCATTTTGTACCTGAGACATGGGCTAGAGCGTATCGAATTCGGTAAGGACGATCCCTTGTCTTGGTTCACAGATGGAAATCCAACTTCCAATACATGACTTTGCGGTTTTGATTGTAGAATCTATATTTGGCGACATAGTGGTATCGGGCATTCATGTCGTCTATGATTGATACTTATGATTGAAATTGTTTTGACACTATACACTTATAGTACTATCAAAATAATCGGTTTTAAAACGTATCAAGCATGCTTTGGCTATTAAAACATAAAACCCTATCCTTCGGCTTGTGTTGCATTGTGTGATGAGACCTGGGTCTTATAATAGCTTCATCGTTCTTTATTTAGCATTGCGCTGTTGTTTTATGCACTGGTATCCTTGGGAGGAAACCTGTTCCGTGTCATACGGCGTGGTCCCTTGATTTACCTAACTTTAAAATCAAGATTAATAACTGATATATTTCTCACACCAATCACATGACTGACCTGGAGTTTATTATTTTAACCTAAACTATGGGTGCCCTTATTTTGACACGGGCAGCTAGTAGTTTTGGTTTTGCAGATTTATATTCACACGATCCTGATTTACAGCTGGAGTGATATCCGGAAAGCTCTGTATCCGTATATCTCTTTCAGTTGTGTATTGTATTATTTTCCGCTGCTATGTAATATATTGTAATCTCTGATATTTATCAAATGTATTTTATTCATTCATACTTTGTATATTCTTGTAATCTGATGAAATTGTTGTAATTAACAATGAAATGTTCTTCTGTTTGTGTTATGATCTGTCTTGTCCTCAAAGTATCCGCTCTTTCCTTCACGGGGAAGTTACGGGTTTTTACAGCATTTCTAAGAATGATCCATATCTTCTGTTTCTTATTCACACCCACACTTCCCACTTGCGCACTCCATTTTCTCATCCTCAAAATACCACCCTGAACAACAATAAACCTAAAGATTTTCTTCTTCCACGGAACAGGGGGAAATCGCACAATAAATTCATCACCCATTCTCTTGACATCCCATCTCCAATTAGGAGCCTTATTAGCATACTTCGACTTAAATAGATCTTCAATTTACAACATAGAAAACGACCCCTGAGCAATTGAAATTATAATAATAAATCTTGCCCATCGAAACGCCTTAGGAAAAATAGTCGAAGAAATGTTAACAAATTTGCCAGCCGCCATTTTTGCATTAGAAGAAAAGTTAAAATTTAACTGACAATTAAAACCCTTATGCCCAATTTTCTTGCATTTAAAACATACCAGATTATTTCTACAATCTCGTGCCCAATGATCTGATGATCCGCACCGAAAACATCCTTTCTTTGATTTGACACCACTAAGAAATTCATTATAATTGTTATTAGAATGAGATGCCAATTTGAATTTCTCTTTTGGAACTGAAAATCTCGGTGGATTACATCTCTATATGATTGCATGTAAGGAGCATCACGTTTTACTGTTGAATTAGGCAAAGAGTCAAACAAATTATGTATATCACTAACCGAAGACGCAAACTTGGAGAAGACGTTCTTGGAGGACGCCATTAGGGTTTGCCATCTGGAGGACGCCATCAAATTGATTGAAGTTTTTTATATTCCTTTTAAATTTTGAAATACCATCAAATTCACTAAAAATTCATATTCTTTAATTCTCAACTCAAACCCATTTCTTATTTATAAACCTCGTTTATAAATTACACTTATAATTCAAGTTCTATATAAGCTTATTCCATATATGCTCATCGTTGTTTAAATTCTCATTAAACAATTTTGCTTAGGATAAATTATTACCCAACATCATTGTCGAACACCATATAGCAAACCATGAAATGAAATTCCATAGTATCTATTTCTAATGATTTCCTAATTACTAGTCTACCCAACCCACGCAAGAGAGTGATAAGATTGCTCTTATCTAAACAAGATAGCTAATACTCATAAACTGATCAGGCATAACTATAAATCAATTAATAGGAGACAACGCTCGAAAGTGAGCACGACTAATCAAACAACAAGTGATAATAATTAAATATTATCATTTCCTACCAAACTAACTATCCATAAAAACATTAAACTATATTTTGTTTGAAAATTTACTTTATGTATAAAATATTTGAAATTTTGGTTAAATGATCTTATTTACTAATTCTTTTACAATAATACTATGTCGATTTGCCTTGTTCAAATGTTCAGCCAAACGTGTCAATTTGGAATTTATATGCCACTCAACAGATAGACAACATAATATAAAATATTTTATAATACTTACAAATACACGTTCTCATATATTTGCACTCAGACTCATAGTAAGGCATCCTATTACCTTACCTCTTATTGAGTTTAACCCCACAAAGCCAAGGTTCTCGCTTAACCTAGTGATCTGATACCAACTGTAATAACATGTTGAATTCGACTATCGAATTTTGGACACTAATACAACATCTAAATTCACGTACCGAAATTCAACTATTGAAAATTTAAAAAGTTAGAAGAAAGAATCTGATGGGTGGGAAAAAGGAAAGCTAGAAAGGTTAGAATAAAAGAAGGAGAAGAACAAATATACATCATATTAGAGAAGACCGGAATCCCCTAGCGGAACAAATAAGATTTAGTATTCCAGTACTCATTGCATAAGAGAAAATTGTACATACATGAATAAATATTTAGAGTACACAAAATAAATTAGTCTATACAGTCACAACAATCTATCTATACAATGGTTGGTAAGTACAACACATACAGCGGAAATAAAATAGTATGAGAAACACAAGAATATGCCTCGGTTATAGCGCCTCTACTGTAGCTCCAAGCAAATCCAAAGCAAATCTGGAAACATGCTTGATCTGACCAAAGCATATTTAGAGAAAGGAAACAAAAATGCTTGGATTGGTCTGGAATACCAAAGTGAGAAAAATCATATTACAACCAACTTGCTTAATTTTAGAAAATATTTTAAAAAGAATGGAAGTTTCGTAAGACATGGGCACACAAATACGTGGCACGTGTTTTTCCCTTATGATAACCAAGACAATTTTACTATAGATCCATTGATATTATAATCATATCTAAATACAAGTACTTATCAATTTAGTTGAAAATTTTACATTGGTTAAATTCCTGCATAATAGGTATACAACTAAAACCGTAAAAGGCTCGTAATGGGGTTTGAATTCCATACAATGACTAGGCACTGTGATACCACTCGTCATAGTACATATCTAGATAAGCGTACGGAGGACCTCTCCTAGATCCCCTACCAACACAAGATCGACCAATCACTTAACTTGATAGTACTGAATATCTCACCACCTTGGTAGTGATCAGCAATTACCTCAGCATACAATAATAAAAGGGTCAACCGTTCTAGATTAGCGGTGAACATAATCTAATGGGTGCAACCCTCATATATAGCTATATTGCATATCCCCTATTTCAGTCATTACTGGATGATGAGGTCTGAGGCTGCATTTTTACCTTTCTTCAACATATTTCACCTTGAATGCTCATTTCCTTTTAATGACAATGTACTGATAACATTCTTGCATGCAAGTTACTTAGGAACATCACAAACTGAAAGTACTCTTTCATCACATCTTGTCGGAAACAATCCCTAGGATTAGTAACAAGAAGTCCTTGCATCATGCAGATCCCAAATTATGGGGGCCATTGCTACCGATATGACTTTGGTATCAAATCAGAGACATTAACAAGTCGTCCTTTCCATTATAAAAAATCTTTACCTTCAAATCTTCAACATTAGCATAGGCACATCTGAAATTTCAGTTTCGAACACAAAACCAACTCAAAGTGGATTTGGATCCTATTCAAATCCAGGTTCCTTGAACCAACACGTTATAAGTTAAAAGGGAATTTATTGATAGTCGGTTCTTTAACTATCAATCTATGGTTATACAGTTAAGTACAATAGCAGACGTGCCTTTTAATTAAATCATTCGTTGAAAACATTACAGAAGTCCTATAACTCTTGAGTAGCACTTAAATCTTTGAGAGAGTGTGGCAGATAATCAAAATAGAAGATGATTGATATGATTCTCTTTGAAATTTGGCAGAGTATAAGTATAAAATCTAAAGAATTAAGAATTTTAATGGAGAAAAGATAAAAGCAGAAGAAGTTAATGGAAATGGTTGAAAAAAAATTCGTTTTTGGAAGCCTTATTTATAGTCTCCCAATAGTCAAAATCTTTCAAAAAAGATTTGAAATCAAAAGACATAATTTTTCAAAATTTTGAAATTGAAATCCAGCGGTCACTATGGCAACATAAAGGGCTACCCATATCGACATGCCTCTATAAATTTTAAAAATAAAATTTCCAACTAAAGCATGAATTGTTTAGATAAATTCTAGTGAATCTTGAGTTAAAATAAACTATTTTCGTATATATTAAAATAAAGTCTTTGAAGCAAAATTATACATTAAAAACATATATAAAAATGATTTAAAAAGCATGTATAAGAATGATTTTAAACTATATAAAATGATATAAAAACATATACACACCTATGAATATAAATAAATATATAAAATACTTTAAGACTAAATATTAGTAAAGGAAATTTAGAAATTAAGTGGTTAAATAAAAACCAAATTTAAAATTGGTAACAATCATATAAATAATAAAATATCTGAATTAGGAGCTAAACTGTTTATTAGAAATAATGGATACATAAAATCAGGAGTTAAAATAAATTTAAAACTAAGAAATATATATTTGAAATGAGTTTGAAAATAAGATAAGAATATTAAAAATAGTGAGAAAGATTGAAATAAAGATTCAGAGCAGTTTACGACTTTTAAAAAGAAATCTAGACTCGACTACTTTTTTTTTCTTAAAATTTTATTACTCATGAGTCTTCTATCTTGAACTCTTTTTCTTTGGAATCTTGAATCTTTAAATTGTACAGTCTTCAAAATACTTGCATATATTTCCTATATATACACACATATATATTCTAAAGAATGGTGTTACTTTAAATTTTAAAACAATAATAGCTAAAACAATGTTGTTGTCATCGAAACCATCATCATCAACATCTCAATCCCTAACAATATATAACCACAACCAACCACCTAAATAAGTAATAAATCATCCAAAAAACCAATCACGCCAATGCATATTAATTCAACTATGGTTATTTATATTATGATAGAACGACATTCCAAAAAGTGTGAGTTTTTATCCCACCATCCATCATCCAAATAAGCTTTCATGTTATTTTATCTAATTTGAAACAACCATTTGAAATTAAATAAAATTCCATTTAGCTCGAAAAGCATCCAATCTAGTTCATACACGTAGGATTCGTCGATACAGACCCAACGATTGTGTCCAAATTCGACCTCATATGCAATATATATATAACAGTTACAACATTTGAATATAAATTAAAATAATTTAATTTAATTAAAGGTCATTAGTGAACTAATTGCACTTAGATTAATTAAATTAATCATGTCATAAATCAAGGAATTAATGCATGTTAAACCTTCTTCATCACCGCGACGTCGTAACAGGCCCAACCTATTCAATCGATCATCATTACTCCACTAGGCCACTGAGTGCCATCAAAGAACTCCCTTACCTCCTCTTTATCGCCGCAGGTTAGACCTCCTCCCAAGTTGTCATTCATTGGAAAATCCCATGTGAACTCCGCAACTTCGAATGACAATTGCTCCACTATAGTGCCATGATCGAAGAACTATTGCCATGGATTTACTCTTCAAACCAAAATGCATGAAGTTGTAGTTGGAGATAGAGGCTAAAAGAGCCTAGATTATTGCGATGAACATGGTCCGTTGATGATAAGGTTTACAAACAAAATTTTTGAATTGTTTTTTAGGGTTTAGTGGATTATGTAAATTTAAAGTCCTTTTACAGAAAAATACCAGAAACATTATTCATCAAAATTTCGTGATCCCCAAATTAAGTGTGCTCGTAGTCGTCCATAGCTAAATACCCATATTTTGGACTTATGAACAAGTTCTAAAAGTGTAACGAACTGGGATTTTCGACTCCAAAAGTCAACACAAAACTACCATGTTGACTATTCAGACATCGGAAATACCTGATCATTAATAGAAAGAAGTTAGAGGGTGAGAATAGATAAGATAGAAAATTAGAATAGAAGAAGAAGAAGATCACCACAGAACAGAATCAGAGTAATACGAATCTCACAGCGGAACTAATAAATATAATATATAACATAACTTTTTAATAAAACAGTGTATATATACAATAACATTATCATAGTACAACACTTACACACAACGGAAATAACAATAGCTATATAATCTTGAAGCCTCCTGCTTCAAGCTCCTCCAAGTGTATCTGTAAAGACCTGAACTACTTGACTGCCCGTACAAATTTGGGCACCCAAGAGTTTAGGGAAAACAAAAATAAAATAAACTCTGGGCCAGTCATGGGACTGGTGTGAGTAAACTCAAATCATTTGGTTTAATATTTCAAAATCGTTTTCAAAAGAAATGATAATCATAAGACCGATCCACACATAAACACGGATGGTTTTTACCTTATGATAACCCAAAATAATTTTGGAAATTATTACTTCTCTGATATTATAATAGTGTCTAATCACAAGTAATTAATAATCTAGCAGAATGCTTGCATCTCACGTTCCACATATATAGTATACAAACAAAACCGCGGGCGCTTATTGGAGATTGGATTCCAACTATGATAAGGTATGGGACCACCTGCCGATAGTGTATCTCTAGAGGCGAATACACTGGATTCAACAAGAACGTCTTGCAACCCGGCCCACACATGACTGACCACTCATTTCGCTTGAGGGTATCAAATATATATCACCAACGGTAGGGAGCTACCCACCGTTTCCCGATTAGGGACAACATCGATAATAGATAAAAGAATGAAATGGATTTTCTCTAGATATACACCCTAATGGGAGAGACCCACTTAGCCATGTTGCCTGCCCGATTTCTGTCATTTCCCGGCTGGTGAGGCTTGAGGTTATAACGTATCTTTTGACAGATCATACATCCATTTACTTTGAATGCCACATCGTCTGTAAGAACTCGTAACTTCCCCGGTAAGGAAAGAGCGGATATTTCGAGAACAACACACAAAAGGACGCAGACGGAAGAACATTTCATAGCATATTACAACAATTCCATCAGAATACAAGAATATACAGAGTATAAACAAATAATATACATCAGAAAATATCAGAGATTTAAATACATTACTGTAGCGGAAAAATAATACAATACACAACTGAAAGAGATATACGAATACAGAGCTTTCCGGATATCGTTCTAGCTGTAAATCAGGATCCTGTGAATATAAATCTGCAAAACCAAAACTACTAGCTGCCCGTGTCAAAATAAGGGCTCCCGGGGTTTAGGTTAAAACAACAAACCCCAGGTCAGTCATGGGACCGGTGTGAGAACTAAACAGTTATTAATCTTTATTTTAAAGTTAGGTAAATCAAGGGACCACGCCGTATAACACGGAATGGGTTTCCTCCCAAGAACACTAGTGCATAAAACAACAGCGCAATGCTAAATAAATAACAATGAAGCTATTATAAGACCCACGTCCTATCACACAATGCAACGCAGGCCGGAGGATAGCGTTGTTACCTTATAATAGCCAAGAATGCTTGATACGTTTAAAACAAATCATTTGATACTATTATGTAAAAACCCGTAACTTCCCCGTAAAGGAAAGAGCGGATAGTTCGAGAACAAGCCACAGAAAAACGCAGACGGAAGAACATTTCATTGTATATTACAACAATGCATCAGATTACAAGAATATACAGAGTATAAACAAATAAATATTACACAGAAATATCAGAGATTTAAATTACATTTAAATACATCGCAGCGGAAAATAATACAATACACAACTAGAAGGAGATATACGGATACAAAGCTTTCCGGATATCGTTCCAGCTGCAAACCAGGATCCTGTGAATATAAATCTGCAAAACCAAAACTACTAGCTGCCCGTGTCAAAATAAGGGCACCCAGAGTTTAGGTTAAAACAATAAACTCCAGGTCAGTCATGTGACTGGTGTGAGAACTAAAACAATTATTAATCTTTATTTTTAATGTTAGGTAAATCAAGGGACCACGCCGTATAACACGGAACGGGTTTCCTCCCAAGAATACCGGTGCATGAAGCAAACAGCGCAATGCTAAATAAAGAAAAATGAAGCTGTTATAAGACCCAGGTCCTATCACACAATGCAACGCAAGCCGGGGGATAGGGTTTTCCCTTATAACAGCCAAAGAATGTTTGATACGTTTGAAACAAATCATTTGATACTATAATAAGTGCATAGTGTATAAAAAACCTTCAAATCATAAGTATCAATCATAGGCGGCATGGGTACCATATATCATGTCGCCATACTAGCTCTACAATTAAAACCGCAAATGTCGTATTGGAAGTTGGGTTATCATTTATGGTATGAACCGAGGCTAGGGCAAGAACCTCAACCGATTCGAGACAATCTAGCCCATGTCTCAGGACCCAGACTCAGGTGGGCCTTGGATCGTCAGGGCCGGTCCACCGATGTGGATTATTATGCCTGAACACTGCGTTTCCCCGCCCTTTGGGGCGTAAGCCTGGCCCGTCAGCCGACCAGAAGCATCGGCCGAAACCGATATCACGAGGCGCCTCGATTTTCAGCAAGTAATAATAAGCAACATCCACATGAGTCAAACTCGTCAGCCAGTTCAAGCACTGATGCCACTCCTAACTAGAAAGAAACGCATGTCCTCCCTGAGGTCCGTCTCCCGTTTTTGGTTCATACCGGGTGTGAAACTCGCGAAGTGAACGTTACACAAAGCTACGCTACAAAGGCCGTGCTTCGATCATCAACCACAAGACTTTGCTTTTCAACAGAAGCCTTGATCATTTGCCACTTAGGCATGTCACACAGGCAATTCACTCCATGCGATTGATATCCATCAATATATAACCCCTGATCTCGTACGTCTCAGAGAAGGGTGTTAAGCAAGAGAATAAATTCTCCGCCGCCAAGCAGATATATATTTAATAGAGATCAATCACACGGACTAAAATCCAATGTCAAACACACAGTCCATTTACAAGTTCGTTCTGGGGCTGAACGAAACCGGAGGCACCTAGTACCCCGCATATCCATCGATCTCCAAGTACGTCTGGACGATCACCAACTGTTTCCATCTTCTTGGGTGTACAGCCCAATCAAGATCATCAGTAATCCCCCTAATGACGTGAAGACCTCCGGTCTTCGACCATCGTCTTCATCTTCGACTTATCGTCGTATCAGTTATTCAGAATGGGATAAACCCGGTCTTTCCGAATAACTCGCGTATATTTTAAATAAGTGTTACACAAACACAACATACGCCTCATTCCAATTCATCAGTCACTACCGTAAATTAATCAAGAGAATAATTCCCCAAATATTAACCCCGAAGGCCGAAACCAACATTAGATCAATATCCAGAAAACCATTCTTCTTGGCTAACCGACAGTTAGTTTCTAAATTTCACATTTATAGGGAAATGTTCCCATTAATTTTATCCAAGATAAATTTCTTGAATTTATTCTTTAATCTATTTTTGAATATCAATTCAAACTAGTCGGGATTAACGAACTTTACCGAAGTAATCATTTGTTTTAATTTCCCAATCCCAACCTATTCATCCCATGAAGTAAAACTGGTTATACTTCATATCTAACACCGCGGTGTTATCGGTAAATTCAATTACCATTTCACGTTTAAATCTAATTAAAGATTTAACTATCGCCTGGAGTAAAACTGGTGATACTCCATTCTCGATCTTTTCAATCTAATTAAAGATTCATTAAAACTCCACTTAGTTTTAATCTGTGACTGGGTTAAAGAATCAGTGTCATTTAAAAACACGGTTCACGATAAACCCAAAATCACATTTCCATTAATTATCGGGTTAAAGAACGAGTGTTATTTAAAAACACCATTCACGATAAACCCAAGAATCAATATCAATTCTATTCCAATTAAATATTGTTTAATTGGTACACTTCATTAAATCAAAATAAAAAGATTTAATCTTTTCTCAACTGGGTTCAAGAACAGTGTTAGTGAAGACACCATTCATGACAAACCCAAATCACATTTGATATTCAATACGAGGCTCTGAATAGAAAATATATCGGCTTATATTCAATATCCAATTCTACGATTAACAAATGTCGTATTGGAAATAACGATATAAATATATATCTTTCAAACTTCCATAACAACATCTGTATAATCCCGAATTCCAACATCGAAATATTCCGAAGACAATTTCGATTCAAATCCACTCCAATGCAATCATTGGAAATTCTGGTTATTTTTAAAACCCTTTTCTAATTCAATTTGTTTATTTAAAAAAAATAAATAGAATTATAATTCTAGTTCAAAACTACTTCATTTCGATAAAAATCTATTTTTATCTTTTCAAATATGGAGTTTTTCATCCCAATCCTTTCTAAATCATTTCTTATGATTTTACACAAATTATTATTATTTTTAATAATTTTATCAAGGCCCGTACAGTCGATTTCCATCAACGGCCATCGAACTGCACTTACAGCGACCTTTTTCAAATTTGATTTGGGCATAATTCCAAATCCAACCGTTAGATTTCTAATTTCTAATATTCGTTAGAAAGCTCTTTTCGATACGAACCTAACGGTTCCAGTTTTAGGAGAATCCGACGGTCGGATCTCCCGTAATGTCCGTTTGAAAGAAATGGTCGAAATTCACGAACTACCGCGGCGCGGCGCGTTCTATTCAGGCCATTATATTATATATATAATATATATAATATATATTTCGTCGATTTCTATTTAAAACGAATTATATAAATAGTTTTAAATTCGTTTCAAAAGCAATTTCAACTTCCATTTCAATTCAAATCAAAATTGAATTCTTCTTTATAAATTCGTTTTAAAATTCAATTCTATTCAATTCAAATTTCAATTCAATTTGAATTCATTTCAATTCGCTTTCAATTCAATTTGAATTCGTTTTCAATTTAATTCAATTCCAAAGTCGTTTTCTATTCGATTCAATTCAAATTGGTTTTCTATTCGATTCAATTCAAATTGGTTTTCTATTCGATTCAATTCAAATTGGTTTTCTATTCGATTCAATTCAAATTGGTTTTCTATTCGATTCTTTTCGAAATCGTTTTATATTCAATTCATTTCGAAATCGTTTTATATTCAATTCATTTCAAAATGAATAAAATCGATATAAATATCGTTCACGTCAAAATGGCGTCAATCTAATCAACACGGCTTCATATATTCCTTTATTCTATTCAACAAATGAATATTTATTTTTGTCAACACACGACTAATCTCACGAATGAGTACTGTCCACGTGTGACTATTTTTGTTAAATTATTTCGTTCAACACATGACTAATCTCAACGGATGAGTACAGTCAACACATGAACCTTTATTTTATAATGTTCTTTATTTTCTAAATTGGAATGAGGCCCAATCAATCACCATATAATGTTAATTATATGGACTTTTCATACATCACACGTATATAATCTTTGAAAAACAATCAACCATCAACCAAAGTGCACTACACTGTATAAGCATCAAATATAGATATCTAACGCTTATAACAGCCTGTAAATCAATCGATCGACATATTTAATCAGTCAGGATGAGTGAACTTCAAATTTCATCCCAACACCCGTGTGGGGTTTCAAACAATCAAACACAGATTTTATTTGTGTAGTTGGGCGATGTGTAAAATTTATCGACCCAATCAATGTCCTTCAAATAGGTGTACATAAACAAACCGTCCGGTTTGTAAATGAATATTTATTTATTTACATTCACGTTAAAAATTATATTTTTAACGACAAAACATTTTATTTCAACATATGAATTTCTATTCAATTCATTTATTCTATAAAATAATATTGTTATTTTTCTAACTTATTTTAGAAAATTTCGGCGGCATAACGGCACGATACTAGAAACGGGACAAGGCCTAGCCTTATCCCCGGTCTAGTGAAGGCCCACGCCATTCACACATCAATCAATCCAATTTCATTTCACCAAACAATTCAATCCAATCAAATTAACTAACCAACTACACAACCAAACAATTAAACAAACAAGCCATCCATGGTCTGTGGATGACGGGTGTCGGGTGCTACTAAACACCGTCTGCATCCTAGTATATATATACAACTAGAAAAAGAAATTGAAGAGTGAGAAGTTCTCACCGATAGCTATCCTAACTTCACGACATTCCTATTGTAGAGATCTTCGTCGTTCTCGCCTTTTCGTCCTCTTGGTCGCCCGTAGCCACTACATATGTAAAAATCACATTTTTACTTCGCTATTCAATATATAAAAATTGAATTTTTACTTTGCTAATCCATATATAAAAATCGAATTTTTACTACGCTATTCAATATATAAAAATCGAATTTTTACCACGCTATTCAATATATAAAAATAGAATTTTTACTTCGATGTTCAATATATAAAAATCAAATTTTTACTTCGATGATCAATATATAAAAAATCAAATTTTTATATTATACTTCATATATTTTTATTTTCAAAAATAATTCTATCTTTTAAAAAAAACAATGCGATTTTATCTTTAAAAACAATGTATACTTTTATTTTAAAACAATGGTATTTTATTTTATAAAACTGATTTCTCTAAGTATTTACAGTTAATTATTTAATAACAAATACCATATCGTTTAAAAACAAAGGAGAAAATCCGTTACCTTCTTCTGTATATTCCTGAAACAAAAATCGAATCGCTCAACCCCTTCCTTCATCGTCGCACGCGCTTCAAGGGGGCCGGAGCACGATCCATTTGCGCCACCATGTCGTCCTTGGCCAGAACCCCCTCCGCCGTGAGCAACATCAAGATCGACGCCCCCTTGGTGGCCGTGAGAGCACTGCGAACGGACCAGCTTTACCCCCGAAATCCGAGCACCTCTTTAAACAAAAACCCATCACTGCCGTTGACGTTGAAGATCGTGGCCTGGTCTTCGATTTTCGCTTGGAAGCGCTTCGATTCATTGAGTGGATTAGGATAAATTTGGATGAGAATTAAGGAGCGAATTTGGCCATCGGTTTGATAATAACGGCGGCTCCAGATAAGTGTCCACGGGCTAGGGTTTAATTTTAGTTTAGGGGCATATATGTTTATATAAATAATAATATTTAATTCAATAATTGGTCATATTTCGTTTGAACTCCAATCCAATCCCAACGACTGTCGCCCCTAGGTAATTACCCCCATTCTGAACACGATGTGATATGCTTCATAGGCCAATACGGCTGTTACGATAGGTTTTCTCAAAATCAAATTATAAATCAGTGTATATTCAATTTTAAACGTACATTTCAATTTACCGGGGTCACATACGAACTCTAAAAATTCCAGAAAAATATTTTCTAGCTTTGTATTGACGATACGGTCCTAACAAAACTAGTTTCGTCGAATTCTGGGGCCGTTGGAAAAATGGCCATTTTCCAGTCGATTAAAATCAACTGAAACTGGTCAAACGCGTTTTCCTTCGCCACGCTCACATATTGATTCGAAAAATTATGAAGCTTGGAATCTAGCAATAACTTTACATCACGGACCCAACAAAAGTGGTTTCGTCGAAATCCGAGGTCGTTTGCAAAATGGCTATTTTTAAGGGCCGAATTCCATAACGACTATTTAGAATTTTCAACCGGACATATCTTTTGATTCCCGCTATGAAATCTTGATTATTCGGATTCGCTGGAAAGATATTCTCAAATAGATCCTAATGTTTTTGGTTTCACTAAAATCCGGATTGTTTTGCACCCGGTACATTTATTTGAAGTTTGAAATCGAATTATCGAACTACCGCGCCATTTTCAATTCCTTTTATAATTATATATAAATATTTATATTCTAACGACGACGCGTATAATATATACGTTTGAATTCCATTCAAAATAAATTTCTTGTTGTTATTATTTAAAATAATTCATTTTAAATAATCAAAATTCGCTAAAATTGCCAAAATAAAAATTTTAAACTGGCCCAGATTTTCGGGTTGTTACTATCTCCCCCACTTAAAACTTTTCGTCCCCAAAAAGGAACAAAGTCGAAAGTGGTTTGATTAATCAGCTCTACGCTCGATCTGGCTTCCATTCTCCAACTTTTCAGTTTCTGAGAATTTTCAAAAATTTCAAAAATTTGGCTAACACCCTAAATTTTCGAAAAATTTCACCATAACCTCCCCTGCAATGGGAGCATCGGGAAATCTCAAATAGCTTCCCCGGTCCTTCAGATCTCAAAAAGAAAAAGAAAAAGAAAAAGCCAAGCGGCTAGCCAATAGGCTCATAAAATCATCATCACCCAAACAAAACAGTAAATTATGTAGTAAACATGTACCTATTTGTCGGGCAAACAAATTTTATTCTCTGCTCTAGCCTCCTTGCTATGACCTGTTCAATGCGAGTATATGTATATGCAAGCAAATGCGACCCATTTCAATATAATTCAATATTTGATTCAATTAGGCATAATGGTTCAAAATTATCAAACAATTAAACAAACAACACAAACATCAATCAATTAGTGAATTAGAGTTTCAAATTCATAATTTTGATACATATACAAAAATCATGTTTTTGATACCAAATCACAACAATAAGCCCTATCTAATTTTGGTTCTCACACCAGTCAATAGGAAACATATAGAAAGTCCACTTTCGTCACTCGAACATAAATTCGGATGATGATCGATCAATCATCAGAATCACCCCCGGGCGACTAGAGTGTAATTCTATATCTATCCAGTATATTAAAACTTCAAATACACGTTTGCAAGGCGTATATGGAAATTCTTTATATACTGGAATGTCCAAATCAATATAAATAAATAATCAAATACGAATAATTGATTTTAAATTTTCAAAACAAAATTGGCTTTCATTTTAAAAATATACTCTTCACACTCGTTCTAGGACACTACTGATCCTATCTCTAACGAGTCATTCTCATTGGATATTACTAATCCAATATCTGATGAATTCCTTCGTATGGTTCTAATGTGTCTTGTTCTCTGAGCTTTGTAAACCAAAGCTCTGATACCAACTGTAAAAACCCGTAACTTCCCCGTAAAGGAAAGAGCGGATAGTTCGAGAACAAGCCACAGAAAAACGCAGACGGAAGAACATTTCATTGTATATTACAACAATGCATCAGATTACAAGAATATACAGAGTATAAACAAATAAATATTACACAGAAATATCAGAGATTTAAATTACATTTAAATACATCGCAGCGGAAAATAATACAATACACAACTAGAAGGAGATATACGGATACAAAGCTTTCCGGATATCGTTCCAGCTGCAAACCAGGATCCTGTGAATATAAATCTGCAAAACCAAAACTACTAGCTGCCCGTGTCAAAATAAGGGCTCCCAGAGTTTAGGTTAAAACAATAAACTCCAGGTCAGTCATGTGACTAGTGTGATAACTAAAACAATTACTAATCTTTATTTTTAATGTTAGGTAAATCAAGGGACCACGCCGTATAACACGGAATGGGTTTCCTCCCAAGAAGACCGGTGCATAAAACAAACAGCGCAATGCTAAATAAAGAAAAATGAAGCTGTTATAAGACCCAGGTCCTATCACACAATGCAAGCAAGCCGGGGGATAGGGTTTTCCCTTATAACAGCCAAAGAATGCTTGATACGTTTGAAACAAATCATTTGATACTATAATAAGTGCATAGTGTATAAAACAACTTCAAATCATAAGTATCAATCATAGGCGGCATGGGTACCATATATCATGTCGCCATACTAGTTCTACAATTAAAACCGCAAATGTCGTATTGGAAGTTGGGTTATCATTTATGGTATGAACCGAGGCTAGGGGCAAGATCCTCAACCGATTCGAAACAATCTAGCCCATGTCTCAGGACCCAGACTCAGGTGGGCCTTGGATCGTCAGGGCCGGTCCACCGATGTGGATTATTATGCCTGAACACTGCGTTTCCCCGCCCTTTGGGGCGTAAGCCTGGCCCGTCAGCCGACCAGAAGCATCGGCCGAAACCGATATCACAAGGCGCCTCGCTTTTCAGCAAGTAATAATAAGCAACATCCACATGAGTCAAACTCGTCAGCCAATTCAAGCACTGATGCCACTCCTAACTAGAAAGAAACGCATGTCCTCCCTGAGGTCCGTCTCCCGTTTTTGGTTCATACCGGGTGTGAAACTCGCGAAGTGAACGTTACACAAAGCTACGGCACAAAGGCCGTGCTTCGATCATCAACCACAAGACTTTGCTTTTCAACAGAAGCCTTGATCATTTGCCACTTAGGCATGTCACACAGGCAATTCACTCCATGCGATTGATATCCATCAATATATAACCCCTGAGCTCGTACATCTCAGAGAAGGGCGTTAAGCAAGAGAATAAATTCTCCGCCGCCAAGCAGATATATATTTAATAGAGATCAATCACACGGACTAAAATCCAATGTCAAACACACAGTCCATTTACAAGTCCGTTCTGGGGCTGAACGAAACCGGAGGCACCTAGTACCCCGCATATCCATCGATCTCCAAGTACGTCTGGACGATCACCAACTGTTTCCATCTTCTTGGGTGTACAGCCCAATCAAGATCATCAGTAATCCCCCAAATGACGTGAAGACCTCCGGTCTTCGACCATCGTCTTCATCTACGACTTATCGTCGTATCAGTTATTCAGAATGGGATAAATCCGGTCTTTCCGAATAACTCGCGTATATTTTAAATAAGTGTTACACAAACACAACATACGCCTCATTCCAATTCATCAGTCACTACCGTAAATTAATCAAGAGAATAATTCCCCAAATATTAACCCCGAAGGCCGAAACCAACATCAGATCAATATCCAGAAAACCATTCTGCTTGGCTAACTGACAGTTAGTTTCTAAATTTCACATTTATAAGGAAAGGTTCCCATTAATTTTATCCAAGATAAATTTCTTGAATTTATTCTTTAATCTATTTTTGAATATCAATTCAAACTAGTTGGGAGTAACGAACTTTACCGAAGTAATCATTTGTTTTAATTTCCCAATCCCAACCTATTCATCCCATGAAGTAAAACTGGCTATACTTCATATCTAACACCGCGGTGTTATCGGTAAATTCAATTACCATTTCACGTTTAAATCTAATTAAAGATTTAACTATCACCTGGAGTAAAACTGGTGATACTCCATTCTCGATCTTTTCAATCTAATTAAAGATTCATTAAAACTCCACTTAGTTTTAATCTGTGACTGGGTTAAAGAATCAGTGTCATTTAATAACATGGTTCACGATAAACCCAAAATCACATTTCCATTAATTATCGGGTTAAAGAACGAGTGTTATTTAAAAACACCATTCACGATAAACCCAAGAATCAATATCAATTCTATTCCAATTAAATATTGTTTAATTGGTACACTTCATTAAATCAAAATAAAAAGATTTAATCTTTTCTCAGCTGGGTTCAAGAACAGTGTTAGTGAAGACACCATTCACGACAAACCCAAATCACATTTGATATTCAATACAAGGCTCTGAATAGAAAATATATCGGCCTATATTCAATATCCAATTCTACGATTAACAAATGTCGTATTGGAAATAACAATATAAATATATATCTTTCAAATTTCCATAACAACATCTGTATAATCCCGAATTCCAACATCGAAATATTCCGAAGACAATTTCGATTCAAATCCACTTCAATGCAATCATTGGAAATTCTGGTTATTTTTAAAACCCTTTTCTAATTCAATTTGTTTATTTAAAAAAAAATAGAATTATAATTATAGTTCAAAACTACTTCATTTCAATAAAAATCTATTTTTATCTTTTCAAATATGGAGTTTTTCATCCCAATCCTTTCTAAATCATTTCTTATGATTTTACACAAATTATTATTATTTTTAATAATTTTATCAAGGCCCGTACAGTCGATTTCCATCAACGGCCATCGAACTGCACTTACAGCGACCTTTTTCAAATTTGATTTGGACATAATTCCAAATCCAACCGTTATATTTCTAATTTCTAATATTCGTTAGAAAGCTCTTTTCGATACGAACCCAACGGTTCCGGTTTTAGGAGAATCCGACAGTCGGATCTCCCGTAATGTCCGTTTGAAAGAAATGGTCGAAATTCACGAACTGCCGCGGCGCGGCGCGTTCTATTCAGGCCATTATATTACATATATATAATATATATTTCGTCGATTTCTATTTAAAACGAATTATATAAATAGTTTTAAATTCGTTTCAAAAGCAATTTCAACTTCCATTTCAATTCAAATCAAAATCGAATTCTTCTTTATAAATTTTTAAAATTCATTTCTATTCAATTCAAATTTCAATTCAATTTGAATTCATTTCAATTCACTTTCAATTCAATTTGAATTCATTTTCAATTTAATTCAATTCCAAAGTCGTTTTCTATTCGATTCAATTCAAATTGGTTTTCTATTCGATTCAATTCAAATTGGTTTTCTATTCGATTCAATTCAAATTGGTTTTCTATTCGATTCAATTCGAATTGGTTTTCTATTTGATTCATTTCGAAATCTTTTTATATTCAATTCATTTCGAAATCGTTTTATATTTAGTTCATTTCAAAATGAATAAAATCGATATAAATATCGTTCACGTCAAAATGGCGTCAATCTAATCAACACGGCTTCATATATTCCTTTATTCTATTCAACAAATGAATATTTTTTTTGTCAACACACGACTAATCTCACGAATGAGTACTGTCCACGTGTGACTATTTTTGTTAAATTATTTCGTTCAACACATGACTATTCTCAACGGATGAGTACAGTCAACACATGAACCTTTATTTTATAATGTTCTTTATTTTCTAAATTGGAATGAGGCCCAATCAATCACCATATAATGTTAATTATATGGACTTTTCATACATCACACGTATATAATCTTTGAAAAATAATCAACCATCAACCAAAGTGCACTACACCGTATAAGCATCAAATATAGATATCTAACGCTTATAACAGCCTGTAAATCAATCGATCGACATATTTAATCAGTCAGGATGAGTGAACTTCAAATTTCATCCCAACACCCGTGTGGGGTTTCAAACAATCAAACACAGATTTTATTTGTGCAGTTGGGCGGTGTGTAAAATTTATCGACCCAATCAATGTCCTTCGAATAGGTGTACATAAACAAACCGTCCGGTTTGTAAATGAATATTTATTTATTTACATTCACGTTAAAAATTATATTTTTAACGACAAAACATTTTATTTCAACATATGAATTTCTATTCAATTCATTTATTCTATAAAATGATACTGTTATTTTTCTAATTTATTTTAGAAAATTTCGGCGGCATAACGGCACGATACTAGAAACGGGACAAGGCCTAGCCTTATCCCCGGTCTAGTGAAGGCCCACGCCATTCACACATCAATCAATCCAATTTCATTTCACCAAACAATTCAATCCAATCAAATTATCTAACCAACTACACAACCAAACCATTAAACAAACAAGCCATCCATGGTCTGTGGATGACGGGTGTCGGGTGCTACTAAACACCGTCTGCATCCTATATATATATATATACAACTAGAAAAAGAAATTGAAGAGTGAGAAGTTCTCACCGATAGCTATCCTAACTTCACGACATTCCTATTGTAGAGATCTTCGTCGTTCACGCCTTTTCGTCCTCTTCGTCGCCCATAGCCACTACATATGTAAAAATCACATTTTTACTTCGCTATTCAATATATAAAAATCGAATTTTTACTTTGCTAATCCATATATAAAAATCGAATTTTTACTACGTTATTCAATATATAAAAATCGAATTTTACCACGCTATTCAATATATAAAAATCAAAATTTTACTTCGATGATCAATATATAAAAAATCAAATTTTTATATTATACTTCATATATTTTTATTTTCAAAAATAATTCTATCTTTTAAAAAAAACAATGCGATTTTATCTTTAAAAACAATGTATACTTTTATTTTAAAACAATGGTATTTTATTTTATAAAACTGATTTCTCTAAGTATTTACAGTTAATTATTTAATAACAAATACCATAGCATTTAAAAACAAAGGAGAAAATCCTTTACCTTCTTCTGTATATTCCTGGAACAAAAATCGAATCGCTCAACCCCTTCCTTCATCGTCGCACGCGCTTCAAGGGGGCCGGAGCACGATCCATTTGCGCCACCATGTCGTCCTTGGCCAGAACCCCCTCCGCCGTGAGCAGCATCAAGATCGACGCCCCCTTGGTGGCCGTGAGAGCGCTGTGAACGGACCAGCTTTACCCCCAAAATCCGAGCACCTCTTTAAACAAAAACCCATCACTGCCGTTGACGTTGAAGATCGTGGCCTGGTCTTCGATTTTCGCTTGGAAGCGCTTCGATTCATTGAGTGGATTAGGAAAAATTTGGATGAGAATTAAGGAGCGAATTTGGCCATCGGTTTGATAATAACGGCGGCTCCAGATAAGTGTCCACGGGCTAGGGTTTAATTTTAGTTTAGGGGCATATATGTTTATATAAATAATAATATTTAATTCAATAATTGGTCCTATTTCGTTTGAACTCCAATCCAATCCCAACGACTGTCGCCCCTAGGTAATTACCCCCATTCTGAACACGATGTGATATGCTTCATAGGCCAATACGGCTGTTACGTTAGGTTTTTCTCAAAATCAAATTATAAATCAGTGTATATTCAATTTTTAACGTACATTTCAATTTACCGGGGTCACATACGAACTCTAAAAATTCCAGAAAAATAGTTTCTAGCTTCGTATTGACGATACGGTCCTAACAAAACTAGTTTCGTCGAATTCTGGGGCCGTTGGAAAAATGGCCATTTTCCAGTCGATTAAAATCAACTAAAACTGGTCAAACGCGTTTTCCTTCGCCACGCTCACATATTGATTCGAAAAATTATGAAGTTTGGAATCTAGCAATAACTTTACATCACGGACCCAACAAAAGTGGTTTCGTCGAAATCCGAGGTCGTTTGCAAAATGGCTATTTTTAAGGGTCGAATTCCATAGCGACTATTCAGAATTTTCAACCGGACATATCTTTTGATTCCCGCTATGAAATCTTGATTATTCGGATTCGCTGGAAAGATATTCTCAAATAGATCCTAATGTTTTTGGTTTCACTAAAATCCGGATTGTTTTGCACCCGGTACATTCATTTGAAGTTTGAAATCGAATTATCGAACTACCGCGCCATTTTCAATTCCTTTTATAATTATATATATATATATTTATATTCTAACGACGACGCGTATAATATATACGTTTGAATTCCATTCAAAATAAATTTCTCGTCGTTATTATTTAAAATAATTCATTTTAAATAATCAAATTTCGCTAAAATTGCCAAAATAAAAATTTTAAACTGGCCCAGATTTTCGGGTTGTTACATATTATAAGTGCATAGTGTATAAAACAATTTCAAATCATAAGTATCAATCATAGACGGCATAAGCGCCCCATCCCACTATGTCGCCATATATAGGATCTACAATCAAAACCGCATATGTCACGTATTTGGAAGTTGGATTTCCATTTGTGAACCATGGCAAAAGATAGTCCTCTACCGATTCGAGACGCTCTAGTCCGCCCCTCAGGTCAGAGCTCGAGTGACCTTTGGATCGTCAGGGCCGGTCCACCGATGTGGATTAAAATGCCTGAACACTGCTTTCTCCACTCTTTGGGGTGTCAATGAGCCAACGAATGACTCCATCGGCTTCACATAGTCACCGATATACCCGAGGCGCCTCGCAACAGCAACAACCACATAAGTCAAACTCGTCATGGCGTGTAAAACCACTGACGCCACTTCTAACTAGAAAGAAACGCATGTCCTCCCTGAGGTCCTTCTCCCGTTTTTGGTTCACCACCGGGAAGTGAGGCTCGCGAATCAACGCTACACAAAGCTATGCCACACAGGCTGTGCTTTAATCATCAACCACATGACTCTGCTTTTCAATAGAAGCCTTGATCATTTGCATCTTAGCATGCCACACAGGCAATTCACGCTATGCAACCGATATCAATCACATAGAATGAAATCCGATGTCAAACACACATCCATTTACAAGTCCGTTCTGGGTCTGAACGAAACCGGAGGAACCATATTCCTCGCATATCCATCGATCTCCAAGTACGTCTGGACGATCACCAACTGATTCCCTCCTCTTGGGTGTACATCCCAATCAAGATCATCAGTAATCACCCAAACGACGTGAAGACCTCCGGTCTTCAACCACCGTCTTCATCTTCGACTCATCGTCGAATCTGTTATTCAGAATGGGATAAACCTGGTATTTCTGAATAACTCGCGTATATAATAAACAAGTGTTACACAAACACAACAAACACCTCATTCCAATTCATCAGTCACTTACCGTAAATTAGCAAGGGAACAATTCCCCAAATATTAACCCCGAAGGCCGAAACCAACATCAGATCAATACCCAGGAAACCATTCTTCTTAGCTAACCTACAGTTAGTTTCTAAATTTCACTTTCTTAGGGAAAGGTTCCCATTAATTTTATCAAAGATAAATTCTTTTAAATTTATTCTTTAATCTTCTTTTGAATATCAATTCAAACTAGTCGGGATTAACGAATCTTACCGAAGTAATCATTTGTTTTAATTTCCCACCCACTACCTATTCATCCCATGAAGTAAAATTGGTAACACTTCATAACTAACACCACGGTGTTATCGGTAAATTCAATTACCATTTCACGATCAAATCTAATTAAAGATTTAACAATCGCCTGGGGCAAAGCTAGTGGTACTCCATTCTCGATCTTTTCAATCTAATTAAAGATTCATTAAAACTCCACTTAGTTTTAATCTTTAAATGGGTTAAAGAATCAATGTCTTTTAAAACACGGTTCATGATAAACCCAAAATCACATTCCATTCTATCAGCCTTTAACCGTATAATAGCATGTGAGCAATTCCCTAAGTATTAACCCCGAAGGCCGAGACCAACATCAGATCAATACCCAAGAAACCATTCAACTTAACTAATCTCCAGTTAGTTTCTGATATTCTTAACTCCGTTAGGTCTAAGAACAGTATAATTGAAGATACCGCTCACGACAACCCAAAATCACATTTCATTAATTATCGGGTTAAAGAACAAGTGTTATTTAAAACACTGTTCACGATAAACCCAAAAATCAATATCAATTCAATTCCCATTAAATATTATTTAATTGGTACACTTCATTAAATCTAAATAAAAAGATTTAATCTTTTTCTCAGCTGGGCTTAAGAACAGTGTTAATGAAGACACCATTCACGACAAACCCAAATCACATTTGATATTAAATACAAGGCTCCAAGTAGAAAATATATCGGCTTATATTCAATACCAAATTCTGCGACCAACAAATATTGTATTGGAAATAACGATATAAATATATCTTTCAAATTCCCATAACAATATCTGTATCATCCCGAGATCCAACATCGAAATATTCCAAAGACAATTTCGATGCTACTCCATTCCAATTCAATTATTGGAAATTCTGGTTATTTTCAAAACCATTTCAAATCCAATTTATTTATTTTAAAAATAAATAGAATTATAATTCTAGTTCAAAACTAGTTCTTTTCGATAAAAAACTATTTTTATCTTTTCTAATATGGAGTTTTTCATCCCAGTTCTTCACAAATCATTTCTTATGATTTTACACAAATTATTACTATTTTTAATAATTTTATCAAGGCCCGTACAATCGGTTTCCACCAACGGCCATCGAACTGCACTTACAGCGACCTTTTCCAAATTTGATTTGGACTTAATTCCAAATCCAACCGTTAGATTTCGAATTTTCAATATTCGTTAGAAAGCTCTTTTCGATACGAACCCAAAGGTTCTAGTTTTAGGAGAATCCGACGGTCGGATCTCCCGTAATATCCATTCAAAGTCAATTGTCGAAATTCGCGAACTGCCGCGGTGCGGCGCGTTCTATTCAGATCATTATATATATATAATATATATATTATATATTTCGTCGATTTCCTTTCAAAACGTATTTTATAAATCGTTTTAAATTCATTTTCAAAACGATTTCAACTTCTATTTCAAATTCAAATCAAAATTGAATCTTTCCAATATAAATTCGTTTTAAATTCATTTCAAATTGATTTCAATTCAATTTCAATTCGATTTGAAATCTTTTTCTATTCTATTTAATTTCAATTCGATTTGAATTCGTTTTCTATTCAATTCAATTTCAATTCGATTTGAATTCGTTTTCTATTTAATTCAATTTCAATTCGATTTGAATTCCTATTCAATTCAATTTCAATTTGATTCAAATTCATTTTATTTTCAATTCAATTCGAATTCTAATTCATTTCAATTCAATTTAATTCGAATTTCATTTCAAAATATTCGATTTTGAAATCACTTTTCAATATTCGTTATAAAAATGAATATAATCGATATAAATATCGTTCGCGTCAAAATAGCGCATATCTAATCAACACGGCTTTATATATTTCTATTTAAAATATTCTATTCAAACATTTCGTTTCAAATATTTCTTCTTGAATATTCTATTCAAATATTTCTCTTCAAATATTCTATTTCAAAACTAGAATAAGGCCCAATCAATTACCATAGATTTTATTTCTATGGATTTCCATACAACGCATGTATATATCAACAATGACAAATAATCAACCATCATCCAAAGTGCATTCTACACTGTATAAGCATCAAATATGAATAAAAAACGCTCATAACAGTCTGTCCATCAATCGATCGACAAACAACTAATTATTGGGATTAGTGTATGTCATATATCATCCCAATACCCGTGTGGGGTTTCGAACCATCAAACACAGATTTTATTTGTGGAGTTGGGCGATGTGTAAAATTTATCGTCCCAATCAATATCAGTCAACTGTCTGTATATAAACAAATAGTTCGATTTGTTTATAATTATTTATTCACATTCACGTTAAAAATTATATTTTCAACTATAATGTATTTTTAACTACGTAAATATTTTATTTCATTTCACATCACATCACACAATCAACTACACATCAAAATCAACCAAACAAGCATACAAGCCGTCCATGGTCTGTGGATGACGAGTGTTGGGTGCTACTAAACACCGTCTGCATCCTAGTATATATTTCAACTAGAAAAATAAATAAAAGGTGAGGAGTTCTCAGTGACTAGCTAATCCAACGCCACGACTCTTCATATGTAGAAATCTTCGCCGTTCTCGCCTTTTGTCACTTTCGTTGTCCGTAGCCACTACATATATAAAAATCATATTTTTATATCCTCTATTATATAAAAATCATATTTTCATTTACACTACTTCGTCATAAAAATTATATGTTTATCTCGCTCCTCTTCTAATAAAGATTATATTTTTCTAACTCTACCTAAATAAAAATCATTCCTTTGTTCATTATAAAAATTCTTCCTTTATACATTATAAAAATTCTATTTTTATACATTATAAAAATTCTTCCTTTATACATTATAAAAATTCTTCCTTTATACATTATAAAAATTCTATTTTTATACTGCTAAAAATCATATCATACATACGATAAAAATTATATATTTTTAACCTTCCTATAATATAAAAATTATATTTCTAACCTTCCTATAATATAAAAACTATATTTTTAACCTTCCTATATTGTAAAAATTATATTTTTAACCTTCCTATAATATAAAAATTATATTTTTAACCTTCCTATAATATAAAAACTATATTTTTAAACTTCCTATAATATAAAAATTATATTTTTAACCTTCCTATAATATGAAAATTATATTTATAAAATCGAATTTTATTATGCAATTTATTTTAAAACTGAAAAATAAATACATGTAAATAAAAATAAATAAAGAAAAATAAAAAGACTTACTGTTCTCGTGTACTGGAGAGGGAGGTGGTCTGCCACGCAGCCGGTGGTGGGGCCATGGTGGGCTGGGCGGCGCGATTTTCTGCAGGTTGGGGGGGGGGTTACGGTTGCGAGATGGAGAGAGGAAGGGGAAGGAAGGGGGGCACGTTAGGGGGTTGCGGCATGTCTGGCGGCGGGCGGTCGGTAGCCGCGAGGCGACGGCGGCTTGGGGCTAGGGCTTTGTGCCCTCTCTTTTTTTTATTTTGTTTTGAATACGATTTCAAACGGGGGGAGGGGGTAGGGGCCTGAGAGGTAATAGGGAGGAGAGAGATTATTTATTTATATAATTATTTAATTTCAAAAAACAACTTTTTATTTCGACCTCAAAATCGAACCCACCGCCTATCGTCCACTGCTAATTACCCCCATTTCGAACAAAATGGGATATGGATAACAGGCTGATTCGACTATTTCGATCAGTTTTCGTCAAAATCAAAATATAACTCTACATATTGAATTAGAACACACATTCCAATTTACCGAGGCCACGTATAGACTCTAAAATTTCCCGAAAAATAGTTTCTAACTTCGTATTGACGATACGGTCCTAATAAAACTAATTTCGTCGAATTTTGAGATCGTTTGAAAAATGGCCATTTTCCAGTCGATTAAAATCAACTAAAACTAGTCAAATGCGTTTTCCTTTGCCACGCTCACATATTGATTCGAAAAATTATGAATTTTGAAATCTAGCAATAATTTGACATCACGGATCCAAGAAAAGTGGTTTCATCGAAAACCGAGGTCGTTTGCAAAATGGCTATTTTCAAGGGCCGAATGTAACGACCCGGATTTTGAGCGACTTTGGTTATCGACATAAGCTCGATGTCGATAACCAAAACATCGAAAAATCCTGGTAATTAATGAAAGAAATTAGAGGGTGAGGATAGATAAGATAGAAACTTAGAATAGAAGAAGAAGAAGAACACAACATCAGAGTAACACGAACCTCACAGCGGAACGAATAACATATAATATATAACATAACTTTGAAATATAACAGTTATGTATACAATAGCACTTATCAGAGTACAACACTTACAACACAACGGAAATAAACTATAGCTATATGATCCAAAAGCCTCCTGTTCCAGCTCTTCAATTATCTGTAAATCCCAACTACTTGACTGCCCGTACAAATTTAGGCACCCAAAAGTTTAGGGAAAACAACAAAGTAAACTCCGGGTCAGTCATGGGACTGGTGTGAGTAAAACAGTTTAAACAGGTATATGAACAAGTAAACGATATCTCATAAGACCACACCGCAGAACGGAACGGATTTTCCCCTTATGAGAATCCAAAATATCTTTATATCAAAAACCTTTTGATATTATAATAATGTCTATGTACAAATAGATATCAACTAGCAGAAACGCTTTCATCTCACGTTCTACATATATGGTATACATTCAAAATCGCAAGCACGTATTTGATAATGGATTTCCAACTATGACAAGGTATGGAACCACCTTCCGATCAGTGTACTCTAGGAACGATACACTGGAGTTCAACAAGAACATCTTGTAACTCAGCCACACATGACCGACCACTCATTTCGCTTCAGTGTATCGAATGTACATCTCCAACGGTTGGGATCAGCAACCATTCCCGTATATATATGGGAAAACATTGATAGATTTAAGAAACTAATGAATATTCTCTAGATAGGTGATTATACACCCTACTTCGGTGCGACTGACTTAGCCATGCTACTTGCCCGATTTCTGTCATTTACCGGTTGATGAGGCTAGAAGCTACGCTTTATCATTACATCAGATTCACTTCGAATGCTACATTGTCAAATCCATCGAAATCACTAATTGACGTTTACAACAATACATTACGTGTCAGCTAAAGAAGTTTCCTTCTCCGCTTCCACTCTTGGTACGGTTGAAGAAATCAATGTACGTGACCTTTCTGGAAATACTCTGTCAGACATCCATCTTCATTCACTTAAAATGTCACATCGTCATACCCGCCAAATCACAAATTGATTTATCCAAAAATAACACGGGTATACAGCTAAGAGAAACGAATTCCTCCACCACCAAACGTGAATACGTTTGAACAAATCAACTTACGCGATCCATTGGATATACTCTGTCAGACGTTCGTCCATACAAGTTGTCCTGGGACTGGACAAACCGAAGGCACTATTCAGTATATCCATCTTAGTCACTGTTATCTAAGACTTATACAACAGCCCTTGCACTTTACACTGTCTTTAATTGTAACACCCCGTGTATTCTATAACCGTGAAATTCACAAATTAAAGTATAACTAATTTCAAATCAGAGAATTAAGGGAAACGGGATACGCCATTGCGTTCGTCTCGGAATTCTGCTTGAGATAGATTCTGAGTTTGCGTAAAACGGATATCGTATGAAGAAGATATGGACGAACGAAGTTGGGCGAAAAACCAGAAAACGGGTCAGAATGCACTGGCGCACTTGGGAAGTGCGCCAGAACAAAAAGGAACTGGCGCACTTGGGAAGTGCGCCAGTACATTTTTGACCTGGCGCACCTGCCAAGTGCGCCCAGGTCAAAAATGACCTGCTGGTCAGGTCTGGTCAAGTCCTGGCTGGCCAGGTCTGTGTTTGGTCGATTTTCTGAGCCTTGCCTTGTCACTAGGGCTAGGTGTCAGCTCCTGGTTGGTCTCTCCTTCAAACGAACGGCTATTATTGAACCAAGCTTCATCGACGGTCTAAATCAACTCACAAACTCTATAAAAAGTACCTAAGACTAACCCTAATTCACATAAAATAAAATGGAGATGAGATCGTCATGCTGCTGAGGAGAGACTGAGGATAGCCGTTAGAAATAGAGAGACAACTAGGAGATAATTCAAAGCTTAAAGCAACGTTAATCAAATCAAAGCAACGACTACAACAAAGGATAGCATCTCCAAATTCAGAATTCAGATTCCTGAATTGATGATTCGTCATACGTTGTAAGTAGAGTGCTATTCCGATATGAATTAAATACTTGTGTTGATATGTGTAAAGAAAGAAATGGAATTGTGGCGATAATAATCTATATTTGTATATTGCTTTGATGCTAAACGATTTGGGAATATTGTGGTATATGATTGGATATTTGCAAGTACGTGATTTGCGAAATGGAATTGTGGCGATAATAATCTATATTTGTATGTTATTTTGATTCTAAACGATTTGGCAATACTATGGTGTACGATTGGATTCATACAAGTATATGATTTATGTTGACAACCACATGTTGTGGAATTTTAATTGGGATTCATGAAAGCATATGATTCATATTGAAAACTACATGTTTGTGGTAGTTATTAACAACACCCATTTGATAATTGCAAGTATATGATTCATGTTGAAAGTAACAACTATATGTTGTTATAGTTTATTTAAGATTCATGCAAGTATATGATTCATGTTAACAACTATATGTTATGATATTTTAATTGGAATTCATGCAAGTATATGATTCGTTATTATGCTAATATGATGTACATACTTTTATGACCACTTTTAGTGTGTAATTGAATCGACTAAGTACTATGATTTATATGAATCTATGTTGAAATTGGCAAATCATACTTTTGTGTTAGAAACAAAAGTAAGCACCTTTATGAACATGACTAAACTATGTTTGTTATTATGCCTAGTTGGAAACATGTTTTTAGGCTTATGTTGTTATCATAATCATATGAAAATATATGTGACACATAAGTTACATTAGAATTACATTCCACTTGCAAGTTTACCTAGATAGAATAAAAACCATGATTTAAGTTTAGGTATGTTTATGCTATAATTCTATAAATGGGTTAAGAACCATGATTCATATAAGAATTAGGTTGGGATAATTCTAACCATACTTTTGTATTAGTGACAAAAGTAAGTACCTCTTTGTTAACATGTAGTGGTTTTATGAACATGATTAGTTTATATTATGCCTAAATAAAAATATAGACTTATATTTCTAGTCAAGACCATGTGCCAATAAAAATAATGATATCTAATTTAGTTAGATTCTTAACTTCAAGTTTACATGGTTAGTTGAACCTATGATTCATGTTTAAGTATTGTCTATGCATTAACCATATGAATAGAATGATTCATGTTTAAGTATTTTCTATGCCATAACTAGATGAATAGAATGATTTATGTTTAAGTATTATTTATGCTATGATTATATGAATAAAATGATTCATGTTATGCCATGATTATATGATGTTACAATTGCAAGTTCACATGTGCCTATTTTATGTTAATTGAATCGTTCGTTGCAAGTTCATGCGTTCACACTCCCCTTTTTCATGTTATCTTATAAACACCATGTTATAAGCCTCCCCTTTTCATTTGGCTAAATTGGGTTTAAGTATTAAACCCAACACACCTTACATTGGAGCGAACGTGTAAAACGGGGGCAACGACGTTTGGGCTAAAATATAGAACATATGTGTTGGCATGTTTGACGCATGCCAACAACCTTGAAAAGAAATATATGGCATAAATAAATTTTAATCAATAAAGATGAATTTGAATAATGGGCCGCAAATATTTACATATAAAAAGAAAAGAGACAAAATATGTAAATGTAGAAAAATACGATGTGTTTAACCCGAGGTTGGATTGAGTTGTGATGTAAACCTGCCCGGAACCGCCCGGCTGTCCAGTAGTCACAACAATACCTATCCAATGTGGGTGGTTAAACACGGAGCCCAATAAGGACCCGAGGTTAGACTGAGTTGTGGCGTAAGACTGCCCGGACCCAACCGGCAACAGGCAGCCACAACAATACCTGTCTAATGTGAGAGGTCAAGGCTTTAATAAGACAATTAAGGCTGAGTCAGGATTGATAGGATTAAGTAAATTATATTAATACTTAATCAAAATGGAACATGCTAAACTAAACAGACTGATTGGGGGTTAGGTTTATAAAACACTTAACCAACTTAGCATGTTGGCTAGAGATAGAAAACCTAGTAGCGAGGGACCCTTTTCAGCAGTAACCCTATAAGGTGTATCATGATACCCTGAAACTAGGCAGGGTGGGGCATGATTACTGGGCTGACTGTAAGAGGTCAAATCGACGGCGGTGGTGCAGCAGTGAGGTTCTAACGGGGTGCGGGCGTGCACACACTTCGGCGCAGAAAAATAAGGCACTGGGCACCAGTATCATACCTGTGCATTCTAGGATTGTGTCGGGCCGCTACCATGGGACTTGATACACCCCATGGTGGGACCAGCATAGGTAACTACAACATCGGGGGCCGTAAGACACATATAACTATGCGAGTAGGAGTCGATCATCATAAAATGGATCACTTCACCCTGATTATGGGGTGCCCGTTGGGAACTAGTTTATATGGGTACAGAGATTAATATGGGGTACGATAGTATATTCGACCCTAGACAACTTAACTAAGTTTATGGTGCTTTCCCATTTCTAGTTTATACTTATCATACCTAGTTCTTTATTCATAGACTGAATAGTCCTAGACTTACTCAGGCTTTATGTCTGACTCTACTTTTCTTTCGTCTTCTTTTCTTCCGTTTCCCCCCAGGTCCACAGGGAGGGAGTACCGCAGCTTGACCAGCCTTCATATCCAGCTTGAAGAGAAAGAATGTATTGCTTGGATCTTTTCGTTTTGGACTATGGCTTTGGACAACAACTATGGGACTTTTGCAGTTTATTTATGTTTTCTTTATGCTTCATTAAATAATGTAATCAAGACAGTTATGAAGATGTTATGTTTTTGGAAGTATTGTAAGACAATTATGGTATGGTTGGTGTAACACGTATTTTAATGAAATAAAAGTTGTTGTTTTCCGCTGTTCAAAAATATGTGTTCTTATATTTGTCTTGTATATCTGTGACTTATGCTTATAAACTGTGACGACAAGGAATTTAGATCGATCCGAATCAGTCGCTAAACCGATCTAAATCGCTCGAAACCCCTGATCGTTGAGAACAGGACAAATCAGAACGCAGACGAAAGAACATTTCATTGTTATCACAACAATGCCTCAGATTACAAGAATATACAGAGTATAAATGAATAAATATTACACAGAAAATATCAGAGATTTAAATTACATTGAAATACATAGCAGTGGAAAATAATACAATACACAACTAGAAGTAGATATACGGATACAAAGCTTTCCGGATATCGTTCCAGCTGTAAACCAGGATCCTGTGAATATAAATCTACAAAACCAAAACTACTAGCTGCCCGTGTCAAAATAGGGGGCACCCAGAGTTTAGGTTAAAAACAATAAACTCCAGGCCAGTCATGTGACTGGTGTGAGAACTAAAACAGTTGTAAATCTTTCTTTTAAAGATAGGTAAATCAAGGGACCATGCCGTATAACACGGAACGGGTTTCCTCCCAAGAATACCAGTGCATATAAGCAAACAACGCAATGCTTTTCTAAAAATGAAGCTGTTATAAGATCCAGGTCCCATCACACAATGCATCACAGCCGAGGATAGGGTTTTCCCGTATAACAGCCAAACATGCTTAGTACGTTTAAAACAAATCATTTGATACTACTATAAGTGCATAGTGTATAAAACAACTTCAAATCATAAGTATCAATCATAGGCGGCATGGGTACCATATATCATGTCGCCATACTAGTTTTACAATTAAAACCGCAAATGTCACGTATTTGGAAATTGGATTTCCGTCTATGAACCGAGGCAAAAGATAGTCCTCTACCGATTCGTGACTCTCTAGCCCGAGCCACAGGATCAGAGCTCGAGTGACCCTTGGAGCGGCAGGGCCGGTCCACCGATGTGGATTAAAATGCCTGAACACTACGTTTCCCCACCCTTTGGGGCGTAAATGAGCCAACCAAATGACTCCATCGGTTCGAGAACGACCGATCAATCCGAGGCGCCTCGCAATAGCAACAACCACATAAGTCAAACTCGTCAGGGCGTGTAAAACCACTGACGCCACTTCTAACTAGAAAGAAACGCATGCCCTCCCTGAGGTCCGTCTCCCGTTTTTGGTTCATACCGGGTGTGAATCTCGCGAAGTAAACGTTACACAAAGCTACGCCACAAAGGCCGTGCTTTGATCATCACCACAAGACTTTGCTTTTCAACAGAAGCCTCGATCAATTGCCACTTAGGCATGCCACACAGGCAATTCACTCCATGCGATTGATATCCATCAATATATAACCCCTGAGCTCGTACGTCTCAGAGAAGGGCGTTAAGCAAGAGAATAAATTCTCCGCCGCCAAACAGATATATATTTAGTAGAAATCAATCACACAGACTAAAATCCAATGTCAGACACATAGTCCATTTACAAGTCCGTTCTGGGTCTGAACGAAACCGGAGGCACCTAGTACCCCGCATATCCATCGATCTCCAAGTACGTCTGGACGATCACCAATTGTTTCCATCTTCTTGGGTGTACAGCCCAATCAAGATCATCAGTAATCACCCAAACGACGTGAAGACCTCCGGTCTTCGACCACCGTCTTCATCTTCGACACCACGTCGAAACAGTTATTCAGAATGGGATAAACCCGGTCTTCCTGAATAACTCGCGTATATATTATAAAAGTGTTACACAAACACAACATACGTCTCATTCCAATTCAGAATATTCTTTTTATTCAAATACTCCTATACTTTGGGAAAAGTTCCCATTAATTTTATCCAAGATAAATTCTTTAAATTTATTCTTTAATCTCCTTTGAATATCAATTCAAACTAGTCGGGATTAGCGAACCACACCGAAGTAATCATTTATTTTATTTCCCAATCCCAACCTACTCATCACATGAAGTAAAACTGGTAATACTTCATATCTAACACCACGGTGTTATCGGTAAATTCAATTACCATTTCACGTTCAAATCTAATTAAAGATTTAACTATCGCTTGGAGCAAAACTGGTGATACTCCATTCTCGATCATTTCAATCTAATTAAAGATTCATTAAAACTCCACTTAGTTTTAATCGTTAACTGGATTAAAGAATCCGTGTCGTTTAAAAACACGGTTCACGATAAACCCAAAGTCACATTCATTAACTATCGGGTTAAAGAAAGAGTGTTATTTAAAACACTGTTCACGATAAACCCAAAAATCAATATCAATTCAATTCCAATTAAATATTATTTATTTGGTACTCTTCATTAAATCTAAATAAAAAGATTTAATCTTTTCTCAACTGGGTTCAAGAACAGTGTTAGTGAAGACACCATTCACGACAAACCCAAATCACATTTGATATTAAACACAAGGCTCTGAATAGAAAATATACCTGCTTATATTCAATATCAAATTCTACGACTAACAAATATCGTATTGGAAATAACGATATATATATATCTTTCAAATTCCCATAACAATATCTATATCATCACGAAATCCAACATCGAAATAATCCAAAGACAATTTCGATTCAAATCCATTCCAATATAATTATTGGAAATTCTGGTTATTTTTCAAAGCCATCTCTAATCCAGTTTATTTATTTTAAAAATAAATAGAATTATAATTCTAGTTCAAAACTAGTTCATTTCGATAAAAATCTATTTTTATCTTTTCAAATACGGAGTTTTTCATCCCAATTCTTTCTAAATCATTTCTTATGATTTTACACAAATTATTAATATTTTTAATAATTTTATCAAGGTCCGTACAGTCGATTTCCATCAACGGCCATCGAACTGCACTTACAGCGACCTTTTTCGAATTTGATTTGGACGTATCTCCAAATCCAACCGTTAGATTTCAAATTTTTAATATTCGTTAGAAAGCTCTTTTCGATACAAACCCAACGGTTCCGGTTTTAGGAGAATCCGACGGTCGGATCTCCCGTCATGTCTGTTTGAAATAAATGGTCGAAATTCACGAACTGCAGCGGCGCGGCGCGTTCTATTCAGGCCATTATATATATAATATATATATATTATATATATTTCGTCGATTTCTATTTAAAACGAATTATATAAATAGTTTTAAATTCATTTCAAAAGCAATTTCAACTTCCATTTCAATTCAAATCAAAATTGAATTCTTCTTTATAAATTCGTTTTAAAATTCATTTCTATTCAATTCAAATTTCAATTCAATTTGAATTCGTTTTCAATTCATTTCAATTCCAAAGTCGTTTTCTATTCGATTCAATTCAAATTGGTTTTCTATTCGATTCAACTCAAATTGGTTTTCTATTCGATTCAATTCGAATTCGTTATCTATTCAATTCAATTCGAATTCGTTTCGTTTGCTATTCAATTGAAATCAAATTCGTTTTGTTCTCTATTTGATTCAAATTCAAATTTCATTTTAAAATATTCGATTTCGAAATCACTTTTCAATATTCGTTTTAAAATGAATAAAATCGATATAAATATCGTTCACGTCAAAATGGCGTCAATCTAATCAACACGGCTTCATATATTCCTTTATTCTATTCAACAAATGAATATTTATTTTTTTCAACACCCGACTAATCTCAACGAATGAGTACTGTCCACGTGTGACTATTTTTGTTAAATTATTTCGTTCAACACATGACTAATCTCAACGGATGAGTACAGTCCACACATGAACCTTTATTTTATAATATTCTTTATTCTCTAAATTGGAATGAGGCCCAATCAATCACCATATAAAATTAATTATACGGATTTTCACACATCACACGTACATAATAGCATTGAAAAATAATCAATCATCAACCAAAGTGCACTACACTGTATAAGCATCAAATATAGATATCTAACGCTTATAACAGCCTGTCAATCAATCGATCGACACATTTAATCAATCAGGATGAGTGAACTTCAAATTTCATCCTAACACCCGTGTGGGGTTTCAAACAATCAAACACAGATTTAGTTGTGCAGTTGGGCGATGTGTAAAATTTATCGTCCCAATTAATGTCATTCAAATAGGTGTACATAAACAAACCGTCTGGTTTGTAAATGAATATTTTATTTTATTCACTTCACGTTAAAAATTATATTTTTAACGATAAAACATTTTATTTTAACATATGAATTTCTATTCAGTTCATCTACACAATAAAAATGATATTTTTATTTTTCTAACATATTTTTAGAAAATTTCGACGGCCTAACGGCACGATACTAGAAACGGGACAAGGCCTAGCCTTATCCCCAGTCTAGTGAAGGCCCACGCCATTCACACATCAATCAAATCAATTCATTTCACCAAACAATTCAATTCAAACCAAATCATCTAACTAATTTATGCAACCAAACAAATAAGTCCATGGTCTGTGGACAATTGTGTCGGGTGCTGCTAAGCACCGTCTGCATCCTAGTATATATATATATAACTAGAAAATGAAATTGAAAGGTGAGAAATTCTCACCGATAGCTATCCTAACTCCACGGCACTTCCAATGCAGGAAATCTTCACTGTCCTCGTCTCTTATCACTTTCTTCGCCCGTAGCCACTACATATGTAAAAATCGAATTTTTACTTCGCTATTCAATATATAAAAATCGAATTTTTACTTCGCTGTACTTCTAATAAAGATTATATTTTTATTACCCTACTTGAATAAAAATCATATCTTTGCTATCATATCTATATAAAAATCATATCTTTAATATGCCACTAGTATAAAAATTATATTTTTAACCTTTCTATATTATAAAAATTATATTTTTAACTTTTCTATATTATAAAAAATATATTTTTAACTTTTTTATATTATAAAAATTATATTTTTAACTTCGATGTTCAATATATAAAAATCACATTTTTACTATGCTATTTCTATAAAGATCTCATCTTTATTATTTCTACTTTATAAAAATTACATTTTTATTCTATCTACCAAATAAAAATTATATTTTTAACCTTTTTACATTATAAAAATTATATTTTCAATAATATAAAAGTCCTACCTGTAACGAACCAGAATTTTCTAAATTTAAATATGAATTTCCATAGCACATTTTGAGATTTTCTGAATACATATTTTGGAATTAATAGGATTTAATATTTGAAATTCCCTTTTTATTAGTTTAAATAAATAATTTTATTTTGTATAAGACTTATTTTAAAGATTTTGTATAGAAATGATTTTTCGTAATTTTATATAATGGTTTTATATTTATAGGTAATAATATTTTTGTATTTATATATATATATATATATATAAATGTTTTATAATATGAATTTTATAATTGAAAGATTTGTTTTAAGAAATATTTAATATATAAAGATTTTAAAACAATTAGATATGGAGCTTATATGGATTTTTAAATTTTTATAATTGTTTGACTTGAAAATAAATTATAATTAAATATCAGTTAAAAATATTCATCTGATTTCTGTACGCGTAATTTTAAAATAATTTTTAGAATTTTTCTGTAATTTTTATTTTGAAAAATAAGCAGATAATTTTTCAACGTATTTTGGGTATAAATGTGGTCCTTTAGACGCTTTACAAAATTAATCAATCAGACCGGTTTTATTGCTGTTTTTAAATCAGAGCGTGTTGTTGTTTACGATGATGGTCTTATCTCAGTACAACTCGCGGTTAATAACTCTAAAAATCAAAAATTGGAAGTGAACATAATGCATACACTACATTTGGACTTAAAAATATGGATGAATATGTTCAATAGATGCAACGCATGGATGGTTCGCATGGATGGTTCTCACGGATGGATTGGCAAGTGTCTTTTGAGGTGTCCTTGAAGTGGCTTATTGCATGCATAAGTTTGTAGAGAGGGGGACACGTGTGTGCGTTGGTGTGCAAATGCATGTGTTTTGTTTTAGAAAATGGACGTGTGTCCTTTCTGTGATGTTCAAAAATACCCTTAGCTCATATGAAAATGACTGGACTCTCTCGCACAATTTCTCTAGCAGCATTCTCTTCCATCACTAGCGTCCATCTCTCCATTTCCCTCTCTCTCTCTTCAAGGCCAGTCCGCACCTCTCTTTTCCTTTCTCAGCTCACGGCCTTCTTCCCCTTCGCGCAAGCACCATCGCCAAGCTAACTCACTCCATCCGCATGCAGACCCCTCCGCCAACATAAGCCTCTCCTCTCATGCGTGTCCACCCAACCAACGCCCCACAGCATGCATCCTTCCTCTGAAGCCCAACGTCCATTTTTCCACTCAAGAGCGGTCCGCATGCAGCTTGCATGAATCCATATTTTTCCCTTCTTGCTTTGTGCGCACGCCCCACATCAGTTCCCCCTCGCGCCTCGTGTAGCGCGGCCTTTGTAGTGACCCGAAAATCCAGTCCAATTTGAGCTGACTAAATAACACAAGTCCAACCCCAAATTGCACTAGAAATTCAAGAAACTAATAGAAAGAAGATAGAGGGTGAGGATAGATAAGGTAGAACTAGTAGAATAGAAGAAGAAGAAGAGAAACATCATCATCAGAGTAACACGAATCTCACAGCGGAACGAATAAAATAAAACATAACTTTTGAAATACAAAGTTATAACTGTTTATACATACCATTTTCAGAGTACAACATATAACATCACAGTAGAATAAATAATAGCTATCGACTGCTGAAGCCTCCTGCTCCAAGCTATCCAAGTGCATCTGTAAATCCCGACTACTTGACTGCCCGTACAAATTTAGGCACCCAAGAGTTTAGGGAAAACAAAACAAATAAACTCCGGGTCAGTCATGTGACTGGTGTGAGTAAACTCAAATCATTTAAACAGGTATATGATATCTCATAAGACCACGCCGTGAATACGGAACGTGTTTTTCCCTTATGAGAATCCAAAACATCTTTGAAAAGCAATATCATTCTGATATTATGATAATGTCTAAATACAAATAGATATCAGTCTAGTAGAAACGCTTGCATCTCACGTTCTACATATATAGTATACAATCAAAACCGCAGGTGCGTATTGGATGATTGGGTTTCCAACTATGACAAGGTATGGATCCACCTTCCGATCAGTGTACTCTAGGAACGATACACTGGAGTTCAACAAGAACATCTTGCAACTCAGCCACACATGACCGACCACTCATTTCGCTTGAGTGTATCGAATGTTCATCACCAACGGTCGGGATCAGCAACCGTTTCCCGTATATATATGGGACAGCATTGATAGATTAAAGAAGCAAATGAATATTCTCTAGATAGGTGATTATACACCCTACTTCGGTGCGACCGACTTAGCCATGTTGCCTGCCCGATTTTTGTCATTTACCAGATGTGAGGCTAGAAGCTACGCTTACTTTCCATTCATTGATAACACGATCACTTTGAATGCCACATTATCAGATCCGTTAATCATTAGTTGGATCTGCACAAATAGATTCTGGATATTATGCGAAGGGAATAAATCCGTTGGCCACCATATATATTTGTACAGTCCAACCCATTCGATCATTGGAAATACTCTGTCAGACATTCGTCCATATACGTTCGTTCTGGGACTGAACGAAACCGAAGGCACTATTCTGTAAACAGGACAGCCCTTGCACTTTACTCCGTCTTCAATTTCTTCATCGTATTTGATCACAACGCTTATGTCGATACGGAGTGGTTCTTCGGATAATGATCCAACCGGTCTCTCCATATTAACAACGTAAAATGGTCAAAACTTCGATAGTCTGTGATTTAACTATCAAATGAAAATATGTCGGTGTATAAACAACGATCTTAATTCCAAATGGAATTATCGATCCAATCATCAATCATATATATATATATTCATATTTCCTTATTTTCTAAAACTAGAAAATATACATTTTCAACATTGGAAAACATTTCCAATCCTCATTTACGCATCACTATCATTCCACAACTATTAGTCCCTAACTGTAAACTAGTAAGAGAACAATTCTCTAAGTATAAACCCCGAAGGCCGAAACCAACATCAGATCAACACTCAGGAAACTATTCAACTTACCAATCTCTAGTCAGTTTCAAATATTGTTTAATTCTATTTGATTTACTCTTATTCGAATACTATAGTCGATTAACTCTAGTGATTTAACTCTATCGAATAACTAAATTCGATAAACTTCTTTTGATTAACTTGTATTCGGTTACTAAATTCGATTAGCTAATATTAGACTAACTCAATTCAGGTTATTCCTAATTGAATGACTAATATTCAATTACTCTATTTCGATTATCTCTTTTATATCTCATCAATTTCCTTTTTATAACGTTTATTTTCCGTTACAACTATTCCTATTTACAACTTCTATTTACCGTTACAAATATTCCTATTTACAACTTCTATTTACCGTTACAAATATGCCTATTTACAACTGTTTATTTACCTTCTAAATAACTATTCCTAATTTCTATTTATTTTCTAAATAAATATCCCTTTTATAAAACTCTATTTGTTTTATAAATACTTTCCTTTTATAAAATCGGTTGATTTTATAAAATTCCTTTATTTCAATATACCTTGAAATATTCCATTTCACAACTCAGGGTTTCTTATGATATTCAAAATATCAAACAACGATGATCAATATCGTTCTAACATCCATAATCAATAACATATTATAAATCACAACATATATCACAATATATGAAAACAGTAAAATAATTGTTGAGGAACCCAGTCGGATTCCTCCAACCTGTCTCCCTGCATCCACAGATGTTACCCAATATAATATATATCATATTTCATTTTGAAATGAAATATCCTGTTATACAGAACCATATTTGATTAACAGTACATAGATTAACTATAACTACGTTTTCAATCAAATCTATTTAACAGTCCTGTTTAACAATCAATATACAGCAGTCAATAAATAAAGTACAATTTATATAAAAATGTAAATTGAGGAGAGTTAGTGAGTTTTACTCACATTTGCGCGTTAACCGTTGAATAACGGTTTGCGTTATTCGACTCAGTCGGACAATTTATTTCTCCATAAATTCAAACGAGCTTCAATTGACTTGCGGTCAGTTCCATTGCGAAGTGTCCGTCCATATGATTCCAACGCAACTTACGGTTCTTCATTCTTAATTCGATTGGGCCGCCTTCTTTTTATATAACCTGCTACCCGCTTACTATTTCTATTTTCAAGCGGAACTCGCACCTCAAATATAAAACGTGTTGTAGACCTTGAATATATGAAGACATAATTTGCGACAAGGAATTACTCACCCCGCAAATGCCCATTCAACTTTCGGTACCATGGTTTTCTCTCATATTTTTTTCTTCATTTCTTTTTATTGGGCTTCTGCTTTCAAGCCAGCCCATACCAAAACTCCAAGCCCACACGCTCTCTCAACCTCCTCCTTTCTTCTCAAATATGAGAGCACGCTCCTGTTTATACCACACGCAGAAAACGGCCATTGCCATCCGTGTTCCATCTCCGAACAGTCATGCCGAACTCTCTGCTTCAAGTCCTTTCGTTGCACTCAGACCCTTTCTCCCATCGTCACAACATTGGTAGCCCTCATCCAGTATCTCCCAAAACTTGCCGCAACTTCCTCTGTGGTGAACTCCTGCTACTCACCAAACTTCTTTCTTCCTTAAATACACGTCAGTTTTCATTACTTTCCACTTGCGAGCCTCCTACCATCCATCACCTTCTCGCAAAGCTCGCGGCCTCTTCCTGAAATGAAAACACACTCCTTTGCATTCGAACCCACCAGTATTTCGATTCCTTGCGTTTCCTTCTCGTAGGTATGCTCACGCTGGTGGTTCTTCAGCAAGCACCAGGGTCTTCTTTGCTTATTTGTTTTGATGAAGTAAACGTTTTGTGGCGGCTCCAACGATGAAGACCTCTCAGCGAAATGAAAATGAGATATTAGGTCTTAAGGGATGTAAAGGATATTACAAATGAGAATATACGTGGTTGTCCATTACTAGCCTAACGTGGCCATGTTTTGATCATACGCTGGTTCCTTTACTTCGCGGTTACTACTCACATGTCGTGGCATCAAAAGGGAACGCTCGTTTGGCATAAAAAAAATCAAAATAGATATCTTTGTTTGGATTATACAGTTTAGCGTACTGCAAATGCACCAACTTCGTTACACAAAATTTACACGATTGTACAGACTGCTATAGACAGAGTTGAACATACCGTTGTGACGACCAATGTACCCCGATCCCAAAGATATAATAATACCGGTAGGTGGACTCATATTTTGAAACTTCAAACTGTTGATTTCAGGGTGCGAAATACTTCAAATAAAAAGTCGCTTATTAAATTAATTAAAAATTATAGTAAAATTCTAAAAATTAAGTTATCGTTATGTCCCTAAAGAACCTCGTCTAAATTCAAACCCGATCTCTAGTTATATTGAATAAACCGATACGGTCGATAAATGATTCTATAGCGACTATTTCAGAATTTGATTTGGACATATCTCAAAATCTACACGACGAAATCCCGATTTTTCTCTTCCATTAGAAAAATATACCCCACCAGCTCCACACGTTTCTTGTTTCACAGAGATCCGATTTAAAACGAACCATGTACATTCAGTTGAAGTTCAAATCGCCAAATAGCGAACTGCAGCGCCATTTCGAGCTTTATTTCAATTATAATATAATTCCACGTTCAAACTGCTGTTTATAAAATATATTCGTTATTCAAATTCAAATTCCAAACTGAATTATACCTTATATAAAATCCAATTCACACTGTATTTTGAATTCAGCTATTTTGACTATTTCGACATTATAATATATTATTATATTATAATTATCAATTAAATATTCAACATTATTTTAATTCCAGTTATTGATATCGCCAAAACGATATTTAAATAATTAAATTAATTAATTATTCAACGGTCAGAAATGCGGGTCATTACAATCTTCCCCACTTAAAATAATTTCGTCCTCGAAATTGCTAAGGTAGTGGACGACCCTATCTACTGGGTAAAATATATCCGTTTACCTCTTATCTTCGGTTTCAATTGAACCAATTAATATCGACTAAAATATTAATTCATTCCGACTAGCTAAATTTTCAAAAATTCTGAAAATTTTCTAACACCTTAATTTTTCGAAAAATTTCGCCATAACCTCCTTTGTACAGCCCTATCGGTAAAACTCCAACTCGCCTCTCTAGGCCTTCTCCAACCCAAAAGAAAATCAAACAGCCAAGCGGCTTGCCAATTCGGCACATCAAAATCTCAAACTCATATGAAATATAAACTTGTACCTTTTTGTCGGGCCTACCATTATATCATTTCCATCGATTAACACCCTGCATATACCAATGTCATACTAATCTAACTTCGATTATTTTATATCCTCAACTCAAACCATTCGCTTATACTTAAGTCGAATTTCATTTAAACTCCAATATCCAATTTCAACTCTTGGTTTATCAACTTAATTTCATTCAGATTAGTTCAATCCAGTTTTAATTTCTATAATCCAATCCAGTTTTAATTTAACTTAGTTCAAGTTAAATTCAAATTTATTATTCACTTTCACTATTTTAACCCATTTAACTTCATAAGTTAAATTTAGATTTCAAATTTCAAATCCCTGTGTTTATTCAAATCACTTGAAATCATAATAATAATTCAAAATCCTTCGAATTCCTGAATAACTTGTTTTTGCAAAACAATTTCAAAACAAAATCTTTGGTAGTAATCCGTCACTTTAGAAACTCGAAAATGACACTGATGATGCGGCCGCACTCATCAGAATTATTTTCCAGCGATCGAAGTGAGTTCAATACTATATCACTTTCGAAAATCATTTCTAAACACTTTCATTTTGAAAACATTTCAAAATCTCCCAGGAACTTAAAATTTCCTTATTTTAATTCCAATCTGATTTAACTTCAGATTTAATTCAACTTATTTCATATACTTACTTATATGAATTCTGATTGGTTGTTTATAACTATTTCACTTTTATAAAACCTCATTCGATTATAATAACAACCAACACAACCAATTATACTATGTTAATTTCAAAACATACCATGTCGGTTCATCGTGTTCAAGTGTTTATAAAACTCCTACCGATACAGTGGATCAAACTGATCGACCAGAATTTATAAGCCACTCAACCAATAAATCTCCACAATATAAATCACTTTATATTAACTAACAAATACGCACTCGTATATATACACTCAAACTCAGTCTAGGATATTACTAATCCCATCTCTACTGAATCACGCCACAGAGCCAAGGTATTTACTAAACCAATGCTCTGATACCAAATGTAGTGACCCGAAAATCCAGTCCAATTTGAGCTGACTAAATAACACAAGTCCAACCCCAAATTGCACTAGAAATTCAAGAAACTAATAGAAAGAAGATAGAGGGTGAGGATAGATAAGGTAGAACTAGTAGAATAGAAGAAGAAGAAGAGAAACATCATCATCAGAGTAACACGAATCTCACAGCGGAACGAATAAAATAAAACATAACTTTTGAAATACAAAGTTATAACTGTTTATACATACCATTTTCAGAGTACAACATATAACATCACAGTAGAATAAATAATAGCTATCGACTGCTGAAGCCTCCTGCTCCAAGCTATCCAAGTGCATCTGTAAATCCCGACTACTTGACTACCCGTACAAATTTAGGCACCCAAGAGTTTAGGGAAAACAAAACAAATAAACTCCGGGTCCGTCATGTGACTGGTGTGAGTAAACTCAAATCATTTAAACAGGTATATGATATCTCATAAGACCACGCCGTGAATACGGAACGTGTTTTTCCCTTATGAGAATCCAAAACATCTTTGAAAAGCAATATCATTCTGATATTATGATAATGTCTAAATACAAATAGATATCAGTCTAGTAGAAACGCTTGCATCTCACGTTCTACATATATAGTATACAATCAAAACCGCAGGTGCGTATTGGATGATTGGGTTTCCAACTATGACAAGGTATGGATCCACCTTCCGATCAGTGTACTCTAGGAACGATACACTGGAGTTCAACAAGAACATCTTGCAACTCAGCCACACATGACCGACCACTCATTTCGCTTGAGTGTATCGAATGTTCATCACCAACGGTCGGGATCAGCAACCGTTTCCCGTATATATATGGGACAGCATTGATAGATTAAAGAAGCAAATGAATATTCTCTAGATAGGTGATTATACACCCTACTTCGGTGCGACCGACTTAGCCATGTTGCCTGCCCGATTTTTGTCATTTACCAGATGTGAGGCTAGAAGCTACGCTTACTTTCCATTCATTGATAACACGATCACTTTGAATGCCACATTATCAGATCCGTTAATCATTAGTTGGATCTGCACAAATAGATTCTGGATATTATGCGAAGGGAATAAATCCGTTGGCCACCATATATATTTGTACAGTCCAACCCATTCGATCATTGGAAATACTCTGTCAGACATTCGTCCATATACGTTCGTTCTGGGACTGAACGAAACCGAAGGCACTATTCTGTAAACAGGACAGCCCTTGCACTTTACTCCGTCTTCAATTTCTTCATCGTATTTGATCACAACGCTTATGTCGATACGGAGTGGTTCTTCGGATAATGATCCAACCGGTCTCTCCATATTAACAACGTAAAATGGTCAAAACTTCGATAGTCTGTGATTTAACTATCAAATGAAAATATGTCGGTGTACAAACAACGATCTTAATTCCAAATGGAATTATCGATCCAATCATCAATCATATATATATATATATATTCATATTTCCTTATTTTCTAAAACTAGAAAATATACATTTTCAACATTGGAAAACATTTCCAATCCTCATTTACGCATCACTATCATTCCACAACTATTAGTCCCTAACTGTAAACTAGTAAGAGAACAATTCTCTAAGTATAAACCCCGAAGGCCGAAACCAACATCAGATCAACACTCAGGAAACTATTCAACTTACCAATCTCTAGTCAGTTTCAAATATTGTTTAATTCTATTTGATTTACTCTTATTCGAATACTATAGTCGATTAACTCTAGTGATTTAACTCTATCGAATAACTAAATTCGATAAACTTCTTTTGATTAACTTGTATTCGGTTACTAAATTCGATTAGCTAATATTAGACTAACTCAATTCAGGTTATTCCTAATTGAATGACTAATATTCAATTACTCTATTTCGATTATCTCTTTTATATCTCATCAATTTCCTTTTTATAACGTTTATTTTCCGTTACAACTATTCCTATTTACAACTTCTATTTACCGTTACAAATATTCCTATTTACAACTTCTATTTACCGTTACAAATATTCCTATTTACAACTGTTTATTTACCTTCTAAATAACTATTCCTAATTTCTATTTATTTTCTAAATAAATATCCCTTTTATAAAACTCTATTTGTTTTATAAATACTTTCCTTTTATAAAATCGGTTGATTTTATAAAATTCCTTTATTTCAATATACCTTGAAATATTCCATTTCACAACTCAGGGTTTCTTATGATATTCAAAATATCAAACAACGATGATCAATATCGTTCTAACATCCATAATCAATAACATATTATAAATCACAACATATATCACAATATATGAAAACAGTAAAATAATTGTTGAGGAACCCAGTCGGATTCCTCCAACCTGTCTCCCTGCATCCACAGATGTTACCCAATATAATATATATCATATTTCATTTTGAAATGAAATATCCTGTTATACAGAACCATATTTGATTAACAGTACATAGATTAACTATAACTACGTTTTCAATCAAATCTATTTAACAGTCCAGTTTAACAATCAATATACAGCAGTCAATAAATAAAGTACAATTTATATAAAAATGTAAATTGAGGAGAGTTAGTGAGTTTTACTCACATTTGCGCGTTAACCGTTGAATAACGGTTTGCGTTATTCGACTCAGTCGGACAATTTATTTCTCCATAAATTCAAACGAGCTTCAATTGACTTGCGGTCAGTTCCATTGCGAAGTGTCCGTCCATATGATTCCAACGCAACTTACGGTTCTTCATTCTTAATTCGATTGGGCCGCCTTCTTTTTATATAACCTGCTACCCACTTACTATTTCTATTTTCAAGCGGAACTCGCACCTCAAATATAAAACGTGTTGTAGACCTTGAATATATGAAGACATAATTTGCGACAAGGAATTACTCACCCCGCAAATGCCCATTCAACTTTCGGTACCATGGTTTTCTCTCATATTTTTTTCTTCATTTCTTTTTATTGGGCTTCTGCTTTCAAGCCAGCCCATACCAAAACTCCAAGCCCACACGCTCTCTCAACCTCCTCCTTTCTTCTCAAATATGAGAGCACGCTCCTGTTTATACCACACGCAGAAAACGGCCATTGCCATCCGTGTTCCATCTCCGAACAGTCATGCCGAACTCTCTGCTTCAAGTCCTTTCGTTGCACTCAGACCCTTTCTCCCATCGTCACAACATTGGTAGCCCTCATCCAGTATCTCCCAAAACTTGCCGCAACTTCCTCTGTGGTGAACTCCTGCTACTCACCAAACTTCTTTCTTCCTTAAATACACGTCAGTTTTCATTACTTTCCACTTGCGAGCCTCCTACCATCCATCACCTTCTCGCAAAGCTCGCGGCCTCTTCCTGAAATGAAAACACACTCCTTTGCATTCGAACCCACCAGTATTTCGATTCCTTGCGTTTCCTTCTCGTAGGTATGCTCACGCTGGTGGTTCTTCAGCAAGCACCAGGGTCTTCTTTGCTTATTTGTTTTGATGAAGTAAACGTTTTGTGGCGGCTCCAACGATGAAGACCTCTCAGCGAAATGAAAATGAGATATTAGGTCTTAAGGGATGTAAAGGATATTACAAATGAGAATATACGTGGTTGTCCATTACTAGCCTAACGTGGCCATGTTTTGATCATACGCTGGTTCCTTTACTTCGCGGTTACTACTCACATGTCGTGGCATCAAAAGGGAACGCTCGTTTGGCATAAAAAAAATCAAAATAGATATCTTTGTTTGGATTATACAGTTTAGCGTACTGCAAATGCACCAACTTCGTTACACAAAATTTACACGATTGTACAGACTGCTATAGACAGAGTTGAACATACCGTTGTGACGACCAATGTACCCCGATCCCAAAGATATAATAATACCGGTAGGTGGACTCATATTTTGAAACTTCAAACTGTTGATTTCAGGGTGCGAAATACTTCAAATAAAAAGTCGCTTATTAAATTAATTAAAAATTATAGTAAAATTCTAAAAATTAAGTTATCGTTATGTCCCTAAAGAACCTCGTCTAAATTCAAACCCGATCTCTAGTTATATTGAATAAACCGATACGGTCGATAAATGATTCTATAGCGACTATTTCAGAATTTGATTTGGACATATCTCAAAATCTACACGACGAAATCCCGATTTTTCTCTTCCATTAGAAAAATATACCCCACCAGCTCCACACGTTTCTTGTTTCACAGAGATCCGATTTAAAACGAACCATGTACATTCAGTTGAAGTTCAAATCGCCAAATAGCGAACTGCAGCGCCATTTCGAGCTTTATTTCAATTATAATATAATTCCACGTTCAAACTGCTGTTTATAAAATATATTCGTTATTCAAATTCAAATTCCAAACTGAATTATACCTTATATAAAATCCAATTCACACTGTATTTTGAATTCAGCTATTTTGACTATTTCGACATTATAATATATTATTATATTATAATTATCAATTAAATATTCAACATTATTTTAATTCCAGTTATTGATATCGCCAAAACGATATTTAAATAATTAAATTAATTAATTATTCAACGGTCAGAAATGCGGGTCATTACAGCCTTCCTCTTTTTCCCCACCTCGCATCAATTCGGCCACCACTTCCAACCGTCGGTTCAAGCATCCAGTCACCGGATCCCACACCCTCACCACTCAACCATCGCATGCAAGTCCGCTCAGTCCTTTTGAAAGAAAAAAAAACATATTTATGTAAATATAAGTTGCAAAGGAGTGGGAGCGTACGCGTAACGCATCCATGAAGTTGAACGCGGTCATCCGGAGTTTTATTTGCAGAAGAAGTGTGTGCACGTGTTTATAGCAGCGTCCTTTCGTACGTAGATTTCGGAAGTCCATTGCAAGAAGGATGTGCGCCGTCCGTATTTGTGAGAAGAGAAGTGTGCGGAAAGCAGTGTCTGTGTAAGCTTTGTTCGCAGTCGATACCGGGTTCGCAGCACAACGCAGGTGAGAACTCCACTTTAATTATTTCATTTTGAGTAGAAATAATTTGTTATAATTTATTTATAATTATAATAATTGACGGAAAATCAGTGGTTGTGGATGCTTGAAATGTTATGGTTGTATGTCGCTGATTGATCGATGGATATGTATGCTGTAGTAACACCGTAAAACACCGAGCGTTACTGACAATAACGCTTCGTACACACTTGATTTATTTTGTGGTTGCGATGAATGGATGGTGTATGTTTTTTTAGTTATGTTATTGCAATTGTTCTGTTTGAGTGAAGTCGTATGCACCGTAGTTACAGATCTTACGGGTGACCGATTTTAAATACTCCTTTAATTAAATAAATATTTTTATTTTAATAACGATTGGAAAATTGGTTGAAATTTAATTTGAAACCATTTGAAATCAAATTCAAGATGAATAAATTTTGGAAATTTCCAATGAAATATTAAGCTTTGTTTGCCTTTAAAATGATCTGAGATTTAGCGTCAATTTTATCGATAATACTAAGAATGATTGTTTGAATAAAAGAAAAAAAAATTTAAAATTTTGAAATTTAAAGGAGATTGAACAAATTTTATTTTATTGATATCAGGCGTATAAATATATATTGAATATTTAAATTATTTAAATTTAGAATAAATTGGTGTTTTAAATTTATCGCATCAAGTAATATATATTCTTGAATATCAATTTTTAATTTTCGAGTGAAGTGTTTTGAAAATAAGCTTCAATTCTCATATATTATTTAAAGGTTTAAATTTCGAAATTTGGAAATGATTCAAATATGGGTTTAATATGGATTTTGAGGCGAACCAAAATTTTAACGATTATTTGAAATGAAACAAGTTTTGAAAAGCATGAAATCCATATATCATTTGAATTGAAGGTTTGACAATGTTAAGCGATTTGGACAAACTTGATTTTTGAATTAAAAGTGAAATATTTTACAAATAAATTCTCGATTTGTTTGTTTCATAATACTATATCACATTGGAAATGAATTAACATAGAAAAAAAAAATGTTGAATCTATCGTATGCAAGAAGATTTGGGAAAATGGAATATATATATATATATACTTGAGAATTTGGTTTCAAAGGAATTTGAAATACATTCGATTTGGTAATATTAAAACAATACTAGTTTGAAACTGGGATACGCCAAATCAGAGTGCGTAGCGGAAGTGTGGTGCTATTTTGAGAAAAACTACAAGAGATTTTCCATCGACCAAAAATATGAACTTTGCAAATAAAATTGTGATATCTGAAATGAGAATGAATTTAACTATCGGATAGGAAATTGAAATAAGATTTGAATTAAAGTGAGAATGGGTTTGATTAGAATCAGTCGTCAGATAGTCGATGTGGATTTACAGTGGCAGACAATACGATCAGAATATTAAACGTATTCATATCATGATTCTGATTATATCGCCTGAGTTGTGAATCAATATTGAGTACAAGTCGATTTGATTCTATATGAACTGATATTTGAAATATGGGTATTGAAATGGAAATCCAAAATCCAAATAAAGATTTGGTTATTCAAGTGACGACGAACTAATTAAGTTGTTTTGAAATGTAAATTTGGGAAACAAATGTTGAATTTGAGAAAAGGATTTAAAGGGTAACGGGTTCCGGGAATTGAATCCAACCGTAATACAAAATAAAACAACAATAATACTTGGGAAGGAGATTTGAATTAAGAAACCCGTGTGATTTGTAGCTATTATTTAAATACGTTGTTACTTGGAAAGTCCGGGATCGGATATAGGTCCGAAACCATTCCAAGTAATATTACGACGTTATGGAGCAAATTCAAGATTTGGAATTTGATAAATGAAGACCGGAAATATCCAGATTATTTGGATCGATTGCTGGTATCTCGGATCGGGCCATACACCCGATACGAGGGTGGCAGGAGATCTGAGTATATTTGGAGATTTTCGGATTTGTGTTAGTTCAGACCCAGAACGGACTTGTATGGATGGTGTGTCTGACATTGTAATTGACCACGTAGCACTGATCCGTGTGAATATATATATATGATTTGTGGCAATTGAATATCTCTGTCTCTAAGTTACGTTCTTAGAGAATATGTATTAATTCGAATCAGTGATATGTGGAGATATTGACAATGTGGCATACCCAAGTATGATATGAGCTAATGATGATCAAAGCGTAGCTTTGTGTATGACGTGACATCGACAAACCTCACACACCGGATGATGAGAAACTGGCGGTTTGGTCTGTATATATATATATATATATATATGATTTGATGATGAGTGCTGCAGCAGTGGGAAACCACTTGTGAACTGGGGATGGGGTATGTTCGGGGGGCCGCGTCTGGTCGAAAACCGTTGATCTGCCCTGACGATGTGTATTCGGTGTCCGCGTATGGTCGAAAAAGCCGTTGAGGCACTTCGTTTTGTATCCCTGATTGATCTTTCGTGCCAGGAATCATCAAGTTGGAAATCGCAATCCCAATACGAGCCATGCGATTTTTGATTTTTATTTATATAGGGCGACATAGTGGTATGGGACACTCATGCCGTCTAGGATTAATACACTTATTTGTGAACTTGTTTTTCCACACTATATGATAATATTAAAAGAGGATTTTCACGTATGAAATCATGTTTGGTTATCATAAGACAAAACTCGCCCATCTGGTGTGCGCTTGCATTGTGTGATGTGGGACGAGCTTATGATAGCTTCATTTTTCAAAAGTCATTGCGTATTTCTATGCACGGGAATTCATATGGAGTAAAACCCGTTCCGCATTAGCGGCGTGGTCCGTTGAATTACCCAACTTTAAAATGAAACCTAAATGATAACTGTTTTGAGTTCTCACACCAGTCCCACGACTGACCTGGAGTTTATTGTTCCTTCCTAAACTCTGGGTGCCCACTAATTTCTGCACGGGCAGCTAGTGTTTAGTTTTGCAGTTATGGATCGTTGGAGAAGGTTCAGAACACTTCCGGAGTAAGAGTTCATGCTAGAGTTGGAGCTTTCGCTGTATCAGATAATGTTCTTCCGCTGAGAGTTTTATTTCTTCCGCTGTGTATATTTATGTGTAACTCTGATATTCATGTAACTCTGATGTAATATTGAATTATTCAATGAAAAGTTCTGTTGTTTTGTCCAAAATATGTAAGTACCCATAACAATTCGTCTTTATGAACGATTTGAGTCGGTTTAATTACCGACGAGAATCGGGCAAAAAGGCGGGTCGTTACACTACCTTTGGTTATATAAACCTCCCACATTTCTTCGCTAATTACATATATCAAAACTGAATTTTTTTTCCTATAAAACTAATCACATTATATAAATAAAATAAAGAAATAAAATTAAAATAAGCTTACAGGAGAGAGGGGGGCATTGCAATTTGCCGACGTCGGCTTGAGGAGGGCGGAGACGATTGGGGATGGCGGCGCTGCACCTGAAGGCGGTGGCGGGGGGGGGGGGGAGGGGGGGGGGGGTCGGCGAGCGGTGGCGGTCTGCTGCTGTCTAGGGTTTGGGAGTTAACGGTGGAGGAGAGGGAGAGAGAGGACGCGACTGGGAGGAGGGTTTGGCTGAGGGAGGCGCGTGGGGCAGGGGGCCAGCGTCTGGGGTGCGGCGGCGCTCCACCAGGAGGCGGCGGCGCTCGATCCCGCCTCCCCTTTCTTCTTTCCTTTTTTTTTAAATGGTTTGACTGTGGGAGAAAAAGGGCAGGGGCTTATATAAATAAATTAATTATTTTATTATTATAAACTCTCAAAAAGCAACCTTTTATTTCGACCTCTAAACGAGGCCCACCGCCTGTCGTCCATAGCTAATTACCCCCATTCCGAACACAATGGGATATGTAACATAAGCTGATTCGATCGTTACGATCAGTTTCCGTTAAATTTACATTTAAATCACTATATTGAATTTTAAACGTACATTTCAAATTACCGGGGTCACATACTAACTCTAAAAATTCTCGAAAAATATTTTCTAACTTCGTATTGACGATACGGTCCTAACAAAACTAGTTTCGTCGAATTATGAGACCGTTGGAAAATTTGCCATTTTCCAGTCGATTAAAATCAACTAAAACTGGTCAAACGCGTTTTCCTTTGCCACACTCACATATTGATTCGAAAAATTATGGAATTTGGAATCTAGCAATAACTTTACATCACGGACCCAACAAAACTGGTTTCGTCGAAATCCGAGGTCATTTGTAAAATGTCTATTTTTAAGGGCCTGAATTCCATAGCGACTATTCAGAATTTTCAACTGGACATATCTTTTGATTCCCGCTATGAAATTTTGATTTTTTTCGGATTCATTGGAAAGATATCACCAATTAGATCCTAATGTTTTTGGTTTCACTAATATCCGGATTGTTTTGCACCCGGTACATTCAAATGAAGTTTGAAATCGAATTATCGAACTACCACGCCACTTTCAATTCTATTTATAATTACATAAAAATATTTATATTCTAACGACGGCGTAGAGAATATATACGTTTGAATTATATTAAAAATAAATTTCTCGTCGATATTATTTAAAATAATTCATTTTAAATACTCAAAATTCGCTAAAATTGCCAAAATAAAAATTTTAAACTGGCTCAGATTTTCGGGTTATTACAATCTCCCCCACTTAAAACTTTTCGTCCTCGAAAAGGAACAAAGTCGAATGTGGTTTGATTAATCAACTCTACGTTCGATCTGGCTTCCATTCTCCAACTTTTCAGTTTCTAAGAATTTTTAAATTCTTCAAAAATTTGGCTAACACCCTAAATTTTCGAAAAATTTCGCCATAACCTCCCCTGCACCGGGAGCATCGGGAAATCTCAAATAGCTTCCCCGGTCCTTCAGATCTCAAAAAGAAAAAGAAAAATCCAAGCGGCTAACCTATAGGCTCATAAAATCATCATCACCCAAACAAAACAGTAAATTATGTAGTAAACATGTACCTATTTGTCGGGCAAACAAATTTTATTCTCTGCACTAGCCTCTTTGCTATGACCTGTTCAATGTAAGTACAAGTATATGCAAGCAAACGCAACCAATTTTCAATATAATTCAATATTTGGTTCAATTAGGCTAAATGGTTCAAAATTATCAACCAAATAAACAAACAACACAAACATCAATCAATTAGTGAATTAGAGTCTCAAATTCATAATTTTGATACATATACAAAAATCATGTTTTTGATGCCAAATCACAACAATATGCCTTATCTAATTTTTGGTTCTCACACCAGTCAATAGGAAATATATAGATATCACACCTTCGAAACACGAATACCAATTCTGATGATGTTCGAACTATCATCAGAATCATCTCCGGGCGACTAGAGTGTGATTCTATATCTATCCAGTATATTAAAACTTCAAATACATGTTTGCAAGGCGTATATGCAAAATCTTTATATACTGGACTGTCCTAATCAATATGAAATAAATAATCAAATACGAATAGTTGATTTAGATTTTCAAAACAAAAATTGTTTTCATTTTAAAAATATACTCTTCATACTCGTCCTAGGATACTACTGATCCTATCTCTAACGAGTCATCCCATTGGATATTACTAATCCAATATCTGATGAATTCTTTCGTATGGTTCTAATGTGCCTTGTTCTCTGAGCTTTGTAAACCTGGCTCTGATACCAACTGTGACGACAAGGAATTTCGCTCGATCCGAATCAGTCGCTAAACCGATCTAAACCGCTCGAAACCCCTGATCGTTGAGAACAGGACAAATCAGAACGCAGACGAAAGAACATTTCATTGTTATCACAACAATGCATCAGATTACAAGAATATACAGAGTATAAATGAATAAATATTACACAGAAAATATCAGAGATATAAATTACATTGAAATACATAGCAGCGGAAAATAATACAATACACAACTAGAAGTAGATATACGGATACAAAGCTTTCCGGATATCGTTCCAGCTGTAAACCAGGATCCCGTGAATATAAATCTGCAAAACCAAAACTACTAGCTGCCCGTGTCAAAATAGGGGGCACCTAGAGTTTAGGTTAAAAACAATAAACTCCAGGTCAGTCATGTGACTGGTGTGAGAACTAAAACAGTTGTAAATCTTTCTTTTAAAGATAGGTAAATCAAGGGACCACGCCGTATAACACGGAACGGGTTTCCTCCCAAGAATACCAGTGCATATAAGCAAACAACGCAATGCTTTTCTAAAAATGAAGCTGTTATAAGACCCGGGTCCCATCACACAATGCATCGCAGCCGAGGATATGGTTTTCCCTTATAACAGCCAAACATGCTTAGTACGTTTAAAACAAATCATTTGATACTACTATAAGTGCGTAGTGTATAAAACAACTTCAAATCATAAGTATCAATCATAGGCGGCATGGGTACCATATATCATCTCGCCATACTAGTTTTACAATTAAAACAGCAAACGTCACGTATTTGGAAATTGGATTTCCATCTATGAACCGAGGCAAAAGATAGTCCTCTACCGATTCGTGACTCTCTAGCCCGAGCCACAGGATCAGAGCTCGAGTGACCCTTGGAGCGACAGGGCCGGTCCACCGATGTGGATTAAAATGCCTGAACACTACGTTTCCCCGCCCTTTGGGGCGTAAATGAGCCAACCAAATGACTCCATCGGTTCGAGAACGACCGATCAATCCGAGGCGCCTCGCAACAGCAACAACCACATAAGTCAAACTCGTCAGGGCATGTAAAACCACTGACGCCACTTCTAACTAGAAAGAAACGCATGCCCTCCCTGAGGTCCGTCTCCCGTTTTTGGTTCATAATGGGTGTGAAACTCGCGAAGTAAACGTTACACAAAGCTACGCCACAAAGGCCGTGCTTTGATCATCAGCACAAGACTTTGCTTTTCAACAGAAGCCTCGATCAATTGCCACTTAGGCATGCCACACAGGCAATTCACTCCATGCGATTGATATCCATCAATATATAACCCCTGAGCTCGTATGTCTCAGAGAAGGGCGTTAAGCAAGAGAATAAATTCTCCGCCGCCAAACAGATATATATTTAGTAGAAATCAATCACACAGACTAAAATCCAATGTCAGACACACAGTCCATTTACAAGTCCGTTCTGGGTCTGAACGAAACCGGAGGCACCTAGCACCCCGCATATCCATCGATCTCCAAGTACGTCTGGACGATCACCAATTGTTTCCATCTTCTTGGTTGTACAGCCCAATCAAGATCATCAGTAATCACCCAAACGACGTGAAGACCTCCGGTCTTCGACCACCGTCTTCATCTTCGACACCACGTCGAATCAGTTATTCATAATGGGATAAACCCGGTCTTCCTGAATAACTCGCATATATATTATAAAAGTTTTACACAAACACAACATACGCCTCATTCCAATTCAGAATATTCTTTTTATTCAAATACTCCTATACTTTGGGAAAAGTTCCCATTAATTTTATCCAAGATAAATTCTTTAAATTTATTCTTTAATCTCCTTTGAATATCAATTCAAACTAGTCGGGATTAGCGAACCACACCGAAGTAATCATTTATTTTATTTCCCAATCCCAACCTACTCATCCCATGAAGTAAAACTGGTAATACTTCATATCTAACACCACGGTGTTATCGGTAAATTCAATTACCATTTCACGTTCAAATCTAATTAAAGATTTAACTATCGCTTGGAGCAAAACTGGTGATACTCCATTCTCGATCATTTCAATCTAATTAAAGATTCATTAAAACTCCACTTAGTTTTAATCGTTAACTGGGTTAAAGAATCCGTGTCGTTTAAAAACACGGTTCACGATAAACCCAAAGTCACATTCATTAACTATCGGGTTAAAGAACGAGTGTTATTTAAAACACTGTTCACGATAAACCCAAAAATCAATATCAATTCAATTTCAATTAAATATTATTTAATTGGTACTCTTCATTAAATCTAAATAAAAAGATTTAATCTTTTCTCAACTGGGTTCAAGAACAGTGTCAGTGAAGACACCATTCACGACAAACCCAAATCACATTTGATATTAAACACAAGGCTCTGAATAGAAAATATACCGGCTTATATTCAATATCAAATTCTACGACTAACAAATATCGTATTGGAAATAACGATATATATATCTTTCAAATTCCCATAACAATAGCTATATCATCATGAAATCCAACATCGAAATAATCCAAAGACAATTTCGATTCAAATCCATTCCAATATAATTATTGGAAATTCTGGTTATTTTTCAAAGTCATCTCTAATCCAGTTTATTTATTTTAAAAATAAATAGAATTATAATTCTAGTTCAAAACTAGTTCATTTCGATAAAAATCTATTTTTATCTTTTCAAATATGGAGTTTTTCATCCCAATTCTTTCTAAATCATTTCTTATGATTTTACACAAATTATTAATATTTTTAATAATTTTATCAAGGTCCGTACAGTCGATTTCCATCAACGGCCATCGAACTGCACTTACCGCGACCTTTTTCGAATTTGATTTGGACGTATCTCCAAATCCAACCGTTAGATTTCAAATTTCTAATATTCTTTAGAAAGCTCTTTTCGATACGAACCCAACGGTTCCAGTTTTAGGAGAATCCGACGGTCGGATCTCCCGTAATGTCCGTTTGAAATAAATGGTCGAAATTCACGAACTGCCGCGGCGCGGCGCGTTCTATTCAGGCCATTATATATAATATATATATATATATATATATTATATATATATTTCGTCGATTTCTATTTAAAACGAATTATATAAATAGTTTTAAATTAGTTTCAAAAGCAATTTCAACTTCCATTTCAATTCAAATCAAAATTGAATTCTTCTTTATAAATTCGTTTTAAAATTCATTTCTATTCAATTCAAATTTCAATTCAATTTGAATTCGTTTTCAATTCATTTCAATTCCAAAGTCGTTTTCTATTCGATTCAATTCAAATTGGTTTTCTATTCGATTCAATTCAAATTGGTTTTCTATTCGATTCAATTCGAATTCGTTATCTATTCAATTCAATTCGAATTCGTTTCGTTTGCTATTCAATTGAAATCAAATTCGTTTTGTTTTCTATTTGATTCAAATTCAAATTTCATTTTAAAATATTCGATTTCGAAATCACTTTTAAATATTCGTTTTAAAATGAATAAAATCGATATAAATATCGTTCACGTCAAAATGGCGTCAATCTAATCAACACGGCTTCATATATTCCTTTATTCTATTCAACAAATGAATATTTATTTTTGTCAACACCCGACTAATCTCAACGAATGAGTACTGTCCACGTGTGACTATTTTTGTTAAATTATTTCGTTCAACACATGACTAATCTCAACGGATGAGTACAGTCCACACATGAACCTTTATTTTATAATATTCTTTATTCCCTAAATTGGAATGAGGCCCAATCAATCACCATATAAAATTAATTATATGGATTTTCACACATCACACGTACATAATAGCATTGAAAAATAATCAATCATCAACCAAAGTGCACTACATTGTATAAGCATCAAATATAGATATCTAACGCTTATAACAGCCTGTCAATCAATCGATCGACACATTTAATCAATCAGGATGAGTGAACTTCAAATTTCATCCTAACACCCGTGTGGGGTTTCAAACAATCAAACACAGATTTAGTTGTGCAGTTGGGCGATGTGTAAAATTTATCGTCCCAATCAATGTCATTCAAATAGGTGTACATAAACAAACCGTCCGGTTTGTAAATGAATATTTTATTTTATTCACTTCACGTTAAAAATTATATTTTTAACGATAAAACATTTTATTTTAACATATGAATTTCTATTCAGTTCATTTACACAATAAAAATAATATTTTTATTTTTCTAACATATTTTTAGAAAATTTCGGCGGCATAACGGCACGATACTAGAAACGGGACAAGGCCTAGCCTTATCCCCAGTCTAGTGAAGGCCCACGTCATTCACACATCAATCAAATCAATTCATTTCACCAAACAATTCAATTCAAACCAAATCATCTAACTAATTTACGCAACCAAACAAACAAGTCCATGGTCTATGGACGATTGTGCCGGGTGCTGCTAAGCACCGTCTGCATCCTAGTATATATATATAACTAGAAAATGAAGTTGAAAGGTGAGAAATTCTCACCGATAGCTATCCTAACTCCACGGCACTTCCAATGCAGGAAATCTTCACTGTCCTCGTCTCTTATCACTTTCTTCGCCCGTAGCCACTACACATGTAAAAATCGAATTTTTACTTCGCTATTCAATATATATAAATCGAATTTTTACTTCGCTGTACTTCTAATAAAGATTATATTTTTATTACCCTACTTGAATAAAAATCATATCTTTGCTATCATACCTATATAAAAATCATATCTTTAATATGCCACTAGTATAAAAATTATATTTTTAACCTTTCTATATTATAAAAATTATATTTTTAACTTTTCTATATTATAAAAATTATATTTTTAACTTTTCTATATTATAAAAATTATATTTTTAACTTCGATGTTCAATATATAAAAATCACATTTTTACTATGCTATTTCTATAAAGATCTCATCTTTATTATTTCTACTTTATAAAAATCACATTTTTATTCTATCTACCAAATAAAAATTATATTTTTAACCTTTTTACATTATAAAAATTATATTTTCAATAATAAAAAAGTCCTACCTTTGGTTATATAAACCTCCCACATTTCTTCGCTAATTACATATATCAAAACTGAATTTTTTTTCCTATAAAACTAATCACATTATGTAAATAAAATAAAGAAATAAAATTAAAATAAGCTTACAGGAGAGAGGGGGGCGTTGCAATTTGCCGACGTCGGCTTGAGGAGGGCGGAGACGATTGGGGAGGGCGGCGCTGCACCTGAAGGCGGTGGCGAGGGGGGGTCGGCGAGCGGTGGCGGTCTGCTGCTGTCTAGGGTTTGGGAGTTAACGGTGGAGGAGAGGGACAGAGAGGACGCGACTGGGAGGAGGGTTTGGCTGAGGGAGGCGCGTGGAGCAGGGGGTCAGCATCTGGGGTGCGGCGGCGCTCCACCAGGAGGCGGCGGCGCTCGATCCCGCCTCCTGTAACACCCTACCTCCGCTAGGGTCACTCACAAAGGGAATGCACTAGGTTTGGAGGAGTATTATTGGTAAACATGCACAGAAATATTACAAGACAGAACATATATAAAATAGCGGAAGTAAAATCAAACTTTCATAACATGAATAAATAAGGTCTAAAGCCTTTTACATCAAAGTACATCAAAACCTGTCTTGCAATAATAAAGAAGCATAAAGACTTTTTCATAAATTATTCCCCAAGAAAAAGCAGTAAAGTAGTCATAGCCAGGAAAAGTCCAAGCCATCCATGATGACCTTCAAGCAGAAGAAGTCCGAACTAAACAGCAGTGTTTCCTCCCTGTAACCTGGGGGGGGGGGGAACGGAAGAAAAGAGGCGAAACAAAACGGGTCAGTCAAAAAGACTGAGTAAGCCCTATCTACTATTAGTATAAAAACTAGTAAAGTTAACTGACATGAGAAACTGAGATGAACATAAGCATGATAACAAGATAGATAAGCTAAATCAAAATAACAGGATGAACTACTGAACTCAGATACACTAGGGTGTCGTGATAAACTACGATGTCAAGATAAAACAAGGTATCACATTGTCAGGTTTCTATCAAGTATAATATCCCAAGATATCTATCGCGTATAACGTCCCATGGCATCTATCCTGTATATCCGCTCTGCACCTACCGTACTAGTACCCCAACTGTATTACGTGTTATCCGTGAATGACCCTTACTCAAAAGTCGTGTAATGGTCCATGTCAACCTAATATGCCGCATATATAGGTTACTCAACTCATATGTTTCTTTCCATGTATAAGTTCAGTCCTTTGCCGTAGGCTGCACGGGCTTTCCCATGTAAACGGTTTATCCTTGAAGTTGTTTTGGACTGCAACCCTTGATCTAGTTGTGTTTCCTTACCATGAACTATCGCGAGTCCACTTAGGATTTATGCCACCTAGGACCGCTAGGGATTATGCTACCTAATGAACGTTTCCGTGTCTCGGTTTGGGTTTTGGCCACCTAGGACCACTAGGGATTACGCCACCCGTCAAACGCGCCCTTGATCCCACGTATGTATCGTGAATTGTTTTCCATGTCTAGATGCACATGTTCCCCAATGTGCCATCCGAGTTCCGTGCCAGGGCAAATCAAGAAATACGGAACTCGGTCGGGAGCTTTAAATTGTCTGCCGATGCAGATATCAAGGTCTGTTTTTGTACCCATGGCTATGGTCCCACGTGACCCCTCCCTCAACTACTGAAAGGGAATCCAAGAAAAATCATGTATAAGAACCACTCCACGGCCCCACTATAGCCCACTTTCCTACGGGCCAACCTCACCCATGACTCGATAGCAAGCACATGGTCTGTTGGGGGTTCCCTGCCTTTCCGCACGTACACGATTGACTAAAGATGGTAGGTAGTCGGCAATGCGCTATCCAGGGCAAAAACAAGAATCGTCGACTCCACGCTAATCCATCCCAGTCTTTAGGTTGCTCGCATAGCAACCAAGGCATACTCTTGGTCCTTCTAACGCAGACCTTAACCTCTCATGGGCCTAGTATAATTACATGGCAGCCCACAAAGGGATCCCAAGAATATCCTCACGTCCCCCGAAGCTTCCACTTCGTTACCCAGTGCGCTGGAGCTTTTATCCAAGTCAGATAACTTGCTCCCCCTCGTATACTAAGCGATGACCTACCGTATCAGGTTACTCATCGTTTTGAGAATTAGTCCTATGTCCTTAGCTAAGAATTATTACTTAGTTACCCTTAACTAAGGTTTACCACTTAGCTTCCTTTCCCGTTATCCTTGATTAACCACGGTTTTCTACCTAGTTCTTCTAGCTAGGGTTTGTCTATTGGGTTAAGTGTTATCATTCAAGTCCATGACTTAACCCGCCCACGAATCACGTCAAAGATTGGCTAAGTATTTAAGTTCAAGACTTAGTCATACAAGTTGGTTAAGTGTACCCAGAGGCTCATGACTTAACCTTATCAAGTCAAATTGGTCAAGTACTAGCTTACCTTAATCCTATCGGATTATCTTGCTAGATCGATTAAGCATAGATTATCTTAATCCCATCAAATTATCGAGTCGGGTTGGTTAAGTATAGGTTGGCTTAACCCCATCCTCTAATCGTACTATAATGGTTAAGTATATTCTAAAAAGGTCTTGTGACTTAACCTTATCAGGTCCGCGTATTAGATTGGTTAAGTGTAAGTTACTTAACCCCATCAAATCATCATGTATAATTGGTTAAGTATAAGTTGCTTAACCCCATTAAATTATCACGTTAAGTTGGTTAAGTATTGGTTACTTAACCTCATTGAATTACCAAGTTTAAATTGGTTAAGTGTTTAACTTAACCCCATCGAATTACCGTGTTTAGATTAGTTAAGTGTGGATTACTTAACCCCATCTAATTACCGTGTCGGATTAGTTAAGTGTAAATTACTTAACCCCTTCCCCTAATCATCTTGTATGGTTAAGTGTGATTAAGAAAACTTACATAACCTTGCCAAATTATCATGTTGGATTGATTAAGTGTTGTTTAACTTAATCCCCGTCCACTAGTCGTATAAAAATGGTTAAGCGTCATTAGGCAAATCAAATCACTTAACCTACCCAACCTTGTCATGTTTTGTTAAGTATCATTAGCCTAACCAATTTACTTAACCCATTTACCCATGTTATATTTGGTTAAGAGTCATTAATCAAATTAACTTAACCCTATCATGTGGCATTAATTACTTAATGCACCCCAACCTCTCACATTAGACTTTGTTGTGGTTACTAGTTAAGCAGGTCGGTTCCGGGTAGCTTTACACCACAACTTGGCCTAACCTCGGGTTCAAGCACAACATGACCAACTTCTCACATTGGGTCCTATTGTTTGCAACTACTAGTTAGGCCGGTCGGTTCCGGGTAGTTTTACGTTGCAAACTCAACCCAACCTCGAGTTGGCCACACTTATATTATCTAAGTGTCATGTCCATCATGTTTCCAAAACATGTTACAAGTTTTTCAAGCATTTTGGTAGATCTAACTTAATAGGTAAATTCCCAAAGGGTAGACCTAACTTAATAGGTAAATTCCCAAGCTTATGTTTTTATGCATACTTACATGTCATCTTCCATGTTATATTTCAAGCCATGTTTTCAAGTTGTATTTTCATGTCATTAGAAATTACCCATAACATAACCCAATGCTTTTAAACTCGCATATACGTTCGCAACAACGTAATGGATTAAAAGAAGAGACTTGGCAAAGGAATGACAAAAATGGGTATTAAGCCACAAGTTAATCATGGTGGCAAATGAGGCACAAATGTGTTCATTAGCTTGCATGTTACATTCTTAAGCCTCAAAAACATGCATAAATCCAAACTTGGCACATAAGCGAATCATGGTGACAAAAGACATGGAATGATGGCTAGAAACTCGCATATGTCATCATATACGGATTATGACTTCATATGCAAGTTGACATAATGGTTATGAAGATTCTCATGTTGCATAATGCAACATTTCAACATAAAGGTTGCGGCTTTTAGCTCATAAGATCAAGATAATGACTTCATAAACTTGCATAACATGATAGCATGTATCATACTCAATGATCAAACCCAAACTTGCAACATGAACATTTAACTTCATAGTTAATATCTAAGAGTAGGGAAAGGGCTTACATTGCTATGAAGGCCTAAATCGATTAATCTAAAGCTTGTGATGAAGCCTATGCATGCCATCACCCAAAAACCCAAAGATGAACACTCCAAATCAACAAAAATACCATCTTTATGAACAAAGATAAAAGCTTTTGCCTTGAAATCAACTTGAGAAGCTCTCATACTAACATAGGGACTCTCTAATACTCTCATGATCATGAAACCTCTCATAGAAATGAAGTGGAGGCTAGGATAGTTGAGTGGAGGCCATGAGAGTAGCAATTTTGCCATAGTTTAGTTGCATGAATGAATAATGATGATTTAGGATAGGTTAGGGTCTTATTTATAGATTAGGCAAGTGTTTTAGGCCATAGGATTAAACCTAGATTCAATCCAAGCCATCAAAGCATGTCTTGGGGAAGAAGTCAAGTGTAGGAACCATCTAGGGCCTTTAGATTAAAGATGAACCATGAGAACCATCCAAATGCAAAATCTGCATTTGAGCGAATCGGCCCACGGGTTGACAGCCAAACACCCTGGATTAACCCCTAGTCGACCCAGTGGGCCCGGGTCGACCTCAAAAATCGGCCGGTTCGGTTATTCCCGTCTCCCAATTCGCTGTTTTGAACATTTTTGCATATTTATTTATTTAATTTTCAATTATATATATATATCAATATATATATATTTCTCTGCGCAACCCATTTCACTTAATTAAGTATACTTTAATTTGGGAATTTTTCGTGAAACTTCGCGAGGCCATATCTTGGTCATACGGACTCCGATTTTCGAAAACTCATACTCTATTTCGTGTATTTTTCCGAGACGAACGCAATGGCATAGCCCGTTTCCCTTGATTCAGATTTTACAATTTAATTCTGCCTCCATTTATGTTATAACAGGTTATTGAAAATACGGGTTGTTACATTCTCCCCACCTTTTAGGATTTCGTCCCCGAAATCTCCAAGTTAGGAAGAACATATCCTACCATCCATCATCCATCTACTCAAAACATCATCCACAAGCAACCATTGTCCTTAGATGATTTCTAATGCTGTATGAATATATGCAAAACGTGTGTGTACATGTTCCTTAGCTAATGCTAATGATCAGGCCTGAATTATCTTTCTAATGCAAAATATGTATAGTGCCATGAATCCAACATGTATGCAAATAGTCCTAGTCATATAGATACTATATGCGTGCACAATCATTCATTCATATGCAACAACCGCATGATAATACATTCGATTTCATCCATAAACAAGTATAAATACTCGTGCATATGCAATATGAAATGTGACCGAGTCGAGCTAGTATCTAATGTGTATTCGCGCATCCACGAGCAACCACTTGCAACCATATCAATCATAACATGTTTCAAATACATGTTTAAATCCATAGGGTTCTACCTAGAATTCCCTGAAACAGGGTCGAGAAGATAAACAGGACAAACTCCTTACAGGGTTTGTAACGGAGAATAGGACCGAGAGGATGTCCACAAAAGATAGCCTACAAGTAAGCTCTACAGAAAACATGGATCAAGGATATACTCCCAAAAAGAGATATCATGCGCGTATCTAGTCTTTGACCATCAAAGTCGTCTTTTAACTTCGCGATTTTGTAGCTTCTTATTCCTGTTTCCATAACATGAGCTGGAACTCATTTCTTCGTCGCCTCTCGTTCCACTTGCACTTATCCTTTTCCTAGAATACTTGACGGAAACATGACTGCGTACTCATGATCTCATGCAAGCTTTCCAAAATTCACTAGTGAATCTTGGATCTCGTTTATATACTATAAGGCATTCCATGTAGAAGAACTTTCTCTTGAAAGTAAACAGTTGTCAATCAGGTTATCATGCGCACTTACTAGGGTGATCTCTATAACCCATGCATAAATGAAGTAAACCATCGGTTTTATTGGCGAACACCACTCGATCGGGCTTCAAATTTCCAATAAAGGCATCAAGGGATTCTAAGTAACTAGTCATGACAGAACCTCAAAAAGGTTACCCGATACTTCGAGGGCATTACCAAGGCTAGTCAAAAGGTCTAACTACCCTCCTATCAAAACCGAGAGTGGCACCCCCTACTGGATAACCACTTCATCCCTAGAATCCATCCATAGCTTATAAACATAAGCATTATTTCCAAACTCAACACTTGGCATAGACATTCCCAAATCCAAACAAGTCATGTATAAATGGACTGATTCTCCAATAGGACTTTGAGACAAAAATGGGATTCTCTATTACGCTAGTACTTAAGGTGTAGAGACTCAACTATCGAAGCAGACTTAAATGATACGAACAACGAAGTCCTAAGGGGATGATAGAGAAGAAAAGCTAAACCTTTAACAAGATCGTTACACTCCTTCCGAGGTACTCTAGAAATGAGAGCATACTACTGCCCTCCCGATGATCTTGTCCTTGTCCCATAATACTTAACTATCCGCCCCGTTTTACCATGCCAAAGGTACTCTCTCGTCATTGGTTTCATTGTTCATCTTTCTCCCTCCTTTGAGGACTAAGCCATACCAACAAGTTGCTCATCCTTAAGCTCGTATCCTTTATCCTTCTTTCTCACGATCCTTTCTTATAACGCGGCCACTGGTCTCTCGAGAACCACCTCCATCGTATGGAAAGCACTTCCGTAGATAGAAAAGACTAGTCGCAGTTAAAACCACTGTGACTACAGGTGGAGTAAAGAGATTCAATCAAGGAAACAAGGATAGTGCTAATGGCCTTTGGGGAATAACCTTTTTCTTTTAAAAGAAAATTTTCTTGAAAAATGCTTCTTTGTAAACGGTTTTTTTTTTCAAATAGTTTTCAGAAGGTCTTTAAAAACTTTTGCCCAGTCTGGTAACCTTCTGCTCTGATACCACGTATAACACCCCACCTCCGCTAGGGTCACTCACAAAGGGAATGCACTAGGTTTGGAGGAGTATTATTGGTAAACATGCACAGAAATATTACAAGACAGAACATATATAATATAGCGGAAGTAAAATCAAACTTTCATAACATGAATAAATAAGGTCTAAAGCCTTTTACATCAGAGTACATCAAAACCTGTCTTGCAATAATAAAGAAGCATAAAGACTTTTTCATAAATTATTCCCCAAGAAAAAGCAGTAAAGTAGCCATAGCCAGGAAAAGTCCAAGCCATCCATGATGACCTTCAAGCAGAAGAAGTCCGAACTAAACAGCAGTGTTTCCTCCCTGTAACCTGGGGGGGGGGGGAACGGAAGAAAAGAGGCGAAACAAAACGGGTCAGTCAAAAAGACTGAGTAAGCCCTATCTACTATTAGTATAAAAACTAGTAAAGTTAACTGACATGAGAAACTGAGATGAACATAAGCATGATAACAAGATAGATAAGCTAAATCAAAATAACAGGATGAACTACTGAACTCAGATACACTAGGGTGTCGTGATAAACTACGATGTCAAGATAAAACAAGGTATCACATTGTCAGGTTTCTATCAAGTATAATATCCCAAGATATCTATCGCGTATAACGTCCCATGGCATCTATCCTGTATATCCGCTCTGCACCTACCGTACTAGTACCCCAACTGTATTACGTGTTATCCGTGAATGACCCTTACTCAAAAGTCGTGTAATGGTCCATGTCAACCTAATATGCCGCATATATAGGTTACTCAACTCATATGTTTCTTTCCATGTATAAGTTCAGTCCTTTGCCGTAGGCTGCACGGGCTTTCCCATGTAAACGGTTTATCCTTGAAGTTGTTTTGGACTGCAACCCTTGATCTAGTTGTGTTTCCTTACCATGAACTATCGCGCGTCCACTTAGGATTTATGCCACCTAGGACCGCTAGGGATTATGCTACCTAATGAACGTTTCCGTGTCTCGGTTTGGGTTTTGGCCACCTAGGACCACTAGGGATTACGCCACCCGTCAAACGCGCCCTTGATCCCACGTATGTATCGTGAATCGTTTTCCATGTCTAGATGCACATGTTCCCCAATGTGCCATCCGAGTTCCGTGCCAGGGCAAATCAAGAAATACGGAACTCGGTCGGGAGCTTTAAATTGTCTACCGTTGCATATATCAAGGTCTGTTTTTGTACCCATGGCTATGGTCCCACGTGACCCCTCCCTCAACTACTGAAAGGCAATCCAAGAAAAATCATGTATAAGAACCACTCCACGGCCCCACTATAGCCCACTTTCCTACGGGCCAACCTCACCCATGACTCGATAGCAAGCACATGGTCTGTTGGGGGTTCCCTGCCTTTCCGCACGTACACGATTGACTAAAGATGGTAGGTAGTCGGCGATGCGCTATCCAGGGCAAAAACAAGAATCGTCGACTCCACGCTAATCCATCCCAGTCTTTAGGTTGCTCGCATAGCAACCAAGGCATACTCTTGGTCCTTCTAACGCAGACCTTAACCTCTCATGGGCCTAGTATAATTACCTGGCAGCCCACAGAGGGATCCCAAGAATATCCTCACGTCCCCCGAAGCTTCCACTTCGGCACCCAGTGCGCTGGAGCTTTTATCTAAGTCAGATAACTTGCTCCCCCTCGTATACTAAGCGATGACCTACCGTATCAGGTTACTCATCGTTTTGAGAATTAGTCCTATGTCCTTAGCTAAGAATTATTACTTAGTTACCCTTAACTAAGGTTTACCACTTAGCTTCCTTTCCCGTTATCCTTGATTAACCACGGTTTTCTACCTAGTTCTTCTAGCTAGGGTTTGTCTATTGGGTTAAGTGTTATCATTCAAGTCCATGACTTAACCCGCCCACGAATCACGTCAAAGATTGGCTAAGTATTTAAGTTCAAGACTTAGTCCCACAAGTTGGTTAAATGTACCCAGAGGCTCATGACATAACCTTATCAAGTCAAATTGGTCAAGTACTAGCTTACCTTAATCCTATCGGATTATCTTGCTAGATCGATTAAGCATAGATTATCTTAATCCCATCAAATTATCGAGTCGGGTTGGTTAAGTATAGGTTGGCTTAACCCCATCCTCTAATCGTACTATAATGGTTAAGTATATTCTAAAAAGGTCTTATGACTTAACCTTATCAGGTCCGCATATTAGATTGGTTAAGTGTAAGTTACTTAACCCCATCAAATCATCATGTATAATTGGTTAAGTATAAGTTGCTTAACCCCATTAAATTATCACGTTAGGTTGGTTAAGTATTGGTTACTTAACCTCATTGAATTACCGAGTTTAAATTGGTTAAGTGTTTAACTTAACCCCATCGAATTACCGTGTTTAGATTAATTAAGTGTGGATTACTTAACCCCATCTAATTACCGTGTCGGATTAGTTATGTGTAAATTACTTAACCCCATCCCCTAATCATCTTGTATGGTTAAGTGTGATTAAGAAAACTTACTTAACCTTGCCAAATTATCGTGTTGGATTGATTAAGTGTTGGTTAACTTAATCCCCGTCCACTAGTCGTATAAAAATGGTTAAGCGTCATTAGGCAAATCAAATCACTTAACCTACCCAACCTTGTCATGTTTTGTTAAGTATCGTTAGCCTAACCAATTTACTTAACCCATTTACCCATGTCATATTTGGTTAAGAGTCATTAATCAAATTAACTTAACCCTATCATGTGGCATTAATTACTTAATGCACCCCAACCTCTCACATTAGACTTTGTTGTGGTTACTAGTTAAGCCGGTCGGTTCCGGGTAGCTTTACACCACAACTTGGTCTAACCTCGGGTTCAAGCACAACATGACCAACTTCTCACATTGGGTCCTATTGTTTGCAACTACTAGTTAGGCCGGTCGGTTCCGGGTAGTTTTACGTTGCAAACTCAACCCAACCTCGAGTTGGCCACACTTATATTATCTAAGTGTCATGTCCATCATGTTTCCAAAACATGTTACAAGTTTTTCAAGCATTTGGGTAGACCTAACTTAATAGGTAAATTCCCAAAGGGTAGACCTAACTTAATAGGTAAATTCCCAAGCTTATGTTTTTATGCATACTTACATGTCATCTTCCATGTTATATTTCAAGCCATGTTTTCAAGTTGTATTTTCATGTCATTAGACATTACCCATAACATAACCCAATGCTTTTAAACTCGCATATACGTTCGCAACAACGTAATGGATTAAAAGAAGAGACTTGGCAAAGGAATGACAAAAATGGGTATTAAGCCACAAGTTAATCATGGTGGCAAATGAGGCACAAATGTGTTCATTAGCTTGCATGTTACATTCTTAAGCCTCAAAAACATGCATAAATCCAAACTTGGCACATAAGCGAATCATGGTGACAAAAGACATGGAATGATGGCTAGAAACTCGCATATATCATCATATACGGATTATGACTTCATATGCAAGTTGACATAATGATTATGAAGATTCTCATGTTGCATAATGCAACATTTCAACATAAAGGTTGTGGCTTTTAGCTCATAAGATCAAGATAATGACTTCATAAACTTGCATAACATGATAGCATGTATCATACTCAATGATCAAACCCAAACTTGCAACATGAACATTTAACTTCATAGTTAATATCTAAGAGTAGGGAAAGGGCTTACATTGCTATGAAGGCCTAAATCGATTAATCTAAAGCTTGTGATGAAGCCTATGCATGCCATCACCCAAAAACCCAAAGATGAACACTCCAAATCAACAAAAATACCATCTTTATGAACAAAGATCAAAGCTTTTGCCTTGAAATCAACTTGAGAAGCTCTCATACTAACATAGGGACTCTCTAATACTCTCATGATCATGAAACCTCTCATAGAAATGAAGTGGAGGCTAGGATAGTTGAGTGGAGGCCATGAGAGTAGCAATTTTGCCATAGTTTAGTTGCATGAATGAATAATGAGGATTTAGGATAGGTTAGGGTCTTATTTATAGATTAGGCAAGTGTTTTAGGCCATAGGATTAAACCTAGATTCAATCCAAGCCATCAAAGCATGTCTTGGGGAAGAAGTCAAGTGTAGGAACCATCTAGGGCCTTTAGATTAAAGATGAACCATGAGAACCATCCAAATGCAAAATCTGCATTTGAGCGAATCGGCCCACGGGTTGACAGCCAAACACCCTGGATTAACCCCTAGTCGACCCAGCGAGCTCGGGTCGACCTCAAAAATCGGCCGGTTCGGTTATTCCCCTCTCCCAATTCGCTGTTTTGAACATTTTTGCATATTTATTTATTTAATTTTCAATTATATATATATATATATATCAATATATATATATTTCTCTGCGCAACCCATTTCACTTAATTAAGTATACTTTAATTTGGGAATTTTTCGTGAAACTTCGCGAGGCCATATCTTGGTCATACGGACTCCGATTTTCGAAAACTCGGACTCTATTTCGCGTATTTTTCCGAGACGAACGCAATGGCATAGCCCGTTTCCCTTGATTCAGATTTTACAATTTAATTCTGCCTCCATTTATGTTATAACAGGTTATTGAAAGTACGGGTTGTTACACCTCCCCTTTCTTCTTTCCTTTTTTTTAAATGGTTTGACTTTGGGAGAAAAAGGGCAGGGGCTTATATAAATAAATTAATTATTTTATTATTATAAACTCTCAAAAAGCAACTTTTTATTTCGACCTCTAAACGAGGCGCACCGCCTGTCGTCCATAGCTAATTACCCCCATTCCGAACACAATGGGATATGTAACGTAAGCTGATTCGATCGTTACGATCAGTTTCCGTTAAATTTACATTTAAATCACTATATTGAATTTTAAACGTACATTTCAAATTACCGGGGTCACATACTAACTCTAAAAATTCTCGAAAAATATTTTCTAACTTCGTATTGATGGTACGGTCCTAACAAAACTAGTTTCGTCGAATTCTGAGACCGTTGGAAAATTGGCCATTTTCCAGTCGATTAAAATCAACTGAAACTGGTCAAACGCGTTTTCCTTTGCCACGCTCACATATTGATTCGAAAAATTATGGAATTTGGAATCTAGCAATAACTTTACATCACGGACCCAACAAAACTGGTTTCGTTGAAATCCGAGGTCATTTGCAAAATGTCTATTTTTAAGGGCCTGAATTCCATAGCGACTATTCAGAATTTTCAACTGGACATATGTTTTGATTCCCGCTATGAAATTTTGATTTTTCGGATTCGTTGGGAAGATATCACCAATTAGATCCTAATGTTTTTGGTTTCACTAATATCCGGATTGTTTTGCACCCGGTACATTCAAATGAAGTTTGAAATCGAATTATCGAACTACCGCGCCACTTTCAATTCTATTTATAATTATATATAAATATTTATATTCTAACGACGGGGTAGAGAATATATACGTTCGAATTATATTAAAAATAAATTTCTCGTCGATATTATTTAAAATAATTCATTTTAAATACTCAAAATTCGCTAAAATTGCCAAAATAAAAATTTTAAACTGGCTCAGATTTTCGGGTTATTACAAAAACCTCCACCAAAATTAGGGCATTCCCTTTGAGAGTGACCCTAACGGAGGTGGGGTGTTTCACTTGGTATCAGAGCATAGGTTTACCAGATAAGATAAAAAGTTTTGAAAATTTATTTTCAAAAAGGAAATTTAAAGAAGCATTTTTAAAAGAAAAATATTATTTTATTTTAAAAAAGGCAAATTCCCCCCCCAAAGCCTTAAGAACTATCTCTTATCCTTCGTTTTGAATCAATCCTTTCTGTTTCAGCATGTCTGGAGACCTTACTCCCCAGCTGCTGACGCTTTCACTCCTCTTCCTCCACGTGAACCAGCAAGCGGAAGAGTCCCAGAGTAGGAAGACGAATAATAGTCAAACAAGAAAGGATCGTAACAGTAATAATAAGAAACAAGAAAAAAGGAAATGAAATTTTTGTGGTATGGAAGGGCACATAGCCAAGGATTGTAGAAAAAGGAAAAGAAAGCAAGGAGAATGTTTTCATTGTAGGGAGACTGGACACATCAGCAAAGACTGCCCTGAGAAGACAGACTTTAAGAAGGGCGGGAAAGACAGCAAGTCCCAAGAGAAGAGGAAGTGTAAATTCTGTGACAAAGTGGGGCAATTAGTGAAAGATTGCCGGAAAAAGAAGGCCAAGATGAAGGGCGGGTGCTTTTCTTGCGGTGAGATAGGCCATATGGCTAAGGACTGCCCAAAGAAACGAGGACAGGGGCAGAGGGCTGGATCCACTACAGGGGCACAGGTTCATGTGCTAGAAGCGCCACCTCTGCAACAGCGAGGTATAAATACTTCTATAGAAAGTGTAGTTTATCTTTATGATCACCCCGTTCGCACTTTATTTAATTCTGGCGCATCACACTCCTTTATCTCGTCTGCTTTAGTAGAATCTCTGCACCTAAAAACTAGTATGGTAGAGGACCCCTTAATTGTTTCAAGCCCAATTGGGGGCCCAGATCATTTGTCTATGATCTGTGTGGGATTGAAAATTTCTATTCTAAGCGTAGAGTTTAAATGTAGCGCCTTTGTATTGGGCCATTGGTTGATTCTAGCGAGGGAGTGGTTATCCAGCAAGGGTGACCATCTCGGTTTCGAAAAGAGGGTAGTTAGACTCTTGACTTGCCTCGGTAATACCCTCGAAGTCGCAGGTAACCTTTAGGGTTCTGTCATGATTTGTTTCCTAGAATCTCTTGACACATTTATTGGTAATTTGTAATCCGATCGAGTAGTGTTCGCCACTAAGGCAGAAGGTTCATTTCGCTTATGCATGAGTTGTAGAGAATCACCTTAGTAAGTACATTTGGCAACATGGTTGGCATTTATTTCCAAGAGATAGTTCTTCTATGCGGAATACCTGATAGTAAGTGGACGAGATCCAAGATTCACTAGTGAATTTTGGAGAGCTTGCATGAAACCATGAGTACGCCGTTATGTTTGAGCCGAGTATACTAGAAGTAGAGTAAGTGGAAAGAGGAACGAGAGGCAACAGTGAAATAGGTTCCAACTCATATTTTGGAAACAAGAATTAAGAAGCTACGAAATTGTGAAGTTAAAGACGGACAAAGCATAATGGAGTTAAGCTCAAGGAAATGCGACTTAGAAGATTGAAGACTAGATTCGTGCATCATATCTCTTCTTAAGAGTATATCTTTGATCCCTCTCTTCCTGTAGAGCTTACTTGCGTACTATCTTTTGTGTATATCCTCTCGGTCCCATTCTCAATCCACTTTCTGTTGCAAACCCCATAGGGAGTATGACTCATCTGTTAGTAACACATGTTGGGGCTGGAAGGTGTTCGTTGGTTTGACTAAACTTTTTGGGTTTTATAGGATACGGGTTGGTCTTAGGGAGGGACTCCCTTGTGACCTAAAAGGAGTCCATCATGCTTAGTTTCCTAGAATCATATATAGTAGTTGGGTTGAGTAATTCTTTGGGTGTCAGTCTGATGTTGATTTCGGTCTTCGGGGCTGATGCTTAGAGAGTTCTTCTCCTAATCAATATATATGTGGCATAGATTTCCAGTTTTGACATTGCCTAATGGGCACAAAGTTTTTACTTGCTTCTATCATTCGACTATACCTTTAGATAGGAACAATTGGGTGTAAACATGTGTTTGAGACATGTTATGATTGATGGTTGCAAGTGGTTGCAAGTGATTGCTAGTGGTTGCTCGTGGTTGCATATACACACACAATTTAGGTTTTAGATCGGCTCAGTCACTTCATATTGCATATTCATATATGTTTGCATTCGTATATGGTTGAAGTTTAATATGTTGTCATATGGATGTTGCATTTGTATGAATGATTGTGCACTCATGTAGAATCATGAATAGGAGGATTTGCATACATAATGGATTCATAGCACTTAAATAATTCGCATTAAGGAGGTCAACTGAATCAGTAGACCGCCTGATTTTGCATTAGATAAGTACTTGTACACACACACTTCGCATATGATCATGAAGCATTAGAAGTCTTTTAAGGACAATGGATGCTCGTGTTTGATGGATGAGTAGATGGATGTTTGGATGTTAGGATGTACATTCTTCTTGAACTTGAAGATTTCGGGGACGAAATCCTTTTTAAGTGGGGGAGAATGTAACACCCCGTGTATTCTATAACCGTGAAATTCACAAATTAAAGTATAACTAATTTCAAATCAGAGAATTAAGGGAAACGGCATACGCCATTGCGTTCGTCTCGGAATTCTGCTTGAGATAGAGTCTGAGTTTGCGTAAAACGGATATCGTATGAAGAAGATATGGACGAACGAAGTTGGGCGAAAAACCAGAAAACGGGTCAGAATGCACTGGCGCACTTGGGAAGTGCGCCAGAACAAAAATGAACTGGCGCACTTGGGAAGTGCGCCAGTACATTTTTGACCTGGCGCACCTGCCAAGTGCGCCCAGGTCAAAAATGACCTGCTGGTCAGGTCTGGTCAAGTCCTGGCTAGCCAGGTCTATGTTTGGTCGATTTTCTGAGCCTTGCCTTGTCACTAGGGCTAGGTGTCAGCTCCTGGTTGGTCTCTCCTTCAAACGAACGGCTATTATTGAACCAAGCTTCATCGACGGTCTAAATCAACTCACAAACTCTATAAAAAGGACCTAAGACTAACCCTAATTCACATAAACTAAAATGGAGATGAGACCGTCATGCTGCTGAGGAGAGACTGAGGATAGCCTTCAGAAATAGAGAGACAACTAGGAGATAATTCAAAGCTTAAAGCAATGTTAATCAAATCAAAGCAACGCCTACAACAAAGGATAGCATCTCCAAATTCAGAATTCAGATTCCTGAATTGAAGATTCGTCATACGTTGTAAGTAGAGTGCTATTCCGATATGAATTAAATAATTGAGTTGATATGTGTAAAGAAAGAAATGGAATTGTGGCGATAATAATCTATATTTGTATATTGCTTTGATGCTAAACGATTTGGGAATATTGTGGTATACGATTGGATATTTGCAAGTACGTGATTTGCGAAATGGAATTGTGGTGATAATAATCTATATTTGTATGTTATTTTGATTCTAAACGATTTGGAAATACTATGGTGTACGATTGGATTCATACAAGTATATGATTTATGCTGACAACCAAATGTTGTGGAATTTTAATTGGGGTTCATGCAAGCATATGATTCATATTGAAAACTACATGTTTGTGGTAGTTATTTACAACACCCATTTGATAATTGCAAGTATATGATTCATGTTGAAAGTAACAACTATATGTTGTAATAATTTATTTAAGATTCATGCAAGTATATGATTCATGTTAACAACTATATGTTATGATATTTTAATTGGAATTCATGCAAGTATATGATTCGTTATTATGCTAATATGATGTACATACTTTTATGACCACTTTTAGTGTGTAATTGAATCGACTAAGTACTATGATTTATATGTATCTATGTTGAAATTGGCAAATCATACTTTTGTGTTAGAAACAAAAGTAAGCACCTTTATGAACATGACAAAACTATGTTTGTTATTATGCCTAGTTGGAAACATGTTTTTAGGCTTATGTTGTTATCATAATCATATGATAATATATGTGACACATAAGTTACATTAGAATTACATTCCACTTACAAGTTTACATAGATAGAATAAAAACCATGATTTAAGTTTAGGTATGTTTATGCTATAATTCTATAAATGGGTTAAAAACCATGATTAATATAAGAATTAGGTTGGGATAATTCTAACCATACTTTTGTATTAGTGACAAAAGTAAGTACCTCTTTGTTAACATGTAGTGGTTTTGTGAACATGATTAGTTTATATTATGCCTAAATAAAAATATAGAATTATATTTCTAGTCAAGACCATGTGCCAATAATAATAATGATATCTAATTTAGTTAGATTCTTAACTTCAAGTTTACATGGTTAGTTGAACCTATGATTCATGTTTAAGTATTGTCTATGCATTAACCATATGAATAGAATGATTCATGTTTAAGTATTTTCTATGCCATAACTAGATGAATAGAATGATTTATGTTTAAGTATTGTTTATGCTATGATTATATGAATAAAATGATTCATGTTATGCCATGATTATATGATGTTACAATTGCAAGTTCACATGTGCCTATTTTATGTTAATTGAATCGTTCGTTGCAAGTTCATGCGTTCACACTCCCCTTTTTCATGTTATCTTATAAACACCATGTTATAAGCCTCCCCTTTTCATTTGGCTAAATTGGGTTTAAGTATTAAACCCAACACACCTTACATTGGAGCGAACGTGTAAAACGGGGGCAACGACGTTTGGGCTAAAATATAGAACATATGTGTTGGCATGTTTGACGCATGCCAACAACCTTGAAAAGCAATTAAGTGGCATAAATAAATTTTAATCAATAAAGATGAATTTGAATAATGGGCCGCAAATATTTACATATAAAAAGAAAAGAGACAAAATATGTAAATGTAGAAAAATACGATGTGTTTAACTCGAGGTTGGATTGAGTTGTGATGTAAACCTGCCCGGAACCGCCCGGCTGTCCAGTAGTCACAACAATACCTATCCAATGTGGGTGGTTAAACACGGAGCCCAATAAGGACCCGAGGTTAGACTGAGTTGTGGCGTAAGACTGCCCGGACCCAACCGGCAACAGGCAGCCACAACAATACCTGTCTAATGTGAGAGGTCAAGGCTTTAATAAGACAATTAACGCTGAGTCAGGATTGATAGGATTAAGTAAATTATATTAATACTTAATCAAAATGGAACATGCTAAACTAAACAGACTGATTGGGGGTTAGGTTTATAAAACACTTAACCAACTTAGCATGTTGGCTAGAGATAGAAAACCTAGTAGCGGGGGACCCTTTTCAGCAGTAACCCTATAAGGTGTATCATGATACCCTGAAACTAGGCAGGGTGGGGCACGATTACTGGGCTGACTGTAAGAGGTGAAATCGACGGCGGTGGTGCAACAGTGTAGGTTCTAACGGGGTGCGGGCGTGCACACACTCCGGCGCAGAAAAATAAGGCACTGGGCACCAGTAGCATAACTGTGCATTCTAGGATTGTGTCGGGCCGCCACCATGGGACTTGATACACCCCATGGTGGGACCAGCATAGGTAACTACAACATCGGGGGCCGTAAGACACATGTAACTATGCGAGTAGGAGCCGATCATCATAAAATGGATCACTTCACCCTGATTATGGGGTGCCCGTTGGGAACTAGTTTATATGGGTACAGAGATTAATATGGGGTACGATAGTATATTCGACCCTAGACAACTTAACTAAGTTTATGGTGCTTTCCCATTTCTAGTTTATACTTATCATACCCAGTTCTTTATTCATAGACAGAATAGTCCTAGACTTACTCAGGCCTAATGTCTGACTCTACTTTTCTTTCGTCTTCTTTTCTTCCGTTTCCCCCCCCCCCCCCCCCAGGTCCACAGGGAGGGAATACCGCATCTTGACCAGCCTTCATATCCAGCTTGAAGAGAAAGAATGTATTGCTTGGATCTTTTCGTTTTGGACTATGGCTTTGGACAGCAACTATGGGACTTTTGCAGTTTATTTATGTTTTCTTTATGCTTCTTTCAATAATGTAATCAAGACAGTTATGAAGATGTTATGTTTTTGGAAGTATTGTAAGACAATTATGGTATGGTTGGTGTAACACGTATTTTAATGAAATAAAAGTTGTTGTTTTCCGCTGTTCAAAAATATGTGTTCTTATATCTGTCTTGTATATCTGTGACTTATACTTATAAACCTCTACCAAAATTAGGGCATTCCCTTTGAGAGTGACCCTAAAGGAGGTGGGGTGTTTCATCAATTATCTTTGGTATATATGATTCCCAACGCTTATGCCAATACAGAGTGGTTCTTCGGATAATCATCCAACCGGTCTCTCCATATTAACAACGTTAAAATGGTCAAAACTTCGATAGTCTGTGATTTAACTATCAAAGAAAAACAAGTGTGCAAACAACGATATTATTTCCATATGGAAATTATATCGATCGATCATCAACATATATCTATATATATATTCATATTGCCTTATTTCCTATGGTTAGAAAATATATGTTATTAACATTGGAAAACGTTTTCCATTTGCTTAATTACAAATCACTACTCTTCCCCAACTATCAGTCCCTGACTGTAAACTAGTATGAGAACAATCCCCTAAGTAAAAATCCCGAAGGCCGAAACCAACATCAGATAGGCACTTAGAAAACCATTCAATTTACTAATCTCTAGTCAGTTCTAATTTTACTTAACTCTATTTGATTAACTTTGATAGATTAACTCTAACTGGTTAATTCTAACCGATCAACTCTAACTGGTCAACCTTAATTAATTAACTCTAACTGGTTTTACTTGGTTTGACTAACTCAATTTGTTAACTCGACTGACTAATTCAACTCGATTAACCTAACTTGGTTTACTTATCTCGATTAACTGAACTAATCACTTTGATTAACTCGACTAATTCACTTTGGTTAACTTAACCAATTCACTTAGTTTAACTTAACTAATTCACTTAACTCCAGTCGAATAAACTATATTCGATAACTCCTCTAACTCTATTCGAATAAACTATATTCGATTAACTCATTTACTCTATTCGAATAAACTATATTCGATTAACTCCTTTTCTCTATTCGAATAAACTATATTTGATTAACTCCTTTGATTTAACTCTATTCGATTAACTCCATCGAATAAACTATATTGGATAACTCCTTCGATTTAACTAATATTCTATAACTCACTTCGATTAACTAATATTCTATAACTCACTTCGATTAACTAATATTCTATAAATCACTTCGATTAACTAATAATCGATAACTCCTTCGAATAAACTATATTCGATAATCTCCTGTCGAATAAACGATATTCGATAATCTTCCCTTTCGATTTAACAAATCGATAACTCCTTTTCGAATAACTAAATTCGATAACTCCTTTCGATTTAACTAATCGAATAACTAATTCGAATCACTCTTATTTATTTAACTTTATTCGAATAACTAATTCGATTAAATCTATTTAACTCCGTTTAACTCTATTCGAATAAATAATATTCGATAAGTCTATTTATCTCCATTCGCTTGACTCTAGATCGCCGCGATCTCAATGGTTACGCCTGATTCCCTCAGGAAACATCCGACCGCCGTAGGCTATTTACAGCCCTGCGAATTACGCTAGCAGTCGTACGAGATGGCAACTTACCCTGAATACTATGTTTGACTAACTCTGTCTCAAATAACTATATTTGATTAATTCTAGCTCGTTTTAACTCTAATCGATTAACTCTAACTGAGTAACTCTAACTCGATCAACTCGACTTGATTAACTCGACTTGATTAACTCAACTGGTTAACTTGACTTACTTAACCCAACTGGTTAACTTTATTGAACTGGTTAACTCTACTGAACTGGTTAACTCTACTGAACTGGTTAACTCTACTGAACTAGTTAACTCTATTCAACTAACTCGACTCGACTAACCCCTTTCGAATAGCATATTCGTTTTTCTAACTTTCGAATACCATATTCGATTTACTCCCTTCGAATACCATATTCGATTTACTTTATTCACTTTATAAAGATTTCCTTTTTAACAACGTTTTATTCATTTGAAAAGATTTACTTTTAAATAACGGTTCTACACTTTAAAAATGATTTCCTTTTTATAACGTTTTCTTTTCAATTCTATTTGTAAATGGTTTACAAATATTTCCTTTTCAAATTTATTCTTGAAATATTCTTACTCCTTAAATTCTCTGAAAAATTCGCCATAACCTCCTTTGTAACGGGAGCATTGGGAAAATCCCCAAACCCGCCACACAGGCCTTTCCATTCAAAAAGAAAATGGTTTGTAATTATTTCCTTTTTGAATATCTCCTATTTATAAATATTCCAATTTATGAACATTTCATATTTATAAATATTCCACTTTATAAATATCTCTTATTTATAAATATTCCACTTTATAAATATCTCTTATTTATAAATATCCCATTTTATAAATATTCTATTTTCAGTATCACTTTGAAAATCCCCTTATCAACATTTCGGTATGTTATGGTATTCAATCATATCAAATCACGATGTTCAATATCGTCCAAGCACATATAATCGCCCACATGTTTTATATAACATCATATAACAATATATGAAAAACAATAAAATAACTGTTGAGGAATCCAGTCGGATTCCTCCAACCTGTCTCCCTGCATCCACAAATGTTACACAATATGATTATCATCACTTTCAGTTTAGTATAAATTATTCTGATAGCAGAATCAATATATACATATTTAATGGTTTATATATATATAATTACATATATATATATATATATATATATATATATATATAATTTTCACTAACTGACTAGTAGTTCAATCAATCAACCAACACGCAGCACGCAGCAATCAACAAATGATTAACAGTTCTAAAAATACATTATAAAAATATAACTATTCAGAGTTGGTGAGTTTTACTCACATTGGACGATCATCGTTAATAACGATAACCATCACTTGATTCAGACGGACAATTTATTTTGCTATAAATTGTAGCTAGCCTCAATCCACTCCCAGTCAATTCCAATGTGTAGAGCCCGTCCATACGATTCCAACGGATCTTGTTTCATCTGATTTCGATTCCGTATGATAAAGTTATCAATCTCCGAAGTTATACGAGTATTTTAACTTGAATTAAAACTAAATTTCTAATTCTCCTTTTGGCTTACCTTTAACATAAGGCCCATCCACAGCCCAGACCCGCGTTACCATTGTCAACCCGCTTCCCCACGATAGTGTTCCTTCTTCTACAAAAATGCAAATAACTTTATTCCAGTATAATTTCTAAACCATATTATACTGGTTCAGATAGTCTCTTTAATTTCCTTGGTCATTACAAACCTCGTACATTTGACTTAATTACTTCAGTCATGCTCTCTGCCATAACCATCATCATATACATTTGCTTCATCATCGTCGGATTTGGTCCTGCCCAAAATGTCGTATGTGCCGAGGTTTCCCCCATGCGTTCATCCATTCCCTAGTGTACATGTTATACCTTTTTTTTCTTTTTCTTTTCCTTTTCCAACTACCCTATGGCATGCGTTCTCCATCAGTTCAAAAATCAAGACCCTACTCTCTCTCTTCAGCTCATCTCCTATATTTGAAAACAAACAGTTCCTCTGACCTCTGTACTTCCAACGCAAGCTTCACTATTTTTTTATATTTATATATATAAAAAGAAAAACCTCACCCATTAAGTTACGACCCATTTCAGTACACCGGTCTACGTGAAAAGTTCATCCCCTTCATCTGTTAAACGTGAGTTCCAATATAACAACACGCGGACTCCACTTAGCCATTACCGCATACTCATGCCTACTTCCTCCTTGACATCACCACAATCCCCACTCTCGATCTCCTTCCACCGGTACTTCATTAACGCATCACAGAAGTTTACCCCTTCATCCCAAAACAGCATACACTGCGTCAGTACCCTTCTTCCCAAAACAATGCCCATCGCTCCAGAAACCACTCACATCATTTACAGAACCTCACTCTCTTAAACACTCTGCATACATCTCCATCCCCTTCACCTTTTCAAGCCCAAAACTATGGTGCTGCCCCTCCCAAAACACAATCTGCTCCACAACTGCTCACGTCCCCTTACATCCATGCACCACCACGTGAAGGGCCGATCCATCTTGTCTTTCCGGATTCGAAGTCACCCCCAATCCTAACACCGCATACACAGTTCAACCTCAGGCTCACTTGTATCTTACGGCGGTGAACCACTCGAGTCTGAACTCAACAAAACAGTATGAATTTGGAGCGTGGTTTAATGGGTTTGGTTTCGCCATTAATGATGGACGATTTTATTTGTTTTTGATCGGGTTTTTAGCTGAGGAAATTATCCTCTCGTGGCGGCTCAAAGAACAAAAGTGAAATTAGGTTTTAACGAATGGGAGGGGGTATTTATATACATAAAAGGATGCTCACAAATCGGCCATGTAACCGAACATCAACCCCAAATGTCTTGCGTTGAATCAACCATATTTTGTTTTGTGATACTTTAGTCCTCCACGTTGGGTTTTGTTGTAGCCATACAATTGAAGGCGTGAAGAGGATTCTCCACGTTGGTGTGTGATAAAAATAGACAGTGCCTTTGTTGTTAAGTTAACCAAAAAATTATAATTTCCCTCCTTTACAAACTGTCGTCGACAGAAGTAAACATACCGTTGTGATGGACAAGGTGTTAGGATCCAAAGAATATAATAATACTGGTAGAATGACTCATATTTTGAAACCTCAAAATGTTGATGATAGGGTGCAAAATATTCCAAATAAAAAGTTACTTATTAAATTAATTAAAAATTACAGTAAAATTCTGAAAATTAAATTATCATTATGTCCCAAAAGAACCTTGTCTAAATTTAAACCCGGTCTCTAGTTATATCGAATAAACCGTTACGGTCTATAAACGATTCCATAGCGACTATTTTAAATTTTGATTTGGACATATCTCAAAATCTACATGACGAAATCCTGATTTTTCTCTTCCACTAGAAAGATATACTTCACTAGATCCACACGTTTCTTGTTTCACAGAAATCCGGCTTAAAACGAATCATGTACATTCAGTTGAAGTTCGAATCGCCAATTTACGAACTGCAGTGCCATTTCAAGCTCTATTTTAATTATATTATAATTATACGTTCAAACTGTCGTCGATTGAATATATTCGTCATTATAATTCAACTCTAAGCTGAATTAAATCTTAGGGATGACCCTGTTCACCTTATATTGTGATTTCCAATATTTTTGATTATTTCTAAATTAAATATATTATTTAATTTAATTAAATATTAACTATAATTTAATTAACGACGATTTAATTCCCTATATCACTATTTTAAACAATTAAATAAATTAATTATACCCCTGGAAAATGCGGGTCATTACACCGAAATTCCATAGTGACTGTTCTGAATTTTCAACTAGACATGTCTTTTGATTCCCGCTATGAAATTTCAAATTTTCGGATTCGTTGGAAAGATATTCTCAATTAGATTCTAATATTTTTGGTTTCTCTAAAATCCGGTTTATTTTGAATCCTGCACATTCAATTGAAATTTGAAATCGTATTATCGAACTACCGCGCCATTTTCAATTCCTTTTATATATATAAATAAATATTTATATTCTAATGATGACGTATATAACTATATACATTCTAATTCTATTCGAAATAAATTTTTCGTCATTATTATTTAAAATAATTCTGTTTAAATATTCAAAATTCGTTAAAATTGCCAAAATAAATTTTTTAAATTGGCTCAGATTTCCGGGTTATTACGATCTCCCTCACTTAAAACTTTTCGTCCCCGGAAAGGAACGAAGATGAAAGTTGTTTAACAATTCAACTCAACTTCCAGTATTTTCTCTACGGCTTAAGTTCTTCAACTCTGTTTCTAAGAACTTTTCAAATTTTTCAAAAATTTGGCTAATACCCTAAATTTTCGAAAAATTTCGCCATAACCTCCTCTGAACCGGGGACTTCGGGATATTTCATATAGCCTCCCATGGCCTTCTTCAATCCAAAAGAAAAAGAAAAATCCAAGCGGCTCATAAAGTCATCATCCCCAAACAAAACAGTAAATTATGGTAAACATGTACCTATTTGTCAGGCAAACAATTTTATTCTTCTGCCCTAGCCTCCTTGCTATGACCTGTTCAATGTAAGCACATGTATATGCATGCAAATGCGACTAATTTTCAATACAATCTACTATTTTCTTCAATTTGACTAAAGGTTCGGCATTTAATTAAACAAACAATAATCAAACAACACAACCAGCAATCAATTAGTTGATTATCGTTTCAAACTCATAATTTTGTTACATAGTCAAAAATCACATTTTTGATGCCAAATCACAACAATAAGCCCTATCTAATTTTGGTTATCACACTAGTCAATTGGAAATATATAGAAATCTCACTTTCGAAACTCGAAAATAAATACAGGCGATGGTGCCCCATCACCAGAATTATCCCCGGGCAACTAGAGTGTGATTCTATAACTATCCAGTACATTAAAACTTCGTATACACGCTAGCTAGGCGCATATGCAAAATCTTTATATATCGGATGGTCCAATCACATTAAAATAAATATTCAAATACGTTGAATAAAATTTAAATTTTCAAAACAAAATTGTTTTCATTTTTTTTTAAAATATACTCTTCACACTCGTTCTAGATTACTACTGATCCCATCTCTAACGAGTCATTCTCATTGGATATTACTAATCCATTCTCTGATGAATTCTTTCGTGTGGTCCTAATGTGCCTTGTTCTCTGAGCTTTGTAAACCAAAGCCTTGATACCACTGTAAGAACCCGTAACTTCCCCGGTAAGGAATGAGCAGATACTTCGAGAACAACACACAAATGGACGCAGACGGAAGAATATTTCATTGCATATTACAACAATTCCATCAGAATACAAGAATATACAGAGTATAAACAAATAATATACATCAGAAAATATCAGAGATTTAATTACATTACTACAGCGGAAAAATAATACAATACACAACTGAAAGAGATATACAGAGACAGAGCTTTCCGGATATCATTCCAGCTGTAAATCAGGATCCTGTGAATATAAATCTGCAAAACCAAAACTACTAGCTGCCCGTGTCAAAATAAGGGCACCCAGAGTTTAGGTTAAAACAATAAACCCTAGGTCAGTCATGGGACTGGTGTGAGAACTAAACAGTTATTAATCTTTATTTTAAAGTTAGGTAAATCAATGGACTACGCCGTATTACACGGAACGGGTTTCCTCCCAAGCACACCAGTGCATAAAACAACAGCGCAATGCTAAATAAATAACAATGAAGCTATTATAAGACCCAGGTCCCATCACACAATGCAACGCAAGCCAGAGGATAGGGTTGTTACCTTATAATAGCCAAGAATGCTTGATACGTTTAAAACAAATCATTTGATACTATTATAAGTGTATTGTGTATAAAACAACTTCAAATCATAAGTATCAATCATAGACGGTATAAGCGCCCCATCCCACTATGTCGCCATATATAGGATCTATAATCAAATCCGCAAATGTCACGTATTTGGAAGTTGGATTTTCATCTGTGAACCAAGGCAAAATGTGACAACGAGGACTTTCGCTCGATCCAAATCAGTCGCTAAACCGACTCAGACCGGTCGAAACGCCTGATTGTTTTGAGAACACGATAAAATAGAACGTGAACCAGGACCCTGTGAATATACGGATACAATACACAACTAGAAGGGATATACGGATACAAAGCTTTCCGGATATCATTCCAGCTGTAAACCAGGACCTGTGAATATAAATCTGCAAAACCAAAACTACTAGCTGCCCGTGTCGAAATAAGGGCACCCAGAGTTTAGGTTAAAACAATAAACTCCAGGTCAGTCATGATACTGGTGTGAGAACTAAAACAGTTATTAATCTTTATTTTTAAAGTTCGGTAAATCAAGGGACCACACCGTATAACACGGAACGAGTTTCCTCCCAAGAACACCAGTGCATAAAACAACAGCGCAATGCTAAATAAAGAAAAATGAAGCTATTATAGGACCCAGTTCCCATCACACAATGCAACGCAAGCCGAAGGATAGGGTTTTTACCTTATAATTGCCAAGAATGCTTGATACGTTTAAACCAAATCATTTGATACTATTATAAGTGTATAGTGTATAAAACAACTTCAAATCATAAGTATCAATCATAGGCGACATATGTGTTCCATGCCACTATGTCGCCATATATAGGTTTACAAATAAAACCGCAAAGTCACGTATTTGGAAATTGGATTTCCGTCTATGAACCGAGGCAAAAGATAGTCCTCAACCGATTCGAGACGCTCTAGCGCGTGTCTCAGGAACAGCCGCAACTGCCCCTTGGATCGTCAGGGCCGGTCCACCGATGTGGATTATTATGCCTGAACACTACGTCTCCCCACCTTATGGGGTGTCAATGAGTCCAATGACTCCATCGGTCCCGGATCGACCGATATATCCAAGGCGCCTCGCAACAGCAACAACCACATAAGTCAAACTCGTCAGGGCGTGTAAAACCACTGACGCCACTTCTAGCTAGAAGGAAACGCATGCCCTCCCTGATGTCCTCTCCCGTTTCTGGTTCACAACTGGGGTGTGAGGCTCGCGAATTCATGTTACATAAAGCTATGCCTCACAGGCCGTGCTTTGATCATCCACCACAAGACTCTGCTTTTCAACAGAAGCCTTGATCATATTTCCACTTAGGCATGCCACACAGGCAATTCGCTCTATGCGTTTGAAATCCATCAATATATAACCCCCGAGCTCATACGTCTCAGAGAAGGGCGTTAAGCAAGAGAATAAATTCTCCGCCGCCATGCAGATATATATTTAATAGAAATCAATCACACAGACTAAAATCCAATGTCAGACACACAGTCCATTTACAAGTCCGTTCTGGGTCTGAACGAAACCGGAGGCACCTAGTACCCCGCATATCCATCAATCTCCAAGTACGTCTGGACGATCACCAACTGTTTCCATCTTCTTGGGTGTGCAACCCAATTAAGATCATCAGTAATCACCCAAACAACATGAAGACTTCCAGTCTTCGACCACCGTCTTCATCTTCGACTTATCGTCGTATCAGTTATTCAGAATGGGATAAACCAGGTCTTCCCGAATAACTCGCGTATACTTTAAATAAGTGTTACATAAACACAACATACGCCTCATTCCAATTCAGAATATTCTTTTATTCCAATATTCTTATACTTTGGGAAAGGTTCCCATTAATTTTATCAAAGATAAATTCTTCAAATTTATTCTTTAATTTTCTTTTGAATATCAAATCAAACTAGTCGGGATTAGCGAACCACACCGGAGTAATCATTTATTTTATTTCCAAATCCCAACCTATTTATCCCATGAAGTAAAACTGGTAATACTTTATATCTAACACCACAGTGTTATCGGTAAATTCAATTACCATTTTACGTTCAAATCTAATTAAAGATTTAACTATCGCCTGGAGCAAAACTGGTGATACTCCATTCTCGATCTTTTCAATCTAATTAAAGATTCATTAAAACTCCACTTAGTTTTAATCCTTAACTGGGTCAAAGAATCAGTGTCATTTTAAAACATGGTTCACGATAAACCCAAAATCACATTCATTAATTATCGGGTTAAAGAATAAGTGTCATTTAAAACACTGTTCACAATAAACCCAACAATCAATACCAGTTCAATTCCAATTAAATATTATTTAATTGGTACACTTCATTAAATCTAAATAAAAAAGATTTAATCTTTTCTCAACTGGTTCAAGAACAGTGTTAATAAAGACACCATTCACGACAAACCCAAATCACATTTGATATTAAATACGAGGCTCTGAACAGAAAATATATCGGCTTATATTCAAAATCAAATTCTACGACCAACAAATATCGTGTTGGAAATAACGATATATATACATATCTTTCAGATTTCCATAACAACATCTGTATGATCACGAAATCCAACATCGAAATATTCCAAAGACAATGTCGATTCAAATCCATTCCAATTCAATTATTGGAAATTTTGGTTATATTTCAAAACCATTTCAAACTCACTTTATTTATTTTGAAAATAAATAAATTACTATTCTAGTTCAAAATTAGTTCATTTTGATAAGAATCTATTTTTATCTTTTCAAATATGGAGTTTTTCATCCCAATTCTTCCTAAATCATTTCTTATGATTTTACACAAATTATTACAATTTTTAATAATTTATCAAGGTCCGTACAGTCGATTTCCATCAACGGCCATCGAACTGCACTTATAGCGACCTTTTCCAAATTTGATTTGGACATAAATCCAAATCCAACCGTTAGATTTCAAACTTCTAATATTCGTTAGAAAGATCTTTTCGATACGACCCGCAATATCCATTCAAAGTCAATGGTCGAAATTCGCGAACTGTCGCAGCGCGGCGCGTTCTATTCAGATCATTATATTATATATATAATATGTATAATATATACTTCGTCGATTTCCTTTTAAAATGTATTTTATAAATCGTTTTAAATTCGTTTTCAAACGATTTCAACTCCCTTTTCAAATTCAAATCAAAATTGAATTTTCCCTTTCAAATTCGTTTTAAATTCATTTCAAATTGATTCCAATTCAAATCGATTTTTAATTCAATTTCAATTCGTTTTCAATTCAATTTCGATTCGTATTCAATTCTATTCAATTTCAATTCGAATTCATTTATATTCAATTACAATTCGAATTCATTTCAAAACGATTTCAATTCTATTTCAATTTAATTCAAATTTCAATTCTATTCGAATTTCAAATCATTTCTGTTTATTTCGAATTTCTAATCAATTTAATTTAATTCGAATTTCAATTCTTTTCAAAATATTAGATTTTGAAATCACTTTCGATATTCATTATAAAATGAATAAAATCGATATAAATATCGTTCACGTCAAAATGGCGTCAATCTAATCAACACGGCTTCATATATTTCTATTTTCAAATATTTCTATTTCAAATATTTCTATTTCAAATATTACCTTTTCAAATATTTATATTTCAAATATAGAATGAGGCCCAATCAATTACCATATAATGTTAATTATATGGATTTTCTACAACACATGTATACAATAACAACTATGAATAATCAACCATCATCCATAGTGCATTCTACATTGTATAAGCATCAAATATAAATATTCAACGCTTACAACAGTCTGTCAATCGATCGATCGACATACAACTAAACAATCGGGATTAGTGTACGTCAAATATCATCCCAATACCCGTGTGGGGTTTCAAACAACCAAACACATATTTTATTTGTGTAGTTGGGCGATGTGTAAAATTTATCGTCCCAATCAATATCAGTCAAATGTGTGTATATAAACAAATCGTCCGATTTGTTTATTTTTATTTCCTTTCATATACACGTTAAAAATTCTATTTTTAACTATAAAATATTTTAGCTATATAAATATTTTATTTCATTTCACACCACATCACACAATCAACTACACATCAAAATCAAACAAACAAGCATACAAGCCATCCATGGTCTGTGGACGACGGGTGTCGGGTGCTACTAAACACCGTCTGCATCCTAGCATATATTTATAACTAGAAAAATAAAATTAAAGGTGAGAAGTTCTCACCGACTAGCTAAACCAACGCCACGACTCTTCTCATGTAGAAATCTTCGCCGTTCTCGTCTTTTGTCACTTTGTTGCCCATAGCCACTACATATATAAAAATCACATTTTTACTTCGCTATGCAATATATAAAAATCGAATTTTTACTTCGCTATTCAATATATAAAAATCGAATTTTTACTTCGCTATTCAATATATAAAAATCGAATTTTTAACCTTTCTGTAATATAAAAATTATATTTTTACATTCTTTATAATATAAAATCATATTTTTAATCTCTATATATAATAAAAATTATATATTTTTACTCTTTAACAAATCTCATTTTTATAAAATCAAAAATCATTTCTTTTACTTGTCAAAAATCCTAACCTATTCATGTTTAAAATCATATTTTCTATAGCCAAAAATTCACATTCAATACTGAAAATAACATAAAAATGAAATAAAATCAATGTATACAAAGACTTATGGGTTTTCTTCATAAGGGGGGGGGGGGGACGTTGGTGGCTTTCAGAAGAGATGGGGGGGGTCTCGATCTGGGCGTTGGTCGAAGGTGGCCGGGGGGTGGGGGTGGGTGCGTCGAGGCCAGGGGGGCGGTCACGAATGGGCGGCGTCGGACAAGGGGATAGGGCGCCTTCTCGCGATACAGGGGGAGGTTTCTGTGATTGGGGAAGGAGGAGGAGGACGAGGTGGAGAAGAAGGAGAGGGCTTGGCGGCGCTCATCGGAGCGGCTCCGATTGGCAACGATAGGGGGGTGCGATCGACGCTGTCAGTTTTTTTTTTATTTCGAATGATTTTGAAGGGGAGGGGGAGGGAAGAGGAGTTAAAAGGAAGAGGGAAGGGGAATTTTATTTTAATTATTTATTTACAAAAAGTTGGCTTTTTATTTCGACCTCGAAACGAGGCCCACCACCTGTCGTCCATAGCGTTTCACCCCCATTTCGAACACAATGGGATATGTACCGTAAGATGATTCGATCGTTTCGATCAGCTTTTGTCAAAATCAACATATAACTCTATATATTGAATTTGAACGCGCATTTCAATTTAACGGGGTCACATACTAACTCGAAAAATTCCTGAAAAATACTTTCTAGCTTCGTATTGACGATACGGTCCTAACAAAACTAATTTCATCGAATTCTGAGACCGTTTGAAAAATGGTCATTTTCCAGTCGATTAAAATCAACTAAAACTGGTCAAACGCGTTTTCCTTTGCCAAGCTCACATATTGATTCGAATAATTATGAAATTTGAAACCTAGCAATAACTTTACATCACGGATCCAACAAAAGTGGTTTCGTCGAAATCCGAGGTCGCTTGCAAAATTTTCATTTTTAAGGGCCTGAATTCCATAGCGACTATTCAGAATTTTCAACTGGACATATCTTTTGATTCCCGCTATGAAATTTCAATTTTTCGGATTCGTTGGAAAGATATTCACGAATAGATTCTAATATTTTTGGTTTCACTAAAATCCGGATTATTTTGCACCCGGTACATTCAATTGAAGATTGAAATCGAATTATCGAACTACCGCGCCATTTTCAATTTATTTATAATTATATATAATTATTTATATTCTAACGACGACATATATAATATATACATTCGAATTCTATTCAAAATAAATTTCTCGTCGATATTATTTAAAATAATTCATTTTAAATGTTCAAAATTCACTAAAATTGCCAAAATAAAAGTTTTAAACTGGCCCAGAATTTACGGGTTGTTATAATCTCCCCCACTTAAAACTTTTCGTCCCCGAAAACGAACAAAGCCGAAAGTTGTTAACAATTCAACTCAACTTCCATTATTTTGACTACAGCTTAAGTTCTTCAACTTTTCAGTTTCTAAAAACTTTTCAAATTTTTCAAAAATTTGGCTAACACCCTAAATTTTCGAAAAATTTCGCCATAACCTCCCCTGCACCGGGAGCAGGGGAAAATCCCGAAATTGCCATACAGGCCCTCTGATCTCAAAAAGAAAAAGAAAAAGCCAAGCGGCTAGCCAATCGGCTCATAAAATCATCATCACCCAAAATAAACAGTAAATATTGGTAAACATGTACCGATTTGTTGGGAAAACAAATTTTATTCCTCTGCCCTAGCCTCCTTGCTATGACCTGTTCAATGTGAGTACATGTATATGTAAGCAAATGTGATAAATTTCAATATAATTCAATATTTGATTCAATTAGTCTAAATGGTTCAAAATTTCAAACAAATAACCAAACAACACAAACATCAATCAATTAGTTGATTAGCTTTTCAAATTCATAATTTTGATACATAGTCAAAAAATCAGATTTTTGATGTCAAATCACAACAATAGGCCCTATCTAGTTTCGGTTCTCACACCAGTCAATTGGAAATATATAAATATCACACCTTCGACACTCGAACACTAATTATGATGATGAAGCTTCAATCATCAGAACCATCTCCGGGCGACTAGAGTGTGATTCTATATCTATCCAGTATATTAAAATCTCGAGTACCCGTGGATCAGATGTGCATGCAAAATCTTTATATACTGGATTGTCCAAATCAATATAAATAAATAACCAAATACGAATAATTGATTTAAATTTTCAAAACAAAAATTGGTTTTCATTTCAAAAATACTCTTCACACTCGTTCTAGGATGCTACTGATCCCATCTCTAACGAGTCATTCTCATTGGATGTTTCTAATCCAATTTCTGATGAATTCTTTCATATGGTTCTAATGTGTCTTGTCCTCTGAGCTTAGTAAACCAAAGCTCTGATACCAAATGTGACAACAAGGAATTACGCTCGATCCGAATCAGTCGCTAAACCGACTCAGACCGGTCGAAACGCCTGATTGTTTTGAGAACACGACAAAATAGAACGCGAACGGAAGAACATTTCATTGTTAATTACAACAATTCCATCAGAATACAAGAATACACAGAGTATGAATAAATAATATACATCACAAATTATCAGAGATTACAATAAATTACATAGTAGCGGAAAATAATACAATACACAACTAGAAGGGGTATACGTATACAAAGCTTTCCGGATATCATTCCAGCTGTAAACCAGGATCCTATGAATATAAATCTGCAAAACCAAATCTACTAGCTGCCCGTGTCAAAATAAGGGCACCCAGAGTTTAGGTTAAAACAATAAACTCCAGGTCAGTCATGGGACTGGTGTGAGAACTAAAACAGTTATTAATCTTTATTTTTAAAGTTTGGTAAATCAAGGGACTACACCGTATAACACGGAACGGGTTTCCTCCCAAGAACACCAGTGCATAAAACAACAGCGCAATGCTAAATAAAGAAAAATGAAGCTATTATAGGACCCAGTTCCCATCACACAATGCAATGCAAGCTGGAGGATAGGGTTTTTACCTTATAATAGCCAAGAATGCTTGATACGTTTAAAACAAATCATTTGATACTATTATAAGTGTATAGTGTATAAAACAACTTCAAATCATAAGTATCAATCATAGGCGACATGAGTGTTCCATGCCACTATGTCGCCATATATAGGTTTACAAATAAAACCGCAAAGTCACGTATTTGAAAATTGGATTTCCGTCTATGAACCGAGGCAAAAGATAGTCCTCAACTTATTCGAGACGCTCTAGGCCGTGTCTCAGGAGCAGCCGCAACTGCCCCTTGGATCGTCAGGGCCGGTCCACCGATGTGGATTATTATGCCTGAACACTGCGTCTCCCCACCCTATGGGGTGTCAATGAGTCCAATGACTCCATCGGTCCCGGATCGACCGATATATCCGAGGCGCCTCGCAATAGCAACAACCACATAAGTCAAACTCGTCAGGGCGTGTAAAACCACTAACGCCACTTCTAGCTAGAAGGAAACGCATGCCCTCCCTGATGTCCTCTCTCGTTTCTAGTTCACAACCGGGGTGTGAGGCTCGCGAATTCACGTTACACAAAGCTATGCCACACAGGCCGTGCTTTGATCATCCACCACAAGACTCTGATTTTCAACAGAAGCCTTGATCATATTGCCACTTAGGCATGCCACACAGGCAATTCACTCTATTCGTTTGATATCCATCAGTATATAACCCCTGAGCTCGTACGTCTCAGAGAAGGGCGTTAAGCAAGAGAATAAATTCTCCGCCGCCAAACAGATATATATTTAATAGAAATCAATCACACAGACTAAAATCCAATGTCAGACACACAGTCCATTTACAAGTCCGTTCTGGGTCTGAACGAAACCGGAGGCACCTAGTACCCCGCATATCCATCGATCTCCAAGTACATCTGGACGATCACCAACTGTTTCCATCTTCTTGGGTGTACAGCCCAATCAAGATCATCAATAATCACCCAAACGACGTGAAGACTTCCGGTCTTCGACCACCGTCTTCATCTTCGACTTATCGTTGTATTAGTTATTCAGAATGGGATAAACCCGGTCTTCCTGAATAACTCGCGTATATTTTAAATAAGTGTTACACAAACACAACATACGCCTCATTCCAATTCATAATATTCTTTTATTCCAATATTCTTATACTTTGGGAAAGGTTCCCATTAATTTTATCAAAGATAAATTCTTCAAATTTATTCTTTAATCTTCTTTTGAATATCAATTCAAACTAGTCGGGATTAGCGAACCACACTGGAGTAATCATTTATTTTATTTCCCAATCCCAACCTATTTATCCCATGAAATAAAACTGGTAATACTTCATATCTAACACAACAGTGTTATCGGTAAATTCAATTACCATTTCACGTTCAAATCTAATAAAAGATTTAACTATCGCCTGGAGCAAAACTGGTGATACTCCATTCTCGATCTTTTTAATCTAATTAAAGATTCATTAAAACTCCACTTAGTTTTAATCTTTAACCGGGTTAAAGAATCAGTGTCATTTTAAAACACGGTTCACGATAAACCCAAAATCACATTCATTAATTATCGGGTTAAAGAATAAGTGTCATTTAAAACACTGTTCAAAATAATCCCAAAAATTAATACCAGTTCAATTCCAATTAAATATTATTTAATTGGTACACTTCATTAAATCTAAACAAAAAAGATTTAATCTTTTCTCAACTGGGTTCTAGAACAGTGTTAATAAAGACACCATTCACGACAAACCCAAATCACATTTGATATTAAATACGAGGCTCTGAATAGAAAATATATCGGCTTATATTCAATATCAAATTCTACGACCAACAAATATCGTATTGGAAATAATGATATATATACATATCTTTCAAATTTCCATAACAACATCTGTATGATCACGAAATCCAACATCGAAATATTCCAAAGACAATTTCGATTCAAATCCATTCCAAATCAATTATTGGAAATTTTGGTTATATTTCAAAACCATTTCAAACTCACTTTATTTATTTTAAAAATAAATAAATTACTATTCTAGTTCAAAACTAGTTCATTTCGATAAGAATCTATTTTTATCTTTTCAAATATGGAGTTTTTCATCCCCAATTCTTCCCAAATCATTTCTTATGATTTTACACAAATTATTACTATTTTTAATAATTTTATCAAGGCCCGTACAGTCGATTTCCATCAACGGCCATCGAACTGCACTTATAGCGACCTTTTCCAAATTTGATTTGGACATAATTCCAAGTCCAACCGTTAGATTTCAAATTTCTAATATTGGTTAGAAAGCTCTTTTCGATACGAACCCAACGGTTCCGGTTTTAGTAGAATCCGATGGTCGGATCTCCCGCAATATCCGTTCGAAGTCAATGGTCGAAATTCGCGAACTGTCGCGGCGCGGCGCGTTCTATTCAGGCCATTGTATTATATATATATATAATATATACTTCGTCGATTTCCTTTTAAAACGTATTTTATAAATCGTTTTAAATTCGTTTTCAAACGATTTCAACTCCCTTTTCAAATTCAAATCAAAATTGTATTTTCCCTTTCAAATTCGTTTTAAATTCATTTCAAATTGATTCCAATTCAAATCGATTTTTAATTCAATTTCAATTCGTTTTCAATCCTATTTCGATTCGTATTCAATTCTATTCAATTTCAATTCGAATTCATTTATATTCAATTTCAATTCGAATTCATTTCAAAACGATTTCAATTCTATTTCCGTTTAATTCGAATTTCAATTCTATTCGAATTTCAAATCATTTCCGTTTATTTCGAATTTCTAATCAATTCAATTTAATTCGAATTTCAATTCTTTTCAAAATATCAGATTTTGAAATCACTTTCGATATTCATTATAAAATGAATAAAATCGATATAAATATCGTTCACGTCAAAATGGTTTCAATCTAATCAACACGGCTTCGTATATTTCTATTTTCAAATATTTCTATTTCAAATATTTCTATTTCAAATATTACCTTTTCAAATATTTATATTTCAAATATGGAATGAGGCCCAATCAATTACCATATAATGTTAATTATATGGATTTTCTACTACACATGTATACAATAACAACTATGAATAATCAACCATCATCCAAGGTGCATTCTACATTGTATAAGCATCAAATATAAATATTCAATGCTTACAACAGTCTGTCAATCAATCGATCGACATACAACTAAACAATCGGGATTAGTGTACGTCAAATATCATCATAATACCCGTGTGGGGTTTCAAACAACCAAACACAGGTTTTATTTGTGCAGTTGGGCGATGTGTAAAATTTATCGTCCCAATCAATATTAGTCAAATGTGTGTATATAAACAAATCGTCTGATTTGTTTATTTTTATTTCCTTTCATATACACGTTAAAAATTCTATTTTTAACTATAAAATATTTTAGCTATATAAATATTTTATTTCATTTCACACCACATCACACAATTAACTACACATCAAAATCAAACAAACAAGTATACAAGCCATCCATGGTCTGTGGACGACGGGTGTCGGGTGCTACTAAACACCGTCTGCATCCTAGTATATATTTATAACTAGAAAAATAAAATTAAAGGTGAGAAGTTCTCACCGACTAGCTAAACCAATGCCACGACTCTTCTCATGTAGAAATCTTCGCCGTTCTCGCCTTTTGTCACTTTGTTGCCCGTAGCCACTACATATATAAAAATCACATTTTTACTTCCCTATTCAATATATAAAAATCGAATTTTTTCTTCGCTATTCAATATATAAAAATCGAATTTTTACTTCGCTATTCAATATATAAAAATCGAATTTTTAACCTTTCTGTAATATAAAAATTATATTTTTACATTCTTTATAATATAAAAATCATATTTTTAATCTCTATATATAATAAAAATTATATATTTTTACTCTTTAACAAATCTCATTTTTATAAAATCAAAAATCATTTCTTTTACTTGTTAAAAATCCTAACCTATTCATGTTTAAAATCAGATTTTCTATAGCCAAAAATTCACATTCAATACTGAAAATAACATAAAAATGAAATAAAATCAATGTATACAAAGACTTACGGGTTTTCTTCGCAAAGGGGGGGCGCTGGTGGCTTGCAGAAGAGATGGGGGGTCTCGATCTGGGCGTCGGTCGAAGGTGGCAGGGGGGTGCGTCGAGGCCGGGGGGCAGTCACGACTGGGCGGCGTCGGAGAAGGGGATAGGGGGCAGGGACTGCTCGCGATACGGGGGGGGGGGGGAGGGGGGGTTTCTGCGATTGGGGAAGAAGGAGGGGGACGAGGTGGAGAAGAAGGAGAGGGGACGTTGTCAGGTTTTTTTTATTTCGAATGATTTTGAACGATGGGGGGGGAAGGGGGGGCAGAGGAGTTAAAAGGAAGAGGGAAGGGGAATTTTATTTTAATTATTTAATTTACAAAAAGTTGACTTTTTATTTCGACCTCGAAACGAGGCCCACCGCCTGTCGTCCATAGCGTTTCACCCCCATTTCGAACACAATGGGATATGAACCGTAAGCTGATTCGATCGTTTTGATCAGTTTTCGTCAAAATCAACATATAACTCTATATATTAAATTTGAATGCGCATTTCAATTTACCGGGGTCTCATACTAACTCGAAAAATTCCCAAAAAATACTTTCTAGCTTCGTGTTGACGATACGGTCCTAACAAAACTAATTTCATCGAATTCTGAGACCGTTTGAAAAATGGTCATTTTCCAGTCGATTAAAATCAACTGAAACTGGTCAAACGCGTTTTCCTTTGCCAAGCTCACATATTGATTCGAAAAATTATGAAATTTGAAACCTAGCAATAACTTTACATCACGAATCCAACAAAAGTGGTTTCGTCGAAATCCGAGGTCGTTTGCAAAATTTCCATTTTTAAGGGCCTGAAATCCATAGCGACTATTCAGAATTTTCAACTGGACATATCCCCACTATGAAATTTCAATTTTTCGGATTCATTGGAAATATATTCACGAATAGATTCTAATATTTTTGGTTTCACTAAAATCCGGATTGTTTTGCCCCCGGTACATTCAATTGAAGTTTGAAATTAAATTATCGAACTACCGCGCCATTTTCAATTCTATTTATAATTATATATAATTATTTATATTCTAACAACGACGTATATAATATATACGTTCGAATTATATTCAAAATAAATTTCTCTTCGATATTATTTAAAATAATTCATTTTAAATGTTCAAAATTCACTAAAATTACGAAAATAAATTTTTTAAATTGACCCAGAATTTACGGGTTGTTACACAAAAGATAGTCCTCTACCGATTCGAGACGCTTTAGTCCGCCCCTCAGGTCAGAGCTCGAGTGACCTTTGGATCGTCTGGGCCGGTCCACCGATGTGGATTAAAATGCCTGAACACTGCGTTTCCCCACCCTTTTGGGTGTCAATGAGCCAATGAATGACTCCATCGGCTTCGCATAGTCACCGATATACCCGAGGCGCCTCGCAATAACAACAACCACATAAGTCAAACTCGTCACGGCGTGTAAAATAATTGATGCCACTTCTAACTAGAAAGAAACGTATGTCCTCCCTGAGGTCCTTCTCCCGTTTTTGGTTCACCACCGGGGTGCGAGGCTCGCGAATCAACGCTACACAAAGCTATGCCACACAGGCTGTGCTTTGATCATCAACCACAAGACTCTGCTTTTCAATAGAAGCCTTGATCATTTGCATCTTAGCATGCCACACAGGCAATTCACGCTATGCAACTGATATCAATCACACAGAATGAAATCCGATGTCAAACACACATCCATTTACAAGTCCGTTCTAGGTCTGAACGAAACCGGTGGAACCTTATTCCTCGCATATCCATCGATCGCCAAGTACGTCTGGACGATCACCAACTGATTCCCTCCTTTTGGGTGTACATCCCAATCAAGATCATCAGTAATCACCTAAACGACGTGAAGACCTCCGGTCTTCAACCACCATCTTCATCTTCGACTCATCGTCGAATCAGTTATTCAGAATGGGATAAACCCGGTCTTTCTGAATAACTCGCGTATATAATAAACAAGTGTTACACAAACACAACATACGCCTCATTCCAATTCATCAGTCACTAACCGTAAATTAGCAAGGGAACAATTCCCCAAATATTAACCCTGAAGGCCGAAACCAACATCAGATCAATATCCAGGAAACCATTCTTCTTAGCTAACCTATAGTTAGTTTCTAAATTTCACTTTCTTAGGGAAAGGTTCCCATTAATTATCAAAGATAAATTCTTTTAAATTTATTCTTTAATCTTCTTTTGATTATCAATTCAAACTAGTCGGGATTAACGAATCTTACCGAAGTAATCATTTGTTTTAATTTCCCACCCTCTACCTATTCATCCCATGAAGTAAAACTGGTAATACTTCATAACTAACACCACAGTGTTATCGGTAAATTCAATTACCATTTCACGATCAAGTCTAATTAAAGATTTAACTATTGTCTGGAGCAAAACTGGTGGTGCTCCATTCTCGATCTTTTCAATTTAATTAAAGATTCATTAAAACTCCACTTAGTTTTAATCTTTAACTGGGTTAAAGAATCAATGTCTTTTAAAACACGATTCACGATAAACCCAAAATCACATTCCATTCTATCAGCCTTTAACCGTAAAATAGCAAGTGAGCAATTCCCTAAGTATTAACCCCGAAGGCCGAGGCCAACATAAGATTAATACCCAAGAAACCATTCAACTTAACTAATCTCCAGTTAGTTTCTGATTTTCTTAACTCCTTTGGGTCTAAGAACAGTATTATTGAAGATACCGTTCACGACAACCCAAAATCACATACCATTAATTATCGGGTTAAAGAACAAGTGTTATTTAAAACGCTGTTCACGATAAACCCAAAAATCAATAACAATTCAGTTCCCATTAAATATTATTTAATTGGTACACTTCATTAAATCTAAATAAAAAGATTTAATCTTTTTCTCAACCGGGCTTAAGAACAGTGTTAATGAAGACACCATTCATGACAAACCCAAATCACATTTGATATTAAATACAAGGCTCCGAATAGAAAATATATCGGCTTATAATCATTATCAAATTCTGCGACCAACAAATATTGTATTGGAAATAACAATATAAATATATCTTTCAAATTCCCATAACAATATCTGTATCATCACGAAATCCAACATCGAAATATTTCGAAGACCATTTCGATTCAACCCTATTCCAATTCACTTATTGGAAATTCTGGTTATTTTCAAAACCATTTCAAATCCAATTTATTTATTTTAAAAATAAATAGAATTATAATTCTAGTTCATTTCAATAAAATTCTATTTTTATCTTTTCTAATATGGAGTTTTTCATCCCAATTCTTCACAATTCATTTCTTATGATTCTACACAAATTATTACTATTTTTAATAATTTTATCAAGGAACGTACAATCGTTTCCATCAACGGCCATCGAACTGCACTTACAACGACCTTTTCCAAATTTGATTTGGACATAATTCCAAATCCAACCGTTAGATTTCAAATTTCCAATATTCGTTAGAAAGCTCTTTTCGATACGAACCCAACGGTTCCGGTTTTAGGAGAATCCGACGATCGGATCTCCCGTAATATCCATTTGAAGTCAATGGTCGAAATTCGCGAACTGCCGCGACGCGGCGCTTTCTATTCAGGCCATTATATATATAGTATAAATATATATTATATATATTTTGTCAATTTCCTTTCAAAACGTATCTTATAAATCGTTTTAAATTCATTTTCAAAACGATTTCATCTTCTATTTCAAATTCAAATCAAAATTGAATCTTTCCAATATAAATTCGTTTTAAATTCATTTCAAATTGATTTCAATTCAATTTCAATTCGATTTGAATTCATTTTCTGTTCAATTCAATTTCAATTCGATTTGAATTCATTTTCTATTCAATTCAATTTCATTTTGATTTGAATTCGTTTTCTATTCAATTCAATTTCAATTCGATTTGAATTCGTTTTCTATTCAATTCAATTTCAATTCGATTTGAATTCCTATTCAATTCAATTTCAATTTGATTCAAATTCATTTTATTTTCAATTCAATTCGAATTCTAATTCGTTTCAATTCAATTTAATTCAAATTTCATTTCAAAATATTCGATTTTTAAATCACTTTTCAATATTCATTATAAAAACGAATATAACCGATATGAATATCATTCGCGTCAAAATAACGCTTATCTAATCAACACGACTTTATATATTTCTATTTCAAATATTCTATTCAAACATTTCATTTCAAATATTTCTTCTCCAATATTCTATTCAAATATTTCTCTTCAAATATTCTATTTCAAAACCGGAATGTGGCCCAATCAATTACCATAGATTTTATTTGTATGGATTTCCATACAACGCATGTATATATCAACAATGAAAAATAATCAACCATCATCCAAAGTGCATTCTACACAGTATAAGCATCAAATTTAAATATTTAACGCTCATAACAGTCTGTCCATCAATCGATCGACATACAACTAATTATTGGGATTAGTGTATGTCATATATCATCCCAATACCCGTGTGGGGTTTCAAACCATCAAACATAGATTTTATTTGTGCAGTTGGGCGATTTGTAAAATTTATCGTCCCAATCAATATCAGTCAAATGTCTGTATATAAACAAATAGTCCGATTTGTTTATATTTATTTATTCACATTCACGTTAAAAATTATATTTTCAACTATAAAATATTTTTAACTACTTAAATATTTTATTTCATTTCACATCACATCACACAATCAACTACACATCAAAATCAACAAAACAAGCATTCAAGCCGTCCATGGTCTGTGGACGACGGGTGTCGGGTGCTACTAAACACCGTCTGCATCCTAGTATATATTTCAACTAGAAAAATAAATAAAAGGTGAGGAGTTCTCACCGACTAGCTAATCCAACGCCACGACTCTTCTTATGTCGGAATCTTCGCCATTCTCGCTTTTTGCGACTTTCGTTGTCCGTAGCCACTACATATATAAAAATCACATTTTTATATCCTCTATTATATAAATATCATATTTTTATCTACACTACTTCGTTATAAAAATTATATTTTTATCTCGCTCCTCTTCTAATAAAGATTATATTTTTATAACTCTACCTAAATAAAAATCATTCCTTTATTCATTATAAAAATTCTATTTTTATACATTATAAAAATTCATCCTTTATACATTATAAAAATTCTATTTTTATACTGCTAAAAATCATATCATACATACGATAAAAATTATATATTTTTAACCTTCCTATAATATAAAAATTATATTTCTACCCTTCATATAATATTAAAACTATATTTTTAACCGTCCTATAATATAAAAATTATATTTCTAAACTTCCTATAATATAAAAATTATATTTTTAACCTTCCTATAATATAAAAATTATATTTTAACCTTCCTATAGTATAAAAATTATATTTATAAAATCGAATTTTATTATGCTATTTATTTTAAAACTGAAAAATTAAATACATGTAAATAAAAATAAATAAAGAAAAATACAAAGACTTATTGTTCTCGTGTACTGGAGAGGGGGTGGACTGCTGCGTTACCGGCGGTGGGGCCATGGTGGGCTGGGTGGTGCGATTTGCTGAAGGCTGGGGGGGGGGGGGGGGGCGGGGTTAACGGTTGCGAGATGGAGAGAGGAAGGGGAAGGAAGGGAGGCGCGTTAGGGGGGTGCGGCATGTCTGGCGGCGGGCGGTGGGTAGCCGCGAGGGGACGACAACTTGGGGCTAGGCCTTCGTGCCCTCTTTTTTTTTTTTTTTGAAAACGATTTCAAACCGGGGGGGCTGAGAGGTAATAGGGAGGAGAGAGATTTTTTATTTATTTATCTAATTATTTAATTTCAAAAAGCAACTTTTTATTTCGACCTCGAAATCGAACCCACCGCCTGTCGTCCATAGCTAATTACCCCCATTCCGAACACAATGAGATATGTATCACAGGTTAATTCGACTGTTTCGATCAGTTTTCGTCAAAATCAAAATATAACTCTATATACTGAATTTGAACACGCACTCCAATTTACCAGGGCCACACATGGACTCTAAAATTTCCCAAAAAATATTTTCTAACTTCGTATTGACGATACGGTCCTAACAAAACTAATTTCGTCGAATTCTGAGACCGTTTGAAAAATGGCCATTTTCCAATCGATTAAAATCAACTAAAACTGGTCAAACGCGTTTTCCTTTTCCACGCTCACATATTGATTCAAAAAATTACGAATTTTGAAATCTAGCAATAATTTGACATCACGGATACAACCAAAGTGGTTTCGTCGAAAACCGAGGTCGTTTGCAAAATGGCTATTTTCAAGGGCCGAAATTCTATAGCGACTATTCTGAATTTTCAACTGGACATATCTTTTGATTCCTGCTATGAAATTTCAAATTTTCGGATTCGTTGGAAAGATATTCTCAATTAGATTCTAATATTTTTGGTTTCGCTAAAATTCGGTTTATTTTAATCCTGTACATTCAATTGAAATTTGAAATCGAATTATCGAACTATCGCGCCATTTTCAATTCCTTTTATATATATAAATAAATATTTATATTCTAACGACGACGTATATAAATATATACGTTCTAATTCTATTCGAAACAAATTTCTCTTCGTTATTATTTAAAATATTTCATTTTAAATATTCAAAATTCGTTAAAATTGCCAAAATAAAATTTTTAAATTGGCTTAGATTTCTGGGTTATTACATCGTCATACCTGCCAAATCACAAATGGATTTCCTTAAAAATACCACAGGTATAAAGCTAAGAGAAAATAATTCCTCCGCCACTAAACGTAAGTACGTTTGAAGAGATCAATTTACGTGATCCGTTAGATAAACTTTGTCAGACATTCGTCCATTCACGTTGTCCTGGGACTAGACAAACTGACGGCACTATTTTGTAAACAGGATATCCCTTACACAATTCCATCTTCAATGATTTTCATCATATTTGATCGCAACGCTAACATCCATATAGAGTGGTTTTCAGATAATGATTCTGATCCCGGTCTCTCCGTATTGACAATGGAAAAATGGTCAAAACTTCGATAGTCGGTGATTTAAGTATCAAAAAAAAGGTGTACAACCAACAATCTTATTTCCAGATAGAAATTCGATCGATCATTCATCATCCAACACTTATCTCTTTTAATTTAATTAATCATTTATTTATTCATTTCCCATTTCTATATACTCAACATTTCTTCTTTTCTAAATTTAGGAAATATATGTCATCAATCATTGGAAAACATTTCCGTCTCTGTTTCACGTATCACTGTCGTTCCAGTATTCTTTCTCATCAACATTTCATTTTCTATGATTAGAAGATATCTCTGATTATATTTGGAAAATGTTTCCAAAATGTATTCATTTGATTTAAACCAAATGTTTAAATAAACATCACTAAGCCAATTTAGACCATTACACTCATTAACTAAATTCACTTAATCAACCTTTACTATCGAACCTTACCCATCCCTTAGTTAAAAACAAAGTCAATAAGGTTGGGGTATAATTACCTCTCAGACCTTAACTGAACAACATTTCTAACCTCGAAAAAGACAAAGCTCACCTTTCAAATCTTTAACAAACTTCCTTGCGAAACTCTCGGATTCTATTTATGAATCCACTTCTTTATTTTAAAACATTGGTTATAACTATAGCGTTATGATCCCTTCTTCCAAATCTCTAACTTCAAAATATAACTTTTAATCCTTAATTTAACTAAACCACTAATTTATAAATAAATAAGTAAACCTTGATTAAAAACTGCAAGTAAATATTACTTTCCCGAATTTTGATATAATCCAATTCAATGTATAATTCTCATTTCGAATAATCTCTATTCGATAACTCCTTTTGAATGAACTATATTCGATAACTCTTTCTTCGAATAACTACATTCGATAACTCCTTCTTCGAATGATTTACATTCGATAAACTCTCTACAAATGATTTACATTCGATTAATCTCCTTTCGAATAAACTATATTCTATTAATTCCTTTAATTTTATTCGAATAAACTATTTCGAATAACTCCTTTGGATTAACTCATTTGGATTAACTTGGTTTGATTAACTCATCTTTACTCACTCAACTCGATTAACTCAACTTGATTAACTTACTTGATTAATTCAACTTATTTAACTCAACTTATTTAACTCCTATCGAATAACTAATATTCGATTAACTTACATTCGAATAACTATGTCTGTTTTAACTTTATTTCGAATGGCTAATATTTGATTTAACTTCATTCACTTGACTCTAGATCGCAGCAATAACAATGGTTACGCCTGATTCCCTCAGGAAACATCCGACCGCCGTAGGCTATCTGCAGCCCTGCGAATTACGCTTGCAGTCGTATGAAATGGCGACTCATCCTGAACAACTATGTTTGACTAACTCTATCTCAAAAAACTATATTCGATCAACTCTAATTGAATAACTAATATTCAATTAATTCAAATTCGATTAACTATGTCCAGTTAACTCTAATTCGATTTATGCTAACTCTAATCGATTAACTCTAGCTGATTAACTCTAGCTGATTAACTCCTTTGATTAACTCAATGTTTATTCAGTTTCAAATGTCGATGTTGAAATCGATTCTTACTTCTCTATATAAGACCCTACTTATATATTCTATTTATCCAATGATAAACATTTTATTCAATTTATAAAATATTATTTATAATTTATCTTCTCAATCTATCAGTCAGAATAGATTCTATTTAAAATCTTTGCTTTAAATCCATAGCATGGTATACCCGTGTGCGAAGCACGGGTCTAAATCTTTCAAATATAAAATCCTCTTTTATGCTATTCTATTTACTTTTCAATTACTTTCTTTTATAATCTATTTATTTACAAAATAAATCCCTTTTTGGTAATTTTATTTATTTATAAAATATTTTCTATTTATAAAATCTATTGATTTTATAAGTAATTTCTTTGATAACCTAACTATTCCCTTTCTATTTGTTTCACATATTTCCTCTTTCTATTCCGTTTATTTTTCAAATAAATATTCCCTTTCAACTCTATTTGTAAAAAGTTTGCAAATATTTATTATTCAGTTCTATTTGTAAATGTTTTACAAATATTTCCCTTCAATTCTATCTATTTGATTAACAAATAAATATTCCTTTTTAATATATTTATTTTCTAAAGAAATAGTTTTCTTTTTATAATTTTTTTTGATTTTCTAAATATTTCTTTTTCAATATAACATTGAAATTTTCCTTTTTGAAATTCCAGTATTCCTAATGGTATTTAACGTACCATATAACAATGATCAGTATCATTCAACCATACAAAATCAACAACAGATTTCATATCACATCATATAACACAATATATGAAAAACAGTACAATATATGTTGAGGAACCCAGTTAGGTCCCTCTGACTTGTTTCCCTGCATCCACAGATGTTAAAAAATAAAATTATCATCAATTTCATCTTACTATGAAATATTCTGCTAAACAGAATCAATATTTGATTTACGATTTATGTCTATATCGTTATCTATATTTTCAATCAACTGACTAGTAGTTCAACCAAACGACCAACACACAACAAACAACGATTATTTATAAATTCTGAAAATATTTTATAAAAATATAAATTGAGTACAGCTAGTGAGATTTACTCACGTTGGACGGTTATCGTTATATAACAATAATTGGTCATTGATTTGATTCAGGTGTTTAATTTCACCATAAATCCAAACGAGCTCCAATTCACTCCCAGTCAGTTCCATGGTGTAGTCGCCGTCCATATGATCCCAACGGATCTTGTTTTGTTTGATTCTGATAAGGTATGATGAAGTTATGATTTTTACAAGCTATTATATAATTAATTTTCATTAATGTAAATAATTATATAATTATAAGATTAATTTAAATACTTAATCCATGTGTAAATAGCTTACTATTTCTCTCCTCTTCCAAATTCAGTATGCCGACTCATGTTATTTCCCAACGACATTACCATGGCTTTATACACCTCAATCTCCTTCCACCTTCCACGAAAACTGGAATCGCCACCACAATCGAACTCCTGTTTGAATCCTCTATCATCCAACATCAAAATCGTATTACTTAGCATCAGGAATCGAAAAGCGTCTCCCACCCTTTTTCTCACTGTACACAAAAATAGCGACACCATAAATGATGGAATCACCCAAAATTCGAATACCAGGTGCGAAATCCCATCACCATCTCATCCGCGACAAACACTTCGGCTAACGCCCCCCTCAAAACCCCACGACGGCTAACCCTAGGTCCGCCGGCGAAGCAAAAAGAACATTCGAACTCCAGCTGATGCATATCGATGTGAAGCGGAACACGTCAGGAGCTCAAAAACACTAATCTCACGATTTAATGATTTTTCTTTGAATTTGTATGGAATTTCAAACTTAGGTATTCACTGTTGAAATTTCTTTCGGCGGCGGCTGTATGTTTTGACCGTGAATGAATTTCAGTTAGGGTTAGAAGGATTGTAGGGTATATATAAGAAAGATATATATTTTTATTGATTATTTTATCTGATTTTAATCAATCGTTACTTGTATTTGGTTTCTAAAAATCCGTATGATCACATACGATACCTAAAAATTATGGGAATTGACAAACAACTAGAGTTTGATATTACAGACCCAACGGAACTGGTTTCGTCGAATTCTGACTCTGTTAGCTCATCCAGCGTATTTTTAACAGTCAAAATAATGACTGTTTTCCACACTAAAAATCCGTATGGCCACATACTGAGTCCAAAAATCACGAACTTGAAATATAACAATAATTTAATATTCTGGATCCAACAAAATTAGTTTCGTCGAATTCTGAGGTCATTTGCAAAACTGGCTATTTTTGAAGCCCTAAATAACACTTTTAAATATATAAATATATTTAAAAACAATTATATTCAATATTTAAAAATAAATATTATCGTATACATTCACAACAAAATATCATACTACTACACTGGGATTTATAACTCGATATTCAATTTCCGGTTGAATCGATATCCAATTTATATTGAAAAATCCCTTTATAATATAAATAAATCGCTATAATTTATAAAGGAATTCCATAATGAGTTTTCTAAAATTTGATTTGGACACAAATCAAAATCTACACAATGAAATCCCAATTTTTCTCTTCCACTAGAAAAATATATTTCGCCAGCTCCTAAGTTTTCTTATTTCATAGAAATCCGATTTAAAATGGACCCTGTACATTCAGTTGAAGTTCAAATTGCCAATTAGCGAACTATCACACCATTTCGAGCTCAATTATAATTATATTATAATTATACGTTCAAACTGCCGCTCAAATAATATATTTGTTATTTTAATTCAATTCTAAAATGAATTAAATATTACAGATGATTCAATTCACATTATTTTGTGAATTCCACTATTTCTGGCCATTTCAGAAGTTAAATATATTATTATATTATTTATTTTAATTAAATATTCAATATTATTTAATTCTGGTCATTTTAAATAACCAGACCATTATTTAAATAATTAAATAAATTATTTATATACCGTAAAAATACGGATCGTTACAGAAAGCTAGTTCAGACATATTTAATGGTTATTCTTAAAATTAAGTTATATATTATCAATATTTCAAACCATTTATCTATAAATGTTTATAATGCGCATGATCACTCAACAACTCTGATTGATACGAAACATGAAATCTTATAATGATTAACCATTTTGGATCTAACGAAACTTGTTTTATAAAATTCTGAGATTGCTTAAAAAATGGCTATTGTTATGCATCGACGAAAATCGATTAAAAATTATTCAATTTCAAATAACTCAAATTATTTGATAATAAATTATTGTGTATATCCAAATAGAATTTTACAAAGCTTCAAAATGAACTTAATTGGATTTTATACCTAAGAGTTTCTATTTCAAGCTAGTTTGACTTTCATTTTCTTATTTAAATTTAGTCTAAGTCATTAAATTTTAAAATTAGTCATTTTAAATATTTAAATTAATTAAATATTCCTATATTTAAAACCTGGGTTGTTATAAAACCCGTCCGCATTTATATGCAACAAGATCTTATGAGGCACCTTTTATTTCCAAGGAGTTCATAAGTTAGTATTAAATTCCTTGCTATTTGAGTTTTCTCACGTTGGCTATCTAGACTAATCAGGGCATTACTTTTAAATAATGCCCGCGTCAGGCCAAGCATATTTGTTATGTTAGTTTTAGTGCCTGGGGCTAAGGAAAGAAGCTAGAGATTAGCAGATACTTCCGTAGATTCTTATTTTTTGATATACTACTGCTCTTTTTTGGTTATGTTTGTTTGTATGGATAGGTTGTCATGACAGTCAAGGTTAGCATCAGTTGGTTACTTCGATATTTTTTTTACGTAATAAAAGTTCTTTTAATTCGTAAAGAGTTGTTATATATTATATGTTATCAGCTACGATTGTGAACCCTGTTCTATCTTATTTTTCTTTATCTCCTAATAGTTTGATTTTCCAGCACTTAGATGTTCGACATGTGAATGTTGTGGTTGTATTAGTGTCAACATTAAGGGTCAAAAAACTAGGTCTTCATAATTTGGTATACGAGTTGAAGGATAAGCGAGGACCCTGGCTCGGTGGGGTAGAACCAGTGAGTGATATAAAATGTGGGGTGTATATATATGAGAGCGTGTATTTATTAGTGTAATAAAATGTTTTATATTGTGTTTGTTTATCTGTTGAGCGACATATGAATTCCAATTAACACGTTTCGCCAACATTGTTGGCAGGAATTTCTAAATACCTACATAAGGAAAACCAATATAGTATGTTTTAAAGGTTTTGTAAATGAGATAATTTCACCAAGAATTATATTTTATTTATAAAAGAATATTTTGAAATAATTATATAAATTTAAGAAATGTACGTTAGTTAATAGTGATAATATTCAATTATAATGATTGGTTGGTTGATGAACCTTACTCAGCTAGTTTACAAGTAGATATTTCTCTTAGATTGCATGAGTTGGGTAGTGTAATAACCCATATTTTTGGAACCAATTTAAAATTTATTTCTAATTGGTCTTTAGAGAAATTAAATATTTTCAATGAATTATTTGAGAATAAACGACTTAAAATTTATTTTAATCAAAATTAGAACGTGTAAATTTTAAGTTTAAATATAACTAACACAAAATGGCATGGTAGTTTGGAAAATCGATTTTAAATTTCGAGTGAATGTATAGAATTCAATATAAATCAGAATTGGACAAAACAAGAAACATTGGAATATTTTGAATTGTAATTTTCTAACGAATGTAAGAAATTGAGATTTAACTTTATAAATTATAAGTTATGCCTAAATTAAAATTTAGAGTAGTCGTTATGGAATTTATATATATTTCAAATATTGTATATGGCCCTTAAAAATAGCCATTTTGCAAACGACCTCTGTTTTTAACAAACCACTTTCGTTGAGTTCAAAATGTCATTTTTGACTTTTAAACTATAAACACCGATACCTTGACAGCTGGAGAAGTTCGGTCTTTTTCATGGTATGTATGACCAAAATATCACTTTTTACATATGAACGAATTTGGACTCTAAACCACTTCAGTTGGGTTCAAAATGTCGTTTACATGTTCAAAAACTATAAGCATCGATATGTTTCGAGTTGGTGAAAATTGGGATTTTGGTTAGGGCTTGGTTAGCCAACTTAACCCACTTCCCTTAAGTGCCCCATCAACCCATTCTCCCTCATTCACTTCAACACTTTGAAAAAAAATAGAAAATGGGGAAATGAAGTGGAAATTAAAATTCCTAAGCTAGGTTTTGCAATTGGAAGCTAAATTCTTAAGGAAATCAAGTGTGGAAGCTTGGGTAGGCGTCCTCTTCATTTTCTCCATCTTCTCTAGCTAATCTCCTCTCTGATTTTTGATGACTCCTATGACCTGACTCTTCGGAAATTTATTTATATGTGCTTAGGTTGGATATTTGCATGCAATACTGGAAGAGAGGATGATTTTGCTTGCTATTGGGTCTATTCCTTGTTTGTATACAAGCAAAGGTGAGAATTTCGATCATAATTGTTTAATGTTGGAAATTGAATCTATGAAAGGGCTAGTGTTAATTAACTATTTACTAGTTGATTAACTTTGGGTTGATGAAATGATTATTGATTCATCATATAATTTTAATATGATATTAAATGCTAAGTAATGCAATAAAAATATGATTTTATCCGCTACAGGTGAGTTATTAAGGAATTCTCATAAATGCCTCAAGCTTTATGATTGTGTAGTGTGCTATGGCGCGTTTGAATTGAGTACATATTGTGTATGCATTGGGTTATTTTCTTGGGTTGTCGATTTCCTTACATTTTTAGTATTAGAAATCTTAGTATAATATATATTCAGGTTGTACGTGCTATGGGTGAAGTTATTATGTGCACACATTCCCTTGTGGTTTCCTTTTAGCTTTGCCAAACCATCTTGTTCTAACTTGAATCGCATTTAATAGATTATGGTTAGAGAATTGGTTCATTTTAGAAAAAATAATCGAAACCATGTCAAGAACATGTATGTATGTTTGTGCATGTGTGTGTGTGTGTGTTTTTGTGTGGTTTCGGTGAGTTGCAGAGGCTTTATTTTCATTTAGAAAACCTTATAAGCCATCACCATTGATCTAAGCTCGTCCGAGAATGGTTTGCAAATCATTTCCTAGGCAAACATTTGCCTAGGTTTCAGCTTAGACGTCTGACCATATATTGTCAGACGTCTGTTCAAGCTCTCTGAAAAAAAATGCTTCAGCTTAGACATCTGACCTTATATAGTCAGACGTCTGATCAAACTCTCGGGAAAAATAAAAAAACTGCTTACTGTCAGGTCAGACGTCTGTCCAAGGGGATCAGACATCTGTCTAGGGGAATCAGATGTCTGTTGGCTATTTCTATTGTTGACTGGTGGGAACCATGGTCAACGCTTTAGGCTTATCCAGGCTCTTTCCCAGCCGAGTTCTGGGCCATTCGCCTTCGTTTGTGACTTTTCAATATAACTAATTCGTAGATTTCTACAGCTCAATTTTACATAATCGTTTTATAAATCATTTCAAGTTGTTTAAGCGATTTAACATGTGTGTAAACCAATTCTGCTTAGTTTGTAAAATAAAAATGGTTAAGTACGATTTGGCATGAAAACGTATAAGATGAATTATGGATATGATATGACTTGAGTATTTAATTTGATGACCAAATTAAATTCTCGATTAAATCTTTTTGCGTAACGTAATTAATGATGAAGGTCAATGATATATAACTAAGGGAAAGAATTTGATTTGAAATTTTATGAGAGAATTACCTGAAAAGACCGAGTTAAATCTCATTTCAAATAATTAAACGATGGCTAAAAGTCGAAGATAATGAAGACGGTGCAAGACCGACAATCTTCACATCGAATAGATTACTACAGATGCCTTGGATATGGGTAGCTCCCTTGAAGGGGTTATAGTGACAGTTGTTCGGATGTACTTGTTGATTGTTTGGATATGCGAGGACCTCTCTCCTGTATTGAACATATGGGACGAGGAATAAGGTGCCTCCGGTTTCTTTCAAACCCAGAATGAACTTGTAAATGGATTGTTTATCTGACATTGGATTTCATTCGGTGTTGATTGATTTCTACTAAATATATATATATATCTGTTTGGTGGCAAAGATTTTATTTTCTTGCTTAACACCCTTCTTTGAAACATACGAGCTTAGAGGATATATATTGGTAGACATTAGTTGTATGGCATGGATTGTCAATGTGGCATGCTAAGATGCAATTGATAAAGGCTTTTTTTTAAAAAGCAGAGTCTTGTGGATGATGATCAAAACATGACTTTAATTAGCATAGCTTTGTGTATAGCATTGATTCGCAAGCCTCACACCCCAGTTTGAGTCATAAATTGGATTAGGAACATGTAATAACCCGAAAATCTGGGCCAGTTTAAAATTTTTATTTTGGCAATTTTAGCGAATTTTGAATATTTAAAATGAATTGTTTTAAATAATATCGACGAGAAAATTTATTTTGAATATAATTAGAACGTATATATTATATACGTCGTCGTTAGAATATAAATATTTATATATAATTATAAATAGAATTGAAAATGACGCGGTAGTTCGATAATTCGATTTCAAACTTCAATTGAACATACCGGGTGCAAAACAATCCGGATTTTAGTGAAACCAAAAACATTAGGATCTATTCGTGAATATCTTTCCAACGAATCCGAAAAACCAAAATTTCATAGCGGGAATCAAAAGATATGTCCAGTTGAAAATTCTGAATAGTCGCTATGGAATTCAGGCCCTTAAAAATAGGAATTTTGCCAACGACCTCGGATTTGGACGAAACCATTTTTGTTGGGTCCGTGATGTTAAATTATTGCTAGATTCCAAATTTCATAATTTTTCGAATCAATATGTGAGCGTGGCAGAGGAAAACGCGTTTGACCAGTTTCAGTTGATTTTAATCGACTGGAAAATGTCCATTTTTCCAACGGTCTCGGAATTCGACGAAACTAGTTTTGTTAGGACCGTATCGTCAATACGAAGCTAGGAAATATTTTTCTGCAATTTATAGAGTTAGTATGTGACCCCGGTAAATTGAAATGTACGTTTAAAATTCAATATAGTGATTTAAATGTAAATTTAACAGAAACTGATCGAAACGATTGAATTGTCCTACGTGGCATATCCCATTGTGTTCGGAATGGGGGTTAAACGCTATGGGCGATAGGCGGTGGGCCTCGTTTAGATGACGTATGTAAAAGTCAACTTTTAAAAAAATAAAATAATAAAATTAATTAAATCTCTCCCTTTACCTTCTGGCCCCCCTCTCTTTATTTCAAAATCGATTTTCATAAAGGAAAAAACAAAAAGACGACAGAAAGGGGGGAGGAACCCTGTCACCCCGCCGCCCTCCCCTTAAACCGCCACCACCTCGCTCGAGACCCCCCCCACCTTTCCAGCGGCGCCGCGAGCCACCCAAAACCCCTCTTCGCCTACGACATCGAGCCCCCCCATTGCGCCAGCAACCGCCGCATCCCCCTTCGAAACCCCAAGCCGCCAGTCCTCCCCTCCGACCACTCCAACCACGACCGCGGGGCCCCCTAGCACCGCCCGAAGACCACCACCGGCCGCCACCTCGACGCCGCAACACCCCTGCCCCCTAACAGCCAACCCCGACCAGCAAAGACCCTCTGTAAGTTCTTTTTATTATTGTTTATTTATCATTATTTATTTTTATTACTTTCTTTTAAGTAGTTAGATTTTTATGGTAGAAAAAATCAGATTTTGTATATTTAAATAAAATAGAAAAGTTTAGATTTTTATATTTTTAAAGTATTAAAAATATAATCTTTACTATATAGAAGTGGTAAAAATATGATTTTTGGTTGTGTAGAGAATTAAAAATATCACCTTTGTATATGTAGCAAAATAAAAATCTGATTTTTATTTTATATACGTTGAAATGAAGTAGATATTTTTATAAAGGCGAAATCTATATTTTTGAAATGGGATTTTTATATATTGAATAGCATAGTAAAAATTCGATTTTTATATATTGAACAACGAAGTAAAAATTCGATTTTTATATATTTAACAACGAAGTAAAAATTCGATTTTTATATATTTAACAATGAAGTAAAAATTCGATTTTTATATATTGAATAGCGAAATAAAAATGTGATTTTTACATATGTAGTGAATACGGGCAACTAAAGTGAAGAAGGGCGAGAACGACGAAGATTTCTACTTTAGAAGTGCCGTGGAGTTAGGATAGCTATCGGTGAGAACTTCTCACTCAAATTTCATTTTTCTAGTTATATATATATTAGGATGCAGACGGTGCTTAGTAGCACCCGACACCCGTCATCCACAGACCATGGATGGCTTGCTTGTTAAATTGTTTGGTTGTGTAGTTGGTTAAATTATTTGGTTGGAACTGAATTGTTTGGTGAAATGAAATTGATTTGACTGATGTGTGAATGACGTGGGCCTTCACTAGACCGGGGATAAGGCTAGGCCTCGTCCCGTTTCTAGTATCGTGCCGTTATGCCGCCGAAATTTTCTAAAATATGTTAGAAAAATAAAAATATATTATCGTTAAAAATAGAATTTTTAACGCGAAAGTGAATAAGTGAATAAATAAATATTTATAAACAAATCGGCCGATTTGTTTATATACACTGATTTGACTGATATTGATGGAGACGATAAATTTTACACATCGCCCAACTGCACAAATAAAATTTGTGTTTGATTGTTTGAAACCCCACGCGGGTGTTGGGATGAAATTTGAAGTTCACTCATCTTGATTGATTAAATATGTCGATCGATTGATTGATAGGCTGTTATAAGCGTAAGATATCTATATTTGATGCTTATACAGTGTAGTGCACTTTGGTTAATGGTTGATTATTTTTCAATGCTATTATATACATGTGTTGTATGGAATCCATATAATTAACGTTATATGGTGATTGATTGGGCCTCATTCCAATCGGGAGAACAATGAATATTATAAAAGAAAATTCATGTGTTGAATATAAAAATAGTCATGTGTTGACGATGTTCATGTGTTGAGTGAAATATTTTATACAATAAAATTCACATCTTTATCATATTTAAAATTAGAACTACTTCACGGTGGAGTCTAATTGAAATCAAACGATAGATACCATAGTTTTATAAAATATTTTACATAACAAAAATAGTCATGTGTTGACAGTACTCATGTGTTGAGATTAGTCATGTGTTGAAAGAAATATAGATTCATGTGTTGAATGGGATAAATATTCATTTGTTGAATAGAATAATGCATTTATTGAAATATATAAAGCCGTGTTGATTAGAGTTGCGCTATTTTGACGTGAACGACATTCATATCGATTATATTCATTTTTATAATGAATATATAAAAGAAGTGATTTCAAAATATAACATTTTGAAAATATTATCATTTATATAGTAATGATATGAAATATCCAATTTTGATTTGAAATTGAATATAGAGCTGAAATGGTTTTGAAAACGAAGTTAAAATGATTTATAAAATATGTTTTAAAAGGAAATCGACGAAATATATATAATATATATATATATATATTATATATATAATGGCCTGAATAGAACGCGCTGCGCAGCGGCAGTTCGTGAATTTCGACCATTGACTTCGAATCGACGTTACAGGAGATCCGACCGTCGGATTCTCCTAAAACCGGAACCGTTGGGTTCGTATCGAAAAGAGCTTTCCAAAGAATATTAGAAATTTGAAATCTAACGGTTGGATTTGGAATTAAGCCCAAATCAAATTTGGAAAAGGTCGCTGTAAGTGCAGTTCGATGGCCATTGGTGGAAATCGACTGTACGGGCTTTATAAAATTATTAAAAATAATTAATATTCCCAATACGTGAATTGGACTGGAGTTGAATCGAAATTATCTTCGGAATATTTCGATGGTGGATTTCGTGACTATACTGATATTGTTATGGGAATTTGAAAGATATATTTTATATCGTTATTTCCAATACGATATTTGTTGGTTTCAGGATTTGATATTGAATATAAGCCGGTATACTTTCTATTCAGAGCCTAGTATTTAATATCGAATGTGATTTGGGTTTGGTGTGAATGGTGTCTTCATTAACACTGTTCTTAAGCCCAATAGGGAAAAAGATTAAATCTTTCTATTTAGATTTAATGAAGGGTACCAATTAAATAATATTAATTGGAATTGAATTTAAATTGGTTCTTGGGTTTATCGTGAGCGGTGTTTTGAATAACACCTGTTCTTTAACCCGATTAACAATAGAATGTGATTTTGGGTTCATCGTGAATCGTGTTTTAAATGACATTGGTTCTTTAACCCAATTAAAGACAGGATATTGATTTTTGAAAAGATTAAAACTAAGTGGAGTTTTAATGAATCTTTAATTAGATTAAAATGTGAATTGATAATTTAATTTATCAAATCTGAAAAGTGATCGAGAGTGGAGTATCACCAGTTTTGCTCCAAAGCGATAGTTAAGTCTTTAATTAGATTTGAACGTGCAATGGTAATTAATTTTACCGAGAACACCGGGGTGTTAGGAATGGAGTATCACCAGTTTTGCTCCATGGGATATATAGGTTGGGATTGGGAAATAAAATAAATAATTACTTCGGTGTGGTTCGCTAATCCCGACTAGTTTGGAAAACCATAATATGGTTTGAAATGATATCCAAAGGAAGATTAAAGAATAAATTTAGAAGAATTTATCCTGGATAAAATTAATGGGAACATTTCCCTAAGAATGTGATTTTGTGAATAAAAGAATATTCTGAATTGGAATGAGGCGTACATTGTGTTTGTGTAACATTTGTTTATTATATACGTGGGTTATTCAGAAAGGCCGGGTCTATACCCATTCTGAATAACCGATTCGACGAGATGTCGAAGATGAAGACGGTGGTTAAAGACCGGAAGTCTTCACATCGTTTGGGTGATTACTGATGATCTTGATTGGGCTGTACACCCAGGATAAGGGAATCAGTTGGTGATCGTCCAGACGTACTTGGAGATGGATGGATAAGCGAGGAAAGTGCCTCTGGTTTCGTTCAGACCCAGAGCGAACTTGTAAATGGATTGTATGTCTGACATCGGATTTTATTCTGTGTTGATTGATCTCTATTAAATATACATCTGTTTGGCGGCGGAGAATTTATTCTCTTGCTTAACGCCCTTCTCTGAGACGTACGAGCTCAGAGGTGGTATATCGATGGACATCAGTCGCATGGAGTGAATTGCCAATGTGGCACGCGTAAGTGGCAATTGATCAGGGCTTCTGTTGAAAAGCAAAGTCTTGTGGTGGATGATCAAAGCACGGCCTGTGTGGCGTATCTTTGCGTATAGCGTGAATTCGCGAGCCTCACACCTCGGTATGAGTCAAAAACGGGATACGGACCCAAGGAGTGCACGACGTTTCTTTCTAGCTAGGGTGGTGTCAGTGACCTACCAGCCCTGACATTTATATACTTTTCACCTGTGTGGTTGTTGGATACGAGGCGCCTCGGATATAGGTCTGTAAGGACCGGGAAATGTGTGTTCAGGAATAATTAATCCTCAAAAGTAAGAGAGGACCGGCCTTGGAGGTTCCAAAGGATCAAAGTGGGGTCCTGAGGCATTTGCTAGAGTGTCTCGAACGCGGAGAGGACCTTGCCCCTTGCCTCGGCTCATGACGGAAATCCAATTTCCAATACGTGATATTGTGAAACACCCCACCTGCGTTAGGGTCACTCTCAAAAGGGAATGCCCTAATTTTGGTGGAGGTTTATAAGTATAAGTCACAGATATACAAGACAGATATAAGAACACATATTTTTGAACAGCGGAAAACAACAACTTTTATTTCATTAAAATATGTGTTACACAATCCATGCCATAATTTGTTTTACAATACTTCCAAAAACATAACATCTTCATAACTGTCTTGATTACATTATTTAAAGAAGCATAAAGAAAACATAAATAAACTGCAAAAGTCCCATAATTGCTGTCCAAAGCCATAGTCCAAAACAAAAAGATCCAAGCAATACATTCTTTCTCTTCAAGCTGGATATGAAGGCTGGTCAAGCTGCGGTATTCCGTCACTGTGGACCTGGGGGGGGGGGGGGAGGGGGAGGAAACGGAAGAAAAGAAGACGAAAGAAAAGTAGAGTCAGACATAAACCTGAGTAAGTCTAGGACTATTCAGTCTATGAATAAAGAACTGGGTATGATAAGTATAAACTAGAAATGGGAAAGCACCATAAACTTAGTTAAGTTGTCTAGGGTCGAATATACTATCGTACCCCATATTAATCTCTGTACCCATATAAACTAGTTCCCAACGGGCACCCCATAATCAGGGTAAAGTGATCCATTTTATGATGATCGGCTCCTACTCGCATAGTTACATGTGTCTTACGGCCCCCGATGTTGTAGTTACCTATGCTGGTCCCACCATGGGGTGTATCAAGTCCCATGGTGGCGGCCCGACACAATCCTAGAATGCACAGGTATGCTTCTGGTGCCCAGTGCCTTATTTTCTGCGCCGGAGTGTGTGCACGCACGCACCCCGTTAGAACCTACACCGCTGCACCACCGCCGTCGATTTGACCTCTTACAGTCAGCCCAGTAATCGTGTCCCACCCTGCCTAGTTTCAGGGTATCATGATACCTTATAGGGTTACTGCTGAAAAGGGTCCCCCGCTACTAGGTTTTTCTATTTCTAGCCAACATGCTAAGTTGGTTAAGTGTGTTATAAACCTAACCCCCAATCAGTCTGTTTAGTTTAGCATGTTCCATCTTGATTAAGTATTAATATAATTTACTTAATCCTATCAATCTTGACTCAGCCTTAATTGTCCTATTAAAGCCTTGACCTCTCACATTAGACAGGTATTGTTGTGGCTGCCTGTTGCCGGTTGGGTCTGGGCAGTCTTACGCCACAACTCAGTCTAACCTCGGGTCCTTATTGGGCTCCGTGTTTAACCACCCACATTGGATAGGTATTGTTGTGACTACTGGACAGCCGGGCGGTTCCGGGCAGGTTTACATCACAACTCAATCCAACCTTGGGTTAAACACATCGTATTTTTCTACATTTACATATTTTGTCTCTTTTCTTTTTATATGTAAATATTTGCGGCCCATTATTCAAATTCATCTTTATTGGTTAAATTTCATTTATGCCACTTAATTGTTCTTTCAAGGTTGTTGGCATGCGTTAAACATGCCAACACATATGTTCTATATTTTAGCCCAAACGTCATTACCCCCGTATTATACGTTCGCTCCAACGTAAGGTGTGTTGGGTTTAATACTTAAACCCAATTTAGCCAAATGAAAAGGGGAGGCTTATAACATGATGTTTATAAGATAACATGAAAAAGGGGAGTGTGAACGCGTGAACTTGCAACGAACGATTCAATTAACATAAAATAGGCACATGTGAACTTGCAATTGTAACATCATATAATCATGGCATAACATGAATCATTTTATCCATATAATCATAGCATAAACAATACTTAAACATAAATCATTCTATTCATATGGTTAATGCATAGACAATACTTAATCATGAATTATTTTACTCATATGATTATGGCATAAGCAGTACTTAAACATGGATTATTCTAGTCATATGATAATGGCATAAACTTAAACATGAATCATAGGTTCAACTAACCATGTAAACTTGAAATTAAGAATCTAACTAAATTAGATATCATTATTATTGGCACGGGGTCTTGACTAGAAATATAAGTCTATATTTTTATTTAGGCATAATATAAACTAATCATGTTCATAAAATCACTATATGTTAACAAAAGGTACTTACTTTTGTAACTAATACAAAAGTATGGTTCAACTAGAATTATCCCAACCTAATTCTTATATGAATCATGGTTTTTAATCCATTTATAAAATTATAGCATAAACATATCTAAACTTACATCATGGTTTTCATTTTTATCTATAAAAACTTGTAAGAGGAATGTAATTCTAATGTAATTCTAATGTAACTTATGATAACAACATGAGCCTAAAAACATGTTTTTCAATTGGGCATAATAACGAACATAGTTTAGTCATGTTCATAAAGGTGCTTACTTTTGTTTCTAACACAAAAGTATGATTTGCCAATTTTCAACATAGATTCATATAAATCATAGTACTTAGTCGGTTCAATTACACACTAAAAGTGGTCATAAAAGTATGTACATCATATTAGCATAATAACGAATCATATACTTGCATGAATTCCAATTAAAATATCATAACATATAGTTGTTAACATGAATCATATACTTGCATGAATCTTAAATAAACTATTACAACATATAGTTGTTACTTTCAACATGAATCATATACTTGCAATGATCAAATGGGTGTTGTAAATAACTACCACAAACATGTAGTTTTCAATATGAATCATATGCTTGCATGAATCCCAATTAAAATTCCACAACATGTGGTTGTCAACATAAATCATATACTTGTATAAATCCAATCGTACACCATAGTATTGCCAAACCGTTTAGAATCAAAATAACATACAAATATAAGTCATTATCGCCACAATTCCATTTCGTTTCCAACGCAAATCGCGTACTTGCAAATATCCAATCGTATACCATAATATTCCCAAATCGTTTTGCATCAAAGCAACATACAAATATAGATTATTATCGCCACAATTCCATTCCTTACATTACACAAATCAACACAATTATTTAATTCATATCGGAATAGCACTCTACTTACAGCGTATGGCGAATCTTCAATTCAGAAATCTGAATTCTGAATCTGGAGATGCTATCCTTTGTTGTAGGCGTTGCTTTGATTTGATTAACGTTGCTTTAAGCTTTGAATTATCTCCTAGTTGCCTCTCAATTTCTGACGGCTATACTTAGTCTCTCCTCAGCAACATGACGGTCTCATCTCCATTTTAGTTTATGTGAATTAGGGTTAGTCTTAGGTCCTTTTTATAGAGTTTGTGAGATGATTTAGACCGTCGATGAAGCTTGGTTTAATAATAGCCGTTCGTTCAAAGGAGGGACCAACCAGGAGCTGACACCTAGCCCTAGTGACAAGGCAAGGCTCAGAAAATCGACTAAACACTGACCTGGCCAGCCAGGGTGGGCTGGGTTCGACCTGGCTCAGGGGCCAGGTCGACACCCCAGCCGACACCGTGTCGACTTGGCAGTCGGCACGGGTTACCCAGGTCGACTGCCCAGTCGACCTGGCTAGCCCCAGGTCGACTGCCAAGTCGACCTGGGTGCTTTGGGCGGGAATTTTCCCGCCTTGGCCAATTGGGCCCGATTTTGAATTTTGAATTAGTTTTTCTGAGCTGTTTTCGTCTGTTCGAATTTTAAACCTAATTCTGAAACTTCCGGAGGCCATATCTTGGTCATACGGACTCCGATTTTCGAAAACTCGGACTCTATTTCGCGTATTTTTCCGAGACGAATGCAATGGCGTATCCCGTTTCCCTTAATTATTTGATTTGAAATTAATTATACTTTAATTTATGAATTTCACGGTTATAGAATACACGGGGTGTTACATTCTCCCCCACTTAAAAGGATTTCGTCCCCGAAACCTTCAAGTTAGGAAGAATGTATATCCTAACGTCCAAACATCCATCTACTCATCCATCAAACACGAGCATCCATTGTCCTTAAAAGACTTCTAATGCTTCATGATCATATGCGAAGTGTGTGTGTACATGTACTTATCTAATGCAAAATCAGGCGGTCTATTGATTCAGTTGACCTCCTTAAAGCGAATTATGTAAGTGCTATGAATCCATTATGTATGCAAATCCTCCTATTCATGATTCTACATGAGTGCACAATCATTCATATAAATGCAACATCCATATGACAACACATTAAAGTTCAACCATATACGAATGCAAACATATATGCATATGCAATATGAAGTGACTGAGCCGATGTAAAACCTAGATTGTGTGTGTATATGCAACCACGAGCAACCACTAGCAATCACTTGCAACCACTTGCAACCATCATCCATAACATGTTTCAACTACATGTTTTCATCCAAAGAGTTTCTACCTAAAAGATAGGGTCGAGGAGATATACCTAAAAAAAAGATAGATAAAAGCACAACTTAAGGAAAAGGAAGGATCAAAGATGTACCCTCGAAAAGAAAAGGGTAGGCAGCGCGTATTCTAGCTTCAGTCTCCCAAGTTGCATCTCCTTCGGCGTCGCTCCACTGAACTTTGACGAGCTTGACTTCGCGGTTGCGTAGCTTCTTCACTTCCGTTCCTAATATGCGGGTTAAAACTTTCCTCATGGTTGCTTTGCGTTCCACTTCAGCTTCTTCTAGGATATTTGGCTCTACCACTTCAGCAGACTCATGTAGACATTTTCGGAGATGTGAAACGTGAAAGACATTGTGAACTCCGACCAATCTTTCGGGTAGCTCTAATCTATAAACCATTTTCCCAATTGTTCCTATCTAAAGGTATAGTCGAATGATATAAGCAAGTAAAAACTTTGTGCCCATTAGGCAATGTCAAAACAGGAAATCTATGCCACATATATATTGATTAGGAGAAGAACTCTCTATGCATCAGCCCCGAAGACCGAAATCAACATCAGACTGACACCCAAAGAATTACTCAACCCAACCACTATATATGATTCTAGGAAACTAAGCATGATGGACTCCTTTTAGGTCACAAGGAAGTCCCTCCCTAAGACCAACCCGTATCCTATAAAACCCAAAAAGTTTAGTCAAACCAACGAACACCCTCCAGTCCCAACATGTGTTACTAACAGATGAGTCATACTCCCTATGGGGTTTGCAACAGAAAGTGGATTGAGAAGGGGACCGAGAGGATATACACAAAAGATAGCACGCAAGTAAGCTCTACAGGAAGAGAGGGATCAAAGATATACTCTTAAGAAGAGATATGATGCACGAATCTAGTCTTCAATCTTCTAAGTCGCATTTCCTTGAGCTTAACTCCATTATGCTTTGTCCGTCTTTAACTTCACAATTTCGTAGCTTCTTAATTCTTGTTTCCAAAATATGAGTTGGAACCTATTTCACTGTTGCCTCTCGTTCCACTTTCACTTATTCTCCTCTAGTATACTTGGCTCAAGCATAACTGCGTACTCATGGTTCCATGCAAGCTTTCCAAAATTCACTAGTGAATCTTGGATCTTGTTCACTTACTAGAAGGTATTCCACATAGATGAATTATCTCTTGAAAATAAACAAATGTCAACTATGTTGCCAAATGTACTTACTAAGGTGATTCTTTACGACTTATGCATAAGCAAAATGAACCTTCTGCCTTAGTGGCGAACACTACTGGAGCGCCCCATTCTGAAATGCTCCTTCTAATGAACCCCTTCTCTAGAAGCTCTTTAATCTGTTTACTGAGCTCTTTCCTTTCCCGTGGAGCCATGTGTCTAACGGGAAACGCAACGGGCTTTGCATTATCTACAAGATATATACGGAAGTCTATCTCCCGCTTCGGAGGCAAGCCCTTCACCTCTTCGAAGACATCCGGATATTCCCGGACCACTCTAATCGATTGCAAATTTTCAACGGAGGCATCTAGCGATTCAAGATAACTAAGCATAACCGTATACGAGGGATTACAAGAAATTTCCAATGTATTACCGAGCTGGGTTAGGAGCCTAACAACCCTTTTCTCACAATCAAGGATGGCCCCATTACTGGATAGCCAATCTATGCCCAAAATCAAACCATATCCCGAAAAGCCCAAAACAAAGGCACTACATTTAAATTCTACGCTTAGAATAGAAATTTTCAATCCCAAACAGATCATAGACAAATGAGCTGGGCCCCCAATTGGGTTTGAAACAATTAAGGGGTCCTCTATCATACTAGTTCTTAGGTGCAGAGATTTTAACAAAAGCAGACGAGATAAAGGAGTGCGACGCGCCGGAATCAAATTAAAGTGCGAACGGGGTGATCATAAAGATAAACTACACTTTCTACATAAGTATTTATACCTCGCTGTTGCAGAGGTGGCGCCTCTACACATGAACCTGTACCCCTGTGGTGGATCCAACCCTCTGCCCCTGTCCTCGTTTCTTTGGGCAGTCCTTAGCCATGTGGCCTGTCTCACCGCAAGAAAAGCACCCACCATTCATCTTGGCCTTCTTTTTCCGGCAATCTTTCACTAAGTGCCCCACTTTGCCACAGAATTTACACTTCCTCTTCTCTTGGGACTTGCTGTCTTTCCCGCCCTTCTTAGAGTCTGTCTTCTCAGGGCAGTCTTTGCTGATGTGTCCAGTCTCCCCACAATGAAAACATTCTCCTTGCTTTCTTTTCCTTTTTCTACAATCCTTGGCTATGTGCCCTTCCGTACCACAAAAATTGTATTTCCTTTTTTCTCGTTTCTTATTATTACTGTTACGATCCTTTCTTGTTTGACTATTATTCGTCTTCCTACTCTAGGACTCTTCCGCTTGCTGGTTCACGTGGAGGAGGAGGAGTGAAAGCGTCAGCAGCTGGGGAGTAAGGTCTTCAGACATGCTGAAACAGAAAGGATAGATTCAAAACGAAGGATAAGAGATAGTACCTATGGCTTTGGGAGGACTTTGCCTTTTAAAATAAAATAATATTTTATCTTTTAAAAATGCTTCTTTAAATTTCTTTTTGAAAATAAAATTTCAAAACTTTTTATCTTATCTGGTAAACCTATGCTCTGATACCAAGTGAAACACCCCACCTGCGTTAGGGTCACTCTCAAAAGGGAATGCCCTAATTTTGGTGGAGGTTTATAAGTATAAGTCACAGATATACAAGACAGATATAAGAACACATATTTATGAACAGCGGAAAACAACAACTTTTATTTCATTAAAATATGTGTTACACAATCCATGCCATAATTTGTTTTACAATACTTCCAAAAACATAACATCTTCATAATTGTCTTGATTACATTATTTAAAGAAGCATAAAGAAAACATAAATAAACTGCAAAAGTCCCATAATTGCTGTCCAAAGCCATAGTCCAAAACGAAAAGATCCAAGCAATACATTCTTTCTCTTCAAGCTGGATATGAACGCTGGTCAAGCTGCGGTATTCCGTCCCTGTGGACCTGGGGGGGGGGGGGGGGGAGGAAACGGAAGAAAAGAAGACGAAAGAAAAGTAGAGTCAGACATAAAGCCTGAGTAAGTCTAGGACTATTCAGTCTATGAATAAAGAACTGGGTATGATAAGTATAAACTAGAAATGGGAAAGCACCATAAACTTAGTTAAGTTGTCTAGGGTCGAATATACTATCGTACCCCATATTAATCTCTGTACCCATATAAACTAGTTCCCAACGGGCACCCCATAATCAGGGTAAAGTGATCCATTTTATGATGATCGACTCCTACTCGCATAGTTACATGTGTCTTACGGCCCCCAATGTTGTAGTTACCTATGCTGGTCCCACCATGGGGTGTATCAAGTCCCATGGTGGCGGCCCGACACAATCCTAGAATGCACAGGTATGCTACTGGTGCCCAGTGCCTTATTTTTCTGTGCCGGAGTGTGTGCACGCCCGCACCCCGTTAGAACCTACACTGCTGCACCACCGCCATCGATTTGACCTGTTACAGTCAGCCCAGTAATCGTGCCCCACCCTGCCTAGTTTCAGGGTATCATGATACCTTATAGGGTTACTGCTGAAAAGGGTCCCCCGCAACTAGGTTTTTCTATTTCTAGCCAACATGCTAAGTTGGTTTAGTGTGTTATAAACCTAACCCCCAATCAATCTGTTTAGTTTAGCATGTTCCATCTTGATTAAATATTAATATAATTTACTTAATCCTATCAATCCTGACTCAGCCTTAATTGTCTTATTAAAGCCCTGACCTCTCACATTAGACAGGTATTGTTGTGGCTGCCTGTTGCCGGTTGGGTCCGGGCAGTCTTACGCCACAACTCAGTCTAACCTCGGGTCCTTATTGGGCTCCGTGTTTAACCACCTACATTGGATAGGTATTGTTGTGACTACTGGACAGCCGGGCGGTTCCGGGCAGGTTTACATCACAACTCAATCCAACCTCGGGTTAAACACATCGTATTTTTCTACATTTACATATTTTGTCTCTTTTCTTTTTATATGTAAATATTTGCGGCCCATTATTCAAATTCATCTTTATTGGTTAAATTTCATTTATGCCACTTAATTGTTCTTTCAAGGTTGTTGGCATGCGTTAAACATGCCAACACATATGTTCTATATTTTAGCCCAAACGTCATTACCCCCGTATTATACGTTCGCTCCAACGTAAGGTGTGTTGGGTTTAATACTTAAACCCAATTTAGCCAAATGAAAAGGGGAGGCTTGTAACATGATGTTTATAAGATAACACGAAAAAGGGGAGTGTGAACGCATGAACTTGCAACGAACGATTCAATTAACATAAAATAGGCACATGTGAACTTGCAATTGTAACATCATATAATCATGGCATAACATGAATCATTTTATCCATATAATCATAGCATAAACAATACTTAAACATAAATCATTCTATTCATATGGTTAATGCATAGACAATACTTAATCATGAATTATTTTACTCATATGATTATGGCATAAGCGGTACTTAAACATGGATTATTCTAGTCATATGATAATGGCATAAACTTAAACATGAATCATAGGTTCAACTAACCATGTAAACTTGAAATTAAGAATCTAACTAAATTAGATATCATTATTATTGGCACGGGGTCTTGACTCGAAATATAAGTCTATATTTTTATTTAGGCATAATATAAACTAATCATGTTCATAAAATCACTATATGTTAACAAAAGGTACTTACTTTTGTAACTAATATAAAAGTATGGTTCAACTAGAATTATCCCAACCTAATTCTTATATGAATCATGGTTTTTAATCCATTTATAAAATTATGGCATAAACATATCTAAACTTACATCATGGTTTTCATTTTTATCCATGTAAACTTGCAAGAGGAATGTAATTCTAATGTAACTTATGATAACAACATGAGCCTAAAAACATGTTTTTCAATTGGGCATAATAACGAACATAGTTTAGTCATGTTCATAAAGGTGCTTACTTTTGTTTCTAACACAAAAGTATGATTTGCCAATTTTCAACATAGATTCATATAAATCATAGTACTTAGTCGGTTCAATTACACACTAAAAGTGGTCATAAAAGTATGTACATCATATTAGCATAATAACGAATCATATACTTGCATGAATTCCAATTAAAATATATAACATATAGTTGTTAACATGAATCATATACTTGCATGAATCTTAAATAAACTATTACAACATATAGTTGTTACTTTCAACATGATTCATATACTTGCAATGATCAAATGGGTGTTGTAAATAACTACCACAAACATGTAGTTTTCAATATGAATCATATGCTTGCATGAATCCCAATTAAAATTCCACAACACGTGGTTGTCAACATAAATCATATACTTGTATAAATCCAATCGTACACCATAGTATTGCCAAATCGTTTAGAATCAAAATAACATACAAATATAAGTCATTATCGCCACAATTCCATTTCGTTTCCAACGCAAATCGCGTACTTGCAAATATCCAATCGTATACCATAATATTCCCAAATCGTTTTGCATCAAAGCAACATACAAATATAGATTATTATCGCCACAATTCCATTCCTTACATTACACAAATCAACACAATTATTTATTTCATATCGGAATAACACTCTACTTACAGCATATGGCGAATCTTCAATTCTGAAATCTGAATTCTGAATCTGGAGATGCTATCCTTTTTTGTAGGAGTTGCTTTGATTTGATTAACGTTGCTTTAAGCTTTGAATTATCTCCTAGTTGCCTCTCAATTTCTGACGGCTATACTTAGTCTCTCCTCAGCAACATGACGGTCTCATCTCCATTTTAGTTTATGTGAATTAGGGTTAGTCTTAGGTACTTTTTATAGAGTTTGTGAGTTGATTTAGACCGTCGATGAAGCTTGGTTTAATAATAGCCGTTCGTTCAAAGGAGGGACCAACCAGGAGCTGACACCTAGCCCTAGTGACAAGGCAAGGCTCAGAAAATCGACCAAACACAGACCTGGCCAGCCAGGGTGGGCTGGGTTCGACCTGGCTCAGGGGCCAGGTCGACACCCCAGTCGACACCGTGTCGACTTGGCAGTCGGCACTGGTTACCCAGGTCGACTGCCCAGTCGACCTGGCTAGCCCCAGGTCGACTGCCAAGTCGACCTGGGTGCTTTGGGCGGGAATTTTCCCGCCTTGGCCAATTGGGCCCGATTTTGAATTTTGAACTAGTTTTTCTGAGCTGTTTTCGTCTGTTCGAATTTTAAACCTAATTCTGAAACTTCCGGAGGCCATATCTTGGTCATACGGACTCCGATTTTCGAAAACTCGGACTCTATTTCGCGTATTTTTCTGAGGCGAACGCAATGGCTTATCCCGTTTCCCTTAATTATTTGATTTGAAATTAATTATACTTTAATTTATGAATTTCACGGTTATAGAATACACGGGGTGTTACATATTGCGGTTTTAATTGTAGAACTAGTATGGCGACATGATAGATGGTACCCATGCCGCCTATGATTGATATTTATGATTGAAACGGTTTTGACACTATACACTTATAATAATATCGAATGATTTGTTTTAAACGTACCAAGCATGTTTGGCTATTATAAGGGAAAACCCTATCCTCCGGCTTGCGTTGCATTGTGTGATGGGACCTGGGTCTTATAATAGCTTCATTTTTCCAAAAAGCATTGCGTTGTTTTGTTATATGCACTAGTATTCTTGGGAGGAAACCCGTTCCGTGTTATACGGCGTGGTCCCTTGAATTACTATCTTTAAAGTAATGTTTTAAATAACTGTTTTAGTTCTCACATCAGTCACATGACTGACCTGGAGTTTATTGTTTTAACCTAAACTCTGGGTGCCCCTATTTTCCACACGGGCAGCTAGTAGTTTTGGTTTTGCAGATTTATATTCACAGGGTCCTGATTTACAGCTGGAACGATGCTCGGAAAGCTCTGTATCCGTGTATTACTTTCAGTTGTGTTTTATATTGTTTTCCGCTGCTATGTAATTTATTGTAATCTCTGATATTTATCGAATGTAATTTATTCATTTATACTCTGTATATTCTTGTATCTGATGGAATTGTTGTAATAACAATGAAATGTTCTTCTGTTTGCGTTCTATTTTGTCTTGTACTCAATTCTATCCGTGCTTTCCTTCACTGGGAAGTTCGGGTCGTGTCAGGACAGCAGGGAGTAGATGTGTTTCTTTCAAGCTTGAAGTGGTGTCATGGTATGGAGCTCAGGCATTTTTACTTATGTGGATGATGGATTGCGAGGCGCCCCGGATATAGAGCCGACTAAAGGCTCAAGTTATAGGCCTGGTAGGACCGGGAAATGTATTGTTCAGGGATAACCAATCCACAAAAGTAAGAGTGGACTGACCCTGCAAGATCCAAGGGCTCACCCGAGTCTGAGTCCTAAGGCATTTGCTAGAGTGTCTCGAAACCGATAAGGAGGCATCCCTTGCCTTGACTCATGACGGAAATCCAATTTCCAATACGACATTATGTAGTTTTAATTGTAAACCTATATGGCAACATAGTATATGGTACCTATGCCGTTTATGATTGATACATTTATATTGAAATTGTTTATGTAACATATAGGCACTAATGATTGTATCAATTATTATTTTTATGCGTATCAAGCATGTTTGGCCCTTATAAGGTAAAACTCTATCCTCCGGCTTGCGTTGCATTGTGTAACGGGACCTGAGTCTTATAACAACTCCATTTTCTAAAAAGCATTACATTGTTTATTTATTTATTTCATGATATGCACTGGCAATCCAATGCCCGTTTTGTGACATACGGCGTGGTCCTATGATTTGCCTCATTCTTAAACAAGTTAACTTTAGAATTTCTCATACCATTCCCATGACTGACTCGTAGTTTGTTTTTCACTTGCAAACTCAGGTGCTCTATTTTCACCTGGGCATCCAAGTGAACAGGTGATTGGCTTTCTTTTGGATATACACCGTAGCATTGGGTGCTCTTTTGGATGAAGATGAAGACTTGTCTCTTTATCATTTCTTTCGAACTTGTAAACACTACCTTATTAAACTTGTTACGTTTATATTTGATTCCGATGTAGACTTATTATCTATTTGATGAAACTTGTTACGTACTAAGTAGGATCCTACATTTGGGTAACTCTGATGATGATGATTATGTTTCCGCTATTATGACATGATGTAAATTATTCTCTAATTTTATGTATTATGCTCTATTCTATAATCTGCTGATGTGATTAATGTGTTGTTTTCCAAAGACCGATCTTACCATCGTGGATCGGGGGTTTGGTTCGTGTCAGGCATGGTATCGGAGCGAGGTTAAGCTTAGTTAAGGAAGATAACATATTAAACAACACGTCAGAGATAGAATCAGTAGCATTCTAGGATGACTAACTCATTAGAGATAGGATTAGTAATATCCTAGAATGAGTACATCAGAATATCATATAACATGATCATTACATCATTATTTATGAATACGTCTACATGCTTTTATCATTCCTTATGCTATCTTTTCCGTTGGCCTGACACTTTCCTTGCTAGATGAGGCAGTGGTAGAGGCCGAGGAAGGGGTGATATCCCCGCTGTTAATAATCAGCCTGATCTCGATGAGGGTTGATCAACAGCTAATATTGAGCCTGTATTGTAACAATAGCCACAACAACCGTTTGATCTTGATGCATTTTCCAAAAAATATAAGAACTTGGGCGGAGTGCCATTAATAGGCATTGGAACCACAATGAAAGCTCAGCTTGGTTGAGGTCTTACGAACGGATCTTCACGGGCCTAGAATTAGCAGATAATAGAAAAGATTCTTAGCATCCTGATTACTTAAGGATGAGGCCCTAATCTAATGGGAAGCAGTGACTGTGGGTCATACAGAAGTTGACATGACTTGGGCGAGGTTTAAAGAAGTCTTTGAGAAATGGTTTGTCCCACGACAGGAAGTTGAGCGCTTGCATGATGAATTTGCTAATCACCAACAAGGCACAGAACCATTGATGAGTACGTCAGCAAGTTTACTGAACTCTCTTGCTATGGACCAGAATTAATATAGGAACCGATCTGGAAGAACAAGCGGTTCATAGACAGTTTTCAGATGAGGTATCACAGTAGGGTGACAGCCCATATAGAACTTCCATTTGCTAAAGTCGTCGAGATGGCTTGCAGATATGATGGTACTGATAAGAAAAATCCTCAAGCAGACCGAGAAAGAAGTCAAGCTAGCAACAAGAGGAACCTTTCTGGCGCAAAGTCAGAGGCCAGCAAGACTGAAGTAGCTAAGCCCCAAGAAGATAGAAAACCAAAGGGTAAATGCTTCAACTGGACTAGTATGGGCATTGGACTAACCAATGCAATACTCCAAAAAGGCCAAAACGAAGTGAATCCGTCCCTAGTCAGAAACCTTGGGATACCAGGGAATGCTACAATTGCCATAAGCCAGGGCATATTACCAAGAACTTCCCATTGCTGAAAAAGTCTGAAGTGGCTCATGTATATAATATGGCAGACACTCCAGCAACTTCTACCAGCGAAGGAAGACCAGATGTGTTGGAAGGTACACTTACAATTAGAAATATTCCTGTTAAAGTATTATTTGATATGGGGGCATCACAGAGTTTTATCTTGAGTAACAAAGTTAAGAAATTAAATTTAAAATTGAGAAATTTTGAAGTGTCCATAACCCGATTAGTGGTTCTCTTGTCCTTCGTTTGTATAGTAGAGTTCCTGTCTCCTATTCATATTACCCGTTTTTTCATTTGATTGATCATCATGAATCTTTCCGAATTTAATGTTATCCTTGGGTTGGTTTGGTTGACGAAGTATGAGGCTGAAGTTAGATGCACAGAAAGAGTTGTTAAAGTCAAAACGAAACTGGGGAATATTATTGTTATATCATGTGAAGGCTCAAGTTCAGATAGAAAAGAATTTTGGTCTGCTCTTGAATTTTCTCTTACTTCTATTGAGAATATTCCCATTGTTAAAGGTTATGCAGATGTATTCGAAGAAGTTGATAGCTTACCTCCATGAAGAGAAATTGATTTCAGAATCGATCTTGTTCCGAATGCAAGGCTAGTTGTGCATGCCATTCGGAGAATGACATTGAAAGAGAAAGAAGAGTTGGGTGATCACACTCGACAATTGGTACGGAAAGGTCTAATCAGGTCTAGTTTCTCAAGTTGGAGAGCAGTTGTGGTATTTGTTCCTAAGTCAGATGGTACTCACAGATTATTCGTAGATTACCGAGACCTAAATAAGCAAACATTGAAGAATAAATATCCATTGCCGAACATTTATGATTTATTAGATTGCTTGAAATGAGCGAGAGTGTTTTCGAAGATGGACCTTGCTACAGGTTTTCAAAGATGTTTCTTTGACAACTTTCAGAGGTCCATGCTTATTTTTTGAGTAGTTAGTAATGTCGTTCGGCTTATGTAACACTCCTACTTATTTTGTTGATTTGATGAATCGAGTATTTCATGGAGTGTTGATAAATTTGCGCTAAGATACGAAGCTACACGGATACGAAGCTTTCCGAATATAGCTCAAGCTGCAATCCAGGATCCTATGAAAAGAAATATCTGCAAACCAAAACTACCGACTGCCCGTATGGAAAATATGGAATCACGACTAAAACCAAAAATTCACTTATTGAAAATTGGATTTCCATCATGAGTCAAGGCAAGGGATGTACTCCTAACCAATTCAAATCAGCTCTAGCAAGACGACCCATGACTCAAACGCTGGGGAGCCCTTGGATCCTGTAAGGCCGGTCCTCCCTTACTTTTGAAAATTAGTTATTCCTGAACAATACATTTCCCGGTCCTATCAGACCTATCACTTGAGCCTTTTTGTTGGCTCTATATCCGAGGTGCCTCATTCCATCATCCACATAAGTAAAAATGTCTGGGATCCATACCATGTCACCACTTCTAACTAGAAAGAAATGTATGCACTTCTTGCATCCTTTATCCCATTTCTGACTCATACCGAGGTGTGAGGCTCGCGAATTAATGCTATACAAAAAGCTATGCGACTTAAAGTCATGCTTTGATCATAATCCACAAGGCCCTGCTTTTCAACAAAAGCCTTGATCATTTACATCTCAATATGCCACATTGTTAATTCATGCCATACAACTAATATCTATCAATATATAACCTATAAGCTCGTATGTCTCAGAGAAAGTTGTTAAGCAAGTGAATAAATTCTCCGCCACCAAACAGATACATATTTAATAAAAATCAATCAGTATGGAACGAAATATAATGTCAGACATACAATCCATCGGCAATTTCGTTCTGGGTCTGAACGAAACCGGAGGCACCTTAGTCCTTGTCCTATATGTCCAATACAGGAGATAGGTCCTCGCATATCTGGTTGATCTCCAAGTACATCTGGACGATCACCACTTATTACCTCGTCTTGGGTGTATAGCCCACTCAAGACATCAGTAATCATCCAACCGATGTGAAGATCTCTGGTCTTCAACCACCATCTTTAAATTTTTGACTTTTACTTGTCATATTAGTTATTCAAAATGGGTTAAACGCGGTCTTTCCGAATAACTCACGCATTTTATAATATTGTGAAGTATAAAAACATTACACGCCTCATTCCAATCCAGAATATTCTTTTATTCAAATATCCATTTCAATGGGAATCATTCCCATAAATCTTATCAAATATTTTATTTATTTAAACCTCTTATTTGAATCTTTCATTGAAAACCATTTCAAATGATTTTATGTTATCTTTAAACAAACATAAACCGAATTAAGGTTTATCAAACTAGTCGGGATTAACAAGCCTTACTGAAGTAATCATTTATTTTATTATCCCAGTCCCAACTTATTTATCCCATGGAGCAAAACTAGCAGTATTCCATATCTAACACCCATTGTTTGATTGGTAAATTCAATTACCACTTAGCGTTCAAATCTAATTAAATATTTAACTATCGCATGGAATAAAACTGGTGGTACTCCATTCTCGCACATTTCTTGAATTCGGTAAATTTGATTAGCTTATTCATATTTCAGTCTAATTAAAGATTCTTTAAAACTCCACTTAGTTTGAATCTCAAAAATCTTAGTTAAAAGATTTATGAATTCCAATATCATAACATAAGACGCCCAAGATAAATTGTGCATTTCTGCATAGATCAGGCGTCTGACATAAAATCCACAGACGTCTGAGCTTACGAGGTAAGATTTCCTGAGAGTTTTGACAAACGTCTGACCCCTTTTGGACAGATGTCTATTTACAAGAAAAATATTCCCGAGAGTTTGTATAGACGTCTGACAATATATGGTCATACGTGTGAGCTAAAGCCATTTTTTTCTTTCTTTTGCTTGAACAGACGTCTGACACCCCCATGGACAGACGTCTGTTTACAGGGAAAAGATATTCCCGAGAGTTTACTTTGGAAAAATTCTATTAATCTTAATTAAAGGATTATGAATTCCAAATCATAGCTTCACCGTTAATTGGGTTTAAGAACTAATGTCATTTAAAATACAATTCACAAAGAACCCAAAATTCCTTTTCATTTAGTTTCCAATTATATTCGTTGATTAGAAAATCCCCCTAAATCTTTAATGAAAAGATTTATTCTACTCGCCACTAGGTTTAAGAACAGTATTATTAAAGATACCATTCATGACAAACCCAAAATCCAGTTCATACGTTGGAAAAAATTTGGTTATATTAAAACCATTATAATTTCTTTTAGTTCTTTATTCTAGTCTTAACCATTTCATTCAGATAAAAATATCCTTTATCTTTTCAATCTTGGAGTATTTCATCAAAAATTATTTCAATATTTTTTGTCCATCCAAAATCGGACATCAAATCATATTTTGATTCTTATGTAAATATTATATCAAAATATTTGTTCATATTATTAATTAGAATGTGACTCAATCAATTAGCATATAATTTCAATTATATGAATTCCATACATCGCATGTATTCAAAAACAGTGATGAACAACTATTAAACATTCAATTCACATCTAGAGTGCATCTACAACTGTACAATTATCAAATAATTAAATGATGCTTAATACGGCTTGTCAATCAATCGATTGACATTCAACTAAACACAAGGGAGATGTATGAAGTTATTATCATCCCCATAGCCGTGTGGGGTTTTCAATCAACAAACAACATATCATTACTTGTATATTTGGGCGATGTGTAAGATTATCATCCCAATTCCGGTGTGGGTTTACAATACAATCCATGTGAACTTATCTTATATTCGGGAGATGGATGGGTAAATTGTCATCCCAATAATTTATAATATAAACATTTTATTTATAAACATTTATAATCACAGTTTAATAATGATAACATTAAAACTGTAAACATCCATCAATCACCAAACAAATATTGCAATCATAAGAAATCAACTTATATTCAATTATAAAAATAAACAACTGCGCAAAGATTTTTAGTGACAGAGTTCTCACCTTTGCTTTCCACTCCGTCATTCTTTAATGGATGATTTATAAAATGATTTTATAAAAATCGAGATGCAGAAACCTACGAATCAGAGAAACTGACAAGTCACAAATGAAGTCGAAATGGGTCGAAACTTGGTCGGGAAAGAGTCTGAATGGACCTAAACTGTTGACCGTTGTTTCCACTGGTCAACACTAGAAAATTGCCAATAGACGTCTCACACCCCCAGGACAGACGCCGACCTGACAGTGAGCAGTTTTTTAATTTTTCCTGAGAGTTGGATAGATGTCTGACCGATCTGGTCAGATGTCTGAGCTGAAGCACTTAAACATTTTGATTTCTAATGAGTGTGCAATCGGCCTCAGACAAGCCCAGATCAATGGTGATGGTTTATAATGGTTATTAAGTGCCAATGAGGCCCCTAAGGCTTGCTAAAACCACTCATGAACACATGCACAAATGTGTGTATATATATATATATATATATATATATATATATATATAGGCACATAAGATTGCGATGATTTTGATTATGAATTTCAAACGACTAAATTCTCTAACCAAAGAAATCAAATGCGATACAAGCGAATTGTGAAGTCTTAGAACAAGCCGGTGCTACGACAGAGCTTTACAATATCGCCAAATCCACTCTTGTCAAGTGCATTCGATTGCATGAACAATCTAAACGAGAATTTCCAATTGAATGAAACTAAAACTAATGAATCGGAAAGTGTATACTTCTTATATAACCAATTCATATGCATACACACCACTCTAAATGAACCTAATTGACACTTTACAAGGCAATAGCTTGTAGCATAGACACTAAGAACTCAAAAAGCTCTTAACTTTGCTTGCTAGAAGCAAGAAATTAATCCAGTGACAAGCTAGAACAACCTCTCTTTGATTAAAACACTAGAATCAACAACCTATGATTATATGAGTATGTTTCCTAAGAATTAAGTCATAGGAAATCTCAAAAATCAAAGAGGAATTGAGTTGAAGAAGATGGAGATGGAGCTTACTTGAGTTTCTCCTTCGATTTGCACTTGATTTCAAGAAGAATCAGAATGTGACTCAATCAATTAGCATATAATTTCAATTATATGAATTCCATACATCACATGTATTCAAAAACAGTGATGAACAACTATTAAACATTCAATTCACATCTAGAGTGCATCTACAACTGTATAATTATCAAATAATTAAATGATGCTTACTACGACTTGTCAATCAATCGATTGACATTCAACTAAACACAAGAGAGACGTATGAAGTTATTATCATCCCCATAGCCGTGTGGGGTTTTAATCAACAAACAACATATCATTACTTGTATATTTGGGCGATGTGTAAGATTATCATCCCAATTCCGGTGTGGGTTTACAATACAATCCATGTGAACTTATCTTATATTCGGGAGATGGATGGGTAAATTGTCATCCCAATAATTTATAATATAAACATTTTATTTATAAACATTTATAATCACAGTTTAATAATGATAACATTAAAACTGTAAACATCCATCAATCACCAAACAAATATTGCAATCATAAGAAATCAACTTATATTCAATTATAAAAATAAACAACTGCTCAAAGATTTTGAGTGACAGAGTTCTCACCTTTGCTTTCCACTCCTTCATTCTTTAATTGATGATTTATAAAATGATTTTGTAAAAATCGAGATGTAGAAACCTACGAATCAGAGAAACTAACAAGTCACAAATGAAGTCGAAATGGTTCGAAACTTGGTCGAGAAAGAGTCTGAATGGACCTAAACTGTTGACCGTTGTTTCCACTGGTCAACAACAGAAAATAGCCAATAGACGTCTTACACCCCCAGGACAGACGCCGACCTGACAGTGAGCAGTTTTTTTTATTTTTCCCGAGAGTTGGATAGATATCTGACCAATCTGGTCAAACGTCTGAGCTAAAGAACTTAAACATTTTGATTGCTAATGAGTGTGCAATCGGCCTCAGACAAGCCCGGATCAATGGTGATGGTTTATAATGGTTATTAAGTGCCAATGAGGCCCCTAAAGCTCGCCAAAACAACTCACGAAAACATGCACAAATGTGTATATATATACACATAAGATTGTGATGATTTTGATTATGAATTCCAAACGACTAAATTCTCTAACCAAAGAAATCAAGTGTGGTACAAGCGAATTATGAAGTCTTAGAACTAGCCGGTGCGACGACAGAGCTTTACAATATCGCCAAATCCACTCCTGTCAAGTGCATTCGATTGCATGAACAATCTAAACGAGAATTTCCAATTGAATGAAACTAAAACTAATGAACCGGAAAGTGTATACTTCTTATATAACCAATTCATATGCATACACACCACTCTAAATGAACCTAATTGACACTTTACAAGGCAATAGCTTGTAGCATAGACACTAAGAACTCAAAAAGCTCTTAACTTTGCTTGCTAGAAGCAAGAAATTAATCCAGTGACAAGCTAGAACAACGTCTCTTTGATTAAAACACTAGAATCAACAACCTATGATTATATGAGTATGTTTCCTAAGAATTAAGTCATAAGAAATCTCAAATATCAAATATCAAAGAGGAATTGAGTTGGAGAAAATGGAGATGGAGCTTACTTGAGTTTCTCCTTCGATTTGCACTTTATTTCAAGAAGAATGGAGCTCTAAGGATCAAACTAGGTTTAGGGAATTTTAATTTCCCATCTTTTTTCTCCAATTTCTATTTTTGATGAAATGAGGAAGTGAATGAAGAGGAAGTGCTAGTTTGGGGGTTATATTTTGAGCTAGGTTAGCTAAACCAAGACCCAACTGTGACGGCAAAGAATTTCGCTCGGTCCGAACCAGTCGTTGAACCGACCTGGACCGTTCGAAACGCCCTATCGTTTGAGAACACGACAAAATAGAACGCATATGGAAGAACATTTCATTGATATTACAACAATTCCATAAGATACAAGAATATACAGAGTATAAATGAATAATTTACATTCGATGAATATCAGAGATTACATTAAATTACATAGCAGCGGAAAATAATACTATACACAACTAGAGGAGATATACGGATACAAAGCTTTCCGGAAATCATTCCAGCTGTAAACCAGGATCCTGTGAATATAAATCTGCAAAACCAAAACTACTAGCTGCCCGTGTCAAAATAGGGGCACCCAGAGTTTAGGTTAAAACAATAAACTCCGGGTCAGTCATGGGACTGGTGTGAGAACTAAAACAGTTATTCAAAACTTTATTTTAAATCAGATACATCAAGGGACCACGCCGCTAACGCGGAACGGGTTTCCTCCCAAGAACACCAGTGCATAAAACAAACAGCGCAATGCTAAATAAAGAAAAATGAAGCTGTTATAAGACCCAGGTCCTATCACACAATGCAACGCAAGCCGGGGGATAGGGTTTTCCCTTATAACAGCTAAAGAATGCTTGATACGTTTAAAACAGATTATTTGATACTATTATAAGTGCATAGTGTATAAAACAACTTCAAATCATAAGTATCAATCATAGGCGGCATGGGTACCATATATCATGTCGCCATACTAGTTCTACAATTAAAACCGCAAATGTCACGTATTTGGAAATTGGATTTCCATCTATGAACCGAGGCAAAAGATAGTCCTCAACCGATTCGAGACTGCCTAGCCCGAGTCTCAGGATCAGAGCTCGAGTGACCCTAGGAGCGACAGGGCCGGTCCACCGATGTGGATTAAAATTCCTGAACAATGCGTTTCGCCCCCCTTTGGGGCGTAAACGAGCCAACGAATGACTCCATCGGACCCGGATCGTCCGATCAAACCGAGGCGCCTCGCAACAGCAACAACCACACAGGTGAAAAGTATATAAATGTCAGGGCTGGTAGGTCACTGACACCACCCTAGCTAGGAAGAAACGCATGTCCTCCCTGAGGTCCTTCCTCCCGTTTCTGGTTCACAACCGGGGTGCGAAACTCGCGAAGAAAACGTTACACAAAGCTACGCCACAAAGGCCGTGCTTCGATCATCAACCACAAGACTTTGCTTTTCAATAGAAGCCTTGATCATTTGCATCTTAGCATGCCACACAGGCAATTCACTCCATGCGATTGATATCCATCAATATTTAACCCCTGAGCTCGTACGTCTCAGAGAAGGGCGTTAAGCAAGAGAATAAATTCTCTGCCGCCAAACAGATATATATTTAATAGAAATCAGTCACACAGACTAAAATCCAATGTCAGACACACAGTCCATTTACAAGTCCGTTCTGGGTCTGAACGAAACCGGAGGCACCTAGTACCCCGCATATCCATTGATCTCCAAGCACGTCTGGACGATCACCAACTGTTTCCATCTTCTTGGGTGTACAGCCCAATCAAGATCATCAGTAATCACCCAAACGACGTGAAGACCTCCGGTCTTCGACCATCGTCTTCATCTTCGACTTATCGTCGTATCAGTTATTCAGAATGGGATAAACCCGGTCTTTCCGAATAACTCGCGTATATTTTAAATAATGTTACACAAACACAACATACGCCTCATTCCAATTCTTCAGTCACTAACCGTAAATTAATCAAGAGAATAATTCCCCAAATATTAACCCCGAAGGTCGAAACCAACATCAGATCAATATCCAGAAAACCATTCTGCTTAGCTAACCGACAGTTAGTTTCTAAATTTCACATTCACAGAAAACCATTAATTTTATCCAAGATAAATTTCTTGAATTTATTCTTTAATCTATTTTTGAATATCAATTCAAACTAGTCGGGATTAGCGAACCTTACCGAAGTAATCATTTGTTTTAATTTCCCAATCCCAACCTATTCATCCCATGAAGTAAAACTGGTAATACTTCATATCTAACACCACGGTGTCACCGGTAAATTCAATTACCATTTCACGTTCAAATCTAATTAAAGATTTAACTATCGCCTGGAGTAAAACTGGTGATACTCCATTCTCGATTATTTCAATCTAATTAAAGATTCATTAAAACTCCACTTAGTTTTAATCGTTAACTGGGTTAAAGAATCAGTGTCATTTAAAACACAGTTCACGATAAACCCAAAATCACATTCATTAATTATCGGGTTAAAGAACGAGTGTTATTTAAAACACTGTCCACGATAAACCCAAAAATCAATATCAATTCAATCCCAATTAAATATTATTTAATTGGTACACTTCATTAAATCTAAAATAAAGAGATTTAATCTTTTCTCAACTGGGTTCAAGAACAGTGTTAGTCAAGACACCATTCATGACAAACCCAAATCACATTTGATATTAAATACAAGGCTTTGAATAGAATATATACCGGCTTATATTCAATATCAAATTCTACGACTAACAAATATCGTATTGGAAATAACGATATATATATATATATATATATATCTTTCAAATTTCCATAACAACATCTGTATAATCACGAAATCCAACATCGAAATATTCCGAAGACAATTTCGATTCAAATCCATTCCAATGCAATCATTGGAAATTTTGGTTATTTTCAAAACCATTTCAAATTCAATTTATTTATTTAAAAATAAATAGAATTATAATTCTAGTTCAAAACTAGTTCATTTCGATAAAAGTCTATTTTTATCTTTTCAAATATGGAGTTTTTCATCCCAATTCTTTCTAAATCATTTCTTATGATTTTACACAAATTATTACTATTTTTAATAATTTTATCGAGGCCCGTACAGTCGATTTCCATCAACGGCCATCGAACTGCACTTACAGCGACCTTTTTCAAATTTGATTTGGACATAATTCCAAATCCAACCGTTAGATTTCTAATTTCTAATATTCGTTAGAAAGCTCTTTTCGATACGAACCCAACGGTTCAGGTTTTAGGAGAATCCGACGGTCGGATCTCCCGTAATGTCCGTTTGAAATAAATGGTCGAAATTCACGAACTGCCGCGGCGCGGCGCGTTCTATTCAGGCCATTATATTATATATATAATATATATAATATATATTTCATCGATTACCTTTTTAAAACGAATTATATAAATAGTTTTAAATTCATTTCAAAAACAATTTCAACTTCCATTTCAATGCAAAGCAAAATTGAATTCTTCTTTATAAATTCGTTTTAAAATTCATTTCTATTCAATTCAAATTTCAATTCAATTTGAATTCATTTCAATTCGCTTTCAATTCAATTTGAATTCGTTTTCAATTTAATTCAATTCCAAAGTTGTTTTCTATTCGATTCAATTCAAATTGGTTTTCTATTCGATTCAATTCAAATTGGTTTTCTATTCGAATCAAATTCGTTATATATTCAATTGAAATCACATTTGTTTTCTATTCAATTCATTTCGAAATCGTTTTCAATTCAATTCATTTCGAAATGAATAAAATCGATATAAATATCGTTCACGTCAAAATGGCGTCAATCTAATCAACACGGCTTAACGTATTTCTATTTTCAAATATTCTATTTCAAATATTTCTTATTATCAAAATATTTCTATTTCAAATATTTCGTTCAACACATGACTAATCTCAACGGATGAGTACAGTCAGCACATGAACATTTACTTTATATTGATAAAGAAGTAAATTTTATTATTAATATATTTCGTTCAACACATGACTAATCTCAACGGATGAGTACAGTCAACACATGAACATTTACTTTATATTGTTCTTTATTTTCTAAATTGGAATGTGGCCCAATCAATCACCATATAACATTAATTATATGGATTTTCATACATCACACGTATATAATAGCATTGAAAAATAATCAACCATCAACCAAAGTGCACTACACTGTATAAGCATCAAATATAGATATCTAACGCTTATAACAGCCTGTCAATCAATCGATCAACATATTTAATCAATCAGGATGAGTGAACTTCAAATTTCATCCCAACACCCGTGTAGGGTTTCAAACAATCAAACACAGATTTTATTTGTGCAGTTGGGCGATGTGTGAAATTTATCGTCCCAATCAATGTCTTTCAAATAGGTGTACATAAACAAACCGTCCGGTTTGTAAATGAATATTTATTTATTTACATTCACGTTAAAAATTATATTTTTAACGACAAAACATTTTATTTCGACATATGAATTTCTATTCAATTCATTTATTCTATAAAATGATATTGTTATTTTTCTAACTTATTTTAGAAAATTTCGGCGGCATAACGGCACGATACTAGAAACGGGACAAGGCCTAGCCTTATCCCCGGTCTAGTGAAGGCCCACGCCATTCACACATCAATCAAATCCATTCAATTCACCAAACCACCAAATTCAAATCAAATCATCTAACTTATTTTTGCAATCAAACAAACAAGTCCATGGTCTGTGGACGATTGTGTCGGGTGCTACTAAACACCGTCTGCATCCTAGTATATATATATAACTAGAAAAAGAAATTTGAAGAGTGAGAAGTTCTCACCGAAAGCTACCCAATACCACTACTCTTCATCTATAGAAATCTTCTTCATTCTCGCCTTTTTATCATCTTCGTTGCCCATAGTCACTACATATATAAAAATCACACATTTTTATATTTTGATGTCTTTAAAATAAAAGTTACATTTTTATTTCGCTACTCAATATATAAAAATCATATTTTTACTATGATGTTCAATATATAAAAATCATATTTTTATTTCGATGTTCAATATATAAAAATCATATTTTTATTTCGATGTTCAATATATAAAAATCATATTTTTACTTCGATGTTCAATATATAAAAATCATATTTTTATTTCGATGTTCAATATATAAAAATCATATTTTTATTTTGCTACATATATAAAGGTGATATTTTTAATTCTCTATATAAAAATCCCGCATTTCTTCGATTAAAAATCCTATCTTTCTTCGATTAAAAATCCTATCTTTTTAAATATAAAATTCCTATCTATATGATTTAAAAATCAGATTTCTTTTTATAAAATAAAATAGCCTAAACCGAGATAGGTAAAAGGAGCTTACATCGTTGGGAAAAGGAGGGGGTTTGCTCGCCGTGGTGTGTGGCTCGTCGGATCTGATGGAGGCGCGGGTGCTTCGACTGAGGAGCGTTGGGGTCCTCGCGGTTTAACTGGAGGGAAGGGGAGGGGGTCAGTTGCTCGTGCGCTCGTCGGAGGGGGTGCGCCTGCCCTAGGCGACGGCGAGACAACTCGGTGGTGGGCGCGGTGTAGGGGTTTTGGGAGGAAAAGGGCTGCGTAGAATGGAGGAGGGGGAAGAGAAGAAGATCGGAGAGGAGGGGGAAAGTGGAGATCGACGGCACGGCAGGCGACACCCACCTGAAGCGGCGGAGGTAGTTGCGACCGGGCACGAGGAGGGAGGGGGGTTTACGTTCGTTTTTTTTCTTTTTATTTTCTGATTTAAGAAATCGAATGGGGGGGGGGGGGGGGGCAGAGAGAAATAGGGGGAGAGGGAGAGAGAGTTCCTTTTTTTTATTTAATTATTTTATTTTTTTGAAAAAGTTGACATTTACATATGACCTCTAAACGAGGCCCACCGCCTGTCGTCCATAGCGTTTTACCCCCATTCCGAACACAATGGGATATGTATCGCAAGTTGATTTGATCATTACAATCAGTTTCCGTTGAATTTACATTTAAATCACTATATTGAATTTTAAACGTACATTTCAAATTACCGGGGTCACATACTAACTAGAAAAATTCCTGAAAAATATTTTCTAGCTTTGTATTGACGATACAGTCCTAACAAAACTAATTTCGTCGAATTCTGAGACCGTTGGAAAAATGGCCATTTTCCAGTCGATTAAAATCAACTGAAACTGGTCAAATGCGTTTTCCTTTGCCACGCTCACATATTGATTCGAAAAATTATGAAATTTGGAATCTAGCAATAATTTGACACTGCGGACCCAACAAAACTGGTTTCGTCGAAATCCGAGGTCGTTTGCAAAATGTCTATTTTTAAGGGCCTGAATTCCATAGCGACTATTCAGAATTTTCAACTGGACATATCTTTTGATTCCCGCTATGAAATCTGGATTTTTCGGATTCGCTGGAAAGATATTATCAATTAGATCCTAATGTTTTTGGTTTCGCTAAAATCCGGATTGTTTTGCACCCAGTACATTCAATTGAAGTTTGAAATCGAATTATCGAACTACCGCGCCATTTTCAATTCTATTTATAATTATATTTAATTATTTATATTCTAACGACGACGTATATAAATATATACGTCGAATTCAATTCAAAATAAATTTCTCGTCGATATTATTTAAAATAATTCATTTTAAATAATCAAAATTCGCTAAAATTGCCAAAATAAAAATTTTAAACTGGCCCAGATTTTCGGGTTGTTACAATCTCCCCCACTTAAAACTTTTCGTCCCCGAAAAGGAACAAAGTCGAAAGTGGTTTGATTAATCAACTCTACGTTCGATCTGGCTTTCATTCCCCAACTTTTCAGTTTCTGAGAATTTTCAAATTTTTCAAAAATTTGGCTAACACCCTAAATTTTCGAAAAATTTCGCCATAACCTCCCCTGCACCAGGAGCATCGGGGAATTTCAAATAGCTTCCCCGGTCCTTCAGATCTCAAAAAGAAAAAGAAAAAGCCAAGCGGCTAGCCAATAGGCTCATAAAATCATCATCACCCAAACAAAACAGTAAATTATGTAGTAAACATGTACCTATTTGTCGGGCAAACAAATTTTATTCTCTGCTCAAGCCTCCTTGCTATGACCTGTTCAATGTAAGTATATGTATATGCAAGCAAATGCGACCAATTTTCAATATAGTTCAATATTTGGTTCAATTAGGCATAAATGGTTAAAATTATCAAACAAATAAACAAGCAACTCAAACATCAATCAATTAGTGAATTAGAGTTTCAAATTCATAATTTTTGATATATATACAGAAAATCTGGTTTTGATGCCAATTCACAACAATGTATTCTAGCTATATTAGTTTTGGTTCTCACACCAGTCTAATGGAAATATATAGAAATCACACCTTCGAAACTCGAATATGAATACTGATGATGATGCACCATCATCAGAATCATCCCCGGATATCTAGAATGTGATTCTATATCTACCCAGTATATTAAAACTTCGAATATACGTTCATGACGCGTATACGCGAAATCTATATATACTTGATTGTCCATATTCAAAATAAATAAATATTCAAATACGTTTTAAAATGGTTTAAATTTTCAAAACAAAAATTGTTTTCTTTTGGAAAATATACTCTTCACACTCGTTCTAGGATACTACTGATCCTATCTCTAACGAGTCATTCTCATTGGATATTGCTAATCCAATATCTGATGAATTCTTTCGTATGGTTCTAATGTGTCTTGTTCTCTAGCTTTGTAAACCAAAGCTCTGATACCAACTGTGACGAGAAGGAATTTCGCTCGGTCCGAACCAGTCGTTGAACCGACCCGGACCGTTCGAAACGCCCTATCGTTTGAGAACACGACAAAACAGAACACATACGGAAGAACATTTCATTGATATTACAACAATTCCATCAGATACAAGAATATACAGAGTATAAATGAATAATTTACATTCGATGAATATCAGAGATTACATTAAATTACATAGCAGCGGAAAATAATACTATACACAACTAGAGGAGATATACGGATACAAAGCTTTCCGGATATCATTCCAGCTGTAAACCAGGATCCTGTGAATATAAATCTGCAAAACCAAAACTACTAGCTGCCCGTGTCAAAATAGGGGCACCCAGAGTTTAGGTTAAAACAATAAACTCCGGGTCAGTCATGGGACTGGTGTGAGAACTAAAACAGTTATTCAAAACTTTATTTTAAATCAGATATATCAAGGGACCACGCCGCTAACGCGGAACTGGTTTCCTCCCTAGAACACCAGTGCATAAAACAAACAGCGCAATGCTAAATAAAGAAAAATGAAGCTGTTATAAGACCCAGGTCCTATCACACAATGCAACGCAAGCCGGGGGATAGGGTTTTCCCTTATAACAGCCAAAGAATGCTTGATACGTTTAAAACAGATAATTTGATACTATTATAAGTGCATAGTGTATAAAACAACTTCAAATCATAAGTATCAATCATAGGCGGCATGGGTACCATATATCATGTCGCCATACTAGTTCTACAATTAAAACCGCAAATGTCACGTATTTGGAAATTGGATTTCCATCTATGAACCGAGGCAAAAGATAGTCCTCAACCGATTCGAGACTGCCTAGCCCGAGTCTCAGGATCAGAGCTCGAGTGACCCTAGGAGCGACAGGGTCGGTCCACCGATGTGGATTAAAATTCCTGAACAATGCGTTTCCCCGCCCTTTGGGGCGTAAACGAGCCAACGAATGACTCCATCGGACCCGGATAGTCCGATCAAACCGAGGCGCCTCGCAACAGCAACAACCACACAGGTGAAAAGTATATAAATGTCAGGGCTGGTAGGTCACTGACACCACCCTAGCTAGGAAGAAACACATGTCCTCCCTGACGTCCTTCCTCCCGTTTCTGGTTCACAACCGGGGTGCGAAACTCGCGAAGTAAACGTTACACAAAGCTACGCCACAAAGGCCGTGCTTCGATCATCAACCACAAGACTTTGCTTTTCAACAGAAGCCTTGATCATTTGCATCTTAGCATGCCACACAGGCAATTCACTCCATGCGATTGATATCCATCAGTATATAACCCCTGAGCTCGTACGTCTCAGAGAAGGGCGTTAAGCAACAGAATAAATTCTCTACCGCCAAACAGATATATATTTAATAGAAATCAATCACACAGACTAAAATCCAATGTCAGACACACAGTCCATTTACAAGACCGTTCTGGGTCTGAACGAAACCGGAGGCACCTAGTACCCCGCATATCCATTGATCTCCAAGCACGTCTGGACGATCACCAACTGTTTCCATCTTCTTGGATGTACAGCCCAATCAAGATCATCAGTAATCACCCAAACGACGTGAAGACCTCCGGTCTTCGACCATCGTCTTCATCTTCGACTTATCGTCGTATCAGTTATTCAGAATGGGATAAACCCGGTCTTTCCGAATAACTCGCGTATATTTTAAATAAGTGTTACACACACACAACATACGCCTCATTCCAATTCATCAGTCACTAACCGTAAATTAATCAAGAGAATAATTCCCCAAATATTAACCCCGAAGGCCGAAACCAACATCAGATCAATATCCAGAAAACCATTCTGCTTAGCTAACCGACAGTTAGTTTCTAAATTTCACATTCACAGAAAACCATTAATTTTATCCAAGATAAATTTCTTGAATTTATTCTTTAATCTATTTTTGAATATCAATTCAAACTAGTCGGGATTAGCGAACCTTACCGAAGTAATCATTTGTTTTAATTTCCCAATCCCAACCTATTCATCCCATGAAGTAAAACTGGTAATACTTCATATCTAACACCACGGTGTCACCGGTAAATTCAATTACCATTTCACGTTCAAATCTAATTAAAGATTTAACTATCGCCTGGAGTAAAACTGGTGATACTCCATTCTCGATTATTTCAATCTAATTAAAGATTCATTAAAACTCCACTTAGTTTTAATCGTTAACTGGGTTAAAGAATCAGTGTCATTTAAAACACAGTTCACGATAAACCCAAAATCACATTCATTAATTATCGGGTTAAAGAACGAGTGTTATTTAAAACACTGTCCACGATAAACCCAAAAATCAATATCAATTCAATCCCAATTAAATATTATTTAATTGGTACACTTCATTAAATCTAAAATAAAGAGATTTAATCTTTTCTCAACTGGGTTCAAGAACAGTGTTAGTCAAGACACCATTCATGACAAACCCAAATCACATTTGATATTAAATACAAGGCTTTGAATAGAATATATACCGGTTTATATTCAATATCAAATTCTACGACTAACAAATATCGTATTGGAAATAACGATATATATATATATATATATCTATATCTTTCAAATTTCCATAACAACATCTGTATAATCACGAAATCCAACATCGAAATATTCCGAAGACAATTTCGACTCAAATCCATTCCAATGCAATCATTGGAAATTTTGGTTATTTTCAAAACCATTTCAAATTCAATTTATTTATTTAAAAATAAATAGAATTATAATTCTAGTTCAAAACTAGTTCATTTCGATAAAAATCTATTTTTATCTTTTCAAATATGGAGTTTTTCATTCCAATTCTTTCTAAATCATTTCTTATGATTTTACACAAATTATTACTATTTTTAATAATTTTATCGAGGCCCGTACAGTCGATTTCCATCAACGGCCATCGAACTGCACTTACAGCGACCTTTTTCAAATTTGATTTGGACATAATTCCAAATCCAACCGTTAGATTTCTAATTTCTAATATTCGTTAGAAAGCTCTTTTCGATACGAACCCAACGGTTCCGGTTTTAGGAGAATCCGACGGTCGGATCTCCCGTAATGTCCGTTTGAAATAAATGGTCGAAATTCACGAACTGCCGCGGCGCGGCGCGTTCTATTCAGGCCATTATATTATATATATAATATATATAATATATATTTCGTCGATTACCTTTTTAAAACGAATTATATAAATAGTTTTAAATTCGTTTCAAAAACAATTTCAACTTCCATTTCAATGCAAAGCAAAATTGAATTCTTCTTTATAAATTCATTTTGAAATTCATTTCTATTCAATTCAAATTTCAATTCAATTTGAATTCATTTCAATTCGCTTTCAATTCAATTTGAATTCGTTTTCAATTTAATTCAATTCCAAAGTTGTTTTCTATTCGATTCAATTCAAATTGGTTTTCTATTCGATTCAATTCAAATTGGTTTTCTATTCGAATCAAATTCGTTATATATTCAATTGAAATCACATTTGTTTTCTATTCAATTCATTTCGAAATCGTTTTCAATTCAATTCATTTCGAAATGAATAAAATCGATATAAATATCGTTCACGTCAAAATGACGTCAATCTAATCAACACGGCTTAACGTATTTCTATTTTCAAATATTCTATTTCAAATATTTCTTATTATCAAAATATTTCTATTTCAAATATTTCGTTCAACACATGACTAATCTCAACGGATGAGTACAGTCAACACATGAACATTTACTTTATATTGATAAAGAAGTAAATTTTATTATTAATATATTTCATTCAACACATGACTAATCTCCACGGATGAGTACAGTCAACACATGAACATTTACTTTATATTGTTCTTTATTTTCTAAATTGGAATGAGGCCCAATCAATCACCATATAACATTAATTATATGGATTTTCATACATCACACGTATATAATAGCATTGAAAAATAATCAACCATCAACCAAAGTGCACTACACTGTATAAGCATCAAATATAGATATCTACTTATAACAGCCTGTCAATCAATCGATCGACATATTTAATCAATCAGGATGAGTGAACTTCAAATTTCATCCCAACACCCGTGTAGTGTTTCAAACAATCAAACACAGATTTTATTTGTGCAGTTGGGCGATGTGTGAAATTTATCGTCCCAATCAATGTCTTTCAAATAGGTGTACATAAACAAACCGTCCGGTTTGTAAATGAATATTTATTTATTTACATTCACGTTAAAAATTATATTTTTAACGACAAAACATTTTATTTCGACATATGAATTTCTATTCAATTCATTTATTCTATAAAATTATATTGTTATTTTTCTAACTTATTTTAGAAAATTTCGGCGGCATAACGGCACGATACTAGAAACGGGACAAGGCCTAGCCTTATCCCCGGTCTAGTGAAGGCCCACGCCATTCACACATCAATCAAATCCATTCAATTCACCAAACCACCAAATTCAAATCAAATCATCTAACTTATTTTTGCAATCAAACAAACAAGTCCATGGTCTGTGGACGATTGTGTCGGGTGCTACTAAACACCGTCTGCATCCTAGTATATATATATATAACTAGAAAAAGAAATTTGAAGAGTGAGAAGTTCTCACCGAAATCTACCCAATACCACTACTCTTCATCTATAGAAATCTTCTTCATTCTCGCCTTTTTATCATCTTCGTTGCCCATAGTCACTACATATATAAAAATCACACATTTTTATATTTTGATGTCTTTAAAATAAAAGTTACATTTTTATTTCGCTACTCAATATATAAAAATCATATTTTTACTATGATGTTCAATATATAAAAATCATATTTTTATTTCGATGTTCAATATATAAAAATCATATTTTTATTTCGATGTTCAATATATAAAAATCATATTTTTACTTCGATGTTCAATATATAAAAATCATATTTTTATTTCGATGTTCAATATATAAAAATCATATTTTTATTTTGCTACATATATAAAGGTGATATTTTTAATTCTCTATATAAAAATCCCGCATTTCTTCGATTAAAAATCCTATCTTTCTTCGATTAAAAATCCTATCTTTTTAAATATAAAATTCCTATCTATATGATTTAAAAATCAGAATTCTTTTTATAAAATAAAATAGCCTAAACCGAGATAGGTAAAAGGAGCTTACATCTTTGGGAAAAGGAGGGGGTTTGCTCGCCGTGGTGTGTGGCTCGTCGGATCTGATGGAGGCGCGGGTGCTTCGACTGAGGATCGTTGGGGTCCTCGCGGTTTAACTGGAGGGAAGGGGAGGGGGTCAGTTGCTCGCGCGCTCTTCGGAGGGGGTGCGCCTGCCCTAGGCGACAGCGAGACAGCTCGGTGGTGGGCGCGGTGTAGGGGTTTTGGGAGGAAAAGGGCTGCGTAGAAAGGAGGAGGGGGAAGAGAAGAAGATCGGAGAGGAGGGGGAAAGTGGAGATCGACGGCACGGCAGGCGACACCCACCTGAAGCGGCGGAGGTAGTTGCGACCGAGCACGAGGAGGGAGGCGGGTTTTCGTTCGTTTTTTTTTCTTTTTATTTTCTGATTTAAGAAATCGAATGGGGGGGGGGGGCAGAGAGAAATAGGGGGGAGGGAGAGAGAGTTCCTTTTTTTTTATTTAATTATTTTATTTTTTTGAAAAAGTTGACTTTTACATATGACGCCCACCGCCTGTCGTCCATAGCGTTTTACCCCCATTCCGAACACAATGGGATACGTATCGCAAGCTGATTTGATCATTACAATCAGTTTCCGTTGAATTTACATTTAAATCACTATATTGAATTTTAAACGTACATTTCAAATTACCGGGGTCACATACTAACTAGAAAAATTCCTGAAAAATATTTTCTAGCTTCGTATTGACGATACGGTCCTAACAAAACTAATTTCGTCGAATTCTGAGACCGTTGGAAAAATGGCCATTTTCCAGTCGATTAAAATCAACTGAAACTGGTCAAATGCGTTTTAAACTGGCCCAGATTTTTGGGTTGTTACACCAACTCAGGCGCCAAAACTCCGAAGCTCGGAATATATCGAAGTTAATACTTTTCGAATACGTAAACGACATTTTGAACTCAATGGAAATGGATTCGAGTCAAAATTTGTCCATGTGAAAAAGCGATATTTTGGTCTTATATCCAATGAAAAAGGCCAAAATTTCTCCAACTCCAAATATATCGATGCTTATAGTTTCCGAAAATGCAAACGGCATTTTGAACTCAATAGAAGTGGTTTCGAGTACAAATTCATCCGTATGCAAAATGTGAGTTTTCTATGGGCTATATATACCTTTTTAAAAATATACTTAAATTCCATAGCGACTTTTCTAAATTTTAATTTCAACATAACTTACAATTCACAAAGTGAAATCTCAATTTCTTACATTCGTCATAAAATTACAATTCAAAATATTCCAATGTTTCTTGTTTTGTCTAATTCTAACTTATATTGAATTCTGTATATTCGTTCAAAGTTTAAAATCTAATTTTCAAACTTCGAGTTCGTTTTAATTAAATTTTAAATTTATAAGTTCTAACTTGGTTAAAATAAATTTTAAATTATTTATTCTTAAAATAATTCATTTAAAATATTTAATCTCTATGAAAATCAATTAAATATAAATTTTAAATTTGTTCCGAAAATCCAGGTTGTTACAGGTTCCCCTAGATAACATCCGTGCCATTGAGCAATCAATGCTGTAATTGCCCATACTTTCAGAACCAATCTAAATTTTTGTTTTAAGCTATTTTAAGGAATTTATGAATATAAATTGGTTATTATTGCCAAATAAAATTTAAGAATAGTTTTAAAAATAATTTTTGTATTTTGTTTGACTTAAAACAAACTCAGTAAAATTATTAAATTGATTTATACGCTTTGTTTTTTGAAAATTTTAAAAATTCGATTTTTAAAATCATCGCATAGGCCTTAAAAATTAAGATTTTGCCAGGAAGCACAAAATTCAACAAGATCAATTTTTTTGGATTCATAATGAAAAATTACTGTTGGGTTTTAGAATTCGCGCCAAACGGACTTAGTATGTGGTCGTGCAAAGAAAAACCATTTGTTCAAAAATAGGTGATCAGTTTACAAAGGAACATTATTGAGATGATCTCAGAATTCGATTCCATTTTTTTCCTGGATTCGTATCATAAAATAAGGTTTAAATCCAAAAGGCCATAATTTTTGGAGTTAGCGTGTGTGCCTGCAAGTAGAAAATGTATGCTAAAATCGCATTTTTCGAACATTATTTGGGTCTGTTTGAGAAATTAAATGAAAGGTCAAACGAACTCGAAATTCGACGAAACTTAATTCGTTGGATTCGACTTGGCATGTATTATCTCGTGTCCGAAATTTGTGGCAAACGTAGATCGTTTGTATTCGGATGATCGTTTGGAAAAAGGGATAAAATCACTTTTCTTCCTTTTCTCTCTTCACTTTTCTCTCCTCCTATTTTCTTTATGTTTTCATTTTAATGACTCCTTCCCCCTACCCTTTGCTAGGGCCGTATCCTATCCCATCCGCCACACTCCAGCCGCCGCCACCCCCTCCGGCCACCACCTCCCTCTCTCTCTCCCCTCCTCTCTCTCTCCCCTTCTCTCCTCTTTTCTACCAAAACCCAAACCCTAGGAACAGCAAATAACCACCACTGCCATCGCCACCAGCACCTCCGCCCTCCCCGCAGCCAATCAGCACCTCCCATTGGCCCCACATTACCCAAAATCCCCTCTTTCTCAAAAATCCTGTTTTGCATAAAACACCCTCGTCTTCTTTAGCCAATAACGTTCAATTCGTGCATTTCTTGCCAAGGCCCTATAAACAAAAGTTGTAGATCTCATTTTCTCTCTACCGTTTTGACATATCATAATCGAATTTTGGAGTTTGGAGCTGCTCAGAAAGTGCAACCGAAGTTTGCAGATTTACTGCTGTTTTTGGGATTTCTAGCGAATTGGAGCGTTTTGGGAAGAAAGTCCACATGCAAAAGTTGTCTAGAATGACGTTTTTGGGCTAATGGCACAGTTTGGTGAAGATTAGAGGTCGCATACAAATTCTACAGCAAGAGAGGTGAATTCGAGTGTGAAAAGCGACAAACGGTGAAAGCGTGACGAAGAATTTTCTATATAAGAAGTGTCGTGGCATTTGATTTAGCTTAGGTGAGAATTTTTATCTTAATTATTTAGATTGAGAGCTCTAACTAAATTATTATTTAGTTGTATGAAAAGTTGGAACTTCTATGTTAAATTAGTATATTAGAGTAGTTAGTTATGCATTTTAAGTTGCAAGTTAGAAATTGTATCACGTAGTTATATTACCCCCTTTTGGAGTTCAACACGTGAACTATTCACAAATCATTTGCATTAGAAGCGTTGTATGAATATGTGACACTCGCATTTCAAACGACGTGGATGACACTTATGGAGCCTTAAATGACATTTGATTGTTGAATATTTCTTTATTTATGATCACGGTGTGTGCATTATATGCGAATGATGATTCATTAAATAATTTTTGTTGGTTGAAAACCCCACACGGGTCTTCGGATGATTTTTGACTCACACGTCTCCCTTTTGTGAATTTATGGCTAATCGGTTAATTGACGTTTTATGTAAGCATCAATTATTTGATTGAAGCTTATATAAAAATAAAATGCACATTGGATGTCATTTTGGATATTGATAGTTGTTTAGAACTATTGTTGGATATATACGATGTGACGACCCGAAAACCCTGTACTAACGGTGGCAAGGGTAATCTTTGGAATATAACACATAAACAGATAATAGCAGAACAGAATTAAATGAATACACCAGATAATGAACAGATAATACATTCTTTTTCAAAATTTCCAGAACTTGTTCCAAATGTTTTTCAGGTTCGACCTTTGACTTAGAGAAGATTAGAATATCATCAATAAAAACTAGAACAAACTTATTCAAGACTCCTCTAAACACTCTATTCATTAAATCGAAGAAGTATGCTGGAGCGTCACATAAGCCGAACGGCATTACTAACCACTCATAGAATAAGTCTGGACCTCTGAATGCTGTCATAGGAACACACTCTTCGGCAATACGAAGCTGATGGAAACCTGTAGCTAGGTCCATCCTTGAAAATACTTGTGCTCCATTCAGAAGATCCAATAAATCATCGATTCGCGGCAATGGATATTTATTCTTTATTGTCTTCTTATTCAAGTCCCGATAATCCACACATAGTCGCAGAGTACCGTCAGACTTTGGGGCAAACACCACTGCTGCTCCCCAATCAGAGAAACTAGGCCTGATCAGACCCTTCCATACAAGCTGTCGAGTTTGATTATCTAGTTCTTCTTTCTCCTTTAGAGTCATTCTCCGAATAGCGTGCACTACTGGCCTTGCATTCAGAATTAAAGCGATCTTGAAATCAATTTCTCTCTACGGAGGTAAGCTAACAACTTCTTCGAACACATCCGCATAATTCTTGACGACAGGAATATCTTTTATGAGGTCGGGAATATTCTCAGTGACTACAGGGATATTTTCTATTTGAGCAGGAGAAACATCTAGAGCTGACCAAAAGTCTTTTCTATTTGAATTCAAAATTTGAAATTACCGCCCCATTTCAGGCCTTGTTTATAATTAGAATAATTATATTCGTTTTCAAACATCGATTCAAACTTACTTTTCGTCGTTATTATTTAAAATATTTATTTTAAATATTTAAAATATTTATTTTAAATATTTAAAATCCACTAAAATAGCCAATTTTTTTTTTAAATTGGTTCAGATTTTACGGGTTGTTACACACGATGTATGTAATCCATATGAGTTTATTTATATGGATATTGGTTGAATATTATTCAAATCTAGAATAAAATGTGAATATTTTTATGATGTGATATTAATAAAGATTATAAGTTGATTTTGATGTCCGGCTTAGGATGGATACGAGAATATTGGAAAATATGAAGCCGAGTTAAGTAGAAACTACTATTTTGACTCAAGCGGATTTCTATATTGAGTGAATTTCAAAATATTACATTTTGATATCATAATAAAATGCAACATTCAATTTTAATTTAAAATTGAAATGGAATTTGGAATCATTTCTAAACAAATTTACAAACATTTTATAAAATACGTTTTGAAAGGAGAACGATGAAATATAATACATTATATATATATATATTTAAATTGCTTGAATAGAACACGTCGCTTAGCAACCGTTCGCGAAATTCGACCATTAATTTGGGATGGTCATAATGGGAGATCCGAACGTCGGATTATCCTAAAACTGGAACCATTGGGTTTTTATTGAAAAGATCTTTCCAATGTATATACAAGATTTGAATTTGAACAGTTACATCTTAAAATATGTCCAAATCAGTTTTGGAAAAGGTCACTATGGATTCCGTTTGGTGGTCGATATCAGAAACCGCTGCAAGGGCCTTATTAAAATAATTAAAAATATGAATAGATTATGTAAATTCATAATAAATGATTTGGAAAGATTTTGGATGACATATTCCACATTTGAAAAGATAATGGATATTTTTATCCAAATAAACTAGTTGATAACTAGAATAATAATCTTATGATAACTAGAATAATAAATTGGATTTATGAATGGTTTTTAACATAACCAGAAATTCCAACATAAAAATTGGAATGGATTTGAATGGAATTTGTCTTCGAATATTTTCTATATAATAGATTCGGTGATTATACGAATATTGTTGTGGGAATTTGGAAGATATTGATGTCATTATTATAATACGATATTAGTTAGTTTCAGAATTTAGTATTGAATGTAAGTCGACATGATTTCCATTTAAGATTTTATATTTAATGTCAATTGGATTTGGGTTTGTTGTGAATGGTATCTTCATTAATACCAATCTTAAACCCAGTTATGAATGGAATAAATCTTTTAATTAAGGTTTAATGAAGTTTTCTAGTTTATTCAATTAAATTGGAATCGAATGGAATTCGATTAATAATAATCGAGATGATTTTCTGTGAAGGAAGGCATTTACTATTTATGGAATTTAAAAGGCCTTGCCGTTATTCCACTTATAGTATTGGTCGGATGTGTAAATTTATATCGATTATAAATTGTTTAGATTTCTGTGAAGATTTCATATTAATGGAAGATGATTTTTGGTTTATTGCGAGCGATGCTTTAAATGACATTTGTTATTTAACCCAAGTAAAGGTGAGATAAATTTCCAGAAGTTGAATAATCATTAAATAATGATATTTGCGATTATAACTGAACTAGAGCTTTAATGAATCTTTAATTAGATTGAAACATAAAAACATGTAATTAAATTTACCAAACAAGAGAAATGATCAAGATGGTGTACAACCAGTTTTACTCCATGTGATAGTTAAATCTTTAATTAGATTTCAAATAATAAATGGTAATTAAAAGTTATCAATAACACTACGAGTGTTATATATGGAGTACCACCAGTTTTGCTCCATCCGATGAATAATTTAGGATTTGGAATAATAACATAAATGATTACTTCGATAAGGCTCGATAATCCCGATTAGTTTGATAACCTTAATTTGGTTTGTGTTGTGAAAAGATGAAATGGAATATTTTGGAAATGATATCCAAAGGAAGATTAAACTATAAGTTTAAAGGAATTTACTTTTGATAAAATTAATGGGAACCTTTCCCAAAGATAATGAATATTTGAAAAAAAGAATAATCAAGATTGGAATGAAATGTGCGTTATTTTTATATATCACATGGTTATAAGATGCGCGTGTTATTCAGAAAGACCGGGTTTTAACCCTTTCTGAATAACTGTTACGACGACTAAAAGTCAAAGATATGAAGATGATGGTTAAAGACCAAATATCTTCACATCGAATTGATGATTAATGATGCCTTGATTTGGCTGATCCTCCGAGACAAGGTAATAAGTGGTGATCATCCAAACGCACTTGGAGATCGACCGGATACGTGAGGACCTCTCTTTTGTATTGGAAATATGGGATGAGGAATAAGGTGCCTTTGGTTTCGTTCAGACCTAAAACGGACTTTTAAATGGTTTGTTTCTGACATTGTATTTTGTGCAATATTCATTGACCGCTGCTAAATATATATCTGTTTGGTGGAAGGGAATTTACTCTCTTGCTTAACACTCTTCTATGAGACGTACGAGCTTAGGGGTTATATAGTAGCAGAAATCAATAGTATGGTGTGGATTGACAATGTGGCATGCTAAGATGCAAATGATCAAGGCTGTTGTTGAAAAGAAGGGCCTTTGGATGATGATCAAAGCACGACTTTAATTAGCACAACTTTGTGCATGGCGTTAATTCGCGAGCTTCACACCGCGGTGTGTGTCAAAAATGGGATGAGGACCTCAGGGAGGACGTGCATTTCTTTATAGCTATGGGTGATGTCATGGTATGGAGCCCAGACATTTGTACTTATGTGGATTATTGGTTTTGAGGCACCTCGGATTTAGGGACAACTAAAAGGCTCAAGTGATAAGTCCTATAAGACTGGGAAACGTATTGTGCAGGAATAAATAATCCACAAACGTTGGTTTGGACTGGACCTGACGCTAACCAAGGGTTGCCCATAGGGGCGATCCTGGACATCTTGCTAGAGATGATCTGAAATCGGCGAGGAAGATTCCTTGCCTCGACTCATTGATAGGAACCCAATTTCTAATACGACATCTTCCAGTTTTAGTTGTAAATCTATATATGGCGACGTAATATATAGTACCTATTCCATCTATGATTGATACATTTATATTCGAAGTTGTTTACTACACTATGCACTTATAATATTATCAAAGAGACGTGTATTTTAAAAGTACCAAGCTTGTCTAGCTATCATAAAGTAAAACTGTATCCTCCGGCTTGCGTTGCATTGTGTGCTGGGACCTGAGTTTTATAATAGCTTCATTTTTGAAAAAGCATTGCGTTGTTTTATTCCTAAACTGATATTTATATGGAGCAAACCCATTCCGTGTCATATGGCGTGGTCCCAAGATTTTTCCCACTTTTAAAGTGAATATTTAATAACTGTTTAAGTTCTCACACCAGTCCCATGACTAACCTGGAGTTAATTGTTTTCGCCTAAACTCGGGTGTAATGACCCGGAAAATCTGAACCAATTTAATTTTTTTTAATTGGCTAAAATAGTGGATTTTAAATATTTAAAATAAATATTTTAAATAGTAAAGATGAAAACTGAGTTTGAATCGACAATTGAAAAGGAATATAATTAATTCTAATTATAAACAAGGCATGAAATGGCGCGGTAGTTTCAAAATTTGAATTCAAACTTTGACTGACTGTACCGGGTACAAAACAAAACGGATTTGAGTGAAACCAAAAATATTTAAATCTGTTAGTGAATACCTTTCTAACGAATCTAAAAAATCGAAGTTTCATAGCGGAAAGCAAAAGTTATAGCCAAATGAATTTTCAGAAAGGTCGCTATGGAATTTATATAGCCCGTGAAATTGGCCATTTTGCAAACGACCTCGAAATTCGACAAAACCACTTTTGTTCGATCCGGGATGTGAATTTATTGCTAGGTTTCAAATTTCATAATTTTTGAAGCTAGTATGTGAGCGTGGCAAAGGAAAACGTGTTTTGGTCAATTACAGTTAAATTGGATCGACCAGAAATAGGCCATTTTTCCAACGGTCTCAGAATTCGACAAAACAAGTTTTGTTGGGACGGTATCGTCAAAACATAGCTAGATTTCTTTTTCTGGAATTTTTCGAATCAGTTTGTGGCCCTGGCAAATAGAAATGTACGTTAAAACCGAATATTGAATGTTTTATATTTTAATTTGAAGGAAAACTGACTGAAACAGTCGAATAGGCCTACGAAACATATCCCATTGTGTTCGGAATGGGGGTAAAACGCTAGGGACGACAGTCGTTGGGTTGGAATTAGGGTTCGTAAAAAAAACCATATTTTTCTAAATTATATAAATTCCGGCCAATAGAAAAATTTATTCATTAATAAAAAAAATAAAAAACCGCGGAAAAGCCCTCTTCTTTCTCGACCGACGGCGGCTGAGCCTTCACCACTTCCTGACCAATTTCCAATCGATCGACGGCGTGTCAGCACCTCCGCCAGTTGAAGCTTTTGAAGCCCTCGATCCCAGGTCCAAATCCATACCTACCTCGACCACCCTCGCCACGTCTACGTCGAGAATCGCGCCAGAGAAGTCCACCCATTCGCGCCCAATTTGCTCCGCCGATCGGAGTTCGAGCTAGCGGAGGTGGGTCCCTTTTGAGGCGCCTCTCCTCCCTCTTCGTTGCTGCGAAGGCCGATCGTCCAACCACTTCACCGTTTGCACGAAAATTCAAAACCTAGTTTTGAATGAATTTGCTGAATATACGGCTATGGTTTATTTTCAACAGTTTTAACACCTCTAAACCATTGCAAACTATGAAAAATCGTATCTTTTTGCTACGTTAACGAAATTCGATGAAATAGGAAACATCGTGATCGTGAGGACGTATTCTACATTTTAGAAGAGACCGCATATTTTTCTGAGCCTTCTGCTATTTTTGGTGGAGTGGAACCCAATGTGAGATTTCTAATTTATAAACGATATGGAAAACGACGATGTATAAATTATATAATCGATGTATGAGTTATATAAGCGTTGTACAACTCTTGTATAAGCGTTGTATAAGTTGTACGTTCGATGTATAAGTTGTATATGCATTGTAAAAATTATATATGTGTTGAAATAGAAGTGAAATGCTATATATAAATATATATATACATATATATACGCCCCTCGTCCACAAACCATGGACGATATTTATTGGTTGTGATTGGTGTGAAAATTGATTGATAGCGAATGGTTGATTGGAATTGTTTGTGGTTCATACTGATTGATTGTGGTTGAAAAATACCCGTTTGTGGTTGAGAAATATTTGGTTGAAACCACATAGGATTAGTTTGTGGAAATGAAAAAAATATACATGCCGCCTGCGTGCGAACTAGATGCATGATTCCCCATTGTCAAAAGCTGCGAGGCTTTAAGGTAGAGCGAGGAGCCGTACTAGGGACGGTCCCGGTTTTATCTTCCCTGCTGTTATGCTGCCGAAATTTTGAATAATATTCATGTGTTAGAATTATATATAAACTATAGAAATTCATGTGTTGAATGGTATTCGTGTTTTAAATATAAAAATCACATTTTAACTCTATATATATAAACTATAGAAAACCTTCATGTGTTGAATCGATATTCATTCGTTGAATAGAAATTCATGTGTTGAATGGTAATCGTGTTTTAAATATAAAAATCACCTTTTTATCTATACATATAAACTATAGAAAACGTTCATGTGTTGAATCGATATTCATTCGTTGAATTGAAATTCATGTGTTGAATGGTATTCATATTTTGAAAGAAATTGTTTTATAATAAAAATCCAATTTTTATCATCGATATGAACTATATAAAATAACCTTGTTTTGAAATAAATTGTTTTATAATAAAAATCCTATTTTTATCACGTATATTAACTATATAAAATAGTAGAGTTTTGAAATAAATTGTTTTACATTAAAAATCACATTTTATTATATACATGAATTGTTAAATATAGTGAAGTGTTGAAATAGAAGACAGTTAGATAAAATTATCATTTTTATCAAATGTACGAAAAATCATGTAGTTTTAAAAACAAAGAATCGATATATATATATACAAATAGAATTGAAATATATAGAATAACGAAGCTGCAGTTCATGTTTTGAAACCGTGATTTCAAACGATTAGTGTGGAAGATCCGAACATCGGATTTTCCCGAAATCGCAACCGTTGGGTTCGCTTTGGAAATACCTTTCCAACGACACCAACTTTGTAAAAATCCAACGGTTGGATTGTCTGGAATGTTTAATTCAAATCTGAAGAAAAAAGCGCCAGAATCGATTATATTTATATTTATATATATATATATATAAATATAATTATATATAATCGAATAACGACGTTGCAGTTCGTATTTTGAAATCGTAACTTCAAACGATTATACCGGGAGATCCGATCGTCGGATTTTCCCGAAATCGGAAACATTGGATTCCTTTTGAAAAGATATTTCTAATGATGTAATTTTTGTGAATATCCAATGATTAGATTTTCAGATATGTGTAAATAAAATCTAAAGAAAAACAGCGCCACGGCCGCGTTATGGCCCGAAGCGTCGTTTTGAATAAATTGGCTATTTTAAAATAAATAAAAATAGCGATAAATCGTTATAAAATATTATAAATGATATGGATGTGAAATTTAGAAACCAACTGAAGGTTAGTTAAGTCGAATGGTTTCCTGTGTGTTGATCTGACGTTGGTTTCGGCCTTCGAGGTTAATATTCGGGAAATCGTTCTCTTATTGATTGATGGTTAGTGACTAATGAACTGAAATGATGCGTATGTATGTTAGTGTTGCACTTGTTTATTACATACGCGAGTTGCTCAGAAAGACTGGGTTTATCCCATTCTGAATAACTGAATCGACGATAAGAAGTTGAAGATGAAGATGGGGGTTGAAGATCGATCTTCACCTCGTTTGGATGGTCGCTGAGGTCCTGATTGGGAGGCATCCCGAAATATGGATAATGAGTGGTGATCGTCCAGACGTACGTGGGAATCGATGGATATGCGAGGTATTCGGTGCCTCCGGTTTCGTTCAGACCCAGAACGGACTTGCAAATGGATTGTGTGTCTGACATTGGAATTCATTCTGTGCGATTGATAACCATAAGTTGCGTGGTGTGAATTGCCTTTGTGGCATGCTAAGATGTAGTGATCAGGGCTTCTGTTGAAAAGCAAAGTCTTGTGATTGATGATCAAAGCACCGCCTGTGTGGTGTAGCTTTGTGTATAACGTGAATTCGCGAGCCTCACACCAAGGTATGAACCAGAAACGGGAGAAGGACCTCAGGGAGGGCACGCGTTTCCTTCTAGCTAGGAGTTATGTCGGTGTTTTTACACGGCCTGACATTTTACTTATGTGGATGATGGATTGCGAGGCGCCTCGGATATATTGGTCGATCCAGGACAGATGGAGCCATTCGTTGGCTCATTGACGCCCCATAGGGTGGGGAAACACATTGTTCAAGCATAATAATCCACATCGGTGGACCGGCCCTGACGATCCAGGGGGCAGTTGCGGCTATTTCCTGAGACACGGGCTAGAGCGTATCGAATTCAGTAAGGACTATCTTTTGCCTTGGTTCAGGATGAAAATCCAATTTCCAAATACGACATCGTGCGGTTTTTATTGTATATATATATGGCGACATGATATATGGTACCCATGCCATCTATGATTGATAGTTATGATTTGAAATTGTTTTTGAAACATATAAACACTAGTAATAATATCAAATGCTTTTATTTTATTCGTATCAAGCATATTTTGGCCATTATAAGGTAAAACTCTATCCTCCGGTTTGCGTTGCATTGTGTGATGGGTACTGAGTCTTATAATGGCTTCATTTTTATAAAAAGCATTGCGATGTTTTAAAAAGAATGATTTGTTTTAAAGCACTGGAAATTCCACGGAGTAAACCCGTTCCACGAAAGTGGCGTGGTCCTGTGATTAGCCATATTTTAAATGTGTTGAGTAGATTTCTCATACCAGTCCCATGAATGACTCGTAGTTTGTTTCACTTTCAAACTCGGGTGCCCCTTTTTCTACACGGGCAGCCTTGTATTCAGGTTTAGCTAGCTCTTTCTGGATAGCTGGAGCTGAAGATGGATTTTATCATTTATCTCTTTTTATGTTGTTCAGCTCTTATTGTACATTATGTTTGTTTTCCACTGTAGACATTTATGTATAGCTGAACTGTATCTGTACTAAGTATGATCCTGTATACTGTGTAACTCTGATGATTACGTTTATCTAGTGTAATCTATTGTTCATTATCTGGTGTATTTATTTATTTCTGTTCTGCTATTATCTGTTTATGTGTTATATTCCAAAGATTACCCTTGTCACCGTCAGTACGGGATTTGGGGTCGTTACAACGTGGTATCAAAGCTTTGGTTAAGCTTAGTGCTGGAATATAATATAGTAACGAACTCGTCAGAAATAGAACCAGTAGTGTTCTAGGACGGGTAACTCAATACAGATAGGATCAGTAATATCCTAGTATGAGTAGCAGAATGAAATAACACCTAGATAGACGCATTTACATTCAAGTATTTGTCTCTTTATTTTGAAATATATTTTCTGTTGACCTGACACTTTGTTTGCTAATTGCAGACGCTCTAGAAAATGAGTGCCAGAAACAGAAGAAGTAATACTAACGCGGCTATAGAAGCTCTATTTATGAAATATAGAAATCTGGGTGGAAAACACTTCTCGAGTGAAGAATCAATTACGAAAACAAAAGCATGGGTTCTTTCGATTGAGAAAATCTTTGAAGGATTAAAGCTGAGAGATGACCAGAAAAAATTATTGGCGTCCTGGGCACTCCAAGACGAAGCTTTGTTCTGGTGGGATTCGGTTATCAATGATAATCGAGAAGGTGATATCACTTGGGATAGATACAAAGTGATTTTCCTGGAAAGATTTACTCCTCCAGAAGCAATTGAGCGACTATGTGATGAATTTTCTTATTTGATACAAGGAGATATGACCATTCTTGAATATCATAAGAAATTCAATGAACTTTCTCACTTTGCCCCTCATCTAATTCAAATTCCGAAGAGGAAGAATTTGAGATTTATCAACGGGCTTCAAAGGAAATACCAGAATAAAGTAATGCGGCATGTGAAGCTTCCTTTTTCAGAAATGATTTATATGGCTTACCGGTACGAAGGTCTAGACATGAAAGGTATGTTACAGTACGAAGAGGAAGTCAGCTCCAGTAATAAAATTGAGTCTGAAACTGATTGTCCTGAGTCCAGCATGATATCAGAGGTCAGCAAGAAGCCCAAAGAAAATCGGAAAAGGGCTGAATCTGAGAAAGGGCAAGTAACGACTACCATATGTAGTAACTGTAAGAAGCCAAGGCATTTGGCGAAAAACTGCGGACCCTTGAAGAAGCGATTAAAAGGTGGGCTTCAATCCAAGAAGGGATTTCAAGAGAATAGAAAATGCAATCTCTACCATCAGGCTGGTCACGTAAAGCAAGATTGCTGGCAGTTGAAAAATACTGAAATAGTTCAAGTGAATGAAGTGGTAGAAACTTCTGAGCCCTCAGCTATTCAGGAAAGGCCAGATGTTTTAGAAGGTACGCTTACTGTCAAAGATATTTCAGTTAAAGTACTGTTTGGTACAGGCGTGTCGCGAAGCTTTATTGCAAAGAATGCGGTTAAGAAGCTGGATTTAAATTTGAAGAAGCTCAAAGAACCAATGACTGTTCAAAATCCCGTTGGGGGTTCCATCAATCTCAGTTGGGTTTGTGGAGTGCCGGTTTCTTTTTCTCGTTATCGGTTCCCTACCATCGCAGTCGTCATGAATTTTACAGAATTTGATCTTATCTTGGGGTTGGACTGGTTGACCAAATATGAAGCTGAGGTTAAATGCACCGACAGAGTAGTTGGGGCGAAGATTAAATCAGGTGATTATATAACCATTCCCTGTGAAGGTCAGAATTCTAATAGTAAAGACTTCTAGGCAGCTTTGGACGTTTCTCCTGCTCAAATAGAAAATATCCCTGAAGTCACAGAGAATATTCCCGACCTCGTCAAAGATATTCCTATCGTTAAGAATTATGCAGATGTGTTTGAAGAAGTTGTTCGCTTACCTCCGCAGAGAGAAATTGATTTCAAAATTGCTTTAATTCCGAATGCAAGGCCGGTAGTTCATGCTATTCGAAGAATGTCCTTGAAAGACAAAGAGGAATTAGACAATCAAACATGACAGCTCGTATGGAAGGGTCTGATCAGGCCTATTTTCTCTGATTGGGGTGCAGCAGTGGTGTTTGTCCCAAAATCCGATGGTACTTTACGGCTATGTGTGGATTATCGTGATTTGAACAAGCAAACAATAAAGAACAAATATCCATTGCCGCGAATCGATGACCTGTTGGATCGTCTGAATGGAGCACAGGTATTCTCAAGGATGGACCTCGCTATAGGTTTCCATCCGCTTCGTATTGCCAAAGAATGTGTTCCTATGACAGCATTCAGAGGTCCAGACCTATTCTATGAGTGGTTAGTAATGTCGTACGGCTTATGTAACGCTCCAGCATACTTCGTCGATTTGATGAAAAGAGTGTTCAGAGGAGTCCTGAATAAATTTGTTCTGGGTTTGTTGACGATATTCTAATCTTCTCTAAATCAAAGGCCGAACATGAAAAGCATTTGGAATAGGTTCTGGAAATCCTCAGAAGGAATGTATTAAAAGCCAAACTATCCAAATGTATATTCTGGCAAGATGAAGTAAAATTCCTGGGCCATGTCGTATCAAAAGAAGGAATTGCTGTAGATCCAAGTAAAATCACAGCTATTCAGAATTGGAAACAGCCCAGTACTCCTACCGAAGTCCGCAGTTTTCTCGGATTGGCTAGTTATTACCGGAAGTTCGTTAAAAACTTTTCGAAGATATCTGGTCACTTAACGAAGCTTACAAAGAAGCACTCAAAGTTCAAATGGACTCCAGAAAGTGAGGAGGCTTTTGAAGAGCTAAAGTTAAGATTAACGACAGCTCCAGTGTTAACCATCATCGATGGCAATCAGGATTTGAATGTCTGGACAGATGCTTCTAGTTAAGGCCTTGGCGTAGTGTTAATGCAAAGAGGTCAAGTGATTGCTTATGCTAGCCGTCAGCTGAAGCCGCATGAGAAAAACTACGTAACTCATGATCTTGAGTTATTGGCTATAGTATTCGCCTTGAAAATCTGGAGACACTATCTTCTGGGTGAGAGATTTGAACTGTTTACAGATCACCAGTCATTAAAGTATCTGTTCACCCAGAAAGACTTGAATCTGAGGCAGCAACATTGGATGGAGTTTCTTGCAGCATATGACTTTGAGATTATATACACTCCAGGGAAAGCCAATGTCGTGGCCGATGCGTTAAGCCGAAAGAATGAAATGATCGCCAGTTTTATTATCACGACTTCATTGATAGATAAAATATCTGCTCTTAAGAAGGATGATCACTTCATTCAGAAGATCAGGGAGATAATTCAAAAGGGCGAACCCTCGAGTTTCCAAGTTGATAATGAGGGGATTCTAAGGCTGAAAGGTCGAATTTGTGTTCCTAACATCCCTGAGCTCCGAAAGGAAGTACTGGATGAATGCCACAAGTCAAAACTTAGTATCCATCCGGGAGTGAGCAAAATGTATAATGACGTCAAACGCACTTTCTGGAGGAAGTCGATGAAGAGGGGCATTTCTTTATATGTTAGCCGATGCCCTACTTGCCAACTAGTCAAGAGCGATCAACAGAAGCTGGCTGGATTGTTACAACCACTAGACGTTCCTGGTTGGTAGTGGGAACATATTTCCATGGACTTCATTGATGATTTGCCCAGAACCAGAAAAGGAAATGATAGTATTTGGGTGATCGTAGATCGTTTCACGAAGACCGCCCATTTCATACTTGTCAGATCAAACAGAACTGCTCAGAGTCTGGCGCAGATATACTTCAAGGAAATTGTTTGACTACATGGAGTGCCGCTCAGTATAGTCAGTGATAGAGATACAATATTTACTAGCAAATTCAGGGAGGCATTTCAAGTAGAGCTGGGAACAAAGCTGAATCTAAGCACCTCCTATCATCCTCAGACAGATGGTCAGACTGAGAGGGTGAATCGTATACTAGAAGATCTATTGCGGGCTTGTGTTTTAGATTTCGGTGGATCATGGGAAAACCATTTACATTTGGATGAATTCTCATATAACAACATCTACCAAGCGAGCCTGACAATGTCACCATTCGAAGCATTGTATTGTAGACCGTGCCGATCCCCTGCTTGTTGGGTCGAACCAGGTAGTAGACTTGTATTGGGACCCGATATGATCCGAGAAGCTGCCGACAAAGTCGATTTCATTAAGAAATGATTACTCGCCGCTCAAAGCCGACAAAAGAGCTATGCCAATAGGAGAAGAAGAGATATATCATTCGCCGCATAATAATCCACATCGGTGGACCGGCCCTGACGATCCATGGGGCAGTTGCGGCTATTTCATGAGACACGGGCTAGAGCGTCTCGAATTCGGTAAGGACTATCTTTTGCCTTGGTTCAGGATGGAAATCCAATTTCCGAATACGACATCGTGCGGTTTTGATTGTATATATATATGGCGACATGATATATGGTACCCATGCCATCTATGATTGATAATTATGATTCGAAATTGTTTTTGAAACATATAAACACTAGTAATAATATCAAATGCTTTTGTTTTATTCGTATCAAGCATATTTTGGCCATTATAAGGTAAAACTCTATCCTCCGTTTTGCGTTGCATTGTGTGATGAGAACTGAGTCTTATAATGGCTTCATTTTTATAAAAAGCATTGCGATGTTTTAAAAAGAATGATTTGTTTTAAAGCACTGGCAATAATTCCATGGAGTAAACCCATTCCACGAAAGTGGTGTGGTCCTGTGATTAGCCATATTTTAAATGTGTTGAGTAGATTTCTCATACCAGTCCCATGACTGACTCTTAGTTTGTTTCACATTCAAACTTGGGTGCCCCTTTTTCTACATGGGCAGCCTTGTATTCAGGTTTAGCTGGCTCTTTCTGGATAGCTGGAGCTGAAGATGGATTCTACCATTTACCTCTTTTTATGCTGTTCAGCTCCTATTGTACATTATGTTTGTTTTCCGCTATAGACATTTATGTATAGCTGAACTGTATCTGTACTAAGTATGATCCTGTATACTGCGTAACTCTGATGATTACGTTTATCCAGTGTAATCTATTGTTCATTATCTGGTGTATTTATTTATTTCTGTTCTGCTATTATCTGTTTATGTGTTATATTCCAAAGATTACCCTTGTCACCGTCAGTACGGGATTTAGGGTCGTCACATCGGGGTGCCCATATTTTCCCCACAGGCAGTCAGTAGTTTTGGTTTTGCAGATTTCTATTTAACAGTATCCTGGTTTATAGCTGGAGCTATATTCGGAAAGCTTTGTATCCTTGTATTTCCTACAGTTGTATTAGTTGATGTATCTCCGCAACCCATTGTATTTATACATTTTTATTTCCGCTGCTGTGTAATTTATTCTCTGATATTAACTTTCCGCTGTGCAATATTTATTCATACTCTGATATTCTTGTGCTCTTATGTAATATTGTTGTAATAGCAATGAAAAGTTCTGTCATTCTGTGTTCTAATGAGTCATGTTCTCACGTAATGTGCATTCTTGTTCAGTCTAGGCTGGGCGGGGATTTCGGGTTATGTCAACTGCCTTATGAATTACGCCATAACACACAACACAACCATAGGTCGCAAATACACAATGGTTTCACATGGATCCCCCAGAAAACATCCGTACCTTTGAGAAACCCCTGCTCCACAAATTACGCTATGCAAACCTAACTCATGAATTGAAGTCTACTTATAGTAACCCTGGTGGTTACATCGCTATCACTCATAGACCTTTAGCAATCACTGTCACTCGAATTACGCTATGTGGACCACAGATACACAATGGTTATGCTTGGATCCAGCAAGAGACATTCGTTCGTTAGGGCAATCACTACCTAAGCAGATTACGCCATAAAACGACCATAGATCGTAGCTACTCAATGGTTTCGCTTGGGTCCCCCAAGAAACATCCGTAACCGTAAGCTCTAATAGCCCTATGAGTTTCGCTATATAGTCGAGTTCATAGGACCATGGGTTACACACGGAATTCAAAGGACTACTCGAGTATTATATTCGGAAAACCTAATCTAGAGAAGATGAAACGATAGAATGAATCCTCGATGTGGCCACAATGCGGATATCAAGCAGAATGTACTTCCATATCCTTAGTTTGAAAACATATATGCTATGCATATAGTACTTTATTTCAAATCACATTTATATAAATATCCATTTACAAAAATTTTATCGAATCTCATTTTCAAATATGTCATTCTCATATAAATCCATTATAAAAGATTATATGTTTCACATCAATTACATTCCAAATCAAAAAAATTCGACTCTCCTACTTATATAATTCATTTATATAGGTTTCAAATTTCATATCAAAGTATTCGTATATCGATAATTTTCAAAATTCTCCTTTCAAGATCAGATTAAATTAATTTTAAAATGATCCGAGTATTCAATTTGGATTTCACATTACGATCATCGATATTCAACTGAGTCTTTACATTCGATCATAGTGAATCTTAAATTGTTCGAATTGGATATATACCTTTATCAAAATAACTAATTTTCATAAAATAAATTTGGAAAAATAATAGCTTAATACAAAATTAACCTAACTAATAAATAGATTTTGAAAATGGGTTTGAAATAAATAGATATGCTCTGTAAAATAACTAGCTTGAGATATAATAAATTCAAACAAATAAATATCTTTGGGAAAATAGATTAAATGATTATATATTTTTTACAATTGGTTTGAAATAACTAATTAGATTTTGGAAAAATAGGTTTGAAATTTTTTTTTGAAAAACAAAGATAATTTGGTTTATAACAAAAAAATTTAAACAATATGAATAGGTATAATATCTTAATTTCGAATAAAATATTTTTATTATGAATACTGCTTTCAAAAATATTCCAATTCGAATCCATTATCCAAAATTCAAAATCTTAATTATTGTCAGTTCCAACTTCGAGATTGAGCTCAATTTAAATTCACGTTCATTTCATTTACATTTCTAGTCGGACCCAAGGTTCAAATTAGCTCATTACTTGAGTTTTTATTTGCATTTTCAATTTGGATTAAGTTCGCATCTTAAATCTCAATTTCAATTATGTTCGTAATTGAACTAATTTTTCAAATTCACATTCATATTTAATTTCCATTGAGCTTATAAATATTACTTAAAATTTCAAATTTCATTTGAAATTTCCAGATTTATTTAATTAGTCGAAATTCGAACTTTACTCAGTTATTGGAAATTTATATTCAATCATTTCCTCAGAGATATTCATTCAAGACTCGCATATTAGATTACCCCGATACAATAGGATTTACATCATCTAATTCATACTAGAGAATAAATTCTGGATCTTATTCCAAATTTTCCCAAAATGTATACATTTTCGTATATTCAAAATATTTCCAAAATCAAACACGTTTTATCTAAACAAACTAGCAGCAATATTGCTAACATGGTCTTCCCCACATGACAAAGTGGTTCTTCATTCGAATATATATATTTTTCAAAACATTTTGAAAATCATTCGAACTATTTTCATTCAAAAATACTTATATAGTTTACTAGCATATTTAAATTGCTTGGAATAATTTCATCCCAAAACATGTAACAACCCGAATTTTTAATAACATGTTAAAACAAGGAATCAGGGCAGAATTAAATCATAAGTTAAGAATCAATGGGAACGGGTTACGCCATTGCATTCGTCTCGAAATTTTGCTTGAAACCGAGTCCGAAATTTCGTAAATCGGAATCCGTATGACCAAGATATGGCCCATAGAAGATTTCAGAAAATTCAAAATTCAGCCCGAAATTCAAAATCAGCTCCAAACAGATTGGGCGGGAAAATTTCCTTCCCAACCCCAGGTCGACTGGGAAGTCGACTAGTGAGTCGACCTGCCCTAGCCCAGGTCGACTGCCCAGTCGACTTGGGTGTCGACCTCCCTGGTCGGCCATATTTCCCTGGTGCACCTGTTTGCTCCTTTGGTCTGGTCAGTTGGCCTATGACGGGAATTGATGGTTCAGATCTAAACTAGGGTTAATCCTATGGCCTAAACTAGTCTCTACACCTATAAAAACACCCTAAGACCTAGCCTAAACTATCACAAATCATCCTAACAACTAAATTCTGCCAAAATGCTCCCTAATCATGGCCTCCATCTTCATCTTGAGAGCTTCTAAGGCAAAAAGGAGCAATCTTTCTCCATCAAATCAAAGGAGCTACTTATTTCTCAAGGTTTCTAGTGTTGGTACATCATTCCTAGAGCTTCTACAACGTCTCTATCTTGTTCTATTGTGTTCTAGTTCTCATAGCCATGATTTGTAAGCCCCACTCTACTATTAGATTTAAACTATGAAATTAATATGAACATGTAGCAAGTTGAAATGGGACTTTTGTGTAATACTTGTCTTTGGTCTATCATTGTATGCATAGATCCATTTATGACTCTTTTGATCTATGATTGTGGAACTATCATGAACCTAGTACCGTTCACTTTGATTTTTGGGTAGAAAGCTATGAGCTTTATTTGGGGATTATGCATAATGCAACATAGAACCCCTCATAACCTTGATGTTAACTTGCCTATGATGTTGAACTACATGCTACCCACAAGTTTATCACTCTATGTCAACTATTATCATTTTATCACCTTTGCCTATGATGTTGAACTACATGCTACCCACAAGTCTATTTGCTAAGTTTGATGTCATACATGTTTTGAGGCCAATAAATCCTATATGCTAGTTGTGATGAACACCTTTGCCTCAAATATCATCATGTTTAACTTATGACCAACTTTATCACCTTATGCCCATCTTTGTCATGTTGTTATGTTCCCCTTCTTGATCTACTTGTGTTGATGCGAATTTACGTGCGAATGGGAATACGTTATGGGTCGTTAGGCAAACTTGAAATGACATGAAAAACATGGCTTGAAATGTGACATGAAACTTGATTATGCTTGAAAACATGAATGTGGTCATGACATGTAGAAAATCATAAATTGGCCAACTCGAGGTTGGATTGAGTTTGTAGCGTAAATCTGCCCGGAACCGCCCGGCAAATCTAGTGGCTACAAACAATTGGACCCAATGTGATAAGTTGGTCATATCACGCTTGAAACCCGAGGTTAGACAGGTTGTGGTGTAAAGCTGCCCGGACCCGCCCGGTATATCCAGTAACCACAACAAAGTCTCATGTGAGAGGTTGGGTGCATTAAATCAATCAATGCCACATGTTAGGGTTAAGTCATGAACCACTTGGATACACTTAACCAACTTGATACATGATTGGATAGGGTTAACCACACTTAACTCGTTGGAAACCCTAGTTACGTGGTCCTTTTCAACAGTAACCCTCTTGGATGTATCACGATACCCTAGGGACTAGGCTAGGGTGGGGCACGATTACTGGGCTGATTGTAAGCGACCAGAAAGACGGCTGAGTAGGTGCACCAATGTAGGTTCAGGCGGGCTATGGTCGTGCACATAGTCCGGAGTTGAAAAATAACATACATGGGCACCAGTAGGTTTAGACTGTGCGTGCTTGATTTGTGTCAGTGGTTAGCACCCTAGGGCTTGATACACCCTAGGGTTGACCTAGCACAGTTCGACTACATTCCGTGATTGGGCCGTATGACACCGACACTCGACGAGTTAGGCTTTTATGGAGCCGATCGACTAGATTGTATAGTTGGACCTTGATTTGGGTCAACTCATGATATTGGGCCAAGGGATCATTTCTTGTTTATACTTGACATGGGTTGGAATACTAGTACTATTGGTGCAAAACTAAACCTTTTATATGCGATGCCACACTTGATTTACCTTGTTATCTATTTATCATGTCAGTTAGTTACCATATTTATGTTTCATCTCGGTTTCTCATGTTTAGTTAACTTCATTAGTTTTTATACTAATAGTAGGTAGGACTTACCAGTCTTTATGACTGACCCTTTTTCTTTCGCCTCTTTCTTCCGTTCCCCCCCAGGTTCTCAGGGAGGGAACACTAGTGCTTAGCTTGGACATTTGGCTTGCTTTCTTGACAGCTCATGTACGGTTTGGACTTGAGCTTGCTATGGCTTCGCCACATCTATCTTGGGGATAGTTTACTTTATGTTATTTTCAGTTTATGTTTTCTAGACTTGTGTTAGTTGGAAAATAATGGCTAAGTACTTTGATGTAAGTTGACTATTTGGTTTTGAAATGGTTAACTATGGTTTTTAAATTTCTGCCGCTGCTTTACTTATTTATTTATCTATGTTCTGTCTTGTGATATCTATGTGCATGTTTACCTAGACAACACCCCTCCAAAGCTAGTGCATTCTCTTGTGAGTGACCCTGGCGGAGGTGGGGTGTTACATTTGGTATCAGAGCATAAGGTTTACTAGACCGGACAAAAGTTTTAAAAACCCTTTTGAAAAACTATTTTCAAAACCAGTTAAGTATTTTTCCAAGGAAAGTCTAGTTTATTTTAAAAGGCTATTCCCCAAAAAGCCATAAGCACTATCCTTTGTTTCCTCGTTCTGAATCTATCTTTTCCTTTTTCAGCATGGCCGATCTTAACCTTCCCGAGGGAGTACCCATACCCAGATGGTTCCGAAGGTACTTGGAAGCTAGGGCCAACGATGCGGGCCCAACAAACACTCCCACTCCTCCTCCCGTACCTGAGGTTCCTCCTCCTCCTCCGTGTCCACAAGCAGATTTCGCGAAGATTTGCAAAGACTTTAAGGCGATGGGTGGCAAGAATTTTGTTGGGACAGAGACTTATGTTGAGGCAAGAAACTGATTAAGGGAAACTGAAGACCTTTTTGCTATCTTTGATGTAGAAGATCGTAGGAAAGTTATGTTGGCAGTATGGCTATTGAAAGAGGAAGCTGCTTATTGGTGGGAAGTCACCAACGCTACTAGAACTATAGAGACTTGGGCCGACTTTAGGATGAGGTTTGGGCTTAAGTTTCTATCATCTGCTTAAGAGAATCTGCAATTGGAGAGGTTTATATCTTTGAAGCAAGGGGACATGACCATAAGGGAGTATGTGAATAAGTTTAACCAGCTTGCTCTATTCGGTTTAGACATGGTTAACACACCATAGAAGAAGGCTCTACGTTTTGCTCGAGGATTGAATGAGCCATTGCAAGGATTGGCCGTGTATCATATACCCATGGGGGCCACTTTTGAGAGCTTAGTGGATATGGCCTTGGTTCAAGGAGATGATAAGAATGGCAAGAAAGAAGTTAAGCTTAATGAGACTCAAACCAAGAAGGTGGACTCCAAGTGTGGAGGCAATCAGAACAATCAGAACAACAAGAACAACAAGGGTAACAAGGCCAACAACAACAAGGCAAGGGAGACAAGGAAGTGCAACTTCTGTGGGATCACTGGACACATAGCCAAAGATTGTAGGAAGAAGAAGAGGAAGCTGGGAGAATGCTTTCATTATGGCAAGTCTGGACACTACAGTAAGGATTTCCCAAAGAAGAAAGGACAGGGGCAAGTACAGACTCAACGGGCAGGACCTTCTGGAGGGCAGATGCATGCTCTCAACACTACTCTAGCTCCGGACCGAGGTAGTATTTCTGTAGAAAGCCTTGTTTACATTTCTGGTTTTCCTGTTCGAACTTTATTTGATTCCGGCGCATCACATACCTTTATTTCTTCTGACATTGTTGAAAGTTTGCACCTAAGTACTAGTCTAGTTGAGGATCCCGTTAGTGTTTCAAATCCAATTGGGGGTTCCGCCCATCTATCTATGATTTGTATGGATTTGACGATTTCTATCTTGACCGTGGAATTCACATGTAATGCTTATGTTCTCGGGTTCATGGGATACGGGTTGATTTTGGGCATGGATTGGTTGTCCAGTTATGGAGCCATTCTCGATTGTGAGCATAGGGTAGTGAGGCTTATGACTCGCCTTGGCAATACCCTAGAGATTTCTTGTAACCCTCTGGATCCCATCATGTTATGTTATCTTGAATCCCTCGACTCGTCTATTGATAATCTTCAATCTGTGAGGGTGGTCCGAGAATATCCTGATGTTTTTGATGAGGTGAAGGGGTTACCCCCTAAATGCGAGATAGACTTCCGTATTTATCTTGTTGATAATGCCAGGCCAGTTTCATTGCCTGTTAGGAACATGGCCCCGCGAGAAAGAAGAGATCTTAGCAAGCAAGTTAAGGAGTTGCTTGAGAAAAATTTCATTAGGCGAAGCATTTCTGAATGGGTTGCTCCTGTTGTATTCGCTACTAAGGTGGATGGTTCACTTCGTCTATGTGTTTATTATCGTGAGTTCAACAAGCTGACAAAGAAGAATAGGCACCCATTACCGAGGATTGATGATCTCTTTGACCAACTTGTTGGTGCTTCTGTTTTCTCTCAGCTCGATCTAGCCACCAGATTCCATCAGCTTAGGGTGGCTGAGGATAGTATTGACAAGACTGCGTTTAGGACTCCGGATGGATTCTTTGAATGGCTCGTCATGCCATTCGGTTTGACTAATGCACCCGCATACTTCGTTGATTTGATGAGTAGGGTGTTTAGGGAGTTCCTTAAAAAGTTTGTGGTTGTCTTCGTAGATGATATTCTGATCTTCTCTAAGGACGAGGAAGAGCATGCTACACATCTCAAGGAGGTTATGGATACGCTTAGAGCTCATCAGTTAAAAGCCAAGTTCTCCAAATGCCATTTTTGGAGAAGGGAAGTTCGGTTCCTTGGGCATATATTTTCTAAGCAAGGCATAGCTGTGGATCCTGCTAAAGTAGTGGCGGTACAAGACTGGAAAGTTCCGAAGAATGCAACTGAAGTGAGAAGCTTTCTCGGTATGGCAGGATTTTATAGGAAGTTCATTAAGGACTTCGCTAAGATTTCAGCCCCTCTTACTAAGTTAATGAAGAAGAACTTAGTCTTTGCATGGGACTTAGAGTGTGAGCTTGCTTTTCAAAGGCTCAAGAAAGCCCTCACCACAGCTCTAGTTCTAGCATTACCCGATGGAGGGAAGTTGTTTACCTTGTATACCGATGCATGCGGCATGGGATTAGGTGCTGTCCTGATGCAAGAAGGGAGAGTGATATGCTTTGGGGGTAGTAAACTCAAAGTTCATGAGAAGAACTATCCCACTCATGATTTGGAGTTGGCGGCGATCGTCTTTGCACTCAAATCTTGGCGCCATTATCTTCTAGGTGAAAGGTTTGAGTTATATACTGATCACAAGTCGCTCAAGTACCACTTCTCGCAGAAAGATTTGAATCTAAGGCAGCAGAGGTGGATGGAATTCTTGGCATCATATGACTTTGATATAGCTTATACCCCTGGCAAGGGTATTGTTGTGGCGGATGCGCTAAGTAGAAGAAGGTTGACTTTGAGTCCCTTTTTTGTTGAGATGAAGAGCCTAGAGTTCTTTACAACCTTTGATTTTACACCTGCTGTTGAGTCGATGGCTGGTTCGTTAGCATCCCTTAAGCTTAGACCTACACTTCTTGATCAAGTTGGGGCTTCACAGAGGGAAGACCGGCAGATAGTCGAGATCATGGACAAGTTGATTCGTGGTGAGATGTCAATTCACCTCGCTAGATGCACTATTGATGACAAGGGATGGCTAAGGCGTGATGGAAGACTATGTGTCCCACAAGTGGGAGACCTAGTAAATAAAGTTCTTGAGGAGGCGCATCACTCGAGGATGACCATACATCCCGGAGGGGATAAGATGTACCGGGATATGAAGTGCATTTTCTTTTGGGATGAGATTAAAAAGGATGTTGCAGAGTTTGTTTCTAGATGCATTGTTTGCCAACAAGTAAAGGCCGAGTCGAAGAAGCCCGGTGGGTTACTACATCCATTGGAGGTCCCGCAATGGAAGTGGGAAAGTATCTCTATGGATTTTGTGGATGGATTGCCAAGATCAAGGAAGGGGAATACTAGCATATGGGTCATAGTGGATAGACTCACGAAGAGCGCTCATTTCATTCCAGTAAAGAGCAAGAGGACCGCATCATGGCTAGCATCCGTTTATCTTTGGGAGATAGTGCGATTGCATGGAGTTCCTTCTAGCATAGTGAGCGATCGTGACGCAATCTTCACTAGCCAATTTTGGAGTAGTTTGCAAGAAGCGATGGGTACGCGATTGAATCTAAGTACAACCTATCACCCACATACTGATGGTCAGACCGAAAGGGTGAATAGGGTACTAGAAGATCTGTTGAGGCTATGCATTCTTGACTTTGGTGGCACTTGGGAAGACCACCTTCCTCTCGTAGAGTTTTCTTATAATAACAACTACCAAGCAAGCATAGGGATGGCACCATTCGAAGCTTTGTATGGGAGGCCGTGAAAGTCACTAACATGTTGGTGGGAGACGACGGATAAGCTTATACTTGGGCCCGACATGATAAGGGACACAACCGAGAAGGTTGAGTTGATTCGAAGGCGGATGAAAACGACCCAAGACAGACAGAAATCTTATGCAGACAAGCGAAGGACAGACTTAGAATTTGAAGTTGGAGATATGGTCTTTGTGAAGGTTTCTCCCTTGCGAAATTTGGTTCGTTTTGGAGCAGTTGGAAAGCTAGCACCAAGGTTCGTAGGACCCTTCCCTATCATCGAGAGGATTGGGCAAATGGCTTATAGAGTGGAATTGCCCGAGAAGCTGGCTGGAGTGCACAATGTCTTTCATGTCTCGCATCTCCGAAAATGCCTACATGAATCAGCCGAAGTAGTTGAGCCTAGCATTCTTGAAGACGTGGAAGTAGAGAAAGAGGCAACCCTGAGGCGAGCTCCGATTCGTATCTTGGGAACAGAGATCAAGAAGCTGAGGAATCGAGAAGTCAAGTTAGTAAAGTTTCAGTGGAGTGAAGCCAATGAAGATGCAACTTGGGAAACCGAGGAGAAGATGCGTGGGCTTTATCCATTTCTTTTTGAGGGTACATTCTCGATCTCTTTTCCTAGTTAGCATATCTTTCTTTTGATATCAATGCTTATCTTGTTATTTCGTTCATCTTGTCATGAGAACCTTAGGTAGAAACCCTTTGGATGAGACATGTATTTGAAACATGTTATGCTTGATGGTTGCAAATGGTTGCAAGTATTTGCAAGTGGTTACTCGTGGATGCATGATACACGTTAGGCACTAAGATCGGCTCACACACTTTCATATTGCATATGCATGAGTGTTTATGCTTATTTATGGATGAAACTTGTTATGCTATCACGTGGATGTTGCATATGAATGAATGTTATGTGCACTCATGTAGAGATTATAAATTATGTTAAGAATTTGCATACATTTGGACTCATTTCACTAGCATATTCTGCACTAAGGAGGTTCACTGAGTCAGTAACCGCCTGATTTTCGCATTAGATAAGTGCATATACACACTTTTTCATATGTTCATACAGCATTAGAAATCTTTTAAGGACAATGATTACTTGTGGATGATGTTTGAGTAGATGGATGATGGATGGTAGGATACGTTCTTCCTAACTTGGAGATTTCGGGGACGAAATCCTTTAAGGTGGGGAGAATGTAACAACCCGAATTTTTAATAACATGTTAAAACAAGGAATCAGGGCAGAATTAAATCATAAGTTAAGAATCAATGGGAACGGGTTACGCCATTGTGTTCGTCTCGAAATTCTGCTTGAAAACGAGTCTGAAATTTCGTAAATCGGAGTCCGTATGACCAAGATATGGCCCATAGAAGATTTCAGAAAATTCAAAATTCAGCCCGAAGTTCAAAATCAACTCCAAACAGATTGGGCGGGAAAATTTCCGCCCAACCCAAGGTCGACTGGGGAGTCGAGTGGGGAGTCGACCTGCCCCAGCCCAGGTCGACTGCCCAGTCGACTTGGGTGTCGACCTGGGGGTCGACCTCCCTGGTCGGCCATATTTCCCTGGTGCACCTGTTTGTTGCTTTGGTCTGGTCAGTTGGCCTGTGATGGGATTTGATGATTCAGATCTAAACTAGGGTTAATCCTATGGCCTAAACTAGTCTTTACACCTATAAAAACACCCTAAGACCTAGCCTAAACCATCACAAATCATCCTAACAACTAAATTCTGCCAAAATGCCCCCTAATCAGGGCCTCCATCTTCATCTTGAGAGCTTCTAAGGCCAAAAGGAGCAATCTTTCTCCATCAAATCAAAAGAGCTACTTATTTCTCAAGGCTTCTTGTGTTGCTACATCATTCCTAGAGCTTCTACAACGTCTCTATCTTGTTCTAGTTCTCATAGCTACGATTTGTAAGCCCCACTCTACTCTTAGATTTAAACTATGAATTTAATATGAACATGTAGCAAGTTGAAATGGGACTTTTGTGTAATACTTGTCTTTGGTCTATCATTGTATGCATAGATCCATTTATGACTCTGTTGATCTATGATTGTGGAACTATCATGAACCTAGTACCGTTCACTTTGATTTTTGGGTAGAAAGCTATGAGCTTTATTTGGGGATTATGCATAATGCAACATAGAACCCCTCATAACCTTGATGTTAACTTGCCTATGATGTTGAACTACATGCTACCCACAAGTTTATCACTCTATGTCAACTATTATCATTTTATCACCTTTTCCTATGATGTTGAACTACATGCTACCCACAAGTCTATTTGCTAAGTTTGATGTCATACATGTTTTGAGGCCAATAAATCCTATATGCTAGTTGTGATGAACACCTTTGCCTCAAATATCATCATGTTTAACTTATGACCAACTTTATCACCTTATGCCCATCTTTGTCATGTTGTTATGTTCCCCTTCTTGATCTACTTGTGTTGATGAGAATTTACGTGCGAATGGGAATACGTTATGGGTAGTTAGGCAAACTTGAAATGACATGAAAAACATGGCTTGAAATGTGACATGAAACTTGATTATGCTTGAAAACATGAATGTGGTCATGACATGTAGAAAATCATAAAGTGGCCAACTCGAGATTGGGTTGAGTTTGTAGCGTAAATCTGCCCGGAACCGCCCGGCAAATCCAGTGGCTACAAACAATAGGTACCAATGTGAGAAGTTGGTCATATCGCGCTTGAAACCCGAGGTTAGACTAGGTTGTGGTGTAAACCTGCCCAGACCCGCCCGGCATATCCTGTAACCACAACAAATTCTAATGTGAGAGGTTGGGTGCATTAAATCAATCAATACCACATGTTAGGGTTAAGTCATGAACCACTTGGATACACTTAACCAACTTGATACATGATTGGATAGGGTTAACCACACCTAAACCCGTTGGAAGCCCTAGTTACGTGGTCCTTTTCAGCAGTAACCCTCTTGGATGTATCACGATACCCTAGGGACTAGGCTACGGTGGTGCACGATTACCAGGCTGATTGTAAGCGACCAGAAAGACGGCTGAGTAGGTGCGCCAGTGTAGGTTTAAGCGGGCTATGGTCGTGCACATAGTCTGGAGTTGAAAAATAACAGACATGGGCACCAGTAGGTTTAGACTGTGCGTGCTTGATTTGTGTCAGTGGTTGGCACCCTAGGGCTTGATACACCCTAGGGTGGACCTAGCACAGTTCGACTACATTCCGTGATTGGGCCGTATGACACCGACACTCGACGAGTTAGGCTTTTAGGGAGTCGATTGACTAGATTGTATAGTTGGATCTTGACTTGGGTCAACTCATGATATTGGGCCAAGGGATCATTTCTTGTTTATACTTGACATGGGTTGGAATACTAGTACTATTGGTGCAAAACTAAACCTTGTATATGCGATGCCACACTTGATCTACCTTGTTATCTATTTATCATGCCAGTTAGTTACCATCTTTATGTTTCATCTTAGTTTCTCATGTTTAGTTAACTTCATTAGTTTTTATACTAATAGTAGGTAGGACTTACCAGTCTTTATGACTGACCCTTTTTCTTTCGCCTCTTTCTTCCGTTCCCCCCCCCCCAGGTTCTCAGGGAGGGAACACTAGTGCTTAGATTGGACATTTGGCTTGCTTTCTTGACAGCTCATGTACGGTTTGGACTTGAGCTTGCTATGGGTTCACCACATCTATCTTGGGTATAGTTTACTTTATGTTATTTTCAGTTTATGTTTTCTAGACTTGTGGTAGTTGGAAAATAATGACTAAGTACTTTGATGTAAGTTGACTATTTGGTTTTGAAATGGTTAACTATGGTTTTTAAATTTCTACCGCTGCTTTACTTATTTATTTATCTATGTTCTGTCTTGTGATATCTCTGTGCATGTTTACCTAGACAACACCCCTCCAAAGCTAGTGCATTCTCTTGTGAGTGACCCTGGCGGAGCTGGGGTGTTACAAAACATTTGAAACCAATTTCAAAATTCTAGAATCAAATTCTCCAATTTCAGTCAAGAAATTCTTTAAGTCATAGCTAAATCGACATATCGATCAATATACATTTCCTACTCTTCCAATGGTTTAACATCTTCAATTTACTTATCGACTTTTATTTGTCATTTATTAATATATCTATGTATATAACAATCAAAGACGGAACCCAATTTTTACAAATTCATAGCTTCAATATTTTATCCCCGTTTATATTAATTTATCAAAACATTTTATCAAAATTTTCCCAAACATTTTCAAACACTTATCTACCAAGTTTCAAGTATTTCTTGATGTTTAGATCAGAACCGTACAGTCATCCCACTTTCGAAACTCGAAAATGATTGATCAATCAACATAATTATCTTCCAACTAGAATGTGATTCTATATCTACCCAGTATGTATTGGACTTCGTGCATACGTTGATCAGACGTACATTCAAAATTCCTACAGACTCGATAGTCCAATCTTGATGTCAATAAAATACTTAGAACTCTTATCGTAAGTTATATTTCAAATAATCACAGTTTTCAAAACCGTTCATTAATATTTCAAAATAATTTATATTTTTAAAATACGCTCTTCCTAAAGTGATTCCTATAATTATTCCTGTGACAACTTGAATCTCGGTATTCTTTGAGCTAACCAAATACATCCCAAGTCCAACCCAAAGAACACTAGAACTCAGATGTCGAAGAAAGAACTTAGAGGATGAGGAAATATAAGATAAAAAATTATAACAGAAGAAAATAGAACTGAACAACAACAGAGAATCTCATAAATCATAGCAGAATAAAATATAATATATATATAATCACATTTGAAATACAAAGTTGAATTTGAACTTACATACATTATCAGAGTACATCACATATACAACTTCGCGGAAATAAACTCTGGATGTCTAACGTTTGAGACTCCTGCTCCAAGCTCCTCTAGATAAATCTATAAAATCCTGAACTACTTGACTGCCTGTACAAATTTGGGCACCCAAGAGTTTTGGGAAAACATAGAAAAATAAACTTTGGGCAGGTCATGGGACTGGTATGAGCAAACGATTTTAAAACAACTTGATAATTAAAAGATATCTCATAAGACCACGCTGCATACACAAAACGGGTTTTTCCCTTATGAGACTTCACAATACTTGATTTAACATTCGAAACATTTTGAAAGAAAAGATAATTGTAAGACCAATCCACAAATAAACAAGGATGGTTTTTACCTTACGATAACCGAAAACATCTTGATAACAATTCTCGTCCGATATTATAATAATGTATCAAACCGATAATAAATAATCATCTAGCAGAATGCTTGCATCTCACGTTCTACATATATAGTATACAATCAAAACCCGAGCGCTCATTGGGTAATCAATTTCCAACTGTGACAAGGTATGGAACCACCTTCCGATAATTTATCTCTAGATAGAAATACACTGGGTTCATCAAGAACATCTCGCAACCCAGCCACACATGACAGACCACTCATTTCTCTTGAGTGTATCGAACATATTATCACCTTACGGTTGGTGCTAACATAACCGTTCCCGGGAGATACAGAAGCAAAGAAGTAACAAAATGAATATTCTCTAGATGGTGACAATACACTTTAATTGGGAGCGACCAACTTACCCATGCTGCCTGCCCGATTTTTGTCATTTCCCGGTTGTGAGGCTTGAGGTCAAAACTTATCTTTAGATGTATCATGTATTCATTCACTTTGAATGCCACATCGTCAAACTCGTCAAGTCAAAAATTGATTTCCCCAAAACCACGGGTATAAAGCTAAAAGAAAGGAATTCCTTCGCCACCATACATAATTTTGAAGAGATCAACGTACACGATCTGTTTGGTATACTCCGTTAGACATTCGTCCATACAAGTTGTCCTGGGACTGGACAAACAGAAGGCACTATCATGTAAATCCATCTTAGATAGTTTCTACCTAGTATTAATAAGATAGCCCTTGCATAAACTCCATCTTCAATGGTTTTCAAATTTGACTTCAAAATAATCAATGCCCAGGTCGAAACAAAGTGGTATTTGGGTGTCGTTGAGAAAACCAATCCCAGTCTCTTTGAGTCGATGAACGTTAATATCCTTTAGGGCCAAGTGGTACTTAAACGATCAGATTACCCTATTCAACAAATTCCAGTATTTATTTTATCAGGACTCATCTAATGAAAACATATAATATTCCAGATTTTCAACATAGTTTGATTATATCTAAATAAGTCGTGTAAATGTTTAAATTAAACTAAACAAGTTCATGGGGTCATAACACAGCATTATAATAAAAAAAACATTTATTATACAGATCCATCACAATTTAATAATTTAAATAATCGTCATTCATGAATCGGTTGATCTTGCGAAATAATATTCCCATGTTATATCCAATTAAGATTTAATCCAGTTTATTTATATCGATGATAATTGCGTTGTCATAACCCATATCTCAATATATATATGACTTATAAATATAACCATTCTTATATTTCTTTATAAATAATTCAATATATAATTATTTAAAATATTTACCTTGAGCAGAAAGTAAATAATAATTTCCTTGAATTCAACTTAGTCGATCCCTAATTCAACATCTCTACTGATTTATTTCTATTCCATTTGCTTTCTGAAGTTCAGAATAATCCATCGTTATTGGTTAACCAATTTTTCCTTCACAACCATTCTTACCTGCAAAATATTTGCTTCTACACTATTCACATTAGATTGTTAATATCCTTCCATTTGAACTCATTTATCACAAAAACTGAATTTCACAAACAAATATCAGTACATGGTCAATACTTGTTTATCTAATTACTATACAAATCAACATTCACATAGATTTCAACATTTAGCTTAATCGTCGTTAATTACATCTGTAAATAATTTATCAACTACAAATATAGTTATTGACCTAAGTCGATTAAAATCAAATAACAATTCATTTCAAAATATTTGAGTTCATTATAACACAATGTTATTGACGATGTACCCACGATCTGTTTAATAACTATATAACGTCAATTACAGTCCAGCTAATCTGTCTTGAGCTAATTATCTGTATTTAATATTTATTTTTATTCTAATTCAAAAGAATAAAAAATAGTTATTTTATTCTGACAATATACAACGCTGATCATTACGATCCTTGTCTGATCAGCTATTATCATATCCAGTCCAGATTCCATCGTCTATACTACCGTTTGTCCTTTTACATTTATTTTTCAAATATTACTTTTAATTTTCAATTTGCTGGCCCAAGCCCATAAGCTAAGCCCACACTCTCCTTACTTTGCTTCCTTCATTCCTGCTACGAGCTTCCCTTCTTTCTTTCTATTCTTTTGGCCTTCCTTCGTTTCTACTGCTCCTTCCCTTTCTTGTTTTCCTACGTTCCCTTATGGTGTGTCCTTCGTTACATTTCTTACTTCATTCAAATGGCCACAACCAATATTTCTGCTCCAATTCTCTTCACTTCTTTCTAGTGGCATACGCTCCAAATCCTTTCTTGTTTATGTTGCTTCACTTCTTCTTCATGTTTCTTGCTTTAGTAATCTTCCCAGTGCCCACATGTGCAGTGTGCACATGCACAATTTCTCAGTTCCACGTGCATTACTTTCGATCGACCCCGCAAATGTATCTTCACCCACAAACCTTACCGCCATCACCTAAAAGCCGTGTAACCACCTTAAACAAAGTTCGATGGTTTCACCCAGTTTTTATATAGTGACCCTCCTTCTTGGTCAATCCAAATTGATCGTTAAACCGACATAAATCGAAACAAAAAGGCGGATACACTAACTTTGGGCGCACAACACATCAGAACAAACAACAGAAGACTTTTATAAACATCATAATAGCATTACATCAGAGTATAGAATATCAGAGTTTGAATAAATATTACACAGCGGAAAATAAATTTACTATAAACGTAATACAATGCAGATGAAACAAATAAACTAACACAACGGAAGAGTATCTATGCTCAAGACACCGCTTTAAGCTTCGATCCAGAATCCTACTAAATGAAATAATCTGGGAACCCAAAACTACAAGCTGCCCATGTGGAAAATATGGGTACACAGAGTTTAGATAGAAACAATAAACTCTGAGTCAGTCATGGGACTGGTGTGAGAACTCAAAATTGTTATTTAACTTTTACTTTAAAATAGGATAAATCAAGGGACCACGCCATATAACATGGAATGATTTTACTCCACATGAATCTCATTGCCTAAATAATAACCAATAATAGATATATGGATCTACAATGCATCACACAACATGCCATTTTCCAATCTACCCATTTAGGCTTAATCCCAAATTTAGATTTTTCGAAATCCAATTCACTTTACGAAAATTATTTATTTGGACTTTATTTCCTGATTTCTTATTTCAAATCATTTGAAATACATATCTAGATTTCGTATCAAAATAGATTTCACTTTGGGATCTCAAACCAAAATCTTTGGAAATATGAATTCCAAAACCTCACAATGCATACAAACAAGTATTCAGCCCTCAAACAAAGCTGTACATGCCTCTCCAACTCGATATACATATATATATATGTGCACCTCCCATTATGGAGCAGGCTACACTAACGATGCACGATCCCACACCCTCGGGGACTACACCGCCATCTCATACTTTTAGTCATCCAGGGTTACCCAAATCTTTAGCCACATACCAAATCATTTCTATATCCCGAAGTAAGGAAAATCATTTCACAACATAGTAATCAGAAGTACTTTCCAAAATATAGTACTTTACATAAGCAATTCATACATATGACCAGTCACTATTAATCACATAACATTTGAGCTCATACATTGTAATGACCCGCACTTTCAACGGTATAATAATTAATTTATTTAATTATTTAAAAGGTGATTAAAAGGATTTCATGGTCGTCGAATTTAATTATGGTGAATATTTAATTAAAATAATAAATTAAATAATATATTAAATTCTGAAATAATCAGAATTGGCTGAAATGGCGATATGGTGGGAACAGGGAAATTCAGAATATATAATTTAGTTTAGTGCTGAATTAGAATGGCGAATAAATTTAAATAACGACAGTTGAACGTATAATTTATAGTATAATTATAATCGAGCTCGAAATGGCATGACAGTTCGTAATTTGGCAAATTGAACTTCAACTGAATATACAGAATTCGTTTTAAGCCGTATTTATGTGAAACAAGAAACGCATGGAGCTGGTGAAGTATATTTTTCTAGTGGAAGAGAAAAATTGGGATTTCATTGTGTAGACTTTGATTTACGTCCAAATAAATTTTTACAAAAGTCGCTGTGGAATTCCATTATAATTTATAAAGGAATTATTTATATTTTAAAAAGGAATTTCATTTTAAATCGAATATCGAATTAGTCAGGATTTGGAAATATCGAGTTATAAATCCCAGTAGAGCTGTATGGTATTCCACTGTGAATATATACGATAATATTTATTTTTAAATATTTAATTTAGTTATATTTAAATATATATATATTTAAATGGGTTATTCAGGGCTTTAAAAATAGCCACTTTTGCAAACGAAGTCGGAATTCGACGAAACCAGTTTCGTTGGGACCGTAATGTCGAACTGTAGTTGCATGTCCAGTTTGGTGATTTTTGGGTGTTGTATGTAGTCGCAGGGATTTTTAAGGACTTAGGACGAGTATATAATCATGAAAATAAAATATAAAAATCAAATTCAAAATATCCCCTCTATTTTTCAGTGATCCAGCACAGGCCACACACCCTTCTTTCTCAGCCACAAATGGCACCTAACACAAATACAACTATATAAGACTAAAAATGATGTTTACAGTGAAAATTTCCCAAAAGAAAAATCATAACAAGAAAAACAAAAATCCATAAATCCAAATACAAACATGAATGGATTCAACGAAGAAGCGGCTTCAATCCTATACCATTTCTATTTAGTGTGATTCAGCCTTTCTGGAGCTCGGTTCTTGAACGCGAGCTAGGGTTGAAGATGGCGAAATAGATAAGCTTTGATACTCGAATTCGAGTTCGGTTATGGTTTTAGGAATTAAAACCGCTTCTTCTGTGTTTTTTTGGGAATTTCCATGATAACTTTCGACGCGGGTTTACTGTGGACACCCGAAGTCGAATCCGCGTTGAAGGGGTTCGAGCTGACAAATTCGAGGTTGAGAAGATAGAGCTCGAGGAGTGGAGAGCTTCGGTGGTGTTGGTCTTTGAATTGGTGAAGTAAAGTGGGAGGACGTGGAGCAAGAAGTAGCTGCCGGTGGCCATAAGGGGAATACTGGAGCCGTGTATTGGATTTGGGGAAGACAAGGGATTAAGGGAAGCGGGTTTTAAATAATGGGGTGGGCCGAAAATGGAAGGGTAAGCCCATTTTAGAATTTAATTCAAAGTTTATTTAATTTAAAATGTGTATTAACTGGTTAATGCAATAACTTCGTCATACGTTGTCAGAATTGGACAAAACAAGATCGATTAGGATTGTATGGACGGACACTACCCAATGGAGCTGACTGGGAGTGGATTGGTGCTCGTATGAATTTATAGCGAAATAAACTGTTTGATTCAAATCAAACAACAGTTTATCGTTCTTTAACGATGAACTGCCAAAGTGAGTAAATCTCACTAACTCTGAACAGTTTATAATTTCATGTTGTATTTTTAGAACTGTTAAATATTGGCTGATTGACTGTGTGTTGACTGTTTGATTGAATTGCTAGTTAGTTAGTTGAATTCTATATTGATTCTGTTTATCAGTTATGTCATATGGAACTAAAAGTGATGTTGATTTTATTGTGTAACATCTGTGAATGCTGGTAAACAGATTGGACGAATCTGACTGGATTCCTCAACAACTATTTTATTGTTTTCCATATATTTTGATATATGATGTAGTTTATAATCTATGGTTGATTATATGTGTATTGACGATATTTGACACCATGACTTTATATGTTAAACACCATAACATACAGGAATGTGAAAAAGGTTAATTTTCAAATGGTATTTGAAAATAAAATATTTATAAAATCAAACAAGGGATTTATAAATGAAATATTTATAAATGAAATGTTTATAAATGAAATATTTATAAAGAAAAGGGAATATTTATAAAATCATAAGATTTTATAAATGAGATATTTATTGGTTAAATAAATAGGAGATATTTATTTGTTAAATAAATAAGAAATTAATAAAGGAAATACTTAAGATAAATAAATAAGGTTGATAAAGGGAATGTTTGCAAATAGAATTTGAAAAGGAAATATTTGTAAATCATTTACAAATAGGATTAAAAAGGAAATTGTGACGACCCAAACTTCCCCGTAAAGGAAAGACTGGATCGTTTTGAGAACAATACACATCAGAGCACAAACTGAAGAACATTTTATCGCTGATTACAACAATTACATCAGAGTACAAGAATATAACAGAGTATGAATAATTATTACAGAAATAGAAATACAATAATATCAGAGTTTTAAATTACATTTAAATAGCAGTGGAAAAATATTACAAATATACAACTGAAAGGAATACACGGATACAGAGCTTTTCGAATACTGCTTCAGCTGTAAACCAGGATCCTGTAAATATATCTGCAAAAAGCTACTCGACTGCCCGTGTGGAAAATATGGGCACCCGTGTTTGCCAGTGAAACAAACTACAGGTCAGTCATGGGACTGGTATGAGAAAACTAACTTAACTATCTTATAATAAGGCTAATCACAGGACCACGCCACTAACGCGGAACGGGTTTACTCCATTGGATTTCCAGTGCATAAAATAAAGTAAGACGTTGAACAACGCAATGCTTTTTAGAAAAATGAAACCATTATAAGACCCAAGTCCCATCACACAATGCAACGCAAACCGGAGGATAGGGTTTTACCTTAAAATGGTCGAAAGATGCTTGATACGATAAAATGGATTTAGTATTAGTGTGTATATCTATGGGTATATATATATTTCAAAAACATTTCAATCATAATGTATTAATCATAGACGGCATAGTACCCCATCCTACTATGTCGCTATACTAGTTCTATAATCAAAACCGCAAGGTCGTATTGGAAATTAGATTTCCATCATGAGTCGAGGCTAGGGGCAAGCTCCTCTCCGATTTGAGACACTCTAGCAAATGCCTTAGGATCCCCCGTAGTGAACCCATGGAGCGGTAGGGCCGGTCCCCGGCTATTGGCAGTGGATTAGTTATGCATGAACACACGCTTTCCGATTCCTTTGAACCTATAGTATGACCACTAAAGTCCTATAAAAATCCGAGGCGCCTCAAATTCCATCATCCACATAAGTAAAATGCCAGCCAGTTTAAGCACTCACACTACCACTAGCTAGAAAGAAACGTGTGCACTCCCTACGGTCCATATCCCGTTTTTGACTCATACCGGGATGTGAGGCTCGCGAAGTCATGATATTCACATAGCTGTGCCGTAATAGGCTATACTTTGATCATCCCTTAAGGCCCCGCTTTTCAACAAAAGCCTTGATCATTTGCATCTTGGCGTGCCACACTGACAATTCACGCCATGCGATCAATCACTATTAATATATACAAAGTTGTTAAGCAGAGAATAAATCCTCCACCACCAAACCGACATACATTAACAGAAATTGATTTAATTCACATGGAACGAAATCCAAAGTCAGACACGCATCCATTTACTAGCTTAGGCTCTGGGTCTGAGCGAAAACCAAATCCGAACAAGCAACAATAGTCCAGACGGCCACCACTGAAGCCCCTTCAAGGTAGCTACTCCCATCAAGGATCTTTGTAGCAACACATCCATTCGATGTGAAAATCGTCAGTCTTCAACCACCGTCTTCATCTTCGACTCTTCATCGTCGTAGTTATTATTTGGGATGGGTTAAACCCGGTCTTCCCGAATAACTCACGTATTTTATAATTAAAAATCAAGTACTATAAAAACACATCCAACGCCTCATTCCAATTCAGAATATTCTTCTAATAAAATATTCGCATTATTTTATCAAAGATAAACTCTTTAAATTATTCTTAAATTTACTTTTTAATATTTATTAGGAACCCAATTTGGTTTTGAATATCACAAATCATTATTCAATGATTAATTAAATTTAAGGAATTAATTTTATCTTCAACTGGGTTAAAGAACTAGTGTCATTTTAAAACACCGTTCACGACAAACCCAAAATCCTCTTCCTTTAAATTAGGGAATCTTCATAGAAATCAAATCAATATATAATCGTTATAAATTTCTGTATCCGACCAATAATATAAATGGAATAACGACAAAGAATTTTAAATTCCATATGTAGTATCGGTCTTCTTTTACAGGAGCTTATCTCGGTTATCATTAATTCGAATTCCATTCAACTCTAATTTAATATATTAAATTGGAAACCTTTACTTTTGGGAAAATTCCCATTTAAATCTTAATAAAGATTTACAAATTCCAAGTCATATTCTTACCGTTAATTGAGTTAAAGAATATATGTCATTTAAAAACATTGTTCACGATAAACTCAATTCACAAATAATTTTTATTCCAATTACAAAATATAGTTTGAAACTCTAGTAATCTTAATTAAAAGATTTATTCTTTTTAATTGGGTTTAAGAAAGGTGTTATTGAAGACACCATTCACGACAACCCAAAACCCAATTTAATTAATTTAATTTCAATTAAATATTCACTAATTAGAAAACTTCATTAAATCTTAATTTAATGATTGACCTTAGTTAATAACTAGTTCATTTCAATTAAAATATATTTTTCTAAAATATATTCTTTTTCTAAAATATTCTTTTTCTATGATATTTTCTAAAATATTCTTTTCTAGAATATCCTTTATTGGAATGTGACTCAATCAACAACCATATATTGTATGTAATCAACAATCATGACAAATAATTATTAAACATCCAAATGACGACCAAAGTGGAATTTATAACTGTGTGAGCATTAAAGCAAATAGCTAACGCTCATCACACGTTGTCAATCCATCGATTGACAGATAACTAAATATTGGGATTAGCGTGTATCCAATATCATCCCAATACCCGTGTGGGGTTTCATCCATCAACCAAATAATAAATTATTTGTGCACTTGTGCGATGTGTGAAAATAATCGTCCTAATCACATAAACGAGTCCGGTAACTTGTAAATGGGAGTGTAATATTCAATTTGAATATACAAACATTATATTTAACACATCAAACATTTCAATTCTTTTCATTGAACTCAAATGACAATAAAACATGATTTTTAAATTCTACTATTTTTGTCGTCTTTAAAATGACAAAGGAAATGTGACACTTACATTTATTCTTTTTATTGCATATATAATGGAAATAAAATAAAATAAAAATGTAACTTTTTATTTCATTTCTAATTACATTGAAAAATGTAATCTTTTTATTTCATTCTTTTTAAATGAGCAAAATGTACATTTTTGTTAAATTCCTTTTGAAGATCAAAAATGTAAATTTTGGTTTAATCATTTTTAATAACCAAAAATGGCTATTTTGGTTTAATTATTTTTAATGTACAAAAATGTTTATTTGGTGTAACTTTTCTTAATATAAAAAAAATGTTCATTTTTATTAAATCCTTTTCAAATGACCAAAAATGTATATTTTGGTCTCATTCATTTTCACATGGCAAAAATGAATATTTTTGCTTCATTTTTTTAAATGAACAAAAGTAAATATTTTTGTTTTCATTCTTTATAAATGACAAAGTGTCTATTTCTAATTCATTCTTTTTAATGTATAAAAATATACATTTTCAATTCATTCTTTTTATTGAAAAAGAATATTACATAAAAATATGTTCTTTTTATCGAAAAAGAATGTTACACAAAAATCGGTTCTTTTCTTTGAAAAAGAATGGTTAATAAAAATCTATTCTTTTTGTTGAGAAAGAATGTTTAACAAAAATCTATTTTAACTCTTTCACTGTAAACAAAAATGAAAATCTTTTGAATTTCATCTTTTATTATAATCAAAAATGTGATTTTCTTTCACTAAACAAGTTTAATCAAAAATGCGATTTTCTTTCACTAATCAAGTTTTAATCAAAAATGTGATTTTCTTTCACTAATCAAGTTTTAATCAAAAATGTTATTTTCTAATTCATTCTTTCTAATGTGACAAAAATGTCCTTTTCTAATTCTTTCTTATAATATATAAAAATGCATTCCCGGTTCATTCCTTTTTAATGTACAAAATATGCATTTCTAATTTAACACAAAAATAACAAATTTTAATCAAATAAACATTTTATCACAAGATGTTATTTGATGTATAGTGTAATATTTCATAACAAGAATGTTATTTTGTTCTTTATGATCTAAAACAAAAATGTTAATCTTATTCTTTATATAAAAAATATGTAACTCTTGTTCTTATTCACAAGGAAATGTAACTTATGTCATTTTATTACATTTAAACAAAAATGTAACTTTTGTTCTTTATTAACAAAAAATGTAACTTTTGTCTCAATTATATTCTTTAACAAAAGAATGTGAATTTTTTTTCAATTTTATTCTTTAACAAAAATGTTAATTTAATCAAATCCTTTTGATGTTAACAAAAATGTTAATTCTTGTACAATTCTTTTAATGTTAACAAAAGTGAAGATCTTGTTAAATTCTTTCATTGTAAACAAAATATGATTTTTCTTCAAATCCTTCTTATGTAATCAAAATATCTATTTCGTCTAACCTTTTTAAACAAACAAAAATGTTTCTTTTATCACATTTAACATTTTAAACAAAAATGTCCTTTTATCATATTTAACATTTTTAAACAAAAATGTCCTTTTTAATCCTATCGAACATTTTTAAGCAAAATGTTCTTTTTATTAACAAATATAATATTGATAAAAGTGTATTTAAAATTTTATCCTTTTTACTAACAAATAAAATATCAATAAAAATGTATTTTTAAATTTTTTATTGATCTTTTTTATTAGCAAATAAGATGTCTGTAAAAATGTGTTTATAATCTTATCCATTTTATTCTTTCCTTTACATTGAAAAAAATGTAAATTCCTATTTATATTGTCTATTTGCATCTAAACATGTAAATAAAATAAAATAAAAATAAAAATGTTTTTCTAAGTTATTTATTTTCATCTAATCATGCAAATAAAAATGAAATCTTTATACTAATGTTTATGTCTAAAATGCAAATAAAAGAACATCTTTTAATTCTATTTTTATTTGCGATGAGGAATGCTAATAAAAGAACGTCATTATAATTCTAGCGATATTTGCACTAGAGGATGCAAATAAAAGAACAATATATTTTCAATGAATATATTTGCCTAAGAGAATACAAATAAATGAACAATTTATTTTCAATTGATATATTTGCATAAGGGGATACAAATAAAAGGACAATTTATTTTCAATGTCAAGTCAGTATCAAGTACATGTGATGACAACTAGTGTTTTGGTGTCAACATACGGTTACAATTCCACATTTCAATACATGAAATAAATCTAAGGTTGATGTTAATTAACACAAACCACAACAACCATCATCATCAACAAACAACGAATACAATATCATACATCACAGAATTGAATTTAATTAACATACATATATAGAACTGTGAAAACCCGTAACTTCCCCGTAAAGGAAAGCGGCGGATAGTTTGAGAACAAGCCACAACAGAAAGCATACAGAAGAACATTTCATTGTCTATTACAACAATGCATCAGATTACAAGAATATACAGAGTATAAATGAATATTACACAGAAATATCAGAGATTTAAATTACATTTAAATACATAGCAGCGGAAAATAATACAATACACAACTAGAAGAGATATACGGATACAAAGCTTTCCGGATATCGTTCCAGCTGTAAACCAGGATCCTGTGAATATAAATCTGCAAAACCAAAACTACTAGCTGCCCGTGTCAAAATAAGGGCACCCAGAGTTTAGGTTAAAAACAATAAACTCCAGGTCAGTCATGTGACTGGTGTGAGAACTAAAATAGTTGTTATTCTTTATTTTAAAAGTTAGGTAAATCAAGGGACCACGCCGTATAACACAGAACGGGTTTCCTCCCAAGAATACCAGTGCATAAAACAAACAGCGCAATGCTAAATAAAGAAAAATGAAGCTGTTATAAGACCCAGGTCCTATCACACAATGCAACGCAAGCCGGGGGATAGGGTTTTCCCTTATAACAGCCAAAGAATGCTTGATACGTTTAAAACAAATCATTTGATACTTTTATAAGTGCATAGTGTATAAAACAACTTCAAATCATAAGTATCAATCATAGGCGGCATAAGCGCCCCATCCCACTATGTCGCCATATATAGGATTACAACTACAACCGCAAGATCACGTATTTGGAAATTGGATTTCCGTCATGAACCAAGGCAAAAGATAGTCCTTACCGAATTCGAGACTGCCTAGCCCGAGTCTGTAGATCAGAACGCATCGACCCTTGGAGCGACAGGGCCGGTCCACAAGGAGTGGATTAAAAATGCCTGAGCACTACGTTTCGCCGCCCTTTGGGGCGTAAGCGAGCCAACAAGTGACTCCATCGGACCCGGATCGTCCGATCTAACCGAGGCGCCTCGCAACAGCAACAACCACATAAGTCAAACTCGTCAGGGCATGTAAAACCACTGACGCCACATTTAGCTAGGAGGAAACGTAGGCCCTCCCTGAGGTCCTTTCTCCCGTTTCTGGTTCATACCGGGGTGTGAGGCTCGCGAATCAACGCTACACAAAGCTATGCCACAAAGGCCGTGCTTTGATCACCAACCACAAGACTTTGCTTTTCAACAGAAGCCTTGATCATTTGCATCTTAGCATGCCACACAGGCAAACCATCCTATGCAACCGATATCAGTCACACAGAATGAAATCCGATGTCAGACACACAGTCCATTTACAAGTCCGTTCTGGGTCTGAACGAAACCGGAGGCACCTAGTACCCCGCATATCCATCGATCTCCAAGCACGTCTGGACGATCACCAACTGTTTCCATCTTCTTGGGTGTACAGCCCAATCAAGATCATCAGTAATCACCCAAACGACGTGAAGACTTCTGGTCTTCGACCACCATCTTCATCTTCGACTTATCGTCGTATCAGTTATTCAAAATGGGATAAACCCGGTCTTTCCGAATAACTCGCGTATATTTAAATAAGTGTTACATAAACACAACATACGCCTCATTCCAATTCATCAGTCACTAACCATAAATTAATCAAGAGAATAATTCCCCAAATATTAACCTCGAAGGCCGAAACCAACATCAGATCAATATCCAGAAAACCATTCTGCTTAGCTAACCGACAGTTAGTTTCTGATTTCACATTCATAGGGAAAGGTTCCCATTAATTTTATCCAAGATAAATTTCTTGAATTTATTCTTTAATCTATTTTTGAATATCAATTCAAACTAGTCGGGATTAGCGAACCTTACCGAAGTAATCATTTGTTTTAATTTCCCAATCCCAACCTATTCATCCCATGAAGTAAAACTGGTTATACTTCATATCTAACACCACGGTGTTATCGGTAAATTCAATTACCATTTCACGTTCAAATCTAATTAAAGATTTAACTATCGCCTGGAGTAAAACTGGTGATACTCCATTCTCGATCATTTCAATCTAATTAAAGATTTATTAAAACTCCACTTAGTTTTAATCTTCGACTGGGTTAAAGAATCAGTGTCATTTAAAACACGGTTCACGATAAACCCAAAATCACATTCCATTAATTATCGGGTTAAAGAACAAGTGTTATTTAAAACACTGTTCACGATAAACCCAAAAATCAATACCAATTCAATTCCAATTAAATATTATTTAATTGATACACTTCGTTAAATCTAAACAAAAAGATTTAATCTTTTCTCAACTGGGTTCAAGAACAGTGTTAGTGAAGACACCATTCACGACAAACCCAAATCACATTTGATATTCAATACAAGGCTCTGAATAGAAAATATACCGGCTTATATTCAATATCAAATTCTACGACTAACAAATATCGCATTGGAAATAACGATATATATATATATATATCTTTCAAATTTCCATAACAAAATTTGTATAATCACGAAATCCAACATCGAAATATTCCGAAGACAATTTCGATTCAAATCCATTCCAATGCAATCATCGGAAATTTTGGTTATTTTCAAAACCATTTCAAATTCAATTTATTTATTTAAAAATAAATAGAATTATAATTCTAGTTCAAAACTAGTTCATTTCGATAAAAAAACTATTTTTATCTTTTCAAATATGGAGTTTTTCATCCCAATTCTTTCTAAATCATTTCTTATGATTTTACACAAATTATTACTATTTTTAATAATTTTATCAAGGCCCGTACAGTCGATTTCCATCAATGGCCATCGAACAGCACTTATAGCGACCTTTTTCAAATTTGATCTGGACATAATTCCAAATCCAACCGTTAGATTTCTAATTTCTAATATTCGTTAGAAAGCTCTTTTCGATACGAACCCAACGATTCCGGTTTTAGGAGAATCCGACGGTCGGATCTCCCGTAATGTCCGTTTGAAATAAATGGTGGAAATTCACGAACTGCCGCGGCGCGGCGTGTTCTATTCAGGCCATTATATTATATATATAATATATATATCGTCGATTTCTATTTAAAACGAATTATATAAATCGTTTGGAATTCGTTTCAAAAACAATTTCAACTTCTATTTCAATTCAAATCAAAATTGGATTCTTCTTTATAAATTCGTTTTAAAATTCATTCCTATTCAATTCAAATTTCAATTCAATTTGAATTCATTTCAATTCGTTTTAAATTCAATTCGAATTCGAAGTCATTTTCAATTCAATACATTTCGAAATCGTTTTCAATTCATTTCAAAATCGTTTTCAATTCAATTCATTTTTCAATTCAATTTGAATTCTTTTCAATTCGCTTTCAATTCATTTCGAAATCGTTTTCAATTCAATTCATTTCGAAATCGTTTTCAATTCAATTCATTTCGAAATCGTTTTTAATTCAATTCATTTCGAAATCGTTATATATTCAATTCATTTCGAAATCGTTATATATTCAATTCATTTCGAAATCGTTTTTATATTCAATTCATTTCGAAATCGTTTTTATATTCAATTCATTTCGAAATCGTTATATATTCAATTCATTTCGAAATGAATAAAATCGATATAAATATCGTTCACGTCAAAATGGCGTCAATCTAATCAACACGGCTTCATAAATTTCTATTTTCAAATATCTTATTTCAAATATTTCTTTTTCAAAATAGTTGTTATTATCAAAATATTTCGTTCAACACATGACCAATCTCAATGGATGAGTACTGTCAACACATGAACTTTTATTTTATATCGATAAAGATGTAAATTTTATTACTAAAATATTTCGTTCAACACATGACCAATCTCAATGGATGAGTACTGTCAACACATGAACCTTTATTTTATATTGTTCTTTATTTTTCAAATTGGAATGAGGCCCAATCAATTACCATATAAAGTTAATTATAAGGATTTTCATACAACACATGTATATAATAGCATTGAAAAATAATCAACCATCAACCAAAGTGCACTACACTGTATAAGCATCAAATATAGATATCTAACGCTTATAACAGCCTGTCAATCAATCGATCGACATATTTAATCAATCAGGACGAGTGAACTTCATATTTCATCCCAACACCCGTGTGGGGTTTCAAACGATCAAACAAATATTTTATTCGTGCAGTTGGGCGATGTGTAAAATTTATCGACCCAATCAATGTCCTTCAAATAGGTGTACATAAACAAACCGTCCGGTTTGTAAATGAATATTTATTTATTCACATTCACGTTAAAAATTATATTTTTAACGATAAAATATTTTATTTCAACATATGAATTTCTATTCAGTTCATTCTTTAAATAAAATGATATTTTTATTTTTCTAACATATTTTAGAAAATTTCGGCGGCATAACGGCACGATACTAGAAACGGGACGAAGCCTAGCCTTATCCCCGGTCTAGTGAAGGCCCACGCCATTCACACATCAATCAAATCCATTCATTTCACCCAACAATTCAATTCCAATCAAATAATCTAACTAATTTTTGCAATCAAACAAACAAGTCCATGGTCTGTGGACGATTGTGTCGGGTGCTACTAAGCACCGTCTGCATCCTAGTATATATATATAACTAGAAAAAGAGATTTGAAAGGTGAGAAATTCTCACTGATAGCTAATCCATCTTCACGATGCTTCAAAAGTAGAAATCTTCGTCGTTCGCCCTTCTTCACTTTAGTCGCCCGTAGCCACTACATATGTAAAAATCGAATTTTTACTTCGCTATTCAATATATAAAAATCGAATTTTTACTATGTTATTCAATATATAAAAATCATATTTTTACTTCGATGTTCTATATATAAAAATCATATCTTTATTTCGAAGTTCAACATATAAAAATCATATTTTTAATTCGAAGTTCAACATATAAAAATCACATTTTTATTCCGAAGTTCAACATTAAAAAATCACATTTTTAATTCGAAGTTCAACATATAAAAATCACATTTTTAATTCGAAGTTCAACATATAAAAATCACATTTTTATTCCGAAGTTCAACTTATAAAAATCACATTTTTATTCCGAAGTTCAACTTATAAAAATCACATTTTTAATCCGAAGTTCAACATATAAAAATCACATTTTTAATTCGAAGTTCAACATATAAAAATCACATTTTTAATTCGAAGTTCAACATATAAAAATCACATTTTTAATTCGAAGTTCAACATATAAAAATCACATTTTTATTCCGAAGTTCAACTTATAAAAATCACATTTTTATTCCGAAGTTCAACATATAAAAATCACATTTTTAATTCTAAGTTCAACATATAAAAATCACATTTTTAATTCGAAGTTCAACATCTAAAAATCCTATTTTTATTTCGAAGTTCAACATATAAAAATCCTATTTTTAATTCAAAGTACAACATCTAAAAATCCTATTTTTATTTCGAAGTTCAACATATAAAAATCCTATTTTTATTTCGAAGTTCAACATCTAAAAATCCTATTTTTATTTCGACTTCATAAAAAATTACTTCTTTAATATTTCTACTTTATCCAAAAAAGAAAATTTAAACTTTAGACATTTAAAACAATAACAGGAGATTACCCTCACCAAAAAGAAAAACAAGGCTGCGTTCATCTTCCTCGCATTGCTCCAGGCTCTAAGCCACTTCATCGAAATCCCATCATTCAGAAAAACCCTACGAAGCCGCCACTGTAGATAGCCGGTGTCTGAACTGCCGCTGCCCTCACGAAGCCCTAGGTCCCCGTCCCCAACGCCCAGCGTGGGCCCCAATTCGACGGCCCCAGGTGGCCGATGGCTGTACAAAAAGCGGAGGCGGTGGGCTTGGGATGGCTGGAGAGGATAGGCGAGGGGGGGGGGTCTTCGACGATGGGTGGAGATCGCCGGGGGTGCGGCGTCGATTTGGGCGATGGCGATGGGGAATCGGGGCTTCGATTTCTGCGTTGGTCTTCTTTTTTTTTTTTCTGTTCTCTGGAATGAAAACGAGAAAGGGGGGGCAGAACGATTTAAGGGGGAGGGAGAGGTTTTATTTATTCATTTATTTATTTATTTTCTAAAGAGTTGACTTTTACATACGACCTCTAAACGAAGTCCACCGCCTGTCGCCCATAGCGTTTTACCCCCATTCCGAACACAATGGGATAAGCATCGTAGGCTGATTCGACTGTTTGAATCAGTTTCCGTTAAATTTACATTTAAATCACTATATTGAATTTTAAACGTACGTTTCAAATTACCGGGGCCACATACTAATTAGAAAAATTCCAGAAAAATATTTTCTAGCTTCGTATTGACGATACGGTCCTAACAAAACTAGTTTCGTCGAATTCTGAGACCGTTGGAAAAATGGCCATTTTCCAGTCGATTAAAATCGACTGAAACTGGTCAAATGCGTTTTCCTTTGCCACACTCACATATTGATTCGAAAAATTATGAAATTTGGAATCTAGCAATAACTTAACATCACGGACCCAACAAAAGTGGTTTCGTTGAAATCCGAGGTCGTTTGCAAAATGTCCATTTTTGAGGGTCTGAATTCCATAGCGACTATTCAGAATTTTCAACTGGACATATCTTTTGATCCCCGCTATGAAATTTCGATCTTTCGGGTTCGTTGGAAAGATACTCTCAATTAGATCCCATTATTTTTGGTTTCACTAAAATCCGGATTGTTTTGCACCCGGTACATTCAATTGAAGTTTGAAATCGAATTATCGAACTACCGCGCCATTTTCAATTCCTATTTATAATTATATATAAATATTATATATTCTAACGACGACGTATATAATATATACGTCCTAATTATATTCAAAATAAAATTTCGTCGATATTATTTAAAATAACCTATTTTAAATATTCAAAATTCACTAAAATTGCCAAAATAAAAATTTTAAACTGGCCCAGATTTTCGGGTTGTTACAATCTCCCCCACTTAAAACTTTTCATCCCCAAAAAGGAACAAAGTCGAAAGTGGTTTGATTAATCAACTCTACGATCGATCAGGCTTCCATTCTCCAACTCTTCAGTTTCTGAGAATTTTCAAATTTTCAAAAATTTGGCTAACACCCTAAATTTTTGAAAAATTTCGCCATAACCTCCCCTGCACCGGGAGCATCGGGGAATTTCAAATAGCTTCCCCGGTCCTTCTAATCTCAAAAAGAAAAAGAAAAAGCCAAGCGGCTAGCCAATAGGCTCACAAAATCATCATCACCCAAACAAAACAGTAAATTATGTAGTAAACATGTACCTATTTGTCGGGCAAACAAATTTTATTCTTCGCTCTAGCCTCCTTGCTATGATCTGTTCAAGGTAAGTACAAGTATACGCAAGCAAATGCGACCAATTTTCAATATAATTCAATATTTGGTTCAATTAGGCATAATGGTTCAAAATTAGCAAACAAATGATCAAACAACACAAACATCAATCAATTAGTGAATTTAACGTTTCAAATTCATAATTTTGATATATATAAAGAAAATCATGTTTTGATGCCAAATCACAACAATGTATTCTAGCTATATTAGTTTTGGTTCTCACACCAGTCTAATGGAAATATATAGAAAATCACACCTTCGAAACTCGAACATAAATGTTGATGATGCGATCGCTATCATCAATACCATCTCCGGGCGACTACAGTATAATCCTATATCTATCCAGTATATTAAAACTTCGAATATACGTTCATGACGCGTATATACAAAACCTTTATATATTGGATTGTCCATATTCAATATAAATAAATAATCAAATACGAAAAATTGATTTTAAATTTTCAAAACAAAATTGACTTTCATTTTAAAAATATACTCTTCACACTCGTTCTAGGATACTACTGATCCTATCTCTAAAGAGTCATTCTCATTGGATATTACTAATCCAATATCTGATGAATTCTTTCGTATGGTTCTAATGTGTCTTGCTCTCTGCTTTGTAAACCAAAGCTCTGATACCAACTGTGAAAACCCGTAACTTCCCCGTAAAGGAAAGCGGCGGATAGTTTGAGAACAAGCCACAACAGAACGCATACAGAAGAACATTTCATTGTCTATTACAACAATGCAACAGATTACAAGAATATACAGAGTATAAATGAATATTACACAGAAATATCAGAGATTTAAATTACATTTAAATACATAGCAGCGGAAAATAATACAATACACAACTAGAAGAGATATACGGATACAAAGCTTTCCGGATATCGTTCCAGCTGTAAACCAGGATCCTATGAATATAAATCTGCAAAACCAAAACTACTAGCTGCCCGTGTCAAAATAAGGGCACCCAGAGTTTAGGTTAAAACAGTAAACTCCAGGTCAGTCATGTGACTGGTGTGAGAACTAAAATAGTTGTTATTCTTTATTTTAAAAGTTAGGTAAATCAAGGGACCACGCCGTATAACACGGAACGGGTTTCCTCCCAAGAATACCAGTGCATAAAACAAACAGCGCAATGCTAAATAAAGAAAAATGAAGCTGTTATAAGACCCAGGTCCTATCACACAATGCAACGCAAGCCAGGGGATAGGGTTTTCCCTTATAACAGCCAAAGAATGCTTGATACGTTTAAAACAAATCATTTGATACTATTATAAGTGCATAGTGTATAAAACAACTTCAAATCATAAGTATCAATCATAGGCGGCATAAGCGCCCCATCCCACTATGTCGCCATATATAGGATTACAACTACAACCGCAAGATCACGTATTTGGAAATTGGATTTCCGTCATGAACCAAGGCAAAAGATAGTCCTTACTGAATTCGAGAATGCCTAGCCCGAGTCTCAGGATCAGAACGCATCGACCCATGGAGCGACAGGGCCGGTCCACACGGAGTGGATTAAAAATGCCTGAGCACTACGTTTCGCCGCCCTTTGGGACGTAAGCGAGCCAACAAGTGACTCCATCGGACCCGGATCGTCCGATCTAACCGAGGCGCCTCGCAACAGCAACAACCACATAAGTCAAACTCGTCAGGGCGTGTAAAACCACTGACGCCACTTTTAGCTAGGAGGAAACGTAGGCCCTCCCTGAGGTCCTTTCTCCCATTTCTGGTTCATACCGGGGTGTGAGGCTCGCGAATCAACGCTACACAAAGCTACGCCACAAAGGCCGTGCTTTGATCACCAACCACAAGACTTTGCTTTTCAACAGAAGCCTTGATCATTTGCATCTTAGCATGCCACACAGGCAAACCATCCTATGCAACCGATATCAGTCACACAGAATGAAATCCGATGCCAGACACACAGTCCATTTACAAGTCCGTTCTGGGTCTGAACGAAACCGGAGGCACCTAGTACCCCGCATATCCATCGATCTCCAAGCACGTCTGGACGATCACCAACTGTTTCCATCTTCTTGGGTGTACAGCCCAATCAAGATCATCAGTAATCACCCAAACGACGTGAAGACTTCTGGTCTTCGACCACCGTCTTCATCTTCGACTTATCGTCGTATCAGTTATTCAGAATGGGATAAACCCGGTCTTTCCGAATAACTCGCGTATATTTAAATAAGTGTTACATAAACACAACATACGCCTCATTCCAATTCATCAGTCACTAACCGTAAATTAATCAAGAGAATAATTCCCCAAATATTAACCCCGAAGGCCGAAACCAACATCAGATCAATATCCAGAAAACCATTCTGCTTAGCTAACCGATAGTTAGTTTCTGATTTCACATTCATAGGGAAAGGTTCCCATTAATTTTATCCAAGATAAATTTCTTGAATTTATTCTTTAATCTATTTTTGAATATCAATTCAAACTAGTCGGGATTAGCGAACCTTACCGAAGTAATCATTTGTTTTAATTTCCCAATCCCAACCTATTCATCCCATGAAGTAAAACTGGTTATACTTCATATCTAACACCACGGTGATATCGGTAAATTCAATTACCATTTCACGTTCAAATCTAATTAAAGATTTAACTATCGCTTGGAGTAAAACTGGTGATACTCCATTCTCGATCATTTCAATCTAATTAAAGATTTATTTAAACTCCACTTAGTTTTAATCTTCGACTGGGTTAAAGAATCAGTGTCATTTAAAACACGGTTCACGATAAACCCAAAATCACATTCCATTAATTATCGGGTTAAAGAACAAGTGTTATTTAAAACACTGTTCACGATAAACCCAAAAATCAATACCAATTCAATTCCAATTAAATATTATTTAATTGATACACTTTGTTAAATCTAAACAAAAAGATTTAATCTTTTCTCAATTGGGTTCAAGAACAGTGTTAGTGAAGACACCATTCACGACAAACCCAAATCACATTTGATATTCAATACAAGGCTCTGAATAGAAAATATACCGGCTTATATTCAATATCAAATTCTACGACTAACAAATATCGCATTGTAAATAACGATATATATATATCTTTCAAATTTCCATAACAACATTTGTATAATCACGAAATCCAACATCGAAATATTCCGAAGACAATTTCGATTCAAATCCATTCCAATGCAATCATCGGAAATTTTGGTTATTTTCAAAACCATTTCAAATTCAATTTATTTATTTAAAAATAAATAGAATTATAATTCTAGTTCAAAACTAGTTCATTTCGATAAAAAAACTATTTTTATCTTTTCAAATATGGAGTTTTTCATCCCAATTCTTTCTAAATCATTTATTATGATTTTACACAAATTATTACTATTTTTAATAATTTTATCAAGGCCCGTACAGTCGATTTCCATCAATGGCCATCGAACTGCACTTATAGCGACCTTTTTCAAATTTGATTTGGACATAATTCCAAATCCAACTGTTAGATTTCTAATTTCTAATATTCGTTAGAAAGCTCTTTTCGACAAGAACCCAACGGTTCCTGTTTTAGGAGAATCCGACGGTCGGATCTCTCGTAATGTCCGTTTGAAATAAATGGTCGAAATTCACGAACTGCCGCGGCGCGGCGTGTTCTATTCAGGCCATTATATTATATATATAATATATATAATATATATATCATCGATTTCTATTTAAAATGATTTATATAAATCGTTTGGAATTCGTCTCAAAAACAATTTCAACTTCTATTTCAATTCAAATCAAAATTGGATTCTTCTTTATAAATTCGTTTTAAAATTCATTCCTATTCAATTCAAATTTCAATTCAATTTGAATTCATTTCAATTCGTTTTAAATTCAATTCGAATTCGAAGTCGTTTTCAATTCAATTCATTTCGAAATCGTTTTCAATTCATTTCAAAATCGTTTTCAATTCAATTCATTTTTCAATTCAATTTGAATTCGTTTCAATTCGCTTTCAATTCATTTCGAAATCGTTTTCAATTCACTTCATTTCGAAATCGTTATATATTCAATTCATTTCGAAATCGTTATATATTCAATTCATTTCGAAATCGTTTTTATATTCAATTCATTTCGAAATCGTTTTTATATTCAATTCATTTCGAAATCGTTTTATATTCAATTCATTTCGAAATGAATAAAATCGATATAAATATCGTTCACGTCAAAATGGCGTCAATCTAATCAACACGGCTTCATAAATTTCTATTTTCAAATATCTTATTTCAAATATTTCTTTTTCAAAATAGTTGTTATTATCAAAATATTTCGTTCAACACATGACCAATCTCAATGGATGAGTACTGTCAACACATGAACTTTTATTTTATATCGATAAAGATGTAAATTTTATTACTAAAATATTTCATTCAACACATGACCAATCTCAATGGATGAGTACTGTCAACACATGAACCTTTATTTTATATTGTTCTTTATTTTTCAAATTGGAATGAGGCCCAATCAATTACCATATAAAGTTACTTATATGGATTTTCATACAACACATGTATATAATTGCATTGAAAAATAATCAACCATCAACCAAAGTGCACTACACTCTATAAGCATCAAATATAGATATCTAACGCATATAACAGCCTGTCAATCAATCGATCGACATATTTAATCAATCAGGACGAGTGAACTTCATATTTCATCCCAACACCCGTGTGGGGTTTCAAACGATCAAACAAATATTTTATTCGTGCAGTTGGGCGATGTGTAAAATTTATCGACCCAATCAATGTCCTTCAAATAGGTGTACATAAACAAACCGTCCGGTTTGTAAATGAATATTTATTTATTCACATTCACGTTAAAAATTATATTTTTAACGATAAAATATTTTATTTCAACATATGAATTTCTATTCAGTTCATTCTTTAAATAAAATGATATTTTTATTTTTCTAACATATTTTAGAAAATTTCGGCGGCATAACGGCACGATACTAGAAACGGGACGAGGCCTAGCCTTATCCCCGGTCTAGTGAAGGCCCACGCCATTCACACATCAATCAAATCCATTCATTTCACCCAACAATTCAATTCCAATCAAATAATCTAACTAATTTTTGCAATCAAACAAACAAGTCCATGGTCTGTGGACGATTGTGTCGGGTGCTACTAAGCACCGTCTGCATCCTAGTATATATATATATAACTAGAAAAAGAGAATTGAAAGGTGAGAAATTCTCACCGATAGCTAATCCATCTTCACGATGCTTCAAAAGTAGAAATCTTCGTCGTTCGCCCTTCTTCACTTTAGTCGCCCGTAGCCACTACATATGTAAAAATCGAATTTTTACTTCGCTATTCAATATATAAAAATCGAATTTTTACTATGTTATTCAATATATAAAAATCATATTTTTACTTCGATGTTCTATATATAAAAATCATATCTTTATTTCGAAGTTCAACATATAAAAATCATATTTTTAATTCGAAGTTCAACATATAAAAATCACATTTTTATTCCGAAGTTCAACATATAAAAATCACATTTTTAATTCGAAGTTCAACATATAAAAATCACATTTTTAATTCGAAGTTCAACATATAAAAATCACATTTTTATTCCGAAGTTCAACTTATAAAAATCACATTTTTATTCCGAAGTTCAACTTATAAAAATCACATTTTTAATTCGAAGTTCAACATATAAAAATCACATTTTTAATTCGAAGTTCAACATATAAAAATCACATTTTTAATTCGAAGTTCAACATATAAAAATCACATTTTTATTCCGAAGTTCAACTTATAAAAATCACATTTTTATTCCGAAGTTCAACTTATAAAAATCACATTTTTAATTCGAAGTTCAACATATAAAAATCACATTTTTAATTCGAAGTTCAACATATAAAAATCACATTTTTAATTCGAAGTTCAACATATAAAAATCACATTTTTAATTCGAAGTTCAACATCTAAAAATCCTATTTTTATTTCGAAGTTCAACATATAAAAATCCTATTTTTAATTCGAAGTTCAACATCTAAAAATCCTATTTTTATTTCGAAGTTCAACATATAAAAATCCTATTTTTATTTCGAAGTTCAACATCTAAAAATCCTATTTTTATTTCGACTTCATAAAAAATTACTTCTTTAATATTTCTACTTTATCCAAAAAAGAAAATTTAAACTTTAGACATTTAAAACAATAATAGGAGATTACCCTCACCAAAAAGAAAAACAATGCTGCGTTCATCTTCCTCGCATTGCTCCAGGCTCTAAGCCACTTCATCGAAATCCCATCATTCGGAAAAACCCTACGAAGCCGCCACTGTAGATGGCCGGAGTCTGAACCGCCGCTGCCCTCACGAAGCCCTAGGTCCCCGTCCCCAACGCCCAGCGTGGGCCCCAATTCGACGGCCCCAGGTGGCCGATGGCTGTACAAAAAGCGGAGGCGGTGGGCTTGGGTGGCTGGAGAGGATAGGCGAGGGGGGGTCTTCGACGATGGGTGGAGATCGCCGGGGGTGCGACATCGATTTGGGCGATGGCGATGGGGAATCGGGGCTTCGATTTCTACGTTGGTCTTTTTTTTTCCTGTTCTCTGGAATGAAAACGAGAAAGTGGGGGGGGGGGGGCAGAACGATTTAAGGGGGAGGGAGAGGTTTTTATTTATTTATTTATTTATTTATTTATTTTCTAAAGAGTTGACTTTTACATACGACCTCTAAACGAAGTCCACCGCCTGTCGCCCATAGCGTTTTACCCCCATTCCGAACACAATGGGATAAGCATCGTAGGCTGATTCGACTGTTTGAATCAGTTTCCGTTAAATTTACATTTAAATCACTATATTGAATTTTAAACGTACGTTTCAAATTACCAGGGCCACATACTAATTAGAAAAATTCCAGAAAAATGTTTTCTAGCTTCGTATTGACGATACGGTCCTAACAAAACTAGTTTCGTCGAATTCTGAGACCGTTGGAAAAATGGCCATTTTCCAGTCGATTAAAATCGACTGAAACTGGTCAAACGCGTTTTCCTTTGCCACGCTCACATATTGATTCGAAAAATTATGAAATTTGGAATCTAGCAATAACTTAACATCACGGACCCAACAAAAGTGGTTTCGTTGAAATCCGAGGTCGTTTGCAAAATGTCCATTTTTAAGGGTCTGAATTCCATAGCGACTATTCAGAATTTTCAACTGGACATATCTTTTGATCCCCGCTATGAAATTTCAATCTTTCGGGTTCGTTGGAAAGATACTCTCAATTAGATCCCATTATTTTTGGTTTCACTAAAATCCGGATTGTTTTGCACCCGGTACATTCAATTGAAGTTTGAAATCGAATTATCGAACTACCGCGCCATTTTCAATTCCTATTTATAATTATATATAAATATTATATATTCTAACGACGACGTATATAATATACGTTCTAATTATATTCAAAATAAAATTTCGTCGATATTATTTAAAATAACCTATTTTAAATATTCAAAATTCACTAAAATTGCCAAAATAAAAATTTTAAACTGGCCCAGATTTTCGGGTTGTTACAAGAACTGAAACAATGGAAGATAATTAAATTTTAATTATTTTTAAAACAAAGAAATCTCACATCGATTTTAATTCTGTACAGTTTAGAGTTGAATTTCCCCCAATTTCTGATTTGCTCTGATTCAAATATGGATGGTCCTATGTTGTAGATCTCTAAAAGGCGATTCCAACGCTTTTTGTTTCGTTCGATTTCATCTCTGTTTGCAAAAGTTATGGCTGTTTAAACATTGAGTTTATATTAATTGATAATTAATTAGAAATTAGTTAATTAAACAAGGGATTAACCCCTTCTTCTTCTTTCTGCTAACACCCGTAATCCCTAAACCCATTAGTTCGACATCAACTTTCCACCGCCGCGCCTGAACCGGACCACCTGCCGCTGATCAGAACCCTCGCTCTGATGCCCCACCGCGCCGCCTCTCACCGCCCTCAAGCCTGTCCAACTTGGTGGCCAAGGTCGGCCCCACGACCCATCCCAAGTCCGCGAGTTCCAGCTCGATTTTCGAGCAATCCATGAAGCCAAAGACGATCTCAACCGTATGAAACTTTAGATTGAGGAAAGCTCTCCTATTTCGTTTATGAATCAGGGTTTAATTCAAAGTGAATTCGAAGAAATTAGGGATCCTAATTTGAAGCATATCGGCCATGGATTAAGAAAATGGCAGCTATACAGTATACGCTAGGGTTATCCGTATTTCCCAGTATTTATATGCGTATTTCCCATAGTATTTAATTATTTAATTTGTAAATTCCATGTTTAAAGTCATGAACTCCAATCCGAACCCAACGAGTGTCGTCCCCAGCTAATAACCCCCATCCCGGACCCAATGGAATAAGTTTTGTAACCCAATTCGGCTGTTACGATATGTTTTTCTTTAAATTAAATTATAAATCATTTAATTATTAAATTCAAACATTTTAAATTAACGGGGCCACATACTGACTCTAAAAATTACAGAAAAATTATTTCTAGTTATGTTTTGATGATACGTTTCTAACAAGAATAATTTCATTGAATTCTGAGACTGTTTGAAAAATGGCCATTTTCAAGTCGATTAAATTTGACCGAAACTGACAAAACACGTTTTCCCTTACCACACTCACATATTAATTCGAATTTTTTTGAAAATTGAAACCTAGCAGTAATTTGACATTCTGTTTCCAAAAAAAGTGGTCTCCAAAAAAAGTGGTTTCGTCGAAAACCGAGGTCGTTTGCAAAATGGCTATTTTTAAGGCCAATGTATTATATTAAACTATATATAAATTCTACAGCGACTTTTCTGGATTTTAAACTGGACATAACTTTCAAATTATAAAGTGAAATTTAGTTTTTTCAGGTTCGTTGGAAAGATATGATTAGACAGATTTAAATATTTCTGGTTTCGCTCAATTCTGATTTAAAATGAATTCTGTACAGCCAGTCAAAGTTCAAATTCAAAATTTCAAACTGCAGCGCTGTTTTTAACTCCTTTTATAATTAAATTAAATTTATTCCTTTTAAAATAAAATTTTAGTCGTTCTTATTTAAAATAGATTATGTTAAACATTAAAATCCACTAAAATTTCTAAAGTAAAAATTTTAAATTGGCCCCAAATTCTGGGTCGTTACAATCGTCCCAACTTAAGATCTTTTCGTCCTCAAAAAGGAACATAGCTAAAAGTTGATTAATTAACTAGCTTAACTTTAATTTTATTTGTTTAATTAATTATCACTCTAATATTCTAATTAGTGAAACTAATTATCAGGCATCACAACCAGCAATCAATTAGGTGATTAACTTTTCAAATATATTACTTTTATATATAATCAAAAATCACATTATTAGTGCAAATCACAACAATGTGTACTAACTAAGTTTGGTTCTCATACCAGTCGATGGAAATATATAAAAATCCCACTTTCGAGACTCGAACATAAATACTGGTGATGGTGCACCGATCATCAGAATTATCTCCCGGCGACTAGAGTGTGATTTTATATCTATCCAGTATATTAAAACTTCGAATATCCGTTAATTACTCGTATATTCGAAACATCTATATACTCGATTGTCCACATAAAAATATAATATACTCAAATACGTATTTTAAAATAATTTTTTCAAAACTAAATTTGTTTTCATTTTTATTTTAACGAAAATAATACTCTTCACACTCGTTCTAGGATACTACTGATCCCATCTCTAACGAGTTATTCTTATTGGATATTACTAATCCAATCTCTGATGAATTCTTTCGTTCAGTTCTAATATGTTTTGCTCTCGAGCTCTGTAAACTAAAGCTCTGATACCACATGTGATGACCCAAACTTCCCCGTAAAGGAAATACTGGATCGGTTTGAGAATAATACACATCAGAGCACAAACTGAAGAACATTTTATCGCAGATTACAACAATTACATCAGAGTACAAGAATATAACAGAGTATGAATACTTATTACAGAAATAGAAATACACTAATACTAGAGTTTTAAATTACATTTAAATAGCAGCAGAAAAATAATACAAATATACAACTGAAAGGA